>OY856409.1:1884888906-1887766406 GCA_963693085.1 Alisma plantago-aquatica
TAAGTTGACAGCAACAGAAAGGAGTACTCGGACAAAATTAAGTCTTGCAACAGGAGAGAACGTCTCAAAATAATCAATACCATAGGTTTGAGTGTACCCTTTGGCCACTAGTTGTGCCTTCAGACGTTCCACCGTTCCATCAGGTTGATACTTCACAGCATATACCCATCTGCAGCTAACAGGCTTACAATCAGGAGGTGGATCCACCAACTCCCAAGTTCCTTTATCAGCAAGGGCAGTCATCTCCTCTGTCATGGCATTTGTCCAGGCAGAACTTTGTAAAGCATCATGGACATTCTTAGGAATAGCAATAGCAGATAGAGCAGCAACAAAATTACTGACATGAATACTTAGATGTGTAGTAGAAACCAAGGAATTAAATGTCGATACTGACGCCTTATCGACGGCGTGGAAATAGATATTTATAGGTATACCGACGGAAATATCGACATATGCAATCCTGGACTTATCGACGCCTAAATGAACGAATTAAATCATGAAATTTTACAGGCGTGGTCTCAACACCTAGATGCAACGTTTTATGCAATAAAATTCTATATTGGGTATGTTGGGGGGGGGGGGTCAATCATGTGGGAGGTAAGGAATCAATCCTGTTTTTTTGAGATTTCGATGAAGGATTTCGATGACAAAATATACGAATTAAGATCTGAAATTTTAGTAGCACAATCCATAAACGCATGTTTACACACTTATGCAATAATATTCAACTTACAACAAACATATAACAACATAGTAAATTACTAAGTACTAACTCACATCAGTTGTATGTTGAGTGGCGCGTCGGCTGCTGATAAGGATATTGTTGTTCTACATATTGCTCCCATGTCATCAAAGCTCTATACGATTTGTTGTATGTGACAACACGCTCCTCATATACTTCAGGATTCACATACTGCATCATCCCAATCTTTGGAAAATGTTCTTGTAAATCTTTGAGATATTGAGCCTTGTTTGCTGAATTCCTGGGAGGCTGAAAAGAAGCGGGAGGAGGTGCGGGTGCCCTTGCTTGAGGAGCTGGAGGTTGAGGAAAAGGAGGTTGTAATGGAACTCCGGCAATAGGATAAATTGTAGTATGCCCACCACTCCATGTTTGCCCGAAATCACCAGAGTATGCTTCGGTGTTCACCCGAAAGCATCCATAAGGGCTACGGATAGAGTATGCTTCATGATATCCCATACTAGGTCCAAGTTCTAATTGTAACCTTGGTTGTGGGCCTTGTGGTTCAACTTGATATCCAGAATACCCATGTTGAGAAGTCTGAGATGGGTATGGAAGTGTCTTCCCAAATAACATATCTCCAAATGAATGTTCTTGAGATTGAGATTGAGAGTCAGATATACTCAATGCATCCATTGATTCAGCAACATCAGAATGATAATCACTTGGACTCCGGTATTGTGGTTGTGGTTGTGGATTAGATGGGTAGGAGTAGGGGTAGGGGCTTGGAGTTGTGGGCATTGCGGCATTAAGTGGAGGTTCACCGCTGTAATCTTTCCCAGTTTGAGTTTTTCTTCTTTGAAAAAAAATTTCAAGCATGGGATATTCTTGTTGTTGTGGAGGTGCACCCCTAGTAACATAAGGCCGATCATCATGTTGAGGATCCACAGCTTGAGGATATTCTGGAGAGCATTGACTTTGATTACCACCATCATTATCATTGTCACTATCATCAGACTTAGATTTAGAGCCAGCTGAAGAAGAAGAATTTGAGCTACCTAACTGCTCTTGTACTCTTCTATCTATTTCCATATCAACATTTACATGTGCAGCTTCAGGCTCAAGTCTTTCAGGCGGATTATCAAGAATAATATCATCACTGTTGTTTGGCTCAAATTGATCTTCTATGTATGGATCTGGACGCCCATCTAAATTATCAAGAACAGGACGACCTATCTCATTCATCCATTCCTCTAAAGGATTTTCTGAATCTTCCTCCAGCCCTCTACGTCTGTCAGTGCTGAAAGTGTATGCGGTGTCAACGGGATCGTGGACAACAGCAAAATCCACTTCCCTATAGTTGGCATCTCGTATTGCTCTAGCCCTCAACCGCATGTTGTAGTGAACGTAGACAAGGTCCCTCAACCTGTTTGTCCCGAGCTTGTTCCTTCTCTTTGAGTGTATCAAATTGAATGTGCTCCAATTTCTTTCACAACCCCCTGCAGATGTTGTTTGAGCAAGGAGACGAACAGCCACTTTTCTTAAATGGGGGGCACCTGTTCCATTTCAAACCCACCACTCACAAGGATCACCTGCCTCACGATCAGAAACCACATTTGGATGTCCAAAACATCCAGTGCCTTCACGGAAATTGTGCAACTGCAAAAAAAAACATCATTTACGATATTTAGATGATGAAATCAAAGTGATGACTAATGAGTAATGACTAATGAGACATTAAGAATGTAAGTAATATAGTTATCTTATACCTCTTCCAGTACTAGCAATCGCTCTTCTGGAGAGGTAATGAACTTGTTGGTGGCATCTCTCACTACAGTCATTAGAGTCGGATTCAATCCAAGCGTTCGTGAGTATTGGAACCTCGGATTCAAATAGTAAGTTGTCACAAATATAAATAAGGAAATTAGAATGACATTTTAATAGGTAGACTATGAGTTAGACAAATAACTCAGAAGTTAGAAACTTAGAACATAATTGATTGAGATATATACCTGCTTTATGCAATGGATGCAAAAGCATATTTGTCCAACGATTCTCATAAATTCTGATGTATTGCTCATTGGACTTAGGAGATGCTTCTTTGATGCGGTCCACCATTGAGGTCATTGCATCATATAAAAAAGGCATTGTTGCAATTTTGTCACCATCTACCAGCCTCAATACCTTGACAATGGGTTCCATTATTCGCAGCACCCTAGTAACCTTATCCCAAAAAGGTTTGCTGGCAATCAACTGCTCAATTCTACTGCCAACTGGGGTATTGTGCTCCTTCATGGAGGTCCACTCCACTCCATTGAAGAGCCTCCTAAGTCCATCCTTTTTGGGCTTTAATGATTGTAAGGCAAGAAAGTTTGTTGCAAATCTAGTTGCACCTGTTCTAATCAGATCACCTCCACAATACTCACATCGCCTCATTGCATTCAATAGAAAAGAATGGTTGTAGATGAATCTTGTGATCAACCTACCATCAATGATAACATATTTAATGAATTCCATTGAGCCAATGTCCTTGAGAATGAGATCTATGCAGTGGGCAGCACATGGTGTCCAATATATGGGATATTTCTTCATTAAACTGTCCCCGGCCTTCTTGAAGGCAGAACCATTATCAGTAACTATCTGCACCACATTTTCCACACCAACCTGCTTCATGTATGTCTTCATTAGTTTCTTTATGAACCTATGGTTCCTGACCTCACCTAAAGCATCAACAGAGTCCAGAAAAATTGTGGATCCACGATAATGTGCAAGAAAGTTGATAATTTGTCTTCTGTTGCCACTAGTCCACCCGTCACACATAAGTGTGACACCATATTCAGCCCACATATTTTTTTGGCCTGAAATCCAGACTTGTAGATCCTTCTTCTCTAGGGGAAGATACTTGTTCATTAATTCATATGAAGTGGGGGCCTTGACGCCCCTCCCAGAATCCCCTTATCACATCTACCATATGTTGCAGATACGGTTCAGTTGCAACATGTGCAGGTATACCATGAGCAAAGAAGAACTTACCATGATTAGCAATATCTGTCCCTACTCCAACCACAGCAGACTTGGAACCATCGGCCAACATGACAGAAGAGGGTCTAGCAGGTTTAAATAATTTGTGAAACAATGATCTATTTCCAGAAATATGCGAAGAGGCACCGGAGTCTATGACCCATTTAGTATTACCAGGCGTAGAGGAAGAACTCAGGAAGGCAGTGTCATAACCAGAATAGGTGGCGGCATGAGCTCCACTAGTCGAAGCTTGAGACGACGCACCAGCGCGCTCAAGAAGAAGACGCTCCACCTCAGCACGGATGTAATCAGCAGTCGCACCCGAGGAGGCAGAGTCAGTAGACTGAGTCGTCCCCTCTGAAGCAGTAGGAGTGGAGTCCGCAGCTGCATTAGCCCACGCCGGTTTACCATATTTCTCCCAGCATTTTTCTTCAATATGGTTGGACCGGCCACAGAAGGTACAAAGGCGCTGTCCTGACTGAGGACGCGCACCAGCAGTAGGGGTAGTAGAAGAGGCTCCACGACCCGGAACAGCCCGTCCCCGTCCTCCACCCAGGGGAGGACGGCTCTCAGTAAAGCGACCACGACCACGGCCACGACCGCGACCACGACCAGAAGCTGCGGCAAGGGCCGAAGAGTCTCCAACATCAGGAGTCAGAGACGAAGACGACGAAGGCAAACGCTGAAGGCGTTTGTAGGCACTCTGTAGTGACGGCAGAGGGTCACTAGCTAGGATCTGGTCCACAACTCCAGCATATGACTCGGGCAATCCACAGAGAAACTGAACCAACTGAAGCTCCTGGCGCTGACGCTGCATAGTAGCCAGGTCTGTGGAGAGAGGATGATAGGATTCCAGCTCACCCCATAATTCAGTGAAGTCAGAGAAGTAGTCAAAAATATCTGTCCCCGTGAACTGTAGACGTCCCAGCTGCTTGGTGATGTCAAACACCTTCTTGGGGTTCTGACTATGCGAGTAAGTATCGGCGAGCTGATCCCACATCTGCTTCGCCGTAGGCAGGTGAAGAAGTGTGACACTGATCTTCTCAATGCTGCTGTTGAGAATCCAGGTCATCACGGTGGAGTCATCACGAACCCAGTCGTCATACGCCTTCACATCTTTAGCATCAGCGTCCTCGGCGGGTGCGTCTGGACCCGCACGGATAAGGTGTGAGTACTTGCCCTGGGATCTAGCATAGATCGTCATGGAGCAGACCCAGTGTGGGTAGTTGCGCCCATCAAGCTTCACAGTAGTAACTTGACGGCGGAAGTCATCATGCGAAGACGCCATGGTAGTAGTAGGCACAGCAAGAACAGGCACGACCAGGCAGGAGACGGTCTACGCCGTCAGACAGGCACAGCAGGCACAACAAACACGGAGAAGACCTCTCACATACGATCTACGTCTAAGCGCAGATCAAAGCCCGACGACACAAAGGTCTACACGGGCAGGCAGGCACGGAACCGGAAAAAAACGTCTACGTCAGTTCAAGCCACCGGACCTTCACGTAGCCAACTGCCCGGTGGCAACGGGCCGCGGAGGCGTATTAGGCCCCTGCAGCGGAGAAGAGGACCGGCCCTTGGTGGCTGGCCCGCGCCTGCTGCCCGCCTGGCGGCTGGGCCGGCGGCTGCGGTGCCGCGCGCGCGCGCGGGGGGGGGGGGGGGGGGGGGGGGGGGGGGGGGGGGGGGGGCGGCGCCCGGAGAGAGAGAGAGAGAGAGGGAAGGGAAGGGAGGGAGACGGCCGTCGGGATCTACCGCTCTGGTACCATGTGAAAGACAAAGCAAGTTTGGGAAGCGTAGGGTTGCACAATGTGTGCACCCTCATATATATAACATTGAAATAATTACAGAGAGGTCCACAAATAATATGGAAATAACACAACAATTAACAGAATATATAAAACAGGAATATATTGTAACAGAGAGGTACAAGAACAAGTGCCTTTTCTGAGAGCAATAGGCAAATCTAAGTCAGAAGTTACCTCAGCAAGTGTAGGACCTTCTAGAGGAGGAGATTGGTTTGTATGGGGGGGTCTTGAGCAGTCAGTGACTGGTTCCTGCATTGATACACAATAAGCGGAGGAGAAGCAGTTTCAGCAGGTGTAGTATCAGATATGCAATCACTGATGACAGGTAATGTTGTTGTTATTATATCTGAACTCAAGGTATCTCCTTTAGCAAAATAAAAAGTTGTATCCTCAAAGAAGACCACGTCACTACTCGTGAACCATTTTTTAGTAGTAGGACTATAGCACCTATACCCTTTTTTAGTACATGAATAACCCAAGAAAATGCATTTTTCTGCTCTAGGAGATAAGTTGTCATAATTCGGTCCAAGTAGACGCACAAAGAAAGTAGATCCAAATATCCGCGGAGGTACAGAAAAAAGAGGCACAGTAGGTTGTAGAACATGTACAGGAATCTTGTTACCAATCGCAGAAGAACGCATTCGATTAATTAGAAAATAGGCAGTCAGGAAGGCTTCTGGCCAAAACTGTCTAGGAACATTAGAGTGCAGCATGATGATTCTAGCAACCTCAAGTAAATGTCTATTTTTCCTCTCTGCAACTCCATTTTGTTGAGGTTTATAGGCACACAATGTTTGGTGAATAGTACCAACAGAACGACAAAACAACTCAATTTCTTTTTGAACAAAATTCAAAGCATTATCTGTTCTCAGAATTTTAACAGGCATAGAATACTGGGTTTTCATTTCAACAAGGTAATACTTGGGACCGATTTTTCAGAAGAAACAACCATGTGGCACGAGAAATCATCAATAAACAGAATAAAGTATTTATTTCTAGATAAACTTGGAACATGACAAGGACCCCATACATCCACATGAACAAGATCAAAAATATTTTTACTACTAATCTGAGACCGTTTAGGATAGACAGTGTTAGACTGTTTTCCTAACTAACACGACTCGCACTGAAAACTGTGCATTACTACACCAGAACTGACATGCTTTATTTTCTCAGATGACAGATGTCCAATTCTGTAATGCCACTGCAAAGATGAAACTGAAGATGATAGTGTTGAAGCAAGAGTCAGGGTATCGTTCTTTTTCAATTCATCCAGATAATAAAGGCCATCAGGTCGTTCATGCCCCCCATCAATCTTCATTATCGTGCGAAGGTCCTGAAAAGTACAAGTACCAGGAACAAAGGTGAGATTGCAGTTCAGGCTACGCACAATTTTGCTAACAGATAGTAAGTTTAGAGGAAAACGAGGCACATATAGAGCATATTTCAACAAAAATTGAGTAACAATGTCACCAATCCCAGACACAGCAAATTTGGATCCATCAGTAAGCATAACAGACGATTTAGAAATCGTTTAAATAAATTTGAGAAAAGGAACCGATTTCCAGAAATGTGAGAAGTAGCACCCGAATCAATCACCCATTTTGTAATACCAGTACTAGACGAGGGTGCACTTAGAAAGGCAGAATCACAACCAGAGTAGGTTACAGCATGAGCTCCAGTAGTACCAGTAGATAACGACCCAGTATGCTCGAGTAGTAGGCGTTCCACCTCGGAACGGATGAAATCAGCAGTGGTAGAGTTGGACGAGTCAGTAGCTTGAGGTTGGGTAGCCATCTCAGAGGTAGCATTGGCCCAGGTAGGTTTGTCATACTTCTCCCAACACTTTTCTTCAACGTGGTTAGACCGACCACAGAAATTGCAGAATCGTTGACCAGACTGAGGAGAAGAAGCATTGGGAGGGCCAGAACACGCACCACGTCCAAACAAACCACACCCCCTTCCAGCTCCAAGAGGAGGGTGGTTCTCCTGAAAGCGACCACGGTCACGACCACGGCCAGACATAGCAGCTAGGGTAGTAGTATCTCCAGTCTCAGTAGGTAACTCAGAAGATGAAGCAGGAAGTCGTTGAAGGCGTTGAAGTGCACTCTGTAACGTAGGCAGTGGATCAATGGCAAGGATTTGATCCACAACTCCAGCATAAGATTCAGGCGGGCCACACAAAAATTGGACTACCTGCAACTCCTGTCGTTGACGTTGCATGGTAGCCAAGCCAGTCGACAGAGGGTGGTAGGTCTCCAATTCACCCCATAGTCCCTTGAAGGAAAAGAAGTAATCAGCAAGTTCAGGTCCCGAGAACTGTAGACAAGTCAGCTGCTTATTTATGTCGAACGCCTTCTTGGGATTTTTGTTGTGAGAGTAAGTGCTAGCCAGTTGAGCCCACATTTCCTTCGCGGTAGGTAGACGTAGTAAGGTAACATTGATTTGTCTCGCTGTTGTTGAGAATCCATGTCATCACAGTCGAGTCGTCTTTGACCCAGTCATCATAGGCCTTGATATCCTTGGAGTCAGTAGTAGGGGCAGGAGCAGGAGGTGGATCGCGCGTCAGGTGAGAATGTTTCCCCTAGGATTTAGCATAAATCGCCATAAGACATACCCAATGCTAGTAGTTGCGCCCATCCAGCTTGACAGTAGTAACCTGACAGTAATGATCGTCATGTGAGGAAGCCATGACACAAGAGGCAAAGCACCAACACCCAAGGCGAGCAGAAGAAGGTAGGTACAAGCAGCAAATGACCGCCTAGGTCCTCAGCTAGGCGACAGCAGACACAGTAGAAAAACTAGATGGACCAGTTACATACGGGCTACGCCTAGGCACAGCAAGACCCGACGGCTCAAAGGCCTACACGGGCAGGCAGTAGACGGAGCCGAAAAAAGCTCACACAAGTGTCCTGAGTTGTGGGTGGCTCAGAGGAGATAGCTGCTAGGAGGAACCGGCGAGGCGGGCGGACGGCTTCGGCGGGATCAAGCCAGTCGTGCGGCGCCCGCTGCGCTGCGGCAGCCTGTTGGCCAGCGGGGGGAGCCGGGGGGAGAGAGAAGAGGGGAAGGGAGGGAGGGGAAGAGAGAGAGAGAGAGAGAGAGAGGCGGCGGCGCCCAGATCAGGACTGCTCTGATACCATGAGAAAAGCAAAGTGTATACCCAATATATATATAAGTGGAACAATAACAAGTAGGTCCATATAGAAAAGTAAAATAGCAAACAGAATATATAAAGACATTATTTAACACCTAACAAATGTATGATGACGCATTTTTTAGATGTGTTTTGCAGGTTGGAGAAGCTCAAGCTTTGAAGAAGGTCTTTCTCTTGAAGTGCATCTGGAATGAAGAACATTTGAAGCAGACAGTCATAAATACCATGACTACGCCATCTTCATTGGAGAGGAATGTGGAGTGGAATAAGCGCACTCAACACATCACATGCACATAACACGGCACGAATGCGGAGGCATAGAGTCGATGTAGCAGTGGAGATGTCTCTAAATTGTCTAGGAAGTGTAGCCAACTGGAATTAGCACAGAAAACCACTGACGTGCATAAAGTGGCACGAACACGCTGGGCGAGGTGTTGAGGTGTCGTCTCAACACGTAGAAGTAGCAGATGCAACTCGGAAAAGAAGTGATGAAGTAGCTCAGTGAAGACGTGATGAAGTAGCTTGGTGAAGAATCCTTGCAGATACAATTTTGACACAGGCTTGAAGATGACGAGCTTCGAAGATGAAGAAGCAACCATTTGGAACACTATCAACGCAGCATGGATGATCAACTAGAACGTCATCAACACCAAAGGGACTAGAGGCTGGAATATGCGCAGCAAGCTCTTGTCCTGACGTACATAATGCGGTAAGAACGCGAAAGTCTTAGTGTCAATGTTGCAACTGTGGGATCCTTCAATGTTGTCTGAGAAGTAATGTAATGCTGGAATGAAGCGCCACAAAGACATCAGGAAACCAGATGTGTTGAACGAACAATATGAGGCTCCATGGAGATAGCATGGAATATATCATCTCATCTCATATCCTCTCTCTCTCCTCATATCCTCTCTCATGTTCTCTTCATACCCTCCTCTCTATCTCTCTCTCCTCTATTCCCCCCCCCACACACCATATACGACGAGAGTGACTAGATGGTGTGGAAAAAGGGAAATATGACCCCCCCCCCGCACATGGAAAGACGCACACATGAGGGATGGGAGGATGGGAAAGGAAAAGGGTAAAAATGAGAGGTGTAGTATGTAGAGAAGAACAAAAGGACTACCGGAATGGAAACATCGGTAGAAGGAGGTGATACACTACCATAATTTTGCTCGGTAGGGGATGAAGTGGCACTATCGAAACGGTTTCTCGGCATGAAAACCGATAACTGGAATCAATATGCAAAAACAACCCGATTAAGATCCGGATAGAGAAAATAAATGGATCTTTTATTGACCCGAAAAATACATTTATCCGGCCCTTAGGCCGACAAATGTGGGGGTGCGGGGGCAAAGGCCCTGCAAAATTTTTGCTAGGTCAAAAAATAATAGTAGGATCTGATTATCATAAGTATTAAAGGAGAGATAGACCTTTGGAGGACGTCAAACTGAAATTGAAAGTGTGTTGATTGCTTCTAACACGTTGTGTCTATGATTGGACATGTTGTGTAGATTGTCAGGGGTGAGAGGCAGACTTCTGATGACACGCCGTGTAGTATTGCTAACACGCCGCGTAGCTCCTTCGTTGAAAACTAACTGACTCCTTGCAACACGTCGCGTGGATGTCGGAGGCGTGAACTGGTTCTCCGTCGACACGCTGTGTTCGAAGTGGACACGCCGTGTCTGAAGTCGGAGGCGTAACTCTATTGTCCGCCGACACGTCGTGTTCCAAGGATGACACGCCGTGTTTGTTGCGATCTACGCCATCAGGACGAATTCTAGAATCGAACATGTCGTGTGTTTTGAGCAACACATCGTGTCTTTTGCGTTCTGTACAAAACTTCGCGTCGTCAAGGTGATTTCTAGAGCGTGATACATCGTGTTGTTTGGACAACACGATCTCTACGGAAATTCGCGCCGTCAAGGAGACAAGTACCCTGGGAATTAGCATCACGGGTCGACGGGAATCAACACCGTCTTTTGTACTCCTTTGATCATGAACAGAGGTGATTCCTTGCTTGACCATTGTCGGATCTGGATAGGAATAAGCGTCGTCTAGGGTCCCGAGAAGTGGTATAGCGGTGGAGTGATGGAGCGACTGGACGCGGAGATGATGGATGGCGTGGCGGCTCGACGCGGAGACGGCAGGGGAACGAGGCGGTGAAGACGATGGCGATGGTTGTTGGAGCGGAAGGTTGATCTGATTCGTGTGGCTTCTTTAATATCAGCGGCTAGATCTGCTTGACGAACGGATCTCGGAGAAGGTGACGACGGCGGATATATCTGGACGGGAAATAGCGCCGTCCAAAGACGGACTGGATAGAGTGTCGGGAAGGATGGCGTCAGCACATAGATAAAAACTATGTGAAAAGGGAAGAAGATGCGACCATGGAGGTCGGGTTGTGTCTAGCGGGCGGGCGGCCTAAGCCATGGAAGGAGGCGGCAGCAGCCCGCAGGCGGGCTGACCCCCGGTTGCTCTCTCTAGGAGAGGAAGAGGCGACGACTGCTAGGGTTGGATCGGGCGCCAGAGAGAGAAGAGGGAAGGAGGGGCGGCAGCTAGGGTTCTCTCCTCAGGGCTATTGCTTTGATACCATGTGAAGAAGTGTATACAATGATGTTTTGTAGTTCTATTAATATGTACACCCCTGTCCTATATATAGGAAAGGAGGCTATTACAAGGAAGCACAAAGGAAACAAACTAACCCTAATCGGCCATGGGCAACATGCCCATGTAGATAATAGACTAATAACCTATTAACTAAATAGGCTATATTCTAATAATCTAAACCATTGATCTTCTTAAATATGATATGAACATATTACACATAAAATTTCAGCTCATTTGGACACTTATAGGTCATGCATCTAACGGTGACAAAAATTATACAATTCAAATTTGTTTTGTGTGTCGGTTTTGTTGGCCATGAAAGAGTGATTTATAAAATTCCAAATGAACTATTTGCATGTAGTTTGTACTTGTTATAACATTGAATATCAACGGTTTGAATTTGTCAAAAAAAATTGTCTAAATAAGCAAACACCACTCGAGCGTACAATACGATCTGTACCTCGAGTGTATTCTAGCCTGACTCTCTCTCTCTCTCCCTATATATATATATATATATATATATATATATATATATATACACACACACACACACTCAAGTAGTTTTTCTTGTTGCAATATTTTTTTAAGATCTAAATCCGTAGATCTTCTTAAACATCTTGTGAATAGCTCATATATAAAATTTGAGCCTATTTGGACAATTATAGGTCAATTTATAAAGACCACAAAAATAATGGATTTCAAATTATTTCTGTGCGTCGATTGTGTTCCCCTCGGATGAGTGACTTACACTTGTCCAAATGGGCTCAAAATTTGTATGTAGTCTAATTATAGTACGACAATGAAGATCAATGGTTTACATTTTGTAAAAAGTGATCTTGATATGCAAACACCACTTGAGTGTACGTTGTGATATGTACACTCGAGTGTATTCTAGCTTGACTCTCTCTCTCTCTCTCTCTCTCTCTATATATATATATATATGCAATATGTGTGCAATATATATACAGATTTATGCATCCATACATATGTTAATTGTGTATATCCTTCGAATTTTTTTCTAAATTTTTCCCAAATCGTTGACCATATTTTTTTAGCGTACATCATGGATTAAATTTTCGATCGACATTGTGAAATTTTACACGAGTTTTTTTTGCAATCAAACATTGAAACATCGGTATACTTGGATTAGGATGCAATTTCGCGAAAATTTTGCCGTTGCGGCCGAAATTTTGTAAAACACGGGGTGTTTCGGTGCAAAAAGCCCAGTAAGGGCCTTCATGTCGCGAAATGCTTGTGAAACGCAACATGTGTATTGCGAAGCAGCGTTCCGCCGACTGAAGGTGTTGTGGGTTTGGTCTTTAGGCGATCGCTTTGAGATTTCTTGCTCCCGGAGGATGTTGTAGTTGATTCTAAGGTATGTAACCCTCTCCCTAGCCCATCTACTACTCCTATCTCTACTCTCTTCTATACGTATCTAAATAAATACTCTACAATTCCCAATTTTCTAAATGACATTTCTTTTAAAAAACTTAAGATCTAGAAGTGAAACTTGTCGATCTAAGAAACAATTGCATGAAATATGTATATCTTTACTTATTTTGAAAATCTAATCAATGTATTTTGTGGTTATACACAAAATGGCTAAAAAAAGTTTACTTAATTGAATTTCTTATATTTATGTATATTTCACCTATGTAACCCTAATTATATTATAATAATAGACTTATACAATAAATGTAAACTAATCATAGTATTATAACTATAACTTTTATTTTTATGCCAATTTTAAAAATTAATTTTGAACCTTAAATTTAAAAAAATACAAAAATCAACTAATTAAATATAAATGATGAAGTACTTAGTTATACATCTATGCTCTAAATTTCTAACATGCAATTTTAGGGTTTAGGCCCTTTAGGGTTTATTTATGCATGTGTTGACTTGATATGATGATTTATTATTTTTTTTATTTTTCAAAATTGCAGTAGATGGCTTCTTCAGTCGGTGATAGTGATGGTGGAAGGAGAAATGATGAAACTGCTAGAAAGGTCATTGATTATGCATGGGCTCATTGTGATCAAGTTCCTAGTATTAAGCAAGAAGTAATTTGCAAGTGCCAAGAAAATAGGGGGTGGGGGTTTACAAGATTCAAATCCCACATGGTTGGTGGTGATAAGAACGTGGCAATGTGCAAAAAATGCCCTCAAGGATTGAGGGACGACTTTAGGAAAATGATGATTTAGAAGAAAAATATCGGTCAACATCAACAAGACTGGATCAACTATATGTCGATACCCTCTTTGACTATGGGAGAGGAGGTTCTTCTGCTAAGGTTGACTCAGATGTATATTATCCCAAAGGTTATGACACCTCCCAGCAACGCTGCTTGTATTGGAGGGCACTTAGGGATTCCAAAAAGCAAGTATGGGAGAGAGAACAACAAGATTCATACAGGAGGGGCATTGGCCCATCTATTTTTGAGCATGGTGGAGGCAGTAGTGCAGGTCGTGCACCGGTTCCCGATCAGGAAGAGCATCCATCCCCATGATTAACTTAGGAGATGACAGTGATAGGCCTGCCCAAGTTAAAAGAAAGAAAGGGACAATTGATAACCTATTCAGGTCTCATAGCACAACAAGAGGGAGGTTGGGTGTAGATACAGACGAGCCAGGTACGAGAAGGCCATGAAAGTTTAAATCTATGTTTTTTGGTGCAAAGAACAAGGTCGGCAAATCGGTGGGTAAATTTTTCTTTGCCCATGGGATCCGTACACACGTAGCTACTAAGTCATATTTATAAACACCTCTTGAGAACTATAGGGGAGGTTGGACAGGGTGTTAAAGCCCCCACTGCATATGAGCTTATAATGTATACCTTCTTGAACAAAAATAGGAGATCCAAAAATGGATTGAGGACAAGAAACAGAGGTAATTAATGTCTTGTCTTGTTTAATGTCAACTCTTGATTGTTCAAGTCTTGTCTTATTGATTTTTGAAGACTTTTGAGTTGTTAACTCTAATTTTTAACTCTTGTTTGTTCACTACTTGTAGGTGGGAATCTTATGGTGTGACATAAATGGTTAATGGTTGGACATCTGGAAATAAAAAATAGATAATCAACTTTCTTGCCTACTGTAATGGATCCACCATTATCCTTGGATCTGTAGATGCTTCCAATGAGGTTCAGACTTCTAGATACATATCTAAATTGATGACCGGATATATCCAAGATATTGGTGTCCAAAATGTGGTTCAAATTGTAATTGACAATGGAGCCAATTTCAAGAAGGTTGGAAAGTCCTTGATGCGGAAGTAACCAATCTATTGGACTCCTGGTGCAGCTCACTGCATTTGATTTGATTCTGAAAGATATAGGTGAGCCATATATGTTTGTCTCCTTGTATTTAAATTTCCAATTCCAAATGACTCATAGTGTTAATATTTGATTCATGCTCTGGTTTGTTCAAATGTAGGTGGGTTGATGCATGTGAAGAATTAGATCATTGAAGACAGGACAATCACTTGTTTAAAATGCAATCACCCATTTCTTTTAGCAGCCATGAGGAGGAAGGAGTATTGTGGTGGTAACTTAATAAGGCCAGGAGTCGCCCGTTTTGCTTCTAGTTGATACTTGATACATACAATTTTATTTATAGCCATTTTTTTCTGGTAGCCCGTTACTTGAACTCTAGATTTCCAATACAAATACCAGTTAGGGTTCAAGAGCGCCTTCATGGCAGGGTATTAAAGAAGTTGTGGAGAAACTTGTCACCACATCTTAAGAGAGGGAGATTATTATGGATCGGGTAGTAAATATAGTCTGAATTTATTAATTAAGTTGAGAATAAGTCAGATTTTATTACCCTTGACCTTGTCATGTTAATATGCAATTGCAGTTGATGCAGTTCAGAGAAGGCATTGGATGCTTTGCACATCCAGGCACTATTGTTGACAGAGAAAAAGTTATTCCATGTAAGTGGTGGTCATGGCATGGCACAAGTTGTGAAGAGCTACATCAAATTGTTGTGAGAATTCTATCACAGACAGCTACTGCAGGTGGCTGCAAAAGAAATTGGTCCACATTCAACCTCATTTATAGCAAAGGACAAAACAGACTTGGTGCACAGTGTCTAAATGACTTGGTATACGTTCACTATAACATGTTGAGGGCAAAAGATCTTCGAGACCCAGAATTTAGAGAAGTGGACCTTTCTATTATCCTTGATCCAATTCATACTGCTTTTACCTTTGGTAATGGTGATGACAATGTTGATCTAGAGGAAAATCCATTGCAACAATCGATGAATGAGGTTGTTGGTGTCCCAATTTTAGACAGAAATTATGGCAGGGCAGATCCCACTATGGAAGCAACATTTATGCCTAGTACTAGAGCTGAACAAGAGACAGCTACAACAAACCACATCCTTGTACAGAAATTAAAGAAGATTCAAGACGAGATGGATATTGCATTGGCAGTTGAAGAAGGTGAAACTCGTTCTACTAGTCACTCTTCCAAATCTGATGATGATGATGATGATGATGATGATGGTGGTGGTGGTGATGGTGATGGTGGTGATGGTGATGATGGTGATGATTGTGATGGTGATGGTGATGGTGATGGTGATGGCGGAGACCAAGGAGGTGATGGTAATAATGAAGAGTGGTTAGGGTTTGTGAATGATGATGATGATGATCGACCTGATCTGTCCAGTCCTAGGCCTGAACTTGCACCTGCTGAAACTCAAGTGCCATTTGCTGAAAAGACTTTCCAAAGAAGAAAATTTTGAGGTACAAAAGAATATATTGGCGCACCAGAAGGTGCAACACTGTCACCACCACCTCTACCTATTCTTCCAGCTCCTCAATACCAAAGTGATTATATTTGATACCAAAAAAAAAAGTGATTATATTTCTAATTTGGTTGAATCAGTTGGGAGCATGAGCATTTCAGACAAGGATTCGTCTTCTATAGTTGATTCTTTATTTGGGTACCCTCTACATACACAAGTCGCAGTCACACAACCACCACAACAAGATCCCTATAACAACAGTGGTTATGGTTATGGTAGGAGTCACGGGACTTAAAATTATGGCGGGGGTTATTCTTCTTCTTCTGGAGGTATACAACCAGGCTATATGTATGGATATGGATACAACAACCACGATTGCAAGGTTATTCTTATATCAAACAACGTGATCATATGGAATCGAATGATGGTGGAAAAACTTGGCAAGGATACTGCAATGTTTGTATGTTCCTCTGTTAGTTGTTGCTCCTTCAACTCTAGTTGCATCACAACCATCTATCGATCAAGCAAAAGCACTTGAGGAGTTTTCCCCAAAACATGGGATGATGCAGTTTATGTCTAATTAGATCTACCAAGAACACATTGTGACATATAACCACATGTATAGGAATGATATGAGTTGGGAAGCATATGTTGATAATATCAATGAGCATATGTATGGTAAACAACAAGGACAACAACCACCATGACACTCCAGCTTCAACTAGGATTGTTGGACTCCTAGTCTCCTAATCTGCAAGACTTATGGAGCATCATAATGTGTAGATTTGTTAGTTGTTAATTTGTTTTATATATTATAAGTTTTGTATTGTAACTTTGTAACTTCTAAGTTATAACTGCAAGTTTTGAAGTCTATTTATTTTAACTTGTAGTTTGTAAGTTTGTCGCAGTTTAACTGTCTAACAAACTTGACATTTCTATACATTTCTGCACTCACTCATCAAGACATGGATCCCACCTTAACCTCTAAACATATAAATTTATTAGAGTCTAGTGTGTATATGTCTAAACATTGTGTTTGCAAAATTTCATAACTAAATTCTATTATTTTGCCATCCAAATTCTGTTGAAATTGTTCAACTTCCTTTACTTACAAATGTGGGAGACCCCCCCACACATATCCAATATGAAATATTATTGCATATTTGAGTAGACCTTGGTGTTTAGACCGTCCTAATAAATTTTCATAATTTAATTTGCTTTTTGGGCTCGAAATCATTAGGGCCGTAAATATCAAAATTTTGGCCAAAGTTTTGAAAAGTTTTTGTTTCTGTACCATTGGACACGACATTGAAATTGAACATTTAATTCTATGTCGTACATTGACCCTTTTTATCCAATTTTCCCCACATGATTTTCAGTTTTGAATTTTTCAGCTTGACCAAACATATCACGAATACCGAATTTGTGACTATCGACCGAACATATCCCGAATACCAAATTTGTGACTATGGCTAGAGGGTCAACTCAGAGAAGTTGACGTCCTAGAAACTATTAGTATCAACGTTCAGAAACCTTAAGCTTATCAAGGAGTTCAGTGTTTGGCAGAATAGAGTGAATCAGACCAAAAGTTACTTTATCAACTGAATCAGAAGTTATCGAGGCACCCTTCACTAGCATTTTCATGGAGTGGCTGTGGAAAAAAAAATAATGTGTTGCTTGATAGTGTCAAGTATTTGAACAGAGCACTGTTATGGAATCATAGGATTCCCATTTCTCCTACAAAGTGCTAGAACCCATTTATTGTCATGGGTAGAAATGAAGGACCTCATCCCACAAAATAAGGCTCACAGGATTCCTGTCCTTAATACTGCCACAGAGGAAATGCATGAAGAGTACTGAGGGGTTCTACATTCATAGTTTCGCAAAAAGAAAAATGTAGGCAGTTCCTTAACATCGAGTACTTTGCAATATCATCAAGAAGAAAAAAAGGTTGATCAAAGTGGGTCATGGTCATGATGCTTATGAGAAGTATATCACCAGGCATTGAATGTGTTGCCCATTTTGTCTGTTGGGCCTTTTCATATTTTTGTTCTTTAAATTTTTGGTGATAGCTGGTTATCTTTCTTATAATGATTGGCGAACAAACATTGTCCTTGCAAGGCCCATCTTTTAGTTAGCTTGGAGATCTTGAAATATTGAAAACACAATGAACTGGACTTCCATTCCATTGTATCAAAGATTGTGTAGCTCTAACTAGAGATTGCTTAACTAATCACTTATCTATCATCTTGGTCTCCTATCGTTCATACTTATAGAAAACCTGGCGTATTTTGTACTTCTGCCCATTTTTCCTTGTGTTATTGTTCCTTAAACATGCGCAGGTTAGAAAAGACAGTAGCAACAAGAAGAATGTGAACAAGTGTATTTGTTCTTATATTGATATGTGCACCCCTGTCCTATATATAGGAGAGGAGGCAATTACAAGGAAGCACAAGGAAGCGGACTAAACCCTAATGGGCCATGGGCTAACAGGCCCATGTACATGTACATAATAGACTGATTAACTTATTAACTAAACAGGCTAATAATTTCTAACACTCCCCCTCAAGATGGAGTATGGATGAACACATGTCCAAGCTAGGACTTACATGACTCGATTAAACGATAAATGAAAGATAGAAATGTAACTCCCCATACATAAATCGTTACTCCGTCTTAAACAATACTTCCTAACTAAAAAGATATGATGACGCCTCTTTGAGATGTGTTCGGCAGGATGGAAAGGCTCAAGCTTTTAGAAAAGGTCATCCTTTTGGAGTGCATCTGGAATGAAGAATATCTGAAGCATACAATGATAAATACCACGACTACGCCATCTTCACTGGAGAGGAATGTGTGAGTGGAATACGCGCACATCACATCCCACGCACATAACGCGGCACGAACACGGAGACCTCAATATCGATGTAGCGGTAGTGGTGTCTTTAAATTTTCTGAGAAGCGTAGCCAACTGGAATTAGCGCAGAAGACTACAAACGTGCAGAACGTTGCACGAACACGCTAAACGAGGTGTTGAAGACGTGATGAAGTAGCTTGGTGAAGATCACTCTAGACGAATCCTTGCAGATACAAAATTTGCACATGCTTGAAGATGATGGGCTTCGGAGATGAAGAAGCAACCATCTGGAACACCATTAACACCGGAGAGAACAAGAGGCCAAAATTAACCGCAACAGCTCTTGTCATGTCTCAAAAGAACGCAACATGGATGACCAACTGGAACATCATCAACACCAAAGGGGAACAATAGGCTGAAATTACCCACAATAACTTTTGTCCTGATGTACATAATGCGGTACAAACGCGAGAAGCTCGGTGTCAATGTTGCAATAGAGATCCTTCAAAGCTGCCTGAAAGTGAAAAATAGATGTACAATGTGCTGAAGAATGAAGCTCCATAAAGATAGCCTGGAATTTATCATCTCATCTCATATCTCTCTCCTCATGTGCTCTCTCTCATGTTCTCCTCATACCCTCTATCTATCTATCTCTCCTCTTTTAAAATAATGACGAGAGTGAGTAGATGGTGTGGAAAAGGGAAACATGACCCCCCACCCCCCGCACGTGGATGACGCACAAATGATGGATGGAAGGGTGGGAAAGGGGAAAGGTAAAATGAGAGGTGTAGTATGTAGATAAGAATAAAAATAGAAATACTACTGGAATGGAAACCCGTAGAAAGAGGAGCACTACTGGAATGGAAGTCGGTAGGAAAGGAGTGACACCACAGAATGGATCTCGATAGGAAAACCGATAACAGGAATCAATATGCAAAACAACCTGATTATAAGATTCGAATAGAGAAATTATATGGATCTTATCTTGACTTGAATAATAGGATTTGATTATCATTAGGTATTGGAGAAGAGATAGACTTTTGCAGGACGTCATAACGGGAACTGGAGGTACACTAATTGCTTTTGACACGTCGTGTTTGTAACTTGGCACGCCATGTAACTTGTCAGGGGCGAGATGTAGACTCATGATGACACGTCGTGTAAGGTTGTTGAGACGTCGTATAGCTCCTTCGCTCGAAAATGACTGACTCCTTGCAACACGCCTTGTGGAGATCCTACAGGCCATATGGGATATCAGAGGCGTAAACCAAATCTCCGACAACACGCTGCGTTGGATGTCAAGACGCCGTGTAACTTGTGATCTGGGCGAACGGGAGACGACAGACTTCTGTCGACATGCCGTGTTAGTTGGCAACACTCCGTGTGACTTGCAATCAAGACAAACTTTTGCACTGCCGAGTGAATTCTGGACTGCTACACGGCCGTATTGGTTGGCCAACACGCGATGTAGGATGTTGTTGAAGCACGATCTGACGGGAATTTAAGTCGTCAAGGAGACAAAGTAGCCCGGGAATTAGCACCATGGGTCGACAGGAATTAGCGTCATCTTTTGTACTCCTTTGATCGTGAAAAGTGGTGACTCCTTGCTTGACCATGACCCAAATCTGGACAGGTTTTAGCGTCATCCAAGGTCCTAAGAAGAGGTGTAGCAATGGAGTGATGGACGGACGTCGGCTGGGCAAAAGGCGGTGAACATGGTGATGGTTGTTAGAGATGATTGCTAGAGCGGAAGGCAGACATTGGCGTAACTGCTTCAATGGTGGCGGCTGCATACGGAGCTGCTTGACGAACGAATCTCGGGGAAAGTGACAACGAACAAATATATCTGGACGGGAATTAACGTCGTCCAGAGACTCAGACTCGGGAAAGCATAGATGAAGATTGTCGGGAGTGATGGCATTGGCGCATAAATGAATATCTATGTGAAAGGGGAAGATGATGCAACCATGGTGGTCGGGAAGTGCCTAACGGTCGGCCTGCCTAAGCCATGGAAGGAACGACGGCCGCCCGCAGGCGGGCAATCTCCCGTTGTTGCTCTCTCTAGGAAGGAGAGGCGGCAGCTAGGGCAGCATGAGCGTAGAGAGAGGAGAGGGAAGCGAAGGGGCGGCGGCTAGGGTTCGATTCCCAGGGCTATTGCTCTAATACCATGTAAACAAGTTTATTCGTTGTTATATTGATATGTACACCCCTGTCCTATATATGGGACAGGAGGCAATTATAAGGAAGCAGACTAAACCCTAATGGGCCATGGGCTAACAGGCCCATGTACATAATAGATTGATTAACCTATTAACTAAATAGGCTAATACTATCTAACAAATAACATTAACCTGGACTTGCCTCCCACCTGTTCCTCATCTTCTGCAAAAGATAACGAACAAATGAAGACACACTTCTTCCTCGTTGCTTCGTGTTGTATTTACTTATTGCTTTTGAGAAAACTTCCAAGTTCTTTACCAACCATTCTATTGCTTAGTTTATTACCATCATGAATGAATTCAGCACTATTATTTCTCTCTATACATGTGTTGTTGTTGTATTCATTCTTGACACTGTAGAAAAAGTATTAACCACCAGGGAAGCAAGTGATGGGATGAAGAAATGCCAATTCCTGGTGAAAGACATACATCAACCTAGTCGATCCACCTATCGGTGTGTGCTTATTAGCTAGTCAACTAGGTATTTACTATGAAATATCACTTGTATGGCACAATTTAATGTCTCGGCACTTTTCTTATGGTAAAAGGATACACATCAAATGATGGCATTGATTATTTATGAAGTGTTCTATCATGTGCCTTTCCTAGATTATATTAGAATCTTTGTTTCTATGGCTACTCCGTTTGGGTGCTTTTTAATGGGAATGTCAAAAGTGAAATGTAGGAAGATGCCTACCTGGAGCAACTTCATGGGTTGTTACTCATGAGAAATCATTTAAAGCATGTATACTACGGAAGATGGTCTACAGGCTTATCAATGCCCTCAAGAATGGTTTGACAATTTGAGTTTGAACCAGATAAAATTTTGGCTTTTAGCAAGGCATGTATTGACCAATGTTGAAATTATTTAGAGGGCACATTGAGCCTCACTATCTTAAGTTAAATAGACATGTTTAGTGCCACATATTGTAATCCAGTGATATCTTGTTTTACTCTTATACACACACACACACATGATATATATATATATATATACTTGTTTTAATCATGAAGTGGAGTGCCAAATTTTGCATGGTATTATCATCTTCCTCCATCCTATTATTTCTAGTTTACGCTTGAAACAATAGCTCTCCAGCACTTCATTGTACCCACTTTAGTGCAACCTCCCTATTAAGGCATCGTGAGCCTTAAGGTTCCATGAATAGCTGCTCCCCTCACCTTCTCCTACGGAGGCCAACCTGATAGGTGGGAATTCCCATCACCATTGGGCCTCCAGGGACCCTAGAGGGAGTTTATATTTCCCTTGTTTGTTCAAGAGTCATACCTCCATCTGATTGCCCTCTCCTCCACCATGAGTGCTTCGGTGTGTCCAGTGCTTCGGTGTGTCCACTGCTTGGTTTGTTCATGAATTGACTAACCACACTGGTAGCAAAGGATATTTCATATTGAGCGATTGTGAGATAATTAAGTTTTCCAACCAGCCTTGTATACCTCACTATCTTAAGTTAAATAGACATGTTTAGTGCCACATACTGTAATCCAGTGATATCTTGTTTTACTCTTATACACACACACACACATGATATATATATATATATATATATATATATATATATATATATATATATATTGTTTTAATCATGAAGTGGAGTGCCAAATTTTGCATGGTATTATCATCTTCCTCCATCCTATTATTTCTAGTTTACGCTTGAAACAATAGCTCTCCAGCACTTCATTGTACCCACTTTAGTGCAACCTCCCTATTAAGGCATCGTGAGCCTTAAGGTTCCATGAATAGCTGCTCCCCTCACCTTCTCCTACGGAGGCCAACCTGATAGGTGGGAATTCCCATCACCATTGGACCTCCAGGGACCCTAGAGGGAGTTTATATTTCCCTTGTTTGTTCAAGAGTCATACCTCCATCCGATTGCCCTCTCCTCCACCATGAGTGCTTCGGTGTGTCCAGTGCTTGGTTTGTTCATGAATTGACTAACCACACTGGTAGCAAAGGATATATCATATTGAGTGATTGTGAGATAATTAAGTTTTCCAACCAGCCTTGTATACCTCCACAGATCCTTGAGTGGCTCCCCTAGTCTCTAAATAGCCTAACGTTGGGATCGATTCGGGTGTCTACAAGTTTTTCCCCTACCATACATGTATCTTCAAGAGGATCAAGATTGTATCTATTATCATCATCGTCATCTAAGCCTCAATCCCAACCATGTTGCAATCGGCTACATGGATCCTTCTTTTCCAATCAGCTCTGTTATGTGTCATATTTAGATCAAGATGTAGAGATTTAAAATCTCTCTTTATAAACTCTTCCCATGTTAACTTAAACATGCCTCTTCTTATTTTAATTGTGCTTGACTCGATAGCATTGCTCCGTATAGGTGCGTTAGTCGGTCTGTGTGGCACATGTCCATACCATCTCAGATGTCCCTCACGCAACTTGTTCCCAATACTCGCCACCCTTACTTTTTTCTGATATATTTATTTCTCAAGCGATCTTTTCTTGTCTTCCCACACATCCATCTCAGCATACATATTTCAGCCACGTTCATCTTGTTGAGACCTTGTTTCTTCAGCACCCAACATCCACTCCATATAGCATGGTTGGCCGTATAGTTGTTCTATAAAACTTACTTTTTAATCTGAGAGGGATCTTCCATTCACATAATAGTCCACTTGCACTCATCTATTTCAACCATCTTACAGTGATCTTGTGACAAACATCATCTTGAACATTTGCCATTCATTTGAATAATAGAACACAAGTAACAAAATTTATCACATTTTGATACATCCACCCCGTCCAACTAGGGCCCCCATTCACAACTCTAGATTTGTTGAAATTGCACTACATATCCTATGCTTCAATACTCAAGAAGTATTTCATCTGCCCCAAAACTTAGTTCTGAATTTGCTTTAGAGAAACTACTTGAGTTGCATGATACATGCCGATTAACTTCAATGATGACAATATTTTTACCATAGATGAAAAGTAAGATGACTCTTGAGGACCCTCATTAATAGAATATCTTTGATGATAGAATACGGAGTGATTAAGATCAAATTGAAGAAGACCAAACTCCTATAGCGTATGACTAAACTTCCCAAACCAAGCTCTTGGTGATTCTTTGATGCCATAGAATGATTTGCAGTGTCGACAGACAGGGTGAGACTCCCTCATAGCAACAAACCCAGGAGGTTGCTCCTTGTATATCTCCTTAGACAAGTCATGATGAGGAAGTGATTTTTGAAGTTCAGTTGATATAATGGCCAAGAGAAGTGTTTAATCAAGGAAAGAAAGATCTAAAGAGATGACATCTTGGGTTCTAGTGAAAAGGTCTCCACATAATCTTCCTCATATATGTAAGTGTAGCCTTTGGCGATTAGTCAGGCCTTCGGGAGATCAATAGATCAGCTAGGCTTCAGCTTCACTTTCACTAAAAAAAACCAACGACCCCCAGCATAGCTTTATCAATAGGGGTAGGAATATGATTTCATGTATGATTCTGAGAAAGAGTTTCCATCTGATATTATGTAGCTTGTCGCCATACTAGATGAATCAGTAACTGATATAGAACTGGGTATGGAAATGACGAATAAGGATGAGATAGAAAGCTCTAATGATGAAGATAAATAGTCAGAAGAAAAGAAGTAGAGATGGATAAGATGTGCACTTTCTTTCAGAGTGTGATAGGCAAATCAAGAGAACATCCAATTCCCATGGAAGCTCGTAATGATTGTATGTGGGTGATACTTGTGTTTGTTGGAATATAGGAGTGTTTTATATATTTTTTATATGAGCTCAAGTCTAGTAGGCCCATTAGTGTTCGAACTCTTTTATATGTTTCATTGTATTTCCTCCTCCTATATATAGGAGAGGGGTTTGCCCATTTGTTAATAAGATTCGCAATAATTTTTCCTTTATCTTGTTTTTTGACATGGTATCATTCAGTGATCCAACCCTAACCTTATGTGAAAGAGAGAGGAGCGTCCCCTTGTGGGCAGCCATCGCCCCTTGGCTGTGCTTGGCTGTCCACATGGATGCACAGTTACCCACCCCCTGCGTCTTTTAGGAGCATCTTTGTGGAGTTGTCTCCATCTAAAATTCAAAGTTAAAAGATGTTGCTTGTTATAATGTTGTCGACAAGAATATTTGTTGAATCCATAATCGATGTTGTCACCACCACCACCTATGTTGCCATCTATGATGTCGTCGACGCCTACCTCGCAGCAACAGTCCATGCCTCTAACTTCACGATCTAATGCCAAATTATAGTAAAAGATCAACTTTCATGCTGCCATTGGGGATCACCAATCCCTACCTTGCCTTAGTGAAGAACCAAAAGGAGTTACATCATTTTCCTACATTCTTGAGGTATATTGTTGTTGTTCCACTGTGCAACACGGCGCGTTATTGTCAAACATGGCGCCCTACTTGTTCGAGGCCCACGTCGTGACTTTTGGTGTGAGGCCCGACATGTCATCAGATGATAAGGGGTTTGCTTCACCTCACGGCGTGTTGACATGGTCACATGATGTGTTACCTATCTGCCTCGACTATCTACTGACACGGCAAGTCTACTCTTTGACATGGTGTGCTTCCTGTTAGCTGACACAGCGTGTTCTTTATTCACATCACGTAGTCGCCTTCTATCTTCACCAGATACCACATCATAGGCATGCAATTTCATTTGGTACCACTGTATCACATGCTGGAGAGCTTTACTACATGGCATGCTCTTATTTTGTCTTTACTAGCAATATCTATCTTCCATTTTTTTGCAATTTTCATATTTCGTTTAGTTGTTTCTTTGCCCCACCTTCATCCCTACCTACATAAAGCCTTACCTCCCTCAATCCATGTACTACCCCTGTATATATGTCGTGTTAAAACCTATCCAGATCATACTTTTTACCTAATCCATATTGTGGGGGCTCCGCACGTTCTAAGAACCGGAGAAATCTCCCTTTTGTGGGTTGCAAAAGATCCATTTAGTTTTTTACGTGAATCTATGTAATCGGGTCAAGTATTACATCGACTCACATTATTGGTTACTCTCCTCCACATTTTCCGACAAATCCCATTACCTTGCCATTACCTTGTATATACTTTTCCATTACCTCTACCTTTGTTTGACTCTCCACCCTGGCCGCTCTTTTGATTTTATTCAAGGTTGGCGTGAGAACGAGAATAGAGGAAGAGAAGAGATGAAATGGAGGAGAGGAAATGGAAAACGAAGAGGGGAACATTCATGAAGGTGCTCTACATATATTATGGATTTTTTTGTTGTCGTTATCTATGTGATCTTCCTCCTACTTCCATTATATGTCGATACTTCTATATATGGAGAGTTTATGGAGCTTATTCATCATCATCTAACTCGACCGCTGCCATGAGTTATCTACTTCACTTGTGCTATATGTTGATTGGATAATACCTCATATGCATATTTTTGCATGGTCTTCTATCCAACGACGACATTCTTGCTATCAGTTACTTTGTGCTATTTGTCATCCATGCTTTATTTGCACATTGACTTTCTCCTTGTTTGTGCTTTATATGCACGCCAACTACTACTTACGATCGAGCACTATCTAGACTGTGACTCAGCACAATCTGGACTGTGATGTCTACTACTGTGATGAAAATTATATGAAGAGAGACGACGATGAAGATTCTTTTTTACTTATATTTGCAATTATATATAATGGAGCCTCCTGTTTATGCTACTACATTGCATCCTGCAATCTTGTATCTGTGCCCTTCTTGGCGTGATGGGTTACTCATTCCAGCTATATCACCCCTTTATTTACTGTTTATATGTGCTATGTTTTGCATGTTGACTACTAGTACTTCTTGTGTCCCAAACTCCCAACACTCTTTGGTCTACCTGTGCTCTAACTTTCTCTGGTCTAGTTGACAATGTTACCGACTGAGATGAAGACATTTGCGTCTACATGATGTTGTTTACTACTGCTCCTACTGCCACTTCGTTATTAGTGACTGAGCTCCTAGTACCTACCTTTGTACATGTTGGGGATTATCTGCATGAGGAGTGTTATGGGTGTTGAGTGTCTGATTGTAAATTGTAATATTGACAGCGAGTGGTTACTTGGATCGATTGATTTTTTACCTGAGTCTGTATGGTTTCTTTTGCAATCATGTCTATCTTTCTGTTTGTCTGCAATGTTGGGCATGTAATTTTCCATGCTCCAATTTGCTAGACTCCTAGTGCATTAGGTTTTTTTTGTATCCTTGTAATTCTTCCCCTATATATAGGAGGGGTTTGCCCATATATTAATAAGAAACACAAAAGGGAATTTTGGCATTATCTCGTTATCTGACGGTGTTGTCTGCGGCTTGTTCCACATTACTTGCCTTCTTGTGTCGTGTGTAAACTTGTGCAATAGGAGGTCGTTCTAATTGAGGAAATCTAGAGGACAAAGATGGTGATGGAGGCACCTCATGGACAGGAGTAGAGACCTTGACATCCACAGAAAACAAGGAGATTCTTCAAGTTGAAAAGTGTTTAGAGTGTCTCCAAAGAATGCAGCATCCACAAAGAAGACGACATTCGTCGACACGAAGAGCTTATTTTCAGAAGGGTTGTAGCACTTGTACTGTTTCAGGTAACTACCCAAGCTACGGAGCGGAAAAAGATGTTGCAGGCTGGCAGCTGCAGCTGCAGCAGCTGGTCCAAAGGTAAATGTGGTGTGTACCGATCCTATGTGGTAATGGACCCATGATGTGTGATTTGACTTCCCACAGGAACCAGGCTCGTTCCTTTTAATTTTGGTTTATTTGTGGCATATTTTAATCGGTTATGGACTATCCACGATTTCAATATAGTGATGATCACAAATCGAATTTTCACCATTAAGAGAGTAAGGAAAATTTGAGATAGAGCGTACTTTCCACTGTCCTCCGCCAAAAGTTCCTCGGCCAAAGACATCAATGCCCATATATATGTCATATCGGCGTTCTCCGGCCAAAGCAGCAGAAATTCCAGGATAGGCAGGCTGCCAATATTTATTAAAATTTGATCATGGAATCTTAGAAGAAGAAATCTTCACAAGTTTTTAACATCATATTCAATGCAAACCTTCCAGGTATAATTTACAAATATACCATCACAAGAATCAAAAAAAGTTTTGTTTTCTTGGTTCAATTGATTCTGCCAGTTAAGATGCCCATCTTTTGTTACACTATCGTACCTGCACGCAGAATTTGGTTCAGATAAGCCACACAGGAATTAGCATGCTGTAAATGGCTGAACATAAGTAAGCTTTCACATAACTAGTACCATATGACCAAGGACCAGGGAATGACTTTGTGCAATGTCTGGGTGAGGTGGGCAACAAATTCTTTTAAGATCGGGACTTGCTCTCTGTCCAGCTTTACTTCCATATTAATCTGCATGTGTAATTATATATCCTTCAATTATTTAGAATGGAAGGAAAATAAATGTAGTAGAATCAAAACAAGACACATAGTTATCAGCATCAATTCGCTGCAATAATATGCAATATCGAATAAGAAAAAAGATTACTTAACCCAGAAAGGATGCATTGGTATAGAAGTGAGGCATATCAGATAGCAAGTTGAAAACTTAAATGATTCCAATACACCAGGCTTATGCACCAGCATTCAGTCTATTATTCATTTTGTAGGACAAAGAATACTAACACAAAGAAAACTGGTGAACATACCAGCCATCCATCAAAGCCCAATTTGACAGTTAGCTCCGCCAATCTCTCTGCATACATCTTAGCTGATGCCTCTGAAGCCAGCAATGTGTTAGCGAAATTTCTGCCTTTCTCCCATTCGGTGATGAATGTCCCCAAGACCTTAATGAGACATGTAAGAACCCAATTCGAATAAATAGGAAACAAGTTTGATAGGAATAACAAATAATCACAGGAGGGCTCATTCAACTTAGGGTTTTTTTTTTTTTGCTTCCTTCAGAAAAACTATACTGATCTAGGCCAATGCTTCTGCAATCAACTGATCAACCAATATCTGATTGACGAAGGCTCTACACTACTTTTGTAATTGAACATTCTTCAATGTGTTGATTGATGGGCTGATCGCGTTAACAGGATCATGACATAAAAAGGGTAGTTTGATGTCTGATATTGATGTTCTGCACTTAAAGTGTATTGTTGTTTGCCCCAGATCAGACATTCAGATGTTAGCAGCTCTAATTAAGATTTACATTGCATCAAAGTGTGAAATATGCATATGCCCTGGAAAAAAATTTAAAACTCAGTCCAAGCCAAATTGAAATCAGCTACATGGATCCTTTTTTTTTCAGTTTTGCTCCACAATGTGCCATATATCCGGCCGTGATGTCGTCAGATCATTTCTATTTAGTTTTCTCCAGTCCTCATGATATTTGAGCTTTTCTCTTCCCCTTCCAACTATATCTAACTCAAATACATGCCTATGTTGAATATGCTAAAACAACAACAACCCTCCTATGGAATTTCTCATTAATTTGCCAATATCATCATATTCTGGATCTTTTTTAAACCTAATGGGGAAAGACATCCGACCTCCAGGACCCCAAAGCCTTGCAGGGCCAATTACAATGGGGTAGGTAAATCATGGACTAGCACAATGTAACATGGCACATTCAACAGTCATACTTGTCTAGATGGCTAGGCGGTCCTTCTCACCCAAATGAAGCCTAGGCTTTTCTAGGAATTCTTCATATCTGTTTGTATTTTGCATATATATAAATTATTTTGCATATACATTTAGCTATATTCAAATATTTAAATCACTATGTACATTTGAATTGGTTGTCCCTAAACTTAATCAAACATAACTTCACCTACATCACACCTGTCATAACCTAAGCTAAACCTATTCGGCCTTAATTTGACCTAACATTATCTAAATTGGAGCTAATTTCACTTGGTATGTCCTAATTTGGCCTAAGTCAGACCTATTTTGGCATAACACTTTCCAGTGCTAGGCTTACCAGTACCACTTTTTTCTAACTATTGTTGGTTGTGAGTTTCAATCCCACCATCACCTGTGGGCTAACCTTGAGGTAAGTTCAACTTCCAGTCTGTTACAGGTGTAGTTATCCCTTCCTTTATTACCAGTAGGATCATTGGCCACCTCCTTTATTTCTATTTGGGTGGAATCCTTCATGACTGCTACTATACACCCCTTTCTTGTTCAAGAGTGTGATTCTCTCTATCCTTCTCAAGAGATTTTGGAGTCTGCCTACTTGTATATAAGGAATCTTATTATTTCCTCCTGTGGGGAGTGGTCCCTATTGATGGGCGTCTTGGTATTGTTTGCCTATATACTCTACTATCTAATGTTACTCATGGTTTCAAGCTCCATAGTAGATCATCTACAAGTCACTTCAAAAAAGCCAACAACATAAATTAGGATTTCGTGGAAATAATTCATCAATATGTTAATGGATTGAAGAAATAGAAAATGATGGAAAATCATAAATATTGTGGGGAAAAGAAATAATGTTGGGTGTAAGTAGTGGTAGTTCTCACTATATGGGCCGAGACACTTAAGCCCATATACAAATTAACCTATTAACTACATAGGCCAATAAAACTTCCTAACACTCCCGCTCAAGCTAGAGCATGAATGAAACACGTCCTAGCTTTGAATTACACAACTCAATTAGACGATAAGTCACATAAGAAATAAAAATGTCACTCACCGTACAAAAATTGTCACTCCCCCTTGAACAATATTTCCCAAGTAAAAAAAATATGATGATGCCTCTTTGAGTTGTGTTCTGCAGGCTGAAAATATTCGAGCTTTGAAGGTCTTTTGAAGTGCATATGGAATGAAAAAATCTGATAAATGGAACCCAAACGCCACAGCAAAAACTTGCAACCATCAATCTAGAGCAAACAATCAAAAGCACTAAGACTACGCCATCTTCAATGGAGAGGAATGTGTGAGTGGTATAAGCACAGTCAACACATCCCGCATACATAACATAGCACGAATGAGGAGGTACAATGTCGATGTAGCAGTAGAGGTATATTCAAATCATCTAAGAAGTGTAGCCAACTGAACCAAAGGACAGAACACCATAGACGTGCATAATGTGGCATGAACACGAACAGGATGAGGTGGTTGATGACTGCTATTAGTATTTATGCTTTATTGCGCTAAGCTATGTTATGGGCTTTAGAGTTGTCTTGTCTTTAGTTTTTCTTTTATCCCATATTGCCTAGTTATGTTTCTGGCTTACTCTCTTATCCTATAAAAGAGAGAGCATTGTATATGTTTTGACACATCAAATAAAGGTTTCTCATTCTATATGGTATCAGACGATTACGTACTTCCCTAACCCTCCCCTCTCCCCAAAAACCGTAATGCTTCCCTAACTCTATCCTACCCGCCGCCCGCCCCACCTTGCTGCCCACCATTGTCCAGCCCCCTTCTCCTCTCGACGTCGATACCCGCCCACCCCTCTCCTCTCGCTGTCGCCCACTCCACCCCCTCCATGTTTGTCGTTGCCGTCCTCCTCTCCCTCTCCTTCCCTTTCCTCTCCCACCACTGCCCCTCCTCTCTCCCCTTCCCCCTCCTACTGCTCCCATTCACCACCATCCAACGCCCTTCCTTCCTCCCACTAATGTGCCCCCCCTTCTCCACGCCGCCTCCACCCCCATCTCCTCTCCCAAGCCACCGCCACCCTCCCTCATCCTACCACCTCTTCTCCCATCCATCCTACCACAGGCCATCATTTCCTCACTCATCTAGCATCCAAATCCCCTCCTTCCCTTCTTTTTTGTTCCTCTTCGCTTTGGGTACTTTCTAAAAATTGCACGTTGAAGATCTAAAAAGGACTCCATTTGTTGTCTGCTTGTGCCTCATGGTGGAGTAACTCTCTCCCTATAGTGGTGTAGGTCTTTCTATGATCTCTTCTGCCCCCTCTATGGGTTTCTCATATCTGATGCTCCAGATCTGTTGATGTTGCCTATTGCCCCGTTGCGGGTTTCTTCGGATCTATTTATCCAGACCTTCTACTACCCATGAGTTGGGGTTACTACTTTAGCTACTGCCTGTTAACTATTGTTGCTGCCTGCGGACTACTATTGTTGTCCCTGAGTTGGGTCCCTTTTTTTTGTCTGCTACTGCTTCTTGTCGACGTATCAGTCATCTGACATATCCTTTGCATGGCATCTGTTGAGTCACTTCGAAGTTCGAACGCTCTGCGTCACTACTGTAAAGTTGGATGGCTCCAACTATCACACTTGGTCTACGGCCTTCGAACTCTATGGCAAAGCTTATGTTTGTTACTGGCATCTTACTTATGATGCTCCTGTCAGTTTTTTCAAAAGTGGCCCATGAGGCCTTATATGCGGCCTTTTATGGGGCGCTTTTTAGTTGGACCTTGTTTTTTTCCCACTTAAACCCCAACCCCTAGAATCTAACCCGACCCCTCGCTCACCCCCCGACTCCCCTCACTCATCCCCCCCGACAACAGCACGCGGAAAACCCTCGCTCACTGCGACTTGCTAGGGTGCAGCGGCGGCTTCTCCGGCCATCTCTCCTCCGAGCAACAGGTGCGGCGGCGGCCTCACCTCTCTCTAACGTCGGCGGCGCCGGCTTTGCTTCTCTGCAGCGGCAGTGACAGCAGCTCTCCCCAACAGGCGGCGGCATCATCCCTGCTCCAGCAGCTGCATCATCCCTGCTCCAACGGCGGCCCTCTTCCAAAGGCGTCGGTAAGTCATTTCCTCCTCTCTTCTTTCTCAGTTCTTCTCTTAATCGCATGATTTTTTTTTGCTCCATTTCCTTGCTCCCGTCTGTTTCTGTTTGTTTTGATACTGTTAATATATATGCCTTTATTGAGTGTTTTGTTAATTTACTGTTATATATGGACCTCACTGTAAATGTTCTTTTAGTATAAATACAAGGGTACACACATTGTGTAACCCTAAGCTCTCCATTTCTCGTGTTGTTTTACATGGTACCAGAGAGCAGGATTGATCCAAGTCCTCCCTCACCCGGCGCCGCCGTCCCCTCCCACCCGACCCTCTCTCTCTCTTCCCCCCCTCCCCTCTCTCCTTCCCCGGCCAGGCGTCGCCCGCCGGTAGCAGCCAACAGGCCGGCCGCCCGCCGCCGGCAGCTGCAGCGCCGGGGCTGCACGCCGCCGGGTTGCTGAGCCGTCGGGGCACGTAGGCCGCCGGGATCGCTTCACCCGCCTGGTTCTAGGCTCCGTCTGCCCGCGAGTTTGATTTCTGCCTGAAGACCACCGTCGGATCTGTTTTTTGCCTGCCTGCCCGTGTGACCGGTTGAGTTACCGGGTTCCTTGCTACGCTCCGGTGTAGCCCATATGTGAAGAGGTCCTTCCGATCCGTAGCTCTGTGCCTGCTACTGCCTATCTGAAGACGTAGGCAGCCTTCTACTGCATGTTCCTACCTGCTACTGCCTGCCTGTCACTCTGCCAGTTCGTCTGCCTCTACCTCATGGCGTCTACCCATGAAGATCTGTACCGTCAAGTGACAACTGTGAAGCTGGACGGGAGAAACTACCAGCACTGGGTGTGCTCTATGCAGATATATGTCAAATCACAAGGAAAACTTTCGCACCTGACGCGAGATCCACCACCGGTGCCTCCTGCAACAGCCGACTCAAAAGATGTGAAAGTTTATGATGACTGGGTGAAAGACAACTCCACAGCCATGACATGGATTCTGAATAGTAGTGAAACCAAGATTAGCGTCACACTCTTATACCTGCAGACGGCGAAGCAGATGTGGGATCAGCTTGCCAGCACTTATTCACACAATCTGAATCCTAAGAAGGTGTTTGATATCAACAAGCAGCTCAACCGCCTGCGGTTCTCTGGATCTGATCTGACGGATTACTTCTCTGCTTTCAAGGGACTATGGGGGGAATTGGAAGCCTACCATCCCTTGTCTACTGATTTGGCTACTATGCAACGACAGTGACAGGGGTTGCAAGTAGTCCAGTTCCTCTGTGGCCTACCTGATTCCTATGCCGGGGTGGTGGATCAGATTCTCGCCAGTAATCCACTGCCTACTCTACAGACTGCCTTTCAGAGACTGCAGCGCTTTCCTGCATCGTCATCTGAAACTCCTACGATACGGGTGATACTACTGCTTTTGCTGCGATGTCTGGTCGTGGTCGTGGCCGTGGACGCGGTCGCTCGCATGACGCTCGTCTTCCTCTTTGTGCTGGCAGGGGGAGGAACTCTTCAGGTCGTGGAGCATCTTCTGGACCTGCTCCTCAGACTGGCCAACGCTTTTGCAACTTCTGTGGCCGGTCTAACCATGTTGAAGAAAAGTGCTGGGAGAAATACGGCAAACCAGCTTGGGCTAATGCGGCCACTGAGGCTACTACATCTTCTGAGGTGTCTACCCAGCCTGATGTCCCAGGTACTTCTACTGCTGACTTCATTCGTGCTGAGGTCGAGCGCCTGTTGCTGGAGCGTACTGGCTCGTCATCTACTACCACCACCACTGGAGAACATGTTGCGACATACTCTGGTTGTGACACTGCCTTCCTTACTGCACCATCCTCTACTACTGGTAATACGAAATGGGTCATAGATTCGGGCGCGTCCTCATATTTTCGAGAATCGGTCGTTGTTCAGAAGTTTATCTAGACCGACTACTAATTCGTCTGTTATGCTTGCTGATGGCTCCAAGTCTGCCATTTCGGGGATTGGAGACATTGTGTCTGATATTGTGCTGAAATCTGCTCTATATGTGCCTTGTTTTCCACTGAATTTATTATCTGTTAGCAAGACTTTGCGTAGCCTGAACTGTAGCCTGACTTTAGTGCCTGGTTCATGTGTTTTTCAGGACCTTCGCACGAGGATGAAGATTGGTGGGGGGCATGAAGGATCTGATGGCTTGTATTACCTGGACAATCTGAAAAGAGTGGACAATGTGGCTCTGGCTTCTGCAGTATCTTCTTCAGTATCGGCGTTACAGTGGCACTACAGACTTGGGCACCCATCATCTGAGAAATTGCGTCATATTGTATCTGATGTAGGAACAAATGTGTTTCAATGTGAATCGTGTCAGTTAGGCAAACAGACTAGAGCTGTTTATCCTAAACGTTCTCAGATTAGTAGTAAAAATGTTTTTGATCTTGTACATGCTGATGTATGGGATCCATGTCATGTCCCTAGTCTATCTGGCAACAAATACTTTATTCTGTTCATTGATGATTTTTCTCGGGCCACGTGGTTATTTCTTCTGAAAAGTTGATCTGAAGTTCTGCCCACAATTAAATTATTTTTCACAGAGATGAAAACACAATACTCTATGCCTGTTAAAATTTTTAGAACGGATAATGCACTTGAAATTGTTCAAAAAGATGTTGAGTTGTTCTGTAAATCCGTTGGCACTATACACCAGACTTCTTGTGCATACACACCTCAGCAGAATGGCATTGCTGAAAGAAAGAATAGACACTTACTAGAGGTTGCTAGAACTATTATGTTGCATGTTAATGTACCTCGGGGATTCTGGCCAGAAGCCATCTTGACTGCCTGTTTTCTAATAAACTGGATGCCTTCTTCAGTAATTGGAAATAAAATACATGTGAAAATTCTGAATCCTGATAAACCTTTATTTAGTGTACCTCCTCGCATATTTGGCTCTACATGCTTTGCAAAGTTGCTTGGCCCAACGCATGATAAACTATCTCCACGTGCTGAAAAATGTATTTTTTGGGGTATTCTCGTACACAGAAAGGATACAGATACTATAGCCCAACTACCAAGAGATGGATCACAAACAGTGATGTTGTCTTTTTTGAGGGTACACCATACTACTCTACTCAAGGAGATAAGTCTTCAGTCTGAGCTTATTGCTTCTCCGCTGCCGATTACTAGTGACTGTGTTTCTGATGCCACTACTTATGTACAATCGGTACCTCCTCTTCTTGTTTATCAGCGCAGGAACATATCTCAACCTGCACAAGACCCCCCCCCACTCCAAGCCAATCTTCTTCTCCAGAAGGTTCTGTGTCACCTGAGGTAATCTCTGATCTTGATGTACCTATTGCTCTTAGGAAGGGCATTCGTTCCTGCACAATCCACAATATTGCTAACTATGTATCTACTGATCATTTAAGTGTTCATGTTAGCAACTTTGTCACTGCATTATCTGTTATTGCCATCCCAAAGACTGTATAGGATGCCTTGTAAAGTACAGCTTGGAATACTGCTACGGAGGAAATGCTTGCTCTTTCTGACAGACAGACTTAGGAGTTGGTGGATCCACCTCCTCAATGTAAGTCTGTAGGCTGCAGATGGGTTTATGCTGTCAAATATCAACCAGATGGTACAGTAGAACGTCTGAAGGCACGTCTTGTTGCTAAAGGATATACACAGACCTATGGTATTGATTACTTTGAAACTTTTTCACCTGTTGCCCATCTTAATTATGTCAGAGTTCTCTTATCTGTTGTTGTTAATCTTGACTGGCCTCTAGTACAACTAGATGTTAAAAATGCTTTCTTATATGGTGATCTGCAAGAGGAGGTCTATATGGAGCAACCTCCTGGGTTTGTTGCTCAGGGGGAGTCACATAAAGTCTGCAGGCTGAGGAAATCTATCTATGGGCTCAAACAGAGTCCTCATGCTTGGTTTGATAAGTTGAGCAAAATTTTGACTGTCTTTGGTTTTCTGAGGTCACAGGTTGATCATTCTATCTTTACAAAAATGACTTCCTCTAGCATTGTGATACTTATTGTATATGTTGATGATATCATTCTATCTGGCAGTGATTCTATTGCTATTCAGGCCACTAAAGCCCATCTCTACAAGCACTTTGCTACTAAAGATCTGGGAAAACTACGCTATTTTTTGGGCATAGAAGTGTCTAGAACTTCTAATGCTCTTGTTCTATCTCAAAGGAAATATGTACTGGATCTGTTACAGGAAACTGGTATGCTTGGTGCACGGCCAGCTGACACGCCTCTAGATCCCAATGTTAATTGGGATGATGATTCTTCTCCGCTGTTTGTTGATAACAAGAAATACAGGAGATTGATTAATAAGATGATATATCTTACGGTAACTAGGGCTGACATATCTACTGATGTGGGGCTTCTTAGCAGGTACTTGGATAAACCCAGACAGTGTCACTGGGATGCTCTATGTAATATTATGCGATATCTAAAGAAGTCACCTGGCAAGGGCCTCCATTACAGGAAAAATTGGCACTATTCTCTAGAAGGCTATTCTGATTCTGACTATGCAGGGAGCAAGATTGACAGGAAATCCATTTCTGGCTACTGCACATATGTAAGGGGTAATCTTGTCACCTGGCGCAGCAAGAAACAAAATGTTGTTGCTAGATCTAGTGTTGAAGCTGAATATAGGGCCATGGCCCATACTGCATGTTAACTTCTGTGGGTGCAGTCTCTTCTACAAAACTTTGGTATTAAGTCGTCTTCTGCTATTCCGATGCACTGTGATAACAAAGCTGCTATTTTCATTGCCAACAATCATGTATATCATGAGCGAACCAAACATATTGAGGTTGACTGCCACTTCATTAGGGAAGCTATTCTATCTGGGAAAATTTGCACACCTTTCACCCGTTCTAAAGACTAGGTTGCTGACATATTCACAAAATTGCTGACAAAGAAGCACTTTTGTTCTCTGGTGGACAAGTTGGGCATGATTGACATCTATGCTCCAACTTGAGGGGGAGTGTTAATATATATGCCTTTATTGAGTGTTTTGTTAATTTACTGTTATAAATGGACCTCACTGTAAATGTTCTTTTAGTATAAATACAAGGGTACACACATTGTGTAACCCTAAGCTCTCCAATTCTCGTGTTGTTTTACGGATACAGTTTTTTTTTTGTTGCAATTTGATCTTCTTTCTTCTATCTCGTTTTGTTTCAATCTTCCTGGCCTTAATTTTATTTTCGGATTCCCCTTTCCCCCTTCTTTTCTTTCCATTCCCCTCATTCCCACCTACTGTCGTCCCCCAAACTCCTTTTTCTCCTGCTCCGGTTCTATCTTCCATTTCCAAATTTCTCTTTCTTCTTCCATTGCCCATTTTCCATTCCCCAACTCCCTTACTTCCCTTTAATCCATTTCTCAATTTGATTTCCTTCATTCCCAACCCACTGTACTGTCGTCCATGAGTTGTTATTCCTCTTCCATTTTCCAATCTCCCTTTCTTCTTATATTTCAAATTTCATTTCCCAATTTTACTGTCCCCTATTTCCCAATCTCAATTTTACTGTTGAGTGTCGATCCATTGCCTTTGCCTATTCTCAACTTTATAATTGAAAATTTGAATCTATCTCAAGTTTTTAAGGTCTAAATATGTGATTGTACAAGTTAAATATGCAATTGTGTGATTAATTTATATATAATAATTTATTTATTTTAAAAAAATGAAACTGCATATACCCCGCATATACTCCCGCATACCGCATATACTCTATAAGGTGACCTCTCCGAACGCATAGCGCATACCGCTTTTTAAAACACTGGCTCCTGTCATACCTGGTGATAACGTTGATGAGAAAACTAAACAAGCCTACGATATGTGGACTAAGGAGGACTCATGCATCATGACCTGGATGGTCAACAGTGTTGAACCCAAAATCAGCCAATCACTTCTTTGCTTGCAGACTGCAAAAGCCAAGTGGGACCAGCTCTCACATGTTTACTCTTATCAGCAATATCTGAAAAAAGTGTTTAAAATTTTCACACACCTGGCTAGAAAGGAATATGTTGCTACTGAATCTGTGGAGGATTACTACAATCAATGTTGTGCGGGATGAGTTTGAGGTATATCACCCCCTCTCTACTGATATCACTGAAATACAACATCAGTGCAATGAACTTCAACTCGTGTAATTTCTTGTGGGCCTAGCCCACTCATTTTCTGGAGTGGTAGATCAGATCCTATCTAACGACCCGTTGCCTACCCAACGTGATGTCCTGAAAAGGTTCAATGACTCCTTTCTGTCTCTCATGTGTCACCCAACTACTCCGATGTTGTTTCTCTTGTTGTCTGCTTAGGAGACTCCTCCCCTGGTGTCGCGACCGAGGTCGTGGTCGTGGTTGCTCTACTAGGCTTGGTTGTGGTTCCGCTTTAGCTGGTCCTGACCCATTTTCTTCTAAACAGCGTTACTGTCACTTCTATATACACACAAACCATACTGAAGATCGTTGTTGGATTAAGCATGGTGAACCTGCATGGGTGAATCAAGTCACTACTGATCAACCTGATTCTACATCATCCTCTTCATCCCAGCCATTTGCGGAATGGATTCGCTCCAAGTTCTAAAAGTTGCTTCAGGCCCATCTCGCTCTGCCTCTACTGATGGAGGTTCTGCTCTCCTTGCCTCCTTTGCACCTTATAGTAAAAATAAATGGGTGCGCCACCTCCCATATTTCTGCAATTCTACATTATTTTCTGAATTCCATAAAACTTCTGTTGTTCCACCTGTTACACTTGTTGATGGTTCTTAGACTCCTATTTTATGGCATAGGGAATATATGTACTCCTGGCAAGCTCTTATTGCGCTCAGCCCTTTATGTTCCCATATTTTTGTTGAATATGTTATCTGTTAGTAGAACTGTGAAGAGCCTAAGGTGCTATGTTACTTTTGACCCGGACGATGTTTTTTCAAAGGATCTATGCACGAGGATGAGGATTGGTTTGGCCCATGAGGGACCAGACGGGTTATATTGAAGACTACTGCTTTGTTGACTGCGTTTGTGACAGACCTACAATCGCATTATCGATTGGGACATCCATCGCCTGCCAAATTGAAGCCTTTAACTCCTGCTATTTCAGATTCTGTTTTTCATTGTGAAACTTGCCAATTGGGGAAACAAACTCATGCTAGTTTTTTAAAAAACCATGTATTGTTCAAAACAACCTTTTGATATTGTGCATGCTAATGTTTGGGGTCCATATTCTGTTCCAAGTACTTTATGAGCTTTAAAGACGATTTTTCTAGAACTACATGGTTGTTTTTATTAAAAGATCAATCTCACATGCTCGATACTATCACCTCCTTTTTTGCTGAGTCTGTACCCAGTTTGACAATCCTATTAAGATTTTTCACCTGCTAATGCCCTAGAATTTGTGCAATCGTCTGTCAGCCAATTTTGTCACAAGATGGGTACTATTCATCAAACTTCAAGTTCTTACACACCCCAACAAAATGGGGTTATGGAGCGCAAGAATCGCCATCTCCTAGAAGTTGCTCGCACCCTTCTTTTTCACTATAATGTACCCAAAACCTTTTGCCCTGAAGCTATCTCTACTACATGTTACCTTATTCATCGCATGCCCTCTTCTGTCCTTGGCAATCAGGTGCCTTATCAAATCTTATACCTTGATGCCCTCCTTTTTTTGTGCTTTCTCAGATTTTTGGAAGCACTTGCTTTTGTCAAGAATATGTCATGGTTTTACTAAGCTTGACCTACGGTCTAGAAAATGTGTTTTCTTGGGTTACTCTCGGACTTAGAAAGGGTACAAGTGTTATGATCCCTCTACAAAAAAATGGTTGGTCAACATATGCCATTCTACTCTGCAGCAGGTTCTACTCTGACATCTGATCTGTTGATTGATACACCACTACCTGTGTCTATTGACACTGACTTGCCTCCTATTGTTGTTGCACCTTCTCCACCTCTGAAAGTGTATCAACAAAGACCGAAAGCTACAACTCCCTCCATGGCCCCTCCTTCACCAATTCCTACATCCTCGTCGGCAGATCCCCCTCCACCTCTGGTATAATCTAATTTAGATGTTCCTATTGGTCTACGAAAAGGGACTAGGTCTTGCACTCTGCATCCTATTGGAAATTTTCGTTCTACTGCTAACATGGGCACGAACTTTGCCAATTTTACCTCTGCTTTATCTGTTGTATCTATTCCTAAGAATGTTGCTCAGGCTTTACTGCATCCTGCATGGCGCCAGGCTATGGAGACTGAAATGCAGGTTCATACTGATCGGCATATGTGGAACTTGGTTGATGCACCTTCCGATTGCTCTCATGTCCGTTGTTACTGGATCTTTACTATAAAGTATCAGTCAGATGGCACCATTGAAAGATTGAAAGCTCGCCTTGTCGCCTTAGGTTAAACTCACATATGGAGTTGATTATTTTGAGACTTTCTCTCCTATTGCAAGTCTAAATTCTGTTCGAGTTCTTATCTCTGTGGTTGCAAATTGTGATTGGCCTTTGTTTCAATTGGATGTTAAATACGTCTTTTTATATGGTGACCTACACGAGGAGGTATACAATTATACATGAAGAAAACACCTGGGTTTGTTGCTCAGGGGGAGTGTTCTAACGTGTGCGAGTTGTGCAACGCTATCTATGGATTGGAACAGAGTTCGCGTGCCTGGGTTGACAAATTGAGTAATATTCTTCAGAATTTCAACTTCCGCTGCTCTCATTCTGATCACTCAGTTTTATTAAGAAAACTTCATCTGGCCTTGTAATTCTGATTGTCTATGTTGATGATATAATCTCTTATCTGGGAGTGATCAAGCAGGCATCCAGGCTACTAAAGAATACCTGGAAAAACATGTCACCAAAGAACTGGGAAAATTGAGATATTTTTTGGGTATTGAAGTTTCCCGCTCTTCTTCAGGTATTTTTTTATCACAGAGGAAATATGTCATGGATCTTTTGTCAGAAACAAGAATGCTTGGAAATCTACTACTACTCCCTTAGATCCTAATACCAACTGGGATGATGATACTTCTCCTCTCCTCCATACCCAGACAACCAACTATATTGTAGATTAGTTGGTAAATTTATATATCTGACTGTTACAAGGGCTGATATATCTATGCAGCTGGCTTAATCAGTAGATATCTGGATAAACCCAGACAATGCCACTTGGATGTTGTGTGTCATATTTTGAAAAATCTGAAAAATTTTCCAGGAAAGGGCTTATTCTACAAAAGACATGGGCATTGTAAAATCATTGGATATTCTGATCATGATTGTGTAGATAGTAGGATAGATCGTAAATCTACTTTTGGTGATTGTACCTTTGTAGGAGGTTGTTAATATATGTCTTTATTTACTGTTCTGTTAATTTCCTTTTCAATTTGGACCTACTTGTAATTGTTCCACTAATATATATGAGGGTACACACATTGTGTAACCCTACGCTTCCCAAATCAAGTTGTTTTGTCTCATGATACCAGAGCAGGCGTAGATTCGGCGCCGCCTTTCTTCCCCTCCCTCCCTCTCCCCCCCAGCCGCCGCGCCCCTACCACCCGCCGCCCACAACCGCCGCAGCAGCCGGCGCGCTGTTGTTGTAGTTGCGCCGCCATTGGGCGCTGCTGCCGCCGCCGCTGCTCTGTGCACGGCCGGTAGCGCGCCGCACCTAAGGGTTGTTGTCGTTGCCCCTCTGGCGTGATGCAGCCGTCGCGGTTCTCTGTCTGGTTGACTCCTAAGTGTGCTGTATTTTTTTTCAGCCACGTTCTCTGTCTGCTCGTGTTGGCCGGTGAGCCGTCGGGTTTTCTGCTGCGTCTCGGCGTAGCCCGTATGTAACTGGTCTGTCTAGTCGTTCTTCTGTGCCTACTGCCGCCTAGCTGAGGAACTAGGCGGCTGTGTTCTGCATGTGCCTGCTTGTTCTTCTCACTGTCGGTGAGTGTTGCTCTGCCTGTCATGGCCTCTTCACATGAGGATCTGCGTCGCCAGGTTACTACTGTTAAACTGGATGGGAGAAACTACCAGCACTGGGTTTGTTCCATGCAGATCTATATGAAATTTCAAGGGAAACTGTCACATTTGACGCGTGATCCACCTCCTGTGCCTGATGCCACCGCCGACTCCAAGGATGTCAAAGCATATGATGACTGGGTTAAAGATGATTCTACTGTTATGACTTGGATTTTGAATAGCAGTGAGACAAAAATTAGTGTCACCTTATTATACCTGCAGACAACCAAGCAGATGTGGGATCAGCTTGCTAGTACATACTCTCACAGCCAGAATCCAAAGAAAGTCTTTGATATCAACAAGCAACTCAGTCGTCTCCACTTCTCAGGATCTGATCTTACTGACTATTTTTCTTCCTTCAAGGGACTTTGGGGGGAATTGGAGGCCTACCATCCCTTGTCTACTGACTTGGCTACCATGCAACGTCAACGCCAGGAGTTGCAAGTAGTCCAGTTCCTGTGTGGCTTACCTGACTCATATGCTGGGGTTGTGGATCAGATTTTGTCCAGTGATCCACTACCTACTCTACAGAGTGCTTTTCAGTGTCTACAGCGCCTGCCGTCGTCTTCTTCTGAGTCACCTTCTGATACTGGTGATACCACTGCTCTTGTTGCCATGTCTAGTCGTGGTCGTGGACATGGTCGTACTCATGAAACTCGTCCTCCTCTCAGTGCTGGGAGGGGGAGTTCTTCTGGACGTGGAGCACCTTCTGGTCCTAATGCTGCACGCCCTCAGACTGGTCAACGGTTCTGCAGCTTCTGTGGTCGGTCTAATCATGTTGAAGAAAAATACTGGGAGAAATATGGAAAGCCTGCCTGGGCTAATGCAGCTTCTGATACCCATGCTACCACTGAGGTAGTATCCCAGCCTACTGCTGCTGATGCATCCAGTTCTACTACTGCTGACTTCATCTGTGCTAAGGTGGAGCGTCTACTGCTCGAGCGTATTGGGTCATCCTCTGGAGCTGCTTCTGGAGCTCATGCTGCTAGATATTCTGGTTGTGATTCTGCTTTCATCAGTGCCCCCTCGCCTAGTACTGGTAATAAAAAATGGGTGATCGATTCGGGTGCATCATCTCATATATCTGGAAATCGGTCCTTGTTTAAAACCTTATCTAAACCGGTTTCTAATTCTTCTGTTATGCTGGTTGATGGCTCCAAGACTGCTGTAGTAGGGGTTGGAGACATAATTTCTCAATTTTTGTAAAAATATGCTCTATATGTGCCTCGATTTCCGTTGAACTTATTATTTGTTAGCAAAATTGTGCGTAGCCTGAACTGCAGTCTCACATTCCTTCATAGCACTTGTACTTTTCAGGACCTTCGCACGAGGATGAAGATTGGTGGGGGCATGAAGGACCTGATGGCCTATACTATCTGGATGAATTAAAAAAGATTGACAACTTGGAGCTATCTTCTGCTCAATCTTCATTAGTTTCAGCTCTGCAGTGGCACTACAGACTAGGACATCAATCTTCTGAAAAATTAAAGCATGTTATCTCAGGTGTAGGGACGCACAGATTTCAGTGCCAGTCATGTCAGTTAGGGAAACAGTTCTATGTCTAGAACTGTATTTCCTAAAAGGTCCCAGATTAGCAGTAAAAACATTTTTGATATTGTTCATTCAGATGTATGGGGTTCGTGTCATGTGCCAAGTTTGTCTAGCAATAAATACTTTATTCTGTTTATTGATGATTTCTCTCGTGCAACCTGGTTGTTTATGCTGAAAAATCGGTCTCAAGTGCTATCTACAATAAAGTTCTTTTTTGCTAAAATAAAAACTCAATATTCTGTGCCTATTAAAATTCTGAGAACCGATAATGCTTTGGAGTTTGTTCAGAAAGAAGTTGAATTATTTTTTCGATCTGTGGGTACTATTCATCAGACATCTTGTGCTTATACACCTCAACAAAATGGAGTTGCAGAAAGAAAAAAATAGGCATTTACTTGAGGTTGCTAGAACCATAATGTTGCATTCTAATGTACCTAAACATTTTTGGCCAGAAGCTATCCTGATTGCATGTTTTCTAATTAATAGAATGTTGTCGTCTGTTATTGGCAATAAGATACCTGTTCAGGTTCTCCAGCCCGATGTTACCCTATTTTCTGTACCTCCACGGATATTTGGCTCTACTTGTTTTGTGCGGTTACTTGGACCAAACTATGATAAATTATCTCCTAGAGCAGAAAAAATGTATTTTTCTGGGTTATTCTCGTACTCAAAAAGGGTACCATTGCTATAGTCCTACTAGAAAAAAATGGTTCACAAGTAGTGATGTTGTCTTTTTTGAGGATACGCCTTTTTATTCTGCTAAAGGAGATACTCTGGATTCTGATATAATCACAGCACCATTACCTGTAATGAGTGATTGCACCTCTGACACTTCACCTGTTGAAACTACTACACTTATTGTGTATAAACGCAGGAACAGATCCCAAAGTACTCAAGACCCCCCCATGCAGCACCAATCTTCTCCTCAAGAAGGTCCCACTCCTGTTGAGGTACAATCTGACTTAGATCTGCCTATTGCTCTCAGAAATGGCACTCGTTCCTGTACTTCTCACAATATTGCTAATCATGTTTCTACTGCACATCTGAATTTCATGCTAGTAACTTTGTGGCTGCTCTATCTGCTATTGTTGTTCCTAAGACTATCCATGATGCCTTACAAAGCTCAGCCCGAATGACTGCCATGAAAGAAGAGATGACTGCTCTTACTGACAGGGGGAACTTGGGAGCTGGTGGATCCACCTCCTGAGTGCAAACCTGTTGACTGCAGATGGGTCTATGCTATCAAGTATCAACCTGATGGAACGGTGGAACGTCTGAAGGCACGGCTGGTTGCAAAAGGGTATACTCAAAACTTATGGAATTGACTATTTTGAGACGTTTTCGCCTGTTGCCAGACTTAATTCTGTCAGAATTCTTCTTTCTGTTGCTATTAACCTTAATTGGCCTCTTATTCAACTGGATGTTAAAAATGTCTTCCTGTATGGGGATCTTCAAGAAGAGGTTTATATGGAGCAACCTCCTGGGTTTGTTGCTCAGGGGGAGTCACATAAAGTTTGCAGGTTAAAAAAATCTATTTATGGACTCAAGCAGAGTCCTCAGGCATGGTTTGATAAGCTAAGTAAAATCCTGACTGCTTTTGGTTTTCTGAGGTCACAGGTTGATCATTCTGTCTTTACAAAAAGGACTTCTTCTGGTATTGTCATTCTGATTGTTTATGTTGATGATATTATTCTATCTGGTAGCGATTATTCTGAGATTCAGGCCACTAAAGCACACTTGTGCAAACATTTTGCTACTAAAGATCTGGGGAGGCTACGATATTTTATGGGTATTGAGGTGTCTAGGACCTCTAATGCTCTTATATTATCTCAGAGGAAGTATGTTCTTGACAATGTTCAAAATTTCGACGAAATTGTCGAAATTTCAGCCGAAATTTCTGTTTCTGTGGCAATCGGACATCGAAATTGACTGATGAAACTCTTGAAACAGGCATATCATCAAAAAAAATTCTACGCTTTCATATACTATGTACTACCTAGAGCATTTTTTTTGCACAGTTTTGTGTTTTTAAGTCTATATATTGTGCTTGCAAACTATAATGACTTAATTCATTGATTTCACCATTGAAAATTAACATAAAAAAAACCCATCGAAATGTCTATCGAAACAGTTTAGGGTCATTCACTAAAAAATGATGAGACCCCACCCCCCAAATATCCAATATGAAATATTATTACATAATTGAGTAGATCTACACTAGTAGATCATTCTGATAAAATTTCATAAATTAATTTGTTTATTTTGTCGTCAAAACGCCAGGAACGCATTTATCGAAATTTTTGTCGAAATTTCTATTTTTGTGGCCACCAAAACAGCATCGAAATCGGACATTTTCTTCCTTGGTTCTTGACCTGTTACATGAGACTGGGATGCTTGGTGCACATTCTGCTGATACTCCTCTGCATCCCAATATTAATTGGGATGATGATTCTTCTCCTATGTTTCTAGACAGTAAAAAATATAGAAGATTGATTGGTAAGATGATCTATCTGACTGTTACTAGGGCTGATATTTCTACTGTAGTTGGTCTTCTTAGCAGATACCTGGATGAGCCTAGACAGTGTCACTGGGATGCCCTCTGTAATATTCTGAGATATCTTAAGAAATCACCTGGCAAAGGCCTCTACTATAGAAAGCATGGACACTGTTCTCTGGAAGGCTACTCTGATTCTGATTATGCAGGAAGTAAGATTGACAGGAAATCTACTTCAGGCTACTGTACTTATGTTGGAGGTAACCTGGTCACTTGGAGAAGTAAAAAGCAAAATGTTGTTGCCAGATCTAGTGTTGAAGCTGAATACAGGGCGATGGCCCACACCGCTTGTGAGCTCCTATGGGTACAATCTCTTCTGAAAGACTTCGGGGTTGAATCTTCTGCTGCTATACCTATGCACTGTGACAATAAAGTTGCTATCTTCATTGCTAATAATCTTGTATATCATGAGCGCACAAAGCATATTGAAGTTGATTGTCATTTCATTCGAGAGACTATCTTATCTGGCAAGATTTGCACTCCTTTCACTCGCTCAAAAGACCAGGTTGCTGATATGTTTACCAAGTTGCTGGCCAAGAAGCATTTCAACTCGCTTGTGGACAAGTTGGGCATGATTGATATCTATGCTCCAACTTGAGGGGGAGTGTTAATATATGTCTTTATTTACTGTTCTGTTAATTTCCTTTTCTATTTGGACCTACTTGTAATTGTTCCACTAATATATATATATGAGGGTACACACATTGTGTAACCCTACGCTTCCCAAATCTGTTTTGTCTCAGAGGTAATCTTGTTACCTGGTGCAGCAAGAAACAAACTGTAGTCGCACGCTCTAGTGTTGAACCTGAATATAGAGCTATGGCTCATACTACTTGTGAATTGTTGTGGGTCTGTGGGTTTCTGAAGGAGTTTGACATTTCTGACCCTAATCCTATTCCTATGTATTATGACAATAAGGTTGCTATATTCATTGCCAGCAATCCAACATTTCATGAGTGCACCAAGCATATTGAGGTGGATTGCCATTTCGTCCAAGAAGTTGTCTTATCTGACAATGTCTCTACTCCATATACTCACACTTCTGTTCAAGTAGCAGATATCTTCACAAAGGTTCATCCCAAGGCCAGATTCACTACCATGGTGGACAAGCTGGGCATGACTGATATCTATGCTCCAGCTTGAGGGGGTATTAGTATATATGCTTTATTGTGTTATGTTGTGTTATTTGTTTTGTTATGGGCTTTAGACTTGTTAGAGAGTCTATATTAGCCTATTTAGTTAATAGGTTAATTAGTTAGTGGGCCTTTAGTGTCTCGGCCCGTTTAGATTACTTGGGACACAAGTCTCAGGGTATCTCCTTTGCTCCTATATATAGGACGGGGGTGTCCAGTCTTAAATTCATCTAATCCCATTGTGTTCAATACAATATTATTCTTCACATGGTATCAGAGCACGTTCGCTCCTGAGGGAACCCTAGCCACCGCCCCTCCTCCCTCTCCTTTCCGGCTCGAACGCAGCCCTAGCCGTCGTCGCTCGTCTTTTCCAAAGAGCAACCGAGGGGAAAAACCCTCACCTGCGGGCGGCCGCCTCCGTTGCCATGGCTGAAGCCGATTGCCCGCTAGGCATCTCCCGACCTCCATGGCATATCTTTCTCTTTCTCAAACGATCTAGTTTTCTTTCCGTGTGTCGGCACCATCACCTTCTCAGTGCCATCATCATCCTTCTCGTACAAACGCCGCCACCGGCGATCACCCAGCCATCATTCCAAGCGGCCAGTAAAAAGCAGCCACCATCTGCATCCGTCGACGCCATCACACTCGCATTATTCAGCAACCATCTACCGCTGCATCGCCCTGATGTCCTCAGCTCCAGCCTTCGTCGTCTCATAAGGAGAGGCTCCGCACTTGACTCCGCATGCAGCCTCATGGCATGCAATATCTCTGGAGCCGTGTAGGAGACCAGTATCATCTCTTTCGTTGCGGCCAAGTACTACATCAGCCGAGCGACACAATCATCGTCATTTGCCATGTTGTTGTGTTGTTGCCATATCATCCAGCAACCATATCCCTAGCCGCCGACCACACCATTCAGTCGCCGCCGTCATCCATGCCCCTGGTCGCTGCTGCACTGCTGCTCTCCATCTCGTCATCGTTGCCCCAACGTTTTCGCCTATCCTTGGCTGAAGCACGGTCACCCATCACTCTCCACCGCTACCAAACAGCCCTATTACTGCCCCCATATACCAGATGCCTATTGATATTCGGATCCTTATAGATCCATTTATTTTTCTATCTGGATCTTACATTGACCCATTCAGCATATTCTCTCCGGTTATCGGTTTCATTCTCCACATATTACACATCTCCATATACACAAAATTCTCTCAAATCCACCAATTCCTTTCCCACCCACCCATATCATGTGTGCATCCCTTTCCACAGTATGGGGGGTCATATATCCATTTCTCCACACCAAATGGTGTACTTCTTCAGCCGCATTTACATGAGACATATGAGTGCTTCTTCAAACTTCTCAGAAGCTCAACAATTTCAAGCCTGCCAAGTCTACATCTGCAAGGTTGATAGTTCATCAAGAGATATCTTCACTGAGCTGCTTCATCACGTCTTCTCTGAGCCGCATCTGCTATTTCGACATCACCTGTTGCTGATCTTCTTAGGACTTTCCTTGATGGATGATATCTCCTTTCCTGTCAAGCCCCCAAGGTTCTCGCTACAGAGTTATGGTACCTGCATCGTATCACCAGCATATCGTTCGTTCGTGTTTGTGCCACGTTAAGCACGTCTTCTCTGACAATTCGAAGATTTCGCTACTGCTACATCGACATTGGGCATCCGCGTTCGTGCCGCGTTAAGTACGTAATCCAATGAAGATGACGTAGTGATGGTGTTGAGGATCGTCTGCTCCAAGTGGTGAATTACTGCTGCAGTATTCATGTTCCATTCTAGATGTTCTTCATTCCAGATGCACTCCAAAGACCTTCAAAGCTCGAGGATCTCCAGCCTGTAGAATACAATTTCAAAGAAGAGAGACATTGTCACCGCATGGTTCAGGGGGAGTATTGTTTAAGGGGGAGTGTTTATTTTGTATGGGGAGTGATATTTATCTTTTATCTTTGATTTATCATTTCTTTTATCGTTTTATCGAGTCTTGTAACCTCCAAGCTTTGGACATGTGTTTCACCCATGCTCCAACTTGAGGGGGAGTGTTAGAGAGTCTGTATTAGCCTATTTAGTTAATAGGTTAATTAGTTAGTGGGCCTTTAGTGTCTCGACCCGTTTAGATTACTTGGGACACAAGTCTCAGGGTTTCTCCCTTGCTCCTATATATAGGACAGGGGTGTCCAGTCTTGTATTCATCTAATCCCATTGTGTTCAATACAATATTATTCTTCACAAGACTTGTCTTGTCTTTAGCCTTTCTTTTATCTCATATTGCCTAGTTTTGTTTCCGTCTTACTCTCTTATCCTATAAAAGAGAGCATTGTATTTGTTTTGACACATCAAATAAAGGTTTCTCATTCTATAACTGCCATAGTGGTTCCACAAATCTGGTGCATGAATCTTGAGGACTTGATAGGAAGGAACGAAGGGTGCAATCAAGGAGAAACCCTAGTACATCAGCAGAAGTGCATCTCAACACTTAGAAACAACAGATAGAAATGGAGAAGGTATAACTAAAGTAGCTTGGTAAAGATAAATCCTGGATGAATCATCAACCTTACAAATACAGAATTTGCAAGCTAGAAATTGATGCTTCTGAGAAGTCTGATGTGAAGAAACAACCATCTGTCTCATGAGAATGCAGCGAGAATGATCAACTGAAATAACATTAACACTAGAGGGAACAAGAGGTTGGAATAAGCCCAGCAAACTCTGTCTTGACATGCATAATGCGGTATGAACGTGAAAAGATGTCAATGCTGCAATTGAGATCCTTCAACGTTGTCTAAAAGCGGTGGCCAACTGGAACCAGCGCAAATAGCTAACCTACATGTAAAGTGATGCTTGGGAATGAAGCGCCACAAAAACATCGGAAGAGCGGTGTGCTAAAGAATATGAAGCTCAATGTAGGTCATAATATGAAGCTCATATTCTCTCTCTCATGCTCTCATACTCTTCCCATTCTCTCTCCTAGACATCCCCCATTCATACCAACTACGAAGAGAAGAGTAGCTGGTGAGGAAAAGAGACACATGACCCCCCCACGTGGAAAGAGACGCACACATCAGGGGTAGGAGGGTGGGAAATGAAATTTTAAAGTGAGAGGTATAGTAGGTAGAGAAGAGAAACCAATAACCGGAGTAAATGTGCAACACAACTCGGTTATAGAGATCCGGATACCATGTAAAAGTATTGAGTCAAAAATGATATATAGAGGAGAGAGAGTCCACATGAAAGACGTCATGACTTGAAATGTAATGGAATGTATCGTATCTGCATGTTTGGAGATACATGTCATGTCATTAGCCGCCATGTCGTGTTCTCTGATGATCTTGGCACTGAAAGTAGACATGTCATGTGAAGTTATGACACGGAGTGTGAATCTTTTGGTCGAGATGACAGGCTCTCAGCAACACATCGTGTGGGATGGCGTAAGGTGTTGAAGATGAGAAAGAGTCTTCTGCCAACACGCCGTGTGAAAATCTTACACGACGTGTAAGATGTTGAAGATGAGAAACAGCCTTTTGTCAATAAGCCATGTGGAAATTTGACACGGTGTGTAACTTTAGGTTGAATGAAACCCTGCGCCGCCGAGGGCGATATCTGGACTATGACACGATGTGTCAGTTGGATAATGTGTCTGACGCCACTAGGGCATGATGTGGACAAGAAATGGCGTTGTCAAGGAGAAAACAGCCCTAGAAAAATGCCTCAGGAGGTGTGGAGGCTTCTAGGATGATAATTGCCACAGGGGACACTTGCTAGACCAAAAACCAAGAGGAGAAGCAACATCATTTGTTGCTAATCACGCGGATTAAGAGGAACCAGGCAGCTCCCCTGTTGTTATGTGATGGCTTTCGTTGTTGTTGCGGCGGCAGAGATGTCCAGGATGAGGCCCAAACCTTGAAAAGCTGGGGGCAACAGCGTTTTGGGATTTAGTAGACGTTGGAGATAGCCTGGCGCAAACGACGGTTGATGACGCCAGGATGAACAACGCCTGCACATGGACTGGAAGACAACCTTGGGGAAGCGACAGTGTAACTCGAGGGTGACGGCCATGAGGGAGACTCGGTGGCGGCCTTTGACTGTGAATTGGGGGAACGTAGGGAAGATTGTAGATGAAGTTCTTTATGAAAGAAGAAGAGAAATGACCATGGAGGGTGGGAAGATGCCTGGAAGGCAGGCGGCCAAGCCAAGAAGAGACGACGGCCACCAGTAGACGAAGGCTCTTTCTTTTTCCTCCCTAGGGTTAGGATATATGCTCTTATGCTCTGATACCATGATGAAAACTGTGAGGGACACTTTCTTAATTCATATTAGACAACACACCCTTGTCCTATATATAAGAGAAAGGGGGAAACATTACACACTTGAGGCTCAAGGAAAGCTATATGGGGTACAAATTAACCTATTAACTAAATAGCCCAATAATGCTTTCTAACAGACCCAATAGGCCCATTAAGATAGATAACCTCTGTTATCTTCAACATTCCCCCTCAAGCTAGAGCATAGATATCAATCATACCCATCTTCTTCACTAAGGTAGAAAAAGGCTTCTTTCTCACAGGCTCGGTAAAAAGTTTAGCAAATTGTTCTTTAGGCCTTAGTATAGGGAGTGCAGATCGTCTTTCATTGTATGATGTCGCCTACATAGTGACAATAAACCTCAATATGTTTTGTCCTCTCAAGGAATGTAGGGTTATTTGCAATGAAGATGGTTGCACCATATCAGGTACATTCGCATAGATGCATCTGTTGATTGTTGAAGTTCATAGAGAAATGCCTTCACCCACATCATTTCGCATGCAGTTTGAGCCATAGCTAGATATTCATATTAAATGCTAGATCGTCAAATCACTATTGTTGTCCCACGCGGCTAAATTCCTGTCAACAAAGGTACAAAACCCTGAAGTTGACTTCTTGTCAGCTTGACTGCCAACATAATTAGAAAATTTGATAACATCATAATTTCCATGTTTGTGTTAGCAATTTTCTTTGAAAGATAGATTTTGAGATAGCATTTAAAGTGATATATTGTATCCCAGCAACATTGTGTGGTTTATCAAGATATCGACCAACCAAGCAAATAGCAAGAGTAATATATGAACAATCCATCAGGTGATAGTTAGGTATGTAAGTTTTCCCACGACGCCCTAATACCACTGGTTCCTGAGAAATACTGGTAAAGAATAATCACACCAAGGAAAATTGGCATCTAGTGGGTGCATGTTGATTTTGCGCCTAGCTTGTCAGTGTCATTAAGAAGATCGAGAGTGTACTTCCTCTGGGATAGGCTGAGTAGAGGTGCAGGAAACTTTTACTCCAAAGGAAGTATCTCAAATTTCAAGATATTTGGTGACAAAATGATTGCAATAGTGTTGCATAGTTGCTTGAATACCAACAGAGTCACTCCTAGCTTGAATGACATCATCAACATATACAAGAAAACAATGTATGTGCTTTTCTTTTTAATAAAGAGAGAATGTCAATAACCACGTCCGCTGAATAGAAACATTAAACTGAAAGCCCAAACAAAATGAGCACCTAAGAAAAAAAGACCATACACAGATAATGAAGAACCATAAGACTGAATTACCTGAGAGGCCTGTGCCCATAAGAAATCCCGAAGCTGATCAACATGACATCGATGAAAATCTTTTTTAGAAGAATTTGACTCAATTTTTGAAACCAGTCTTTGAAGATCTTCTTTAGGCCGTATACAGCTTTTCCAAGCGACAGACCTTGTAATACTCCCCATGGGCAGCAAAGATAAGAGGTTTGCTCCATAATTACAGGATCTCATATAAGAACGCATCTTTAGCATTAAGGTGCAGGAGAGGCCAATCCAAATTAACAACAGGAGAGATCAAGATTCAGGAGTGTTTAACCAAGCGACTGGAGAGGTCGAAAATAGTCAAGACCAGGAGTCTAAAAATAGCCCTTTGCCATATGTCTAGCCTTGAAGCAGCAAATAACACCGTCGAGATGGTATTTGACAAGAAGACATAACCAAGGTGCACAAGATTGCAATCAACTAGATACCGTTATTATATAGAGATGCAACTGCATCTTCCACAACCTTGCACCAACAACGATTTGATAGAGCTTCATCAGTAGTTCAAAACGGTAATAACACAGAGTAGTAGTAAAGCATGAGAAAAAACAATTCGAATGCTTATGAGAACAGTACTCCGCGATATTATTTTGGCACATAAGTGTTTGCCTTTCCGGTCAACAATAAATTTATCCAAGTCGGGTAAACGTGGTATTAGGAACAGAGGTACCTGACTTTCAAGGTGTGTGCCTTCTAGAAGAATGAGTGAGTAGGTGGGTTGTGCACGTCGTCCCCTTTGGTATGCATGTAGAGGCTTGTCTTGTATGTTCTTTGCTGCTACACCTAAGACAGGAAAGGGAACGGGTGCGGCTAGAAGGTCAGAAGAAAAGGAATATCCACCCAATGAGTAAATAAGGACTATTTTCAAAGAGGACAGCATCTGAACTAGCAAGCCATTTTCGATCAATGGTATAAGAGTAGTGGCCCTTTTGATTTCTACTGTACCCAAGAGAAATACATTTGGTAGCATGTAGGGACAATTTAGCATGTCCAGGAAACAAATCTTAAGTAAAACAAGTGCAACCAAAAGATCCAAGGTGGTAAGGAAAAAAGGTCAGAATTTGGTTGTAGAACCTGGAATAGGATTTTATTGTGAATGGTAGAAGATGGAATGTGTTTGACAAGGAAGTGGACGGATAGCAATGTTTCAGGCATATTTGTTTGGGAAGGTGGAAGTGAAGCATGATGATTCTGACAACATCAAGAAGGTGATGGCTTCTGCGTTGTGCAACTTCATTCCGTTGAGGTCTGTACATATAGGTCTCATTAGATAGACTCAAAAAGTATTTTCAGTTAGAAGAGATGTGGTAGGCAAGGAGAATGGAGTTTTGATCTCAGCAAAAAATATCATGGTGTGGACAAAACTAGTGACATGTCCTTCAATAAGAAGAGCCAAGCAGCTCGTTATAGGTCATCAGTAAAGGAGATGCAGAACATGTATCCAGAAATATTAAGTATTTGCAAGGGCCCCCATACATCAGAATGAACTAAATCAAAAATAGTTTTTCTAGATAAGTTTTATGGGGAAAAGATGCTCTAGGTTATTTTTCCAACTTGCAAGAGTTGCATTTATAGATACAATTAGAAAAATGGTGATATAAATGCTTTAATATGGAAGTAGAGGAATGGCCCAGCTGAAGATGCCATTGGGAGGTTGCTAGTGAAGAAACCAGAGCTTTTGCTGCAAATTTCTTCCACAATCATCAGGATAATAAAGATCATCCAAATCCACATGTGCCTCACTATTCGTCATCTCCATATGAAGGTCCTTCAAGATGCAAGAATTAGGAAGAAAATTTAGGGAACATTACATTTGTCCTACGAGTTTGTTGACATATAGTAAATTAAGAGGAAATTTTGAGGAAGGTTGAACTACCTTATGGAGCCAGAAGAGCAGGCAAAGTTGGAGCATAGGTCAAATGCTAAGAGCATTTCTTGAAGAAGGCGTTCAAGTTCTGGGTGAAGAAGACCAATGACACCAGATGTCGAAGCAAGCAACAAAATGCAGAGGGCTTTCTTCAGTAGTGACTTGACTAGCCAAGTCTAAGTGCCATGTTTATCCCAGCAACAAACTTCGGTGTGATTGTTCCTCCCACAGAAATTGCAGTGGAAAGAATTAGATGTAGAACCATGACCACATCCATATCTTTCTGAAGAGCGGCTACGTTCACTCCCACAGCCTCGACCAAAGATGCCAAGACGAGCAAGAAAGTATGACAGAGTATTTGGAGGTACTATGCTAGAGGAGAAATGTTGAAATCATTTGAGAACGTCATCTACAACGGGCTCCTAAGAATTTGATCACAACTATAGAACTAAACTTCGCCAAAGTTGGGCAAAACTTCAACGTAATATCGAAGTTTGGGTTTAGACAATGTTGAACCACCACTATGTCGACCTGGTCCCAACTTCGGACCGAAGTTTCCCCCTTACCGACGAAGTTGGATTTTTACTGTGTGCTTTCATCCTAACATCCTTGAAGTAGTCAATATTTCCCCAAAGTTGACAATGTTGGGGCAGAGTTGATATGACACAGATCATTAATCCCAACTAGTGCCCTAAAAGGCCACATAAGACATAAGTGGTGCCTCAACCCCTCTTCAAAACTTCTAATATCAATTCCTATGTTTGTTTCCTGCCTCACTTTGCTAGAGAAGGTGTTACAACTACTATTTGATTGTATATCGTGTGGAGGACATATGGTGAATTGTATATGAATATTTATATTGCAGATGTAATCCCTTGCAATTACAAGTGCGCATTGTATTATCAACCTACCTCGGGCTAGAGTCGTGGGTCATATTTTTGTGTTAAATTAACATTTACAAGATAGGGTTATAGCATAATAAGAAGTTCCCTTCAAATTCACATCAATTTTAATGAAACGGCATTGAAGTTTATCAAAGTTTGCATCTAAACTTCCTCGAAACTTACTTAAAGTTTCCGCAAACTTTCACTTCCATACGGGGCGGGTCTACACGAAATCGAAGTACTACACCACGATCACAACACCAGATATGCTTATAGGAATATGAACCAAAAATTGGACAATCTAATTCATTAATGTTGCTTCTTTTAGTTCGAAAAAGAAAATTAGTAAGAAGGTGAAGCATCTCAAGGTCATTACAGAGGCTTTCAAGATATGTGTATTGATCTTAAGTATCAGTTCCAGGAGAAAGCTTGAGTTTGATCAGGTATTAGTAGATATCTAGACCTTCTTAGGGCTTTTTTGGCATAAACACGAGCAAGCTACTTCCACATGTTTTTGAAAGTCTTGAGACAGAGAAGAGGAGCATTGATACAGGGGATCGATATTGTATCCCCTAATGAGATCATTCTAGATCCATGATGCATAGTCATCCTTCACCTCACATCAGCATGTTAGATCATTATGGATCCATTGTGCTATAGTCATTCTTCACCTAAGTATCAACAACAAGTAGGTTGGGAGACTTATTAGTCAAGTGAGCAACATTGCCCTAGGAAGTGATATAGATTTCCATCGTGTAGTACCAATGGAGATAATGGTTGACATCTAGGCATACAATAGTAACTTGATGGTATAGAGGATATTGAGAGGGCGCCATCAATGGAGGTATAAGTAAAAAGAATATGGTCGCAGATAGGATAGAACACACTACATGTTTAGTAGGTACACACCATGTAGGCAACTACACGTCGTGCAGAATGTGTAGGGCATGTAAATAGGGCAATCTGAAAGGAACACGATGTGTAAGAAGGGACATGTCGTGTAAGTAGTAATAGGTTTAGTTCCAAGTTACGCATTGTGTGATGGTTCAAACATCATCTCATAGTTGAGGTAGCAACAACAGCTAGAAGGCCAAATACACACCATGTATGATTGTCATACATCCTAACACTAACGTATCATGTCATTGAATCAAATATGTATGTATTTTAGGCTGGCGGTACCAAATAGGATCCTGATCACATACCATGTGATACGGATCAGCGGTTACGAGCAGAAGAAAATTCAAAGGCGGGATCCCAAAATGTCGGGAATCATCCACTAGAACACCTCTAATCATCAAAAGGTAAGGAAATAATGTCCTAAGTGTAGATGGCCATGATTGACCAAAAGCATATAGTCGTACGGCTTCCCAAGGCATAGCCCAAGGATATAAAGCTATTTAGAAAGACCCCAGGCCATGAAGAATAAGGGAGATTGGTAGAGGAGCAAGGAGAAGGAAGGAGAAGAAAGAGATTGGTAAGTAATTTTGAAATTACTTACCCATTCCTTGAGAGGTACATTTCTATGTCCAATACTCGTCAAAACCGAAATTTCGACCGAAATTTCAAGATTTCAATCGAAATTTTGAACCATGTATGATAGTTTGCATATGTTTATGATGATTTCAGTCTCATGGGATATGTTGTCATGTAATCCCTCTCTTAAATGTAATCTATGTGTGCATAATTTCAATTTGGGAAATCTTGAACAATGATGACCTATTTTAAGACAAGTTTGGGCCAGGGTACCTCACTATTAGGTAAGCCTTACTTAGGATACATCACTCACGGTTCATAAAAGGTGAGCCTAAGATAGGTCATCAGGCAGCAAGCATGGGTTAGAATGCTTGACTTTTTGGGGTAACCCAGAGTTAGCATACCAAACAAGGTTTTATTTCACACTCTAAATGATCAGAGAAATGGTAGTGATTTAACTTAAAGACAAGGTTTGCGCAAATTGGATAAGTGATTGATTATTCCATTTTATGGATTTAATTATGAACTCTAAAAACATGGAATTATTGTTAGGTTTTGAAAATTGAAGTTTGAATGGGTGGGTTTGTCTAGCGATTTATTATGTGCCCAAGATTTTTTATGCTTGATCTATTGTTGAATGGAGGAGACTTCAGATTTGGTTGTCCTCACTCTTTTATCCAGCGTATGTAATCTACTCAACTTCTTCATTGTCATGCAAGTCAATGGTTAAGTGATGGGAACATAAATGAGATGGCATAATTTCAAAAGTTTCATACTCTCAAGAGGTAGTTCCACTCAAAGCTAGTAGATATTAGTTGGGAGCGTAAAGTGAGGATTTTTTTGATGTGTCTCTCTAAATGATCCCGGCCATATATAATGTAAGTCTGAGTTGTGAGGGTGTATATGTTGTTCAGTATAGACTATACTTCTAGGAGGCTAGGCGGTCCCTTTTTCTCAAGAGGCGCCTAGGGAGCCTAGGCATTTCTAGGCTTTTTTGCTAATTTTTAATTTTTTTTACATATATAGTAGCAGTTACATACATATTAGCTATATTCAAATAGATGCATTACTATGTATATTTCTAATGGTTATATCTAAATTGTAACAATTACAGTGACCTAAATCACATCAAAAATGACCTAAACTAGACATGATTGGCCCTAATTTGAGCTATCTTGATCTAAATTGGACCTACTGACATAATTTGACCTAAATCTAACATAATTTTGTATAGAATAAACTTCTTACACCATAACTTTCCCTAATTTACCCTAGAATTACCTCAATGAGACCTAATTTGGCTAAATCAGACCAAGTTTCTCCAAAGCAGGCCTATTTCCCCAAATCAGACATGTTTTCCCCAAATTAGACCTAACTTGCACAAATTTGACCTGATTTGGCCTAAATCATACCTGATTTTGCATAACATAACCTCAGCAGAACTTACTTCCACCAATTTATCCTATATTGACCTAAATGAGACCCAAGTTTGGCCAAATCAAACCGATTTTTTCCAAATCAAATGTATTTCTCCCAATTCAGAGTTGTCTACCCCAATTAGTCCTAATTTTCCCAAATCTGACCTAATTTGGTCTAAATTAGACCTATTTTGCATAATATGACCTAATCAGATCTTACTTCCCCTAATTTACCCTATATATATTGACTTAAACGAGATCCAAATTGGCCAAATCAGACCTAAAATTTCCCTCAGATCAGACCTGATTTGGTCCAAGTCATACCTATTTCAACCATAAAATGACTCAAGGTGATCTAATTTGACCAAATCCATACTCAATTCATGCTAATTTAATCTTTAAATGGTTTAATTTGGGCCTAAAAGGCCTTATATGTCGACTTAATAGGTGGAGCGCCTAGTTTGAGGTGCCTTGCCTAGCGCCGAGGTGGGCATCTTAATAACTATAACTAAGAGTATGGTAGCTTCTTTTAGGAATGCTTAATAGAGTTGACCCTCTTCCAAGCTCATGGTTCGTATTGATGTATGCTCCAGTTGGTGGTTCCCAATTTATTAATTTTGGATTCAATCTTATGATGTTTCTTCTGCATGAACAGGTGACTTGGGACAAATGAGATTAAATTTTCTGGTCACAATATTAATTTTTAACTAGAATATTTATCGCAGCTTTCACTTTCATCTCATCGGGAAAAGAAAATTACATGGATTGCTGGTTATAAAACCAGGGTGCTTACATGCTAATGTATTAATATTAATCAAAGATGTTAGAAAAGAATGTGTGCATCAGGTTAGCAATGATAATAAAATCAAAAGGAAGCAAAAGCCGTTAAAACAGAGGATTTTATTATAGGAACTAGTAGACAGAATTTTATATTTAAAGGCATAAGATGCAAGTTGTTTAGGCATATCTTAGAAAAGTAACCCCTAAACAGAGAATGGATTCAAGATGCCGAGAATTGGTACATATACAAATATGCGCCAGTACCTTAACACCGTGCTTATGAGCCGCATTTGTCCAGCAAGGTGGAGGGATCGTGACCAAATCATGGGAGAAATACACGAAGACGTCCATCAAATGCCAATGCCATATATTATAGGCGTCGGGATTTTTACCGCCCTGGACCAACCGGTCATCACCGTACCCACCGGCCATGTCATGGCACACGAGAAGGCGCCGCCGGGAAGGCAAAGTCGACTGGGCATGAGGAGGAAGGGGGACGGAGGCGACGTTGAAAGGATAGTGAAATGAGAGGAAGTAAGAGCTGGACTCGAGGTAATCGAGGTCCTTAATTGGGAAAGAGATGGGAACAGATGGTTCAGATGGGTGCAGGTTGGTTTCTGGCTCGTCCGGGGGTATAGCAGCCATGTCCGCCGAGCAAAAGTGACGTTTAAAAACTTCTCTTGCACGCCGGAGGAGGCGGCGGAGACGACTCATATAGTCATATGCGAACAGTGAACTCTTGAGTCAACCAAATCACCGCGACTCTGTTTCGTAGACTCTTTGCAAATCCCGGTAATTAATGCATTAATTCATGGTCCATTACATGTTATGCGGAACTGACGGAAACCGTCAGCCTTCACCGGAAAAATCCCCGACCTCCTCCAAATTTACACGATTTTTAGGAAGCGGATGACAGAAACAAACTGCAAGAAGGGCACAGCTGACTCCCGCTGCTTCTTTAAGCCCCTGTTTGGGAAAGGACTGTCGTCTAGCGTCATATGTTGGCGTAACCCGGTCCGGTTTGGGCCAAAATACTGTTTGGTTCGCAACCCCATTCGACCACCGTTTTGGGATAACGGAATCCCATAATTCAGACTAACCCAGTCCCGGTATAGGCGGGATTGCAAATCCCAGTCCGGTTTAGCGCCCTCCCCGACACCCCCTTCGACCCCGACTCCCTCGCTCCCTCTCACTCGCGCGCCTCCCTCTTCCTCTCGGCCCTCTCCCTCTCGCCCCTCTCTTCGCTCCGGTTGGTTTCCCCTCTCCTGTGTCGGCTCATTGTTGGTCCGTGAGTTAAAGCGAGGTCTGCTACCTCGAGCAGCTCGCGGATGGAGGGCAGCAGTTGTCGGGCGGAGCGTCCGCCGCCTGGTGAGGATTCAATGCAGCCATCTGCGACCGCCGGGCTACTAGGGCGGCTACATCCTGCAAAGGCAAGGTACCAGTGCCCTGTCCTGTCCTTCTGACCATCCATTATCTGCACCGTCCACCTGACTCAGGTTGAGTAGTCATCGTCCCATCTTGTCGACGCACAGGACAAACCCTAGCAAGGGCAAGCAGTGTCCGTGTTCCTTCATATGGGTCGCCTTGTGCATCGAGGTTCTTCACATCCACCTGCGCATCTTGGAGGAAGCTGGTGTTCGTCCCTGGTTCTCCGGCGGTGATGCTCATCCCGTCGATTCTGGAGTTGCTGCTCGCTGTCGACCACTTCTTCGTCCCTGGTTCTCCGGCGGTGCTGCTCATCCCGGCGATTCTGCAGTTGTTGCTGGTTGTCGACCACTTCTGAATAGGTTCGTGATGATGAATAGTTAGGCCTATTTTTTGTACTGAATCATTATGCAAAGGGGTTAGGCCTATTTTTTGTACTGAATCATTATGCAAAGGGGTTCCCCGTGTTCCATGGTGTGTGTTGGATCCCCTGTGTGTGTTTTACATTGATAAAATGATGTTTATCTGAAGGCTCCATACTATTTTTCATCTGTGGATCCTTCCTTTTCTGTATGAAATGTGAAGGCTAAGCCGTTTGGAATCTGTTTGCAAAGCTATTGTCTAGTTCTGTCCTATAAATTGAATGATCCAGCCTCCCTTACAAGGCATCTCTTCTTGAGATGCTAGGATGTTGTGGTCTATGCTTAAGCAAGAAGATGATCTTTATCGGTCAATTGCATCATTCATTTCCATGGGCTGACGCCACTATCCTTGACCTATTGATTCCTTTGTCGTGGATTTTAGATTAGATCAAGAAAGATAATGAATAAGAAGAATCATTGGATACTAGTCTTAGTGTATTCTACTACTGCATTAGATTAGCCCCATCTCTGGTCATGAAGGTTGTTACCTCACACACATGCCTACATCTCTTCTACTCATATAGACAATATCTGTCTGCTTCTTTTCCTTTGCTCTTCCTGGTCTTGCTATAATTAGCGAATATTTTCTTACATTAGTGCATGGGGATTATCCATGATACCTCTTTTTGCCCATTGTACTACATATGTGCTTCTATCAACTGTGATATATTTTAATCCAATTAGTTTATGCTACCACTGTAGTCTGATCAGTAGGTTTGCATCTCTGTCAGATCCTGGATGTAGAGATCTTTGAACCTAGGATCTAGGATATCAATTGTTTCTTGTCAAACCCTCTATGAGAACTTTATATGAGTTTTCAAATGAGACGGGCATGTGATCTCAACCTGTGGTTGGGGGAAATTTTTGCTAGGAATTACACTGTGAGGCTTCAGTTTGCAGAAACTGCTTTTCGAAATGCACCTGATCGATTGATTGTTGGAAGAACCTTTGATATATACATTCAGGTTTGTTGAGGCCTGTTAGTAAATTTTTCTACTTATATTCTTCAATTCACTGATGCAATTTTTTTTCTCTGAAATAAATAATTGATTGGATAGGAGTTACTAGTGCTACTTTTCACATGTTATAAAAACCTAGAGGACTATACTCCTCTGGCTTTCTGTGCCTCATCTCTTTGGACTCTTTTTATATTCCCCCACTTTGCCCATTTCATGCATATATGATCATCTTACTTGTCACCACTCTTGCTAGATATTATAGTTGGTTCTCTTCTCTGTCTTCTAAATTGCCTCTTTTGCAGATATTTTATATTTACCAATGCTCTGCACTTGTGTGCCTATGGATGTTTTGGCAGTGTAGTTATCACTGCACTCCTATACCATGAATTTTAAAATTCTTGTATGTTGGAAACTAAAAAAGCAATATTACACACTAAATGTGATAGTGGTTCAACAGACTACAATGATTTATGTAATACTTTTTTAGTATAAGATATTCATTCTGTTGCTCAATTCTTAATTAGCAGGAAAAAGAGAATGATCATTAAAGTCAACAATTTTGTTAACCAATTATGGATGTACAAAACTTGGACCTAGTACATTTGAATGAATGAAATAAAAAATTGACTCTGTCATGTTCTCGCTAAATCATAGCCCCTTTTTTTAGCTCAAAAGAGGACATATCAGTTTCTAGATATGCGGATGCTGATTGGACAGGAAATAGACGATCCACATTATGGTTTTGCATTATGATAAGCAAACATACTGTTGTATGATAAGAAAAAAATTTAAATTTTTTTACTTTGAATGCTATTATTGGTGACTTCATTACACATTGATTTTTGTGGAATTTTTAGATTTACATCAAACATTTTTCTTCATCATACTTATTGTATAATTATACTATAGGTAAAAAAGGTTTACAGATTTTATAGTTGACTTCATAAACCATAGTGTTAAATGGTTAAGTCAAACTTAAAACGATAGACCTACATATGGACCTTTAAATGACCAAAACTAATAATAAATGAATTTGGTATTATTTTGGGTAAATTCCTCAAATAAGTGTTACATAAATATAGTTGTTGTCTAATTAGGGTAATCAAACCTACTGAATGCATTATAGAGTGTATCTCACAACACCCATTTTAGAGTCTAAATTTTTGGTTTCCCGTATGTGGTATTCATAAAAATTCCCCCATCCTAGAAAAAACATACTACAATATATCACCATTGTACCCATATGTTACAATATATGTCATACATCCTTGCTAGAAATCCAACTTGAAACAATGTTTTGGTTTCTCTGTATTGCTGCATAGGGGCATGAAACAGAACATTGGTTTGTTGAAATTTGTTAATCAATATTCACTGAGACTGTAAATGTCTATTTTATCCTGATGGCCTTCTTGTGTGCTATTCTACTCGATTTTCTTCTATCCTAATCCACTTCTCTTATACCTCTTCTGAGCTCATGGGATTATTGAATAAGATGGCAATTCGTATAATTCTCTCATTAATGCACTGTTCTAGCTTGCTTTTTTTTAATTATTTTTTATGGATGCTGGAGTGCCAATATTAGATCTGAAGACCTTATAAAAGAAGAAGCGGGTTCTTCATTTGTTACTGAATTTTTTTGAATTATTTTTTATGGATGTTTCACCTCAAATTTATATAACACGGCTTGAGATCCTTTTTGATTTTATTGGAACTAATATACAGAAAATATATGCAACTGATGAACAAGGTGATTTCATAGTGTCATTACAGCTTAGACGCCACTATCTAAGTAAATACTTTATCTGAAAAGATAAACGATATAACGATTTGTGTATCATAATATATTGCAGCACCTACGGGGGTATGTCTTCCGCTGACCCCAAGTTTCGTATTGTTTGGGCAAGAGATTATGATGCCGCTCTAGTATCTGCATTGCGCAGACAATATGACCTAGGCAGGTGTGTCGATGGTCATTTCACTAGGGAGGCTTGGAGGGAGGCAACTGTGGAAATGCAAAATAGGATGGGGAAGACGGCCTGCAATATAGACCAGCTGAAAACTCGGTGGAAGAACTTGAGGAGGGACTATGCTGCTTTGAAGCTTGTGACGAATAAGAGCGGCGTTGGATGGGATGACACTAGGCATAAGCCCACACTGCCCGACAGCCCTGAATGGAGGGAGAGCCTTGCGGTATATCCAATAACCAGTCCCTTAATTAAAAAAATAATGTCATATATTTACACTTTAATTTCCTAATATAAAAAAATTTTATACTTAGGCAAACAAGGACCTTGCTAGGTTGCTTAACAAGCCGTTCCCCCACTACTATGACATCGAGATGATGGCGGGGAGGAACATTGCTAGAGGACATCATGCAATGTCTTCAACGGACACACAAATCCCTTCTGACGTTGCCTCCGAGGATGATGTCACTGTCGACTTAGATGGCCCAGACACATCCATGAACACTGGAAGCCAATCTGGGGAACCTAATATGGGCGCATATGGGATGCAAAGTGAGGGAGAAACTGGGGGAGGCAGAACAGATACACCGAGTGTTGGCGGGAGGCCTCCTGTCGTTAGGCGTAAGAAGCGGCCATCAATGGCTCAAGACCGATGTGGGTTTTCAAATGAAGTGTTATCTGAATTCACACAGGTTTATGCAAAGGTTCACGAGTTAGGCAGTGGTGTGGCAACTAGAGCCTTTGAAAAGAAAGAGTTTACAACCATCTTACAACATTTCCAGGACACTTACCCAGATGCCCCCACTCCTATGTTTACAACACTTGTGAACGCCATCAAGGACTCAACAAACCGCACCATCTACCTCAGCCTTATAGACACACCTCAAAAGATAACCATATAGTTGCAAGACCTTTGGGAAAGGTCCCAAGTTGCCAATGCAACAACAACACCTTCAATGCCATCCTCATTCCAAGCTGCCAATGCAACAACAACACCTTCAATGCCATCCTTGTTTATGCCATCTCACCATGCATTTTTCCCGCTATCCCCAACACCCAACTTCAGCAACAGACCAAGTATGCCATCATCGTTTGTGTCATCTCACCGTGCATTTTTTTCTTCGTCCAATGATGCTGGCCCTTCCGGATCACCAAACATTAATAGCCAGACATTTAACTCATCAAATCAGTAGAAAGTTCTTTCGTTGTTGTAATAATCAATTTCCCATCCAAACATTTTCTTTGGGCATAATCTTATTTGCTAAATTGTTGTAATATTTTTATTCCCGTCCAGACATTATTGATTAACTGTTGTAATAATTTATTTCACTGCCATAGTTTTATTTTGCGATCAATCTAATTCGCTTTGTATCCTGGAAGCCATTATTTTATGTGTCCACAGTTACATATGATTGTAGACTAGTTATTTTTCTTGTCCTTGCCATGACAACGTTGCTATGCTTCCACTTGTAGGCATAATGTCAACCACTGACCAAACAGAAACACCTGACCTCCTCACACACATTCTACATACATTGTCTGGTCCAGCTAATCACATTGTTGATACAATAGCTTAGTCCATAGCAAACTCCATCATTGACGACATTTCCGACATACCACCTACAATATCTAGGTCAGTTAGCATTAGGAGTGGCCACCAGAAGGTCTTAGAAATTTTAAACATATATCGAATGAGACCACATTCTATATTGGCCCTTGTGGACAAGCTTGAGAGTCGGGCCTTGTTACGAAGCACTAGAGGCGTCAGTTCGGTTGAGGTTGTGTGCTACTTCCTACAAATGGTTGGCCATGGGCATACAAATCGTGCTTTGGCTGAGGACTACATTCACTCTGGTGAGACCATAAGTAGGAAGTTCAACGAAGTCTTGGACGTTGTGTGTTCGTTGTCCAATGAGTACATTGTCATGCAAACTGCAGCGACATGCACGACAACACATTCTCGTATATTGGAGACCTCAAGGTTCTACCCTTACTTCAAGGTAATAGTTAGCCCCTACAATCTTTAATCATTTGGAAATATTTTGTATGTTTACAACCTATTTTGGTGTTATAGAATGCCATCGGGGCAATTGATGGAACACACATCCCCGTCTTGGTTAAACGAGACAAGCAAAATCACTACCGAGACAGAAAAGGGAATGTCTCTCTTAATGGCTTGGTTGTAGTTGACTTCTCCATGGAGTTTACATATGTCCTAACTGGGTGGGAGGGATCGGTTGCCGACCAACGGGTCCTACAGTCAGCGACGACCACAGGTGGGTTTAAAGTTCCGCTGGAAAAGTTTTACCTAGTAGATGCAGTGTATGCCAACACTCGGCAATTCCTTGCACCGTATCGCAACACAGCTTACCATATTTCTGAGTACCGAGGAAACAGACATGCCTACACCAGCAAGAAGGAGATGTTCAACCACCGCCACACACAATTATGTAATGTTATAGAAACAGCATTTGGGGTGCTGAAGCGGCGGTTTGCCTACCTTAAAAAGGGGGCGACATATCCCATACATTCGCAGTGTCACCTCGTCATGGCTTGTTGTATCCTCCACAATTTCATACGCCGCCAACATGATGGCGACAGTATAATGGACGAACTCCCAGATGACATTTCAACATCTGTCGTTCCCTCTGTTGGGGTTGACCTGAGTTCCCTCCAACAAACAACTCAGACCGATTCAAGGGAGGGCGAGCATTTACGTGAATCCATTTCTAATTTGCTATGGGATGCCCGTTGACTTACAATTGTATCTGTAATAGTCTTCGACATTATTTGAAAAATTGTCCACGACATAACTTTGTAGGCTTTAGTTGTTTTTTTTACAAACTTTTTACTGGATCCTAATAATATACATGCCATAATGAATCGATAGGTTGTCTTGAAATGGAGAATGGAATGCCTTGCTGTACATGCGGCCTTCAATGCACTGTACGTGTGTATATGGATGACGCGGACGTGACAAATGGACATTTTGAAAACAACAACCCCCACAGGCCGTATTTTACATGTGGTAGGGGGCTTGTTTCGAACAGATGTCAGATGAGATTGCCCACGCAGCGTGTACCACCCACAGTTGCCACACTTACTGCAGTTAGGGATGCTATGCTAACACAACTTGCATATGCACGCAACGAACGCAAGCTATGGTCTGAACAATGTGACTTTGTCAGTTCGACAAGAGCAGATATCGATAGGCTCGAATAAGATATTTCCACTGTACGTGAAAGGTGCCAATATCTTCGCCAACGACTTTACATCACGAGCAGTAACGACTCTTCAAACGAGGACGGATACAATACATCATAGATGTAGAACAAGCAGTTAGGCCTATTTTATGTTCGGAAAGTTGTATTTGAAATCTATGTTCAGAATACGACAATATTTTTACTAATCCTCATTCATGTTTTAGATGTCAATGGATCCATCTGGAGTTCCGAGGTGTGATTGTGGGTTAGATGCAGCCTTGCGCCTTAACACAGAGGATGCAGGGTTGTATGATTTTGGCATTCTGAGTGAAAGGTCGGGTGAAATGTATTACATATGTCCTTCTCGTGAGGTGCACTAGTAAATACATACATAATAGGTTGCCGTTGTGTATGCTGCACATTCTTTGTCATTCATTAAACTTGATAATACATTGTAGGGAAAAGATCGGTACAGATACTTTCGTTGGGCAGTCGATCTCCCCCCAACAATTGATTCTTTGAAAGCTGAGATTATGTTACTAACTGTCGAGTGCAAGTCACTGTGGGGCCAGGCAATGAACATGAAGGACTTTGTTGAAATTCATCACAACTACGATGATATATACACCCAAAAAAAGTATGAGCATGAGGTTCTAGAACGCCACGTTGCCAGTCTGGAGGAAGATTGTAGTCTTCTTTTGGACATTCCTTCACCCACGGTGACGCCATAACGTTTAATGGCAATGACCTATATTTAGTTTGGTGTATCGATTTACATTGTCCACCATTTTATGTTTTTAACATTAAATCTTTCTAAATTCATTAGACATTAACAGCCTTTTGTTATTTATCGTAATGTTGGTTTATGTTTTATGGAGGGTGTATGTTTTTTCATCGTGATGTTGCTGAATGTTAGTTAGCACTGAATATGCATTTTATATTCCCTTAATTGTGCGATACAACCTTACGTATAATATATATTACTTACAGAATCTGTAATATGACTGGGCCTCGAAGAATGCCTTCTTTTATGTGGTGTACGGAGCTTGATATGGTTCTCAGAGGTATTATGAGAAACCAATATGAGTTGGGGAGATGTGTTAATAGAGTATATACTACACGGGCTTGGATGGAGGCATGGCGTGACTTCCGAAACATAACTGGGGGGCCGTACATATCTTTGACTGAGTTGCAGATGAGATGGCAACACATAAGGAGAGAGTTCATAAGAGACAATCTTTTTATTTTGGGAGATGTATTGCCTCCCCCGCCATTGGCCGTGCAACGCAACTTCATGACGACTCGTCGCATTTACCCACCTGGGGTTGCTGAATACCTTATTAACACCGATGAGTGAATCAAACAACCACGTTAGACGGCGAGAGTAACACATGAACTTGTAATATATTTCCACGACGTTGTAGTTGTTTGTGTTTACTTCGCAACATTTATTTGTATGTAGCTAAGTTTGGTTGGAGCTTTATTGTTATGTATTGAATGCATACATCACGTTCTTACTTGTTTGTAGCTAAGTTTGTTTGGAGCATTTATTTGTATTCAATATTGTCACAGATATCTTACTATTATTGATATTTGCTAATACTTATATTTATTTATTAACTATAGATGTCATCATCGCGGTCACGGGCAAAGGCAAAGACAAAATTTGAAAAACTATTGATGTCTCCGTCGAAGATTAAAAAATATGTCGAAGAAAACCTTGTTTGCAAGAAAAAATGTTGCGAGCCTACACGCGATGAGGGCCCAAATGAGAGACACAAACAAGCCGAGGGTGTTACTCATCCTATTCACCATCTGTCGTTGTTGTTCGAGTGGCCAAAAGACGCCAGCAAAAAGGACACAAATCAGTTGTTGGACGAAGCCTGTCCTGTGTCGTGGGACGAGTACGACGAGGCCATCAAGTTGGCCGACGAGTCCGACGAGGCATGAAGTTGGCTGCTTGCTCACCAACTTATTAGATTGTGTAGCTTTGTCTTTGTCTAGGTCCAGGGCAGACCTCTCGTTTCAGTTTGTATGTTACATATGTATTTGCCCGGGAACCAATATAATATTATCTTTTTATTTATGTGGTATTACGTTCTGCTACAGACATGCTACGCACGTTTACTACTATTTAATTTAAATACATTATTATATTATGTATTTGTTATTTAGTATATAATACACTTCGGCCAACTTCTTCTTAAGCGGAAGCACAACTACACATTCATTATTCTTGTTAAAACAGTTCTACAACATCAGGACAGAATCAGCAGATATTGACTACATTGCCAAACAAAATCAGACTGAATCCAGTCTAGTAGCCAAACAGAATCAGACTGCAATCAGACTCAAATCAGACCAGCTGACCAGAATCAGACTGGGTTGCCAAACAGAATCAGACTGGGTTGCCAAACAGAATCAGACTGAATCCAGACTAACCCTATCTAATCCAGTCCAGACTATGAAATCCCAGTCCATTTCCAAACAGGGGCTAATTGACTAGAGAATTTCTGGAATTTAAGAAATCGGCGGCCAAACTAGGCCTAGATCTTCCAAAACTGTTATAACTTGGTAGGCATCTTGGGATACCAGTACATGTCAGAAAATGGAAAAGTCAGCACTAGAAAATTGGTTCTGTTTCCATATCTAATATTTTCATCCATGGTCCTTGGACATGCCACCTCGACTGTTTTGTGTGGCCGATAGATTGCTTCGGGACGCGTTGGACTGCGTGGCGGGTTTATTTCCTATTTATATCTCGGTGAGGTGTTTTACTTATAACTTTTCATCAGCAATAGACTTCTCATATAATGAAAAATATTAGATTCTTTAAAAAGATATTCCAATAAAATTATTATCGACATTATTTTGAGAAAGATAATACAGAATATAAAAACATACAAAAAATAGTATGTGTGTATATATTATTTTATTTTAAAATGAGTATTGTATATTTTTTTCGGGACAATATTCATATTGTTAGTATCATTTTACTGTAAAATTAGTTTGGCATTATTCTTTTGGAGATAGTAATCATTTTCTAAGTAACACTAATTCAAAAATATGTATTGTATGTTCTTTTAGTACTCACTTTTGATGTCATTATTTTCAAAACTAAGAATTGTGCTTCATTTTATGAGGACATTATTCATTTTTATAAGGTGAATATTTACATTTGTTTATTGAATATATGAATGTAAGAAAAGAGTATTGTAATCTAAATATAGTATTTCTTTCTAAAATATATCTATTATATTTGACAAAATAATGTGATGTGTAGAAAATAATCTATTACTTTTGTAAAGGTGTACAATACTTCAAGAGAGGAAGTACTCGATATATATATATATATATATATATATATATATATATATATGAGTAAGTCTTCAATGCTCGACGGGTAACAAGGCTATAATACCCATGTAAAGAGTATCGGTGGCATGCTATGTAAATAAATCTAAATCATATACAATTGCTGGAGTAGCGGTGGCATCTATAGTAATTATACAGACAGTGAATCATGTATGCATGGATTAGCGGTGGCATCTTTTGTAATTACACAAAAGTCAATTATGTATGTTATAGAACAATGTTTACGAGGGGTGTGATGCCATTATTTTTATCTAGACGACAAATAACTATGAGTGCATTGCACTAGTGGGAAAAGTAGCTTTAGAAATTGAGGCATCTATGTTATGTAAAAAAAAATGAATGCGAACGAGAGTAACCCAGAATGTATTTGAATACTTTGTAATGTGTTTGAAAATATTGTAATATAAATGAGTAAATTGTATTAGACCGTAGATATGTTGTAATATACAAACAGAAACTGTAATAAGTAATAGACTTTATGAAGTTTCTTTGTACTTAGGAAGAAACTGTAAAGCGATTGGACAACTGTAATATAAAGAAGAAAATTATAAAAATAATGGATGATGCTCTGTAATACAACTTACGTATATGAACAACTATTGATGTATCTAGGTTCATTCTCTTGGATAGTGGAATTTGATGCATCCATATTGTATTACAAAATATCATCCTTGTTTACATTTGTTTCCTTTCCATTACAAATTATCAGTTCTGGTTACACACCTTTCTTTCTTATTACAGAATCCCATCTTACTTTACTTGTCGCTATAATTCAGTATACGTCGTCAGAATACACATTACATTTTAGTTTTTAGAATTACAAAATGTTTATTTTAGTTACAATGTGTTCTTTTGTATTACATTTTTTCTACGTGTATTACATTTACTCTTTGCTATTTACTTTGTTTCAGATTATCTATTCTAATTACAAAATGTCATCCTTGTTTACGTGTATTTCCTTTCTATTACAAATTATCTGTTCGGATTACAAATCTTTCTTTCATATTACAGAATGTCATCTTACTTTACTTGTCGCTATAACTCAGTATCTGTCATCAGTATACGCATTACATTTTAGTTTTTTATATTACAAAATGAGAACAGAGAATTTGTAATGGGAATAAAGAATTTGTAATGAGAACAGAGAATGTGTAATGGGAAGAAGAAATTTGTAACTAAAGAAGACGTTGTGTAATACAATCTGGAAGTGTCATTCTATTTCTCATGTGTTTATTTGTCTCCACAAAAGGACACCACTATAATAGTTTTAGACTCATTACGTTGGGCATGGGTATGCTTCAAGTTGGTACATGATCAATTAGAAAACGTGATATGTGATTCAATGAGAAATATTATAAAATACTCTGATCCCATTCTACCACATCCCCATCGTGATCTCATTTTGACGCTTTTCCAGCAGGTGCAGTCAAAATAAATTATGGTCCATAAACCAACAAATCAATACGTGTTGCATATTTACACGTCATGCCACCAGACCAATACTTCCCTATAATTACAAAGTGATGCCACTGGATCAATACTTCCAGATAATTACAAAGTGATGTCACCACTTCTTCAACACGGGTAACTTGTGTTATCTACACGCGCGTGCAGCAAGGGAATAGCCTATATATATATATATTTATATATATATATATATAAATATATATATATGTGTGTGTGTGTTATATACATATATATGTCTATATATGTGTATATGTGTGTGTATATGTGTGTGTAGCTATATAATGTGTGTGTATGTGCGTGTGAGTGTCTGTATGTCATGTATGTGTGTGCGCAGGTGAGTGCATGTGTGTGTATGTATATATACAATGATACTCATTTTTTGTACTATTTTTATATTCTATTTTTCTCAAAAGCATATGGACATTGGTCACCTGGGAATGTCTTTTTTAAAAGAATCTAGCAGTGTTTTTTTAAACCATTATGGATTAAAAGTTATAAGCAAAATAAGTTTTTCTTTTCTTTTTTCTCTTTCATGTGTTTTTCCTCTCATTTTCCGTGTCAAAGCACTTTCCAAGGCATGAGTGTAGAATGGGAATTAAGGGGATTGTGTGTGACATTACTTGTATTTTAGTATGTTGAAGTACGTGAAGTAATCGCTTAAGGCCAGATCAATTCAGCCACTTCGTGTTGTTGGACCGTCACTGTCTTTTGGAGCCCGAACAAAGCCTATCATCGGGTCAATTGGATGTTTCGTAGGGGTGGAGTCAGGATTCAGACATTGGGGGGCAACTAATAGGAGTAAATAGAATCCAAATAGTTACAAAAAATTGGATAAGAAGTGACAGAAGGATTACATACGATGGAAATTTCTAAAATTTCATATAAAAAGAGAACGGGTATAGAAAATTAATTAAATTATATTATTTGAGTTGTGATTTGTGATTCTTTAAAGCATAAAACTTATCAATTAAGTCATCCATTGTGATCTTTACAGCTAGCTCCTCAATATATATAACAATGCAATCCGTAAAGAAGTCGTCCTCTGTCTTATTGCACAATCTTGTCTTCACGAGATCCATAGCAGAAAATACCCTTTCAGTAGTAGCAGTTGACACTTGAAGTGTCAACACAAGTTGGATCACTTTGTAATTTTGTTTGTAATTTTTTGCCTTTCTAGTTTGAACTAATGCTTGACATAAATTTGAAATTGTGCTAAGACTTTGCATGTCAGGATCTGAAATCACCCCAATTTTGTAATATTTCAATTCAAACATCAATACATCCATGTCTTCCTCATTGAAATCTTGTGGATAATATTTCTGAGTGATTTTGTATATGCCATCAACATTAAAAGATTTATGCCAGTCTCGTGGGTCTAATGAAGATGTAAGATGAAGAAGCTCTATTGTGTGTTCATTGAATCTATGATTCAGCTCAAAAAGTTGAGAATCCATCACAAATATAAAAATATCAACTCAAAAGTGATGCTCTATTGTAATTTCATCCAATTGATGTTGAACATGTGCATGGCTAAGATCATGAGAATCCAAGTCAAGGATTTGTACTTCATGTTCAAAGCAAAAGGTCTTAATGGATTTCATGAAGTTCTCCCAACCATCTTCCCTCATTGCCTGGATAAGGGACTTAGTACTTGTGACCAAACTCATGGCATTCACAATATCTTGTTCTTGACACTGCAGAGCTTAAAAAAGGGCGTCACTTATCCCTAAGGCTTCTCTCATTAGAAGTAATATAAAGATAATCAAATGATATAATGGTGGTGTATGTTGAATTTGCGTCTCCACGTTGAAGGTAAGTGCATCCATTTTTTTTATATTTCATAACACAACACATGTCCAATCATACATGTGTATGAGGCTACACGTCGATGAATAGTGTAAACTCCATCGAGTATCACTAGGGCGTTGTAAGGTACACATCTAATTGAGTCTCATTCTTGTTTCAAGATTCCCTTTTGCTATTATTTTAGAAATAACATTAGCTTGTGCATTGTGTAGTTCTTCATTGCGCTTGCAAGAGGCTCCAAAAATAATAACAATGGTTGTTAATTTTGTAAAGAAATGTTGAACAGGAATAACATCTCTAGAAGCTACAACCAAAACGACTGAAGCCTATGTGCAAAGCAGTGAACAAGATAAACCGGTTCACATTCTTTCAAGATCAAGACCTACAAACTATTCCATTCACTGTGCATGTTACTCACACCATCATATCCTTGACCTAGTATATATTGCATACTCAAGTCATGTTGAGACATTACACAAGAAATCTTGCTTTTCAACAAAAAGGCGCTTGTATCTTCAACGTGCCCTATGTCCAGAAATCTCTCTTTAAGAAACCCATGTTCATCAACAAATCTGACAACAATAGCTAGTTGCTCCCTTCTTGATTCCTCCCGTGACTCATCCACTAGTATGCAATAGGGTGACGTTGATCTTTCCACCCTGATAGCCTTTTGAAATTTTGATGAAATAATGGGCAACGTCTCCTTTTGAATTGTCGATGACGTATACTTTGCATTTCCAGGAGCATTGTCTAGGACTACCTCAACAACATCACTATTATACTCAGATAAAGTTTATTCATCTATATACAATTGCATATGTTTATGGAAGATGAAGATCCATCATGTCCTCTAAACATGCAAGCTTGAAAAGCAAACCATGGAGCAGTGTTAATAGATGTTCTTAGACGTAATTGATTTGACAAGATCTTTTGTGATGACTGTCGTTCTATGACTTTGTTTATGTGACCTTTTTGGTTCATCAATTTCTTTACATGCTTTTTCAGGTATGTTATGAGGAGAACAAGGATCAATGCCAACATGCATCAAGAATGCAAAATTAACTCCCCCAACTTTTTGCCAATTTCAAAATCCGTCAATTGTGTATGTAGATGAGCCAGAACGTGCAGATGGAGGTTTGGCAAACACAAAATATGGTAAGCAAAATACAACATCTTTACTTGGAGAATACTCTAACCATGTTAGAAATTTATGAAACCAAGAGTATTGAATTCGACGTGGGTGCTTCTCAGGCACTGATGCTGGATAATTTTTAGATGATGTTGGTATGGGCCAGCAATAATATAGGCATGTCGTATATCATCTTGTTTTGAAAGGGAATGTTTCCAAATTTGACGCCTCAAAGCAGGATCATGAACTATAGGTTGATCTTCTATATGTTCTAATTTTGTTCTTGGAGGCTTATTTGTAGATTTAGTATTTGTCGTGACATTAAGATTACAAGAAGGAGGAACATTAAAATAAATATCAGGTCCATGGGGAGGAACATCAATCTCAACATTTGAGACTGATGGAATTTTCACTACACAAGATTTCTCTGGATAGAAGAACTGAATCATTCCCTTCTTCACCATCACTTAAACCTAACCAAGAATAGTTAATTATTATATCTAATGCATTAAAATGATTTTTTAATATGGTTACATTGGACAAATGAATATAATAATATAGTTTATGGTAAATTAGTCTCCCCCTTCTACAATCAGTGTGTCATATCTTAGATGACTTGGGTGGTAATTAAAATGTGCAATAGATGATTAAATCCAAGTTCTTGAGGTTGAATAACCATGTTCAACCACTCACGCTACACTTCCCGGATTATTTTCAACATAGAGTTAACTATATATATAAGAGACAAATAAACTAAGAAATAATATGCCACACATAAATAAAATTGGACCAGTTCATTTTACACTCGTTAAATAAATATATTTCTATAAAATAATGTTACTTAGTTGGATCTAATATTAATTAAATCAAAACAATATACATGTTGATGCCAAGTTTCCAATCAATCTACAATAAAGAGACGACAAACATTGAACAAATAGATACTTGCAAATAATGTGAGGCTTACTGGATTATGTTAAGTTATACTGACAAACATTGGAACACGATTTGACTCCTTGTCATTATGATATTGTAAGAGACAGATGTGCACTTGGCAAACAAAGGTTAAATACAGACTGATAAATCTTTGGTGTGGTTGCCACCACTAAATTGATGTGTAGTGACTATATATGATTCCTTGTCACCGTATAAAATGTTTGTGGACTTGCAGTTGCATTATCGAAAATTAGCAAAAAATTGTATATAGATAAATCTCTAGTGCGTTGATGCAAGGTAAACTGGAAAGTAAACAATGAGATATTGGTAGGTTTTAAGTATTGTATTTGTGGCTACAAATACATTGATTGTGTCTTGATGTGGGGGTAGGGGCTACCACTAGGCGTTATATAGATAATAGATGTATACACTATTTATTTTTTATTGGCTTATTGCCTTGCCCTTGTTGTTTTGATCAAAAGGACCCCTAACTAGTATGCATGACCCCTGGAGAGAAGAGTCCTAGCATTAAAGGGACTTGTGACTAATTAGAAAGAATGACCGTTGGAGAGAAGAGTCCAAGCATTTAAGGGACACATGACTAATTAGAGAGAAGAAAAAAGTCAAGCGGCCTGGTTGGAGAGAAAATCGGATACAAGGAGAGCATGATATGAAGGGATACGAGGAGACATTGTCTCATATTATGGAAATTTAATTAAGTTATGAAGGATATTTTTCAAACTATGGGGGGTTGTGGCCCCCACCAACCCCCTCTTCCTTTGCCATTTATGCTTCCACCTATTTTTGGGTTGTTGTTGTTAATGGAAGGACTCAAAGTGGCATGTTTACTATTAAAATGCAATTTTCTTCCAACAAGTATATATGTACATATACATATATATACATATATTTATGAGATCATTTCAACCCTAAACCATGTTATAGCATTTTTAGCTAAATTAACACCATGATAGACATTATGCAATAGACCCTAAGTCTCATTTTGTGATCTCATATGGAATTTAACAAAAATTAATTGACATTATGATACTAAGTTTCAAGTTATCTACGCTCAGGATTGTAATTGACATATATGATGGGTAGCTAATCCGCAGAACATGCTTAAACAATTGAGCAAAAATCTAATAGTTCAAGAAAATAGTAATTCACAATGCAAGATTACAATACAGACAGCGGGGTTAATCCCCATGCCCCAATAAGGAATCATGGAGAAAGCATCGTGGAGGAGAAACTTAATGGTCTCTTCACCACTCCCGAACAATAGCTGCAATCTTCAATCACGTCTTTTGGTAGAGTGCGTCTCCACATTAAGTCATCGAATCCCATCTTTGGCTCTCCTTGGAAGCCGCTAGGATTGAAGATGGGAGAGACTAGATCATGTGTATATCAACCCAAAAAATATCAGATCCATCCAAATAAATCCAATCGATATCAGTCATTTGTTGTAATTTTTGGTGAAGGTGAAAAAATTAACCGGATGAACCGTCAGTACACTGGAAGCAATTATATATATATATATATATATATATATATATATATATATATATATATATATATATATATATATATATATATCTGTGTGTGTATAAATATAAATATATATAATGTATATATACATTATATATATATATATATATTGCATACATAACTGAATCACACTTCAACCCAACTTGAATCACTCAATTATATGGTGTGAAATTTGGAGTCATTTTGTATTGGGTATATTTTCTAATCGGGTGATTTATAGAACGAGTCAACCGACTGAACATTTCTCAAATAATATTTGCTACATGCAAGTCAAGAAACTCATATGTGAGTTGGGTGACTCTTAATTTTTCAAAGATCCTAAATTTTATTGTGATAAAAATCTCAAACCAGTCAACCCACTCACCAAGTGAGTCAGGCTACTCATTTGCTCTGTGAAGATTTGGTTCAGCCCAATCAGTCAACTCACAAAGTGAGTCAAGGGTAGGTCTATCACATGACATCTATCATTTATATACTTGTTTTGTATTTAGTTGAATTATGCATCCAATGTATTTATCCAATTGCAAGTTCTTATGCAAAAGTTATGGTCATTTGAGTGACCATCTATACTGATGATTCTCACTCTAATTGTCAGAGTTGACGAGTGAAGATATACAATCTTTGATCATTTACTTGGGCTATCCATGAAGAATAATAATTCTCTCTTTGACTTGAACCAATAACATAAAATTAAACATAAAATTATACTAAATACCAAACAAATTGCATGAACAACTAAAATCCTAAAATAAGTGAAATATTGAGCAAAATGTAAGTATGATATGCAAAACTAAATATAGAATGCACCTAATGCACGTAAAAACATGATGAATAGGCATTCATCCCATCCCTTGACTTGAATGTTTCTTGTCTTTGAGCAATAAAAATCTAAAGCACTCTCTAAATAAATCTTTCAACCAATGTACATGTTACATTCTCACATCATGTTTGAATCCCTACCACCAATATGGTCAAGCAACCTAACCTCTTGAGATTGTGGGGCACAACTTGTCATATCCATGTGTCTGACTTCACTTCATAATACCATTTCCTCACCACCATCCACAATACCACACATGTCTAAGAATTTCATGAAAAAGTTGAGGAAACTGCATTATCACAAGTATGCACAAACACTGGGATATATTAAAAAATGGAGTAAATGAAGGTATGAAAATAAGAATGCACATATGTAACGACCTCACTTTTTAGTGTCCCCCAATTAAGGAAGGACCTTAAAGTCGAGAGCCATTACCTAAATTCCTAAGGATCCAGGTTCAACAAATAACAAATAATAGAAAATAATTTCCTTAAACTCACAAATATTGTTTACAAGATGTGTAAAGATGCTCTAAGGAGTTTTGAGAAGAAGTATCTAACTAATCCTCCTTTATTTATCTTTCATGTCTTCAGTTGATTTCATCTGAATGTCTTGATATCTTCATATATTGCAGTTACCTAAAATGTCGACAATCAAAACACATATCAATATATTGCTATAGTATGTATGTGTCATGCATAAAAAAGTGTGCAAGTAGTATAACAACATATAATCAATAAAATACTTGCAAATAAGATCTGGTATTTTCTTTACATATTCTAACTCATACTTTTTTTAAAAAATGGCCATTCATTTGTCCCATGGATGAGGGGTTTCGAATTTACGACCTTTTAGTTGTGCGTCAATACTTTTACCAACTGGATGCCACATCTTTGGCATATTCTAACTCATACTTGATATGCTATCTTGGGCGTAATCACGATCCCATCCAGGATCATGTGCATCACACCTTGATACATGTCATCCTAGGGTTTAGAATATGATATCTTACTATATGTGATAGTCATAGTGGCATTATAATTGAACAGAATGTAAAAAAATATCCAAATTTATTTCATCATTCTTTAAGAAATCCTCGACAAACATCGACAGTCGATAATGCGAGTATTCATAATTGTAACCATGTACCTCAATGTATAACCATACAGACCATGCAATCATCATATCATCCAATCAAGCAAGCAAAGATGGATCCAAGTAATCAACATTTATTGTGCATGTACATATATCCTAAAGTGTCATGAATCATATTCAAGACATATTAATCCAACATATGTCCTAAATTAGGTTTTAGGGTTGTCTCAGGTCTAGATAAGGAATAAGGGAATTAGAGTTATTAACCCATATTAGACATTAGGTGAAACCCTAATTATCAAATATATTACATCATTATTTAGAAAACCTAGATTCAATTATGTGCATTAATAACATAGAAAGCTATGATCTTTGGTTTGAAAAACCCTGATTACACATATGTATGATCATTCTCATTAGTAATCATCATGATCATCAACATATTGGATTCCCATCATATGCAAAAAAATCATTATATTATCACAAGATATATAGATTTATTGTTTTAAGCATTGTATTACTCATATCTACAATTTGCATGTATAAACCACTTACTAATCATGTATCTAATGTACTTTTGGAACTAGAAGCATAATTAGAGATTGAAAGTATTTTATTCATGTTCTATTATGTTTACTGATCAATTTGATATGTGCTTTTTCTATGATATGAGTTACTAGTAATTAACTACAATTTATACAAAATGATCATATTTGGACCAACCAGATATTAACACCTCATCAAATGATATATTATCCAAACTAGCATGGGTCCATGCCCTGGACAGTGGGTTTTGGCCATATTAGTGCCTACTCAGTGTGGTCGGGCCCTTGAGTTAGAGGAACAAAGACCTAAATACCCTTTTGCGGTGACTGAGATCAGTCACGTGGGTCAGGGTGTTGGGGTAAAACCACTGGTAGGATTAATCATCCTCTTTAGTGGGTTTGAGCTTGTGATCATGGTGAGGTCAACCCAAGGGTTGATTCTTGCACTCAAGGCTCGGCAGCCATAGCTGGAGACAGGGGCACCTTCGACAGGTCCTCACAAACTAAGGGAGCCCTATGGTTGATCTAAAGCAAGATGTTGGGAGGTTAAATGATATCCGGTTTCCATGGCTAATGACAGTATTATACAAGAAAGGAGACGAGAAACCATTACCTTACTTTTTCCTTTTTGAAGGATGGGTAAAGGTCTGCACTACATTCATGATCCTCCCGGCATCCTTGCCATGGTTCGAATAGGTCTAGAGCTTCACCCTAACCGAGCTACTCTAGAACAGGGTCTCAACTTGTGGACTATACCATCCAGCCTTCCCCAAATAGAGATGGGTGTTGGAGTTTCCTCGTGGAATCCTTAATGTTGCATCGCCCGTCAATTAGTCACTGAGGATCAATTTTGTCAGTATGGGGTTAAGGTCACCAAAGATGAAGGTCTTGGTCATCAATGAGTCATGGTGACTCCCTCAAGCAATTGGGTGTGGGTTTAGGTTTTGTTTGTCATGAAGATGATATCAGACCCCTTATATAGGCAGGGGTTTGAGAGTAGGGGTTGTTGTAGCATACTAGATTTTGGCACTAAATCTTTAGTGACCTATAATTCATCATTTTCCTTTATTTGAACTTATTTCTTCATCCCAAGACTTATTCGGTTACTTGATCAAATTTCCTTGCAATTTGATACTAATTATTTTCTCCTTTTGAGGTTCTTATGTTTAAATGAGTTCATTCTCCACAATTGAAAAAAATTACAAACTAGACCCTCAATTTAATTTTGTGAATAATTTTGGCTTCAATAATTGCAATTGAAAATATTTGAGTATGAATATATTGAGAGGCTACCTATTTCAAAAACTCTATATCATAGAAGTAATGGCTCTAGAATCAATTAAAAATGTCATTAATAATATTAGACATTAATCAATGAGTGAATTATGATAAAAATATTTAATGACCTAGGTTAGAGCCATAAGGTGAAGATTTATTTTTTTATAACTTAGTTTGATAAAAGTTGCACCCATGGTCAAAATCTTAGAACAATGAAATTTTCCATTTAGGAGTGAAAAAAATGGAAGTCACAACTAAATTTGGACTTATTACTAATTAGTGATTAGGTTTAAATTGAGAGGAGTACCCACATTTTCCTCTTCCTTAAACAAAATGCTCTGACTATTATCAGGAAAACATAGAAGCCACACTCTATGCCCTGCCATCTCAAATCATTAAAACTAGGTTCCCTCCTTTTGCCCTCATCATAGCCATCCAACAGTTACCTCCAACACTCTTCTAATTCTGAAACTTACCACCACTTCTGACGCTAGTCTCCCTCATAGACTGAAATTGACAAGGGCCTTCAACAGACATTAAAAACCTTCTATTACCTAAACCCCGATGCACCCCATTCCTTATTTCCCTCAACACCACCCTCGTAGTAGATTGCCTTCCTACCATATATAAAGTCCTCACGACCTGAACTAGGGAGGGGAAGTACCTACCTACAACACCGACCACCACCACCAATACCTTTGGACCCTACACCCTTCTATGAGAAGGAGGGAAATCTACAGTGGAGTTGGCACATCAAAACCCACACCACACCTCAAGGGTACTCGCCCTATCGCCACCTACATCACCTAGTTGACTCACCGACAAGCTGCATATTACAGGGCGCCCCACCAAATCCGATCTCAGCCATGGATGATCACTAAAGAAGACTTGTAAACACGTAATGGGTCAAATCATCATATGCCAGAACCTTTCTTCTGTCCTGACTGCTTGAATCCCAAACCCCTCACCAACAAACATACATGTATTGCAACCAATGAATTGCAACTCAGTGTACATACAAAACGAACCAACCATGTGCACCACTGTCATCAAGTTCAGATCTGCCATGTTACACAACTGCTGAACTTTCTTCCCTTGAAACCTTCTTATTTCTCTACAATATCAGATTGTATATCATCAGGTCATGTCTCTGACACATGAATAAACTCCCAATTCCTCAAAACTTGAACACCACAGAGATCTCACCATCTCTAGTTCAAGCTCTACCATCATTCCAAGGGCAAGAAGATCCCCCTCCACCTACTGCAATGGTAACTGACTTACGGCCTACAGATCTACAAACTATTAGAGAATGGATCTACAATAGTTCCTCAACACATGAACCCTAAAGACCCTCTCCATCTTGACTCTAGCTAACACCCCTGCGCGAGAAAGAACCAGCATGATTTCCATCATTTAACAAGCCACCATTCATAAAGGAATGGTCAAGGAATCAAGGACTAAAAGTATGTCCATAAATTAGAGTTAGGGTTGGTAAGTCACCCCTTCCTAGAAATATTAAGTTCATACTAGTAACTATGAAAAGGATAAACATATTAAACTAATTCATATTATCAAAGCTAGACTAATAGCCCTGATTTCCTAGTGCTAAGTATTAACATCCCGACTCTCCCGATGGTGGCAACTGGAGGCGACCGGCGGCACGAGGATGGGTCTGTTGTTGAAAGTAGACCTCCCTCTCCTTCTTGGAGGGGTGAACTACATACGACAGTGGAAATTGTGAGTTTTAAGTCACTTATTGATCCAAATGCTTCACTCACATCCAAAACAACTAAATAATGGGCAGAGTTAATGAAACAAAGGTCCCACGATACTTCTCTAGAGAAAGTAGATATGGATATTCATGGCCAGAAATTGATATACCCTGGGCAGGAGGTGGAGAAGAATGTTGAACGGTGGAAAATCTGTGTGGAAGGCTGTATCATAGGATTTAAGCTGCATTTTCTACCCTTGAGAGATATTTGTTGTAGATCTGGGTTTTGAAGGGAACGATTGAAGTCATGAATCATGGGCTAGGTTTTTTCCTAATTAAGTTCTTGAATGAACTAGATTTGGAAAATGTTCTTGATGGTGGATTATACTTCATTAGAGGCAAGCCATTAGTCCTAATGAAGTGGAAACCAGGTGATGCACTGAGAAGATTTAGACTAACTGACATGCATGTTTAGGTCTGTGTTCATAATCTTCTGCTCAAACTGTGTGATATGAGAAAGTTCTCTAGGATTGGTTCTTATCTTGGTAATCCTCTTCAGGTTGACAAAGCTACTTTTGAATTGAGAACCTTGGAGTTTGTGAGACTGTAGGAACTTATTCCTACTTCTACTAAATTCCCAAGTGAGCTTGAGGTTTCCAGTAATAAAGGGATTTCTCATGTTATTAGCTTCGAGTATGAATGGAAGTTGAAGGTATTCTCTATCTATAATATGTTCAGACACAATGATAGTAATGAAAACTTCTCTGGACCTACAATGAAGAAGATCTGGGTGAAGAAAACGGTGTCGTCTTACGCCCCAAAGTGACTGAGAAAAGTTTTGTAAAGCAGGTTGCATCGACTGCAAATACTATCACTAAGGATTCATTTGTTGATTCTGATGAAGATGATGTGAAGTAGGCTACATCGACTTCTAATGCTATCACTAATGATTTGTATGCTGGTGTTGAGGAAGATGAGTTACATGTGCTTAATGACTCCTTTGGAGATAATATATCTTCTAGCTCTGATACCTCTGAAGCGGATGGTAATTCACAGGGGATAGTTGTTGATCTTTCTACACCACCTGATGTAGATGTTTCTATGAATGAAGATGATGATTTTGAAATCCAAAAAGGTAATAGAAGGAAGAAAAGTAAGGGGAAAGGTAGGAAAGTTCCTGCTATTAATAAGGGGATGGGTCAAGCTACTCAAACCTCCTTTCCAACAAATTTGAAAATCTAAAGATTAGTGCAGTTGAAGGGAGTGATCCTGAGTCATCTCAAACTAGTGAAGTACTAGTCTCAACGGTTTCAAATGGATACCTCTATTAACAATTTTTCTTGGAATGTTAGAGGACTCAATCTCAAAGACTCTACAGTCTGAAGTAAGGTAGTAGAGTTTAAACTACATATTATTTTGTTGAATGAAATTAAAGTGAGAGAAAGGAATATGAGTAAATTCATTAGAAAGTTTTTTTTCCTAAGTAGTTGGGTCTCCCATCATAGTTCTCACTTTCTTGGTAGATTAGTCATTCTTTGGAAGGATGATGATTGTGTTGTAAGGAAAAATGGGGAGACTGATCAATATGTTCATCTTGAGGTTTCCTGTGCCAACAAAAAACTTTTTCTTATTGATGTCTATGGGCACAACTGATGGAGTTTCAATTTGCAACACCACTAAAAATCCTAGAGATGATGAGTCTCTAAGTTTAGCCTTGCTAGTACTATGGTGAAGACTCCACCCACATGTGCTAAGACATGTGGAAGTCTTATCGTAGTATAGTTAAGGGTCGAATCCTCGGGACAACGGTCTTGACGAAGTCAAGATGGAAAACGTTTAGCTTTTACTTAACAACTTAAAGATTGATATTTAGATCGAAGGTTTGATTTGGTTGTTTTAAACTAAGCACAAAGAAAGTAAAGCAAGAAAGTAAATAAAGCAAGTAAATCTTAAAAGTTAACAAATGATGATGAATCACTGGGGTTAAGCAGGTATTTACCACCGCTACGCACGCATTGTATATGTACTAAGCAAGACTTATAAGCTAGATGCATGGATGTTTCCACAAGACTGATGCCTTATAAGACAAGAGCGATGCGTTGCATCCAAGGGTGTTCCACAAGACCGATGCCCACATAAGACAAGGGCGATGCATTGCACCCTTTGATGTTCCACAAGACCAATGCCCATATAAGAAAAGGGCAATGCATCTCATCCTTCAAGGGTTAAGTAACTCTAATACGGTACATCCTACGCGTCACTGAAGGGTGTAGTCTCCGAAAAGAGAATCTTACTCAACCTCATGAAACGTACATCTAAAACTAACAAGCGAGCGATAATTACCGAATCGAATAGCGTCTTTGTAGGCCTAGTTTCCGGTGAGGGATAACCTAGCTACGAGAAGTGCGGGAATAATGCAACGCCAGCCATCCCCGAACGAATGGTCACATGCTTTACATCATTCCCCTCGCAAAGTGTGTTCCTCGACTTATCAAAGGTCTCTTCCATACAGATGGGAGTGTGCCATATGATAGTGAGTTTACTCCACTCTTTGAGATACACTTCTAGACACCGAAACGGATGCGTGGTGGATACACACACCAGAAACCAACACTAAATCGGTATTCAAGCCTCGATAGCGGTCGTAGACAAACCACAACGAAAGACAATAAATGCATACAAGAACGTGGCCATCATTCAAGCATGTGTGAAACGATTTAGTATTAAAACGAAATGATAACATCTCTTTTTACAGTACATAATACAAAACATGGGCAGCGGGGCTAGTCCCCGCGCCCCAGTGGATGGAACTACTCGCTCCTCATAGAGGGAGCAACAAAGAAGGAGGCAAGAAGAGATAGAAAGAACATCATCTCCACTAGGAGAGAAGGTTGAACCCTTGGTGGAGAGAGCAACGATCTCCACCCCTTGTAGCTTGCTTGATGACGGATCTTCTCCTCTCACCTTCCTTGTTGATGAGAGAGAGAGAGTAACTTGCAATGGACGTGAGTCTCAGACCGGCAGCCTCGAGTGATGGATGGAGTTGTTCTGGTAGTAGAGAGGCAGCCTCTGGACGTCTGGACTCTTTTCATGGACGGCCCTGAGATCTTATTTATAGGCTTTGAGTGAGATCCAAACGGTTTGGAGACCGTTTGGCGTCAAACGGTCTTGAGACCGTTTGGGCTCAAACGGTCTTGGGATCGTTTGGCGTCAAACGGTCTTGAGATCGTTTGGCGTCAAACGGTCTTGAGACCGTCTGGGCTCAAACGGTCTTGGGATCGTTTGGCGTCAAACGGTCTTGAGATCGTTTGGCGTCAAACGGTCTTGAGACCGTCTGGGCTCAAACGGTCTTGGGATCGTTTGGCGTCAAACGGTCTTGAGATCGTTTGGCGTCAAACGGTCTTGGGACCGTTTGAACTCCATGCGGTCTTGGGCCCGTTTGGCTTCATGCGGTCTCGGGACCGTTTGAACTCCATGCGGTCTTGGGACCGTTTGGCTTCATGCGGTCTCGGGACCGTTTGAACTCCATGCGGTCTTGGGACCGTTTGGCTTCATGCGGTCTCAGAACCGTTTGAACTCCATGCGGTCTTGGGACCGTTTGGCTTCATGCGGTCTCGGGACCGTTTGAACTCCATGCGGTCTTGGGACCGTTTGGCTTCATGCGGTCTCGGGACCGTTTGAACTCCATGCGGTCTTGGGACCGTTTGGCTTCATGCGGTCTCGGGACCGTTTGAACTCCATGCGGTCTTGGGACCGTTTGGCTTCATGCGGTCTCGGGACCGTTTGAACTCCATGCGGTCTTGGGACCGTTTGGCTTCATGCGGTCTCGGGACCGTTTGAACTCCATGCGGTCTTGGGACCGTTTGGCTTCATGCGGTCTCGGGACCGTTTGAACTCCATGCGGTCTTGGGACCGTTTGGCTTCATGCGGTCTCGGGACCGTTTGAACTCCATGCGGTCTTGGGACCGTTTGGATCCACTCGACCCTTGGGCTGGTTTATTCTTTTGTTATTTTTTTGTGCTTTTTTCTGCAATTATAAAAGGAAAAGTTAGTTTGATGATGTATTTACAAAAAAGGGTAAAATTAGGTTTAAGTACAATATAAATGTAGAAAGAGTATGGAAAACTAAAGAAAAAGACTAAGATAAACTACTAAAATAGGAGGTTATCACCCCCCCAACTTAGAGTCTAGCTTGTCCTCAAGTTAGATAGAGCTGAGACATGAAATGGCGCGGCGATCTTAATTAAAATTTCCCCATACTCTTGCTTCAATTCTTGACCTGAGTTCCCCAGGGGTCGTATCGAGGCTTATTGCATGCCTTGATCTTTTGGATTTCGAGAGTTGCCTGGATTTCAGGTTTTTCCATATCTCAAAGTTCGCCTTGGGACCACATTTATTTTGTGCATGCTGTTGACTCTAATCAACTTTATACCTCTCTGGAAACCTATTGGAAGCTAGAGAGGGTATGAGGGTTGGCTAAAGGCTTTGAAGTGTAACTCCCCTTCGAGTGGGGGAAGGGCTGTCTATGCTTTTTAGGATCTCACTACCGGACACGACACATCTGCCTTTATGAGGGCAGCTGAATGTACCGGCCGGGCAAGTCCTTTATTAGCCTTTTCATATACTTGGAACTTTTAGGGTTTCACTACCGGACGCGACGCATCTGCCTTTGTGAGGGCAGCGGAATGTGCCGGCCGGGTGAGCCCTTTATCAGTTCTTTATATAGGTCCTTATTCGTGGCACAACTCTCCTGATTTTATTCGTCTCTCTGGCTTTTATTCAAAAACTCACAGGCTTGGGTTTTGGGATGAGGATTTATTTTGGGCGGCCAAGCCTCTTTTATTTTGAAGAGAGGAAAGTTGTTCTTAAAGTTTTTCAGCATGCACTTATTTGGTTTGTGGTCCACTTGCAGATCTTTTTGACTTGGAATTTGCCTGATTTCCCTCTCATCCTTGAGATCTCGGCCTATTTCTGCCCTGATTTTGACCTATGGAGAGTCAGATAAAGAATTGGAGCACAAATATAGGATCCATAGTGGATGGGGGTTGATAAATCGCCATTTGATGTCTACGTGCTAAATACTTGTAGAGACTAACATGATTCTAGAGTTAGTTGAGGTGATTAACAAGAATTTGTAAAAAGAATCTTGAAAGAATAAAAAGAATTTGTAAAACGAAAGAAATGTATGGAAAGTGTTTAGAGAAAAAGAAGGGAGTATAGAAGTTGATACCTAGCCCTTGTCTAATGTATCCCCCCCCTAACTTATCACACACTCTGTCCCCAGAGTGGCAAAGTGATAGGTTGAGAAAACATTAGAACAAGGGCTGCAGGTTAAGGTAGATTGTCGGTTGCCCCTGGAGAATGCAGAAGTGTAGATGTGAACTGCCCACGTAAGGCGTGGTAGTCCACGTCCGTCATTTCCTCCACTGGTCTTTGGAGAACGATTATAGTGTACATCCAGTAGAGGACGTGGAAGCCGCAGTCGTTGGATTGTCGTATTTGCTGGGGGCATTTATGGCAGAAGGCGGGGCGGCTGAAGTGCTCAGTGCTGTATGCCCTAGTGTGCTGACTCAGAAGTTCGATTAATTTCATAGCACACTCCTTTACCATTTCTTCTGTCGGCGTATTGGGCGTTACGACGTATTGTCGTTGACGGGCATTGAACTGGCTGTCGGAGCTGTTGTATATTGTAGTTGTTCCGGTGTGGAGATTGGTTGCCAGAAGAAGCCAGTGCCCTTGATGTAGGATCGGTAGCATGATGAACTTCGGCGTTGTATGTTGAAGATATGCAGTCAATTGTTCTATTGTGCCGAAGTTTTTCAGTTTGAGCAGATCATCTTTCATGTACGGGGACGCCATATATGTGTCGGGATTGTGTTGGCCAATCTGAGATTGGTAAGCGGCCATGAGGCTGCAAGAAAGTTGTCCCTTATCTTGTAGAGTTTCTCGCAAAGAATCGGCCATTACGATAATGTCTTGAGACATGAAGACGATGCCGTCTTTTTCTGCGGAGAGTTTTGCCATGATTATGCGTATTTCAAGGTCGTTTAGACCCTTGCAGGAATCGCGATCGAAATCAGGAAAAGTTGGTGTAATTGTGTACGCGGGGTCTTTCTTGCTGGTGTCTTCTGTGGGCAACTTGTTTTGTTCTGACTCTTCCAGAACTTGGCGGAAAGGTCGCCGCTGGCGACGTTGCACAGCTGAGTAAAGATACCGTGGAACATCATCTGGTGACATAGTCGGATCGTTGAAAAATCTTCTGTCACAGATGAGTTCCATGGCGTAGCGTCCTCGTAGCGAATGGAAGTCTTCAGCTGCCAAGTCTGTGAATGGGATTTCCTGGTTAAGCGCTTGAATATGTCTGATGGTGTAGAAGGCGCTGTCTCCGGATCCCGTGGTGGCTTGAACTGGAAGGTTAATGATTCTAAACCATGGTTGGCTCCAATCTTGGCGAAGAGAAGGGCGTACAGCCCAGATTACTTTAAGCAGCCGGAAGGGTATACACCGAGCTTCACCTGCTGCGTCTCCGATAAAGTTGATTATGCCGGATGGTAGCTCGGCGGTATTGAAGTTGTAGACTTTGGCGTCCCTTGCCGCGGTGTCCACTATCATAAAGAGCCAGTGTCCCGATACTTGGAAAGGCAGCGTGATATAGCGTGCCCGACGTGCTAATCCGACACACAGCCGCTCAATCGACCTCGCCTGCAGGCTCTTGTGTAAAAGGCCGAGAGACAGTGCAGGTGAGGCGTTGAAGGCTGGTTGTATCCGTTTTTTACTTTTATATATTTCTATACAGTTGGCGAGGAGGACACGAAAAATTGACAGCGGCATCGTAGACCGGGGTCGGAGGATGCAACGAAAATCTTCGCGTGTCAACGTACGCCTGGTTTTTGTATTGATGTAAATTGTATCGTCCCCCGCTTTTGCATCGTCTACTATAGTGTTCAGGATGAAAATGTCCTGAGCATTTAAAGTAGAGATGGCTGTCCTGTCAAGATCATGCATTTTTTGTGGAAGAGGGGGGGGGCGGGGGGAGGTTTTGTGGTGGAGGGGAGGCGGGTTGTGCGAAGGCTTCTTCATGGCCTGTGATATTGTCATCCTGGTCGGAGGTGGAGTCAAGATCTTCGTCTGTATCTAGACTCACTCGGTCCGCATCGTCCAGGTGAGGGGGAGAAGGTGTTGAGAAGGGAAGGGGAGTTTTTGGCGAGGTAGCGCTGGCTCCTTGTATGCACTGTTGGAGCTCAGCGAATGCTGCATCTTTGGCGGTTTCTCCCATTGACCCCATAGCGGAGTAATCAAAGAATTGGTCCCCATAAGAAATGTTGACGTTATCGTGCTGTGGGGACTTGGGGTGATAGTCACTTTCCTGGTGACCTTTATCGGACCCTTTGTGGGAGGGTTCTGCAGCATTCCCTGGATCTTCGCCATCATCGTGCTTGTCTCCTGGAGGTGTGTCTTTATTGGAGTCAGCAGATGAATCGGAGTCTTCTTCTTCTTCATCATCATTGTCATTGTCAGTCGCAGCTTCGTCTGTTTTCTTCTTATTGGACGGCTTTTTGCACCGCCGGTGAGTGGCATGTAGCTCATCGAAAGCCACTTGCAGATGCTCGTGTTTTTCGAGCAATGCGTCGTGGCCTTCTTTGAGATCTGTATATCTGTCCTCGGCGGAGAGGAGGCGTGCAGTTAGATCTGTGACTTGGGCGCGTAGTTGTTGTATTTCATTAATGGTAGCCTCCTCTTGATGATGGTGGAGCTGCGTAATTGTTTCGTCGATGGTAGCCAGGCGCGAGCTTAGCTTGTCTTGGTTTTGCGCGAGCGTGCGGAGATTCTCTTGCAGAGGGTGAGTCTGGGTCGAGATCTCGTCGACTTTTCTCGTCGTAGCTTCTTGCTGACGCGTTGCCCCAAGGATCAGGTCCGGCAGGTTGTTGGTGTGGTTGTTGATATGTTCAACTTGCCTAGCCACTTCATCCTGTCGTTGCTGAATACCTTGCAGGACGACAGGAAGAGCTTGATGTTGATTGTCGATCCTGGTTACCTGTTTAGTTAAATCCTGTACACAAGAAAAAATGGAATGTAATAAGTTAGAAGGGTCGGCGAGGAGGTGTCGGACAGCGTCAAATTGACGGCCGAATTCTTCACCGATGTTAGTAAAGGGGGCCCCAGAGGCGGAAGGGTGATGTGGCTGGGGCCTATGTGGGATGGTGGTAGAGTCTTGCGGGAAAGACACTGATGAAGGTCCGAACTGCGTAGTGACTGTTGATGAGGTCACCAGCGGTGTCGGGGTGGTGGCGGATGTGAAGAGTGGTGGAATTGATGATGAAGGGGTGGGGATGGTGAAGTCGGGCATGGAGGTGAAGAAAGGTAAGCCCGATGTTGGGGTGGGTGAAAAAATGGATGTGAATGCTGATGTGGAAGCGGAGGCGAAGGTGGTGAAATCAGGCATGGAGGTGGGGAAAGGGAAGCCTGATGTTAGGGAGGGTGGAAAGGTGGATGTGAATGCTGGCGTGGAGGTGGAGGTGGAGGGGAAGGCGGTGGTGGGAGCAGTGGAGAGCTGCTCGTGTAGACTCTGGATGAAAGAGTCAAGGGAGGATGTTGTGATAATTTCATCGTTGAGATGCTCAACCTCCGGGTTGGGGTGGGATGTTGGCGTCTCCGACAGCTGCTTGGCCTGTAATGACCTTCTAGAGAGCCGTTTGACAGGGATCTTTGTAAGTCGTGCTGTCGGGGCTGTAATACTCATCTCGGTTGGACCCGCAGTTTTTTCTTTCTCGGCGGGTTTGACCGAAGCCAGCAACTTAGTAAGCTCGTCGTCAGAAAACAAGAGCTGTGTCATGTCATAGTGTGCTAGCTCTGGTAGCGGAAGGAGGATTCTTGAAGATTTAACCATCGGGCAGAATACGTAGTGTATTTTCCCGTCCTTTTCTTTGATTATGAACGAGTTTTTCAGAGATTGCTCGTTCGTAAGGATGTCGCCCTTGATTAGCGTGCATTTGGGTAGTAGCCTGTCCATCTTAAGGAATTTTATAATGGAAGTGACATGGCCCCCCAAGCAGATCTCTTTCCCTATTAGGGCAGCAGAAAATTTCTGGACCATCAATCGTCCAATGTTTATTGGCCTGTCGTTGAGGATAGACCAGAGGACAAAGAGGTCAGATATTGTGACGTTTCCTCCTTCCGATCTTGGAAAAAGCGCGCCAGATAGGATTTTGTGCAAAGTGCGCACAAATCCGGAATGTATGTTGGACGCTTTACAGGTTTTTGCGTCGTAGATGGGAAGTCCGGTTAAGCTTTTCCAGAATGTATGGCGGTCGAATTCTGGGTGATCGGTTCCCACTAGCTTGGCCTTTTGTAGCTGCTCCGTGTTGTCGATGAACATAGAATTCAGCATATTTTCTGTCAGGACGACATTGCTACCAAAGATCTGGGTGACAATTCTTCTGTCACCCCCATCCCGTGACCTATCAGTGATGTCAACGGGCTCCTTTCTTAGAAAGGAGAAGAATTCCGCCGTAGGTTCAAAGTATGATACTTCAGGTAATGAGCACAACCTGGCGAGGCTGGCTTTCTTAAGTACGCTGAAGATGCGGTCTTGAATTCCCATTTTGACTAGTATGCTGGAGCAAACATACTTAGTCGGTTTGAGGGTTTTGTCGATGGAGATGGAAGATTGGATGAATAGGTTTTGTGGAGGTGGAATTGGAGCAGTAATGGGAATGAAAGTGGTAGGGATGGTAGCTGCAGGGGTGATGATGGTAGCAGCGTATGTGGATGGTTTAGCGAAGGGTTGGTCCATGGCGGATGAAGGGTGGACCTGTTTTCTTGCTCTTTTTGGAGGCTGCCCAGATGCAGCCTTTGCAGCCTTGCGTTTTCCCTCTGTCTCTTGGGCAGAGGAGTCTTCATCGGGGTTCGGTATGTAATCCGAACCTTCGTCGTCGTCCGAGGAAATGTGTTCAATGTCTTCTTCAGGAGCCTCACCCAAGCATTGGGTAAGGCGGGTTATTTCGCATAGGACGTCAATGATCTTGATTTTTGGAGGGGCAACTCCAGTGGTGTTGTAGGTGTCCCTGATTTGCACGAGCTTTTCTCGCTCCTCTATCATCTGCTCCCTTGTCAGAGTAGGGGCAGATCCGGAAGTCTTGTTTGATGCCATTTCTGAAAAAGATACAAGTTTCTTAGTTAGAAAAGAGGATTGAAACGATTTAGATTAAGAAACAATTTAGAAGTTTCTTAGCTTCAGGACCATTTGATTCCAAACGGTTTCAAGACCGTTTGGTCTCAAACGGTTTCAAGACCGTTTGGTCTCAAACGGTTTCAAGACCGTTTGGTCTCAAACGGTTTCAAGACCGTTTGGTCTCAAACGGTTTCAAGACCGTTTGGTAAACCGTTTGGAAAACGAAGAGTCGCAGGTTGCCGGCGCAGGGGAAGGCGAAACGACGCGAAGGTGAGCGCGCCAGCGACCTCGATGATGACGAAGACGATAGGAAAAATGGTGACGGCGATGGAAGCGGCGGAGGAATCGGAGTAGCGACGGTGATAGCGGAGAAAGAGACGTTGCGCGATGGTCGAGGAGACGGCGACTGGTTCAGTGGTGGTAGCGACACAATGGCGCGGTGACGAAGGCGACAGAGGGGTCGGAGAACTTCGTTCGACGACGGCTGCGATGGCGGTGCAGGAAACGTCGGCGTGAGCGGCGTGTTTGGAGTCGCCGGACTACCTTGCAGAAGAAGGTCGAACGAACGGGTGAGTGGCTAGGGCGAATGCAACAGTAGCAGGAAGAAGACTCTTCGCACGAACGCTCTGGAGAATTCGAAGATTTGAAGAGAGAAAGATGGAGTAGGGATGGTATATATATATAGTGATTGGTTGGTGGTCTATCGTATTCCAAACGGTTTTGAAGACCGCTTGGTCCCAATCGGTCTCAAGGTCGTTTAGTCCCAAACGGTTTCAGGACCGTTTGGTCCTAAACGGTTTGAGGACCGTTTGGTCCAAAACGGTTTCAAGACCGTTTGGTCTCAAACGGTTTCAAGACCGTTTGGTCTCAAACGGTTTCAAGACCGTTTGGTCTCAAGCGGTTTCAAGACCGTTTGGTCTCAAACGGTTTCAAGACCGTTTGGTCTCAAACGGTTTCAAGACCGTTTGGAGGTAACAAAAGGGGTTATATATTTTTGTGTTTTTGAGTATATATATATATTTGTGTTTTTTTTTTAATGGTTTATGGATTTTTATTTTGTTTGTTTTATATATTGTTTTTGTAGTTTTTATTATGTAGATTTTTTTGTATTTTTTAAGATTTAGTAACAAAAGAACTTAAAGAAAGCAAAACAAAATTAAGAGAGAATAAAACTAGAAAAAAGAGAAATTGATGTTCAGGTCTTGGGTTGCCTCCCAAGAAGCGCCTTGGTTTTATGTCGCTGGCTCGACGAAGCTAAGACTTGTTATACTGCTGGCATATTTAATTGCTGATCTTTGTTCAGCCCATGTTTCGGATTTAATTCGGGTTGTCCAGCGAAAGTGCCAGCCGAAGGCTTCAATTGTGCAGCAATCTGTGCAAGCTGTGTTTCAACTGCCTTTTGTTGGGCTTGTTGGTTGGCCAGCATGGTTTGCTGAGATTGCAGCATCTGTCTTATTGAAGATAGCTCATCTTCCGGCTGCGTGGTAATATTCTTCTGAGAATTTTGTTGTTGGTATTGTTGAACGTGCAATTGTGGGTGAAGCGGGGGGTGAGTGTACTGGTAGTAGGCTGAGTGATTTCTAGGGTAGTTAACCCTAGGGAAGTTGTTTCTTGGATTCCCTTGATTGTTTGATAGCCCAGGAGGCAACCTACTGTCAAATCCCCCTTGAGTCTGGTGTTGCGGGTTTGCAGTCCCAGAAGGGTTCCCATACTGGAATCCAGGATGGTTCCTTGGTTGACTGGGATTATAGTAGACTTGCCCGGGAATAGTATGGATAGAGTTGACTTGCTCCGGAGTCTGATCTTCAATCTGATTAGTGATGGCCTCATAGGGTTGTGGTGGTGGATGAAGATCCATCATCACACTATAGAGCATTCCGCAGGATAAGGTCGGATGATCTGATGCATGACAAGCTTCACAGGAACCTGTGACAGCTTTGACTTGATGCAGCTGCGGGGTTTGTTTCTTGTTGAATTCCCCTAGAGATGATTCAAGGGTTTGCTGTTTATGGGCGATTGCTTTCAGAGCCTCTGCTATTGACTTTAATTCTGTGGATTCCTCAGCTTTAAAGACTTTGAGGACGCCTTTTCCGGCTGTTCGCCCCCAGTTGGACTGGTTTTCAGCCCCTAAAGTGACGATCTTCCAGGCGTCTTCATAGTTTTTCCTCATGAAATTTCCTCCAGATGAGGAATCTAGGAACTGTTTAATGTCATCATTTACCCCCCGATAAAAAGTCTCAATCAGTTGATTTTGCGAAATCCCATGATGAGGGCATTTTCGAAGAAGTTCTTTGAATCTTTCCCATGCCTCAGAGAGGGTCTCTCCAGGAAGTTGAGAGAAATGGTTGATCTGCCCTCTGATTTCGTAAGTAAGCGAGGGTGGAAAAAACTTCTCCAGGAATTTCTCCTCTAGAGGGGCCCAGGTGGTAATAATGGGTTCTCTATCCAATGAATTATACCAACTTAAGGCCCTTCCAGATAGAGTGAAATGAAACAGATGGAGCAATATTGCGTCGAAAGCGATGCCAGCTTGTGGGACCAGTCGGCATAATGCCTTAAACCGTTTCAGGTGGTCCATGCAGTCGTCTCCAGAACTTCCAGAGAAAGAAATCCCTTGCATAATCTGAATCCATTGGGTCCGGATCTCGAAGTGTGGGATGTTAATGATCGGAGGCCGGACCGGATGGTTATCTTCGTAATTCTTCGGGACGGCGTAATCCCGAAGTTGCTTATTTCTTAACGCGAGTTGAGCAGCAGCTTGCTCTGCTTGGATGCGTGCTTGTACTTCAGCTCGGATCTCAGCTTGCACCTGAGCACGAGTGTCAGCAATGAGTTGTGCTCGTTGTGCTGCTATGGCTGCGTTGACTCTTTCTGCAACAAGGCGTTGCTCTTCGGCCATCTGTCTGGCTCTTTGGCGGTTTAGTCTATTCCTTCGGTGAAAACTTCTTTCTACCTCAGAATCGTATTCTGGTTCAGGGGAGAATCCGATGCTATGCGGGGGTTGCATACACGTTTTCTACCTGAGTAGAAGGAAAATCTCAAGTTTAGGAAAGATGGAGGGAAACGAAAAAGATCAAGAAATATTGGATTGGTTATTACGAAAAAGGTGTAAAATCCTAATCAACCAAGAAATTGGTAAGTAAAAACTAAAAAGTTCCGTTGTCCCCGGCAACGGCGCCAATTTTTGATGGAGTTTCAATTTGCAACACCACTAAAAATCCTAGAGATGATGAGTCTCTAAGTTTAGCCTTGCTAGTACTATGGTGAAGACTCCACCCACATGTGCTAAGACATGTGGAAGTCTTATCGTAGTATAGTTAAGGGTCGAATCCTCGGGACAACGGTCTTGACGAAGTCAAGATGGAAAACGTTTAGCTTTTACTTAACAACTTAAAGATTGATATTTAGATCGAAGGTTTGATTTGGTTGTTTTAAACTAAGCACAAAGAAAGTAAAGCAAGAAAGTAAATAAAGCAAGTAAATCTTAAAAGTTAACAAATGATGATGAATCACTGGGGTTAAGCATGTATTTACCACCGCTACGCACGCATTGTATATGTACTAAGCAAGACTTATAAGCTAGATGCATGGATGTTTCCACAAGACCGATGCCTTATAAGACAAGAGCGATGTGTTGCATCCAAGGGTGTTCCACAAGACCGATGCCCACATAAGACAAGGGCGATGCATTGCACCCTTTGATGTTCCACAAGACCAATGCCCATATAAGAAAAGGGCAATGCATCTCATCCTTCAAGGGTTAAGTAACTCTAATACGGTACATCCTACGCGTCACTGAAGGGTGTAGTCTCCGAAAAGAGAATCTTACTCAACCTCATGAAACGTACATCTAAAACTAACAAGCGAGCGATAATTACCAAATCGAATAGCGTCTTTGTAGGCCTAGTTTCCGGTGAGGGATAACCTAGCTACGAGAAGTGCGGGAATAATGCAACGCCAGCCATCCCCGAACGAATGGTCACATGCTTTACATCATTCCCCTCGCAAAGTGTGTTCCTCGACTTATCAAAGGTCTCTTCCATACAGATGGGAGTGTGCCATATGATAGTGAGTTTACTCCACTCTTTGAGATACACTTCTAGACACCGAAACGGATGCGTGGTGGATACACACACCAGAAACCAACACTAAATCGGTATTCAAGCCTCGATAGCGGTCGTAGACAAACCACAACGAAAGACAATAAATGCATACAAGAACGTGGCCATCATTCAAGCATGTGTGAAACGATTTAGTATTAAAACGAAATGATAACATCTCTTTTTACAGTACATAATACAAAACATGGGCAGCGGGGCTAGTCCCCGCGCCCCAGTGGATGGAACTACTCGCTCCTCATAGAGGGAGCAACAAAGAAGGAGGCAAGAAGAGATAGAAAGAACATCATCTCCACTAGGAGAGAAGGTTGAACCCTTGGTGGAGAGAGCAACGATCTCCACCCCTTGTAGCTTGCTTGATGACGGATCTTCTCCTCTCACCTTCCTTGTTGATGAGAGAGAGAGAGTAGCTTGCAATGGACGTGAGTCTCAGACCGGCAGCCTCGAGTGATGGATGGAGTTGTTCTGGTAGTAGAGAGGCAGCCTCTGGACGTCTGGACTCTTTTCATGGACGGCCCTGAGATCTTATTTATAGGCTTTGAGTGAGATCCAAACGGTTTGGAGACCGTTTGGCGTCAAACGGTCTTGAGACCGTTTGGGCTCAAACGGTCTTGGGATCGTTTGGCGTCAAACGGTCTTGAGATCGTTTGGCGTCAAACGGTCTTGAGACCGTCTGGGCTCAAACGGTCTTGGGATCGTTTGGCGTCAAACGGTCTTGAGATCGTTTGGCGTCAAACGGTCTTGAGACCGTCTGGGCTCAAACGGTCTTGGGATCGTTTGGCGTCAAACGGTCTTGAGATCGTTTGGCGTCAAACGGTCTTGGGACCGTTTGAACTCCATGCGGTCTTGGGCCCGTTTGGCTTCATGCGGTCTCGGGACCGTTTGAACTCCATGCGGTCTTGGGACCGTTTGGCTTCATGCGGTCTCGGGACCGTTTGAACTCCATGCGGTCTTGGGACCGTTTGGCTTCATGCGGTCTCGGAACCGTTTGAACTCCATGCGGTCTTGGGACCGTTTGGCTTCATGCGGTCTCGGGACCGTTTGAACTCCATGCGGTCTTGGGACCGTTTGGCTTCATGCGGTCTCGGGACCGTTTGAACTCCATGCGGTCTTGGGACCGTTTGGCTTCATGCGGTCTCGGGACCGTTTGAACTCCATGCGGTCTTGGGACCGTTTGGCTTCATGCGGTCTCGGGACCATTTGAACTCCATGCGGTCTTGGGACCGTTTGGCTTCATGCGGTCTCGGGACCGTTTGAACTCCATGCGGTCTTGGGACCGTTTGGCTTCATGCGGTCTCGGGACCGTTTGAACTCCATGCGGTCTTGGGACCGTTTGGCTTCATGCGGTCTCGGGACCGTTTGAACTCCATGCGGTCTTGGGACCGTTTGGATCCACTCGACCCTTGGGCTGGTTTATTCTTTTGTTATTTTTTTGTGCTTTTTTCTGCAATTATAAAAGGAAAAGTTAGTTTGATGATGTATTTACAAAAAAAGGTAAAATTAGGTTTAAGTACAATATAAATGTAGAAAGAGTATGGAAAACTAAAGAAAAAGACTAAGATAAACTACTAAAATAGGAGGTTATCAACAACCCTGATAATGACAAGGTCCATCTTTGGGATGAAATTGAGGCTATTAAATCTAATATGACTTCACCTTGGGTGATTTTAGGCAATTTCAATGTCATGAGAAAGGTGGATGAGAAATTGGGTAAAGACCCGCCCTCTAATAAATCTATGGAGGACTTTAATAATTGTATGCTCTAGTGTGGTCTTTTTTATCTTAGGTTAAATGGTCCCCTATTCTCTTGGTACAATCATCAATGTGGTGATAGTTTCATTACCTCTTATATTGATAGTATTCTCTATAATGATAAGTCTATGGCTGATTTTGTTAACTTCAAAAAGAATCCTTCACTCTAATATCAATGGTGATCACAAAATTTTGACATTGGCCATTGGTGATAGAGCCAAAGTGAAAATGCCTTTCAGGTTCATTAATTCTTAGTCAGAGAGAAATGACTTCATTGATGTTGTTAAAAGTTGGGCTATTGAGTCTTCTTGTTTCCCTATTTTCGAAGTGTACTCTAAGTTCAAAAGGTTATGTTTTGATCTTTTAGAATGGAATAAAGAACATGTGGGTAATCTCTCTGATGTGACTAAGAGAAAGGAGTTTCTTGCTGTTGAAGCACAATCAAAATTAGATTCTGAACCTTCTAATATAGTGCTCCAAATAGAAGCTACAGAAAAGAGAAAAGATGTGTATCTCGCGAAGGCACATGAAGAATCATCATTCAAGTAGAAATCTAAAATGACATGGTTAAAAGAAGTGGACACTAATTCTAATTTCTTTTATTCCTCTATTAAGGTTAGAAGAAACTTTAATCATACTAAATCTCTTTCTATTGATGGTTCTATATACACGGATGTTGCTATCATCAAGAATTATATATTTGATTATTATTCTAGCATTTTAATAATGCCCATATCGTTGATTTGGATATTTTGAATGAGCTTAATTTCCCTAAGATTTATGATGTAGACAAGTTGACTTTGGACATATGCTTCTCAACAAAAGATATAAGTGATGTTGTTAGCTGTTTGAATCCTGATAAGTGCCCTGGATCCGATGGGTTAAATGGGAATTTTTTCAAAGCTTGTTGGTGTCATTTTCTCTGAGGTGGTTGTATCTATTTTTAGATTTTAATAGTGGTAGATTACTCAAGGAAGCCAATCGCACGTTTATTACTCTCATCCAAAAAGTCAGGGAGTCTAATGACCTTAAAAATTGGATACCTATTGCCTTGTGTAATGTCTTTTACAAGATTATCTCTAAACTCTTAACCAATAGGCTTCAAAATGTCTTGCCATCATTGAGCAACAACAATCAGTGTGTGTTTGTGCAAGGGAGGAGTATAAAAGATGTCATTCTTCTCTCTAATGAACTTATTCATGACTTCAACAAGAAGGGAGGTAAGCCCAATATGTGCCTCAATATTGACATCTCAAAAGCTTATGATTCAATTTCCTAGGATGTTATTTTTTATTCTTTGTATCATGAACTTTCCTCATTGTTGGATCATTTGGCTCAAAGAAAATTTTGACACAACGTCTTATGAAATCTTGATTAATGGAGAGGTTGTTGAATCTTTCAAACCAAGTAATGGAGTCTGCCAGGGTGACCCTTTGACTCCATATATTTTTGTGCTAGTGATGCATGTGGTTACTCTCTTATTCGATAAAGAAGTTGAGGAGGGTAATCTTAAACTGTTGAAAGCTTCTTCTTCTTCTTTTGAAGTGTCTCATTTGATCTTTGTTAATGATCTCATGGTGTTTTCTGAGGCCTATGATCGCAGTTCTATGGCCATTAAAAGGTTTCTTGATAAACTTTATAGTTTAACTAGTTTAAAGATTAACTCTGAGAAGAGTGTGGTGATATATGGTCAGGGTGCAACCAAAGATAGAGTTGGTAATATTATGGGTATCAATGAGGGTCTCTTCCTCTGAGATATCTCAGTGTCCCTTTGTACATTGGTAAGCTCACAAAAGCTCATTACAGCCCCTTGTGGATGGAATTAAGAGAAGATTAGAGGGATGGAAGGCTAATCAACTTTCAATGGGTAATAGAATTTAGTTAGTTCAGTCTACTCTCTCGGCCACCTATCAGTATTGGATTTTGTTTTTCCTTTACCTCTATATATTTTTGATGATATTGAAAAACCGTGTCATGATTTTATATGAGGTAGATCTGATAATAAGAGTTTTGTCCATCTTATCAAGTGTGGTGTTATTGTCAGGCCAAAAAGTGAACGTGTACTAGGCATCAATAACATCAGAGAGGTTTTTAAAGCCTCTATCCTTTTGAATGGTTGGAACATAGCTAAGAAAAAGGACAACATATGGATTAAGTGGATTCATGACAAATATTTACTCAGACATTGCTTCTATTCTTTGTCGATTAATAATTCCTTTTCTTGGATCTTCAAGAAGATCTGTTAGAAAGAAATGCACTAAGAAGACTTATTGGCTTTACCATTGGTGATGGATCTAGTTTTTCTATTTCAAATGATCCCTAGATTCTAGGTGCCAATTTCTTAGTTGAGGTCCTGGGTAGACTGAAAATTATACAATCAGATATTGATAGCAATGCCAAAATAAGTTGTCTTATTAATAATGATGTTTCTTTGGAGATTCCAGGTTACATAGCATGTTGGTTGATCTTTTGAAAGAGCTGCCATCTCCCAAGGGAGGTAGAGATGATGTTGTTTTTTTATGGTAGACCAGATGTTAATATAAGAAACTATTGGGAAAGTGTGAGAATAAAATATGAGCCCATCCTTTTCTTCAATGGTTGTGGAATTTCAAAGGCCCTAGAAGGTTTCAGATTTTGGGATGGAAAGTTGGTCATGGAAAGATTCTAACCTCTTGTTACATCAAACATCTTGGTATTAGCTTGGCTTCCAAATGTCGTCTGTGCAAGTCTGAAGAAGAGGAAGTGGGTCATCTTTTCTTCAAATGTGTTTTCACTCAAAATGTGTGGAGGTTTTCCTATATGCACTTTGATTTTCATGTTCTCGTCTCTTTGGAGGACCTTTATAAGCTTCATAGTATCAAGAACATGGTGATTTGAATCTGTATTCTCCCCTAAAATTGGAGATAGAGGAATGACATAGTTCACAAAAATAATGAGAAAGATGAATAACGGTTATGGATGCTCACTCTGAATGATATTGTCCTATTTCTTAAGTGGTGGTGTTGCATCTTATCTTCTTCGAGTCTTTCATGTGTTGTTGAAGATTCCCTTTGATGGGTTGTTGCATATAGGTTGTAAGGACAATTTGCTTTTTTGCACCTTTCTTTCAACAACACTCTTGTTGCAGTTTGTTTCCATAAGAGTGTATATAGTTACTTGTACATTTACAAAAAAAACTCAAAAAAATCAATAGACGAGCTGGGTTAAAAAACTCATAGTATTGAAATTTTAATCTGTTACATTCCCATGATGTCTAGGACTAGCTAATACCCTCCATAAGTTAATTTCAAAACATATTTATGGCGTCAATATAGGACATTATCAATAAGTCTTCAAAAAAAGTTATTTATTAATTATATATATGAGCTTGGGATAGTCTTATAAAATATTTTCTCATTATATGAATATATGCTATTGTGCCAATAAAAAAAGAGTCCTAAAATTTCAGTAATTACATGAAAATAAAACATGTGACACATGTATATGTATGTATATATATATATGTGTGTGTGTGTGTGTGATGGTAATTAGAAATGAAAATCAATCCAATGAGAATGTACATGACTAAATTGTAGTATGAATGCATTTGAATATAGTATACTAAGTGAAAATGAATAAGTGGAATAATATTAGAAAATGTATACATCATAAATGACTTTTCAACGTAAGGCATGTTTGGACTCTTTTGGGGAGCATGCGGTTCATTGCAGGGAACTTCCAGGTTTTAAGTACAGACATGATCTTGTTAGAGATGTTCTCTTTGATGTTCTCAGACGTGCAGGTGTTGCTACTAATAAAGAGGCACCAGTGAACTTTCTAACTGATCCACAAGAGGGGAGGTCGACACTTAGACCTGCTGATGTTTTGGTTTTTGGATGGATAGGAGGAAAACATGCATGTGTGGATCTAACGGGGGTTTCTCCGTTAGTGGGATTGAGAAGTGGGACTTTTACAGCAGGACATGTTGTTCTTAAAGTTGCTTCAGCCAAAGTAGCCAAGCATGAGAAAGCATGTATTGAGAATCAACACGCCTTTATCCCATTTGCTTTTGATACTTTTAGATTCTTAGCACCAGAAGCTATGGAGCTTCGAAAGAGGGTCCAAAAAGTTATGAATAGTAATGTAATGTCTCCTAAGTGTATGGATGTAGTGTTTCAAAGGATTGGCTTTGCCATCCAGAAAGGACTAGCGGCGCAGCTTGTTTCCCGCTTGTCTTCTGTTTCGATGTAATTGATCAAATAAGGATAGACTAGAAAATTTAACACACAAAAAATGCACACACATGAATCTATTTTGATACAGTTGGAAGTGATAATGCTAGATCTAAAATCCCTAAAATGGAAATATGATGAATTGTAACACAAGGTAACATTATAACTTATATTATGACATTATTGTATTATTATATACATTAATATGTGACAATGATATAGACACACACACACATGATCGATAGAAAACCCTAGAAAGGAAGACAATAGAAAAACACGAAACATGAAACCTAGATTGACATTATAATCCACAATGACTCAAATTGAACAAAGTTTCATTCCAAGCCATATCTTTTTTATTAGATCTCTAAACTATGGTGCTAAATACCTTGAGTATGAAACATCCTAAAATCTTGCTTTGAGAAAGATACTAAATTCTTAATTTTTCTATTGAACTATTTATCTCCCTCTTGGGTTTGATTTATATAATTTTGCAAAGTGGTGGATCATTTTGTTATTAGCCTTTCCTTCTTGTTGAAGGTTACCACAATTGAATTGAATTTTGAACATTGTTGAATACTTGAAATATTGGTTGATTTTGATATTGGCACAAAATTTTAAAATATTGGCTAAGAGCTTTGGATCACTAGATTTGGTAGGTCATATCCCCCAAACCTACATAGTGGATAATGGAAAATTAAAGGTCCCCCAATATTGGTTACCCCCATAGGAGAAAGTTATGTTCTCTCACAGAGGGGAGAACACTAGGCACCTATCCACTCGCGAAGATAAAATATTAGATTGATTGTGCCAATGGATAAATAGTTTCATTTTGCATTATTGGATATCTAGATATTCATTTTGAGAATCTCTTTATTGTTCTAGTTACCCCACTTTGAATTATTATACCTTTTTGAAACTAGCATGGTAACTAGACTATCTTTTCGTTATTACCATTGTCCACCAAGAAAGCTTACCTAGATTTGATCTCATTAATTCTTATTTTTGAAATAGCTCAATAATTGAATTTAGTACCAACCTAGCTGACCTATATTTCCCTTTGTTGGGGTTCATGTTTGATTTTTTTCTCTATGGTAACTCATGGATAGGTGATACAAGGAAGGAATGGAAGAGGCATGTAGGAGTTATCCACTATTGAAGAGTACATAGGATCATTCTTATTTGTAATCTTGTAAAAATATGTTTAAAGCTTCCATGACTATGATGTAAAAGCATGATTGTATTACATGTTTATTCTTTTGATACAAGTTTGTAAATATTTGATTGTAAAAATTGGGTCTTTACAACATGGTATCAGAGCTATGGACACTGGACACTCATACATGTCTCATGGAATCAGGGTTAGATATCTAGTTTACCTATTATTTGTTTATACTTTTGATACAATTTTGTAAATATCTGATTGTAAACATTGGGTCTTTACAACATGGTATCAAAGCTATGAACATTGGACAGTCATGCATGTCTCATGTAATCAGGGTTAGATATCTAGTTTACCTAGAACTTAGGCAAGTAGTTAACTACCAACCTTATATTTGCTAGCCCTACCTACCTAGGATAAAAATACAAACTTAGGTTAAAAAAATTAGTTGTCTATTACGCATTTGATAACATCATCATGTATGTGGATTGAGCTGAGGTGTCTAAGGAAGTATGTTAGTGAAGGTTCTGGAATAATCACTCCTGATTCACTTTGGTGGTGGTGGGGTTTCCTCACTTTACATACCGACCTGGCCAAGGCGACTTCTAGTACTTGAGGAAAATAATAAATCATAGACATAATCGTCAACCCAAATTAGTATGTCAAAAAATTAAAAAGAGAACATGTGATTAAAACTATTGAACAAACCAGTAGGTGAAAGGTGAATAGTTGGACTAGAAGTCCTAAGTTTGAATTTGTGAATCCCATTTGATAGAAAACAATGCCTTTCTTCCCGATTATAAGTGAAGTTACTCTAGTGACCCTTTAGGTTCCATGTAAATATTATTTTCACTATTGAGTTAAATAGTTAGTATGACTAATGTTGGAAAAGGTGACTGTGACTTACTCATCGCATTGATTTTGGCCATAATTCAGTTTTGTATCGAAAAGTTTTGACAACAAAAAATTATTTTCGTTAATACTTATAAAGAAAAATGATTTTATATAATTTTATCGATGATTTATTGATCTAAGTCACAATCAAGGAGATATGAGAAAACCCTAGATGAAAGTCACATGAAATCCTTAAAACCTAGAGTTGGATGCAGGGTAAGGTTTAAGAAAGTAAAGGATGTTGCATTATAATTGACATGCTCATTTAAACCATAGTCAAATCTTTATAAGGGGTGAAAATAATACCTGATTAGGCCTTGTATATACTAATTTCAAATACAAAATCCACTTTAAGGGTTGGAGAGTTGTAACATACTAGATTTTGGTACTAAATTTTTATAGAACTATAATTCCTCATTTTCCTTAATCTAACGTGTTCCTTCATCCCAAGATTTATTTGGTTACTTGACCAAATTTCCTTGCCATTTGATACTAATTATTTTCTTCTTTTGAGGTTCTTATGTTTGAATGAGTTCATTCTCCACAATTGAGAAACATTTACAAACTAGTCCCTCAATTTAATTTTGTGAATAATTTAGGCTTTAATAATTGCAATTGAAAATATTCGAGTATGAATATATTGAGTAAACCATACCTATTATAAATACTCTATATTAGAGAACTAATGACTCTACAATTGATTAAAAATATCATTCATAATTTTAGTCATTAATTAATGAGTGGATTATGTTAAAAAAATTAATGAGGTAGGTTAAAGCCATAAGTGAAGATTTATTATTTTTCTAACTTAGTTTAATAAAAGTTGCACCCATGGTCAACATCTAGAACAATGAGAATGTTGGTTTAGGAGTTATAAAAATGGAAGTCACGACTAAATTCATTTTATTACTAATTAGTGATTAGGTATTGATTAAGAGAAGGACCCACATCTTCCTCTTCCTTAGACTGCGTGCTCCAACTATTATCAGGAGAAAACATTGATTTTTCTCTATGTCATGCCATCTCAAGTCATTAAAACTAGGTTCCTCCCCTTCACCATCATCTTCTATCAATCCAACATTTACCTCCAACACTCTTATAATCCCTAAACCTACCACCACTTCTGACGTTGGTCTCCCTCACAGACTGAAACTGACAAGGGCCTTCAATGGTCATTAAAATCCTTTTGTTACCTTAACCCCGATCCACCCAATTTGTTGTTTCCCTCAACACCACCCTCGTAGTAGAATGGCTGCCATGTCGTATATAAAGTCCTCACGATCTGAACTAGGGAGGGGATGTTACGACCCCACCTCCCGATAACCCCCAATTAAAGGAGACCGAGAGGTCGTAGCCGCAACCATGACTTCCGGATCAAAGGTTCGGCAATTAACCATGAATAATTATCAAATTTTAACATACTATACTAAAAGTTGTAAGAAAATAAAATTTTGCATACCTTTTTGAAAACTTGGATCTCTAAACTTCTATCCACACAAATACTAATCTATCTAATCCTCCTTTGCACTTTAATTCTCATTTAGTACCACATGTGCCACTTTACTGTTTGTTCTTTTCATTGTACCTAAAACGCCGACAAACAAAACGCCGGTCAGTCGAAGCTGGTATGTGGGGGAAACAAATAATGTTCAACTAGGTTAACAATATAATCACTCAATTAATCATTTAACAATCAAGATTATGTTTTAAGCCAAACTACTCAATCCATACCTATCCACAACTTTGTGTTGTCCCTGTAAGGACTTATATGGTACCTCTATAAAGGTGACTTGATGGACCTACCCTCTAGGCAGCCAAAGTCATTCATGACCTGATGGACCTACCCTCTAGGTAGCCATGTACTAGGTCAGCCATTACGACACAGAGGGGACCAGGATCTGAGCTAGAAGACATATACCTTATGTGTTAGTCATAGTCACTTTATAATTGCAATATGAACCTCCAAACAGTTTAGTTGCATTCAATGCGATTAAACATCCGGGAATCCATCAGAAAACCTAAAGCGGTTATTCATAATCGTAACCACATACCTGTATTGGAGATCTCAAGCAACAATTTATCCAAATCCAACTAAATGTCCAATCAAGCAAGCCAATCAATCTATCAAGCAAACATTGATCCTGAAAACATGTATAATGTCTAAATGTCACAAGCATATCCCAAACAACTCCTTATTGACTTGGGACACCTTTCTAAGGTTTCTAAGTCTCATTAGGATGCATTAGGGTTTCTTAGATCCATATCTCAAACTTTGTCCATTTTAGGTCAACAAACCCTAAAACAACTTTTCCACTCATAAAAACCCTAATTACTCAAATTATCCACATTAAGGATCTTTTATACTCAAATTGGCTTAGGATCATCACATCTCTATTTTATTCGTGGATTTACACAATTAAACCAATTAAAAGACATATTCATCAAAATTAGGGTTTTCAAGCTCATTAGTGCATAATCATGCACGAAACCCTAAATTAAACCAGATATATAAAAAGATCATATTTTTAAATCCTATTTTCTCTTTTATTAACAACATGTTAATATCAGCTTGAATTATCCATCTATCATCAAATCTAAGGGTTTTCCCGTAATTAAAACATTAAAGATGATAACTTTATGTACTTTCCCAATTTCAAGCATATAAACTCTAAATTAGACTAATCATGTGCAAAGTTCTTCCTTTTTGAACTCAATGTACCTTTTTACATTTAACAGGTTAATATCAACTCTAATGATCCATTAAACCCTATTAAACACTTTATTCATTTCAAAATAGGGTTTCTTAATCTTTAATTCATTAAAGATGATGATTTACACTACTTTTCGATCTATGATCAGATTCAGGCTATAAAACTATTTTTATTGGATTCCTTGTGTTCTTCTTATCAAAATTCATATATTACATGTCTTAATCAGAGTTATCAATTAGGAGTTATGATTTTATAAAGAAAATACCTTTCCGGCCAATCCGAGGCTGCCACGTCATCAATATCCATGCAACGCGTCCGATTGAGTTTTAAACCAATTGTCTATTTTGCCCTTCACTTAAACGATTGTTTCTTCATGACGGGGGGGGGGGGGTAAAATGGTCCAAAGGACCTTTTACCCTTCTTCTTCCTCGGGCAAACGGTGCACAACCGCCCTAGCCGCCGTCGTGCAGCCTTGCGCGGCTTGTCCCTCGCTCTTGGACCCTCCATAGCCTTCGGGGATGGGTCCCAGACCTCCGTCGGTCCTCCCCGCACCTCAGGGTGCCGTCGGCTTGAGCCCACGGGAAGCAGACCGCACTGGCCGTGTCTGTGACCGTGTGCAGGTTGTGCAGCCAAGCTACGATAGCCACGCCTTGGTTTGGGCATGGTGACGTCGGTGGTGCTTCTCCCTTGTACCACAGACCATCAAGCTATCCTTGCAACCCCCTTTAGCTGCCTCGTGAAAGCCTTTTCCCACTGTTTTCTCTTAGTTAGGGTTTTGACGAAGAATATGAAGTAGAAGAAGGAGAAGAGATGGATGGCTGCGTGAAAAACCCTCTGAAATCGACCCTGAACTCTACCCCCTTATATAGGGAAGAGAAACGAAGCCATATGAGGTCTAATACACAACTCAAAGAGTCCCTTTCTAAAAAGGATTAATTTTCCTTCAAGGTGAAGCAATCCTTCTCTCTCTCTTTGTTCTTTGGATTTCCTCAATTATTTTTATAAGTAGGAATTCGAAAATCCTTGCCATTATTCTCTTTATTTCTTGCTTTTCAATCCTTAGGCACGAAATTCTATTTCCCTTAATCGAAATTACTTTATTTTTACCAATACCTCATAATTCATTAATAATGCAACACATTATCCTCTTATTTTACAATTTTGGTATTTTCTCTTTCTTTCCTCTTTATTAGGACTCCTTGGATCCCAAGAAACTTTATTATTTCGAAATTCCTCATTAAGAATACTCATTATCCTTCTAGATGCATCTAAATGCATTATTCTTCTTTATCTTTCATTATCTTGTTTATTTCTTATTAAAATAGTTCTTTTTGAGGATTCCTCTTTATTTCTCTTTTATTTTCCTCATTAGTATTCCTTTTATCATAAGGAATCCTTGGGATACGAAATTCCACTAAGGATAACACAATTATACCTCTTTTTACTTATTTTCCACATTTCATCAATATTTTCAATTTCTTTCTTAATAAAGAAATACTTAATTAATCTTTTCTTTTCTTATTTCTTTTCTTTGCAACTTTGGACTCCTTAGAACCCAAGGAATCCATGTGGCACAAAACCCCTCTTTGTATTTACCTTCTAGAGGTTTCCACATCTCTCTTATCTCAATTTCTCAAATATTCATTAATTAACATAATTTCCTTGTTATTGTGCCCAATAGCCAATAAAGCCCACAAATCAAACAACAAGGCTATTTTAAATGAAATTTATTCATTCACAACAAATTATATCATTATTTGTTCAATTATCTTTAATATGAGAAATTGCATTTCTCACCAATTGAACCCAAAAATTGGGGTTGTAACATCCTTCCCCTCTTGTAGGAATTTTGTCCTCAAAATTCAAGCAAACAAACAATTCAGGATAAGACTTTTTGATGTCCATCATTGGCCCCTATGTGGCTTTACCATACTCATGGTGTTTCCAAAGAACCTTTATCATCACATATTCTTTTCTCTGAGTTCTTTCATCCTGGCGTCTATAAACTACACAGGTGACTCAGGCCATTTCAGCCTCCCTTGGGGCTCACTAGGTTCATTGCTCAGCACATGGTCGGGGTACCTCACATAGTGCTCACATGGAAAACATCTCCCATTACTCTATCCTGAGGGGTAGTGTCAAACCTAACCTTCTCCACCCATCCATCTCTAATGGACCCATGTATCGGGGACTCAGCTTTCTCAGCTGTAGCTCAGAGGGGTCGGATTCTCACATATTCTTCCACAGTAACTTGTAAGTCAGTCTACTTTGCATCTGCTCACGACTCTCATCGTCTCTAGGCTCCTTTCAGCCCTTGCATGATCAAAGTGACTTCATCTACACACACTGTGGTCCCTTTTCTAACCATCATGTGGTCCTTTCACCAACATCACCTTACTGAAGTGGTGACCGACACAACCTCCCTTAAGAGCTTCTTAGAATCCCGATACTGGCTATGGTGGTCATCATCACATCTTTCCTAGGACAAGAACTGTCTCTAGATATCACCCTGAACGAGCACACATGCTCTCATCAGACCCTTTAGTCTGGATCATACTAACCATAGTTAGGGGTGATAAACCACACTAACATTAAGTTCTTCATGTACTTACTTCCACTTTATGGAAGTGAACCTCTAGGCCAAACCCAAGAACCTTTGAACTCACATCATGGTGTGGTTGAACCATCTCTCTCATGGGTAGTTCAACTATATTTGTCCCTTGACAGAACTCTTTCTTTCTTACGTCATCTAGGTAAGGCGATCTACCATAACCCATATTGCATCTCGACCTTCCTCGGTCCAGGGAAGACCTATCACAATATCCATAGTGCTGAGCTCTCATTCCCTCTTAGGGATTCTTTTGTTCTCTATATCGATACACTGGGTTACTGGGGTTCGTCCTTTACCTCCTGGCTTTCATGGTCATAAACTAAATGCAACTTCATCTTATGCATCCAAAGTGCTATTGCCATTTTCCACGGTGTATGGTGATCTTCCATCATGATTTCCTATAAGTCATGATTCTTTCAAGATCGATTCCTCCGAAACCCTAAACCACACTAGTCAGGGTTTCATCACCTTCTCTTCCAAAGAAGTACATCTGAGGTTTTACCACCATCCTTTCATTGCATCCAGGACTAGACTGGCTAACCAAACAACCATAACTTTTCAATGTATCTTGTTACATCTGAGTGTTATCCAAACACCACTCCTGTTCAAACTTAGGGTTAGCCAAACAACCTCTTCTAGCTTCTAGTCAAACAAGTCAGATGTATCTCAACCAGAGCATCCATTACCACTTCACATCCTTAGGTATTAGGTAACATTGAAGACATACACTTCCATGTATTTCACTTATCATGTCACCTCAAACTATATGTTTATCTTCATAAGAACACTCTCTGATTCCATCATCATGGTGATCAAACACAACCTGGTATAACTTGTATGTTCACATAGCTCATGATAAAAACATCCTCATAAGGGGACTACCTCATTCCTCTTAGTGTCTACAAACCATCCATGTATCATTCACTTTACCAGGGTAGATATCTTCTCTATCCCCATTTCTCATGGCAACGTTCCAACCTACATCATCTCTTATCCTTGGTGTATGACATGCATAATGTACTATCTCTCACCCCCATAACAAGAGGAAATAAGCATTTGGCTGCAGTCCAAATACAGAGTTCTTCCTGTTCCAAGAGTAGAGATGGTGCATCCCACCTTGCCAGTACACCTTTAATTCTAAGTTGCAACGTGCCACATATGTCTCTTCATCACAAACATCATGATATCAAACTAGTCTTGAACCTACTGAGGTTTATATCCTTGGTCATCTCCTCTAGGTCTATAGGGTACCGACTCTTTTGGGGTCATCCCTCTTCCTTCATGCATCAAGAGAGTGCCCTACTCATCTTCCCTTTGGGTCTCATGAGTTCATGAAGGTGATCAATCTCCTAACCCATGGCCCTCAGACAATGATAGTTGTTACCTCCCGACCCTATGGTCATGTGCAACTGGGGAATTAGGCAACTCCTACTTTCATCAGTTTTATCCCTACCTGACCCTAGGATAGACTTAGGATTCTCCATAATAGTACATGTTCACTTAGAACCTTACCCAAGGCTTATTCATCTCTCTTTCTGCATTCATGGGCTGGCCCTCATCCTTTCATAGGGATCATGGCAACCTGCCTACCTTGGTCAAGCCCTATACCGGTTACCTCCATGGTAACACATCAACATGCACTTAGAGATGGATATCTATGGGCCTACAGGTTCATTCTCATACCATGTACTTTTCACTTAGCTTCTCAAGATCCTAAGAGACCTCTTTAGGTTACCTTAAACTAACCAAAACTGATATACACCCTACCAAAGGGGTCCCTCTCCCAGGATGGGAGGAAAACTATCTCTTGACAACAAGGTCACAAAAGCTCTTAGGTCTGGGGTTTACATCCACATGAGCTTACTTAACCCTAGCAAGCTATTAAGGTACAAGCGGATCACCTACTGCACCACGCTAGGTCATACCTATCCTCTTTCCTTCAGACTGGATCAAGATCATACTTTCCTTTATCATCATCCTAACTGTGAGGGGTCCATCAAACACACCTTAAACTTAAGGGGCTCCCCCTTTTCCTCTATTCAAGAGAAGTACCATGCTCGCTTCTACCAGGAACTCAACTCTCATCATGAGCATTAGGTACACTACTTCCCCTCTTAGGCCTAGGACCCTAGGTTCACTTATAGGTGTCCAACTGCATGCTCTATCTCTTAACTACGAACCAAGCATGAAAAAAAAGGCATGACATGCACTTCTTGTCATCCTTCAACTCGAGCAACACCTAGGGTTGGGTCCTCCTCAAGGACAACCAACAAGGTACAAGGCCTCATAACCTGCTACTACACTTTTCTAGGTCTAACGAACTCTTCTTCCTACCTCGGAAGGTAAACATATCTACTATAGGCACGTAGGTACCAGAATCTTCATCTTTTCTCAAGGGTTTGGTCCCTCTAAAGACAACCAAGGTATCATCAACTTTCAGGGACCGATCATGAGGCAACCACTATCATCCATTGTTCAGGGTTTTAGGCTTCCAACCTTCTTGCCGGGTTTCTTTCTCCCTCTAGAGCTAACCCCACATCCAACCTCACCATTATAGGTCCTTTCTTCATGACGGATCAACCTCAAAGGCATGCTCTACATGGGTGAAGCCTAGGTTCGAACTTATGGTTGCTCAAGATAACCTTTTATGCTTCCTGATGATTCCTTATCCAGGGTTTCATCATACTGTCAGCACCATGACGTGCCCTAGGTGCTAGCTATACCCTACTTGCACAAGCCCATAGGATTTCTAAGGTTCTTCACTAACATCATCATCTAAGGAGCTATCCTTTACCCTAACATGCACGACCCTTCCCAGGGTTGGGTTGCCAAGGGTGCTAAGTCACCCATGGATCATATGGCATCCCAAAGGCATGTCCTTTCAAACACCTAGTCCAACTCATCTTCTCTATAACCTTCACTTAGGGTTAGGGTGAACATCATCCTCAGAGGATGTGCCAGGTTTCTACTTGCAATGGAGACCTCCATCTCCAAGACTAACTTATCCTCCTGACAAGAAGGTCTAGCCTCAGGTCTCTTCTGAGGACATGACAACTTATGTCATACGACCTAAGCATGTATATATTCTTTAGTTTGCACTTAATCTATTAAGCTTATGTCCATGACATCTTATTTACATGCTTTTCATTAATTTGATGGAGGATTCCTTAAACCTTATTAACATTACCCATACCTCAAGAGGGTGAGGAGAAGAAAGAAAACCCTAATCCTTTAGGTCCTTATCAGAATTTTATGATGAGAAGAGATGAATAAGATGAGAAGTCCTAAAGGTATCTTATTTCGATTCATACCCTAAGACTTTGGCCAGGCGGTCACACGGATCCGGGAGTCCTCGTATTCTGACTAGCGGTGCGGAGGAAAATCTTGCCAGCCCCCGGTCGTGATCCCTTTCTAGACACCTCCGTCTTTCAGATAATCCTCTAATAACTCCCTTGGGTTCTATGGAGTTTGTAAGATTTAATAATTATTAATGGTTAACTGAGGAACCCAAGCTCTGATACCAAATGTTACGACCCCACCTCCCGATAACCCCCAATTAAAGGAGACCGAGAGGTTGAAGCCGCACCCATGACTTCCGGATCAAAGGTTCGGCAATTAACCATGAATAATTATCAAATTTTAACATACTATACTGAAAGCTGTAAGAAAATAAATTTTTGCATACCTTTTTGAAAACTTGGATCTCTAAACTTCTATCCACATAGATACTAATCTATCTAATCCTCCTTTGCACTTTAATTCTCATTTAGTACCACATGTGCCACTTTACTGTTTGTTCTTTTCATTGTACCTAAAACGCCGACAAACAAAATGTCGGTCAGCCGAAGCTGGTATGTGGGGGAAACAAATAATGTTCAACTAGGTTAACAATATAATCACTCAATTAATCATTTAACAATCAAGATTACGTTTTAAGCCAAACTACTCAATCCATACCTATCCACAACTATGTGTTGTCCCTGTAAGGACTTATATGGTACCTCTATAAAGGTGACTTGATGGACCTACCCTCTAGGCAGCCAAATTCATTCATGACCTGATGGACCTACCCTCTAGGTAGCCATGTACTAGGTCAGCCATTATGACACAGAGGGGACCAGGATCTGAGCTAGAAGGCATATACCTTATGTGTTAGTCATAGTCACTTTATAATTGCAATATGAACATCCAAACAGTTTAGTTGCATTCAATGCGATTAAACATCCGGGAATCCATCGGAAAACCTAAAGTGGTTATTCATAATCGTAACCACATACCTGTCTTGGAGATCTCAAGCAACAATTTATCCAAATCAAACTAAATGTCCAATCAAGCAAGCCAATCAATCTATCAAGCAAACATTGATCCTGAAAACATGTATAATGTCTAAATGTCACAAGCATATCCCAAACAACTCCTTATTTACTTGGGACACCTTTCTAAGGTTTCTAAGTCTCATTAGGATGCATTAGGGTTTCTTAGATCCATATCTCAAACTTTATCCATTTTAGGTCAACAAAACCTAAAACAACTTTTCCACTCATACAAACCCTAATTACTCAAATTATCCACATTAAGGATCTTTTATACTCAAATTGGCTTAGGATCATCACATCTCTATTTTATTCGTGGATTTACACAATTAAACCAATTAAAAGACATATTCATCAAAATTAGGGTTTTCAAGCTCATTAGTGCATAATCATGCACGAAACCCTAAATTAAACCAGATATATAAAAAGATCATATTTTTAAATCCTATTTTCTCTTTTATTAACAACATGTTAATATCAGCTTGAATTATCCATCTATCATCAAATCTAAGGGTTTTCCCGTAATTAAAACATTAAAGATGATAACGTTATGTACTTTTCCAATTTCAAGCATATAAACTCTAAATTAGACTAATCATGTTCAAAGTTCTTCCTTTTTGAACTCAATGTACCTTTTTACATTTAACAGGTTAATATCAACTCTAATGATCCATTAAACCCTATTAAACACTTTATTCATTTCAAAATAGGGTTTCTTAATCTTTAATTCATTAAAGATGATGATTTACACTACTTTTCAATCTATGATCAAATTCAGGCTATAAAACTATTTTTATTGGATTCCTTGTGTTCTTCTGATCAAAATTCATATATTACATGTCTCAATCAAAGTTATCAATTAGGAGTTATGATTTTATAAAGAAAATACCTTTCCGGCCAATCCGAGGCTGCCACGTCATCAATATCCATGCAACACGTCCGATTGAGTTTATAACCAATTGTCTATTTTGCCCTTCACTTAAATGATTGTTTCTTCATGACCGGGGGGGGGGGTAAAACGGTCCAAAGGACCTTTTACCCTTCTTCTTCCTCGGGAAGACGGTGCGCAGCCGCCCTAGCCGCCGCTGTGCAGCCTTGCGCGGCTTGTCCCTCGCTCCTGGACCCTCCACAGCCTTCGGGGATGGGTCCCAGACCTCCGTCGGTCCTCCCCGTACCTTAGGGTGCCGTCGGCTTGAGCCCACGGGAAGCAGACCGCGCTGGCCATGTCTGCGACCGTGTGCAGGTTGTGCAGCCAAGCTGCGATAGCCACGCCTTGGTTTGGGCATGGTGACGTCGGTGGTGCTTCTCCCTTGTACCACAGACCATCAAGCTATCCTTGCAACCCCCTTTAGCCGCCTCGTGAACACCTCTTCCCACTGTTTTCTCTTAGTTAGGGTTTTGATGAAGAATATGAAGTAGAAGAAGGAGAAGAGATGGATGGCTGCGTGAAAAACCCTCTGAACTCGACCCTGAACTCTACCCCCTTATATAGGGAAGAGAAACGAAGCCATATGAGGTCTAATACACGACTCAAAGAGTCCCTTTCTAAAAAGGATTAATTTTCCTTCAAGGTGAAGCAATCCTTCTCTCTCTCTTTGTTCTTTGGATTTCCTCAATTATTTTTATAAGTAGGAATTCGAAAATCCTTGCCATTATTCTCTTTATTTCTTGCTTTTCAATCCTTAGGCACGAAATTCTATTTCCCTTAATCGAAATTACTTTATTTTTACCAATACCTCATAATTCATTAATAATGCAACACATTATCCTCTTATTTTACAATTTTGGTATTTTCTCTTTCTTTCCTCTTTATTGGGACTCCTTGGATCCCAAGAAACTTTATTATTTCGAAATTCCTCATTAAGAATACTCATTATCCTTCTAGATGCATCTAAATGCATTATTCTTCTTTATCTTTCATTATCTTGTTTATTTCTTATTAAAATAGTTCTTTTTGAGGATTCCTCTTTATTTCTCTTTTATTTTCCTCATTAGTATTCCTTTTATCATAAGGAATCCTTGGGATACGAAATTCCACTAAGGATAACACAATTATACCTCTTTTTACTTATTTTCCACATTTCATCAATATTTTCAATTTCTTTCTTAATAAAGAAATACTTAATTAATCTTTTCTTTTCTTATTTCTTTTCTTTGCAACTTTGGACTCCTTAGAACCCAAGGAATCCATGTGGCACGAAATCCCTCTTTGGATTTGCCTTATATAGGTTTCCACATCTTTCTTATCTCAATTTCTCAAATATTCATTAATTAATAGAATTTCCTTGTTATTGTGCCCAATAGCCAATAAAGCCCACAAATCAAACAACAAGGCTATTTTAAATGAAATCTATTCATTCACAAAAAATTATATCATTATTTGTTCAATTATCTTTAATATGATAAATTGCATTTCTCACCAATTGAACCCAAAAATTGGGGTTGTAACAGGGGAAGTACCTACCTACAACAACGACCGCCGCCACCAATACCCTCCGGACCATGTGACCTTCTATGAGAAGGAGGGAAACCTACAGTGAAGTTGGCATATCATAACCTGCACCACATCTCGAGAGTACTTGCCATGTTGTTGCCTATGTCATGTAGTTGACTCACCAGCAACCTGCAGACTCCAGGGCATCCCACCAAACCCTATCCCAACCATGGAAGACTGGTACTCTGATTGATCACCAAAGAAGACCTGCAAACATCATCGTGGGTCACAACTTCAACACCACTTGCCTCAATCTTTGTTCTGCCCTAACTTCTTGAATCCTAGACCCCTCACCAACAAACATACAAGTCTTGCAATCGGTGACTTGCAACTCAGTGTACACATAAAACAAACCAACCATGTACACCACTATCGTCGAGTTCAGATATGCCATGATACACAGTCGCTGACCTTTCTACCCATGACACCTTCTTATTTCTCTACAATATCAGATTGTATATCATCAGGTCACATCTCTAGCACATGAACAAACTCCCAACACCTCAAAACTTGAACACCACAAAGATCTCACCAACTCTAGTTCAAGCCCTATCATCATTTGAAGGGCAAGAAGATCCCCCTCTACCTACTACAATGGTGATTGATTTACAGTCTACATATCTTCAAATTTTCATGTAATGTATCTACAGTAGTTCCTCAACACTTGAACCTTAAAAACCCTCTCCATCTTGACACTACCTCACATCCTTTCATGAGAAAGAACCAACATGATTTCCATCATTCCACAAAGCGGCCTTCATCAATGAATGGTCGAGGAATCAAGGCTAAAATTCTATCTAGAAACTAAAGAAAGTGGTAGTAAGTCACTCCTTTCTAGTAATATCAAGTTCATACTAGTAACTATGAAAAGGATGAACATATTAAACTAATTCACATTAGCAAACCTAGACTAATAGTTCTGATTTCCTATTACTAAGTATATACAAATATAGGAAATAACAACTCATAGTATCGACAATGAAATATGTTACATCCCCATGATGTTTAGGACTAGCTAATACCCTCCATGAGATAATTGCATAACATATATATGGCGTCAAAATAGAACATTATGAATAAGTCTTTTAATAAAGTTATTTATTAATTATTGGCATAAGCATGGAATAGTATGGTTTATAAAAGATTTTCTCATTATATGGATATATTTTGTTGTCCCAATAAATAAAGAGTCCTAAAGTTTTAGTAATTACATGAAAATAAAACTCATGATGAATGTATATGTACATACATATGTGATGGTAATTAGAAATGAAAACAAATCCTATAAAAATATTCATGTCTAAATTGTAGTATGAATGCATTTGAATATAGCAGACTATGTGAAAATAAATATGGGGAATAATTTCAGAACATGTATATATCATGAATGACTTTTGAACTCACACACATGAATCTATTTTGATAAAGTTGGAAGTGATATTGCTAGATCTAAAATCCCTAAAATGGAAATATGACGATTTGTAAGACAAGGTGGTATTATAACTTATATTACAATATGATAGTATGATTATATACACTAATATGTGACAAGGATATATATATATATATATATATGTGTGTGTGTGTGTGTGTGTGTATGTGTGTGTGTGTGTGTGTGTACATACGGCTGATTGGAAAACCCTAGAAAGGAAGACAATAGGAAAACACGAAACATGAAACCTAGATTAAAATTGTAATTCAAAATGACTCAAATTGAACAAAGTTTGGTTCCAAGCTATTCCTTTTCTTATTAGACCTCTAAACTATGTAGCTCAATACCTTGAGTATGAAACATCTTGGAATCTTGCTTCGAGAAAGGTACTAAATTCTCAATTTGTTATTGAACTAGTTATCTCCCTCTCGAGTTTGATGCATATAATTTTGCAAAAGTGGTGGATCATTTTGTTATTAGCCTTTACCCTTGTTGAAGGTCACTATGACTAAATTGAATGTTGAACATTGTTGAATACTTGAAATATTGGTCGATTTTTATATTGACACAAAAATTCAAAATATTGGCTAAGACCTTTGGCTTACTAGATTCAGTAGGTGATATCCCCCAACCCTGCATAGTGGATAATGGACAATTAGAGGTTCCCCAATACTGGTTATCCCCACAGGAGAAAGTGATGTTTTCTCATAGAGGGGAGAATACTAGGCACCTAGCCACTAGAAAGGGATAAATCGTTTCATTTTACATAATTAGATATCTTTATATTAGCTTTGAGAATCTATTTATTGTTATAGTTACCACTTTGAATTATTGTACCTTTTTTAAACTCACATGGTAACTAGACCATCTTTTTTTATTACCATAGTCCACCAAGAAAGCTTACCTAGATTTTGTCTCATAAATCCTTATTTTTAAAATAGCTCAATAATTGAACTTAGTACCAGTGTAGCTGACCTATATTTTTCTTTCTTGGGATCCATGTGTGGTTTTGTTCTCTCTGGGAATTCATGGACATGTGATATAAGGAAGAACTAGAAGAGACGTCCATGAGTTTCCATGTTGAAGAGTAGATAGGATTATTCTTATTCTTAATCTTGTAATCTTATGTTTAAAGCTTCCATGACTCCGATGTAAAAGCATAATCATAATAAAAATTTGTTTATACTTTGATAATAATTTTGTAAATATTTGATCGTAAAGATCGAGTCTTTACAACTGTCCCCGTATAGCTCTAACTTCCAGAAGGGGATAGAAGTTGGGTATTCTCTAGAATAGGTAAGGTAGCAATTGTATAATGTCTTTTAGATTTGTTTTTCTCCCACAAATCCAATGGGCAAAGAAACAAGAAGAATCTTTGAGATTGGAGAGAGAAAGGGTGATGGAAAATCATGATCAATGTTCACCCGAGTTTCCTTTTCAGGATGGAGGTAGATAACAATAGGATCATCGTTGATCATTGATACTATAGTCACCAGGGCGCGTAGCACATTAAGGAGACATGGCATGTATCTGCTATAGTTGGAACATTTAATAGGTTTCTGAAATAGAAATACATGTAAAAATTACATGTAGGTCCCTCTTTCTTCTCGAGTTTCCCTAAACCACTAGGATCATTCGTTTGCTATGAAATTTGGATGGGAAGTCATTAATACATTTCCAAACATATATATAATTTTTGGGATTTATTGGGATGACTCTTATAGCTGAAACCTACTCTTCAAGCATTTATTTAATTCAATTACCCACATAACATGGAAAGTCCTTTTCTTCTAAAATTCTAGAAATAACTTAATTTCCTTATCATCATTAAGTATTCCGAATGTCAAAACGACATAACACTATCTCATGCCTCAATTTTTTTATTGTCATTCATGGTTAGATAATTATTCCCTTAATTGTTTAAATCATCAATTGTTTTGGAATCTCTTGGAAACTTACATATTATCTCATATTTCTATTATTCAATAATTCATAAAAACATTATCCTTCATTTATGCACAAATTCCTTTTATTTCTTAAACTTATGCTAGAAGCATCTATTTGCAAAGCAAAAAGTCTCATCGACAGCACTTGGGCCATGGGTTGCACCCATCCTCAAAGATAATATTATTATTTTATCAATTAATATTATGGAATTTGCTTATCAAATCAAGCATTATATTAATAGAATTTAAATTTACCAAATTTGAGGATCTTACAACATATCTATCTATTCCACCTCAGATTCCATTTATTTGTGCAAATACACATATTGCAACATTTTTTTTTCCTTTATGCATATTGACATCTTTTCTTTTTTTGATGATACACCCCTATTACATAGAGAGAGGTATGGAAGAAGTGAATACAGGAAAAAGGATGGGTGCCACCTCGAGCCTAGTATTTGTCACACTTCATGGAAAAAGATCATTTCTTTTTTGTGGATGGAAGGTAAGAAGTAGAAGAAGAAGTATAGATGAGGGTTTGGATAAACTTGTTTTTAAGAATAAGTGGATCAAGTTATTCATCTATTTCACTACAAACAACTAATGACATTATAAGGGGATGCATGGAAATTACATATATATGATTCACAAATCAGCAGGAGGATTATCTTATATGCTCCCTATTAGTTCATGTAACAACTACCATCCTTTCTACAAAATACGATGCTAATATTCGTTGGGTACAAAGGGTGATTCCTAACCATAGGAATTTTTTAGAAATATAGTTGAAATCCATAATTTACTTCAAACAAATGGGATTGTATGACAAAATCTATATGCAACACAATCATGAATGTAAACTAAGTCGAACTAGATAATGACTTCAACTAACATTGCAAGAATCAAGAACTATTATGGACATTTTAAGCTACAGGCAATGTAAGTAAACTAACTACAATGGAAACATGCAAAGATAACATGCTAAAATAAAAATAAGAACATGAAAATAGGTGCAATGAAGGGAGTATGTACCACCGAACTTCCACCTTGAGCATATAAATTTTCTCAACCTAAGAAAACTCTAAACCCAAGATGGAGAGGATGAAATTCTTATTGCTCAACTAGGTGACCCTAGAAACTCAGAGAAGGTCAAACCAAAAGGAATGTGCACAAGGGATAGAACTTCAAACATGAAGGCTTCATGGTACAATATATGATCATGTGGTCATTGTAGCTCAAAGTATTATCATGATGCCTAAAGTAATGTTGTATTTCACCCCTCAATTCATCCAGTAGGATCTACCAATACTCCTCCATAAATAGAGGTAGTGTAGTAGTTGTGTGAAATCTATAGGAAAGGCACAATATTATGCAAAAAATTGCAAGCAGAACACTGGTTACTAGGGTAGGTTGTGGTGAACAAAGTCCCGCATGGAGGATTGATGTGAGAAATCCGGTGAAATAAGAGATGTCTAGTACTTAGTCCCTTTGGAATGAGAATGTCTCAGGATCTTTGATGCAGTGACCTGCCCCTCTTACTTTGCCCCACTTCCTGGAGGTACTGGACCAATAAAAGATGAATACAAGAAGATAGGCACACTAGGTAGTGGTTTCCATATGGTGGCTTAAGGGTCATATGTGAAGAGAGAAAGTGGACTACCTTCTTCTATGGATAAGTTAGTATGCAATAAATCTATAACATGTGCTACCAATGTGCTATATCATGTAGAGGAACTCTCTTGCTTCTTGTCCTCACCTAGATCTTCTTATAATAGATGTGGTGTTGGCGTAGGAGGAGTCATCTCATCTATAAATTCAGGATGGCAAAAAATTATGATATTATTCATCCTATTGGTTTATTATAAAATAAACATCAACATCAACAATAGTGGGGTCCTTCATAATCTCAACATGTGGCTATAGATCCTCCTTATGAAACAAACCTAATTCATCCATAGGTTCAAAAGAGATAAGGACAAGAAAAGAGATAGAAAAGTGAAGAGGCAAGAGCATGTATACCTCGGTTGAATTGTACCTTATTATCTGAAACAACCAAATATGCAATAGAAGTTGATTGTTCATCTTCCACACGAAGTCAACCAAGGTTGGTTGATCATAGTAAACATCTGGATCTGGGCCCTACACTAGGGAAGGGTGGCAAATGATCAAGCTATTTGTAACATCCCAAAATTTTAAGAATAATTTAAGCCTTAGAATATGTTTTATTTAAATAAAAATAGTTGAGGGTCTTAATGTAAAAAACAACATGAATTTATTTCTTAAAGGTTAATAAAGTGAGAAAATAAAATGAGGATAAAAATACTTTTTCTCTTTATATATATATGCTTTATGTGTTGCACTTAACTCAAAGAGAAAAATGTTGGTTTTCCTTTTCTTTTTCTCTCTCCTATCCTTGAGAATGTTTGAAAAAAATATAAGAGAAAGAGAAAAAGAAGTAGAATTTGAAAATATGCATGTGGAATAAAAACCTTTGCCAAGAAGTTTTCTTTTTAGCTTTTCATATACGAAGGAAGTATAATTATTCACTATTTTTCTCTCCTCTTTGGAATACCCAAAAGACATAAAGAAAAAAAATGTAATGTAATTAATGACTTAATTTTGAATAAATGAAAAATAATATCCATCAATCACATGGTGTAGATATTATTTTCTTTCCCTTATTGAATACATGTAACATTCTCTTCTCCCTTGTCTCTTTATTTAAGGAAATTCCTCAAAAGGCATAAAATACTTAAATATGAATATCCATTGATCATCTCATTTTGTTTGATTCAAACGAATAATTAAGAACAATATTTTTACATTATCTCATGTTTTAATGCTTGAAAATCAAGTAAATATCAAATATGTAAATTGTAAATAAAAGATACACAAAACTTAAATTTTAATCTCTAGGAAGGAAAAGATGTTGACTACCTAATTAATGTGCTCCAATTTTGGTTTTGTTTCACCGGTCAAATAAATTTAAACATAACGACAATTCATTTCATGCATGCAAAACCAAAATAATGTCACATAGATTAATTGTTGGTCAAAATTAATCAACTTGGAAAGTATATATTTGAAATAGTAGAATGGAAGCTGGATGGAGAGTTTGATTATTTTCTTTTTAACATTCCAAAGTTTGAATATTGAATACAATGTGATCAATATTAACTTGAGACTATAAAAAATGTGGGTTTTCACCTGTAACCTTTCCAAAACAACTAGGAAGCATGATATTAAAATGTAAATGTCATTATGTATGAGAAGATGTTATGTAAGTTGGAAATAAAATTGATGTATTCAATGTGGACAACTAAAAATTGTTTATTGTTCCATAATCATAACATCATTTTGAACAAATATCAATTATATAGGAGTGAGTAATGACATTAAACAATTATATCCTTGCTATAAAATTAGTGCATGTAGATGTAAAATATAGTTCTTTTTCTCTTTCCTCCATTTTGTGATCTTTTTTGAAAATGAAATAATATATATTCATCTTAGTTCCATGGAATTAAGACATTATCATATTGTAAAAAGAATGGTACAACTCTCGCACTCTTCTCTCTCTCTCTCTCTCTCTCTCTCTATATATATATATATAATGTAAAGGAAATTAGTTAATGTCATACTTTTGAAAAACAAACAAATGTAAACAACAATACAATTTCTCTTATTTTTCTCTTTCCTCTCACCTCTAAAGTAACTTATTGAAAATTATATTGAAAAATAATAAAGAAAACTCACAAACAAGAGATAATTAGTTTGACCACAGAGTTGGACTCTAGAAATTAACCAAGAAAGACGTTTCACCTATTCTTATCTTTTAATACACTTAAATTAAGATAATTGCCAACATTAAATTAAAGGAAAAATGATATTAGAAATATGAAATCCACTTGGACTAGAAAATTTTAGGCCCCTAAAACCTATAAAAGGGACCCCCATGATCCTAGCATACCAACGAAAAGAACATTGGCCTATGTTCTTGCAAATCACATCCAGACACTGCCTCAATACTTGATCGACAAGGATTTTTTCCAGCCTTCAGTCAGGCTGATTAGATATCCTTTTACCTAGGAAGAGAAGTAGGATATCCTATATGAGAAAGGTAAGTGGTCCATGTCAGTTGGACATAAGTAATGTTTCTTTTATGTAAGTATGTATGTATGAAATACAATTAATGTTGTGAAGGTATTGCATATTAATTCAATTGCTTAAAGTCAATGAATCTATAATGGACTAAATCTCATGTTTTATAGCTCATATTATTGTATCATCTTCATGCACATTAAAGACAAGGTTACAATAAGATCTAAATAAAAGTTAAGAGTTTTAAGAGAAAGATAATGATAAAAGATAAATTATATAAGATCATCACTAAAAGGCTCCTCAAAGCAAAACTAAGAGGCACTTCGGTGCATAAGAGAAGAGGCACTTCGGTGCATAAGAGAAGGGGAACTTATGTGAAACCCGAGGATTCTTATATAGGTTAACATAAAAGTAACTAATTTAAAATCAATGTTGTCTCCTTTTCAATGTTTAATGCTAAATGTCTAGTTATAGTTTACATGTTTTCTTTAAGATATAACATGTCCAATTCCACTTACAATTAGTTTGATGCATGGCTGGGAAAAGAATGAGATGGAAACCTCTGGAAGGCAAATACAAAGAGGGATTTCGTGCCTCTTTGGTTCCTTGGGTTCCAAGGAGTCCAAAAGTTGCATAGAGAGTGTAATAAGAAAAGAAAAGATCAATTAAGTATTTCTTTATTAAGAAAGAAATTGAAAATAATGGTAAAATGTGGAAAACAAGTGAAAAGAGGTATAATTGAGTTATCCTTGGTGGATTTTCGTATCCATAAGGTTCCTAATGTTAAAAGGAATACCAAACATGAAAATAAAATAGAAATAAAGAGAAATACTCAAAAAGAGATATTTTAATAAGAAATAAATAAGATAATGAGAGATAATGGATAAAAGATAAGTGCAAGGCTAAGGTATATCCCCAAGATGGGATTTTGAGCCATTGAGGTTCCTTGAGGTTCAAGGAACTCAGAATACTAATTTAATACCAATAGAAAGAGAAAATGTGAGATATATATATATATATATAACTAAGTGAAATCATGTAACTAAAGAAAAGGCACGTTTTCTTTTATATAATGAGCCCAATTTTGGCAGAGAGGTAGATAAAGTTATTATTAACCTTCCCTCAAAAGTTGGGATTAATTGGACATGTGGTTTGGGATATATGTTTTTTGTAATAATTCCTAAAGTAAATGGATAATCCTTAAATCATATTAAATGTCGCAATATATCCTGGATATATTGTTCAACGCGGATAATTAGGACCGTTGATTAGAAGATCAATGGGGGACAAGTCATCCCCTAGCTTCTGCGGAAACAGGAAACACAAACTGTGGGAAGTAAGTTTCCCCACCAATTTCCTTGTAAACAAGGACATATCAGAGTCTGAAAACATTCACAATAGATTCGGGGGATCTATCCGAGTTGATCTACCCCTAGTTGTTCAGAGTTTCCTCGTATCTAGGACTTTTGCCCAATCTCAAACTCCACAGTTCACGACATCCTGATGGATGCCTATATATATACGGGGCCTTGGACCCCCAACGGAGTGGAGAATATGTCCCTTAGTTTCGGCCGAGATTTGCGAGTAAGATGGCACTATCAATTTTAGATCGGGCCATGGCTACTGCTCCTGACGACGCAGGAACCTCGCCGGTGGGTCGGAAGTCGTTTCTTCATCCCTGATTGCGATTGGTGCAAATTGGAACCCTGGGTATATTCGGAGGAGCATGGTGGAGGATACCCTACTTTCACTTGGTGAGAAGGATGAGAGAACGGCAGAGTCAACTGAAGAGTTGACCGCCCGCAGAGCTGCTCTGCGCGCAAGGACCTACGCGAGGTGGAATAAGAGGAAGGAGAAAAGACCTCCTTGCCCCACGTCCCTATTAATAGGGGATGTCCTTTAAGGTAAATTCGCAACCTCTCCCTGTTAACAAGCATGTTGCCCGCCAGTTTGTTTTTAATCCAATAAATCCACATGGCAGTTTCCAATTGGTAGAAAAAAAGCTATCTTGTAAAATACATATCTAATTATGGAAATATCGGATGAAAGTGATCTATACATGAAAGTTGATCAGGAAAACATGAATAATACAATAAAAATATAATTGGAACCTGATGTTGCTTGCAATTTAAAAAGTACACTAAGTTATCACTTTTGATGTATTAAATTGTGGTAAAACCCTTAGTTTGATATGGAACTCGAATTTAATGACTCTTTTGGGTTAATTTGGTTTGGAACCCTAATTCTGAGAAATATTAACCTATTAAGAATAAAAGGTAGAATTATGGCAAATTGAGTTCATATGTGATTAGACCATAATGAACTTTGAATTGATGATAAATGCGTATAATGATCTTGTCATGGATTAAAAGGATAAAAACAGTAGCTTTAATGTAAAAGAGGCATAATGGGCTTAATTAATGTTTAAGTGTGCTTTTAATCCGAAATTAGGGTTTGTAAGTAATTGAATAGAAATAGGGTTTAAAATAGTAAATGAAGTGAAACCCTAATTTCCAAGAAAACCCTAAAGTTAGCCTAGAAATCATAAGGTGGAATCCAAGTTGATCTTGAGAATGTTTTGAATAAAACAATGACACTTGGATGCTATGCATTATTTCAGGATATTGTTGATTGCTTGTTTGATTGTATTAAATGATAATGCATAGACATCAAGTTACTCTGGATCAGGTATGTGGTTACGCCTATGAATATCCCGCATTAGTTTTCCGAGGATTTTATCAATGTTTACATCATGGCTTGAATTAATCGTTGGATGAATTTAATTCATGCAAATTATAATGTGAATATGACTATCACATAAGAGATGTGCCTACTAGCCCAGATCCTAGTCCCCTCTGTAGCTTAATGGGTTGACCTAGTACATGGCTACTAATGGGTTAGGCCCATCAGGTCATTGAATGACTTAGTACATGGCTACCAATGGGGTAGGACCATCAAGTCACTGTGGGTCAGAGATTGGACTACCTATGGGTAGTGCCATGCGACTCAACCCTAGATATTGATTTACCTGTTAGGTAGGATCATGCAGGGTTTAATAAGGATCTACCTAGAGAGAGGTAGTATCTCAGTCCACTGCAGGGACAACACAAAGATAGGGGATAGGAAAGGATTAAGTAGTATGGTTTAAACGTAATCTTGGCTGTTAAATGATAATTGGTTGATTACTTTGTTATTATAGTTGCACGATTATTGTTTCCCCCACATTCCAGCTTCTTGCTGACCGACGTTTTGTTTGTCGGCGTTTTAGGTACAAATGAAAAGAACAAATAGTAAAGTGGCACATGTGGAATTAAATGAGAATTAACGTGCAAAGGAGGAATAGTTAGATTAGTATCTTCATGGATAGAAGTTTAGAAATCCCATTTTTTAAAAGGTATGCAAAGTTTTTATTTTTACCATATTTCAGTATAGTTGGTAGAATTTAATAATTGTTATTGATTATTTGTCGAACCTTTGATCCGGTTTATTGGGATAACGGCTCTGACCTTTCGGTCGTCCTTAATTGGGGGTTACCGGGAGGCGGGGTCGTTACATTTGGTATCAGAGCCATAACCCCTCCAGTAGGTAGGGCCCACATGGGCATGTGACATGCCAGTCTTGAGCCGTGCGGTCTAGGCATGTAGGAAAGGGTTGTCCATGGTTGACGTAGCCACCCTTGCGTTGGTATTCCGTGATCGGGAGCTGGGTGTCCATGGGCCATTATGGGTCTGCACTGAAATGGGGTCAGATTATGAGGCCATATAGATGAACCTTGATGAGGATGTCAAGAGTATAAGTGGGGGAGATTGTAACGTCCCAGGATTTGAGGCCTCAGATAACATGATCTTAAAAGGAATGATTGGACTACCCATATCACCAAGGTGCACCTCCTTTTACGGGAGCCCATCACTAAGAACTCCATAGTTAAGCATGCTCAGCTTGGAGTAGTACTGGGATGGGTGACCTGTCGGGAAGTTGATCCTGGCATGCGCGTGAGTGAGGACAAAGTGCACAGTTAAGGCTAGAGGTGGTCTGTGGGGACGGTCGTCATTCCTGAAACTCTACTAGAGCCTTGGGCAGTGGGCCTGGGCGTTACATTTGGTATCAGAGCAAAGGTTCCTCACTTAATCTTTAATAATTATTAAATTTTACAAATTATGTAGCACCCAAGGGAATTATTAAAGGATTATCTGAAAGACAGAGGTGTCTAGAAAAGGATCACGATCGGGGGCTGGCAATATTTTCCTCCGCACCGCTAGTCAGAATACGAGGACTCCCAGATCTGTGTGACTGCCTAGACAAAGTCTTAGGGCATGATTCGAAATAAGATACCTTTAGGACTCTCTCATCTTGTTCACCCCTTCTCAACTCAAATTCTGTTAAGGACCTTAAGGATTAGGGGTTTCTCTCTTTTCCTCACCCTCTTGAGGTATGGGTAAGGTTAATAAGATCTAAGGAATCCTCCACCAAATTAATGAAAAGCATGTAAATAAGATTTCATGGACATAAGCTTAATAGATTAAGCTCAAACTAAAGAATAGATACATGCTTAGGTCGTATGACACGAGTTGTCATTGCCCTCAAGAGAGACCTGAGGATAGACCTCCTTGTCAGGAGGATGAGTAGAGAGAGTTAGTCTTGGAGGTAGAGACCTCCATTAAAAGCAGAGACCTAGCACATCCTCTGAGGATGATGTTAACCCTAACCCTAAGTGAAGGTTAGAGAGAGTGATGATACGAAGAGTTAGATGTCTTAGTAGACCAGGTGTTTAGATGGACATGTCTGGGATGTTATACGAGCCATGAGAGGTTAGATGACCTAGTACCTTTGATGACCCAACCCTAGAAAGGGTCGTGCATGTTAGAGTGAAGGATAACTCCTTCATTGATGAGGTTAGTGAAGAACCTCTAGAAACCTTATGGGATGTTGCAAGTAGGATATAGCTTGCACCCAGAGTACGTTAGAAGTATGAGCAGTGAGTTAAAACTGAGGCCAGAAGGACAAGATAATTGGATTATGGGATAAGCATATGGGGCTAAGGATAATCATGAGCAAACATAAGTTGAGAATAGGCTTCACCCACGTAGAGGTATGCCTGTGAGCTTGATCCTTCATGGAGAGAGGACCTCTGGTAGTAAGGTTGGATGTAGAGTTAGCTCTAGAGAGATAAAGTAGGACCCAAGCAAGAAGGTTGGACAGGGGAGGTTGAGGATGATGCAACCTAAGTGGATGTTTGTGGTTGCCTTATGCTTGATCCTTGGAGGCTGATGATATCTTCGTTGCCTTCAGGGGAACCAAACCCTAGCGAGAGCATGATGCTTCTGGTACCTATGTGCCTATGGTATAAGTGGTTACCTACTGAGATGAGACAAAGAGTGCCTTAGACCCAGAGGAGGTTTAAGTAACCAGTTGTGAGGCATTATACCTAGTTGGTTGTCCTTGAGGAGGATTAAACTCTGAGGTGTTGCTCATATAAAAGGATCATGGGAGTACATGACATACCTTGGACATGCTTGATTCGAGATTGAGCATGCAGTTGGATACCCAAAGGAGAACCTAGGGTTCCTAGGTATAAGAGGGGAAGCAGTGTATCCCATGCTCATGATGAGATTTGAGTCTCCATAGTTTCGAGCATGGTACTCCTCATGTGTAGAGGTAAAGGAAACCCCTTAAGTTAAAGGTATGTTTGATGAACCCCTCACAACTAAGTTGATCTAATGTTGAGGAAAGAGAACAAGTATGACCTAGCATGGTTTAATAGGTGGTCTGCTTATGCCTTAGTAGCTGCTGGGTTAGGCATACTCATGAGGATGTAAACCCTAAGGATGGTTGTGACTTTGTTGCCAAGAGTTGTAGTTTCCACCCATCTTGGGAGAGGGACCCTTTGGTTGGGTGTTTACCAGTTTTGTGGGTTTTGAGGTAACCTAATGAGGTCTCATAGGATCTTGAGAGACTAAGTGAAGAGTACATGGTATGAGAATGAACCTACAGACCCATAGATAACCATCTCTATGTGCATGTGGATGTGTTACCATGGAGGTAGCCAGTATGGGGCCTGACCAAGGTAGGAAGGTCACCATGACCCCTGTGAAAGGATGAAAGACAGCCCAAGAATGCAGAGAGAGATGATGAAGGATTGGGTAAGGTTCTATGTTGGACATGTACTATAATAGAATCCTAAGTCTATCCTAGGGTCAGGTAGGGATAAGACCGATGGAAGAAGGAGTTGCCTAACTCCCTAGTTGCACATGACCATAGGGTCAGGAGGTAACAACTAACATTGTCTGAGGGCCATGGGTTAGGAGATTGATCACCTTCATGAACTCATGGGACCCAAAGGGCAGATGAGTAGGGCACTCTCTGGATGCATAAGGGAAAAGGGATGACCCCAAAAGTGCCGGCACACTATAGACCTAGAGGAGATGACCAAGGATGGTGTGGTGACCCAAGTAGGTTCGAGACCAGTTTTCCATGGAAGTAACTTTGATATCATGATGTTTGTGATGTAGAGACATAAGTTGCACGTTTCAACTTAGAATTGAAGGTGTACTGGCAATGTGGGATGTATCATCTCTACTCTTGGAACAGGAAGAACTTTGTGTTTGGATGGCCACCAAATGCTTATTTCCTCTTGTTATGAGGGGGAGAGATGGGACAATACGCATGCCATACACCAAGGATAAAAGATGATGTGAGTTGGAACGTTTCTACGAGGTATGAGGACAAAGATGATAACATACCTTGGTGGAGTGAATGATACATGGATGGTTTGCAAACAATAAAAGGAATAAAGTAGTCATCTTATAAGGATACTCTTATCATGAGCTATGAGTCATACAAGGTTGAATTCAAAAACTAAGAGGATGAGCTCAGAGTTTTCTCGATGAAGATAGACTTAGAGCTGAGATAAGATAATAAGTGGAATACATGGAGGTGCATGTCTTCAACATTACCTAGTACCTAAGGATGTGAAGTGGTAATGGATGCTCTGGTTGAGATATAGCTGCCTAGTTTGGCTAGAGGCTAGAAGAGGTTGTTAGGCTAACCCTAAGTTTAGAAAGGAGGAAAGTTTGTCTAACACACAGATGTAACGATAATGATTGATCAAGTTAATGGTCGATTGGTTGGCCAGCCTAGTCTTTGATACAATGGAAGGATGGTGGTGGAACCTCAGATGCACTTCTTTGGAAAGGAAGGTGATGAAACCCCGACTAAAGTGGTTTATGGTTCCTAAGGAATCGATCTTGAGGAATCATGACATATAGGATATCATAATTCTAAGATCACCATATACTGTACTACAAAGATAGTAAGTGATAATAGTACTTGGGATGCTTAATATGAAATTGCATGTAGCATGTGGCCATGCAAGTCAGGAGGTGAAGGATGAACACCAGTAACCCAATGCATGGATATAAAGTATAAAGAGTTCCTGAGAGGGAATGGGAATTCATCACTATGGATGTTGTGAGTCTCCCCTAGACCAAGGAAGGTCAATATGCAAAATGGGTTATGGTAGATCACCTTACCTATATAACATGAGAAAGAAAGAGTACTGTCAAGGGACAGATCCGGTGGAACTACATATGAAAGAGAGATGGTTCAACTACAACATGATGCGAGTTCAAAAGTTCTTGAGTAGGACCTAAAGGTTCACTTCCATAAGGTGGAAGCAGATGCGTGAAGAACTCGGTGTTAGTACAGTTTATCACCCCTTACTAATGGTTAGTATGATCCAGACTAGAGGGTCTGATGAGAGCATGTGTTCTCATTCAGGGTGATACAAAGAGACAGTTCTTAAGATGTGATGATAACCACCATAGCCTTTATCGGGATGCAAGAAGGAGGTTGTGTCGGTCACCACTTCATTAAGATGATGTTGGTGAAGGAGGCCTCAAAAAGGTCAGAAAAGAACCATAGTGGGTGCAAATGAAGTCGCTTTGATCGTGCAATGGATGAGAGAGAGAACCCAGAGACGACATGAGTCGTGAGCTGATGCAAAGTAGACTAACATGCAGTTCACTGTGGGAGAATATGTAATGTGAAAAATCCGACCCTTCTGAGCTACAACTGAGAAAGCTAAGTCCCCGATATATGGGTCCATTTGAGATGGATTGGTGGAGATGGTTGTGTTTAGCCTTACCCCTCAGGACAACATGATGTATAAGGTGTTACATGAGTCTGGTCTAGAGCACTATGTGAGGTACCCAAGCCATGTGCTGAGCCCTAAACCTATTCAGCTATTTGAGAGGCTGAAAAGTCCTGAGTCACCTATGAGGGTACGATATACCAAGGTAAGAAAGAACTCAGATGGAAGAATATGAGATGATGAAGGTTCTTGGGAAGCACCATGGAAAGGGTGAAGCCACATAGAGGCCAATGATGGACATGGAAAAGTCATATCCTGAATTGTTTGTTTGCTTGATAGAATTTTGAGGACAAAATTCCTATAAGAGGGGAAGGATGCTACAACCCCAATTTTTGGGTTCATTTGGTGAGAAATGTAATTTCTCGTACTAAAGATATTTGAACAAATAATGATATAATTTGGTTCAAATAAATGGATTTTGTTTACAATAGTCTTGATGTTTGTGTTGTGGGGTTTATTGGCTATTGGGCCCAAATAACAAGAAAATTCAATTAGTAAATGAATAATTGAGTTTTTAAGAAAAGAATGAGATGTAAACCTCTGGAAGGCAAATCCAAAGAAGGATTTCGTGCCTCTTGGGTTCCAAGGAGTCCAAAAGTTGCATAGAGAGTGTAATAAGAAAACAAAAGATCAATTAAGTATTTCTTTATTAAGAAAGAAATTGAAAATAATGGTAAAATGTGGAAAACAAGTGAAAAGAGGTATAATTGAGTTATCTTTGGTGGATTTTCGTATCCATAAGGTTCCTAATGTTAAAAGGAATACCAAAGAGGAAAATAAAAGAGAAATAAAGAGAAATACTGAAAAAGAGATATTTTAATAAGAAATAAATAAGATAATGAGAGATAATGGATAAAAGATAAGTGCAAGGCTAAGGTATATCCCTAAGATGGGATTTTGAGCCATTGAGGTTCCTTGAGGTTCAAGGAACTCAGAATACTAATTTAACAGCAAGAGAGAGAAAATGTGATATATATATAACTAAGTGAAATCATGTACCTAAAGAAAAGGCATGTTTTCTTTTATATAATGAGCCCAATTTTGGTAGAGAGGTAGATAAAGTTATTATTAACCTTCCCTCAAAAGTTGGGATTAATTGGACATGTGGTTTGGGAGATATGCTTTTTGTAATCATTCCTAAAGTAAATGGATAATCCTTAAATCATATTAAATGTCGCAATACATCCTGGATATATTGTTCAACGCGGATAATTATGACCGTTGATTAGAAGATCAATGGGGGACAAGTCATCCCCTAGCTTCTGCATAAATAGGAAACACAAACCGTGGGAAGTAAGTTTCCCCACCAATTTCCTTGTAAACCAGGACATATCAGAGTCCGATAACATTCCCAATAGATTCGGGGGATCAATCTGAGTTGATCTACCCCTAGTTGTTCGGAGTTTCCTCATATCTAGGACTTTTGCCCAATCTCAAACTCCACAGTTCACGACAGCCTGATGGAGGCCTATATATATATATATATATATATATATATATATATATATATATATATATATATATATATATATATATATATATATATATATATATATATATATATATATATATATATATATATATATATATATATATATATATATATATATATATATATATATATATATACGGGGCCTTGGACCCCCAACAGAGTGGAGAATATGTCCCTTAGTTTTGGCCGAGATTTGCGAATAAGATGGCACTATCAATTTTAGATCGGGCCATGGCTACTGCTCCTGACAACACATGAACCTCGCCGGTGGGTCGGAAGTCATTTCTTCATCCCTGATTGCGATTGGTGCAAATTGGAACCCTGGGTATATTCAGAGGAGCATGGAGGAGGATACCCTGCTTTCACTTGGTGAGAAGGATGAGATAATGACGAAGTCAACTGAAGAGTTGATCGCCCGCAGAGCTACTCTGCGTGCAAGGACCTGTGCGAGGTAGAAGAAGAGGAAGGAGAAAAGACCTCCTTGCCCCACGTCCCTATTAATAGGGGATGTGCTTTAAGGTAAATGTGCAACCTCTTTCTGTTAACAAGCACGTTGCCCGCCAGTTTGTTTTTAATCCAATAAATCCACATGGCAGTTTTCGATTGGTAGAAAAAGAGCTATCTTGTAAAATACGTATCTAATTATGGAAATATCACATGAAAGTGATCTATACATGAAAGTTGATCAGGAAAATGTGAAGAATCCAATAAAATAATAATTGGAACCTGATGTTGCTTGCAATTTAAAAAGTACACTAAGTTATCACTTTTGATGTATTAAATTGTGGTAAAACCCTAAGTTTGATATGGAACTCAGATTTAATGAGTCTTTTGGGTTAATTTGGTTTGGAACCCTAATTTTGAGAAATATTAACCTATTAAGAATAAAAGGTAGAATTATGGCAAATCGAGTTCATATGTGATTGGACCATAATGAACTTTGAATTGATGATAAATGCGTATAATGATCTTGTCGTGGATTAAAAGGATAAAAATAGTAGCTTTAATGTAAAAGAGGCATAATGGGATTAATTAATGTTTAAGTGTTCCTTTAATCCGAAATTAGGGTTTGTAAGTAATTGAATAAAAATAGGGTTTAAAATAGTAAATGAAGTGAAACCCTAATTTCCAAGAAAACCCTAAAGTTGGCCTAGAAATCATAAGGTGGAATCCAAGTTGATCTTGAGAATGTTTTGAATAAAACAATGACACTTGGATGTTATGCATTATTTCAGGATATTGTTGATTGCTTGTTTGATTGTATTAAATGATAATGCATGGACATCAAGTTACTCTGGATCAGGTATGTGGTTACGCCTATGAATATCCCGCATTAGTTTTCTGAGGATTTTATCGATGTTTACATCGTGGCTTGAATTAATTGTTGGATGAATTTAATTCATGCAAATTATAATGTGAATATGACTATCACATAAGAGATGTGCCTACTAGCTCAGATCCTAGTCCCCTATGTAGCTTAATGGGTTGACCTAGTACATGGCTACCAATGGGGTAGGCCCATCAGGTCATTGAATGACTTAGTACATGGCTACCAATGGGGTAGGACCATCAAGTCACTTTGGGTCAGAGATTGGACTACCTATGGGTAGTGCCATGCGACTCAACCCTAGATATTGATTTACATGTTAGGTAGGATCATGCGGGGTTTAATAAGGATCTACCTAGAGAGAGGTAGTATCTCAGTCCACTACAGGGACAACACAAAGATAGGGGATAGGAAAGGATTGAGTAGTATGGTTTAAATGTAATCTTGGCTGTTAAATGATAATTGGCTGATTACTTTGTTATTATAGTTGCACGATTATTGTTTCCCCCACATACCAGCTTCTTGCTGACCGGCGTTTTGTTTATCGGCATTGTAGGTACAAATGAAAAGAACAAACCGTAAAGTGGCACATGTGGAATTAAATGAGAATTAACGTGCAAAGGAGGTATAGTTAGATTAGTATCTTCATGGATAGAAGTTTAGAAATCCCAGTTTTTAAAAGGTATGCAAAGTTTTTATTTTTTTACCATATTTCAGTATAGTTGGTAGAATTTAATAATTGTTATTGATTATTTGTCAAACCTTTGATCCGGTTTATTGGGCTAACGGCTCTGTCCTTTCGGTCTTCCTTAATTGGGGGTTACCGGGGGGCGGAGTCGTTATAATGAAGGTATGATCTAGTTCTAACTCTAATTTTAGTTAGAAGGAAATACATGTTGAGTATTGCAAATTAAGTAAAACACTAAGATGGGTAGTACTATGTAAATTTCAAGGGCATAATTTATTTAAGGTGGGTGAAAATGTAACGTCCCAAATTTTCATGAATAATTCAAGCCTTGGTTGTGGTTTTATTCAAATAAAAATTGTAACATCCCTGACCTGGGTTATAAGCTAACCCTAGATGTTTTGCCTAAGTATGTAATTAAATCCTTGTGATTATCTTTTGGCATGTAATTAAGTTCCTAAGGAACATACATTTTCATTTCTGTTCTTTTTAAACAATGATTGTTGTTTTGTTTGGTAATACATGGACTTATGTGCAAATTACCCAGTTAAGGGGTTTAACTTGCAAATTTCACAGGTTAAGATGTTCTTTTGATGATCAGACATCATATGAGTGAATATGATGAGGTATGATGGATTTCCCAAGCTTGGGCATCAAGATGCAGCTTGAGGAATGATCCTTGTGCTTAAAAACCCTAATTTGGAGTAGAGTGCAATTTACCCAAATTGTGGGGTGCAACTTGTAAAATATACCTCTTAGAATATCTTTTATAACTCTTGACATCATTTAGAGTAGAAATGATGAAAGGGACACATCAATGAATAATCACATAAGAAAAATGATCTTTGTGATAAAAATCACCTAGTATGAGTAAGGAGACCTTTCATGTATGTACTCTAGTTGAAAGTTGGTTTTATTTACCCTTAGATCTTGAGTTTTGATGGAATTTACATAAGTTATAATAGCTTGGGCGTGCCTCAGAAACAAGGAGGGACTTATATGAGAATTCTATGTTCTAGAGGTCCTTAAGGTGGAAAATAGTCTAAAGTATATAAGCTTTCACCCTTGCAAACCAAGTGAACGTATCACTTATTCTCTTCATTCCTCATCTTTCTCAAAACGGCCAAGGCAGAGCTCTGGACCTCAGGGAGACGACCAAGTAGTGCTAAGGTGAGTAAGAACCATCTTCAATCTCGAATTCATGGAGGAATTCTTCTTAAAAGGTTGGTTCTATGGTTAACTCACTTAGATTCTTTGTTCTAGCCGACCATCCCCATCTTTTCCTTGAAGAAACAACCTTGGATGACCTGTGGAGCTCAAGACGCCATTAAAGGCTTGAAGCTTGGAAGCTTGGAGCTCTAGGAACCACGTTTGAGGCGGGTTTTATAACTCTAAAATCCTTGCTTTATTATGCATATCTTTGTTTTTGCTTTTGTGCTTAGTTCTTCTTCTACCTCCCTTCTTCCTTGCACTTTTTCAAGCAAAACAGTGGAGTGACTGACCTGAACAGAGGTTGAGGATGATGGGCATGAATTCCTAGGTAACTTTATCAACCGACCTTGGACCCTTTTGGTCCAAACGGTTGCAAACCGTTTAAGGTCAAACGGTCTCAACCCATTTGATCTCAAACGATCTTGCAAGACCGATTGGATCAAAACGGTCTCAAGACCGTTTGATAGGGTTGACCAAGAGACGACCGTTTTAGGGTCTGTTGATAATATATTGAATTTCATTCCTACAAATAATTACAACCTAATTCCTAACCAATTGAGAGTTGAAGGCACTTCAACACCCTAACCCTAATCGAGTTGAAATTGCTGATTTCAAGAATAGATCTCGTTGAGTTTTGGGTTGAAGGACCCAAACGGTTTCAAAACCATTTGGGGGTTCACCCAAACGGTCTCACACCCGTTTAGTGACACCCTAAGACCATTTGGAGGTCTAGGGTTAAGGAAATTTGATGGTTTGAGGGTCTAATCACAATAAGTTGATGAATTGATTAAAAGTGCTGATTTTAGATCTATTTAGGGTTCAACCCTTATCCAACCGACTTGGTTTTTGGTCAAACTTTGGGAAAACGGTCTCAAGACAATTTGGAGGTCATCCAAACGATCTCAAGACCATTTGGACCAAGTTTGGGCCCAATTGGAAGTCAATTGATAGGTTCAACCTTGATTTGATTCACATTGTTGAACATTGATGATTAACCGATTGAAACCCTAATTGAGATAGACTTAACCCTAATTGGCTTTCAATTGAAGGTCAATTTGGTGTCCAATTGATTGAGGCTCATCCTAATTGACTCAATTTGTAAGTGGTTAACATGCCTTTGGCCAATTGAAGGCTTCAATATAGGAAATCCTATTCAAACATAACCTTTATGTCACCTTTTATGTCCATGCGGTTTGAACCCAAGTGGGTCCACACTCGTTTAAGCTTAAGTGAGTCCACACTCGTTTAAGCTCAAGTGGGTTCACACTCGTTTAAGCCCAAACAGGTCCACACTCGTTTAAACCCAAACGGGTTCACACACATTTAGGCTCAAACGGGTTCACACTCGTTTAAGCTCAAACGAGTCCACACTTGTTTAAGCTTAAATGGGTCCACACTCGTTTAAGGATCAAATGGGTTCAAGGTCGTTTGAGACTAAATGAGTTCAAGGTCGTTTAAAAATTCAAACAGGTTGGAGGTTGAAGGTTGAAACCAATGGGAGACTTTCAAGGTTGTTTACACTTAATCACTTGAAGGTCTAAATGGTTCAATGATGATCTAATCTAAACCCTAATGGTAACTTAAGATATTAAGGAACTAAGTGACTAATGAATTGACCCATGATGGTGATCAATGGTGTAATTTACCAAAATACCCTTGAGGGGTTCAATTGAGGGATACCTTGTTTTAATCAAACCCTAATCACATGATAGTCAATGAGGACTTGACCCAACCTAATCTAGAGTGGTGTATTCACCATCTACTAGTAAGAGGAGAGAGAAAGTATCAGAGGAGAGAGAAAGTACCCTTTTATGGTGGAAACTCAAGTAAAGTACCTTCAATACATATGAATGTGCATGATTAGGGTATGATCCACCTATGTGAGATCATGGAAACCCTAATTATGATAATTGATGAATCTTAATCTTTTCTAAGGGCTTTAATGATGATGTTTCTCATACATGATGATGTTATGAGTTTAATTCACCATGAGGTGAATAGTAAACCCTAATTCTAGGGTGATGACATGTAATATGAATAGTAAACCCTAATTGATGAAAATTAGGGAACCTAACTCTTATAAGAGTAGGAAGATACAACTTCATTGGAATGAATTGTGTATTGTTATCAGTTGATTTAACCATGCAGGTTCCTATATGAGGATGATCATATCCAGGTAAGGATTATGATACTATATTCATTGAAAGCATGCTTTAGCTTTATGAATAATGAAATATCATGATGCCTTGTTAGTGGCATCTTATGAGATTGTTGGGCTGTGAGAGCCATGAGTATCATCAAGGTCATGCTTAACAGATGACTTGTGATAAGATGATTGAGAAATGATAATTGATGTGAGTTAGACTTGTTACATTTAAGTATTCTATTTTCATAGCTGCCATGCTAATGATTAATGTTTGAGAACATGTATGATGTTAAAAAGAATATTGAAATGTACCTAACTAATCAAGTATAATCATACCATGCAAAGCCCTGATCATAGATCCATCATTGTCAGAAAGCAAAATGATGGTGAAACAGGTTTTCCCAAGGGAACTCATGGATCACATACTTTTGATCATGTGGGGGAATATGGATGTGTAAATCCTTACATCCTAGTGTAGGAATTGATGTAGATGTATCTTAATCCATCAACCCTTCACTAAATGTTTATGTTGCAACACTAGGGGAAACATAACTACCGCATCAATCAGAGATAAACAATAAATCTCTCGATGACGAAGAGAGTACAGAATGCCGCTGTAACTCTAAAAATAGTGAAGTACAGATTACCCTGGTAAGCTATAGTAGCAGAGACACAAGATGTCCTGCAAGTTATCCTCACTCTGACTGAGGAAGGTGAGGTCATAAGAATCCGGCTCTTTTGATGACCTAGGTATGATACCGATGCGACTTAACAAGTGATCAGTTGGAGTATGAGCGGTATACCTCATCTCCGCATGGCATAATAATGTTTGTAAAACATAATCAACAGCGTAGTATATCTGTTAGGATTAACTGCGAGATACTTGATTGATGTTACACTGTGTAGTACACATGTTCTTCATATTTCTTAAATGATGAACCTCTGCTTCTTACTAAACTGCTGTTGAATACTTTAAGAGTTTTTACTGCTTATGTTAATCTTGAATTGCTATATAAAGCTTCTAGTGGAGAGTTATAACTCTCGCTGGGAAAATTATTTAAAATTGTCTCACCCCGTAGACTTCAACTTTTTAGGTGGTCATCGAAGACGGAGGAACCGACCTACAGGTGACCAATCCCAGCAGCAGCACCAGGAGCAGCAGTGAATCTCAGGTGGAGATACTGACTGCTGAGTCATGTTGTTAGATAGTCCTATGTCGTCTCTGTACTCTCAGGTCCTAGGAGTTATTGGTATGAGATTTTGGTTTTAACTCTTGAGAATTTTGTATCATGTTGTATATAATTACTCAAGAAGTAATTATCAGAGATGTAAATAGTTTATCTCCTTTTTATGAAAGAAGTTTTATGGATTCAAGCTCTTATCTCGAAAAGTTTTAATTTCCCGTGATTTTTGTCTTCCGCTGTTAATCGATTGCTTCCGCTAAGTTTAAATCGTGTTTATATCGTGGTTTGGAGATCAGAGCCCACAATTAAGTGGTATCAGAGCCCTAGGTTCACCGAGTCTACAGAGACATATGACTTAGGATGTTGAGTCTATCTTTAGTATTCCTTCCTTATCTAATAGAATCTTCTGCTCCTCAGGAGAAGAAGATATATATAAGGATGTCTGAGCCACATGAAGAGCACGTGGCAGAGAGTAGCGTAGCTGCACCACAAGGCGGTGTAAGAGTTCCAGTGATAGAACAACCTATACCTGAGCCACCCAGAGAGCCACCTCAGTTTGACCCAGCCAACATGGGAAACCCAGCTGTTCAAACCATGTTCGGGCAGTTTATGACTGCCATGACACATATCACCGACAGGATGCCCATGCCTGCACCTAGGGCACCTGCCCAGCCTAAAGGACAAGGTATCGGTAAGACATTCGAGCGACTTCGTCGTGTCGGAGCAACCGAATACTTTGGAACAACTGATCCTACAGATGCCGATCCGTGGTTAACCGAGTTAGAGAAAGCTTTTAGAATCTTGAACATCCCAAAAGCTGAGAAGGTTAGACATGCCGTTTATCTTCTCAAAGGAAGTGCTGGTCACTGGTGGACCATGGAAGAGCAGAAGAGGCCTGGAGTGGAGATCTCGTGGGAAGATTTTCATCGGGGATTTGTCAACATATACTTTCCAAAGACATTCCTGGACGAGAAGATCTCTTAGTTTGAGAGATTGAGACAAGGCATGATGAACATTAGCGAGTACAAAGCTAAGTTCATGGAGTTGCTGCGGTTCTATCCGCACATGGCTGCCATAGAAGAAGAAAGGATCAGAAGGTTCGAGAAGGGTTTGAATGCCGACTTGACTACTCCCGTGTCTGCCTTAGAGAATTGGGAAAGGTTTGCTACCTTCGTTGAGTCAGTCCGAAGGATAGAGAAATCCGTAGTCGAGAAGAGGCAAACCCATAAGAGATATCCGCAGTTCCAGGGTTCTTCATCTAGGGACTTTAAGAAGCCTAGATTCTCTGCACCTACACCTCCACCACCCAGATCTAGTTCTCAGACTCAGTGGTCCCCAAGTAGAGGTAGAGGACGGAGCCTACCGCTATAAGAGACTCACAGTTCAACATCAATGTCAGTCACAGGACCACCAAGACCACAACAACTGGAAAGAAGCTGCTAAAACTGTGGGAAAGTGGGACACTTGATGAAGTACTGCAGGTCTAGGCCTGTCAATGTGACACAAACTCAGAGACAGAATCAACAGGGATCACAGAGAAAGCAGTCTCAAGGAGCAGCTAGAGGATGTGGATAAGCGTCTCAAGCTGGATCGTCAGCACCAACTCAACCTCAAGCGACAATAGGGTTCTATGCTACGAACCCACCAGATGCAGTGGTCAATCCACGGGTTGTGGCAGGTCAGATGAAACTTTTATATTCTGATATGTCTACATCCTGTGTTGTATCTGTTTTGATTGACCTGGGTGCTACACACTCCTTTATCACTCGAAGAGTGATTTGTAACTGCAATATGACGGCCAGTCATAGGGCAGATAGCTTGTTGCTTGAGACTCCGTTGAGAGGGTCTGCTGTCTTGCAGGAGGTATGCTCTCCCTGCATCCTCTTCTTTTCTGATCATCACATTCAAATGGATTTAATACCACTTGAGATGTAAGGATTTGATATAATCCTTGGGATGGATACCTTGGAAAGGTATAAGGTTGTCTTGGATTGTGAATCCAAACAGGCTGTGTTTGCTGATGAAAGCAACACATGGATCTTTCAAGGAGAAAGAAAGATTCTGCCCACTTGTCTTGTGTTAGCTATGGTTGCTGATAAGCTGATGAGGCAAGGATGTTATGCATTCTTGGCCCATGTGCTAGATGTTACCAAAGAGAGCCCCAACCCTGCTGAAGTTCCTGTAGTCAGGGAATTCAAGGATGTGTTTCCTGAAGAACTTCCAGGTATACCACCACCTCGGGAAATTGATTTTGAAATCAATTTGATCCCAGATACACAACCCATAGCCCAGACACCGTACAGAATGGCACCTTCCGAAATGGCAGAACTCAAGAAACAACTTCAAGAGTTACTTGAAAAAGGCTTTATCCGACCGAGTACTTCACCTTGGGGTGCTCCAGTTTTATTTGTTAAAAAGAAAGATGGGTCAATGCGGTTGTGCATTGATTATAGACAACTCAATAAAGTAACAATAAAGAATAAGTACCCTTTGCCGAGGATTGATGATCTTTTTTACCAGTTGTGTGGTGCAACAGTCTTTTCAAAGATAGACTTGAGGTCGGGATATCATCAACTCCACATTAAGGACAGTGACATATCCAAGTCTGCTTTTAGGACAAGATATGGTCACTATGAGTTCATAGTTATGTCGTTTGGACTAACTAATGCACCAGCTGCATTTATGGAACTCATGAATAGGATCTTCCGACCTTTCCTCGATCAGTGTTTTGTTGTCTTTATAGATGACATTCTGATCTATAGTAAGGATGCTCAACAACATGAACATCATCTTCGCCAAGCTTTGACCTTGCTAAGATAACATAAGCTATACGCCAAGTTTAGCAAGTGTGAGTTCTGGTTGCCGGAAGTATCTTTCCTTGGACATGTGATATCTACCTCGGGTATTTGTGTTGACCCTAAAAAGGTAGAATCTATTCTACAGTGGGAACAACCGAAGACGCCGACAGAAATTCGTAGTTTCTTAGGATTGGCTGGCTACTACCGAAGGTTCATTTAGAACTTCAGTTCTATAGACTTACCCTTAACCAAGTTAACCCGGAAGGATGTTCCTTTCGCCTGGAGTGATAAGTGTCAACAGTCTTTTCAACTGTTGAAAGAGAGGTTGATGAGTGCACCTGTGCTTGTGCTACCTAAGCAAGGGAAAGGATATGTAGTCTTCTGTGATGCCTCCAAGAATGGACTTGGATGTGTGTTGATGCAGGATAAGCAAGTGATTTCTTTCGCTTCCCGATAGCTTAAGAAACACGAGGAAAATTATCCGACACACGATCTAGAGTTAGCTACTGTGGTTCATGCCTTGAAGATCTGGAGACATTATCTCTACGGAGAGACATTCCAAATTTTCACAGACCACAAGAATCTTAAGTATATTTTCTCTCAGCATGAGCTTAACACGAGGCAACGTCGCTGGATGGAGTTAATCAAGGACTACGATTGTACAATTGATTACCATACAGGGAAGGCCAATGTGGTTGCAGATGCCTTGAGTAGGAAATCAAAAACATCAACCATGGATAGAGCACAACTAAGTTCCTTAGTATGCTCTAGAAGAGATATGCTTATCTCTTTAAGGCAAGACAATGTGCAGTTAAAGGTGTCATTGTTAGCCGGTTTGTTAGCTGAGATGCATATCGAACCTACCCTAAGAGAGCAGATAAAGGAGGCACATCAAGTTGATGCTACAGTTCAGCATATCAGATCTGAGTATGGTGATGAGAAGCGAGAAGGTTTTCATGATTCAGATGATCAAGTGACATGTTATCATGGGTGGATGATAGTACCATATGTGGATAATCTGAGGAAGTTAGTCTTGGAAGAAGCTCATTCTTCGATGTATGCTATGCATCCAGGGAACACCAAAATGTATCAAAACTTGAAAGATATGTATTGGTGGCCTGGGATGAAGAAGGATGTTGCTGAGTTTGTTCTGAGGTGTCCTGTGTGTCAGCAAGTTAAGGATGAACACCAGAAACCTGCAGGAACAATGCAACCTTTACCGGTACCACTGTGGAAGTGGGACCATGTGACCATGGACTTTGTTGTTGGCCTACCCAGAACAAGCAAAGGACATGATTCCATTTAGGTAGTTGTTGATAGGTTGACAAAGACATCACATTTCTTACCTGTCAAAACAACCTATTCTGCTGAAAGGTTATCACAGTTGTATATTCAAGAGATAGTACGTTTGCACGGAGTTCCTGTCACTATAGTATCTGACAGAGGTCCCCAGTTTACAAGTCGTTTTTGGGAACAGTTACACAGAGCTTTAGGTACCAAGTTAAGGTTTAGTACAACCTTTCATCCTCAGACTGATGGACAGTCTGAAAGGACTATACAAACCTTGGAAGACCTGTTGAGAGCATGTGTTCTCCAGTTTACCGGAAGTTGGGATCTACACTTGAGCTTAATAGAATTTGCCTATAACAATAGCTATCAGCATAGTATTGATATGGCACCTTATGAAGCCTTGTATGGAAGACGTTGTAGATCACCCTTGTGTTGGTATGAGATTGGTGAACATCAGTTGTTAGGTCCTGATCTTGTGCAGCATACTACAGAGAAGATCAAAGTTATACAGCAACAGATTAAGACTGCACAGGATAGACAGAAGTCTTATCCCGATAGACGTCGTAAACCCTTAGAGTACCAGGTTGGAGACAGAGTGTACCTCAAGGTCTCACCTTGGAAAGGAGTCCTTCATTTTGGAAAGAAAGGAAAGTTAGCTCCTAGATTTTTGGGGCCTTATCCAATTGTTGAAAAAGTTGGAAAGGTAGCCTATAGACTAGAGTTACCTCCGGAGTTGCAGAAGTTACACCATGTGTTTCACATTTCTATGCTAAGGAAATGTCACCCAGAAACCGAGTCAGTTCTACAACCTATGGAAGTAGAATTGAGTGAAGATATAACTTATGAGGAAGGACCAGTATCAATCCTTGATAACAGAATTAAAAAGTTAAAGAAGAAAGATATAAACCTTGTGAAAGTCCTCTGGAACCACCATGGTGTTGAAGAAGCCACTTGGGAACTAGAGGATGAGATGAGAAGGAAATACCCTACTCTTTTCTCTTAATATGTTTTATCGATTTCGGGGACAAAATCCTTGTAAGGGGTGGATGATTTGTAACATCCCTGACCAGGGTTATAAGATAACCCTAGATGTTTTGCCTAAGTATGTAATTAAATCCTTGTGATTATCTTTTGGCATGTAATTAAGTTCCTAAGGAGCATACATTTTCATTTCTGTTCTTTTTAAACAATGATTGTTGTATTGTTTGGTAATACATGGACTTATGTGCAAATTACCCAGTTAAGGGGTTTAACTTGCAAATTTCACAGGTTAAGATGTTCTTTTGATGATGAGACATCATATGAGTGAATATGATGAGGTATGATGGATTTCCCAAGCTTGGGCATCAAGATGCAGCTTGAGGAATGATCCTTGTGCTTAAAAACCCTAATTTGGAGTAGAGTGCAATTTACCCAAATTGTGGGGTGCAACTTGTAAAATATACCTCTTAGAATATCTTTTATAACTCTTGACATCATTTAGAGTAGAAATGATGAAAGGGACACATCAATGAATAATCAGATAAGAAAATTGATCTTTGTGATAAAAATCACCTAGTATGAGTAAGGAGACCTTTCATGTATGTACTCTAGTTGAAAGTTGGTTTTCTTTACCCTTAGATCTTGAGTTTTGATGGACTTTACATAATTTCTAATAGCTTGGGAGTGCCTCAGAAACAAGGAGGGACTTAGATGAGAATTCTCTGTTCTAGAGGTCCTTAAGGTGGAAAATAGCCTAAAGTATATAAGCCTTCACCCTTGCAAACCAAGTGAACGTATCACTTATTCTCTTCATTCCTCATCTTTCTCAAAATGGCCAAGGAAGAGCTCTGGACCTCAGGGAGACGACCAAGTAGTGCTAAGGTGAGTAAGAACCATCTTCAATCTCGAATTCATGGAGGAATTCTTCTTAAAAGGTTGGTTCTATCGTTAACTCACTTAGATTCTTTGTTCTAGCCGACCATCCCCATCTTTTCCTTGAAGAAACAACCTTGGATGACCTGTGGAGCTCAAGACGCCATTAAAGGCTTGAAGCTTGGAAGCTTGGAGATCTAGGAACCACGTTTGAGGCGGTTTTTATAACTCTAAACTCCTTGCTTTATTATGCATATCTTTGTTTTTGCTTTTGTGCTTAGTTCTTCTTTTACCTCCCTTCTTCCTTGCACTTTTGCAAGCAAAACGGTGGAGTGACCGACCTGAAAAGAGGTTGAGGATGATGGGCGTGAATTCCTAGGTAACTTTATCAACCGACCTTGGACCCTTTTGGTCCAAACGGTTGCAAACCGTTCAAGGTCAAACGGTCTCAACCCGTTTGATCTCAAACGATCTTGCAAGACCGATTGGATCAAAACGGTCTCAAGACCATTTGATAGGGTTGACCAAGGGACGAACGTTTGAGGGTCTGTTGATAATATATTGAGTTTCATTCCTACAAAGGATTACAACCTAATTCCTAACCAATTGAGAGTTGAAGGCACTTCAACACCCTAACCCTAATCGAGTTGAAATTGCTGATTTCAAGAATAGATCTCGTTGAGTTTTGGGTTGAAGGACCCAAACGGTTTCAAAACTGTTTGGGGGTTCACCCAAACGGTCTCACACCCGTTTAGTGACACCCTAAGACCGTTTGGAGGTCTAGGGTTAAGGAAATTTGATGGTTTGAGGGTCCAATCACAATAAGTTGATGAATTGATTAAAAGTGCTGATTTTATATCTATTTAGGGTTCAACCCTTATCCAACCGACTTGGTTTTTGGTCAAACTTTGGGAAAACGGTCTCAAGACCGTTTGGAGGTCATCAAAATGATCTCAAGACCGTTTGGACCAAGTTTGGGCCCAATTGGAAGTCAATTGATAGGTTCAACCTTGATTTGATTCACATTGTTGAACATTGATGATTAACCGATTGAAACCCTAATTGAGATAGACTTAACCCTAATTGGGTTTCAATTGAAGGTCAATTTGGTGTCCAATTGATTGAGGCTCATCCTAATTGACTCAATTTGTAAGTGGTTAACATGGCTTTGGCCAATTGAAGGCTTCAACATAGGAAATCCTATTCAAACATAACCTTTGTGTCACCTTTTATGTCCATGCGGTTTGAACCCAAGTGGGTCCACACTTGTTTAAGATTAAGTGAGTCCACACTCATTTAAGCTCAAGTGGGTTCACAGTCGTTTAAGCCCAAACAGGTCCACACTCGTTTAAACCCAAACGAGTTCACACTTGTTTAGGCTCAAACGGGTTCACACTCGTTTAAGCTCAAACGAGTCCACACTCGTTTAAGCTTAAATGGGTCCACACTCATTTAAGGCTCAAATGGGTTCAAGGTCGTTTGAGACTAAACGAGTTCAAGGTCGTTTAAAAATTCAAACGGGTTGGAGGTTGAAGGTTGAAACCAATGGGAGACTTTCAAGGTTGTTTACACTTAATCACTTGAAGGTCTAAATGGTTCAATGATGATCTAATCTAAACCCTAATGGTAACTTAAGATATTAAGGAACTAAGTGACTAATGAATTGACCCATGATGGTGATCAATGGTGTAATTTACCAAAATACCCTTGAGGGGTTCAATTGAGGGATACCTTGTTTTAATCAAACCCTAATCACATGATAGTCAATGAGGACTTGACCCAACCTAATCTAGAGTGGTGTATTCACCATCTACTAGTAAGAGGAGAGAAAAAGTATCAGAGGAGAGAGAAAGTACCCTTTTATGGTGGAAACTCAAGTAAAGTACCTTCAATACATATGAATGTGCATGATTAGGGTATGATCCACCTATGTGAGATCATGGAAACCCTAATTATGATAATTGATGAATCTTAATCGTGTCTAAGGTCTTTAATGATGATGTTTCTCATACATGATGATGTTATGAGTTTAATTCACCATGAGGGTAATAGTAAACCCTAATTCTAGGGTGATGACATGTAATATGAATAGTAAACCCTAATTGATGAAAATTAGGGAACCTAACTCTTGTAAGAGTAGGAAGATACAACTTCATTGGAATGAATTGTGTACTGTTATCAGTTGATTTAACCATGCAGGTTCCTATATGAGGATGATCATATCTAGGTAAGGATTATGATACTATATTCATTGAAAGCATGCTTTAGCTTTATGAATAATGAAATATCCTGATGCCTTGTTAGTGGCATCTTATGAGATTGTTGGGCTGTGAGAGCCATGAGTATCATCAAGGTCATGCTTAACAAATGACTTGTGATAAGATGATTGAGAAATGATAATTGATGTGAGTTAGACTTGTTACATTTAAGTATTCTATTTTCATAGCTGCCATGCTAATGATTAATGTTTGAGAACATGTATGATGTTAAAAAGAATATTGAAATGTACCTAACTAATCAAGTATAATCATACCATGCAAAGCCCTGGTCATAGATCCATCATTGTCAGAAAGCAAAATGATGGTGAAACCGGTTTTCCCAAGGGAACTCCTGGATCACATACTTTTGAGTATGTGGGGGAATATGGATGTGTAAATCCTTACATCCTAGTGTAGGAATTGATGTAGATGTATCTTAATCCATCAACCCTTCACTAAATGTTTATGTTGCAACACTAGGGAAAACACAACTACCGCATCGATCAGAGATAAACAAGAAATCTCTCGATGACGAAGAGAGTACAGAATGCCACTGTAACTCTAAAAATAGCGAAGTACCAGATTACCCTGGTAAGCTATAGTAACAGAGACACAAGATGTCCTGCAAGTTATCCTCACTCTGACTGAGGAAGGTGAGGTCATAAGAATCCAGCTCTTTTGATGACCTAGGTATGATACCGATGCGACTTAACAAGTGATCAGTTGGAGTATGAGCGGTATACCTCATCTCCGTAGGGCATAATAATGTTTGTAAAACATAATCAACAACGTAGTATATCTGTTAGGATTAACTACGAGATACTTGATTGATGTTACACTGTGTAGTACACATGTTCTTCATATTTCTTAAATGATGAACCTCTACTTATTACTAAACTGCTGTTGAATACTTTAAGAGTTTTTACTGCTTATGTTAATCTTGAATTGCTATATAAAGCTTCTAGTGGAGAGTTATAACTCTCGCTGGGACAATTATTTAAAATTGTCTCACCCCGTAGACTTCAACTTTTTAGGTGGTCGTCGAAGACGGAGGAACCGACCTACAGGTGACCAATCCCAGCAGCAGCACCAGGAGCAGCAGTGAATCTCAGGTGGAGATACTGACTGCTGAGTCATGTTGTTAGATAGTCCTATGCCGTCTCTGTACTCTTAGGTCCTAGGAGTTATAGGTCTGAGATTTTGGTTTTAACTCTTGAGAATTTTGTATCATGTTGTATATAATTACTCAAGAAGTAATTATCAGAGATGTAAACAGTTTATCTCCTTTTTATGAAAGAAGTTTTATGGATTCAAGCTCTTATCTCGAAAAGTTTTAATTTCCCGTGATTTTTGTCTTCCGCTGTTAATCGATTGCTTCCGCTAAGTTTAAATCGTGTTTATATTGTGGTTTGGAGATCGGAGCCCACAAAAATAGTTCAGGGTTTTCATGTAAAAAGACCATGAAATGAAATTTCTTAAAGGATAATAAAGTGAGAAAATGAAATCAGGATCAAAATACTTTTTTCTCTTTGTATATATATGCTTTATGTGTTGTAATTAACTCAAAGAGATAAATGTTTTTTTTTGGTCGGTAAAAAACTCTGTTACTATAATGTTGCCCAAAAAATTTGGGTACAAAAGGAGCACCCCTATGAACAACACTCGGGTGACAAGCCACCAACAGAAAAAAACATAAAGATAGCTTCTGCTCACCAAGGAGCCACCTATCGGAACAAAAGAAAAAAAGGAAGACAAGATTTAACTAGCAATACAGCTCCTAGAAGAACTAAGGAGATACAACGCTAATCTCACCAAGACAACACTAGCATGAAAACCATCTCTTGAAAATTGTGCAGCCTTGGAAGCAGGATAATATATGTAGTAGTCCTGGACTCTATGCAGCCAGCAAATATGACTCCAAATCTTCAGTTGTCCAGATCAAAAAATTCGAGTCAGAAGATCACTAAGTCCTCAAATCTTCGGAAATTAGATCAGAAGATCAAGCAAAAGCCATCCAACTGATTATTCAAGCACTAGCAGTAATTCCATCCTCTGAAAATGTACCGAGTAATCAGCTATAGAACCTTCACCCTAAGCCACTAATCCAAATATTAGAACCTGAAGATAGGGCAAAAAATAGACCAGAACTCCAACAGCTAGAATCCACGGATACATGGAGTTAAAGCTAACCCCCTCCCATTTCTTCCTGGCTGGTTTCTTCTTCCTTTTGGACAATGACTCCTCATACTCTATTGCTTCCTCTCTCACATGATCCGATTCAGCTTCAGAGTTTGAGTCTCTAATGGAACCGTCATCATCCTTGAATAAATTAACTTTACTTTGTTGATAATCAACTGAGATACCACAGCTATCCCAGATCTTCTTAACCTTCCATGACTCGGAATCGTTCCTGATAAAATCTAATTCCCAAGATAGATTGAGACTACCCACATTACAGACCGGGGAGGACCTGAACATATCAGGTTCTGCTTGGGGAATATGGGGTTCAATGAACTGGGATTGAGAACTAGAGACATTCCTATCGAGGACAACTTCTTCAATCTGCTGCTGAATGGCCTTAAGCAAGCTTTCATCCTCCAAAGCAGTCAATTTAGATTGCTCCTCATTCATCTTCTGTCCGATATTCATTGGGGCATTCTTGCGAACACCTGCACTCTTGCCAAACCTCACATGCAGATCATTACCTGGGGGAGGTTTGCGAGATTTCTGAGGACATGACGAGGTTCTATGCCCAAACCTTTTGCAGGATGAACAAACCAGAGGTTTCGAGACAACGTCCACCTTCAACTGCTTGATAACTGAATCAACATGTACTCTCGTCGATTTGGGTAGAGCTGAGTCACTGTTGACTTCAACGCATGATATGGCTAGACCAAGACAACCTACAGAGACTGAGTTATCATCGAAATCGACTGGATTCCCAATGGTACTGGCGACCCTTTCTATGTGATCGCGTGACCAAGGTAGACCTGCATTTTCTATCTTGACCCAGATGGGTACCTGTGAGAAGGAGAACGGAAGGAGAAGAGACCCAGGCTTCCATGACTGAGAAACAATCAGGGAGCCATCCATGAACCATGGAGCTTCATCCAACACTCTGTCTCGTTCGCTAGGGGAAGGCATCTTGATGACATATCCTTCCCTTTCCTCCGAAAACACCTCAATGGGACCACTGGGTCTCCATTGCTTGCGCACCCATCCACCAAGCTGCTCCTGAAAGGGCTTCCTACCAACAAATCGAATCGATATGAACTCTTCCCAGTTCGGGGTAGAGACGTCCTGGCTTGAGATAGAAGCACATCTCGATCCATCTAAGAGGACTGTCTCTATATAGTCAATCGAGGCGATTCCATCTACTTCGCGGCCCTATCTGCTGGATACCAGCCACTCAGCAACCGACGACGACGAAGAAGCACCAATGATCTGACTATTTGGGGAGGAATCTGAAGGACGATTGGGGGAAGCTTCGGCCTCCACCGTCACCTCCTTGCGATGCGCCTCCTTAGCATGAAGAGAGGTATCAAGCTTGCCTCCATCTCCGATCCCCGCTACCTGGTGAACTGGAGGAGTCAGTGAAGACCCCGTAGTAACCTACTCCTTCTCCCCTCGCCCGCTAGGGTTCCTCCCGCGCCCTCTTCCCCTTTCTCCTCTCCCTCAAGCCATTCCAATCCTGCCTCAAAGAGATAAATGTTGGTTTTACTTTTCTTTTTCTTTCTCCTATCCTTGAGAATGTTAGAAAAGAAATAAAAGAGAAAGAGTAAAAGAAGTAGAATTCAAAAATATGCATGTGGAATAGAAACCTTTGCCAAGAAGTTTTCTTTTTAGCTTTTAATATATGAAGGAAGTATCATTATTCACTATTTATCTCTCCTCTTTGGAATACCACTATTTCTCTCTCCTATTTGGAATGCCCAAAAGACATAAAGAAAAAAAATATAACATAATTAATGGCTTAATTTTGAATGCATGAAAAAGAATACCCATCAATCACATGGTGTAGATATTGTTTTCTTTCCCCTATTGAATACATGTAACACTCTCTTATCTCTTATCTCTTTATTCAAGGAAACTCTCCAAAAGGAACAAAAAACTTAAATATGGATAAACACTGATCATCTCATTTTTTCTAAGTCAAAGAAACAATTAACAATAATCTTTTTACATTATCTCACTTTTTAATGCTTGAAAATTAAGTAAAGAACAAATATGGATATTTTAAATAAAAGATATACAAAACTCAAATTTAATTATCTAGGAAGGATGTTGACGACCAAATTAATGTGTGCTTCGAATTTGGTTTTGTTTCACCACTCAAATAAATGTAAACATAATGGCAAATCATTTCGCGCATGCAAAACCAAAATAACGTATATGAATTGTCGGTTGAAATTAGTCAACATGGAAACTATATTTTTGAACCAGTAGAAGGGAAGATGGAAGGCGAGTTTGATTATTTTCTTTTTCATGTTTTAAAGTTTGAATAATTGAATACAATGTGATCAATATATTAATTTGAGACTATAAAAAATGTGAGTTTTGACCCGTCACCTTTCCAACACAACTAGGAAGCGTGATATGAAAATGGAATTGTCATTATGGATGAGAAGATGTTATGTAAGTCGGAAATAACATTGATGTATTTAATATGGAAATTAAAAATGGTTTATTGTTCCATAATCACAACATCATTTAAAACAAGTATGAATTATATGGGAGTGAGTAATGGTTTTCAACAATATTAAAATAACACATTGAAATCATGTTGTATATTTTTGCTATCAAATTAGTGCATGTAAATGTAAAATAAATTTTTTTCTCTTTCCTCCATTTTTTAATTTTTTTTGAAAATGAATAATGTATCTTGATCTTAGTTTCATGGAATTAAGACATTATGAGATTGTAAGAGGAATGGTAGAAATCCCGCATTCTTCTCTCTCTTTTTACAAATACAATGTAATGGAAATTAGTTAATGTCATACTTTGATAAACAAACAAATATAAACTAATACATTTTCTCTTCTTTTTCTCTTTCCTCACACCTCTAAAGTAGCTCATTGAAAATTATATTAAAAATAATAAAGGAAACTCACAAACAATAGATAATTAGTTTGATCACAAAGTTGGACTAGTAATTAACAAAGGAAGACGTTTCACCTATTCTTATCTTTTAATACATTTAAATTAAGATAATGGCCAATGTTAAATTAAATGACAAAATATATTTAAAATTTTAAATCCACATGGACTAGAAAATTCTAGGCCCCAAAAACCTATAAAATAGACCCCATGATCCTAGCATACCAAGGAAAAGAATACTAGCCTATGTTCTTGCAACTCACATCAAGGCGCTGCCTCAATATTTGATCAACAAGGATTTTTGTCAGCCTTTAGTCAGGCTGATTAGATCTCCTCTGACCTAAGAATAGAAGTAGGATCTCCTATACGAGAAATTTAAGTGACCCATGCCAATTGAACATAAGTAATGTTTGCTTTTATGTATGCATGTATGAAATACAATGAACGTTATGAAGGTATTGCATATTATTTGTGAGTCTATAATGAAGTAAATCTCATGTTTTATTGTTCATATTATCATATCACCTTCATGCACATTAAATATAAGGTTACAATAAGACCTAAAGAAAAGTTAAGAGTTTTAAGAGAAAAATAATGATAAAAGATAACTTATATAAGATCCTCACTAAATGTCTATTCAGAGAAAAACTAAGAGGCACTTCGGTACATAAGAGAAGCAATACTTATGTGCAACCCAAGTATTCTTATATAGGTTAAGATAAAAGTAACTAAATTAAAAGCAATGTTGTCTCCTATTTAATGTTTAAGGCTAAATGTCTATCTATAGTTTACATGCGCTCTTTAAGCTATAACATGTCCAATTCCACTTACCATTGGTTCGATGCATAGCTGGGCAGCGATACCCGCATGTAAGGAGCAAGCTTAGGAGGAAGAAGCTATTTTATGTGCAAGGACTAGCTCAAGGAATCTTCTGGAGGAAAAGACTTGGTGGGCACCAACTATAATTATTTTAGAATTTTCTTATATGAGAATCAAGTCTTGTTATGTATACAAACCTTGAGAATGCGAAATGTGATTATTATCCTGTGATTTTTATCTAAACTTTATTTTGTGCTATTAGTATCATTTCTGTGACATCCCCCTTTAAGCGAATGAAATCATATGCTTTTGCTCTATTTTGAAAATAATATACAAGTGAGATGTTACACTATTGGAAGATTTTTTCTATCACTTAAGCCACTCGAGCCTATACATTTTTTTCATAACCTCCTGGTCGATTAACATACTATCAAAGGCATATGTATGTATGTATGTATCAGAATTTGGTAGATTTTATTCTGGAACCCCCAAAAAAAGTTTGGGATAAATTACAAAGTAGCCCTATTAATTGCTACTTTACAAAAATAATAATCATTCTAGCAATGAGATATCTAAAGATTGAGTCTAAGATTGTAAACTTTACAAATTTTCTCCCTAATATTCATGATATTCCCTTTCTTATCAGTGTGCTTCCTGATATTTCTTTCTTTCCAAGTGTAGAAGTAGACAGCGGATAGGACAGTCAGCCATTTTCTTCTTAGCTTGTTGGGGCTCACTCTACATAAGAGCACTAAACTCCTTGCAAAAAATCAAGCTCAGTCCCGCCAAAGATAATATCATCAAAATAAATTTGAATAATTAAGAAATTGCTAGAATTGTGTTTTAGAAACGAGGTAGAATTGACTTTGCCCATGATATAACCATTGTCTAGCAAAACGTTATTTAATTTCTCATACCAAGCTCTAGGTGCTTATTTGAGTCCATAGGGAGCTTTTTGTAACAAATAAACATGGTTAGGCAATTTTCAAAGCTTGGAGGCTGAGCAACAAATACTTCCTCTTCAATTGTACCATTCAAAAACACACTTTTAAAATCCATTTGATAAAGAAAAAAAATCTTATGACTAGCAAAAGAAAGAAACATTCTAATTGACTCAAGTCTAGCTATACGTGCATATGTTTGATCAAAATCAATACATTCCTGCTGGTTATAGCCTTGAGCAACTAACCTTGCTTTGTTTCTTACCACTTTTCTGCTCTCATCAAGCTTGTTGTGGTAGACCCACTTGGTGCCAGTGATCTTTCTATTAGTTGGTCTTGGCATAAGAGTCCACACTTTTTTCTTCTCAAACTATTCCAACTCTTCTTGCATGGCTAGGATCCATTCATCATCCTTGAGAGATTGTTTGACATATTTTAACTCAAGTTGAGAGATGAAGGCATTGTCTGCTTGTTCTTTGTTGTAGATATCCCGCATCTTCACCCTTATAAAGGGATTACCTATGATGATCTCTTTTGGATGATGCTTTGCAAAACGGGGAGTAGGATCCTTCTTTTCCTATTCTTTCTCTTCTTCATCAACTAAAACCTCTTTTCCTTTATCAACAATGTTGTGCTCTTGTATCATTTAATAGTAACAGAGTTTTTTGCCGACAAAAAAAAACAATGTTGTGCTCTTTCAAGTAAGGGATCACCTCATCCGCAACATCATAATTAACAATATTCTTGGAAATAAAGGGGTTAGTCTCAACATATCTAACATTGATAGATTATTCTACTTTACACAATTCAATCTTAAATACTCTATAAGCCTTGCTAGCAGTGTTATAGCCAAGAAAGAAAGCCTTGTAAAACTTCAGATCAAACTTTTCTAGGGAATCCTTGGTGTTCAAAAAAAAATGGAAGGCTTTCTACCATGCCATATCTCATAGGGGGTATCTTTAAATTTGGATGAGTAAAAACTTGATTTTGCACAAAACATGAAGTACTAACAACTTTGGCCCAAAAATTCTTTGGAGTGTCATACTCTAGAAGCATGGTCCTAGCCATTTCTTGTAGTGACCTATTCTTTCTCTCTACAACCCCATTTTGTTGAGGTGTTATAGGTGAAGAAAAGTTATGTGAATACCCATATTCCTCACAAAACCATTCAAATAAGTCATTTTTAAATTCTCCCCCACGATCACTGTGGATAGAGACAATCCGAAAAGAAGCTTAGTTTTCAACTCATTTGTAAAAAGTCGAGAAAATATTAAGAGTATCTCTTTTTGAAACAAGAAAGAAAGTCCAAGTATATTGAGAAAAGTTATCAATAATCACAAGACAATACTTACTACCATGAAGCAATTGCATACTCATTGGTCCAAATAGATCAATGCAAAGAATTTAAAGAACTCTTTCGGAGCTAAGGACTCCTTTGGATTTGAAGAAGGACTTGGTTAGCTTGCCTTGGGTACAAGTTTGGCATTCCTCATCCTTTTCAAAATCTAATTTAGGAAGTCCCTTTACCGAATCCTTTTTGCTCAACTTCTTCAATCAATGCATATTTACATGACCAAGCCTACGGTGTCATAAAGATTTATCATTCGAATTGGTGACAAGACATATACCAACAATAGGCTTAATAGAGTCAAGCACAATAATATAAAGATTACCAATCTGGTTCCCTTATATATAACATTGTAGGAGAGGGAATTAGAAGCAAGCATTCAAGTGAGATAAAAAGAACAAGATAACCATTATCACAAAGTGACTAACACTTATCAAAATTGTGATGTAGGCCATCCATAAGAAGAACATTCTTGATGCATAGTGAATCACCTATGTCACCCTCACCTATCACCTTACCCTTGTTGTTGTCACCAAATGTAATCGACCCTCCTTTGTTCTTTTGGAATTGGTTGAAGTGGCTGATTTCACCTGTCATATGCTTTGAGCAACCACTATCAACAATCCATTTTCCTTTTACCTACAAGAAAAGAAAATGTTGGTGCCCAATTCAAACCTTGGGATCTGGTGTTAGCTTGGGGACACATTTCATCTTTGGGTTGGTCCCCTTCTCTCTATAAGGACCATACTCTTGCAATGCACACAAACCATAGGGTACCTAGATCCAAAAGACTCTCCATGGAAGATAGGAGGTACTTTGCTTTTTTTCTTACCCTTGCCCTTACTCTTTCTCTTTGGATCTCCCCCTACATATCCCAAACCACTAGTACCAACTTGTTTGGTAGAGTGATCTAGAACTTCATTGAGGGACTTTTTCCTTTTGATTCTATAGGGAATCTCTTAATTTGTGACTATCATCACTAAGAGTAATGACAGTAGAAGATAAACTAGCAGATTTATCTTGTACATGAAGTAGGATGGCCTCCAAATAGAGGGATTTAGTAAGATAATAATCTTTTTTTAAATCAAGATCAACAACTTCATGATTAGGCAATAAATGTTTAGAAGACAGATCATTAACTTGAGAAATCAATCTAGCATTTTCAATTCTAAGAATAACAAGCTCATCAAGATAAATTCTATTTTGATCCTCAGTAGCATCACAAGCAAGCTTAAGATCATCATTTTTAGTTTTAAGTAAAGCAAGCTCATCTACTAGGGATTGATTTTTTTTCCTTAAGACTATTGATGTTATTAAGGTAGATGCAATTCTCTACTTCAACTCTATTGTATTGGATCTCAAGATCAAGAAACTGCCCTTGCAAGGAATCAATGCTATCAAGATGCAACTTCTCATTTTGATCGTGAATATTAATTTTATCATACAAATCATCTATGATCTTCCCTGACCTCTTGTTTTTAGACTTGCATTCGAAATAAGAAGAGTGAGTAGTATTAACCATATCAATAAGAGTTTCCTTAGATAACTCATGCCATCTTACCTCACCTCACCAAGGTCTTCACTTGTAGAGGCCATGAGTGCAAGATGGCATTTTACTTCATCAGAGCTTGAACCACTTGAAGATGACTCTTCCCAGGTGGCATGAGCTATATCTTTGCTCCTCTTGTCCTTCCTCTTGTACTTACCTTCCTTCTTGTAGTCATACTTCTTCTTTTGGCTTCTCTTATGGTAGGCCTTCTTTGCCTTGGGGAAATCATTCTTGTAGTGCCCCTTTTGACCACATTCATAGCATATAGGAGTAGGGGATGAGGAAGAATTTCCTTTGAAGTGCTTGTCCTTGGAGTAGTTTGCTTCATGAGCACTAGGGTCGTCATCTTCACTTTAGGAGGGAGGAGAGGACCAGAAAGCAAGTTTTTGTTGGAGAATCATTACCTCCACTTGAGCTTTGAAGGCATTGTCTTTGATCTTCTTTGATTCCTTCTCCTCTTACTTGTCATCTTCTTCTTACTTTTCTGGTCTTGGCTCATGAGATTGAAGGTTGTCAATGAGCTCCTCGATGGCTAAGTCATAAAGGCTTCTAAATTCTTTAATGGAAGTCACCTTGGGTTCCCATATCTTAGGAAGAGACCTTAGGATCTTGGAGTTGATAACCCCTATATCCAAGGTGTGGCCAAGGCAGCAAGCCCATTGATGATGATGTTCATCCTTGTGTACATGTTGGCCACTCTTTCCTTCTTGACCATCTTGAAGTTTTCAAGCAATCCATTGAGCATGTAGATCTTTGACTCTTTAACTTTTTGTGTGCCTTCATAGGTAATGCATGACTTGTTTGAAATCTCATGGACTGTGTCGCAAGATGAGATGTGGTTGAAATCAGAGGGATTGAGGGCAGAATAGATGATGCTTATTGCCTAGGCATTCAACTACACCTTCTTGAGTGTATCTTCATCCCAAGTAGCTACATCACCTGTCAGCTCCTAGTATGGAAGAATCATCACCCGTCATAGTTCATCCCTTGAAGGTAGAACTACATCTGCCATTTCTAATAGAGGAAATTTGTGTCGTCGAAGACCTGAGATCTCATAGAGAAGCCTCCCTCTAGGTTGAGGGGACCAAGTAAGTCTTCCGTCTTCTCGTCTCATGGGAGATGGCGTCAGAGAAGAATGTGGCTCTGATACCACTTGTTGGATCCAAGGGCTCTAGAGGGGGGTGAATAGAGCTAAAAATACTTGCACAAAAATCATTAAACCTTCAAGTTACTTCAACTAGGCACAATTACAAATAGTGAATTTGATGGCAATCTAAACATTCATAGCAAGGATGATAGAGATTGAAACAAGCACTTAAATAAGCTATTTAGAGTGATTCCACTCTCCAAACTAGGAGAGATTCAGTCCACTACCTAGAGAGGTCAAGTCCTAGGGTTTTGCAACCTATGCATACTTATACTCCATTATAAGACATATAATTTGACCTTCTTTTTCTGAGACAAGAATATCGGCTTCCCTTTGAGGTCAAGGGAGCCAATTACCTTACAACCAAGGCCTTAGCTATCCAGAGCTAGAGTCTTCTACCTCATGAAGGTCTTACCCACTCTTACAAGTAGCTGGAAACCTTCTCCAAGGAGATCCCCTCTATGCAATGAGTCTTCTGCCTTGAAGTATTTACCCATTCTACTCCCAAATCTTCAGCCTTGTCCTCCTCCTTCACTTAGAGAAGCTTTTTGTACCTTCTTCTACAATTTGAAGAAGCTTGCACCTTCTCCTTCACTCAAAGAAGCTTTCACCAACTTGATCTTGAAGAAAGGGTTTGAAAAAAGAGAAGCTTTAAGAGCTTTACAAATCTACAATGAAGTAGCTCTCTTACACAGATCCTATCTCACTCATATGGACAAATTGAAGTTAATCAAGAGAGAGAAATGGGCTCAAGTGGACGGGATGCACTCAACTATAGCAAGGAGCTTGAATAGCATGAAGGAGCAACCTTGGAATAAACTCCAAGATGTCCTATTTATAGTTGGGCGTGTCCTATAGAGGGTAGGAACACTTAAGAAAATTTTCTAGCTATTTGAGGTGTTGCAACTGATAAGCCTTAAATGTGGGTCCAAAAATGGAGACATGTCTAGGTCATCAGACTTTAGTAATTTATAATACCTGAATACTTAAGACTCCTACAACTAGCACAGGGTCGAACACGGGGACTAGGAGAACAGTGCTTCGGAACTCAAGTTTTATTTGTCTAAGCACATAAAAAAGTCAAAGGATTAAGGTTTGTTGTAACGATAAAGAATCATAAAGAATTAAATTAAAACCTATCTCCATGGGGAGCTACCAGAGGGATTAAAGCTCTGGGTTTTTTGGGCTTAAACAATTTTTATGGTATTTTTTGTATGTAGGAAACCGTGAAAGTAAAACTATCTTCAGAGCATAGCACGAAGGAGGAAAACCTAATCGTAACAAGAGGCAACAACCTACATCCAAAGCCTTCTTCTCTCAAAGAAGACGCCAACTAGCCATGCACTGAGTTCCCTCTCTCGAAGGTACCAGACATGGACTCATGTGGAAGGGTAAATCGGTGTAGCTCTGGTTCCGGGTACTCTCGTATGCCTGAATCAGACCAAGCTCTAGAAGTTTACAACATCCTTCTCTCAAAGGAGTCAAAACAAGAAACACGATTTGATAGCTAGTCAGAAACGTGAATAAGAAAGATGAGACTAGAACTCAGATGCCACAAAGAAATCATCCAACAAAATGAAGCCATGCATAGAATAAAATGAGATAAACTCCATAGATTCCAATAATCATAAAGAAACATAGTGGTTTAGTTACAATGTTGTAATTAAATGAAAGTAAATGTTGTAAAAGGATGATAAGTATCAGTCTCCTTGATTTAGGAGATCGAAATACATAGTAGCTGACACCTAAGATAATGCTAACCCGGTACCGGGTAGGGCCCCTATTGGGATACGGCCATGTCGGGTTTCTGACCGTGTCGGGCCATGGACCGTGATGGGTAAGAGTTGTATCGGGATAGGACCTCTGCCCGATACGATCATGTCAGGTTGCTGGCCGTGTCGGGCTACAGCCATGACATATTGTCCGGCAGCAACCATGATGGATAGAGTCTGTATTGGGTTGGGTACTGTTTCAGGTTAGGATGCATAATATGTTAACATCATCTTAGGGCTCTCGGGCTCTTCATGTCGGGTATAGGTGGGCTAGCCATCTCGGGTTGAATCCCATTAGAACTTTTGTTTGCGGTACTTTGAAAAGCCAGGCATAATCTTCAGACCAAGGTTGAGTAGATTTTTGGAATGTCCTAAGAAAAATTACGTCTGACCACGAACAATGGACTTTTTCCATGCATTATTAATAAAAAATTTCTCTCCAGCTTTTGTGAGACTTTGGTGCATGATGTTGAAGTTAGCTTTCACACAAAACTTTTTTAATCATGGGGTGAAAAGTGGGGTTTTCAGGAAGGCTTAAGGCTTTAGGGTTTTTCTTGCTTCTCATTGGTCCATCCAGGTATGGGTCCGTTAACGGACGAGTGGTCCCTGCAGCCCAAGCCAGTTGGCTTTAGAGCAGTGATTTTGCATCCTACGTACCACTGCCCCAGATCTACCATGCCTAAAGATGGGTACCTTTGAGAAGACAAGTGTTTTTTTTGGGCACAACTCTCATACTTTTATTCACTCTCATGAGGCTTTCCTCTCTTTTGGGATTTTGGTGTTTGGGGAAAAAAGAGTTTGTTTTTTGGGTAGCTTTTCCCTTCTCATGCACATCTCTTAGCTAGAAGGAGATTATTTTTCAAAGTTGGCACAAAAATATTATAGTCTTTGTCATTTAAGATTACATTTTTAAGAGATCATAGTAGAAATGTACACGACCATATGCATGGAGAGAACAAAAGTATGCGAGTGTTGTGGACTGCAACCTTTGACATATTCTCCTCGTTGATTGTGGTAGTTGAGGTCATGGAGCTTCTCTGGTGCCTTCTTTAGTGCTGCTACGGAAGATATCTAGTGGAGCATGTATACTCTGCAGTCATTTGATAAAGGGGCTTGCTGTGGAATGCGATGATAGAAACAGAAATTGTGCCATGTTGCCGTCGGATCTTCAAGTTGTGGCTGTATCATGGCCACCACCTAGATGTAGTATTTTCTTGCTAGTCATTCAAGGGGTGTTTCTGGTGTGGTAGCATACTCCGTTGGCCAGTCACAATTGACGTCCGAGCTATTGTAGAAGATACCAATGTGGGCATTGGTGTATAGCATGATAAGTGTCCAGTGATTGTCATGCAGCATAGGGAATAACATTATGCACAACAGATGCTTTTGGATTTGAAGCTAAAACAGCTGGCATGCCCTAGATTCATCAGCAAGGTATAGATTGTTGAACAACATCGGATGGCTATGTAGAGATGTCCAATCTTCTCTTGTAAGATAGGTATGTAAGTTGATGCCACCGTCATAGCTAGATATCCGCCTGCCTTGACTAGGTACCATAGGTCATCGATGGGGACCACTAAAGTATTCTTCTCATAGATAACAGCTGCAGTGTTAGAATCAGCAAGATGTAGGAGTATGTGATTGACCTATTCCTGAGATAGCAAGCTGCAAGCTGAACGGTCAAAGTTGCCGATGAAAGATTCTGAGATGGTAGGGGAAGTAGAAGCGCCTTCAGCGGCGAGTAGGGCTTGCAAGTGCTCTATCTGCTTTCCTGGCATGTAGACGTCAGAAGAATCCTCAACCTCTTTTCTTGGAGGACTGCTGGGTAGAGAGGAGTGTGAATTAGAATCCATCTCCAGCAGATCCTCAGGGAGCTCTGGATCTAGAAAATAGTGCTTATCTTTTATTAGCAACAGCGTGTAGATGCTCTTGAGGTGATAGAAGTGTGTGTCATGGACCTATAGCATGTATCTGAAAATATTCAGAAGCTCCATGGCACATAGGATGATGAAAGTGCTATTTCTACTTCCCGGGTCTTGCTGGACTGGGAAGTCCTTTATCGCATAAAAGTTCCAGACGCCGGTGTGTCGTTGGATGCCTTATTTGATGACCCAGTGAAGACAGCGAGGCAGAAGCTTTAGGTTTTTTTCTTCGGGGCGAATGAAAACCTGCTCTAGGTGGGAGACCTCTACAGCACAGCAGTTGAGCAATGTGACGTCATGGGAGCAGAGATCGGCCACGCAGAGAAACCAGTACTTCCTATGCTTGTACGGGGCTAGCACCAGGTCGGGGTTGTGCTCTTCTATGTGTTTCAACATGTCAACCACCGGTCTTGATTCATATGCCCCTGCTAGTAGTTTTCTGCCCAAGGCTGGAGTGGCACTGTAAATTGGTTGTCGGCCTATCCTGAGTGCTAAATTCTCTATCATTGCACTTTCCAGGACTCTAAATAGGATCTTTCCTAAAACAACTTCTGAGCGGAACATTCCTTTGAGTGCTCGGCGTTGTATGGAGAAGTATCCATTGCTCTAGAGGATAGAGGATGCTTCTTTTCCAGTTTGCGGCCTCAGGACCATATTCAGCAATTGTTGGTCGCAGACCATCAGATAGCTGATTGCACACCTGTCAAAGTCGTCCATTGCGAAGGCATGTATCTCAGATGGCGCAAAAAACTGGTTAGTCGTTGAGTTCTTTACTCTTGGGGGTTGTGTCGCTAGTGAGCTATACAAAACGTTCCCTTCTCCTTCAGACGAGTCATCTGCTAGGCTACTAGACATATCTTCTATTGCTTCATTTAGCTCTAGCGGGCTTAGTGGCGCAGCTGTGTCGATGACGTGGGTGTTCCCCTATTTTGTAGGGGCCCGGTCGACGGGTTTCTTGGTCACCTCTTCCTCGGGCATTGAAGAAAGGTTGGAGGGCCTGTTGGCATTAAAGGAGGATGATGAGTTGGAGAGGAGTGTATTGATGAGGATGACGAAGATGAGGATGCCAGCGGTGATGGCGACCTCCGAGATCGCCTTGGGTGGTGACAAACGTCCTTTTTATCGAGCCTTTACTCGATGACATCCATGCATTGGAGCGTTGTCTGCATTGTCTAGTTCATTACTTCTAATTGGTCGGGGAGACCAACTAGGCTTAGTGTCTGGCACTCATGTTCACCTAGCCATTGTTGGAAGGCCTGAAACTTGTGGGTTAGGGAAGAAAAAGTGGCGTTTTGATTGTGTGTTACCTCCCACAAGTTATCGAACTCGAAGCCGAACGTGTGTCCTAAAGAAGAGGGGATTGCCGATCAACTTTGACTCTTTGTGTGGCTCCTCACATTGGTGGCATAGCCCGTTGAATGTGCATTGTCTGTTGGGGATGATTCCAACAAGATGGTGCATGATGGCGTGGCCTCTGGGCGCGGCGTAGGCATCTTTGTAGTTGGTTCTGCCGCCTCAGTGTGGGGCCGTGGAGAGAGCAGCGGTGTAGGTGGGTGTTGGCCATCCATGCGACTTTTTGCCTCATCCTACAGGTCGACTTCTTCCGCCATGGTTGGCAATGTTGGGGTCTACTGAACAGACCCGAGCTCAATGTTCAGGAGCTCGACAAAGGCCTCCTTGCTATTGCGAGAGGCGTATGGCTGGGCCGAGGGTGTGGCTACGGCTGCTGCCATGACTACCGGTGGTGAAGCTGGCAGTGCTATGGAAACTGCTTCTGAGGCCACAACAGTTGTGGTGGCCTCGGTTGTGTCGTCGACCTCGACTATGGGAGTGGCGGTCTACACCTCTTCTGTAGCCGTGCCGAGTGTCACTGGGATAGTGGCCACTGGTTCGGTGGTAGTGGTTTTTGTGGCAGCTACTGGGGTGTCGTCAAGGACGACCACCACTGACTTGTCCTACCGAGCCAGTGCAGGTGCGGGCTCCTTTCTCATGGCCAAGTGGATGTTTGGGTGACGTAGGCTACGTCAACGGCTAGAGCTTCAACCTCTTCTGTCATGAAGACTAGCTTCTCTGCATCATAGTTGACGTATCCTGGGAGGGGTAGGAGGATTTTGATTCTTGCAAACCTATAGAAAAGCTACAAACCCTCCTTCTTTATGATGTTCGCCCTGGTGAGGAATTTGATGTCTATTTTGTTGTTACCCCTGGTTCACGACAGACTGAGCGGCTCTTTTGAGTACTCGAGCCCGACCACGACCAGGTTGATAATTCCTCCCATGTTGTACTCCTTGGTGGCATCCTTGATCAGGTAGAGGCAGCTGAGTAGGAAGCACCCCAAGTTGATCGGCTCGCCATCCATAATGTACCACATCAGATGCAACTCTTCAGTGTACATGTTGCTCATTTCGTACTTGTTAAAGAGAAGGCTAGCGACAATCTTGTGGACAATCCACCAAAAGCAAGAGTTGACTGCCACCACCTTACTCTTGGGTTTGAAAGAAGATTCGCCCATCAGTTTCTTCCATAAGTTGACCGAGTCAAAGCTATCGTTGTTGCTGATGCAGGCCCCATTGTTGAGCCGCCCTTATTCAGCTGCACTGGTGGAGAAGATTTTGTTGAGCAGCCTCTCTGTGATTTCATTCTCTTGGTTGTAGAGGCGCCCCTGCAGCCTGTCCACTCTGTCATACATCTTGCTTTCTTCTGGGGTGTTTGGAACCTGGCAGAGGGAGGAGATAAACTCCTTCGTCAACTCAGTGTATGAGTTGGAGAAGGAGAAGTAGAGCTTTCGGAGTCCGGTGTCCTCGAGGACGCTGTCCAACCTATCGAAGATGTCGATCTGTCCGAAGGAAGCATGGTGGAAGAATCTGATCGGGTGATAGACCTTCACCGCCAGCTCGGTGTAGCACTTTTGGTGGTCCGCGTCCCTTGGCATGAAGCGCCTGGGAGAGTGGGCAAGAGCTTCGGGCTTCGCTATTGCAGTCGGGGTTGGGCCTGCCTTAGGGTGGGGCCACTTCTTGGCCTCAGAGGGCCCGACTTTTGCTATGTTAGGGCGTTTCTGCCCTGTGGTGGCCACGGGGGTGGCCTCTGGGTTGATCCTTCAGCCCTACTCGTCGACTTGGACGACATTCTCCTTTGTGCGTGCCATTTTTTTGAAAAAGATGAAGAATTCATGTTAAATTTTTGTCTCCCTGATACATTAAAGCGTTGGCTGAGACTTAGCAAAAAGGATCGCCCGATACGTCTTGGGCGATACCAAAAAACTGGTATCAGGTGCAAAAGAAAAGCTCAGCTTCGGGTCACAGTAAAACTTTATTGCTTCTTGTGCGCAATAGGCAAGTGCACGATACCAAAGGAATCTGAAACGTTTGGCATGATATCCGTGAAAAACTGAAGTCGGGTTCATAAGGAAGTGGCATACTTCAAAAACCGATAGGCCAAGAATGAAATATAGTCGTGCGACACACAAGTACATGATACCAAAGAAACCCAACACCTTCTTGCGCGATACCTATGAAAAACCAGTATTAGGTAAGAGAGAAAATGATGAAGTTGGCAGCATAAGAACGTGATATGATAGTGCAACACATATATCACGCAGTCCCTGGAGTGAGCTGGCAGGCTCCCCCAAACCTAGCGCGATAAGGAATGCATGATACATGTGTCGAGCGACACGGATGGAACCCGACACGATCGAAGCGGTACTTAGAAAAACTGATACATGTTTAAAGCTTTTCCTAACACGGGCAAGAACACGATATGCGGTGCGTGATGCGGTCGAAGTGTTTAAGGCATGCGGTACAAAAGGGCGATAGACCTACATGATAAGAGTTGTGCGATACAGGTTACGCGCCACGGGTTATGCGTCACATGTTGTTTACTTTGTCGGGCAAAGAGTTGGTCAACACGACATGGGAGGTCGGTAGGCAAGAAACCACGCATGGGAGCTAGGAGGGCTTTGATCAATACAAGGGATTGCACGATACAGGAGCAGAAGCTTGGTAACTTCAGTAACCTGACATAGTTAATCTCTTGGTGCTTATATAGCTGTCTGCAAAGGGGGTTAAACGGTGAAAACGGGACACGCATCACGCATGCACGCGAATCATCTTCCAAGGTAAGGTAAAACCCATCTAATCACGTCGTGTCATGAGGCTTAGAGGGAGGTGGTGCATCACCTGGAATGCGTTACCCGATGCGTTCTTCATGCGACATGAGTTCACGCGTTGCATCTGGCGCACTGTGGTGTGAGTGCTACCTGACAGAACGATATGCAGTCCGACTGACGCGACGCGTGCGACACATGCCCGATACGCTCTATCTGGAATGGTAACCCGATACACCAAGCATGAGCGATAAAGATGGTTAACATGTTTGTGTGCCATGTATTGTGCTCAAAAAGCCATAAAACTTAGTGAAGCTGAAAATTAAAGTAAAAGGGCACTTGATATGTAAAACATCACCGGTCTAAGTGTAAACCTCAGCCTCATCTAGTATTACACATCAAGGCAATGAAACTAAGTCAGTGGCCTAGAAAACACGAGAGTCAATGCGCGTGGTGCGTGTATAGACTCGGGCCTTATTACAAAGAAAGTGTTCAGAATGTTTTTTTGCAGGAAAAGAAAATAACATCCTATCCTAAGAAAGTAAGAACTTGGGCTGCCTCCCAAAGAGCGCTATGGTTTTTGTTGCTAGCTCGACGTCTTCAGTCTTGCTATGCTTCATCGTCGGGTGCAGCTTCAACATTTTTCAGGGGAAACTCAGATCGCCTTGTGAAAGCTTCATCTTCGTAGAACCTTTTCACCCAGTGTCCTTTGACTGGGAAGACCTTTACAAGATCATCCTTATCGTACAGCTCCATCATTCCCGATGGGTATATCTTCACTACCACAAACAGTCCTGACCAACGAGTTTATAGTTTTCTTGAAACAAGTTGAATAGAAGATTTTAAAAGTAAAACCTTGTCACCTACCTTGAAATCCTTCTTCCTCAAGTAGAAGTCATGCCAGACTTTAGTCCTTTTCTTATAGATACTCATGTTCTCATAGGCATGAAGCCTAAGTTCTTCAAGTTCTTGGAGCTGGAGGAACCTCTTCTTGTCGACTAGGGAGGAATCCATATTGAGACGTTTGATGGCCCAAAATACCTTATGCTCTAACTCAAAAGGTAGATGACATGCTTTCCCATATATCAACCAATACGGCGTGGTGCCAAGCGACGTCTTGTATGCCGTTCTGTATGCCTAGAGGGCATCATCCAGTTTGGTGGACCAGTCCTTCCGAGATTTTCCAACCGTCTTCTCCAGAATTTGTTTGATTTGTCTGTTCAAAACTTCAACCTGGACAGACATATGTGGATGATACGGTGTAGCAACCTTATGTCGAACCCTGTAACTTTGTAGAAGTGATTCAAATTTCTTTTCAGCAAAGTGTGATCCTCCGTCACTGATAACCGTTTGAGGGACTCTAAATCTTGGGAAGATTATCTTTGTGAAAAGATTTATAACAGCTTTGGCATCACAGGTGGTAGTGGGTATGGCTTCTACCCACTTGGAGACGTAATCTACCACAACTAGAATGTACTAGAAACTGTATGATGACGGAAAGGGTCTCATGTAGTTGATTCCCCATACATCAAAGATTTCAACCTCCATCCATTCAGACATAGGCATTTCATTCCTTCAGGAAATATTTTCGGTTCTCTGGCACTTGCTACAGGCTTTGACATAGGTATGTGCATCCTTGAAAAGAGTGGGCCAATAGAAATCGGACTGGAGAACCTTGGATACAGTTCTTTCAACTCCCAAGTGTCCTCCATAGGGAGAGGAGTGACACTCATACAAAATCTTCGGGGCTTCTTCTTCGGGAATACATCTTCTGTAGAGGCTATCGGCACAACACCTAAACAACAGAGGGTCATTCCAGTAATAATACTTCAAATCAGAGAAGAATTTATTTTTCTAATTATAAGATACTTCTGGGGGTAGTTAAGATAATTGTAGATATCAGTGTACCAGGGTCCTTCTGGGTTAGCCATTTGGGCAACGTAGATTGCCTCGTCAGTGTAGCTTTCATTGATCGATAATGGGTGGTCATCCTCCACTCTAATCCTGGATAGGTGGTCGGCGACCACATTCTCAGTACCCTTCTTGTCAATTATCTCATGATCAAACTCTTGTAAAACCAATGCCCAGCGCAGCAGCCTAGGCTTGGCGTCTTTCTTCTGCATCAAATATTTAATGGCTTTGTGGTCCGTGTGAACAGTCTCCTTGGAACCCAAAAGATAAGAATGAAACTTGTCAAATGTGTAGACGATGGATAGCATTTCCTTCTTTGTGGTGGTATAATTTATCTGCACCTCATCCAATGTTTTGTTGGTGTAGAAGATGATGTGATGCTTTTTGTCCTTCTTTTGCCCAAGGATTGTGCCTATAACATAGTCTCTAGCATCACACATCAACTTGAACGGAAGGTTCCAGTCGGGGGACTGGATAATGGGTGCAGAGACTAAAGCATCCTTTAAAGTAGAGAACACTATTAGGCATTCTTCTGTGAAATCAAACTTCACATCCTTCATCAGCAGATTTGAGAATGGCTTTGCAATCTTCAAGAATTCCTTGATAAACCTTCTGTAGTAGCCGGCATGCCCTACGAAGCTTCTAACTCCTATCACAAATGTGGGTGGAGGGAGCTTTGCAATCACTTCTAACTTAGACTGATCAACTTTGATGCCTTTGTTGGACACTTTATGTCTAAGGACGATACCTTCTTATACCATGAAATGGCACTTTTCCTAGTTTAGGGTAAGACTCTGTTCTTCACATCTCTTCATCACCAAAGAAAGATTGTTCAGGCAATCATCAAAAGAGCTACCATAGATGCTTAAGTCATCCATGAATACTTCCATCTTATCTTCTAAGAAATCGAAGACTATAGTGTTCATGCACCACTGAAAGGTTGTAGGTGTGTTGCAGAGCCCAAAGGGCATTCTTCTAAAATAAAAAGTTCCATAAATGCAGGTAAAGGTAGTCTTTTCCTCATCGTCTGGATGAATGTGGATTTAATAGAACCCTGAGTACCCATCCAACCAGCAAAAGTACGAATGGTGGGCCATACGCTCAAGCATCTGGTCGATGAATGGGACATGGAAGTGATCTTTGCGGGTGGCAGTGTTTAATTTTATGTAATCTATATGCATCCGCCAACCAGTGACGGTCTTGGTTGCAACCTCAGCCCCATTGTCTTTCTTGACCAGCATGATACCTCCCTTCTTAGGGACTACTTGAATCGGAGTCACCCACGTACTGTCACTGATGGCGTAGATGATCCATGCATCACAGAGTTTTATAACTTCTTTGCTAACCACCTCTCGCAATCTTTCATTTAGCTTCTGTTGCAGCTGGGCATAGGGTTTGGAACTCTCTTTGAGGTGGATTTTGTACATACACACAGAAGGGTTGATGCCCCTTAGGTCTCCAATTGAATAACCTAAGGCCTTCCTCTATAGCTTTAGCTCAACTAATAGTTGTTCCTTCTGATCACCCGTCAACTTTGAATTGATAATAACTAGATTCATTCCTTCTTCATTTAGGAACATGTACTCTAATCCTTTTAGCAAAACCTTCAGTTCGGGTGGGGTCTTCTTCTCTGGTTCTTTATCGGGATCACTTCATAGTGTATCATACATCACTGTTTCAACTGGGCCATCTGCTTCAGGCTGCTCCTCGGCATCCAGAAATGCCAGGAGTTCTTCCACCTCTGGGTCTTAGACCACCTGTGTGATGCCAACTAAGGCACGCATCAACGGGTCCACCATACCCTTCTTCTCCTTTACATCATCACAAAGCTATTGACAGCTTTCAACAAAGTAGGAGGACTCACAGAACGAGGGGGCTTTCATACAATCACAGATGTTGAAGTCGATATGCTCTCGTCCAACTCTAACTATTATTATACCTGCCTCTACGTCGATGAGTGCTCTGCCAGTTGCAAGGAAGGGTCGCCTAAAAATCATTGGGCAGCTAAGATCCTCCAAGGTGTCGATCAGAACGATGTCATAGGGTATAAGGAACCACCCAACCCTAATGGGCACATCTTCCACTACTCCAACAGGTCTTGTGAAGGTGTGGACTGCCAGTTGGGTTCTCATATTTGTACTTACTATGTCAGTAAGTCCCAACCTCTTTGCAAGTGACAACGACATTAGACTAATGCTTGCTCCTAGGCCCGCTAGGACTTTTCAGGTCATGTTGTCTCTGAATTGGAAAGGAATAACAAAGACACTGGGATCTTTCTTCTTAGAAGACATACTTGCCTTAACAAAAGAACTAGACATCTGTGCTAATTTTACGGTTTCAACATCTTCTCCTCTCTTATTCCTTGAAATCAAGTCCTTCAGAAACTTTGCATAGGTGGATATTTCCTCGATGGAATCCAAGAAAGGGATGTTGAGGTGTAGCCTCTTCACAGTAGCCATGAACTTCTCATACCTTTTCTTCAACTGGGCTTTCACTAGCTTGTGCGGGAAAGGTAGACGAGGCACATACCTATTCAGATGCTCTTCAGAAGTCACATCATCAACTCCTTTCTCTATCACTTTCTTTGGCTTTGCAGGAACTTCTACTGGCTCAACATGGGCCACATCTTTGACTGGTGTTGTTGTTCTCCTTTCATCAGCGGAGTGTATCACTATTCCTGACCTTAGAACGACCATCTTTGCGGTTTCATTTCCTCATGGGTTTGCCTCAGTACTAGTCAGGAATTGCCCTACTTGATGGTTGATACTCTGGGGTAAGCTTGTCAACTATTGATCTATTTGCTTGTTGTGCTGCTGGAGCTCCCCGATCTGAGCCGAGAAACCCCCCATCTATTGTTACATTAATTTGAGCAACGTTGTTCTATCCACAGAACTCGTGTGTAGCTTTTCATTCAGATCATTCTTTTTCTTAGCGAAGGACATTAACTCGATAATCATCGACGGTCGTTGTTGCTGGCCTTGTTGGGCATTCGGGTAGCTTCTTTGTTGCTAGAAACCCGTATGGCATTGTTGATTTTGTGGTCCCCCTAAAGAAGTTTCGCCCACCAGCTGGTGAGAGTTTTCTACTGCACTGGTGTTTCTGTCTGAGAATTCAGGATGGTCGGGACATCGATACTGGACATAACTTACATTCTATGTGTTTTCATCATCAAGCTCACTCTGCACAACCATGTGTGTGCAAAAGTCATACATATGGTCTGGCTCTCCGCACGTGACACAACTTCTAACCGCTTCTTGTCGGACCTTGCCTTTGTAGCTTTGCTCCTTTAGGATTTGAACGTTAGTCACTATTTTGTCTAGCTTGGTGGCCAGTTCTTCCATTGCTTTTGATTCTCTCGAGGTAGAGTGACTTGTCGACTCTCTATAATATTCATTGTCCTACTGATTTGTGGCCATATTGTCTATAATCTCCTTGGCTCTTTGGGTGCTAAGCCCCAAGAAATCGTTGCCTGCTGCAGCATTCAAGGATTTCCTTTCTCCAATGCATAGCCCATTGTAGAAGGTGGTGATTAGCTTGAGCTCAGAAAAACTATGGTGTGGGCACTCTCCCTGGTAGCCTTAGAATATTTTCCAGGTTTCATGCAGGTTCTATTAAACTTTCTGTGAGAATCTGGTTATCTTGTTTTGGCATTTCATCATTCTCTCTATAGGGAAGAACTTAGCAATAAAAGCGTTGGCCAGATGTTCCCAGTCGGGGAGGCTCCCATCTTGGAAACTTGTGTACCATTCCAGGGCTTTGTCTATTAAGGAGAAAGGAAAGCACTGCGTGTAGATATAAGATATCGGGACCTTGTTGGTCTTGAAAGTCTTATAGGTCCTCTTGAACATCGGCATGTGGTTGTACGGATTCTCTTCAATGGTATTTCCTCCAAAGCGGTTGTGTTGCAGTAGCTGGAGAAAAGCTGGCTTCAGTTCAAAGTTAGCCACATTGAGCGGTTGCTCCACCGCCAGATTCCTCTCCTTATTTTCCCTAACTTGGAAAAAAGAATGAAGAGACCGAGCTTCGGGTGCTTGCTCAGCCATGGCTTGTCAGAAAGCAGGGTTTTTTGGAGAGGTGAAAGGGTACCTGGAAAGAAGAGATGAAAAAGTGTGAGTGTGTTGTAAAAATTATGTGCAATAAGTATTTGCAATATTATATGCATATGTACAAGGTTTTTGGCAAAGTGTAAGTAAAACTTGAGTTCATAGAATGGTATTCATCACCGAGTCCTGATGCACATCGTTGTATACACAACAATCACTAGGAAAAGTCCTAGAGTTTAACCTTCTAACCTGGTTGTCAACTTGTTGTGAACAACAAGTCAACTTCGTATAGATAGGTATCAATCCAAGGGATAGCAGAAAAGAAAAGTCAAGATTCAAATCCGATCGCAATAACAAGAATTAAATTCTAATTTGAGAGAGTTATCAATACTAAGAGCAAACATAAAAGTGCTGAAATAAAGTTCAATTAATCAAGAAATAAAGATCTGGGGGTCCAGAGGATCACCACCAAAACCATGTTCCTATTCAACTAATCAAATTCTAAACTCCAAAGATCAAATCAGGACCTTATGGTTACATGTCCTTATGGACAAACTCACAAGGGTCAGACTTCCCGTGAACCCGTTGGTCCCGACGTTCACGGATCATTGACCAAATGTCCAACATGCCACTATCCACGGTCATATAAAAAAGCAAGTGAATTCAAACTGGCGTTCAAACCCAAGGCTCAGGTGGTCACATCACCAAGGATTATAACAAGAATAAAATTAAAAAGATGAAAATATGATAATCGCAATTAGGGGACTATTGTTTCATTTTATAGAGATCCACAGTTATATCACTCCATAAGAATATATCAGATCATCCAAATAACTACACATAAACATAGAGAAGACATTTTTTCGATGGAGGAGTATAACTGATTATATTGAATAGAACCAGGCTAAGGGGCTACTCCCATGCCCCAGAGAGATTTACTCAGACATAATGAGACTAGAAGAAATACAAACTAAAATGAGATCCAATATTATACAAGATGTGGTCTACAACTAAAAATTGGATGGAATGTAATGCAGAATGGAATGATTTTACAAGTGGAGAGTCCCTCATTTTATAAGAGGGGGAGGGGATAGACTGCCCTCAAAAGAGGGGGGAAGAGAGAGGGGTACCGATTTTTGAATTTTCTGGATCTGGTCAAATAGAAAATTGATTGTCTTTAATTATCTTGATCATGTAACTATCTTTAATCCACATTCTCGCAGCAGCTATTTGGAATGTATTTATATCCCATAAAAAGCACAAAAGTGGTCCAAATAATAGCATTTTCTGTTAGGAAATTAAATTTTCTTTCCATTGAATACTTGTACACTCAATTTGGAGTTTGAACGCAAAAGTTATGTCACTTTTGGTAACGAGTATACATGAATTTCAGGAATACTGCAAATTGTGTAATTCTCCTACAAAACCCAAGAAAATAGAATTAAAACTCCAATTAAAGAGAAAAATCTAAAATATCACAATTAATTATGAAACTAAGAGAATAAATAATAAAACAATCCTAAAAAATATCAAAAATATGTAAATAAAAGGGATAAATACACATTTATCAAAATACCTCAGACTTGAATCCTTGTTTGTCCTCAAACAAATAAAATAACAAATTATTCCAATTTATACTAACAACATGTCTATCCTCACCCTTGTAACATCACTTTATTCCTTACCTCCAAATTTGGCCAAACAACCCAATATCCTAAAACCACAAAACACAAAATTTTATATTCTCTATTGAAAACAAATATCATATCTTGTTTCTAAATCAAGATTTTGTAGAAAAACATGCGTCATCTTACTTTTGCTTTGACACTCTAATTTTATTATTGTATTTTTTTATGAGAGTTTTTGCACAAGAACATGATGAAATTGGGGGGTTTGAAAACAAAGAAGGAAGTGATGATTTTTTTTATCCCTCCTCTATTTGACTCGGGATTTAAATTTGTGGAGTTGTGGCTACATTGGTCACAATTTTTTCATGTGTAGTTTTGGCATCTTTTGATGGTACGCCCCTTTGTGGGGTATGGAATTTTTTATATGGGAAGCATGCCACCCCAAACTTGATTTTTGTCCGGTGGTGATTCTTTGCTTCTATTTTTAGAAAAACAATAAGGGGGAATAAGATGTCCTTGTGCTTATAACTTCGCACATTTATTTTCTCCTTTTTTTGAAAGTATCATTACATCAGAAAGAACATTCATGTCAATCACAGTATACAAGATTTATATCAAGTTAATCAACAATTTAAAAAATAGAGAAAATTTGTGTTTGGTTTTGATTGATTCCATACAGCTTGCCAACTTCTCCAAGGAATGATGCTATTTTGGGGTTCTAGGTGACATGGCGGTTTCAGACATGGCAATTGTAATAATTTTTGCAAAAGATTTACTAAATTCAAAGGGGTACAATGATAAACATCTATTCATATTGGCTGACTAAATAAAGGCCATTTTGCAACAAAAGAAATAAAAACATGGCCGACTAGATAATGGCCATGAACAAAGCAACTATATGCAAAAAAAGATAGAAATAATGCAAGAATAAAAAAAAGATAAGGGGGTGGAACAGAAACATACCACCCACCTCCACCCCGGACTCAGATTTTTGCTCATTTGGAGTAAAATTGAAACCCGAGATGGAGGGAAGAGAAGAGTGAGGATTTCTAGGTGGCCCTGGTAGCTCAAAAAACATCCAGCTGAAGGGGATGTGTATGAGGGTTGGGACCTTTATCTGAGGAGCTTCATAGTGTACCCTATGATAGGGTAAGTGTGGAAGCTCAGTGGGCTGCTCATATTTTCTTTCACCTACCATTCCCTCCAATAGGATCCACAGATCTTCCATCGATAGCATAGGAAGTGTTGAAGATGGATGTGGATTGGGGGAGGTTGGTGGGTACCCGACTGGTAACACATGCAGTGCCAGATGTGCAAAGTCATGCGGAGGATCTGGCTCTGGTTTCCCTTGGTCATATTGACATGCATATAGGAGAATTGGTGATGATATGAAAGGGACAACTACATTTAAACCAACATGATAAGTATTTTTTCTCTGCTCAAAATTCATGCAATCAACCTTGGGATAGATGGGATTCATGGTTGATATAGCACATAACTCTAATACCTCTATGTAAGGAGTTCCCAAGGGTTCATGAGGGATAAAAATGGGGACATATTCCTTGCAGCCAGTGGTAGGGGGTACGTAAACTTCTTCCAAGGGTTGTGTATCTTCTTCTAAATCAGTTGTGCATGGAATGTGAATTGGTTGTGACAGAATGTGTGGAATCATTTTATCAAAGGGGATTGGATACTTATTATCCAAAACATACTCAAAATAAGGGTATTGGTCTTTGATGTCAAGTGGATTGTTGTAAGTAGTGGAGGGAGTATTTGGATTTTCAGATTGACTCTCGTGCTTCAACTTTTCATATTCAAGTAGTAAAGTCTGTAAAGGAAAGATTGGGATACCCACATCCTCATCGCATGCAAAATATGGCTCCATTGTTTGTGTTATTTTTTTAGGATCTAACATATATGACACAAACGGATCATCATCATCATCGTCGGGAAGAACCATCTTGGTTTGCTCAAGTTCTACAGGGGGAGTTTGTGCTTGGGCTTCTAGTAAGGTAGCTAACAGGGCTTGGTTGGTTTCTAGTTTTGCTTGTCCTTCCACTACCATCTTTTCTAGGGCCCAAAGTCTCTCTTTAAATTTGGTTTCATAATTAGATTCATACACCCCAAAATTTTGGCCATCCTCACCACACTCCCCATAGTGTCCTTGGCCATAGTACCCCTCATATTGTTTTGGGTGGCATTGCTCCTCATAATAATCTCTAAAAGATGGTGGATTGTAATTTCCATTGCGTCCATCTTGGTAGGAAGATTCAATATTACAAGATGTCACCAAATCATGAGGAAACATATTTGAACAATCTATATTTTGGGTTTGGGCTTCTAGTAGGGCGGTTAAGAAGGCTTGGCTGGTTTTTAGTTTTGTTTCTCCTTCTACTGCTATCTTCTCTAGGGCCCTAAGTCTCTCTTCTTGTTGAGGATTACATTGGGTTTCATAAACATGTTCATAACCCCCAAGGTTTTGTTAGTTACACCCCATAATTTTGTTGATCATATCCCCCATTAGAATATGGATAGCAAGGTTCCTCATAATGGTTCTCAGAAAAAATGTGGATTCACATTGTACCCACCTAGATGAAAGGGCTCACAATTAAAAGGGGTGTTATCATAAGCATGGGGTAGAGTCGGGCAGACAAGAGATGCATGGTGGTAAAGACCACAATAATAAAATTGTGGGGGATATTGGGATGCCCACTCCATTTGAAAAGAAAAGTTCCTGAAAGATATGTCAATCAACGAATGAGAGAAGAAAGATTACGAGATAAGAGGTGAGTCAAAAATTACAAAGAGAACTAAAAATTATAAATCTAAGAAATTATGAAATTACAAAAAAAGTAACTAGAAAGTAGTACTGCTGGAATGGAAACTCAGCAGAAAGAGGGGATACACTTCTGGAATTGTGCTTGGAAGGCAAAAAGAAATTACAAAAATCTAATTTTTTTATAAAAAAGACTAAAGTTATGAATGTTAGAGAATATGAACAAGGATTATACAAGATATACAGGCAACCAGTTCTGGAAAAAAAATTGTGTCATCCCCGACAACGACGCCAAATTGATGTGTGTCATTGTACACACAACAATCACTAGGAAAAGTCCTAGAGTTTAACCTTCTAACCGGGTTGTCAACTTGTTGTGAACAACAAGTCAACTTAGTATAGATAGGTATCGATCCAAAGGGATGGCGGAAAAGAAAAGTCAAGATTCAAATCCAATCACAAGAACAAGAATTGAATTCCGATTTCAGAGAGTTATTCATACTAAGAGCAAAAATAAAAGTGCTGAAATAAAGTTCAATTAATCAAGAAATAAAGATCTAGGGGTTCAGAGGATCACCACCAAAACCACGTTCCTATTTAGCTAATCAAATTCAAACTCCAAAGATCAAATCAGGACCTTATGGTTACATGTCCTTATGGACAAACTTACAAGGGTCAGATTTCTCATGAACTCGTTGGTCCCGGCATTCACAGATCATTGACTAACCGTCCAATATGTCACTATCCACGGTCATATCAAAAAGTATGTGAATTCAAACTGGCGTTCAAACCCAAGGCTCAGGTGGTCACATCACCAAGGATTATAACGAGAATAAAATTAAAAAGATGAAAGATGATAATCATAATTAAGGGACTATTATTTCGTTCTTACAGAGATCCACGATCATATCACTCCATAAGAATATATCAGATCATCCAAATAACCACACATAAATAGAGAGAAGACATTTGTTCGATGGAGGAGTATAACTGATTATATTGAATAAAACCGGACTAAGGGGCTACTCCCATGCCCCAGAGAGATTTACTCAGATATAACGAGACTAGAAGAAATACAAACTAAAATGAGATCCAACATTATATAAGATGTGGTCTACAACTAAAAATTGGATGGAATGGAATGCTTTTACAAGTGGAGAGTCCCTCATTTTATAGGAGGGGGAGGGGGTAGGCTGCCCTCAAAAGAGGGAAAAAAAGAGAGGGATACCGATTTTCGAATTTTCTGGATCTGGTCAAATAGATAGTTGATTGTCTTTAATTATCTTGACCATGTAACTATCATTAATCCACATTCTCGCAGCAGTTATTTCGAATGTATTTCTCTCCTGTCAAAAGCACAAAATCGGTCCAAATAATAGTATTTTCTGTTAGGAAATTAAATTCCCTTTCCATTGAATACTTCTACACTCAATTTGGAGTTTGAACGGAAAAGTTATGTCACTTTTGGTAACAAGTATACATAAATTTCAGGACTGCTGCAAATTATGTAATTTTCCTACAAAATCCAAGAAAATATAATTAAAGATCCAATTAAAGAGAAAAAATCTAAAATAATATAAATAATTATGAAACGAAGAGAATAAATAACAAAACAATCCTAAAAAAATAAAAAATATGTAAATAAAAGGGATAAATACACATTTATCAAGTCCCCAGCAACGGTGCCAAAAAGTTGATAAGCCTTAAATGTGGGTCCAATAATGGAGATTTGTCTAGGTCATCAAACTTTAGTAATTTATAATACCCAGATGTTTAAGACTCCTGAAACTATCACATGGTGGAAGTAGTTCAGGATCAAACACAGGGACTAGGAGAATAGCGCTTCAAAACTCAAGTTTTACTTGTCTAAGCACGTCGAAAAGTCAAAGGATTAAGGTTTGTTGTAATGAGAAAGAATCACAAAGAATTGAATTAAAACCTATCTCTAAGGGGAGCTACTAGAGGTATTAAATATTTGGGTGTTTTGGGCTTTAACAGTTTTTATGTTAGTTTTTGTATGTAGGAAACCATGGAAGTAAAACTATCTTCGAAGCGTAGTACGAAGGAGGAAAACCTAATCGTAACAAGAGGCGACGACCTACATCCAGTGCCTTCTTCTCTCAAAGAAGATGCCAACTAGCCATGCACTGAGTTCCCTCTCTCGAAGGTACTAGGCGTGAGCTCATGCGGAAGGGTAAACCGGGCATAGCTCTGGTTCTGGGTACTCTTGTATGCCTGAATCAGACCAAGCTCTAGAAGTTTACAACATCCTTCGCTCGAAGGAGTCAAAACAAGAAACATGATTCGATAGCTAGTCAAAATTTTGAATTAGAAAGATAAGACTAGAACTCAGATGCCACAAAGAAATCATCCAACGAAATGAAGCCATGCATAGAATAAAATGAGATAAACTCCACAGATTCCAATAATCATAAAGAAACATAGTGGTTTAGTTACAATGATGTAATTAAATGAAAGTAAGTGTTGTAAAGGGAAGATAAGTATCAGTCTCATTGATTTAGAAGATCGAAATACACACCAGCTAATGCCTAAGTTAATGCTAACCCGGTATCGGGTAGGGGCCCTATTGGGATACGACCATGTTGGGTTTCTGACCATGTCAGGCCATGGACTGTGATGGGTAAGAGTTGTATTGGGATAGGACCTCTTTCTGATATGGTCATGTCAGGTTGTTGGCCATGTCATGCTGCATCCATGATAGGTAGAGACTGTATCATCTTAGGGCTCTCGGGTTCTTCGTGTCAGGTATAGGTGGGCTAGCCGTCTCGGGTTGAAGCCCAGATAGGAACCCGACATGCTTGAAGTGGCCTTGAGGATCATATCATGTTGTTTGCTGTTATCATAATGATCTCTAAGTGAACTCCTCCCATCCCTCTCGGGATGGGGGTGTGCTCACCTAGTTATCGCCCGACAGACTCCTGGGGACTCGACACACTAGCTCCTTTACTATGGGGGTTAGCTTCAGTAGGGTCCAGCCCGTCCCATCGTAGGCTTGTATCTGCTATTTATAGGCAGCGAGTTGATGGGAGTCGTAGCTTTTATTGGACCATGTGTCTTTCATCTGTGGCTTTGTTCTCGAGGCTTCAAGATGGGTTGATACGTCTATCACCTGACATGCGTGTCAGGCCATGAGCATGTCGAGCAACGAGCATGCTGGGCAACGAGCATATCACGTACAACTGTGGTGGGTTGGAGTCTTGTCAGGCTACGACACTGAAGGGTGGCCACATTAGGTAACGACCTCATCAAATTGTGAACCGTGACGAGTTAGGCACCATATCAGGTAAAAGGGCCGTAACAGACTGAGAATCTTGTATGACATATCCCGTCAGGTTGCTGTCGTATCGGGCAGCGACCGTGATGGGTAAGAGGGCATGTCGGCCTTGCGTGCTATTGGGCTGGGACGTGGACTTCGTTGCTGATGGGCCTGAAGGGCCCATTGGTACTTTCTTCTTTTTGTGGAGGAATAGGAAAAACCCTACAAAATATGGGAAATGTTGTCAGGGGCGTAGTGGGCATAATTCTTCACAATAAATAAAATAAAATGAAGAGGAAGTTAGGTTTTGAGGCTATTTTGACAATAAAATATAGGTTCTAATAGCCACAAAATGGGTCTTATCAGCAACATATATAATTTCAAGTTTTGCAACACTCCAATGGTTGGAATTACTGACAAGTCTTAAATGTGGGTCTAAGAATGGAACCATGTCTAGGTTATCAGACTTTAGAAATTTATAATACCCGAATGTTTAAGACACCTACAACTAGCACAAGGTCGAAGTAGTTCGGGGTTGAACACAAGGATAGGAAGAACGACACTTCAGAACTTGAGTTTCACTTGTCTAAGAACATCAAAAGGGGGTGCAAGAAAAGGGGGTGTTGTAACATGAACTAAACATAAGGAAACAAACAAAGACCCTATCTCCAAAAGGAGTTACAATAAAGATTTAAGTTTTGGGGTTTAGAGATTTTTATAGGTGTTTTAAATAACAAAATCTGAGGAGATAAAACTATCATTGAGGTAAAGCACGAAGGAAAAAACTTAGGCATAACAAGCAGCAATGGAAAACATCCTGCAGCCTCTTCTCTCAAATAGGATACCTCTAACTACGCACCATTTCCCATTCTCAAGGGAAGTGGGTGTAGATTAGAGTGGGAAAATAAGCTGGGGCAGCCCTGACCCTGGGTACTCTTGTACTCCCGGGGCAGACCAAACTCTAGAGTTACGACTTCCCTCTCCCAAGGGAGTCGAATGGGAAACACGATTCGATAGCTAGTCAAAACATGATCCATGCATAAAAGGCTAGAGTTCAGATGCTATAAAGAAATCATCCAACAAAAAGGAACCAAACACATAACAACATGTATTAAACTCTACTGATTCCATACTCATAGATATGTAAAGAGGTTTTAGTTACAAGGCATAAGTAATGAAAGTAAAATGCTGAAAAGGGAAGATAGGTATCAGCTTCCTTGATTTAGGAAGGCGATAAACAACAGCGGACCCCTAAGGGACTGCTAACCCGGTACCGGGCAGTAGCTCTGCCCGATACATCTGTGTCGGGCAGCCGACCCTCTCAGGCGACAGGCGTGACGACCAGGGTGTATCAGGTAGAACTCCCTACCCGATATGGCCGTGTCGGGCAGCCATCCCTCTTGGGTGACATGCCGTAACGGTTAGTCCGTATCGGGTTCAGTATCGTGTCGAGTTAGGAATCACTTAGGTTCTCAGGTTCCTTGTATCAGGTATAGAGGGGTGAGCCGTCTCAGGTTAAGGCCCATCTAGGGACCCGACAGGGGTGGCCTTCCTTGTCGTATCATGCTGTTGCGGATATCGAGATGGGTTCTAAGTGAACTCCTCCCGCCCCTCTCGGGTTGGGGGTGTGCTCACATAGTATCGCCCGACACGCCTTAGAATGCGACACACTAGCTCTTGATGTCTTTCTGAAGTTAGCTCTCGTGGGGTTCTGACCCGTCCCATCAGAGTCTTGTAGCTGCTATTTATAGGCAGCAACTGGTAGAGGTTGCAGTCCTTGTGGGGCCACATGTCCTTCATCGACTTCGTTTACATGACTTTGGGGATGGTCGACATGCTGTCACCTGGCACGACAGGCATCGCGTGCCGGGTTGCGAGCATATCGGGTGATCCTGGCGGGTAGCTACTTCCGATGAATAACTCACATCGCGTGACACGCCCGTATCAGGCTGATGAGTTGTGGCAGACAAAGCTCCCTATCGGGTAGATAGTGTACCACTCGTCGGGGCTCCTCACGCGACACGCCCGTATCGGGTTGCTGCCATATCGGGCAATGACCACGGTAGGTAAATGGGCGTGTCGGGCGACCAGTAAAAGGGCCAATGCAGGTGCTCATTGTAGATGGGCCGGGACGGGCCTTCTTACAGACTTTGGGTGAAAAAACGAGGGAAGCCTCTGCAAAAGATGGGAAAAGAGTCAGGAGCATAGTGTGGGTTACTTCTGTGCAATAACAGGATAAAACAGAGAGGAAAATAGTTTAGAAGGAAGGTTTGACAACTAAATATGGGCCCTAAATAGCCATAAAATGGGTGTTATCAACTCCCCCAAACTTAGCATTTTGATTGTCCTCGATCAATTTGTATCTATTTTAAAACTTTGTTTGTGATACTTCTTCAAAGCCAGGCGTAGTCTTTGAACAAGGGGTTTAAAGGAATTTTTGAGATGCCCCTGGGAAAATTATGTTTGACTACGGACAACAAACTTTATTTTTTCTTCCTTATTTAAGTAAAAAATTTCTCTTCAGCCTCAGTGAGACTTTTAGTGCATAGTTTCAAAGTTAGCTTTCACACCAAATAGCTTGGGAGTAGGAAGTTGGATTTTTTGGGTAGGCTTAAAGCTTTTGGGGTTTTTCTTGTTTCCCATCGGTCCATCCAGGTACGGGTCCATTAATGGGCAAGTGGTCCTTGCAGTCCAAGCCAGTTGGCTTTAGAGTAGTGATTTCACATCCTACGTACCACTACCCTGGATCTACCATGCCTAAAGATGGGTACTTTTGGAGAGACAAGTATTTTTTTGGCACAAATCTAATGCTTTTATTCACTCTCATAAGGCTTTTTTCTCTTTTTGGGATTTGTGGTGGGTAGGGGAAAACATGAGTTTGCTGTTTGGGCAGCTTTTTCCTTCACATGCACATCTCTTACTGTTGTGAGATTATTTTTCCAAATTGGCGTAGAAAAGTTGTAGTCCTTGTCGTTTGAGACTACGTTTTCGAATGAAACATAAAAAAATCATGCACTGCCTTAGACATAAAGAAGACAAACTGGAAGAAGTCGTATCAAATTTTTACTGTAAAGTGTATTTATACAGTTGTTGAGAGGCAAGCAGTTGTATATGTGCTATTTTGTATCAGACATGTATGTATATGTACACAGGATATGGGAAAGAAGAAAGACGAGAAGGCGAAGAAATTTTTTTAGGTACCTCCCTCACTGATATAGTACCCCCCCATACTTAACCCACACTCTGTCCCCAGAGTTGTGAGATAAGTAGGAAAGGATAAACATAGGTCAGCGAGGGTTTTAGCTGGTGCCTGCGCCTTCGTCAGATAGAAGCTCCAACACATACTCTTCGCGTTTGTTGTGATAGTCGATGTGGTGGAGCTTGTCAAGTGTTTATTGCAGCGTCACTGAGCTAGAGATCCATTCTAGCATGCAGATGCCACAGTCATTTGATTGTGGAGTTTGTTGTGGACTGCTGTGGCAGAATTGAAGCTCGTGCCATTTGTTCACTGTGTTCTCCAGGAATGTCTAGATCAACGTTGCCACCTCGATGTAGTATTTCCTTGCTAAGCGCTCTAGGGGTGTCAACGGAGTTGATGTACACTGCACTGGATGATCTTTGTTGCTGTCAGAGCTGTTGTAGAAGATTGCTACTCACAGGCGAGTGTACACCATGAGGAGCGTCCAATGGTTGTAATGCAACATATGAAAGAATATGATACGCGTCATGTTGCGTTGTATCTCAGCCAGAAATAGTTGTTTCGCTCCTGATTCATCAGCTAGGCAGATATTGTTGAACACCATTGGGTGGGCTAGGTAGGCATGTTCAAACTTCTTATGTAGAATATGGATGTAGGTTGACGCCACTGACAGGGCTAGACATCCTCCTGCCTTTACTAAGTCTCGAAGGTCATCAACGGGGACTATGACATTGCCTGTCTTGTAGATGCCGTCTGCGGGGGTAGAATCAGCTAGCCTAAGGAGAACTTCATTGACCTGCTCCTACAATAGGGTTGCACATGTGGAGCGGTCGAAGTTGCTGATTATTTCTTCAGATACAGCATGCGAAGCAGAGCCTTCCTTGGTGAATATTTCTCACAGAATATCAATCTGCTTGCCTGCCCCATAGACGTCAGTGGCCATCTTGGCTTCTTCTCCTCAGGGGCTACTGGGTTGGGATGATTCAGTTTCTTGGTCACTGTCCAACAGCTTCTCGGGTATGCCTGTGTCTAGGAAATAACGTTTATCCTTGATCAGCAGCAGCACATGTGTGCTTTTGAGCTGATAGAATTTCTAGCCTTGGAGGTGTCTTATATATCCGAAGATGTGGAGCAGCTCCATGGCGCGTAGGACTATTAATTTTCTATTTCCGCTTCCCAGCTCTTCTTGTACGGGGAAGTCTCCCAAGGAGAATAAGTTCCAAATGCCACTATGGCATTGGACTCCTTTCTTGATGGCGTGAATAAGACACAACAGGAGAAGCCTGAGATGCTTGTCTTCTGGGCGTACAAATATGTGTCCTGAGCGTGGGACCTCTTCGGTGTAGCAACTGAGGAGCTGGACGTTGTGGCTGCGGATGTCTACAAAACAGAGGAACCAGTTTCTTCTATGCTTATAGGATGTCGTGGCTGCAGATTAATGAAAGGACCGCGTTCAGAAGCTTCTAGTCTCTGATCGTCAGGTAGCCGATGGCCCGTCTATCAAAGTCGGCCATATCAAAGGAGGGAATCTCTGACAGCACAGAAAATGCATCTGCCATCAAACTCCTTTCTCTAGGGGGGTGCTTGTCATTGGTGGAATATATGTCACCCCTTCTCCCTCGGATTCATCAGAAGAGCCCTCCGCTAGGCTGATGGATACGTCTGCATCTTCATCTTCATCTAGGGAGGGAGAGGGAGTGTCTATGTCAACGTCGTGGGTGCTCTCCTGTCCTCATGGAGCCCTGTCGGCGGTCTTGTTCATCGTTTCTTCCTCGAGCATTGTGGAGGGCTCGATGGAGGAGAAAGAAGACGATGTTCCTGAAAAGGACGCCGAAGACGAGGGTTGAGAGTCGGGGCCCGGAGGTGATGGGGACCTCCTTAGTTTTCTTGAGCGTGGGTGGTCGTCCCTTTGGTTCAACCTCTCTTCAATGGCATTGAGGCATTGGAGCGTCAGCTGCATTATGTTGTTCAATGCTTCTAGTTGGCCAGGAAGGCCAACTAGAGTTAACAGTTGACAATCCTGCTCGCTCAGCCTCCTCTAGAAAACACTGAACTTGCGGGTTAGGGAAGCAAAAGTAGTTGAGTGGTTGCTCGTTACCTCCCGCAAGTTGTCAAACTCTTGACCGAGGTCATGTCCCAGTGATGGAGGGGCTATAGTTGATCGGCCTCTCATCCTCGTAACGCTCCTCACGCGGGAAGTTTGGCTCGAAGAGTGCACGTCTTCAAGTGGGGCTGAATCCATCTGAATTGGGGTTGTAACATCCTTCCCCTCTTATAGGAATTTTGCCCTCAAAATTCTATCAAGCAAACAAACAATTTAGGATAAGACTGTTCCATGTCCATCATTGGCCCCTATGTGGCTTTACCTTATCCATGGTGCTTCCAAAGAACCTTTATCATCACATATTCTTTTCTCTGAGTTATTTCACCTTGGCATCTATATACCTCACAGGTGACTCAGGTCATTTCAGCCTCCCTTGGGGCTCACTAAGTTCATTACTCCGCACATGGTCCAGGTACCTCACATAGTGCTCTAAATTGGACACATGGAACTCATCACACATCACATTATCCTGAGGAGTAAGGGAAAACTTAACCTTCTCCACCAAACCATGTCAAAAGAACCCATGCATCAGGGACTCAACTCTCTTAGCTATAACTTAGAGGGGTCGGATTTTCATATCACATATTCCCCCCACAGTGAACTGCATTTCAGTTTACCTTGCATTAGCTTACAACTTATGTCATCCCTGGGCCCCTTTCATCCATTGCACGATCAAAGTGACTTCATCTGCACACTGTAGTCCTTTCTTGACCTTCGCGAGGTCCCTTCACAAACATCATCTTAATGAAGTGGTAACCGACACATCCTCCCTTGCTGAGCTTCTTTACATCCCGATACTAACTATGGTGGTTATCATCACATCTTACAAAGGACAAGAACTGTCTCTATGTATCATCCTGAATGAGCACACATGCTCTCATCAGACCCTCTAGTCTGGATCATACTAACCATTAGTTAGGGGTGATAAGTGGTACTAACATCGAGTTCTTCATGTACCTACTTCCACCTTATGGAAGTGAACCTTTAGGTCATACTCAAGAACTTTTGAACTCACATCATGATGTAGTTGAACCATCTCTCTCATATGTAGTTCAACCGGATTTGTCCCTTGATAGTACTCTTTCTTTCTCATGTCATATAGGTAAGGTGATGATCTACCATAACTCATATTGCATCTCGACCTTCCTTGGTCTAGGGGGAGACTTACAACATCCATAGTGATGAACTCTCATTCCCTCTCAGGAACTCTTTATCCTCTATATCAATACACTGGGTTACTGGCATTCGTCCTTCACCTCCTAGCTTGCATGGCAACACACCACATGCAACTTCATCTTAAGCATCCAAAGTACTATTGTCACTTACTATCTTCGTAGTACCATGGTGTATGGTGATCTTAAAATCATGATCTCTTATATGTCATGATTCCTCAAGATCGATTCCTCGGAAACCCTAAACCACTCTAGTCGGGGTTTCATCACCTTCCTTTTAAGAGGAGTGTATCTGAGGTTCTACCACCATCCTTTCATTACATCAAGGACTAGGCTGGCTAACCAAACAACCATTAACTTGATCAACCGATATTGATACATCTGAGTGTTATCCAAACATATCTCTTTTTCCAAACTTAAGGTTAGCCTAACAACCTCTACCTCTTCTAGCCTCTAGCTAAACTAGGCAGTTGCATCCCAACCAGAGCATCCATTACCACTTCTCATCCTTAGGTGTTAGGTAATGTTGAAGACATACACCTCTATGTATTCCACTTATCATCTTATCTCAAACTCTAAGTCTATCTTCCTCAAGAAAACTTTGAACTCATCCTCTTGGTTTTCAAACTCAACCTTGCATAATTCATAGCTCATGATAAAAACATCCTCATAAGATGACTACCTTATTTCTCTTAGTGTTGGTAGACAATCCATGTATCATTCACTCCATAAGGGTATGTTATCATATCTGTCCTCATACCTCATAACAACGTTCCAACTCACATCATCCTTATTCCTGGTGTATGGTATGCGTACTGTCCTATCTCTCACTCCCATAACAAGAGGAAATAAGCATTTGGCGGCCGTCCAAACACAGAGTTCTTCTTGTTCCAAGAGTAGAGATGGTACATCCCACATTGCCAGTACACCTTCAAATCTAAGTTGAAAAGTGCAACTTATGTCTCTATATCACAATCATCTCGATATCAAAGTTACTTCCATGGAAAACTAGTCTCGAACCCACTTGAGTCCACCACAATCCTTGGTCATCTCCTCTAGGTCTATAGTGTGCCGGCACTTTTGGGGTCATCCCTCTTCCCTTATGCATCCAGAGAGTGCCCTACTCATCTGCCCTTGGGGTCCCATGAGTTCATGAAGGTAATCAATCTCCTAACCCATGGCCCTTAGACAATGATAGTTGTTACCTCCCGACCCTATGGTCATGTGCAACTAGGGAATTAGGAAACTCCCACTTCCATCGGTCTTATCCCCCACCTGACCCTAGGATAGACTTATGATTCTATTATAGTACATTTACAACTTAGAACCTTACCCAAGCCTTCATCATCTCTCTCTACATTCAGGGGCTGACTTTCATCCTTTCATATGGGTCATGGAGTCCTGCCTACCTTGGTCAGGCCCCGTACCGGTTACCTCCATGGTAACACATCCACATGTACTTAGATATGGTTATCTATGGGTCTACAGGTTCATTCTCATACCATGTACTTTTCTCTTAGCTTCTCAAGATCCTATGAGACCTCTTTAGGTTTCCTTAAAACCTACAAAATTGGTATACACCTTACAAAGGGTCCCTCTCCCAGGATGGGAGGAAACCTCATCTCTTGATAACAAAGGTCACAAACATCCCTATGATTAGGATTTACATCCACATGAGCATGCTTAACCCTAGCGAGCTACTAAGGCACAAGTCGGCCACCTACTAAACCATGCTAGGTCATACTTGTTCTCATCCTCAACATTGGATACCTTCCTGAGTCATTACTTAGTGGTCAGGGGTTCATCAAACATACCTTAAACATAAGGGGGTTTCCCTTTCCTCTAAACATGAGAAGTACCATGCTCACATCTATAGAAACTCAAATCTCATCATGAGCATCAGGTACACCACTTCCCCTCTTAGGCCTAGGAACCCTAGGTTCACTTTTCTTTATGTAACAGCTGTCCAACTGCATGCTCAACCTTTAACTGTGAACCTAGAATGTCCAAGGTATGTCATGCACTCTCCATGATCCTTCTACTTGAATGACACTTAAGAGTGGAGTCCTCTTCAAGGACAACCAACAAGGTATAAGGCCTCTCAACCTATTACTAAACCTCTTCAAGATCTAAGGAACTCTTCTTCCTATCTCAGAAGGTAAACACCTATACCATAGGCACATAGGTACCAGAAGCCTCATCCTCTCTCTAGGGTTTGGTTCCTCTAATGGCAACCAAGATATCATCAGCCTCCAGGGATCAAGCATGAGGCAACCACTATCATCCACTTAGGTCGCATCGTCCTCAACTCCCCACTGTTCCTCATATCTCAGAATCTAGGCTTCCATCCTTCTTTCTTGGGGTCCTTCTCTCTCTCTAGAGCTAACCCTTCAAACAACCTAACTATTAGAGGTCCTCTCTTCATGAAGGTGGGTCAAGCTTACAAGCATACCCTTACATGGTGAAGCCTATGTTCCAACTTAGGTTTGCTCAAGGTTATCCGTAGCCCTTTATGCTTATCACATAAGCTATCCTGGCTAGGGTTTTAGCCTACAACTCGCACTTCTGACATACTCTGGGTGCATGCTATGCCCTACTTTCATAAGCCCATAGGGTTTCTATAAGTTCTTCTCTAACCCTATCAATGAAGGTGTTATCCTTAGATCTAACATGCACGGACCTTTCTAGGGTTGGGTTGCCAAAGGTTTTAGGTTATCCAACCTCTCATGGCTCATATGAGCATCCAAAAGCATGTCCACCCTCACACTTGGTCTATCATGACATCTAACTCTTCGTGTCATCTCTCTCTCTAACCTCCACTTAGGGTTAGGGTTAGCATCATCCTTAGAGGATGTGCCAGGTCTCTGCTTATAATGGAGGTCTCTACCTCAAAGACTAACTCTCTTTATTTATCCTCCTAATAAGAAGGTCTAGCCTCAAGTCTCTCCTAAGGGAAATCACAACTCATGTCATACAACCTAAGCATGTATCTATTCTTTAGTTTATGCTTAATCTATTAAGCTTATGTCCATGACATCTTATTTACATGCTTTTCATTAATTTGGTGGAGGATTCCTTAGACCTTATCAACCTTACCCATACCACAAGAGGGTGAGGAAAAGAGAGAAAACCCTAATCCTTAAGGTCCTTAATAGCATTTGAGTTGAGAAGGGACGAAGAAGATGAGAGAGTCCTAAAGGTATCTTATTTTGAGTCAAATCCTGAGACATTGGCCAGGAAGTCACACTAATCTGGGAGTCCTCATATTCCGACTAGCGGTGTGGAGGAAAATCTTGCCAACCCCCAAACATGATCCTTTTCTAGACACATCTGTCTTTCGGAAAATCCTCTAATAACTCCCTTGGGTTCTATAGATTTTGTAAAATTTAATAATTATTACAGATTAAATGAGGAACCTATGCTCTGATACCAAATGTAACGACCCCGCCTCCCAGTAACCCCCAATTAAGGGAGACCAAGAGGTCAGAGCTATTATCCTAATTAATAGGATCAAAGGTTTGACAAATAATCAATAACAATTGTCAAATTCTACTAACTAAGCTGAAAGGCTGTAATAAAATAAAACTTTGCATACCTTTTTTTTATTCAAACTGAGGGTAACTACTTCTATCCATAACTGGAGTCTATTCTAACTAATCCTCCTTTGTACTTTAATCCTCATTTAAATCCACATATGTCACTTTATTGTTTGTTCTTTTCACTTGTACCTAAAACGCCGACAAACAAAATGTCGGTCAGCATGAAGCTGGTATGTGGGGGAACAATAATCGTGCAACTATGATAACAACATATTACAGTCAAATAAGATTTAACAAACAACTTTACGTTTTCAACATAACTTCTCAATCCATACATATCCTAGCCTCTGCGATGTCCCTGCAGTGGACTTGGATGCTACCTTCCTTATGGTAGATCCCCATTAAACCCTGCATGATCTTACCTAACATGTAGATCAATATCTAGGGTTGAGTCACATGGTACTACCCATAGGTAGCCCAATCCCTAACTCATGGTGTGCTAAAGAGTCGCATGGTACTACCCAAAGGTATCCCATTTTCTAACTCATGATAGCCTAGACCTTTCTCTAGGTTACCCTTTTTAGCATTAGCAAAGCCACATAAGAGGACTAGGATCTAAGCTAGTCATGTATATATATTTATAGTGATAATCATAGTTACTTTATAGTTACATGAAATAAAAGTCATCCAAGCAGTTATTTTCAGGCAACCGATAAAATGTTCGGGAATCATCGTGAAACTAGAGCAATTAATCATAAATGTAACCACATATCTGTCAGGCTGATTTGAGACAAAATTAATCCAACCAATCAAGAAATCCAAATAGGCAAGCAAGCACATAATGAGATCCTAAAATATGCATACAATTTCCTATTATTGATCATGCCATCAAGATCTATTAAACCTAGCTCGCTCCCTAGGGTTTCTAGTCCACTTTTAGGGCTTCTATTACAATTAGGGTTTCACTTCATTTTTACTATTTTAAACCCTAATTTTATACAATTACTCACAAACCCTAATTATCTCATCTATTCTTCATGAAAGATATTAAGGTTACCTTTACATAACCCTAATTTCGATTTAAAGGCACAATTAAACATCAATTAAGTCCATTATGCCTCTTTTACATTAAAGCTACCATTTTTATCCTTTTAATCCATGACCAGATCATTATGCTCATTTATCATCAATTTGTAGTTCATTATGGTCTAATTCTCATATGAACTCTATTTGTCATTAATTCTACCTTTATCCATTAGAAAACCTGAATTACTACATTAAAGGTATTTTATCCACAATTTGGAACTTTTATACTCAAAATAGCTTAGAATTATCATATCTCAACTTTAATCATGAAATTGAACAATTAAAGCCATTGAGAATCACAATTACTAATATTAGGGTTTCAAGGCCCATTAAAGCATATTTATGCACATGAAGCTCTAAATTAAACCAATTACGTGCAAAGTTCATCCTTTTTGTTCTTAATGTACCTTTTTACAATTAACAGGTTAATATCAACTTTACTCATCCATTAAACCCTACTAAACACATCAATCGTCTCAAAATAGGTTTTTTAATCTTTAATTCATTAAAGTTGATAACTTACACTCTTTTCGAATTGCAAGAGGAATTAGCTTCTAAATATATTTTTAATGGATTCCCCTCATTTTCCTGAGCAACTTTCATATTTTATGCATATTCATCCGAGCTACTACTAAGGAGATATAATTTTTGTAAGAATTGGCTTACTTAACCAATGGCATGCTGCCACGTCCTCCTTCTCCATGCAACGTTGCTCAATTGGAAACATAACGGATTTATGATTCTACCCTTACTTAAGTGGCCGACTCTTTAACCTGTGGGAGGGAAAAATGGTCCAATGACTGAAGGGTTGTCATCAACCTCGCGATGTTTGGCCTGGCCGCCGGCTGCAGCCCTACTCGGGGCTGCCCACTCCTACCTAGGGCTCGTGGACTGCCACCAGAGGTTTCCCTAGCTCTGCCACCCTCTGCCGCACCTGGGGCACCGCCCAACTCGTGGCCTAGCTGGCTAAATAAAGCGCACAAAGCCTGGGACTTGCAGACGACTTGTAGCCATTTAGCAGATGTGGCACAAGTTCCAGAGCACGGAAAGATGGCCTTGCTCTTCTGGTGTTTTTGTGGGAGCATTGGGCTTCCATTGCACCTCCTTCACATCCCCTTGTTGCTCCAGGATAGAGGTACACTCAAGAGTTAGGGTTTGTATGTCAAGAATAAGAAGAAGAAGAAGAAGAAGAAAGAAGGGTATGTGGGATCTCTCTCTTAGACTCAAACCAGGGCTCTACCCTTTATATAGGGGTGTTTGTCCATGCCCTAAGATGACCATTCGTGAGCCAACAAGTTCGTTTCCCAATAGGAACCCTATTCCTTCAAGGAGAAGTAATTCTCTCTCTCTCCTATTTATCTTCTTAATATTCCTTATTTCATGGATAATTAGAAATATGAAAATTATTTCTTTCATTATCTCTAGCCTTGCCTTTTAATCTATTGGCCACAAAATTATATTTTCTTTTAATAGAAAATACCACCTCTTTAAAAATACCACAAAATTCATTCATTATGCATCATATTATCCTCTTATTTTCTATTATTGGTATTTTCTCTTTCTTTTTCTCCATTGGGGCTCCTTGGACCCCAAGAAACTCTAATATTTCGAAATTCCTTTTTAAGGATACTTATTATCATTCTAGATGCATCTATATTCATTATTTCTCATTATCTTGGTTATTTCTTATTAAAATATCTCTTTTTGAAGATTTCTCTTTATCTTTCTTTTTATTTTCCTCATTGGCATCCCTTTTAACATTAGGAATCCTTTGGATACGAAAATCCACGAAGGAGAACTCAATTATACCTCTTTCCACTTATTTCCCACATTTTATCATTGTTTTCAATTTCTTTCTTAATAAAGAAATACTTAATTGATCTTTTCTTTTCTTGTTGCATTCTCTTTGCAAGTTTGGACTCCTTAGAACCCAAGGAACCCAAGAGGCACGAAATCCACCTTTGGATTTCATTCTTTTACCTTCTAGAGGTTTCTACATCTTTCTTTTCTTCATTTTCTTATTTACTCAAATAATGGAGTTTCTTTTGTCTTTTCCTTGTTATTGGACCCAATAGCCAATAAAGCCCACAAAACAACCAACAAGGCTATTGTATTCAAAACAAATTATATCATTATTTGTTCTAATATCTTTAATATGAGAAATTACATTTCTCACCAAAAGAACCCAAAAATTGGGGTTGTAACATGCAGCCTCAGGATTGATCCTCCGACCTTGCTCATCGACCTGGACCACTGTCTGCTTGGTGTGAGCCATGTCTGTAATGTTTGGACAAAAGTGGGGTAAGTAATAAGATTTTTGACTGATTCACCTTACCTAATATCGGTTGGTAGACCAAGAAAGTCGTGTCGCCCGACACCAGATAGGCGACGCTTGAAAAACTGATACAGTTTAAAGTCTAAAGGAGTCCTGATTCAAGAATACCCAATACAAGCAAGTCAGTATCGGGTGGAGGTAAATGCATCTTGTTGCTCGATAGGGATTTGGCCAGTAGTGCAGGCCGATATCGGGTTGCATTTAGTAAAACAAGACTTGCCCGATATGGGTGCCTGATATGGATGCCCGACATGGGCACCGCACGATACTCGTATCGCCAGGCAAAGAATCGGAGGCCGTTACGATCTCAAACTGGTTATTCAAACATAGCGTGCGATAAACTCGGAAAAGGTGTCGCCCGATACAAGTCTCGCCTGACATGAGGTGTCGCCCAATGCGAGTCGGGAAATACAAGTCGGGGCCACGTCGTGAAACAAAACTGGGCGATGAGTCCTACCCGATACACACTGTATCGTTCGGGAGCGCACGACAAGCGTGTTGTGTGATGCGGCCAAAGGAACGGTGAAAAAGAAACTCGAAAGGTGAAACCTGAAACAAAGCAAGTTCGTTGCTCGATACTGGCATCATGTAAAAAGGGTGTCGCGCGACACACGTCTCGCCCGACATGAGGTGTCATGCGATACGGTCTCCCTGATACGTCATGTGACACAATCGATTGATTACTCGATAAGTTGTATCGTGTTATACATGTATCAGGTGAGGTTGCTGGCACGCGACACGGGTATCACAAAGAGATTGGCTGACACGGGAGCTGAAGTAAAGGTAGGATGCATGATACGGGCGTAGGTGAAAAGTAAATGCAGGTGCCCAACACGGTTAAAGTCGAGTTATTATATATAGCATTGGCGACGGGGGGGGGGGGGTAAATCGGGAAAAATAGGGGCACGTGTCACGCAAAGAGGCGAATCATTTCCCAAGACGTAGTAAAATTAGTCTAATCCATCATGTCGTAGGGCGATTTGGCTTCCTAAGCAAGCTTCCCGCCGCACGACATGCATGTCGCGCGGGATCGACGTGTCACGTGACACACTTACATGTTTACGTTTTTTGCCCGATACGGCCAAGCACTTATCACGCCACACAGGGTGTGGTGGCCGATACAACTTTGGGCGATAGAGACGCGCAACACAGCGCAACACGCGATACTCGTAGCTTGCCTGACATGTATTTCAAGGGGCTGACGATGCCACCCAATAGAGGTGAAGGTAGTCCGGTTAGCAATTGTGTGTCGCGCAAGGCGAGAAGGAAGGGAACAGGTTGGAACATGCCCGATAAGATTCTCAAAAGAGTAAAAACAAAAAACAAAACAAGGGTAGAAAACTGAAATCACAGAGCGTTTATGGGTAAAACATCATTGGCATGAAAGAAGGCTTTCAGTCTCAGATAGTACTACTCATCAAAGCTTATAAAAACTAAGTCAGTGGCCCATAAAATGAGGGAGTCCGTGCACGTGGCGCATGCACTGACCCATGCCTTATTACAATGATAATGTTTGTAATGTTTTCTTCAGGAAGGGAAATAACATCCTATGATAGAAAAATAAAACTCGGGCTACCTCCCGATGAGCATTGTAGTTTTCGTCGTTAGCTCGATAGCATCAAATCCTTTACTCCGCTCCGGTGGTTGTTGTTCCAGCTTCTTGTAGGGCCATCTCTGATCTTCTCACAAAAGCTTCGTCTTCATAAAACCTTTTTACTCTATGCTCGTTCACTGGAAAGACTTTTGTCGGACCTTCCTTATCGTAGAGCTCCATCATCCCAGATGGGTAAATATTTGCAACGGTGAAAGGTCCAGACCATCTACTCTGCAGCTTCCCTGAAAAAAGACGGATAGAAGATTTAAATAGCAAAACTTTATCACCTTCATTGACGTCCTTTTTCCTCAGATGTGAATCATGCCAGATCTTGGTTCTCAACTTGTAGATCCTAGCATTTTCATAGGCGTGGAGTCTCAGATCCTCAAGCTCTTGTAGTTGAAGAAACCTTTTTCTTTCCAGCCAGCGTATGGTCCATATTGAGCTACTTGATTGCCCAGAACGCTTTATGCTCCAATTCAAAAGGAAGATGGCAGGCTTTTCCATATATCAGACGGTAAGGTGTGGTACCCAACGAAGTCTTAAAAGCAGTCATGTACACCCAGAGAGTGTCGTCTAACTTAGCCGACCAGTCCTTGTGGGACTTGCCAACTGTCTTCTTCAAGATCTTCTTGATCTGCCGATTGGAGACTTCCACCTGATCGGACGTTTGTGGATGATATGGCGTCGCAACTTTGTGGAGAACACCATACTTACGCAGGAGTGATTCAAACTGTCTTTCAATAAAGTGAGAGCCGCCATCACTAATGAGGGTCCTCGGAACTCCAAACCTTGGAAAGATAATCTTAGTGAAGAGTTTGATCACTGCCTTAGCATCACACGCAGAGGTAGGCACTGCTTCAACCCACTTAGAGACATAGTCGACCGCGACGAGAATATATTTGAAACCGTAGGATGAGGGAAATGGTCTCATATAATCAATACCCCACACATCAAAAATTTCAACTTCAATCCAATCCAATAGCGGCATCTCATTGCGACGGGAAATGTTCTCAGTTCGCTGGCATTCACCGCAAGACTTTACAAATGCATGAGCATCTTTGAACAAGGTTGGCCAGTAGAAACCAGATATTAGCACCTTGGTAGCTGTCCTCTCACCTCCCAGATGTCCTCCATGTGGAGAGGAGTGACATTCGAACAAAATTTTGGGGGCTTCCTCCTCAGGTATACATCTTCTATATAACCCGTCAACACAACGCCTAAACAATAAAGGATCATCCCAATAATAGTTCTTTAAATTAGAGAAGAACTTCTTATTCTGATTATAAGACATATCTGGGGCAAGATGCTTACAGGCCAGGTAGTTGCAGAAATCTGCATACCACGGCCCCTCAGGGTCGGCTGACTGGGCTAAGTAGATGGATTTGTCGGGGTAGCTTTCATTGATGGGCAACGTGTGATCATCTTCTACCTAAATCCTAGAGAGATGATCTGCAACCACATTCTCTGAGCCCTTCTTGTCTTTGATCTCACGGTCACACTCTTATAACAACAGTGCCAACATAACAGTCTGGGCTTTGCATCCTTCTTCTGCATTAGATATTTAATAGCCCCGTGGTCGGTGTGAACAACCACCTTTGAACCCACGAGGTAAGACCTGAACTTATCGAAGGCGTACACGATAGCTAGCATTTCTTTTTATGTAGTCGTGTAATTTTTCTGAGCCTCGTCTAGGGTCTTGCTCGCATAGAAGATAATATGATGCGTCTTGACTCTCTTTTGGCTGAGTACGACCCCTATAGAAAAATCACTGGCGTCACACATAAGTTTGAATGAAGACTCCAATCAGGGGACTGGAGAATTGGTGTAGATATTAAAGTGCCCTTTAGAGTTGAGAACGCCTTCATACACTCCTCTGTGAAGTCAAACTTCATATCTTTTACCAGAAGGTTAGAGAGAGGCTTGGCTATCTTTGAAAAATTCTTTATAAACCGTCGGTAGTAACCGGCATGACCCAGAAAACTATGAACACATGTAACTGAAGTAGGCAGTGGGAGCTTAGCTATCGCCTCAACCTTGGATGGATTAACTTCAATACCTTTACTTGACACTTTGTGTCCAAGAACAATCCCTTCTTGTACCATAAAATGGAATTTTTCCTAGTTGAGGGTGAGGCTATGTTCTTTACATATTCTCATTACGAGGGACAGATTGTTCAAACAGTCATCAAACGAGTTGTTGTACACACTGAAATCATCCATGAACACTTCCATCTTGTCTTCGAGCAGATCTACAAAAATGGCATTCATACACCTCTGGAAGGTAGCAGGTGCATTACAGAGACCAAAGGGCATTCTTCGAAAGGCAAAAGTTTCGTAGATGCAAGTGAAAGTTGTCTTCTCCTGGTCGTCAAAGTGGATGGGGATCTGGTAGAAACCCGAGTACCCGTCCAACCAGCAGAAGTAGGAATGATGGGCCAGGTGTTCCAACATCTGATCGATGAAAGGAAGGGGAAATGGTCCTTGCGGGTGGCGGTGTTAAATTTCCGATAATCTATACACATCTGCCATCAAGTGACCATCTTGGTGGCCACCTCGACCCCATCATCTCCCTTGACCAAGGTCATCCCCCTTCTTGGGAACTACTTGGATTGGACTCACCCACGTCCTATCACTGATAGTGTAGATAATTCCAACGTCTCAGAGCTTAACTACTTCTGTGCTAACGACTTCACGAAGCTTTTCATTCAACTTTCTTTGCGGCTGGGCATACGACCTAGAGTCCTCCTCCAGATGGATCTGGTGCATGCACACCAAAGGGCTTATCCCTCTCAGGCTCTTGATTGAGTAGCCCAAGGCTTTCCTCTGCAGCCTTAACTCTTTGAGCAGCTGGTTTTTCTGGAAATCAGTTAACTCCGAGTTGATGATTACCAGGTGTATCTTCTTTTGATCTAGAAAATGATACTCAAGGCCTTTCGGTAAGACTTTTAGCTCTGGTGGGACTTCCTTTTTCTATTCTTCAGTAGGGGCTTCTCGGAGAGCGGCATATCTAACTGTCTCAATCAGATCTTCATCCTCAGTCATTTCTTCAATATCCATATAGGCCAACAATTCCCTCACCTCAGGATAATCGATCTCTCGTAACTCGCTAGTTAAGTCGCGCATCAAAGGATCTACCATGGCCTTCTCTTCCTGTACTTTGTCGCATAACTACTGATAGCTCTCAACAAAGTAGGAGGATTCAAAGAACGAGGGGACCCTCATACAATCACTGATGTTGAAATTGATGTGATCTCTTCCAACACATATCGTAATCATTCCCGCCTCAACATTGATAAGAGCTCGGCCGGTGGCAAGGAAGGGTTGCCCGAAAATGATAGGGCAGCTCGGATCTTCTATGGTGTTAATCAAAACAGTATCGCAAGGGATAAAGAAACACCCCACTCGGATGGGCACATCTTCAATGACACTGACTAGCCGGGTGAAGGTATGGTTAGCTAGTTGTATCCTCATGTTGGTGCTTACCATATCGGTGAGCCCCACTCTCTTGGAAAGGGAAAGAGGCATCAGACTGATGTTGGCCCATAGGTTTGCTAGACCTTTCCGAGTTACATTATCTCCAACTTGAAAGGGGATAACGAAGGCCCCTGGATCCTTCTTCTTCAAAGTCGTATTAGTTTTGACGAAAGAACTAGACATCTTGGCAAGCTTCATAGTCTCTACATATTCTCCTTTCCTTTTTCTTGTTATCAGGTCCTTTAGGAACTTGGCATTAGAGGGCATTTCTTCAATGGCATCTAGGAACGAGACGTCCACATGCAACTTCTTTATAGCGGCCAGAAACTTTTCATACCTTTTCTTCATTTGGGCTTTTACCAACTTATGTGGGAATGGTACGCGGGGTGCGTACTTATCTGGATGCTCTTCAGAAGAGACGTCGTTAACCTTATCTTTGACTACTTTCTTTGACTTCTGCGTAACTTCTTCCTCAACAACCTCTGTGCTAACTCCTTCGGCGGGTGTTGTTTTTGATGTTACTTTCTTCTCAATGGTTGGTGATACAATCGTTCCTGGCCTTAGAATGTCCATTTTTGCCGTCTCATGTTCTCATGGGTTGGCTTCAGTATTGGAGGGGAAATGCCCCACCTGATGGTTGATGGATTGGGTGAGGCTTGCCAGCTGCTGATCAATCTGTTTGTTATACTACTGGAGCTCCCATATCTGGGTAGAAAAACCACCCATCTGTTGCTGCATTAGTTTGAGCAGAGCCATGCTATCCACTGAGCTCTTGTGCATCTTTTCATTGATGTTGTTCTGTCTCTTGGCGAAGGACATAAATTCTATCGTCAAAGACGGTCGTGGTTGCTGGTTTTGTTGGGAGGCCCTCTGCTACTGGAACCCTATCTGTCATTGCTGATTTGATGGTCCTCCCGAAGGTTTCCCACTCACCAACTGGTGAGAGTTTTTAGTAGCACTGGTGTCCCCATAAGAGAAACCAGGATGGTCGGGCCATCGATATTGTACAAAACTCACATTCTCTATAAAGTCCCCTTCGAGATCTTCTTGGGGTGCGGTGTGTGGGCAGAAATCTGACATGTGGTCGGGCTCTCCGGAGGTGACACAACTATTCATGACCTCCTGTCGAACCTTCCCTTTGTAACCTTGCTCCTTGAGGGACTAGACATCTGTCATCATCTTGTCAAGCTTGGCTGTGAGGGCCTCCATAGCCTTAGATTCACCTGGAGTAGTGTGACTTAGTGACTCTTAGTCGTATTCTCCGTCTTGTTGGTTCGTAGCCATGTTTTCAATAATCTCCCTGGCTCTTTGGGCACTAAGTCCCAAGAAATCACTACCGGCGGCAGCATTCAAGGACTTCCTCTCAGTGGGGCACACCCTATTGTAAAATGTGGTGATGCACTTTGGTTCCAAAAAACCATGATGTGGGCATTCACGCTGGTAGCTCTAGAATCTTTCCCAAGTCTCATGAAGATTCTCCGAGGGCTTCTGGGAATACCTCATGATCTTGTTTTGACATTTGACGGTCCTCTCGATGGGGAAGAACTTGGCAATAAAAGCATTGGCAAGATGCTCCCAATCAGGGAGGCTCCCATCCTATAAGCTGGTGTACCATTCCAGTGCCTTGTCCCTCAGTGAGAACGGGAAGCACTGGATGTAGATATGTGTCAGCGAGACTCTATTAATCTTATAGGCGTTGCACGTCCTTTTGAATGTCGTTAGATGATTATACGGGTTCTCCTCAGAGGTGTTTCCACCGAACCTATTATGTTGTAGGAGCTGGAGGAAGGAGGGCTTCAGTTTGAAGTTGGTGACGTTTAGAGGCTGTGTTACAACCAGGTTTCTCTCTTCATTAGCTCGAACTTGAACGAACGAGAGAAGAGAGCGAGCTTCAGGGGCTTGGTCAGCCATGACTTGTCAAGAGCTTAGATGACCTAGAAAGAAAGAAAGGAGTACCTGGAAAGAAACAAATGTGTAAGAGTGTTGTATAAATTACGAACAGTAAATATTATGTGCAGTAAATAATTGCAGTATTATATGCATATGTACAAGGTTTTGGCAAAGTTCAAGTGAAACTAAAGTTCGTAGAACGGTTCTCTTTGCCTATCCCTGACAACGGTGCCAAAAAGTTGACGAGCCTTAAACGTGGGTCCAAGAATAGAATCATGTCTAGGTTATCAGACTTTAGAAATTTATAATACCTGAATGTTTAAGACACCTGCAACTAGCACAGGGTCAAAGTAGTTTGGGGTCTAACACAGGGATATGAAGAACGACGTTTCAGAACTTGATTTTCACTTATCTAAGCACATCAAAAGAGGGTGCAAGAAAAGGGGGTGTTGTAACATGAACTAAACATAAGGAAACAAACAAAGACCCTATCTCCAAAAGGAGTTACAAGAAATATTTAAGTTTTGGGGTTTAGATATTTTTATAGGTGTTTTAAATAATAGAATCTGATGAGATAAAACTATCATTGAGGTAAAGCACGAAGGAAGAAAACTTAGGCATAACAAGCAGCAACAGAAAATATCCTGCAACCTCTTCTCTCAAAGAGGATACCTCTAACTACGCACCATTTCCCTTTTGCAAGGGCAGTGGGTGTAGATTAGAGTGAGAAGATAAGTCGGGGCGGCCCTAACCCTAGGTACTCTCGTACTCTCGGGACAGACCAAACTCTAGAGCTATGACTTCCCTCTCCCAAGGGAGTCGAATGGGAAACACGATTCAATAGCTAGTCAAAACATGATCCATGCATAAAAGGCTAGAGTTCAGATGCTATAAAGAAATCATCCACCAAAAAGGAACCAAACATAGAAAAATAGGTATTAAACTCTACTAATTCCCTACTCATAGATATGTAAAGAGGTTTTAGTTACAAGGCATAAGTAATGAAAGTAAAATGCTAAAAAGGGAAGATAGGTATCAGCTTCCTTGATTTAGAAAGGCAATAAACAACAGCGAACCCCTAAAGGACTGCTAACCTGGTACCGGACAGGAGCTCTGCCCGATACACCTATGTCGGGCAGCTGACCCTCTCAGGCGATAGGCGTGACGGCCAGGGCATATCAGGTAGAACTTTCTACCCGATACAGCCATGTGGGGCATCCAGCCCTCTCGGGCGACATGCCATAACTGTTAGTCCGTATCGAGTTCGGTATCGTTTTAGGTTAGGAATTGCTTAGGTTCTCAGGTTCCTTGTATCAAGTAAAGAGGGACAAGCCGTCTCGGGTTAAGGCCCATCTAGGGACCCGACATGGGTGGCCTTTCTGGTCATATCGTGCTGCTGTGGCTACCGGGATAGGTTCTACGTGAACTCCTCCCACCCCTCTCAGGTTGGGGGTGTGCTCACCTAGTATCGCCTGATACGCCTTAAAACATGACACACTAGCTCCTGATGTCTTTCTGAAGTTAGCTCTCATGGGGTTCCGACCCGTCCCATCGGAGTCCTGTAGCTGCTATTTATAGGCAACACCCGGTAGAGGTTGCGGTCCTTGTGGGGCCATGTGTCCTTCATCGACTCCGTTTACGTGGCTTCGGGGATGGTCAACATGTTGTCGCCCGGTACGAAAGGCGTCGCGTGCCGGGTTGCGAGCATATCGGGTGATCCTGGAGGGCAACTGCTTCTGATGAGTAACTCGCATCGCGCAACACGCCTGTATCGGGCTGATGAGTCGTGGCAGGCAAAGCTCCCTGTCGAGTAGATAGCGCACCGCTTGTCAGGGCTCCTCACGCGACACGCTCGTATTGGGTTGCTGCAATATCGGGCAACGACCGCGACGGGTAAATGGGTGTGTCGGGAGACCAGTAAAAGGGCCGATGCAGGTGCTCGTTGTAGTCTTGTAGATGGGTCGGGACATGCCTTCTTGCGGACTTTTGGTGAAAAAATGAGGGAAACCTCTACAAAAGACGGGAAAAGAGTCAGGAGCATAGTGTGGGTTACTTCTGTGCAACAACAGGATAAAACGGAGAGGAAAGCAATTTAGAAGGAAGGTTTGACAACTAAATATGGGCCCTAAATATCCATAAAATGGGTGTTATCAATTACTTTTTCTGTGTTTTCCGTATAGTGTAATTAGTCAAATTTTCATAAAGGTAACTCGACCGATTGCACTTGCACCAAAACCAATTTGAAGCATCAATCGAGTTTGTCCTATGTGCAACTCGACCGATCGCTTGAAATCAATTTTGTTGAGTGCAGGCATCGATTAAGTTCTGTGAATGTGAAACTCGACCGAACCAAGGAATTCTCAAAATCCATCAAGGGATCGGTCGAGTTTGGATCTCGATCGATTAACAACATGTAATAAATTTTGGAAAATGCCTTTGGAGTGATCAAATGTTTAATTAAGGGTTCCTATTTTTTTCTCATCTTAGTTATAAGTCATATCGTCAATACAAATGATTACAAAAATCATCTAAGGTGATTTGGAGTGTTCTCCACAAAAGTGCATTTGCATTGCTTTTGACTTGAACTAGAACAAGCTAGGGCTTGATAAATTTGATCCTTTTCATGTACCTAATCCCTAAAATCAATCTCAAACAAACGTATTAGATACATATGATTCATTATCAAAATATGACAATGTGTAACACTTAGGTCAGCACGACATACCTCAAGGACCATTATTTGGTCATGTTCATCCACATACACCTCTAACATCATATTTTTCTTCAAAACTATAAGAACTGAAGTAATATGACATCATCACCACATACATGCATACATACATACATACCTACGTACGTACGTACATACATACATACATACATACATTGTAACATACCAAATTCTAGAATTTTGTCTTTTGACCCTATTTCCCATCTTTTCCTTTCATTTCTATCCTTATTGGCCTTTCTATTTAATAGTGGAATTTATAGTGGTTTAGTGAACATTTATTCACTAATTGTACCAATATAAGGGTTTATGCACAAATACCCCAGTGAAAGCTTAATTACCATAATTAAGTGCTATAAACCTTAATCTAACTTTTTGATTTTATTTGAAAACATAAAATGAGGCTAAGTTTCAAATTTGGTTTGAGTTGGATGTTGTTTGTGCAAGTTCTGCAATTTTAGGTACATTTTGGACTTTTATGCAATTTACCCAATTGGGAGGTTTTCTTTGCAAGTTATCAACTGAATTTTAATCCGTATGTCTTCCCTTACCATTAATGAGATTTTAAACCATTGGAGAACCTAGTTTCACCTTGGTTTGATGGTATTTCTTTCCAAGGGCATTATAGGGATTACCCTCTTTATAAAGATGCTTATCTTTAAAAGCTATCAACCAATGAGGTTATTTCTTTCTTGAAAAATGGTGGGGATGGCCTTGAAGGATATGTGGGCTCTTAGGACCGAATTTTGATATCCACGAAGAGTCCATGAGCTATCCTCTTGCATGGCCATCAAGCCCAAGGCTAAAGACACATGGAAAGTCCCTTAAGACACCTCATGCTTCACCTCTCTCTTTATATAGCCATGTATACCCCTTCCCAACTCACAATTTGAAAACTCTTGCTCTCCTTTTCTTTCCTCTAGCTTAGATAATAGTTCCTTCTATATTTGGCCACGAAGTTTCTATCCCAAGGTAATAGAGGGAGCCTACCTTGGTGAAGAAGGCTCCAAGGGCTTCCAAATTGCTCTATTAGGGTTTCTAAAGCTCCTCCTTGGTAATTTCGACCAAAACTAGTAAGTTTCCTCCCTTCCTTCCCTATTTTCATATTGTTAGTCTTCCTTACACCTTCTTCTAGGTCGGAACCATGACCATACATGGTAAAACTCCACTTAAAACCCTAAAACATCTCATCTCCATGCTCTTTTGCTAGGGTTTGCACCTCTAAAGTGGAGAAGGTAAGGCAATTCAAGAAATGGGCTACAGCAACGGGCGGTAAGTGAGAGAAAGCTCCATCTTATGTCTAGAAACATCCCCTAGGTCCCATCCCCCACGCCTGGGTTAGCATCCGTTTGGCGTGCCCCAGCCATCGCTCCTCCACCCTCCATGATCAGCGCCTCGGAGGTTTGGGCCTCTCCGGGCTCGACCTTCTCCACCCAGTTCGTTGAGCGCCACCCCCAAAATCACATCATCAGCCTCTCCACCCTGGTAAGTCCCAGTCTGGCGAGACCTAGCTTCCGCACCCCCGTCCTTCTCAGTTTGCACTTCAGAGGAGAGTGTCGATCAGTGCTCGGCCTTCTCCCCCCTATTGGGCGAGCTCAGCCTTGATCTTCTCAGCGTTGTGGGAGCATTATCATTTCAGGTAACCGATAAGATCAGGCACATCCTCCCCTCCCTCATCTCCCGACATTAAATCAACTTCCTGGTGCGCTCAGCTATGACATTTTAAAGGTACATCCTCATAACTCCTCCAACCCTTTCACTCCTCTATATTAAATCCTAGAGCTTTAGACTGCTCCCGAGGCACCTCGCTTGCAAACCCAAGATATTATAGCGACATGCAGACCTTTAAACCTTAACACCTATTTTCCTCAACTATAGAGGCTGGGGTATTTTCACTCTCAGTGGCGCCCAGGACAGTCTAATACTCCAAAACATCCTTTTCAAAAAGTCTCAACTAACTACATACCATTCTGCCGGCTATCGCTTTCCCCCTGTGCCTTAACTGTAGTCTCATCAGTCTCGATTCTCTACATCCCAGAGAATATCCTTTTCAAAATTACTCACCTGCCAAGATTACATCATGAGAACGGGCGGCCTGCTCACCATGGCCTCATGCATAAACAAGACCCGTCTATCCAAAAAAGGCAACACAAAAATCTCCAGGATTGCCCTAAAACAGAGTAAACCCTCGGCGTTTGACGACAGCTCGATGGTTTCAGAAACACCTCCATAAATGGACTCACATTTCACCTTCATGGAGTTCCCACTCTCAAACCCTGCATACTCTACCAGTGTTCCCCTACCGAAAGCTTGGATCTACCACAAGTTTGACCTGTCACCGTGATCCTGCATGATCAACATTGGTCACCGTTCCTTCCCGGTGAAAGTCACTTGGTTTTCCCAGGCTGATCACCACTGGAAAAACAAAGCTTCAACCCTCCTCATCTCTGAGGGTTGGGACCTGTTGATCTCAAACCTCAAGCTCAAGCCGGAATGGTCTATCTTCATCAAGCCGACCGGAAATTGATCCTTCCTGGCATGGGTTAGGGATTTCAATGCCGACACACCACTTGAGATAGCACATTTCTATAAAAAATACGACCAAGAAAGCTCAACTTCATCAAACTCGGCTGATCAGCTCTTCGTTTGGAATGTTTATCAACCCCCACTAGGAACAAAGGCATGGCCCATCTCAGTCTCCTCTTGCTCAGAGGAGGAAGATGTTGCGGACACAGTGACAACACCACATCAAACAAGCTCCATCGCAGCAAGGTACCATCTTTTTTCCTCCCAAAAGAAAAAAAAACGACCAAAAAACTCACTCTCTCTTCGCTCCACAAAACCCTAAACCCCCGATCCTTCATAGTGGACGAAATCATCCCAAAAGACATGATTATCCTAAACTGCACTTTTCCTATTTTAGGACAAGCAAAATCTATACACCTCATCAACAAACTCCTAGAGGGAAACCCCACCGCCCAAATATGGAGAACGACCCCTCCCAGAAAACCTTTTCGGGCTGTTCACTGTTCTCTTTGCAATAGTAAGCACCATTCGACTTCCAGATGCCCTTTCCGCTTTACCTGCTTCAGATGCCACCAAGTAGGTCACACCAAAAGGTTCTGTAAAGCTCGCCCACCCCCTGTTAAGATTAGAACTCATGCAGACTCTGAGCTTTTCTTCCCTAGGTACTCTTCTGGAAAAGGTTCGACTTTCTACGAAAACCTCCGAGTTCCAAAAAAAAAGAGATGCGGACTTCAAACACACAAAACAACCCCCTCCCTTTCCCCCACTCACAAGCAATGCTTTTGCATGCCTTGCAAACCTCCCGCCCGAACATGCAGGCACACCCAAAGCTTGATACCAGCATAAAAACACCAGAGTTGTGCCTATATCAAAACCCTACCACAAGCCACCAAACCACTTAGCTTCTCCACCAAAACCCCGCTCCTCCTACGCTCCCTCCGTTACCTCCAATCACTACTCATACACCTTACCTGCACCATCAGTCATGAAAACTCCGGAACACCTTGAATATGCGATAGCCCTTGACCTACCGGCAAACTCCATGAGGCTACTCAAAGTCCTGACCTTGAGAAGCATCCTCATCTCAATTGAAAACAACATAGACAACAACCCTATAAATGTCCTAGATATCACCTGATCTCTAGCCCTCCTCATCCTGGGACATACTATCCTCAAGCCAAAAATATTTTCGCCAACTCAACTGATATACACTGTTCTTGAAGGTACAAAAATCAACCATCTCTTCAATCAGGTTCTCACAATACCATGTGGATCTAGTTTCATTACATCCAAATTGTCAAAATGGTCGGCTGACCTTGGAGCTTACGCAGCTCCAGTTGGCGGCTACGACTGGGTTGCAATCACGAACCTCCCACCCCACCTCTGGGAAGTTTAGTTTTTTCAGAGGCATAGCCCACTCCATCGGGGCTACTCTATAATACATCAGCCTGGAAACCCTACATCCTACCCAATACATTAAAGCCTTTTGCCTCCTTACAGTCAAAGCAACAATTTCCTTACCACCTTCCATCAACATTAAGATCGGAGAATCAATCTATAACATCAAACTGTCAGCCGAACATCCTTATGAAAATAGAACAACCTTCTCTGATCTTTCAAACCATCCACCTTCATGGTTTTGCCCAAATAAAGATAGAAAGACACCTTCCCTTACTCATTTTACAAGTGATCGACACCATGTTTGGGAAAGAAAGAACTCAAACAACACCTCCTCCGATAACACAAACCTCCTCACAAGTAGGAAAAGAACCAGAACCTCCACTCCCTCCCTACATGGAAACACCTCTCCACCATCTGGCACCATTTTCCCCTCCCCAACGTCTACCAAGGGAAGCTGCCAAGAACAAAACCCAAACCAAACCTCTTTAAGAAAACATAAGCATTCCCAGCTAAAGGATGTCAGCTCTTCGCAGAGTCCTCAGAAGAAGAGCCCAAAACAAAGGCAAGAAGATAGCTACACCCAAAAGCTTATGATGCAAGGTCCAAAAGAGGCAAACAAAAATATCATAGTCAACAGACCAGATTCAGGTACATCCACAAACACTTCTCTCAGCTCATCCTGTGCAAAATCTTCTATGCTTAATATCTCTTCCCCACCTTTTACAAAGTCTTTAAACTGTGACATAGACAACATTGAGGACCTTGCATCATGGTCAAACATCAATAGTTTTATGAAATTTGCTAAAAATATAGGAATACATCTCGAAGATGAAGATAAGGCTCATAAAACCGTAGATGACATTGAACTCTTTATGGGTTGGTCAAACAAAAGAGTTTTGGAAACTACCAAGAAAAACCTTGAACTTCTCAAAATCGACTAGCCTGCTTTTAGAGCTGACCATCTCCCATCATATCATTTCCACCAAATATGCGTCTTTCTTCTTGGAACGTCTGTGGGGCTGCAAACCTCCAAAGACGTAAGGAAATCCGCTCACACATATACAAAAATAAAATAGACCTAATCACTATCCAAGAAACAAAAACTAGTCTTTCCCCTTTTGCTCTCAAAACCATAGGAGGTAACAGAATCACTGACTGGGTCCAAATCCCCCCCACTGGCTTTAAAGGGGGGCTCTTAGTTGGTTTCAACAATCTTACCTTCTCTGCCCTAAACACCACCACTCTAGACTACTCCATAACCATCGCCTTTAAAAACACATCTGATGGTTTTTGTTGGAATTTTTCTGGGGTTTATGGTGAACTTGGACAAAACAAATCTACCTTCTTGACTGAACTAAAATCGCTCATGACAAACTATCATTTGTCTCCCTGGGTTATCAATAGAGACTTCAATTTGATAACCCAAAACTCTGATAGAACAAACCCCACAAATTCTGCACAAACTATGTCTGCAGCTGACAAACTTTTCAGCCATATCCTCACAAAACATGCATTGATTGATATAAAACCATCAAATACATCCTTTACATGGTCCAGAAATCAAACTTTCGCCAGACTCGACCATTTCATCTGCTCCACCCTATAGGAAGACAAACACCCTGTCTCCACTATTCACATCTCTCACAGATCCATATCCGATCATTTCCCTCTAATTCTAGACACTAATACCATTTCATGGGGTCGGCGCCCTTTCAAATTTGAAAATGGTTGGCTCTCCATAAACAACTTTACCAACACCTGTGTTGAGCATTGGAAATTAGCCGACTCCCAAATCACAAACCTAGGACTCCACATTCTCCAAAACACAAAAAGCATCAAAATACACATCAAAAACTAGAAACTCACAAACCCAAACAAGCTCTACGAAACACAAAAAAACCTAGAAGAACAATTCCTCTTTGTGGACAAGGACCCATCAGCAGACCCTGCTCTTGTCCTGTCCATTAAAGCTGACCTTGATTTCACAAAAAAGTGTATTGACACCAGGTGGAGACAAAGGGCTAAAATCACCTGGGCAAAGGAAGGGGATAAAAACACAAAGTTCTTTCATAAAATATGCAACAAAAATTATCGAAAAAACTCCATCACATACCTTCGAATAAATGATAGGATCTCAACCCACAAACAATCTATCACAAACCACATCACAGACCATTTCAAAAAAATCTTCAACAACAATCACAACCCCTCCTGCCTAAATGACTTGGACTGGTCTATGATCTGCCCTACAAACATAGAAAACCCTCAAGACCTTATAAAACCTTTTTCCCCAGGGGAATTGGACTTGGCCAAATCTACATTAGGATTAAATAAATCGCCTGGACCAGATGGTCTTAATGTAGAATTCTACCTTGCAAACTGGGATCACTACAAAATTGACTTCCTAGCTCTGCTTAAGACCTTCTACAAAAGTGAAAAACCCCACAACATCATCAAGCACCTAAACCAAACTTTCATCACCCTAATAAAAAACCAATCAACCTGACCTTATCTCCCAGTTCAGACCCATCAGCCTTATCAACACTTCATACAAAATCTTAGCAAAAACTCTAGCAAATAGAATAAAACCACTCATGAAAAAAATCATTCCCCTCAATCAAAACACCTTTCTCAAAGGTAGAAGCATACAAGATGTGTACCTGATGGTTAATGAAACAATACATCTCTGCCACAAAAATAGAACACCTCTACTGGCCATCAAATTGGACTTTGAGAAAGCCTTTGACTTTGTCAGCTGGAACTGTTTAACAAAAATGCTCATTGGCTTTGGTTTTCCACACAAATGGGTCAAATGGATACATGCTTGCATTTCCACAAACCACTTTTCAACAATTATAAATGGTGTTCCATTTGGTTATTTTCATAATTCAAATGGCCTCAAACAAGGCAACCCCTCTCCCCCTACCTGTTTATTATCATCACAACCATTCTCACTCGTATGATACAACTTGGAAAAATCAGTGGCCTCATTAACTCACCAGAGGAATGCAAAGAAAACATTATACAATTTGTTGTTGACACAATAATCCTCTCCTCCCCATAAGACGCCTCCTTACTCAATATCTTCAGAATCCTAGGCATTTTTCCTATATTTTGGGGCTAAAAATAAATCTCCACAAATCATCCATCTTTGGGGTTCACCTTGAACAATATGTCTTGGAAAGATACAGAGATCTCCTTAGATGCAAGATTGATGACTTCCCCATCCAATACCTAGGACTCCCAATTACCCCCACAACATCACAAATTCTACCTGGTCTCCCATCATGGAGAAAATAAATAAAAAACTCTCTGATTGGACAAATAACTTTCTAAATCTCTCAGGAAGACTTACTCTCCTAAACAGTGTCATCACTCCTATCACCACACACTTCCTGAGTTGTATACCCCTTCCATCCAACACTAAAACAGTCCTTGACAAAGTGAGAAGGAAATTCCTCTGGAATAACTATCACCCATCCACAAAATCCGGAAAACACTACCACCTTGTAAATTGGAAAACTATTGCTGCACCTTTAGACCAAGGTGGATGGGCATTCTAAACATTGAAACCCATGCCTTCTGCCTCATAATGAAAATCATCAACAGTCTGGTCAAAAATAATACAAAAATATGGTCGAGCCTGATCAACTTCAAATACTATCAAAAACCCCCTCCATGGCATAAAGTTCCAAAAAAATCAGCCTCACCCCTTTGGAAATTCATAAACAAAAACATCCAAATTATAACCCAACTCATCAACACTCCTCCACACTCCCACCAAAAAATCTCCTTCTGGAACGATCCCTGGTTTGAAAAAAATTATGTTCTAAACCTGCACACAAATTGGACCATCCCAGACAATCTCTTCAAGATCAACATTGACAAGGCCCTCCGCCTTCTAACCAGCAACAGAACAAACTATCTCAAAAGATGCATTCTCATGCATCTCAAACCTGACGACCTCTGTGCCTTAAAGCAAACACTTGAAAACAATTCATCAAACAATATCACTTGGCGATGGGGAAACTCCTACTCTGTCAAGAAAGCTTACACTTACCTATCCTTCAGAGGCTTTTCCCCACATACCAAAAAAATATGGAAACAAAAATGGCAACAAAAACATAAACCATTTCTTTGGCTACTCCTTCACAACAAGCTGCTCACTGGAGAGAACCTTTCCAAGAAGGGCTTCATTGGTCCTTCCAGATGCCCTCTTTGCAAATTGGACTCTGATTCGGTAGAACACATCTTCTTCAAGTGTAACACCTCACTAAACATCATCTCACACTACACACGAAATCACCAATTAGAAATCAAATCAGCTACCTTACCCCTTCAGATCACACCAAACAGACACTACAACTCCTTCAGGGGAAACAAAATCTTCATCATCATCAGTGGGAACCTTTGGCTTGAGAGAAACAACAGAATATTCAACAACAATAAAAAAACGAGGCAAAATATTATCTCACAAATAGATGCATATCTTCACTTGCTCTCAATATGCAGGTAAGCAGGTCCTAGATAGGAAGGAGGACTCCGAAGAAGGTGAATCTAAAGCCCATTTTCTGTGACCTGAAGGCCATGGTGGACAATGAAACAGGCGTCAGTTTGCTGCAACAACTTTAGTGATACCATCTGTCCAGGAGCTGAAAACTTTTCTCAGATATTTTGGATTAGTGCTACTAGAGGCTTGTTAAGGGGTGCCTCCCCCAAAAAACTAAAACATCTCTCTTTTCTTCACCCACCAGAACATTTTTCTTTCGTATTCACACCCTGTACGAACTTGCCAAAGCATGTGTTTGCTTGCTTTGTTTTATCTTAATATATGCTATGACCTTTACCTTCAAAAAAAGTGGAGAAGGTGATCTTTGCTCAAGAAAGGAGCTTGGCTTGGAGCAACCAGACCTTCTAATCTCAGAATCCTTTCAGTTTGAACCTTATTACCTTCCTAGAGGCAAGTTTTGTTAACCCCCTTCTCATATATTGCTTAGTACATACTTAAAACACATGCTTCTATGTTGATAATCGATGATTTCCATCTCTTTTTACCATGTTCTTCTAAGGTTTTGGTTTCTTGCTATTTTATCATCTCTAGAATCTCTAGTTTGGTTATCTAAGAAACTTCAAACCTGATCTTGGGCCAAATGATGTTTTCTCCCTCTCCTCTCTCTTTAATTATCTCGATCAGTTTGATGATGTGGCAATTTCCTATTGGTCAGTATTGAAAAATTCACATCTTCTAAACCGCTTATCCAAATTTGACAAATAAATATGTTTTGGAATTGGAAAATTAATATCTATCTAATAAAAATATTTTCAAAGTCTGGTTTCATGGTTTGACGAAGGGTGATTTTGTAAAACGAATTTAATGCATAAAATCCATAAAAATTACATCTTAATCATCATAACTCCAAAGTTAACATAAAAATATGTTTTCTTAATCAGAAGAACCTAACTAAGTCTATGGTAATGTTTTCATAGTCTAAATCGAGATTTTTCTATAAAAAGTAAAAATATGGGTTTTCTCTACCTTAATGCATATATATCATTCTAATACATGTATACAAATTGAAAATAGGAAAAATTGAGCATGGACTCAATCAAGTGATGAAAGTGGGTAATATGAATCATAATGAAAGGTATGTGCTATGTATGTGCAATCCCTATTTATGTATGTGCATTTACACCTTAAGTTGGGAATAATTGTGCCTTAACCTAATTTTCTAGGATGATGCTTTATTAAACCCTATTTCATATACTCTTGAATCTTTTGCTATACTTGCCTCATAAATCAGTTTTGGAACATTATTCTTGGGTCTTGGTACCCCACTGCCATGTTTATTGATTCATATAATTATTCTTTCCATGACTACTTTTTCTAGCATGTGGATTTATGTTCTATTTAAAATAAAGTAGCGGTACTTATGTACAACCACCCACAGAGGGCATGTAAGTAATCACCCTGAGGAATGTATTATTCTCCCCATTATTTGGAGGTGACTGGGAATGTCTTATTCTCCCCTCACCTAAGGTTAGAGGTCTGGTAGGTGCCTCAAACCTACTTAGTTAGATAGACATAATTATCTTACATGCAAATCCTCTTTATTATATTTGTTAATGGCAAGCTCTTTGATATATAGCCTCATACTCTTGTTATCTTCATCATATGATGAACCCTAGCCTATTTTTATTTGCTTTACCTATCTTGATATCCTAGACTAGTTTTGTGACACATACTTTTCTTCCCTTTCCCTTTTTGCTGGGTGCCTTCCCAACCACCCAGGTGTTGAGCAAGGTGATAAATAAGACAAGGAAGATCTTAGCTTCTGGCTTGGACTCGGTTGATGGAGATGTTACTTGGAGACAAGATTGTACTCGTCTAGACTTCCCTCTATCTAGATCCTGATTGTGTGTCTTGATGTAAACCCTCATGGGAGAATTTGATGTATTTTTGTAAACCTTTTATGAAATTGAATATAGTCAGTTATTTTTTTATTCCGCTGCTTTCTAATGGTCTTTTGTATACCAATGTTTAATAATTTTGGAAAATTTATGCCCATTCCATCATACCTCTGAGAGTGTTTGGAATGGATGTCAATTCTTCAAATTTTTAGTAAAGGGGTGATCACACTCTTTTACAGCATGGTATCAGAGCCCATGGTAGTCGGAATTTGACTATTTCAGTTTTGTCTCCCTAATTAGAATCCCTGCCTTACATAGTTCCTTTTGGTGACATGGTTTCCCTACGCTTGATCTATGAATGATGAAAGGTTGATTTAGGACTCTATAGTTCCACATTAGTATCATGATGAATAAAACCATAAAATACTCATAACTAAAATATGCATAACTTAATGTTGTTTAGGTATGGCTTTAGGCAACTATTAGGGCATGAAGTTGAAGCAAATGTGTCTAGAAAGGACCAGGTTCTGGGGGCTGGTAATATTTTCATCCACGCCACTTTCTTGGTTTATGAGGACTCCCAAATCCATATGATACCGACCTGGCCTAATCTGAAATGGATTGTTCGAAATAGTTTGCTTTTAGGCAATAGTGACCTTAGACATCTATGTTGTATATCTTTGGGAACCCTAAGTTTTAGGTGTATGATGACTTGTTGAGGATGGATACCCAATATAGTTCCCTTATGACCCATATAACCACATGTTTGGATAGTTATCCCTAGAACCTAAACTTTGAAGTTTGGTTTTTAGTAAGCAATCAGAGTGCGCAGTGAAGTATGATGTATCTTATATATGGTCTAGTTAGACTCACCCTTTTACTTCTAGATTAGTTTGGCTTGGTAGGTCAAACCTTTTAAGGGGTGGAGAGTAGTTGGTTTGATGATGTTTGGGTAGTTAGATTTTGAGGATGAAATCCTTTCTAAGGGAATGGAGTCATGTAACATACTGAAATATAGCTACTCTGACTTTAGAAACCCTAACTCCCTAATTCAGAAGTTAGTGTGCTTGAATCCTTAGTTTTGACCAAACAAGTTATAGTTCTAACCACATGTTTCTTTACATCCAAAAGAACATATAACGATCATCTAATGAATAGTTCATATATTTGAACCCTAATGAATATCTAATGCACATAATAAGAGTAACTCACATTTTAATACTAATAATGGATAGGCATGATGTTGACCATGTCATAAACCAATAAACCCTAATGAAATGACGAGCAAGATAATTGTAACCCAATCTTGTATTTAATGCATACTAAGAATGTATAGATGAAGAATAATGATCATGTTAACCTAAACCCTAAGTTGTAATCATCTAACCTTAACATATACATCCTTAATGCCTTTCATGATACATTAATGACATTAGGTTTCATAATCAGTTAACATACTTTGATATACATGAATGATATATATAATCATCTAATCACATATTAATCAAGTCATAAAAATGAAATGCATAGTATGTTACTCTATTGTCTAATACACACATGACTAGTCACTTAATGTAAATCAATTTGTAATATGCCTCACCTTGATAATTAAAATACATGGAGTAGCTTTAATATGAATATGAAGCAATTTGATTCACATAAATGTGCAAATCAATAATATAAATAAATATGAGAAAATGATTAATGATGACATTAATGTGAGAAATAAACATAATGTGGTAATGAGATAATATTTAATATAAATATATGTAATTGATGTGACATAATTTGTGTTGAATGAAGATTTAAAGACAAATTGAATATTTCATGCAAAATAATTTTTTATAACTTAATGTGGTGATAGTATAAGGATAATGAAGTTGAAGTTCAAAATATTAAGGATAATGATCAAGTATATTGAGGGAATTGAGTAACCCATAATTTTGCTAAAATTCTTAGTAAGATAAATGAGAAATATATATGTATATATATACGATGTTTCATGGATGAAATATAACTTCCTTGGTAATAAAGTGATTATGACATGCCATAATTAAAATAATGGTGATAATGTGATATCATAATGAATATAATGTTAATGAGCCAAAAATGTAAATAATGTTAAATCTCCTAAAAAGAATATCTAAATAATGAAACCTAGGTGATCCTTTATAACCTAACCTATCTCGAGATGCTTGTGGAGTATATGTTGATGAGTATTTTTGGTGGAAGTTAAGGTTGGAGAAATAACCTAAAGTTTTGTGATGAGATGTTTCACACTCACCCTTCCCTTCTTGCTTGTGATTTCGGGGACGAAATCCACTTTAAGGGGTGGAGTGTTGTAACATACTGAATTCTAGAATTTTGTCTTTTGACCCTATTTCCCATCTTTTCCTTTCATTTCTATCCTTATTGGCCTTTCTATTTAATAGTGGAATTTATAGTGGTTTAGTGAACATTTATTCACTAATTGTACCAATATAAGGGTTTATGCACAAATACCTCAGTGAAAGCTTAATTACCATAATTAAGTGCTATAAACCTTAATCTAACTTTTTGATATGATTTGAAAACATAAAATGAGGCTAAGTTTCAAATTTGGTTTGATTTGGATGTTGTTTGTGCAAGTTCTGCAATTTTAGGTACATTCTGGACTTTTATACAATTTACCCAATTGGGAGGTTTACTTTGAAAATCATCAACTAAATTTTAATCCTTAGATATTCCCTTACCATTAAAGAGATTTTAAACCATTGGAGAACCTAGTTTCACCTTGGTTTGATGGTATTTCTTTCCAAGGGCATTATAGGGATTACCCTCTTTATAAAGATGCTCATCTTTAAAAGCTATCAACCAATGAGGTTATTTCTTTCTTGAAAAACGGTGGGGATGGCCTTGAAGGATTTTTGTACTCTTAGGACCGAATTTTGATATCCAAGAAGAGTCCATGAGCTGTCCTCTTGCATGGCCATCAAGCCCTAGGCTAAAGACACATGGAAAGTCCCTTAAGACACCTCATGCTTCACCTCTCTCTTTATATAGCCATGTATACCCCGTCCCAACTCACAATTCGAAAACTCTTGCTCTCCTTTTCTTTCCTCTAGCATAGATAATAGTTCCTTCTGTATTTGGCCACAAAGTTTCTATCCCAAGGTAATAGAGGGAGCCTACCTTGGTGAAGAAGGCTCCTAGGGCTTCCAAATTGCTCTATTAGGGTTTCTAAAGATCATCCTTGGTAATTTCGACCAAAACTAGTAAGTTTCCTCCCTTCCTTCCCTATTTTCATACTGTTAGTCTTCCTTACACCTTCTTCTAGGTCGAAACCATGACCATACATGGTAAAACTCCACTTAAAACACTAAAACATCTCATCTCCATGCTCTTTTGCTAGGGTTTGCACCTCTAAAGTGGAGAAGGTGATCTTTGCTCAAGAAAGGAGCTTGGCTTGGAGCAACCAGACCTTATAATCTCAGAATCCTTTCTTTTTGAACCTTATTATCTTCCTATAGGCAAGTTTTGTTAACCCCCTTCTCATATATTGCTTAGTACATACTTAAAACCCATGCTTCTATGTTGATAATCGATGATTTCCATCTCTTTTTACCATGTTCTTCTAAGGTTTTGGTTTCTTGCTATTTTATCATCTCTAGAATATCTAGTTTGGTTATCTAAGAAACTTCAAACCTGATCTTGGGTCAAATGGTGTTTTCTCCCTCTCCTCTCTCTTTAATTATCTCGATCAGTTTGATGATGTGGCAATTTCCTATTGGTCAATATTGAAAAATTCACATCTTCTAAACCGCTTATCCAAATTTGACAAATAAATATGTTTTGGAATTGGAAAATTAATCTCTATCTAATAAAAATACTTTAAAGGTCTTATTTCATGGTTTGACGAAGGGTGATTTTGTAAAACGAATTTAATGCATAAAATCCATAAAAAGTACATCTTAATCATCATAACTCCAAAGTTAACATAAAAATATGTTTTCTTAATCATAAGAACCTAACTAATCTATGGTGATATTTTCATAGTCTAAATCGAGGTTTTTATATAAAAAGTAAAAATATGGGTTTTCTCTACCTTAATGCATATATATCATTCTAATACATGTATACGAATTGAAAATAGGAAAAATTGAGCATGGACTCAATCAAGTGATGAAAGTGGGTAATATGAATCATAATGAAAGGTATGTTATATGTATGTGCAATCCCGATTTATGTATGTGCATTTGCACCTTAAGTTGGGAATAATTGTGCCTTAACCTATTTTTCTATAATGAGGCTTTATTAAACCCTATTTCATATACTCTTGAATCTTTTGCTATACTTGCCTCATAAATCAGTTTTGGAACATTATTCTTGGGTCTTGGTACCCCACTGCCATGCTTATTGATTCATATAATTTTTCTTGCCATGACTACTTTTTCTAGCATGTGGATTTATGTTCTATTTAAAATAAAGTAGTGGTACTTATGTACAACCACCCACAGAGGGCATGTAAATAATCACCCTGGGGAATGTCTTATTCTCCCCATAATATTGTAGGTGACTGGGAATGTCTTATTCTCCCCTCACCTAAGGTTAGAGGTCTGGTAGGTGCCTCAACCCTACTTAGTTAGATAGACATAATTATCTTACATGCAAATCCTCTTTATTATATTTGTTAATGGCAAGCTTCTTTGATATATAGCCTCATACTCTTGTTATCTTCATCATATGATGAACCCTAGCATGTTTTTATTTGCTTTACTTATCTTGATATCCTAGACTAGTTTTGTGACACATATTTTTATTCCCTTTCCCTTTTTGTTGGGTGCCTTCCCAACCACCCAGGTGTTGAGCAAGGTGATCGATAAGACAAGGAAGATCTTAGCTTCTAGCTTGGACTCGGTTGATGGAGATGTTACTTGGAGACAAGATTGTAGTAGTCTAGACTTCTCTCTATCTAGATCTTGATTGTGTGTCTTGATGTAAACCCTCATGGGAGAATTTGATGTATTTTTGTAAACCTTTTATGAAATTAAATATAGTCAGTTATTTTTTTATTCCGCTGCTTTCTAATGGTCTTTTGTATACCAATGTTTAATAAGTTTGGAAAATTTATGCCCATTCCATCATACCTCTGAGAGTGTTTGGAATGGATGTCAATTCTTCAAATTTTTAGTAAAGGGGTGATTTCACTCTTTTACATACATACATACATACATACATACATAAATATAATAATAAATCTCTGGGCTCAGACGGTTTCAATACCTACTTTTATAAGAAGATGTGGGGCATCATCAAGGAGGATCTGATTGCATACATCAACTAGTTTCTAGAGGGCAACATGGTGAGACAAGTCAATCATTCTTTTTTGGTACTCATTCCTAAGAAAAGGTGACTTCTTCTCTTGCTGATTTTACACCCATTGCATGCTACTCGGTACAATATAAAATCATTACAAAAATTCCAGCTACTATATTGAAGCTGGTACTCCCTTACCTCATATCTGTAAACCAAGGAGCCTTAGTGACAGGAAGGAGCATTAGTGATTGTGCTCTCTTGGCAGGAGAATTCTTACTAGATTATAATGCCATGAGAGGAAGCAGGAAGGCATATCTCAAACTGGATGTGTCCAAAGCATACGACAGGATCAGATGGGAAAAGTTGCGGTGGATCATATGACAAATGGGGTTTAGTGAATAGTGGATCAACTGGATGAAGTAGTGAGTTGGAACCACTAGTTACTTTATTTTGGTCAATGGCATATCTGTAGGAATGTTCAGGGGTGGCAATAGGTTGTGCCAAGGGGACCCTTTGTCTCCTCTTCTCTTTGTGATTGTAATGGAGTACTTCACATAGAAAATGCAGATGGTAGAAAATAGAAAGGAGATAAAGCCTAACATAGTACATGGCACAAAAGTGTTCACTTACCTAATATTTGCAGATGATGTGATGGTATTCGTAGAAGCAAAATGAAACACACTAGGGTGCCTACAAAATCTTCTCAAAGATTTTGGAAAACAGACAAGGTTGTGTGTGAATGCAAGCAAAACCAAAAATTACAGTCAAGTGGAAGATAGATTACTAGAGGCAATGGGTGTACAGAAAGGAAAGTTCCCTACAAAACATCATGGCTTTCTGCTTGTGGGGGGCAACTTGCAGGTAAAGGACTTTGCTGATTGTATGGATAGACTAGAGGAAATGATCAACAAGTGGCCATCACAAAAGATATCCATGGCGGGGAGAGAAACTCTGATATGAGCAGCTATAGAGGGGCTTCTTATTTTCTAGATGCAATAGGGAGAGATTCCTAGTTCGGTCCTAGACAGAATGGAGATGAAGATGTCAAATTTTATATGGGTAAGTGAATACCACCCGATGAAATATGAAAGATTGGCTCTACCTAAGGAAGAAGGTGGCTTGAACCTGAAAACACTCAGAGATGTAGAAAAATGGGAGATAGTATAGAGAATCATAATCTTCCATGAAGGCTCCTCAACATGGGGGAGATGGATGAGAGAGATATATCCTAGAGGGCTAGATTTTAAGCCAAGGATAAGGGAGGGATAGTCATGTACCATCAACATCATGATAGAATTATGGTAGCAGATTAGACATTTCTTTGAGCCACACGCTCAAGGGGCATGGAGGCTTAAAGACACAAAGATGAATCTCTAGGAAATAACAAGAACAAGGGTAGCAAAAGACACATGTAGAATAGATTTGGATGGGTAGTCATGTTTTGAAATGGAGCATGTGTGTCTACAAAATTCTACATAGTGCTTTGGCCACCCTGGACAAGCTACGTGGATGGAACTATGATGTCTCAGTGTAGTTTCTTCTATGCAAGAAGGAGGATGAGTCCCATGATCATCTGATGGGAGGATGCAGCTTCACAAAGGAGGTTTGGAGGATTATATGTGAAGAGTTTCAGCTGCAATTCATGCTGGAAACGGACCTGAGGAAAATGATAACAAGATGCGGAAGTGAGGATACAAAGAAGAATTTATTTTCTACTCTCTACCATCATATTTGGGAGGAATGGAATGCCAGAAGACACCACAGTACAACTGCAAATGAAAGGAGTATTGCTGTAAAAATTTGTAAATGTGTTAAACGCAAGTTACACATCAGATAATGTGTGTGTTGTCGCTCCTTTTTATTTACGAGTGTATGGCGTTGGGCCTACATGTAACTCTTGACCTTCTACTATTTGGTTGGAGGAAGTCATAATATATTTACCTGGTTATGATACATACATACATACATACATACATACATACATACATACATACATACATACATACATACATTTACCACCCTCCCGGGCATTCGGCCTCCGCCACAGGCATGGGAGAGGGGGGAATCTTTCTCTCTTAATCCCATACATACATATATACATACATACATACATACATACATACATACATACATACATACATACATACATACATACATACATACATACATACATACATACATACATACATACATACATACACGGACAAGGAGTGGCTCAAGTGGTCAAGAACGGTGTCCCCTAACAAAGGGACCCGACTTCAAATCCCAGTTGCCGTCTTGATTTAACACCCTCCCAGGCATTCGGCCTCCGCCACGTGCGTGGGACAGGGGGATATTTCTCTCTTAATCCCATACATACATACATACATACATACATGCATACATACATAACCTCTAACTAAGGGATCCGAGTTTGAATCCTAGTTGTCACCTTGATTTACCACCCTCTCGGGCGTTTGACCTCCTCCATGGGTGTAGGAGACGGGGAGAGAATTCTTCTCTTAATCCCATGCATGCATGCATACATACATACATACGTAACAACACATGTGTTACCCCCTAGGGTTTGTCTGGCGATAACGAGTGCGACACTGTCGGCGACTCGGCGGGAATGGCGCCCACGCCCCCAGTCACCCAGACTGGAGATGTCCACCCCCACCCACCAACCCTAACCCTACCACTAGCAGCAACCAAGAGCAGAGAGAGAAGACAGAGATGGAAAGCCCTAATCTGGGAGAGGAGCGAAACACTACATAGAAGAAGATGCTGCAAAAGACCTCGTCATAGGTGCTGAAGTAACTAATCAGGAACCAGAATGAGGACCTATCCTTCCCACAGCTAATTGAGAAGGAGGGCGATATCCATGTTGAACTGGATCTGCATGAGTTTGAGAAGATGAAGAATGTGTGGGAATATACCATTCTGGTATATATCGTCGGAAGAAGACCATATTATCCCCATCTGCAAGCAAGGATTCAGTGCAAGTGGAATCTGAAGGGGAGTTTCGAACTACTTTCACAAGAAAAGGGTGTCTTCTTGGTCAGTTTCTCAAACCTGGAGGACAAGAAGGTGATCCTGGACTTGGGACCTCACTGGTTCAACTCTCAATTAGTAGTGGTGAAGGACCACCAGTTCAACGACGAGCTAAGGAAGGAGTTGTTCTCAACCATCCCTACCTGGATCATGATCTATTCATTTAGAAGAACTTGGATGAGGAAAGTGATGGGTACCATTGACGCGGGAGTTGGGAGGGTCCTGCACATAGATGATAGGTCTCTTGAGGGAGAAGAAGCAAGGATTCTGGTTGAGTTGGTAGTCGAACGCCCAACACTGAAGAAGGTTTGGCTCAACATTAGAGGAGTAGAGTTGATCCCAGTCAGAGTGGAGTACGACTATATCCCACCCAAGTGCAGCCACTGTCAAGTCTTTGGTCACATCGATGTTCAAAAAGGGGCACCTCACCAGTAGCAGGAGGAAAATGATCCAATACCAAATTCGAGAAGCAAAGCAGAAGGTACTGGTGAATCAGAGGGCCATACCCAGGTGAACAAAGGAACCAAGGTGGTTATAAAGCCCAACAATGGCAATCTAGACAAGGTAGATAAACAATTTCATAAAGAGGAAGATGGATTTGAGAACTCAGCCACTCATCATGAGGATAAAGCTAGCGAGAAAGAAACACACAGAGAGAAGAGGGTGAATTCACACAATCTCCTAGGAGGAAGAGCAACGACAAGGTGAGTACTCCCAAATCTCGAGGTGTTGGGGATGTTCTTGATAAGGGGGACATGTTTGAAACTCTGACTTGGACAAAGAAGAAGAATAGTTGGTCAAACAGACAGAGAGGGAAGGTAGCAAGAAGAATAACAAAAAGGAGCCCCCAAGGCGTACTAGAGCCCAAAATAAAATATGTTAATATGTCCATGTTGCTGTGGAATATTAAGGGAGGGTGCGACAGGAATAAGAAGAAAGAGATCCGGGAGTGGATCACTGCTAGTAGACATTCCCTAGTTTCTTTAATGGAAAAAAAGATAAAGGAGCAAAATAAAGATAGTATTAGATATTTGTTTCTGCAGGGATGGGAGCACATGTCTAATGTGGAGTGCTTAGAGCTGGCCAAAGTCTGTGTGGCCTGGAAACCAAGTGTGTGGCAGGTGACAGTGATAAACATGTCAGATCAACACATCACACTTGAGTGCATGAATAATGGAGGCTTGCATGTGTGGGTATTAGCTGTATATGCTCATAATGATGTGAAAAATGCATAGGAGTTATGGCAGGACCTAGTTTTCCTTTCCAGACAACACTCTCTACCATGGTTAGTCATTAGGGATTTTAACACTATTTGTTTGCAGGCAGAGAAGAGAGGGAAAAGACCAAATTTGAACTCAGAGATTAATGATTTCAACCATACAATAAACAAGGCAGTACTGTTTGAGCTACCAATGAATGGGGGTGACATCTCACATGGAATAATGAAAGGGTCCCTGGGAATATAATAGCAAGTAAACTGGATAGGGCAATGGTGAATGATGAATGGCTGCAAATTTTTCCTACTGTACAGGTAAAAGTAGGTGGTTCTGAAATAAGTGACCATGCTCCTATATCAGTGCAGATCATAGATAAGAAACAGAAAAGGAGGCCTTTCATATTCTTAAACTACTAGGTTGACTGGAAGGGCTTCAATGATATCATTAAAGAGACTTGGAATGCATAGATAATAGGGAAGCCAATGTATGTGTTTGCAAAGAAATTGACAAATACAAAGATCACACTGAAGAAGTGGGCCAAGGCTGAAGTGAATATCCCAAACCTACTGGCAGACACAAAAAGATAATGTAGAGAAGTCAGAGGAAAGCTCCTACATGACCCGCTAAATGAAGATCTAATAAGGAAAGACGACGAGCTGAAGATGATGTTGGAGGATTTGAAGAAAGCAGAGGAGAAATTTTATTGGTAGAGAAGTAGAGATAAATGGATTATGGATGGTGATAGAAATACCAAACTCTATCATATGGCAGTGAAAAGGAGGGAGGCAGATAACATCATTTCAGAACTTATTGACAAAGATGTCAATGTCGTCAACAAACAGGAGGATTTAGAGGAACAAGACGTAGAGTTATATTCTTCTCTCTATAATAAAAACTTTGAAGAGGAGCTGTAGAGTGAGGAGATGACATGGAGGTATAAACTCTCAAGCACTCATAACAACATTCTCACAAGGAAGACAAATGAACATGAAGTTAAAGAAGTTGTCTGGAGCATTGGCAGCAACAAGTCCCCGGGATCTGACGATTTCAATGCTTTCTTCTACAAGAGGATGTGGGAAATCATAAAGGAGGACCTGATTGCATATGTTAAATGGTTCATGGAAGGGGGCAACATGGTCATGCAGGTTAATCATTATTTCCTGGTACTTTTTCCTAAGAAGAAAGTGACAACATCACTAGCTAATGTTAGACCCATCACATGTTGTTCAGTGCAATATAAAATCATCACAAAAATCTTAACTGCCAGATTGAAGTCGGTGCTTCCCTACCTCATTTCTAAAAACCAAGGAGCTTTTGTGATGGGAAGGAGCATTAGTGACTGTGCTTTACTAGCAGGGGAATTTCTACAAGACTATAAGGTGATGAGAGGTAGCAGAAAGGCTTGCTTAAAATTGGATGTATCCAAAGCTTATGATAGTGTCAGATGGGACAAACTTTGGTGGATCATGGAACAGATGGGGTTCAATGAACTGTGGATTGGCTGGATGAAATAGTGCATGGAAATAACCAATTTTCCCATATTGGTTAACAACACTTTTGCTGGTATGTTCAAAGGGGGAAACGGGCTACACCAAGGTGATCCTCTCTCTCCTCTTTTTTTTGTTATTGTTATGGAATACTTCACACAGAAGATGCTGGAAGCAGAAGGGAAAAAGGAGATCAAGCCATATACTTTGCATGGTACCAAGGTGATGACATATTTAACCTTTGCAGATGATGTGCTTATCTTTGTTGAAGCCAAACAATTTATAATGGTGAATCTGTAGCTTCTTCTAAAAAATTTTGGTAAGCAAACTGGTCTGTGTGTAAATGCAAGAAAGACCCATCTTTTTCTGTCAAAAAAACTGCTATTAGATGGAGGATAGATTAAAGGATGCTATGGGTGTGGAGATGGGGAAATTTCCTACTAAATACCTTGGGTTCCTACTAGCTGGAGGAAATATACAAGTCAGGGATTTCGCTGATTGCATGGACAGGTTAGAGGAAATGATTAACAAATGGACAACTCAAAAAACATCCATGGCTGAGAGAGTTACACTTCTAAAGGCATCTGTAGAGGGACTTCTCACATTGTAGGTGCAACAGAGAGAGATTCCCGGTCCGATTCTTGATAGACTGGAGATGAAGATGGAAAATTTTCTTGATAGACTGGAGATTCTAGGTACCACCCAATGAGATATGCACGTATGGCTCTTCCCAAAGATGAAGGAGGCCTAGGCCTTAAATCACTGAGGGATATAGCAAAGTGGGGAACAATGAAAAGAATCATTATCTACCAATAGGACACCTCAACTTGGGGGAAATGGATGAGAGATAGATATCTAAGAGGACTCGGGTTCATACCACAGACAAGAGAAGGATACTCGCGTACCATCAATGTCATAATGCATACGTGGAAACAAGTGAGACACCTATTTGAACCCCAGATGGGAGGTGGATGGAGACTTAAATATATGAAAACTAATCTATAGGAGGTCACGAGATCAAGAGCTATAAAAGACAAGCACATGGAGCAGGTATAGACTGGAATACATGTTCCAAAATGGAGTATGTGTGTTTATAAAATTTTGCATAATGCTCTAGCTACTCTGGATAAGATACATGTCTAGAATCATGAAGTTGATGATGTCTTCTTACTATACAAAGAGGAAAATGAGTCTCATAATCACCTAGTAGGCTATTGAAATTTTACAAAAGATGTCTGGAAAATTATATGTGAGGATTTCAGGCTGCATATACAGCTGAAAGAAGAACCAAGAAGCATATTGGCAAGCTGCAGCCAAAGTGATAAAAAGAGGATCCTTTTTGCTGCTCTATGCTACCATATTTGAGAGGAAAGAAACACACAAAGACACAGAGGCACATCCGCCAATGTAAATAGTATTACTGCAAAAATTTGTTAATGTGCTAGACGTAGGTTGCACATTAGTCAGTAGAGTTTTTTCTATGTTTTGTGGATGTATGGTGTTGGGACTACATGTAACTCTTGACCCTTATATATGTAGGGGGGAGTCAGAATATATTTACCTAATTCTGATACATACATACATACATATAACAAAAACAACTCTCCCTTCCCTGACGTCTGCTCTGGCGATCAGCCTGGTGATAAGCCACGGACCGGAGACCACGACCGGAGGCCCCCTCTCTCGTCGTCCACCCCACCACCGCCACCACCAAACCCACCCACCTGACGCCTGGATCTCTGACATGACGGCTCAAGGCGGTGCTAGCAAGGGCACTACCACGACGACAATTGTGACAGACGAAAATGGGGGCCCTAACCCTAGGCGGGTCGGTCTGAAAGCAAGCGCAAACAACGTCGTTGCTACTTTTGTAGACGCGACATCCAGGGAGAATGGCCCTATTGCTAGGCATACGATAGCTAAATGGAAGGAGGACCACCCACATCAAGACGTGGGTGGGTACAGGTTATCAAGGAGCTGCCACAACTAGGAGAGAAGGAGGAATTCCCAGACCCAATCTGAGAAGGAGGCAAGGTGCAAGTTGAGTTGGGAGTCGAGGAATTTGAGAGGATGCGCAACATCTGGGAGTTCATGGTCATGGCATACATGGTGGAAAAGCGACCGTTCTACCCCCACTTCAAGGCATGGATCACAAGAACATGGAGGCCAAAGGGTAGTTTTGATCTACTCACAAGGGATAATGGTGTATTCCTCGTAAGATTCACCAACTCGGCGGACAAGAAGGCTATCCTGGATCTCGGTCCAAGGTGGTTTGATTCTCAGTTGGTCGTAGCGAAGGATTACAACCATGGCGATGAAATAAAGAAGGAAGCTTTCTCCACTATCCCCGCCTGGGTTTTGCTGAAATCCTTTAGACGTTCATGGACAAAACTTTCAGTAGGAACAATTGCTGCAGGCGCTGGAAGGGTGCTTCACATTGATGAGAAATCATTGGAAGCGGAGGAGGCAAGAGTGCTTGTCGAGTTGAATGCTGAGGTGGAGACACTGGAGGTCGTCTGGCTAAATGTGAAGGGAAGAGAGCCCATCCCTGTTCAGGTCGTATTCAACTATCTACCAGCCAAGTGCTCACGTTGTTGAGCGTTTGGTCATAAGGATGGCGAGTGTAAGGGGAACAAGGAAGCGACTGAGGCAGTTACAACTACAGAGGACCCGAAGACGAAGAAGGTCTGGAAGCCAAGGACAATACCGATGAACAACAAGGCAAGTTCTAGAGAGCAGGCTGAAAAGGCGCCCAAGAATCTGTAGGTTGACGAGCAAATGGTTACCGAACAAGTGGAAGCGACCAAGGTGATTGAGGCTGAGAAGGAGGCAAGCCCGGGGAAAGAACTGCAAAATGATGAAGGAGATTTTACTCCAGTTTCACAGAAGAACGGACCAAGGAGGATAGGTATTCCAAAATTACAAGGTGTAGGGTCTATTCTAGACACTACAAACAACTTTGATGCACTTACTGACTCAGACAAAGAAGAGGGAGAGGTTGTAAAAGAGAAAGGGGCGAAGAGGAAGGACAACAAGAAGGAGCCGAGAAGGCAAACTAGGTCTATAAAAAACCATTAATATGTCCATGATCCTATGGAATATTAAGGACAGGTGCGACAAGAACAAGAAGAAGGAGATCCATGAGTAGATTGTTGCTAGTGGTCACTCTTTAGTTGCCTTGGTAGAAATGAAAATAAAGGTACAAAATAACAATAGTAATAAATACTTGTTCCCATAGGGATGGAGCCACGTCTCTAATGTGGAATGTGGGGGAGTTGCTAGAGTCCGTGTGGCGTGGAAGCCTAATGCTTGGCAGGTGTCAGTGATACATATGTCAAATCAGCACGTCACAGTTGATTGCAGGAATAATGGGGGACTACAGATATGGATGACAACTACATATGGTCATAATGATGGCAGACCTAGACTGGACTTATGGAGAGATTTGATTTCCCTATCTAAACAGGTAAATCTACCGTGGTTGGTAATAGGAGATTTTAATACGGTTCATCTGTAGGTGGAAAAAAGAGGGAAAATACTTGCTTTGACTATAGAGGTGGATGATTTCAATCAGGCTATTGATAAAGCGGGTCTATATGAATTGCCTATGGTGGGTGGAAACTTGTTCACGTGGAATAATGAAAGGGGACTGGAACACAAGATAGCAAGCAAACTTGATAGAGCTCTAGTGAATAATGAGTGGCTAAAAATTCTTCCTAATGTTCAGGTGAAGGTAGGAGGTTTTGAGCTAAGTGACCATGGACCTATCTCAGTCCAGATCACGAAGAAGAAACAAAAGAGGAGGCCTTTCAGGTGAAAGCAGGAGAATCTGAGCTAAGTGACCATGCACCTATCTCAGTCCAGATCACGGAGAAGAAATAGAAGAGGGGGCCTTTCAGATTTATAAATTACTAGGCTGATAGGAGAGGATTTGATGAAGTCATAAAGAACAGTTGGGGTACTCAGGTGAGAGGAAATCCAATGTATGTCTTTGCTAAAAAGTTGGCGTATACCAAGATTGCACTTAAAAAATGGGCGAAGGAAGATGTGAATATTCCAAATTTGCTAAAGGAGATGAAAGATGAATGCAAAGAAGTCAGAGAAAGTCTTTTGGTTGATCCCTTAAATCCTTTTTTGATTAAGAAATGTAGGGCCCTAAAAAAGACGATTGAGGAGATGAAAAAGGCAGATGAAAAGTTCTACTGGAAAAGAATTAAGGAGAAGTGGATGGAAGATGGGGATCAGAACACCAAACTCTATCACACAACAGTGAGAAGGAGAGAGGTAGGTAATATTATTTCTGAATTGATTGACGCTAGAGGGAGGGTGGTCAACAAATAGGAGGATTTAGAAGAGCAAGCCATACATTTTTACACGTCACTATACAATAAGAATTTTACCAGTGACATAGAAGAGGATGAATTAGAATGGAAGTTCAAACTCTCAAGCACACATAACAACATCCTTATGAGAAGAACCAATGAACAAGAGGTCAAAGAAGTAGTGTGGAGCATAGGCAGTAATAAATCACCCAAGTCAGACAGTTTCAATGCTTTCTTTTACAAGAAGACTTGGGATATTATCAAAGAAGACTTGGTTGCTTATGTGAGATGGTTCCTAGAAGGAGGAAAAATGGTTAGACACGTCAACCATTCTTTCCTTGTTCTTATTCTGAAAAAGAAAGTTACCTCCTCTCTTGCTAATTTCAGACCCATAACATGCTGCTCGGTACAATATAAAATTATTGCAAAAATATTGGCTGCTAGACTAAAGATGGTTCTTCCCTATCTGATCTTGGCAAACCAAAGGGCCTTTATGACAGGTAGAAGCATCAGTGACTTTGCTCTTCTGGTGGGGGAATTTCTATTGGATTATAACCTCATGAGAGAAAGTAGGAAAGCTTGCTTACAACTGGATGTTTCCAAAGCTTATGACAACGTCAGATGGGAGAAACTTTGGTGGATCATGCAACAGATGAGATATAATGAACAATATATTGGCTGGATTAAACAATGTATTGAGACCACTAGCTATTTTATTCTGGTTAACGTCACATCTGTAGGTCTGTTTAGAGGGGGCAATGGGCTGTGCCAAGGTGACCCCCTATCACCTCTTCTATTTGTGATAGTCATGGAGTATTTTACGAGGAAGATGCAACAAGCTAAAGAATATAAAGAAATCAAGCCTTATACAGTTCATGAGACAAAGGTAATGACACATTTGATTTTTGCAGATGATGTTCTGGTTTTTATAGAAGCAAAATAGTACTTTTTGGAAAATCTTAAAGTTTTTATAGAAGCAAAATAGTACTTTTTGGAAAATCTTAAAAATCTTTTGGAAAAGTTCGAGAAGCAAGCAGGGCTGTGTGTTAATGCAAACAAAACACATATATTTCTATCTAAGAATTGCCACCAGATGGAGGACAGGCTAGTGCAGGCTATGTGTAAAGACCCTGACCTTCGTTTAGGGTTTACCCTATTTGCTTTGCTTAACCCTGGTGCTTTGTTGCTTGCTAATCACCTTTAGTAGTGATTAGGGTTTTTTTGAGCTCTATTGAGAGTTGGAGGTGCTACTTGCAAATAAGTAGGGTTTGTGGGCAAGTTTGCCACCTTGTGAGGTGTTTCTCTCTCTTTGCTTCCTCTAGTGTAGAGAGGAAGGTTTGGGCTTGTTGCTTGAGTTCCTTTGGGCTTGGTTGACCTTCTTGGGCTTTGTTGAGCTTTGCCTTTGTCTTGTTGGACCCTTGTATCAGCCAGGAGGTGTTTGTGTCGCCCAGGGCAGTGTGTCACCCAGAGTGGAGTGTGTCGGCCTGGAGGACTGGAGGTGTGTCGCCCATGAGCCTTTGACCAAGATTTGACCTCATTTGTGTCACCACTAGTGGACACTTGGTGCTTGATGCTTGCATGTGGCAATAGCCTTGGACATGTGTTTAGAGCTTGCTAGAGTGGTGTCTCGTGCACTAGGACAAGTGTCCCTAAGAGGAAGACACCTTGCTTAGTTCTACTTTGTTTTCTCCTCCCTCCCTTCTATATATGTGTTCTTTTCCTCTTGCTAGGGATCCTTTAGTCTTTTGGTCTCTCCCTCCCCCTTGGTGCACGATACACCCTTCTCCCTTGCAAGCTTGGTGGACGACACCCTTGGAGGGGCTAGCTTGGTGGCCGACCCTTCCTTGGAGCTTTCTTCTTCCTTGGAGCTTAGAGCTTGCTTAAGGCGGGTTACATAACTCCTAACCCTAACTATACTACCTCCTTTCATGTTCTTATATGTTGCTAGCTTTGTTCCTTGCCTAGTTGTTCTTGTTGCCGAACCATGTGTTCTAGGGTTCCTTGGTGAGAAATACTCTCTTCTCTCCTAGGTCTTGAGGAGTGAGATTGAGCCCTAGCATCATGAGCAACACCCCTCTCTCGTTTAAGTTGAGAGGTGAGCTTGTGTTCTAGTTGCTTGAGCAACACTCTCCTCTCACCATGGACTAGAAGGGTGAGCTTGGTGATAGTGGTGGTTCTTTCTAGGGTTTTCCTTGTGTTGCCGTTTGGGGATAGTTGATGTGCAAGACCCCTCTTTCCTAGTCGATTGAGATGAGCCATTTTCTTGGCCCTTTAGGGTTTGGGTGCCCGTGTGCTTGAGGTAGATGATGATATTGTGAGTTGCACCTTGGTCGTTATGTGCTTGGGAAGGTGCTGCCTGACTGCCCTCTTAACCTAGACCTTTGGGCGATATGGGATGCTGGTGATGGACGATACCCTTGTCTTTGTGACGGGCGTCACACCACTCTGCCCTGTGACGGCTAGTAGGCCCTGGTTTAGTTGGCTGGACGATAGGTCCCTTAGTGGTAGTTTGAGTTATACCCCTGATCTAGGTGCTGCTGGTTGTCGTTGTGCTCTTGAGATCGGCGTTGCTAGTAGCCCTGTGATGAGCGTCACGATAGCTCTTGTGTATCGGCCGATAGCCCTGCCTTGTGACGGGCGTTGCACGTTACTAAGAGGCCCGACACAGTCGTTGCCCTATAGGCATAGGGTGCACGGCAGACCCTGAAACGCAGTGTTGCCAGCCCGGCCCAGCATTATGAGCTTGGATGATAAGTCCTGGTGTGATGGCCGTTGGGTGAGGAGCGGTATGATTGGGCATTAAGTGAGGGGATGTTGCCCGATACAGCCTTTAGTGAGGGTTCTCGGTGCTTCTAGTGAGGAAAGCCATTATGATGCATTATATCCTTGTTAAAACGATGGTGACTCCTTGCATGCTTAATAGCATTCGTTATAATAAAGCTTGTTCATTTATCTTTGCATGACTATACACATGAATGAGATTCCCTTGATTATCTGTTAATGCTGAGGAGAAAAAGGGTAAGCATGTAATATGGTTTGCTTAGTGATGTACCTTATGCATATGATCATAAGTTGATGTTCGATTAGGATAGTATATAATCATAAAATGTCACCTTATACTGATAGCATGGTCCTACTATTGAAGCCTATGATTGTTGTTACTAATCATGCAGGTGATGCTTAGCCAGCTAAAAAGGGCTATGAGGTATATGTACATGTATAGTAACTGTGATTTGACTGTTACTATTTATGTTGAAATAATTTGTATGATGTACATGACTAAGTACTGGGGATTTGCTATCCCATGATGATAATGTAAGCCTTGAGAGGCAGTGGCACTATGTGATGGGGAATTGAGATCCCATGGTATGTGGTGATCCTTGAGATGGATCTGGACGATTGACAAGAGGCTAAGTGATAACATGTACTGCTGGATCCTTGTGATGGATCAGGATGATGTGATTACAATAAAAGCATAACATTGAGTTTTATGTTGTTTATTTCCTGTTATAGTTTACATGTTATATAAATTGGTTGAATCTTGCAATCCATATAAAAGATATTAATTAATCACAGTGGAATATATCATGTAGTTGCCCTGGCCATAGATCCATCATCGTCAGGAGTTGGTGATGGTGAAACGGGTTCTCCTACGGGTTAACCCGAAGCGTATATTGTTGAGTATGTGAGGTTTCTCCTAGCCTAAAATAGTGAGGATTTGAGTGCAACTTTGGTTGCAGACTCGGGGTATGTGAAGAGCATGGTGAACAGGCCCATGGCTCAGGATATGTGATATGTGGAGCATGAATGTGTTCATGGCTCAGAGCACGGTGAACAGGCCCGTGGCTCGGATATACTAGCGTCGTGACCTGTACCGAGGTGGGCTAGAGGAAGCGTAGCATGTGGAGCTGACCCTGTGGCTAAGGCCACTTGAGCATGAGACTCTGGTCCCGCTTTGGTTCTCGTGCACTGACCACGAAGGGAAAGGTCGTGGAGTCCGGCTCTTCCATTGACCTTGTATGGCACCGGCTCTGGGTTTCGCAACCGTCGGTTGGATTTGAACGGTACAGTTCACTTCCTTAGGGCATAATAATACGTAATCCAGCCGTATAGTATTTACTGCTTAAGACAAAACACGAAACATTGATTGAGACCTTGCTTGTGTAGTTAATCTTGCTATATGTTGCAGTTATTCATATGTTCCTCATGTTATGTGGCAATATATCTTATCTTGTTAATCATGTTCCATAAAGAGATAATTGGTGATATGTCTTATGAACAGACTAAGCTTGAATGGTACGAATAGCTTTGCTAAATAGACTGCTCTTGTTATACCTTTACCAGATATCTGCTACTGTTGCTTTATCCTTCTGGTTTTATAGTTTTAGCAAGGAGTTATGTTTCTCACTGGGACAATATTCAATTGTCTCACCCCCACTGGTTTTCAGGTGTTCGAGCTAGGCGTGGTGGTGGTCACGGAGTTGCGGCCGAGCAGCAAGACGAGCAGTAGAAGGCAAGCGATGGATATGTTGCTGTTTTGGATGTTTTGTAGTAGAGTCTAGATTCATCCCTATACTCTCAGGTCCTTGGGAGTGTTTTGGTGTTGTTTCACGATGTATGGCTGTTGATCCTTTGTATATCCTGTTGCGGGCCGGATGTGGGCCTTTATGTACATTTAACGAGTGATGAACTCAAGTGATGGCTTAACAGCTGACCTTCTAAGCTGTGGACATGTATCAAGGCTTGTATATGTTTTTATAACATGTTTCCTTGCAGGATGGGGACCTATATGTAATAGTTCACAGTTTATCCGTTTTTCCGCAATCGGTTTTAATTAACTCGTATTTTTGGTAATCTGTGGTTTATGGTGATTTCCACACGCTTTCGCGTAACACCTCGTTGTCTGTGTGATAGTGGGATGTGTTGCCACAAGTTTTGGTATCAGAGCTTTAGGTTCACTGAGTCTACAGGGATTTAGGACTAGGTTGTGTTTGTTCTTGTGAGTTGTCTAGATTTTCTTACGATCACCTTCTGCCCTCAACGGAAGAAAAGTGAAGATGTCTGGAAACCATGAAGAACACGTTGCCGAGAACAACGATGATGCATCAGTTGATGGAGCTTTTGGGCAGGCACATGAAGATCGGGTGCCTCAGGTCCCCCAACCTGACCCAGCCATTCTTGAACACCCTGCCTATCAACAGCTTATGGGGCAGATGATGGCTATGATGAATCTCATGGTTGAGCGATTGCCAGTGCCTCCTTTGAGAGCACATGCTCCCCATGGAGAAGCATCAGGTATTGGGAAGACCTTCGAGCGGCTTCGCCGAGTCGGAGCTTCGGATTATGCTGGAACGGCTGATCCGGCGGATGCAGATCTGTGGCTGACAAGTCTTGAGAAGGCTTTCCGGATCCTCGACATCCCCGAAGCAGACAAAGTAAAGCACGTTGTCTACCTTTTGAAGGATAGTGCTAGTCCCTGGTGCACCATCGAGGAAGAGAAGCGACCTGGTGAGGTGATCTGTTGGGAAGTTTTCCGGTGCGAGTTCGTCAGCAGATACTTTCCCGAAGACGTATCTGGATGAGAAGATTAGTCAGCTTGAGAGCATGTGACAAGGAACGATGAACATCACTGAGTATGAGGCCAAGTTCATGAATCTGTTAAGGTTCTGTCCTCACATGGAGGCGACAGATGAGGAGCAGATCAGACGTTTCGAGAAGGGTCTAAGTTCTGAGTTAACAACACCTATTTCTGCGTTGGAAAACAGAGAGCGGTTTGCTATGTTTGTGGAATCCGTCCGGAGGATCGGACGATCAGTAAGAGAGAAAAGAGAATCCATGTCTCACAAAAGGCCTGCTCAGTTCCAGGGACAGAGGTTCGGTGGCTTCAAGAAGCCAAGGTTTTCAACACCTTTTGTGATGAGAGGTTCCAGTGTACCTTCACAGTGGTCTCTGAGTAAGGGAAGAGGTTATGTTTCTTCGCCGTCTAAGGCACATAGTACAGCTTGAGTGGCAGTGGCAGGACCATCTAGGCCACGGTTTGAAGATAGGGCATGCTATCTTTATGGTCAGACCGGGCATCTCAAGTTACATTGCCCAAACAGAGACATTGAAGTGACGCAGCAGCCAAGACAGAATTAATAAGGATTAGATAGACAACATCCCAGTAGCAGCAGAGGGCAAGGATGCGATCAAGAGTCACAAGCTGGATCGTATGCTCAAGGAAGCAAAGGACGTGGACAACAAGCAATGACTCGATTCTACGCTATGAATCAGCCGGAGGCGATAGTCAACTCATGAGTAGTGACAGGTCAGATGGAGTTATTTCATTATGATATGTCTTCTTCTTGCTTCATATATGTTCTGGTTGACCCGGGTGCTACACACTCTTTTATCGCCTATAGTATGCTTGAAAACTGTTGTTTACCTGTTAGTTGTAAGAAGGATAGTTTGTTGTTAGAAACCCCTCTTTATGGTTCCTCGATGCTTCGAGAAGAGTGTCCATCTTGTGTCTTGTCTTTCTCGGGACATAGCATCCAAGTGGATCTTATACCACTTGATATGCATGGTTTCAATGTTATCCTTGGGATGGATACCCTAGAGAAGTATAAGGTTGTTCTAGACTGTGGTTCCAAGCAAGCTGTGTTTGATGATGGCGGTAAGAAGTGGATCTTCCAAGGAGATAGGAAGATTCTTCCGACGTGTCTGGTATCAGCTATGGTGGTAGAAAAGCTGTTACGACAAGGATGTGAGGCGTTCTTAGCTCACGTCGTGGATACCGTTGTGGCTACCAAGGAAAAAAGGTCCTAGTCTTGAAGAGGTGTCGGTTGTCCGAGAGTTTGCGGATGTGTTTCCTGATGAGTTTCCTGGTGTTCCTCCACCCCGAGAGATTGATTTTGAGATCAATCTGGTTCCCGGAACACAACCAGTTGCATAGACACGTATAGGATGGCTCCAGTAGAGATGGCTGAGCTTAAGAAACAGTTGCAAGAGTTGTTGGAGAAAGGTTTCATCCGACTGAGTACGTCACCTTGGGGTGCTCCAGTGTTGTTCGTCAAGAAGAAAGATGGGTCGATGCGGTTGTGTATAGACTACCGACAGTTGAATAAGGTCACGATCAAGAACAAGTACCCGTTACCGAGGATAGATGACATGTTCGATCAGTTGCGTGGTGCTACAGTGTTTTCGAAGATCAATCTACGGTACGGTTACCATCAGTTGAGGATTAAGGCGGATGACATACCAAAGTCAGCTTTCAGAACGAGGTATGGTCACTTCGAGTTTGTGGTTATGCCGTTTGGGATAACCAATGCACCTACTTTTTTCATGGATTTGATGAACAGAATGTTCCGTCCGTTTCTAGATCAGTTTGTTGTAGTCTTTATAGATGACATCTTGATCTATAGTCGGGACAGGCAAGAGCATGAGCGACATCTTCATCTAGCTATGACTCTTCTTCGTCAACATCAGTTGTATGCCAAGTTCAGTAAGTGTGAGTTCTGGTTGGAAGAAGTGACTTTCTTGGGTCATGTGATATCTGCTGAAGGAGTCAAAGTGGACCCTAAGAAGGTGGAATCCGTTGCAGAATGGGAACAACCGAAGATGCCGATTGAAGTTTGTAGTTTCCTGGGTTTAGCAGGTTACTACCGGAGGTTTATCAAGGACTTCAGTGCGATTGCGTTGCCAATGACGAAGTTGACTAGAAAGGATGTACCTTTTGTCTGGGATGATCGATGTCAATAAGCTTTCCAGAGTTTGAAAGAGAAGCTGACTAGTGCGCCAGTGTTAGTGCTGCCAGAACCTAGAAAAGGCTATGTTGTTTTCTGCGATGCTTCCAAGAAAGGTTTAGGTTGCGTGCTGATGTAGGAAGATCATGTGGTTTCTTTTGCTTCACGACAGCTTAAGAAACACGAGGAGAACTATCCGACTCATGATTTGGAGTTGGCAGTAGAGGTTCATGCATTAAAGATTTAGAGACACTATCTTTATGGGGAAGTGTGTCAGATCTTTACGGATCATAAGAATCTGAAGTACATCTTTTCACAACATGAGTTGAACATGCGACAATGTCGATGGATGGAGTTAATCAATGATTATGACTACACTATCGAGTATCATCCTGGTAAGGCGAATGTGGTAGCTGATGCGCTTAGCCGAAAGTCTTCTTCTCTTTCTACAAAGAAGAAGGCATAGTTGAGTTCCCTGGTATGCCATAGGCGGGATATGTTTGTTTCTTTGCGGCAGATGAATGTGCAGATGGAAGTTTCCTCGCTAGCTGGACTTTTAGCACAGATGCAAGTCAAGCCTACGCTAAGACAACAGATCAAAGATGCACAGCAGACAGATGATGCAGTACAGTTGATCAAATCGGAGTTCGGTAGCAAAAATCGTGAGGGGTTCCATGAGTCCGAGGATGTGCTAGTTTTCTATCGTGATAGGATGGTGGTTCCCGATGCTGATGATCTGAGGAAGTTAGTGCTCAAGGAAGCACACATGTCGATGTATGCAATGCATCCAGGTGTCACCAAGATGTGTCATAGTCTGAAGGACTTATATTGGTGGCCTGGCATGAAGAAAGATGTAGCTGAGTTCGTGGCAAGATGTGTGGTATGTCAGCAAGTGAAGGTTGAACATCAGAAGCCGGCAGGTACGTTACAACCCTTTCCGATACCGCAGTGGAAATGGGATCATATAACCATGGATTTCGTAGTTGGTCTACCCAGGACAACTAGGAATCATGATTCCATTTGGGTGATAGTGGACAGATTGACGAAGTCTGCTCATTTCCTACCAGTAAAGACAACGTATACATCCGAAAAGCTCGCTCAAGTATATGTGGATGAGATAGTACGGTTACATGGTGTGCCAGCAACGCTAGTTTCCGACAGAGGTCCCCAGTTCACGAGTCGTTTCTGGGAACAGTTGCACAAAGCGTTGGGGACGCAGTTGAGGTTCAGTACCGCCTTCCACCCACAGACAAATGGACAGCCTGAAAGGACTATTCAGACTTTGGAAGATCTCCTTTGAGCTTCTGTTTTGCAATTCCTAGGCAGTTGGGATGTACATCTCAGTTGATAGAGTTTGCCTACAATAACAGTTATCAGCAGAGCATTGACATGGCTCCTTATGAGGCTTTGTATGGAAGGAAGTGCAGATCTCCTTTGTGTTGGTATGAGTCTGGTGAATATCAGCTCTTGGGTCCTGAGTTAGTTCAGCAGACAATAGAAAAGATCAAGGTAATACAACAACAGTTGAAAGCGGCACAGGACAGGCAGAAGTCTTATGCAGACAATCACCGACGACCTTTGGAGTTCTAGGTAGGAGACAAAGTGTACCTTAAAGTCTCGCCGTGGAAAGGTGTGCTAAGGTTTGGCCGGAAGGGTAAGCTAGCACCTAGATATATGGAGCCTTACCCAGTCCTAGCACGTGTTGGCAAAGTAGCTTACGAGTTAGAGCTACCGCCAGAGTTGCACATGTTACATCCAGTGTTCCATGTCAGTATGCTGAAGAAAAGTCATCCGGATACAGGAATAGTGATACAACCAGTTGAAGTTGAGCTTGATGAAGATGTGACCTACGAGGAAGGACCTGTGGCGATCCTTGACAGAAGGGTTAAGAAGCTGAAGAGGAAGGACCTGGTTCTTGTGAAGGTTCTTTGGCATCATCGTGACGTTGAGGAAGCCACGTGGGATCTTGAGGAAGAGATGAGGACGAAGTATCCCTCGCTTTTCTCTTTGGATTTCGGGGACGAAATCCCTTGAAGGGGGTTAGCTTGTAAGGACCCTGACCTTCATTTAGGGTTTACCCTGTTTGCTTTGCTTAACCCTGGTGCTTTGTTGCTTGCTAATCACCTTTAGTAGTGATTAGGGTTTGTTTGAGCTCTGTTGAGAGTTGGAGGTGCTACTTGCAAATAACCCAAGTCTAGGGTTTGTGGGCAAGTTTGCCACCTTGTGAGGTGTTTCTCTCTCTTTGCTTCCTCTAGTGTAGAGAGGAAGGTTTGGGCTCGTTGCTTGAGTTCCTTTGGGCTTGGTTGACCTTGTTGGGCTTTGTTGAGCTTTGCCTTTGTCTTGTTGGACCCTTGTATCGGCCAGGAGGTGTTTGTGTCTCCCAGGGAAGTGTGTCACCCAGAGTGGAGTGTGTCGGCCTGGAGGAGTGGTGGTGTGTCGCCCATGAGCCTTTGACCAAGCTTTGACCTCGTTTGTGTCACCACTAGTGGACACTTGGTGCTTGATGCTTGCATGTGGCAATAGCCTTGGACATGTGTTTAGAGCTTTCTAGAGTGGTGGATCATGCACTAGGACAAGTGTCCCTAGGAGGAAGACACCTTGCTTAGTTCTACTTTATTTTCTCCTCCCTCCCTTCTATATATGTGTTCTTTTCCTCTTGCTAGGGATCCTTTAGTCTTTTGGTCTCTCCCTCCCCCTTGGTGCACGTTACACCCTTCTCCCTTGCAAGCTTGGTGGACGACACCCTTGGAGGAGCTAGCTTGGTGGCCGACCCTTCCTTGGAGCTTTCTTCTTCCTTGGAGCTTGGAGCTTGCTTAAGGTGGGTTACATAACTCCTAACCCTAACTATACTACCTCCTTTCATGTTCTTATATGTTGCTAGCTTTGTTCCTTGCCTAGTTGTTCTTGTTGGCCGAACCATGTGTTCTAGGGTTCCTTGGTGAGCAATACTCTCTTCTCTCCTAGGTCTTGAGGAGTGAGCTTGAGCCATAGCATCATGAGCAACACCCCTCTCTCGTTTAAGTTGAGAGGTGAGCTTGTGTTCTAGTTGCTTGAGCAACACTCTCCTCTCACCATGGACTAGAAGGGTGAGCTTGGTGATAGTGGTGGTTCTTTCTAGGGTTTTCCTTGTGTTTCTGTTTGGGGATAGTTGATGTGCAAGACCCCTCTTTCCTAGTCGATTGAGATGAGCCATTTTCTTGGCCCTTTAGGGTTTGGGTGCCTGTGTGCTTGAGGTAGATGATGATCTTGTGAGTTGCACCTTGGTCGTTATGTGCTTGAGAAGGTGCTGCCCGACTGCCCTCTTAACCTAGACCTTTGGGCGATATGGGATGTTGGTGATGGACGATACCCTTGTCTCTGTGACGGGCGTCACACCACTCTGCCCTGTGACGGCCAGTAGGCCCTGGTTTAGTTGGCTGGATGATAGGTCCCTTAGTGGTAGTTTGAGTTATACCCCTGATCTAGGTGCTGCTGGTTGTCGTTGTGCTCTTGAGATCGGAGTTGCTAGTAGCCCTGTGACGAGCGTCACGATAGCTCTTGTGTATTGGCCGATAGCCCTGCCTTGTGATGGGCGTTGCACGTTATTAAGAGGCCTGACACAGTCGTTGCCCGATAGGCATAGGGTGCACGACAGACCCTGAAACGCAGCGTTGCCAGCCCGACCCAGCGTTATGAGCTTGGCTGATAAGTCTTGGTGTGACGGCCGTTGGGTGAGGAGCGGTATGGTTGGGCATTAAGTGAGGGGATGTTGCCCGATACAGCCTTTAGTGAGGGTTCTTGGTGCTTCTAGTGAGGAAAGCCATTATGATGCATTATATCCTTGTTAAAACGATGGTGACTCCTTGCATGCTTAATAGCGTTCGTTATAATAAGGCTTGTTCATTTATTTGTGCATGACTATACACATGAATGAGATTCCCTTGATTATCTATTAATGCTGAGGAGAATAAGGGTAAGCATGTAATATGGTTTGCTTAGTGATGTACCTTATGCATATGATCATAAGTTGATGTTCGATTAAGATAGTATATAATCATCAAATGTCACCTTAAACTGATAGCATGGTCCTACTATTGAAGCCTATGATTGTTGTTACTAATCATGCAGGTGATGCTTAGCCAGCTAAAAAGGGCTATGAGGTATATGTACATGTGTAGTAACTCTGTTGTGACTGTTACTATTAATGTTGAAATAATATGTATGATGTACATGACTAAGTACTGGGGATTTGCTATCCCATGATGATAATGTAAGGCTTGAGAGGCAGTGGCACTATGTGATGAGGAATTGAGATCCCATGGTATGTGGTGATCCTTGAGATGGATCTGTACGATTGACAAGAGGCCAAGTGATAACATGTACGGCTGGATCCTTGTGATGGACCAGGATGATGTGATTACAATAAAAGCATAACATTGAGTTTTATGTTGTTTATTTCCTATTATAGTTTACATGTTATATAACTTGGTTGAATCTTGCAATCCATATAAAAGATATTAATTAATCATAGTGGAATATATCATGTAGTTGCCCTGGCCATAGATCCATCATTATCAGGTGCTGGTGATGGTGAAATAGGTTCTCCTACGGGTTAACCCAGAGCACATATTGTTGAGTATGCGAGGTTTCTCCTAGCCTAAAATAGTGAGGATTCGAGTGCAGCTTTGGTTGCAGACTCGGGGTATGTGAAGAGCATGGTGAACAGGCCCATGGCTCATGATATGTGATATGTGGCTAAGTTGAAACATGCATCACATGTATCCACATCATGAACATCTTGATTTCAGGTTTACATCCATGGAAAACTATTCCCAAACACTCTGTGGTCATCACCTAATCCTTAGTCATCTTCTCAAGGTCTTTAGGGTGCCAGTACTTTTGGGGTCATCCTTCTTCAATTATGCATCTAAGGAGTGCCTACCTCATTTGCCCTTTGGGTCCCATGAACTCATGAAGGTGATCAATCTCCTAACCCATGGTCCTCAGATGTGCTCATGGCTCAGAGCACGGTGAACAGGCCCGTGGCTCGGATATACTAGCACCGTGACCTGTACCGAGGCGGGCTAGAGGAAGGGTAGCCTGTGGAGCTGACCTTGTGGCTGAGGCCACTTGAGCATGAGACTGCGGTCCTACTTTAGTTCTCGTGCACTAACCACGAAGGGAAAGGTCGTGGAGTCCAGCTCTTCCATTGACCTTGTATGGCACCGGCTCCGGGTTTCGCAACCGTCGGTTGGATTTGAACGGTACGGTTCACTTACTCAGGGCATTATAATACGTAATCCAGTCGTATAGTATTTACTGATTAAGACAAAACACGAAACATTGATTGAGACCTTGCTTGTGTAGTTAATCTTGCTATATGTTGCAGTTATTCATATGTTCCTCATGTTATGTGGCAATATATCTTATCTTGTTAATCATGTTCCATAAAGAGATAATTGGTGATATGTCTTATGAACAGCCTAAGCTTGAATGGTATGAATAGATTTGCTAAATAGACTGCTCTTGTTATACCTTTACCAGATATCTATTGGTGTTGCTTTATCCTTCTGGTTTTATAGTTTTGGTGAGGAGTTATGTTTCTCACTGGGACAATGTTCAATTGTCTCACCCCGCTGGTTTTCAGGTGTTCGAGCTAGGCGTGGTTGTGGTCGCGGAGTTGCGGCCGAGTAGCAAGACGAGCAGTAGAAGGCAAGTGATGGATATGTTGATGTTTTGGATGTTTTGTAGTAGAGTCTAGAGTCATCCCTGTACTCTCAGGTCCTTGGGAGCATTTTGGCATTGTTTCATAATGTATGGCTATTGATCCTTTGTATATCATGCTGCGGGCCGGATGTGGGCCTTTATGTACATTTAACGGGTGATGAACTCAAGTGATGGCTTAACAACTGACCTTCTAAGCTGTGGACACGTATCAAGGCTTGTATATGTTTTTATAACATGTTTCCTTACAGGATGGGGACCTATATGTAATAGTTCACAGTTTATCCGTTTTTCCGCAATCGGTTTTAATTAACTCGTATTTTTGGTAACCCGTGGTTTATGGTGATTTCCGCAAGCTTTCGCGTAACACCTCGTTGTTTGTGTGATAGTGGGATGTGTTGCCACACTATAACGTGGAAATGGGAAAATTTCCAACAAAATATCTGGGTTTCCCGTTAGCCGGAGGTAATCTGCACGTCAAAGACTTTGCTGAATGCATTGATAAAGTGGAAGAAATGATTAATAGATGGCCGACGCAAAAGACATCCATGGTGGGATGTATGATGCTGACAAAGGCTGCCATAGAAGGACTTCTTATCATCTGGGTTCAACAAGGTGAAATTCCTGGTTTAGTCCTGGATAGAATAGAAATGAAGATGACAATTTTTTTATGGGGAAGCAAACATCATCCCATGAAATATGCTAGATTGGCACTAAAGGAGGTGTGAATTTGAAAACCCAGAGGGACATCGCTAAATTGGGGACTATGTGAAGAATCATCACATTCCAAGAGGGCACTTCTACATGGGAAAAGAGGATGCGAGATAGATATCTAAGAGGGTTGGACCTTACGCCGAAAATATGGGAGGGATATTCACGTACCATTAACGTCATGAGGGAGACTTGGAAATAAGTCAAACACTTATTTGCTGCTGCAAATGACGCAGGTGAATGGAAACTTGGGAACAAGAAGATATGCATCTGGGAGGCTACTCGTTCAAGAGGTGCAAAAGACCCTGTAGGAGAAAATATTTGGTCTGGAAGATATGTGTCGAAATGGAGTATGTGTGTATATAAAATTATGTACACTATTCTCGCAACTCTGGATAGGATAAAGAGCTGGAATTATGATGTCTCTACGTTATGTTTGCTATGGCAGGAGGGGGAGGAATCCCACAACCACCTTGTGGGAGAGTGCAAGTTTACAAAAGAGATATGGGAGATCTTATGCAAGGATTTCAGTTTACAAATTCAGCTATCTGATGACCCAAAAAGAATGTTATCCATGTGTAGAAATGATGATAGGAAGAAACTTATGTTTGCTGGTCTATGCTATCACATATGGGAGGAAAGAAATGCCAGAAGACATCAAGGAGCTGCTACATATGCTAGTAGGATTGCTGTAAAAATATGTAAATGGGTTAGACGTAAATTACACATTAGTTAGAAGTGTGAGTTGTTTTATTTTTTAGATGTATGGCGCTGGGCCTACATGTACTCTTGACCTCCTATAATTTTAGGAGGTTTTTAGAATATATTTACCTGATTCGGATACATACACACATACATACATACCCTCCTGGGGGTTCAGCCTCCGCCACGGGCATGGGAGAGGGGGCAGCGGCGGAAATCTTTCTCTCTTAATCCCATACATACATACATACATACATACATACATACATACATACATACATACATACATACATACATACATACATACATACATACATACATACATACATACATACATACATACATACATACATACATATATACATACATACATACATACATACATACATACATACATTCCATCACAATCTCAAACTCTTGAACTCATTATCGAACAAGGTATCTAGAATACCAAAGGTTTAGTCCATTACACAAGGGGCATTCTGCCTCAAATGGAGCAAAGCAAAAGTAGTGATCTCTTGACTCCACATCAACAAAAAGAGATAGGTGGTGTTATATCGTCGCCACATCCAAAGCAAATAGATTATTGGTGCTCTCCTTTGGTCAACACAAACAAGAGTGTTTGGTATAATGTAGTTGTTTTGTAAATGTATGATTCTTAAGAAGTCTATTTTATAAATCACGATGGTTGATAGTTAATAGAATTGGATTACAATTTTGAGCCCAAACCATCTTGAACCTCCTTGTCATGTGCTTTCTGTTCCTTTTAATAAGTGCATATTACAACCATATTACTTGTGATTTTAAAGGACATTTTATTCACCCCTATATAATTCTATTTAAATATCCTCAAAAATCTAATTTTTTGTCATTCATTTATACCCTTAAATAATGTTCCCAAAGTAACCAAGCAAGGCGATCTAATATAGTGTGCTTACACTTAAGGATTCACACTAATAAATTCTAGTAGGATTACAACAAGCTTGTCAATAGTGGTGCTAAGCAAAGGAACCATGGAATGCTAAGGTAGGATTGGTTGTGATTGAATTCATGACTTACATGACACTTCAAGATACAAAATACACCCAATTTCTCCCCTACAAAGGATAAAGAAGCTTTGAACATGGTTAATGTAGTTATGAGAAACTAATTAATGCAATTATAAGTAGTTGCACATGAACTAAATGATATAAAAGAGGCTACTGGTTGTATTATCAACCAAAAGTCATGTTCATTTCCCAAAAGACTCAAAGCATACACAAGCAATCTTAACCTAGGTTAATGAGTTAACGAAAGACAATGTGGGAATGGTATCGTGATAGGCCTAAAAGAGGATAAATCGTGGACTAGTTAGGTAATATGAGATATAGTAGACAAGACAATCTCAAGAAATTGAAGTCTTTGAACTTTAATTTCTAAGGATCTCAAAGAACAATGCATAAGCTATAATGCTTCAACCAATGGAAATACAAGATTTGAGGTTATCCTCCAGCCTTATTTATGTACATTGCTAAGCACAACAACCGATCTATACACATATTCTCGAACTCAAATGCTGTTAATGTGGATATAACATGAAGGGCTCATAAATGTTGATAACTTTCACTCACCTTATGGTTGTAGTAAATGCATTTTCTTACCAAGCTTTTGGCCAAGTAGAGCGATCTATTGACCAACATAGTTATGTATTTAGATCTCTAATTTGTTAGAATGGATGTGTATTATCCTCTAATAACCATGCTCGACGGCCAATATTGGACCAATTGAATACATATTTATTTCCATGGTCGACAAAGACACCACAATAGGATGTTGGTGGGCTGAATCATTTAGCTCATTAATATTGTATTATTGTTTTCTTGGCAATCTATACAGTTTTCAGTAAGGATAAGAAGCTATAAATTTTCTAGAACGAATGGAGCAGAAGATGAATCAACGCGAGCACTCCACACACCAATTTTCAAAAAGTCCAATTTGTTGAAATTTGGAAAACTAGGGAGGAAGAAATGAATCAAAATATTTCCTATCCACATGGATTGAGTGGAGGAGAGCAACATGGCGATCTAAAATGGGATGTCTACACTTAAGGGTTGACATCCATAAAGTTAAATATGATTACCACAAGCTTGTGATAGTGGTGCCAACCATAGGAACCATGGAATGCCAAGGGAGGATAGCTTATGACTGAATGCATGACGTACTTGACATTTCAAGATACAAAACACATGTATTTTCTCCCCTACCAAGGATAAAGAGTTTTTGAGCGGGGTTAATGCAGGTACAAGAAACTAATTAATGCAATTATGAGTAGTTGCACATGATATAAAGGAGGAGGCTAGTTGTATGGCCAAACAAAAGTCATGTTCACCGTTCAAAAGACTCAAAACATACACATGCAATCTTAACTTAGGCTAATGAGTTAACAAAAGACAATGTAGGAATGGTATTGTGATGAACCTAAAAGAGGATAATCATATACTAGGTAGGTAATATGAAATATATTAGACAAGGCAATCTCAAGAAAAATAAGTCATCAAACTTGGAATTCCAAGAATCTCAAAGAACGGATGCATAAGCTATAATTATTTTAAAAACTACTTTCTCTATTACTTAACAACCAAACCGGCTAAAGCTACATCAACAATGTAAGAAGAAAAATCAGTGTCAAGACTAAAGCCCATGCTACTACTATGTGCATGCATGACTATTACATGTACTGCTTTATTAGTGACTCTATTAACAAAATTAACAAAAAAACTTCTAGGCATTCTTCCTATCCTATTGATATCTCTAGTAATAATGCCCAAAGAATCTTTTCTACTAGCATCATCTTCAAAGCTTGCACAAGAAGTTGGGAGCTATTTCCACTCCGAGCTTTTGTAAATTCATGTATTTTGCCTTCCTAACAACTTCCCGGACTGCTATCCTCTACCAAAGTAATATCTTGGACCTTCAAGCAACCCTTGCCCATCATTGTGATAACTTTCCCCTCATGATCTCGGAAAATTGCTCCAATGATTGTGGAGTCATGTATCACTGAGGCATCACAATTGACTTTATATTCTCCTCCTTCAGGTACCACCCATTTGCTGCAATACGGAAGGCCTTCTCCCTCCACTACCTTCAGTCCCCTGGACCTCTCTTTCTCTTTTGAATTCATGGAAATGCAAGATTTGAGGCTATCCTTCAACCTTAATTATGTACATAGCTAAGCACAACTACCGAGCTATACACATATTCTCAAACTCAAATGCTGCAAACGCGGATATACCATGAAGGGCTCATAAATGCTGGACAGTTTGACATCACCCTATGGATGTAGCAACTACATTTTCTTATCGAGCTTGTGATCTATTGACCAACATAGTTATGTATTTAGATATCCTCTTATTACAATTTGGAAGAATGGTTGTGTATTGTCCTCTAGTAACCCCCCTCGATGGCCAATACTGGACCAATTAAATACATATTTGTTTCCATGGTCGACTAAAACATCGCAATAGGCTGTTGGTGGGCTGAATCATTGCGCTCATCAATCTCGTCCTATTGTTTGCTTGGAAATCTACAAAATTTTCGATAAGGACAGGAAGCTAGAAATTTCCTCGAACGAATGGAGGAGGAGATACAGCAGCGCGAGCACTCCACACGCCAATTTCCGAAAAGTCCGATTTGTTGAAATTTGGAAAATTAGGGAGGAAGAAATGAATCCAGATATTTCCTCTCCACATGGATCGAGTGGAGGAGATCAGCCACCACGAGCCCTCCACACGCATATCCCGCTGGATGAATCGGAGCCGTCCACAAGTAACCGATCCAGTGGTTGTCCTTTGCTCCCCCATCCAGAAAGTGCTTCAAAAGCACACCCCATCCTCCCAACTCTCCGCAGTCTTGCATCCGCCATCCCTCATCGCAGGCTTCCAACACACTGTTTCTACCCTCTTCTCAATTTCCTTCTCTCATTCTCGGCGGAGTTTCGCCCTCCATCACCCATCCATCACCATGCTTCTCAAGGCTTCCCCTGCTCTCTCCCTCCGCCTTCCGTCGCCGACGGAACCCGCGTCCCTCGTCCCTTCCTCCTCCTCTGTTCGGTTCGGCTGGAGTGCCGCCGGGAGGGGGAAATCTGGCTCCTTAGTGGTAGCCATGGCCTCCGGGCAGGAGAAGACCCTGACCGGTGTCTTCTTCGAGCCCTTCGAGGAGGTAAAGAAGGAGCTCTCCCTCGTGCCCAGCGTACCCTACCAGTCTCTTGCCCGCCAGAAGTACACGGATGAAAGCGAGGCCGCGATCAATGAACAGATCAAGTGGGTTTGCTCTTCTTTTTCAGTTCACTGCTGCTATTTTTTCGCTTTTCCACGTTAGCCGTATGTGAATCTTGCTTTTGTGCCACAGTTCCATCGACATCTTTCTAAAAAAAATGACTTTTGTTACGTTTATGTTCACTTTCTCGCGTATATGCGATTCCTGCTCGTTTATTTGTCGACGCCGCTCGCTTCTTTGTTTTTTTTCTTTATTGACTGAGTTATCTGTAGAGGCTTTCTTTAATGAAAAGCTTGTTGGATATCTCAGCGTTCTCGGCTGGAAATTGTGATTTCTTAGGAATATCGATGATATGTTTGTAAAGTAATAACTAGAGAACGCCTATTATGTCGGTGACTTCTGTTGCTTCCGGTTGGCTTTTCTTTCATGGATTTGCTTTAGAACATATCGGCTGGATCTTCTTAAAAAGATGATTTTTTACGTTGAACTTCAAGCTCATATGCTCTTCTGTATGGTTTACACCCGATCTTATTTTCTTTCTTGATTACCAAGTTTCCATGCGATCTTATGACGATATTCTTGGTTAGTCACGCTTTTTTTGCATTACTTAGTAGCTGCACATTTTTTCTGCATTATCCCAATGATAAATCTGCCAATTAAGTTACTGTGGCAACATGCATCTAACTTTCCATTTATGGTAACATTGCAGTGTGGAATACAACGTCTCCTACGTGTACCATGCTATGTTTGCTTACTTTGACCGGGACAACGTTGCCTTAAAGGGGATGGCCAAGTAAGGAAACATATCACCAGTGGATCTTTTTTATTTTTGTACGCCTAAACATGAGCAAACCTAACCGTGGACTTGTCTGTGCCCTCTAGGTTCTTTAGAGAATCAAGTGAGGAGGAAAGGGAGCATGCAGAAAAGTTTATGAAATACCAGGTATTTCTCACGCCGGTTCTCTTTGCTATGGGTATACAGCGTCGCTATCATTTTAAGTTGGTAGTAATTTTGGTTTTGTATTTATGTCTGGCAGAACAAACGAGGTGGAAAAGTGGTCCTCCAATCTATTGTTAGTCCTTTGACTGAGTTTGATCACCCTGATAAGGGGGACGCGCTTTATGGTGAGTAATGGTTCAGATTCATTAGTTTTCCATTATTGCTTTAAAGTTTTTTTTATCGTTAGCTGAAAAATGAGGCTAGTTTTGTCTTTTGACAAATATTGTCACACTGTCACACCACAGTTTGGCCTTCAGGGGCTTCCTTGAGATTATTGGCAGGCAGTTGGATTGGCTTAAATTGTCTTGCTTTTAAACATTGAGTAAAACAGATGTATTTCTATCTATGATGTGCAAAGTGTAACACCATATTGTAGTTTTCATTTTCAAAGTGCGACTAATGAGGTTGTTAATTTTCCTGTGTTGGTGTGATGCGAAGTGTTTCTGTTTTATGTATTCCAAAGAACTTTGTAGTTTACACCAAAGATGCATCTTACAATGCTCTGTTTGTTTTCTTGTTGTAGCTATGGAGCTTGCTTTGTCTCTGGAGAAACTCGTTAACGAGAAGCTTCTCAATTTGCACAGCGTAAGTGGCACTATATGTCTTTGCATAGCAAGTAGTTGATAATGCGAGCAGCTCCAGTTTGTTTATGAGATACTCCAAACTTATGTTTGTTTCTGTATATCTTGTGTTACAGGTTGCTGCTAAGAACAACGACGTTCAGTTGACTGATTATATTGAGTCTGACTTCTTGGCTGAGCAGGTAATGAACAATCTTCTTGTTTTTCCATCTCCTTTTTCTTTTTGAGTTGACACCAAGGTAGATTCCCCTGACTATACGGGAGCAAGGTTGAAAGGAGTGCTATAATATGTAAATTTTAAGAGCCTGTTTGGCGCAACATGATTGGAATGTTTATTTTACATCTTCATAGTTGGATCAATGAATGACTGCTATTATAAATCAATTAACGCCATGTAATTTCAAATGTATGGCACCAAACGGATCGGCTAGAAAACAAGTGTGTACATTTTTTTTTTGTTTGCTTTTGGTTTTTGCTTTCAATTCTCTACCATATAGCCCAAAAAGAAAAATGGTAGAAGTTTGAAACTTATACTTGGGGGACAAAACGGTCATCTGCCTATTAAGCAGCAATTGCGTTTTGCTATTTCTATTCCAGTTGTATTCCACTTATTCTACCAAGATACTAAGTTCTCTCTTGCACTGTCAGGTGGAAGCAATTAAGAAAATATCTGAATATGTGGCTCAGCTCAGGAGGGTGGGCAAGGGACATGGTTAGCTTTCTCTTCTTCTAACAACCTACCGATTTTGTAGATAAGTGATTCCCCTGGTTTTTAGTAGTAAAGCTTATGCTTGCTTTTCTCGTGTGCTTTTCAGGCGTTTGGCACTTTGATCAGGCGCTTCTTCACGAGGATGGTGCTGTTCATTAAAGGATAACGAGGATATAATAAGAACCATACATGCTCATGTTCTTCTTTTCTTTTTACCCCTTTTTTTCGACCTTTGTTTGGTAGTGTTGTTTAGGCGTGTGCCCTTGGGTCCTTCTGTATGGATGTTCTTGGCAGTTAAAAGTTAGTATATAATGCCTTTTAGTTATTTCCCATTGAATGTCCTACTAGTTGCCAAAAAAATATTGATCATACTTTCAACAACATGAATGGTTGAAAGAGAGAATTGAGAAAGAATGGGATCACACTTCTCATGCTTTGATGAACAACGCTCGACGTAATGTATGCAATGTGGGTGTTTTTTTGTACTGTTTTCTATTACAGTGGAATTCAGGGTAGAAGGAAAACGCACCTACGCCACCTTGCCTCGTGGATGCAAGCCCTTTCTTCTTCCCTTCCCCTTAATCACCTCTGTAATTCATTCACATCCTTTGTCTAGCCTTACATAAGTCCTGGGGCCTCATCCACAACACGTATGCAAAAGATATCATCTACATATTTACATCATGTGCAACATCAATACACTATAAAAAACACGAGTCGATGCACAGATGTACATCATCTACATAACTTTCCCGTCTGGATCTGAGAGTACAAAGACACTACGATTGACCAACCTTCTTCCTCTATGGATCTTCAAACTGTTGCTCCTCACTACCATGGGCTTGACGGTGCTGTTGACGACCACGTAAGACCCATTAGGTGAGACTCATGTCCCAGTGAGAGATACAACTCTTAACAACGTCTATTACTTAAAAAGATTATGTAGATATATCTCTTAACATCATCTATTGCTTATAGTAGATTATGTAACTAAACAATCTAACTCATAACATTAGATAATTGAAATATTAACATAATTAAAAAAGGATGTGAGTTGCCTAATAACCTTAAAAAACATGTTACACAGTTGAATTATATATTTTATTAAGCGCTAAGCTGACTGCTCTGAAGTCGCAATCAACCCCGTATAAAATCTAGGAGAATTAAAAATTTGGAGAATTGAAAATTTTAAGATCTCTTTCCTTCGGTTAGTAGGAGTCCGCCGTAGTGACATAACAATCAAACTACAAAATAACCTAGTCTGCCTTGAGATACACATGCCACGACACTAGAAATCAAGATATTCAACCCTAAACATGTGTACACATTCGAGACACAACCTCAAGTGCTCTCTAAAATCTTGGGATCAGGATAACAATGATATACCCTCCCTACACCCACATATACTCAAAGGATCATCATCTTTATATAAAGAGAACAAACAAGGGTTATCATCCACTGTGAAGAGCCGTGTATAACCCTAAACAGATATACTATACGGCTGTATTACATCTTTTATTACACCCTGGGGAATTTGAGGATACCACTAAAAATCCAACTGACCACTACTTAGTCAAAATAAGTGCCATACAAGATCTAGGAAGAGCCGAAATCCTAAGATCTTCTCCGCCCCCGGTCAGTACGGATTCGCCACAACGACACATAAGGTCAAGCTGCTAACATCCTAGTCCATCCTTGATACAGGTCACAACACTAGTGAAAGGAGGTGGGTACACATACCCTATCATCTGAGGTACAACCACAGTTGTCCTCTAATCTTGTCACATATATAATCACCGAGACACGACCTCAACCGTTCTCAATCACATCAGATGTATGAGGCATGACCATAGCCAACCTCTACAATCTGCATTGTGGATGATAAGGATATATCCTCAACTTGCCACCCCCACATACTCAATAGTATGCGTTCTGAGTTTCCCTTAGGAATATCCTCCCTGCACCCGCATATACTCAACAATATATGACTCCAAGTTCCCTTCTGGAATACTCATTTTACTATCCAATAAGTCACGACACTAAAATAGTTCTACGGTTCAAGCACTACATTATTAGGGCTTTACTTGATTAATTAAGCCAGTTGGGTGCTTTCAAACTGCATCAACCAAATTACATACAAACCACTATATGTTTCTATAAGATTAGTGGTAGATAACAACTTCAGAAAATATATGTGACAACCTCGATTTTTCTCTCTCTTCTATTGTACTACTCCTCTCTCATCAAGTGTCTCTTACTCAATTTGATATTAAATGCATAATTGGATAGTTGTTCCAATTTGGCAACTACCATGCTCAATTATGCAACGTGCGACTTTAATTTGTACTTTTAACTAAGTATCTTGCTATATCATGTCACCTTCTTGCATCTAGTTTTGAACCTCATCACTATGAACTTTTGTCTTTCTAATATGAACCACAATGTAGTGGATTCAATTACAAATCCAATGGCACAAAAATCAACCCAATCAGACCTTGGTAGCATGAGTTATGAAAGCTTGAAGATGCTTTGATTTACTTTGATTTTAAGTGCTTTTGTTTCCTTGCTTGCTTGTTGGGCCGGCCTATCCATGGGCCCAGCCGATACAATGCCCTTAAGCGCCTGCACACCCCCCTTTCTCATTTGAGAAAGCATCGATGATCAGGAGCCGCCTTCCTCCTTCCTTTCCAGATCGGGCAACGCAAGGATGCTCAGGATTGTTGGGATCCAAACCCTAACTCCCTGGATCATTTTTAAAGTCTTCTTATCGCCTTCTGTCCGCCACTCTTCCTTTCCCCTCACTCCCTTCTCCTTTCTCTGCCCCCGTTCTCTGCTAGTTCACTTCTAGCGACTTCTTCCCCTGCAGCTCTGACCCACCTTCCTCCCTCAGTGTGGATCGCCGATGCTACTCATGGATGCTGTGAAGGGAATCCACCATCCTCAAGGCTAAACCTCACATACCGTCGCCGTCCGATCGAGTACAGGCGCCACAACCATGGGAAAGGGGTGGGGGACGGAGGAGCTCGGCCCTGCCCCTGTTCTACGGCGCAAGACCATGGATCACTCCAGGCTTGGCGCGCTGAAGGTTCATGCCACCGCGGTACGAGCAAGAGATATAGACCTCGCTGGTCGTGCTTGGAGCCTCCGTGTGCACACTGGCTATTTTGAGATCAAGGGGGCGACATTCCCTGTCTCGCCCCTGTTTCTGCAGGCGGAGACGAGTATCGCGCAAGGGGGAAGGCGATACCCGGGTGGGCGTGAGCTACAGAGGCCAGCAGAATGGCCCAGAAGGCACCGGCCCAGTACCCAGGGCCCAGTGAAGGGGCACCCATCCAGGGGGGGTGCGCCCAACGCATCCGAGGCCTTAGATCAGAGATCTAGTGGTCCATAATCAACCAAATCAAGGTAACACCTATAGTTTGGATTGATATTTTCTAAAATCGATAGCTCCCAATTCCTTTGGCCAAAAGTAACAATCCAATATACTATTTTGATCGTCTCGAAAAGATCTATCACCTAGGAATAATTTCATGACCTAATTTTCTTCTTAGTTCTCCTGTTTTGCTAAAATAGGATCTTTGACTATGATGACCAATGTAATGCATCCTTATGATAAATCTTGAATCTTTAGTATACTTGTGCCATGTTGCTCATCAAATCAGTATCTTTTATGCACCCTTGAACTAAATGAAGGTCCTACTCTCCCTATTGTTCATCATGACCCTTATTGTACATATGTGCCTACTTTGGACTATAATGTTGAACGTTGCCTAGATTGCTAATCTTGTTGCTAATGGACAACCACCTAATCTTGATATATGTTTCTTATGACCTTAATGTTGCTGATCTAAACCATGTTTGATGATGGGTTCTCCTTTATTGATGAATCATGATCTAGGGTGACCTAATGTGAGCCTTTTGACCCTAGAATGCATGTAAATGCCTTAAACCTTGAGATGATCATAGAAAGTTCATAGAACGTATTAATGACATGGAACTTGAACCACACTCTTATGATGGACCCTAAATCAATATGAGGTCATATAATGAACCAATAAGCAACTTGGAACCCATCTTGGCCAAAACCCTAAAATGCATCTAATTAGGGTTAATGATGAGAATCTAATGCATATATGTAATCTTGTTGTTAATCAGGTTGGCTTATGATCTAGATGGTAATGGACGTGATAAGTTAAGAATCTTTGAAACAGGTATGGGCCTTATCTAGTTATATGACTAGCTTTCTTGTTTGAAATGATATGTATTATATGCTGGTTTGTTTACTTGCCCAATATTGCCATGTAGTATTGCTATGTCATACTCGATGTTTTCCTCGTCGGTTTTATAACTTGAACACATATATGTACAAAACTCCATTATAATATTGTTGATAAAGGGTTAACTCTTGGTGATGTCCTTGAGGTCCCTCTTGTATAAAAGGGTTAGCTAAGCTTGAGCACCCTTACGGACCCTTCCGACGGGAAGTTGGTCAAAGGCCTTAAACATGTTTGATATTGTTGGTATAATGGAGTGAAATGACATAAAATATGGTTTTGCATTTGTTAAACAATTAAGATGTTTATTCTTGTTCGTTTAGTCTTGAAATCTTTTCAAAATTATGCAAAGCTTATATATATATGTATCTTTCAGCCCCATACTCAACACCTCGTGTGTTGACCCATTTATCGTATGTTGTTTTTAGGTTCAGAGATGGCTAGAAGGTTGATGGGCTTGGTAAGCTTTGCTAGGTGTACTTGTTGTAAGATCCAGATATAGTATACATGAGCAAACTTGTACAAAGTGACTCTTGAATATGTAATTCAAATTGTGTAATATAATAATGTTTCTTAATATATCTTGTTGATTGTTGAGATTATGTTGGTGCCTTTATCTTGCTATCTGTTCATGTGTGCTGAGCTTTACGCTTCCGCATTTCACCTTTGGTATACGTTTGGTTCATGGGATTGGGATTCCGATTCCGTGACAATATAAAACGTAGGGAAAATATTCCTTATCACAACATCATAGCGTACTAGTCCATTGTCATCCTGGACGATGACTAAACTTCCACTAGGAGTTTAAAACAACCTATAAAGCCATTCAGGCCCAAATAGTAATAACTTCCCTGTAAGAACATCATTATCATTTGAGGATTTATAAAGGGTTCAACATATCACAAACATCTTGTTACTTCCAAACTTTTAGCATAGGTATTCATCAATCATAGGAGTTATGACATTTACAAGAGTAACATAACAGAGTTACCTTTAGCATTATGGATGTATCCATTCATCATTTTAACATCAATAGAAGATAGAAGTATTAAGCTATCATCAGTTAACCGTTACAATAAAGGTTTAAAGGTGGATTGAATTTGTATCACCCACAACTGTACACATAGGTAAACCATCAGTTCATTAAGCACACATAGAAAAACCATCAATTCATTTATGGACTTAGTAAAAAAAATACCAATTCATATACTTTGTATACCCATCGGTTCATGGTTAGAAAAAGCCATCGGTTCATATATCAAGTAAAGCCATTAGTCTGGGCACTAAGTAAAACCATCGTTTCATTTACTAAGTAAAACCATTGATTTCTACAATATGTGAATCACCAAGTATAGCCATCGGTTTATTCACCAAGTGAGACCATCGGTTCATGTGCTATGCAAAACCATTGTTTCTTATACTTAGTGGAATCATCGATTCATAGACTAAGCAAAGTCGCCGATTTACACACTAAGTAAAACCAATGATTTCAGTACTAAGTAAAACCATCAGTTCTACACTTAGGGAAACTAGTTCTTTACAGTAAGTAAAAACCATCATTTCATACCTTCAAAACCAAAGTAGTCCCTTATAGAATAAGAAACGTTCAAATGATCCAAGGATAGTTTAACAACACACAACTATCACACATATATGAAAAATAGAGTATAAAAGATCATCTTTCTTCATGATACCAAGTTTCTAGGGTAAGATCTATATAAAGAAAGTTAAAAGTAGGCAAGAAATGGGTTGAAAGTTATGTATCTCACCTCAAGGTGAAGTTGAACATCCAAACATCAAGGTATCTCGAAGAAGAGAAGATGAAACCCTAGCTTTGCACTTTGAAAGCTCCAAGGTAGGTCCTTTCTTCAAGAACAAGGTAGATATAGGACAAAAAGAAAAGGGGTTTTGAACCACATATACGAGTTATCATCAAGAACACCAGGATTCCGCCCATGGATAAATTGAGAAGAAAGAAAACAACAAGAAACTAGATTAGGGAAGAATATCTTACATATATAAAGCAAGAAACTAGGTTTGAAAGCTCCAAACAATCGTAGAGATGCTTGATCTAAGACCTAAAGCAACACACATCCAAGAACTATCCAAGATTCATCCTCAAGGAGCTGTCACTTCACAAAATGATGGGTTTGGATCTCTCTAGCAGAAAGAATAAGAGGGATAAAGAAAAAGGTTTGTTTGGAAGAGAGGAGAGGGGTATATATATGACTATGGTGAGAGAGAAAATGACTGTAAGGACCCTGACCCACGTTTTGGGATAACCCTATTTGTTTTTCTTAAGTATGTTGCTTAGCTCCTTGATCTAATCACCTGAGATGTAATTAGGGCATGTTGGAGGCTTGAGTTCCTTGTTTGAGCTTGATGCTTGTGTTTTGTGGAGAGGTTTGGTGCAAATTGCAATTTACCTAGGATAAGGGTTGATATGCAAGTTTGTCACCTCTAGTGTGTTCCTTCTCTCTCTCAACATCATATAGAGGATTGAGAGAGAGATGGGAACCTTGGTTAAGTCTTGGTTGAGTGGTGACATCCTTGGTGGTGTTTTGCACACCTTAATGTGTTGTCTCGGGCTTGAAAGCCTTGGAGAGGCCTTATATCGGTTTCGTGGTGTCTCTAGATGCACCATATAGATTTGTGGATCTAGGGTTTCATCCCTATCGATTTGTGAAGGGAGTGGGTGTGTGTATCGACCATGACCTAGGAAGGTGACCTAGTGGGCGAGGCATGGTTCTTATCACCTTGTTGCATGGTGATGCATGTGGCCTTTCTTCGTGGACACCTGTCATCTAAAGTTCCTTGGTGGTGACACCTTTCCTTTGTTCTCTCTTTCATCCCTCTTGTATATATATCTCTTTCTCCCCATGCAAGGGAAACCTTTTGGTTATCTTTACATCCTCTCCTTGGTGGCCAATCTTAAGCTTGAGGAATGCTCTCCCTTGGAGATTGGTGGACGAACCTAAGCTTGTGGTGTTCTCTTTTCATCTTCTCCCTTGGTAAGCAATGATCCTTAGCTTTCTTTATCTCCTTCTTTCTTCTTCTCAGCCATGAACCTTGGTTGCTTCTCCTTTCCCTCTCATGATCTCTTAACCATGGTTCCCTCTTCTCTCTTAGAGGTGTTGTGTGAAAAAACACTAGAGGGGGGGTGAATAGAGTTTTATAGATAATTTTAGCAATTATTGAACTCAAACAATCAACCACAAAAATATTGGACAAGGGGACAAGGATTTAGAGTGGTTCCAACTTTAGCAAATACTAAAGTTGTCAGTCCACTACCCGGTTGCTTACCCAACCGGGATTTGGAAAGAATTTAATTTTATTACCTCGCAAGGACTTTACATAAAATTACAATTCTCTCCCTAAACCCTTCAAGCAGCCTTCACCTAGAAGTAATCGCCCAACCTTGAAGCAGCCTTCACCTAGAAGTAATTGCACCACCTTGAAGCAGCCTTCCTCCTGAAGTAGCTTCCCGTTGCAATAGCCTTCTTGAAGTAGCTTCCCGTGCGATAGCCTTCTTGAAGTAGCTTGAAGTCCACCTTCTCCTCCGAGAAGAACCTTCTCCAATCAGCAACCTCCAACCCTAGGAGTAGCAAGGAGAATACAAAGGATAAAAGGAACAAGAAGGAAAATAGAAATTACAACTTATCCTTTGAAGCACAAGGCTTGATTTGCCTATATCAAGCGTATCGATCTCCTAACCAATGAGTGTAGAAGTGTAAGTGCTGTGGTAAGGAGATGCTAGCCTATAGGACACGAAATAGGAGCAATGGGAATGAATAGCAAATGTAGGAATTGCTCTATTGCTCAAAACAGTATTGCCAATGTGTATTCAAGCTCAAGTATAGCACAAGTGTAGCTTAGATGTATTTAGGTGTCCTAAGGCATGTCCTATTTATAGGAATGGCCTATGGATGCTTAAGGACATTCTAGACAAATTCTAGGGGTTTCTAAGTGCTTAACTAGCCGTTAGGAATAAGTTAGGTGCATTAGTAACGGCTAGTTACTTTATTCTGCAGTTGCTGTCAGAGACCATCTCGGTCGACAATTTGTCGACCGAGATACCTACTCGGTCGAAGTTTTGTCGACCGATAGGCTCTCTGGATCAACGTTCATTTGCAACTGCCAACTACTTTGTCAGCTGTGTCTAACGGCTACTTGGGTCATTCTCGGTCGAGAAGTTTGTCGACCGAGAGTGTCTCGGTCGAGGAGTTTGGTCGACCGAGATTGACCATGTTTCAATCTTTCAATTTAGGCACTAAGCAAATGTATGAGTGTGCATATGTGATCCTATTTGAAAGGGATGATCTATCTAAGTGTGGTGATTGGCTAGGGAAGATCTAACGCTTGATTTACATGAGATCTAAGTACTTGTACATTATATATTTGTACAAGTTTATAATTGATTACATTGTATGACTTTTACAATCATTCAAGCGTATAGTTTCCTTAGAGCTTTGTCATCCACTTTATTCCTGCAACACTCAAGTAGCACGTTAGATCAACAAGAATGAAATGTTTGTCATCATCGAAACAAAGGGATTTATTATAATGTCCAATTTATCCAACAATCTCCCCCTTTTTGAAGATGACAAACATTTCCTAAATATGAAATAAGGAAATATAAAGCATGTGAGTTTCATACCTGAAGATTACCTTTTGTAGCCATTCTAGTTTTGCAAGTGAGTGCTGGCCATCAAGATGAAACTCATTTATATTTTAGATTTTTTATTCTTTCTCCTCCTTTGTCATTTCAAAAAGATATCCAGTTTGAATATTTTATTTTTCTTCTCCCCCTTAATTTTATATTATGCCCCCCCTTAAATAGATATCCTATTAGGAACATGGATTTAATATCATTCTTGTCTAATTTATCCACAATTTGTTTCTCAATCATTTGCAAAGGATGTTAAGCCTTGAAATGATATGAGATTCCCTTAAGCTTATGATGAATGTATATTGATTTCCCATCTATCAAGGGATATTAAGCCCTAAATTAAATGAGATTCCTTTAATCTTAGAGTACATAAAAATGTCTCCAACCAAATGCAAGGGATGTTAAGCCCTGATTTGTTTAGAGAGTTCCTTTAAGTACAAGATATATCATTTTCATAGATTTCTTCATAAAAAGTACTAAAGTCGTAACAAGCTCCAAATGATGTTTACAGTATTTTTGTAAGCTTCTTAGTCAAATTTGTTTTTATGAGCTCCCCCTTAATCTTACAATTTAAAGCAATTTAAGGCTTCTAAGGTCATAAATGATTTTAAATTTTGATTTTGACCTTTATCAAAAATATACTAAGATTAAGTACAATAAAATGATGTCCAAATAAGCATTTTGTCAAAGCTTATTTTAGGTCGCCCTTGACTACGACCATAGCGCCCCTTGGTCAATTTTAATTTCAACCAAGAGGCAAATTCTGCAGATTTCCAATTTAAACATTCATATGTGAAGTATAATTTCTGCACATAGCTTTAAATAAATATCTATTTGAAGCATATTAAGATATACCTATTATGAAGACTTAATATGGGCATCATAGTGAAGTCTTTGTCCTTGATTTTTCTAGAACGCATGTTTTACATTCATTGTGAATGATGTTTTCATAAGCTTTGCTATGGGTACATATTAAATCACATTTCTTCTTATACCCTTATTTTCATATTAATCATAAGATTCTTTAGAGACATATATTTTGAAAGCAAGATTAATATCTTAAAGTCAAGATTTTTGCTTTTGATTTCTTAGAACAAACAAATAGATAAAAACATTAATATTTTTGTTTTAAGAGGCACCGTTTGGCTTGTCATAGCAACATCATTATTTTATCACAAGCTATGTCCACAATCATTGTTTATTATGTCAAGATGCTTTTATGCTAATGGCATTTTCAATTTATCTGAATCACAATGATCAAGAATAATATCCATTCATGGTTTGTATATATGAATCAAAGATTATTTTAGACAAACCAATGAAACATAATGATCATGATGAAGCATATCCATGGTGTAATGATAGAACAATTGAAGCATATACAATGATCAACATATAAATGCAATAATTATGATCATTTAAAACAAATTTCAATACACACATGGTTCATGTATAGATATTCCAAGGGTTACCATGAAAACAGTAATTTTCCCTTAACTTAAATCAAATATGATTCATAGATAAAAATGATCTCATATAAGTGTTCCAAAGATGATTTCCATAATTTGTGCATGTAAAACAATTATTAACAGCAAATAGATAGCACATTGATCCTTTGTAGAATTATTCAGCAGACTTATTTCATACTGACATCAGTAACCTGCTCGGTCGATGATTTCTCGACCGACTGACTGCTCGGTCGAAGATTTCTCGACCGATCAGGTTTCTGTATTGTTTTTAGAACTATTTTCAGTAATTGTTTATAAGTAAATCATGAATGGTTATTTACTCAATTAAACAATTTTAAGACTCAGTTTAGTTGAAATAGACTTTATGAACATCAAAGGAACTTTTAGATCAAATCCCAACTAATTGTATCCAAATCTTTATTAACAATTTAGCTATGAGTAAGGCAAAATTTTATTTTTGCAATTTGAAAGATTTTGTATATATCCAAGTTAGATGTTTAAAAACTTGAATTAATTTATTATCCCATTATGTTGAGTTGAGATAGACATAGAAATATGCAACTAAGGTCCTTGGTCATATCTCAACTTAATTCCGTTCATTTAGTTTGGAGGTTTTGGAACCCATACTAACTCAACATCCTTTTTCTTGTATGGGCATGAAAAGGAGTAATGTCCAAGACGTGAGCAATAATGGCAACATACAGAATCAACCTCAAGTCTTTTTCTATGGTTTTGTTCTAGGTTGTTCTTTGGTACAAATGTGGCTTGATGTGCTCGTGTCTTTCTCCAACTAGGTTGTTGATGAGATTTCCCTTTGGGCTTATAACCTAGTCCTCTTCTCCCAATTTGATGATAGGAATCATCCAATATTCTATCAAGGATTCCATTGTTGCTTAACCTACTAACTTCTTGTTGCAACTTAGCGATCTCATCCATTCTTTTCTTAATATCTAGTTTTGCTTGATCTAGATTAGATGATAAAGAATTCCTTTCTTTCACTATATTATCATAATCTAGATGTGTACACAAAACAGGTTGTTTTTGAAGATCATTTAACTTTGCAAGTAATCCAACCTTTTCTTGATATAGAAAATCATAATTTGTTTCTAGAGTAAAAATCTTCACATCACTACTACTTAGAGATAATTTCAAAGTACGATTTTCAGAAACAATGCTATCTTTTTCAAAACCAAGATTATTCAATTTAGCATATAAATCTTCATTTTCGGATGTAAGAGCAAGAAGTCTAGCATTTAACTCATCGTTTGTTTTACTAGATTTCTTTAATTTCTTCTTGCACTCAAAATACTTATTGTGTGTTTCTTCAAGACTAGAAATTAGCTCTTCTTTTGATAAATCAAGAAGGCTTACCTCTTCTTCTTCTTCTTCATTGGTTGTAGCAATGAGACAATTTTTGTGGACCTCTTTCTTCTTTTCTATCCATGGACAACCGATTGTTGTATGGTTTGTTCCTAAACACCAATTGCAGCTTGTTGAAAGTTGATCCAAGTTGCTCCTTTGCCTGCGGTTGTAGTCACCTCCACCCTTCATTCTTCAAGACCTGGTTAGGGTTCCTTGAAGCCTGCTCTGATACCAATTGAAAAAACACTAGAGGGGGGGTGAATAGAGTTTTATAGATAATTTTAGCAATTATTAAACTCAAACAATCAACCACAAAAATATTGGACAAGGGGACAAGGATTTAGAGTGGTTCCAACTTTAGCAAATACTAAAGTTGTCAGTCCACTACCCGGTTGCTTACCCAACCGGGATTTGGAAAGAATTTAATTTTATTACCTTGCAAGGACTTTACATAAAATTACAATTCTCTCCCTAAACCCTTCAAGCAGCCTTCACCTAGAAGTAATCGCCCAACCTTGAAGCAGCCTTCACCTAGAAGTAATTGCACCACCTTGAAGCAGCCTTCCTCCTGAAGTAGCTTCCTGTTGCAATAGCCTTCTTGAAGTAGCTTCCCGTGCGATAGCCTTCTTGAAGTAGCTTGAAGTCCACCTTCTCCTCCGAGAAGAACCTTCTCCAATCAGCAACATCCAACCCTAGGAGTAGCAAGGAGAATACAAAGGATAAAAGGAACAAGAAGGAAAATAGAAATTACAACTTATCCTTTGAAGCACAAGGCTTGATTTGCCTATATCAAGCGTATCGATCTCCTAACCAATGAGTGTAGAAGTGTAAGTGCTGTGGTAAGGAGATGCTAGCCTATAGGACACGAAATAGGAGCAATGGGAATGAATAGCAAATGTAGGAATTGCTCTATTGCTCAAAACAGTATTGCCAATGTGTATTCAAGCTCAAGTATAGCACAAGTGTAGCTTAGATGTATTTAGGTGTCCTAAGGCATGTCCTATTTATAGGAATGGCCTATGGATGCTTAAGGACATTCTAGACAACTTCTAGGGGTTTCTAAGTGCTTAACTAGCCGTTAGGAATAAGTTAGGTGCATTAGTAACGGCTAGTTACTTTATTCTGCAGTTGCTGTCAGAGACCATCTCGGTTGACAATTTGTCGACCGAGATACCTACTCGGTCGAAGTTTTGTCGACCGATAGGCTCTCTGGATCAACGTTCATTTGCAACTGCCAACTACTTTGTCAGCTGTGTCTAACGGCTACTTGGGTCATTCTCGGTCGAGAAGTTTGTCGACCGAGAGTGTCTCGGTCGAGGAGTTTGGTCGACCGAGATTGACCATGTTTCAATCTTTCAATTTAGGCACTAAGAAAATGTATGAGTGTGCATATGTGATCCTATTTGAAAGGGATGATCTATCTAAGTGTGGTGATTGGCTAGGGAAGATCTAACGCTTGATTTACATGAGATCTAAGTACTTGTACATTATATATTTGTACAAGTTTATAATTGATTACATTGTATGACTTTTACAATCATTCAAGCGTATAGTTTCCTTAGAGCTTTGTCATCCACTTTATTCCTGCAACACTCAAGTAGCACGTTAGATCAACAAGAATGAAATGTTTGTCATCATCGAAACAAAGGGATTTATTATAATGTCCAATTTATCCAACAATCTCCCCCTTTTTGAAGATGACAAACATTTCCTAAATATGAAATAAGGAAATATAAAGCATGTGAGTTTCATACCTGAAGATTACCTTTTGTAGCCATTCTAGTTTTGCAAGTGAGTGCTGGCCATCAAGATGAAACTCATTTATATTTTAGTATTTATATTCTTTCTCCTCCTTTGTCATTTCAAAAAGATATCCAGTTTGAATATTTTATTTTTCTTCTCCCCCTTAATTTTATATTATGCTCCCCCTTAAATAGATATCCTATTAGGAACATGGATTTAATATCATTCTTGTCTAATTTATCCACAATTTGTTTCTCAATCATTTGCAAAGGATGTTAAGCCTTGAAATGATATGAGATTCCCTTAAGCTTATGATGAATGTATATTGATTTCCCATCTATCAAGGGATATTAAGCCCTAAATTAAATGAGATTCCTTTAATCTTAGAGTACATAAAAATGTCTCCAACCAAATGCAAGGGATGTTAAGCCCTGATTTGTTTAGAGAGTTCCTTTAAGTACAAGATATATCATTTTCATAGATTTCTTCATAAAAAGTACTAAAGTCGTAACAAGCTCCAAATGATGTTTACAGTATTTTTGTAAGCTTCTTAGTCAAATTTGTTTTTATGAGCTCCCCCTTAATCTTACAATTTAAAGCAATTTAAGGCTTCTAAGGTCATAAATGATTTTAAATTTTGATTTTGACCTTTATCAAAAATATACTAAGATTAAGTACAATAAAATGATGTCCAAATAAGCATTTTGTCAAAGCTTATTTTAGGTCGCCCTTGACTACGACCATAGCGCCCCTTGGTCAATTTTAATTTCAACCAAGAGGCAAATTCTGCAGATTTCCAATTTAAACATTCATATGTGAAGTATAATTTCTGCAGATAGCATTAAATAAATATCTATTTGAAGCATATTAAGATATACCTATTATGAAGACTTAATATGGGCATCATAGTGAAGTCTTTGTCCTTGATTTTTCTAGAACGCATGTTTTACATTCATTGTGAATGATGTTTTCATAAGCTTTGCTATGGGTACATATTAAATCACATTTCTTCTTATACCCTTATTTTCATATTAATCATAAGATTCTTTAGAGACATATATTTTGAAAGCAAGATTAATATCTTAAAGTCAAGATTTTTGCTTTTTATTTCTTAGAACAAACAAATAGATAAAAACATTAATATTTTTGTTTTAAGAGGCACCGTTTGGCTTGTCATAGCAACATCATTATTTTATCACAAGCTATGTCCACAATCATTGTTTATTATGTCAAGATGCTTTTATGCTAATGGCATTTTCAATTTATCTGAATCACAATGATCAAGAATAATATCCATTCATGGTTTGTATATATGAATCAAAGATTATTTTAGACAAACCAATGAAACATAATGATCATGATGAAGCATATCCATGGTGTAATGATAGAACAATTGAAGCATATACAATGATCAACATATAAATGCAATAATTATGATCATTTAAAACAAATTTCAATACACACATGGTTCATGTATAGATATTCCAAGGGTTATCATGAAAATAGTAATTTTCCCTTAACTTAAATCAAATATGATTCATAGATAAAAATGATCTCATATAAGTGTTCCAAAGATGATTTCCATAATTTGTGCATGTAAAACAATTATTAACAGCAAATAGATAGCACATTGATCCTTTGTAGAATTATTCAGCAGACTTATTTCATACTGACATCAGTAACCTGCTCGGTCGATGATTTCTCGACCGACTGACTGCTCGGTCGAAGATTTCTCGACCGGTCAGGTTTCTGTATTGTTTTTAGAACTATTTTCAGTAATTGTTTATAAGTAAATCATGAATGGTTATTTACTCAATTAAACAATTTTAAGACTCAGTTTAGTTGAGATAGACTTTATGAACATCAAAGGAACTTTTAGATCAAATCCCAACTAATTGTATCCAAATCTTTATTAACAATTTAGCTATGAGTAAGGCAAAATTTTATTTTTGCAATTTGAAAGATTTTGTATATATCCAAGTTAGATGTTTAAAAACTTGAATTAATTTATTATCCCATTATGTTGAGTTGAGATAGACATAGAAATATGCAACTAAGGTCCTTGGTCATATCTCAACTTAATTCCGTTCATTTAGTTTGGAGGTTTTGGAACCCATACTAACTCAACATCCTTTTTCTTGTATGGGCATGAAAAGGAGTAATGTCCAAGACGTGAGCAATAATGGCAACATACAGAATCAACCTCAAGTCTTTTTCTATGGTTTTGTTCTAGGTTGTTCTTTGGTACAAATGTGGCTTGATGTGCTCGTGTCTTTCTCCAACTAGGTTGTTGATGAGATTTCCCTTTGGGCTTATAACCTAGTCCTCTTCTCCCAATTTGATGATAGGAATCATCCAATATTCTATCAAGGATTCCATTGTTGCTTAACCTACTAACTTCTTGTTGCAACTTAGTGATCTCATCCATTCTTTTCTTAATATCTAGTTTTGCTTGATCTAGATTAGATGATAAAGAATTCCTTTCTTTCACTATATTATCATAATCTAGATGTGTACACAAAACAGGTTGTTTTTGAAGATCATTTAACTTTGCAAGTAATCCAACCTTTTCTTGATATAGAAGATCATAATTTGTTTCTAGAGTAAAAATCTTCACATCACTACTACTTAGAGATGATTTCAAAGTACGATTTTCAGAAACAATGCTATCTTTTTCAAAACCAAGATTATTCAATTTAGCATATAAATCTTCATTTTCGGATGTAAGAGCAAGAAGTCTAGCATTTAACTCATCGTTTGTTTTACTAGATTTCTTTAATTTCTTCTTGCACTCAAAATACTTATTGTGTGTTTCTTCAAGACTAGAAATTATCTCTTCTTTTGATAAATCAAGAAGGCTTACCTCTTCTTCTTCTTCTTCTTCATTGGTTGTAGCAATGAGACAATTTTTGTGGACCTCTTTCTTCTTTTCTATCCATGGACAACCGATTGTTGTATGGTTTGTTCCTAAACACCAATTGCAGCTTGTTGAAAGTTGATCCAAGTTGCTCCTTTGCCTGCGGTTGTAGTCACCTCCACCCTTCATTCTTCAAGACCTGGTTAGGGTTCCTTGAAGCCTGCTCTGATACCAATTGAAAAAACACTAGAGGGGGGGTGAATAGAGTTTTATAGATAATTTTAGCAATTATTGAACTCAAACAATCAACCACAAAAATATTGGACAAGGGGACAAGGATTTAGAGTGGTTCCAACTTTAGCAAATACTAAAGTTGTCAGTCCACTACCCGGTTGCTTACCCAACTGGGATTTGGAAAGAATTTAATTTTATTACCTCGCAAGGACTTTACATAAAATTACAATTCTCTCCCTAAACCCTTCAAGCAGCCTTCACCTAGAAGTAATCGCCCAACCTTGAAGCAGCCTTCACCTAGAAGTAATTGCACCACCTTGAAGCAGCCTTCCTCCTGAAGTAGCTTCCCGTTGCAATAGCCTTCTTGAAGTAGCTTCCCGTGCGATAGCCTTCTTGAAGTAGCTTGAAGTCCACCTTCTCCTCCGAGAAGAACCTTCTCCAATCAGCAACCTCCAACCCTAGGAGTAGTAAGGAGAATACAAAGGATAAAAGGAACAACAAGGAAAATAGAAATTACAACTTATCCTTTGAAGCACAAGGCTTGATTTGCCTATATCAAGCATATCGATCTCCTAACCAATGAGTGTAGAAGTGTAAGTGCTGTGGTAAGGAGATGCTAGCCTATAGGACACGAAATAGGAGCAATGGGAATGAATAGCAAATGTAGGAATTGCTCTATTGCTCAAAACAATATTGCCAATGTGTATTCAAGCTCCAGTATAGCACAAGTGTAGCTTAGATGTATTTAGGTGTCCTAAGGCATGTCCTATTTATAGGAATGGCCTATGGATGCTTAAGGACGTTCTAGACAACTTCTAGGGGTTTCTAAGTGCTTAACTAGCCGTTAGGAATAAGTTAGGTGCATTAGTAACGGCTAGTTACTTTATTCTGCAGTTGCTGTCAGAGACCATCTCGGTCGACAATTTGTCGACCGAGATACCTACTCGGTCGAAGTTTTGTCGACCGATAGGCTCTCTGGATCAACGTTCATTTGCAACTGCCAACTACTTTGTCAGCTGTGTCTAACGGCTACTTGGGTCATTCTCGGTCGAGAAGTTTGTCGACCGAGAGTGTCTCGGTCGAGGAGTTTGGTCGACCGAGATTGACCATGTTTCAATCTTTCAATTTAGGCACTAAGCAAATGTATGAGTGTGCATATGTGATCCTATTTGAAAGGGATGATCTATCTAAGTGTGGTGATTGGCTAGGGAAGATCTAACGCTTGATTTACATGAGATCTAAGTACTTGTACATTATATATTTGTACAAGTTTATAATTGATTACATTGTATGACTTTTACAATCATTCAAGCGTATAGTTTCCTTAGAGCTTTTTCATCCACTTTATTCCTGCAACACTCAAGTAGCACGTTAGATCAACAAGAATGAAATGTTTGTCATCATCGAAACAAAGGGATTTATTATAATGTCCAATTTATCCAACATTGTGGTGATCGAGCTTGGAGGAACTTCATCTACCTTGAGTTCGTGAGCTTGGAGCTTGGTGGTGATCCTTGAGGCGGGTTATATAACTCTAAAACCTCTTTGTTATTATCACCTTTTACTTGTTATCTTGTTCTTCATCGTTGGCTCGTTATTGCTTACATGCTAGTAACTTTTCTTGGTAGCCTTGCATTCTATTTTGGGAAAGGAACTTTGTTTAGTTGCTTCCTTGTGTTACACTTTCTTTTGCCTTGCTAGTAATGCCGTCTTGAGGATGAAGATGGGGGTGGCCGATATGCCTTTGTGGCTGACATGCTAGTGTAGGCCGATATGTATGTGGAGGCTGACATATGAGTTAGGCCGATAGGCTTTGGGTGGCCGTCATGACTTGTGACGCCCCTGACCATCAACCTTTGTGACAGGCCGTCACGATCTTTAGGAGACTTAGCCCGACATGCTATTCCGATGGTTGTCCTTTCTTGGGAACTCCTAGAACAATAGATGATGGATGCTGCTACAGGCTAGTCATCACGACCTTGGCTAGGTTTAGGTCGACATGTGCTGATGTTGTTTAGATCATTCTGCCTTGGGTATGAGTGGGCCGATGTTAGATGAGAATTGTTAGTCATCTTGTCCTTTCCATCACGACTTGGCATTGTGGCCATGTACACACTACTTTAAGCATTGCTGAACCCTAAGAGGACCGTCACCTTGCTATGTTGATACCATAGGACGTTGCCCGTTACCCTTGGTGACCGTCACACCTGTGTTGACATTGCTAATAGGAGAGATTGGTCGATACCCCCTATTACCCAATATCTGTGTGTTGCTGAGCCGTCACTATGGAGGTGTTGCTGCCCGATATGTCTAGGGTTGCGTTGCCCGATACACCTGCAACCCATCACATAGTTGCGTTAACCCGAGATGTCGACGCCCATTTTTCCTTGAAGGCGTTACCCAATACACCTTGTGGCCAACACCCTCTCTTTGAGGTGTTGTGCCTGACACACACAATGATACACGAATCGATACACACCTTGGACAGGTAGGCAAATACCCTGCCTTGGTGTGGATGCCCAATATCTTTGAAGGACAATCCGATACACTACGTTGGAACCCTAGTTGGTACCTTGTGGTAGTGTTTGAGATATACCGTTTTGATGCTTAAAGATGTTTAAATTGATCTAATTAATCAAGTCCAATCTAATAGTGTAGTTTGCCCTGTGCCATAGATCCATTCAGTGTCAACAATTTATTCAATAGTGAAACGAGTTTAACTTAGAGCACATTTTTTTGAATATGTGGGGTACAATTCGAGCAATTCCTTGTATCCTTAAATACATGATGTGTGAGATGGCCATGCGTGATTCGATCTCATTGTGGTATGGATGGCCATGCGTGAGCCACTACCTAAACTTGACTATATATCATTGTTGCAGTTGACTGATATGTCTCTACAGTATTTCTTCTCTTGTATTGACCAAGAGGTGCAGTGAGGTCGTAGATTCCAACTCTTTCATTAGACCTTGTATGGCGCCGATTCTGACTTATCAAGTGGTGGGTTAGATTTGGGTGGTACGACTCAAATCCTCGGGGCATAATGAAATACCTAGTCATCCGTGTAGTATAATTGTATAAGATCAAATATGAAAACATTGGTTGAAGCCTTGCTTGATCTTTATACAATGTTGTTGATAGGAAATATACATGATCTTCATATTCATTTTAAATTATTAAGATGATTCATAAATTAGACAGTAAATGCTCTTTCTATTAATAATCATTACTTGCTTCACATAGTTGTAATTATGTTGCTGCTTAGTTTATCTTATCTGGGATGATAATAGAGTTGGTGGTGAGTTATATCTCCCCCTGAGATTTGGAGTGTCACCCCATGGGTTTCCCACACCCTTTTTAGGTGGACTAGCACGAAGAAGTAGAAATCGTGCAACAGAGGTTGATGAGCAGTAAGAGGAGAAGTAGCTGATAAGGTTGAAAATATTACTAGATGTCTTTTGTTGATAGAGTCCTAGAGTCATCCCTGTACACTCGGGTCATTGGGAATTTTTTGAAGATGTTTTGTGAACAAACTTTCTTCATATGGTTGGCTTGTATACCTGTTATGTACAAATGTGGTGGAATCATGTATATATGTTCTGGAACAGTTCTCTGGTTACAGATTGACAACGTGCCTTGTACATGCTTTGAGGCATGAAAGAGCTCATATGTGAAGGTTCTTGCTATTTGGCAGTTTTTTTTTCCGAAAATGGTTTTAAATTTTAATGTTTTGCAGTAATATGGTTGTTAATCTTTCTTCTGCGGTTTTGTTTTGAGTAACCTCGCTTTGTGTGGCGCAGTGTGTCACAATGACCAAAGGTTGAAAACTGACTTGCCATGTCTGAAAACCCGAGATTCTCTTTTTCTATGGATTTTCAGAACTCCCATCGGTTTGTCTTCAAGGAGATCCATCAATTTGTGCCTTGGAACCATCAGTTGCATCATCAGAGAAACCATCCGTTTGTGTGGTATACTTCACCATTTTGTAAACCCTGATCCTCCATTAGTTTGTGTACTCTACAAGAAAAACCATCAATTCTAGAGCAATAAAAGAAAACATCAGATCCTCAACTACAAGGAGAAACCACCACATCATTCACCCACATGGTGAAACTATTAGATCCTCATCATACAAGGTGAAACCATCGGTTCAAGCCCTTAGGTGAGAAACCATTGGTTCTCTACCTGGAAGGACAAAAAACAAAATTGATGGTCTGTCCAAGCATCCAAAGGTGCAACCACATCAAACATATGAAGAATACTATGAAGAACAACATGCATGTGTTAAAAATTATAGATAGATCCCTAGGAAAAGGAAAATTACATACAAATCCACAGAAGCACATAAATTTGCAAAACTAAAGCAAACAAATTTAGATTTGGAACAAATTTGAAATACAACTTAAACATAATTATATGTTTAATTAAGAAAGTAAGCCCCCAATCAAATCAACAAAACATGTTCAAGCATAAAACCAGGTCAGGGATTTTACAACCATGAATCCCTATTAGGGATTTTGCCCCTGAAATCCTAAGCAAACAAAGATGGGTACTTCTGACGCTTCTCATCCTCTAACTCCCAAGTGGCCTCCTCCACGCCATGGTGATGTTGCAACACCTTCACCTTCACTAAGGCTATGTCCTTCTTCCTCAATTTCTACACTCGCTTATCTAGGATCAACACATGACCCTCAACATAAGAATCATCCTCATCCAACTCTACATTGACTGGTTGTATTGTCTGCTCCATATTGGGGTGACACTTCCTCAACATGGAAACATGGAAAACATTGTGCAACCTATGCAACTCTAGTGGTAACTCCAACTTGTATGTCACCTTTCCAATTCATGCCAAGATACAGTAAGGTCCCATAAACCTAGGAGACAACTTACCCTTATTACTGAACCTCAACACACACTTCTATAGGGATACTTTGAGATACACACAGTCTCCAACTTGGAACTCTAATGGTTTATTAAGGTTATCAAAATATGAATTCTATTTGTCTTGAGTTTCCTTTAACTATTATTGGATCACCTTGATCTTCTCTATCATCTGCTAAACTAACTTAGGACCCAACAAGTGATACTCACCTGTCTCATACCAACAAAGAGGTAACCGATAAAGCATACCTTACAAAGCTTCGTATGGTGCCATGTCTATTCTTCTTTGGTAGTTGTTGTTGTAGGAAAACTCAATTTGAATCAGGTGGATATCCCAACTCTTGAGAAACTAAAGAACACATGCTCTCAAAATATCTTCTAACGTCTGATTGGTCCTTTCTGAATCACCATCTATCTGTAGGTGAAAGGATGTGTTGAACTTCAACTATGTCCCCAAGCTATATGTAGACATTCCAAAAACCTACTCATGAACTAAAGACCTCTATTAGACATTATAGTAACTGGTATGCCATGCAAATGAACTATTTTGTCAATGTAGACCTATCCAAACTTCTCTATTGTATAAGTGGTCTTGACTGGAAAAAAGTGAGATGACTTTGTCAGTCGGTCAACGATCACCCAAATGGAATCATGACCTTTGGATGTCCTTGAAAGGCCAACCACAAAGTCCATTATTATATGATCCCCTTTCCACGGTGTATTTGGCAAAGGCTGCAACATCCCTACAGGCATTTGATGCTCTGCCTTCACTTTCTGACAAACTGGACACTTGGCCACAAACTCTACCACATCAAGCTTCAGACCTGGCCACAAATACAAATATTTTAGATTATGATACATCTTTTTACTCTCGGGATGCATCACATACATTGAGGAATGCGCATCCTCAAGTACCATCTCCATCAGACTATCAATGTCTACAACCAATGTTCTGTTGTAGGAGCACAATTCCCCATCATCTAACTCATGGAAGCCATTATGCTTCCTACTACCAAACTCTGATATGATATTTTGTATCATAATATCATCCTTCTGTGTATCTATGATTTGTTGTGTCAATGTCAGCTTGACTTGTAGATGTGCTAGCAATCTCGCCAACAAAGACACCTCCAACTGTACATTCATCTGCTAGACAACACTAGCATGTACCTCCTGTGACACACCATGGAGTGTAACTGCACTTTATCTGTAGATGACGATGACGATGACCTTGTACTTAGTGCATAAGCTACCACATTCTCCTTCCCAAGGTGATAGTCTTTCGTGCAGTCATAGTCCTTGATCAATTCCATCCACCTTCTTTGACTCATGTTCAACTCCTGCTTTAAGAAGATATACAAAAGGTTCTTGTAATCTATGAAGATTTGATAGTTTTCCCCAACATATAGTGCCTCCAAATCTTCAGGGCAAGAAGTACAATGGTTAACTCTAGGTCATGAGTTGGATACTTCTCCTAGTGTTTCTTAAGTTGTCACAAGAAAAATAAATCACATTCCTATCCAACATCAGCACACATCCCAATCAATTCTTTGAAGCATCACAAAAAATGATGTAGCATTTACCTTGCTCTGGAAACACTAACACGGGAGCACTTGTCTATTTTTCCTTCAACAACTGAAAAGAACACTGACACTTGTCATCCCAAACAAAAGGAACATCCTTCCTAGTCACTCTAGTTAAAGAATAGGTAACCAACTAGACCCGGGAAGCTTCAAACCTCTATCGGTGTCTTGGTCTACTCCCAATCCAACACTAACTCCACCTTCTTAGGGTATACACAAAAACCTTTTGCAGAGATGACATGGATAAGAAAAGACACCTTGGTCAGCCTAAATTTGCACTTACTGAACTTGGCATACAATCGATGCTGCCTCAACAACTCCAACACTTGATGAAGATGCTATTCATGCTGTTGACTGTCTCTGGAGTATATCAAGATGTCATCTATGAACACAACTACAAACTGATCAAGATATGGTGTGATCACTCTGTTCATCAGTTTGATAAATGTTGTCAGTGCATTGGTCATTTCAAACGTCATAACCACAAACTCATAATGACCATACCTAGTCTTGAAAGTAGTCTTAGGTATGTCATCTGCCTTGATCCTCAACTGGTGATATCCCAACCTTAGGTCTATCCTGAAAAAAACTATAGCACCTCTCAACTGGTCAAACAGTTCATCTATCCTTGCAACATGTACTTATTCTTTACTGTGACCTAGTTCAACTACCATGATAGTCTATGCAAAGTCTCATAGAACCATCCTTCTTCTTCACGAACACACTAGAATACCCTAAGGGGAAGTGCTCGGTCGTGTAAAGCCCTTCTCCAACAACTCATGCAATTGTTTCTTCAACTCCTTCAACTCAGGTGGTGCCATCCTATGGGGTTCCTGAGCTATGGGATGTGTACCTGGAACTAGGTTGATCTCAAAATAAATCTCTCTAGGGGGTGGAACACTAGAGAACACTTCTGAAAAAACATGCTCAATCTCACGCACCACAGGTACATCCTGGATACTAGGACTCCTCACCTTGGTATCCACTACATGAGCTAAGAAAGCTTCACATCCTTGTCTCATCAACTTCTCTTCTAACACAGTCGACACCAAACATGTAGGAAGAATCTTCCTATCTCCTTGGAAAGTCCAAGAGACACCTCCATAACAAATGTTGCAACCTTGGAACTACAATCCAAAATAACCTTGTACTTCTCCAAGGTATCCATCTCTAGGATCACATCAAATCCATACATACCAAGTGGCATACAATCGAATTGAATGCTACATCCTAAGAAAGAAAGAATGCAAGATGGACACACCTCCTACAATACAGATGAACCAACCAAAGGGGTTTCTAACAAAAGGCTAACATCTCTACTACAAACAAGCAAGTTACAACTACTTATCACCTCTCTGGTGATAAATGAGTGCATCACACTCGGGTCAACCAAAATAGATACAAAAGAAGAAGCATATACACCAAAATGAAATAGTTCCACCTGACCTGTTGCAACCTATGGGTTGATCATTTCTTCCGACTGACTCATGCAATATAATCTAGCCGTCTTCTATTGTCATCCTCAGCCTCTGCTAGATGCAACTGATGACCCTTCATACGATGTCTGGACACACCTTTAACTCCGTCACCAGTACTGAACTACTGCTACTGTGAGCCTTATTGGATCTGCTTTGACTATTGTGAAACCTACTGATCCTTCACATAACATAACCATACCAAATGATCGACTTGTCCACACTTGAAGCATGTTCGTGTGTCATACTGTGGCCTAGACGACCCAATCACTGAAACTGACCTAGAACAATTTTCCCTATATGGTGGAAAATTACAAACTCTCCCTTTAATAGGGGACCAGTGTGATTGTACTTGTGCTCTTGGCTCATAAACTAGTGATCCATGCAGTGACTCTTGGTACTAGGGTGAAGAGAACCTCAATTTTTTGAAACTACCAAAATATTTCCCTTGGAACTGTGGTAACATATTCCTTGCATTGGCTTCTCATTTCTCCACAACAGACCTCTCTATTCTCCTCATAGATTCCACAAAGGTGGAAAACTTCTCTTGGTTTTTCAAAGAGGATGCCATTGTTGATAGCTCGATGTTCAAACACTTCTCAAACCTTCATATCTTCTCTTTCTCCATGGTTTCCATGTGAGGACATAACCTCAATAGTTCTGGAAACCTCACCTCAAAGTCATTGATAGACAGTGGTCCCTGGCGCAACCTTTCAAACTAAGCTATCTTCTCATCAAGATACATCTTAGGGAAGTAGTTTCTTACAAACTCCCACCAGAACTCCTCCCAGCTCACTACTACTCCTGGTCTCTTCTCCTCCTCTGTGTCCCACCAATGGCCATCACTACCCTTCAAGAGGTAGACGATATGCTTCACCCTGTCCTCATCAGAGATATTCAGAATCTTGAATTCCTTCTCTAAATCTATCAACCACATATCAACATCTACGAGGTACGATGTGCCTGGATATATACTTGGTGGCTCCCACATGCTTCAGCCTCTCAAAAGTCTTCCCTGGATCCAAGGTTCGACATTTAGGGAAGGTGCCCTTGGTTGAGGTGTAGGTGGCCTATCTGCCAAATGTGTATTCGTCGCCATAAATTGTCTAAACATAGATTGAAAAGCTAGATCAGCCATGGTTGAAGGGTCAAATGGAGGTGGTACAAGCTATTGTGGCCCCGTATCAGGTACTCATCCTTATGGTATCGATCTCCTATCACCACCTCTTGGCGCTACATAGCTACTCTCCGCATGTTGTTCATGTTCTGTTGACATATTTGCATAACCATAAACTATGGTTAGACATGTCAGATCACATAATAATAAACACCAAACCCAATTCCTATGTCCCTGTAGACTCAGTGAACCTAGGATCTAATACCAACCAAACAGTAAAACTCGCCACACTCAATGAGATTACTCAAAATGAAAACATGATCGATCTCTAATTAATCATATTACTAAAAAGGTGCATAACTAAAACCAAATCTAACTTTCTTAAACATGTCCAAGAACATTTACACAAAGGTCCAACGTCTTACATACATATGCAACCATACCATGTATCTTTACATCAATTATGTGGCCTCAGCCACAACCTGTACACAAAACATATTATCCACATATTTACATCATGTACAACATCAGTACACTACCAAAAACACGAGTCAATGTGCATCATCTACAAAACTTCCCCACTCGAGCCTAAGAGTACATGGACGACTCTAGGAATAACAAGACAACCCACCAACCTTCTTCCTCTATGGATATCCAAACTCCTCCTCCTCACTACCACGAGCCTTGCGACGCTGCTGATGATCACCTAAAAAGATGTGGTGACCCATGAGGTGAGACCCATGTCCCAACGAGTGATATAATTCTCAACAACATCTATTATTTATAGTAGATTATGCAATTAAAAAAATAAAATAGATAACATTACATAATTGAAAGATTAACATAATTGACAAAGGATCAGGAAGATCTAACGCCATAAGTATAATTGATTTATCCTAGCACATTAGTTAATATCTACATATTAAAAGAGATAAAGCAAGGGTTATCATCCCATGTGAGTCACTGAATAACCTTAACAGACATGCTACATAGCTAAATTACATATTTTATTAAGCCCTTGGTAGTTTGAGGTGTACCACTCAAACTACTAGCCGACCAATGTGAAATTGTAATCAACCCCATACAACATATAGGAGAACAAAAAATCCTAAGATCTCTTCCCCTCGATCAGTATGAGTCTGCCGTAGTGACATAATAGTCAAACTACAAAACAACCTAGTCCTCCCTGGGTACACAGGCTATAACTCTAGAAATGAGGGTATTCAACCCTAAAATCTAAGTTACAATCGTAGTCATACTCAATCACATGTATACATCTGAGACACGTCCTCAACCACTTTCCAAAACCTTGGGATCAGGATGACAAGGATATACCCTCCCTGCACCAACATATACTCAATAATATACAACTCTGAGTTCCCTTATGGAATAATCATTTTACTATCCAACAATTTCTGACACTAGAATAGTTTTACGACTCAAGGCACTACATGTTTAGGGTTTACATGATTAATTAAGACACTTGGGTGATTTTAGAGTACATCAACTAAGTTACATACAAGCCACTATATGTTTCTATAAGACTAGTGGTAAATAAAAAATTTAGAAAATATAAAATGTAGGAAACATATTCCTTATCACAACATCATAATATACTAGCCTATTGTCATCCAGGAAGAGGACTAAACTTCCACTAGGGTTTAAAATAGCCCAGAAAGCCATTCAGGCCCAAACAATAATAACTTACATGTAAGAGCATCATTATCATTTGAGGATTTATAGAGGGTTCAACATGTCACAAACATCTGAGGTATTCAACCCTGATAGAAGAAGAAACGTTCATATGATCCAAGGATAGTTTAACAACACACAAGTATCACACATATACGCAAAATAGTGCACAAAAGATCATTTCTTTTCATCATACCAAGTTTCTAGGGTAAGATTCATATAGAGCAAGTTAAAAGTAAGAAAGAAACAGGTAGAAATTTATATAACTTGCCTCAAGGTGAAGATGAATGTCCAAACAACAAGGAATCTCAAAGAACAGAAGATGAAACCCGAGCTTTGCACTTCCAAAGCTCCAAGGTAGTTCCTTTCTTCAAGAATATGGTAGATCTAGGACAAAAAGTGAGAAGAAAAGGGTTCTTCAACCACATGTACGAGTTATCATCAAGAACACTAGGGTTCCACCCATGGATGAATTGAGAAGAAATAAAACAACATGAAACTAGATTAGGGAAGAAGATATTACATGTATAAAGCAAGAAATTATGTTTGAAAGCTCCAAACAACCCTAGATATTCTTGACATAAGACCTAAAGCAATCCAAGCTTCATCCTCAAGGATCTCTCACTTCAAAAAATGATGGGTTTGGATTTCTATAGCAATAAGAATAAGAGGGAGAAAGAAAAATGTTCATATGGAAGAGAGGAGAGGGGTATATATATGACTAGGGTGAGAGAGAAGATGATAAAAGGTTCAAAACGACTTGCCATGTGTCAAAACTCGAAATTTCCTTTTTCCATGCATTATCAAAACTCCCATAGGCTTGTCTCCAAGGATATCCATTGGTTTGTGCCTTGGTGGAACCATAAAGTTGCATTATAAGAGAAACCATCCATTTGTGTGGTATACTTCACCATTTTGCAAACCCTGATCCTCCATCTGTTTGTGTACTCTACAAAAAACCCCATCAATTCTAGAGCCACAAGAGAAAATCATCAGATCCTCAACTACAAGGAGAAACCATCACATCATTCACCCACATGGTGAAACCATGAGATACTCATCATACAAGGTGAAACCATCGGTTCAGGCCCTTAGGTGAGAAACCATTGGTTCTCAACCTTGAATGAGAAAAGCAAATATTCAATGGTGCATCTAAGCATATAAAGGTGCAACCACATTAAACATATGAAGAACATTATGAGTTACAACATGCCTATGTTAAAATTGCATATAGATCCCTAGGAAAGGGAAAATTACACAAAGGTTCACAAAAGTATTAAATTTGGTAAAATTAAGTAAATAAAGTTAGATTTGGACCAAATTTGAAATACAACTTAATCAATTGATATTAAAAATATATTTAGTTAAGAAACAAATAACCCAATTAAATAAAACAAGCATGTTCAAGCATAAAATCAAATCAGGGGTCTTACAATCAACATGTGCAAGTATGATCAATAACACAATTCCATGACCAACATTGTGAATCTCCTGGATAACAACCACATCCAACCTACACTCTTTATCCAAATGTTTCACGCTTGAGGAGTTGACTTCTTGAAATCCATCCAAACTTAGATTATGAAAACTTAGCTCAGTGAAGATTTCAAAATGTGAATATCACTTGTGGGATTCACAAATGTGTGACCCATATTTTCTCACCATGTTTGTAGATCATGTACCTCTTTACCCTCAAAGTACAATCTCATAGCATGTAGTCCTTCACACCCATCTCAAAGACTTCAATCTTACATGCCAAGTCTTATTGCAACTTATAAAACCCTTTACATGAACCCAACATTGAGCATATAGTATTTGATGTCTATGTTAGATAAGTGTTGTCCAATCAAAATTTATGAAATGGCAATGAGTTTAAACTCTCTCTCTCTCTCTCTCTCTCTCTCTCTCTCTTTTAGCTCATCTCTTTGACTACAAGCCTTTTCCACCTCATTAAGTAGTTTTATTTGTTTTTTGTGCTCTACTTGTTTTCACAGTCGAGTTTAGTCAAAGAGTTAATGGAAGGCAAATGGATATCTTCTATTAGAGAAGGAGGAAGCGAACATACTCAGAGCAACCCTAATGGGCCAAGACACACTTAGACCCTATTACAACTAGATTGTAAGACCCCTGACCTATGTTTTGGTCTAACCCTATTTTCTTTGGCTTGAGTAAGTGCTTAGGACCTTTCTATAATACTTTGAGATGTTTTTAGAGCTTATGGAGTGCTTAAGTCTCCATTTTGAGCTTGATTGGATGATGTTTGTGCTTTGTGTGCTTGCTTTGGGTCAAATTGCAATCTACCAAAATATGAGGGTTATCTTACAATTTGCCACATATAGAATGTTCCTTCTCTCTCTTGGATTCATGAGAGAGAGTGTTGTGCTTTGGGGCACCTTGGTTGGGTTTTGGATGAGTGGTGACCCCTTAGAGGTGATTAGGGTTTCTAGGGTTTTGATGTGTCTCGACCATGTGTACACAGTTGAGTATAGAGACCCTTGTCTCGACCTTGAGGACGTGCCTTGTGAGTGTCTTGACTGATACACCCTCTATATATGGTTTTATCTTGACCATGAGGGTTTCGGTGGAAGTTGGGTCAAGAAATTGGTCTTCTTGAGGTGTGTCTCGACCTGGATGTCTTGATGGTCTTTTGTCTCGACCATGTTGTGTGTGTTGCTCTTTGTGTCGATCTCCTTGGTGTGTCTCAACCGAGACCAATGGGTTTGGGGACCTAAGTGGTAGAGACCCAGCATAGGTTGTATCACTATATCATGCATGCAAGGTTTAAGTGGTTGCATGTTGGTTTCTTGGGTGGACAAGTGTCCCTTTGGTGCCTTTAAGTGTTGACACCTCATCTTCACCCTACTTCTCTCCTCCTTTGCTATATAAACCCTCTTTTCTCCACACAAGTCAACCTTTCGGCCCTCCTTCTTTCTACCTCTCTTTAGCTCGTCCTTGGAGTTTGGTGGAGCAAGAAGAGCTGATCTTTGGAGCTCTGGTGACCAAGATCCTTTGCATGTGGTGATTCTTGCTCGTCTTCAACCTTGGTAAGTGTATGTCTTTATTTTGTGCCATTTCCTTGGATCTTATACCCCATCTTTTTATCTTTTCTCGGCCTTAGATCATGAATCATACATGGTAGTCGTTCTTGAGAGTAAGCTCCTCATCACAAGGGTCATAGGCCATGTTTTGACAAGGTGGTACCCAAGTGAGATGGGTTTCTTCTCTCTTTTCCCCTTTCTTCCTTTGGTTCGGCCTAGGGATCCTTTACCCTCTTTTCTTGATCAACTATTTACCTTGTATATTCTTCTCCTTGAGGTGACCTTATGGACAAAAGTGGAGCCCTTGGTGGAGCTTCATTATCCTTGGGGATCATGTGCTTGGAGCTTGTGATTCTTAGAGTGATCTTCCCTAATGTGAGTTATATAACTCTCTACCCTCTATATTACTTGCACCATATTATTGCTTGCATGTTTCGATTTCTCTCTCTATATTATAATACTAATATACTAGTAGGTGACACCATGCTCTATAACTTGAATGATGGTGAGAATCATGCTTGGTTTACTTGGAACCTGAAACCCTAATTCATGGTGCCTAATTTTAATGATGGATGTGTTATGGTGGTTTTCTCCCTATCTTTTGATCTTGGATTGGATCACATGCATGATGCTCATGTACCTTGATGCATTATGAAGTTTGGGTTCTGATTTGGATGTGTTAAACGTGGATTAACTCTCTTTCCTAAACCCTAATTTCTATGTGCACACTTTCTAAGTGTTCTTGAGAGAATGGTCTCACATGCATCTTGAGCTAAGATTTTTTCACCATGTTATAGGTTCGGCCATTATGGTTTTCTCATGTGTTGGGGTTCATCTTTCTCTCTCCTAAGTGGTTTTGATTGATGATCCTCATGGTGATGATTCTAGGGTTTGGTGATCTCGAAATCCCTAAGTTTTAGGCTTTGTGACTCTTAGCATTTCTTACTGTTTGGTGTTTGCTTCAATCGAGACATACACCCATGTTTTAGATTTGGGTTGAGACTCCTTGTTTCATGAGTGTTGAACATGGTGATGCTTGGTTTTCCAGTTGTTTCTCTTGTTTCGGTTGAGACATCTTATGTTGGTTCTTCTTTGATTGTGGTGCCTTGTTTTCTTTCGGTTGAGACACCTTGTCATGCTGCGGTCGAGACATCGCATTGTGGATGGTGGTCGTGACACCAAGATGTGGTGCATCATGATTGCGACTAGGGTGATGGTCCATAACAGTTGCAACTATGTGTGGGTTTGTCACAGTCGAAGCACCATGCTTGAGGGTGGTCGAAACACATATGTGATGGTTGGTCATGACACACACATGTGATAGATGGTTGATAGACATACATGATGCATGACTGCTATCTATGTAAAACATAATGGGATGGGTACATGTATACGTTTGAATGATGTAATACCTAGTGCTGTTGAGGTAATGATCTAATCATAACCCAGTAATGAGGCTTAACCTAATGTGCTCCAAGAAAGTGGGAAGTGGCGTACCTAGGGTTTGGTGATTGAGTATAGCTATAAAACCCTAATCAGGAAAATAAGGAACCATAACCCTAATGATGGGTAATGTAATGTTTTTCTTCTCTCTCTCTCAAAGTGGTTATAATACTATGATGTTTTCTCTCTCTTGTTTATGAACCCCTAATCTTGCAGGTGAAATATATACCATAACCATTGTATGCTATGGTGAATATGATGTGACACGAGGTGATGGTTATAAGCCTTTAGGAGGCATGTTGAGACACATGCGATCCTGGAATAATGTGGTTAAGGGATTGATGTCCCATAGTGATGTGACATTGGTGATAGTCTTGTATGGCTGTGTGACCGTGATGTGGGCCTTGTGAATGGCACTTCTAGAATGTTGTGTGATGAAGTGACAAGTTCACACCTTATACGTTTTATATCTCCTAAAGTTGTACTATGCTCTTATTTTGTAGAGTTTGTTTTGGCTTTGTATGTTGTAACTTGATTGATGCTAAAATACACCTAAATGTCCTAACTAATCAAGTGGAACCCTAATCATGTAGTTTGCCCTAGACATAGATCCATCCCAGTGTCAATTTCAGTGTTGGATGGTGAAATGGGTTCTCCCCTAGTGGAAGCTCGGAGTCGTATACTATTGAGTATACACATTCACAGGATGAGTGTAGGCCATACCCTGGTAGGAGTGTGGCTGCGGACCGTAGCTTAGAGATGTGACTCAGTATATACTTATGATACTTCTACATGATTAGCTATGGGCCATACCCTGGTAGGAGTGTGACTGCGGGTCGTAGCTCATTTTACTAGCGCTATGCCTATATACCAAGGCATGCTAGGCTATTTTGTACTTATACTTGATATGTCTCTGTGGTGTTTTCTCTTGTACCGACCAAGAGGTGTTGGAGAGGTCGTGGATTCTAGCTCTTCCATTGACCTTGTGTGGCACTAATTTTTACTTAGCAGTGGTCACTTGGGGCATGAGTGGTATACCTCATCTCCTCGGGATGTAATAAAATATGTAATACAACCACATAGTGTATTTGCATAGGGACAAAATGCGAAGAACATTAGTTGAAGCCTTTCCTTACTTTTTTTATAGTTTTAGTAATAGAAAATATACACGTTCTTCATATTCCTTTTTACAATGTTAATTATTCCATTGCTCAGTGATAACTTCTTAGTTTTGATTAATCTGCTTTACTGGTTGGATACATAGCTTTTAGTTGAATCTGATCATCATGCTTAGTACCTTATCTATCTGCTTAGTTATCTGTGCTTTAATAGACATTGACGGAGAGTTATATCTCTCATTGGGACGTTTGGTTTCACCCTGTGGGTTTCCACATCCTTTAGGTGTCCACACACGAAGAGGTGGAGATCGTGCAACAAAGGAAGAACAGCAACAAGAGCAGTAGCTAAAAAGGTTGGATGTGTTGCTAGACTTTTTGTGTTAGAGTCATAGAGTCATCCCTGTACACTCAGGTCTTGGGGTGTTTTCGGTGTGTTTTGTAGACATGCCACCTATATGAGGTTTTTTGGCTTGTGTGCCTTTTATTGTATAAATATGGCATGTGTACATGTATGTATATATGGAACATGTATCTCATGTAACAGGTTGATGAAAGGAAGGTTGAAAACAATGATGTAAGCACCTTATGAAAAGTGTTATGTGATCCAGGTGTCATGTTGTGGACTTATATGTGGAAGTTTTCATACTATGGTGCTTTTATGGAATCGATTTTAATTTCTTGTGTTTTTTGGTAATCCTCTTGATTAGTGTTATTTCCACATTTAGTTTTGAGTAATATCATTTGTGGCAAGTCAGGGCATCACATAGATAATAAGTGCATACTCTTGACCCTTCCCCTCAAGCGGAGCTTGGGAGAGTCCCAAGTCATTTGCAAATAGTCAGACAGACTAAAAAGAATAAAAGGATAAACCAAGCCCATACAAGAAAAATGTCCTCACTCAATATTATAATAAATACTCAAACACTCAAAAACTCCAATACCCCCCTCAAGTAGATAATTTCAAGCAGGTATGTAGTAGATTTTTGTGACATCTAGAGAAAAAATAAACAAAAATAGGTAGGCATCAAAGTCTTCATCAAGGTTGCTATTGTCATAGCCTAGAGAGTGTTGGATCACAATCTCCAAAGAGTGTTGGGACAGAGAAGTACTCATCGACGTGCAAATAAAATATGGACAAGTAGATAGTCTACATGCAAACAAGGCATGAGAAAGTAAAGAGACAATGTGCAAATAGAGTATAGACAAGCCAGAGTGTGTTGGCACACATAAATAGAAAGTCAACATGCATAGTGAAGACAGACATATAGAAGAATGTAAAGGCAATAAAGCCAGATAGACAACCATATATAGAAAAGTAGAACTAAAACATTCTTATTCTTTTCATCTTCACTCCTTCATCTCATTTATCTCATCTACGCATATTCATTTATTCTTCCCCTCAGGCCAACCATAAAAAGAATCAAAGTGAGTGGTTGGGGTGGAAAGTTAGAAACCATGGTATGAATAGTGAATATATAGGTAAAAAAGTGGAGGAGAGTAACTAATAATGTGATTCGATGTGTTTCAAGACCCAATTAGAAAGATCTAGGTAGAAAAATAAATGGATCTTTATGCAATCTAAAAAAGTATATTTTTCTAGCCCTTAGATATAGTGTTTATGTGGTCACAAAAAATGAGGGAGATAATGGATACATGTAGGGTTGTTTAATAGGAGTGAAGAGTGGTGGGTTAGGGCTCGGTAGGGACTCGAAGTCAGACAAGCATCGAAGGAACTAAAAAAAGGATGATAGGGGGCAATAAAGTGACTATTATAAGAAGAGTGGAACAATTAGTACGAGAAAAGGAAACAAAAGAGGAAGAGTAGCATGAAATAAAGAAAGAGATACTAATCAAAGGCAATCTAATTAGGAAATAAAAGAACACCAAGTGGTAAGGAAATAAGAAAAAAAAGGAAAAAAAATGAAAACAAACATACATTGACCAAGAAATTAAAAAAAACAAAATGATATTTTTGTGGCGGGTAAAAGTTTGGACGTGGGTGGAGCAGAAGTCTAAAGTAGAAGTTTGGACATAGGGTGAAGGGAGGGAGCATGAGGGTTGTGGTGTTAGGAGATGGTGTGGGAGATGTGGTGGTTTCAGGTTTTAGAGTTAAGGGTAGGCGAACATGCATTGACATTAGAGCGTGGATGATCTGGCAATGATAGTCAATGGAAAGGGATTAGACTGCATGACTGAGAGGGTCTGTGGCAGCAGATGGAAGTCAAAGGGGTCCACAACAGAGAGGCATACACATGCATAGGAGAAACAGAGGTCCGATGGTAGATGATAGATACAGGGACACCAAAAAACCATCCATGTTGGAAGAGAAGCAATGCAAAGGGCGAAGGCCACCCAAAAGGGGCACTCCTCCTTTTCATTCTCTTTATCAAATAGGACAATGCATGACCAACTACTTTGATACCATGTTAGAGATAGAATCAACTCAACTTTGTTGAATAAATGTACTTGGATAACTAGAGGGACTCCCAAACTTGAATCCTCAAGATATGCCTTTAGAAGTTCTACTAAAAGGAAGTTCAATTGCAACCCTTTTGGTTAGAAAATGCAATATGCAAACTGACTCACTCAATGGAGTAATCTTGAGCGATACTTCACTACCATGAGATTAACCCGTTGTTTCTTCCTCTTCATTATGATATCTAAAATATGGAATGAGTTTGAGCGAAGCTACATTATTGGAACACCACATGTTGATGATGTCGATTAACTACTTTCATGGCATTATATTTCTCATAGATGAATAAGCGACACACCACCTCAATCAAGAATGGTCAAGTTTGATCACATCAATAAGTTACATGGAAATCAATCTAATCATTCTTAGCCATCTTATTTGAAATTAAAGGCTATATTACCATGACAATGTCATATACACTGACTCATTTCTAGTATATTTTTGCATACTATAGGTGGGCAATATCATGTAAATGAACCCAAATTGGCCAATTCACCAGAAGGTTATACCAAATCTACTTCTCTAAGAGAGAATTCTTATGCTTAGTTTAGTCATCTAGTCATACACATCCATTTCAAGATAAATGACTTGATTGAGAACATTCATAAGTAGCAAAATATACAATTGTTGATCGCATTGTGTGTCTCCTAGTTCTTAACCATCATATTCAAGAAAAAGTGTTGTAATCCACGCCATTACTCCATGGATGGAAATATCACAGGAAGAATTATAAAAATAGATGCTAATCCCATGACATTAGGAATTAAAATAATAATATTTACACTTAGGACCTAGTTGGTTTGTCATGCTAAATTTATCAAATCATACTTTTGAGAACTTTAGTTAAACTTTTAGAATTTGAGTTTAAGGGACTTCTATGTGACTAGATTTTTGTAAGTGTGAATGTAGATATTTTCTTATGTTCATTTATTAGTATATGCTTTCTTCATTAAAATGCGACGATACACTTTTGATATATGTTACAAATGGAAAGCTGTTAAGTGAATTGTCAAAGGAGATGTTGGTCAGTGAGTAACATCTAGATAGGTATATGAAGCTCCACATAGACCTCAATGAAGCAAATATTGAAAAAACTAAAAAAAAGGAACTCAAGTTCTTGATTTTCTAGGGACACTTACAACAAGCCAGGCCCTTAGGCGTTTCCGTGGTCTTGGGGACATGTAATTGCTTGTCCAAAATTACTTCCATTGTTGGTAAACAAATAAATATACATGTAGTATTTGACAACTCATTCCATTTTGAAATTAAACAAATAGAAGACAATCATACAACTACTTGCTCATAGTTTGAACGAACCCTACACACAAACACACACACACACACACACAATGCACACACATGCCAACACGTGGGTGAGTGTGTGCGCACACACACATGCACACACAAACACACACATACACACAGAGACACACACATAGAGACACACATAGATATAAATATATACATACCTACACACACACACACACACACACACACACACACACATATATATATATATATATATATATATATATATATATATATATATATCCTTACTTTGGTACAAAAAAGCCACTGTCTCATGCTGAATAGGTAGATGCAATTTACTCAATGTCTTTGAGAAGATTCATTTGACGTATCAAAGGAGTTACGCATGCTGAATTTTATAATCATAACTTCTAAAGTTTGATCAAATATGTCTCATTTGGTTGTGCATGTAAGAGAACTTATTTTGAGGCTGATATATTTTTATTTTTTTTGCAAATAACTTAGTTTTATCAAATTGTTCACTACTTTCAACTATGTAACAATATTTTATTTTGACATACTTGCAAACCTACTTTGAATTTGACTTCTTATGAGTGGTAAAACATGTTTGTGGCCTCCTTGTTGGTCTTACAAACATGAATTCTAACAATTGTGATTTCTATGTCATTAAATTATGAACAACTACAAACATGTCCTTTTGTGTTTAGACTTGCTAGACAAAGTCTATATGGTTTTTGACTCTCGTATGCTGAAATAGTTCTAATAGAAGAGACTCAAATTGATAATCTAAATACTTAACATATACTAGATATGATTTTCTATAGTTAGCCAACGGAAGTAAGATTGTTCTTGAATCATTTTGAACCTTACCAAGACCTCATATGACCATTCTTGGTTCCAACGATTAATATATCTTTAGAACTTCATATATTTTAGTTACATATCATGTAACTAATATTATACAACACATCCATTTAGGATTATCTAGGTATTTTTCAACTTGAATATTACAATAATATGTTTCTGAAATGAGAATTGTGAAAAAGATGTACTACATAGACACACTCTAGGTTATACACTATCAGACAATCCAAATTTTGATTTTATATTTTGAATAGTTGGAGGAGCATCTACGAGTTGAGTAGGATGTGGCCATCAATACTCTAAGGGATACATGAACAACACTGTTCTTTCTACTAGTATAATACAAATATATTCATAGGACTTCTCCTAGCATGGGCAATGAAGAAGTAGGTGGAAAACATACCTCGAGTGGAAGATACATTTTTATGCAAATTTGAAATGATGGATAAAGTTAATCACATATGGTAGAGTATGTTTTGATGTAAGCCATCAATCATTCACTTCCCTTTATAGGCATGTGACTTGGCAAGAATGACTTCTTTGATAAAAGATATTGATTTTTGAGGTTGATGGAAACCAAATATACAAATAATCCAATAATTTTGAACACCAATACATCATCTAACCTTCAATCCCAACTATGCTGAGACTCACTACATTGATCCTTCTTTTCCAATCAACTTTTTTATGGTTTATATTTTGATCAAGATGTAAAGAATGAATATCTCTCCTAAAAAACTCTCCCAAAGTTTAATTAGGTCCCCCCCCCCTTCTTCTTTTAGTTGTGCTTGACTCAGTAGCATTGCTTCAGATAAGTGCACTAGTCGGTCCATGTTGTACATATCCCCACCATCATAGGCGACTCTCACACAACATCTCCTCGATACCTGCCACCCCTACTTTGTTACTGATATAGCGATTTCTCAAATGATCTTTCCATGTCATCCCACATATGTATATCATCGTATATATTTCAGACACATTCATATTGTTGATACTTATTTCTTCACCACCCAACATTCACTCCCATGTAGCATGGGTGGTCATACAATTGTTCTAGAAAAGTTACACTTTAATATGAGAGGGATCTTCATGTCACATACTACTCTAGTTGCATTCATCCATTTCTACCATCTTGTTGTGATCTATGACAAACATCATCTTGGACATAGTCATCCATTTGAATAATAGAACTTAAGTCACAAAGCTTGTCACATCTATAAAATACATCCACTCCATCCAAATGGGCCCCGACATTCAAAATTATTGACTCTATGAAGTTGCAATGCATATGCTCATTTTTTATTCTACCAATCTTAAGTCCATCAGATTTCAACACACTTATCCTAAGTTCAAGATTATTATTAAATCATTCTTTATTTTAATCAATCAAAATTCATGAACAAAAAATATACTTTGTTAAGTATTCAAATACAAGCTCAGTAAAAATCCTTGTTGTACCCCAATTATGGTAATATATCTTGGTTACTATCCTCTAGGTGTCATAGGACTCATAATTGAGCAATCACAAATGTTACTAATTAAGTCAATGATTTGTATGGTCACACATTTTTCCTCCAAAACCCTCCACAACACTTCATGGGTACTTGATCATACATCTTATCCAAATCAACAAAACCATGTAAAATATTTTTTATTTTCTCTATATTTCTACGTAGGCTTCTTTATAATATATATATCATATGTTGTGGATATTCTAGACATGAAACCTAATTGTCTAATATCCACGTCATCGATTCTTGCCTTTGCTCATTAATCCCTTCTAAAATCTTCATAGTGTGGCTCATGCACTTGATACATCTATATGTTGTGATACTTTGAAAATCTCCTTTGTTCTTGTAGATCAGAACTAAAATATGGTTTTTCAAATCATCTAGAATTTTATTTATGTTCATAATCTTATGGAAGATATTCATTAACCATAGAAATCATTCACCAGCACGTCTTATACACACCAATAGGAATAGTCTTTGGCCTGCATGCCTTTCCCATTTTTCATCTTATTTGAAGCATTCTTGACATTGGATAATGAACTTCATTGCGTGAAAGCGATATGTCTTGTATTAATGTCATATAAGCTTGTAAATTATTCAAGGTATTTCCATTGAAAAGTTTACATAAATATATTTTTCATAGGATGTTGATATAATCATCCTTCACTAGCACTAGATTATTGAGTACATATAACATGACTCAAGTATCTTCCTTTTATTTCTCTTATATGATCCATTTTACATATATCTTTCCCCCTTTATGGTGTCCAAATTCTCACATTTCTATAAAAAGTGTCTACACTTGGCCTCTTGAATTTCTTTCTTAGATTTATTAGATTTAAGTATGACAATAATTAGAAGACAAAAAATTTAAACTCATCTAATAGAAAATGATAATTTCATAGAAAAATAAAAATAAAGAAGATTAGACTTTTCATACCAACAAAATTGTTGATGATAAACTAAAAGTCCCCCTTTGAAGTAGATTTTTCAAAAATGAAAATAGTAGTTGTATCTATTAGGAGAACCAAACAACATATTCCTTCATGTCATCCTAAAGATAAAAAGACATTACAACTTGAGAATAATCCTTGATATACTAGGTAATATAAGATTATATTAAGGAATAATTAAAATACCCATAAAATAGCACACAATCCATTTTTGATTCATATAGTAGAAAAGTAGCCTAGAAATATGCTTTTTTATGCTGCTTGAAGTGAAATAAAGCCAAAAAGATTGCTCGTTCCAGCTACTTACTAGGAAAGAAGATTAGGAAAGAAGATTATAAAGGATGAAAGAAGACAATATACATAGATCTTATAACATCCCAAATTTCAAATAAAATAAGTTTGTGGTCTTAATTGCAAAATTTGCAACAATGAATTTCAAAATGTAGACTTTGATGCAAGTTACCCTAAATATTAAATACTTTATATAAAATTTTATATAAAATAAAATGAAATATGTTTCCTATTTTCTTTCCTTTATGAATAAAAGAATTCAATATACATAAAGGATAAATAACATTATTCTCTTTCCTATGAGAATCATTCAAATATACATATAAAAAATGAATAGGCCTTAGAGGGGATAATTACTTGATATCTCAAAATCTGACTAAAATTATAACTCATTAAGGAAATGATATGTCACTTTATCTCACCTTTTTGATTTTATGTTAAGATAATGACATATATGAGTTTGATAGAAAAAAAGTAATCAAAACCTTAATCCAATCAAATAAGAAGATTCTAGGCTCCCTAATTAGACTAATATTCAAATTTGAACTCATTAGGACTTCGTTTGAACCTTCAAATCAATTAAGGAAGTTTGCATATAGTTTGATAGACAAATCAACCACATATTAAAATTTCATGTTGATTAAGCCTAAGTTCTATTTTATTTAATGTGTCATGCAGAAAGAATCCTAAATGGATCGAACTCTGACTCACAGAGTCACCCAAGACCTAGGAGAGCCTCTCCTTCACTCGAGACCTATCTCTCTTGGACTCAACAGTAGTGGCTCTCCTCTTTGATCTCCCTCCTAGGTAATTCTCAGGAAAAATAGACTTTCCTCTCACTATCCTCTCTCCCTACCAACTTCCATCCCAAATTTGATGGGAATCTCTGACATGGACTCCTGGGTCGACAAGAGTTCTTCCACTACTCCCCTATTTCCTTCTCCTGCTAGAAATCTGGCCCCTCATGACCACCACCTATTTAAGCATGGCCCTGAAAACCATGACATCTCTAAGACTCAAAGAAGTCATCGTTTCTTCCTCCTTTTCTCCTAGACTTAGCCAACCTTTTCTGCCTACCTGGTTTGACCATCTCGAGCTCGCTTTGGCGTGTCAGTCATCCTCTGGCCCCTTATAGAGTTGCAAGATCTTTGTGGAGACATATCCAAGATTTGTCTAACCTCCGATCAGTTTGGAATCAAGGTATCCCTCAAGTTCATGATTTTTCCTCTTTTTTCTATTGCTTTGAATCGTAGATCCGTTCCACTAAATATAATAATGATACCTCACATCATTGTCACTGCCACGTCACTTTTGAGCGATTGATCTTTTGGTAGTCTTACCTTCATGCACAATGCATCACCTTACTTCTCCCTTGTGATCGCCTTCTCCCTACCATGGTGGGAGGTGGTGCTGGAGCCACAGACCATAAGACATGTCGTGTTAAGGGTCATCCTCTTTGTGGCGAGGAGAGGAACTCGTCAATGTCGTTGGTTTACAAGGAGGAAATAGGAGATGTGTTCTAGATTTCTAAAATTGAGACTATCATCAGTGTATTCTTCGTTGTTCTTAGGAAAAAGAACCACAAACAGTGTTTCCCCAAAGTTCCCATGGTCCATTAATGATTTTTTTAGCCCACATGGGTATAATTGGTATTTCAGATCACTGATTTCTCTTTGGTCACACAAGCTTCTAATCACTTGGTTTGAGTAGGCCTAGACCATGTGTCTGGCCTTGAATGGGCCACCTAGGAATGAGGTCCAGTTATCTGCTGATTTGGATATTACTACCTGTGTGGGGTTTTGGCAATGTCTGATTGGTTAGGTTTTCCTAAAATCACAGTAATTACATCCATGATAAAAAAAATATGTACAAATACTCGTTGGAAAGAGTTTTTGATGAGGAATCCACTTCTAGGGTTTTCAAATCCAAATTCAATAATGGTAGACCATGTTTTCCTAATGACCTACGATTAGGGTTTAAAATATTAAATACAATGATAATTAATATAAAGTATGTTATTTCAAGATACCTAGGATTGACTTGAGATCAAAGAGACAAAATTAAGATTTTCTTTTCTCCAGGTAAGCGAGTCATGCCACTTTGCGTATGTACTCTGGATGAATTGAATGTATGTATGATTTAAGAGTATGCTTTAAAATTCAAGTTAATAAATGAAATTAAGATAATGATGATGCCTATGATTATATGATTTCCTATTGTTTATTATATTCATAAAGTCCTATGGTTATCACTGATGCTCATTAGTTTAATTATATGATCATGTACTGATTAAGAAATAAAACAAATAATTATGTAAATCATGTAATGTTATTTCAAGATTAAGAGGGAGAAATTCCATGATGATTAAGATAATGCACTTAAGTTGTGAATTGTTCCTCTTGATGCTATTTTGCCTTTATGGCATTGGTGAGCACTTCGGTGCAACTAAGATGAGCCTTAACCGACCTGATGATCATTTTGGTGCAATTATTGGATGAGGACAACTTACATTGATGGCAAGGTAAGAACAATGATGTTAATGATTAAGGTAAGAGAATTAAGTAACTTATTATATGCTTCTCACAATGTGAACCTTTATGGTCGTTATGGGCTTCCTTGCAATGATGGGCTTTCTGAGCATGATGTGCGCCATGTGGGAAGTTATATAGAGAATGCATATCGTAATGTTTCTTACTTCATTGATGTAATGAGAGATAAAGTGTAGTGATAATTTTTAATGTTAAGCCATGTCAAGTTTATTTTAGTTCAAGTATACATTCTTACTTTTCAGTTCTTATAAAATGCATAGTGCCACTTACTTACTTTGTTGCTTTGTTTTGTATGGCTTTCGGCCGAGATGTCCCTAGATCAAGGAGAGAGAGAACTGAAGTGATACCTTCAACGTAGCTGACTTCAAGGAGACTTTAGCTCAGTGGGGTGGCATCTGCTACTCAATATATTATCTCGTCCATTTTTATTTCATGTCTTAGATTTTCTTAGCCTACATGTATTAGGTTTGAAATCAAGATGAGACAATTTATGTTTTCCCTTTAAAGAACAATGTATGAATCTATACTTCAAATTAATGCATGGTGTTTCATTTATCTTGTTGCTATGTATATCATATTTTTGTTATGTTCCTCCTAGCCAAGTGACCCTTGTTATGGACAACACGAGGTTTTCTTCCGTTGATACATATGTGCTTGGAGGCCTTTTGATAGAGATTGGCATGTAATCAACCACATCATCACTAACATTATTCAGTATTTCATACACAATGGAAGATACTTAAAGGAGGTCAAAGACACATCTATAAAATTATACTAAAAATAGTTGGCAAAAACAATCAAGGAGTGGAGTTCAATATCTTTATGGACCTATTTATACAATTCATCGAAGAGATTTTAAAGAATTGGTTATAATTTAATCTCACCACTAATAAGTGAAAACTGGATGGCATTTATATAGGAATTTCATGTAGTGGAAGTTGTATTCCTATCGGATGAAAATATTTAGTTATCCTAGGATGGAAAGGGGTTTTCAATGGATCCAAATTAAACATAATTTCATCAAGTCAGATTATACTAAACATTGGAAGTATATGATATCTCCTCCTAAAAATTGGACTTCTAGGGTAGGTAAAAATGTGGCTTGTCTCGAGGGAGGTTCCTCATCATCACAAACAAAACTAGACTTCCCTAACTATCATCTGCATTAGTCTATGAGACTTATTAACCCACTTGGTTCCAGACTGATTGACAAGTAGCCATATCAGTGCCAAATAGGAGACTATAGCACTATCTAATATCTCTAAAAAAATTTATACATATATATAAGTTTATAACTATGGCATATAATGATACCTATTCAAGTGAAGTAATTCCTCAAAGTGATTCATATAATGTTATGGCATCTCACTTAACTATTATAGAGGAATTAACTACTTGGATAATATCATAAATGTGCTCTAAATGTATGTGGTGAGTAGACCTCTAAAAGCACTCTAAACAATATATTTTAAAATCATGCAACATAATAAGAACTAAAACTGAGAACAAGCAACCACAAAGATCATTCAACTTAGAGTTCGTTCATATATGAAAAAACCCACACCAACCACCTATATTCATTGCTAATAATTGCAAAGTAACTTCTATTAGTACCTAAGACAAGTTACATAAACATTCATTGATTACTTTTACTAGGAAAAAAAGACCAAAACCTACCCAAAACTACGCCCAAAAAATTCCAAGCTCCTTTTTATAGGTGTCCAGAAGCAAGCCTCCTTTTTCTTATAGTTGTCAAGAAGCAAACCTCCTTGACATGCCTTACTTGTGCACCAATGCCTCACTTCTACTTGATCATACCAAACCCCCTCTTTCTATATTGTAGTCTATCTATGTATAAATTTTATGTTATCTACTAGAGAAACCAAAGTGTAACTTATTCTAGTTATATGATAAATATATGGTATGGGAATAGAAGAAAAAAAATTATGTGTATTTTCAATAATTTGTTTCTATTATGGCTCAAATTATCCTAGTGTGACCTGTAGTCTCATGAGTAATCATGATGATTGGGTTATGATGTGAAAGCTCTAATAGTAAAGTTGCTTTCCTATTGTTGATTGGACCTCAAAATAGATCTACGAAATGCTAATTGGTGATAAGATAAATGAGATGTGGTGCCTTTTTTAAATAATTGGATTCTTTTCCTCTGTTTAAGATGTCATATGCACAAATTGAATCCTTTTTTAAAGAGTATAATAAATAAGGATTTATCAAATTATCAATAGAGAATCCGATACATGATTCATTATTGAGATGATCTAAGGCCATAATATGGAGGATCCTTCAAAATTATTGTAGTTTTTTAAAAAGTAGCCTTGATTTTATGGAAATTTTCAAGTACAAAAAACTTAATATGGGATACATTTTTTTCTTCATTACTTATATTGGATTTTTGTAAAAAAGTTTTTAGAAATGGATATGTATATTATTCTGATAGGATTTGAGATGGATAGAGTAGATGCTTTTACTATAAGAGTGAATTAGTTCTAGATGTCATGAACATATTTTGGAGATTGTACTGGTTCTGCTTTATGGTCTAAAAGGTTAGTGTAAGGATCATCGCTGATTTTTCCTATCAATAACTATATTGGCATTCTTTATTGTCAAAGTGAATACTAAAATTAGTGTGACTAAGATGCTTTAACTTGGGCCTTGATCATATGAGGGTTGTGAATGATGATTTTTCTTGGGATTCGTAAGATGGTTTTCTGTACTAGGTTGTGTGCTTGGATGTCATTAGCTTATTGGATGGGGTTTTGATGAATGCATATTCATATCTTTTTAGATATAAATTTCATAGTATTTTAGAGGATTTTATTCTCTTTTTGATAATTTTCTAGAAATAATTGCAAATAGTCACTTTTGACCAATAACACAAATTCTTACCTTTTTCATCTATATTTTGTAGGTTTTTCCTTTAGAGCAACATTGGACCACCTCAGTACGTGAGTCGACTAACTCATGAACTGAGATGATCATTTCATGCACAAAGGATGTCACAACTCAGAGCCAAGACTATCATTTTGGCCCTCGGATCCACCCTTCACTCTGGATGTTCAAGCAACCAAGATGTGCATTCATAGCCTCCAAACTTCTTGGCTCATCTCACCACTCGAGCATCTCATCCCCTCAAACAACCATCTCAAGTTACTTCATGACCGAGTTATGGCCAAGTAACGCGCCACCATCTTTCCCTAGGGTTTCCCTCCTGGCCCACACATACTCAAAAGCCAACCGAGCATTTCACATCCTCAAATGGTTAGTTTGATACTTTCTTGATATTTTCAAGTCAATGTCGCCACCCCTCTAGGGTTTTCATTTGCTTCTACGCCCCTTCACGTCCAAACCGATCAGTTCAGGAGACAAACCAGTCAGTTCACAGTGCACATTTAGGTCTTTTTTAGCATCCGCCACCCTCATTTCCTTCCCCCTCTTTGTAGGGTTTACACCCCTAATTTCCCTATAAAAGGAGGGGGACTCCATAAAAAAGGGGATCTAGCTTTTTATACTTATAAATTTTCTTTGAGAACTTCATATTTCATTCTTGCATGTTCAATCTTCTAGTTCTTCAATAAAGTTAGTTTTGTTCTCAAGATCTCCAATTCTCGTTATACTTTTCTTGGTTTTCTTTGGGAGCAAGGAACTAAATGAGATAGACATTTAATTGTCACTAGCTAAGGTCCCTTTGGGGATTCTTCTTCTTCTAGTCTATGGCTTGCTTCCTTTCTTCCTTCATTCTACTTTAGCTATTATGGATCATGAGTAGTTCCTTATATCGGGGTTTGGGGAATAGCCACATGGACTTAGTGTAGACTAGATTGATTTCTATATGTTGTTATTAGTTACATGGCATTTGTTTAGATAATTGCCGATTTAAACGACTTGATCTATCATTTTTGTCGAACGTTAGTTTTGGGGTATGTGACCACAAAACCCAAGGCTCGAAACAACCAAACAAATGCATAAGGATCCGGATGAGACCTCAGAAGGATCCTTGTTAGGATGTTCATGTTAGGATCTATCGGCGCCAGGACCAATGGGTTCATAGGGAGTTTGACTTTTATGATTGCATTTGTGAATGTTTTTGCATACCTTCTTCTAATTAGTTTTATCTTATATATTTCATCAATTTAGTTTGACGCTGGATATGGTGATAAAACCCATATCCCGATATCCTTTCCCATTGATTCATTCTTGTTTCATCAACTTCTTGTTTTTCAAACACCCCTTTCTTGTTGCAATTTACTTCCTGCTCTTAGATAATTTTTCTCTTATTGTTCTAACCACAATTTCCTTTCTTTTTTCCTTAGCATAACTTTTCTTTACTTTCTCTTAGTATAACTTTTATTTCATTGCAATTTTATTTCATTTCTCTAGCGTAATCAACCATCACACTAAAAAAATTTCCTTTCTTGTTCAAATAAATAGTGTGGCGGTGGACTGCGACAGGAGGAAGATCAAAAGGAGTATCCTCAAAGAAGGTCACATCCGCACTGACTCTTGTGCCCAACTGGATCAAAACAACTTCTGGGTGCGAGAGGGACCAAGAAAGATGCACAGGATAGATCGAGGATACAGCTTAGAGCAACTTTTCATTTGTTATGAGCCCAAACAATGGATTCAATAAGTTCTTGCCAATAACCACGTCCGCTGAATAGAAACATGAAACTGAAAAACAAAATGCTAAGAAAAAAAGACCATACACAGATAATGAAGAACCATAAGACTGAATTACCTGAGAGGTATGTGCCCATAAGAAATCCTGAAGCCACCCATTAATAGTAATGGAACTTTGTGCAAAGTTTCCTCCTGTGATATGAGTTACTACCCCTTGATCACCTTACAAAAATATTGTTCAATTTAACATGGGCTCAAAAACCAATCTTAAAAATGTTTTCATGTGGGATCGACCCTTCTACACTAATAAACAACCTTAATTAATAGTTTTTTAGTAAAAAAGGTTAAACTCTAGGATAATCCCCTAGTGAATTGGTGTGCTAAACGACATGTATCAAGTTTCTGATATATAGTCTAGTTTATGACCATGATGATTGGTTATAAGGTTTTATAAAAGAATCAACATTATTGTAGTATATAGGAAGCAAAAGGTTAATACTAATGTCATTGTCATTATGGGGTTGTGATCTCAATGGATCAACTATATTGTCCAATACAATTTTATAGAGTTCTATGGTCATTGGATCTTGATCTTGAGAAGGCTTTGGTGGTGGATGATTAGTATCCATAGAGGAAGAATGTCATCTCATAAAGTTTTACATGGCTATTGGGACAACAATGATGTTATTTCATTGGGGTTGGAGATTGAAAACTTAAATGGTTGATAAGGGGTAGAATACGTTTGATATTTACTGATGTCTCTCTTAATGTGTGGGTGAGGTAGGGATTAATTTTGATAAGATGTTTTTTATATAAGTGTGTGGTGGGATGGACTGGATAGCTATTGAGACAACAAATACCAATATCAAATACATGGGGCGTGGTGACATGATTGTAGGATGATCATATGAGTAGTCCATGTAATATAATATGGTTATGACTATAAGTTATAATTAACTGTGAGGATTAGTAAATTGGTGCACTTTAGTTGTTTGTTTGGGCACTGGGATTAAGAGAGATTACACAGAATAGTCTATTTTCAATTTCCCCTGCTATGATGTTATTCTAGATTATTGGTATGATAAAAAGTTTTTGTTTAGTGTTATATAATGCAACGTCCCAATTTTTTTATATTATTGGGATGAGCTTATAAAAAACTTATGATTTTGGTTTGGGTTTAGGGTATGGATTTTCCTAATAAAGTATGCTGATATATCTTGTTGATAGATTTTTGAGATATCATTGGGAAATTAGTTTAAGTGTGATTTTGTTTGAAGCAACAAAAGTAAATCTTCAAACCTCCCGGTTCTCTAGACCATGTTTGCGTAAATGATGGGAAAGCCTAGGGCAAGGAGGGTTTATGTGGGAAGGTTCTTCACCTGAGCTAAAGCCAAGGGTGTTTGTTTGAGATGGATGAGAGGAGAAGGTGTTAACCTCACTAGATTTGACAGTATTAGTGACAATTACTAAGGGAAACATGGACCTACATTTAGACCCAAAGGAGGAGGGATTGGTGTAGTAGGACAACTGGGGGTTGGTTCCTTTGGACTCATCATCATAGGTAGAGATCAATATAGTGTCCACATGCAAATAAGATTATGGGTCATATTGTTGAGTAGGAGAGGCCTCCATATCCAGGATGAGGTCATCATCTTTATCATCCATGAACAATTGCTAAGAGGGGAATCCTCAAATAAGGAATCATTTTCATCACCCTCTATGTTCATATTGATGAGGTTGAAGTAGTGAAAAAAGATAAAACGATAAATAATGTCACCTTTCATGTCATGGATGGTGATATTGAGATGATGATTCCAAAATCACTTCAATGTAAGAAAAAGATAATCATTTAACCGAAGGGATCCCATGAGATAAGACTAGTGGTAAGAGTTGTGCAAGCCACAAATTAGATTCCTTTCCATTATAACTAAAGTAGATAACACATTCATATGTTAGAATGGCCCAACCCAATGACTTTTTGGGTACCATTTCATGCAAAATAAGAGAAAAAGAAGTTTTTTTTGTATAGAGTAGTGCTAATAGAACCTTCAAGAGAAGGTTCTTGGTTATGGTTGATAAAGATGATGATCCATGATAGGGTTACTAGTGTGAATGTGCACTGAAGGAGCTTATATGTGGGGTAGGTTTTACCAATGGGTGGTTTTGGGAATGGATGTTAGGTGCTAGTTAGGATTTAGGTTTGGATGGGGAATATCTTTAGGGATGAATGAAACCAAACAATATGAGACCAACATTTAAGCCTAAGGGAAGGATGTTTTGTCTTTTAATCTTGAGGTGTCACTAGAACATTTTTTCCCTATGCTGTCACTTTTTTAACGTTATTTTTTACATAAAATTGACACTATTGGCCTATAGTATCGATTAATAAAATAGAATTGTCACTACTGGTCAAGTCTTTTCAATTAAGAAAAAAATACGGGTACCACTTTTCCTATAATGTTGGTTTCTTTATGAAGAAATGATGTTAAGATAGCTGCAATGTTCAATTTTTACTAAAAAAATTTGATACAGGATCATTTCATCAATTGTAATAAAGATAAAGTCCTTCTCGCAAAATAAAATTTTCCTGAAAAAACCTCTGTTGTTGTTTTCTCTACTTACAACCGACGTCATAGGTCATGATGACAACAAAAAGTTTTACCTCAAACTTCTCTGAGCTTTCAATTTTTTTTAAAAAGAACTGACGACAAATGGTTCTCACCATGTGACCCACAAAAAATATTTTCCCTCAAATTGAGTTATGTCGTTGGTTTTTTACTTGAAGCTAATGGTTAAAGTCTCAACGAGGTTAACATTTTTTAACAGAGATAAGTACATGTGGCCTCAATTTTTTGGTGGATAATCAATGACAAAGATTGAAATATGTGGTATATTTTCCTCAAACAATTCAAGACACCTATCTTAGCTATTTTTGTATTTTTAATAGGAATAAGTACAAATGGCATTTTTTAGTGGATAGCTGACAGAATAGAGTAAACTATGGCATAAATCTTCCCAAACAACTGACAACACATGTCTTAGCAAGGTTTGCATATTTTAATAGGGAGAAGTACATGTGATGTCAATTTTGTGGTGGAAAATCGACGACATAGAATAAACTATGGCATCAGTCAACCTGGACACAACAGATGATTAAAGTCTTAGTTGTCAGTTATGTTTAATAATTGATGACTAATTTCTATTTAACCACACCTATGAAATTTTCTTTCCTCTATTCTCTATTTCTTCACACGACACCTAGAGCTCTGGGGATCACCTACTGCCGATTTTGGTCTACTTGTCACCTACTGCCACCCTACTCTGGCATTTTTTCCCACTGGTCTACTACTCAATGCTATCACTGCTTGAGCCACCACTATCACCACTACCTCCGCCTCTGATACTGTTTCCACTGTCACCGCTAAAGATACCTCTATCCACTAGTGTCACCGCCTCTTTTATCGCCGCTTGAGCCACCTTCTCCGCTGGGGTTGCTTGTTGCTTCCACCCTCTCCTTGCTGCTGGTGCTGCCTACTTGAGCTACCACCGTCTGCCAGCTCCTCGAGGTGTGTTTTTTCTTTTTCTTTTATATGTATTTTTATTTTTATTTTTGTATCTACATTTTTTGTTTGTTTGGTTTCTTTGACTATAATTTATAAAACATATATATAGTTGTTTGTTTGGCTTGTTTAGCTATGATTTTTAATATACATGTATAGTTGTTTGTTAGTTATGTTCAGAACTTTTTATATAAATTTTCATATAAACTTTGTTTAGCTATATAATTATGTCTAGAATTATATATGATACCAAATCCAAGCTAATTAATGATGATAGAAATTCTAATAAATGATCGATAGGTGTGTGTCATGGAGACCAACCATAATCTATACATCCTCATTTCTAAATCATGGTGGACCCATATGAAATTTACTTATTAGAAATAAATCTTAGATAGTTCCCAGTTTGGAACTGTTCTTGAACACTTAATGTCACTTAGGATGTAAGTGTATAATGTGTATTTTATTTTCAAGATGTTTTGTCAACAGTTCCCCATTTGTTATCTAAGTACATGTGTAGGTGGGTATTTGCCCATATACATGTCTGTACTTAGAAAACGGGGAAATGCTGCCGAAATATTCTTGAAAACTAAATACACATTATACACTTACTAGTAAGATTAGGTGTTCAAGAATGAGATAGGTGTACTAAACCCTAAACTCTAATATGTAAACCTTAAACCCCAAATGAAAAACCCAAATCTCAAAATTGTAATCTCTAAATCCTAATATCCAAATATCTGATACAATACTCATTTTCTCTGTGATCATAGAATGGATCAATCATGCATGTCTATTCCAAATCAATACACCTTGGAGTTTATTATTGTTCTTGATCAATTCATAAGATTTGCAGAGGAACATAAGAAATGAGCTGGAGATAGGCTCTATTGTTCATGTAAGAATTGCAATAACAACTTGAAAGTCAACACTATTGACGAAATTAAAAGTCATGTCATGTGTAATGAGATTGTATAGGTCTATATAGAATGATACTGACATGGAGAAGTTCCTACTATGAAATCATTAGATGTCGATAGCAGTACTTGTATTGAAGAATAAATTACCAATGATGATGTAGATTTGAATGAACTGATTCCTATACACATGGTTGATACGATGCTAGATAGTTGTGGGGTAAAACATACTGACCCACCTTCCTTATTTAGAAACTTTGTGCATGATGTCGAGAGACCATTATACTTAAATTGTACTAAGTTTACAAAGCTGAGCGCTGCGTTGAGATTGTATACTTTGAAGGTTAACAATAGATGGAGCAACAAAACCTTCACATCTCAATTGTCTTTTTTGAAAGAAATTCTTCCTAAAGGCAACGAGCTTCCAATCTCAACATACAAATTAAAGAAAATGTTGGGTAAGTTTCAGATACTTTGTTTATAATTTTGATTTAAGAAATATTGTTTGATTATAGATTTTGAGTTTTCTTTTGTTTGCCTTCTTTTCATTAAGTAATACTCATAGGGAGTTATTAGTAATTATTCCCGAGAAGTTAGCTGCATATTATCTAGATCCTTTGGGTGATAAAGTAGACAATGTGGACACACAATTAAAAGACATTATTTATATGTGTGAATTTTTATATCTGTCAACATATGTCTGAATCATTACATGACTATTTACTAATTCAATTAAATGTATTACTTTAACTTATAGGGCTATAAAAGAATTGAAAAAAGTCAAAGAAAATCTAGATAAGAAAAAAGATTTATTAAGTTGGAACAATGTTGAGGTAGTATTCTGACTCCAATGCATATATATGCCAACTATGTTTACTTTTATTTATTAACATTCCACATAACTATAAATTTATAGTGACCAATATAAAATAATGGTTGGGCATGCAGAGACAACATGATGTAGTATATGGGCCTGGTTCCAAAATAGTGACACTAGACATCCATTGTATACAAAATGTATTCTATATAGTCTTGATCATCATAACCAAATAGTCTCATTTAATAATAAAAAAAATCAAATCAAACTCTTCAATTATGTCATTTTCTATATGGTTATTTGACATGAAAAAGCCATATACACAAGAAGCGATAGATGAGATACGAGACGAATGGGCACACACCTTCATTAAGGAATTCAAAAAATTATATTAGGATAAATACGAGTTTTATAAATATTGATGTCATTATTTCTATATACATGTGATGGTTATGACTTTTTACAACTTTAAATTTGATGCAAGTGAATTCTAGGTGCATATGTGAATGATGTGTGTAGTTATACATTTGTGTCAACGAATGTGAAGAAGAATGAATACAATGAGAATTGTATTTTTACATGTCACGAGAATGTGATTGGAGAGTGGAATTATGTATGTTTTCTGAATTGCGTATGTGCATGAGAATGGAATTAAGTGTTGAAGAGAATGAAATTAAAGAATGGAAATGTATGTGGGTGGATGATTTATGAGTATGTATTTGTTATTGTAGGTTTTGCAGATGTGCTGATATGATGTTAACCTAAATATAGTATGGAACCTACAGTTCTAATGAACTGCAGGTTCTACATCCTACTGAACAACTATAGAGCAGTTTTGCAGACCTACTATTTAAATAAAAAATATATATATGTAGTATCAGTTATTATAAAAAATGCATTGTAGATCTATGTCGTCAATTTTTCTTACCAAAAGTGATGAGACATCTACCCTTATTAGTTATAATTTTCCCCGACAAAGAAGTATAGCATCGATTTTACTGAAAAACCCAGCGATGCAGAATACCATTTAGCGTCAGTTATTATATAAAAACCGACACTGTAGTTCTGTGTTGACAATTTTTTTTTACCAAAACTAACAACGGATCTACCTTAACGTAAAATGCAAGTGCCAAACAACACGACCGTGCTACTCCGCCAGTAACATGGCCATGTTGTCCGATGCGAGTGTTCTTATAAGCCATCGTATTGCTCTGCATCGTTAGTTTTTCTAACTAAAACCGACGACACAATTTGACCATATCGTCATTTTCTTGCCTGGAACCAACGATACAGACTGACTCCAAAACACTGATATCTCTCTCAGTCATTAGTTGAGTCTCCAATTTCTATTTTTATAGAAACCAACACTGATTCTATGTTTTTGATTTTTCCGTCCCCTAAAGACGGATGCAAGAGGTCCATAGCTCTAGTGTTGCCCATTTATATTCTCGGTACAAAACCGATATTATAGGTCTATTTTAACCGACACTATAAATGGTGTCTGTATCAATGTGTGTGGTTATTTATTTTATTTCAAAAGTGGTGCTCAGTGAGGAGATGTTGTTTTCATGTAGGTGAGGTGTGGTTAGTTAGGATAAGCCTACCTAACTTACATTGCTTACCTTTAGATTACATTTCTCTGTCTTTCTAAGAAGGATGTTGTTTTCATGGGCGGTACCGAGAATTTTACGAGAGGGGGCCAAACAATATGAGTGAAAAATCAAATATACATATTAACATTGAACCATCTATGACTATTAACATTGTAAAATGTTCATAATTTTTATAAATGTGCATTAGATTTACAAGCACTGGCATTTATTTTCTCATTATACTATGGATATAATATAAATACTTATCTAAAAGTTACAACAATTAAATTTAAAGATAAGTAGACAACAATTACCTTTTTGTATGTCCAGTTGCAGCTTTTTGTGATGATAGTGACGGCTTAAAAACTAACAAAAATAATTTTGGTCTAGGTATCTAGTCTAATATTTGCTAATATAAGGCTGTTGAGTGTCACATATAAGTCAAAAGAACTGCACTAAATGTCTTTGTCGAAAAGTACTTGTTGTGACAGACTGGAGAAGACAATATCAGAAAAAGCCACGGGACACGAGCATGCTGAAGATGCTATTCTCTGACATAGTTTCTTAGTTCTTAGACTAATTTGGGTTAAAACCAAAATGGTGTTGTGCGGTGCATGTGCGAAGGGGGAGGGGGAGAAATTATTATCCGCCGTACAAGTGAAAATGGATTTGTTTTTTTTTTAAAGTTCATTGAATTTATAGAGGGCAGAGCAAGCAAACACCTGCTTAGCCGAAAGTTACATAGCATAATGTTCACGAGAATATCGTTGAAACTTGACAAAGTTAACTAATAAATGGGAGCATGGAATGAAACAGAAATCAACAGTTCATGGGAGAGGCACCCCATAACATGCCTCATTGTGTAGGAAGCATGCATAAATAGATGAAAAATAACGAGATGATGATCCGTTCCGGAAAATTAGTTTCTGAAAAAGCAAAATGTGAATATATTGTTGCAGCACGCTGAAGCCAGTCTCATCATCCACCATAGTCTTTAGATCACAAAGAAAACAGATTTGTAATCCCTCATTGCTCACCTTAGATTTATTTCCCATCCTTATATATGGAAAGACACGTGAAGACTTGCTTACGATCGAGAAAAGAAGAGGACATGCACATGCACGCAGTACATGTTCACGGTAGGGTGAAGGAATTGTCTCTTTAATAATCTATTTGCTCCGTGGAAAAGCTAATACCACAATCCTAGTTAAAAATAGTCCAAACTTGGTCTCTTCCAATATTATGTAATATGTAGAATGTGTGACTGTGTTGGTTACATAAGCTAAAGGATTTGTACATCATTATAAATATATTACCATGCTTAGGTTAATCACAATGGCTCATGTTGTCGTTAACCCTAGCCGCCACCACCAAACGAGTGCTTTATTGTTGCTTACCTTGTCTCCTTTCTGCTTCACGTCGGCACTGTAGTTGCTCCTCTTGTTGTTGTGTTCACATACCATCACTCTTCTTCACGGCCATTGGGTTGTGGTACTTAACCTTCATCGAGTTGTTGGATCAGTTTGGTTCGTTCCCGATCCGGTGACTGAGGCATGGTCAAAGCCACTAGTTTCTCCAAGGCAAAAACAATGTAAGTCTACGTTTATTTCGTTCTCTTGCAATATCGATCCTTGTGTTGTTGTTTCCTTTGCATCTATGCAAATATTTCTTTGATCTGATAGGATCTGAGTATTACAAACGGCTACGAACATGTTATTAGCTGTTGCATTATGTGCTCAATGCATGGTTTGCAACCATTATTAACAACACGTCTCCTTTCAAGCCAACAAATAAACCAATTGGACCCTAATCTTAGCCTCTCGCAAGTGGGCTAGTTTGGTTGGGTATAGTAGAATATAATTTAGTGAGTTTGTAACATAAAAATGTACATCAAACGCGTATTTTATTCGTTTGACTACACCCTACCAAACAAACCTAGTCTTTTATAAATTCAACTTCGCCACGGATTTTGTGGCACGCTGATATCCGGGTCAAGAAATTGCATATATCTGGATTGCCGTAAATTCTGAGCTGCACCGAAACCGACCGGGTCTATAAGCCAATTTGGGATGCCGTGGAAGATTAAGATATCAGACGCAATTGATGGCGACGAGATGTGCACAATTACTCTAATGCACTATATTTTCATCCACATAATCTGGGGACTGGAAGGATAACTACAACCAAAACAAAACCAGGATCTGTTGGCGCCGGCAGATTTGGGTTGGAAAAAGAACGTAAACAACTCCACGCTTCATATTCGTTACAATAAACACACTGTTATCCTGACTTCCTGGGAATTCTTTAAACATAACCTGCGCAAATCCGGTGCTAACAGTTGCGGTTGGTGGTGGTTAGTTTTAATAGGCACTTGGGCGGACAGGCTGACTGATTAGTGACCGCAATACTTAAATGTATTATTACTAGGTCGTAGAAAAGAACCAACTAAAAAATGGAGTAAAAAAACAAGAGTAATGATACAGAGCACACCTCTTCCACCAAGATTTACACCCAGATCTCGATTAGTGCAAACACAGAATACGAAGCGACCGTCTGATACTGTATAAAGAAAATTTTAGTACAGTGCCAGAAGTCGAAGAATTTCGAGACGACTGAGAGGATAAAAACTATACAATGAGTTGTTATTAGTGATATAAGTCATTAAGAACACTACCGATTCTAAATCAAATTGTACCAATATAAATACTAAACACTACTATATATGTGTGTACATCATGTTTAATAAGTTATATATATATATATATATATATATATATATAATATTTATGCATTTTGTATTTATACATACTACAGTGAGCATTTTTGAAATAAATATTACTTATAAATAAGTACTATAAATACTATACGTATTTTTAAATTAAACAGTGCTCATTAATATGTATTACAATACTTACTTTATACGTGAACAATGCTAATAGTGCATGTACGAATTATTCTGTGACACACACACTCTCTCTCTCTGTCTCTCCATCTCTCTCAATCTCTTTCCATTCATCTCTCTCCATCCACTACCACCTTGTGTCTATTCATTACAGACTCTCTCCTTCCACTATCTTCCTTTCTTTTCCAATGCACTCTCTCCATCCATTAACACTAACTATTCTATCTCTCAACTATCACAAAGTAATAATGACAAATTTTTAAATTGGAGACATACAATGCTAGTTGTATCCTACGCGTATTCCTGAGAGATACGGGTGTAAATTTTGATAGATGAGAATGTTACATAAATAATTTTCCAAAAAAAAAGTACAGTGTACCTAATCTTGGATCTCTCCCGCGGGTTGGGATAGGTGAGGCTCCATTCTCCCGATTCCTCCTCCCACGTGGACCACAGCTGGGTTGCCTGCAGGTAGGTCTCGGTTGGTAAGTTCGTACTTGCCTACAGTGGGGTCCCTCCTCGCGCTTTTGGACCTTTCTCGCTGGTCCCCTGCTGCTGCTTTGATTCGCCTGCCTACCCACTGCCACTACGCGTGTCTACGGCCCATGGTATCACTACCAAAATCCCCCACCCACTCAATGATGACAAGTCTGATACCCACCCACTCTCCTGTTTCTCTCTCCACCGGTTTGGCATTGCTACCCATTCAAACTTCCCCATCGTGTAGTCTATGTGAATCTCATTACTAAAATAACTCTGGGCTAATTTGTTTGGTTATAGTTGGTATAGTTGTGTGAATCGGCGATGTAAAAATGTATACTAAACTTGTACTTTGTCATCCAATTACATCCATCAAACAAAAGTCAAGTGAAGTTGTGATACACTTGCGTCATTTATCATTTATGCGTGACGAGTACTCTTAAGGACGATGTTTCCCTACTAACTACAATTCTGTTGGGACATCTTTGGACTTTACAACTTGGATCCAATGTCCCTAGATATAGTACTAATCTCCAGTGGCGGAACCAGAACCCATAGGTTGGGGGGGCCAAAAACTAAATATTCATTGTAAGGCTTGCACTCATGACCTTTGGTACATCAAATAACATATCAACCGCTACACCATGTTCAATTTTGTATTTTTATATGTGAAACATTATATTAATAGTAACTGTATTATGCATTTATTGCCAAAAAATGTATAATGTCCACACCAAGAATCAAACTCATGACCTTTGGTACATGAGTGCAGCAACAAACCAATACACTACTTTCACATTCGTATCCTTTATGCGTCATACATGATATATATTATAAATATAAGTTACAAATATATGTATATATATGTATATATATGTTTATTTTTTTTGGGGGGGGGCATGACCCCTGCCCGCCCCCTGGTTCCTCCCCTGCTAATCTCCCAAGGATTTTCTTGTCGCTTTTTCGATCCATGACCTAGATCGTATACGGGTATTTAAAATCTAACTAAACGCTCTTTTCTACTCTCTTTTTTTATCTCAACCAGCTACTCTAATCCTCATTCATGTGCTTTCAGAATCATAGTTCACTCACCCTTGACACTCTATTTTTACCCATTTAGTAGAAATGTATTATGAATGTTCATTCTTTTGCTAGTGATGGATCTATGTTTCTCACATTTTCCCCATTTTATCTTTTCTCCATATTTATCATTTTCTTTACATTTTCTGCCTATTTAATCCATGTATTTTCACCCATCTTTACCCAATTTAGGACATCCTGGGTAGAAATTTTTATGTTCCATAATCAAATACAATTTGTCCATCGATTCTTTTTTTTTATAAGCCTTGTTCATAAAGTACCTAGTTGAGTTATCTTGAAGAAAATATAACCCCCCATGGATATTCATTTATTTTTTCTGGATAAATCCAAGGGATAATCCTCAATTATCTCTCTCTTTCATTATTGTCTTCATAATGTTCAATTACTTTTCCCTAATAAATCTAAGGGACATTCAATTATTTTCTCATAATCCTCATGGTTAATTTGGTTGGGTGTAGTCTGATATAATTGTGTGATTTTGCAATATAAAATTGCACATCAAACTCACACTTTTTCATCTGACTGCACCTATCAAACAACCCTTAAGTGAAGTTAATATACACTTACATCATTTATCATTTATGTGTGATGATGACTCTTAAAGGCTATGCTTCCTGTAGTCACACCGACTTCACTTCTATTGGGCCGACATCTATGGACCTTTCTATTTAGATCCACTATTTAATGGTGTTTTCTTACATGTCCTGAATATAATGTCAATCATACACAAGAAAATATTTTGTAGCTTTTTTGATCCATGTACCAAAGTGTACATTGATTTTTTGGAAATCTAACTGAGCACTCTTGTCTACTTTTTAACTCAACCCAACTAATCCGATCTTTGTTCATGTACTTTCAGATTCCTAGTTCACCCACTATATCAACCCTAGTTCAACCGTTATTCAAATCTTGGTTAATGTGCTACTGGGATCTTGATTTAGCGTGTTTTTGGATCCTAGTGCACCTTGTATTTGAATATTGCTTTAGTCTTTTCTTGAAAATTGGGTCAACCTCTATCTGATTCATAATTCGTCCTCTATATTAATCCCTCCTCATCCCATGTCCAAATACTATTGAACTACTATTATAATATTGAGTTAGCCTCTACTTGAATCCTAGTGCAACTTCTTTGTGAATCCTAGTTCACCACTCCAGAATCTTGGTTCAACTTTTGCATAAATACTAGCACACTTCTATATTAATATTAGTTATTCCCATGCTCAACTTAAGTACACAACCTACTTGATTCGTGGACTATACCAATCTTAGTGCACCCTCTATTTGAATTCAAGTTTAACCTTTGTTTGAATCCTAACATAACCTATATACTAATCATGCACTACTACAGAAACAACATTCAGTGTCACTTTTCTGGGCGTCGGTTATTTAGGAAAACTGATGCCTATACTATTCAATGTCGGTTATTTAGGAAAACCGAAGTCTATATTCGAAGACCAGCTAGACACGGGTACCGCTTTGTATTCAACGTCGGCTGGGTATAACAAACCGACGCCTAAAATCACCTGCGAAATCCAATTTTCGAGCGAAAAATTTTGCGTCACCTACATCGTCAGTTTTTTAACTATTCACCGACGCCTATTTAAGATGAAAATTTACGCGAAAAGTCCCACTTTCAGTGTCGGTTATCCTTTGATAACCGACGCTGATAATGGTTCCTGCCAAATAATTTTGGGTAAAGATTGTGTAGTTAGACGTCGGTTTTTTACTGTCAACCGACGCTAAATAGAATAGGCGTCGGTTTTATAGATAACCGATGCCGTTGACAAATTTAATAGACCCGATCACCCGGCTCTTCCCCCTTTCTTCCTGTTTCATCGCGATATTTCTCTTCTATGCTGCTTCTCACTGCCGCTCTCCCAAAATCGCCCGACGTCGGTTGCTGCTGCTCGCCGCCGCTACTCTGGTGCTCTTCTGCTCGCCGACGCCGCTGCCCGCCGCCCGCCGCTGCTGCTTCTCCGGCCGGCACCTGCTGCTTCTCCGGCCGTCGGTTGCTTCTGCCCGCCGCCCACCCCTCTACTTCTTCGCCTGCTCGCCGCCACTGCTACCGCCGCTCTTCTCCACGCTAGCTCCAGGTAGCCTAGCCTCTTTGCTTCCTTCTCCCTAGCTCCTTACCAACAGAAAGCACGACCATGGTTGTGTTGGCCTACCACGGCCGTGCTGTCCAGCACGGCCGTGGTAGGCCAACACAGCCACGGCCGTGCTTGCTGTTGGTAAGGATATGAACACATTTTTATGTAATGCTTTATGTAAATCCTAGGATATGAACAAATCTTTTGCTTGCATATATTTGTCATATATTTGTACTTCTAATCGTAATGTTTGGCCTAATTCAGTAAATTTTGATGCATGTTGAAATAAGATTTAAACTTGTCACTTGTAGCATCCTAATTTGATTTGATTAAACCTAACATTGATGAAACCCTAACATCAATTGTGATGAAACCCTAACATTAATTGTGATGAAACCCTAACATGTACATATCTATTATTGTGTTTGTTGGCCTAGAAACCCATCCAAGATTTACTCATTAGGAGTAAATCTTGGATAGTCCCCGGTTTGGGACTGTTCTTGAACACCTAATCTCACTTAGGATGTAAGTGTATAATGTGTATTGGGTTTTTGAGAAAATTTCAATAGCATTTTCCCGTTTGTTCTCTAAGTACATATGTACTTAGAGAACAACGGGGAAATGCTGCCGAAATATTCTTGAAAACCCAATACACATTATACACTTACTAGCTAGATTAGGTGTTCAAGGATGGGATAGGTGGTACACATTTATTATATATAAGAATGACATCACATGTGTTTGTTGGCCTAGAAACCCATCCAAGATTTACTCATTAGGAGTAAATCTTAGATAGTCCCCGGTTTGGGACTGTTCTTGAACACCTAATCTCACTTAGGATGTAAGTGTATAATGTGTATTGGGTTTTCGAGAAAATTTCGATAGCATTTCTCCGTTTGTTCTCTAAGTACATATGTACTTAGAGAACAGTGGGGAAATGCTGCCGAAATTTTCTCGAAAACCCAATACACATTATACACTTACTAGTGAGATTAGGTGTTCAAGGATGGGATAGGTGGTACACATTTATTATATATAAGAATGACATCACATGTGTTTGTTGGCCTAGAAACCCGTCCAAGATTTATATACTGTTTGTATGGAGTTAGTACAAATGCTAATTGTTTTCCTTTTTCTAGTTAATACAAATGCTAAATGTTTGCCTTTTTCTAGTTAATACAAATGCTAAATGTTTGCCTTTTTCTAGTTAATACAAATGCTAAATGTTTGCCTTTTTAATGACATTTTCAGATGGCTGACCATGATGAGCATGATGTCCATGATGAGCATGAAGTCCATGATGAGCATGTTGTCCATGATGAGCATGGCGAGGATACCAATGTAAGTTCTAAAAACATATCATGTATTTCTATAAAATTCATTATCTTCTAGTTATGTCATATATCCCATATTTCTATATTGGGCTAATTCAATGTGTTTATTTTTGTCAAATTTTAGGTTGATGATGCACATGTACCCACTGAAGCACTGCAGGAACTTGATGTGCATCACCAAAAAGTTAACAAGAAAATGGGCATCACTCTGTTGAACAAGTTAATAGCGCTAAGTGGCAGTGTATCCAAATTGGTTGTGGAGTTTGATAATGGAGGAAATGCAATTGGAGTGAACCGCAATAATTTTGTAAACTATCGTGGGGTTTTCACTCGAAGCCATTGTGGTGTTAAGTATGATAATTGGCATAAAGTTCCTCAGGCGAAGAAAGACTTGATATGGAAGGATTTATGCGTAAGTTATTATTATTTGCAATTCTATTTTGTAGATTACAAATTCTATTATTTGCAATTCTATTTTTGGATACTAGTTAATAACAATTCTATTTTACAGAATCTGTTTGCATTGGATGAGAAGCTGCATCGTAAAAGCGTGATGCAACGCGCTGGAAAGATGCTTAGGAACTATAGGACAAATCTCGACAGAGAATACATAAAAGATGGTGATAAGAAGAAGAAGTCAACCCTTGAACAGTGGAACTTCTTGGACAAAGAAGATTGGGACAATTTTGTTGCTTCAAGAAAATATGAAGAATTCAAGGTATTAGGCGTCACTCCCAATTTAATTAATATACGTTGTATTCACCTATTCAAGATTAACATTTAGTGCTACTAACCAAATCATTAATGTGCATACTAACTAGGCCCTCAGTGAGGCGCAAAAAGCAAGGCGTGCACTGAATGTGCATGACCACACAATGGGTCCAAAGGGCTATGCAAGCGTTCACCAAAGACTACAGGCAGAGTCTGCTGCTACTCAGGAGTCTGCCACACCCATGCCTCGTCATGATATCTGGATAGTTGGGAGGCAAAACAAGAAGGGTGAAATAAAGAAGCCCGTAACTGCTGAGGCGGATGCGAAAATGGTAAAATACAACTCTTAGAGCAATCGTTTGAATATTGATTATTTGTGGTGTTAACTTACCAATTTCTGTTGATGGTGATTAGCAGGAGCTGTACGAGCAGAGGAAACAAGGCACGTTCATCCCTCAGGGCACAAGGGATGAATTGACAGTTGCTCTGGGTAACCCAGAGCATCCTGGACGTGTTAGGGGTGCATGCGCTGGTGTGGGCATCAAAGCATTCTTTGGGCCATCCCAGTACAAACCCAGAGCGGGGCTTTCACAAGAATAGGTAACCTATTCTTTTTTTAGAATGTTACTACAAAAGGGAATTCAATAATAAGAAGCTACTATTTCTTTTATCTATGTATAGGAGAATAAGAGAGTCGAGGATATAGTTGCCAAGAAGGTCAATGATATAGTTGCTGAGAAGGTCAAGGAAGAATTGCTGTGGTGGCAGGCATCTCAGGCTTCCAATCAGCCTATGGCGACCCACTCTTCTCCTGATGTATAGACTACAAGTAATCCTATAGACCCACCGCCTAACACGTCTGCTGTAAGTATTGTTTATGACATTGTAGCTAGTCTTTTCAAGATGATATGTTTTCAAGATGATATGTATATATGTATAATATTCTTTACGTAAATTTGTAGGCATTGAAGCCATGCCGCTTAAGAATGCAAGACTATGTTATTGCAGAGGCGCAAGCTTACCCGTCCCTTCCTGGGGCAACGTTTCATGGGACTCCAATGCCACAGGGCTACATTCGTATGAGCCCGATATGTGTATTACCCGATTGGAGGGAAGCTGCATTGCCATATGCCCACCAGGATATTGATACACTTGGTGAGGCAGAAGGCGGGGTGATATTGTGGCCCAAAGTAGATTTCGTCTACACTACTAAAATTGTAAGATAAATTTGCATTAATTTAGATTGTTAATGTGTATATATGAGTCAACTGATCTGAAATTATATATACATGTTAAAAAGAAGACACCCGGAGCACCTAGGCCTCCACCTCCACTTCCTGCTTTACCAAATTGGGTTCTAACTGACCTAAAATACCCGTTAAGTTCTGCTTGTAGGGGAATGACATGTTGGCTACGGGAACATAATATACATTGCCCTATAATTGTTTCTTTAGAAGCAGATTATGCAGGTCAATCATACGATAGCTCTTTATTTATACAAGATATTATTGAGCTGTTTATGTATGATTGGCTGAATACATCAATGATAGAGACATGGATAAGATGAGATCTTGTTTATACATCCATATACCTTGTGTAAGATCCAGTAATCTGGTTTCTTATATATTAATGCATACATAATACATGTTTTGTAGCTACTTAGTCGAAGATCAATGCAAACAATTTGCATTTGATCATGTGGGATTTTTGATTCCATCATTGATTAGTATGGTAGCTAAAGACCCTGATAGTGTTCAACAATACTGTATAGATGCTTTTATAATTTTTGGTCAGCAAAAGAAGACGATAATAATAGCTCCATTCAATGTCAAGTAAGTTTACTTTATTTATAATTTGGACTTAAGAAAATTCCATTTTTATTGTGCATTTTGAGTTATTAATTTTTAACTTTTTTACCTCTAGCGGTAGACATTAGGAGTTACTAGTTATTGTTCCTGGGACGTTCACTGTTTATTATCTAGATCCCGCGGGAAGTACATTGAACACTAAAATTGGACACATAATGAGAATGCCATTATTCTAGTGAGAAATATTTCATTTTTATATCCGTTAACATATGTTATTACATTACTATTTAATTATGCAATTTACTGTGTGTCATTAACATGTAGGGGTTTAGATGCATTCAAAAATGCTGGAGGAAATGTCCCAAGGAGAAAGAACCAGCCAATAATTTGGGAGAACGTAAAAGTAAGTTCCCAACTCCAATGTATATATCATTTATGTGAACTGTGCTTAGTTGTATTTTTTAATATTTTGTATGTTTCAATTTATAGTGTGCTACACAAGACAACGGATGGGCATGCGCATACTATGTGATGTGATTTATGCAGATGATTATCCGACATGCCGCATTGGATATTAATACCATACATGAGGTATTATATATAGTCTCATTAGTTAGTATGAAATATATCAATCTTATTTTTATATTATTACTTATATATATATACATCATTCTCCTTGCAGGTGTTTAAAACTGACCACACTATAGGTAAATGCTTAAAAATGTACATGATCCATATATGATGGAAGCATTAAATGAAGTAAGAGAAGAATGGGCAAAAGCCATACAAGCAGTGGCGATTGTAAGATATAATTGGGATGCTGATAGCGATGCTGAATGATATTTTGTAAATGAATATTTCTAAATGTTTATACATGTCTGAATGTTTCTACATGTATTTGAATGTTTCTACATGTGTGAATGTGAGAATTGAATTGATGTCTGAATGTATCTACTTGTGTGAAAAAATATTTGTTGATTTTGCAGGTTTGTGGCCTGTTTGTAGGCTGTTATCAATGGATGTCGTAAACCTGCAGTTCAGAAAACTGAACTGTAGGTTCTCATCCTGCTGACCAGCCACAGCAGGCTTGCAAACTGATAAGAATTTTTTTTAAAAATATAGACGTCAGTTATTTATAGAACACCGTCATCAAAGGCCTACATTGTCGGCTATTGGATAACAACCGACGCCTAATATGACAAACAACCCGACCGTGCAGGAAAGCACGGCCGTGGTGGAAAAGGCGTCACTTATTCGTATAAAACTGATGCCTATAGTACAAAACACGGCCATGTAGCGAAGCACGGCCGTGTTGTATGGGAGTATGGCGTCGGTTGTTCAGTTGTTAACCGACGTAGAAAGTGTCCTAGGTGGTTCCCTTTTTTGTGGCGCGAACCCTATAGACGTTGGGAAACTATATATAACCGACGCCTATAGATCATATAGGCGTCGGTTAGAAAACCAATGCCGAAGAGTTCGACCTTTAGCGGTGCCCACATAGGCGTCACTTGAAAACTGTCGCTAAAAGGGGTTAAACAACCGACACCAAAGGCGTGTTCTGTAGTAGTGATGGTTCACAATTTATCTGAATGATGGTCCAACATAATTTTGAATGTTAATTCACCCTCAATGTCAATCCTACTTGAATCATGGGTCACCCTCTTTATGAAACATGGTTCAAGCTATGCTTGATTATTTTCACCTCCTATTTCAATAATGGTTCAACTTCTATTAGAATCCTAATGCACCCCTTTTGTGAAACCCTCAATTTGAATCACGATCCAAATATTGTTTCATACACTACTCCTAACTCACTTTCCTTTTTTCCAATTACTAGTGTACCAGTCAAATTTGGTGACATTTTCTTTAATTGGTGGAGTACTATTAATTGAATAAGCTACAAGTTGTGCTAATAAAGTCTCAAAATTTTACGTAATTCTCCCTAGTGTACTACATGGAAAAAAAGTACATTCACTCTTGTCTGGATTCTTCCCAACTAGAGGACACAATGTCCAGTGCATTAGATTTCAAGGTTTTCAAACTAACCCCAACATTCATCCCAAACTGAGGTTAAAGATGTTAAAATGATTTTTTTTATTCACCCATAATTTTATTTGGTACATTCTTCAAAAAATACTCTTGGAACTTTTCCTTGGACATTTCAGCTCCAATTTCCCTTCGACACTTTTCACAAGGTTGTGATTTTATCATGATGTTTAGCTACAATATTTACAATATATGTTTCCTATACACATTCCAAAATGAAGTAGATGGATATTTTTTAAGGGGTAAGTCAGGAGGTGGTTTTCTTCATCTTGTCCTCCTCTTGTGAGAAAATCATCTAAAAAGTTGCAAATCACACCAACATTTTCAGAATTAAACTTAGCATTACTACTGCCATTACAGTCCTACGACAATCTATGAACTAGATCCTCAGGAGGTCTAACATAGTGACAAACACTATGGTGATGGTTTTGATGGCACTTGGCCATATGGTTGACCACTTGGTTTCTTTCTCTATTGGAATAGGTGATATACCAATCCTTCCTCATCAACTTCTGAATGTGAGTAATCAATCTAATGAATATCAGACTACTCCTAACATACCCTTGCATGATGATTACAACAAATTTGCAACCTGATTCAATTATAACTTTCTCCATACTCATCTATGATGATGTATTAACTGCTAACATTATTTCATGGATCTCTCCTTCAAGAACATATTCTACTTTCTTCATGTCTCCCCCTTTAGTGATCCAGTTTCCTTCGTAGTCCCTAGATACTTCCACTACGCTTGCTTGCTTCTTTTTCATGGAAACATCAACATTGAACTTCAACCATTGTGGGTTAGATTGATGCCAATTAGAAGGCCTTTCCTCTTTACTTTTGTTAGCCTCATACTGCCAAGCTACACTATTGAGAGACACTTCTTTTTTAATATAAGTAGCATAATGGGATGCAAGTAGTTCCTTACCTTCAAAAACTTGAAGGCTGCAACACTTCCAGGTGTACCAACAACCATATATGAATGTTATGTTATTGGATTTGTCTCTAAGGTTGGAACATATTCATTCATCTAGGTTATCCTTGGTTAAAAATTTCATGGGGAATCAGTTCATGAAAATCATCCTCCATACATCCATGGCTTTACCACAGTCATGAAGAGCATGAATGCAATCTTCCTCCTCAAGGTTGAGACACATGCATCCATTCTCTGTAGTCATCTATTGCTTAGTTCTTCTTTTATTGGTAAGGATGGAATTATGACTAACTAACCACGTTAACATTTTCCCTCTTACTGCCACTTTAGCCTTCTAGATGATATACCACTCCCCTTATCTTTTGTTCTCCTTATCTTCTCTAATGAGCTTTTACACAGTCTCCATCAAGAAGCTTCTTGTGATGGTGTGGGTCCATACTCTGGTATCTTGTCCTTCCTTATGTCCATGTGGATGAAGCTTTAGGATCATATCAACTAGATTTCTGGGTAATCGGTCCAATAGGAAATCTTTATCCCACATGCTATCATCTAGGACTAGACTATCATCTGTAAGGTGACTGGTGTCATTCTATAAGGGTTTGAGAGCAAAGTCTCATAGATAGATGCCATTTCTCTACAAGATATCATGCTAGAACATATTTTTCTTACCACTGAGCAACACAATGAAGGAGTTGGTATCAATCAATTATCTTCCTTCTAAAGTTTCCCTCTCTAGTGTCGATAGAATATACCACTTTTTATTAGTATGGTTGTTATTTTGTCTGTGCATTAGTTTACACCAGATTGTGCCCCTATTGGCTCTGACCTCCAATCAATTCTTTAACAGGAGGGCCTGATTCCAACCTCTCATCACTTTACTTCCCAAACCTTCATTTCCTTTGCTACTAGTCATTTGTCTTAAGTGACAAGTGATAGTGGTTTCCATTTGCGGCCTCCACCTCATTTGAATTTTTGAATCGTAATATCTATGCGGTTACATAGTCCCATAAGAAGTAAAACTATCTGCATTACATATGTTGGGATGGCCAATAAGGTTGTCTTATCTAGGCATACCCTACCTGCAAGTGACAAGCTTCTAGACAACAAGGATGGGATCCTAGCTGACACTTTTCATGAACTTTAGCATAGGTGTTCTTGTCCACTCATTTGTGTAGTAAAGGGAAGATGTCCTCTGTCTCCTTGAATTTTCTAATTCAACATATCTTCTTCCTTGTTCTCTTCTTGACACTATTCACTAAAAAGATATGAGTTTTCTAGATGGATACCACTTGGCATGATGCCTCCTAGAACTCCTAAAAGCAATCTTTAATAAACATCGTGTTATTCTTGATGGACTTTGCAATGAGAATGAGGTCATCAACAAAACACATGTGAGATGGTTGCGAGCCTTTTGCTATAATCTTGATAGGTTTCCAAAGACCTAATCATACCTTGTCTTGGATAATCTAAGTTAACCTCTCAATACATAGTATGAAGAGATATGAGGACATTATGTCTCTATGTCTTAATCCTATATAGGCCTTGAACGTAGGCAAAGCTTTTCCTTTCTAGAGGATCAAAGTGGTACTAGCTATTATAGAATGCATGATATATTTCTTTAAGTTGTTTAGTAGATCAGTCCTGTTAAGTGTGTCTTCTACAAAATTCCATGACATGATGTCATAGGCTTTGGATAGGTCAATATTGACCGCCATTACCTTGGCGGAATTCCTCCTCCTCATATTGAGTATCACTTCTTGAACTAAAGATATATTATTAGTGATTCATCTCCCTGGAATAAAACTTCTTTGCTCATGTGACACCCAATGTGGAATGATGTTCTTAATCCTCTCTACTATGACCTTTGAACACAACTTTAATCCCAGGTTGTTAAGTGATATATGTTTCAGTCAATTGCATATTTTAGGTTTAGACGCCTTTGGAATTAGTGATATGGATGAGTTGCATAAATCTTTAGGAAGGGGTTCTCCTCAGATGACCTTTGCCACAACCAACAATATAGATGATTGGATTGTTTCCAAGTTCTTCAGCACAAATAAACCAACGATTCCATCTAAACCAACAACCTCTTAAGGATCCATGGCTTTGAAATTTTTAGAATTTCATATGGTGTTGGATCATGTGCCATCTTCCTTTTCTCCTCAGCATGGATAGTCACATTCCATGCAGGTATTCTATAGGAATCACAAGTCCAATTATGGGCATGGGCGATGAAGATGTTCTTGAACTATTCCTGGACAAGGTTTTGCAATCCTATCTCGTCACTTACCCAAACACCCTATTTGTTTAGCATAGTGTTGATGGATGTATACTTCTTTGTTGTTTGACATAGGCCTGATAAAACTTGGTGTTGTTGTCTCCATTTTTAAGTTAACTCACATGACTTTTCAATTTCCTCTCCTCCTCTTCCACTCGGAGTACTTTCTACAAATCCATTTGCATAGAGGTGCACATGTCATCTGTGATAGTGTCATATTGCTTTGCCAAGTTGGCTTTTAAGATGTCTATGTTTATCAGAAGTGTATCTTTGTTCCTCCATTGCTGCTTTGTGTTCTGTGAATACCACTTGACGATATTTCATTGGGCCTGTATAAGCATGCTATTGAAATCAAAGGATCCTATCCAATGATGGTTAAGCATATCCTTGAAATCCATGTTGTTGTTCCAACTTGCTTTGACATCAAAAATTCTATCAAAGTGATGTATTATTCTAAATTTCACTAATATAGGGATGTGGTCAGAGTAAATAGGTAGCATGTGTGTTACTAAGTAATCCACATGCTCATTGATGAAAGTAGTGTTGGAAACCCCTCTATCAAAACACTCATGTAGTATTCCATGCTTGTAAGTGTACAAAAAGCTGGATAAGCCAAGGTCTTCTAGATTGGAATCAAGGAGCATGTTTTGAAAATGGAAGCCTCTGTGTAATTATAAGTTTTACCTCCACTCTTCTCATCCAGACTCGGATTTGTGTTAAAATCTCCAATGACTATCCAAGATTTAGTGAAATTCTTTCCCATTGAAATAATGTGCTTCTAGAGTATTGTCCTCACCGATATGTAGGGGTTGGCATAGCCCATAGTGATCAAGGTTCTTCTATTAACCCTGTAGGTGATGATTTGTCTGTGGCTATTCACTATTTCTATTTTGTTGTCAATAGCACTCCAACACAACCAGACCCCCCTGAGAAACCCCTATCATTAACTCTGTGTGAGTTAGAGAATCCAAGGGATCATATGGTATTCAATGCAAAGGTGCCACTAATATGTGGTTCAACAATTGCTATCAGTTTGGTTTTATGTAACATCATATGTTCTTTCAAAACTCTATCATTTCTAGTAAAGGATGTCCAACATAAACACAAATATAATGGGTAAAGGATAGTGTGGACCTTCTTTACAATAATGTCAAAAAAAGGATCCTGAGGTTGCTACTGGTCCTACAATGGTTCTTCTTTGACCTCTTCCTCTCCTTCTTGGTTCAGCCTTAGGCTCCTTCTACGATGTGGATACGGAGGAACAATCTTTGGTGACTTCATCTTTGAACTGCTACCTTTGATTTTCCTATTGGTTGGTGGGAGTGGGTTTTCTATGATCATTGTTCCTTATGCCACCCCTCATCCTCAGCCATATTCATTACTTTTTCATTGTCAGAGTTTGTATCATCAACCTTCTCAGCTTCAATCATGACTTCATCAACACCTAGATCATTAATGATGCACACTTCTACAATTTCTTCCTCTATATCCTTTAGGATGTCCTTTAGTTGAGTTTTTTCTATGCACTTGTATACATATAAATTCAATTTTTATATAAATCGAATTCTCAGTTACCATAGTTTCTTAGTGGTCCCTTTGAATTAGTGAATGTTAATCCAATGTTTATGATGGTTGATCTTGAGAGTTCTTCATGTTTACTCAAATAAGGTTGGGATTGGATTCTCTGGAGCTCTCTAGTTGAGGTATGACTACATGATGGTACTTGGGGGATATTGACATTATCTTGTGTGTGTCCCCTTAGTCTATAATCAAACAATCAAGATGGTATCTATGTGTGTTGTCAACCCTATTTTTGAACATGAATGGTATGACAAGAAAGTGAAACTTCAACAATAAATTTGATATGATTCATATCATCAAATAGATTGAAACTAATGACACTTCTTATGTGAGGGCACGTTCCAAGTTTAGACACATAAACTCTAGTTGTTGACATGATTACATTCTTCATTTGTTAACGTCTATGTCAAAATTTAATCTTGTTTTTTCTCTTGATGATAAGTGATTAAATATTCATATTGAGTTGATGGATCATTTATCTCATATGTTAAAGAACTATACAACCATTAAGCTCATTAATGAATGTAATAAACACATAAGAGTGCTAACTCTATGATGATGAAGTTGGTGAGATTTTACTCTAGACCTTAGAATGATACTACTTTGAATAGAACATGTACATTTTTATAGCATCCAGGTAAGCCCCCCCTCCCCACAGATAAATAAGATAATATTCATGTAGGACATTTTAGTCCTACAATACTTGACTGAAGATAAAAATATTCTTTTTTCTTATGTTTTCTAAACCACCTATTAGACCCTAACTTACATAACAAACGAATTCATATCCCTTCTCCTTGCATTTTATGTTGAACAACACTAAATAAAACACATAATTCTTTTAATGCCGACTTTCCACACTCATATGATAACCTATACCATCTCACAAAAACAATCTTCTAATATTCATTCTCAATAGAAAATAAAGACATCTTATTAGTTTATATGTTTGGTATATTTAACTAGAGTGGAACTAAATTTTGTTCTAGAAAATGCACACAACATACTTATTTAATTAGTAAAACACTTAAGAGATGATGTTTAATCTCACTCTGTATCTTACATATTGACTTATTTTCATATTTATCCAACCACATTTTCCTGATCATGTTCTAAGACAACCCCTAGACCTTACTCTCTGACTGCTTCTTCAAGTGACCATATTGCTACACCATATGCTAATCATAACATGATAATGTGTTTTGATGCATTTTTTTAATGGGCTTGTAATAAGGGAGTCCCCCATCCCCTAAAAAATGCTTGTTAGATAGATACCACACCATGAACTCACACAACCTAAGAAGATCATGACTTATGACATTTTTGAGTTTGTATGCCTATTTCTTTCTAGTGCTACCTTCATGTACTATGTAAGGAGTGGGGCCTGATACATGAGCCACTCATTTAGAGAAATAATAACAAACATACCATGCCAAACACCATGTTAATTTTTCACAAGGGATGAAAATTATTGAATATATCAAGTATGTTCTCAATAACCAAATTGTAGCAATGTAAAATTAAATCTAACTATTCTAATTCTGATAACTAATATGTTAATGCACTAAACATGATGGATACACATGGAAACCAAAAGCAACTAAACTATATTGTTAATGCATAGTAGGGAAACATGTATACTTCAACGTGTATCCAAGATCCAGCTCCTCTTAGGGAAGATATGGGTCAAACTCAACGACAGTAGAATCCTCTTCACCTTGGGGTTAGGAACACCTACACAAAAGAAAAATTTGTAAGTTTATCAATAAAAATATGGTATGTGCATTTAAAATGGTTCAGATAATATATGAGTAAATGAGCATAAAAATAAAGTATAACAAGTTCCCAATGAAGAGGGAGTTTGATATATCAAATTGTATGTCAAGATAACTTCATATAGTAGAATTCATACTGATATTAATAAAAAATAAAGTTATAATGACCAATTATTGCCTTTAAGTATCGCTATTGATAAAAAAACCAATAATTAAGATTACATTCAGATTTTTAAGATAAAAACAAGTAAAAAAACTATAAGGATTGTGTATCACTACCAATAAGACCGTTTTTTTATTTTATGTTATTGGATATAGTAGTTGTGTATACATTGAAAAATCCTATGGATTTAGATTAGTAGTTGTTGATTTGTATACATTTAGTTCCTGACATATAATATAATTTTTAGGAAAAATCCTATCGATAGAGGATTGTGTTGTTTTACATGAATTTTTCCTAAAACCCAATCTAATGAAGGATTATGCTTGAAAATTTACTTGACAAATATAAAATCATGCTTAAATGTAATAACAATGAATTCCTAAATTGAGTTTCATATCTATGCTAGAATTACATGTGTCATGTACATAAAAGATCAATATGAGTTTTTGGATCAATGGGCTCTAGAGTGGGGGGGTGAATAGAGCTAAAACACTCACACAGAACCTATTAGACCTTCAAGTTACTTCAAGATATGGGATTTTCAAGCATTGAATTTGTATTGCAACTAACCATACATAGAAAGATTGAGAGAGATTGAACAAGCACAAGAACATGCTATGTAGAGTGGTTCCAATCTTCAAGCTAGGAGAAAGTTAGTCCACTACCTAGAGAGGTCAAGCTCTAGGATTTTACAACCCATGTATAGTTATATTCCATAATAATACATACAAGGTGACCTTCCTTTTCTAGGGAAAAGGATACGCATCCTCATTTTTAAGGACCAAAAGTAGCCAATAAACCAACCAAGGACTTACCCATCCTTTGACCTAGAGTCTTCTAACTCTATATGGTCTTACCCACTCTTTCAAGCATCTAGACACCTTCACCAAGGAGATCCCATTCTTGCACCGAGTCTTTTGCCTTGAAGGATTTACCCACTCTACTCCCGGATCTTCAGCCTTGACCTTCTCCTACACCTTGGAGAAGCTTTTACACCTTCTTATTCACTTTGAAGAAGCTTTGTGTGACACCCGCCATCACACAGACAACAAGGTGACACACAAAAATGTGCGGAAACACCATAAACCACATATTACCGAAAACACGGGTTAATTAAAATTGATTGCGGAAAGCATACATAAGATAAATTTTGCATCCAGATCCTATAGAGAAACATGTTATAAAAATATTACAAGCTTTGATATATGTCCACAGCTTATCAGAACCAGCTGTACTGTCAGCACCAGAGTTCATCACCTATTTATACATACATAACGGCCACATCAGGCCAAAAATAGGATATACAAAAGGTACAATAGCTATACATCGTAAAACCACATCAAAACACCTCTGAGGACCTGAGAGTACATGGATGAGTCTAGGACTCTACTACAAAACCACCAAAACAGCAACATGTCCATCTCTTACCTTCTACTGCTCCTCTTCTTGCTGCTCGGTCACAACCTCATGACCACCACCACGTCTAGCGCGACCACCTAAAAAGGTTGTAAACCAGCGGGGTGAGACACACAGTCCCAGTGAGAAACATAACTCCCCGCTGAAACTATAAAACCTCAAAAGTTTAAAGCAGCTAAAGCAGATAGCTGGTTGAGACATATAATAAGAGCAACATACTGAGCAAGACTATTATTACCATCAATCTTAACAAGATATCCAAGAGGCATATAACCAAGTATTTCTTTATGGAACATGATTGACAAGATAAGCTTTATAAGAACCTATCACAAAATATCAAGATCATACAAATAACTGCAAGGTATAACTAGATCAGCTATATAAGCCAGGCCTTAATCAATGTTCTGTGTTTTGCCTTAAGCAACATATATACTATACGGTTGGATTATGATTTATTATGCCCTAAGGAAGTGAGCTGTCCCTGCTCAAATCCAACCTTTGGCTACGAAGCTCAAAACCGGTGCCATATAAGGTCAATGGGAGAGCCAGACTCCATGACCTCACCTCCTCGTGGTCAGTGCATGAAAACCAAAGTAGGACCGCAGTCTCTTGCTTATATGGCCTCAGCCTCAGGGTCAGCTCCGCAAGCTACCCATATCTCTAGCTCACCTTGTCATAGGTGCTAATATACTTTTGAGCCACGGGCCTGACCACCGTTCTCTTGACCCATGAACACATTCATGCTCTATCTCATTGAGTCATGGGCCTGTTCACCATGCTCTTTACCATACAGAGTCTACAACCGCAGTTGTACTCTAATCCTCCTATTTTCAGCTAGGAGAAAACCCCACATATTCAACAATATGCACTCCAGGTAATCATGTAGGATAAACCTATTTCACCATCACCAAATTCTGACGATGATGGATCTATGACCAGGGCAAACTACATGATATGTTCCACTATGATTGATTAGTATATTTTAAGTGAGTTTTTGAGGCAACCAAGTTATACATCATCGAGTTACATTATCCCTGTCACTATCATGGGATCTCAATCCCTTATCACTGAAAGCCACTGCCTCTCAAGGCATCAACATCCTGCATCAACATCCTGGGATAGCAATCCCTTATCTCATCATCAGAGGATAACACCTCAACTAGGCACTCATCCCTTTGTCAGGTCCTCAGACCTATCTTCTTATACTGGTGATGCATGTTATCTCATCAACAAGAGTTATCATCATGATGCAATGTTATTTAAACACATATACCTCATAGCTCTTACCTGGCTATGATTCCATCTGATACACCTGCATGGTTAGTATGCACATCAAGAGAGATTAACTTAAAATCACCATAGGATCTTACTAATTATCATGTTATTAGGATTTGCAGATGCACATGTCATGATTATAAATATGTGTATAATACTATATCAATTACATCCCTGCTATCAAATCATGGGCAGGCATCTTATTATCTTAATTGGTATCATCTTTAAGCATCAAACATACCACTGGTTTACAAACCATTACTCATATTTCATTATCAACAATATGTGATTACATGATAAAGGATCACTAGCTAGGTTTTCCAGGTTGGTAATAACCTTCACCAAAAGTCCTACTACCCTCACTAGAAATGTTACGGGTAGGGCAACCCTCACCATAGGTAGTATCAGGCAGGATAACTCCTCTCACTAAGGCTCTATCGAATAGGGCATCTGACCCTAAGGTGTTATGCCGCCATTTCGGCCATCATCATGTCGTGAACTTATGCATAGAGGGTGACGAGCAGACTAGCACCGAGGGTATCGTGCAAACTGGTTCAAGAACTATGTCGTGCAGCTAGGTGCTAAGGGATGTGTCGGGCATCACAACTACCCAACAACCAAGAACCCTATCACCCATCTAGGGTTAGGGTTTCATGATGGGTAGCCCACATCACTTCATCAACTAAGGGTCATATCGACCATGAGCATGGCACCCAAGACCAACCCTAACGCCCAAACAACACACCATAACAACCAAGACATCATGTCATCCAAGGAACCCTATCATCCATGGGCAAGGTGGCCACTAAGGCACTATGTCGGGCAACACACCCTTGGGGGGGTGTCGTGCTAGCACAGACTACTTGCCCGTCACAAGGTCCACCCATCATGCTATTATCGGTCAAAGGCATCACACCCACAACCACCAACTATGGCAAGGTCTGCATGGGTTAAGGCATATCTCCCAAGGTCACCACAAGATCAAGAGAGCCATATCCTCAACTCATCATGTCAGCCAAGATCAAAAGATAAGGAGTGTCGGGAAACACTACTACAAGGTGTATCATGCAAGGAACCAAGCTCATCCTGACAAGGTCATCATCAACCTCAAGATCACCATTTTCAAAACCCTAAAAGATCAAGAGGATTGGCTCACCTCTCAACAACCAAGAGAGAGGGGTTTTGTACAACCTCCATCACCAATCAGGCACATGATGGATCATCTCCATATCGGCCAACCTTCAACCATGGCTCACCTCTCAAATCCATGGTGAGAGAAGAGTGTTGCTCAAGCAACTAGAGTATAGACTCACCTCTCAACAACCAAGTGAGAGGGGTGTTGCCTATATCACTAGAGCCAAACTCACTTCTCAAGACCAAAGGAGAGAAAGGGGTATTACCCCAAAGAAAACCCTATTCCATAGGTTCGGCCAACAAGGTCCAAAGGTACACAAGAACCAACAACATCATCAACAACATGATCACTATATCCATAAGATTAAAGGTACATGCTAGAGCAAGAAACATATCTAACAATATGCATGGATGATCATGATCATATATGATCATGCAACATAAAAGAAGGTAGTATAGATAAGGTTAGAAGTTATGTAACCCGCCTTAAGAAAGCTCCTCAAGCTCCAAATCTCCAAGATTTAATCTCAAGCACCACCACAAGAGGAAGAAGGAGACTCCAAGGAGAAGGATCGACCACCAAGCTTAGCTCCTCCAAGAGTATCAGCCACCAAGGTTGCAAAGGAGAGGTGTCGTTCACCAAAGAAGGGGGGAAACTAAGGAACTAAAAGGGATCCTTAGCAAGAGAAAGGAGATACATACATAGAAGAGGGAGGAGGAGAAAACAAGGCAATGTGTCACCCACCTAGGGACACTTGTCCATGGGCAATGCCACCTTCTCATCTCTCTACAACCACATGTCCAAGGCTATTACCACATGCAAGCACCATGCACCAAGTGTCCACTAGAGCGGTGACACAAATAAAGCCAAAGGTCAAAGATGGTCATAGGCCGATACTCCTCACTCCCTTTCCCGATACAGCCCCATGGGTGACACACCCATGGCTGACACCAAACTCTCTTGCCCGATACAGGGTCCAACAAGGCAAAGCAAGGCCCAAACAAGGTAAAACGAAGCCCAACGAAGCTCAACCAAGCCCAAGGCAACTCAAGCAATGAGCCCAACCCATCCACTCCACTCTAGAGGATGCAAGGAGAGAGAGAAACATATCTCAAGGTGACAAACTTGCTCATCAACCCTAGACTTGGGTTATTTGCAAGTAGCACCTCCAACTCTCAACAAAGCTCAAGCAAAACCTAATCACCACTAGAGGTGATTAGCAAGCAACTAAATACAAGGTTTAGGCAAAGCAAACAAGATAAGCCCAAAATAGAGGTCAGGGTCCTTACAAGCCATAAACCTCTACAAAGGGATTTTGTCCCCAAAATCCGAAGAGAAAAGTGAGGGATACTTCCTCCTCTCTCTTCCTCAAGCTCCCATGTGGCTTCCTCAATGCCATGATGATGCCAAAGAACCTTCACAAGAACCAGGTCTTTCCTTTTTAACTTCTTTACTCTCCTGTCAAGGATCATCATTGGACCTTCCTCATAGGTCACATCTTCATCGAGCTCAACCTCAACTGGCTTTATCACTGTTCCCGTGTCTGGATGACTTTTCTTCAGCATGCTGACATGGAACACCGGATGTAACCTGTGTAACTCTAGCAACAGCTCTAACTTGTAAGCTACCTTGCCAACACGTGCTATCACCAGATATGGCCCCATATACTTGGGTGCCAGTTTGCCTTTCCGACCAAACCTCAGAACGCCTTTCCAAGGTGAGACCTTGAGATACACTTTGTCTCCCACCTGGAACTCTAAAGGTCGTCGCCGATTATCTGCGTATGACTTCTGCCTATCCTGCACCACTTTCAACTTTTGATGTATCACTCTGATCTTCTCTGTTGTCTGCTACACTAACTTAGAACCCAAAAGCTGATACTCACCAGAATCATACCAATATAGAGGAGATCTGCACTTCCTTCCATATAGAGCCTCATAAGGAGCCATGTCGATGCTCTGCTGGTAACTATTGTTGTAGGCAAACTCTATCAAACTGAGATGCACATCCCAACTGCCTAGAAACTATAAAACACATGCTCGGAGAAGATCCTCCAAAGTCTGAATAGTCCTTTCAGACTATCCATCTATACTGAACCTCAACTGTGTTCCCAACGCTTTGTGCAACTGTTCCCAGAAATGACTCGTGAACTGGGGTCCTCTGTCAGAGACTATCGTTGTGGGTACACCATGCAAACACACTATCTCATCTACATATACTTGAGAAAGATTCTCAACTGTATATGTTGTCTTTACATGTATGCAATGAGCAGATTTTGTCAATCTATCCACTATCACCCAAATGGAATCATAATTTCTAACTGTCCTTGGCAGACCAACTACGAAATTCATAGTTATATGATTCCATTTCCATTGCGGTATTGGCATGGGTTGTAACGTACCTGCTGTCTTTTGATGCTCATCCTTAACTTGCTTGCATACTGCACACCTAGCCACAAACTTGGCTACATCTCTCTTCAAGCCAGGCCACCAATATAGATCCTTCAGATTATGATACATCTTGGTGACTCCTAGATGCATAACATACATCGATGTGTGTGCTCCCTCGAGCACTAGCTTTCTCAGATCATCAACATCGGGGACCATCATCCTATTCTGAGAACAAACTAGTCCATCTTCGAACTCATGGAACCCATCACACTTTTTGCTGCCGAACTCTGACCTGATCAATTACACTATATCATCTGCCTGCTGTGTGTCTTTGATCTGCTGTCTCAATGTAGGCTTGACTTGCATCTGTGCCAATAGTCCTACCAACAAGGAAACTTCCAATTGCACATTCATCCGTCGAAAAGAGATAAGCATATCCCGTCTATGGCATACCAAGGAACTCAACTGTGACTTCTTAGTGGAAAGAGAGGAAGACTTCCTGCTGAGCGCATCAGCTACCACGTTCGTCTTACCAGGATGATACTCAATGGTGCAATCATAATCATTGATTAGCTCCATCCAACGATGCTGTCGCATGTTCAGCTCATTCTGTGAGAAGATGTACTTCAGATTCTTATGATATGTAAAGATCTGACACATTTCCCCATAAAGACAGTGTCTCCAAATCTTTAACGGATGCACCACCACTGCCAACTCTAAATCATGTGTCAGGTAATTCTCCTCATGTCTCTTAAGCTTTCGCGAAGCAAAAGAAACCACATGATCTTCCTGCATCAACACACATCCTAGGCCCTTCTTAGAAGCATCGCAAAAAACAACATAACCTTTCCCAAGCTCTGGCAGCACTAGCACTAGAGCACTAGTCAGCTTCTCCTTCAAACTTTGGAAAGCTTACTGACAACGATCATTCCAAACAAAAGGTACATCCTTCCTGGTCAACTTTGTCATCGACAACACGATCACACTGAAGTCTTTTATAAACCTCTGGTAGTATCCTGCCAAACCCAAAAAACTATGAACTTCTGTCTGTGTCTTTGGTTGCTCCCAATCTACAATTGACTCCACTTTCTTGGGGTCCACTCTGACTCCTTCTGTAGATATCACATGACCCAAGAAAGTTACTTCTTTCAACCAGAACTCACACTTACTGAACTTGGCATATAACTGGTGTTGGTGAAGAAGAGTCAACACTTGTCGAAGATGATGTTCATGCTATTGACTGTCCCGACTGTAGATCAAGATGTCATCTATAAAAACTACAAAAAACTGATCTAGAAATGGATGGAACACCATGTTCATCAAATCCATGAAAGCAACTGGCACATTGGTTAGCCCAAATGGCATAACCACAAACTCGAAGTGACCATACCTCATCCTAAACGCTGACTTTGGTATTTCGTCTGCCTTAATCCTTAACTGATGGTATCCATACCATAGATCGACCTTTGAAAATACTGTAGCGCCACACAATTGATCAAACAGACCGTCTATCCTCAGTAACGAGTACTTGTTCTTGATCGTAACTTTGTTCAACTGCCGATAATCTATACATAGCCGCATCGACATGTCCTTCTTCTTAACGAACAAGAATAGAGCACCCCAAGGCAATGTGCTTGGTCGGATGAAACCCTTATCCAACAACTCATGTAACTGCTTCTTCAGCTCTACCATCTCGACTGGAGCGATCCTATACGGTGTCTGTGCAATTGGCTGTGTTCCTGGCACTAGATTGATTTCAAAATCAATCTCTAGAGGTGGGGGAACACTGGGGAACTCATCGGGAAACACAATCGCAAACTCTCAGACAACTGACACCTCCTCAAGGCTAGGACCTTTCGCCTTGGTATCCACAACATGAGCTAAAAATGCCTTACAACCTTGCCGCAACAACTTCTCTGCCACCATAACTGATACTAAACATGTCGGAAGAATCTTCCTATCTCCTTGGAAGATCCATCTTTCACCATCGTCATCAAACACTGCTTGCTTGGAACTATAGTCCAACACAACCTTATACTTCTCTAAGGTATCCATCCCAAGGATCACATCGAATCCATGCATCTCAAGTGGTATAAGATCCACTTGTATACTGTGTCCCAAAAAAGATAAGACACAAGATGGACACTCTTCTCAAAGCATCAAGGAACCATCAAGAGGGGTTTCTAACAACAAGCTATCTTTCTTATAGCTAATAGGTAAAAGACAGTTTTCAAGCATAGTTCGTGTGATAAAAGAGTGCTTAGCACCCGGGTCAACCAGAACATATATAAAGTAAGAAGAAGGCAAATCAGAATGAAATAACTCCATCTGACCTGCCACCACTCACGGGTTGACCATCACCTCCGGCTGACTCATAGCATAGAATCGAGTCGTTGCTTGCTGTCCATGTCCTCAGATTCCTTGAGCAGACGATCCTGCTTGAGATGCTTGACCGCGTCCTCACCCACTGCTACCACTGGGGTTCTGTCTATCAGACCCTTGCTGATTCTGCCTCGGCTGTTGTGTTACTTCAACATCTCTCTTTGGGCAATTTGACCTCAAGTGCCCAGTCTGTCCATAGTGGTAACATGACCTACCTTCTATCTGTGGCCTTGATGGCCCCGTCACTACCACTGAAGCTGTACTATGTGCCTTCGACGGTGAAGAACCATATCCTCTTCCCTTACTCGGGGACCACTGTAACGGTGCACTGGAACCTCTTAACCCAGAAGGTGTTGAAAACCTTGGCTTCTTGAAGCCATCAAACCTCTGTCTCTAGTACTGAGCAAGCCTTTTCTTGGACATGGTCTCTCTCTTTTCCTTGACTGACCGTTCGATCCTTCAGACATACTCCACAAAAGTGGCAAATTACTCTCGATTCTCCAAGGCAGTAGCAGGTGTCGACAACTCAGCACTCAAACCTTTCTCAAACCATCTGATCCGTTCGTCATCTGTCACTGCCATGTGAGGATAGAACCTCAGTAGGTCCATGAGCTTGGCTTCATACTCGGTGATGCTCATCGATCTTTGGCACAGATGCTCAAACTGGTTGATCTTCTCATCTAGATACATCTTCGGGAAGTATCTACTGACAAACTCTCACTGGAAAACCTCCCAAACGATCACCTCATCGGGTCGCTTCTCCTCCTCGATGGCCCACCAGTGGCCAACACTACCCTTCAAAAGGTAGACAACATGCTTTACTTTGTCTACTTCAGGGATGTCGAGGATTCGAAATGACTTCTCGAGACCTGTTAGCCACAGATCTGCATCTGCTGGATCAACCATTCCAGCGTAATCCGAAGCTCTGACTCAACGAAGCTGCTCAAAGGTCTTCCCAATGCCTGATGATTCACCATGCAGAGCATGTGCTCTTAGCAGAGGCACGAGCACTCTCTCCACCATGTGATTCATCGTAGACATCAACTGCCCCATGAGATGCTGATAGGTAGGGTTTTTGAGAATGGCTGGGTCAAGTGGGGGACCTCAGGCACTCGATCTTCATGTAACTGCACTCCTTCTCCATCAACTGATGTAGCATCGCTGCTCTCGACAACATGTTCTTCATGGTTTCCAGACATCTTTAAGCTTTATCTTCTGCTGAGGGCAGAAGGTGATTGTAAGAAAATTTGGAAAACTCATAAGAACAGATGCAAACCTAGTCCTAGATCCTTGTAGACTCAGCAAACCTAGAGCTCTGATACCAAACTAACTGTGACACCCACCATCACACAGACAACAAGGTGACACGCAAAAAGGTGCAGAAACACCATAAACCACATACTACCGAAAACATGGGTTAATTAAAACTGATTGTAGAAAGCATACATAAGAGAACTTTTGCATCCAGATCCTACAGAGAAACATGTTATAAAAATATTACAAGCTTTGATATATGTACACAGCTTATCGGAACCAACTGTACTGTCAGCACCAGAGTTCTTCACCTATTTATACATACATAATGGCCACATCAGGCCAGCAGTAGGATATACAAAAGGTACAACAACTATACATCGTAAAACCACGTTAAAACACCTCCGAGGACCTGAGAGTACAGGGATGACTCTAGGACTCTACTACAAAATGACCAAAACAGCAACATGTCCATCTCTTGCCTTCTATTGCCCCTCTTCTTACTGCTCGGTCACAACCTCGCGACCACCACCACATCTAGCGTGACCACCTAAAAATGTTGTAAACCAGTGGGATGAGACACACAGTCTTAGTGAGAAACATAACTCCCCGCCAAAACTATAAAACCTCAAAAGGTTAAAGCAGCTAAAGCAGATAGCTGGTTGAGACATATAATAAGAGCAGCATACTGAGCAAGACTATTATTACCATCAATCTTACTAAGATATCCAAGAGACATATAACCAAGTATTTCTTTATGGAACATGATTGACAAGATAAGCTTTATAAGAACTTATCACAAAATATCAAGATCGTACAAATAAATGTAAGGTATAACTAGATCAGCTATATAAGCAAGGCCTCAATCAATGTTCCATGTTTTGGCTTAAGCAACATATATAATATATGACTGGATTATGATTTATTATGCCCTAAGGAAGTGAGCTGTCCCTGTTCAAATCCAACCTTTGGCTGTGAAGCCCAAAACCGGTGCCATACAAGGTCAATGGGAGAGCCAGACTCCATGACCTCACCTCCTCGTAGTCAGTGCATGAAAGCCAAAGTAGGACCGCAGTCTCATGCTTATATGGCCTCAGCCTCAGGGTTAGCTCCGCAAGCTACCCATATCTCTAGCTCACATTGTCACAGGTGCTAGTATACTTTTGAGCCATGGGCCTGACCACCGTGATCTTGAGCCATGAACACATTCATGCTCTATCTCATTGAGTCATGGGCCTGTTCACCATGCTCTTTACCATATGGAGTCTACAACCGTAGTTGTACTCTAATCCTCCTATTTTCGGCTAGGAGAAAACCCCACATATTCAACAATATGCACTCTAGGTAATCTCGCAGGATAAACCTATTTCACCATCACCAAATTCTGATGATGATGGATCTATGGCCAGGGAAAACTACATGATATGTTCCACTGTGATTGATTAGTATATTTTAAGTGAATTATTGAGGCAACCAAGTTATACAACATCGAGTTATATTATCCCTGTCACTATCATGGGATCTCAATCCCTTATCATAAAAAGCCACTGCCTCTCAAGGCATCAACATTCTGCATCAACATCCTGGGATAGCAATCCCTTATCTCATCATTAGAGGATAACACCTCAACTAGGCACTCAACCCTTTATCAGGTCCCCATACCTATCTTCTTATACTGGTGATGCATGTTATATCATCAACAAGAGTTATCATCATGATGTAGTGTTATTCAAACACATATACCTCATAGCTATTACCTGGCTATGAATCCATATGATACACCTGCATGGTTAGTATGAACATGAAGAGACATAACTTAAAATCACTAGACATAGCTCTTACTAATTATCATGTTATTAGGATTTGCAGACACACATGTCATTTTTATAAATATGTGTATCATACTATATCAATTACATCCCTGCTATCAAATCATGGGCAAGCATCTTATTATCTTAATTGGTATCATCTTTTAGCATCAAACATGCCACTGGTTTACAAACCATTACTCATATTTCATTATCAACAATGATGTGATTACATGATAAAGAATCACTAGATAGGTTTTCTGGGTTGGTCATAACCTTCACCAAAAGTGCCCGCTACCCTCATTAGAAATGTGATAGGTAGGGCAACCCTCACTATAGGTAGTATCAGGAAGGATAACTAATCTCACTAAGGCTCTATCGACTAGGGCATCCGACCCTAAGGTGTTATGCCACCATTTCGGCCATCATCATGTCGTCTACTTATGCATAGAGGGTGACGAACAGACCAACACCCAGGGTATCGTGCAAACTGGTTCAAGAACTGTGTCATGCATCCAGGTGCTAAGGGATGTGTCGGGCATCACAACTACTCAATGACCAAGAACCCTATCGCCCATCTAGGGTTAGGGTTGCATGACGAGCAGCCCACATCACTTCATCAACTAAGGGTCATATCGACCAGGAGCATGGTGCCCAAGACCAACCCTAATGCCCAAACAACACACCATAATGACCAAGACATCATGTCGTCCAAGGCACCCTATCATCCATGGGAAAGGTGTCCACTAAGGCACTATGTCAGGCAACACACCCTTAGGGGGGGGTGTCGTGCTAGCACAAACTACTTTCCCGTCACAAGGTCCACCCATCATGCTATTATCGGTCAAAAGCATCACACCCACAACCACCAACTATGGCAAGGTCCGCATGGGTTAAGGCATATCGCCCAAGGTCACCACAAGATCAAGAGAGCCATATCCTCAACTCATCATGTCGGCCAAGATCAAAAGACAAGGAGTGTCATGCAATACTACTACAAGGTGTATCGTGCAAGGCACCAAGCTCATCCCGACAAGGTCATCATCAACCTCAAGGTCACCATTATCAAAACCCTAAAAGATCAAGATGATTGGCTCACCTCTCAACAACCAAGAGAGAGGGGTTTTGCACAACCTCCATAAGCAATCGGGCACATGATGGATCATCTCCATATAGGCCAACCTTCAACCATGGCTCACCTCTCGAATCCATGGTGAGAGAAGAGTGTTGCTCAAGCAACTAGAGTATAGACTCACCTCTCAACAATCAAGTGAGAGGGGTGTTGCATATATCACTAGAGCCAAACTCACTTCTCAAGACCAAAGGAGAGAAAGGGGTATTTCCCCAAAGAAAACCCTACTCCATAGGTTCGGCCAACAAGGTCCAAAGGTACACAAGAACCAACAACATCATCAAAAACATGATCACTATATCCACAAGATTAATGGTACATGCTAGAGCAAGAAACATATCTAACAACATGCATGGCCGATCATGATCATATATGATCATGCAACATAAAAGAAGGTAGTATAGATAAGGTTAGAAGTTATGTGACCCACCTTAAGGAAGATCCTCAAGCTCTAGAGATCCAAGCTTTAAGATCAAGCACCCCCACAAGAGGAAGAAGGAGAAGGATCGACCACCAAGCTTAGCTCCTCCAAGAGTATCGACCACCAAGGTTGCAAAGGAGAGGTGTCGTTCACCAAGGAAGAGGGGAAACTAAGGAACAAAAAGGGATCCTTAGAAAGAGAAATGACATACATATATAGAAGAGGGTGGAGGATAAAACAAGGCAATGTGTCACCCACCTAGGGACACTTGTCCATGGGCAACACCACCTTCTCATCTCTCCACGACTACATGTCCAAGGCTATTGCCACATGCAAGCACCATGCACCAAGTGTCCACTAGAGTGGTGACACAAACGAAGCCAAAGGTCAAAGATGGTCATAGGCCAATACTCCTCACTCCCTTGCTCGATATAGCCCCATGGGTGACACACCCATGTCCGACACCAAGCTCTCTTGCCCGATATAGGGTCCAACAAGGCAAAGCAAGGCCCAAACAAGGCAAAATGAAGCCCAATGAAGCTCAACCAAGCCCAAGACAACTCAAGCAACGAGCGCAACCCATCCTCTCCACTCTAGAGGATGAAAAGAGTGAGAGAAACATCTCTCAAGGTGAAAAACTTTCTCATCAACCCTAGACTTGGGTTATTTGCAAGTAGCACCTCCAACTCTCAACAAAGCTCAAGCAAACCCTAATCACCACTAGAGGTGATTAGCAAGCAACTAAACATAAGGTTTAGGCAAAGCAAACATGATAAGCCCAAAACAGAGGTCAGGGTCCTTACACTTTGCACCTTCTCCTTCACTTGGAGAAGCTTTCACCAACTTGATATTGAAGAAAGAGGTTGGGGAAAGGGAAGCTTTGAGAGCTTTACAAGTATACAATGAAGTAGCTCTCTCACACAGATCCTATCTCACTCATATCGATGTTTTGATTAGAAAAATAGAGAGAGAAAGGGGCTCAAGTGGACTGGATGCACTCAAATATGGCTAAGCGCTTGAGTAGAATTAAGGAGCAACCTTGGATTGAACTCTAAGAGGTCCTATTTATAGTTGGGGGTGTCCACTAGAGGATAGGAGCACTAAGGAACATTTTCTAGCCATTCGGGGTGTTGCAATGAATATAATATTGAGTTTTGTGAAACTCCAATAGTTAGATCCACTTTTTTTACAATTTCCATACAGTGCATCTGGTAGAGTTCTAATAAAGGTAACTTGGCCAATTGCACTATATGACAAAGAAAATTTGAAGCATCGGTTGAGTTTATCATGGATGAAACTTGGCTGATCACTTAAATTTAGTTTTCCAGTGTAGGGTGTCGGTCAAGTTATGTGTATTGGAACTCGACCAAACTTGGACATTCTCAAGATGCATCAAGGGTGTTAGTCGAGCTTGTTATGGGAAAACTCGACCGATAAAACACTCTGTGATGTATTTTGAACCATTTCACTAGAGTGACCAAACTTTTGAATTAAGAGCTCATAATTTTTTCTCATCTGAGTTACTTGTCATAGCATCAATACAAATGATTAACAAAATCATCCTAAGGGTTTCAGGGTGTTTTCCTCAGAAGTGCATTTGATTTGCTTTTTACTTGAACTTGATCAAGCTAGGGTTTGATTGAATTGATCCTTTTCATGTACCTAATACCTAAAATTTATCTCAAGTAGACATATTATATACATATGAATGGAATGGCTGAGTCATTATCAAAATATGGACAATGTACAACTCTCATGTCAAGATTCTCCCCCTTTTTGATAATGACAAACCATTCCTCAACATATTGAAAAGGATATGAAAATTAAACCTTTACCTTGTGAATTTCAAGGTGATACATGAATGAAAAATGCTAAATGCTACCCCCTCAATTCATGCTTACTTTTACCTACATGGTTAGTCTTCCACAAACAATCATAGAACATATATATACGACATGGCCCTCTAGCAAGTCACATGATATTTCAGATAATTCACTAGAAAAGGATCACATAAGCAATAAATTCAATATGGCTGAGCTCATTTCTCTCATGTGGTACCCCAAATACATAAGCTCTCATGTTCTTCTCCCCCTTTTTCATTTCAAAGAAGGTGGGGGTAGAAGATCTATAACACATGTTTTTGCCACAAGCACAAACAACAAATGCAACCATTTAAGCAAGCACCAAACAGAGACAAAATAGAGAGAAATAAGCAATCTAGAGTCATAATCAAAATATGGGAGAACATATCATCAAATCATAAGATGTAACCAAACAAAGAGTTAAGGTACATATGATTAAGATTACAAAACTAGATATGTCCTCTCGATATGAAAACTACAAGCCAACAAAAAAAGGACGATATAAGAAAATAGTATGCCTTAGACACAATGGCCAAATGTTTACTACATGATAGTCTAAAAAAAGAGATATGTATGAGAACCCTAATAGACTACAAAACTAAACATACATGACATCTATATCGATGGAGTCATCGTCAACATCATCATCCTCAGGCTCTGGCTGGTAATCCTCATCATCATCTGAGGGTAGTGGCAGTAGCTGTGGCCTTAGCACCATCACCATCATCTAAAGAGCCATCATCACCAACATCACCATCATCCTCATCATCTTCACCATCTCCAACATCTTCATTAGCATCTTGTTCAGGCATCTCCTCATCAGAAGGAGGTCCAAAAACATGAGTACCAGGACACCTGGGATTCTCTACAGCCCAAGACATGCCACATGCATGTAATGCATTTGATTGCTTGAAATTGGGAGTAGCAACTCCATAATAACTAGCAAGCAGAGTGACGATAGGGCCAACAGGAAGAGCCAGAAGTGGAATATCACCAAAGTTAGGAGCGGGTCCACCATCAAAAGTAGCAAGGGGTGCAATAGAAGTAGCTGGTGGAGGGTTAGGGTAGAACTGACTATATGTATAAGAAACATAGTCGGTACTTGGGTAAGCCTAATAGGTTGGGTAGGGATGGGTGCATGACATTTTCATATGGGACATGATTTGAACGAGGTCCTAGTGGATGTGGTTCTGAACCTGAAGGTTGTACGCCTGTTGATGTATCATATATCCCATGAGAGCTTCATTGGATACAAAAATCAAGGGGTGGTAATGGTGGGGTGGGGATGGTGGAGGGTCTAGGGTGGAGGTAGAGGCACCTGGTGTGGTGGAGGAGGTAGGAAGAAAGATTTTCTTGATGGTTGTCTCACTAATGCAAACTCCTCTCTGACTTGGTTTGTAGCCAAGGTCATGGAAGAGGGATTGTTCAACATGGTGAGGAAACATACCATAGATTAGGTTAGGATAATGGATATGGGTACCGGTGGTGTTCTTCCATTAGTCAAAGAATGTCATATAATGAAGAATATAATGAGCCTACTTGACGCTGATATTGTTCAACACGCAATACATGATCACTACAATATTCTCTACAATCTCTTTTTGATTCCACTGGGGATGGATATTGCAATTTATGACTAAAGTAATCAGAAGTGTCTTGATATCGAGGAAAGAGGGGGGTAAGGTGGACTTATTCTGATATGGGACATTAGGTTTCTTTAAGAACTTATGAATATTGGAAAGGGTAAGTGTGGGTTCAAAGATCTTGTAGAAACCTTGAAGGTCTAGTAGGTCATGGAAAGAGGATAGGAAGACACCCAAGAAGCGATAACATCAGTACTAGAGAAATAGGTACTCAAAGAATCCTCAGAGATTGTTATCTTAGTACCATCTATCATCGACGACAAGATGACTTGGGTATTAGGTGGTGGAACATTGGTGTTGTAGTTCCACGTAACATTGGCTTAAAATTTATGGACAACCTTCACGCTAGACATGGAATTTGAGAAGCACGAAAGCTCCACACAAAAAATCACTAAGGTGATGTTCTTTGAACACCTTAGAAACCCCTTTAATCACCTCACTCATTGCAAAACAAGGTTCAAAAAAAGCAAAGAAAGGAAAGGGATTCCTAGGAAGGAGTTCCTTGTCCCTATTCACAGCTTGAGTTGAGATGAAAGAGGTTCCATCGAAGGAAACATGGTGAGGAGCAGTAGGATGGAGCTCCAGCAAGGCGGATTGTTTCCTACACTTGGAGGCCATCTAGGATAGATCGAGCAGAAATGACCACCAAATGAGAAGGAAAATGCAATAAGCAGCTCACCAAACAACCTAGGTCATGGTTGGGAGAGGCAAGGAGGACTGATCGGAGGCTATGAAGGGTGTAGGAGAGGCTGGGTTATCCTAGGGTTGGAGGAAGAGCACTAGAGGTCAGCTATCAACCAACTTTCTCTAGTTGAGAGGGTGAAAAGTCAACCGATTGCTCTTTATAATTTGCATTCGATCACGTGATCGATCGAGTTTTGTATGTAGGAAACTCAACAAAAACCTACATTATGGATCAATGCTCAGCCTGGGATCAGTCGAGTTATATCAAGTCAAACTCGACCGATTGGTCAGCCTGTCCAAAACATAGAAAATTTAACTCTAAGCCTCTAGAGTGCTATATAAATTTGTTTTCTTATCCTATCATGTATTTTAAACATATTGAGGAACATTTCACTCATCATTGGCTACTATTTTGTGAGAAAATATGCGTTTGTGGAAAATAGCAAAAAACAAGCAAAACAAGGCATGAAAACATGGGAATTATAGCACTTTCAAGTAAAACATGACCAATTATAAGCAAGAAATGATAACATCTAGCTAGATTGCATGTCAATATCATCAAGAGTAGTTATGAGAAGTTTTGATTTAATAAATGTAAATTTCTCTCTAGCTAGAGGTTTAGTGAAAATGTCTACAAGATGATTCTCTGTGTCCACATGCGTGATATAGATATCCTTATTGGCAATGTGATCATGAAGAAAGTGATGACAAACCTTTATATGTTTAGTTCTACTATGCAATATTGAATTATAAGAGAGATTAATTGCACTAGTATTGTCACAATAGATAGGAGAAGCATCAAAATGAATGTTAAAGTCTTGGAACATTTGCCTCATCCATAAGACTTGGGCACAACAACTCCCAGCTATGATGTGCCTCGGTAGTTGAAAGAGACACTGTGCTTTGTTTCTTAGAGAACCAAGAAAACAAGCATGGTCCTAGGAAGAAGCAAGTGCCACTTGTGCATTTTCTATCAATCAAACACCCTGCATAATCAACATCACTATAGGCAGTAAGAGTAAAGTTCCTTGACTTGGGATACCATAGTCCAAAATTTTGATTTTTGGCTAGATACCTCAAAATCCTCTTAACCGCTATGAGATGTGACTTTCTAGGACTTGATTGAAATCAATAACACAAGCCAACACTAAACATTATGTCTGGTATAGATGTAGTTAAATATAATAAACTTCCAATCACACCTCTATAGATCTTCTCATGTACTTTCACAGCTTCTTCATCTTTGTCAAGCTTGGCGGTGTTTGACATGGGGGTGTCCATCGGCTTGGTGTTCTAAATACCAAATCACTTCAAGAGTTCACTTTTGTACTTGCCTTAGTTGATGAAGTTACCTTTGTTGGTTTGCTTAATTTGGAAGACAAGGAAGAAAGTAATCTCCCCCATCATGCTCATCTCAAACTCACTTTGCATAAGAGAACTAAACTCCTTGCAAAGATCAAGATCACTTCCACCAAATATAATATCATCAACATAAATATGAATGGTAAAAAAGTTGCAAGAAGTGTGTTTTAGAAATAGAGTAGAATCGACTTTTCCCATGATATAGCCATTGTCTAGCAAAAAGTTATATAATTTCTCATACCAATCTCTAGGGTTTCTCATACCAATATCTAGGGGCTTGTTTGAGTCCATAGAGAGATTTTTTCAACAAATAAACATGGTTTGGCAATTTATCACGTTCAAAGCTGAGAGGTTGAGCCACATAGACTTCCTCCTCAATTGTACCATTCAAAAACAAACTTTTAACATCTATTTGATAAAGTAAGAAATTATTATAGCAAGCAAAGGCAAGTAACATTCTAATATATTCAAGTCTAGCCATTTCATGTAGAGACCTATTATTTCTCTCTACAACCCCATTCTTTGAGGTGTTCGAGGTGGAAAAAAGCTATGTGCATACCCAAATTCCTCACAAAAATGTTCAAACAAGTCATTTTCAAATTCTCCCCCATGGTCACTGTGGATAGAGAGGATCCGACAAGAAGCTTCGTTTTCAACTCATATACAAAAAGTTGAGAAAACATCGAGAGTATTACTTTTTGGAACAAGGAAAAAGATCCAAGTAAAGTGAGAAAAGTCATCGACAATCACAAGGAAATACTTTCTACCACAAAGTGATTGAGTTCTCATTGGTCCAAATAAATCAATGCGAAGAAGTTCAAGAGTTCTCTTGGTATTACAGACTCCTTTGGGTTTAAAGGAGGATTTGATTTGCTTTCCTTGGGTACAAGGTTGTATTCCTCATCCTTCTCAAAATCTAGTTTTGGAAGTCCTTTGACCAATTCCTTTTTGCTCAACTTCTTCAACTGATGCATATTTACAAGACCAAGCCTACGGTACCACAAAGATATATCATTCAAATTGACAACAAGACATCTACCAATAATAGGTTTAAAGATTAAAGAACAATAACATATAAATTATCATTTCTAGTTCCCTTATATATAGGAGAAGGAATCTAGAAGCAAACATTCTAGTGAGGTAAAAAGAACAATATAGCCATTATCACATAATTGACTAAAACTAATTAAATTGTGATGTAGGCCATCCATAAGAAGAACATTCTTGATGCATAGTGAATCACCTACATCCCTATCACTTTACCTTTATTGTTTTCACCAAATGTCATCGATCCTCCTTTCTTCTCTGTGAATTTATTGAAGTGGCTGATTTCACTTGTCACGTTCTTTGAGCAACCACTATCAACAATACATTTTTGTATTACCTACATGAAAGGAAGATGTCAGTGCCTAATTCAAACTTTGAGATTCAGTGTTAGCTTGGGGACCCATTTCATCTTTGTTAGGTCCCCTTCTCTCTATAAGGACAATAAGTAGAGTAATGGTCATCACTCTTACAATGCACACAAACCATAATGTTCTTAGAGTCGAATGACTGTCCATGGAAAATAGATGGTTCCTTGCTCTTTTTCTTACCCTCTCCATTGCTCTTGCTCTTTGGAGCTCCCCCTACATATCCCAAACCACTAGTACCAACTTGATTGGTAGAGTTATCTAGAACTACATTGAGGGATTTTAGAATGACAATGGAAGATAAGCTAGAAATACCGTCTTGTGCATGAAGTAAGTCAGCCTCCAAATAGAGTGATTTAGAATGATAAGAATCTCTTTCAAGAGTAATGCTAGATACCTCATTACTAGGCAATAAATGTGTAGAAGAAAGATCATTAATTTGAGTAAGCAATCTAGCATTTTCAGTTCTAAGCATGATAATCTCATGAAGATAGATACTACTTTCATCTTTAATAGCATTACAAGCATGTTTAAGATCATCATTTTCAGTTCTAAGTAAAACAAGCTCATCAAGGTGGGCTTGGTTTTACTCTTTAATACTATTGATGTTTTTAAGGTAGATACCATTCTACACTTGAACTCCATTGTATTAGAGCTCAAGATCAAGAAATTTCCCTTGCAAATAATCAATATTATCAAGATGCTTTTTGTCATTTTGATCAAGGATATGAAGCTTAACATACAAGTCATCAATGATTTTCCATAACCTCTTCTTCTTAGATTTGCATTTAGAAAGAGAATAGCGGAAAGCATTAAGCATATCAATGAGGGTTTCTTTAGATAATCATGCAAACTTGCCTCACTTACCTCACCAATGTCTTCACTAGCAGAGGCCATGAGTGCAAGGTGGCATTCTCCCTCATTTGAGTTGGAATCACTAGAAGAAGACTCCTCCCATACGAAATGGATGTCTCCTTGCTTCTTCTTTCCTTCTTGTCCTTCATCTTGTACTTGCCATCCTTCTTCTAGTCCTCCATTTTCTTGGAGCTGTTCTTGTTGTAGGACTTCTTGACCTTGGGGCACTCATTCTTTTAGTGTCCCTTTTTTCCAAATACAAAGCACCTTGGAGTGTAGGAGGAGTATGGATTTCCTTTGAAGTGCCTCCCCTTGGAGTAGTTAGCTTCATGGTCACTAAGGGCTTCATCTTCAATTGTGGAAAGAGGGGAGGACCGACAAGCAAGTTATTGTTGGAGAATCATTGCCTCCACTTGAGCTTGGAACACATTGGCTTTGCTCTTATTTGATTCCTTATCTTCTTACTTCTCATATTCCTCTTGTTTGTCAAGTCTTGGATCATGAGCTTGAAGGTTCCCAATGAGCTCTTCAGTGGCTATGTCACCAAGGCTTCTAACTTCTTCAATGGAAGTCACCATGGATTCCCATCTCTTGGGGAGAGACCTTAGAATCTTGGAGTTGATGGTACTTCTATCCATGGTGTGGCTCAAATAAGCAAGTCCATTGATAATGGTGTAGAGCCTTGTATACATCTCCACCACTTTATCCTTCTTTCCCATCTTGAAGTTTTCAAAGAGACCCTTGAGCATGTAGATCTTGGAACCTTGACTTGCTTTGTACCTTTGATACACGTCAAAGTGCACACCAATTCACTAAGATAATTATCCTAGAGTTCAACCCTTTTTACTTTCCAATTAAGGTTAGTATAGAAGGGTCGATCACATAGGATAACATTTTAAAGATTGTTTTCTCTATGCTGAATTGATTTTTGAACTTTTTTTGGGAGTTTTTGAATATTTGAACAGGAAAGTAAATTCTGAGTTTTGGAGAATGATTACACTAGAACATGAAATTAAAGTGCAAATGAAATAAATGATTACACTAAAGCAATAAATGAAAGGATTATGTTAAGACAAGAAAGAAAGAATATTATTAGAAAGTAAATATTATCTATGAACAAGAAAATAAAGTGTAAGAATTGAAAGAAAGAGATTATAAACAAGCGTTGAAATAAACGATTGAATTGGATGGGGAAAACATCGAGGCTTAGGGGTTTCACCACCTTAGCCAAAGTGAAAACAAGATCAAAGGAATAGATGACAAGTAGGATAAAAGAAGGTATGAAACTCATCCGTAAATGAAACACAAGAGACAAACTCCACATGAACCCATTGGTCCCGATGTTCATGCATCCTAGTCCTTCATACTAAAGGGGATTTTTCTACAGTCACATCCAAATCCCCGTGTAATTGGTTTAGGCATTCTAAATCCCAGTTTCCACAGTCGTGTTTGTCAGGATTAACCTGTGATAAAAATGACTAATTACTTCATTGATGATTCCTAAACCAAAAACCATCCATCTAAAAAGTCATGTAAAACTCAATTCGATCAACACATGGCTAAGGGGCTACTCCCCTTGCCTCGATAATAGAACAACTCACTAGCCAAGGTAAGGAATGGAGAAACAAGAGAAGTAAGGTAGAAAGCCATAGACCAAAAGGACAGAATCTCCAAGGAGACCAATGTTGTGACTATTAAATGGCTTGCTCTCTTAATCCCACGCTCTAGGAGAAAGAACTAGAAGTAAGAACAAGAAAATGATGCGAGATCCAGATCTAGAACTAAGGAAAAAGCTTTATTGCAGAATGAAGGATTACACTACTGTGAATTGAAAACAATAGAGCTTAATTAAAAATGTGCTAGTACAAAATTGAGGACCCTTTACTTAGTGGAGCCCCCCTCCTTTTACAGGGGAAGGAGGGGTGGAAACCATGAAGGGGGGTAGGAGTGAAATGGAGAGGCGACTGCTGACTGATGGTGTCTGCGTTCCACAAGACGACCATCTGGTTTGGCTGAAATGCCTGTCTCATGGTGATGTGGCATGGGATGAAGGGTAGTGGTTGAACCCTAGGCAAGGGGGGGGTGGCGGTGCCCTTTGATACCATTTCTTGGTCTCAAAGTAAGACGTTGAAATGATTGTCTGGGTGTGGGACACCCGTATTGTGCTACTTTGTGTAATGATTATCTTTAAAACCCTAAGGTCTGAGCACGATGCAACATTTGACCTAGTGTGGTCACTAGATGGCCATATGGGCTAGCTGGGATGCTTGACTGGTGACATGAACCGATCAACTCTGTGACTTAAGATGCCTATATGGAGTGTCAAGATGGCATGTTGAGCCGAGCACCAAATGGTTGTTTGGCTTTGTGGTTGGGGTTTCTTGGAGATGAGCTAACGGTATGGTGTAGCGAGACATTTATCTCGTGAGCTCAGTAGGTCAAAATCTTTCTTTGAAGGAAAACCCTACAAAAAGTGATGGAAAAGATGAATATTTGTACAATGAATTGAAAAGTGGGTAAATTATAATTCGTCCTATAAATTTCTAAAAAAGAGATAAGTGCTAATGAAAAGGACTATGAACATTATGCAAAAACATAGATGAATATGCATTCATCAAAATACTACAGACTTGAATCTTTGCTCATCCCGAGCAAATAAAATCACAAATACGTCCAATTTATACTCACAATATTTCAATCCTCACCCTTGTAACATCACTTTATTCCTTACCTATGATTTTTGGCCAAGAAAACTTATCTCCTAAAACCACAAAACACAAAGTTCTAATATTCTTTATCAAACCAATTTTCATAGCTTGTTTCTGAATCAATATTTTGTAGAAAAATAGGCTTCATCTTATTTTTGCTTTGACACTCTCATTTCTCTCTTTTTGTTAGTTGTTTCACAAGAATAGTATGAAAGGGGGGGTGCAAAAATATTTATTCCTCCTCTATTCGACTTGAGATATAAATTTATGGAGTTGTGGTTACATTGGTCACAATTTTTTTTCATGTTCTCTTTTGGCATATTTTGATGGTATACCCCTTTGTGGGGTATGGAATTTTGATATGGGAAGCATGCCACCCCAGACTTAATTTTTGTCTGGTGCTATTTCTTTGCTTCTCTTTTGTAGAAAGAAATAGGGGGTAAAGAAAAGGTGTCTTTGTGCTTATAACTTCACATTTTTTCTGAAAGTTTCATTGCATCAGATAGAGTATTCCTATCAATCACATTATATGAGATTTGTATTAAGTTAATCCATAGATTAAAATAGAGAAAAATTGTGTTTGATTTTGATTGATTCCATATGACTTTCCAACTTTTCCTAAGGAGTGATATTATTTTGGGGTCCTAGGTGACATGGTGGTTTTAGACATGACAATTTGTAAAAGTTTTGCAAAATATTTACTAAACTCAAATGGGGTACAATGATAACATATATTCATATGGGCCTACTAGATAATGGCCATTTTGCAACTAAGGAAAAGAAAAACGCATGGACGACTAGATAAGGGCCATGAACAAAGAAACTACATGCAACACAAATAAAAAAAGTAAAAATAATGCAAGAAAGGATAAGATAAGGGGGGTGGAATAGAAACATACCACCCACCTCCACTCTAGACTTTGATTTTTTCTTGTCCTGAGAAAAACCTAAATTGGAGATGGAGGGAAGAAGATCATGAAGTTGGTTGGTAATAAGGTGGTGGAGTGGAGGTGGAGGTAGGCTTGAAGTATGGACTTAATTGACTGCCTTGGAACCACTGAATCATCTTTTTTCTGAGTGCCTGGAAGAATATCTTGGAGTACTTGGCATACATCTATATACCAAGGACAAAAATTAGGATAGATATGTTCCCATGATTTGAGATGTGATAAGGAATAGTTATGGGAAATCTCAAGTTGATAATGATAGTTAGTAGGGTTTTCATTTGAGTGCGGCTGCCCGATCATTCCACTATATAGGCCACTAATGTCAATAGGTAGTGGTTGAAGGGATGGTAAGTGGAGAATCCATCAATGTCATTCGGTCGGGCTACTTGAGTTACAATGAGAGGTGGGAACTCGTAAGGAGTATGGTGAGTATCATAGATTGGTGCCGCAAAGGGAGAAGGGAGTGAGAAGGGAGTGAGAGATGGGTGTGGGATGAGGTAGGGGATGGATTTTGGGGCAAGGGATTCTGAAGTGGTGATGTTGGTCCTTGCCGTAGTGGGGAAAGTGGGAGGGGGAGCGTCCATATTAATAGGGTTGGTTAGGGTAGCTTGGACTTGAATGGAAACTTGATTTTCTACCAGAGAAATACATGTTTCAGTTATAGGTGGGGATTTAGAAGTAAGGAAGTGTTGCTGCATGTGATTGAACTGATCCATGCATTCGAGGAAATATACTTCTTCCTCTTGGGTATACTTCATGCTACCCCTAGAGGCTTGGAAATTGACAAATTTTGTTCCTAGTTGTAGTTTGAGAAGTCCTGCTTCAACTCTAATGAGGACCTTGGCTGTGGCGAGGAATGTTCTGCAAAAGATGAGAGGGTAACAACTATCTTCTTTTATATCAAGCACCACAAAGTCGCAAGGGATATTGAAATTTTCACTTTGACTAGCACATCATCAATGATGCCAAGAGGCTTGGTAATCGAAGAATCTTCTAATTGAATGCACATCAGAGTGGATCTAGCATCCATGAGACTGAGCCTCCTACACATGCTCAGAGGGATGATGTATATGTTAGCTCTAAGTTCACCAAATCCCAAATGGATGGTGGAATCACCGATAAAACAAGTGATCCCAAAGGATCCTGGGCCCTAGAGTTTCTTTGGAATTTTACTCTAGATCATGTCTGATGTAGTTCTCACATGTTTTACCATTTTAGATTCTTCAATCGTGTACTTATGGTTCAAAAGGGCTTTGAAGAATTTTACCCATTTAGGTAGGCCTGTCATCGCATCTAGAAGTAGAATGTTAATGCATAACTTTCTCATAATATCTTTGAACTTGTTGAACCTAGAGTTTAACTGGGTCTTCTTCAATTGACCAGAAAAGGGTATACGCGGCTTATACACAGGCACCTCATATTGTGGAGTAGATAATACCGGAGGTTGAGGAACAACTACCTCATCATCCCCCCCTTGTTCCCTTTCTTGTGTGGTAAGTCTAGATCTAGTTGTAACCGCCTTAACTTGTTTTAAATGCTTAGGATTGGGTTTGTATTGGCCAATGAAGATGTAGGTTGGGGTTTCTACTGGGCGAAGTATTGGTCTAACTGAGTGTCAGTTGCCTTTGGTGAGCCTATTGGAAAAGAAGGATTTGATTTGTGGAAAGGATGAATTGTTCCAGGGCCTCTATCCTATCACTATCAGAAAGAGGAGTAGGGGATTTTTTTGATGTTGATTGATGTTTTGGTATTGTTTCCCTTGATAGGGCCCATGATTTTGGAAATTTCCCATAATTTCCTTGATTCCCAAAATTCCTTTGATTGTTATTGGGAAAGCCTGACAGGGGATAGTTATTGGCTTGAGGATTAGTGGGTCTTTGCTAAGGGGCAAATTGGGAAGAATTTTCAGCACCTAATGGGTTCCCATATTGGAATCCAGGGTGGTTTCTGGCTTGGTTGGGGTTGCAATATGATTTTCTTAGGATGCTGTGAATGGATTTGAGGTTCTCCTCTTGCCCAACTTTTGGCTGCATGGGAGTGTTATAGAGATATTGCCACTAAAGGGTAGCATGATCATACCCTTGGAAAATCCTACAGAGTTATTATGTGGCTATAACTTGTTGAGGTTGCTTCATAGGCATTGAGGGAGGATTCTAGGTGATCCTATTTCAAGTAAATCAACTTAAGGGCCTCAACAATATTTTTGATGGCATGGTCTCCGTCAACCTTGGCTACCTTGAGGACCCCACTGGTTTCTCATCTTGCTTGGGTTTATGAGGTGCATTTTACTACCTCCTAAGTGCTACTCAAGTTGTGGAACATTAAATTTCATCCAGATGAGGAATAAAAAAAATTAGTGTCATAATCAACACCACGGTAGAATATCTCAATGATTTGAGATTGTGAAATGTTGTGGTGAGGGCAACGCCGAAGGAGTTCTCTAAACATCTCCCAAGATTCTCCTAGAGTTTCTCCTGGGATCATTGAAAAGAGAAGGATCTATCCCCTAATTTTGTAGGTGAGGTAAGGGGGGAAATATTTGTCTAAAAACTTGGTTTGCAGGGCCTCCCAGGTGGTATCCATTCTTCACCCTCCATGGCATTATACCAACTACGAGCTTGCCCTGAGAGAGAGTATTTAAACAATCAAAGTGTAATGGCATCTTCAAAAATGCCTGGGATCTTATGCAAGAAACAAAGGTCAGTAAATCATTGAAGGTGACCTTGGAAGCTCTCACCCTTGTTCCCAGAAAATGCATTGCTTTGAAGCATGTTGATCCACTGGGTGCAAATTTCAAACTGAGGGGCTATAATTTTAGGTGGCACAATGGGGTGTTGTACATATCCAGTTTTGGGTGTAGAATTTTTTCCAGTTATTTTTGTCTTTCAGTCTCCTTCTGAGTGGCTTCTAAGGTCTCTTGCTCAAGCACATAGGATGCACGTAGAGCAGCTTCTTGAGCCGTGCGTTCTACCATCATTCGCTCTCTTTGAGCAGCAAGCACTTACTCAATCCTACATGTAACTTCCTCATCATCCATCCTAATCCAGTTTTGTCTGTTCAAACATGGAATGTTCTTTCTGGCCTCGAATAAAAAACTGACAACACAAAATCAACATTTGGCATGCGTCACATGCATAGTTATAATTGATATATATATATATATAAATAATACAATATATATTCGAGCGTAGAAAAAACATACTACTGGAATGGAAACTCAATAGAAGGAGGAGATAGAACTTCCAGAATGATACTCAGAAGTCAAAAAAATGAAAAAAAGTTTTGTTCAATTTTTTTTAGGGTTTGAGAAAACGATCTGTTGTCCCTGACAATGGCGCCAAAATTGATATTCGTCAAAGTGCACACCAATTCACTAAGCTAATTACTCTAACCTTTTTTACTTTCCAAGTAAGGTTAGTATAGAAGGGCCGATCTCACATGACAACATTTTAAAGATTGTTTTCTCTATGCCCAATTGATTTTTGAACTTTATTTCTTTTTGGAGTTTTTGAATATTTAAACATGAAAGTAAATTCCAGAGTTTTTGGAGAGTGATTACACTAGAACAAGGTGCAAGTGAAATAAATGATTACACTAAAGAAAGAAATGAAAGGATTATGATAAGACAACAAAGAAGGAAGATTGTTAGAAAAGAAGGATTATCTATGTACAAGAAACTAGAGCGCAAGAATTGAAAGAAGGCAATTGTAAACAAGTGTTGAAAGAAACAATTGAATTAGATGGGAAAAATATCGAAGCTTAGGGGTTTCATCACCTTGGCCAAAGTGAAAACAAGATCGAAGGAATACACAAAAAGAAAGATAGAAGAAGGTACACAAATCATTTGTAAATGAAACATAAGAGATGAACTTCACGTAAACCCATTGGTCCCGACGTTCATGCAGCCTATTCCTTCATCCTAAAAGGGATTTTTCTGTGGTTACATCCAAATCCTATGTAATCGATTTAGGCATTCTAAATCCCAGTTTCCATGGTTGCATCTACCAAGATTAACCCATGATAAAAATGATTAAGTGATTCATTAGAATAGGTGATTTCTAAACCAAAAACCATCCATCTAAAATGTCGTGTAAAACTCAATTCGATCAACACATGTATAAGGGGCTACTCCCCTCACCTCGATAATGGTGCTACTCACTAGCCATGGTAAGGAATGGAGAAACAAGGGAAATAGGTTAGAAAGACATAAGCCAAAAGGACATACACTCTGAGGAGACCAATGTTGAAGACTATTTAATGGCTTGCTCTCTTAATCCCCCGCTTCAAGAGAAAGAACTAGAAGTAAGAATAAGAAAATAATGCATTATACAAATCTAGAATGAAGAACAAAGCTTTATTGTAGAATGAAGGATTACACTACTGTGAATTGGAAATAACAGAGCGTAAAAAAAATGTGCAAGTACAAAATTGAGGACCCTTTTCTTAGTGTTCACCCTCCTTTTATAGGCGAAGGAGGGGTGGAAACCTTGAAGGGGGGTAGGAGTCAAATGGAGAGGTGGATTCTGACTAATGGTAATGGTGTCTGCACGTCGCAAGACGACCATCTCATTTGGCTGAAATACCCATCTCGTGGTGATGCGACGTGGGATGATGGGCAGTAGTTGAAACCTAGACAAGGGGGGTGACGGCACCCTTTGATACCATTTCTTGGTCTTCAAGCAAGACATTAAAATGATCATCTAGGTGCAGGATGCCCGTCTCATGCCTCTACGTGTGATGATTATTTTCAAAACCCTAAGGTCTGAGCATGGCTTGATATTTGAACTAGTGTGCTCACGAGATGGATGTCTGGGCTAGCTTGGTTGCCTGACTAATGACAAGTTGATCGGCTCGGTGACTTGAGCTAATCATCTGGTGCTACAAAATGGTCATCTCATAAGCTCAGTAGGTCAGAATATTTCTTTGAAGGAAAACCCTACAAAAAGTGATCAAAAAGATGAATATTTGTACAATGAATCAAAAAGTGGGAAAATTACAATTTGTCCTAAAAGTTACTAAAATTGAGATAAATTCTAATGAAAAGGACTATGAAAATTATTCAAAAAGATAGATGAATATGCATTCATCATCCTTCATAGGTGATGCACAACTTGTTCCATATCTCATGGGCCGTGTCCCAAGAGGAGATCCAGTTGAACTCAGAGGGAGTGATGACAACATAGATGATGTTTAAAGGCTTTGGATTGAGATACACCTTCTTGAATGTAGCTTCATCCCAAGTAGCCACATCTCCATCCAGCTACTTGTAGGGAATGATGAGTACTTTCCACATATCATAGCTCATCCCTTGAAGGTAGAATTGCATCTGTCTCTTCTAATAGAGGAAGTTTGTGCAATCAAAGATTGAGGGTCTCATGGAGAAACCACCTTCAAAGTTGAGAGTCCCAAGTAGGTTGTTTCCCATATTCTTGTCTCGTAGGAGATTTTTTGGAGAAGACCATGGCTCTGATACCACTTGTTGGATCAATGGGCTCTAGAGGGGGGGGGTGAATAGAGCTAAAAATACTCACACAAAACTTGTTAGACCTTCAAGTTACTTCAAGATGTGGGATTTGTAAGTATTGAATTTGTAGTGAAACTAGGCATAATAAGCAAGGATGAGAGATATTGAACAAACACAAGAACAAGCTATGTAGAGTGGTTCCAATCTCCAAACTAGGAGAAAACAGTCCACTACCTAGAGAGGTCATGCTCTAGAATTTTGCAACCCATGTATACTTATATTCCATTATAAGACATACAAGATGACCTTTCTTTTCTTTGGACAAGGATACCCAACCTTATTTTTAAGGACCCAAAGGAGCCAATAAACAAACCAAGTACTTACCTATCCTTTGTGCTAGAGTCTTCTACCTCCACAAGGTCTTACCCACTCTTGCAAGCATCTAGACACCTTCATCATGGTGATCCCCTTCTTGCATCGAGTCTTTTTCCTTGAAGGATTTACCCACTATACTCCCAGATCTTTGGCCTTGACCTTCTCCTACACATTAGAGAAGCATTTTCACCTTCTTCTACACCTTGGAGAAGCTTTGCACCTTCTCCTTCATTTGGAGAAGCTTTCACCAACTTGATCTTGAAGAAAGGGGTTGGGGAAAGGAAAGCTTTGAGAGCTTTACAAGTATACAATGAAGTATCTCTCTCACACAGATCCTATCTCACTCATATGGACATTTGATTTGAAAACTAGAAATAGAAAGGGGCTAAAGTAGACTGGATGCACTCAACTATAGCTAGGAGCTTGAATAACGTTAAGGAGAAACTTTGGAATGAACACCAAGAGGTCCTATTTGTAGTTGGCGGTGTCCACTAGAGGCTACAAGCAATAAGGAACATTTTTTAGACATTTGGGGGTGTTGTAGTGGATACAATTTTGAGTTTTGTAACACTCCAATGGCTAGAATCACTTTTTCTGCACTTTCCTTGCAATGCATTTGGTCAAGTTTTAATAAATGTAACTCGATCGATTGCACTATATGACAAACCAAATTTGAAGCATCGGTCGAGTTTATCCTAGATGAAACTCGGATGATCGCTTAAATTTAGTTTTGCCACTATAGGGTGTTTGTCGAGTTCTGTGTATTGAAACTTGACTGAACCTAGACATTCTCAAAATGTAACAAGGGTGTCGGTCGAGTTTGTCACTGGGGAAACTCGACCGATAAAACACTCTGTGATGTATTTTGGAAAATGTCATTAGAGTGATTAAACATTTAAATTAAGAGCTCATGATTTTTTCTCATCTTAGTTACAAGTCATAGCATTAATACAAATGATTATAAAAACTATCCTAAGGGTTTTAGGGTGTTTTCCACAAAAGTGAATTTGCATTGCTTTTGAGTTGAACTTGATCAAGCTAGGGTTTGATTGAATTGATCCTTTTCATGTACTTAATACCTGAAATCAATCTCATATTAGATACATATGAATGGAATGGTTGAGCCATTATCAAAATATGGACAATGTATAACTCTCCGGTCAGCGTGAGTATCTTAAAATAGAAGTGTACCCTTTCTAGGGTTAGTGTTGAGGGATTGACTCAAATGAGCCAATGAGTCGATGCATACTTACCATTGATTGATTGTGTGGAAATGGAAACAAGGGTTTCCATGTGTTATGAATATCCTTAATGAACCTTTTTACACCACGATGAGGTTAGTAATAAGGTTCTCTTAACCTATTGAATTAGATGACTTCTTAAAAACCCTAGAAACTCAGTATTAAAACAAGTATGAGAGATAAAGCCTGAATTTGTATACAAACATCAAAATGTGATGAATAACTCAATTGTAGGTAATATTACTACAATTGAAGGTGATAAGTCTTAATAAGAATATCTAAGCCTAACACATATATTCTAGTATAATTTATGGAACAATGAGTAAACACCACATGAATGCAAGTCTTTTGTATAAGTCACATAAGTATGAAATAAGAAGATGATTAAAGGTTAAGGAATAAGAAGAAGGAACCTAAATATGTTTTTTTTCCTAAAGTGAGCAATATTTTAAGAATGGGAGGATTGTGTATATTTACCAAAATGTCATTGGAAGTTAATGACATGATACAACCATGTAAATGCAAGAAAGGAAATATAATAGAAGGAATTGACTTGTGATGATACATTATGGATAAAATTAATGAAATTTGTATGATGAAGTCTATAATATATTCATTATAAATACATTTGGATGGATCTAAATTGAAATAAATTCACCAAAGTTGGACTTTGATGGATGTCAATGAGAGAGAAGCAATGTACATTAAATGAATTAGGAATGATCGATTTTGACATAGTAATGAAGAAGAAATGAAAGAATTTAAGAGTAACATACTAAAATGGAGAGAAACTAAGTAGTTATATTGGTTGACCTAGCCTAAATATAACCCTAATGTGATGAGCTATGTGATGATGATGAATAGTGTTATCAAATGAAGGATTAAGGAGTTTCTACAAGTATGGTTTAATTCAATTACAAGATGAAGTTTAAGGATGTGAATTGATTCACAAGAATATGTTTTTTTGGATTGTAATTGCCTATTGAATACTTGTATTTTGGGAATGGTCTATTATGATGGATTTCAAATGATATTACATATGTGTTGAATAATAACCCTATATGAAGAACAGTAAATAGTAAAATAGGAGAATCAAGTGTGTTATGAGCGTTTATGCTTTGAGATTTATTCATATCAATAGAAACCAGATGGAAAAAGTATATATTGTATGATAAACCTATTCAGAGAACAACAGATGATACAAGATGTCTATATGCTTATATTGCTTCTAGTTGTAATGTCTTTCTGAACATTTATTCAATACTGTGATATGTAATGAGCTGATAAGAAATATGTCCGGATTGAATTAACATGCAATGGTTATGTGTGAAAAACCTTATTTAGGGTAAATGTTGGATAAAGAGATGATGTCACATACTGATAGCCCATTGATAACGAATTACATGAATGATGTGGAAATGGAATGAGTCATACATGTTGCAAATTATAGATTGCTATGCTTCTTATTTTAATCATGTTCTTTCTTGTTAAGCCTAATCTACTTCGTGGTATTCTAGTTGTGCAAGAACATACATATATGGTAAAAATGATCTGGATTTTCTTTAATCTAAGTAAAGAGAATTAATATCAAGTGAAATGATGACACATCTAGTTAGGTGCCTCGAACACCATGAGTTTTCATGAGGTCCATGTTAGGGAAATGTGACAGATCTACTTGTTGTAATATGATAATTATGACAAGGATTTTGGGAGCATTGATTGAGAACTTAAAGGTTAGACCATCAAGATTTGGGAGTGAATTATATGGTCTAATTCAGGACCTAAAGACTCTGCCTTGGATGTCTATGTCCATGAGGAATAGACTCTTATGAAATGAAAACTATAAAACACAAGAAATATGATCATATGTGATATTCTGTTATGTTAGTTCCTATCTCATGTCCCCAGGATGAGGATGTGAGCCTCTTTAGACAAATTTGTAGTGAACCAGGGTCCTTTGTTGATATCTTAGGGTGATCTTCTAAACCCTAAGACAATGGCAATGAGTTTTTGAGATGAGAATCATGTGTGGTGACTTGTACTTGGTGAGGTATGAACAATGTAGTTCCAAGGTAGATGAATAAAAGATGATAAGCCATATATAATACGATTTGAATGTCCATTATTGTTATGTCTTGGTTATAATTGTTTAGATCTTAAATTATTACTCCTACAATTGTATTTTCATTCTAAACTAATTGACATCTACTGATCTATTCATAGACAAGCTCTTAATTTTTAAAGTTGGAATTAGCCTAAGTAAATACCTTATCTGATTGATTAAATTATTGTCATAATTTGGTTCTAACTAAATGCTAGAATTATCTATTAGACTTTAAAATGTCTATGTTGTTTCTCTTAAGTCAAACATAGTTAATGTGATTTCGATGCAAGTACTCAACTTGAGTGGGAGGTATCCACTCAATGGGGCTCTATATGAGTCTTAGAGGTTGTTTCAAATATTTTTAGGCCTAATGTCATTCGACAAAGAGGGCATAATAGAGAAGATGTAAATAGAATAAATTAGATTAGAATGTCCCTATACTCCCTCGTTCGTAGTATGGGGTGTATTGAGTTTGTTCTTTCATGTACATGTAACTGATATAATCTGAACTACATATGGACAATAAGATTTGATTCTGGTTTTAATATATTTGAAAAGATTTGTGATAGATGAATATGTTATCCTTGTTGTGACATTATTTTATGAGGTTTTATGTAGAAAAATAAAAAATTATCTGTGTTTTTGTATATTGTGTTGATCACGTTTGATGAGAAATAATTCTTTTGTTTCATAATCTAGGTTTATGTTTAGGGTTTCTCTCTAATGGTTCACATTTATGTTGATAAAAATAGAGGTCCTAACAATGTGGTATCAGAGTTTAGGTTATATGAGTTTACAGGGACAATAACATCTCATTAGAACATAACAAGAAAGGATACAATAGAGTTCAACTTTTATGTAGATGAAAGAGTTCTCATTCAGTGTACATTAAGTACAACCTATTACCAACTTCTCTCTTACCTCACTTTCTCATTACTAGGATCCATAGGAAGGATAAGACACCATCTGACTACGTTAACTATTTCTTCATAAAACTTCTACTCTACTCTTAATAAAAGTTGTCTTCTACCTCTTCTATAGAGTTGGTCCTTTACCTAAAAAATGTTTCAATAGGATGATGAGCTACTAGATTAGTGAGTAGAGAATCAACAAGCAACTAGGATCAAATAGTCATAATATTATTAATAGTTAACGATACCATCACTTGTACAAGGATCATTGGAAGTAAATAAATCATTCAAATGTAGTAGGAGTAAGAATACAACTAAATAGAGTAATTCACTAATTGAGCTATTCTTTATTTATTATTATTATATACTCTAAACCCACATCAGGTGTACCACAACATGTGAATGCACCGCAGCAAGCTGCAATCTCACCATATAAGACTTAGAAGCATGCCCCAGTTCCTAATCCTTTTATCTCAACTTCCCCATCTGTAGTGGGAATCACTAATTCTGGCTCTTGGTGTCTAATAGAAGTGGTAGGCTATTGAGAATTCTCCTTGAAACCTGGATACTTGGGTAGAGAGTCAAATCACTCTAGCTTTCTTACTTTAGTGGACCTACAGAAGTTGTCCATTGACCAAAAACACAGGTACCACCGAGATTTCCGGTTAGTGTTGGGTACCACCATACACATAAGGAGTCTGCCCTCTCTGAACTAGACCTGACACCCGCGAATGTGATCCGAATTACATTGTTTTGGACAACCTCTAGTCAAGAAGCACGCGCAAGCCTCCTGTAGGTGATTCTACAGTGTTCAGAGTACCTAGAGTCTAATGATGTTAATTTTTTCTATTAACACATCTATCACCACTAATGTTATCCTACTTACATCAAATATATATTTAGCATTGACCACAAGAATCATATAACACATCAAATTCTCAAAATTCATATCCCCTCCTTTAGATGCAAAATATGGCAAACCCAAAATTTCTGGTGCATCTAATTCCACCATCTCGTTCTCCAAGACACATAACATTTAACATATCATTCTTTAATATACAACATCACAAAATAAAAAGTAATACTAAAAGAAGATCATTTTTGTATTTTGTGCTATAAATCAAGGTTAGAGGGTGATTTTCCACTCACAAATCCCATATAAGATTTTTGATCTTTGGTTTGTGTTCACTCAACTCGGGTTCTAGTTCGTACAAGGCTATTTTGAGCTTTGGATTGCAAGGATCTCATTCAATCAAACTATTGATGCATCAATTGTCCTCAAAGAAGGACTGCTGGAGGTATAAGGTGGATAACAAAGGTCGATGATGACCATTAATTTGTTAATTAGACATTGACATGGTAGAAAATGGTGGGAAAAGAAAGATATATGGTCGAGATCTACTTACCAAGATGATATACACATCATCCATCTGTGACTGCCGCTGGTTCTTCTTCCTCCTCACTATCGTCTTTTGATTTTACTCTAAAATCACCTCCAATGTCTTCACTTGATGTCTTTTGACAGAAAATAGAAATGCAACTATGTTTTCTCGCTCCATCAGTTCTCATCACCTATTTATAGAGAATCTAGGGATCCATCGATTGGTTGATTCTAAGGTACACTGACAAACCATTGAAAGATAGTATCTTTGGAAGGTAAATCTTTGCCCTTTGCCTTCGGTAGGCGAGTATGAGTTGGTGGCTATCTGTACAACCATCGATCAACGAAACCTCCAATACGCCTTTCCTTTGTTTGGTGCCCAATAGTCAAATCATCTGAAGTCACTCACTCTCCTAGCCTTTAGTTAATGTACATCTTCTAAACCATCAAAAAATACATTCGCAATTGTGCCATCAGTAGGCACTTCTGAGAAAACCCACAATTATCCTACATTAGTAGAACCATCGTTTGACCTGAACCTTTGGTAGGTGAGTGTAATATTGAGCCATGGAAAAACTCTCTCTCACCAAACTATCAATTGTTACCACTAACTGGGCCTTCAGTTCCTTTACTTAATAAAACCATAATTTCTTATCTATCACTTTGCTGACTAAAATAGAAACTTCGGCCAACACCATCAGTTTGTCAACCAATGGAAAGTCTCTCAAACATAGTGAAGGCTATAACTTATTCATTTCAACTCCACTTTGGTTCATTCTTCTACATTGGGTGTAGAATTATAGTCTTCACAATTATACATCATCAAATGATTCAAATAATAAAAAATAGTCATCTTTTAAAGGAAATAAAGATTTTAACAAGTGTGATTAATGCTACAATTATTTTTAGCATCATGATTACTAGATAAACACGATACATATCATGACATTTGATTTCTTTGAAATTTGGTTACAGTTTAGATAACTCAAATTTGAATGTTCTTACAATATTTTAAAATTTAGGAATGTTGTTTGTGTCTGTTCATAGGACGATATACCACCTCTGGACAAACTCAGTTGATCATGCATTTAGGCTGAAATATAGCAATCTAATGTTTGATATGTAGTGATATATTGGCTTATCCAATTGGATGGAATTTTATTTGTGTCTTTTATACTTGATTTAAGATATTGTATTAAATGTTTATAATTTTTGGATGATATTTGACTGATCCAGACCCCTTCATCAGTCAATATCTTTAACCAATTTTTTAACAAAGACAAATTTTCCCCCAAAAAAGTGCAGTGAAGGGCTTGTTTGCAGTTGTTACAAGCACCTCAATGGATCTATATCATCAAATTAACACCCTAGTAGCTCCCAAAATCCGTCATTCCTATTTTTTACATGGAATTCTTGAGAGAGAGCGTGATTTAGGTTTTAAGAGGAAAAAGAGGTGGAGATGATGATATAGGATTTATCTTCCTAGAGTTGGTGAAATTAAGTAAGTTAGTCTTATTTAGATGACTTTCATGGTGAATCTTCTTTCTTTTGTCTATATTGTGTGCTCCCTCTGATTTGATAAAAAATATAGCAAATCACCATATTTGCCCTTTGTTTTCTCCTATTGTCCTTTTCTAGGATTTCTAAGTTGGAAGGAGGAAGAAAAGGAGTCGATGGCTAGAACTTTGATGGATTTCTAGAAATTCATATTATGAAAAATGTTTTTTGTGGTGCTTGGAACCTTAGGTGAGTGTTTGTATCCTTATTAGTATCAGTAATAATGTTGAAAGCCTAATCGCTATCTGGCTAAAATAATTAAGATCCTTGATTTTAATTATATGTGATTGGATATTCAATTGGGAAGATTTCAGGGAATAGATGATACTGATATAGATTCTTGCTTGTTGATTTATATATGTTTAGTTCCTGATCTATTGATTTAAGTTTCATGAAAAATCCTAAGGATAAATGACTATATTGTTTCATGTGAACAATACCTAATAATGAGACTAACGAAGGATATGCTTGAAAATTTACTTGACAAGTATATAATCACGCTTGAATGTAATAAGAAGAATTCCTTGATTCTATTTTCATATCTTTCCTAGAATCACGTGTGGCATGTACATAAAGATCGATATGATTTTTAAAATAGAAGTATTCCCTTTCTAGGGTCAATTTTGAGGGATTCACTCAAATGAGCTAATGAATCAATGGATACTTACAACTGATATATTTATTGTGTGGAAATGGAAACTAGGATTTCCATGTGTTATGAATATCCCTAATGAAATGTTATACAACATGAAAAGGTTAGTAATGAAAATGTTCTTATGACATATTGAACTAGACGACTTCTTGAAAACTCTAGAAACTCAATATTGAGACAAATATGAGAGATAAAGCTTAAATTTGTATGTAAACCTAAAAATGTGATGAACATCTCAATTATAGGTATTTTTATTCAAAATGAAGTGATAAGTATTTTCTAAGACAAGTTAGGCCTAATGCATCTAAACTAGTATAATTCACAGGATAATCATTTATACAAGTAACATAAGTAAGGATTGATAAGATGACTAATGAGGAGTAAGAAGAAGTAACCTGAATATGTTCTTTTTCCTAATGTGGGTAGTATTATAAATGACTAAAGGATTGTTTATAACTACTAAAATTCCATTGTAAGTTAAATGACGTGATACACTCATCTTAATGCAAGAAAGGAAATGGAAATAAAGAAATTATTTGTGATGATAAGTTATGGATAAAATTAGTGAAATTAGTATGATGGTCTATAATCTATTTTTTTTAAATACATTCAAATTGATCTAAAGTTTAAAAAATACCCCAAAGTTGGACTTTGATGGATCTCAATGAGATACAAGATATATACACTAAATGAATTAAGAATCATTTGTTCCAATAATGTAATGAACAAGAAATGAAAGAAGTTAAGAGTAAGAAAATAAAATGAAGTGAAAACCAAGTAGGTTATCTTGGTTGACCTAAGACCCTATATATAACCCTATTGTGATAATCTATGTGATAATAATGAATAAGGTTCCAAATGAGTGATTAAGGAATGTATAGAAGTATGATTTAATTTAGTAACACGATGAATCTTAACTAAGTGAATTGATTCACAAGAATGTACTTCTTGTTGGATTGCAACTTCATGTAGAATAGTTGTATTTTGAGAATGGTTTATTCTGAAGGATTTCAAATGAGATCACATGTGTGTTGAATAGTAAACCTAACTAAAGAGTGGTAAATATTAAATTAGGATAATTAAGTGTGGTATGCACACATATGCTTTGAGATTGATTCATATCTATAGAAATCATATGGAATAAGTATATATTGACTAATAGATATGTTCCATGATGAAAGATACAAGATGTCTATATGCTTATATTGTTGCTAGTTCTAATATCTTTGTGAATATATCATGAAAACTATGATGCAGAATGAATCGATAAGAAATATTTGGAGAATGAAATAAAATGCAATGATTATATATGAGAAATCATGTTTACGATAAATTCTAGATAATGATATGATGTGTCAGGATGATAGTCCATCGGTGATTGCTTATATGAACGATGTGGAAATAGAAAGAATCATATATGTTGAGAAGTACATATTTATGTGCCTTTTGTTTTATCATTGCCTTTGTTGTTAAGCCTAATATGCTTCATGTCATTCTAGTTTCATGAGAATATACACATGTGATAAATGATGATCTGGATTTTCTTTAAGATTAGTAAAAAGAATTAATATCAAGTGAAATGTTGATATATCAAGTTATGCACCTTAAAATGAGTTCCCCCGAGGCTAATACTAGGGAAATGAAACAAATTTCCTTGTAGTAATCAGATAATTATGAGAAGGATTTTTTGAGTGTGGACCGAGACATTAAAGATTAGACCACTAAGACTTAGGAGTGAGTCATCTGGTGTGGTTTAGGCCATAAATCCTATGTCCATGACGAATATACCTACATGAAAAATATGACGATATGTGTTATTTTTTATGTTGGTTCCTATCTCATGTACCCAGGATGGGGATGTGAGCCTCTTTAGGCATCCCTATGGTGGACTAGAGTATGTTTTTGATATCTTAGGGTGTCTGAATAAACCCTAAAATAGTGACAGTGAGTTGTTGACACAAGAATAAGGAGTGGCGATATCTATGTGGTGAGGTACGAGCCAAGTAGATATATGGAAAATGAATAAAAGATGACAAGTTGTGTAGAATATGAGTTGAATGTATATTACATTCCTTTTACTGCTAACTGATAGACCATGTTGTTAAGACGTTTCTTGTGATGTAAATTAATCATTATTTCATAGAGATAATCTATTTCTATATTCTTATCTGTCTTGTTTGGAATTTGATTTTAAATTTTGACAACTAATTGATGTTGTGATTATGATTTTGAATTAACCTGCTATTTGAATAGTCTTGTTTGGTAGACTTGTCTATGTGTACTTCAACTTCAGGACTACATGATATGTGCACAGTCCAGCTTGTGGGGTGTCATACAGATTATGTTATTGTTAAGTCTTATTCTAATTGTTTATATTTTGGCTTGTTAATCCTTTAATTGGATTGTCATTCGAAAATAAATAAAATCTAATGATTTGTTGATAGACAAGCGCTTAAAGATGTTTGAAGCTATAATTAGCCTAAGAAAATACCTTACCTAATTAATCAGATTATTGTCATAATATGGTTTTGACTAAATGCTAGAGTTATCTATTAGACTATTCAATATCTATAAGTTTCTTTTAAGTTTAGTATAACTAATATGATTCTGATGCATGTACTCAACTTGAGTTGGAGATATCCACTCGTCGAGGCTCTATATGAGTCTCATGGGGTTGTTTAAAATGTTTTTAGGTATAATGTTATCATGTAGGGAGGATACAACAAAGAAGATGTAAATATAATGATCTAAATTAGAGTGTCCCTTTACTCTCTCCTTCTGAGGATGGGGTGTAAATTGCATTTCTTCTTTCATGTACTTGTAACTTCTATAAATTGAACTGCATATGATCAATAAGTTTTGATTATGGTTTTAATCGAGTTGAAGAGATTTGTGAAAGTTGAATACATTGTTCTTGATGTGACACTGGTTTATGAGGTTTTATGAAAAGTAACGAATTACCTATATTTTTCATATACTGTGTTGATTGTATTTGTCATGAATAAGTTGTTTTGTTTTATGATCTAGGTTTATGTTTAGGGTTTCTCTCTAATGGTTAGCATTTATGATGAAGGTCCCCAAAACATTGTATCATAGCTTAGGTTAGATGAATATACATGGTGAAAAGAATATAAGGATAAAATATAACATAATGTTGATGATAACCTCCATTTTTGTGATGTTATCTTAGTATTTTTCAGTTTTCCACACTCTTTCTCAGATAAAATTAGACAAATTCCCTAATTATCCTCTCTTATTGAAAATATACTGTTAGATTAACTTTTCTCCTTTTTACTTACAGAAAAAGACACAAAAAAATCATAAAAGACTCAACCGGTCCCCAGACCACATGGACTCACACGGTCCCAAGACCGCATGAAGCCAAACGGTCCCCAGACCGCATGGACTCACACGGTCCCAAGACCGCATGAAGCCAATCGGTCCCAAGACCGCATGAAGCCAAACGGTCCCCAGACCGCATGGACTCACACGGTCCCAAGACCGCATGAAGCCAAATGGTCCCCAGACTGCATGGACTCACACGGTCCCAAGACCGCATGAAGCCAATCGGTCCCAAGACCGCATTGAGTCAACTGGTCCCAAGACCGCATGGAGTCAACCAGTCCCGAGACCGCATGAAGCCAAATGGTTTCAAAGTCCAAACGGTCTCGGGGTCCAAACGGTTTCAGAGTCCAAACGGTCTCGGGGTTCAAACGGTCTAGGGGTCCAAACGGTTTCAAAGTCCAAACGGTTTCGGGGTCCAAACAGTTTCAGAATCCAAACGGTCTTCAAAACTATTTGGATCCAAAACTGTCCAAACCGTTTGGACTTCACTTAAGGCCTATAAATAAGACCCAAGGGGTCCTCCCAAGGCATCAAGTTTCAGACGCCCATAGGCTGCCTCCACGACTCTAGAGCAATTTCAACGTTTTCCATCTTGTTGCTCCCAACAAGGCCGTTGTCCCGTGGATTCAATCCTTAACTATACTACGATAAGACTTCCACGTATCATAGCATACGTGGGTGGAGTTCTCGATCTAGTATAAGCAAGACTAAACCTAAAGACTTACCATCTTTAGGATTTTTAGTGGTGCACGCAATTCCACGTAAGTGGAAGCTCCATCAAAAATTGGCACCGTTGCCGGGGACAACGGAACATTTTGATTTCATTTACCATCTTGCTTGTCGGTTAGGGTTTTTCACTTTTCTTTAAACATTACTCCATATCTCCTTGATTTTATCACACATTCCACATTACTCTAACCAGTGTGTTTCTTCCTCTACTCAGGTAGAAGACGTGTATGCAACCATCGCATAACCTCGGATTCTCCCCTGATCCAGAGTACGACTCTGAGGTAGAGAGAAGATTCCACCGCCACATTAGACTCAACCGCCAAAGAGCCAGACAAATGGCTGAAGATCAACGACAAGCTGCGTTAGTTATGGAAAGGGTAAACACCGCCATAGCCGCTCAAAGAGCACAACTCATTGCTGACACTCGTGCTCAGATTCAAGCAGAGATATGAGCTGAAGAGCAAGCTCGCATCCAAGCTAAAAATGAAGCTGCCCAGTTAGAGATTAGGAACAAGAAACTACGAGACTATGCCGTCCCAAAGAACTATGAGGATAATCACCCAGTTCGGCCACCCATCATCAACATACCCCATTTTGAGATCCGGACGCAATGGATTCAAATCATGCAGGGTATTTCATTCTCCGGTAGTTCTGGAGACGACTGCATGGATCACTTGAAGAGATTCAAGGCACTTTGCCGACTTGTCCCACAAGCTGGAGTTGCCTTCGACGCAATAATGCTACATCTTTTTCACTTCACTCTATCTGGAAGGGCCTTGAGTTGGTACAACTCTCTTAATAGGGAGCCAATCATCACCACCTGGGCTCCCTTAGAAGAAAAGTTCCTGGAGAAGTTCTTCCCTCCTTCGTTGACTTACGAAATTAGGGGACAAATTAACCACTTCGCCCAACTTCCCGGAGAAACACTCACAGAAGCATGGGAAAGATTCAAGGAGCTTTTAAGAAAGTGCCCCCATCACGGTATCTCCCAGAATCAATTGATAGAAACATTCTATAGAGGGGTAAGTGATGACATCAAACAATTTCTGGATTCCTCATCTGGAGGAAATTTTATGAGGAAGAACTACGAAGATGCTTGGAAGATCATCACTCTTGGAGCTGAGAACCAATCCAATTGGGGACGATCATTTGGTAAAGGAGTCCTCAAGGTTTATAAAGCTGAGGAATCAATGGAAATGAAGGCTATTGTTGAAGCTTTAAAGACTATCGCTCACAAACAGCAGGCACTTGAAGCTTCATTTAGGGAATATGATAAGAAGAAAAACCCTCAAATTCAGCAAGTTAAAGCTGCTACGGGAACCTGTGAAGCTTGCCATGCATCTGATCACCCCACACTATTATGTGGATTGCTTTACAATGTAATGATGGATATGCAACCACCACAACAGCAGTATGAACCAATTATCGAACAACCTGACGAATAGATACCCGAACAAGTTAATTCCATTCATTCCATACCGGGACAAGCTTACTATAACCCAAGCCAACCAAGAAACCACCCCAGGTTTCAATATGGAAATTCTGCGGGGACTGCCAATCCACAACACCAAACGCAATGGGGATCTTCTAATAGACTGCCACCAGGATTTCAAAGCAACTCTAACCAGAATCAAGGGAACCTTAGAAATAACCTACCAAGATCCAACTATCAAAGGAATCCCTCCGCTTACTACCAATACACCCATCCTCCTCTGCACCCACAACTACCCCTTCAGCTGCAACAATCGAAGCAGCCTCAGTTAGCACCACCTCCACAACAACCACATCAAGGACAACAACAATTTCAACAGAAAAATATCCCTTCCCAACCGACTGATGAGATAACTATGATTAGGCAAATGCTACAATCGCAACAAACTATGCTCACTAATCAACAAGCTCAACAGAAGGCTGTAGAGGCTCAACTAGCACAAATTGCTGCCCAATTGAAACCTCCAGCAGGCACTTTTGCTGGCCAACCAGAGTCGAACCCAAGACATGACCAGAATAGACCGGAGCAACTGAATGCTGTTACTACCAGATCAGGTCATGTCTTTCACGAAGATACAAGGATCACTCATGATAATGATGATACATCTGTCCTTATTCCAAATGCAAGCCCAAATCTAACAACTGAGAATTCTGTAGAGACTGAAAAAGGCAAGGAAAAGGAACAAGCCCTCAAGGAGTCAGAGGTCCCGCAATATAAACCTAGGATACCATATCCAGGTAGATTGAAAGAGACTAATATGGACACTAGATTCCAAAAGTTCAAGGAGGCGATGAAGAAACTCTATATCGACATCCCTCTCCTCGATGTCCTCTCTGAAGTTCCAGCCTGGGCTAAATACCTAAAAACTTTGCTATCAAGGAAGTACATTACTGAGGAGCAAGAGACCATTAAACTAGCTCAGACCACCTCTAATATCATTCTTAACAAGATGCTAAAGAAAAAGAAGGACCCTGGTTCCTTCGGTATTCAGTGCTGTATTGGAAATGCCTCAAGAAAAAAGGGATTAGTCGACTTAGGGGCTAGTATATCAATTATTCCCTACTCCATGTGTAAACGATTAGGGTTCACTGACTTGCTGCCCACAACAATGACGATTCAATTAGCTGACTCCACTATCACTGCACCTCTAGGAATTATCGAGGATATTCCAGTCAGAATAGGCAAAGATGCCTATGTCCCGTGCGATTTTGTTATAATGGATATCAAGGAGGATCTGAGATACCCAATAATATTTGGCAGACCTTTCCTTGCCATAGCTAGGGTGCTTATTGATGTTGAAGCTGTCACGATTATTCTAAGATTGGGAAAAGAAGCAATTCAATTCTGAGTTCTCAACAGCATGAAAGGTCCCAACATTCAAGAGGAGGTTTTTCTCTTAGATGCAATACACCAAATGTTCCAATTGGAAATATCTAAGCCATCTGATGAGTTGGATAATGTTCTGACAAATCCAGAAGTCAAATTTTCAGCAAATGAATTGGTTCAACAATGTTTGCAACACTTAGAAAAAACTGAAGAAGCGCCGACAACCACCTTTGAAGAGCTCAAATCCGTCACTGTTTTAGAAACAACAGAAGCGCCCAAGGCTCCCGAGATGAAGACTCTACCCCCGGGACTTAAACACGTCTTCTTAGACAAAGAAAAATTATGTCCAGTTATCATCAGTTCCACTCTGACAGGAGACCAAGAAGAAAGGCTTCTCGATAAATTAAAGAAGCACAAGAAGGCCATGGGGTACAAAATAACTGACTTGACAGATATAAACCCTGCCTTATGCATGCATAGACTACCCATGGTCGAGGAATTCAAGCCTTCAAGAGAACACCAGAGGAAGCTGAACCCCAATCTTAAAAAAGTGGTTCGCCTTGAAGTCCTCAAATTACTGAAAGCCGGAATAATTTACCCAATTTCAGACTCCCAATGGGTTAGCCCCGTCCAAGTGGTCCCCAAAAAGGGAGGAACCACTGTCGTGCTAAAATACAAAAATGAGTTAGTTCCCACAAGGACTGTGACGGGGTGGAGGATGTGTATCGACTACAGGAAACTAAACAAATCAACACGAAAAGATCACTACCCTCTGCCCTTTCTTGACAAAGTCCTAGAATGCTTAGCCCACCAAAAATACTTCTGCTATCTCGACGGTTATTCTGGGTTCTACCAAATCCCTATACACCCAGAAGACCAAGAAAAAACTACCTTTACCTGCCCCTTTGGGACCTATGCTTTCAGAAGAATGCCATTGTGACGTCCCCAGATTTTGGCTTCTCCAAACCCTATTGGGAATGAGAGCCCATAATCCGAAGACATCAAACAATCATATCAGAACGCGATGCGGAAGCATAATACGCATACATGAATGTACAACCATAACATTTCTCAACAATAACATGTATATTTATATTAAATGAATTATTACAACATGATTTACAGTTACATATTGAATGAAACTCTACAAGTCTGAACATGTATGCTAACTAGGATCTTAGACAAAAGGTACAACCTGAACAACTTGCTCACATCCTGTACTTTATCCCATTCTAGCTCTGGACCTAGAAAATACGAGAAACAAAAACATCAACAAAAGTTGGTACGTGGAATTAAAAGCTATACTATGCTGGCATATAAATATTCGAAATTGATGAAAGAGAAAGAAAACATTATTTAAAGGCAGAAAATTAGGTAATCCCAAGTTATTAGCCTCATTTATAGTGAACATGCATTACTATGGTGGACTTAGCACATAATTGCATAAATAGTGGGCCCTTCCCCGTGTACCTTGTACTCTAGGGATCTCCCCGTATACCATGTACTCTAGGGAGGTGCTAGTCAACATTAAAGCTTTCCCTCTCTAATAGGGAGTTTAATGAGCACCACTAGTAACTACATTTCACTTATATTCAATTATGTTCTTTTATGTTCAAGGCGGTAAATCATCAATTAATCATATATCAACATCCATCAATGTATATCAATTTCATGCAAACAATTACATATACTTAACATCCAGCAAAAACTAGTCATATAATTATATCCACGTACCTGAGTTCAGATATTCCTCACATATCCATGATCATCTAGATAATCTGGTCAACACCTGATTTAAAGAAATTAATCATCATTAATACAAGTTCCACCATTATTAATGGTATTTAGGTCTAGATTAGGGTTTTGGTTGAATCTAGGTCAATCGGATGTAATAGAGGGTTTCCAGTATTTTAGTCTGATATATATATGTCATTATTACGGTCTAGTATGAATTTCATATTTTTCTGATGCCTTATCTATTATCTATAATTAATATGAGGATTAAACATGTAATTTAGGCATTAAAGGGAAAAGGCCTAACATAGATCAATAAAACCCAGATCAGAGTTCACCAGTGGGTTTCCAGTATTATTAAAGTTCTACTAAAATTTTCTGAGAATTAATATCACATGGATACTATTTATTTCAATTGATGGACTCTAAATCATCTACATTAATTATCATCATTATTTGTTCATCAAAGGTCTGATTTAAGGGTCCAGTAATGTGGAGCACATTTTTCTGAGTCTAGGGGTATTTTATGGGAATTTATTGGCCATCGGAGCATGAACAATAGCTACACCTAACAATTGCTCACCATGAAACATTAAACCTAAATCTCACCTTTCACTTTAAACCTTAGAAATTTAGTAAGTTGTTCTATATGAATAACGTTTGACTTAGCCTCTAGGTTAGAACCTAGATGTTTGAGAACTAGGTTTAGATAAGTGTGAGAAACCCTTTCCATATAGAGCTCATATGTATTGGGTAGCTACACTAGTCTACATCTCGTTCTCACCATTTCACTAGATGACATGGCACTGGACTATCTACTGTGTGTTGGACACTCGTTTTGCTGATTTGGTTTTGTTTTCCAATCGGCTTGAGCCTCGATAGTTTTCTTTGACGTCTGTCTTCTCGGAGAAAAACTATATAATATTTTATTATATATATGTAAATATAAAAATGTGTCCCTCATACAGGAGAGTAGTGGGTGTTCATGCAATCTAAGTGAAAGAGAGTGACATCAGTCTAGAAGATAGAGTAGTCTAGATTAGATATCTAGAGCCTTATCAAGATATGTGATACATAGAGCAGATGATAGAATGACAGTTGAAATAAGCACGTGAAATCTTATCTAAGTTGATCTCTGATGGTATAAGTTTCCTTATATAGGTTTAAGTTGTATATTAGTTGAATCCAATTTTGGAGAATTTAAGAAAAATCTTGATGATGAAAGTACATTCCCTTTTCCTACTTAAGATAAGCTAAGTTAAGATAGAGATGAGTGTGCATGAGCCTCAAGCTCTTATATAAGGGGGATATCTAGTGGTAGGATGAGATATGTGGTGAACTCTAGAGAGAGTAAGACCCACAGGGAGAAGGTCATAGGACCTAGCCTCCAATATATGAGATATGTGTTAAAAAAAAATCCTACACTAGATTACTCTCGAGTGTTGAGTTGAGTCCTTATGCATGATTCAAATCTATATGTGAGAATTGGGTAAAATAAAAGGATGGGTAGATGACCCATATGATAAAGTCAATCCTTTGGCTGAGTTAGGTCCTAGCTAGAGTGACATATTTTGTGAATCTCATCATTAGTTGCAAGTGAGGTAATATATGAACTTTAGTTACGAGAGTATGATGCTTTGTGCAAAACATACTCAAAACACATTTTCTCCCTTCTTCTTATCTTTCTTAATATATGATGATATAAACCTCACTTGAGCTATATAGATGATTTATATATGAGGAGTCACTCGTATAAGCTTGACCTATTCTATATCCCCCCCTATATCATACATGTAGTACCAAAGTTTGAAATCATTATAAGTTTGACAATAAAATATTCTCTTTCCCTTCATATGAAATATGAAAGATATGATGCTGAGATCATGGAATAAATTAGTATATTCTCTTTTTCTCTTCACATAATACATGCAAGACATAAAAAGTTGAACTAATGAACTTGATATAAAGATATTTTTGGATCATAGGATATATGATCAAAAATATAGTTCGTAATTTTGATCCTTCTCAATGTATGCTTCTAAGTTGAGTATGAATATCACACCATAGGGTGAAACCCTAATGGTCAAACATGTTACGTAAGCCCTTCTTAAGTAGAAAATCCTAATATCATGGATGATGATAAATCTCCTCTAATGTTGAAATTATTGTAAGATGTTGATCATAAAATATATTAATGATGTTAGATTTGAACGATCTGAATGTCATGGCATATAAACTAATTCCTCTTGAACTTTAAAAGTATGAACAAAACATGTACCCTTATGGGTGATGTAATCCCCAGATATCATAATGCCATGTTATGGCTAAGACATTAAGTGATGCTTCCATACATATATAAGGTGGGGTGGACACACCCAAGAATTTCTAGACCTAAGCTAACAACTTAGAGTGCATGCAACTATGATGGTCTTAGAATCTAAGCAATGATGAAGTATATGAAGTTGAACTCCTAAATAGCCTTTTAAGGATGAGATTAGTTGAATTTCGAGGACGAAATTCCAAATAAGGAGGGGTGAATGTGATAACTCGGATTTTAGGATTTTGATAGCCAATATAGTATTCAAGGACATAAATGGAGTTTTGGTAACAAACTTGTAGAAAGTAGTTTAAATGATGATCTAACTTTGGTTAAATTTTCATTTGAGAAATGATTTCCCACACCAAGTTTACAGTTGGTTCAGCGGCTAGTGGAGCTTCTCCCTTGGATGAGGTCGTGGTGGATGTCGATGGTGGCTACCCTCCTCAGGCGGCGGCTTTCCTGGTAGCTTTGGTGGCTAGGGTTGATGTTGTGGGTTACTAGCTAAAGATCTGTTGCCCCTTCCTCCCGTGAAGTTCGGAGGTAGGGGAAGATATATCTTCCCTTCATCTATCACTCGACCATGCACAGATCTAAGATGAAGGGAAGATATATCTTCCCCTACCTCCGAACTTCACGGGAGGAAGGGGCAACAGATCTTTAGCTAGTAACCCACAACATCAACCCTAGCCACCAAAGCTACCAGGAAAGCCGCCGCCTGAGGAGGGTAGCCACCATCGACATCCACTCGACCATGCACAGATCTAAGATGAAGGGAAGATATATCTTCCCCTACCTCCGAACTTCACGGGAGGAAGGGGCAACAGATCTTTAGCTAGTAACCCACAACATCAACCCTAGCCACCAAAGCTACCAGGAAAGCCGCCGCCTGAGGAGGGTAGCCACCATCGACATCCTCCACGACCTCATCCAAGGGAGAAGCTCCACTAGCCGCTGAACCAACTGTAAACTTGGTGTGGGAAATCATTTCTCAAATGAAAATTTAACCAAAGTTAGATCATCATTTAAACTACTTTCTACAAGTTTGTTACCAAAACTCCATTTATGTCCTTGAATACTATATTGGCTATCAAAATCCTAAAATCCGAGTTATCACAGCCATTCGGGCTGTGTAACGCACCTGCTGCATTCCAAAGGTGTATGTCTGCCATTTTTGTAGGAGTAACAGAATCTATAATGGAAGTTTTTATGGATGAATTTTCAGTTTATGGAGATTCCTTCGATAACTGTCTGCTCAACCTTGGACAAGTCTTACAACGATGCGAGGAAACGAACCTCATCCTGAATTGGGAAAAATGCCATTTTATGGTAACTAAAGGTGTCCTCCTCGGGCATAGAGTGAGTGACAGAGGGATTGAGGTCGACAAGGCAAAAATCGATGTCATCTCGAAGTTTTCACCACCACAAGATATAAAAGGAGTACGAGCATTCTTGGGACATGCTGGGGTTTATAGAAGATTTATCAAAGATTTCTCAAGAATAGTAAAACCCATGACCCAACTTCTTACCAAAGACACTGAGTTCAATTTTAATCAAGAATGATTACAAAGTTTCTCAACTCTGAAAAATGCTTTAATCTCTGCACCCATACTAAGAGCCCCACATTGGTCACAACCTTTTGAAATCATGTGTGACGCCAGCGATTATGCCATAGGGGTCGTATTAGGACAAAGAATTGACAAGAAACCTTATGCAATCTACTACGCGTCTAAAACGCTTGATGAAGCACAGAAAAACTACACTACTACAGAGAAGGAGTTCTTAGCTATCATCTATGCGTTTGAGAAATTCCGCTCTTACTTGATTGGATCCAAGGTCATCGTCTACACTGACCACTCCGCCACACAATATCTAATTCAGAAGCAAGATGCAAAACCCAGACTTATCCGCTGGGTATTGATGCTTCAGGAATTCGATTTGGAAATCAAAGACAAAAGTGGAGTGGAAAACGTCGTAGCCGATCATCTCAGCCGCATTGAAGTCGAGGATGAAGATAAAGTACCGATCTGAGACTCCCTTCCAGATGACCAACTAATGAAAGTTACCAATGGATTCCCCTGGTATGCCGACATTGTTAATTATCTGGCTACTAGAATCATTCACCCTTCCGCCTCCCATCACGACAAAAGGAAATTCCTCCACGATGTAAAGCAATTCTACTGGGATGAACCCTACCTTTTTCGCCTTTGCGCAGACGGACTTTTCTGTCGCTGCTTACCTGAAGAAGAGATCACCCCCGTCTTAGAGCATTGCCATTCCGGCCCCACTGGGGGACACATGAGTGTGAAGAAAACTGTCATGAAAATTCTACAATCAGGATTCTTTTGGCCAACCATAGCAAAAGATTCTCATGATTTTGTTAAATCTTGCAACAAATGTCAACTTTCTGGTGGCATTTCTAAAAGGGATGAAATGCCCCTCACTATGTGGCAAGAGATCGAACTTTTCGATGTGTGGGGGATAGACTACATGGGCCCCTTTCCTTCTTCATATGGTTTCTCCTACATTTTGGTTGCAATAGACTATGTCTCGAAATGGGTCGAAGCTGTACCCACAGTGTCCAGCGATACAAAGTTTTGAAGCCCTCTTAAAGAAATACAGCGTTAACCATAAAGTCGCCACACCTTACCATCCACAGACTAGTGGCCAGGTTGAGGTTACAAATAGACAACTAAAGACAATCTTAGAAAAAATAGTCAATAGACACCGCACTGACTGGTCCACCAAGCTTCCCGATGCCCTTTGGGCTTACCGAACTGCTTATAAAACACCAATCAGGACAACCCCGTTCCATTTGGTATACGGGAAGTCATGTCATCTTCCAGTGGAACTGGAACATAAGGCTTGGTGGGCCATTGAACAAATGAATTTTGATTTCAAAGGTGTCGGAGAAAACAGAAAACTCCAATTACAAGAGCTAGAGGAGCTCCGAATGACCGCTTATCAAAGTGCCAAAATTTATAAAGAAAAAACTAAGATGTGGCATGACGGTCATCTAAAAAGGAAGGACATCGCCATGGGCGACAAAGTCCTCCTTTTCAACTCCAAGCTAAAATTGTTTCCCGGAAAACTCCGCACGAAGTGGTCCGGGCCTTTCACCATCAAACATATATACCCGACTGGAGCTGTCATAATTATTGACGACAATGGTGGAGAAAGGACAGTCAATGGCCATCGATTAAAAAAATACTACACTCCAGCAGATAAAATGCCGAGACAGACTATTGAAATCAGAGACGCCACAACATCATCATAACAACATCAAAACCTCGTCGGGCCAGCGACGTAAAACCCAGGCGCTACTTGGGAGGCAACCCAAGATCTGAGTATCACTTTTTATTTTTCTGTTTCCTTTGTTTAATTTAGGATTATCATCTTTAGTCTGAAAATATAAAATATCACATAACCAAAACAAATATAAATATACACAAAGCTTTAAACCTTAACCTAGCCAAACGGTCCTGAAACCGTTTAGAGGAAACAGTCTTCAAACCGTTTGGAGCCAAACGATCTTCAAACCGTTTGGATCCAAACGGTCTTGAAACCGTTTGGAGCCAAACGGTCTTGAAACTGTTTGGAGTCCATTCAGTCTCAGACCGTTTGACCTAGAGAATTTGTAGGGTCATCCCCTGATCCCTATAAATATAGCCCTCACCCCCCTCTTTCTTCTTCTTCTTTCTTTCTTTCGACTCCTGAGTTTTCTAAAACCCTTACGCAAGCACTATTTCATCGCCTCTGTCTTCCTATTCCCACACAGCTCAGGTTCCCTCCGCCACCTTCGATCCAGTTCCCGTGTTTCTTCATGGCGACCTCACCACAGTGCCACCGGTTTTCACTTCTCTGTCGTCGTCTCCACTGACAGCTACAAGGTAGTCGCACCACCATCGCCGACACCTGCAAACGCCGCCGCAGCTCTATCGCACCATTATTTTTTTTCTTTCGCCTCTGCAACTGTCTTTACCACCGTCGACATCTTCGGCGCCGTCGCAACACCCCCCTTCCTCGGCATCGTCGTCCTCTTCATCGACGGCCACTCCTCGACACTTCACCTACCAAACGGTCTTGAAACAATTTAGAACCATACTGTTTTGAAACCGTTTGGGACCAAACGGTCTTGAAACCGTTTGGGACCAAACAGTCGTGAAACCGTTTGGGACCAAACGGTCTTAAAACCGTTTGGGACCAAACTGTCATGAAACCATTTGGGACCAAACGGTCTTGAAACCATTTGGGACCAAACAATCTTCAAACCGTTTGGAAACAAACGGTCTCCAAAACCGTTTGGCTTTTCAAAACTGCCTGTTTTTCGCTAAAACATAAAAACACATATCAACTCATACAAAATCAATCTTTATGCTAACACATGACTTTCCATTTTCAGAAATGGCATCACCAGCTTAGGAAACCACAGGAACTGTCGACGCTCCATTTTGGACAAAGGAGCAATTGATGAAAGAACGAGCCAAACTCCAAAAGATAATAGACACCTTCAACAAGACTGGAAAATCCCCACCAAAGGTCAACATCATAAAAGTCTTGTGTGAAATTGACCGCATAAACAATTGTCTAGCTGAGGCACCGGAAGAAGAAATTGAGGAAATCTCTTCCAGCGATGAGGGCTCAGAATATGAGCTGACTCATGAGGCGGAATCCCCCACCACAACGAGCAAAGGGAAATGGAAGGCCCAGGAAGCCACCACAACTCAGCAACCAAAGAAGCGGGCAAGGAAGCATGTTCATCCTGTCACTGCAAGGGAGCAAACCCTGGCAGGAAACATACCACCAACCACCACCTCTGTTGCCGCCCCCACCATCATCACTGTTCCTTCTTTCCCTCCCATCACCACTACAACACCACCACCAGAAAACCTCTACATACACACCCTTCCCTCCATCGACAAAATCCTAAAACCTACAGAGTACGTCTGCTCCAGCGTACTACTTAAGATGGGGATCTACGACAGAATTCTCACCATGCTAGACAACGCCAATCTTTCAAGGTTGTGTTTGGTACCTGAGATCTCCTACACTGAACCTACAACTGAATTCTTCACTTATCTTAATAAAGAACCTATCGACATTATGGATAGATCAAGGGATGGAGGTGACCGTAGGCTGGTCACCAAACTCTTTGGTAGCAATGTTGTCATAACAGAAAATATGCTGAATGAAATCTTTATAGACAACCAGGAGCAGCTCCAGAAAGCCAAATCTGTTGGAACAGAGAATACTAGTTTCAATAGACACAACTTTTGGAAATCCCTGACAGGGATCCCCACCTACGAGGCAAAGACCTGCAAGGCCTCCAACATACAATCAGGATTAGTGCACACTTTAAATAAAATTCTCACAGGCGCACTCTTCCCCAGGACAGAAGGAGGGAATGTCATAATTTTGGATCTTTTCATTCTCTGGTCAATTCTACATGGGATGCCAGTCAACATCGGACGTCATATGATCCAGAAGCTATCCGCTTACGCCCTGGGGAAGGAGATTTACATGGGAGGTCACATCACATCCATCATCAAATACCTCAAGATGGACAGACCTCTACCAAGATGTACGCAGATAAAGGGCGACATCCTAACAAACAAACAAACTTTGAAAAACTCCTACATCATCAAAGACAAGGATGCAAAGTTATTTTACATCTTCTGCCCTACAGTCAAATCCTCTAGAACCCTGCTACCGCTCCCGGAGCTTGCAGATTATGACAAGGAAAATCTCCTATTCACTGACGAGGAGCTTACAAAACTCATAGCTACGGTCAAAGAACCTGAGAAAAAAGTAAAGGCGGGGCAAACAGAACTTAGCATAACCGCCACGACAACTAGGGTAACAAAAATTCCTATGAAACAACCCTCCAAAAGACTTTCGCAGAAGCAACAGCTGTCGGGGACACCAACATCTAAACCACATCCAGAAGCAGAAACCCCCCTCCCTGAAGAACAAATCACCACCTCATCTCTTGACTCCTTCATTATGAGTCTCAATATTGAACTTACAACAACCACCTCACCACCCTCCACCTTTCCACAATCCACCACTCCTCCATCTTTCTCCACAACTACACCACCACCTACATCCTCCACTTCACCCATTTTCTCTTCAGGCATCCCTTTCTCTACCACTACGCCTGAGTTCACCACCTTCGCCTCCATCCCCGCAGTCTCTCCCCCGCCACTATCAATCCCACCATTTTCACCAGCAACATCACCACCTTTCCCATCCACCACCACCCCAACACCGCTGGTGACACCATCTATAGTCACCACGCAGTTCGTGGACCCATCAACAGTGTCTCTTCCGCAAGACACTACACCCTTCCCATCCAGACCCCAACCATCCCACCCTTCCATAACTGGGGTCCCTTTCACAAATGTCGGCGAGGAATTCAGACGTCAATTTGACACCATCTGAAACCTCCTCACTGACCCTTCTAACATAATGCACTCCATTTTTTCTTGTGTGTAGGGACTCTCTAAACATGTAGCCAAGATCGACGAACAGAACCGTGCCTTGCCAAGCATCCTCCAAGGTCTTCAACAACGACAAGATGTAGTTGCCAGGCAAGTTGATCACATCAACAGCTACCTCAACAACTTGCCGGAGCTGATCCTTGGGGTAAAAAGCCAACAAGAAGTGATGGCCAAGCAAGTCGATGAGATCTCTACGCAGAATCAACCTCTGCCTGAGTCCCTCCATGAGCTCAAGCAACAACAAACAGCTCTTAGCACACGATTGGATACCATCAACAACACTCTCGTCCAACTCAACAATCGCCAAGAGGAGTCGACAAACAATGCCATCCAACAATTACAAGATACGGTAACAGATCTTACAACGCGACTCCTCTCAGCTGAGGGCCGATACAAAGATCTCAAAGAAACACACAACACACTGCTCAAAACACACGAGCATGTGGAAGTGGCGTTTGACGAGTTACAAGACATCCATCGGCAATGCAAAAAGACAGCACACAAGAAGCAAACAAACAAAGCAGTAGCCGACAAAGAAGGCGATAATGAAGACGAAGATGACTCTGACTCCTTAGCCGATTCTAACGACGACACCACCTCCTCAGATGAAAAATCTGATGCCCCAGACAATGCTGGGGAGGGCCCAAGCCAAGGAGCAGAACCTTCTCAGAAAGGATACAACAAAGACCACCAAGACGGTGGACATCATCCCAAGTCCCCCACCCACAACAAAAATGTAAATATATCATATGGGGACCAATTCCTTGATTACTCTGCTTTGGGATCCATAGGGGAGTCTGCAAAAGATGCGGATTTTGCTGAGTTCCACCAATGTATTTTAGGAACCAGCGCAAGCCCACCAGCAGCTGCCATTCAGCATTTTTCCGCACTTGACCAATCCGTTCCCTTTCTGCCAGAACAGGAAGAATCAGAACGAGTACGTTTAGATACAAATGAAGAACTCGATTCTGCTTCCGATTCAGATGAAGATCTGCAAGGATATATAGAAGATTTGGAACAAACCTCTTCACCCCCTCCGCAGGAGCTTCCCCCGCCACCACCTATATCGCATAAGATGCACGATTTAGATATGGCAGCCATCTCTACACTATATGCTCAGGACATCTTTATCCTGAATACTATTGTCGACGATGCCAAAGAGGGGGGAGACATCATCTACCACAATACAAAGACTAAGCACAAGTTGACACGCGAAGATTTCCGTAACATCCTGCGACCACGGTCAATGATGTCAATGACAATCTTCGGTGTCCTACTTGCCAACTGCATAGAAGTTTACAGAAGCTCTAAGAGGAAGCAACCATTTTTCAACACATCACCTGCTCTTTCTATCGGCTTGTTATACAAAGAAATACGAGGAAAGTCAATCGAGCGGTTGCGTGCTGGTTTAGCACAGAGGGCACGATATCTTACCGTGCCATTTCAAGTTTTCGATCACTGGTTGTTTATGATTGTGGACACCGAGGCTCGGGACGCCAATGTGTACAATTTTTGCGCCACTGAGCTACCAGCCAGAACAATAAATTTTGTTGGAGAAGATGTAGGAGAGGCAAGATGTATACCTTTCCGGCTCCTTAAGCTAATTTGGGCTGCACGCCCATCCCTCCGTCAGGACTGGAGCCAACCCTGGTTCCAAATAATAAACCCGCAAGTCCAAACAACTGAGGGATCTGGTGATTGCGCTTTTTGCACTATCCGTCACATTCAAGCGCTAAACCAAGAAATCCCCTTTACGGAGCTGATCGCCGAAGATTTTCACTCCCTGCGAGGGCGTTATGCCATGGAGATTATTTGTGATAGAAGGTTCTTCAAGGACCCGACAATGGCACCAGATGACGTCCCCCATTACCTCTTTTCAGCAATCCAACGTCTGCAACAATGACCTTTCAGACAAACTTTAAAAGAATTGGAGAAAAACAAACAGCCAGCCATAGTTCCCGAGCAAAGCAAATGGGACCCTTCCCACTTTGATCTGGCACAGGATAAAGGGGACACAGATCTTTTGACTGGGGCAACCATTAGGAGATCGCCATAACAAATGGTGCCCCTATCTTCCATAGAACCCACTTTCCCAGATTTCGACCTCAGTGCTTGCAAAAGTCTCTCCGATAATGAACTACATCTCATCATGTCAAGGCTTTACGCCGAGAAAGATGACCTCGTTTTCATGTCCTGTGACATTTTGGTCATGGCAGACGCGTTACGAGAAACTGTATAGTTCAAAGGGTCTCTATCCGTGAGCTTGATGGCTGCCTATCAATTTCTTCTCGGACGGAATCACCCTACAACCTATATGGCATCCACATATATGAAGGACGATCTCCTAAAGCTAAAGAACTTCGGAACAACTGAAGCACTAATTTCCTTCTTACAACATACAACACCGAAGTTTATCATGCTACCCTTCCTTCACCATGAGCACTGGATGCTTCTGGCAACAAACTTACCCAAAGGAACAACTACCATCTACAACAGTTCCGACAGCCAGTTCAGTCCACGGAAGAAGAAATATGTAGTGACACCAAAGATGCCCACAGAGGAAGTGGCGAAGGAATGTGCAGACAGACTAATCGATATTCTAAGTCAGCACACCAGGGCTTACGACAAAGAACACTTTCATCGTCCATCCTTCAACCACAAATGTCCCCAACAAATTTGGGAATCAAACGACTACGACTTCCACACCCTCTACTGGATGTACACCATCATGGTCCTTCAAAGACCAGTAGAGGATATGACAAATGTGAATTACCACGCCCTACGCGGGAAGTTTGCAGCTAATCTACTCAGAACACCAGGGGCAAACTTGGGATTAACAGAAGCCTGACGCCCTTGTCCTTGTCCTTCTCCACCTATCACTTTGACACTCTGAGGACAGAGTGAGTGATAAGTTGGGGGGAGTACACTGACAAGGGTGAGGTATCATTTCCAAACCCTTCCTACATTTTCTTTCATTTCTTACAGTTTTCTTGGTGCATTTTTTTGTCTTCCCTGTTAAAATAAACTTCGCAAGAAGAACAACCCTTTTGGAACAAAGTCATCTCTAACCAACTTTAGAATCCAACTAGTCCTCAAAAAGTAATAAGAAGAATAGCACTTAGACATGTAATGGCGAATTAATAAAATATCCTCACTTTTGAATTCTCATGCTTTTGCTTCATTTCTACATCTGACTCCCTGCAGGTTAGCATCAAGGCCGAAATAAGCCAATCACTCTCAAGGATGGGAGGGATATCAGGTCAAATCCAAATCAAGAAGTCTCGCAAGTAAACCAAAAAAGTGCATGTCGAGAAACTCTAAGAACAACTTTCTTCTCTTCAAATAAAAGAGGCTTGGCCGCCCAAACAATTTCCCTAAAAAAACCCATAACCTAAGCTTGTGAGTTTTTACGAATAAAAGCCAGAGTGCCGAATAAAACTATGAGAGTTGTTCAATGAATAAGGATCTATATAGAGAACCAATGAAGGTCTCGCCCGGCCGGTACATTCAGCTGCCCTCACAAAGGCAGATGTGTCATGCCCGGTAGTGAGACCCTAAGGTATCTAAATATATGAAAGGCTGATAAAGGGCTCACCCGACCGGTACATTCAGCTACCCTCAAGAAGGCAGATGTATCGTGCCCGGTAGTGAGATCCTAAAAGCATAGACAACCCCTCCCCCACTTGAAGGGGGAGTTACACTTTAAGCCTTTAGCCAACCCTCATACCCACTCTAGCTTCCAGTAGGATTTTCAGAGAAAGTATAAAGCTGATTAGAGTCAACGACATGCACCGAACAAAAAGTGGTTCCAATGCAGACTTCGAGATATGGAAAGAACCTGAGATCCAAGCAACTCTCAGTACCTGAAAGAGTTAAGGCAAGAAAAAGGCTCCGATATGACCTTAGGAGATCTCAGGTTTAGAACCAAAGTAAGAGTATGGAAACCTTAACTAAATAAAATCACCTCACCGCTACATGCCTTAGCTCTATCTAACTTGAGGACAAGCTAGACTCTAAGTTATGGGGGGGTGATAACCTCCATTTTTTTGATGTTATCTTATTATTTTTTTAGTTTTCCACACTCTTTCTCAGATAAAATTAGACAAATTCCCTAACTATCCTCTCTTATTGAAAATATACTATTCGATTAACTTTTCTCCTTTTTACTTACAGAAAAAGACACAAAACAAAATCATAAAAGACTCAACCGGCCCCCAGACCGCATGGACTCACACGGTCCCAAGACCGCATGAAGCCAAACGGTCCCCAGACCACATGGACTCACACGGTCCCAAGACCGCATGAAGCCAAACAGTCCCCCGACCGCATGGACTCACACGGTCCCAAGACCGCATGAAGCCAAATGGTCCCCAGACCGCATGGACTCACACGGTCCCAAGACTGCATGAAGCCAATCGGTCCCAAGACTGCATGGAGTCAACCGGTCCCAAGACCGCATGGAGTCAACCGGTCTCGAGACCGCATGAAGCCAAACGGTTTCAGAGTCCAAACGGTCTCGGGGACCAAACGGTTTCACAGTCCAAATGGTTTCGGGGTCCAAACGGTTTCAGAATCCAAACGGTCTTCAAAACCGTTTGGATCCAAAACTGTCCAAACCATTTGGATCCAAAACTGTCCAAACCGTTTGGACTTCACTTAAGGCCTATAAATAAGACCCAAGGGGTCCTCCCAAGGCATCAAGTTTCAGACGCCCATAGGCTGCCTCCACGACTCTAGAGCAATTTCAACGTTTTCCATCTTGTTGCTCCCAACAAGGCCGTTGTCCCGTGGATTCAATCCTTAACTATACTATGATAAGACTTCCACGTATCATAGCATACGTGGGTGGAGTTCTCGATCTAGTATAAGCAAGACTAAACCTAAAGACTTACCATCTTTAGGATTTTTAGTGGTGCACGCAATTCCACGTAAGTGGAAGCTCCATCAAAAATTGGCACCGTTGCCGGGGACAACGGAACATTTTGATTTCATTTACCATCTTGCTTGTCGGTTAGGGTTTTTCACTTTTCTTTAAACATTACTCCATATCTCCTTGATTTTATCACACATTCCACATTACTCTAACAAGTGTGTTTCTTCCTCTACTCAGGTAGAAGACGTGTATGCAACCATCGCATAACCTCGGATTCTCCCCTGATCCAGAGTACGACTCTGAGGTAGAGAGAAGATTCCATCGCCACATTAGACTCAACCGCCAAAAAGCTAGACAAATGGCTGAAGATCAACGACAAGCTGCGTTAGTTATGGAAAGGGTAAACACCGCCATAGCCGCTCAAAGAGCACAACTCATTGCTGACACTCGTGCTCAGATTCAAGCAGAGATCTGAGCTGAAGAGCAAGCTCGCATCCAAGCTAAAAATGAAGCTGCCCAGTTAGAGCTTAGGAATAAGAAACTGCGAGACTATGTCGTCCCAAAGAACTATGAGGATAATCACCCAGTTCGGCCACCCATCATCAACATACCCCATTTTGAGATCCGGACGCAATGGATTCAAATCATGCAGGGTATTTCATTCTCTGGTAGTTCTGGAGACGACTGCATGGATCACTTGAAGAGATTCAAGGCACTTTGTCGACTTGTCCCACAAGCTGGAGTTGCCTTCGACGCAATAATGCTACATCTTTTTCACTTCACTCTATCTGGAAGGGCCTTGAGTTGGTACAACTCTCTTAATAGGGAGCCAATCATCACCACCTGGGCTCCCTTAGAAGAAAAGTTCCTGGAGAAGTTCTTCCCTCCTTCGTTGACTTACGAAATTAGGGGACAAATTAACCACTTCGCCCAACTTCCCGGAGAAACACTCACAGAAGCATGGGAAAGATTCAAGGAGCTTTTAAGAAAGTGCCCCCATCACGGTATCTCCCAGAATCAATTGATAGAAACATTCTATAGAGGGGTAAGTGATGACATCAAACAATTTCTGGATTCCTCATCTGGAGGAAATTTTATGAGGAAGAACTACGAAGATGCTTGGAAGATCATCACTCTTGGAGCTGAGAACCAATCCAATTGGGGACGATCATTTGGTAAAGGAGTCCTCAAGGTTTATAAAGCTGAGGAATCAATGGAAATGAAGGCTATTGTTGAAGCTTTAAAGACTATCGCTCACAAACAGCAGGCACTTGAAGCTTCATTTAGGGAATATGATAAGAAGAAAAACCCTCAAATTCAGCAAGTTAAAGCTGCTACGGGAACCTGTGAAGCTTGCCATGCATCTGATCACCCCACACTATCATGTGGATTGCTTTACAATGTAATGATGGATATGCAACCACCACAACAGCAGTATGAACCAATTATCGAACAACCTGACGAATAGATACCCGAACAAGTTAATTCCATTCATTCCATACCGGGACAAGCTTACTATAACCCAAGCCAACCAAGAAACCACCCCAGGTTTCAATATGGAAATTCTGCGGGGACTGCCAATCCACAACACCAAACGCAATGGGGATCTTCTAATAGACTGCCACCAGGATTTCAAAGCAACTCTAACCAGAATCAAGGGAACCTTAGAAATAACCTACCAAGATCCAACTATCAAAGGAATCCCTCCGCTTACTACCAATACACCCATCCTCCTCTGCACCCACAACTACCCCTTCAGCTGCAACAATTGAAGCAGCCTCAGTTAGCACCACCTCCACAACAACCACATCAAGGACAACAACAATTTCAACAAAAAAATATCCCTTCCCAACCGACTGATGAGATAACTATGATTAGGCAAATGCTACAATCGCAACAAACTATGCTCACTAATCAACAAGCTCAACAGAAGGCTGTAGAGGCTCAACTAGCACAAATTACTGCCCAATTGAAACCTCCAGCAGGCACTTTTGCTGGCCAACCAGAGTCGAACCCAAGACATGACCAGAATAGACCGGAGCAACTGAATGCTGTTACTACCAGATCAGGTCATGTCTTTCACGAAGATACAAGGATCACTCATGATAATGATGATACATCTGTCCTTATTCCAAATGCAAGCCCAAATCTAACAACTGAGAATTCTGTAGAGACTGAAAAAGGCAAGGAAAAGGAACAAGCCCTCAAGGAGTCAGAGGTCCCGCAATATAAACCTAGGATACCATATCCAGGTAGATTGAAAGAGACTAATATGGACACTAGATTCCAAAAGTTCAAGGAGGCGATGAAGAAACTCTATATCGACATCACTCTCCTCGATGTCCTCTCTGAAGTTCCAGCCTGGGCTAAATACCTAAAAACTTTGCTATCAAGGAAGTACATTACTGAGGAGCAAGAGACCATTAAACTAGCTCAGACCACCTCTAATATCATTCTTAACAAGATGCTAAAGAAAAAGAAGGACCCTGGTTCCTTCGGTATTCAGTGCTGTATTGGAAATGCCTCAAGAAAAAAGGGATTAGTCGACTTAGGGGCTAGTATATCAATTATTCCCTACTCCATGTGTAAACGATTAGGGTTCACTGACTTGCTGCCCACAACAATGACGATTCAATTAGCTGACTCCACTATCACTGCACCTCTAGGAATTATCGAGGATATTCCAGTCAGAATAGGCAAAGATGCCTATGTCCCGTGCGATTTTGTTATAATGGATATCAAGGAGGATCTGAGATACCCAATAATATTTGGCAGACCTTTCCTTGCCATAGCTAGGGTGCTTATTGATGTTGAAGCTGTCACGATTATTCTAAGATTGGGAAAAGAAGCAATTCAATTCTGAGTTCTCAACAGCATGAAAGGTCCCAACATTCAAGAGGAGGTTTTTCTCTTAGATGTAATACACCAAATGTTCCAATTGGAAATATCTGAGCCATCTGATGAGTTGGATAATGTTCTGACAAATCCAGAAGTCAAATTTTCAGCAAATGAATTGGTTCAGCAATGTTTGCAACACTTAGAAAAAACTGAAGAAGCGCCGACAACCACCTTTGAAGAGCTCAAATCCGTCACTGTTTTTGAAACAACAGAAGCGCCCAAGGCTCCCGAGATGAAGACTCTACCCGCCAAATGCCAGCAAATTGCATGTTGATAGTGATGTATTATCAAGATATGTGAAATAACTTTATAAAATACTTGATATGATGATGATTGTGGATGAAATACCCGCCAAATGCCAGCAAATTCATAATTTCAATCTAATATATCCAAAAAGTAACAAAATGATGTAAAAAGGAACAAATATAACCTGGAAGTTATTGTAAGAGAATGCTTAAAGAGATGAACGATTAGATGTTATGATATTCTTCCATGTCTTTCCTTGTATTTCAATATGTATTCCTAAAAGGAGGGGATAATTTGTAATGACCCATTTTCATCTCAGTCATTTATATAGGGTTTACTTAGATGATTACATCATTAATCATCAATGTTTAAGCTTGATCAATGATGATAGTCTAATAATAATGTCTTAATTCCAATGAGAAATTCTTCACTTGATTTTATTTTAAATAATTGGGATTTGAGAAATGTAAACCCTACTCATCCATCATTAGGGTTTTGAATCAGCATATAAAACTAGAATTTGATAAAACATCAGTGTAGTAAATGATTTCTAGTATCCTACTGGTAACTCTGATTTTTTTGAAGTTTGGATAGATTGGACAACTCAAATTTAAGTGTTCTTGCAAAATTTCATAATTTTAAAATGTTTTTTGGGTCTATTCATCGACCATTATGTTACCTGGGACAAACTCGACCAACTGTGCATTCATGGTGAAATTTATCAACCTAATGTTTGATTTTTTTCTAGTAATTTGTTGGATTATCAAATTGGGATGATATATAATTTTGTCTTGTAAACTTGATTTTATATAACTAGTTAAATTTATAATTTTATGGATCATATTTGACAAATCCAGATCCCTTCATTAACTGAGATCTTTACTACGAACAATCTCAGCCGATGATAAATTCTTCACAAATAAAAAATACAATCAAGGTATTTTGCAATTGTTACACGCACCTCAATTGATCTATATATATTGACCTGAAACCCTAGTAGCTCCCATAATCTGTAGCCTCTATCTGAGATGTGGAATTCTTGAAAGAGAGGGTTAGGGTTCAAGAGGAGAAAGAAGTGGATATGATGATCTAGGGTTTTATCTTTCTAGATTTGGTGAAATCAAGTAAATTGATCTTCTTTATAAATATTTTCATGGTAAATATTTTATATTATGTGTAGATTTCTCCCTTCCTCTTATTTAAATAAAAAGGATAACAAATCATCACCATTTCCCATTCTTTCTCCCGTATTCTCCTTTTCTAAGATTTTTGAGTTGGAAGGAGGAAGAAAAGGAGTCGATGGCTAGAAATTTGATGAATTTCTAGAAATTCAGATTATAGGAAATGTTTTTAAGGTGATTAGAACATGATGTGAGTGTTTCTTTTCCTATTAAAGTCTATAATCATGCTGAAATCCTAATCCTATCTGGCTAAATAATTACGATTTTTGGTTTAGATTGTATGTGATTGGATAATCAACTGGAAGATTTTAGGAATCAGATGCTACTGCTTAATTTTCTTTCTTGTTGAATTGTATATGTTTAGTTCCTGACCTATTGATTTAGGATAGAGAACTATGTTGTTTCATATGAATACTGCCTCAAAATCAGCCTAACGAAGGATATGGTTGAAAATTTACTTGACAAGTACAGATCATGCTTGAATGTAATAAGAATGAATTACATGTGGCATGTACATAAAGATCACTATGAGTATCTTAAAGTATAAGTATTTCTTTCTTGGGTCAATGTTGGGGGTTTGAAACAAATGAGGCTTTGAATTGATGCTTATTTCACTAGTACAGAAATGACCTATAACATCACATTTTATGGTGTCAGTTACATAGAATACACTGACACCAAGCCACAATGACATCAGTTCTATACGACAAACGTCACTGTATATGAAGTCCTACTGATTAAGAAAAAGACATAGGTACCGCTTTTACTTTAATGTCGGTTTAGTGTCATAGAAATTGACGTATAAAGTTACATGTGAAATATAATTTTCTAGGGGAAAATAATTGCCTCCAAAATTTTTAGAACGACGTTAGTTTTCACTAAAGCCGACAAAAAAAATTTAGTGCCATATCCCCATGGAAAAAATTATCTGCTCATTAGTCGTCAACTCTGTAATATAATCGATGAATAATCACCCTTTGCGAGACAATTTTTTTTTATGTGGATGGGCCTATGGCGTCGGGTTTTTACTAATAATCGACAACTAGTTGTTTTTGTGCCTTGTCCCCCATGAAAATATTTCTCCCCAATTTGATCCTTCATTGTCGGTTTTTGTTCCATAACTGAAAACTATGGTCTTAACACTAGACCAATTTTTTATGTTTCACATATGTAAATGGATGTCGATTTTTATAACTAGGAACCAAGGACTAAAATGCACTTAATTGTCAGTTTTTTCAAACAATCGACGACTATGGAAAGCTTAATAGCACCCACACAAAACATACTCTTCCCCATTCTCAGTTTCATCATGATTTCACTAGGTTTTTGGCAATTCTGGCGATTCCTTTAGTCTTCCTCCACTCATCGTCACTGTTGCCATTGTCGTTGGTCTTCCTCCAATTGTCTCACTGTTGTTGTTGGGACCTCCACTCTTCCTCACTGACAGAGGTGAGGTGCTACTCACCGCTGTCACTACCGCTACTATTGGGCTTCCTTGCCACCGCCGCTGCTGCTGAGGAGCTACTCGCCACTAGCTGGGGCTCCGCTGCCGCTGCTTGCTCTAGGAGGATGTCGGTCGACCTTGGGTGCCTCAGCTATCCGCTGCCTACTTCCCTACTGCTACCACGCCTATTTTCCCTACTGTTGGTCGACCTTGGACCTTGAGGATGCTGGACCTAATGAGCTTGGGTTGGATCTTCTTCTAGTGAGATTAGGCACTTGCTGATTCCCCTACTGCTAGGTAAGAGACTCCCTTACACTATTTATTTCTCTTGCATTGATTAGTGTTATATAATTAGGATTGCTATATCTCAGTTAGTGTAATTTTCCTTCTAGTTTGTTAACCTTAATTTCAAGTTTACCTTTGGTCATCTCTCCCTCCCAAGGTCATGAATAACTTATTCCTTGATTATGAACATGCATGTACATTGGAGATGTTGAAATGGATGTTATCAAATATGGCACTTAGACTAGGGTATGATTCAGATTACCAGATGTTGCTGTTGTAAATCAATTCAAATCAAGGTGCCTAGTCTAGTTCTCTTAATTAATATTAATTCTTGCTTAATTTCTTTGTTGATTAACTAATCCAAATGGAAGAATGAATTAAATTAAATGATGTTACATAAATTCTAGGATATGAACGATGAAACTAGGATCGTAGGTATAAGAATGACAACATACATGTATTTTGTTGGCCTAGAAACTTGTTTGAGATTTACTCATTAGGAGTAAATCTTGGATAGTCCCCAATTTTGGCCTATTATTGAAAAATTAATCTCACATAGGATGTAAGTGTATAATGTACATTAGGTTTTCATGATATTTCGTCAGCACTTCCCTGTTTTTTCTCTAAGTACATTTGTTGGTGGGCATTTGCCCATGTACATTGATGTACTTGGAGATTTGTGGGGAAATGCTGTTGAAATTTTCTTGAAAACTGAATACACATTATACACTTAGTAGTGAGATTAGGTGTTCAAGAATGGGATAGGTGGTATACACATTTATTATAAGACCCCAAACCCTAATCTTTTAACCCTAAACCCTAATCTTTTAACGCTAAACCCTAATCTTTAAATATTTATCCCTAAATCTAAAATAGTAAACCCTAATATATATATAAATACTTAAATTAATATGTAATCCCTAAACCCTAATATATACTTTTTTCTCTTTGATCATAGAATGGAGAGATCATGGATGTCCATTCTAAATCGCTGCACCCCTAAGTTTATTGCTGGTCTTGATCAGTTTATTAGATATGCGGAGGAATGTAGGAAACAACCTGGAGATAGGTTCTATTGTCCATGTAGGCATTGAGGTAACAACTTGAAAGTCAGAACCGGTGATGAAATTAAAAGTCATGTCATGTGCAATGGGATTGTAAAAGGCTATACATAATGGTACTGGCATGGAGAGATTTCAAACCCAAAATCAATAGATGTCGATAGCAGTGCTTGTGTTGAAGAAGAAATTTTCTTCGATGATGTAGATGTGAACGAACTGGTTCCAATAGACATCATTGATGAGATGTTGGATAGTTGTGGGGTAGAGCACACTAATCCACCTTCCATGTTTAGGAACATTGTGCATGATGTTGAGAGACCGTTATACATAGTTTGTACTAAGTTTACAATGATTAACATTGTGTTGAGATTGTATAATCTGAAGGCTAACAATAGATGGAGCAACAAAAGCTTCATGTCATTATTGTCTTTGTTGAAAGAAATTCTTCCTGAAGGAAATGAGCTTCCAATCTCAACATACGAGTTAAAGAAATTATTATGCCCAATAGGAATGGAGGCTAAGAAGATACATGCATGCCTGAATGATTGTGTATTATTTCAAAATGGCTATGTGGATTTGAAAGATTGTCCAAAATGTGGGGTGTCAAGGTATAAAATGATGACTTCGAGGAAGTCCAAAACTAGTTATCTTGCCCAGGTGATGTGGTATCTACCTATAATATCATGGTTTCAACGCTTGTTTGCCAATTCGATAGATGCAAAGAATTTTAGGTGGCATGCAGAGGTTAAGAAAAAAAATGCTAGGATCTTACGACATGCGTATGATTCCCCAGAGTGGAAGAAAATTGATTAGTTGTATCCTGAATTTGGTGAAGAAGTCATGAATCTAAGACTCATGCTTTGTACCCCGATGGGATGAATCCATACGGGACATTGAGAAGCCAACATAGCACTTGGCCTGTTATGCTTGTTATATACAATCTTCCTCCCTAGTTGTGTATGAAAAATAAGTACGTTATGCTGTCATATTTTGATATCGGGCCCTAAACAACTTGGAAATGATATCAACATTTATCTTGAACCTCTGATTGATGACATAAAGAAACTCTGGGGTGAAGGTGTGATGACCTATGATGCTTCACGTAGAGAGACATTTCATTTGCATGCTATGTTATTTTCCAGCATATGGGAATTTGTTTGGATATAGTGTAAAAGGATCCAAAGCATGTCCTATATGTGAAGAGAACACTGATTCAATATGACTAAAACATGGCAGTAAGACTATATATCTTGGTCATTGAAGTTTTATTTCAAAATTTCATCCGTACCTAAGGTTGCGCAAAGCGTTCAATGGATGGAATGAGGAATGGAGTGTGCCTAAACCTATACTAGGGGAGGTGTTTATGAAAGAGTAAAAGACTTTGTCAATGAATTTGGTAAGAGATCACAATGTACCATGCCGACACAAAGTGGCAAATCTTTATTCAAGAAGAAGTCAATATTTTAGGATCTTCCTTATTGGAGTTCTTTGGCAGTTAAGCATTGTATCATTGTCATGCATGTTGAGAAAAATGTTTGTGATAGATTCATTGGTACTCTGTTGAATATATGAGGTAAGAATAAAGATGGGATCAAATCCAGAATGGACCAATGTGAAAAGGGAATAAGGACAAAATTAATAGAAGTAATTAGTACTGATTGGAGAACATATTTACCTCCTGCTTGTTACACATTGTCTAGAAAGGAGAAGAAAGATTTTTGCGAGTGCTTGGTTAATGTTAAGGTACCACATGGTTACTCTTCCAACATTTGTATATTGGTATCAATGAAAGATCTGAAGCTGATAGGTCTTAAATATCATGATTGTCACATTCTAATGCAACAAATATTACCTGTGGCAATTCGATCTATATTGTCGAATCATGTAAGGTTTACAATCACCAGACTTTATTTCTTATTCAACAGTCTATGAATCAAAGTTATTGATCTTGAGAATCTCAATAAGTTGCAAAGAGAAGTGGTTGTTACCCTATGTCATCTTGAGATGTATTTCCCTCCTTCATTCTTTGGTATCATGGTACATCTTGTTGTCCACTAGACTAGGGAAGTGAAAATATTGGGACAAGTTTTCTTACATTGGATGTATCCTTTTGAATGATACATGAGTATTTTAAAGGTGATGTTTGAAACCATTATCGACCTGAAGGGAGTATTATTGAGGGTTATGTGGTGAGAGAGGTTATGGATTTTTGCAATGACTTTCTGAGTGGTAATGATGCTCCTGTAAATGACAAGAATATTTTGGAGTATTTTGGCAAAGGGATTTTAGTAGCAAGGATGAAAGTAATCAGTTGTGAGATGTTGGAATATGATCACTTGTATATTTTACACAACATCGACAAAGTGAGTGTTTATATCATGGAGCATACCAATTTCATCAAGAAACAATATCCTTGAGCCAATTCAATGTGGCTTTCTAGATAGCATAACAAGACATTTATTAAGTGGTTTATAGATAAAGTCTTACATCAACTATCTCAAACACCAAATAATATTGCTGAAAATATCAAATGTCCCGTTGTTAAACTAAAAATGAATGTTATGTCATATGAAGGGTTTGACATAAATGGGTTCTCGAAAGAACCCTAGCTCATTTGTTTCATATTTTGGGGTTCTTACTTGTAGCCATTGTAGTGCAAATGTAGAATCTTGGAATACAGTTCCTAAAGGGAAGAAAGATAGTATGGAAAGAACTATGTGTGAGATATTATAATTTTCAATTCTATTTTTAAACTTATTTACAATTCTATTTTTTAGAATACTCTATTAAATATATGAAATTTTGCAGAGTATATTTGGACTGGATAAAAGCCTACATCATAAACGGTGATGCAATGATGTGGGAGGGTCCTAAGGAACTATAGGACAACTCTCAACTGACTATACATATGAGAGGGTGATAAGAGGAAGAAGTCAGCCCTTGAGCAATAGAACTACCTGGACCTGACTGATTGGAAGGCATTTGTTGCCAAGAGAAATACTGATGAATTCAAGGTCTTAAATGTCACTCCCAATTTAATTAATATCCATTCTTATGAATTCACCTATTCACGATTGACCTTGATTGTTACTAACCAATTCAATGTGATTACTAAAAAGGTTGTGAGTGATTCTCAAAGAGCAAGGCGTGCACTGAATGTGCATAACCACACGATGGGTCCATGTGGCTATGCAACCCTTCACCAAAAACTACAGACGTACAATTGGGGTACTGATGATGAGAATGAATGATATTTCTAAACTTTGAAAAACAATCTTATATATACATGCGTGAATGACTTTTTTTGAATTGTCTTATTGAAATTTGATCTATATACACATGTGAGAATGTGAAGATGAATGAATGAATGTGCTTCTACATGTGTGTGAATGTGAAAAGAGATGAATGAATGGAACTACATATTGCTACATGTGTGTGAACGTGAAAATGGAGGAATGAATGGAACTACATGTTTGTACATGTGTGTGAAACACATGATGTATATATAATCTTGATCATCTTGTTATTGTAGGTTTGTGGCCTGTTGTTACTTGAAATCAGAGGTGTTGTAAACCTACAGTTCAGAACTGAATTGTATGTTTTACATCCTGCTGACCAGTCGGACAGTAGGCCTGCAAGATGATAATTGAAAAAAAAAACTTAGTCGTAGGTTATCTAAAAAACCCGTCAATTAATGTCAACGACGTCAGTTCTTTATAGAAAATCGAGAAGTGTGCTCTAACTCGGGCCAATTTTTTTGTTTGAGTTTGTAGATAGGAGTCAGTTTTCTACAAAATAACCGACGGCTATGGATCCTACTGGTGACAATTATATTAAAAAAATTGACAATTATTATTAACAAAGTTGGTTATTTATAGAAAACTGACAAGTATGCTATAACCCGGGCCAAATTTCTTTGTTTGAGTATGGAGATAGGCATCAATTTTCTAAAAAATATCTGATGAGTATGGACCCTAGTAGTGTTGGTTCTTTTTTTGGTTGCAACCAGGACCGGCTCTATGTTGTCAATTTTAGAACTGACACTGTAGGATTCTACCTTTAGTGTCACCAACTTGGGTGTCACTTGGAAATTGACGTAAAAAATCCATTTTAACCAACGTTAAAGGTGGTATTTGTACTATTGTTTATGATTGATGTGTTGATTGTGTGGAAATGGAAAGTAGGGTTTCCATGTGTTATGAATATCCTTAATAAACCTTTTATATGGGATGAGATTAGCTAGAGACATTGCCAATGCTCGTATAGCCCAGAAGATTTGAAATATCGCAAGTAAAAAAGATGGACTTTTGGTCAGATGGGTCCATGGTAGGTACCTTAAGGGAGATACAATCTGGAGATGTAAAATTGCTTCAAACTCATCTTGGGTGTGAAAGTAAGTTATTTACACTAGAGTTGTTATTCTCAACATCATTAATCACTCTGTTGGTAATGGAAACTTATATCATAATGGAGCGACCCATGGATGAAGGATGGAAAATATCTAGAAGATATAATCGATAAGGAATATATCTTGAAGCTTGTCAATGGAAAATTTTCAATGTTGAGTTGTTAGCTGATTGATGGTTATTGGTGCCAGCCAAAGTCTAGAAGACAAAAGTATATTGTTTTTTTTTGGTCAACACAAAAGTATATTTTTGACACTGTTAAATCCTTACATTCCTTTATTTCTAACAAGGAGGATACAATTTTATTGAATGATAGGATTCCCACGAAATTCATAATTTTTTTGAATTTTGACCAAAAGGTCCTTCTATTCACTGGGAGAAATGGTCATGGAAACTAAAGCTACTAAAAGCAGCCTTGTTAGTGCTTGGAGGATGCTTCTTAAGAAGCTCTGACCCATGAAAAACTCAAGGAGAGAGGGATTCAACACTCACCCAGATGTGAACTCTGTAAGAACAAGGAGGATCTGAATCATCCTTTATTTGAATGTTGCCATGCATCTGCGATTTGGAATTCTGCAATTGAAGATAGATATATTGTCAGGAAACCTACTAATATGGAAGATTGCTTTTGATGCTTTCATGGTACCGCTAGTTCCTCTGTCATTCTCATTTTTTATACAATTTGGAGGATAGAAACATTGTCACTTTTCAAGGGAGGAAGGCCAATTCAAGAGTGAGTTGGACACATATTAAATCTGATATAGATATATTTATATAGATAGTCTCTTTCTCTATGTTTTTTTCTCTTTTAATACTCATCATTTTAAGTACAATTTGAGAAATAAATGAAGAAAGGGGAGAAACACACTTTTATGGACCAAAAAAAACCTTTGTACACCCTGATGATGTTAAAAGATGAGATTAGTTTGATGTATTGAATAAGTTGACTTCTTGAAAATCCTTGAAACATAATATGAAGATAAGTAAGAGAGATAAAGCCTAAATTTGATATAAACATCTAAATGTGACACATGTCAATTGTAGGTATTATTACTCCAGTTAAAGGTGATAATTCTTAATAAGATGATATAAGCCCTAATGCATCTAAATAAGTATGATTTATAGAATAATGAACTCCACATGAATGCAGGTCTTTTATATAAGTAACTTAAATTTGAAATCAGAAGATGGCTTAAACGGTAAGAAGAAGTAACCTTAATATCTTCTTTTTCCATACCTGAGTAGTGTTATAAAGAATGGAAGGATTGTTTATAATTACCAAGATGTCATTGGAAGTTAAATGACATGATCCACTCATCTAAATGCAAGAAAGAAAATAGAAAAGAGGGAACTAATTTATGATGATAATTTAAGGATATAATTTAATGAAATTAGTATGATTGTCTATAATATATTTATTTAGAGACATTTGTATTGATCTAAATTGAATCAAATACACCAAAGTTGGACTTTGATGGATGTCAATGAGAGAGAAGTAATAAATAAGCTAAATGAATAAATAATGATTGATTCTAATAATGTAATGAAAAGGAAATAAAAGAAGTTAAGAGTAACAATAAAAATGGAGAGAAAACTAAGTAGTTATCTTGGTTGACCTAAGAACCTAAATATAACCCTAATGTGATGATTGTAATACTAATGAATAATGTTCCCAAATGAGGTATTAAGGAATGCTTATACCTACAATTTATTTTAATTATAAGATGGAGTTTAAGGATGTCAATTAATTCACAAGAATGTGTTTTCTTGGGATTGTATTTGCTTGTCGAATGCTTATATTTTGGGAATGATATTTTCTGATGGATTTCAAATGAGATCGCATATGTGCTGAATGGTAACCCAAAGTGAATAATGCTAAATAGTAAGAGAGGAGCATTAAGTGTGTTGTGTATGTTTATTCTTTGATATTTATTCAAATCTATTGAAATATGAAGGAATAAGTATATATTGTACGATAAACATGTTTTAAGCATGATGAATGATATAAGATATATGCTTATATTATTTCTAGTTCTAATGTATTTGTGAATATTCCATAGAAATTGTGGTATGGAATGAACGGATAAGAAATATTTTCGAATTGAATTAACATGCAATAGTTATATTTGAGTTCTGTTTAGGGTAAATGTTGGATAATGATATGATGTCTCACATTGATAGCCCACTGATGATGACTTATTTGAATGATATGGATATGGAAATAATCATATATGTTGAAAATTACTAATTTTTGTGCTTCTTGTTTTAATTATTGTGTTTATTTTTAAGTCTAATCTTCCTAGATGTCATTCTAGTTGTGAAAGAATACACACATATGAAACTGATGATCTTAATTTTCTTTAAGATGAGTTAAAAGGATTAGTATAGTGTGTAACAATGACTCATCTAGTTAGGTGCCATGAACATCATGATTTTTCCCCATGGTCCATACTCGGGAATCAAAATAGATCTTCTTGGAGTAATAAGAGAATTATGATAATGATTTCTAGAGTGTGGATGGAGACCTTTGAGGTTAGACCACCAACATTTAAGAGTGAGTCATCTAGTGTGATTCATGCTTTAAATCCTCTATTGTGGAAGTCTATGCCCATGGGGTACATATTTTGATGAAATAAAAGCCACAAAACATGAGAAATATGATGATAAGTGATATTCTATTATGTTGATTATGTCTTGTGTACCTGATAATATAATGCAATCCTTTTAGACAAATATGCAATTGAGGAAGGGTCGATTTTTGATATCTTAAGTGGTGGTCTAAAATCATAAGACAATCACAATGAGTCATTGACACAGGAATCATGCATCATGACTCCTACTTGGTGAGGTACTAGCCAAGTAGTTTAAGAGCAAATGAATAAAATATGACAAGCCATGTAGAATATGAGTTGAATGTTTGTTGCATGCCTTTTACAACTAATTAATGGACATGTTCTTGTTGAATACGTTCAATGTTTTAGAAGTTAATCATTATTCAATAGAGATAATTCATTTACATTTCTTATATGTCTGGTTTGAAATTTGAACTTAAATGATGACAACTAGTTGATTCCAACATTTAATATCCATTGTCATTAAGATTCTGTGTTTACTTGTTATTTGAATAATCTTGTTTTCTAGACATGTATTATGGGTACCTTAGCTTTAGGACTGTAGGATATGTTCATGGTCTGACCAGTGAGGTGTCACAAAGATGATGCTTTAGTTATGACATGATTCTAATTGTTTACATTTTGACTTGTTATTCCTACAGTCATATTATCATTATGGAGTAATAAACATCTATTGATCTATTCATAGATAAGCTCTTAAAAGATGTTTGAAAGTTGAAATTGGCGTAAGAAAACACCTTATAAAATTAGTTAGATTATTGTCATAATTTGAATACAATGCTAAAATTAGGTATTAGACTTTAAAATATCTATACGTTTCTTTTAAGTTTGATATAACTAATATGATGTCGATGCATGTACTCAACTTGATTGGGAGGTATCTATTCACTGGGGCTCTATATGACTCTCATGAGGTTGTTTCAAATATTTTTAATGTCATTTAGAGGAGAGGGTGCAACAAAGAAGCTATAAATAGAATAATCTAAATTATAATGTACATGTACTATCTCCTTCTAAGGATGGTTGTAGTTTAGTTTGTTCTTTCATGTACATGTAATGATATAAATTGAACTGCACACGAAAAAATTATTTGATTTTGGTTTTAATGGATTTGAACAAATTTATGATAGTTGATTATCATGTCCTTGATGTAAAATGTTGGTTTATGAGGTTTTATAAAGAAAAGTAAAAAACTACATGTGTTTTTCGTATACTATGTTGATTACAGTTGTCAAGAATTATTTGTTTTGTTTCATCATATGGGTTTATGTTTAGGGTTTGTCTCTAATGGTTGGCATTTATGCTAATAAAATGAGAAGTCCTGATAATGTGGTATCAAATCTTAGGTTACATGAGTTTATATGTACTATAGGATGTAGTACTAAAAGATAACATGAATGTTAAACATAATCTGAATGATACACATACAGACTGAACTCAATATATGGATACTCTTGTGAACTATCTAAATGTTTAGATAAGTTAGTATGAAACTGTTGACTATAGTTCTTTTGGCTATCCTGACCAAGCATCCAAATGAAGATAGTTTGGGAGTATAACTAGTTGTGTCAAGGTAACAAAATGATAAAATGAAAAAAGAGAAAGCATTATATAATTAAATAATGAAATGACAATATGGAAACTTAATATGAACAAATGAATGAATTTAGTAGATTATTATGATGATTTCCAATGAATTAGAATATGAGTAGGACTCTGAAATTGAAAGAACAAGCTGAGAATTGAGAATGATTCCCAATAAAATAATCTTCAATGTGTAGAGGATTGATGGATATATACAATAATATAGAATGATTTATAATCTTGATTCGTGAGATATATAATCAGATTTTTAAAAGATAATGAAAATTCATATCAACTGCATGTTCATAGTAATGTATTACCAATATATATATATATATATATATATACATTTATATATATTTGTGTGTGTGTGTGAAATAAGTTTTTTTAATACTTGATATGATGATGATAGGGAAGGAAATATCCATCTAATGCCAGCAAATTCAGAGTTTCAATGCAATAAATCTAAAAAGTAAGAAAATGATGTAATAAGGAAGAAATGTAACCTTGAAATCATTGTAAGAGAACACTAAAAGAGATGTATGATTAGATGTTATGATATTGTTCCATATCTTTACTTAGATTTAGAGATGAAATCCTAAAAGGAGGGAAAATTTGTAAGGACTCATTTTCATCTTAGTCATCTAATTAGGGTTTACTTTGATGATTACATGCTTAATCATATTGATCATTATTTGACCTTGATCAATGATGATAGTCTAATTAAGATGTCTTAATCCTAATGAGAAACTCTGAGAATGATTTTTTTAATAATTAGGGTTTGTGAAGTGTAAGCCCTAGTTGGCCAAAATTAGGGTTTTGATAGCATATGAAATTTGAATTTGATAAATAGAATGGCATAGTAAACGATTTTAACAATTTGCATGTATCTCTCATTTATTTGAAATTTGGTTATAGTTTGGATAACTAAAATTATGGTGTTCCTAAAAAAGTTTAGTACTTATAAATGTTGTTTGGTTCTGTTCATCATCCGAGATTCCACCCAGGACAAACTCGGCTGACCATGCATTCAGAATGAAATATAGCAGTCTAGTGTTTGATTGTTTGTATTTTATTCACCAGTCCAATTTGTCTAAAATTTTAACTGTGCTTTTATACTTATATTTCATATAAATTGTTAAATTTTCATAATTTATGGATCATGTTTGACTTCTAAGACCCCTTCATTGGCCGAGTCTTTACCAGGAACAATATCTGATGATGACAAAATTTGCCCAAATAAAAATGGCAATGAAGGGCTTATTTGCAATTGTTACAAGCATCTCAATTGATCTATATCATCAACCTAACACCTTAGTACATCCATAATATGTCATCTCGTTTTGAGATGCATAATTCTTGATAGAGAGGGTGATCCAGGGTTTCAGAGGAGTAAGAGGTGGAGATCATGATCTAGAATTTCATCTTTCTAAAGTTGGTGAGATCAAGTAAGTTGGTATTCTTTAGATAGCTTTCATTAATGAATCTTCTTAGTTATTCTATAATTGCATGTGCATTTACATAAAGATCAGCATGAGTGTCTTAAAATATAAACATTCTCTTTCTATGGTCAATGTTGAGGGATTGAATCAACTGAGCCAATGAATTGATGCATATTTACAATTGATGGATTTGATTGTGTGGAAATGGAAACTAGGGTTTCCATGTGTTATGTAAATCCTTGATGAACCTTTGTACATCATGGTGAGGTTAGAAATAACAAGTTTCTTATGATGTATTGAATTAAGCCAACTTTATGAAAACCACAGAAACATTGTATTAGGACAAGTATGAAAGGTAATGTCTAAATTTTGTATATAAACCTTTAAATGTGATGAATAGCCCAATTTTCTGTATTATTACTTCAATAGAAGTTGATAAATCTTATTATGATGATTTAAGTCTAATGAATCTATTCTAGTATAATTTTGGAATAATGAGTAAACCCCACATGAATGCAAGTCTTTTATGCAAGACACATAAGTATGAATTTAGAAGATGACTAAAGGTTAAGGAGTAAGAAATAATCTTAATTTGTTCTTTTTTCTAAAGTGAGTAGTCTAATAAGGAATGGAAGGATTGTTTATATTTTCTGATTCTCATGAGGCTGATTTCAGTGGAAGCCGCTTCACTTGGGTCAATAAGCAGAATGGCACGCCCACCACTTGGGAGAGATTAGACCGAGTTCTTTTCAACACTCCTTGGAAGCTTCTTTTTCCTTCCTGTGCTACGCAACACCTTACTAGATTCAGAGTTTCCGATCATTGCCCTATTCTTGTGAAAGCTGCGAACTGTGCTTCTACCAGAGTCCATAAAACCTCTTTCTCTTTTAATAATGCGTGGTTGAGTCACCCTGATTGCCGCTAGAATATTGAAGCTGCGTGGACCACCAACTTATGTGGTGATCCCTCCTTTCTTTTCTACGCCAAGTCCAAGCATCTTAAGCAGCATTTCAAAGCCTGGAACAAGGACACGTTTGGAAATTTAAAGCAAAAAATTCTAGATATTGAAGATGTGGTTCACATTGCTCAGAATGCCTTTGATGACAACCCATCTCCCTTGAATGCGCACACCCTGAAGACTGCCGAAGATGAGTTGGATGATCTCCTTAATACTGAAGAACAACACTGGAAAGAGAGAGCTAAGATTGACTAGCTCGAGGGAGGTGACAGAAACACAACATTCTTTCATTCTGTTGTCAAGTCCAAAAGAAGAAAACGTCTGGTCCAGAAGATTGTTCTTGAGGACGGATCCGAGATCATTGACCCGGAGCTCATTGCTGCTGCCGCTGCCAACCATTATCATAGTTTCTTTGCTTCGGGCACTGATGACTCCCTTGACGGTAACCTCCTGAGACACATTAGCTCTGTTATTACCATGGATGACAACGCCACCTTAACTGCCTCCCCATCCCCTGAAGAAGTTTACTGCACTATCAAAGAGATGAATTCTCACACTGCTCCGGGTCCGGATGGCCTTACTATTTCCTTCTACCTTGCTGCCTGGGATATTATTCGGAACGATTTTATGCATCTTGTTGCCCATTTCTTCAAGGGTGAAGTGTGTCACAGAAGCCTTGCCGCATGCAAGGTGGTTCTTATTCCAAAAGTGAACGATCCTAAGTTCATCCAGTCTGATTTAAGGCCGATTGCTATTGAGAATGTCTCTATCAGAATTTTGGCGAGAATTCTTAGCAACAGACTGTCTAGTATGCTTCTTAATCTTATTTCGCAGGAACAAGGTGCTTACATTAGAGGCAGGGACATCACTCATCATATCAAGCTTGCTAAAGAGATTAGTCATGGTCTTAATCAGGGAACGCTTCATCCTAACATCATCATTAAGTATGACATGTCCAGAGCTTACGACAGAGTGGAATGGTCTATTCTTCGATCTATTCTACAGGCCTTCAGCATGGATCAAGCTGCCATTCAGCTGTGTCTTCGCTTCTTCCAGGATTCTTGGGTCTCGGTCTCCGTGGGTGATCATACTGCTGGTTTTTTTCCTCTTGGGAGAGGGATGAAACAAGGAAATCCTATCTCTCCGCTGCTTTTTATCATGTATGAAGAACCTTATCTCAGACATATCAGACGTCTTACAGATGATGGGCTCATTTCTAGATTTATCACTAGAGGTGGTGGTTGCGCACCCCCTGTGCTTGCTTATGCTGATGATGTGATTATGTTCTTAAACGCTGACATGCAGACTTTATCCAATCTTGATGCTGCCCTTGATTTATACTCCTCATCAACGGGACAGATTATTAACAAATCTAAGTCTTCCTTCCTTCTTGGCAGAGCTTCGCAGAACTCCATTCAGTCGATTTCAAATCTTCTGGACATCTCCCCAGTTGAACACGCCATCTCATACTTGGGTGTTCCTCTCACTGCTGGTCCGCACAGGCTTTCTGATTTCACTTATCTCCTTGAGAAATTCATGACGAAGACGGCGTCGTGGAAAGCAAAGCTTCTATCCTTTGCGGGTAGAAAGCTCCTCATCACCCATGCTTTGACTTCTACCGCCATTTATACTGATGCCTCGATTGGTATTCCTGCTGGTGTCACTAAGAGAATTGAAGCTATGTGCTCTAAGTTTCTTTGGGCGAACAGAAGCAATGAAAGACGTAGAGCGTGGATTGCTTGGGATCTTCTTACTCAACCGACCAGGCAAGGTGGCCTGGGTTTTACCTCTATTAAACATATCGAGAATGCTTATATCATTAAAGATTGTTGGGAGATTATGCATGGTGACTCGCTATGGGCTCTCTTCTGCCGCAACAAGTATTCCTCGCCGTATAAGCACATACAGGGATGCTATCCGCCTTATCTTAAGCTGGGTTCTAACCCATCTCCAAGATGGAAGAAGATCTGGAATCTCTTTCCTAAAGTCCTCCCTCTCACTAGATGGATTGTTGGTTGTGGGAACATATCCTTCTGGGATAGTCGATGGTGTGATCAACCTCTCTACTCATATGCTATTCATCGAGGTGACACTGATAGAGATTTTCTTGTCAAAGATTTCTGGACACCTAATGACGGCTGGGATTGGTCTTCCTTGGAGCAGATTGTTGATTATGATGGCTGCCAACTCATCCGCAATACACACTCTTTCATCGACCAGCAGCCGGATCAGCTGGTTTGGACGCCTAATCCTTATGGGCGTTTCAGTCTTAGATCTGCAAAGATGCTCTTAACATGTCATCACCTTCCTAATGACAACTCCAACTAGAACTGGATATGGAGTGCTTCAAACCCAAGGGCCAGTGCGACGACTTGGAAGCTCGGTAAAAGAATTTTGCCTACTGATGACCATATTAGACAATGTCATATTCCTTTGGTGTCTCGTTGTGTTTGTTGTATCAATCATACGTGTGAGGATGACACTCACTTATTCATCTTTAGTGACATGGCTACTGAACTCTGGACCAAGGCTGCTAATCTTTTGCTTGATGATCAGTTCCCGCCCACCTCCATTGATGGCCTTCTCAGCTTGGGCGGACAGCAGCCGATGCGCTCCTTGCGTGGATGGTTAATCAAGGAGTTGATTACCCTCATTTGCTGGTCTATTTGGAAAGGGAGATGTTCTGCTAAATACGATAGCAAGGCGTTCAATCCTAAACGTTCCTGGGCCGATATTCTGCACGTCATCCGCTTCAACAGTCGTCGTCACTTCCTTTCTTGCATTGAGGACATTGATCTTTTTTCCAGACTGAACAATGCCCACATCATTCAGCCTTTTATGAAGATGAGAAGAATTCACAGTGTGAGATGGAACAAGCCCGACATCAACAATCTTAAGATGAATATTACCACCGGCAAATGCATCACTCATAATAACATTTCTAGAAGATGGGTTGCAGGAGTAATTAGAGACAGGCGTTGTTGCATTCGCCTTGCTTTCAGGACCTGGCTGAATGCCAATGATTATATTTCGGCCTACATCTGTGGCATCATGGTTGCTCTCAAGATTGTGGACGATAAGAACCTCTCTATTTCTTCTATTGAGATTGATGACCCTCATGTGATGAAGATCCTTTGGCAGAATGATCTTGGCCCTTGGCACATTTCTCATATCACCAGAGAGATTCGGGAGTTGCTTGTTTCTGAGGCCATTTCTGGTTCCTTGGTCCCGAAGATTCTTAACTCTATCCCTCGCGAGCTGGGGTTGTGGGGTGCTCAGTTCGAGCATTCATACATCGTTTCTGATCCTTCTTCTCTTCCCATGCGGATAAGAGGCATGAACATCTTAGAGAGAAATGACACCCCATATATCTTCTTTAGATGGGAGCATAGCTAGTCTTTCTTGTTCTTTTGTGGGTTACCCGTGCTTGGTCACCTTCTAGCTTTGTTTCTTTTTCTTGAAGGTTGTCTACCTGCTTAGTAAGCAGGAGTTGTAAACTTTTTGCTCATTTTTAGCCCACAATGAGAGGAGTGGGATGAATAGAAGATCCTCTGGCTTAAATTAAAAAAAATGCAAGAAATAAAGTGGAAATGAGGAAACTTATTTGCGATGATAAGTTGTTGATAAAATTATAAAGTTATTATGATGAAGTCTAAATTTATTAATTCAATATACATATGGATTGATCTAAATTGAAATAAATACACCAATGTTGGACTTTGATCGATGTCAATGAGAGGGAGACAATGTACATTAAATGAATAAAAAATGATTGATTCCAACAATGTAATGAACAAGAAATGTAAGAAGTTAAGAGTAGAAAACTAAAATGGAGAGAAAACAAATTAGTTATCTTAGTTGACCTTAGAACCTAAATATAACCCTAACCTAAAGACCAAAGTGATATTGATGAATAATGTTCTCAAATGAGGGAATAAGGAATATGTGTAAGTATTGTTTAATTTGATTACAAGATGAAGTTTTAAGGATGTGAATTGATTAAAAGAATTTGGCTTTCTTTATTGTAATTGCCTTCAGAATACTTGTTTTTTGAGAATGGTCTATTCTAATGGATTTCAAATGAGATCACATATGTGTTGAATGGTAACCCAAATATAAGAATGGTAGATAGTATAGAGGATCTTTAAATATGTTATGGACGTTTATGCTATGAGATTTATTATCTATAGAAATTAAATGGAATAAGTATATATTGTATGATAAACCTATTCTAAACATGATGAATGATACAAGATGTCTATATGCTTATACTATTTCTAGATCCAATGTCTTTGTGAATTTTTCATGAAACATGTGATATGAAATGAACTAATAAGAAATATATTGAGATTCAATTAACATGAATTGATAATATTTGAGAAACCTTATTTAGAGTAAATGTTGGATAATGAGATGATGACTCAAGCTAATAGCCTATTAATGATGACTTATATGATTGATGTGGAGATGGAACTAATCATATATATTGCAAATTATAGATTGTTGTTCTTCTTATTTTAATTATTTTCTTTCTTGTTAAGCCTAAAATGCTTCATGTCATTCTAGTTGCGTAATAATATACTCCTACAATCATGATCTAAATTTTCTTTAAGATGAGTAAAAAGGATTAATACTGAAATAATGACACATATTGTTAATTTCTATGAAAATTGTGTGTTTCCCCTGAGGTCCATACTAGGAAAATGAAAAACATCTCTTTGTGGTAATCAAAGAATTATGAGAAGGATTTCTAAAGTGTGGATTGGGGCCTTAAAGGTTAGACCATCATGATTTAGCAGTGAGTCATATGGTGGGATTCAAACCTTAAATCTTGTTTGTGGAAGTCTATGTCCATGAGCAACATATTGCAAAGAAATCAGAACTGTAAAACATGAGAAGTATGATGATATGTTATGTTGGTTCCTATCTTGTGTACTTGAGATAAGGATGTGAGCCTCTATAGCAACCTTGTGATGGACTAGAGTATGTTATTGATATCTTAGGGTGGCTGACTAAAATCTAAGATAGTGATGGCGAGTCATTGACATGAGAATTAGGTGTGACTTCTTCTTGTTGGTGAGGTACGAGCCAACTAGTTTTGTTGAAAATGAATAGAAGATGACAAGCTTCTAGAATGTGAGTTGAATATATATTACAGGCCTTTTACTGCTAACTGAAAGTCCTATTATTCTTGAATATGTTTCTTATTGTGGAAACCAAATTAATGGAGATAATTTACTTACATATTATTATCTATCTGGTTTGGAATCTAGCCTTAAATGTTTAGAATTAAATGATGTTGGAATTTAATATCCATTATAATTATGATTTTGTACATAGTTTTAATTTGAATAGTCTTATTTTATAGACATGTCTTATGTGTACTTTAGCTTTAGGATTGTAGGGCATGTTCATTGTCTAGATGTTGGTGTGTTACAAAGATAATGTTATTTGTACGCCTTGATTCTATTTCTTTAGATCTTGACTTGTAACTCCTACATTCGAATTGTCATCCTAATGTAATTAACATATGTTGATATGTTCATAGACAAGATCTTAATGATGTATGAAAGTTAGAATCACCCTAACTAAATACCTTATATGATTAATTAGATTATTGTCATAATCTAGTTTTGACTAAATGATGAAATTATCTATTAGACTTCTTGATATATATAAGTTTATTTTAATTTCGGTATAACTAAACTGATGTTGATACATGTACTCAACTTGAGTAGATGTATCCATTCTGTAGCGCTCTATATGTGTCTCATGAAGTTCTTTTAAACGTGTTTAGATATAATATCATCTAGTAGAGAGGACACAACAAAAAAGATATATATAGAACAATATAGACTAGAATGTCCCCATACTCTCACCTTCCCATGATGGGTTATATACTGAGTTTGTTCTTTCATGTACATGTAACTGGTATTAATTGAACTTCATATGAGCAATAAGTTTGAATTCTGGTTTTATTGGAGTTGAAAAGATTTGTGATAGATGAATACATTGTCCTTGGTGTGACATTGGTTTATGAGGTGTTATGAAGAAAAATAAAAATATACCTAAGCTTTAGTATATCATGTTGATCATATTTGTTGGAAGTTAGTTATTTTGTTTCATAATCTGGGGTTATATTTAGGATTTCTCTCTAATGGTTGGCGTTTATGCTCATCAAAAGAGAAGTCCCATAAATATGGTATCAGATCCTAGTTTAGATGATTCTGCAAGGACAAAAGCATGTAGTGTTGAAAGATAAAATAGATGTCAAAGATAACCTGGATATTATGCATACTGACTAAACTTAGTATTTGACTACTCTGGTCAAGTATCTGAATGTTGGGATACGTTAGTATGGGACTGTTGACTTTACTTCTTCTTGCTAATCTAACCAAGAATCTAGATGAAGATAGTATGGAAGTATAACAAGATGGATGATGGTGAAGAAGATCAAATAGAAAAGTGCAATGATTATATAATTATATAAGGAAATTAAGACAAGATGGAAATGTAATACGATAAAAAGAAAGAATTTAGTAGATTATGTTGATAATTCCTAATGAATTTGAATATTACTATGACTCTAAAGTTGTAAGAAAAAGTTGAGAATTGATAATGATGGCCACTAAAATAACCTTTGTGTTGAAGAGGGCCGGTGGATGTGGACAACTATACAAAATGAATTATGATATTGATCCATGAGATATATAATGAAATTTAAAACATAATGAAAGGTGATATAAATTGCATGTTTGTAGTGATGTATTACCAATATATGTAAAATGAGTTTCTATAACACTCAATATGATGATGAAAGGGAATGAAATATTTATCTAATGTCATTAAATTCAAAACTTTAATGTAATAGATCTAAAAAGTAAGAAAATGGTGTAATAAAGAAGAAATCTAACTTAGAAATCATTCTAAGAGAATAATGAGAGAGATGCATGATTTGATGTTATGATATTCTTCCATGTATTTTGTTGTATTTTGAGATGAAATCCTAAAAAGAGGGGAGAATTCGTAATGAACCATTTTCATCTTAGTCATTTAAATAAGTTTACTTGTCTGATTACATGCTTAATAAAATTGATCATTATTCAAACTTCATTGATGATAGTCTAATTATGATGTCTTATTCCTCGTGAGAAACTCTAAGCATGTTTTTTCTTTAATAATTAGTATTTGAGAAGTGTGAACCCTAGTCTGCCAAAATTGGGCTTTGATAAGATATGAAATTAGAATATAATAAATACAATGATGTAGTAAATGATTTTTACTGTTGTAATGACCCCACCTCCTCGTAACCCCCAATTAAGGGAGACCAAGAGATCAGAGCCGTTATCCCAATAAATCAGATCAAAGGTTTGACAATTAATCAATAATAAATATGAAATTCTACCAACTAAACTGAAATTTGGTATAAAATAAAGTTTTGCATACCTTTTAAAAACTTTGGAAATCTACTTCTATCCACAGCTTGGATCTATTCTATCTAATCCTCCTTGCACTTTATCTCTTATTTTCACAATGTGTCACTTTACTGTTTGTTCATTTCAAGGTTGCACCTAAAACGCCGACAAACAAAACGTCGGTCAACATATCGAAATATGCCAGTATGTGGGGACAACCAAATGTTCACAAATATGGCTAACAAACTAATTATCACAACCAAGGTAATTAACAAGTCAATTTACGTTTTCAATGTGTCAATCTCCACCGTTTTTGCCCTAACTCTATAATACCCTCTCTAGGTTTGACTTAAGGCCACCTTCTCAATCCTGAGCATGGTGCCTGGGGTCACCTCTCATGGTACCCATTAGTCATGCAACATAGACCACCTTATCATTCCCGAGCTTGGTGTCTAAGGTCACCTCTCATGGTGCCCATTGGTCTTCCCTCTTGGGCTTGACCTTTTTGCATCATCCATCAGAGTGGCATGTAGGTGTGAGAATACACATTTATATTACAAGTGTGATAATCATAGTGACTTTATAATTTGCAAGTATGAACATCCAACTGATAGGTTGCATTCAATGTGATTAATCATTCGGAAAACCTTTGGGAAACTAATGCAATTAATCATAATTAACCACATACCAATCAAGATGACTTGAATGCAGAAATAATCAACCAATCAAGAAACCAAGCAAGCACACCCAAGTTTATCATGAAATAGGAATCCAATTTTGTTCTATCATTAATCATGTCATCATGATCTATTAATCCTAGTTGTTTCCTAGGGTTATTAGTCCTTTTTAGGGGTTTGATCACAATTAGGGTTCCACTTCATTTTTATTACTTTAAACCTTAATTTTATAAAATCACTTACAAACCCTAATTATTTCATCTTTCTTTCAAAAAAGATTCTAAGATCATCTTTTAGCAACATGAAACCCTAATTTCGAATTATAAGTAATTTTCTTTTCTTTTTCTCTTATTTAGGGTTTCTAAGCATATTAATCATCATATTAGGTTTAAAACCCTAAACCTTGCAATTTCATCTTCAAAATAGGTTAAAATCCAGTTTTATCATTAAACAAGTTAATAATGCTTGAATTAACTTATTTGCAAGATTAAATTTATCCTTTATCATCAATTAGGGTTTCTAACCACAATTAAATACTTTTTCCATCAAAATTATATAATTTTGCAAAAAGATACTAATTTAGGTTCCCAAACTATTTTTAACGTACCCCTTGTATTTTTCTGATCAATTTTCATGTATTAACTTTCCTCATCCGAGTTTTCTAGCAAGAGATATGATTTTAGCAAAGAAAATCCTTTTATGGATTTATCAGCAAATTCCAGAAAAAATAGGATCGTTTGATCCATGGTGTGCTGGTCCATTCAGGATCCAATGACCAAGGATACGCGCGGCTAATTTTTTGATCAGAAGAACGCAAAGGATAAGATTGTCCTTACCTGGATTGAAGGCACAAAGGGGCAGTTTGGTAAAAGACCACGAGGTCTTCTCCTACCTCGCGCCCCAGCACAACGACTCCTACGGTCAACCTGGGAGTTGACTTCTTGCTCTCGTCCACTTGCGAGTGCGCCAAGGGGTCAGGGAGCTCTGCCTCCCTCCACCTAACTCGCCTATGGGTCCAATTGATCGCCACGAACGCACCGCGACTGTAACACCCCTGACCTGGGTTAAGGCTTAACCCTAGAGGTTTTGCTTAAGTAAGTCATTTATATTCTTTTCTTTATCCTTTTAAAATTATTTATGGCTTAAGAGGAACGTATGTTTCAATTTTAGTCCTTTCTGAATAATGTTGAAACAATGTTTTACTTGTTTTGGACTAAAGTGCAAATTACCCAAGTTGAAGGGTTAACTTGCATATATTACATGATAAAATGTTCCTCAAGTGTTGAAGCATCATAAGAAGGATAATGATGCATAGGTATGGCTTGTGAAAGTCTGAGCACCAAGAAAGAGCTTATTAAACAATGTTTGTGCATTAAAACCTAGTTTTGGTGTAAAGTGCAATTTACCCAAAACCTAGGGTTCAATATGCAAAATAAAACTTCTAGAGAGTCCCTAATGTTTCTTGGTATTAAATAGAGACAAGAAAATTATAGGGGCATCTCATTTGAATCTCTTTGAAGGAGAGAGAATCTTGATATTAAAATAATCAAGATTTAAGCATAATTGAAACCCTAATTCAATTTAATGCAAAAATAAATACATTAATGGAAGTTCCCTTCAACCAAAAATGGATGGTTGAATTTCCATAAGTATGGACGTCCTTGTGACTTGTAAAGGAAACTAAATATCTAAAGTGAGCAGAGAGTCCACTCACATTAGTTAAAGGAAAAGTAATATCCACTCAATTTTGGATATTATTATTATATTGATTAAGGTGCTTAATTTGTTTTCTTTAATTCATGGACAATGAAGAGGAATTACAAGGTGGGGGAGATGTATTCGTATGAAAGGGATGGAGGGGAGTATGTGGCACCAATTTTGGGAGTTGAAGGAATTATTTATCACTTTCTCTCTCATTGAAATTCCCTTATATACATCCCATTTTCAACCCACATGAAAGGCTTTTTCGATCCCTTTTTCTTTCCTTGCTTTGGCCGTGAAAAAAGGAGCTTAGGAGAAATAGGAGGACGTGCCCCAACCTGTAGTTAAGCTCCATAGTCATATTCAACCTTAATTTCATGGTGGAAATCGAAATTCAATGCTTAATTTCTTCTTTTCTTCATTCAATCTTCAACCTTAGCCATTCATTTCACTCAAAGATTTGAGAACGGACCTTGGATAGTTGAAAAAGCTTCATTCACCATTGAGGACATGAATCTTGAAGCTTGGATTCAATTTTGAAGGTGGGTTATATAACTTGAACCCTTAAATGTCATTATTGCTTGCAATTTATTCATTATATGTTGAACTTTTCTTCTTTCTCGATTTCCTTTTGATTAGTTGTTGAGATCACCATAAGAATTAAAATTTATTTAGAAGGTTTGAAGCTTGAATATTATGATGTCATCTTAATCACACACCTCAACAAAGGAATGGGCAAACGGTTTTCAAAACCGATTGAGCTAATTCGGTTTGAAAACCGATTTAGTTTATTTGGTTTCAAAACCGATTGAGTTGATTCGGTTTCAAGACCGAATGGTTATTTGAACCCAAGACCGAATGGGTAATTGAACCCAATACCAAATGGGTAATTTAATTCAAAAATGAATTGGTAATTAAGTTCAAGACCGAATGGGTAATTGACCTTAAGATCGAATGGGTAATTGAGTCCAAAATCAAATGGGTAATGGATCTCAAGATCGAATGGGTAAATTGAACTTCAAAACCATTTGGGGTTAATTGATGATGTGAATGGTGAACATCCAATGGCTCAAATTGATTTAATTATAATGGATTCAAGAATGGGTGATCCATTGATTACAAACCCTAATTGGATTGATTTGGTTGAAACCCTAAATCGATTGAGTCAATTTCAATGTTGAATGGCTTAAACGGTCTCAGGACTGTTTGAGGGCAAACAGTCTCAAAACCATTTGAGTTCAAATGGTCTCAAGACCATTTGAGGTCAAGTGGATTCATGGATGGATGGAGATCCAAGGGTTGTAGTTGATGAACTTTCAATGGTCCCAATGTTGGATTGTTCAATGAGTGAAACCCTAAAATCAATTGATTAATTGGAGGAAACCCTAATTGGTCCATTCAGTTTCAAGGTGGTTTGGACCAAACGGTCTTGAGACCGTTTGAGTCCAAGTGGTCTTGAGACCATTTGGGATCAAATGGTCTTCAGACCGTTTGGAGAGCAAATGGTCTCAAACCGTTTGATGTTTATTCGGTTTCAATGATGATGAGTTGCTTATTCGGTTTCAAACCATTTGGAGTTAATTATATTTAATTCAAACAGTCTCAAACCATTTAGGGACTTTGAGACCAAGACCATTTGATGGTCTAACGGTCTTAAGACCGATTCAAGGTGTGCATCAGGACCGTTTGAAGGTCAAAGAATTTTAAGACCGATTGAAGGACAAAATACTTCAAAACCGTTTAAAGGTCTAATACCCCAAGACCATTTGAAGGTCTAATTGACTTAAACCCTACAAGTACTATTAAAACCTATGTTTGTTAATGATGTATATTAAAGATAATTATAATGGTTGTACCTTTAGGGTACTAGGGTGATTAGTATCCTTAGAAGGCTAACCTTTGATGTTTATGAAAGCAATATCTCATTACATTATGCTAACCCTAAATGTATGTACTTGAATGAAGGGTTGACCTAATCTAATCAAGCTTGAATCAATCAACATCCTAGAGAGGATGAGAGAGAGAGAAATTCATACATGTATGATAATCATGTAGTGGATAAGCCTCAACAATTTCAACATGAATAAAATATGTAGTTAGGGTATGATCCTTAATAAAGAGATCATGAAACCATAATTGAGAAGGTTGATGAGCCCCAACCCTAATTTAGGGCAATGTTAGGTGAAACCCTAATCTAGGGTAATGGTATAACCCTAATCTAGGGTGATGAGATGATTAATCCCAATTCAGGGTAAAATAATGAAAAACCCTAATTTAAAGAGGATGCTTCATGAAAACCCTAATTGCGGGTAAAGCCACATGAAACCCTAATTTGGGGAAAAGTTATAAGGAACCTTAATTCTAGATAATGATGCGTGAAACCCTAATTTTGGGTTATAGTGCATGAAACCCTAATCTTGGGCAATATGATGATAAACCATAATCCTAATTTTGAGCTATGGGTTGAGAAAACCTAATTTCAGGTAATGCTATGTGGAACCCTAATATAGGGTGAAGGTATGTGGAACCTTGATATAGGATGATGTTATGTGAAATTCTTATGTAGGGTGATTTTATGTGAAACCCAAATATAGGGTGATGTTATGTAAACCCTAATTGATAAAGATGGGAAATACTATCCCTAATAATGGAATAGTGATTAATATATTGATTAGTGAAACACCTAAGGTGGTTGTTAATGGATGACCTTATATCAATAATGCCTTAACTCGAGATGAGTCCATATCATTGATAATGGTTGCACATTTCAAATAAGTGACTTGTAACCAATACATTACATGATAATTGTGATGAACTGGTGCATGGAGTATTAGGATGGGAGATACCCTAATACAAGATAAGTGGATGAGTTTAAGATAAAGGTGATGGGGGAAGTGATACATCAAGACATGATAGATATCACATCCAGCACCTCAAGATTGATACACCTTGATGTATTCTAAATCGAATATACTTGGGTGAGTAACACATTAAGTGTGTCATGACAACTATGACATTGAGATATAATGCACTTTGATAAGTGTAGGCCAACATACCTTAAGAAAAGGTTAAGCCAAGTTAATAAAGTATGATGTAACCATATTCTGGTAAAGTTGAGAGAGGAACTCATATCTTGTGTTGATATTTCATTTAATGATAAATGATGAGAAAAAATAATCATGATTGAATACTTATGTTATTAATGTTGGCTCCTAGCTGCGTGGAGCAATGAAATTGGGCTTGATCATTAATAATATGATCTTGAGAACCTAAATTTTTGAGAATGGAAAACCCTAAACCTAATAAAGGGTGATGATATGGAAGAGAAACCCTAATCGATAAGGAAGGGAAATCCTAACCCTAATGAGGGGAAGGTTGTAATTCTTTTGTTGCATAAACCTTGTAAGGCATGTTAAATACTCGAATAAAAATATAATGTGTAATGGCCTTATGAGCCATGTGATAATTTTTTGACTAATGAGAAGTGAGAAGATATTTAATGGGCCTTGTGAGCCATGTGAGATGCTTGTGTAGCAAGTATCATGTTTACCTTGGTCAGATGACCTGAAGGTAATAGTTACCTGATAAATGGTAACTGTGTTTAATGATGAACTAAGGGTTTGAATACCCATATTCCATAATCATGATGATGAGATGTTAAGAGATGAGAATGACCATGATGTGACAATGGATTAAGATCCCAATGTTTTATAAAGTTTTGAAAAGTACTTGATAGATGAATTATACTTTTCTTTGTAGCATTTGTCATAATAATGTCTGAGAACTTGACTGATGCTAAAAGAATACAGTAATGCACTTAATTAATCAAGTGGAATTATATCATGTAGTGCCCTGGCCATATAACCATCAGCGTCATAATTTGCTAGATGGTGAAACGGGTTGCTCCGCGACATAACCCGAAATGCATACTTTTGAATATGCGGGGGTGATGGGAAAAAATATCCATATGCCCTAATGGAGGAATTGATGTGAGATAAACATTAAATCTCTCAACCCTTCATTATATATGTAAGGGTGGATGTATCACTAGTCCCTCAAAGCCGGGATGGATGTATCACGAATCTCCCAATAATATAAATGCTGGATCGATGTGAGACAAACATTAAATCTCTCAATGCCGAAGGAGTGCAGTTGATGCTGTAACTCTATAGAGAAGTTTCCAGTATACCCTGGAAAGCTATTTAGTAGAGACACAAGATGTCTTGCATGGAATCTCATACTGACCGAGATAAGGGAGGTCATGGCAACCAGCTCTTCCATTGACCTTGTATGGCACCAATTTCTACTTCGTAATGATCGGTTGGAGTATGCGTGGTATACCTCATCTCCTTAGGGCATAAGTGTGATTGTAAAATGTAATCAGCCGTATAGCATGTATGCTTAAGGATTGAATACGAAAATCATTGGCTGATGTTACATCTCTTTATACATCTTTAGTTGATAGATGATATATTTATGATTCCTTACATTCCTTGCAAAGTAGATAGATGATGTACAAGTCTACCATGGGTAGATCCAATGTTCTCCTTAAGAAAGGAGATTATCCTATTCTGCTCATATAATTATTAATACTACTATTAATATAAAAGAACTCCTACTCATTTTATTGCTATTTATCTGCAATAATAATGTTTCTGGTGGAGAGTTATATATCTTGCTGGGACAATTTTCAATTGTCTCACCCCCGTGGGATCGAACTTTTTAGGTAGACGCAGAAGAAGAGGCAGAAACCCTATTGTAGGGGGAGAGCATCCGTAGAAACAAGGATGTCATATTTTGTATAGAGAGTCCTATGTGTCGTCTCTGTACTCTCAGGTCCTCGAAGTTAGTAGTTAGTACTTTGAATGAATCAATTCGAGATTTTGGCTTGATGCCTCAAGGTTTTTATGCTGCTTGTGTATAGTTTTAACAGAGCAGTTGATGCTTGTAATCCTCAAGAAGGAATGGTATAAGATATGTACTTATGAACCAGTATGTAAATGAAATACAGAGTTTCTTGATAAAAGAGTTTTCCTATGTTTGGATCTCTTTGTAAATGGTTTTCATTTTTAGTGATTTTTTAGTAATCCGCTGTTAATGATCACTTCCGCTTAGTTAATAATGTTTTATTCAAACAATGCGTCACAATTTAGTGGTATCAAAGCTCTAGGTTTTCTGAGTCTACAGAGACATAGGATTAAGGTTGTTGAGTCTGTTCTAGTGTCTTCTAGTTTATCTGATAGTGTCTTCTACTCATATAGGAGAAGAAGAACTTAAAGATGTCTGGATCACACGAAGAACATGCTGCTGAGAGCAGTAATGTTGCACCAAAAAAAGGTGCAAGGGACCAGGAGAGAGAAGAACAACTTCCTGAGAACCCCCAAGATGATCCAACTATGATAAGGAATCCTTCTTTTAATATCACTGTTGGGCAAGCTAGGAAAACAACGATGCATATAATGGACCATATATTAGCAATGCATCCTAGATTACCAGCCCCCAATGATGAAGTTTTGGACTCTAACAGGATTCTTGCTCAACATTAGCATGTTAGAGCAATGAATATTGATGAAAGGAATATGTTACAACTTGAAACCAAGATTTGCCATAGGTGTAGGCAGCCTGGACATATCAGGAAAGATTGTCCAGAAAAGGATAATGAGAAAAGAATTAAGAAAAGACCTATCCAAACTTGGGATCAGAGGCCTAGTAGTTCCAAAAGGGAAAGTTTTTGGTACCATCGGTACAACCAAGGTCTAGTGCACTAGGGAAAGAGCTACCCGGAAAGGGTAAGGGACCTTTTAGGCCATATCAATAGTTTAGAACCTATCACCGGTGTAGATAGGTAGGACATCTAGTAAGGGATTTTCCAATTGGAAACACAATGGTAACCCAACCACCGAGGCAGAGACATCAAGGTCATCAGGGGAAACCATTTTCTAGTGGCACTCGAGGACGTGGACAGACGTCCCAGACAAGATTCTATGAAAAGAATCAGCCTGAGGTAGTAAACAAACTACGACATGAGACAAGTCAGATGAAACAATTTTATTCTGATATATTATTTCATGATTTCATATGTTAAATATAAGAAAGCAGTTGTTTTTTAGCTTTCTTTGACTAGTTATATGAGGACACAAGGAAGATGAGGACTTATATTTTACTCAGTATTCCATTAAATGCTTTATAATTTTTCTTTTCTGTATGAAAAAGGATAAGGTATATATATATGATGCCTGGAGGAAATCCAGGAATGATAAGTCTAATGTTTTAGATGATATGAAAAGTAAGGAACATGGTAATAAACAAAGTGCATACTACCCAATCTCAATACTTGTATACCCTAGCTAGGTATATGATTATTGGAGATGGGACAAGTATGGAACTCTTAGATTGTTATCTTTCTGATTACTCTGATTAAGTAGTCATTCTGAAACAATCTAGTGAGTATAATGAAACTGTAAATATGGTATGGACATGTGTATCACATCCTAAGTGTATTAAAATGGAATATGAGATGATCTCAGATTAGTATGTGTGTATGAGGAAGTAAAAAGTATAATCCTCATGATAAGAGAATAAGAACAAGGGAGATGATCCGTATTTGATAAAGTCTATGTGAATAATAAAGATCTTTTCCCATGATGAGGAAATGGGGAATATGATAAAACCATGAAATGTTCATGAACATGTTACACAATAACCAAGAAAGGAATAATAACATGTAATCATCCTTATAGTTCCTATGCTAATGGCAAGGAACCTAGGATGAAACAAGAGTAAATAATTTATGAACAGTTGAAAGACACATATTATAATTAGAGGAGATGATAATCCCTTCTCTTTGATAAGCAACCCTGGGTGATGATGGGGTGATAAGAGGAATATGTTTCTTTGTGTTCTCTTCTTTTTGGAACATGACAATCAAGTAAGTACTATGACACTTGATGTGCATGGATTAGAAATAATCCAATGTTTGATAGTCAGAAAAGTATCAGATCACCTTGGACTTTGGATCCAAGATAAAGATATTTGTAACAAATAATGTTCCAAAGATGAAAGAAAAATCCCTTTATATGTGTGACTTTGGTAATAACAATAGATAAATAGAAATGATGAGGATGTGATGTGTTTTTGACACATGTGATGGATACCAAAGTGAGGAATTCTGGTATCTAAGAAATGTCAGGTGGTATGGAAAAGTAGAAGCATAAATTCTAATTAGATGATATATGTTGGTTACCTGGGATAGCCAACTGTGAAATCAGTCTAATTACATAAAATAGTATGGACATCACATGTTAGGGGTTTATACTCTGCATAAACATAACATCGACAAGAATGTATTAATTGAAGGAACAATTGTAAAGTCATTATGGGAAAAGCTTATCAAGTTAAAAAATAATTCTAAAGATACCTCTAAGATAAGTTATTAATTGGTAAGTAACCTCCCCTTATGACAAAAATATGTAAAACTAATAAGATAGTTGGTACAAGCAGTATGAAAGTTTAGTGTTATGTCATTAGATTGGATGGCACAACAGATGTATGATAATACTTGTAGTCACAAGTGGGTGACAAAATGTAACTCTGGTCTTTTCTTGAAAGTGAAATGCTAAACTAAATGAGAAGTATGGGAGACTCCCCGATTGAGACTCCCCAGAACAAAGAATCATGTCACATAAAGTTATAAGTTGAGAAAGGTGATAAATCAGTGAGGTATGACACTTGAATAGAATGAGGCATGTATAATGTCTCTTTGACAAAGAAAAAATGTTACCTGACACAGAGTTGACTCTACAGTCAATAATAAAAAGGACAATGGAGTATGTATCCTATGTGACTAATTCTATGATAACCTTGTGTGGAAGAACTTTGTGTTAATCAAAGTTCTATGTCATCTCCATGAATAAATAATATTTGTCTTCCTTTACCTGGGATTTCTGGGACGAAATCCTTGTTAGGGGTTTATAATTGTAACATACCTGACCTGGTTTAAGGCTTAACCCTAGAGGTTTTTCTTAATTAAGTCATTTATATTCTTGTCTTTATCCTTTGAAAAGTATATATGGCTCAAGAGGAACTTATGTTTCAATTTTAGTCCTTTTTGAATAATGTTGAAACAATGTTTTACTTGTTTTGGACTAAAGTGCAAATTACCCAAGTTGAGGGGTTAACTTGCAAATATTACATGATAAAATGTTCCTCAAGTGTTGAAGCATCATAAGAATGAGAATGATGCATAGGTATGGCTTGTGAAAGTCTGAGCACCAAGAAAGAGCTTATTAAACAATGTTTGTGCATTAAAACCTAGTTTTGGTGTAAAATGCAATTTACCCAAAACCTAGGATTCAATATGCAAAATACCACTTCTAGAGAGTCCCTAATGTTTCTTGGTATTAAATAGAGACAAGAAACTTAGAGGGGCATCTCATTTGAATCTCTTTGGAGGAGAGAGAATCTTGATATTAAAATAATAAAGATTTAAGCATAATTGAAACCCGAATTCAATTTAATGCAAAAATAAATACATTAATGGATGTGCCCTTCAACTAAAAATGGATGGTTGAATTTCCATAAGTATGGACGTCCTTTTAAAGGCAATGAAATATCTAAAGTGAGTGGAGAGTCCACTCACATTAGTTAAAGGAAAAGTAATATCCACTCAATTTTGGATATTATTATTATATTGATTAAGGTGCTTAATTTGTTTTCTTTAATTCATGGATAATGAAGAGGAATTACAACATGGGGGAGATGGATTCGTATGCAAGGGATGGAGGGGAGTATGTGGCACCAATTTTGGGAGTTGAAGGAATTATTTGTCACTCTCTCTCATTGAAATTCCCTTATATGCATCCCATTTTCAACCCACATGAAAGGCTTTTTCGATCCCTTTTATTTCCTTGCTTTGGCCTTACACAAAGGAGCTTAGAAGAAATATGAGGATGTGACCCAACCTGTAGGTAAGCTCCATAGTCATCTTCAACCTTAATTTCATGGTGGAAATTGAAATTCAATGCTTAATTTCTTCTTTTCTTCATTCAATCTTCAACCTTAGCCATTCATTTCACTCAAAGACTTGAGAACGGACCTTGGACAGTTGAAAAAGCTTCATTCACCATTGAGGAAATGAATATTGAAGCTTGGATTCAATTTTGAAGGTGGGTTATATAACTTGAACCCTTAAATGTCATTATTGCTTGCAATTTATTCATTATATGTTGAACTTTTCTTCTTTCTCGATTTCCTTTTGATTAGTTCTTGAGATCACCATAAGAATTACAATTGATTTCGAAGGTTTGAATCTTGAAGATTATTATGTCATCTTAAGAACACACCTCAACAAAGGAATGGGCAAATGGTTTTCAAAACCGATTGAGCTAATTCAATTTCAAAACCGATTGAGTTTATTCGGTTTCAAAACCGATTGAGTTGATTCGGTTTCAAGACCGAATGGGTATTTGAACCCAAGCCCGAATGGGTAATTGAACCCAAGACCGAATGGGTAATTTACTTCAAAACGGAATGGGTAATTAAGTTCAAGACCGAATGGGTAATTGACCTTAAGATCGAATGGGTAAGTGAGTTCAAAATCAAATGGGTAATGGATCTCAAGATCGAATGGGTAAATTGAACTTCAAAACCATTTGGGGTTAATTACTGATGTGAATGATGAATATGCAATGGCTCAAATTGATTTAATTATAATGGATTCAAGAATGGGTGATCCATTGATTACAAACCCTAATTGGATTGATTTGGTTGAAACCCTAAATCGATTGAGTCAATTTCAATGTTGAATGGCTTAAACTGTCTCAAGACCGTTTGAGGTAAAATGATCTCAAAACCGTTTGAGGTCAAACGGTCTCAAGAATGTTTGAGGTAAAGTGGAGTCATGGATGGAAGGAGATCCAAGGGTTGTAGTTGATGAACTTTCAATGGTCCCAATGTTGGATGGTTCAATGAGTGCAAACCCTAAAATCAATTGATTAATTGGAGGAAACCCTAATTGGTGCATTCGATTTCAAGGTGGTTTGGACCAAACGGTCTTGAGACAGTTTGAGTTCAAATGGTCTTGAGACCGTTTGGGGTCAAATGGTCTTCAGACCATTTGGAGAGCAAACGGTCTCAAACCATTTGATGTTTATTCAGTTTCAATGATGATGAGTTGCTTATTCGGTTTCAAACCATTTGGAGTTAATTATATTTAATTCAAATGGTCTCAAACCATTTTGGGACTTTGAGACCAAGACCATTTGATGGTATAACGGTCTTAAGACCGATTGAAGGACAAAATAATTCAAAACCGTTTAAAGGTATAATACCCCAAGACCGTTTGAAGGTCTAATTGACTTAAACCCTGTAAGTACTATTAAACCCTATGTTTGTTAATGATGTATATCAAATATAATTATAATGGTTGTACCTTTAGGGTACTAGGGTGATTAGTATCCTTAGAAGGGTTAACCTTTGATGTTTATGAAAGCAATATATCATTACATCATGCTAACCCTAAATGTATGTACTTGAATGAAGGGTTGACCTAATCTAATCAAGCTTGAAGCAATCAACATCCTAGAGAGGATGAGAGAGAGAGAGGAATTCATACATGTATGATAATCATGTAGTGGATAAGCCTCAATAATTTCAACATGAATAAAATATGTAGTTAGGGTATGATCCTTAATAAAGAGATCATGAAACCCTAATTGAGAAGGTTGATGAGCGCTAACCCTAATTTAGGGCAATGTTAGGTGAAACCCTAATCTAGGGTAATGGTATAACACTAATCTAGGGTGATGAGATGTGTAATCCCAATTCAGGGTAAAATAATGAAAAACCCTAATTTAAAGAGGATGCTTCATGAAAACCCTAATTGCGGGTAAAGCCACATGAAACCCTAATTTGGGGAAAAGTTATAAGGAACCTTAATTCAAGATAATGATGCGTGAAACCCTAATTTTGGGTTATAGTGCATGAAACCCTAATCTTGGGCAATATGATGATAAACCATAATCCTAATTTTGAGCTATGGGTTGAGAAAACCTAATTTTAGGTAATGCTATGTGGAACCCTAATATAGGGTGAAGGTATGTGGAACCTTGATATAGGATGATGTTATGTGAAATTCTTATGTAGGGTGATGTTATGTGAAACCCAAATATAGGGTAATGTTATGTAAACCCTAATTTATAAAGATGGGAAATCCTATCCCTAATAATGGAATAGTGATTAATATATTGATGAGTGAAACACCTAAGGTGGTTGTTAATGGATGACCTTATATTAATAATGCCTTAACTCGAGATGAGTCCATATCATTAACAATGGTTGCACATTTCAAATAAGTGACTTGTTACCAATGCATTACATGATAATTGTGATGAACTGGTGCATGAAGTATTCGGATGGGAGATACCCTAATACAAGATAAGTTGATGAGTTTAAGATAAAGGTGATGAGGGAAGTGATACATAAAGACATGATAGATATCACATACAACACCGCAAGATTGATACACCTTGATGTATTCTAAATCCAATATACTTGGATGAGTAACACATGAAGTGTGTCATGTCAACTATGACATTGAGATATAATGCACTTTGATAAGTGTAGGCCAACATACCTTAAGAAAAGGTTAAGCCAAGTTAATAAAGTATGATGTAACCATATTCTGGTAAAGTTGAGAGAGGAACTCATATCTTGTGATGACATTTCATTTAATGATAAATGATGAGAATAAATAAGCATGATTGAATACTTATGTTATTAATGTTGGCTCGTAGTTGTGTGGAGCAATGAAATTGGGCTTGATCATTAATAATATGATCTTGAGAACCTAAATGGTTAAGAATGGAAAACCCTAAACCTAATAAAGGGTGATGATATGTAAGAGAAACCCTAATCGATATGGTAGGGAAACGCTAACTCTAATGGGGGGAAGGTTGTAATTCTTTTGTTGCATAAACCTTGTAAGGCATGTTAAATATTCAAATAAAAATATAATGTGTAATGTCCTTATGAGCCATGTGATAATTTTTTGACTAATGAGAAGTGGCAAGATACTTAATGGGCCTTGTGAGCCATGTGAGATGCTTGTGTAGAAAGTATCATGTTTACCTTGGTCAGATGACCTGAAGGTAATAATTACCTGATAAATGGTAACTGTGTTTACTGAAGAACTAAGGGTTTGAATACCCATATTCCATAATCATGATGATGAGATGTTAAGAGATGAGAATGCCCATGATGTGACAAGGGATTAAGATCCCAATGTTTTATAAAGTTTTGAAAAGTACTTGATATATGAATTATATTTTTTTTGTAGCATTTGTCATAATAATTTCTGAGAACTTGACTGATGCTAAAAGAATACAGTAATGCACTTAATTAATCAAGTGGAATTATATCATGTAGTGCCCTAGACATATAACCATCAACGTCAGAATTTGCTGGATGGTGAAACGGGTTGCTCCACGGCATAACCCAGAATGCATATTTTTGAATATGCGGGGGTGATGGGCAAAAATATCTGTACGCCCTAATGGAGGAATTGATGTGAGATAAACATTAAATCTCTCAACCCTTCATTATATATGTCGGGGTGGATGTATCACTAGTCCCTTGAAGCTGGGATGGATGTATCATGAATCTCCCAATAATATAAATGCCAGATTGATGTGAGACAAACATTAAATCTCTCGATGCCGAAGGAGTGCAGTTGATGTTGTAACTCTATAGCAAAGTTTCCAGTATATCCTGGAAAGCTATTTAGCAGAGACACAAGATGTCATGCATGGAATCTCGTACTGACTGAGATAAGGGAGGTCATGGAAGCCGACTCTTCCATTGACCATGTATGGCACCGATTTTGAGTTCGCAATGGTCGGTTGGTGTATGAGCGGTATACCTCATCTCCTCATGGCATAAGTGTGATTGTAAAATGTAATCAGCCGTATAGCATGTATGATTAAGGATTGAATACGAAAATCATTGGCTGATGTTACATCTCTTTATACATCTTTAGTTAATAGATGATATATTTATGATTCTTTACATTCTTTGCAAAGTAGATAGATGATGTACAAGTCTACCATGGGTAGATGCAATGTTCTCCTTAAGAAAGGAGATTATCCTATTCTGCTCATATAATGATTAATACTACTATTAATATAAAAGAACTCCTGCTCAGTTTATTACTATTTATCTGCAATAATAATGTTTCTGGTGGAGAGTTATATCTCTCGCTGGGACAATTTTCAATTGTCTCACCCCTATGGGATCGAAATTTTTAGGTAGACGCAGAAGAAGAGGCAGAAACCCTATTGCAGGGGGAGAGCAGCCGTAGCAACAAGGACAATTGTAAAACTCTAGGTGGAGATTTTGGATGTCATATTTTGTATAGAGAGTCATATGTGTCATCTCTGTACTCTCAGGTCCTCGGAGTTAGTAGTTAGTACTTTGAATGAATCAATCCGAGATTTTAGCTTGATGCCTCGAGGTTCTTATGCTGCTTGTGTATAGTTTTAACAGAGCATTTGATGCTTGTAATCCTCGAGAAGGAATGGTACAAGATATGTACTTATGAACTAGGATGTAAATGAAATACAGTGGTTCTTGATAAAAGAGTTTTCCTGTGTTTGGATCTCTTTGTAAATGGTTTTAATTTTTAGTGATTTTTTAATAATCCACTGTTAATGATCGCTTCCGCTTAGTTAATAATGTTTTGTTCAAACAGTGCATCATAGTGACTCCCTCCTACTCTCCGCACTCCGACGAGGCTTGCCAAGAGGACATGGGTGCATGTCAGGGTGAAAGGGACAATTGGAGGCACGAAATCACTCCTTGCACTCTGCCGCACAGGTTGGGGTTGCAAAAGGATGTGCTAGTTCCCTCACGCACCCTCCCTTATATATAGGGTCGGAGGTAGAGCCCTACTAGATTGGGGATCCTCCCAATAGGCGACCAATCCCCTACAAAGTAGGGTTGGTTTTCCTCAGTTTCCTCTTCTGAGTCCAAAGAAATCAACATCGGGCTTGCACACTCTCTGGATCGCGTGAAAATCTGAGAGGGAAAATCCCGTGTAACTCACAAAGTCCCACTCTTTGTCAGACTTATACGATGAGTTCCAGGCATCAGATCAAGATCCAACGGTTCCTATCTCATGTGATCATCCAAAAGGAAAATCCTTTTTCCTATTTTTAGAATAATTCCATATTTGGGAGATATATTGAGAAATTCATATCTCCTAAACCATAGCTCCTTTTTATCTCAAAATTTAAGGGAAACTCTGTCTTGTCTTTATCTAACTATTTCCCAAATTTAGGAAACAAATTCCAAAGGATGATAAGGCTTCCTTCCCTCACAAGTTATCTTTCAATTAATCCAAATTAATTAGTATTTCTTTTCCCTTTTGCCATTATCCTATTATTTTGGGTCCCTTGGGCCTCAAGAAAACCTAAAGGCATGAATTCCCATATTGGGGAATATCTACTTGCCTTTATCCTCATATCTATTTCTATTTCACATATTCTCCTTTCATTTAATCAAATCCTTTTCCTTTTTTTATTTCTCTTTTCTTTTCAATTGGGCTCAATGGCCAACAAATCCCATTATTAATCAATCAAGGCCATTTCACACGAAATCCATCACAAATCAAAGAAATAGATTTCATTTATTCTTTAAAAGTGAATTACACTTTTCATTACATACTTAGGAAATTGAGGTTATAACATCCTCCCCTCCTTATAGGAATTTTTCCCCCAAAATTCAAACAATCAAACAAACAAATCAAGGTATGTGTTCTCCATGTTTGCCTTCAACTCCCATGAAGCCTCATCCTCTCCATGGTGCCTCCAAAGAACCTTTACCATCTCTATATTCTTGCATCTGGGCTCTTTCACCTTGGTATCTAGAATCTGCAAAGGTGACTCAGGATAAGTCAGCTTCCCTTGAAGCTCAATAGGTTTAATGCTCAACACATGGCTCGAATCTTGCACATATCGCTTCAGGTTGGACATGTGAAACACGTCATGCATCATGCTATACTGAGGGGGTAACACCAAACTATATGCAGCTTCACCAATCCGTTCTAACACCTCAAATGGGCCCACATATCGGGGACTCAACTTTCCTCTATTCTTGGATATAGCTCAGAGCGGTCGGATTTTCAAAAACACATGCTCTCCTATAGTGAAATGCACATCAGTCCGCTTGGCATCAGCATGTGACTTTTGTTGATCCCGGGCTCTCTTTAGTCTTTGCTTGATCAAGGCAACTTTATCGACATACACTTAGAGCTCATATGACCTCAACAGGGTCCTCACACCCACATCATCCCAGTGAAGTGGTGACTGACACTGTCTCCTATACAAAGCTTCATATAGAGGCATCCCGATTCTGGCTTGGTAGTTGTTGTTGTAGGAAAACTTAGTTAAAGGTTAGTACTGCTCCAATGAGCCACCCCAATCAATCTCACAAGCTCTCAACATATCTTCTAATGTCTGAATCATCCTTTCTGACTGACCATCTGTCTAGGGGCGATAAGCGATACTAAACTTCAACCTGGTACCAAGTTCCTCTAGAACTTGCTTCCACAACTTGGAAGTAAAATTTGGGTCTCTATCAGAGATGATCGATCTAGGTACGCCATGCAAACACACTATCTCTCTGATATACAACTCAACTAGGTCTGACACCTTAGCAGTGGTCTTTAAGGCAAGGAAGTGTGCTGACTTGGTAAGACGATCTACTACGACCCATATCGCATCATGACCTTTCTTGGTCCGAGGTAGACCCACCACAAAATCCATGGTGATCTGTTCCCATTTCCACTCTAGAATCTCTATCGACTGTAAAAGCCCACCGGGTCGTTGGTGTTCAGCCTTCACCATCTGGCACATAAGACAGCTGGCCACCCATGCCGCAACGTCTCTCTTCATTCCTGGCCACCAAAAAAACTGATGTAGGTCCTTGAACATCTTAATAGTTCATGGGTGTACTGTGTATTTGGATCCATGAGCCTCTTGCAAGATACACTCCTTTATCGATGAATCCATCGGAACCCATATGTGGTTCTCAAACTTGATTCCTCTATCTATTCCCATTGAGAGACGAGTTTGTGGCTTCATCATCAAACCTTTCATCTTGTCTAGCTCTTCACTGGTTAATTGTGCTTCTATAATATCACTCAACAATTCAGATTGGATCTAGATATTATCTAATCCAACTTGATCTTCTAACGATTGTGGAGTCCACTACACCAGCTCCTCCAGGCTCTTCCACTGACTGGACAAAACAGCTGCACAATTAAGCTATTCACAACTCAAAGCATCATCCACGAAATTTTCCTTACCCGGATGGTAGGCGATGGTGAAGTTGTAATCCTTCATATACTCCATCCATCGTCACTATCGTAGGTTCAGGTTTCTCTGTGTCAGCAGGTATTTCAAGCTCTTATGGTCTGTGAAGATTTCAAAGGTAGCACCGTATAGGTAATTCCGCCATATCTTCAAGGCATGGATAATAGCAGCTAGCTCTAGGTCATGTGTCAGATAATTCACCTCATTGGGATTGAGCTGTCAGGAAGCATATGCAACCACGTGCCGATTCCGTTCCAACACACAGCCAAGTCCCATCTTGGAAGCATCAGTGAATATCATGAAACCCTCATTGCCAGAAGGTAGAGTCAACACTGGGGTGGTGGTAAGCTTCTCCTTCAACTCCTGGAAGCAAGCTTCACATATGTCAGACCACACAAACTTCACATCCTTTTGGGTTAACATGGTCAGCAGCAAAGCAGTCTTTGAGAAATCCTTGATGAAGTGACGGTAGTATCTGACCAATCCCAAGAAGTTGCGAATCTCAGAGGGGTTCTTTGGTGCCAACCAGTCTCAAACTGTCGATACTTTGGCTGGATCTACGATGATTGTTCCTCATGAGATGATGTGTCTAAGAAACATGACTTGTTCTAACCAAAACTCACATTTTGAGAACTTTCCAAAAAACTTATGCTTTCTCAGGATATCAAGGACTCTACCCAGGTGGTCACAGTGTTGGGCTAGGTCATCCGAGTACACCAAAATGTCATCTATGAACACTATCACAAAAGAATCAAGGAAAGGATAGAACACAATGTTCATGAGGTTCATAAAGACACTAGGTGCATTGGATAATCCAAACAGCATGACCACAAACTCATAGTGGCCATATCTGGTCTGGAAAGCCGTTTAAGGTATATCCTCACTCCTTACTCTCACCTGGTGTTATCCTGACCTCGAATCGATCTTGGAAAAGACTCGAGATGATTTGAGTTGGTCAAACAGATCATCTATTCTAGGCAAAGGATACTTGTTCTTAATGGTTGCCTAGTTGATCGTCCGATAGTCAATACACATTCGAAGTGACCCATCCTTCTTTTTCACAAAAAGGACTGGTGCTCCCCAAGGTGATGTATTGGGCCAGATAAAGCCTTTATCCAACAAATCCTACAACTGGGTTTTCAACTCAAGCAACTCTGCAGGGGCCATTCTATAGGGTGCCTTAGATATAGGGTTAGTCCGAGGAGCTAATTCGATGGAGAACTCTACCTCCCTCTCAGGGGGAATCCCTGGTAGATCATCTGGAAACACATCCACATACTCCCAAACCACCTCTATCTCTTCTAAGGATCACCCCTTAACCTCAGGTACAGTAACTATGGCTAAGTAGGCTCGACAACCCTTAGATAGCATTCGTTCAGCTTTCAAAGCAGACACATAAAGGCTAGTTGTCGCATCCCTCCTCCCTCGAATGGTGAAGTGTGGATAGCCGGTTTTCCTAATAAAAATCTTCTTCTCTTTACAGTCAATCTGGGTTCTGTAGGTGGAAAGCCAATCCATACAAATGATTACATCAAAATCATTCATATCGAGAAGGATGAAGTCAGTGGGAAGCTCATGGTTCAGATACTTAACTGTCATAACAAGGGTTTTCAAAAGAGAGGTATAAATACGACCACTCGGGGTTGTGATATCCAAAATGTAACCCAAATCCTTGATATCCAAACCAAGCATAGTTTCCAAATTTCTCGAAATAAAATTATTAGTAGAACCAAAATCAAAAAGTGCTTTTACATTTTGTCCCATGACTTCCAGTAAGCCTACATAGTTCATACCACATCAGAAAGCTATTACATGATCTACTAAACTAAAAGGAAAACTCTAGGGGTTATTACCCTCTATCAGCCAATTAGCATTCACATAAGCTTCTTCATTGTCGATGGCGAATACTCTAGCTTGTCTCCTCTCTCCAGCTGGAGGTACTCCGGCTGGTGCTCCTACTGGAGGTGCTGCAACTACTGGTTATGCTGCCATAGGTTGTAACCCCAAAGGTCCTCTTGGGTCGGGCTGAGGGTAGTTGGTGATGAAGTGTCCTTCTTGTTGACATATGAAACAAACTTTCTTCTCAAAGTGACACTTCCCAGGATGTGTCCATCCGCAGGTGTGACACTGCTAGAGGTGACCACGAGGCTTGCCTTTGTGCCCATGCTTGCTTTTGTTGTGGTTGCGTCCTTGTCCCTTCTTGTGTTCATTCCTCTGCCCTTGAGCTCCTTCAATGAAACCCAGGTATCCTTTGGAGGGATTCTGTGCATGCATCACCATCCTTTCCATGTCCAAGGAGGTGTTGTAGGCTTCAGAGAATGTCTTCAGATTACTAGCCATCACATGGGGCTTGATGGCAGGGTGCAAACGCTCTATGAAGTGGTCTGCCCTCCTTTCTTCATCCATCATGTGACTGAAATGTTTCAGGATGCGGAACTTGCGAGCAAAGTCCGCAACTGACGAGCTTCCTTGTGTCATGTTAGTGAACTCTCTTTCCTTCTCCTTCTTGGATGAGACGGGGATGAATCTGGCACTGAAGATGGTCTTAAAATCGGTCCATGCCATCGGTTCTTCACTTAGGTCTCTTCCCGTGATATGGTTCTCCCACCATATCTTGGTTGCACCTTCCAAAAGCTTTGTAGAAAACAGAACCTTCCTGTTTCGCTGCACTTCAAGCATACATAATGCATTCTCGACTGCAAGCAGCCAAACTTCTGCCTTGTCGACCACTTCAGACTTATCTTCACCCTAGAACTTCTCGATGTTCATCTTGACGAAGTCTAAGATGGTGGCTCCCAGTCGAGGACGAACAAGTAATGGCTCGCCATTCTCATCTCTAGTTATGTCCCTGAGGCCTAAGGCATGGATAGGCTCAGTCATCCATTTCTGTTGCTCCATCCACACTGCATTCATAGTGTGGACTACCATATCCGGTTCCAGACCACCAGCCTGGTCCTCCTCCATCTAGGCTACCTCCTCGTACACATGTTGTTCCACATATACCGGTCACTCCTCTTATTCAAGGTTGTTGAAGGGTATTGGTTCATGGTTGGGGGCCTCATGTGCAGTTTCTTTAGGTCTCTTTCTCTTCTTTGAGGTTTCACCACCATGGTTCCACTTCCTCTTCTCAGAAGACCCATTCTCTTTGCGGGGAGGCCCACCACCATTGGTGGCAACCGGGATAGACACAATCTTTGTACGAGCCATCTACATAAGCACACAAACAGACCTTTAGTCTATACTTAACTATTTATACTTATGTCGATGACATCTTAATTATGTATCTTTTATTAATTTGGTGGAGGATTCCTTAAACCTTATCGACCTTACCCATACCTCAAGAGGGTGAGGAAGAGAGAAAAAAACCCTAATCCTTAAAATCCTTAACATAATTTGAGTTGAGAAGGGATGAACAAGATGAGAGAGTCCTAAAGGTATCTTATTTTGAGTCAAATCCTAGGACATTGGCTAGGAAGTCACACAATCTGGGAGTCCTCGTATTCCGACTAGCGGTGCGGAGGAAAATATTGCCAGCCCCCAGACGTGATCATTTTCTAGACACATCTGTCTTTCGGAAAATCCTCTAATAACTCCCTTGGTTCTATAGAATTTGTAAAAATTAATAATTATTAAAGATTAAATGAGGAACTTATGCTCTGATACCAAATGTAACGACCCCGCCTCCCGGTAACTCCCAATTAAAGGAGACCAAGAGGTCAGAGCTGTTATCAGAATAAACCAGATCAATGGTTCGACAATTAATCAATAATAATTATGAAATTCTACCAACTAAACTGAAATTTGGTATAAAATAAAGTTTTGCATACCTTTTAAAAACTTTGGAAATCTACTTCTATCTACAACTTGGATCTATTCTATCTAATCCTCCTTGCACTTTATCTCTTATTTCCGCAATGTGTCAATTTACTGTTTGTTCATTTCAAGGTTGCACCTAAAACGCTGACAAACAAAATGTCGGTTAGCATATCAAAATATGCCGGTATGTGGGGACAACCAAAAGTTCACAAATATGGCTAACAAACTAATTATCACAACCAAGGTAATTAACAAGTCAATTTACCTTTTCAATGTGTCAATCTCCATCGCTTTTTCCCTAACCCTGGAATACCCTCTCTAGGGTTTGACTTAAGGGCACCTTCTCAATCCTGAGCTTGGTGCCTGTGGTCACCTCTCATGGAGCCCATTAGTCATGCAACATAGACCACCTTCTCATTCCCGAGCTTGGTGTATGGGGTCACCTCTCATGGTGCCCATTGGTCTTCCCTCCTAGTCTTGACCTTTCAGCATCATTCATCAGGGTGGCATGTAGGTGCGAGAATACACATTTATATTACAAGTGTGATAATCATAGTGACTTTATAATATGCAAGTATGAACATGCAACTGATAGGTTGCATTCAATGCGATTAATCATTCGGAAAACCTTCAGGAAACTAATGCAATTAATCATAATTAACCACATACATATCAAGATGACTTGAATGTAGAAATAATTCAACCAATCAAGAAACCAAGCAAGCACACCCAAGTTGATTCTAAAATAGGCATCCAATTTTGTTCTATCATTAATCATGTCATCATGATCTATTAATCCTAGTTGTTTCCTAGGGTTATTAGTCCTTTTTAGGGTTTTGATCACAATTAGGGTTCCACTTCATTTTTATTACTTTAAACCCTAATTTTATAAAATCACTTACAAACCCTAATTATTTCATCTTTCCATCATAAAAGATTCTAAGATCATCTTTTAGCAACATGAAACCCTAATTTCAGATTATAAGTACTTTTCTTTTCTTTTTCTCTTATTTAGGGTTTCTAAGCATATTAATCATCATATTAGGTTTAAAACCCTAAACCTTTCAATTTCATCTTCAAAATAGGTTAAAATCCATCTTTATCATTAAACAAGTTAATAATTCTCGAATTAACTTATTTGCAAGATTAAATTTATCCTTTATCATCAATTAGGGTTTCTAACCACAATTAAATACTTTTTCCATCAAAATTATATACTTTTGCAAAAGGATACTGTAATGGCCTCGCCTCCCAGTAACCCCCATTTAAGGGAGACCAAGAGGTCAAAGCCGTTATCCCAATTTCCGGATCAAAGGTTCAACAAATAATCAATAATAATTACCAAATTCTACTAAACTAAACTGAAAGGCTGTAATAAAAATTAACTTTTGGTATAACTTTGAAAAACTTGGATCACTAAACTTCTATCCATATGAGAGAATATTCTAAACAATCCTCCTTGATCGTTAATCCTCATTTAATGCCACATATGCCACTTTACTATTTGTTCTTTTCACTTGAACCTAAAATGCCGACAAACAAAACATCGGTCAGCATAAAGATGGTATGTGGGGGAAACAATAATCGTGCAATTAATAACAACATATTGCAGTCAATTACAGTTTAACAACCAACTTTACATTTTAAATATAACTACACGATCCACACATACCCTGTCCTCTACGCTATCCCTACAGTGGACCTGGATGCTACCTTCCTTATGGTAGATCCCCATTAAACCCCTCATGATCCTACGTAACTGGTGAATCAGTTTCTAGGGTTGAGTCACATGGCACTACCCATAGGTAGCCCACTCCTTAACTCATGGTGTGCTAAAGAGTCTCATGGCACTACACGTGGGTAGCCCGATTTCTAACTCATGATAACATAGACCGTGCTCTAGGTTACCCTTTTTAGCATTTGCAAAGCCACAAAGGAGGACCCAGATCTAAGCCGGTTATATACGTATTTATGGTGATAATCATAGTCACTTTATAGTTGCATGAAATAAAAGTCATCCAAGCAATTTATTTCGAACAACAGATAAAATCTCCGAGAATCGTCGTGAAGCTAAGGCGGTTAGTCATAAACATAACCACATATCTGTCAGGCTGATTCGAGATAGAATAATCCAATCAAGAAATCCAAATCGGCAAGCAAGTACATTATGAGATCTTGCAATATGCATACAATTCCTATCATTGATCATGCCATCAAGATCTACTAAACCTAGCTCACTTCCTAGGGTTTCTAGTCCACTTTTGGGGTTTTCATTGCAATTAGGGTTTCCCTTCATCTCTTTCTATTTTAAACCCTAATTTTATACAATTACTCACAAACCCTAATTATCTCATCTATGCACCATGAAAGATACTAAGGTTATTTTTTAACAACATATAACCCTGATTTCAGAAAAAACATAATTAACCATCAATTAAGTCCATTAAACCTCTTTTACATTAAAGCTACCATTTTATCCTTTTAATACATGACAAGATCATTATGCTCATTTATCATCAATTCATAGTTCATTATGGTATAATTCACATATGAACTCTATTTGTCATTAATTCTACCTTTCTCCATTAGAAAATCCTAATTACTACATTAAGGGTATTTATCCACAATTAGGAACTTTTATACTTGAAATAGCTTAGAATTATCATATCTCAACTTTAATCATGATTTTGAACAATTAAGGCCATTAAGAGTCACATTTACTAATATTAGGGTTTTAAGGCCCATTAAAGCATATTTATGCACATGAAACTCTAAATTAACCAATTACGTGCAAAGTTCATCCTTTTTGTTATCAATATACCTTTTTACAATTAATAGGTTAATATCAACTTTAATCATCCATTAAACCCTACTAAATGCATTAATCAACTCAAAATAGGATTTTCTTAATATTTAATTCATTAAAGTTGATAACTTACACTACTTTTCGAATAGAAAGAGGAATTAGCCTCAAAAACCAATTTTAATGTATTCCTCCCGTTTTTCTGAGAAATTTTCATATTTTATGTGTATCCATCCGAGCTACCGATATTTAAATACGATTTTTGCAAGATATCACATACCAGAGCCAATCAGAGGGTGCCACGTCGCCTCTATCATGCAAAGTTGCTTGCTGTTTGGAAAACATTTTGAAAAGTCAATTTTGCCCCTTGTTTAAGTCAGGGTTTCTTCAGCCCGTGGAGGGTAAAGCGGTCCAATGACAAGCCCGTCTTCTTCAACCTCACGACGGTGCTGCTGCCTCCCTAGTCGTGCCTTGTGCAACTCTGTCTCCCTCTTCTGGACTCCGAAGGCCACCGGTGCTGGTCCCCCTTGATCTGCCACCTCCGTCTGCACTTTGGGGCTCCACTCAACTCACGGCCAGCTTGGCCAGCTTGGGCAGGGAAGCTTTACAACCTGTGACTGTTGTTGCAGCCGAGCGGGTGCTACTACGCCCGGGTTAGGGCAGGGCTACGATGGCAAAGCTGCCTTCCGGTATTATGGAACGTCATGTTTCCCTCGAAACTCCTTCTTGTAGCCTCGTGGCTTCGTGATCATGCAGCTTCTCTTTAGTTAGGGTTTATGGATGAAACCATGGAAGAATAGGACAGAACGATGCGTGGGATCTTCTGGACTCGGCCCAAGGTCTTACCCCTTATATAGGGGAGGGTATCCACACCCCAGTATGCTTTCCCGCGAAGCACACAAGTCCAACTCTAAAAAGGAACCACATTCCTTCATCATGAAGAAATCTTCTCTCTCTTCCTTATCTTCTTAGATATCTATATTCTTTGGAAATTAGGAATTCGAAATATTACCTCTTTTCTTCTCTTTGCACTTGGCTTTTAATTCATTTGTCACGAAATTATATTTTCTTTTAATAGAAAATACCACCTCTTTAACAAAACTACAAAATCCATTCATTATGCATCATAATATCATCTTATTTTATATTATTGGTATTTTCTCTTTCTTTTTCTCCATTGGGGCTCCTTGGACCCCAAGAAACTCTAATATTTCGAAATTCCTTTATAAGGACACTCATTATCCTTCTAGATGCATCTATATTCATTATTTCACATTGTCTTGTTTATTTCTTATTAAAATATCTCTTTTTGAGGATTTCTCTTTATCTTTCTTTTTATTTTCCTCATTGGCATTCCATTTAACATTAGGAATCCTTTGGATACGAAAATTCATCAAGGGTAACTCAATTATACCTCTTTCCACTTATTTTCCACATTTTATCATTGTTTTCAATTTCTTTCTTAATAAAGACATACTTAATTGATCTTTTCTTTTCTTGTTGCATTATCTTTGCAACTTTGGACTCCTTGAGACCCAAGGAACCCAAGAGGCATGAAATCCAACTTTGGATTATCTTCTTTTGCCTTCTAGAGGTTTCTACATCTTTCTTTTCTCAAAAACTCAATTATTCATTTACTAATTGAATTTCCTTGTTATTGGGCCCTATAGCCAATATAGCCCACAAAACAACCAACAAGGCAATTGTGAATGAAATCCATCTAGGAAAAACAAATTATATCATTATTTGTTCAAATATCTTTAATATGAGAAATTACATTTCTCACCAAATGAACCCAAAAGTTGGGGTTGTAACATCTTTCCCCTCTTATAGGAATTTTGCCCTCAAAATTCCATCAAGCAAACAAACAATTCAGGATAAGACTTTTCCATGTCCATCATTGGCCCCTATGTGGCTTTTCCCTATCCATGGTGCTTCCAAAGAACCTATATCATCACATATTCTTTTCTCTGAGTTCTTTCACCTTGGAATCTATAAACCTCACAGGTGACTCAGGTCATTTCAGCCTCCCTTGGGGCTCACTAGGTTCATTGCTCTGCACATGGTCTGGGTACCTCACATAGTCCTCTAAATTGGACACATGGAACTCTTCACACATCACATTATCCTGAGGGGTAAGGGCAAAACTTAACCTTCTCCACCAAACCATGTCAAAAGAACCCATGCATCGGGGACTCATCTCTTTTAGCTATAACTTAGAGGGGTCATATTTTCATGCCACATATTCCCCCACAATGAATTGCATGTCAGTCTACTTTGCATCAGCTTAAAACTCATGTCATCCTTGGGCTCCTTTCAGCCATTGCATGTTCAAAGCAACTTCATCTGCACACATTGTGGTCCTTTCTTGACCTTCGCGAGGTCCCTTCACCAACATCATCTTAATGAAGTGGTGACCGACACAACCTCCCTTGTAGAGCTTCTTTACATGCCGATATTGGCTATGGTGGTTATCATCACATCTTACTGAAGACAAGAACTATCTCCATGTATCACCTTGAATGAGCACACATGCTCTCATCAGACCCTCTAGTCTGGATCTTACTAACCATTAGCTAGGGTGATAAACTGTACTAACATCGAGTTCTTCATGTATCTACTTCCACCTTACGGAAGTGTATCTTTAGGTTATACTCAAGAACTTTAGAACTCGCATCATGGTGTAGTTGAACCATCTCTCTCATATGTAGTCCAACCAAATATGTCACTTGATAGTACTCTTTCTTTCTCAAGTCATATAGGTAAGGAGATCTACCATAACCCATATTGCATCTTGACCTTTCTTGGTCTAGGGGAGACTTACCACAACATCCATAGTGATGAACTCCCATTCCTTCTCCAAGATTCTTAACTTCTATATCATTACATTGGGTTATTGGTGTTCATCCTTTACCTCCATCTTAGGCATCCAAAGTACTACTGTCACTTACTATCTTTGTAGTACCAAGGTGTATCACGATCTCCTGTATGTCATGATTCCTCAAGATCGATTCCTCAGAAACCCTAACCCACTCTAATCGGGGTTTCATCACCTTCCTTTTCAGAGAAGTGCATTTGTGGTTTTACAACCATGCTTTCATTGCATCAACGCCTAAGCTGGATAACAAAACAATAACTAACTTGTTAACAGATTTTGTTACATCTGGGTGTTAGCTAAACTTATCTCTCTTCAAACATAGGATTAACCTGACCACATTTTCTAGCCTCTGGCTAAACTAGGCAGATGCATCTCATCCAGAGCGTCCATTACCACTTCACATCCTTAGGTGTTAGGCAATGTTGAAGACATATACCTGATGGAGCTTCCACTTACGTGGAATTGTGTGCACCAACTAAAAATCCTAAAGATAGTAAGTATTTAGGTTTAGCCTTGCATATACTAGATAGAGAACTCCACCCACGTATGCTAGGATACGTGGAAGTCTTATCGTAGTATAGTTAAGGGTCGAATCCACAGGACAACAGTCTTATTGCAAGCAACAAGATGGAAAACGTTGGAATTTCACTTAGTTACTTAATAGCAGGTATTTAAATCGAAAGTTTGGTTTTGTTGTTTTAAACTAAGAACATGCAAAGTAAAGAAAGCAAGTAAATCTAAGGATTTAAACTATGATAGAAGTCACTAAGGTGTGATCGGTTTTTCACCACCACTACACATGGATCAACACATGCAAAGCAAAACATAACCTGCAAAAAGAGTCTAGTCAGTTAGTATCTTTGTAGACTTAGCTTCCTTTTGGAGAGCTAACTATGAGAAGTGCGGGAATGTTGCAACGCCATCCATTCCCGAACAAATGGTCACTTACTTTGCATCATTCCCCTTGCGAAGTGTGTTCCTCGACTTACCAAGGTTGCACTTCCATATGTCAACTGATTCCATTTCATAGTATGAAAGTGCAACAAATGATAGTGAGTTTACTCCACTCCTTGAGATACACTTCTAGATACCGAAACAGATGCATGGTGGATACATGCACCAAGAACCAACATACAAACGAGTTTCAAATCTAGTAGTACAAACATAGACAATTCATACTGAAAGATAAAAGATAACACAAGTTGGTGATCAAGCAACAAGCATTCATTAAACGTTTGATGTTGAACCGAGAAGGTAAAAACTCTATATTGCAAACTATGGATTACATTTACATGATATGAAAGCATGGGTAGAGGGGCTACTCCCCGCACCCTAGTGAGAGAGACTACTCACTCATGACTAGGACAAAGAAGGAGGCAAGAAGAGAGAGAGAGAGCATCATCCCCACAAAGGAAAGAGGAAAGTCAACCCCTTGGAGAGAGAGAAACGATCCACCAGCTTCACATGTTGCTTGATGACGAGATCTCCCTCTTCCCACCTTCTTTGGCAGAGAGAGAGAGAAAGTAGGTTTGAGATGTGGTGTGGGTCTCAGACCGGCAGCCCCTAGGCGGAGGATGGAAGTCGGATTTGCTCTGGAGTGATTGAGGCAGCCTTTGGACGTCTGAAAACTCCTCCCTTGGTGGAGGACCCTTGAGGTCTTATTTATAGGCCTTAAGTGAGGTCCAAATGGTCTTTACCTATTTGGGCCCTGAACCCGTTTGCCCTTGCCTCCATGCGGTCTCCCGGATCGTTTGGTTTTATGCGGTCTCGAGACCGTTTGACCTTATGCGGTCTTGAGACCGTTTAGCCTTCATGCGGTCTCGGGACCGTTTAGCCTTCATGCGGTCTCGGGACCGTTTAGCCTTCATGCGGTCTCGGGACCGTTTGGCCTCAAACGGTCTTGGGATCATTTGGGGCTTTTGTAATTTTTTTGTGTTTTTCTACAAGGATAAAGAAGAGAAAAGTTAATCAATTGATGTGTCAACAATAAGGTAAAAATTTAATGATTCTATCTAATTTATGTAAGAAAGAGTATGGAAAACTAAGGAAAACTAATAAGATAACATCACAAAATGGGAGGTTATCACCCCCCCTAACTTAGAGTCTAGCTTGTCCTCAAGTTAGATAGAGCTAAGGCATGTAATGGCGAGGCGATTTTATTTAATTAGGATTTCCATACTTTTGCTTCAATTCTCAACCTGAGTTCTCCTAAGGTCATATCGGGTCGTATTGCTTGCCTCGACTCTTTCAGGTTTCGAGAGTTGCTTGGGTCTCAAGTTTCTTCCGTATCTCGTAGCTCGCATCAGGACCACCTTTATTCTATGCATGTTGTTGACTCTAATCAGCTTTATACCTCTCTGAAGGACCTACTGGAAGCTAGAGAGGGTATGAGGGTTGGCTAAAGGCTTGAAGTGAAACTCCCCCTTCAAGTGGGGGAGGGGTTGTCAATGCTTTTAGGGTCTCACTACCGGGCATGACACATCTGCCTTTGTGAGGGCAGCTGAATGTACCGGCCGGGTGAGTCCTTTATAAGCCTTTCATATATTTAGATACCTTAGGATTTCACTACCGGGCACGACACATCTGCCTTTATGAGGGCAGCTAAATGTGCCGGTCGGGTGAGATCTTCATTGGTTCTTTATATAGATCCTTATTTATGGCACAACTCTCATAATTTTATTCGACTCTCTGGCTTTTATTCGAAGACTCGCAGGCTTGGGATTTGGGGTTTTGTTCGGGAAATTATTTTGGGCGGCCAAGCCTCTTTTATTTTGAAGAGAGGAAAGTTGTTCTTAGAGTTTTTCAACATGCACTTTTTTTTTGGTCCACTTGTGGAACTTCTTGATTTGGAAGTTGCCTGATGCCCCTCTCATCCTTGAGAGCTTGGCTTATTTCTGCCTTGATATAGACCTGTGAAGAGTCCAAAGTAAAATTGAAATAAAAGCATAAAAACCAAAAGTGAATGTAATTTATTAATTCGCCATTATATGCCTATAAGCTAATCTTGTTATTGCTTTTGAGGAAAATTTGGATTCTAAGTTAGCAGGGGATGTCCTTTCCAAAAGGGGTGTTACTTATTATGCACATGATTTATTTTAATGTAAAATGCAAGTTTTATGTAGGGAAAAAAAATGAGTGAAAGGAGAGAGTAGAGTTGGAGAAGGATTGAAAAATGATACCTCGCCCTTGTCGAATGTACTCCCCCCCCTAACTTATCATTCACTCTGTCCTCAGAGTGTCAAAGTGATAGGTTGAGAAGCGCATTGACAAGGGCATTAGGCTTCTGTGAGTCCTTTGTTCGCTCCATGAGTTCGTAGAAGAGTTGCTGCAAACTTTCCACGGAGGGCGTGGTAATCCACATCTGTCATGTCCTCTACTGGTTTCTGGAGGACCAAAATGGAGTACATCCAGTAGAGGACGTGGAAGCCACAGTCATTGGATTGGTGAATTTGCTGGGGGCACTTGTGGCTGAAGGCTGGGGGTTTGAAGTGTTCTTTATCATACGCCCGTGTGTGCAGACTCAAAAGATCATGTAATTTGTCAGCACACTCCTTTGCCACCTCCTCCGTTGGCGTCCTTGGTGTCGTAGTGTATACTCTTTGCTCTGGATCGTACTGGCTGTCGGAATTGTTGTAAATTATTGTTGTTCCTTCATGTAGGTTAGTTTCCAGTAGCATCCAGTGTTCTTGATGAAGGAAAGGAAGCATGATGAACTTTGGAGTTGTATGTTGAAGATAGGAGATGAGTGTCTCCATTGTTCCAAAGTTCTTCAGCCCTAAGAGATCATCCTTCAGGTAAGCTGACACCATGTATACTGTGGGATGCCTCCGTCCGAGTAAGTATTGATAAGCAGTCATCAAACTTACTGAAAGAGAACCTTTAAGTTGCACGGTTTCTCGGAGGCAATCTGCCATAACTATGATATCTTTATCTATAAAGACAAGATCTTCGTTTTCGGCATAGAGCCTTGACATAATAAGTCGAAGTTCATTGTCTGAAAGACTCTTGCAGGTTTCTAGATCAAAATTGGGAAATGATGGTTCGATGGCAGATAGGGGCACCATTTTTGATGGGGATCTCTTGATGGCTGCCCCCGTTATCAAATCTATTTGTCCTTTATCTTGGGCCAGATCGAAGTCGTAAGGATGCCATCTACTTTTCTCAGGGACCTTGGTCGGCTGCTTGTCTCTTTCCAACTCCTGTAGTGTTTGTCTGAAGGGTCTCCTTTTCGGACGTTGGATTTCTGAAAAGAGGTAGCGAGGGACGTCATCTATCGCCATAGTAGGGTCGTTGAAGAACCTTCTATCGCAGATAAGTTCCATGGCGTAACGCCCTTGCAGGGAGTGAAAATCTTCATTCATGAGCTCTGTGAAGAGAACTTGTTGATTTAGCACTAGTATGTGTCGAATGATGTAAAAAGCGTTGTCCCCAGAGCCTTCGGCAGCTTGGGCAAGTGGGTTAATTATTTGGAACCAGGGTTGGCTCCAACCCTGGTGGAGAGACGGGCATGCGGCCCAGATGAGTTTAAGAAGCCGGAAAGGGATGCATCTTGCCTCCCCGGCTTCAATTGCAGCGAAGTTAATTATACCGGCCTTTAGATCACTGACACAGAAATTGTACACTTTGGCATCGCGGGTGACAGTGTCCACAATCATGAGCAACCAGTGACTAGAAACTTGGAATGGCACGATTATATATCTAGCTTTTCTTGCGATCCCCCTGTGCAACCTCTCAATGGATTTGTGATGTAGTTCTTTGTACAATAAGCACAAACTCAGAGCGGGTGAGGCGTTGAGAACTGGTTGTTGTCGCTTGGAGCTTCTGTAGATCTCAATAGAATTTGAAAGGAGAGCACAGAAGATCACCATCTTCACCATAGATTGAGGTTAGAGAATTGAGCGGAAATCTTTGCGTGTCAACTTGCGTTGAGTCTTTCTGTTGATGTAGATAAGATCTCCCCCTTCTTTTGCATCATCTACTATAGTGTTTAGGATGAAGATATCCTGTGCATCTAAGGTGGAGATGGCCGCCATATCTAAGTCGTGCATCTTGTGAGGTAGAGGTGGTGGTGGGGGTAGCTCTTGAGGAGGAGGTGAAGAAGGCTGCTCTGAATCATCCCTGTATTGTTGCAGAGCTTCATCTTTGTCAGAATCAAAAGGAGTATCTAGGTCTTCGTCTGTATCTAGTTGTACGCGTTCGGATTCTTCTTGATCTGGGGGAAAGGGCACCGAGGGTTCAGGTGCAAAAACTTGTTGAGCTGTTGTTCGTGGTAGACTGGTGTTGGTTCCCATTAGACACTGATGGAACTCAGCAAAAGCGACTTCTTTTGCAGTCTCCCCCAAAGATCCCATGGCGGAGTAGTCTAGGAATTGGTCCCCATAAGATATGTTTACGTGCTCATTGTGAGCAGGGGATTTAGGATCTGTGTCACCTTCTTGGTGATCTTTCTGTTGTTCTTGTTGTGCTCCTCGGCTGGGGTCCTCCCCAACCTTGTCTGGGCCATCAGAATCATCATCTGAGGAGGTACTGTTGTTGGAGTCAGCCGAGGAATCAGAATCTTCATCCGCATCTTCATCGTCTTCTTCGTCATCCGATGCTGATTTGTCTGTTGTTTTCTTGCGTGCTGCCTTTTTGCACAGACGATGGATGGATTGTAGTTTGTCATATGCCACTTTCACATGCTCGTGTGTCTCGAGCAGTGCGTCGTGGGTTTCCTTCAGATCGGAGTAGCATCCTTCAGCAGAGAGGAGTCGTGCTGTAAGGTCAGTCACCTGAACTCTTAGCTGATTGAGTTCAGTATTGGATGACTTCTCTTGGCGATTATTGAGCTGTGTGAGGGTTGTGTTGATGTCATCCAAGCGCGTGCTGAAGACTTTTTGTTGCTTCGTGAGCTCACAGAGGGTCTCCGGCAGAGGTTGAGTCTGCGTAGAGATCCTATCAACCTGCTTTGCCAATGCTTCATGCTGGCGTTTTACTCCATGGACCAGCTCGTTCAAGGGTGTGCAATGGTCGTTGATATGATCGACTTGCTTGGCCACTATGTCCTGTCATTGCTGGATTCCTTGGAGGATGCTTGGCATGGCGCGGTTCTACTCATCAATCTTGGCGATTTGTTTTGTGAACCCTGCACACAAGAAAAAAAAGAATTTAATATGTTAGAAGGGTCGGTGAGGAGGTTTCGGTTGGTGTCGAATTGACGTCTGAATTCCTCACCGACGTTAGCAGAAGGGACCCCAGTTATTGAAGGGTGGGGCGGCTGGGGTCGGGGTGGAATGGTGGTGGTAGTGTTGTGCGGAAAAGACACTGCTGGAGGTCCCGCGAACTGCGTGGTGACTGTGGAAGGGGTCACCAGCGGTGTCGGGGTGGTGGCAGATGAGAAGGGAGGTGACATACCCGGAGAAAAGAGTGTGTCTGGGAATGTTGATGGAAAGACGGTGGAGGTGAAGGAGGTGAATTCGGGCGTTGCAGTGGATAATGAGGTGCCCAAAGTGAAGAAGTGTGGGGGTGATGGTATAGTTGTGGAGAAGGGTGATGTGGAAGGTGGTGGAAGAGTGGTTGATTGTTGAAAAATGGAGGATGGTGGGGTGGTGGATGGTTGGGTGGTGGTAGAAGTAAGTTCAACATTTAGACTCATTATGAAAGAGTCTAGTGATGAGGTGGTGATTTGTTCCTCTGGGGGGGTGGGTTCTGATTCTGGGCGGGGTTTTGATGTTGGTGTCCCCGACAACTCTTGTGCCTGTAAAAGCCTTCTGGAAGGTCGTTTGGCAGGAATTTTTGTTGGTTTTGCTGTCAGGGCTGTTATGATAAGCTCCGTCTGTCCCACTGTTGCTTTCTTTTCGGCGATTTTGACCGAAGATATGAGTTTTGCAAGCTCGTCATCTGAGAATAGGAGCTTGTTCTTGTCATAATCAGCAAGTTCTGGTAGTGGGATCAACGTTCTGAAAGATTTTGCTTCAGGGCAGAAGACATAATGTAGCTTGCCATCCTTTTCTTTTATGATGAAGGAGTTCTTTAAAGTTTGTTCGTTGGTAAGGATGTCTCCCTTTGTTTGTGTGCATCTGGGTAGAAATCTATCCATCTTAAGGTATTTGATAATAGATGTGATATGACCATCCATGCAAATTTCTTTCCCCAGGGCGAAAGCTGATAGTTTTTGGATCATAAGACGTCCAATGTTGACTGGCATCCCATTTAGGATGGACCAGATAACAAAGAGGTCTGATATGATTACATTTCCTCCTTCTGACCTGGGGAAAAGTGCACCAGCAAGGATTTTGTGAAGTGTGCGCACAAAGCCCGATTGAATGTTTGAGGCTTTGCATGTTTTTGCCTCATAAATTGGTATCCCCGTTAAGGATTTCCAGAAGTTGTGTTTGTTGAACTGGGGGTTGTCTATGGAAATAGCCGTGGTTTTCTTTAGTTGCTCCTGGTTATCAATGAAGATTTCATTCAACATGTGTTCTATGATGACAACTCTGTTGCCAAAAAGCTTGGTGACCAACCTACGGTCGCCTCCATCCCGTGTTCTATCCATATCATTTACTGCTTCTTTTTCTAGGAATGTGAAGAATTCCATTGTAGGTTCAACATAGGAGGTCTCAGCGACAAAGCAGAGTCAGGATAGATTTGAGTTATCAAGCAGTGTGAGGATTCTATTGTAAATCCCCATCTTCATAAGTATGTTGGGGCATATATATTTTGTTGTTTTTAGAGTTTGTTTGATGGATGGAAGGGTATGGATGTGAAGGTTTTCTGGTGGTGGTGTTGTGGTGGTGATGGGAGGAAAGATAGGGACGGTGATGGTGGTCGGAGTGGTGGTAGTGGTTGATGGAATCAAACCTGCTAGGGTTTTCTCCCTAGCAGTGGTTGGGTGAACCTACTTTCGTGCCCTCATCTTAGGTTGTGGTGCGGAGGTGGTTGCCTGAGCCTTTCGCTTTCCCTTTGATTTTTTTGTAGGGGATTCTGCCTCAGGTGTAGGTTTGTATTCTGAGCCTTCATCGTCATCGGAAGATATTTCTTCCACTTCCTCTTCAGGTGCCTCTGCTAGACATGTGTTGATCCGGTCAATTTCACATAGTACTTCCAAGATCTTGACATTTTGTGGAGCCTTCCCAGTCTTGTTGTAGTTTTTAACGACCTGATGGAGCTTGGCACGGTCTTCTCGGAGTTGCTCCTCAGTCCAGAAAGGGACATCTTCGGTTCCTGTTGGTTGCTTTGCTGGTGATGCCATTTCTGAAAGGTGGAAAATCATGGGTAAGAACAACATGTATAGAAAAGAATTGGATTTTTATTTGTGTTTATTTGGTTTTATGTGTATATATTTTTTTGTATTTTTAGAGATTATGGAAAGCAAAATGGTTTCAGGATCATTTGGTTCCAAACGGTTTGAAGACCGTTTGGTCCCAAACGGTCTTCCAAACGGTCTGAAGACCGTTTGGTGCCAAACGGTTTGAAGACCGTTTGGTCCCAAACGGTTTGAAGACCGTTTGGTGCCAAACAGTTTGAAGACCGTTTGGTGCCAAACGGGCACCAAACGGTTTTGAAGACCGTTTGGTCCCAAACGGTTTGAAGACCGTTTGGTGCCAAACGGTCCTTTGTTTAAACAGTTGCAAGACCGTTCGGAGCAGACTGCCAGGAAGACGAATGGTTTGGTCGTTCGGCAGAAAAGGACGGTGGGAAGGAGGCCGAGGCTCGCCCGTCGGCGGCGGCGATGGCAACAGTGGCAGAGATATCCGCGAGAAGCTAGTTCTACCTGCAGCTGATGGTGAAGGTGACGATGGTGGCGGGAGAGAAGCTGGAGGAGAGCGACGAGGGGTGAGTAGAGAAGCGGAGCCGCACGAAGACGACGACGAGGTTTCAGGTGGTGACGAAGATGGTGGTGGGAGCCGGAGGTGGTGATGGTCTGATCGAGAGAGCAATGGTAGGCGCGGGAGAGATGAGAAACTGGAATGAAACAATGAGAGTGAAAAAAATAGAGATTCTAGAAGAAAGGAAGGAGGGCTTGGGGTGGTATTTATAGGAAACGGGGGTTTGACCTGATAAAAACCCAAGGTCAAATGGTTTAGCGACCGTTTGGACTCCAAACGGTTTCAAGACCGTTTAGTTCCAAATGGGTTGAAGATCGTTTGGTCCCAAATGATTTCTAGACCGGTTGGCTTCAAACGGTTTCAAAACCATTTGGTTCCAAATGGGTTGAAGACCGTTTGGTCCCAAACAGTTTCGAGACCAAACAGTTTCAGGGCCGTTTGATAAGGTTAAGGTCGAACGGACAAAAGTAAAATTATGAGATTTTTTTGTATATTTTCATTTTATTATTTTTTAATGTTTTTTTGGTTATATGAATTGTTATATTTTTAGTAACCTAAAAAGACAGAAAATAAAAGAAGAAACTCAGATCTTGGGTTTCCTCCCAAGTAGCGCCTGGGTTTTACGTCGCTGGCTCGACGAATCTTTGATGTTGTTATGTTGATGTTGTGGGGTCTTTAATTTCAATGGTTTGTCTCGACCTTTTATCTTCCGGAGTGTAGTATCTTTTTAAACAGTGACCATTGACCGTCCTTTCTCCTCCGTTGTTGTCTATAATAATGGCAGCTCTAGTTGGGTAAATATGTTTTATAGTGAAGGGCCCGGACCATTTTGTTCTGAGTTTTCCAGGAAATAACCTGATCTTGGAGTTGAAAAGGAGCACTTTGTCGCCAACGGTGATATCTTTTCTCTTGAGATGACCATCGTGCCACATTTTTGTTTGCTCCTTATAGATTCTGGCACTGTGATAGGCAGTCATTCAGAGTTCTTCTAACTCCTGCAGCTGGAGTTGTCTATGCTCTCCTGCACTTTTAAGATCGAAGTTTAATTGTTTGATGGCCCACCAAGCTTTATGTTCCAGCTCTATTGGTAGGTGACATGACTTCCCGTACACCAAACGGAACGGGGTTGTTCCGATTGGTGTTTTATATGCAGTTCGGTATGCCCAAAGGGCATCAGGAAGTTTGGTGGACCAATCGGTGCGGTTTCTGTTCACCGTCTTTTCAAGAATCGCTTTTAATTGTCTATTAGATACCTCTACCTGACCACTAGTCTGTGGATGGTAAGGTGTGGCGACTTTGTGATTTACTCTGTACTTTTTCAGTAAGGCTTCAAAAATTCGTTCCAAGAAATGGGTCCCGCCATCTGGTATGACAGTTCTCGGAACTCCAAATCTTGGGAAAATAATATCTTTGAACAATTTAATAACAGGCTTGGAATCACTGGACACAGTAGGTACAGCTTCGACCCACTTTGAGACGTAGTCCACCGCGACCAAGATGTAGGAGAAGCCATAGAATGAAGGGAAAGGCCCATGTAGTCTACCCCCCACACATCAAAAAGCTCAATTTCCTGCCACATAGTGAGGGGCATTTCGTCTCTTTTTGATATGTTACCAGTAAATTGGCATTTGTTGCAGGCTTTCACAAAGTCGTAGGAATCTTTTGCTATAGTAGGCCAGAAGAAACCAGATTGTAAAACTTTTAGAGCGGTTTTCTTAGCACTCATGTGCCCCCCTGTAGGTCCTGAAAGGCAATGCTCAAGGACAGGGGTGATTTCTTCTTCCGGAAAGCAACGACGGAAAAGTCCGTCGGCACAAAGGTGGAACAAGTAGGGTTCGTCCCAGTAATAATGTTTTATGTCGTGAAGGAACTTCCTTTTATCCTAGTAGGAAGCAGATGGGTGGATAATCCATGTGGCTAGATAATTGACGATATCAGCATACCAAGGAAAACCATGAGTGGCCTTCATAAGCTGATCATCAGGAAGAGAGTCCCGGATAGGGATTTTATCTTTCTCTTCAACCTCGATCCGGCTGAGGTGATCGGCCACAACGTTCTCCACTCCACTTTTATCTTTGATCTCCAAGTTGAATTCCTGAAGCATTAGCACCCAGCGGATAAGCCTGGGTTTGGCATCCTGTTTTTGAATCAGGTATCGAATGGCAGAATGGTCAGTATAAACGATGACTTTAGAACCAATAAGATAAGAGCGGAATTTTTCAAACGCGTAGATGATAGCCAGAAACTCTTTCTCTATGGTAGGGTAATTTTTCTGTGCTTCGTCTAGCATTTTGGATGCGTAGCAGATAACATAGGGTTTCTTGTCAATTCGCTGTCCTAAAACAGCCCCTATGGCATAATCACTTGCGTCGCACATGATTTCGAAGGGCTGCGACCAATCTGGAGCTCTTCGAATAGGTGCAGAGATTAAAGCATTCTTGAGGGTGGAGAAACTTTGCATACACTCTTGATTGAATATGAATTCAACATCTTTAGTCAGGAGCTGGGTCGTGGGTTTAGCTAACTTTGAGAAATCTTTGATGAATCTTCTGTAGAATCCTGCATGAACCAGGAAAGCTCGAACTCCTCTTATGTCCTTTGGAGGTGACAAATTTGAGATAAAATCGATCTTCGCTTTATCAACCTCGATTCCTCTTTCACTTACCCTATGTCCGAGGACGACACCTTCTGTTACCATGAAATGGCATTTCTCCCAATTCAAGATAAGGTTCGTTTCCTCGCAACGTCATAGAACTTGACCAAGATTGATTAAACAGTTGTCGAAGGAGTCTCCATAAACTGAGAAATCGTCCATAAACACTTCCATGATGGATTTAGTTAAACCAGAAAAGATGGCAGACATACAACGTTGGAACGTAGCGGGTGCGTTGCACAACCCGAACGGCATTCTTCTAAAGGCATACGTCCCAAAAGGGCAAGTGAAGGTAGTTTTTTCCTGGTCCTCCGGGTGTATGGGTATTTGGTAGAACCTGAAGTAACCATCGAGATAACAAAAATATTTTTGATGAGCTAGGCATTCCAGGACTTCATCAAGGAAGGGTAGGGGGTAGTGGTCTTTCCTTGTGGCTTTGTTCAGCTTCCTATAATCAATACACATCCGCCACCCTGTTACAGTCCTGGTAGACACTAACTCATTTTTTTCGTTGAGCACTACAGTAGTGCCCCCCTTTTAGGAACAACCTGGACAGGACTGACCCACTGGGAGTCAGAAATAGGATAGATCATGCCAACTTTGAGTAATTTGAGGACCTCCAGACGAACTACCTCCTTTAGATTAGGATTCAGTTTTCTTTGATGTTCGCGAGAAGGCTTGAATTCTTCAACCATTGGAAGTATGTGCATACACAGGGCTGGATTTATGCCCGTTAGGTCGGTTATCTTATATCCAATGACCCTTTTATGCTTCTTCAGCTCATCCAGAAGCCTTTCTTCTTGATCTTCTGTAAGGGTAGAGCTGATGATAACTGGGCATAGTTTTTCCTTATCTAAGAAAACGTGTTTGAGCCCTGTGGGTAAAGTCTTCATTTCAGGGGCTTTTGGTGGCTCAACTGCTTCTATAATGGTAATGGCTTTAAGTTCTTCAAAAGTGGCCTTTGGTGCTTCTTCGGCCTTTTCTAGACGTTGAAGACATTGCTGAACTAATTCATTTGCAGAGAACTCGACATCCGGGTTGATTAGAGCATTCTCGAGTTCGTCAACTGGATCGGATATTTCTAATTGTGACATTTGTTGAATTGCGCCAAGAAGAAAGACCTCCTCTTGGATACTAGGGCCTTTCATGCTATTAAGGACTCGAAATTGACTTTCTTCTTTTCCGAGCCTAAGAATGATGGTGCCAGCTTCGACATCTATAAGTTCCCTGGCAGTAGCGAGGAAAGGTCTGTCGAAAATAATCGGGTATCTCAAGTCTTCTTTAATATCCATGATAACAAAGTCGCATGGAATGTAGGCATCCTTTCCTATCCTTACTGGAATATCTTCGATGATTCCCAGAGGTGTTGTTATGGTGGAGTCAGCTAATTGAATAGTCATTGTTGTAGGCAGCAATTCGGTGAAACCCAAACGTTTGCACATAGAATAAGGCATGATGGATATGCTGGCCCCTAGGTCAGCTAATCCCTTTTTAGTAGATGCATTTCCAATGCAACATTGGATTCCGAAGGAACCTGGGTCCTTCTTCTTTTTTGGCATTTTGTTTAAGATGATGTCAGAAGTGGTCTGGGCAAGCTTAACAGTTTCTTGCTCCTCGGTGATGTACTTTCTTGATAACAAGGTCTTGAGGTATTTTGCCCAGGCCGGCACCTCGGAAAGAGTGTCAAGGAGCGGAATATCAACGTACAATTTCTTCATCGCCTCTTTGAACTTTTGAAACCTGGTGCCCATCTTCATTTCTCGCAGTCTACCCGGATATGGAATCCTTGGTTTAAATTGCAAGACTTCAGGTTCTACGGACACTTGTTCTTTGTCTTTGCCCTTTGTGCCTTCTGTAGGCTTTTCCAATCCTTGTTGTGAGCCTTCATTCATCATAAGAGTAGGTGGATCATCATTATCCAGAGTGATCTTGGTAGTTTCATGAAGAATGCGTCCAGATCTGGTGGTGACAACATTCAACTGTTCATGCCTGTTCTGTCCATGCTTAGGATTTGATTCAGGCTGCCCAGCAAACTGTAACATCCCTGACCTGGGTTATGTGTTAACCCTAGAGGTTTTGCTTAATAAGGTTGAGTAGATTCTTAATCTTACCTTGGGAAAAGTAATTAGGGCTCATGAGAAACTTATGTTTCAATTTTGGTCCTGTTTGAACAATGTTGAATCAATGTTTTGTTTGTTTTGGACTAAAGTGCAAATTACCCAAGTTGAGGGGTTTATGTGCAAATTGTGCATGATAATATGTTCCTCATGTGTTGAAGCATCATGAGAATGAATATGATGTTGAGGTATGGCTTATGGAAGCCTGAATACCAAGAAAGAGCTGATAAAGCAATGTTGTGCATTAAAACCTAGTTTTGGTGTAATGTGCAATTTAACCAAAACCTAGGATTTGATATGCAAATTACCACTTCAATAAAGTCCCTAATGTTTCTTGTCATCATGTAGAGCAAATAAAATGAGAGTTACTTCTCATTTGAATTAAGATGGAGGAGAGAGAATCTTGATATTAAAATAATCAAGATTTAATCCTAAGTGAAACCCTAATCCAATTTAGGGAAACAATGAATGTATTAATTAAAGGGCCTTCAACCAAAATATTATTGGTTGATTTTGAATAAGTATGGACGTTATTTTTCCAAGATAAGGAATGAAAATATCTAAAGGAGGTGAAACTCCACTCACCTTATTATAAAGGAAAGTAATTTCCACTCACATATGGGATATTAATATAATAAGCATTAAGGTGCTTATTTTCTTTTCCCTTAATTCGTGGATAATGGAAGGGAGTTCGGTGGGGATAGAGATGTCCTTGCATGCAAGAAACCAAGGGGGAAGTGGTGTCAACAATTTTGGAATTAAAAGACTTTTATAAAGAATCTTCTCTCTCCTCGATTTTCTTATAAAAGTACCTTTTCCAAGCCAAATGAAAGGCTTTTACGACCCCACTTCTTCTCCTTGCTTGCAAAATCGACCAAGAAGGCTAAGGACATCAGGGATCACGTCCCCAACCTGTGGGTAAGCCTTTGATCTTCGTTCTTCATGATTTCATGGTGAAAATCATAAAACAATGTGTAATTCCTTCATTTCTTCACTCAATCTTCAATTCTAGCCGATCATTTCACTCCAAATCTTGAAGTTGAGCCTTGGAATAGTTGGAGAAGCTTCATCCACCATTAGAGCCGTGTATCTTGGAGCTTGGAGATCAGATTTGAGGCGGGTTTAATAACTCAAACCCTTAATCATTGATATTGCATCAATTCTCTATACTTTGTTGATTGTTTTCTTTAAATTGCTACACTCTTGTTTCTTTGCTGCAATTTCCATCAAGAACGATTGCTGTTCTTGGTTGTTCGAAGGAAGGGGATGATGAAATCATCCTAGATGCTTATCCAAAGAAAAGTACCAAGCCAAAGGGTTTTGATAGCTACTCCAAATCGTTTTAATTTGATTGGTTATGCGGTTTCAGCAAACCGTTTAAGGGCAAACGGTTTGAAACCGTTTGGGAGAAAACGGTTTCAAAACCGTTTGAGATGGTTGACCAAGCATTCACCGTTTGGTAATTGTGTTGATAATTATGTAGGCTAATGACCCACCAAATTTTAGGGGTTAACTCCAAAGGAATCGTAGGTTGAAATCCAACCAATTAGGCAAATCGAATTGAATTAAATGCTGATTTTCAACCTGATTATCTTGACCTGTTTGGGAAAACGGTTTCACGACAGTTTGAGTGAGTTGACCAAGCATTGACCGTTTGGTATTCCTGTTCATAATTATGTTGTTTGATGAGCCTACAAATTTTAGGGATTAAATCCCAAGGAATCGTGAGTTGAGGGCTAATCAATTAGGGAAACCTAATTGGATTAAGTGCTGATTATCAATCTGATTTAATTGAACTTTTTGGGAAAACGGTCTCAAGACCGTTTGAGTGTGTTGACCAAGTGTTGACCGTTTGGGATTACTTTTCCTAATGATGTGGTCTAATGACTCACCAAATTTGAGGGATTAACTCCCAAGGAATCGTGAGTTGAAGGCTATTCAATTGGGAAAACCCTAATTGAAAACAGTGCTGAAATTCCAATGAGTTAATTGGAGATTTTGGGTTGATTAGCCCAAACGGTTTGAAGACCATTTGGGGATCACCCAAACGGTCTCAAGACCGTTTGTGGGTCACCTCAAGACCGTTTGTAGGTCTGGGGTCAAGTATAGTTGACCAATTGAAGGTCTAAAGGTACCAAATCATATTGCAATTAAGTGCTGATTTGTTGATCAACTCGATAGACCAAACCTTGATGCAATCTCACTAGAATCCAAAGGTTGGATGAGCCAAACGGTCTCAAGACCGTTTGGAGCTCATCCAAACGGTCTCAAGACCGTTTGGTGGTCACCCAAGACCGTTTGGAGGTCTAGGGTTGAGTATGGTTAGGTGTTTGAAGGTCTAAAGGTACCAAGCTGATATACAATGCAATGCTGATTTGGTGATCAATTCCATGATCCAAACCTTAATTGGATGGCTTGGATTTGAGTGATATGATGGGCAAACGGTCTCAAGACCGTTTGGAGGTCATCCAAACGACCTCAAGACCGTTTGGGGTCAGGTCATACCCAATTTGGATGATGGTTCAAAAGTTTCAAAGTAAACAATCTTGTATTGATGAGTGTTGTTGAATCATCGATTCTAAACCCTAATCCAATTGAATCAAACCCTAATTGATGACCAAGTGAGGGTCAATTGAGGGTAAAATCAGTTGAAGGTTGATCTACTAAACTCAATTGAAGTATGAGCATAGGTCCAATTGATGATTGGTTCCATGAATTCAATGGTTGAAGATCCAATGCAATCAATTGAAACATAATTAGTAGCTTGATTGATGATCAACTTCAAAGCTCTAATTGGTGTTTATAAACCCTAATTCCATTGATATCATACCCTAATTGAATTTCCAATTAAGGTATGAGTTCATGACTCAATTGATGATTGAGTTGATGATCCAATTGGTTGAGATTCCATAGATTGGAATTGAGTGTTGTTGAAGTCTTGATTGACTCTTTGGTCCATGCGGTTCTGAGAGGTTTGAGTCCAAACGGTCTCAAGACCGTTTGAGTCCAAACGGTCTCAAGACCATTTGAGTCCAAACGGTCTCAAACCGTTTGAGACTCATGCGGTCTCAAGTCCATGCGGTTTCAAAGCTTTTTTGCTTAAACGGTTTCAAACCGTTTGTGATTCAATTTGGTTAATTCAATTGGATGCCCAATGCAATTGAAGGATCAATTGGTTAATCCAATTGAGTACTTAAAGTAATTGAAGGAACAATGGGTTGATTCAATTGAGTACCCAATGATATTAAAGACTCAATTGACTAATCCAAATGGATACCCAGTGTAGTTGAAGGTTCTATTGATCAATCTATTTGGATACCTCAAGTTATTGAAGGTCCAATTGATCAAACATTTTTGTAAACCTAATGTGATTAGGTGGGAGATACCTTTAATGGTACTAATCATTAATGCATAACAAATGCATGGATCCAATATATGATGTAAACCCTAATTGAGGCTGATTCCATGTATAATCCTATTAAGAGGTTGTCTACATGTGAAATCACTAATTAGGATGAATAGTAAACCCTAATTCAATTGGATACCTTATGTAATGGAGGTCCAATGTGATTGAATCTTTGAGAATTAAGATGATGAATGTTCTATTGATCCAATAATGATTAGTAATGACAATCAATGAAGGTACAAATGGTTGAAACCCTAATAGTACCTAAGTAATTAAGTGCCAATTAAGGGATGAATCCCTAATTGCTTATAGGATCAATGACTTGGTACACTATGTTAATCATAATTGTATGTACTCGACTGAAGGGTTGATATGAACTAATCAAGTTGAGAAGTTGATAGTATGAATTCATACATGAATATGATTCATGTGATGATTAAGGGTTATGATCCTTAAGCAAAGAGATCATGAAACCCTAAACATGAACATAAACCCTAATTGACAGGGTTATTGAACTCAAACCTTAATTGAAAGTGTATCCATGTAAAGCCCTAATTGAGGGTGATTCTATGAGAAACCCTAATGGGGATTGAGTAGTAATTAAACCCTAATTATGGGTAATGTAATATGAAACCCTAATGAAGGGTGGTGCTATATGCAATCCCTATTCTAATGAAGGGAAATGGTATGTGAAACCATAATTCCCTAATAAGAGAATAGAATTCATGCTTGAATATGATTCAAGAGGTGAACTCATGTAGCACGACTGTGTTAGGTAGCACGGCCGTGGTATTTTCACTTTGCACGACCGTGCAAGGTAGCACGGCCGTGATGGCTTCCCTTAGCACGACCGTTTTTGGTTGCACGACCGTGGTACTCTATGTTTGACTTAGAGTTTGTTTTGAATAGGACCTAACATGGTCTTTTTATTAATTCCTGACTTATGTATGAATCTATAGTATTGACAATAGTTGTATATTCCAAGTAAGTGACAATTGATCACCACATTACATGATGAATGTGATAAACTGGTGCATGAAGTATTAGGATGGGTAATACCCTAATACAAGCTAAGTATGTGAACTTAAGAAAGTTAATGGTGTTGAGGGAAGTGAGACATCAAGATATGATAGATATCATATCCAACACCCCAAATACTGGTATACCTTATTGTGATATAAGTCCAATTGGATGAATGATACATGAGATGTGTGATGGAAATCCTAATCGTGGTAAAGGATTAAGGGTAATACCCTTGAATTATCAATACATTGTTTTTACATGATGTTGATAGATAATTGATGTGCTGCTATCATATGTGCTAACCATGAAGGTATCATGAGATGATGGTCATAGCCAGGTATGCGTTGTGATATGTTATTAATTTGAATTTGTTTATTGGGCCTTGTGTGCCATAATATATCTTGTTGTCTGATAAGAGGTAGCAAGAGAGTTAATAGGCATCAAGTATCATACTTACCTTGGTCAAATGACCTAAAGTTGTTAGTTACCTAAGGAACTGGTAACAATGCTCAGGTGATGAGGTAAGGGTTTAAACACCCAGAATCACATGGTTAGGGTATTGAAATTGTGAAAGGATGAGAATTTCCAGTGGTGAATTGAGGGATTAAGATCCCAACACTTTATGAAAAGAATATGGCTATGGGCCATGACTCCACAATGATAATACCAGGCTTTAGATATATGATCTAATCCTGAAGAGAGTTAAAGCAGTGGTAATGATTATGTAGTTTGAATAGATGTTATACATGTTCTTTATATTCCTTAAAGGATAAATGACATGTTGATTCTATCAAGTTATAGTTGTAATGCTTCTGATATAGAATAATGTTCTAATCTGTTAGACATTAAAATATCTGCTGCTATACAAATATGATTCTTCCATTCATATTTATCTTCTTAAGTTGGAATAACAATGTTACTGGCGGAGAGTTATAACTCTCGCTGGGGCAATTTTTATAATTGTCTCATCCCCGTGGGAACCACATTTTTAGGTGGACGCGAACGAGGAGATAGGAATCCTTCAATAGGTGAAGGACAACAATAGCAGCAGCAGAGACATCAGTGAAGTCTCAGGTGGAGACACTGACTGTTATGCCTTGTATAGATGTAAATAGAGTCCTATGTGTCGTCTCTGTACTCTCAGGTCCTCGGAGTAGTAGTTAGTGCTTTCGAGATTTTGGCTTAGAGCCTCGAGATTTTATACTGCCTGTGTTTATCTTGACAGGACAGTTAATGCTTGTAATTCTCAAAAGGATATGATACAGAATATGTACCTGTGAACAAGAATGTAATTATGTTACTTTGGTTCTATGTGAGAAAGTTTTTCTTCAATGGATATTTTGATAAAAAGGTTTTAATTTTTAGTGATTTTCGCTAATCCGCTGCTTGATGAACGCTTTCGCATTAGTTAATCTTGTTTCCGCGAGACAGTCGTCACAATTAAGTGGTATCAGAGCTCTAGGTTTGCTGAGTCTACAGAGACATAGGACTAAGGTTGTAGAGTATGTTCTAAGTGTCTTCCAGTTTATCTGATAGTATCTTCTGCTCACATAGGAGAAGAAGAACTTGAAAATGACTGGAGAACACGAGGAACACATTGCTAAGGGCAATGTTGTTGCACTAGGAGAGGGTGTATGGGACCAGGCAAGAGGTGAACAAGTGCCTGAGAATCCCCATTAAGACCTGATCAGGATAGAGAATCCTAAGATCATCTTGTTGGGCAGATTAGGGCAACAGTAATGCATATAGTGGACTGGATACTAGCCTTACGATCTAGGTTATCAGTCCTTAATATAGAAAGTTTGAGCTTTAAAAGAGTTCCTAAATGACTTAGTCATGTTGGAACAAGTGGAAATCATGTGTGTATAATGATATGAAAAGCAAGGAATATGATAGCATGTAAGTGCATACTACTTGATCTCAGTATTTGTAAACCCTGGCCAGGTATACAACTATTGATGATAAAGTGAGTATGGAAACTCTTAGATTGATATCTTTTTGATTGCCCTGATCAAGCAGTCATTCTGATACAATCTAACGAGTATCATGAAATAAGAAATATGGAAACAAAAAGGGAAGAGCTATGTGTCATTCCCAATCAAAAGGGGAAAGCTATGTGTCATCCCCAACAAAAAGGGAAAAGCTATGTGTCATTCCCAACCAAAAAGGGGAAAGCTATGTGTCATCCCCAACAAAAAGGGAAGAGCTATGTGTCATTCCCAATCAAAAGGGGAAAGCTATGTGTCATCCCCAACAAAAAGGGAAGAGCTATGTGTCATTCCCAACCAAAAGGGGAAACCTATGTGTCATCCCCAACAAAAAGGGAAAAGCTATGTGTCATTCCCAACCAAAAGGGGAAAGCTATGTGTCATCCCCAACAAAAAGGGAAAAGCTATGTGTCATTCCCAACCAAAAAGGGGAAAGCTATGTGTCATCCCCAACAAAAAGGGAAAAGCTATGTGCCATTCCCAACAAAAAGGGGAAAGCTATGTGTCATCCCCAACAAAAAGGGAAAAGCTATGTGTCATTCCCAACCAAAAAGGGGAAAGCTATGTGTCATCCCCAACAAAAAAGGAAAAGCTATGTGTCATTCCCAATCAAAAGGGGAAAGCTATGTGTCATCCCCAACAAAAAGGGAAGATCTATGTGTCATTCCCAACCAAAAGGGGAAAGCTATGTGTCATTCCCAACAAAAAGGGGAAAGCTATGTGTCATCCCCAACAAAAAGGGGAAAGCTATGTGTCATCCCCAACAAAAAGGGAAAAGCTATGTGGCATTCCCAACTAATAGGAAGAACTATGTGAACATTCCCAATTACATAGAGTTTGCTAAATAGACGTTATGAATAAAGGATTACTGAGTGAATTATCTCTGTTAGATATATATGTTTTTCCTTTTGATAAGTATTCTTGAGTGATTATTGAAGTATGTTCTTTTATGCTTCTTCCTTTCAATGACATGGACATCATATGTTAGGGGTTTATGCTTTGCATAAACATAAACAGTGATATGGAGGAATTAATGAAAGGAGCTTTGTGTGGAATCACAGAGTTCATAATATCTCCAGGATATTAAGATGATATGTGGAGACTTGAGGGCATGATTTATGAACAATATGTTCCTCCTTTTCCTGGGATTTTGAGGACGAAATCCTTGTTAGGGGTTTATAATTTGTAACATCCCTGACCTGGGTTATATGTTAACACTAGAGGTTTTGCTTAATAAGGTTGAGTATATTCTTAATCTTACCTTGGGAAAAGTAATTAGGGCTCATGAGAAACTTATGTTTCAATTTTGGTCCTGTTTGAACAATGTTGAATCAATGTTTTGTTTGTTTTGGACTAAAGTGCAAATTACCCAAGTTGAGGGGTTTATGTGAAAATTTTGCATGATAATATTTTCCTCATGTTTTGAAGCATCATGAGAGTGAATATGATGTTTAGGTATGGCTTATGGAAGCCTGATTACCAAGAAAGAGCTGATAAAGCAATGTTGTGCATTAAAACCTAGTTTTGGTGTAATGTGCAATTTACCCAAAACCTAGGGTTTGATATGCAAATTACCACTTCAATAAAGTCCCTAATGTTTCTTGTCATCATGTAGAGCAAAGAAAATGAGAGTTACTTCTCATTTGAATTAATATGGAGGAGAGAGAATCTTGATATTAAAATAATCAAGATTTAATCCTAAGTGAAACCCTAATCCAATTTAGGGCAAAAATGAATGTATTAATTAAAGGGCCTTCAACCAAAATATTATTGGTTGATTTTGAATAAGTATAGACGTTATTTTTCCAAGATAAGGAACGAAAATATCTAAAGGAGGTGAAACTCCACTCACCTTATTATAAAGGAAAGTAATTTCCACTCACATATGGGATATTAATATAATAAGCATTAAGGTGCTTATTTTCTTTTCCCTTAACTCATGGATAATGGAAGGGAGTTCGGTGGGGATAGAGATGCCCTTGCATGCAAGAAACCAAGGGGGAAGTGGTGGCAACAATTTTGGAATTAAAAGACTTTTATAAAGAATCTTCTCTCTCCTCAATTTTCTTATAAAAGTACCTTTTCCAAGCCAAATGAAAGGCTTTTACGACCCCACTTCTTCTCCTTGCTTGCAAAACCGACCAAGAAGGCTAAGGACAGCAGGGAGCACGTCCCCAACCTGTTGGTAAGCCTTTGATCTTCGTTCTTCATGATTTCATGGTAAAAATCATAAAACAATGTGTAATTCCTTCATTTCTTCACTCAATCTTCAATTCTAGCCGATCATTTCACTCCAAATCTTGAAGTTGAGCCTTGGAATAGTTGGAGAAGCTTCATCCACCATTAGGGCCGTGTAGCTTGGAGCTTGGAGATCAGATTTGAGGTGGGTTTTATAACTCAAACCCTTAATCATTGATATTGCATCAATTCTCTATACTTTGTTGATTGTTTTCTTTAAATTGCTACACTCTTGTTTCTTTGCTGCAATTTCCATCAAGAACGGTTGCTGTTCTTGGTTGCTCGAAGGAAGGGGATGATGACATCATCCTAGATGCTTATCCAAAGAAAAGTACCAAGCCAAACGGTTTTGATAGCTACTCCAAATCGTTTTAATTTGATTGGTTATGCGGTTTCAGCAAACCGTTTAAGGGCAAACGGTTTGAAACCGTTTGGGAGAAAACGGTTTCAAAACCGTTTGAGATGGTTGACCAAGCGTTCAACGTTTGGGAATTTTGTTCCTAATTACGTAGGCTAATGACCCACCAAATTTTAGGGGTTAAATCCAAAGGAATCGTAGGTTGAAGGCCAACCAATTAGGCAAATCGAATTGAATTAAATGCTGATTTTCAACCTGATTAACTTGACCTGTTTTGGAAAACGGTTTCAAGACCGTTTGAGTGAGTTGTCCAGGCTTTTACCGTTTGGTATTCCTGTTCATAATTATGTTGTTTGATGATCCTCAAAATTTGAGGGATTAACTCCCAAGGAATCGTGAGTTGAAGGCTAATCAATTAGGGAAACCTAATTGGATTAAGTGCTGATTATCAATCTGATTTAATTGAACTTTTTGGGAAAACGGTCTCAAGACCGTTTGAGTGCGTTGAACAAGGGTTAAACGTTTGTTATTACTGTTCCTAATTATGTGGTATAACGACTCACTAAAATTGAGGGATTAACTCCCAAGGAATCGTGAGTTGAAGTCTATTCAATTGGGCAAACCCTAATTGAAAACAGTGCTGAAATTCCAATGAGTTAATTGGAGATTTTGGGTTGATTAGCCCAAACGGTTTCAAGACCATTTGGGGATCACCCAAACGGTCTCAAGACCGTTTGGGGGTCACCTCAAGACCGTTTGTAGGTCTGGGGTCAAGTATAGTTGACCAATTGAAGGTATAAAGGTACCAAATCATATTGCAATTAAGTGTTGATTTGTTGATCAACTCGATAGACCAAACCTTGATGAAATTTCACTAGAATCCAAAGGTTGTATGAGCCAAACGGTCTCAAGACCATTTGGAGCTCATCCAAATGGTCTCAAGACCGTTTGGTGGTCACCCAAGACCGTTTGGAGGTCTAGGGTTGAGTATGGTTAGGTGTTTGAAGGTCTAAAGGTACCAAGCTGATATACAATGCAATGCTGATTTGGTGATCAATTCCATGATCCAAACCTTAATTGGATGGCTTGGATTTGAGTGATATGATGGGAAAACGGTATCAAGACCGTTTGGAGGTCATCCAAACGACCTCAAGACTGTTTGGGGTCAGGTCATACCCAATTTGGATGATGGTTCAAAAGTTTCAAAGTAAACAATCTTGTATTGATGAGTGTTGTTGAATCATCGATTCTAAACCCTAATCCAATTGAATCAAACCCTAATTGATGACCAAGTGAGGGTCAATTGAGGGTCAAATCAGTTGAAGGTTGACCTACTAAACTCAATTGAAGTATGAGCATAGGTCCAATTGATGATTGGTTCCATGAATTCAATGGTTGAAGATCCAATGCAATCAATTGAAACATAATTAGTAGCTTGATTGATGATCAACTTCAAAGCTCTAATTGGTGTTTATAAACCCTAATTACATTGATATCATATCCTAATTGAAGTTCCAATTAAGGGATGAGTTCATGACTCAATTGATGATTGAGTTGATGATCCAATTGGTTGAGATTCCATAGATTGGAATTGAGTGTTGTTGAAGTCTTGATTGACTCTTTGGTCCATGCGATTCTGAGAGGTTTGAGTCCAAACGGTCTCAAGACCGTTTGAGTCCAAACGGTCTCAAGACCATTTGAGACCAAACGGTCTCAAACCGTTTGAGACTCATGCGGTCTCAAGTCCATGCGGTTTCAAAGATTTTTGCTTAAACGGTTTCAAACCGTTTGTGATTCAATTTGGTTAATTCAATTGGATGCCCAATGCAATTGAAGGATCAATTGGTTAATCCAATTGAGTACTTCAAGTAATTGAAGGAACAATGGGTTGATTCAATTGAGTACCCAATGATATTAAAGACTCAATTGACTAATCCAAATGGATACCCAGTGCAGTTGAAGGTTCTATTGATCAATCTATTTGGATACCTCAAGTTATTGAAGGTCCAATTGATCAAACATTTTTGTAAACCTAATGTGATTAGGTGGGAGATACCTTTAATGGTACTAATCATTAATGCATAACAAATTCATGGATCCAATATATGATGTAAACCCTAATTGAGGCTGATTCCATGTATAATCCTATTAAGAGGTTGTCTACATGTGAAATCACTAATTAGGATGAATAGTAAACCCTAATTCAATTGGATACCTTATGTAATGGAGGTACAATGTGATTGAATCTTTGAGAATTAAGATGATGAATGTTCTATTGATCCAATAATGATTAGTAATGACAATCAATGAAGGTACAAATGGTTGAAACCCTAATAGTACCTAAGTAATTAAGTGCCAATTAAGGGATGAATCCCTAATTGCTTATAGGATCAATGACTTGGTACACTATGTTAATCATAGTTTTATGTACTCGACTGAAGGGTTGATATGACCTAATCAAGTTGAGAAGTTGATAGTATGAATTCATACATGAATATGATTCATGTGATGATTAAGGGTTATGATCCTTAAGCAAAGAGATCATGAAACCCTAAACATGAACATAAACCCTAATTGAATGGGTTATTGAACTCAAACCTTAATTGAAGGTGTATCCATGTAAAGCCCTAATTGAGGGTGATTCTATGAGAAACCCTAATGGGGATTGAGTAGTAAACCCTAATTATGGGTAATGTAATATGAAACCCGAATGAAGGGTGGTGCTATATGCAATCCCTATTCTAATGAAGGGAAATGGTATGTGAAACCATAATTCCCTAATAAGAGAATAGAATTCATGCTTGAATATGATTCAAGAGGTGAACTCCTGTAGCACGACCATGTTAGGTAGCACGACCGTGGTATTTTCACTTTGCACGACCGTGCAAGGTAGCAAGGCCGTGATGGCTTCCCTTAGCACGGCCGTTTTTGGTTGCACGGCTGTGGTACTCTATGTTTGACTTAGAGTTTGTTTTGAATAGGACCTAACATGGTCTTTTTATTAATTCCTGACTTATGTATGAATCCATAGTATTGGAAATAGTTGTATATTCCAAGTAAGTGACAATTGATCACTACTTTACATGATGAATGTGATAAACTGGTGCATAAAGTATTAGGATGGGTAATACCCTAATACAAGCTAAGTATGTGAACTTAAGAAAGTTAATGGTGTTGAGGGAAGTGAGACATCAAGATATGATAGATATCATATCCAACACCCCAAATACTGGTATACCTTGTTGTGATATAAGTCCAATATGATTGGATGAATGATACATGAGATGTGTGATGGAAATCCTAATCCTGGTAAAGGATTAAGGGTAATACCCTTGAATTATTAATGCATTGTTTTTGCATGATGTTGATAGATAATTGATGTGCTGCTATCATATGTGCTAACCATGCAGGTATCATGAGATGATGGGCATAGCCAGGTATGCGCTGTGATATGTTATTAATTTGAATTTGTTTATTGGGCCTTGTGTGCCATAATATATCTTGTTGTCTGATAAGAGGTAGCAAGAGAGTTAATAGGCATCAAGTATCATACTTACCTTGGTCAAATGACCTAAAGGTGTTAGTTACCTAAGGAAGTGGTAACAATGCTCAGGTGATGAGCTAAGGGTTTAAACACCCAGAATCACATGGTTAGAGTATTGAAATTGTGAAAGGATGAAAATTTCCAGTGGTGAATTGAGGGATTAAGATCCCAACACTTTATGAAAAGAATATGGCTATGGGCCATGACTCCACAATGATAATACCAGGTTTTAGATATATGATCTAATCCTGAAGAGAGTTAAAGCAGTGATAATGATTCTGTAGTTTGAATAGATGTTATACATGTTCTTTATATTCCTTAAAGGATAAATGACATGTTCATTCTATCAAGTTATAGTTGTAATGCTTATGATATAGAATAATGTTCTAATCTGTTAGACATTAAAATATCTGCTGCTATACAAATATGATTCTTCCATTCATATTTATCTTCTTAAGTTGCAATAACAATGTTACTGGCGGAGAGTTATAACTCTCGCTGGGGCAATTTTTATAATTGTCTCACCCCCGTGGGAACCACATTTTTAGGTGGACACGAACGAGGAGATAGGAATCCTTCAATAGGTGAAGGACAACAATAGCAACAGCAGAGACAGCAGTGAAGTCTCAGGTGGAGACACTGACTGTTATGCCTTGTATAGATGTAAATAGAGTCCTATGTGTCGTCTCTGTACTCTCAGGTCCTCGGAGTAGTAGTTAGTGCTTTCGAGATTTTGGCTTAGAGCCTCGAGATTTTATACTGCCTGTGTTTAGCTTGACAGGACAGTTAATGCTTGTAATTCTCAAAAGGAGATGATACAGAATATGTACCTGTGAACAAGAATGTAATTATGTTACTTTGGTTCTATGTGAGAAAGTTTTTCTTCAATGGATATTTTGATAAAAAGGTTTTAATTTTTAGTGATTTTCACTAATCCGCTGCTTGATGAATGCTTCCGCATTAGTTAATCTTGTTTTCGCGAGACGGTCATCACACAAACGTACCTGCTAGGGGCTTTAATTGTGCAGTGATCTGAGCAAGTTGAGCTTCAACTGCTTTCTGCTGAGCCTGTTGGTTAGCAAGCATAGTTTGCTGTGATTGTAACATTTGCCTTATCAAGGATATTTCATCTTCCGGTTGGGCAGGAGCGTTTTTCGGAGTAATTGGTTGTTGCCCTTGCTGAGGTTGCTGCGTAGGCAGCGTTAGTTGAGATTGTTGAGTGTGCAGTTGTGGGTGGAGTGAAGGATGCGTATACTGATAGTAAGTCGATTGATTTCTAGGCACTACTACAGAAACATCATTCAATGTCGCTTTTCTGGGCGTCGGTTCATTAGGAAAACCGACGCCTATACTATTAGACGTCGGTTATTTATGCAAACCGACGTCTATATTCGAAAACCAGCTAGACACGGGTACCGCTTTGTAGTCAGCGTCGGTTGTTTATAACAAACCGACGCCTAAAGTCGCCCGCGAAATCCAATTTTCGAGCAAAAAGAAAAAGTGTCACATACAACGTCGGTTATTTAGATAGAAACCGACGCCTATGGGTGATGAAAATTTGCGCGAAAAGTGTCACTTTCAGCGTCGGTTATCCGTTGATAACCGACGCTGAAAGTGGTTCCCGCCAAATAATTTCATGCAACTATTGTCCAATTGGACATTAGTTGTTTCAAACAACCGACGCCGAAACATCTTTAGTGTCGGTTGTTTCAAACAACCGATGCTATTTGGGAACTTAATATCCCGCGGTCGCCCGACTCTTCCCCTTTCTTCTGTTTCATCGCGAGCCGATTTCCCTTTTCTTCTCTGTTGTCACCCGACCACGCCGCCGATTTCTCCTCCACGAAAGCTCCTTCTTCCTCCGCGACTCTGCCGCCGTGCCGCCGCCATACCCCCTTCTCCGCCGCCACTGCTGCTACCTTCTTCCCCTTCTCCGCGCCCCCTTCTCCGCCGCGCCCCTTTCTCCGCCGCCACTGCTGCTCTTGCGCTTGAGATTAGGTGCTCCAGCGCCGCCACGCCTGAGATTAGGTGCTCCTCCACCGCCGTCGCACCACCGCAACCATCTTCTCCAGCCTCACTGCTAGCTGCTCCTCCACTGACGTCGCTGCTAGCTACTCCTCCAGCCAGAGCCACCGGAGCCTCTGCCTTCTTCCCTCTGACAAGGTTGGTCCTTCTCTACTTTTTTTTGCATCGATTAAATTGTTGTGATAAAAATGCATTATATGTATTTGATTAGAGTTGGAATTATGTATAAATTCTAATATGTTTTTGTCCCAAATCTAATTATATTATAATGATTGTATGAACATGCATATATGTAACTATGTATTTTATTGGAATTGAAAATTATTTGTAAAGAATGACAACATACATGTATTTGTTGGCCTAGAAACCCATCCAAGATTTACTCATTAGGAGTAAATCTTGGATAGTCCCCGGTTTGGGACTATTCTTGAACACCTAATCTCACTTAGGATGTAAGTGTATAATGTGTATTGGGTTTTCGAGAAAATTTCGGTAGCATTTCCTCATTTGTTCTCTAAGTACATATGTACTTAGAGAACAGCGGGGAAATGCTGCCGAAATTTTCTTGAAAACCTAATACACATTATACACTTACTAGTGAGATTAGGTGTTCAAGGATGGGATAGGTGGTACACATTTATTATATATAAGAATGACATCACATGTGTTTGTTGGCCTAGAAAGTGAACAATCATTGTTCTTTATATTACTTGTACATTGGTATAAATTAGAATGAACAATCACTAAATTATATACTATTTGTATGGAGTCCGACTTCATTGTAGATATCTATTATTGTGTTTGTTGGCCTAGAAATCCGTCCAAGATTTACTCATTAGGAGTAAATCTTGGATAGTCCCCGGTTTGGGACTGTTCTTGAACACCTAATCTCACTTAGGATGTAAGTGTATAATGTGTATTGGGTTTTCAAAAAAAATTCGGTAGCATTTCCCCGTTTGTTCTCTAAGTACATATGTACTTAGAGAACAGTGAGGAAATGCTGCCAAAATTTTCTTGAAAACCCAATACACATTATACACTTACTAGTGAGATTAGTTGTTCAAGGATGGGATAGGTGGTACACATTTATTATATATAAGAATGACATCACATGTGTTTGTTGGCCTAGAAAGTGAACAATCATTGTTCTTTATATTACTTGTACATTGGTATAAATTAGAATGAACAATCACTAAATTATATACTGTTTGTATGGAGTCCGGCTTCATTGTAGATATCTATTATTGTGTTTGTTGGCCTAGAAACCCGTCTAAGATTTACTCATTAGGAGTAAATCTTGGATAGTCCCCGGTTTGGGACTGTTCTTGAACACCTAATCTCACTTAGGATGTAAGTGTATAATGTGTATTGGGTTTTCGAGAAAATTTCGGTAGCATTTCCCCGTTTGTTCTCTAAGTACATATGTACTTAAAGATGATGTTCGAAACCGTTATCCCTTTGAACGATACATGAGCGTTTTTAAAGGTGATGTTCGAAACCGTTATCGGCCTGAAGGGAGTATTATTGAAGGTTATGTGGCAAGAGAGGTTATGGATTTTTGCAATGACTTTCTCAGTGGTAATGACACTCCTGATAATGACAAGAATATTGAGGAGGGCAAAGGAATTTTGGGATCACGGGTGAAAGTAATCAGCCGTGAGCAGTTGGAACAAGCTCACTTGTATATTTTACACAATATGGACAAAGTGAGTGTTTATATCGAGGAACATACCAATTTCATAAAGAGACAACATCCTCGAGCAAGTTCAATGTGGCTTGCTAGAGAGCATAATAAGACTTTTACTAAGTGGTTTGAAGATAAAGTCTTACATCAACTATCTCAAACACCAAATGATATTACAGAAACTATGTGCGCGGAGATCACAATGAAGGATTGTTAATTGATAAAAGATCACAATTTTAGAGACATGTGTGTTTATACAAATGCTAAATGTTTGCCTTTTTCTAGTTATCACAAATGCTAAATGTTTGCCTTTTTCTAGTTAAGACAGATGCTAAATGTTTACCTTTTTAATGACATTTTCAGATGGCTGACCATGATGAGCATGATGTCCATGATGAGCATGAAGTCCATGATGAGCATGTTGTCCATGACGAGCATGGCGAGGATACCAATGTATGTTCTAAAAACATATCCTATATTTCTATAAAATTCATTATCTTCTAGTTATGTCATATATCCTATATTTCTATATTGGGCTAATTCAGTGTGTTTATATTTGTCAAATTTTAGGTTGATGATGCACATGTACCCACTGAAGCACTAGAGCAACTTGATGCGCAACACCAAACACTTAACAAGAAAAGGGGCATCACTCTATTGAAGAAGTTAATAGCGCTAAGTGGCAGTGGATCCAAATTGGTTGTGGAGTTTGATAATGGAGGAAATGCAATTGGAGTGAACCGCAATAATTTTGTAAACTATCTTGGGTGTACCACTCAGAGCCATTGTGGTGTTAAGTATGATAATTGGCATAAAGTTCCTCAGGGGAAAAAAGACTTGATATGGAAGGATTTATGCATGAGTTATTATTATTTGCAATTCTATTTTGTAGATTACAAATTTTATTATTTGCAATTCTATTTTAGATACTAGTTAATAACATTTCTATTTTTCAGAATCTATTTGCATTGGATGAGAAGTTGCATCGTAAAAGTGTGATGCAACGCACTGGAAAGATGCTTAGGAATTATAGGACAAATCTGAACAGAGAATACATAAAAGAGGGTGATAAGAAGAAGAAGTCAGCCCTTGAACAATGGAACTTCTTGGACAAAGAAGATTGGGACAATTTTGTTGCTTCAAGAAAATCTGAAGAATTCAAGGTATTAGGCGTCACTCCCAATTTAATTAATATACATTGTATTCACCTATTCATTAATGTGCTACTAACCAAATCATTAATGTGCATACTAACTAGGCCCTCAGTGACGCACAAAAAGCAAGGCGTGCACTGAATGTGCATGACCACACTATGGGTCCAAAAGGCTATGCAAGCGTTCGCCAAAGACTACAGGCGGAGTCTGCGGCTACTCAGGAGTCTTCTCCTACTCAGGAGTCTGCCACACCCATGCCTCGCCATGATATCTGGATAGCTGGGAGGCAAAACAAGAAGGGTGAAATAAAGAAGCCCGTAACTGCTGAGGCGGCTGTGAAAATGGTAAAATACAACTCTTAGAGCAATCGTTTGAATATTGATTATTTGTGGTGTTAACTTACCAATTTCTGTTGATGGTGATTAGAGGGAGCTGCACGAGCAGAGGAAACAAGGCACGTTCATCCCTCAGGGCACAAGGGATGAATTGGTAGTTGCTCTGGGTAACCCAGAGCATCCTGGATGTGTTAGGGGTGCAGGCGCTGGTGTGGGCATCAAAGCGTTCTTTGGGCCATCCCAGCGCAAACCCAGAGTGGGACTTTCTCCAGAAGAGGTAACCTATTCTTTTTTTAGAATGTTACTACAAAAGGAAATTCAATAATAAGAAGCTAATGTTTCTTTTATCCATGTATAGGAGAATAAGAGAGTCGAGGATATAGTTGCTAAGAAGGTCAACGATGTAGTTGTTGAGAAGGTCAAGGAAGAATTACTGCGGTGGCAGGCATCTCAGGCTTCCAATCAGCCTATGGCGACCCACTCTTCTCCTGATGCACAGACTGCGAGTAATCCTGGAGACCCATCGCCTAACACGTCTGCTGTAAGTATTGTTTATGACATTGTAGCTAGTCTTTTCAAGATGATATGTATATATGTATAACATTCTTTACGTAAATTTGTAGGCAGCGAAGCCATGCCGCTTAAGAATGCAAGACTATGTTGTTGCAGAGGCGCAGGCTTACCAGTCCCTTCCTGGGGCAACGTTTCATGGGACTCCAATGCCGCAGGGCTACATTCGTGTGAGCCCGATATGTGTATTACCAGATTGGAGGGAAGTTGCGTTGCCATATGCCCACCCAGATATTGATACACTTGGTGAGGCAGAAGGCGGGATCATATTGTGGCCCAAAGCAGATGTCGTCTACACTACTGAAATTGTAAGATAAATTTACATTGATTTAGACTGTTAATGTGTATATATGAGGTTAACTGATCTGAAATTATATATACAGGTTAAAAAGAAGACACCAGGAGCACCTAGGCCTCCACCTCCACTTCCCGCATTACCAAGTTGGGTTCCAACTGACCTAACATACCCGTTAGGTCCTGCTTGTAGGGGAATGGCATGTTGGCTACGGGCACATAATATACATTGCCCTATAATTTTTTCTTTAGATGCAGATTATGCAGGTCAATCATACGATAGCTCTTTATTTATACAAGATATTATTGAGCTGTTTATGTATGCTTGGCTGAATACATCAATGATAGAGACATGGATAAGGTGAGATCTTATTTATACATCCATATACCTTGTGTAAGATCCGGTGATCTGGTTTCTTATATATTAATGCATACATAATACATGTTTTGCAGCTACTTAGTCGAAGATCACTGCAAACAATTTGCATTTGATCATGTGGGATTTTTGATTCCATCATTGATTAGTATGGTAGCTAAAGACCCTGATAGTGTTCAAAAATACTGTATAGATGCTTTTACAATTTTTGGTCAGCAAAAGAAGACGATAATAATAGCTCCATTCAATGTCAAGTAAGTTTACTTTATTTATAATTTGGACTTAAGAAAATTCCATTTTTATTGTGCATTTTGAGTTATTAATTGTTAACTTTTTACCTCTAGCGGTAGACATTGGGAGTTACTAGTTATTGTCCCCGGGATGTTCACTGTTTATTATCTAGATCCCGCGGGAAGTACATTAAACACTAAAATTGGACACGTAATGAGAATGCCATTATTCTGGTGAGAAATATTTCATTTTTGTATCTGTTAACATCTGTTATTACATTACTATTTACTTATGCAATTTACTATGTTATATTAACATGTAGGGGTTTAGATGCATTCAAAAAGGCTGGAGGAACGGTCCCAAGGAAAAAGAACCAACCAATAAATTGGCAGAACGTACAAGTAAGTTCCCGACTCCAATGTATATATTATTGATGTGAATTGTGCTTAGTTGTATTATTTTGTATGTTTCAATTTATAGTGCGCTACACAAGACAATGGCTGAGCATGCACATACTATGTGATGCGATTTATGCAGATGATTATCAAACATGCCGCATTGGACATCGATACCATACATGAGGTATTATATATAGTCTCATTAGTTAGTATGAAATATATCAATCTTATTTTTATATTATTACTTATATATATACATCATTCTCTTTGCAGGTGTTTAAAACTGACCACACTATAGGTAAATGCTTAAAAAATGTACATGCTCCATATACGATGGAAGCATTAAATGAAATAAGAGAAGAATGGGCAAAAGCAATACAAGCAGTGGCAATTGTAAGATATAATTGGGATGTTGATAGCGATACTGAATGATACTTTGTAAATGAATATTTTTGAATGTTAATACATGTATTTGAATGTTTCTATATGTGTGAATGTGAGAATTGAATTGATGTCTGAATGTATCTACTTGTGTGAAATTTTTGTTGTTAATTTTGCAGGTTTGTGGCCTGTTTGTAGGCTGATATCAATGGATGTCGTAAACCTACAGTTCAGAAAACTGAACTGCAGGTTCTCATCCTACAGACCAGCCACAGTAGGCCTGCAAACTGATATGAAAAAAAAAAGATATAGGCGTCGGTTATTTACAGAAAATCGTCAGCAAAGACCTAAAGCGTCGGTTTTTTGAACAAAACCGATGCCTAATGTGGCCATGGCCGTACTGGAAATGGCGTCGGCTGTTAGTGTAACACCGACGCCTATAATACATATAGAGTCAGTTTTTTAGTTGATCACCGACGCCACATGTGTCGCGCCACAAAAAACGGCGTCATCTAGGACACTTTCTGCGTCGGTTTCCAATTAAACACCGACGCTATATTCCATATAGGCGTCGGTCTTTTAGTAGATAATCGACGCAGAAAGTGTCCTAGATGACGCCGTTTTCTGTGGCGCGAACCCTTTTGGCGTCGGTTTGCTATAAACAACTGACGCCTCTACATTAAATAGGCATCGGTTAAAAAACCAACGCCGAAGTGTTCGACCTTTAGCGGCGCCCACATAGGCGTCGCTCGGAAACTGACGCCAAAGGGGGTTAAACAACCGACGCTAAAAGGCATTTCTATAGTAGTGGGGGTAGTTAGCCCTAGAGAAGTTATTCCTGGAGTTCCCTTGATTTTGGTTAAAATTGTTTGGGAATCCAGGTGGTAACCTGCTAGCAGGTCCCTCCTGCATCTGATGCTGTGGATTTGTGGTTCCAGCAGGGTTCCCATATTGGAATCCAGGGTGATTCCTTGGTTGATTGGGATTGTAGTAGACTTGTCCAGGGATAGAGTGGATGGATTTGACTTGTTCTGGAAGCTGATCTTCAGACTGATCAGTAATGGGTTCATATTGTTGTGGTGGTGGATTCAGATCCATCATCACATTATAAAGCATACCACACGAAAGGGTCGGATGGTCAGAAGCATGACAAGCCTCACAGGATCCTGTGACGGCCTTGACTTGTTGAACTAGAGGAGTTTTCTTCTTATCAATCTCTCCTAGAGAAGTCTCGAAAGCTTGTTGTTTGTGAACTATGGTTTTCAAGGCTTCAGCTATCTCCTTCATTTCTATGGATTCTTCAGCTTTGTAAACCTTGAGGACACCTTTTCCTGCTGATCGTCCCCAGTTGGACTGATTTTCAGCTCCGAGTGTAACAATTTTCCAAGCGTCCTCATAATTCTTCCTCATAAAGTTTCCTCCAGATGAGGAATCCAAGAACTGTTTGATATCATCACTTACTCCCCGATAGAAGGTTTCTATCAATTGGTTCTGGGAGATTCCATGATGCGGGCACTTGCACAAAAGTTCTTTAAACCTTTCCCATGCTTCAGTAAGGGATTCTCCAGGTAGCTGAGAGAAGTGATTGATCTGCCCCCTGATCTCATAAGTCAGTGAAGGGGGAAAGAACTTCTCTAAGAATTTTACCTCAAGGGGAGCCCAGGTAGTTATTATAGGTTCCCGGTCAAGAGAGTTATACCAACTCAGGGCTCTCCCAGACAGAGTGAAATGAAACAGGTGAAGAATTATAGCATCAAAAGCGACTCCGGCTTGCGGGACCAGGCGGCAAAGTGCCTTAAACCTCTTCATATGATCCATGCAGTCATCCCCAGAACCTCCAGAGAATGAGATGCCCTGTATGATCTGGATCCATTGGGTCTGAATCTCAAAGTTGGGGATATTGATGATCAGAGGTTGGACCGGATGGTTGTCCTCGTAGTTCTTTGGGACAGCGTAGTCCCTCAGCTGCTTGTTCCTTAATTCCAACTAAGCAGCTTGGGTTGCTGCTTCATTTTCGGCTCTGATGCGGGCCTGTTCTTCCACACGAATCTCCACTTGAATCTGGGCACGAGTATCAGCGATGAGTTGTGCCCTTTGAGCGGCGATGGCGGCGTTGACCCTCTCCATCACCAAAGCAGCCTGGCGTTGATCTTCATCCATCTGCCTGGCCCTTTGGCGATTGAGTCGAATGTGACGGTGGAAGCTTCTCTCTACCTCAGAGTCGTACTCTGGATTAGGGGAGAATCTGAGGTTATGCACTGGTTGCATACACATTTTCTACCTGAGTAGAGAGAAGAAAACACCTTTTAGATGATGGTGGAGATATAACGAATTTAAGAAGATATGGTTTAATGATTAAAAGAAGGTGTAAAACCCTAACCAACTAACAAGATAGTAAATGAAATTAAAACGTTCCGTTGTCCCCGGCAACGGCGCCAATTTTGATGGAGCTTCCACTTACGTGGAATTGCGTGCACCAACTAAAAATCCTAAAGATAGTAAGTCTTTAGGTTTAGCCTTGCATATACTAGATAGAGAACTCCACCCACGTATGCTAGGATACGTGAAAGTCTTATCGTAGTATAGTTAAGGGTCGAATCCACAGGACAACAGTCTTATTGCAAGCAACAAGATGGAAAACGTTGGAATTTCACTTAGTTACTTAATAGCATGTATTTAAATCAAAAGTTTGGTTTTTTTGTTTTAAACTAAGAACATGCAAAGTAAAGAAAGCAAGTAAATCTAAGGATTTAAACTATGATAGAAGTCACTAAGGTGTGATCGGTTTTTCACCACCACTACACATGGATCAACACATGCAAAGCAAAACATAACCTGCAAAAAGAGTCTAGTCAGTTAGTATCTTTGTAGACTTAGCTTCCTTTCGGAGAGCTAACTATGAGAAGTGCGGGAATGTTGCAACGCCAGCCATTCCCGAACAAATGGTCACTTACTTTGCATCATTCCCCTCGCGAAGTGTGTTCCTCGACTTACCAAGGTTGCACTTCCATACGTCAACTGATTCCATTTCATAGTATCAAAGTGCAACAAATGATAGTGAGTTTACTCCACTTCTTGAGATACACTTCTAGATACCGAAACAGATGCATGGTGGATACATGCACCAAGAACCAACATACAAACGAGTTTCAAATCTAGTAGTACAAACATAGACAATTCATACTAAAAGATAAAAGATAACACAAGTCGGTGATCAAGCAACAAGCATTCATTAAACGTTTGATGTTGAACCGAGAAGGTAAAAACTCTATATTGCAAACTATGGATTACATTTACATGATATGAAAGCATGGGTAGCGGGGCTACTCCCCACACCCCAGTGAGAGAGACTACTCGCTCATTACTAGGACAAAGAAGGAGGCAAGAAGAGAGAGAGAGCATCATCCCCACAAAGGAAAGAGGAAAGTCAACCCCTTGGAGAGAGAGAAACGATCCACCAGCTTCATAGGTTGCTTGATGACGATATCTCCCTCTTCCCACATTCTTTGGCGGAGAGAGAGAAAGCAACTTCGAGATGTGGTGTGGGTCTCAGACCGGTAGCCCCTAGGCGGAGGATGGAAGTCGGATTTGCTCTGGAGTGATTGAGGCAGCCTTTGGACGTCTCAAAACTCCTCCCTTGGTGGAGGACCCTTGAGGTCTTATTTATAGGCCTTAAGTGAGGTCCAAACGGTCTTGAACCCGTTTGGGCCCTGAACCCGTTTGCCCTTGCCTCCATGCGGTCTCCCGGATCGTTTGGTTTTATGCGGTCTCGAGACCGTTTGACCTTATGCGGTCTTGAGACCATTTAGCCTTCATGCGGTCTCGGGACCGTTTAGCCTTCATGCGGTCTCGGGACCGTTTAGCCTTCAAGCGGTCTCGGGACCGTTTGGCCTCAAACGGTCTTGGGATCGTTTGGGGCTTTTGTAATTTTTTTGTGTTTTTCAGCAAGGATAAAGAAGAGAAAAGTTAATCAATTGATGTGTCAACAATAAGGTAAAAATTTAATGATTCTATCTAATTTATGTAAGAAAGAGTATGGAAAACTAAGGAAAACTAATAAGATAACATCACAAAATGGGAGGTTATCAATACCTCCATGTATTCCACTTGTTATCTCATCTCAGCTCTAAGTCTATCTTCATCAAGAAAACTCTGAGCTTATTCTCTTGGTTTTTCAAACTCAACCTTGTATAACTCATAGCTCATGATAAAAACATCCTCATAAGATGACTACCTTATTCTCTTAGTGTTTGTAAACCATCTGTGTATCGTTCACTCCACAAGGGCATGTTATCATCTATGTCCTCATACCTCATAGCAACGTTCCAACTCACATCAACTTTTATCCTTGGTGTATAGCACGCGTACTGTCCTATCTCTCACTCCCATAAAAAGAGGAAATAAGCATTTGGCGGCCGTCCAAACACAAAGTTCTTCCTATTCCAAGAGTAGAGATGGTACATCCCACCTTGCCAATACACCTTCAAATCTAAGTTGAAACGTGCATCTTATGCCTCTACATCACAATCATTCTCGACATCAAAGTTACTTCCATGGAAAACTGGTTTTGAACCTACTTGGGTCCACACACATTCCTTGGTCATGTCCTCTAGGTCTATAGGGTGTCGACACTTTTGGGGTAATCCCTCTTCCCTTATGCATCCAAAGAGTACCCTACTCATCCGCCCTTTGGGTCCCATGAGTTCATGAAGGTGATCAATCTCCTAACCCATGGCCCTCAGACAATGATAGTTGTTACCTCCCGACCCTATGGTCATGTGCAACTAGGGAATTAGGCAACTCCTACTTCCATCGGTCTTATCCCTACCTGGCCCTAGGATAGACTTAGGATTCTATTATAGTACATGTCCAGCTTAGAACCTTACCCAAGCCTTCATCATCTCTCTCTCTCTGCATTCATGGGCTAACTTTCATCCTTTCATAAGGGTCATGGCAACCTGCCTACCTTGGTCAGGCCCCATACCAGTTACCTCCATGGTAACACATCCACATGCACTTAGAGATGGTTATCTATGGGTCTACAAGTTCATTCTTATACCATGTACTTTTCACTTAGCTTATCAAGATCCTATGAGACCTCTTTAGGTTTCCTCAAAATCCACAAAACTGGTATACACCCTACCAAAGGGTCCCTCTCCTAGGATGGGAGGAAACTACAACTCTTGACAACAAGGTCACAAACATCCTTATGTCTAGGGTTTACATCCACATGGGCATGCTTAACCCTAGCAAGCTACTAAGGAACAAGAAGACCTCCTGCTAAACCATGTTGGGTCATACTTGTTCCCATTCCTCATCATTGGATCAAGATCATACCTTCCCATGTCATCCACTTAGTTGTGAGGGGTTCATCAAACATACTTTAAACTTAAGAGGTTTCCCTTTCCTCTAACCATGAAGAGTACCATGCTCGAATCTATAGAAACTCAAATCTCATCATGAGCATTAGGTACACCACTTACCCTCTTAGGCCTAGGAACCCTATGTTCACTTCTCTCATGTCCAACTATTTGTTCAACCTCTTAACTACAATCCAAACATGTACACGGTATGACATGCACTTCCTGTCATCCTTCTACTTGAGCAACACTTCAGAGTGGAGTCCTCCTCAAGGAAAACCAACAAGGTATAAGGCCTCACAACATGTTACTAAACCTCACTAGGTCTAAGGAACTCTTCTTCTCATCTATACTATAGGTATAGAGGTGCTAGTAGACTCATCCTCTCTCTAGGGTTTGGTTCCTCTCATGGCAACCAAGACATCATCAACATCCAGGGATCAAGCATGAGGCAACCACAAACATCCACTTAGGTCACATCATCCTCAACTCCCCACTTTTCCTCATATCGTGGAATCTAGGCTTCCAACCCTCTTGCTTGGGTCCTACTATCTCTCTCTAGAGCTAACTACACAACCAACCTTATACTAAAGGTCCTCTCTCCATGAAGATGGGTCAAGCTCACAAGCATACCTCTACGTGGGTGAAGCCTATGTTCAAACTTATGTTTGCTCAAGATTATCCCTAGTCCTTTATGCTTATCTCATCAGCTATCCAACATACTCCCTTGGCCAGGGTTTCAACCTACTGCTCGCACTACTGACATATTCTGGGTGCCTACTATGCCCTGCTCATACAAGCTCATGGGGTTTCTATAGGTTCTTCTCTAACCTCATAAAAGAAGGTGCTATCCTTCACTCTAACATGCACGACCCTTCCTAGGGTTGGGTCGCCAAAGGTACTCGGTAATCCAGCTTCTCATGGCTCATATGGCATCCAAGGCATGTCTATCCAAACACCTAGTCTACCATGACATCTAACTCATCATGTCATCCCTCTCTCTAACCTTCACTTAGGGTTAGGGTTAACTTCATCCTCAGAGAATGTGACAAGTCTCCACTTATAATGGAGGTCTCTACCTCCAGACTAACACTCTTTACTTATCCTCCTGACAAGAAGGCCTAGCCTCAGGTCTCTCCTGAGGGCATGCCAACTTATGTCATATGACCTAAGCATGTATCTATCCTTTTACACCTAATATATTAAGCTTATGTCCATGACATCTTGTTTACATGCTTTTTATTAATTTGGTGGAGGATTCCTTAAACCTTATCAACCTTACCCATACCTCAAGAGGGTGAGGAAAAGAGAGAAAACCCTAATCCTTATAATCCTTAACAACATTGAGTTGAGAAGGGATGAACAAGATGAGAGAGTCCTAAAGGTATCGTATTTCGAGTCCAATCCTGAGACATTGGCCAGGCAATGACACTAATCTGAGAGTCCTCATATTCTGACTAGCAGTGCGGAGGAAAATCTTTCCAGCTCCCGGACGTGATCCTTTTCTAGACACCTCTGTCTTTCGGAAATTCCACTAATAACTCCCTTGGGTTCTATAGAATTTGTAAAATTTAATAATTATTAAAGATTAAATGAGGAACCTATGCTCTGATACCAAATATAATGACCTCGCCTCCCAGTAAACCCCATTTAAGAGAGACCAAGAGGTTAGAGCCGTTATCCCAATTTCCGGATCAAAGGTTCAACAAATAATCAATAATAATTACCAAATTCTACTAAACTAAACTGAAAGGCTATAATAAAAATTAACTTTTGGCATACCTTTGAAAAAATTGGATTACTAAACTTGTATCCATATGAGAGAATATTATAACTAATCCTCCTTGATCATTAATCCTCATTTAATGCCACATATGCCACTTTACTATTTGTTCTTTTCACTTAAACCTAAAACGCCGACAAACAAAACGTCGGTCAGCATAAAGCTGGTATGTGGGGGAAACAATAATTGTGCAATTAATAACAACATATTGTAGTCAATTACAGTTTAACAACCAACTTTACGTTTTAAATATAATTGCACGATCCACACATACCCTATCCTCTGCACTATCCCTGCAGTGGACTTGGATGCTACCTTCCTTATGGTAGATCCCCATTAAACCCCTCATGATCCTACCTAACTGGTGAATCAGTTTCTAGGGTTGAGTCACATGGCACTACCCATAGGTAGCCCACTCCTTAACTCATGGTGTGCTAAATAGTCTCATGGCACTACACGTGGGTAGCCCAATTTCTAACTCATGATAGCCTAGACCTTGCTATAGGTTACCCTTTTTAGCATTTACAAAGCCACAGAGGAGGACTCGGATCTAAGCCAGTTATATACGTATTTATGGTGATAATCATAGTCACTTTATAGTTCCATGAAATAAAAGTCTTCCAAGCAATTTATTTCAAACAATTGATAAAATCTCTAGGAATCGTCATGAAGCTAAGGCGGTTAGTCATAAATGTAACCACATACATATCAGGCTGATTCGAGATAGAATAATCCAATCAAGAAATCTAAATAGGCAAGCAAGCCCATTATGGGATCCTACAATATGCATATAATTCCTATCATTGATCATGCCATCAAGATCTACTAAACCTAGCTCACTTCCTAGGGTTTCTAGTCCACTTTTAGGGTTTTCATTAAAATTAGGGTTTCCCTTCATCTCTTTCTATTTTAAACCCTAATTTTATATAATTACTCACAAACCCTAATTATCTCATCTATTCATCATGAAAGATACTAAGGTTATCTTTTAACAACATATAACCCTGATTTCAGAAAAAAAAAGCAAAACTAACCATCAACTAAGTCCATTAAGCCTCTTTTACATTAAAGCTACAATTTTTATCCTTTTAATACATGACAAGATCATTATGCTCATTTATCATCAATTCATAGTTCATTATGGTCTAATTCACATATGAACTCTATTTTTCATTAATTCTACCTTTATCTATTAGAAAACCTTAATTACTACATTAAGGGTATTTATCCACAATTAGGAACATTTATACTTCAAATAGCATAGAATTATCATATCTCAACTTTAATCATGATTTTGAACAATTAAGGCCATTAAGAGTCACATTTACTAATATTAGGGTTTTAAGGCCCATTAAAGCATATTTATGCACATGAAACTCTAAATTAACCAATTACGTGCAAAGTTCATCCTTTTTGTTATCAATATACCTTTTTACAATTAACAGGTTAATATCAACTTTAATCATCCATTAAACCCTACTAAATGCATTAATCAACTCAAAATAGGATTTTCTTAATATTTAATTCATTAAAGTTGATAACTTACACTACTTTTCGAATAGAAAGAGGAATTAGCCTCCAAAACCAATTTTAATGTATTCTTCCCGTTTTTCTGAGAAATTTTCATATTTTATGTGTATCCATCCGAGCTACCGATATTTAAATACGATTTTTGCAAGATATCGCATACCAGAGCCAATCAGAGGGTGCCACGTCGCCTCTATCATGCAAAGTTGCTTGCTGTTTGGAAAACATTTTGAAAAGTCAATTTTGCCCCTTGTTTAAGTCAGGGTTTTTTAGCCCGTGGAGGGTAAAGCGGTCCAATGACAAGCCCGTCTTCTTCAACCTCACGACGGTGCTGCTGCCGCCCTAGTCATGCCTTGCGCAACTCTGTCTCCCTCTTCTGGACTCCGAAGGCCACCGGTGCTGGTCCCCCTTGATCTGCCACCTCCGTCTGCACTTTGGGGCTCCACCCAACTCACGGCCAGCTTGGCCAGCTTGGGCAGGGAAGCTTTGCAACCTGTGACTGTTGTTGCAGCCGAGCGGGTGCTACTACGCCCGGGTTAGGGCAGGGCTACGATGGCAAAGCTGCCTTCCGGTATTATGGAACATCATGTTTCCCACGAAACTCCTTCTTGTAGCCTCGTGGCTTCGTGATCATGCAACTTCTCTTTAGTTAGGGTTTATGGATGAAACTATGGAAGAAGAGGAGAGAATGATGTGTGGGATCTTCTAGACTCAGCCCAAGGTCTTACCCCTTATATAGGGGAGGGTATCCACGCCCCAGTATGCATTCCCGCGAAGCACACAAGTCCAACTCTAAAAAGGAACCACATTCCTTCATCGTGAAGAAATCTTCTCTCTCTTCCTTATCTTCTTAGATATCTATATTCTTTGGAAAGTAGGAATTCAAAATATTACCTCTTTTCTTCTCTTTGCACTTGGCTTTTAATTCATTTGTCACGAAATTATATTTTCTTTTAATAGAAAATACCACCTCTTTAATAAAACTACAAAATTCATTCATTATGCATCATATTATCATCTTATTTTCTATTATTGGTATTTTCTCTTTATTTTTCTCCATTGGGGCTCCTTGGACCCCAAGAAACTTTAATATTTCGAAATTCCTTTTTAAGGACACTCATTATCCTTCTAGATGCATCTATATTCATTATTTCACATTGTCTTGTTTATTTCTTATTAAAATATCTCTTTTTGAGGATTTCTCTTTATTTTCCTTATTGGCATTCCATTTAACATTAGGAATCATTTGGATACGAAAATTCATCAAGGGTAACTCAATTATACCTCTTTCCACTTATTTTCCACATTTTATCATTGTTTTCAATTTCTTTCTTAATAAAGAAATACTTAATTGATCTTTTCTTTTCTTGTTGCATTATCTTTGCAACTTTGGACTCCTTGAGACCCAAGAAACCCAAGAGGCATGAAATCCAACTTTGGATTATATTCTTTTGCCTTCTAGAGGTTTCTACATCTTTATTTTCTCAAAAACTCAATTATTCATTTACTAATTGAATTTCCTTGTTATTGGGCCCAATATCCAATAAAGCCCACAAAACAACCAACAAGGCTATTATGAGCGAAATCCATCTAGGAAAAAGAAATTATATCATTATTTTTTCAAATATCTTTATCATGATAAATTACATTTCTCACCAAATGAACGCAAAAGTTGGGGTTGCAACAGATACTGATTTAGGATCCCAAACTATTTTTAACGTATCCCTCATATTTTTCTGATCAATTTTCATGTATTAACTTTCCTCATTCGAGTTTTCTAGCAAGAGATATGATTTAGCAAAGAAAATCCTTTTTATTGATTTATCAGCAAATTCCAGAAAAAAGAGGATCGTTTGATCCATGGTCCGCTGGTCCATTCAGGATCCAACAACCAAGGATGCATGCGGCTAATTTTTCAATCAGAAGAACATGAAGGACAAGATTGTCCTTAGCTGGTCTGAAGGCACGGAGTGGCAGTTTGGTAAAGGACCACGAGGTCTTCTCCTACCTCGCGCCCGAGCACATCGACTCCTGCGGTCAACCTGGGAGTTGGCTTCTTACTCTCGTACACCTATGAGCGCACGGTCAGGGAGCTCCGCCTCCCTCCGCCTAACTCACCTATGGGTCCAATTGATCATTATGAATGCACCGCGACTCCCTCCTACTCGCCGGACTCCGACGAGGCTTGCCAAGGGAATGGGGGTGCAGGTCAGGGTGAAAGGGACAATTGGAGGCACAAAATCACTCCTTGCGCTTTGCCACAGAGGTTGGGGTAGCAAAAGGATGTGTTGGTGCCCTCACACACCCTCCTCTATATATAGGGTCGGAGGTAGAGCCCTGTCGGATTGGGGATTCTCCCAATAGGCGGCCAATCCCCTACAAAGTAGGGTTGGTTTTCTTTAGTTTCCTCTTCTGAGTCTAAAGGAATCAACATCGGGCTTGCACACTCTCTGGATCATGAGAAAATCTGAGAGGGAAAATCCCTCTGTAATTCACAGAGTCCCAGTCCTTATAGGACTTAGAGGATGAGCGTCAGGCATCAGATCAAGACCCAATGGTTCCTATCTCACACGATCATCCAAAAGGAAAATCCCTTTTCCTATTTTCAGAATAATTCCATATTTGGGAGATATCTTGAGAAATTCATATCTCCTAAACTATAGCTCCTTTTTATCTCAAAATTTAAGGGAAACTCCGTCTTGTCTTTATATAACTATTTCCCAAATTTAGGAAATAAATTCTAAAGGATGAGAAGGCTTCCTTCCCTCCCAAGTTATCTTTCAATTAATCCAAATTAATTAGTATTTCTTTTCCCTTTTGCCATTATCCTATTATTTTGGGTCCCTTGGACCTCAAGAAAACCTAAAGGCACGAATTCCCATATTGGGGAATATCTACTTGCCTTTATCCTCTTATCTATTTCTATTTCACATATTCTCCTTTCATTTAATTAAATCATTTTCCTTTTTTTATTTCTCTTTTCTTTTCAATTGGGCTCAATGGCCAACAAAGCCCATTATCAATCAATCAAGGCCATTTCACATGAAATCCATCATAAATCAAAGAAATATATTTCATTTATTCTTTAAAACTGAATTACACTTTTCATTACATACTTAGGAAATTGAGTTTATAACATCCTCCCCTCCTTATAGGAATTTTTCCCTCAAAATTCAAACAATAAAAAAAAAACAAATCAGGGTATGCTTTCTCCATGTCCGCCTTCAGCTCCCATGTGGACTCATCCTCTCCATGGTGCCTCCAAATAACCTTTACCATCTCTATATTCTTACATTTAAGCTCTTTCACCTTGGTATCTAGAATCTGCAAAGGTGACTCAGGATAAGTCAGCTTCCCTTGAAGCTCAATAGGTTCAATGCTCAGTACATGGCTCATATCTTGCACATATCGCTTCAGGTTGGACATGTGAAACATGTCATGCATCATGCTGAAAAACCACTAGAGGGGAGTGAATAGGGTTTTATGGATATTTTAATAATAATTCAACCAAAGCAAGCAACCACAAAAATATTGGACAAGGGGACAAGGATTTAGAGTGGTTCCAACCTTAGCAAATACTAAGGCAGTCAATCCACTACCCGGTTGCTTACCTAACCGAGATTTTGAAAGTATTTAATTTTATTACCTCGCAAGGATGTTACATAAAATTACAACACTTTCACCAAACCCTTCGAACAACCTTCACATAGAAGTAGTCTCACCAACCTCGAAGCAGCCTTCCTTGAAGTAACCTCAAACTCCCCCTTGAAGTAGCCTTCCTCTTGAAGTAGCTTCCCGTTGAGACAGCCTTCTTGAAGTAGTCCAAAGTCCACCACTACTACAGAAATGGCTTATAAAGTCACTTTTCAAGGTGTCGGTTGTATACATAAACCGACACCTAAACTCTACAGTGTCGGTTGATAACATAAACCGACATCCAGTCTAAGAAGGTCGACCAGCCACGGGTGTCGGCTAATTAATAAAAAACCGACACCTAAAATCAACCGCCAAAACCAAAATTCCAGCGAAAAAATTACCTCCAACATTTGACATATGGCGTCGGTTCAGAAATAAATAACCGACGACTAAAGGTTATTCGCGGGAGAGGAATAGTTGTCGGTTGTCTTTTAGTTAAAAACCGACGACTTTAATCTAGTATAGGCGTCGGTTGTTGGAAAAGAATCGACACTGTTGGTTTAGTTGTCGGTTATTTTGAATAACTGACGCTTATTGTCAACTTAATAGCTCACCAGTGCGAGCGACTCTTCCCCTTTCCCTGTTTCATTCCCGATTTCAGTTAGGTCTAGAAATTTTCTTGCTCGCCCCCGCCGGTCGTTGCTCTGTGCTCGCGCCCTCCGTGCTCCTGCTCCTGCCCTCACCGCTGCTCCGTGTTCACCGGCGGCCGTGCTCCTGCTCCTGCTCCTGCCCTCTGTGCTCATCGGCGGCCGTGCTCCTGCTCCGTGCCCTTGCCGCTGCTCCGTGCCCTCACCGCCGCTCCTGCTGCTCTCCCTTCCGCCGTCGCTCCTCTCCTTGCTCCGGCCGCTGCTCTCCTCTGCCCTCAAGGTATGCCTGCCCTGCCTTCTTCCTTCTTCCTCTACTCCGGCGGCTACTTGGATGGTGCCAAGGCAACCACGACCTTCTTCCTTCTTCCTCTGCTCCGCCCTGCTCTTCTTCTTTCTTCTCCCTCTCCTTACCAACAGCAACCACAGCCGTGTGGGCTGGCACGGCCGTGGCTGTGTTGGCCGACCACACGGTCGTGCTACCCAGGTTGCTGCTGGGCATATTTTTTTTTAAAGTTATTTACTTAATGGTAACTTGATAAATAACTCATATACACTGATCTATGGCAATGCCTTAGTTGATCACTCTTTATATTGGAGCTGCAAGCCTATAACATTAAGTAATTTTTGAAAGTAAAATAATTATTTACTGTAATATATTGAACTTATATACAATACATGTTCTATGATAAGCCTTAGTTAATTTAATATGCATACTTTGTATGTAAGACATAGTAATCGGGTACTGCTGTATATCCAAGTAAATTACATGTAACTAATCATGACATAGATTTTAAAATGCATACTTTGGTTAAATGTACTGCTGTAATTTTTGATCAAGTGATGATATGTAAATGTAGCAATAAGTTAGTAAGGTATCAATGATAAGTCTGCTGTAATGTGATGCAAAATAGTTATTGTATCATGCATATCTTAATACTTTTTTGTTTTATAGTTGTATAGGGTGTTTTATGTGTGACAAGTCTATTGTTTAATAGTTTAGCTATAATCATTGTTTTATAGTTGTGTTATAAAGTATTTGGGTGTTTAGTATGGTTATTTAGGATGTTCAGATATGTATAAAGGGTCCAAAAAGTATAGTATATATATGCATACATGTGCATTTTTTATAAAATTGTATAGAAAATCAAAACACGTTCTTGGTGAGAATCCTAATCACCCTTCTTGCTTATTGATGAATTGTAATGCACACATGTGACATGCTTTGAATGTAAATGATGAACTTTTCCCTAAATTGCCAATCATGCTTTTAAAGACATCAATAATCACCCTAACTTGAAGAACTAGGATTTTAGGTATAAGAATGACAACACATTATTTGTTGGCCTAGAAACCCGTCCAAGATTTACTCATTAGGAGTAAATCTTGGACAGTCCCCGGTTTGGGACTGTTCTTGAACACCTAATCTCACTTAGGATGTAAGTGTATAATGTGTATTGGGTTTTCAAGAAAATTTCGGCAGCATTTCCCCATTTATTTTCTAAGTACATATGTACTTGGAGAACAGCAGAGAAATGCTGCCGAATTTTTTTGGAAAACCCAATACACATTATACACTTACTAGTGAGATTAGGTGTTCAAGAATGGGATAGGTGGTACACATTTATTATATATAATAATCACATCACATGTATTTGTTAACCCTAAACCCTAATCTTGTTGTAATATATACTTGTTTTCTCTTTGATCATAGAATGGATATATCATGGATGTCCATTCACAATCGCTGCACCCCAGAGTTTATTTCTGGTCTTGACCAGTTTATTAGATTTGCCGAGGAACATAGGAAACAACCTGGAGATAGGTTCTAATATCCATGTAGGCATTGCGATAACAACTTGAAAGTCAACACTGGTGACGAAATCAAAAGTCATGTCATGTGCAACGGAATTATACAAGGCTATACAGAATGGCACTGGCATGGAGAGATTTCAAACCCCAAACTAGTGGATGTCGATAGCAGTGCTTGTGTGGAAGAAGAAATTGCCTACGATGACGTAGATGTGAATGAACCAGTTCCAGTAGACATCGTTGATGCGATGCTGAATAGCTGTGGGGTAGAGCACACCGATCCACCTCCCATTTTTAGAAACATTGTGCATGATACTGAGATGCCGTTATACATAGGTTGTACTAAGTTTACGAAGCTTAGCGTTGTGTTGAGATTGTATAAGCTGAAAGCTAACAATAGATGGAGCAACAAAAGCTTCACGTCATTGTTGTCTTTGTTGAAAGAAATGCTTCCTGAAGGAAACGAGCTGCCAATCTCAACATACCGGGTAAAGAAATTGTTGTGCCCAATGGGAATGGATGCCAAGAAGATACACGCATGCCCGAATGATTGTGTATTATTTCAAAAGGACTATGCGGATTTGAAAGATTGTCCAAAATGTGGTGTGTCACGGTATAAATTGACGACTTCAGGGGAGTCCAAAACTGGTTCTCCTGCCAAGGTGATGTGGTATCTACCTATAATATCACAGTTTCAATGCTTGTTTTCCAATCCGATAGATGCGAAGAATTTGAGGTGGCATGCAGATGTTAAGAAAAATAATGATGGGATCCTACGACATGTGTCCGATTCCCCACAGTGGAAGAAGATTGATCTATTGTACCCTGAATTTGGTGAAGAAGTCAGGAATCTAAGACTTGGGCTTTGTACAGACGGGATGAATCCGTACGGGACATTGAGCAGACAACATAGCACTTGGCCAGTCATGCTTGTTATATACAATCTTCCTCCCTGGCTGTGTATGAAAAATAAGTACGTAATGATGTCGCTGTTGATATCGGGCCCTAAACAACCTGGAAATGACATCGATGTTTATCTTGAACCTCTGATTGATGACTTAAAGAAACTCTGGGGTGAAGGTGTGATGAACTATGATGCTTCACGAAGAGAGACATTTCGTTTGCATGCTATGTTGTTTTGCACTATTAATGACTTTCCAGCATATGGGAATTTGTCTGGATATAGTGTCAAAGGAGCTAAAGCGTGTCCTATATGTGAAGAGAACACTGATTCAACAAGACTAAAACATGGCGGTAAGACTGTATATCTCGGTCATCGAATGTTTCTTCCAAAATTCCATCTGTATCGTAGGAAGCGCAAAACATTCAATGGATTGAATGAGGAACGGAGTGCACCTAAACCTATACCAGGGGAGGTTGTTTATGAAAGAGTAAAAGACTTTGTCAATGAATTTCGTAAGAGATCACAATGTACTATGGCCACACGGAGTGACAAATATTTATTCAAGAAGAAGTCAATATTTTGGGATCTTCCTTATTGGAGTTCTTTGACAGTCAGGCATTGTATCGATTTCATGCACGTTGAGAAAAATGTCTGTGATAGTGTCATCGATACTTTGTTGAATATACCAGGTAAGACTAAAGATGGAATAAAATCTAGACTGGACCTACGTGAAATAGGAATAAGGTCAGAATTAATAGAATTTCGTGAAATGGGAAATCGGAGAACATACTTACCTCCCGCTTGTTACACATTGTCTAGAAAGGAGAAGAAAGCTTTTTGTGAATGTTTGGTAAATGTTAAGGTGCCACAGGGTTACTCATCCAACATCCGTAGATTGGTATCAATGAAAGATCTGAAGTTGATAGGTCTTAAATCTCATGATTGTCACACTCTAATGCAACAAATATTGCCTGTGGCAATTAGATCTATATTGAGGAAGCATGTAAGGTTTGCAATCACCAGACTTTGTTTCTTTTTCAACAGTCTGTGCAGCAAAGTTATTGACCCTGATACTCTCGATAAATTGCAAAGAGAAGTGGTTGTTACCCTATGTCAGCTTGAGATGTATTTTCCTCCGTCGTTCTTTGATATCATGGTACATCTTGTTGTCCACTTGACTAGGGAAGTGAAAATGTTGGGACCAGTTTTCTTGCATTGGATGTATCCCTTTGAACGATACATGAGTGTTTTTAAAAGTGATGTTCGAAACTGTTATCAGCCTGAAGGGAGTATTATCGAGGGTTATGTGGCGAGAGAGGTTATGGATTTTTGCAATGACTTTCTCAGTGGTAATGACACTCCTGATAATGACAAGAATATTGATGAGCAATTTGGCAAAGGAATTTTGGGAGCACGTGTGAAAGTAATCAGCCGTGAGCAGTTGGAACAAGGTCACTTGTATATTTTACACAACATGGACGAAGTGAATGTTTATATCGAGGAACATACCAATTTCATCAAGAGACAATATCCTCGAGCCAATACAATGTGGCTTGCTAGAGAGCATAACAAGACATTTATTAAGTGGTTTGAAAATAAAGTCTTACATCAACTATCTCAAACACCAGATGATATTACTGAAACTATCAAATGCCTCACCTTTAAACCAAAATTGACTGTTATGTCTTATGAAGGGTATGACATTAATGGATTCGCATATTACACTAAGCGCCAAGATAATAAGAGTGTCGTCCAAAATAGTGGGGTCACCCTTCAAGCATCGAGTATGTTTTTTGCAAGTGCAAAGGATAAGAGTCCACGTGAAGCTAAAATGTCATATTACGATGTCATTGAAGACATATGGGAGTTTGACTACATAGATTTCAGAATTCCACTCTTCAAATGTAATTGGGTTGATAACACCAAAGGAGTTATAGTGGATGAATTGGGTTTCACTTTAGTGAACTTTGAAAAGATTGGCGAGAAGGATGAACCATTCATATTGGCATCACATGCGAAACAAGTATTTTATATCGATGATCCTGCAAATGATAAATGGTCGGTTGTTCTTCATGGTAAAAGACAGTTCATTGAAGATCCTATAGATGAAGAACAGTACTATGATAAGTATGATGACTCCACTCCATTCTCAGTTGGGTTGCCAACACCAGCAAATATTGAAGCTAATGATGACTTGTATGTGCGCGGAGATCACAATGAAGGATTGTTAATTGATAAAAAATCGCAATATTAGAGGCATGTTTATACAATGTTTTTTTATATGTTTTATTTTTCTGAATGTGAACTTTACAATGTGAATGTGAACTTTACAATGTGAATTTTACAATGTGAATTACTTTATAATGTGAACTTTACAATGTGAATGTGAACTTTACAATGTGAATTTTACAATGTGAATTACTTTATAATGTGAACTTTACAATGTGAATTACTTTACTATGTGAATGTGAACTTTACAATGTGAGCTTTACAATTTGAATTACTTTACAATGTAAAATTTACAATGTGAATGTGAATTTTCAGATGGCTGAGCATTCTCCTGATGACCGTGCTGATGATTACCATGAGGATGAGGACATCAATGCGCCGCCTCACAATGTAAGTTTTAAAAATATATCATATATTTATATCTATATGTCCATTTATAGTTATATCTTGTAAATGTGTTTATTTTGTCAAATTTTAGGTTGATGATGCACATGTACCATCTGAAACACTTGAGGCACTTGATCAGCAACACCAAAAAGTTGACAGGAGAAGGGGCATCACTATGATGAAGAAGTTAATAGCGCAAAAGGGCAATGGACCCAAACTTGTTGTGGATTTTGATAATGCAGGAAATGCATCTGGTGTGAATCGCAATTCATTTGTTTCATATCTTGGGTATGTTACTCGCAGCCATTGCGGTTGTATGATAGATTCTTGGCATAAAGTTTCTAAGGAGAAGAAAGATGTAATATGGAGGGATTTATGCGTGATTTATTATTAATTTGCAATTATATTTTGTAGATTACTAATTTTTCGGATACTAGTTAATAGCAATTCTAATTTGCAGAGTATATTTGAATTGGATGAAAAGCTACATCGTAAATGCGTGATGCAACGCTGTGGGAGAGTCCTAAGGAACTATAGGACAAATCTCACCCGATAATACATAAAAGAAGCTGACAAGAGGAAGAAGACAGCCACTGAACAATGGAACTTCCTGGACAAAGAAGAATGGGATGCGTTTGTTGCTTCAAGACAAATGGATGAATTCAAGGTATTAGGCGTCAGTCCCAATCTCATTAATATATGTTGTATTCACCTATTCAAGATTAACATTTACTGTTACTAACCAAATCATTAATGTGCATACTAACTAGGCCCTCAGTGAGGCACAAAGATCAAGGCGTGCACTGAATGTGCATGACCACACAATGGGTCTAAGGGGGTATGCAGGCATTCGCCAAAGACTACAGTCTGAGGCTACTGCTCAGTCTGCTGCTACTCAGGAGTCCTCCACTGTAGGTAGCACACCTCTGCCTCGCCATGATATCTGGATAGCTGGGAGGCAAACTAAGAAGGGAGAAATAAGGAAGACCGCAACTGCTGAGGCGGCTGCAAAAATGGTAAAATACAACTCTTACAACAATCGTTCAAATATTGATTATTTGTGGTGTTTACTTAATTACAAATTTTTGTTTAGGCGATTAGCGGGAGCTGCACGAGCTGAGGAAACAAGGCAAGTTCATCCCTGAGGGCACAAGGGATGAATTGACAGTTGCTCTGGGTAACCCAGAGCATCCAGGACGTGTTAGGGCTGCAGGCGCTAGTGTGGGCATCAAATCTTTTTTTGGGCCATCCTAGCGCAAACATGTCCCAAAAGTGGGACTTTCACAAGAAGAGGTAACATATTCTTTCTTTATAATGTTACTGTAAAAAGAGAATTCAATAATTAGAAGCTAACGTTTCTTTTATCCATGTATAGGTAGATAAGCTAGTTGATAGGAAACTGGAAGAAGCACTGAAAAAGTGGCAGGCATCTCAGACTGCCACTCAGCAGACAATACCTATCATAGCATCCCGCTCTACTCCTACTGTAGAGGTTGGGAGTAATCCTATAGACCCACCACCTAGCACATCCACTGTAAGTATTTTTATGACATAGTAACTAGTTTTTTAATTCAAGATGATATGTTTTCAAGATGATATGTATATATGTATATAACATTCTTTACACAAAAATTTGTAGGGGTTGAAGCCACGCCGTCTAAAAGTTAATGAATATATCGTTGCAGAGGCGTCGACTGACCCATCCCTACCAGGGGAAATGTTTCACGGGTCTCCATTACCAGCTGGTTGGATTCGTGTGAGCCCAGTACATATATTCCCCAAGTGGATGGATCTTCCATTGCCATATGCCCACCCAGATTGTGAAACACTTGGTGAGGCACTAGGCGGAGTGATATTGTGGCTAAAAGCGGATGTCAACTTTACTGAAATTGTATGGTAAATTTACATTACGTTAAATTGTTAGTGTGTGTATATGATGTCAGTTGATATGAAATTATTATATATATATATACAGGTTAAAAAGAAGACACCCACAACATCTAGGCCTCCACTTCCACCTCCTGCATTATCCAGTTGGGTTCCACAGGACCTAACTGTCCCGTTAGGTCCTAACTGTAGTAATATGGTTAGGCGAACATGATATAAACTGCCCTATAACTATTTCTATAGATTCAGATGTTGCAGGTCAATCATACGAAAGCAAACTATTTATACAAGATATTTTGGAGTTGTTTTGATATGATTGGCTAAATACATATGTGATAGAGCTATAGATAAGGTGAGATCTTCTTTATACATCCATATACCTTGTGTAGGATCTAGTGATCTGGTTTCTTATTTATTAATGCATGTGTAATTAATACATATTTTGCAGCTACTTAGACAAGATATGTGCAGATTTTGCATTCGAACATGTAGGATTTTTTATTCCATCTTTGATTAGTCTAGTAGCTAAAGACCCTCCATCAGTTCAACAATACTGCTGTGAGGCTTTTTCAATTTTTGCTCAAAAAAAGAAGACGATGATAATGGCTCCATTCAATGTAGAGTAAGTTTACTTTGCTTATTATAATTTGGACTTAAGAGATTTACATTTTTATTGTGGATTTTGAGTTATTAATTTTTAACTTTTTTACCTCTAGTGGTATGCATTGGGAGTTACTGGTTATTGTCCCCGAGACGTTCACTGTCTATTATCTAGATCCTAAGGGGAGTAAATTGAATACAAAATATGGACACATAATGAAAATGGCATTATTCCGGTGAGAAATATTTCATTTTCATATCCGTTAACATATGTTATTACATTACTATTTAATTATGCAATGTACTGTGTTACATTAACATGTAGGGGTTTTGATGAGTTCAAAAAGGATGGAGAAAAGGTCCCCACAAAAAAGAACCAGCCAATAATTTGGAAGAACGTGAAAGTAAGTTCCCGACTGCAATATATGTATATATTATTTATGTGAACAATGCTTAATTAGTTGTATTTTTTAATATTTTGTATGCTTGAATTTATAGTGTGCCACACAAGACAACGGATGGGCATGTGGATACTACGTGATGCGATTTATGCACATGATTATCAAATATGCCGCAATGGACATCGATTGTATTGTTGAGGTATTAGATAATATGAAATATATCAATCTTATTTATAGCTCATTAATTATATATATACATCATTCTCTTTACAGGTGTTTACAACTGACCACACTACATGAAATGCCTTACCAGATGTACATGCTCCCTATACAACGGGAGAATTAAATGAAGTAAGAGAAGAATGGGCAACAGCCATACAAGTAGTGGGGGATTTAAGATATAATTGGGATGTTGATAGCGAATAATGACTAAAGAATGATATTTTGTAAATGAATTTCTGAATTATAATATATGTGTGAATGTTTCTACATGTATGGATGTTTCTACATGTGTCTGAGTGAAAATGAATGAAACTGTTGGTTGCTATATGAATGTTTCTATATGTGAATGTGAAAATGAATGGAACTACAGATTGCTAGCTACATGAATGTTTCTAAATGTGTGAAAATCAAATGGAACTGCAGGTTGCATTGCTAAATGTGTGAATATCTTTGTTGTTTTTTGCAGGTTTGTGGCCTGTTGTTGGCTGATATCAATGGATTTCGTAAAACTTGCAGTTCATAACTAAACTGCAGGTTTCTCATCCTGCGACCAGCCATACAGCAGGTCTGCAGACCTACAGCAAAACAAAAAAATAGGCGTCGGTTGTTTGTATAAAACCGACGCCAAATAGTTACAATGTCGGTTTGTAATAGAAACCGACGTCTATTTCCTTAACACCACGGCCGTGCTGGCCAGCACGGCCGTGGCAACGGACCAGACACCACGGCCGTGCTGGACAGCACGGCCGTGGCAGCGGACCAGACACCACGGCCGTGCCGGCCAGCACGGCCGTGGCAGTGGACCAGAAACCACGCCCGTGCTGTCCAGCACGGCCGTGTTGGGAGTTAGATGGCGTCGGTTATTAGAGAATAACCGACACCTATAGTGCCCAAGTTTGCGCCCTTCTGTGGCGCGAAGGTATATGGCGTCGGTTTCTTAGGTAATGACCGACGCCTATAGTGCCCTGTTGGCGCGTTTTCGTTAGCGCGTGAAGGGTTTTGGCGTCGGTTTTTGAACCGACGCGTAACGGCTGGGCTTTTAGCGTCACCCACATAGGTGTCGCTTAGAAACTGACACTAAAGGCCTTAAATAACCGACACTAAATGTCGGTTATGTACTAGTGCACCTTCTCCACCGAGAAGACCCTTCTCCACCTGAGAAGTCAAACTCTCTCCAATCCGCAGCCTCCAACCCTAGGAGTAGCAAGGAGAGTACAAAGGATATAAAAGAACAAGAAGGAAAAATAGAAATTACAATACCGTTGTAGCACAAGGCTTGATTTCCTATATCAAGCGTTTTGATCTACTGACCAATGTATATGGAAGTGTTGGTATAGTGGGTAGGAGATGATATCCTATAGGACATGAAATTGGAACAATGGGAATGAATAGCCAATGTTGGAATTGCTCTATTGCTTACAAGAATGAATAGCCAATTGCAAGTATTGTGCTCAAGTGTAGTACAAGTGTATTTAGGGTGTCCTAAGGCTTGTCCTATTTATACGAATGGCCTATGAATGCTTAAGGATGTTCTAGACACTTTCTATGGGGTTCTTAGTGCTCAACTAGCCGTTAGGTATCCATTAGTTGCTTTAACAATGGCTAGTTAATTAATCCTGAAAATTGCAGACAGAGACATTCTCGGTCGAGGAATTGTCGACCGAGATCCCAGTCGGTCGAGGTCTTTGTCGACCGAGGGACTGTCTAGAGCAAGTGTATGTAACGTTCTGATCCAACTCCCAACTACCTTGTCTGTTGTGTCTAACAGCTACTTGGGTCATTCTCGGTCGAAGAGTTTGTCGACCGAGAGGGTCTCGGTCGAGAATTTTGTCGACCGAGATTAACCCTGTGTCAATGTTTTAAACTAAGTACTAAGTGTGTGTATGAGTGTGCAGTTGTGACACTATTGTAGGGGATGACCTGTCTAAGTGTTGTGATTTGGCTTGGGAAGATCTAATGCTTGATTTGCATGATATCTAAGTACTTGTACAGTATATATCTGGTACAAGTTTTTACATTTGATTACAATCATGAATTAAAGCAATTAGAGCATGTAGATCTTCCAAGTAGTTTGTCATACACCTAATTCCTGTAACACCCAAGTAGCACGTTAGATCCACAAGAATGAAATGTTTGTCATCATCAAAACAAAGGGATTATAAGAATGTCTAATTTAGCCAACAATCTCCCCCTTTTTGAAGATGACAAACATTTCCTAAATATAAAATGAGGAAACATAAATCATATGAGTTTCATACCTGAAGTTTACCTTTTGTAGCCATTCCCTTGTTTGCAAGTGTGTGCTGACCCAAGATTTATAAAACTCATTTTACTTTTGGTTTTATATTATTTCTCCCCCTTTGTCATTTCAAAAAGATGACCAAGATAATCATTAAGTATTAATGTTACCACTTCCCTTAATTTTATTGCTATGCTCCCCCTCAAAGAGATATTCAATATGAATGCAAACTACGCAATGTCAAATTTAGCCACAATTCATTTCTCAATCATTTGCAAAGAATGAGATCTTTTAGGTTCATTTCATATATTACTCCCCCTGATTTTTATGCTCCACTATAATATTCTTATATAACAAGGAAATGTCCAATTGAAGCCATAGAAAACACTTTTATTCATAACAACTCAATGCTCATACAACTCATAAGATGACCCATAAATCATGACATACTAGCTTATAAAAAGATAACCATTACAAACATTACAAAGATAGCCATTCATCTCATGATCTCACTGAAAAGACCAAAGGATTACATCAATTTCAGGGTCTTTTCCAAGAAAGGGCTCAGCTCCATAGTATTTGACCCATGTCTTCCACTCCAAGGCACCTGTCTTGGTTAAAGGATAAGCCTCCAAGAAGGTGGGAACACGATCGAATTGAAAGTGGGCAACAATATCTTGGAGTTGGATTGGAGAAAACTGAGTATGAGTGAGGTCAGGAGATGGTGAAGGTGGAATTTGATAGTAATTGTAGGATGGATTGTATGGATTTACCATGCCAGGATTAAGTGAATAAGGATATTCATCAGGTTGTTCAGGAGAAAGGGCTTGCATCCTTTGATTTAAATAAGACATGGCATGATGATTGTAATCCAATTGCCTACTTAGGTGATATTGAGAACCAGCAATGTATGTCAAAGTGTTTGTGATAGGATCATGAGGTAGGCTAGTAGGAGGAGGTGGTGGAGGTATGTCTTGGGTGGATGGCTCCCCTTCAGTCCTAGCTCTTTTGTGTCCAAAATCGATCCCCATCTTCTCTACTATATTTCTAGTTATCTTTTGGGGTTTCCTATCCCATTTGTATCCTAGGTCCTCAATACTCTTCTTAAGAAAATGTTGAGTAATTTGGCAAACAAAATGGGCATAAGGTGGATTGCCAGAGAATTCAAACATATTCTTAGGAATGAGACTAATGAAATTGATGGGAATACCCTTTAGGATGGCATAAATAAGATACATGCAAAAAGTAGGTACTTTAGATTTATTTTCCCTAGCATAGATATTTGTGCCAACAATGAGGTTTACTATCCTAGCTTCAGGTTTTAAATTGATGGCATAATATGTACCCCTATCTTCATGGCAAGTAGTATTTGATAGAAAAATGGCTCTTTTAATGTCACTTAAATTAGTGGTAGTGTCATCTTGAGAAAGCTTATTTAGTGGATTTCCAGTGGTGAGATCAATAAACTCTTTATAGTCTTCTATATCTATGTTAAGCCTGCTAAGAATTCCCTCCTCAGAAAAATGAAATCCATACCCACTAACCATAGAAGAGAAAGAATGATCATGGTCAGGATGTGTGGTTAGGTTGGCATAGAATTCGTTGACTACTTGGGAGGAGTAGGAATAAAAGGAAGGTTTTAGAAATTCAGACATGTGTTGCACCTCAAAGATTTCCTCAAGATCAACAATGTTGTGGAAGTCCATGATGTCGACCGACCATCATGGAAGAGGGGTCCTTGAGGATAGCCTGAGGTAGCGATCGTCGGCAGCTACATCGTTGAATGGAACGTCGTTGATGAACGGCAGCGCCAGGGAGACTGTCCTTCCCTTCCTAGCCGCGACTTGCTTGTTTCCACACGATGATGAGGTAGCCATATTGTTGATTTGAAGTGGAGAAGAAGAAAGGCATGATTTAAGTGGAGAAAAGCTAAAAATTTGCACAAGAATGCACTAGAGAGGAGCTAGAGAAGTGAGAATGTGAATTTGTGAAGAATGGGGTCATTTTGGGCCCTATTTATAGCAAAATAGAACCCATCTCGGTCGACAATTCATCGATCGACGACCACAACGGTCGTTTCTGCAGACACTCCTCTCGGTCGTCCAACGGTCGATCGAGAATTTAAAAATTTGTCGTTGTAATTTTTTTAATTAGTATTTTAATCAGAAGATTGCCTTTTAATTTACGCAAATGGGGGTTCACAAAGTTGGTCTCGGTCGACAATGTTATCGACCGATTTTGACTCGGTCGAACATTTTATCGACCAAAAATATGTATGGGTTCGACTGTACAACATCTACTTGGTGAGTATCGGTCGAGAAGTATAGCCAACCGAGATGTCTTTGGTCGACGAATTCGTCGACCGAGTATGTCTCGGTCGAGACTTTTGCTGATCGACGAAATTGATGTGGATGAAATTTTGAGCTAGTTTTTAATGCAAGTGAGAGATTATATTTGTAGAGAACATATATATATATATATATATCTTCTAGGGGAGTAATAGTGTAATCATTTTCTAAGATAATTCAATAATCCTAAAGTCATAGCTAGTTTTTAAGATTTGATTTTGACCTTTTATTAGAGCTTTTGCACTAAAATCATGTTTTCAATATGATGAATCAAGATACTAAGATTAGTGCAATAAAATGATTTACAAATAAGCATTTTGTCAAGCTTATTTTAGGTCGACCTTGACTTCGACCATAGCGCCCCTTGGTCAAACTTGATTTCAACCAAGAGGCAGTTTCTACAGATTTCCAATTTGAACACTTATATGTGAAGTATAATTTCTGCAGATTTTTTAATTTAAAATGCATTTGTGCCATGAAGTTTTACTGTTTATGGAAAATGGCATCTTCATATGAGCTGAATTATAATGATAAAAAACAATATCCATTTATAGTTTGTATATATGGATCAAATATTATTTTAGCCAAACCAATGAAACATAATGATTATGGCACAATGAGTATGATAGAACAGTAGAAGTATATCCACAATACAATGATCAAGATAGAAGCATATAATTGCATAAAATACAATGACATTTAAACTAAATTTCAATACACATGGTTCCTATATGGATAGACCAAGGAATACTTATGAAAAATCATGTGGATTGTGATAAAATAGTAATTCCATGGTTCATAATTGTCAGTTTTAAGCCAATCCATGTAGAGGATAAACCAAAATAATCTCATTTACTGTTCATGGATTTTCAATTTTAAGACAAACCATGTAAATGAACATGCTTAACAATCTTTGTCAATCAATGAAGAAAGTATGTTCAATATCAGTTTTCATATATCACTTTTGCAATATGTTTAAGAATTTCATATTCATAAGGTTATACCTTCTTTCAACAATTCATGATTCAAAAGATCAATATGTTTTGATTTTAAGATGGTCTCTAAGATTCACTCTTGATTTGCATATTAAATCAATCATTAATAACAAATTGATAGCAAACTAGATTAATTAAAATAGGTTTAGTAGAACTTGGTTCGGTTGAACTTTTTGTCGACCGAATTTTATCTCGGTCGATGTTTTTCTCGACTGAGAATGTTGCTGTTTGTACATGTTTTATCAGATTTGTTGCAAACTTCAAAACAGTAGCCTACTCAGTCGACTATTTCTCGACCGACCGTGTTTTCGGTCGAATAGTTTCTCGACCGAGAATGTTTCTGCATTGTTTTTCAGTAATTTGTTTTATAAGTAAAACATAGATCACTTCCAATTCAATTATGTAATTTAAAAATCAGTTTAGTTGAGATAAAACATATAAATATCAAAGTAACATTTAGATCAATTCTCAACTAATCATATTCAAATCTTTAGGTTTTGAGAACCCAAATTAAGACAAATTTCTAAAGATGTGTCTCTGTAGATTTATATAAAATGCGTATTTTCAAGTTAGAGATTTGAATCAATTTGTTATCTTATTATTTTAAGTTGAGATAGACATGGAGATATACAACTTAGAGTCTTTGGTCATATCTCAACTTAATTATATTCATTTAGTTTGGGGGTTTTGGAACCCATACTAACTCAATATCCTTTTTCTTGTAAGGTCACGAGAAGGAATAATGTCCCAAATGTAAACAATAATGGCAACATATAGAATCAATCTCATGCCTCTTTCTATGAGTTTGTTCTAGGTTGTTTTTGGGTACATATGTATATTTTCCTCTAGGTACATACATGAATTGACTCTCTAGCACTTGTGTCTCTCTCCAACTAGGTTTTTGATAAGATTTTCCTTTAGGCTTATAACCTAGTCCTCTCCTTCCAATTTGACGATAAGAATCATTTAAGATTTTATCAAGGATATCATTGTTACTCAAACTACTAACTTCTTGTTGCAGTTTAACAATCTCATCCATTCTCTTCTTGATATCTAACTTTTCTTGATCTAGATTAGATAACAAAGAATCTCTTTCTTTCACAATAATATCATAATCTAGATGTGTACACAAAACAAGTTGTTTTTGAAGATCATTTACTTGAGTTTGCAAGTTTAACTTTTCTAGGGAAAGAAGATTGCAATTTGCTTCTACAGATTTCAGCTTAATATCATGATCTTCAATAACCTTTTTGAGATCTTCATTTTCAGATGTGAGAGAAAGAAGTTTATCATGTAACTCATCATTTTCTTTATTAGATTTCTTTAATTTCTTCTTGTACTCAATATACTTATTATGTGTCTCTTCAAGACTAGAAATTAGCTCTTCTTTAGGTAAATAAAAAAGACTTAACTCTTCTTCTTCTTCTTCACTTATTGTAGCAATAAGGCATTCTTTATGCACATCTTCATTCTTTGACCTCCATGGATAGCTAGGTGTAGTGTGCCTTGTTCCTAAGCACCAATTGCAACTTGTTGAAGATTGGTCCATGCTTTTCCTTTGCTTGCGGTTGTAGACACCACCACCCTTCATTCTTCAAGACTCGATTAGAGCTACTTGAAGCCTGCTCTGATACCAATTGAAAAACCACTAGAGGGGGGTGAATAGGGTTTTATGGATATTTTAATAATAATTCAACCAAAGCAAGCAACCACAAAAATATTGGACAAGGAGACAAGGATTTAGAGTGGTTCCAACCTTAGCAAATACTAAGGCAGTCAATCCACTACCCGGTTGCTTACCCAACCAGGATTTTGAAAGTATTTAATTTTATTACCTCGCAAGGATGTTACATAAAATTACAACACTTTCACCAAACCCTTCGGACAACCTTCACCTAGAAGTAGTCTCACCAACCTCAAAGCAGCCTTCCTTGAAGTAACCTCAAGCTCCCCCTTGAAGTAGCCTTCCTCTTGAAGTAGCTTCCCATTGAGACAACCTTCTTGAAGTAGTCCAAAGTCCACATTCTCCACCGAGAAGACCCTTCTCCACCTGAGAAGTCAAACTCTCTCCAATCCACAACCTCCAACCCTAGGAGTAGCAAGGAGAGTATAAAGGATATAAAAGAACAAGAAGGAAAAATAGAAATTACAATACCATTGTAGCACAAGGCTTGATTTCCTATATCAAGCGTTTTGATCTCCTAACCAATGTATATGGAAGTGTTGGTATAGTGGGTAGGAGATGCCAGCCTATAGGACACGAAATTGGAGCAATGAGAATGAATAGCCAATGTTGGAATTGCTCTATTGCTTACAAGAATGAATAGCCAATTGCAAGTATTTTTCTCAAGTGTAGCACAAGTGTATTTAGGGTGTCCTAAGGCTTGTCCTATTTATAGGAATGGCCTATGAATGCTTAAGGACGTTCTAGACACTTTCTAGGGGGTTCTTAGTGCTCAACTAGCCATTAGGTATCCATTAGTTGCTTTAAAAAGGGCTAGTTAATTAATCCTGAAAATTGCAGACAGAGACATTCTCGGTCGAGGAATTGTCGTCCAAGATCCCAGTCGGTCGAGGTCTTTGTCGACCGAGGGACTGTATGGAGCAAGTGTATGTAACGTTCTGATCCAACTCCCAACTACCTTGTCTGCTGTGTCTAATTGCTACCTGGGTCATTCTCGATCGAAGAGTTTGTCAACCGAGAGTGTCTCGGTCGAGAATTTTGTCGACCGAGATTAACCCCGTGTCAATGTTTTAAAATAAGTACTAAGTGTGTGTATGAGTGTGCAGTTGTGACACTATTGTAGGGTATGACCTATCTAAGTGTTGTGATTTGGCTAGGGAAGATATAACGCTTGATTTACATGATGTCTAAGTACTTGTACATTATATATCTTGTACAAGTTTTTACATTTGATTACAATCTTGAATTAAAGAAATTAGAGCATGTAGATCTTCCAAGTAGTTTTTCAACCACCTAATTCCTACAACACCCAAGTAGCACGTTAGATCCACAAAAATGAAATGTTTGTCATCATCGAAACAAAGGGATTATAAGAATGTCCAATTTAGCCAACACATGCTATACTGAGGGGTAATGCCAAATGATATATAGCATCGCCAATCTGTTCTAACACCTCAAATGGGCCCACATATCGGGGACTCAACTTTCCTCTGTTCTTGGCTATAGCTTGGAGCAGTCGGATTTTAAAAAACACATGCTCTCCTACAGTGAAATGCACATCAGTCCACTTGGCATGAACATATGACTTTTGTCGATCCTGGGCTCTCTTCAGCCTTTGCTTGATCAAAGCAACTTTATCAACATACACTTGGATCTCATCTGACCTCAACAGGGTCCTCGCACCCAAATCATCCCAGTGAAGTAGTGACCGACACGGTATTCTGTAAAAAGCTTCATACGGAGGCATCCCAATACTAGCTTGGTAGCTGTTGTTGTAGGCAAACTCATCTAAAGGTAAGTACTGCTCCAATGAGCCACTCCAATCAAGCACACAAGCTCCCAACATATCTTCTAATGTCTGAATCGTCCTTTCTGACTGCCCATCCGTCTGAGGGTGATAAGCGGTACTAAACTTCAACCTGGTACCAAGTTCCTCTTGAACTTGCTTCCATAAATTGGAAGTAAACTTTGGGTCTCTATCAGAGATGATTGATCCAGGTATGCCATGAAAACACACTATCTCTCTAATATACATCTCAGCTAGATCTGACACCTTAGCAGTGGTCTTTAAGGCAAGGAAGTGTGCTGACTTGGTAAGACAATCTACCACGACCCATATCACATCATGACCTTTCTTGGTCTGGGGTAGACCCACCACAAAATCCATGGTGATCTGTTCCCATTTCCACTCTGGAATCTCTATTGACTGTAAAAGCCCTCCGGGTTGTTGGTGTTCAGCCTTCACCATCTGGCATGTAAGACAGCTGGTCACCCATGCCACAATGTCTCTCTTCATTCCTGGCCACCAGAAAAACTGTTGCAGGTCCTTGAACATCTTAGTAGTTCCTGGGTGTATTGTGTATTTGGATCCATGAGCTGCTTGCAGGATACACTTCTTTATTGATGAATCCATCGGAACCCATATGCGGTTCTCAAACCTGATTCCTCCATCTATTCCCAGTGAGAGACGAGTCTGTGGCTTCATCATCAACCCTTTCATCTTGTCTAGCTCTTCACTGGTTAACTGTGCTGCTATAATCTCACTCAACAATTCAGATTGGATCTGGATATTAGCCAATCAAACTCAATCTTCTAACGGTTGTGGAGTCCACTCTACCAGCTCCTCCAGGCTCTTCCACTGACTGGACAAAATAGTTGCACACTTAAGCTATTTCTGACTCAAAGCATCAGCCATGACATTCTCCTTACCCAGATGGAAGGCGATGGTGAAGTCATAATCCTTCATATACTCCATCCATCGTCGCTATCGTAGGTTCAGGTCTCTCTATGTCAGCAGGTATTTCAAGCTCTTATGGTCGGTGAAGATTTTGAAGATAGCACCTTACAGGTAATGTCATCATATCTTCAAGGCATGGATAATAGCAGCTAGCGCTAGGTCATGTGTCCGATAATTCACCTCATTGGGGATTGATCTATCGGGAAGCATATGCAACCACGTTCCGATTATGTTCCAATACGCAAACAAGTCCCATCTTGGAAGCATCAGTGAATATCATGAAACCCTCATTTCCATAAGGTAGAGTCAACACCGGGGTGGTGGTCAGCTTCTCCTTCAACTCCTAGAAGCAAGCTTCACATATGTCAGACCACACGAACTTCAATCCTTCTAGGTTAACATGGTCAGTAGCAAAGCAGTCTTTGAGAAATCCTTGATGAAGCGACGGTAGTATCCGACCAACCCTAAGAAGCTATGAATCTTAGAGGGGTTCTTTGGTGCCGACCAGTCTCGAACTGCCGATACTTTAGCTGGATCTACGGTGATTTTTCCTCGTGAGATGATGTGTCCAAGAAACATGACTTGGTCTAACCAAAACTCACATTTTGAGAACTTTTTGAAAAACTTATGCTTTCTCAGGATATCAAGGACTCTACTCAGGTGGTCACGGTGTTGGGCTAGGTCATCTGAGTACACCAAAATGTCATCCATGAACACTATCACAAAAGAATCAAGGAAAGGCTGGAACACACTGTTCATGAGGTTCATAAAGACACTAGGTGCATTGGATAATCCAAACGGCATGACCACAAACTCATAGTGGACATATCAGGTCCGGAAAGCCGTTTTAGGTATATCCTCACTCCTTACTCTCACCTAGTGGTATCCTGACCTCAAATCGATCTTGGAAAAGACTCGAGCTGATTTGAGTTGGTCAAATAGGTCATCTATTCTAGGAAAAGGATACTTGTTCTTAATGGTTGCCTGGTTGATCATCTGATAGTCAATACACATCTGAAGTGACCCATCCTTCTTTTTTACAAAAAGGACTGGTGCTCCCCAAGGTGATGTACTGGGCCGGATAAAGCCTTTATCCAACAAATCCTACAACTGGGTTTTTAACTCAAGCAACTCTGCAGGGGCCAATCTATATGGTGCCTTAGATATAGGGTTAGTCCCAGGAGCTAATTCGATGGAGAAATCTACCTCCCTCTTAGGGGGAATCCCTGATAGATCATCTGGATACACATCCGCATACTCCCAAACCACCTCTATCTCTTCTAAGGATCGCCCCTTAACCTCAGGTACAGTAACTATGGCTAGGTAGGATCGACAACCCTTGGATAGCATCCGTTCAGCTTTCAAAGTGGACACATAAAGGCTGGTTGTCACATCCCTCCTCCCTCGAATGGTGAAGTGTGGATAGCTGATTTTCCTAATAAGAATCTTCTTCACTCTACAGTCAATATGGGTTCTGTAGGTGGAAATCCAATCCATACCAATGATTACATCAAAATCATTCATATCGAGAAGGATGAAGTCAGTGGGAAGCTCATGGTTCAGATACTTAACTGGCAAAATCGGAGTTTTCAAAAGAGAGGTATAAATACGACCACTTGAGGTTGTGACATCCAAAACGTAACCCAAATCCTTGATATCCAAACCAAGCATAGCTGCCAGATTTCTCGAAATAAATGTATTAGTAGAACCAGAATTAAAAAGTTCTTTTACATTTTGTCCCATGACTTCCAGCAAGCCTACATAGTTCATACCACATCAAAAAGCTATTACATGATCTACTAAACTAAAAGGAAAACTCTAGGGGTTATTACCCTCAATCAACCTATTAGAATTCACCTGAGCTTCTTCATTGTCGATGGAGAATACTCTAGCTTGTCTCCTCTCTCCAGCTGGAGGTGCTCCGGCTGGTACTCCTACTAGAGGTGTTGCAGCTACTGGTTGTGCTGCCACAGGCTGTGACCCCAAAGGTCCTCTTGGGTCGGGCTGAGGGCTGTTGGCGATGAAGTGTCCTTCTTGTTGACATCTGAAACACACTTTCTTCTCAAAGCAACACTTCCTAGGATGTGTCTGTCTGTAGGTGCGACATTGCTGGAGGCGACCACGAGGCTTACTTTTGTTGTGGTTGCATCCTTGTCCCTTCTTGTGTTCATTCCTCTACCCTTGAGCTCCTTCAGTGAAACCCAGGTATCCTTTGGAGGGATTCTGTGCAGGAATCACTGTCCTTTCCATGTCCAAGGCAGTGTTGTAGGCTTCATAGAAGGTCTTCGGCTTACTAGCCATCACATGGGGCTTGATGGTAGGGTGCAGACGCTCTATGAAGTGGTCCACCCTCCTTTCTTCATCCATCATGTGACCGAAATGTTCCAGGATGTAGAACTTGCGACCAAAGTCCACAACTGACAAGCTTCCTTGTGTCATGTTAGTGAACTCTCTTTCCTTCGCCTTCTTGGCTAAGACGGGGATGAATCTGGCGGTGAAGATGGTCTTGAAATCGGTCCACGCCATCAGTTCTTCACTTAGGCCTCTTCCCGTGATATGGTTCTCCCACCATATCTTGGTTGCACCTTCCAAAAGGTGAGTAGCAAATAGAACCTTCATGTTTAGCTGCACTTCAAGCATACAGAATCCATTCTCGACTGCAAGCAGCCAAGCTTCCACCTTGTCGACTACTTCAGACTTATCTTCTCCCCATAACTTCTCGATGTTCAGCTTGATGAAGCCAAGATGGTGGCTCCGAGTCAAGGACGAACAGGTAGTGGCTCGCCATTCTCATCTCTAGCTATGTCCCTGAGGGCTAAGACATGGATAGCCTCAGTCAGCCGTTTCTGTTGCTCCATCCACACCGCATCCGTAGTGTGGACTACCATAGCCGGTTCTGGACCACCATCCTAGTCCTCCTCCATCTGGGCTACCTCCTCATACACATGTTGTTCCTCATATCCCCGTCCCTCCTCTTGTTCAAGGTTGTTGAAGGGTATTCGTTCAGGGTTGGGGGCCTCATGTGCAGTTTCTTCAGGTCTCTTTCTCTTCTTTGAGGTTTCACCGCCATGGTTCCCCTTCCTCTTCTCAGAAGACCCATTCTCTTTGCGGGGAGGCCCACCACCGTTGGTGGCAACCGGGATAGCCACAATCTTTGTACGAGTCATCTACATAAGCACACAAACATACCTTTAGTCTATACTTAACTATTTATACTTATGTCGATGACATCTTAATTGCGTATCTTTTATTAATTTGGTGGAGGATTCTTTAAACCTTATCGACCTTACCCATACCTCAAGAGGATGAGGAAGAGAGAAAAAAACCCTAATTCTTAAAATCCTTAACAAAATTTGAGTTGAGAAGGGATGAACAAGATGAGAGAGTCCTAAAGGTATCTTATTTCGAGTCAAATCCTAGGACATTGGCCAGGAAGTCACACAATCTGGGAGTCCTCGTATTCCGACTAGCGGTGCGGAGGAAAATATTGCCAGCCCCCGGACGTGATCCTTTTCTAGACACATCTGTCTTTTGGAAAATCCTATAATAACTCCTTTAGTTATATAGAATTTGTAAAATTTAATAATTATTAAAGATTAAATGAGGAACCTATGCACTGATACCAAATGTAATGACCCCGCCTCCTGGTAACCCTGAATTAAGAGAGACCAAGAGGTCAGAGCCGTTATCCCAATAAATCAGATCAAATGTTCAATAATTAATCAATAATAATTATGAAATTCAACCAACTAAACTGAAATTTGGTATAAAATAAAGTTTTGCATACCTTTAAAAAACTTTGGAAATCTACTTCTATCCACAGCTTGGATCTATTCTATCTAATCCTCCTTGCACTTTATCTCTTATTTTCACAATGTGTCACTTTACTGTTTGTTCATTTCAAGGTTGCACCTAAAACACCAACAAACAAAACGTTGGTCAACATATCAAAATATGTCGGTATGTGGGGACAACCAAAAGTTCACAAATATGGCTAACAGACTAATTATCACAACCAAGGTAATTAACAAGTCAATTTCCATTTTCAATGTGTCAATCTCCACTGTTTTTGTCCTAACCCTGGAATACCCTCTCTAGGGTTTGACTCAAGGCCACCTTCTCAATCCCGAGCTTGGTGCATGGGGTCACCTCTCATTGTGCCCATTAGTCATGCAACATAGACCACCTTCTCATTCCCGAGCTTGGTGTTTGGGGTCCCCTCTCATGGTGCCCATTGGTCTTCCCTCCTGGGCTTGACCTTTTTGCATCATCCATCAGGGTGGCATATAGGTGCGAAAATACACATTTATATTACAAGTGTGATAAATATAGTGACTTTATAATTTGCAAGTATGAACATCCCACTAATAGGTTGCATTCAATGTGATTAATCATTCGGAAAACCTTCGGGAAACTAATGCAATTAATCATAATTAACCACATACCTGTCAAGATGACTTGAATGTAGAAATAATTCAACCAATCAAGAAACCAAGCAAGCACACCCAAGTTGATCCTGAAATAGGCATCCAATTTTGTTCTATCATTAATCATGTCATCATGATCTATTAATCCTAGTTGTTTCCTAGGGTTATTAGTCCTTTTTAGGATTTTGATCACAATTAGGGTTCCACTTCATTTTTATTACTTTAAACCCTAATTTTATAAAATCACTTACAAACCCTAATTATTTCATCTTTCTTTCACAAAAGATTCTAAGATCATCTTTTAGCAACATGAAATCCTAATTTCGGATTATAAGTACTTTTCTTTTCTTTTTCTCTTATTTAGGGATTCTAAGCATATTAATCATCATATTAGGTTTAAAACCCTAAACCTTGCAATTTCATCTTCAAAATAGGTTAAAATCCATATTTATCATTAAAAAAGTTAATAATGCTCGAATTAACTTATTTTCAAGATTAAATTTATCATTATCATCAATTAGGGTTTCTAACCACAATTAAATACTTTTTCCATCAAAATTATATACTTTTGCAAAAAGATACTAATTTATGTTCCCAAACTATTTTTAACGTATCCCTCCTATTTTTTGATCAATTTTCATGTATTAACTTTCCACATCCGAGTTTTCTAGCAAGTGATATGATTTTAGCAAAGAAAATCCTTTTTATTGATTTATTAGCAAATTCCAGAAAAAAGAGGATCGTTTGATCCATGGTCCGCTGGTCCATTCAGGATCCAACGACCAAGGATGCACGTGCCTAATTTTTCAATCAGAAGAACGTGAAGGATAGGATCATCCTTACCTAGACTGAAGGCACAGAGGGGTAGTTTGGTAAAGGACCACGAGGTCTTCTCCTACCTCGCGCCCAAGCACAGCGACTCCTACGGTCAACCTGGGAGTTGACTTCTTGCTCTCGTCCACCTGCGAGCGCGCCAAGGGTTCAAGGAGCTTCGCCTCCCTCTGCCTAACTCGCCTATGGGTCCAATTGATCGCCTCGAACGTGCCGTGACTCCCTCTTACTTGTCGGACACAGATGAGGCTTGCCAAGGGGACGGGGGTGCAGGTCAGGGTGAAAGGGACAATTGGAGGCATGAAATCACTCCTTGCGCTTTGCTGCAGAGGTTGGAGTAGCAAAAGGATGTGTTGGTGCCCTCACACACCGTCCCCTATATATAGGGTCAGAGGTAGAGCCCTGCCGGATTGGGGATTCTCCCAATAGGCGACCAATCCCCTACAAAGTAGGGTTGGTTTTCCTCAATTTCCTCTTTTGAGTCCAAAGGAATCAACATCGGGCTTGCACACTCTCTGGATTGTGAGAAAATATGAGAGGGAAAATCCCTATATAACTCACAGAGTCCCAGTCCTTGTGGGACTTAGAAGATGAGCACCAGGCGTCAGATCAAGATCCAATGGTTCCTATCTTGCGCGATCATCCAAAAGGAAAATCATTTTTCCTATTTTCAGAATAATTCCATATTTGGGAGATATCTTGAGAAATTCATATCTCCTAAACCATAGCTCGTTTTTATCTCAAAATTTAAGGGGAACTCCATCTTGTCTTTATATTTCCCAAATTTAAGAAACAAATTCCAAAGGATGAGAATGCTTCCTTCCCTCCCAAGTTATCTTTCAATTAATCCAAATTAATTAGTATTTCTTTTCCCTTTTGCCATTATCCTATTATTTTGGGTCCCTTGGACCTCAAGAAAACCTAAAGGCATGAATTACCATATTAGGTAATATCTACTTGCCTTTATCCTCGTATCTATTTCTATTTCACATATTCTCTTTTCATTTAATTAAATCCTTTTCCTTTTTTTATTTCTCTTTTCTTTTCAATTGGGCTCAATGGCCAACAAAGCCCATTTTCAATCAATAAAGGCCATTTCACACGAAATCCATCACAAATCAAAGAAATATATTTCATTTATTCTTTAAAAGAGAATTACACTTTTCATTACATACTTAGGAAATTGAGGTTATAACAACTGTACACTTGTAACTATAATTTATTGAGATTTTATGTAGTTTGGAAAACTCAAATTTGAGTGTTCTTGTGATAGCCTAGAACTCCATACTATGAATACAACTTATAATTTTGACCTGACACCTATTCTCACCATCAATTTCATGTTTGAATATGATGTTATACATAATTGATAACTCTTGAGTACAATTGGTAACTTGATGACCCTCAAGTTGAATCTAATTTAGTTTAAAATATAACCCTCATTACCATACTTCCTTTTATTTTTGATCGTATATTGGAATACATATATGCCTTGTTCTTATAGTCATAAAGTATATCTTGTTCTCACGAATCCAACTCATGTTGTTTCATCAAAATCAGAGCTCGGAGGAGGGATTTATGCCCATTTGAAGACAGGTGGTCGTCTCACAAAAAGGGCCTTAGTCACCCTCTCCTTTCCTCCCCTAGAAATCATCAGCCCTCCTGTTGGGCCTATCGCACGCCCCAGATCCAAAAGCAACAGATCACAACTATTGGATCCTCATTCCATGGATTCAACCCCAAATCCAAGAGCCAACAAAGCTTCCCCTACCTTGGTTGTACACTCTGTAAAGGCACAATTACAACTCTTTTGCAACTGGTCTATGCTCCTTTTTGCAATCGTTGGGCCTTGTTTTCCCACCCGTTCATCTCACATTCTCCCCTTATTTTGTTTGCATCCCCTTTCCCTCTCTTGACACCCGATATAACCCCTCTCCCAAGCTCACGGCTCACCTCCATGCCTCCATCTTAACTGAGGTCTAGTGGCATCTTCAGTCACGATTGGCGGCCCCTGATAATGGTGTTGGCTCTACGAGACTCACACGTCTGCACCTGGCCACTACAAGGGTCCTCTGCACCCTCCTCTTGCTTTTCCCCCTTCCTTGTTGGTGAGGGCTCCATTGCAACCGACCTGATCCTACTCGATGAGAGGCACGATGGGCTAACTATTGGATCACCATCCAATGTGCATCACGCCTCTTTGCTTCTCTACTTCACATGGTCTCCCTGTTTATCCCTGCCACACAAATGTCCAATGGCCAACCACAACGCACCATGTTGGCTCAGGCCCGTTCCATCTCACATGCTCGTCCCCTTTCTCTCACTCTCTCTTTGCTCAAACGAGGACCCAATCATCACCTGATCTTCTCATGGCGTGGCACGTGATATGGTGGGTCCACACTATCAGCATGTGCAATGACTCGCCACCCAATGCCCCCACTAGTGCATGACATCACACCCCTGCTCCCAACCATTGATTGACGCCTCGACCCATTCCCCGACTCCAATAATCAAGCGTCACAGTCAGACAACACCACGCGCTAGTGCCCTTACAGACTGGCTGCTTGGTTGCCTCGGACTCGACCCACTTAAGGGTAAATACATCTTGTAATCCCTATTTCCTGGGTTAAACTACAAACCCTATGACACGCATAAATAGTGTGTTAAATGCAAGTGTACGTATCAATGTAATAAAGGCCTTGTGAGGCCCGAGTCAAACTCAGGGAAACGTGAATTTCAGAGGACTACTACTAGCTGGTTGCGATCAACTAGACTGGATGAAAGAGTTGGTTGGTTTTGGAAAAGAAAATAAAATAAAGAGAAAACAAAATAACGGTGATTAAATGTTGGTTTAATCAAATGAAAATGGGAATCCTTAGGACTATGATTTTACCACAAGGTCTCACTGCATACAGATTCACATAATTAGCATAAATCATCCCTTATCCCAAGTAGAGGCCTATAGTCAGAATTGATCGCTTCTGCGATTGCAATCCACTACCTAGTTCTATGTCAGTTCCACGCCATTAGTAACTTATACCCTAGACCTAAGTGCATTAATGAATCCTCTCGGTATCCACCATTAACCGTACATTACCCCGTCTAAGGAATTTATAGGTTAATGTATTAATTGTGCCTTTTCAACCACTAATCCTCCGTCAAGAGCAATTAAAGGTATTAGAAATTAACTATGGTGATCAAGCATAGAAATTACAATAGAGCGCACGATAATATACCCAGGAGAAATGAGAAGAATTATACTAATCCATGCAAATATGTCATACAACAATTCCCTGGGCTACTCCTGGGTCCTAAGGATCAAGGGGAATTAGCCCCGCATGTTCATCTTAATAGACTATATGGGGACAGAAGAAGAAAACATGGGAAACAGATAGAAATATCATGTAACCCCTGGAACGATAAAGAATTGGATGATACTCAGTGCAAGACGCCCGTTCTGTAGCCTTCCAGTGGTAGAATCGTCCGTCTTCGGTTCTCAAATCCTCCCGGACATTGCTTTCGGCTCCGTTCTTTTCTCTCCTCTCCTTCGGGACTTGTACGGCGGAATAGAATGTGTTCCCGGGGTCTGGGCCGTTCTCCCTTAGGTCTAGGTGTGACTTACGACTGCCAATAGATCCCAATCATTAGATCATGACAATCTAAACAAAACTCTGATCTGACGGTGTCGATACCCTCCATGGGTTGTCGATAGTATCGACATCTGCTTGCTTCAAAATGGGATCCATCTACTGACATCTCGATATCATCGACCCAGGTGTCGATAATATCGACAAAGTTCTTTTCTCCAGCTTGACCACCTGATGCAATGTCGATAGTATCGATGACCTGTCAATGGTATCGACAGGTTCTGGAATAAAAGTGTCTGAAAAAGAGAGAAAAACACAAGTCAGTTCGGGGAATTTCATAAATCATACAAAATATAATAGAATAAGATCAATTTGATGCATAAAGTGTTTTAGGCTAAAGAAAGTGAATCATGCTATTATAGTCACAATAATTACAAATAACCACACAAAATAGGTGTGAAATCAGCCTATAAATACGAATCAAAATCCCTACATCAAACTCCCCTAAGCTTGAATCTTGCTCGTCCTCAAGCAACAAAACTATAAAATCTGATTGAGAGGGCCAACTAAAGAACATAATCACATGAATGAAATCACAAAATGATTCTAGCATGCAAACCACATCCCGACCCTTACCAACCACAGAACGATAACTGCCATTCAGGCAACAAAAACTATTCATAAAAGATGCCCACCCCAACATCAACGAACACTGTCAAGTAAAGTAGGTAATATAAGAAAATCCCCAGGTTCAGGCTTGGTGAATCTTTAGATCTCCTATCTACATTGCTCATTTTCTCTAACTACCATGTAATTGGAAGCAACTCTCCTGATACACATGAATGAGGAGAAAATCATGGGTGGCCTACCACTTAGAGCAACAGGTGGACAGAATAGGTAGTTGTGGAAGAAATAGAAGCACATTATAGTCAATCATGCAATACAAAAATGATTAACCTATGATGATGAAAATGCAGATGATAATGATCCTAATGCTAACATTTTTTGTGAAATGATGCATGAACTATCATTTCGTCTCAGAGTAAGATGGAATATCTAAAAAAATGCATCATGTGTCCATTCTTCTTACTGTTCAGGTGAAAACATGTTCCTTTCTCTCTCTTATTCTTGATTACTTCTTAATCCTTTTTTTTCAAGCCCTCTTTTCATAAATGATATGGATTGTTTTTCGGGCTTCCTTCTTTTTACATAACTTGTACACTTGATGCATTCTCTTCTACACTTTTCTGAGGATACGGAACAAATTCACCACCTTTAATGTTTTTAGAAGTACATATAGGCACATGATGTAATACATGCTTAGAAGATGCAATTGCAACTAAATGATAACAATTATGCAACTAACTAACATGCACCTAAAGATAATGTGCATGTATAACTACTCTATATATTTTTTTCATTTTCATGAAATTAAATGAAAAAGAACTATAATGCAAGATCTATCTATATGGAATGCAATCAAAGAGAGAAAGATGGTTATGTGCTCCCAATTCTTATGGTCGAGTTTGAATGACATTGCAGTGGAACAGATGACAAGATTAATTGAAAGAACCTTCAAAAAGAATTATATGTCCCTCCTTACTGACTTGTGTACAGGTTAATCAAGGGATTTCTCTCTCTCACTTCAAATTAAAGTCACATAAACGTTTGGTCAGTTTAGGCTCAAACATCCATGTCAACCTCTTCACATGAACCATAAGGATGGACATTCATGTTCATATGTTTTAGAGTTGACCTACCTAATAAGTTTCACAAGTTAAGTCCTCAAGTTCTCACAAGACAAGCTTACAAATTTTTAAAATTTTCATTTATATTTTGTTTGCTCATAAGCCCCCAAGGTGAAAATATAAGATGACATGCATTGCATTACAACTCCACTAATTACACTAGATAGATAGTGGATCCTAGAAAAAAGTATACCTAGAAATAAAGACAACTAGATTTTTAAAAGCAAAAACAAATGTTGAAATAAAAACAAATGTTGTTCCAGCACCCCCCCAAGCTTGAATTAGACGATGGCCTCATAGTCAAAATCCAAACTTAAGAGGTGGAACAACGATACCCTCTAGTTCTGCGGAGGTGGTGGTGGGTACTGGCTCAAGTCCCAAATGGGGTACTGGCCCTGAAAGTTTAGATCGGTGACATCATGAGTTGACACTATTAACAAGTGCCGATGGTATCGACAATTTGAATTCCTTTGGTCGTTGGCACGATGTTGCTGCTAAAGGTGGTAGTCGTCGATACTATCGACGAGGCTGTCGATGGTATCGACATACCTGATAATAAATCTTCTAAAATCTTTAGTAAAATCGATAGTATCGACTATGAGTCAATAGTATCGACCCTTTTTTCTGTAGCCACCTGACCCATTGTCAATACTATTGACAGTGCTGTCGATAGTATCGACAGAATGAAAAATATGCAACCGTCCAACTGAGCTCAATTCGATACTATCGACAGATGTCGATGGTATCGACCATACTCCAGTCCTACACAATGAACACACGCATCAAGGTATCATTTTTACAAAACTAAGTCAAGATTACACAAAAACTAGATAAGAAAACAAAAAGGAACAAACTAAACATGAACTACACCTAGGTTGGGTTGCCTCCCAACAAGCACCCTTGTTTAATGTCCTAGGCTTGACATGAGGAATACCTTCAACCTGGGTTGTCAAGGGGTGGCTCTGACAATTCAAATGGAAGCTTAAACTCAACTCTATCATCACCAATCCCAAGTGTCAAGTAACCTCGCCCAATGGAAGTGGTCACATCAACTGTAGCTTGTAATGGCCTTCCCAATAGCATCTCAGATCCTTTCATCTCAGGCATATCCATGACCACAAAATCTATAGGAAATATGAACTTGTCTACTTTGACTAGCACATCCTTGCATATACCCTGTGGCTTTACAATTGATCCATCAACCAACTCAATTGTCATAGAGGTTTTTATTGACTTCTTCAATCCCAACTTCTGAAAAGTAGCAAGAGGCATGAGGTTAATGCTAGATCCTGAGTCACACTGTGCTTGTGGGAATTATTGTCCACCTATAGAACAAGGGATGTAAAAGCGTCCTGGATCCTTTCTCTTTCTTGGAAGCTTTCCTTGAATAATAGAAGTCACCACTTCATCAACACAACAAACATATGTACCTTTGATCCTCCATTTCTTGTTGATGATGTCTTTCATGAATATTCCATATGCATGGATTTTCTCTATAGCTTCCACCAGTGGGATGTTGATGTGGAGCTTTCAAAATTTCCTAAAGTGCCTTTGCTCCTTCCTCAGCTTCAGACTATCTGGGAATGGCACATAGGGCTTCTCTATGCACTTATGAGGTGGAACATATGGAACTTTCGGGGTCTCCTCCCCTAAGCTTGCTTCAACACCACCTTCTGAGATAGAATTTGGCACATCTTTTGTGGGTGGCACGACTTGTGGCTGCTTCTCCTTGATCGTGGGTGTCTCCTTATTGATTGTGGCTGCTCCACTACAGAGTAGAGCCTTCACCTGCTCCTCTGGCATGGGAGTCTCTTCTAAAACTTGAGATGTTGAAATGCTATTAGTGGATTTTTGGAGTGCTTTAACTGGAGTCATGCATCCTCTTGGTAATCCATACAAACTGCGAGGGTATGGAATTTTGGGGACATATTCCATATCCATCTGCATGACGTTCCGCTTAGGTATCTCCTTAATAGGGGGCTCTGGCTCCTTGCTGATTGAGATATATTTAACCTATTGATGTTGTTGCACATGTGCTACATTCCCAGTAGGTTCTTGGTGAATGAGCTTCTTCATGGAAGCCATCTCCTCCATAATTTGAGAAATTTGGCACTGCATGCTCTGTATCTCTACCCCATGGCTTTGAAGAACCTGATGCATCTGTCCCATGAATGACTCATTTTGCTGGAGCAGTTTCCTCAGCATCTCATTGGTACTATCTTCTTCATTGTTCCTGTACCCATGCCGCCTCATGTACTTGGCCTTTTCTGCCTCTTCTCCTTCCTTCTGATATATCTTCCTAGCAATCAAATCAAGTTTTTCATTCAATGCATTGAGTGACTTTGACTTTTCCACGCTCTTGATGTGCTCTGGGCGGTCTCTATCACTAACCCATGCTTGGTTCTTTGCCATGTTTAACAAGATTTCCTGACACTTCACCGGTGAGTTGTTCAAGAAGTACCATGTACCTGCGTGGTCTAGAGTGGTCCTGTCATTCAAGTTCAGCCCAAAACAGAACATCTTGACTTGGTTCTCCAAGTCAATCCCATGATGTGGAACCTTACGCAGCATGTTCTAAAATCTCTCCCATGCTTAATAGTATGATTTAGCAGTCTGTTGCTTGAAGTTGTGTATCTTTCTGACCATGTCAATTGTCTTCTCAGGCAGAAAATAACGGGCAAGGAAAATGTCCACCATTTGGTCCCACGTCTCGACAAATTCCTTCTCGAGGTTGCAAAACCACTCCTTTGCATTGCCATCCAGATATGATGGAAACAACTTTAAGTATATGGTCGTCTGAGGGAACTGATCCACCTTGATCATGTCACATGTTTCTACAAAATTGCTAATGTGGGCGATAGGATCTTCATGGGAATGGTCGTGGAAAGCTTGCATCTTCACTAGTGCTATAAGCCCTGGCTTGATCTTGTAATTTGGTATGTTGATCGCCTGCTCTTAATCGGGCCCAGCTGTGCTATAGAGAATGATGCCTTGATTTTGTCCCATATCGTATGCTCTTCAACTGCTGCACCGTCTCCCATTGTTTCTTTACTAGTACCTTGAAATTTCAAACAACAGTGTATGAACCAGTACTAATAATTGAGAAAGATAAATAAGATTTGCAATTCAGTTCAAGAGGTTAAAATAAAATTACAAGTAAAATAAAAGGGGCCTAGAGTGGCCGCTCACAGCACTCATAGTGCTGAAATTCACCGTTTCCCCGGCAACGGCGCCAAAAACTTGACACACATAAACCGTGCGTTAAATACAAGTGTACGTATCAATGTAATATAGGCCTTGTGAGGCCTGAGTCGAACTCAAGGAAATGTGAATTTGAGAGGACTACTACTAACTGGTTGTGATCAACTAGACCGAATAAAAGAGTTGGTTGGTTTTGGAAAAGAAAATAAAATAAAGAGAAAACAAAAGAGCGATGATTAAATGTTGATTTGATCAAATGAAAATGGAATCCTTAGGATTATGGTTTTACCACAAGGTCTCGCTGCATACATATTCACATAATTAGCATAAATCGTCCCTTCTCCCGGATAGAGGCATGTAGTCAGAATTGCTTGCTTCCGCGATTGCAATCCACTACCTAGTTCTAGGTCAGTTCCACACCAGTAGTAACTTATACCCTAGACCTAACTGCATTAATGAATCCTATGGGTATCCACCATTAACCGTACATTACCTCATCTAAGGAATTTATAGGTTAATGTGTTAATCGTGCCTTTTCAACCATTAATCCTCCGTCAAGAGCAATTGAAGGTATTACAAATTAACTTTGGTGATCAAGCATAGCAATTATGATAGAGCGCACGATAACATATCCATGAGAAATGAGAAGAATTATATGAATCCATGTAAAAATATCATACAACGATTCTGCGGGCTACTCCTGGGTCCTAAGGATCTAGGGGAATTAGCCCCGCATGTTCATCTTAATAGAATACATGGGGACGGAAGAAGAAAACATGGGAAACAAATAGAAATATCATGTAACCCCTGGAACGGTAATGAATCGGAGGATCCTCGGTGTGAGATGCCCGTTTTGTAGCCTTCCAGTGGTAGAATCATCTGTCTTCAGTTCTCGAATCCTCCGGGACGCTGCTTTCAGCTCCGTTCTTTTCTCTCCTCTCCTTTGGGACTCGTACGGCAGAACAGAATGTGTTCCTGGGGTCTGGGCCATTCTCCCTTAGGTCTAGGTGTGACTTACGACCGCTAATAGATCCCAACCGTTAGATCATGACAGTCTAAACAAAACTCTGATTTGACGGCGTCGATACCATCGACGGGCTGCCGATAGTATCGATAGGTGCTTGCTTCAAAATAGGATCCATATGCTGATATCTCGATATCATCGACCCAAGTCTCGATAGTATCGACGGAGTGTTTTTCTCCAGCTTGACCACCTGATGCAATGTCGATAGTATCGACGACCTGTCGATGGTATCGACATGTTATGGAATAAAAGTGCCTGAAAAAGAGAGAAAAACACAAGTCAGTTCGAGTCTTGTGATAATACCATGCATTATATTGTTCACATCAGTGAACTTATCACACTTGTTGCACCAATATCAACTTGGCCTATCCTAGGCCCTTTTATGACCTTTTGACTTGAAAATGTGAATCTAGTGCATGAAATTGGTATAAAATGACTTTCACATGACCTTGCATGATTAACCTTGATAATAATATAAAGTCCATGTTTCCCCTAATCCAAAATCAGAGTTTATCTTTAACTAGTCTTACTCGTAATGTGGGTGGTTCACCTAGACCTAGAGCTTAATGTTGATCCTTGAATTATGTTGATTAATGACATGCATGTTTGGAAGTTTGGAGCTATATTTGAACTATTTGAATCCTAGGACTAGGAGAACATCCACATGACTCATATGATGTTTAGATTATAAAATTCCCTACTAATCTAAGACCCACTGTTATGTCTTTATATCTTAGGTCCCCTTTGAATTGGACCTTCTCTAGAATTTACTCACAAATCATAACTCGCTCATTACTCAAAAGGTACACTTAATCTCTTGACCCTACTATGATATCAGCTTGTTTTTATGTATGCATGTATGAATGCTTGGCTAGATACTTGTTTGAGCTACTATTACATATGAACACTACTTTCATGTTGATTATACTACATTGGAAAACCCTGAACATAACATATAGAAATCAATTATATACCCTGGTGTACCTGCCTGAAGGTTTGGGGTAAGGACACCAGGTCAGGCATATTACTTGATAAGTAAGACCATTATGATACAAGGGTTACGTCTTGGCGATGATGTTGAGGCCCCTTACGGACAGGGTAGCTAATGTTGAGCACCCTTATAGACTCTTCCAGTGAGAAGTTATTCTAAAGGCCTACGGTTGATATAATGGATAAAGAAACCTAAAATATACTTTGTATGAAATAAAGTCATTAAGTGTTATCTCCTTATTTCTAGTTCTTTATTATTATGATGTTTCTAGCCAAGAAACTTATATATTACTCTTAAACTATTTACATGCCATTCTTAGCATACTCAATGCACTCGCATTAATATATATTGTTTGTCTATTTTGTAGTTGCTAAAGATTCACTGCACTCCGGTCTTGAATGAATCACCAATGGGTAAACGTGATTATAGAATTGGGTACATACTTCTCTATCCCCTTTTAGTATCTTATTCTATCTTGTTGTTACTACCTTTACATATATATTTCCTGTCAGAAATATGTTATGAGATCCATTCTAGGGACAGACGCCATGATCCACTTGTGTTTGGCTATGTAGCCATTAGGAGTGTGGACTTAGGGTAATAAATAGATCCATGACAAATGGTATTAGATCCATAACATGCCTCTATATGTATTTAAGGCATAACATATCTTAAGAACCTGGGGAGGACTAAAACCCTTTGCTTGAATTTTAGAGAGTCTTCCATCATCTCATCTATTCTTTAAGGACCACCTAAGCCACCCAAGTAGACGATTAGTTAGTCTTCTCATTTGCTCATGTGATTCTTCTCTCATGACTATTAATCACATGGCATCCCCATTATGGGTAGCCTATGCATGGGAAAAGTAAAACTTATTTGAAATGATGGAAATTGATAATATAATAATGCCATGATCTGACATTAACTTGAAAACCCTATTCTATGTAAGAAAGTACTCTTGAAGATGATGTACATGCAAGATCAATGTTACCAAATCGGATATAAGTGCTTTCTAAGTTTGAGGTAAATTCATGATATGGTGAAGTAAGGTGGAAACTCATGTCATACACCTCATGTTTGATGAGGACCCTATTCATTAAACATGGGATGCTCTATTGTTGATTAAACCTCAAACATAGTTAAGCAATCTTTTCCCCTATTTTGATATGTACAACGATCATGCCATGAATTGATGTTGTCTTTGGGAACCTAGATCATGATGTGACGACTTGCTATAAGAGGAAAATCCCCAATTGACTATTATTCCTCTTTGTAGACTCAACTTGAATGATATAGAGGACCTAAATTTGAGTCATGCACTATTATTCTCAAACCCTTGAGTTCTCAATTTGACTTTTCAATTTCTAAAACACAATTTTGACCCTAATCTTGCAAAATCTTGAAATGTAGCCTCCCTATTAACGATCTTGATGTTTGACTCATGATAATGTGAAATACATTTTGATAGTTGATACTCTCCCTATTTGGATATGCTTGACTACTCATGACTAAGGTAGATTAATTTGCTAGATTAGGGTAGTAGTTGACCTATGACTCCCCTAACGTAGGTCACATCTCTATTTTGACTACCTCTAAATTACCACCTTATGGATTATTTAGAGTTTGAAAAGGGTACCCCCTTTCATACTATTCTAATTTCTTGACCTAAGTCTCTAATAGGTAAAACCCATGACGATTTTAATACTTGATCTTGAATCTCGATATGGTGATGATCTGGGAAGTATGATGATGTTGACTATAGTTAGTGGTTAACTTCCTAGAAGGACCTAGGCCTAGATCATTCATCGATCATGAATACTAGGAAAATGAACTCGATATTGCTACCAAGAAATGTTGAAAAATGCTTGAATTGTTGCCCAATTGTTACTCGATTATTGTATATGGTTGAATGATCACACTAAGGTCTAAATGGGAATCTAAGCCCTAGCTTTGAAATGTTTGGATCTATGAGGTTAATGCCCAAACTTGACTCTCGACATTGATTAATGAAATCTTGACGCATGATTATTGACCTTGATTTTGATTTGACTCTTATGATCATCCTATTTGGATCTTGAGGTCACACCGATATGTGATTAATGATATCCATATTCTCAAATCTCCAAATTATAAGATTATGATTATATTGACTCACTCAATTTATGACTTAGGGTGGATCTCCATGTGGACTAGGGTGGGACCTTCCATTGATTTTGAGCACGAGATTATGATGTTGGAATATGATGATTGTATCGAATTTTTGAAATGTGAAATCTCAATCATGGACCCCACCTAGGACAATTTAGAATCTAGAACCCTAAAATGTGGGAATGAAATTCATGCCTTACTATCAAACTCTATTCAATTGACCTAAAATGTGATCTCGCCAAATTGGTGATCTATATGAAAATCTCTCCAAATATGTGACTCGTGTGATGATATTTCCCAATTGGATGATCCATGTGACTATGTGTTGACTTTGATGCTTGATTTATTGATTTTGGAATGAGATTGATATTGTACATAGAAAGGGTACATCATGGGAACAATATGATGATTTTGACAATGAATAGGAAAACTCAATCTCGTTTGATAACTTCATTTAGTTTTGGGGACAAAATTCCTTTTAAGGTGGGGAGGGTGTGATAGCCTAGAACTCCATACTTGGAATACAACTTATAATTTTTACCTCACTCTTGTTCTCACCATCAATTTCATGTTTGAATACGATGTGTCTTGAGTGAAATTGGCACCTTGATGACCCTCAAGTTGACTCTAATTTAGCTTAAAAAATGACCCTCATCGTCATCCTTCCTTTATTTTGATCGTATATTGGAATATTCCTGCTTCTTATACTCATAGTGTAGAGCTTGTTCGCACAAATCCAAAGCATGTTGTTTCATCAAAATCAGAGCTCGGAGGAGGGATTTATGCCCATCGAAACCTAGACCTTAAAAACCCTAAAAGATCCATTCTTTTTTGCCATTTTGAGTCTTGGTCTGGTTGCTTAGGCCCAAGACAAGTGATTTTTTGGAAAATGGGGCCTTGGTCACCCTCTCCTTTCCTCCCCTAGCAATCCACACCCCTCCTGTTTGGCCTATTGTGCACCCTGGATCCCAAAGCAATGGATCTCATCTGTTGGCTCCTCATGGTACAGATTCAACCCCAGATCCAAGGGCCAGTGAAGCTTACCCTACCTTGGTCCTACACTGTGAAAAAGCACAGTGACAACTCTTTTGTGACCAGTCTTGGATCCTTTTTGAGCATGTTGGGCCTTGTTTTCTCTCCCATTCACCTCACTTTCTCCCCTCTTTCATTTGTTCCCCCTTTCCCTCTCTTGGACACACAAAATCACCCTCTCCCAAGCTAGCGGCTCACCTCCATGCCTGCAGCTCGGCTGAGGTCTAGTGGCATCTTCAATCATGCTTGGCAGCCCCTGACTGTGGGGTTGGCTCTGTGAGACTCACACATCCATGCCCGACCGCTACAACAGTCCTCCAAACCCTCCTCTTGCTTTTCCCCCTTCCTTTCCGGTGAGGGCTCCGCCACAGATGACCTGACCCTACTCGACGAGAGTGATGATGGGAGAATAGTTGGATCTCCATCCAACACACATCGCCTCTCTACTTCTCTACCTCACATGGTCTCCCTCTCACTCCCTGTCACATGAGCGTCCAACGGCCAACCTTGGTGTTCCATGTTGGCTTGGTCTTGCGCCATCTCATGCGCTCATCCCCTCTCTCTAGCTCTCTCTACTCAAACACGGACCCAACCAACAAGCCTCACCCTCTCATGGTGTGACACGTGATATGATGGGCCCACACTATTGTCCTGCGCAATGACTCACCACCCAACGCCATCGCCGGTGCATGACATCACACCCCCACTCCAAGCCGCTGACTGATGCCCCGACCCGCTCCCCGACTCCAACAACAAAGCATCACGGTCAAGCAATGCTGCACTCAGGTAATTCTACATGCCAGTGCCCTTGTAGATTGGCCTCTTGGTTGCCTCGGGCTCAGCCCACTTAAGGGTAAATCCCTCTTGTAATCCCTATTTCTTAGGTTTAACTACAAACCTACATAACTCCTCAATAGTTTGACCAAATACCATGATGTAGCATACCATTTTGATTAGAAAAATGTCAACATGCTCTTTATGCTAATATCTCTTGCTATTTTTACATGTTTTGTCCCTAATTTGGTAAAAAAAATGAAGCCTTTGTGATTTTGTGCTTGTTAACCAATCTCAATTATGCACTCTATGATCATTAATTGCCTTTAGGCTTTCATATCCCTTAAATCAGTGAAGTTTAAGTATAATTTACTATTATGGGCTCTTGGGGCTTTTAAATGAACTCTAATGCTTACTTTGCCCTAAGTGCTCATTCTTGACCCAAAAGGTGATTTCTTAAATGTATGCTTGCTATAAATTGATCAAGTCTTAAATCTCATCTTTCTTGAAATCTTGAAATCAGTGACTTTTGTTATGCTTTGTGACGTAATGAACTAATATCTCATGCTAAGTGGCCCACTTTTAACTCTTAACACCCCAAGTACCTATTATGGGCACTAAATGACTTAGTTGACCTAGTTGTTTCCATATGATGTAATATGACTCTTGTAATAATACAATGATTTATATTTTCTAAATCAGTGAACTTATCACACTTGTGGCACCAATATCAACATGGCCTATCCTAGGCCCTTTTATGATCTTTTGACTTGAAAATGTGAATCTAGTGCATGAAATTGGTCTAAAATGACTTTCACATGACCTTGCATGATTAACCTTGATAATAATATAAATTCCATGCTTCCCCTACTACTAAATCATAGTTTATCTTTATCTAGTCTTACTCATAAAGTGGACCGTTCACCTAGACCTAGAGCTTAATGTTGATCTTAGAACTATGTTGATTAATGGCATGCATGTTTGGAAGTTTGGAGCTATATTTGAACTTTTTGAAACCTAGGACTAGGAGAACACATGAATCATTTGATGTTTAGATTATCAATTTTCCTACTAAAATAAGACCCATTGTTATGTCTTTATATCTTAGGTCTACTTTGGATTGGACCTTCTCTATAATCTAATCACAAATCATAACTCATTCAGTACTAGAAAGGTATGCTTAATCTCTTGATCCTACTATGATATCAGATTATTTTTGTGTATGCTTGTATGAATGCTTGGCTAGATAAATACTTGTTTGATATATTGTTCCCTATGAATACTACTTCCATGTTGATTATACTACATTGGAAAACCCTAAACATAACATATATAGAAATCCATTATATACCATGGTGCACCTGCCTAAAGTTTTGGGGTAAGGACACTAGGTCATACTTGGTAAGGCGAACTATTATGATACAAGGGTTACCTCTTGGTGTTGACCTTGAGGCCCCTTACGGGTAGAGTAGCTAATGTTGAGCACCCTCATAGACTCTTCCAGTGAGAAGTTTCTCTAAAGGCTTATGGTTGATATAATGGATAAAGAAACCTAAAATATGCTTTGTATAAAAGAAAGTCGTTAAGTGTTCTCGCCTTGTTTCTAGTTCTTTCTTATTATAATGTTTCTATCCAAGAAACTTTATATTACTCTTAAACTGTTTACATGCCTTTCATATCTTAGTCAATGTGTTCACATTGATATATTTTGTTTATCGATTTTGTAGTTGTTAAAGATCCACAACACTCTGGACTCGAATGAATCACCAATGGGTAAACTTGATTATAGAATTGAGTACATGCTTCTCTATCCCCTTTTTAGTATCTTGTTCTATATTCTTGTTACTACCTTTACATATATACTGCTTGTGTGAAATATTTTATGAGATCCATTCTAGGGATGGGCGCCCTAGTCCACTCGCCTTTGGCTGTGTAGCCATTAGGAGTGTGGAATTAGGGTAATAAATAGATCTATGATAGTTCTTGAAAAAAGTTGAGATTTATTTGATTTTCTTGGATCTATTCATCAGTCGAGATTCCATCTAGGACAAACTTGACCGACTAAGCCTTTTGACTTAGATATAATGACCAAATGTTTGATTGTTTGTAATTATTGTCTTTTGCAATTAGTCTAAAATTTTAAATGTGTCATGTGTATTGGATTTCATATAAATTGTTTAATTTTATAATGTATGTATCATGTTTGACTGCCAAGACATCTTTAGTAGCCAAGTTCTTTCCTAGGAACAATCTCGAATAAAGACAAAATATGCCCAAATAAATATTGCAATGAAGTTCTTATTTGCAAATGTTACAAGCACCTCAATTGATATATATCATCAATCTAACACCCTAGTAGATCCCATAATCTATCATCCCTAATTGAGATGCAAAATTCTTGAGAGAGAGGTTGAGTCAGGGTTTGAGAGGAAAAAAGAGATGGAGATGATGATTAGGGTTGTAAATGGGTATGGGTCGCAAACCTACAAAACTGGACCCTTTAAAAACACATCATAGGTCTATTTTTTGTATCCAGATACCCATGGAATCCATAATCTTGGAACCCAATATAAGTGGGTCCACTAATAGGAATGCTTGGACCCAGAACCACAGACCCGTGTACATGCTATACATAAATAATTGTTTAAAATTATGTTATTTATATCATAATTAACTAGTCCAACTAAGATAATACTTGAGATTATATCCTATTTTTTTATAAAAAGGTTGATATTAGTCATCTAATTGATAATTAACTATTCCACTTACAATCATGAGCAACATATGCTAACTTAAAATCAAAATAGCTACATGATATTCCACATAATTAAAATACAATGGCAATGGCTACACACATGTAAATAATTAACAAAACTAATCTTACATGATATTATACATAATCAAAATACTATGACAATGAATACAAACATGTAAATAATTAATTAAACTAATATTCAATCTATAAAGTATTGCATTGTTTAATACAACTATTGCATGTTGATATCCTATATAATAACAACATCTTATTGTATTAAAATACATAGAACATTTTACTAATTTTTCTTATGTAAACATTGTGATGTTTTATATGGAACCTCCTACCTACATATCCACAACTCGTACTCACTAATATTGTGGGTACCTATATGATGTGTGCCTAGAATTTTGTTCAGGACCCGCTAAATTTAATAGGTATGGGTATAGGTATTTCCAAAGCCACACTGTACCCGCAACATTTACAACCCTAATGATGACCTGGGGTTTTATTTTTCTAGAGTTGGTGAAATCAAGTATGTTGGTATTGTTTAAATATATTTCATGTTGAATGTTCTCTCTTGCATCTATATTTATTCCTCTCTATTATTTGAATAAAAAATATAGCAAATCACCATTTTCTCCTTTCTTTGTCTCCTATCCTCCTTTTTTAGAGTTTTTGAGTTGCAAGGAGGAAGAAACAAGTCGATGGCTAGAACTTTGATTGATTTCAAGAAATTCATATTATAAAAATGTTTTTAAGGTGCTTGGAACCTTTGGTGAGTGTTTATACCCTTATTAATATTCCTAATCCTATCCAGATAAAATAATTAAGATCCTTACTTTTAATTGTATGTGATTGGATAATAAATTGGAAAGATTTTAGGGAATCAAACACTATTGATTTAGATTCTTGATTGATAATTTGTATATGCCTAGTTACTTACATATTCACTTAAGTTGTATGTAATATCATATGAATAGAGAACTTTATTTTTTATATGAATATTTCCTAAAGTCATCCTAATGAAGGATATGCTTGAAAATTAACTTGACAAGTATATAATCATTCTTGAACGCAAGAAGAATGAATTTCTTAATTGTATTTTAAAATTTTTGTGAGAAATACATGTTTATGTACATATTGATCAAGACGAGTGTCTTAAAATATAAGTATTCCCATTCTACGTTCAGTTTTGAAGGATTGTTTCAATTAGCCAATGAGTCGATGCATAATTAGAATTGATGGATTGTTTGTGTGGAAATGGAAACAAGGGTTTCCATGTGTTATGTATATTTTTAATGAACCTTCATACACCCTAGTGAGATTAGTAATAATAAGGTTCTTATGATGTATTGAATTAAGCCAATTCTTGAAAACCACATAAACTCAAAATTAAGACAAGTATGAGAGCTAGAGCCTAAATTTGTGTATAAACCTCTAAATGTGATGAGTAGCCCAAGTGTATGTATTATTACTCCAATTGATGTTTATAAGTATTATTAAGATGATCTAAGCCTAATTCATCTATTCTAGTATAATTTATGGAATAATGAGTAAGTCCCACATGTATGTGAGTCTTTATTACAAGTCTTTAATCTATTCTTTTTTCTAAAGTAAGTAGTGTTATAAAGAATGGCAAGATTGATTATAGTTACTAAAATGACATTGCAAGTTATATGACATGATACACTCATCTTTCAAAAAGGAAATCGAAAAGAGGGAACTTATTTGTGATGGTAAGTTTACGTAAAATTAATGAAATTAGTATGATGAAGTGTATGAATGATGTCGGGTTGAACAAGCCTATAACTCAAATGTGTTCGGTCCCTTTTTTAGAAAGAATCACAACTTCCCCTTACCTTGACCATGATATGGACTCCAACTTCTTTTGGCAGAGCACGAGGAGTTTCCTTCAACTTCAATATGATGGAAAATATATCTAGATTGATTCTAAACTAAAATAAATATGCCAAAGTTGGACTTTGATCAATGTCAATGAGAGAGAATTGATGTACATTAAAAGAATTAAGAATGATTGATTCCAATAATGTAATGAACAAGGAATTAATAGGTTAAGAGCAACAAACTAAAATTGAGAGAAAACTAAGTAGCTATTTTGATTGAACTAAGAACCTAATTATAGCCCTAATATGATGAGCTATGTGGTACTAATGATAATGTTCTCAAATGAGGGATTCAGGGATGTATAAGTATGGTTTAATTGTATTACAAGATGGAGTTTAAGGATTTGAATTGATTCACAAGAATGTGCTTCTTTTCGTTTGTAATTGCTTATAGTCTATTCTGATGAAATTCTAATAGTATCAAATATGTGTTGAATAGTAACCCTAACTGAAGAATGGTAAATAGTAAAAGATTTGTTATACACGTTTATGCATTGAGATTTGTTCATATATATATAAATTGAGTGGAATAAGTAGATATTTCAAGATAAATTTATCCTTAGCATGATGAATGACATAAGATGTCTATATGCATATATTGTTGTTGTTTTTAATGTATTTGTGAATATTCATGAAAACTATAATGTGGAATGAAATGATAAGAAATATATTTGGATTGAAGTAACATGAATTGTTAATATTTTAGAGCCTTATTTAAGGTAAATGCTAAATAGTCAGATGATGTCTCAAACTGATATCCCAATAATGATGACTTTAATGAATGACATAGAAATAAAAATAATCATATATGTTGCAAGTTACAAATTGTTGTGCTTCTTATTTTAATCTTTGTCTTTCTGGTTAAGCCTAATAAGCTTCATGTCATTCTAGTTTTGTGAGAATATACACATATGATAAATGATGATCTGAATTTCTTTAAGATGAGTAAAAAAGACTATTTACAAGTGAAATGATGACGCATCTAGTTAGGTGCCCTCAACACTATGAGTTTTGCTCGAGGTCCATAATAGGGAACTGAAGCAGATTTCACTGTGGTAGTCAGAGAATTATAAAAAGGATTTCTGGAGTGTGTACAAAACCTTAAAGATTAGACCACCATGATTTAGGAGTGGGTCATCTAGTGCAATTTATGACCTAAATCCTCTATTATGGAAGTCTATGATGATGAGGAATAAACTCTGATGAAATGAAAATAATGAAACATGAGAAATATGATGATATGTGATATTCATTATATTGGTTCTTATCTCATGTACATGCAATTATATGTGAGTCTCGTCGGGCAACCATGTAGTGGAACACAGTCTCATGTTAATATCTTGGATTGTCCGACTAAACCTTATCGTAGATAGTGAGTCATTGACATGAGAATTAGGAGGGACAACTTCTACTTATAGTGATAAAAATGAATAAAAGATGACAATCCATGTAAAATATGAGTTGAATGTCTCTAAAATGCCTCTTACTACTGACTAATAGACACGATGTTGTTGAATATGTTTCTTGTTGTGGAAATGAATCAGTCTTTTATGGAGATAATAAGTTTCCATATTCTTATCTGTCTGGTTTGGATTCTGATCCAAAATGTTGACAACTAATTGATGTTGGAATCCAATATCTAATATGATTATGATTTTGGATTTACTAATTATTTGAATAATCTTGTTTGGTAGACATGTCTTATGTGTAATTCAGCTTTAGGACTATAGGATACATTCATGGTCCGACTGGTGGGGTGTTGAAAAGATGATGTTATTATTATGTCTTGATTCTAGTTGTTTAAATCTCAACTTGTTCCTCCTACAATTGGACTGTCATTTTAAAGTAATTAACATCTAGTGATGTGTTCATAGACAAGCTCTTAAAGATATTTAATATTGTAATTGGCATGAGTAAATATATTATTTGACTAATTAGATTATTTTGACAATCTAATTTTGACTAAATGCTAACTTTATTTGTTAGGCTCCTCAATATATATAAGTTTCTTGTGAGTTCATTATAATTAATCTAATGTTGATGCATGTACTCATCTTGAGTGGGAGGTATCCATTTACTGGGGATCTATGAGTCTCATGAGGTTGTTTGATATGTTTTTAGGTATAATGTCATACAGCAGAGAGGACACAACAAAGAAGATGTAGATATAATAATATTTATTAAAATGTCCCTATATTCTCTCCTTCCCAGAATGGGTTGTATATTAAGTTTGTGCTTTCATGTACATGTAATTAATAGAAACTGAACTACATACGAGCAATAATATTTGATTTTTTTAGTAGAGTTGAAACGATTTTTGATATCTAAATATGTTGTCCTTAATATGACATTGGTTTATGAGGATTTCTTAAGAAAAACAAAATTTTATATGTGTTTTTTGTAAACTGGTTTGATACATCTTTTAAGAATTAGTTGTTTTGTTGTATAATCTAGGTTGATGTTTAGGGTTTCTCTCTAATGGTTGGAATTTAAGTTGATCAAAAGAGAGGTCCTGACATAGATAATCAACTATTATTATCAATAGGTTTAAAGTTATGAGTTAGTTTTAATTAGGTCTATATTATTTTTCTGATTCCAACAATTAATAATATGTATTTTCCTATCAAACATAGAATTAGCTATGAAATGTATAAGTTAATTGATGTTACTGACATATTAAATAATTATATTGTAAAATTATAGAGATACCCTTGCATCATGCATCAATAGTTAGATTTTCAATAGTGTATATTTGTACTTATGCATTGATGAATCTACAAATAATGAGATAATAAATTAGAGAAAAAATATCAAAAGACCCATTACAACATTACATGATTAAAATCAAAGAGGATAGGAACATGAAAGAAACAACACTCATCTTTCTCATTCTATGCTTTCACATGAGGAATGCAAACCTCGGAACACCTCCATGAAGGGAATCAAAACTTGAAAACCATATGGAAAGAAGGACCACCAAGATTGACCTCCAACTTCAAAAAACTTTGTTGGTCTCATTGAACCTTGGAACTAGCTATAAGATGAGTAAGATCCCAACCAACATCAACCTCCATGAAATGAATAGAGGGGAAGATCGACAATGGTACCTAGACAAACTCAATGCAAACAAACCCAAGTGAAAACTTTGTGAGGTCCATAAGAAACTAGAAATGAGGAGTATTGTGTTAAACCAAGACCAATCCTATGAGTACCCATCATGAATTGTAGAGATCCAAAAAAGAAACATGAAGAAGAGGGAAAATGAAACATACCACGAAATAGAAAAACTAGAAGTGTTAAGAGCTACTCAGGACCCTTCTTGAATTGTATCCAATCCATTGAACACCCTGTTGAATCTTGAACTTCACGACCCACTTTACCGTACTTGTAGTCGATACCTGAGAACAAAAAACCCAATCATGCAGACATAGGAGAAGGTAATGCTTGGAAATGTTGATGGGAAAACTCTCAAAGGTTTATGAAGGTGTTATTAGATGCAAGGAGGTCTATGGTTATAATTAGTCTCTACAAAAATGCAGATATAGACTTTTAGGTGCCCAATGGTGGGGAGAAGTGTACATGGAACAAAATCTATTGGAATTGTAATCTCTCAATTCAAAATCATGAAATGAAGAAAAAGGATAAGAAGGTGAGAAGCAGAGAGAGAGAGAGAGAGAGAGAGAGAGATCAAGGCAGGAGAAGAATGGACATTTTTTATTGTAAAGTATCCTTTAAATGGATATAGGAGACAACCTCTAGTTGTTGGATGGGTCGGGAGTAGCAAGAAGATTCAAGGTAAAATCTTGACCATTGAATTTAATGAACCAAGTCAGAAATCAACGATAAAAGTGTGTGCACGACCAAAACTTATGAAATTGTAATTAAATTATGAACCAACTTAGGCCTAATTTATACTTGAATGCAACTATTATAATTCAAATTCCTTTCATGAATTGGGATAGATATAAGTGTCCATTTTTTAAAAAGAGGCATCTAAGCTAATTTAACCATGTGGAATATGATTAGAGGTTGAATTTTCCATTTATGATTATATAATATAAGTTTCAATTCAATCAGAGTTTAACTTCATTATCATACTATTTATAATTATATTACACCATTATCCATAATATTTTATATCTAAAGTCCTATTATCCTCATATAATTACCATCTAGCTATTGTTATATTATCTTACATGAAATATGATTAATTAATTAGTTAACTCATTATGTTCATAACAAACATTAGTTATTCTCACTCGTAAATGAAATTCAGCTATTACCAGTATATATGTTTCAAGCACTTTAAAACTCACACAAACCATATGTGCACATTGTTCACAACTAGATCACTTGTATATACAATTAAATCATTATGCACTTATTGTTATACAATGTGTCATGTATGACATGTTAATAAAGTCAACTTACATATTAAGGCACTTTTTAAATATTAGTAAAGTTTAAGTGCATTAAAATATGTTTCCATTTACAAATGTATAAGTTCGAGTTAGGTGATTACATGTTAGGGTTTAGGTCAAAATAATTATTGTTCAAATGATACACATCATCAACATTTGCAAAGCCTAGGGTTAGGTTGCATATATCCATCTCATAAACACATTAGGGTTTATGGGATCCAGAGCATGGGCATTGTCATTTTCATCAATGTTTAGGGTTTACATTTAAGTTAACTCATTAAATGTTAATTAATGTTCATTAGGGTACACAAAAGTGTATTAGGGTATATATTTGACCTTGTTTGTCTATGTATAAATATCTAATCATACTAACATCCTATCCATGAGATCAGGGCTTCTAGTGCTATATGACTCCACCTATTAAAATAGAATTGCTCCTAAAAATTAACATATCCATATGCTAACATTATTACCCTCCACAACATAAAAGAATTCTCCTCAATCAACAATATAAATAGGTGTAAATAGTATGCCAACTTATCTTCACTTTCTCTTAACCATCACCAAACACTAAATTCTAGGCTTTAAGGGTAAACCTAATCAATCAATTGGTTCTCCTCTAAGGGGTTCTTCACTTCACACTTAATCCATTGTGATTTAGATTTAGAAAACTTTTTTATGTACATACATGAAAATAATCGTGTGATGAAAAAAAATTTCAAATGTAAAAATAAGTATGTGCCCAAATGTAAGAACCAAGTCACAAAGTCCAATATCTCTTATCATAATGCTTCATCATCCTTAACACAATCTACTTCTAAAATCACATCTCATAATCAAGTAAGGGCTACGTGGACAAATTACTTATATACTATGGAAAAAAGTACATGATATCCTATAACATGATTGTTACCTTACTCAATATCCTCATTGAAACCCCATCATATTCTATCTATTTCTTTCCTTCTATTAAGATCATAGGTAGATTCTAGATTATGAATCTCATCTAGGGAGTTTCCTCACAAGGCATAGGTCCTATTAGAACTTAGGGGGAGTAAGGGAGATGGAATTTAAATAGTTACATAAATCAAATGCCTTGGCTCTGATACCATACTCATAAGGAGTGGGGATCAATAGGGGAGCCACTCACTTACTCAAGGCATAATAGCAGACATCCCATTACGATAATTTTTCATAAGGAATGAAATAAACATTATTCAATATGTCAAGTATGTTCTTAATAGCCAAATTATATTATAAAAAAATAAAATATAACTATTAAATTGTCATAAATAATATGTTCATTTACCACAAAAGGTTGATAGAGAGGGAACTAAAAGCAACTAAACTAATTTCTTATGTGTCATAGAGGGAAACTTGTCTACTTCAATTTATCATGAAGATCTAGCTTGTCTTGGGTAAACTACATGTCAGACTCAGCTAAACTGAAGTCATCCTCACCTCATGTAAAGAATGCCCCCACAAAAGAAGAAAATTGGAATTTTATCAGCGGGAAGTCAGTATGTGCACCAAATAGGGATTGGATAATATATGAGTAGAGGGACATCAAATTTAAGTATAAAAGGATCCAATTGGATATCATAGGGACTCCATATTGTAGGATTCACAATTATATGAAGAATAATGTAACAAAAGCGATCAATTCTTTCCTTTAAATCACAATATTCTTATAAATAATAAATAATTAAGATTGGGTACATTGTATTATGATAGAACCAAGTATAAAGAAACCATAAGGATTATGGCATCAACACCATAATATTTAGGAGAGTAATATAATCACCACACTTTTACTTGATAATTGGAAGCATTATCTAATTCCCATGTAGTTAATAAACATAGAATAAGGATTCACCATATCAAGTAAAATAGTTTACATTACACGAGTCATCAAAAGAAAACATGCATCTTATAAGAGAGGTAAAATAGAGCTCAGTCAATCATCATAAAAGAATCCAAATTATGTTACATTATAAGCATGTACAAATAAGATCAATTTATCAAATATGATTGTGATTGAATTAGCATGGCCAATATATGGTAATCTAGGTTCCTATTGCATGAATGATTAATAAGTTCAACATGAAACAAATTGAATAAATATAAACAGTACAAGTCAATGATTCAATATGAAATAACAACAATCCATATTGTTAATTGAAAGGCATTGGACCCAGTTCTAGTAAAAAAAATAGATAGTGGATGTTGGAAAATATATGCCAAAGTAGGTCAAAGAGAGTGAGAATATAAACAATTATGCAATATGATTCAGAAAGGAGTGCAACATACAATAAAGAGGGAGAAAACATATATATTGTCCCATATAGAATTAAGAGAAAGAGACATACCTCAACTTGTGTATAGATATGTCAAGGTCAAACCCTAGATCCAAGCATTGCATCCTACACCTATTCTTGCATTAAAATATATATATCATTAATTATGTCTACAAGTTGAACCTATATTATCAACTTTATGAATACTTTTATAGGTTATGAACTATATTTTCTTAGATAGAGAATATTTGTCTATCCAAAAAGTATTTATTTATAATTTTTTTGATAAATATAGATTTAGTAATGAGTTATCTAACTCCTCACAAATTACTAATTATTAAAAAATGATTGTACAATTACCATTATACCCTTGCATCACACATCCATGACTATATGTGAAACTAGTTATATCATTACTCATACAACAATTGAATACAAAATAAGACACAAAAATATCAAAAGACCCATAAAAAGCATGTTATGATTAAAGCCAGAGCAAGGGTAGGAACGTAGAAGTAAAGGCACTCATACTCATTGTGTTCTTTCATGCAAGGAACACATACATTGGCACATCTCAACGGAAGGAATCTGAATGGGAATTCAAATTAATAGAAGGATTGCCAAAAACCACCATAATCTTTGTAAATCTCTATCAATCTCACTGAGCCTAGGAATTGGAAACAAGATGAGTCAAATTCTAACCAACAACCACCTCCATGGTAGGCCTAGAGGGGAGGATCAATAATGCTACCTAGGAAAACTTCATGCAAATAAACACATATATAAACCTTGTGAAGAAGGAAGGAAATTGTTGTAACAGGGTTTTTCCCATGTATTATATAAGTAATTAATGATATACATGTGGAATTATGTGAAATTTTCTAGAAAAGTGGTGTTGAAGGCCACGAATGGTTTGGTTTTGCTTTCACATGGCTCCTGCTGGGAGAAGTAATCAAAATAAGAGATATGGAAATGGTAGAAAGAGAAAAGGATTGATTTGATGCCTTAAATAATGAAATAAAAAGGAAGACTTGGAGACTAAAAAAACACTTTTAATTCAAGTATTTAGGTGTCAAATCTCGCCCACACTTAGATAAAGTTATTAGAACTTTCCCTTAAATTTTAGGATTTGAGAGAGAGATATGGATTTTTCTAAAAATCCTAAAGTGAATGAATTAATAGGTAATTACATTAAATTTCACAATTCATGTTCATACTAGATCTATACTCAGACCTTGCAATATTTTGTGTGGCTTGACGACCATTGACCCAAAATCCTACGATAACTAAGTTGTCATCTACCTCTTCCAGTTCTTGAAGTTGGTAAAGTGAAATGAAGAGCTAGTTTCACACCACTCTCACTCCCTAATCGATACGAATTCCTAAAAATCATCTCATTGAATGTGGAAAGAGACCCCAAACCCAACAATCCTGGGTTTTGCACCCTTTGGGAAGCTATTAAAGCTTTCCCCAATTTTGGTTCTTGGTCAATACCCGACACCCAAGACCATCCCTATAAAAGGGCATAATACTCCCTCTGTGGAACCAAACTTTCATTGACGAGACTCAGCTAGACCCCTAGGAACATTACTCATCCTAATTCCCTTCCAAACCATTACCTCACCCTCATGTAGTTCCACCTTCATCGATGAGGAAAACTCCACTTTGACCTCTCTTTTCTCGCCGCCACTGAGCAATGCAAAACTACGGATGACTCTGTCAAGGCATCACAAAGGAGGCAATGCCCTAACCTACGGATCCTAGGTCGTAGTGTCATGTGGAAACATTAGAGTTGACTCTACCACACCAGCTTTGCTCACGAGACTAAGGACGAAAGAAGGAGATGATTACTCATGGAAATTACCTCTTTGCCGTCATCCTGTTGTTGAGAGGTAAGTGGGCCTTATCATCTTTTGATCATGTTTTAAGAACTACCACGCAGGCACATGGCGTCGAGATGGCATGAGCCCATTGGCTCGGCCTGGATCCACGACACTTTTTGTCAAGTTGGTCGTTTGACAACATGGCGTCATATAATTGATCCATTGGTATTAAAATTGTAAAAAATGTACCTAATTATAGGGTTGTACAATAATAAAATGTAATAAATTTGATCAGAAAAATGCAAGGAATGCAAAAAAATTAGTTCCAAGACTTAATTCTATCTAGAATTCTAAAAGTTCCTAAAAGTTGCTATCTTTAATACGTTAAATGTATAAAACCCTAATTTGTTGGCTTTAATGATTATACCATGTTTAAATGACTTGAATGGTTAACATTTAGTCTTTTTGGATAAAAAGGACATCTTGGACCTAAATTGAGACCAATAATTTATATGTTGATAAAAATTAGGGTTTCTTAAATAAAAAATGCAATGACATCAAAATTAGGGTTTGTATGTGAAGAAGGCATTAAAAGTGATAATTAAGGTTTGGGAAGCCAAAACCCTAATGTAACCCTAATTTGACCCTAAAACCCTAACTTGGAATCCAAGTCAATCTTAATGTTAGAGTTTGGACAAAATAGTAATACTTGGGTGTTATGCACTAATTTTTGGGTGATTGATTGCTTACTCTTAACTGCTCATATCTTGGACTTTTGATCACTTTTGAGAAAGGTATATGGTTACGCCTATGACTACCCAAATTAACAACTTTGATGGTTTTATGAGGTTCCCTGGATTGGTTGCAAATAAATTGTTTGTTTATCTAATTCCTACAATATGCAAAGTCACTATGGATAACATCTTATATAATTGTAACCTACTCAAACCCTATATCGATATCAAGTGAGTAAAAGAGCATGAGGTGAATAAAATCATCATGGGTATGATTGGTGATCAAGCCCAAAATGAAAGGTCACCTCAAGGCAAGCATGGAACAGAAGGCCTATGTATGAAACCAAGCACATGATAGGGAAGATTATGAAATTTCCACTACAGGGACCAAAACCCTCAGAGAGGTTCCCCATAAAGAGGCTCCCCTTAGAGAGGGCACACCATTGAGAAAATAGGTTAAGGGTGGCGAGGTTAAAACAAAAAAATGCTTGCTCAATTTTGTAATCATAATTGTTTCTATGGTTGATTATGTTGTTACACCTACATGCAAATATTCCCCCCAGATACCAGTATAACTTTTTATACTGATCATTGTTTTGTTTCATAACATTTTAGCTTAAACTTTTTATATTCTACAAAATGGACACCATGAGAAGAAGGCACCAGAAGGAAAGATACTCAAAGTTACCATGGAGGATTTAGTTAGATTTTTTTTTGCTTCTAGTTGAAAATAATAGTTTTCCCACGTCATATAACTCCTTTTTGGAGAGTTTATCTTTCATATTGTGGAAAACTCTTTTCCTTTGAATGAAATTTATAATTATTTTTGGTTAATTTCTAAACTTCGATCTTGTGAATATGATAATGACCCTTGCCCTCTTGGTCCACCTTAATTGGCGATAATAGGGGGAGGGAGTCATTACATTTGGTATCAGAGCCATGTTTACCATTTAACCTTTAATAATTATTAAAATTTTAAAAGTTCTATAGAGCTCAAGGGAATTATTAGAGTGTTCTCTAAAGATGATGGTGTCTAGAAGGGACCATGATGTAATATTCTGAATTTTGAGAAAATAAAAAATCTTCTATAGGGTGAGTTGTAAAAGCAAGCTTATTTGAGAATATGTTAGTAAGTTCAATTTTAATATTAAAATAATCCATGTCACTAAAACTACACATCATGTCTCTTTTGATGACACACATATACCCAAGTGTCATCCATATGCATTTTTGCAAATAGGACCATGCTACCCTCCCACATCCCTATAAATAACAGACAACTCCACTCAACTTAACTCATATTCCAAAGATCAAGTTATTCCATGAAAGAAAACGTCCCTCTTGCTTCTTTTCATTCTTCAAAGACAAGTAACCCTCTTCCTCTCTTTAGAAACCATAAACCTTTCCCTCTTCCACAACAATAATAAAGTTCTTCTTGGAGAAGATGTTGAATAGGAAAGTTACTCTGGCAACATAGTCTATCACCTCCTAAGGTTTGATCACTACATATAATTCCTAATTATCATTTTGAAATGATAATGCTCTCTCCCATTTATCTTAGGATATCTCTCTTTTGATAATAATCTATTATAAGACGAACCTCTATCAAAATACTCTTGGAAATTGACCTTCTCTATCTTTAATCTATTGCAAAATCACACTTCAGGGGAAGGTATGGTCCTCACTCTTTGCAATATTCTATTATGTAAGCATCAACAGAAAGTAAGACTTTGTATGGTCTTCACTTCTTGAAATAATCTCTTATATCTCCACGAATTAAAAGTAAGGTTTATTATGATTTGGTATAGTTAAGTATAATCTTCACTCCTTATCAAAATTCCTTATATGAACATTAATGAAAAGTATGGTTTTACATGGTTTAATATTGTTTAGTATGATATTCAATTCTTATCATGACCGATGATATCAACGTAAATGAAAAGCATGATATGCATGGTTTGGCATATGCTTTGTAAAGAATGGATAAATGATATACTATATACAACTATTTTATTAATAATCTAGAATAGGCTTCCTTTCATTACCCTAAGATCATACATATATTAATTCCTATCATCCTTCAAATTTGAGTTAAGATTTTAGATGATAATTAAGCATGACTTTGTGTATTATAGTTCTATTCTCATTTGATTTCCCTTATTTCTCCCTATTATTTGAGTCATGTGATTTTGTTGGAAAGTGGAATTCCATCAGACATTTCTAAGGTGACTAGAAGCATATTTCACTTATGCATGTAGCTAGTAAAGAGGAAAGGTTATTTAATTGGTTTCGTGTTCGTACGGGGGGGACTCCCTAACCTCTTGCACGCTTCTGGCCATAGATTTGTCTGATTCAATTCCACAATCCCACAAGTGTACATTTTAGGTGTCACAGTGAAATACTCAACTAATGATTCATTTATTCATGGCTATCTTTTGACCTCATTGACTTTTACTAGCCATCATATTGAGTTGTATATCTTTGATTATGTTCCTTTAATTCTAAACCTTATATTGGGAGATGTGTTGGTAACAGAGTTGACATGTCTTGGTTGGGGATTGATACATTTGGGATCCGGATCTAAGTCCTTTGGAGTCAGGGATGGATGAGTATAATGCTCTACCATACTCAGGCCCACACTTGGGTTGGTCATGTAGAGTCAGGCATGATCATGTTAGTAATGGGGAATAATATCCTACAAATATTAAGCATGCTAACTAATGATATTCTAAGTGGCATTTTGTGCAAGGAGAACCCTCTTACGGTCTTGGAAAGGTGATCGATGGTTGCATGTGGTAATATAATTCATTGTGTATAGCATGCGGTGTGCACGGGTGGCTGGGGGTGTGTCAGGGTACTTACAGGTGGTTTGGTAACCCTAATGGCCTAAAGTCTTGGCTAAGCAAGTTTTTGTGGTTGCAAGCCAGTTGCCCAAGGTGAATTGACACCTTCTCTGAGAGTTGTAGTTAAACTCATTTATGGAATAAGGTCTCCCACTTATTAAGATTTCTAAAAGAAATACAAAAATATCATTATCAAAGAATTATCTCATTATGCTCTTCAATATCAATTTATTTTCCTTTGATATAGTTGTCATCAGAATAAATGATTAAGAATGTAACTTAGTGAAATATGAAAAGTGTCTTGCTGCATTAGTTTTATTTTCTATCAGCCATACTTAGACAATTTTCTAACTCTCTTTCTCCCATTTGGGCTATGGCAAACTTTTTTTGCCATAGGATGATTATGTGGATGTAGGAATATAGATGTATATTGTCATAGACTATCTTGAAAGATCCTGGAAGTATTATCAAGATCATATCTAGTTTTTGTGTATTTTAGTATTGCTAGACCTATGGGTCATGTAAACATATGTACAAATTTTATTTCAAGAAATGCTTGTGTAAATGACTATGTTATCAATATAGTTGTTTTTGGGTTGCATCTTTAATTGATCTTGATACTTAAATTCTATAACCCTCGGAAACCAAATTGATATGTGATGTCATTGGTTTCTGGGACGTTACAAACTTTAATGGTATCAGAGCAACAAGATGGACTTTACACAAGATACAAACTTTAAAACCTTACAAATAAAATGTTGATTGTTCATATTATTACCTATTGTGTCTCTACAATAGGTTAGGATAGTTAAGGTATCACCCAGGAAAAGCAAATGTCATAGCAGATGTTCTAAGTATAAAGAAAGTATTATCAGTAGCAACTATTATGATTCAAGAATGGAGGATGACAGAGGAAATGACAACATGGGGACCAACCATAGAAAAAGAAACTATTCGGATAGATACTTTCTCAATAAAGTCACAACTAAAAGATGAAATCCTACAGGCACAAAAAAGTAATTGTGAGTATGAAAACATGAACAAGGAGACAGAAAAGACTAATTCTAGGTTGAATCTTGACAAAGAAGGGGGGATATGGTTTGACAATAGAATTTGGGTACCAAGTTATCCAGAGTTAAAGAAGAAGATTCTTGATGAAGCACATTTATCAAGATATTCTATCCATCCAGGAACAACGAAAATGTATAAGAATATACAGAAGAATTTTTGGTGGCCTTACATGAAGAAAGAAATAGTTGAATATGTCCTTAAATGTTTGAATTGCCAACAAATAAAAGATGAACATCAAAGGCCTGGGGGTCTTTTGAAACCACTAGAAATACCAGAATGGAAGTGGGAACACATAACTATGGACTTTGTCACTGGTCTACCGAAAATAAAGAAAGGAAGTGATATTGTATGGGTGATTGTAGACAGATTGACAAAATCAGCCCATTTCTTGCCTATGAAGATAACTAGTTAAATGGATAGTCTAGCTAAATTATACATGAATGAAATTGTCAGATTACATGGCATACCTATCTCTATAACCTCTAATAGAGACTCTCATTTTACATCCAAGTTTTGGAGGCAACTTCATGATGCTCTGGGAACAAAACTGAACTTCAGTACAACTTTTCATCCTCAAACTAATGGGCAGTCTGAAAGATTAATACAATTTTAGAAGACATGTTGAGAGCCTACATTTTGTATTGGAAGGAAGGTTGGGAAGAACATATTCCTTTGGCAGAATTCTCTTATAACAATAGCTACCATGCTAGCATCCAAATGGCTCCTTATGAAGCATTATATGGAAGACCTTGTAGGTCACCAATCTATTGGGATGATGTGGGAAAAGCTAAGGTCCCAGGACCTAATCTGGTGCATCAATGTGCTGAAAAAATAAAATTAATACACAAAAGACTACAAATAGCTCAGAAGAGACAGAAACAATATGCTTACATAAAAAGAAGAGAAGTCAAATTCAAGACTGGTGATTTGGTCTATGTTAAGATATCACCTGCAAAAGGAGTTTCCATATGGGGAAAGAAAGGAAAACTTAGTCCAAGATATGTTGGACCATTTGAAATCATTGGAGAAGTTGGAAGTCAGGCATACAGACTAAATCTTCCTTTTCTTTATCAGAATCTTCATAATGTATTTCATGTATCCCTACTTAAGAGATACATACATGATGAATCTCATGTCATCCATATTTAACTACTGGAAATATAAGAAGATTTGATATATAAAGAAATCCCAATTTGTATTTTAGACCATAAGGAACAACAACTTAGAAATCGAAGCATATCTATTGTCAAAGTTCTATGGAAGTATCACGGACTGGAAGAAGCAACCTGGGAACTTGAATCTAAAATACAAAAGAAGTATCCGTACCTTATTGGTGAGATTTATAATTTTCAAGGATGAAAATTTCTTTTAGGGGTAGTATATGTAATATTCTAAATTTTGAGCAAATAAAACATCTTCTTTAGGGTAAGTTGTAAAAGCAATTTTCTTTGAGAATTTGTTAGGAAATTCAATTTTAATATTAAAATAATCCATTTTGATTGTTTAAAATATTTTATATATTGAAAATATAATTGCGGTACTTTTTGACAAATTTTAAGTTGGTGGGTAAACACACAAGTAGGTAGTTGGGTGGCAAGCAAGTTGCTTAAGGAGGCAAGCATGTAGTTGGGTAGCAAGTAGGCAGCTTGAGCAAACACACTACTTGGTAAAGCAAGAAGCTTAGTGTCATGCTCCTCTTTCAAACACCTAACACATTTTAATGTTTGACACATATCCTACCATGTGTCAACTAATCTTTGATAGATATCTTCAAATGACACATATGCATCCATTGTGTCATATAACCACGAATTCTCACTCTTTATAGGACACATACACATCCATCTGTCACTAAACCTACACATCATGTCTCTTTTGATGACACACATATACCCAAGTGTCATCCATATGCATTTTTGTAATTAGGACCATGCTACCCTCCCACATCCCTATAAATAGAAGACAACTCCACTCAACTGAACTCATATTCCAAAGCTCAAGTTATTCCATGAAAGAAAACGTCCCCCTTGCTTCTTTTTATTCTTCAAAGACAAGTAACCATCTTCCTCTCTTTAGAAACCATAAACCTTTCCCTCTTCCACAACAATAATAAAGTTCTACTTGGAGAAGATGTTGAATAGGAGAGTTACTCTAGCAACGTAGTCTATCACCTCCTAAGGTTTGATCACTACATAGGATTACTAATTATCATTTTGAAATGCTAATTCTCTCTCCCATTGATCTTAGGCTATCTCTCTTTTGATAAGAATCTATTATAAGCCGAAGATCTATCAAAATACTCTTAGAAATTGACCTTCTCTATCTTTAATCTATTGCAACATCACACTTCAGGGGAAGGTATGGTCCTCACTCTTTGCAATATTCTATTATGTAAGCATCAACAGAAAGTATGACTTCGTATGGACTTCACTTCTTGAAATAATCTCTTATATCTCCACGAATTAAAAGTAAGGTTTATTATGATTTGGTATAGTAAAGTATAATCTTCACTCCTTATCATAATTCTTGATATGAACATCAATGAAAAGTATGGTTTTACATGGACTAATATTGTTTAGTATGATATTTAATTCTTATCATGACTGATGATATCAACGTAAATGAAAAGCATGATATGCATGGTTTGGCATATGCTTTGTACATAATGGATAAATGATATACTATATACAACTATTTTATTATTAATCTAGAATATACTTCCTTTCATTACCCTAAGATCATACATATATTAGTTCCTATCATCCTTCAAAATTGAGTTAAGATTCTAGATGATAATTAAGCATGACTTTGTGTATTATAGTTCTATTCTCATTTGATTTCCCTTATTTCTCCCTATTATTTGAGTCATGTGATTTTTTTGGAAAGTGGAATTCCATCAAACATTTCTAAGGTGACTAGAAGCCTGTTTCACTTATGCCTATAGCCAGTAAAGAGGAAAGGTTATTTAATTAGTTCTGTGTTCACATGGGGGGAATCCCTAACCTCTTGCATGCTTCTGGCCATAGATTTGTCTGATTCAATTCCACAATCCCACAGGTGTACATATTAGGTGTCATAGTGAAATACTCAACTAATGATTCATTTATTCATGGCTATCTTTTGACCTCATTGACTTTTACTAGCCATCATATTGAGTTGTATATCTTTGATTATGTTCCTTTAATTCTAAACCTTATATTGGGAGATGTGTTGGTAACAGAGTTGACATGTCTTGGTTGGGGATTGATACATTTGGGATCCGGATCTAAGTCCTTTGGAGTCAGGGATGGATGAGTATAATGCTCTACCATACTCAGGCCCACACTTGGGTTGGTCATGTAGAGTCAGGCATGATCATGTTAGTAATGGGGAATAATATCCTACAAATATTAAGCATGCTAACTAATGATATTCTAAGTGGCATTTTGTGCAAGGAGAACCCTCTTACGGTCTTGGAAAGGTGATCGATGGTTGCATGTGGTAATATAATTCATTGTGTATAGCATGCGGTGTGCACGGGTGGCTGGGGGTGTGTCAGGGTACTTACAGGTGGTTTGGTAACCCTAATGGCCTAAAGTCTTGGCTAAGCAAGTTTTTGTGGTTGCAAGCCAGTTGCCCAAGGTGAATTGACACCTTCTCTGAGAGTTGTAGTTAAACTCATTTATGGAATAAGGTCTCCCACTTATTAAGATTTCTAAAAGAAATACAAAAATATCACTATCAAAGAATTATCTCATTATGCTCTTCAATATCAATTTATTTTCCTTTGATATAGTTGTCATCAGAATAAATGATTAAGAATGTAACTTAGTGAAATATGAAAAGTGTCTTGCTGCATTAGTTTTATTTTCTATCAGCCATACTTAGACAATTTTCTAACTCTCTTTCTCCCATTTGGGCTATGGCAAACTTTTTTTGCCATAGGATGATTATGTGGATGTAGGAATATAGATGTATATTGTCATAGACTATCTTGAAAGATCCTGGAAGTATTATCAAGATCATATCTAGTTTTTGTGTATTTTAGTATTGCTAGACCTATGGGTCATGTAAACATATGTACAAATTTTATTTCAAGAAATGCTTGTGTAAATGACTATGTTATCAATATAGTTGTTTTTGGGTTGCATCTTTGATTGGTCTTGATACTTAAATTCTATAACCCTCAGAAACCAAATTGATATGTGATGTCAGTGGTTTCTGGGACGTTACACATGATCCAGGGGCTGGCAAAACATTCCTCTGCACTGCTAGTCCACTTACGAGGACTCCTGGGCCCATGCATCTTGCCTGGCCAAAGTCAAAGGATTTTACTCAAATAAAATACCTCTAGGATTTCTTCTTTTCTAATTTCATCCCTTCTCTAGGCCTTGCTTCACTCACCAAAACCATAGGGACCTATAACTGCTTCCTCTATCCTTCTTAGTTTAGGGTTATGAAGAAATAGGGTTATGATATTAGGGATTAAGGCATCCTCCCCCAAATAATCAAATGCATGTAAACAAGATGCAATGGACATAAATTTTATGATGCTTTAAATGCCCTAAATATTAAACTAAGTTTAGTAAAGTTATTTATGTGAACCAACATGCCCTGCACCAAGACTAATGTCATCCCTGACAACACAACTAGGGAGTATAGAGAGGGGAGGCCCTCCCATAATAAGAGGCTGTCCTCTGAGAAGAAGAGGAGGTTCATGGAGGTCGAGTCCTCCAAGAAGAGGAAGAGGAAAGGTGAGGCCTTTTCTGAGAGAGTCCCTGGGCACGAGGTTGTTCCCTTCGACATGCCGAACCCTGAAGATGGCCCTAACACTAAAGTGAACCTATGATGGAAGATAACCATGACCATGTTACTAAATACACACCGAAAATTGGGCAAGTAGTTGTTCATACTCCCGATGCACTCTAGATGGAGCAAAAGAAGAAGCTCACCAAGGATATCAATACATTGGTACTGAAAGATGCTACTAGAGACAAGAATGGTGAACCTTTACCTATCTACCCTCGTCTTGGAGCCACCATCCTAGGTTTTATCAAAATGAATATAGGGAAGTTATCGGGTGAAGGCAAAACTTAGATAGTTGATTAGGCTGATGCTTGTCTTATGGCCATGGAGAAGGGCTTCTGCATTCTAGAGGTGAAATTGAACAAAATGGTTCTTGTTTCCTCTCACCATCTTGAAGGAGCCACAAAGTTATGGTGGGAAAACCATATCATGGGCCAAGATCTGAATGAGAAACCGATGGCCTAGATGGACTTTCTTACTATCTTCTCTATAAGATTCATACCCACCTCGACCAAGAAAGTGAAGAAAAAGTAGTTTTAATGTTCCTTGTTCAAGGTAACATGTGAGTGGAGGACTTCGCTCATGAAATTCTACCTCCTAGAGAGGTTTGGTTATATGACGACTGAGGAACGATGAGTGGAGCATTTTGTGGAGCACCTAAACCTCCTGATAAAGCCTCACGTGATGGAGAGTAAACCCATAAACTTCACTGAGGCCCTGAGCTTCACCCTAGACATGGAAAAGGCAGTCATTCCTACACAGAACCCACCCAGGTTCACAGAAGGCACCTCTACCCCAAAGAATGATAAAGGGGCAATGGTGTAACAATGGAAAAGGAAGGAATGGAGGAAAGGGAAAACCTCACCAGGAGAACCATCTAGAGAATTGTTGCCCCATGTTCGTACCTATGGGAAGAAGCACTCTAGAGGTGTGTTCATGAAAAGAAGGTGTGCTATTGATGCATTCAAGAGGGACATATCATGTCCAACTATCCCTTCTTTTAATTACACCCATGCAATATTCCAAATTGAAAAAATAATCACAATCTATATTTAGCATTCTAAGCTAATGACAGTTGTTCAAATCTACCGAAGAAGTCGAGTATCTCTGTGTTATGAAAAATAGAAGAGGATGTTGTATGGGTCAAGAAGTCCGTATATGTGAACTTGTGTGAGGTTCCAACCATTGATGACACATTAGAAATACTGATGATGACAATGGAGCTATTGGTTAGGTTGGGAATCTCAAATAGTATACTAGGTCACTTCCATCACATACTAGTAGTCATACAGTGAATAGATATAAAAATTGCAAAATACCAACTTAAAGCAAACGTTGCTAAACCTGCTATAAAAGCACTTGCATAGTAGAAGCATGTTGGTCATGTTAGGTCACTCGGGATGAGATCTGTGGGTGATTGGCTCTAAGTGCAAGTGGAAGTTTGTTGGTATGTATGCCCAGAGCCAATCATCTGATGATTGGGATATGGTATTAGATACTTGATTTGATAATAATAAAGGCAAGCTTCAAAATTATTTTTTATATTCAGTTATGAGATAATGAATTGCATAATAAATGTCTAGAGAATGATATAGATAGACAACAATTACATATAAGATCAGAGTGTGAGTTGGTTGATGACTAAATCTTATTGGTTATGATATGGCAATATCAAACCAAGCACATAGATACATGTTAGAGAACAGTGTATCAAACAGACCCACCGTGGAGACTGACACATGGAAGCCATCATCATGGAAGTCATAGTCAGCTCTCATAGTGATGGTGGTGGTTGTGGTTCTTAGACCTAAAATCACTACACTCATCACATGTCATTGGGTACACTTTGACATCATCAAACGCAGTCCTGAAACCTGGGTTGTTATAAAGGTGATGATTGGGTGAATTTGACATATGGGGATTGATTGTGAGTGATAGAGATGGGATTTGTCCCTCCGACAAGAGTATGATATCTAAGGCCTCTTGATTAGCTAGACTGAAAAAAGTATGTCCATACACATGTGAGTCAATATGTGATATTGAGCTTACATATATCTCATGCAGTATGCTCTAGTTCAAGGAACAAGATTGAATAATAATGAGGATGACTTCTCCATGCCTCTACTTCAATCTGGATATCAATGATAAAGGAACTATACAAACACTATAACACCATACACAAATTGTAGGTTGAAGTTACTCCCCAACTTTCCATTCACTTGGGTAGCAATGATGTGCGACTAGGCACCACTCATTGCTTATGATGTCATAAGCTAGTTACGGACATTCATTGCCAATGTGATATGGGACCTATAGGGTTACACAAAAAGGAACTCATCTAGAAGAGGAGTTTGATCTTGAATGATAATTGAATTGATTACTAAAGTGTTTAGGTATTTCAATTCACACAACAGATCAACTGACTAGACTACCAAATGATCGGTTCAAGTGTTGAGACTATTATTTGGAGTGTCATGCTAATTGTATTGTACATTGGTTGGAATTCTAGCTGGCCTGGATTGTGAGACGCCCATCTTGCTTGTGTGAAATGGTCATCTGGCCTGGTGCGAGATGCCCATCTCAGTTGCACCAAACGATTTTCCCGGGGGTGCAATTTGATTGCATCAAGAATTGGTGTTAACGTCAAGTTGAGTACTAATTGCAATTGAATTGCCAACATATGTGCAAAATTGGAAACTATGAAACAACCATTTCACTAAGAGAAATGACCATCTTGGTGACGAGATGATCATTTTAGCACACACAGGTTGTGAAACTCCCAGAATTGTTGTGAAAATTCAAGATCTTCCAGTTCTTTCTAGTCCTCCTTTAGTCCCACATTGGCTGGGGACTGGGAACCTTGACCCTAACCTCTCCTATATATAGAGGGGTATTGGGGGCTTCCCAAAACACAACTACTACACTGACAATTGAGAATCATTTGATGTGACAATTTTTGTCCTCTCGGGTTGTGGTAACCACAAGAGCCTAGGCAAGTCCTACCCAACTGGGGAGGGATAGCCATGGGAGAGAAACAACTGCGGATCATTATTGTGGGAGAGCATGTTGGTGACTAGTACACCAACAGGAGGGAACACTCCTTCCTGTCCATTCCTACAGGATGACAGGATTTCTAGTTGGTCCATGCGAACTACTCTAAAGGAAGGAGTCCTTTGGATACTACTAGGAGGGAAACTTCAACTCACCATCCTTGGTGAGATTTGAGGAGCCTTTACGGTAGTTGTCTGAGTATGATATCCATGAATGAGCAGTCAGATGAGTTTGAGCGTGACCAGGAGTTACACAACCATTATCTAAGACAGAGTAAACATCTACATCGATGAGGATTGTCGTTGGACTTGCTCTCAGACCAGGTATATCTTTGTGAAATCATCCTTCCCACTGCATAGTTATTGACGCGATCTGCTGGTTTATGAGACATATGTCAGCAAAATTTTTGTTTCCCCTACGTACCTAATGTTGTATTTCCCTACAATGGTATAAGAGACACATCAATTAATTATGTTTTGGGATAATTGATATGATCGTACTTTGGTTTTACTGTGTTTATTTATTGCATGTGATGTGGATATTTAAACTGGTTGATGTGCACATCTGTCTAATCACTACATAAAGAACCAAATGAATATATATATGTATATATATGTATATATATGCAATTTACACATGTTTTGATGGTGGGTGTAAAGCATGGTTATGGCCAAAACCCCATATCTTTGTGTGCACGATTGTGGTTATTTATTCCTATTGTTAATCGGTCTATGTACCCAGCCTATCTACCCTTTCTAAATGTAAATTAATTGTGTTCTTCCTATATCCCCTCGAATGTAACTCGAGGTTTTCTCCATTTACAATGTAATAAGAAATAGGATAGTTTTAATTTATATTTTGACGTGAGATGATGATCTCCACAAAGACGAAATGAGCGGCTTGTGATATGACCCGATCGATTGGAGGAATAAGGAGGCCAGATGATAGGTGGATGAACTGATCAAGTGGTAGCCCAACCAATCAGCTGGAAGTGTCCAGACATTGCTTGGACCTAAAAACCATACGATCGCTTCAGAAGAGCCCAAGTGAGCAACCAAGAGGTGAGCCGACTGGTTCAAGAGTGGAATCGATCAACCCAGATTGGTTCGAGCACAGATCTTCACCAACAATAGGTTGCATATGATGTGGAGCATAGGTGGTGGTAATTCCTTGTGACTTCAAGGAATTACATTAGTATGGCCATAACCATCGCTTGTGTGTTTTATTTATTGCATGTTCTCATTTGTGGTTATAGCATGTATATGATATGTACTATAGATATGTGGTGATTGGATAAAGTATATGTATTTATATGAACTCCCTCAAATATAATGTCAAAGTCTTAGATGCCTTCCAAGGGTAGCACACATGAAAAGATTGATCAACCAAGCGTACTTTAAGCCAAAGTGTGGTGTGTTGTATATCTCGTGGAAGTGTGATGTTAGTAATGTAGTTTCTGCCAAAGCAGGGTGCATTATCATTGTGTCGGCTTTTTGGTCAAGCTTGACTGGTGATAACTTGGTAAGACCAGGCACCAGAGGCATGCATATGATGATGGAAAAGAGTTGCGCACATCATCTATCTAAGAGTTGCATTCAGATGCAATTGGAAAGTTGGCCTACCTAAATAATCAAGTTGTGGGTGATCAGTTAAAGTTGAGTCATGATATGATGAAATATGGATCTTAGCCCACTAGAATATTGTACACTGCAATATTCCAAATTGATATTGGGGGCTATAAATTTGAATAAAATAGTGAGATCGCCAGTTAATCAAATACCTAATTAATATCATCAAATTTATCAAATCTAAATTTTTTGAAAAAGGGTTTCAATATTTCTTTGTAGAATCAAATGTCAAACACAAACACGTTCAAATTGCGATCAATCCTTTAGAAGGACAAAAATGGGATAAAGTTCCATAATTGGTTAAGGACTTTGAGAAATTTTCTCATCAATGAGTGAAAGCTCTATGTCCTTGATAGATCAATGCTAGAGGAACCCGCTCCAAATGTGCTTAAGGCTAAAAGGATGCTTATTGGAAGCATGCCAATGATGCCATAACATTTTAATACCTAATGCTCTATTGTATGAACTATGATTTGCATGAACAACATGAAAACATGGATGGTAAAACATCTTAAGAATCATATAAAGCATAGAAGGTATAATGCCTACAAAGCGCTAATTGAGTGGAAACTTACAAAGATAGGTACAATAGAACCCCATGTGCTCAATATGATTGGACATGTGGAATGTGCTCAATATGATTGGACATGTGGAATGACTGGGATTTCTCTTAGGTCAAGAGTTGACCATGAATATGATTATGAAAGCATTGCATGAGTCATATAGTTAGTTTATCAAATGCTTGGAATGTTGATGCCAAAGCAAGAAAGAAGAAGGACAAATCCATGATGATGATCAACAGAACTGAGTCCTAGGGTAAAAGAAAGGCCAAGAAGTGTTCTGAGGATAAGTTGAAGCCCAAGTCTTTTGCACTCAATATATGAAGAAGGGTAAGTGTAAAAGGAATCTGTCCTTCTCATTTAGAGGATAAAGAAAACAAATTGCCACCATTGTCACTTGTCTGGACATTGAAAAAGCATTATCCTCTTCATAGAGGATCTCAAGAAGAAGATGGATATAGAAATATCTACTTTAGGACCTGAGAAATAGTAAGCTAGAACTGTATGGAGCAAGGGTTTTTGCGTCTATAGTTGGAAGCTAACATTCATGGGCACATAATAGAATTAGTGAATTGCTATTATGTACTTGCCATTATTGAAGCCATCATGTCTTGTGTGACAAGGACATTATGTTTGGTTTTAAAGATATGATCTATTATGGCGATGTCATATGTCTTATAAACTATAGTGGATAGTTGCAGAGTTAAATGTGTGATACATATACTCAATGAATTGATAACTCAAACAAATAGAATACCTATAGCACTATCATCTAGAGTGCATAAATAAGAAATTCATTTCTAGAATGCATATGATTGTTATCTAGACTCTTTTGGTTATTGAACCAATAGAGACATGCATGTCTTTTTTTCTGAAAAATTTAGGTAAGTATATTTCCAAACCCTTAAATGGGCAAAGTACAAGTTACACCCTTACATGCAACTCCAAAACCAAAAAGAGTAGCAAGGCTATGAACCTTATACTTACATGAGATCCCAATTCCTGATTACAAGATAGGATACTCCTACTAGTCTATGTTTATAGATTTTGAATCTAAATTGAATTTCTTATTCCAACCTCTTGAACAAGAGGAGTTCATCATTCTCATTACCACCATGGATGTGAATGTTTCTCTCATACCAGATGGTATGAATGATTCCAGTGATTGCCCACAGTTCAAGTGCTGTATCACCACAATTATTACTATCAGCCAAGAAGTCCAAGCAGTCACGCAAGGGGAAGGGTCTCCTTACTCTCAGTTTGATTTGAGCTTGACTCCAAAGGTATTTCTAGGTTTTTCATTCACCAAAGAGGTGAGCTAAAGTTTCAGTATCACGATGGCACATGACACAGGTCACGTCAATGTTAGGACACCATCTTATAATTATGCTCTTCATTGGGAGGTAGTCATTCAGGGCCCAAAAAGAGGTTAAGCTCCATCTTGGGTAGTGCCTCGTATGGCATAGTTGTTGAAAATATAGTTCCCTTGGAAGCTTCTATTTGCATTTATCCCAGAGATAAGGACTCCATATCTTGGCCACATAGTGACCATTCTCCTCCATATGGTTGAGTAACCCTAGACATGATTAGGGGCCCTAGAGAGATCGTTACCATATCCGTGATACATCCAGAAACTCCAAATTGAATTACCTTCCATTAAACATTTGATCCTCTTTAGGGTGTGATAGTCTGCGAGATCTACAAGACTCTTTAGGCCTAAACAACCTTCATCTAGGAGATATGTGAGAATACTCCAGCTAAAATGGTGGACTGTCTTACCCCATAAGAAGTCTGACATAAGAATCTCCATTCTACTCAAGATAGAATTCAAAATTTCACCTTGATTAAGCCATTATCCAATCAAGCCCATAGCACAATGCTTGATTAGGATCAGTCTACCTGCCATTGAAATGTTGATGCCTGGCCATTTATTAATCATTTCTTTGAGTCAATCAAGACAATCATGATAATGTTTCCTTTTAATATTCCCACCTACCATGGGAAACCCAAGGTATTTTGTGGGCCATTCACCTCTCTGTATACCCATACACTCCACAAGTCTGCTTTTATTTGTACAGGATCTAGAGAGAAAGATGTGTGTTTTTTGTCATTGCATTTCATTCCTGAGTATTTTCCAAATTCCAGTTTTAGGTTCCTGAGTGCATGTAGGCTTCGTTCATGCCCTTCAGAGAAAATTAGGCCATCATCAGCGAATAAGATGTGACTCAAGGCTCTTGTTTGTCTAATGGAATAAGATCTAACCAGCCTGCTATCATATGCTTGTTCGATTCTTCTACTGAATCCTTCGATTATGATGATGAATAGAAATGGGGATAATGGATCACCCTAACTAACCCATTCGTGCTTCTAAAGAACCCAACTGGCTACCATTGAGTAAGAGGGAAAAATGTAGTAGTCACACATTGTTGAATTAGTTGGATCACATGTTCTGAAAAGCCCATACCCTTAATTCAGCTCTAGAGATAGGACCAACGAACTGAATCAAAAGCCTTTGTAATATCTAACTTGATGCAGGCTATCAAGGAGTTCCTTTGCAGATTGAAATTCAATGTGAATTCAACTACAAGCATTGAGTAGTCTTCTAGCCTTCTTCCTTTCACAAAAGCCCCTTGGTTGGGAGAAATAAGTCCCGAGAGAAACTCAGTCAGTCTTAGAGTGATAATCTTCATGATAATTTTATAAAGCATGGAGCAACATGAGATAGGGCAGAAATCAACTAGTGAGGATATAATATCCTTCTTTGGTATTAATGCAACAAAAGCATGGTTAACCTATCATCATACACTTCCTCCCTGGAAAACCCATTGGATAGCTTCACAAAGATTGAAATTAATCAAGTTCCAGTTTTCACAAAAGAAAAAGGCATTAAAACTGTCGGGACCGGGGCTCTTGTTAGAACTGATGCTCCATAAAGCCTTTTTATGTCCTCCACATTTGGAACTCTTATAAGATTTTCATTTTCAACTTGATTAACATGTGATATCCATTCTTAATTACGAATGCTTGCGTTATTAGGTACCTGGGTATATAAGTTTTCAAAGAAATTGAGTGTATTGTTAGCTATTTTATCATCATCATCAATGCACATACCTTGGCCATTGTACAGTTTAGTGATCGAATTGATTGCATTTATTCATTTGACAGTGGTGTGATAAAGGTTGGTGTTTGGATCACCATTATCAATCCAATCCATACGTCTTCTCTACCAGTAGTATATCTCCTCATATTTGCCCAGTGTTTCTAGCCTTTCAAGGGTGATTTTCTCAGCTTCAATCATCTCTAGATCAAGAGGTGAGATTCTAATGGCATTCGAGATATCATGAAGCTCCATTCTCTCTTTATTCAAGAGATTCTTCAGGTTAGCATGTTCCTTAGCCCAACACTTTAATTCCAACTTGACCTCCTTCATCTTTTGATAGAAACAATACATAGGATTGCCTCTATACTCCACCTTCCATGCTTTATTGATGATGTTTGTGCAACTAGGCCATTGCATCTAGTAATTGAGGAACTGAAAAGGTTTCTTCTTCACTGGTATTTCTTTCAGTCAGACTTTGATAGCTGAGTGGTCAGTGATCACAAGTGATGAGTTTAGATTTTGTTCCTGGGAATCGACTAATCCACTCATCATTAATAAGTGCTCTATCTAATTTACAAGAAATCCTCTTCTCTATGCCTTGTTTGTTGTTCCAAGTAAAGATTTATTTACCAATTGTAGATAGTTTAGTTAAACATACTTTATCAATTGCAGTGTTAAATGAACTCATGATGAAAGATGAAACCTCTATACCTCCTTCCTTCTCCTCTCTTTTATGTATGTTATTGAAATCACCTATAACTAGTCATGGGTCATTGATTATGGCAGCTAGCTTCTCCAGCTTCTCCTAGAGAACCAGTCTTTAGTAGTTTTGAGCATAAACCACAGTAATGTTAATGCCTAAACCACCTTTATTGATAAATTTGATAGTTATTTGCTGATCATCCATCCCTTCCTTACTGAGGTCCCAAGATCTAGGATTCTAACCTATACATATGTGTCCATTTTTATCTTTTGAGTGATTGGTAATCTATTTCCACCCATTGGGCAACATCTTCTTCGTAGTATGTTTAAGATTAGATTTGATTTTAATTTCTACTAAAATAGCAACAAAGACTTTACCTTCCATAATAGTTCTCTTGACATCCCTCTTCTTACGTGGTTTCCCAGAACCACATACATTGGTCATAAGGATAGACATTAAAAACCTTTTCTAGATTGGGTCACTCATGGCCCGATCACTCTAGCATTCCTACTTGGATTGTTGCTCATTGAACTTTTGTTCTTCCTTGTTCCACGTGCACTGGCATTTGGATGTCCAGTGAGTACAATATTGTTGTCTGTCCCTATAACATCATCCACCGCAGTAGTGTATGTGGTTTCTTCATCACTTAAGTTATCAAATCTATTGCCCACAGGGATAGCACTGCTAGTTTCCTTCTATTGAATCACAGGGACAGTGTCAAAAGCATTCTGGAGGATTATAGGGACTGATATTCTTGTGTCCTTCTATTGGTCCTCATTCTGGGGTTTTTTTCTTCCTAGTGACATCTTTCCACACCTGTTTGGTGTTCCTAGACAATTGTTTCTCCTGGTTGGTAGATACCTCAATAGACTTCATGGGACAGTCTGAATCATCATGACCAAAAACCATGCAATCCTTACATCTTCTCGATAGGTGTTCATAATGAATAGCAATCATGAGGGGTTCCTTTCTGGGGAGATTAACCCATATCACTGCCAGTGGCTCTTCCTCAGCTTTGATTTCAACTAGGGCAATATTTTTTCTGCAATATGATAAGAGCATCTTCACTAGATGTAGTGGGAGATCGACTATTCTATTAGGACTAGTACATATTGACGTACATAGACCTTTTAGAATGAATGCTAAATCTAGTTACAAGTACCTCATTATATTTACTAATACGATTAGTAAATATGGAAAATTTTATTTAATGAAATACAAGTTTGGATCTCTTGAAGTGTTCAAGGTGATCATAAATGAAGTATGTAACTAAATCGGTAAATGTATTAAGATACCTCGAAATGATCGATGTTGAAATATGTAAGCCAAGAGTTTGAGGTCCTTCTGGGGGATCATGAGAGTGTATCATAATGAACTCCAACTGAAACATACTGATGTGTCAGAAAGAAGGTATCACACCCTGTTAAGTCATGGTGAGATTATCAATAAAATATAGCTAATCTTACAATTTCTTTTGGGAACATGCTTTAAACTAAAACAAAGTACCATCTAAAATGGTTCAAAAGACACCATATGAGATATGGCATGGGAAGTGTCCTGATATGTATTTTATAGTGATTAGGATTGAAAGTTTTTATAAGAAAATAGTTTCTTAAAAGGATTTATCCACAAATTACATGAATGTTATCTTGTTGAATACTACTTATATTCTAGCCTGACAATAAAGTGTTTGTTTCTAGGATGACTATTCCAAAATGGAAATTAGTTCCAAAGGAATCAGTGGGAGTAAAATTAGAACTCAAAATGTTGGAGACAAATGAGAAAACATTGAACCTAAAAAGGTACAATAAGATCAAAGAGAACCACAAGTTGTTGTGGGATCTTAAGTTCCTTTTGTAAACACAGACCTTATAGTTCTAGTAGAGAACGCATTGAGTTTAAAAGATTATCATATCTTATAACTCAAAAGGAAGCAAGTTGATCATAGAGATGAGTCAACAACCTACCTATAGGATGATGAGAGATCTGAATCTGAGAAATGGATTGAGGCCATAAGATCAATGATGGACTCCATGTAAACCAACAAGGTATGACCTTGTTGTATCCACCTGAAGGGGTAAAACTCATTGGGTGCTTTTGGGTCTTTGAAAAGATACCAACATGGAAGGATAGCTTGGTTGCAAAATAGTTTCCAACTAGTTCAAAGTATTGAACATGATGAAGTCTTTTCACTAGTTACCATGGTTGAATCCATCTGGATCATGCTTGTTGTTGCAGCTTAGTATGACTGTGAGATTTGGCATATGGATGTTAAAAGTGCATTCCTTAATTGGAATAATTAAGAGGATGTGTGCATGACACAACCTAATAGTTTTATAAATTCATTAATGAAAATAAATTCGATAAGCTACAAAGGTCAATCTTGGGATTAAAGCAAGCATCTCAGAATTTGAATCTTCTATTTGACAAGACAATCAAAGGGTTTGACTTGAGTCAGAATGAAGATGTAATTTGTGATTACAAAAGATTTAGTGGGAGTGTATTTATAGTCCACATAATGATGGGGAATGACATCCTTATCATGCAAACGTTAAAACCTGGCAAGGAAAGTCCTTCTCTGAAGGGTTTAGGTGAAGCATCCTATGTGATAGGAATCAAGGTCTATATAGATAGATCTAGAAAGATTCTTGACCTAAGTAAGAGCACATACATTGGCAAGATGATTAAGTTTTCAACATGCAAGACTCAGTGAAGAAAACTTGTCCATGTTCCATGGAGTTAGTTTTTCAAGAGCCTAGTGTCCCAGTTCTTGTAAAGAACATGAACACATAGATAGATGTCATATGCAATCGCAATTAGATCTATCTTGAATGCAATGTAATTTAATTATCATGTTATCTCATATGTATTGGACATAATGAGAAGATATCCAGTAATCTCATATGTATTTGACATGACGAGAGGATATCCAATCATCTCATATGTATTGGACATGATGAGAAGACATATATATACCTGCCTAGCAGTCTCATATGTATTGGACATGATGAGAGGGTGTATGTCAGATACTAGTGAGAGTCACTTGACTACCATAAAGAACATCCTTAGGTGCTTGCAAAGCACTTAAAGGATTGGTTCCTTGGTTATGGTAATAATGAAGAGTTGGATGTAAAGGGTTACACCCATGCAATCTTCCAAACTAAAAAAATAATCACAATCTATGTTTGGCATTAAATGAGAACTATAAGCTAGAAAGTGTTCTGAGCTAATAACAGTTTTTCAAATCTAAAAAATAGGATGAGTATCTCTATGTTATGAAAACAATAGAGGATATTGTATGGATTAAGAAGTTCATATGTGTGAACTTGTGTGAGGTTCCAACCATTGATGATACAGTAGAAATAATGATGAAAACCATGTTCTACTGGTTAGGCTGGGAATCTCAGATAGCATACTACAACACTTCCATATCATATGAGTAGTCGTATAGAGAAGAGATATCAAAATTGCAAAATACTAACTTAAAGCAAACATTGCTAAACCCTCTATAAAAACACTTGCATAGCAGAAGCGTGTTGGTCATGTTAGGTCACTCGAGATGAGATTCATGGGTGATTGGCTCTAATTGTAAGTGGGAGTCTTTGGTATATATGCCTAGAGAGCCAATCATCTAATGATTGGGATATGGAATTAGATACCTGATTTGATAATAATGAAGGCAAGCTTCCAGTTTATTTTGTATATTCAGTTATGAGATAATGAATTTCATAATAAATGTCTAGAGAATGATAATACTCAATGATGTATGTCTTCAAGTATGTGACTTGGAAGAATGAGATCATATGGATGTTAAGAGTATATACATTCTCATTATGTCCCTGATCAGTTGTTATTGTGGAAGGTAGATAGACACCAATAACACATAAGATCAGAGTGTGAGTTGGTTGATGACTAAATCTCATTGATTACACTTTGACATCATCAAACACAATCCTAAATCATGGGTTGTTATAAAGGTGATGATTGGGTGACTTTGACACATGCAGATTGACTGAGTGATAGAGATGGGTTTGTCCCTCCGACAAGAGTATGATATCCAAGGCCTCGTGATTAGCGAGACTGAGAAAAGTATAGTCATACGCATGTGAGTCAATATGTGATATTGAGCTTACATATATCTCATGCAGTTTGGTCTGGTTCAAGGAACAAGATTGAATAAATAATGATGATGACTTCTCCATGCCTCTAGATCAATCTGGATATCAGTGACAAAGGAACTATACAAACAATGTAACACCATACACATATTGTAGGTTGAAGGTGCTCCCCAACTTTCCATTCACTTGGGTAGCAATCATGTGTGACTAGGCACCGCTCATTGCTTGTGATGTCATAAGCTAGTTATGAACATTCATTGCCAATGTGATATGGGACCTATATGGTTACACACAAAGGAATTCATCTAGAAGAGGAGTTTGATCTTGAATGATACTTGAATTGATTACTAGTGTTTAGGTATTTCAATTCACACAATAGATTAACTGACTAGACTGCCAAACGATCAGTTCAAGTGTTGAGACTACTGTTTGGAGTGTCAGGCTGATTGTATTGTACATTAGTTGGAATTCTATGTGATCTAGCCTATGAGACGCCTAACTCGCTTGTGCAAAATGGTCATTTGGCCTGGTGCAAGATGCCCGTCTCATTTTCACCAAACAACCATCTCAGGGGGTATAATTTGATTGCCTCAAGGATTGGTGCTGACGTCAAGTTAGTACTAATTGGAATTGAATTGGCAATATATGTGTAAAACTGGAAACTACTAAATGACCATCTTGCTAGGCAAGACGACCATTATGGAACACACAAATTGTGAAACTTCTAGAATTGTTTTGAAATTTTAAGATCTTCTGGTCCTTTCCACTCCCGCTTTAGTCCCGCATTGGCTGGGGACTGGGAACCCTGACCCTAACTCCTCCTATATATAGAGGGGTATTGGGGGCTTCCCAAAATATAACTACTACATAGACAATTGAGTTTTAGTTGTTCTGACAATTGTTGTCCTCTCTGGTTGTGGTAACCACGCCAGCCCAGGCAAGTCCTACCTGACTAGGGAGGGATAGCCATGGGAGAGAAACAACTGAGGATCATTGTTGTGGGAGAGCATGTTGGTGACTAGTGCACCAACAAGAGGGACAACTCTTTCCTGTCTATTCCTACAGGATGACAAGAGTTCTAGTTGATCCATGTAGACTAATCTAGAGGTAGAAGTCCTTTGGCTCCTACTAGGAGGGCAACATCAACTCACAGTTAGTGGCAAGATCTGAGGAGCCATTGTAGCAGCTATCTGAGTCTGATGTCTATGGAGGAGCAGTCAGACGAGTCTGAGTGTGAGTAGCTACACAACCACCGTCCAAGATAGAGTGTGCATCAACATCGATGGGGATTGTCATTGGACTTGCTCTAAGACCAGGTATATCTTCGTAAAACCATCCTTCCCATTGCATAGTTATTAACACAGTCTGCTAGTTTATGGGAAACATGCCATCAAAAATTTTATTTCTGCTGCCTACCTGATGTTGTATTTCCCTACACCTTCCATGACCCCCAATGTTTGGGCCAAGTAGCATCCCAACCAGTGGCAGCTCAACCAGCGACTGCATCACCTTAAGAAGCAAACCCTCCTGCATCAGAGTGTAGACATGCCCGAGTCTTCTCCATCGATAATGAAGAGGCTCAAGCTAATGCCAACCATCTCATAGAAGTTAACCATCCCTAGAACTTCATTCCCTATCCTTACCATGAATTGCATAGTTTGATGGTTATAAATGTGAAGTAGACATGCTTGATATAATGGGCCATGATGTTAAAGTTTTGTTTGACTCTAGTTCTACTAATACATTCATCTCAAGAAATCTTGCAACAATGCTTTTCTTGGACTTGAAGGACTTAGAATATGTATTAGAAGTCACTACCCCTAGTGGTTGTATCTTTTCATCTCTCCTTAAGACACTAATCATACATGTTAAATATATCAACAATGAACTCCCTAGTTACTTTATCTTGCTTGATGTGAATGTTTTTGATGTCATTATTGGAATGGATTGGCTTTATAACTATAGTGAAAAATAGACCATAGGGAAAAGAAAATAAGAATAGAGAGACCGGGTCATGCACCCTTTACCATTAGAGGTAGGAAGGATGCTACCACCAACCTGTAGTGTCAACTGTGAAAGCAAAATGGATGGTATCTAAAGTCTATCTAGCATTTCTAGATATAGTGATTGAACCAGAGCAAAAGTTACAACCCTTAGAGGAAATAGAGGTAGTAAGAGAGTATTTTGATGCGTTCCATATAATTTTCCTGACATACCTCTGGAGAGAGAATTGGACCTCTCAATAGAGCTAGCTCTTGGGACAAACCTGATTTCCAGGACACCTTACAAAATGGGTCTCAGTGAGTTTCTTGAATTAAAGAAGCAACTGTAGGAATGGTTAGACAAGGGCTTCATCCAACCTAGCACATCCCCATGGGGAGCACCACTCCTCTTCGTAAAAAAGAAGGATGGATCACTCTGAATGTGCATCGACTGTAGGATGATAAATCTAGGTACCATTAAGAATAAGTATCCTCTACCCCACATAGATGACCTATTTGACCAGCTCAAAACCACTCGAGTTTTTTCAAAGATTGACCTGAGATCCGGTTACCACTAGTTGTGAGTTAGGAGTGAAGATATCCTGAAAACCACTTTTTGCACCCACTATGGATGCTAGAAGTTTTTGATCATGCCTTTTGGGATGTCCCATGCTCCAAGTGTGTTCATGAACCACATGAATAGTGTGCTACAACCCTTCCTTGATACCTTTGTTATAATGTTCATAGATGACATACTGGTTTACTCTAATGACCCTAAACAACACTGTGAACACCTAGACAAGGTCCTTGATATCCTTAGAAAGCAGGAGTTTTATGATAAATTTTCAAAGAGTGAGTTTGGATTCATGGAGTTATGTTCCTCGGGCACATTATATCTGGAGGAACCATTTCAGTGGACCCTGCCAAGGTAGCGACCGTTCACGAATGGCCAACCTCGAAGAATGCATATGAGATTCACAACTTTTTGGATTGGCCAGGTATTATTGATGACTCATCAAGGATTCCTCAAGGTATACTTTTCCCTTGACCAAGCTCACTTGAAAGAATGAGAAATTTATCTGGTCTGAATTGTGTGAAGCACGATTCCAGGAGATGAAGGAAAATCTTACCAGCAACCCTGTTCAGACCATACCTTCAAGTAATGAAGGTTTTATCATCTTCACTGATGCACCAAAAATGGGCTTAGGATGCGTGATAGTATAGAATAAGCATGTAGTCACCTTTTCTTCTAGACAACTCAAGCCCAGTGAGTTGAATTATCTGACCAACAATTTGGAACTTGCAACTATTATCTATGCCTTGAAGATTTGGTGACCTTATCTATATGGGGCTTCCTTTGACATCCTCACTGACCATGAGAGCCTGAAATACTTATTGATCCAGAAGGACTTGGAACATGCAAAAAAGTCATCAGATGGAGTACCTAAAAGGTTTTGATTTCACGACAACATACCATCATGGCAAGGCCAATGCGGTTGCTAATGCCCTTAGTAGAAAAGATCTTAGTTGTGCAACTGGTTTGGTTAATCAGTGGCAAAAACTAGAAGACTTTGCCCGATGCTCCCCACAACCTTTGGTAGATAGAATTTTTCTTTCCAATATCTAGATCAAACCTGACCTGATTTCCAAGCTTGTAGCAACCTAGTTAGCCAGTGGTAGAGTTAGAGAATATGAAGGGTTTGATGGAAAAGCCGCAAACACACCTATCAGTGGGTGTGGATGGTGGAATTCGATATAAGAATAGTATTCAGGTTCATGAGGATTCACACTTAGAGACTCATATCTTACCAAAGACTCATAGATCAAAATATACTATGCACCCTGACACATCTAAGATGTTTAAGGACCTACAACAATACTTTTGGTGGTCAGGAATGAAGAGAGGGATAGCTTCATATGTGGCCAGTTATCTCACATGCTATAGGGTGAAGGTTGAGAACCAATGACCCGATGGGTTACTACAATCGATTGAGATTTGTGGGTGGAAATGGGACTAGATAAACATTGAATTTTTGGTGGGTTCTCCAAAGACAAATAAAGTTCATGACGCAATATCGGTTGTGGTGGACCACCTAACCAAGTCAGTACATTTCCCTGCCATAAAAGTCACTATCAAGGTGTCAGACCTAGCTGAGCTTTATATAAGAGAGACAGTTTGTTTGCATGGTGTTATGAGTTCAATCATTTATTCTCAAAACCCTAAGTTTGCTTCAAAGTTAAGAAAATAATTTCAACAAGAACTCAGTCTGAGGTTGAAATTCAACATAGCTTATCACTCATATTGATGGATAGTTAGAGAGAATGATCCAAACCTTAGAAGATATGTTAAGAGAATGTGTTCTAGATTGGGGTGGATCATGGGAACAATACATGTCCATAGTTAAGTTTGTCTATAATAAGAGTTACCAAGACAGAATTGGGGTTCCTCTGTATGAAGCTCTTTATGGGAGGTCGTGTCGGTCACCTCTTCATTGGGATGATATTAGTGACAAAACCTTACTGAGGTTAGAGGAACTAAAATTGTATATTGAAAAGGTCACTTTGATAAAAAAAAAGGCTAAAGAGAGCCCAAGATCGACAACCTATGTTAATGCAAAGCAGATAGATTTGCATTTCACTATAGGTGATCATGTGTTCCTAAAAATTCGACCACTCTGAGCTATAGCTAAGAATAGAAGAAAGCTAAGTCCCTGATACATAGATTTGTTTGAGATACATAATGAATTGGTGAAGTCACTTATCATCTAGCTTTACTTCCATAGTACAGTATGATGCACGATGTATTACATGTGTTCAATCTTGCTATGTGAATGATCCTAGCCATGTGTTGAACATTGATCCTATTCAACCCCAAGGGAGATTGACATATCTTAAGTTGCCAGTGAGGATAATAGACTCCAAGGTGAAAGAGCTCAAGAATAAAAGGATAGATATGGTAAAGGTTCTTTGAAAACACCACAGAGAATATGAAGTTACATGGGACCTAAAGACGGACATGGAAAATTCCCATCCTAAAATTTTTATATGATTAGTTGAATTTTGAGGACAAAAATACTATGAGGGAAAAGATGTTATAACATGGTTTTTTACATGTATTTACATAGTTGAAACGAAACTATTTGAATGATAAGGATATATTGGAATTTTGTTGTGATTTGTTTTTAAAAGTATGGACTTCTTTTGCAAATCTTCCTTTATAATTTTCTTCATGGTTTTTACTGATTTCAATGGTCCAATAATGAATATAGGAAAAAAGGAAGAAAGAAAATCCAATATTAAGTGAATTATAGGAGGTAATGAGTAACTAATGATAGACATATGGAATTATGTGAAATTTTCTATAAAAGTGGTGTTGAAGGCCACTAAGGTTTGGTTTCATTTTCACATGATTACTAATGAGAAAAGTAATCAAAATAAGATATATGGAAAAGGTAGAAAGAGAAAAGAATTGATTTGATGCCTTAAATAATGAAATAAAAAGGAAGACTTGGAGATTAAGAAAAAAAACTTTTAAGTGAAGTATTTTGGTCTCATATCTCACCACACTTAAATAAAGTTATTAAAAATTTCTTAAATTTTTGGATTAAAATAATAAAAGTAGAGAGATATGAATTTTTTTAGAAATCCTAAATTGAATGAATTAATAGGTAATTACATTAAATGTCACATACCATGTTCATACTAGACCTATAGCCAGACCTTGCATTATTTTGCATGGCTTGACGACTGTTGATCCCAGATCCTACATGACTAAGTTGTCATCTATATCTACCAATTTTAGAAACTGATAGAATGAAACCAAGAGCTCATTTCACACACCTCTCACTCCCTAATCGACAAGGATTACTAAAAATCATATCATTGAATGTAGAAAGCGATCTCGAACCCCACTGCCTTGGGTTTTGCCCTCTTTGGGAAGCTATTAAAGTTTTCCCCAATTTTAGTTCTTGGCCGATTCCCAACACCCAGGACCATCCCTATAAAAGGGCATATGACTCCCTCTATAGAACTAAATTTTCATTGAAGAAACTCGACTAGACCCCTAGGAGCATTACTCATTCTCAATTACCTTCCAAACCTTTTCCTCACCCTCTAGTATTTTGACCTTCTTCTATGAGGAAAACTCTACTTCGACATCTTTTTTCTTGCCACCACCGAGCAATCCAAAACGGTGGCCGACTCTGGCAAGGCATGTTGAAGGAGACCCTACCCTTGCCTATTGCTCCTAGGCCTAGACGCCAAGAGTCGACATCGGATTTGACTTGGACACACTGACTATGTTCTTGAGACTAAGGATGAAGGAAGGAGACGACCACTCGGGGAAGTAACCTCTTTGCCCTCATCTTGTTGTTGAGAGGTAAGTGGGCCTTATCATTTTTTGATTGAGTTTTAAGTGCTTCTACGTGGATGCGGGGCACTGAAATGACATGAGCCCATCGGCTCAGCCTCAACCCCGTGACCCTTTTTGACAAGTTGGTCACTTGACAACATGGCACCATATGATTTGTCCACTATTATTAAAAATGTAACAAATGTAACTAATTATAGGATTGTCTAATAATAACATATTATATATGAATATTGATTAGAAAACTGCAAGAATGAAAAAATAGTTCTAAGACCTAATTCTATCTCGAATTTTGTAAGTTCCTAAAAGTTGCTATCTTTAATGTGTTCAATGTACAAAACCCTAATTTCTTGGCTTTCATGATCATACCATGCTTAAATGACTTAAATGGATAAATTTTAGTCTTTTTGGATAAAAAGGACATCTTGGACCTAAATTAGATCAATAATTCATATGTTGATAAAAAAAATTAGGGTTTCTTAAATAAAAAAATGTATATGACATCAAAAATAGGGTTTGCAAGTCTAAAAGGCATTAAAAGTGATAATCGAGGTTTGGGAGCCAAACCCGTATTTAACCCTAACTTGACCCCAAACCCTAACTTGGAACCCAAGTCAGTCTTAATGTTAGATTTTAGAAAAATTAGTAATACTTGGGTGTTATGCACTAATTCTAGGGTGATTTCTAACTTACTCTCAATTTCTCATATCTTGGACTTTTGATCACTTATGAAAAAGGTATGTGGTTGCGCCTATGACTACCCAACTTAATGACTTCCTTGGTTTTATGAGGTTTCCAAGATTGGTTGCAAATAAATTGTTGACTGTTTATTTAATTTCTACAATATATGAAGTCATTATGGATAACATCTTATATAACTGTAACATGTTCAAACCCTATATCGATCTCTGGCGAGTTGAAGAGCATGGGTTGAATAAAGTCATCATGGGGATGACTGGTGATCAAGCACAGAATGGAAGGTCACCTTAGGCCAAGCATGGAAATTAAGGCCTACGTATGAAACCAAGCCCAAGATAGGGAAGGTTATGAAATGTCCACTGCATGGACCAAAACCCTTAGAGAGGGTTTCCCATAAAGAGGCTCTTCTTAGATAGCACACTATTTAGAAAAGAGGATAAGGATGGCGATGTTAAAACAAGAAAATGCTTGTTCAGTTTTATAATCATAAGTGTTGCTATGGCTAGTTATCTTGTTACACCTACATGTGAATATTTTGTTTCCCACAAATACTAGTATAACATGTTATATTGATCGTTGTTTTGTTTCACGATTTTTTAGGTTAAACTGATGATATTATGCATAATGAATACCATGAGAAGAAGGCACCAAAAGGAAAGATACTTAAAGTTATCATGAAGGGTCTAGTTAGATAGTTTTTACTTTTATTTAAAAATAATAGTTTCCCCATGTCATATGACTCCTTTGTGGAGAGTTTATCTTTCATATTGTGACAAACTCTTTTCCATTAAATGAAATTTATAGATAGTTTTTCTTAATTGCTAAAACTTGATCCTATTAATATGATAATGGTCCTTGCCCTCTAGGTCCACCTTTAGTTGGGGATAAGAGGGGCAGGGGGTCGTTAAAAAACTAGTGGAGAGGAGTACTAGGTCAAACCAAGACCAACCCATTGAATACACATGACCAATTGTGGAAATGGAAATGAAACAAGAAGAGAAGGGAAGATAAAAGATACAATTGAATATCAAAATTATAATCGTGATGAGCAATTCTTGACCCTACTGAGTTGTATACAATCCATCTAAGACCCTATGAAAAGGTATGGAATTTGTGTCCCACCTCATGGTACATGCCACTAATACCTATAGGTGGAACAACTTAATTGAATTGATATAGGAGAAATATGGAACTTGGAAACATTGATGGAGAGTCTTGTGGAGTTGAAGGACTGTGTTATTATAGGCTAGGAGATCTATGGTGCTCTAAATCCCAACAAAATTGAAACATAGACATGGAGGATTCTGGTGGTGGGGAGACATGTACATAGCACGCAACTCACTAACATGATCTCTCAACTCAGAATCATGAGACAAAGGAAACGATAAGGAGGTGAGAAGTAGAGAAGATAGATTGAGGGAGGAGGAGAACATGTCACTTTTTTCTACATAGTCTCCCTTACTGGAGGTAGGAGACAACCCTCCAACCTTTGATTGGATCAGGAGAGGCAAGAGAATCCAAGGAAAACGTTTAGCCATAAAATTAATGAATCATGGTGCAAGGTAAGGGTAAAATGTGTGATGATGAAAACTAATGAGTCCCAATCCAACAAGGATCCAAATTAGATCTAATCCATACTTGAATTCAATTATTATACTTCAACTTCTTTTATTAAGTCGAGATAATTATAATATTGTATTAAGATGAAAATATGTATTATATCTGATTCAAGCATATAAGATGATTATGAGGTTAGTTTACCTATCAGGATTGTCTTATATGAGTTCTAATGTAAAGTTTAATTTTATTATATTACTATATTACACCATTATCCTTAAAAAATTATTTTGAGTCCTATTATCCTCATATTATTACCATCAGGGTTACATCAAATTATCTTACACAAAATATAATTTATTACTTAGCTAACCATTTATTTTCATAACACACATCAATTACCTCACATATATTTGGCATTCAATCAATTTAAGTAAATTACAACCCAAACAAAACATTTATGCATAATATGCACGACCACATTACTTATAATCCTAACACCCTATTCATCCGATCATGACTACTAGAGTGAGAATAGTTAATTTTGGTATGTTACACTAGCATTATCAGTTTCCCATCCAAATGTAAATTGCATGTTCAAGATATAGGATAGTCGATTTCAATATGTTACATTGTGTTATCAGTGTCCCATCCTAATCTAAACTACATGTAATCAAACCTCCTTATCACAAGTTTACAACTTGCAGATGTTTATCCCCACCACCTTCTGTAGGGTTCTACTTTGTGTTTGAGATAATTATCAAAGAAAATAATAAAAAGATAGAAGTAGGATAGAGTCCCTTTTGGCATATAATTTGAAATCGTGGACATTGGTTAGCTTTAATTTACGGGACCTACAAAAGCATGTGATTTCACATTCTCTGGTGGGTTCTATGTCCTCCATGTTGGTTGTAATGCATGCCAACATTAGTTACACGTTTTTACTATTGGCGTGTGTCAGATATATCCAGAACACCTTCTCTATGTGTTAAAAATCTTTGAAAAATCACACATTTATGGGGTTAGGAAAAATTGTAATATATAAAATAACATTCTATAACATAAATAGATAAACTAATTAATGCATAATGTTAGGATCTCTCTTTTGATCAACATAAATTCCAATCATTAGGGAGAAACCCTGGATAAAAAAATAAATTCTAAATAAACATGACTAAAGCAATATTCAAAAAATATAGTTACATTTTTCCTTTTCATTTTTCATACAACTTACGAAATCAATGGCACAACAAGGGCAACATATTCGTTCATCACAAATCTTATTCAACACTATTAAAACAAGAATCAAATCCTATTGATCGTATGCAATTTAGATTACTTCAGATACATGTACCTGAAAGAACAGACACGATATACTACCTATTAAAAAAAGAGTGTACATCAACATTCTAATCTAGCTTATTATATATACATCTTTTTTGTCACAACCTCTCCACCAAACAACATTTTACCAAAAAACATTTGAACAACCTCATCACACACACATGAAGCCTCAATGAGTAGATACCTCACACTCCAACGAACTACATGAATCAACATCAGATTAAGTATATTGAACATATAAGAAACTTGCAAATATTACTAAGTTTAACATGTAATTCTAGCATTTAGCCTATCCATTTTGTGATAATAATCTAATCAATTCACTTGGGCTATTTCCAAATTTATAACATTTTTAAGAGCATGTTCATCAACAAATCAGCAGATGTTAATTACTTTAGAATAAATATCCCATTGTAGGTGTAATAAGTCAAGATCTAAACAATTAGAATCAAGACATAAGAATAACATCATATTTGTGACACCCCATCAGCCGGACTAGGAACACATCATGTAGTCCTGAAGTTGAAATGTGCATAATACATGTCTACCAAAATGATTATTCTAATGATAAGTAAATGCAAATCATAATTAGAGTGGATATTAAATCCTATATTTAGTTCATTGTCAAAATTTAAGATCAGATTCCAAACTAGATGGATAATAATATGAAAATATTATATATCTATATATATACAAAATAACAAAATGATTTATATCTAGAATAAGGACCAAACTCAACAATAATAAATTTATCAACTATCTATAAATAGAATGTAACAAATATTCAACTCATATTCTACACGGTGTATCATCTTTTATTCATTTTTCTTGAAACTACTTGGTCTACCTCACCAAATAGAATTCACCATGCCTAATTCTTGTATCAACAACTCACTGTCGCTATCTTAGAGTTTATCCGACCACCCAAAGATATAAACAACATTCCCTAGTCCACTATAGGGTTTCCTAAAGAGGCTTACATCCCCATCTATGGTACACTAGATAGGAACTGATGTGCGTATTTTATATCATCTTTTAGATCATTTTGGTTGCATATCTATGTTGTTTTGACTCAATTATCACTCTCATTCATGCTAGATTCTATATTTTTATCTATTCTTACTTGTCTCATGGTTTTGATGGTAGGTACTACATTTTGCAATGAAATGATGAGGAGTATATCATATTCACTTATTGGATCACTCCTCAAGTATCTACATGTTTTGGGGTTCAAAATTGTGCAAATACCACTTTTTACGACATGTACGTCGTAAGTTATGAGCAGAATACACAGTAGCCCAGAACAACTATTAAAATGCCGTGTCTTAATTAAGACACCATGTGTCTTAAAAAGACATGACATGTCTTATTAAAGACACCTTGTGTCTCAGCCCAGAAATTGAATGTAGAACTCTGGATTTGTAGCAACACGTCGTGTTTTATTAAAGACACATCGTGTCTTATTAAATACATGTCGTGTAACCTCCCAAAACACAATCCAAACTTTAGTTATTGCATAAGACATGTTGTGTCTTATAAAAGACACATCGTGTAACCTACAGATTTCACTCAATCATGAATTTAACTGTCTCACACTTATATATATGATCCCAGGACGTCTTCGGACAGTTATCATGGACTATTTGGGATATTTTGGAGTGGGACTCATGCGAGGGAGAGTAATGAGAAGTTGGAGGATACCAAAGGAGATAGGAGGTGGTTAATTGAGAGAGAACTCTCTTCTTCTTCCTTCTTCACTATTTGTAGCAAGGATCTTCTTCTTCCTCTTCTATTCACTTGGGAGTGAAGAAATCTGGAGAAAGTGCAGCAAGCAAGGACGGAGCTTGACTTCTAGCCGGAGTTCTTCTTCATTCTACTACTTCTCATGGACATATTAGTTCTTTCTACTCTTTTACTATGTCCTTTGATGTTTTTTGCTTCTTGTACCTTCTTTCTCTAGACATGGATGATCTTGGACATGGGAGAGTAACTCTCATATCATAGCTTGTACGAACATATGAATTTCATACTAAATGTTAGTTGTTTGCATGTTCCAAGAGTTGTTTCAGATATGGAATTATTGGCCGTCATACTTGTATGTTTTATACTTTCTTCCATAATCTGAGAAGATGTTTTCAAGAGTATGGAGTTACTCTTTTGGCAACTTGTCCTTGACCGCGAGAGTGGCTGGGATTAAGTTGAGGAACAAGGTTTATGATTCGAAATGAAATACATACACGAGAGTGATGTATGGAGTTATAATTGTCATCACTTCACCGGGAGGTGAGTGATGACTACAAACCTCCTTTACGAGTTAATTAACATATTTAAATTCTTATTTTAATATAATCTATGATGTGATAGTGAAATCCAAAGTCTAGGATCCTCCTAAATCTAAATCTTAATCTTTCTTAAATGATAATTTACTATTTTGTTTTAAATCTATAATTTAATTGTTCTAATCCAATCATCTTGTGTACAACGATCTAGATTATTGAAAATCATAACTCTTATGCCTAGCTAACCAACACTCCTTGTGTTCTCCCTCGACTACAACTACTCTCGTACACTTGCAAGAAATAGCTAGTTGAGTAAAAGATCATTCTTATAATTGAAACTCGTTAGTGTAATAAACAAAGATGAACCATCATAACATATTTTCTATCATCATGTTTCACACGTTCCATAGTTTTCATTTCTTAAGACTCTATTCCTCATGGACATAGACTTTCACAGTAGAGGATTTAGGGCCATAATCACACCATATGACTCACTCCTAAATCCTAGTGGTCTAACTATTAAAGGTCTCAATCCAAACTCTAGAGATCCTTCTCAAAATTCTCTTATTACTACACGGACATCCATTTCATTTCCCTAGTACATACCTTGATGAAAACTCATGATGTCCATGGAACCTAACTAGATGTATCATTCTTTCATTTCTTATTCATCACTTTTACTCATATGAAAGAAAATTCAAATCATTATTTATCATATGCGTATATTCTTGCACAACTATAATACAAAAATCAAATTTGGGTTAACAAAAAAGATAATCACTATATTATGAATCAAAATAAACTATAATTTACTACATTCATGTGTCTTTACATTTTCACATCACTTCACATGATTCATAATTAATGTGTTATCAACCTGAGACATAATATCATTATTTAGCAATTACCTGAAAGAGAGTTTCTCAAATGTAATCAATGTTTGTTAATTAGATCTCAACATATTTATTATCATTTCATTCCATATCTCAGATCTCATCAAACATTCATAGAGACATTAGAACTAGCAACAATATAAGCATATAGACATCATGTCATTCATCATGCAATATATACTTATTCCATCCAAATTGTATATATATGAATAAATATCAAAGCATAAATATGCATAACACATTCAATACTCCTCTTTTTACTATTTGCCATTCTTTTATAAGGGTCCTATTTTGAAAATAAGTGATCTCATTTGATATCCATCACAATAGATCATTCTTAGTATACAAGTGTTCTACAGACAATCACAATCCAAAAATGAGTTCTTATGAATCAATATGTGTCCTCGAAATTCATCTTGTAACTGAACTAAACTATACTTATGTACATTCCATAATCCCTCATATGAGAGCAATATTCAATATCATCATATAGCCCATCATATTAGCGTTAGAGTTAGGTTATCATATCCAAAAATTGTTTTTTCATTTTTATTTCTTTTCATTATCATTAGTTAGAACTTTTTTTCATTTCATGTTCACTTTTATTATTAAAATCAATCATTTTAAATTTACTTAATTCATAAAGTTTTTTTCCCATTGAGACTCTTCATAGTTTGATTTTAGTGTATTTCATTCAATTTAGGTCAACAAAATGTATTTGGAGTATATATAAGAAAGACTTCCTCATCCTCATTTCATAAATATTTCACTCATTACTTGTCAACATAATTTAGTTCACCATTTTCCATTTGTTTTCTTGCATTTAGGTACATGTGTCATTTTAAGTGACTTATAGTGGTGTTTTGGTAATTAAAAGAATACTTCCATTCCTTATAAGATTACTCACTTTAATAAGTAGAATTGATCAGGGTTACTTATTCTTACTCGTTAATCTCTAGTAATCTTCTCAGTTCACTATTATGTGACTTGTATAAAACATTTGCATATATGTGGGTTTTAATCATTATTCCATAAATTTACTAAAATATATTGATTAGGATCAGACCATCTTCACAAGACCTATCACCTTCAATTGGCATATAACATCTACAATTAAGCATTTATTAACATTTACAAAGTTATATGCAAGTCTGAGATTTATCTCTCATACTCATCCTAGGGCTTCGAGAAGACCGCTTAGTTCAATACATCTTAATTCATCATCATAAACACATTATGATTAAATAACTATCTCAGAGTGTATATGGGTTCAATAAGACTAACCGTGACACATGGAAACCCTAGTTTCCATTTCTACACAACCCATCCAAATAATCACCAGTTTAATGGCTCATTTAAGTCAATCCCTTAACACCAACTGTAGACATGGAATACATCCATTTTAAGTCAATCCCATTTTGGCATTATCTCTCGAGTTGGGATTAAAGCCTTGAAAGATGCCCTTATCACCTTTCTTGAGACATGCCATGATGGTTTCCACTTCCAGATACCTATTCACATCTTGTTATATGATTTGAATAATGGAGAGTACATTTGTGTTGATCTTACTACTGTCTCTCTAATGACCGGTAATTTTCAACACTTCAAATCACACCAAGTAGCTTGTGATGTGGCCATACAAAAAATTGTGTAAGCATGGTGCTGCATGTGAAACTAATCATCATCACTTCCTTCTCTTTTTCTTTGATACCTTTAGCTTTTTAACAAATGCTTTTATTCCCCCCTTACATAGCATACAACACATCATATATAGGAATGTGAGGATGTCACCATTTGCATCTTCAGATTTTATCTTTAGATCATTAGGGTTTTCTATTCAAAAAGGTTTGGCAACCCAATGTTTAGGTCGTGTGTAATGACCACATTTGTGCTTAATTGGTAAACTAGGGTTTACCTGAATGATTACACGCTTGATTAGATTGAACATTGTTTAATCTTGATTAATGATGGTAGCTCAATTGTGATGTAACAAACCTAAGAAAAAACTATAATTATGATTTTAGTTTGAATAATTAAGGCTTGAGAAATGTAAACCCTAATCGGTAAAAAGTAGGGTTTTGATAGTACATGAATATGGAATTTGATCAGGATAGCAGTGTGGTAAATAATTTTTCATATTTTCTATGAATTTTTTTAATTGAATTTTGTATATGATATGCATAACTCAATCATTCATATTGTAGAAAAATTTTAGAATATTTGGGTGTTGTTTCAATGTGTTTCTTGGTAGAACTATTGTAGCATACTCGAACCTATGCCCATAGATTTATCCCCCCATCTTTCTAGAATACTTTTATTGGTAGTTGTAAATTATTTCATCTTTGATTTAGAACATAGGGATATTAATTAAAGACAAATGGTAAAATGATTTGTGCATGCCTCCAACATAGAGAGTTTAAAGGTACAATAATCATAATATATTCAAGAATAGGATTTGATGCACAAAAATATCGATAATAAGATTCCTTCGAACTCGACAATCCTGAATATTCCTAGGGGTGTAATATGGAAGATATCAATTTAATTGGTAACAAGATGTCACATTTGGTTAATTACTTGGAAATCATGCCTTAAGAGAACACATTACATACTAATAATAAGATAGTACACCCAATGATCTTAAAGGGTAAAATTGACGTTACATTGGGATTCCTCATACCCTATTTAGTCTAATTAGCTAATTTTATAGCCTTTGGGTGGCGTCTACTCATTTAATTCATTTAGTAAAGAAAACCATTAAAAACCTAAGGCTAATTTCCATTAATCACCTTCGTGAATTTACTACCCTAACTCATCGTTTCATTTCTAGTCAAAGTGTAACGTGTGACTTACTCTCCGCTTCACTAGTCGTCTTCTTCGCAATGACTTCCTCGACCCATCTAGTGATCGAAGGTTTCTCTTGCCCCCTCCTCAGTCCGCCTTTCCTTCTCCTCCATCTTCTCAATTGGATGCACCTACAAACGGACAACTGGGCTGAATATAATGGTCATAACCCTCCCTTCTCTTCCATCTTCCTCCTCCTACCCATTACCACCATCACATAACCTAGTCGCCGCTGGCAGTCTGCTACGGCTATGGCATCTACAACATCTCTGTCCGCCTCCTCCTGCAACCAAGCTATCACTACCAAGGTTGGATCCCAGATACCCTTACTAACCTGCTAGCCTCTTTACACCCAGATTCCACTGCCGTTGCCCCTGCTGTGATGTAGGCGCTGCTGACACAATAGGGGATTTGATACCTACTTCTAGGTTTCATGCTCCCCTACACCTCCTCTCCATTTCATTCTTTTTCTCTTCCCTCCAACGGCCAAGGATGGCAGCCTACAGCAGGGCCTTTTTGACCACCATGACCATGGTGATGAGCGCCACCAAGATCAGCGACACCCCAAGACAGAGCCCTGAACCCAACCAGCCTGCTCCATCTCAGTGCCACCTTAGGCACCTTGGCCGGCTCAAGCAACCCACTTCCAGGCCGCCTCCCCCTCTACTTCATCTCCTCGGTCAGGCACCTCCTTCACCAGACACGTCTTCTTCTCCGTTGGCTCCTCCTTCACCTGTGCCCAACAGCGCCAAACAACGCCAAGCAAAGCAAGTGTGGCCAGCCTGTGTTAGGCGCCTCCATGTAGCATCATCGCCCCTACATCGATGTCTTCCTCTCCCACTCTGCCAGGATGTGCCACCATCCACCACCTGGAACACCGCCAACACTTGTCACCAACATCGACGTCATTGTCTACTGAAGGAGTCACCGCAGACCTAGCTTCATACATGAACACTGCAGCTGCCTCCATCAGGCACCACAGATCTATCGTGGTTCCTCCTATCTTCTTGAATCTTGGCTGTCGTTAATACTCCCTCATCCAAGGGTGATTATACTGCAAACCTGAATCACAAAACCCCCACAATAGCTGGTTCACCTCAACGGCAAGACCACCTACGACATGCACCTTGGGATAGGAATCTTGTATAACTTCCTCTTGGCAACTATGAACAAAGGTACAACTTTACATACATTGAATAAACCCAACTTGCATATTGATAACTAAAATTCAGTTGGCTTCATGGTCTAAAAGATGGGCAACCTTTCATACAATCCAAGTCGTTAAGTAGTTAATCAATGAGATTAATGAACTAGTATAATATATTGGTAAATTGACACATGGCTAAACATTAGAATAGTAGACTCAAGTATGTATATTACTACTGGACTATCATCTATATATATATATATATATATATATATATATATATAATATATATATATATATATTTGTACGTAAATATTTAGTAGAAGCAAAGCAAAGATCTAAAATTCTATATGACTATGACCTTAATGCTAATATATAGAACCAAGTATAGGAATTAGTCATAATATGTCATGTATGTAGAGTTTGGTTAAAGATGATATTAAAGTATTCAATCTCTTGGTTTGAATCTGAAATATTAATATATGCATGTTAATGAATATCAATCTTTCATATTTAAGAATAAGTCTACTTAAAACACCTTATTTACCCAATGAAATCCTTTCTAAACATGAAAAACCCTAGGTACACATACACATATTTACACAAGTTATGGTAATTAGTAATACAAATATAATTTGGGAATACATCTAAGTTAGTCAGTTTATGAAATAAATGATGAAAGCGAGAATGACATGTATAAAATATACTTTTATAAACATATACCTAGATGATATCTTAGTTGGATTATATGTGAACCTAATGAATTTTCATATGGAATATACTTGCATATACACATAAAGATCTAAGCATGAATATATGACGAATATACATATAAAGGAAATTCATGTTAAACTCAAGATATTTCTAGTTAGAGTATCCATGTGAATAATAGTTAAACCATCCCTAACACTACAAATGAGATTAAAACCCTAACTTCACAATGGATGACCGATACTAGGTTTAGATATACATCTAGTTATGATTTTATATCTGTGTACTAATGGGTATATCCAACACCTTTAGGTCAAGATGGACAAACTATGATATTTACCCCTACAAATAGTGTTGACCATGAACATAAGGTATGTACTCCTCCCTATTTATAAATGGGCATTTATATGATTAAATTTTCCCATAATGAGGCATCTTTTGAAATACTTGCTCTTATTCCATTTGTTGGGCAATTCATATACTTTCAGTTGGATTTATTATTATTCTTTTGAAATTACTATCATGTTGAATTGGGTTATTGACCCCATCTTCTATTGTGCTTAAATCATGCCACATTTTTGTGAAAGGTATATCTTGCCACTCTATTTATGCATGTTAGATAGTTCGATTAGTTTAACTATTGTAGACGCTTATGCGTAACCATTAGGGTATGCTTTTCTACCCGAGGTATGCTTTTCTACCCTTATATATACAGAGGCGTGCTTTTCCACCTAGGGTGTGCTTTTCCACCCATTTTACTTAGGCCAATGACTCAGTGGTGTCATGGCCCTATTATAGTTACTTTAGTCAAATATATCTACATGCGAAATTATTATGATTGTTGTGATATTGTGAATGGTTAATGGCAAGATGTGTTATTTCACTTGTTTATTTATATGCCTCATTCTTTTGGAAATTCTTTCTCTTGTTACTTCTCATTGAAGCTTACCTAACTTTAATGGCCCCCTTTTGATGGGAACATCTTACTTTACTTTTAATGCCCTAGTTAATCCTCTAATGTACATACTCAGCTTTTGCTTATACATATCTTGTTTTACCTATTCTTCTGGGTGTTCCCTCCACCCAGGTGTAGGTGACAGGACAAAGACTCAGGATGTTTGTGAGCTAATTGATGGACATAAGGAGAACTTGAGATAGCCTTGTTACCCTCTACATATGGGCATATGTGTGAATAGGTGTAATCTTTTCAATGTATGTACCACCTTAGAGTGACAAAGTTATATTCATGGGCATATTTTGTAACTTTGTATATAGTTATGTTTTCCGCTGCTGAATTATTTCTTGGCTTATGTTTTTACCATTGAGTGGGCCCTCTATTGGGTCTCACTCCTTACAACTATACTTTGATCGAAATGCTGACAGAGTGCAGTTTAGAAGTGTAGTGTTTGATTTTTAATTATTTATTTGTAACTCCAAATTATCTAAAATTTATATTGGAGATATTAAATTATATTTTAGACATCATGATACATTTTCATAATTTTGGAGGAAGTTTGACCTCTAAAATAAATGAATTACAGTTACTTTTTATAACAGAAAAATCTACTGAAATAAGAAAAAGTATAGTGAGGGGTTAATGTGTAAATTACACAAGCACCTAAATTTCTCTATATGAGAAACCTAGCACCCAATTATCTCTCATATTTAGTGATCCATTCTAGAGAAACAAAATCTTAGAGAGAGATGGAGAGTTAGGGTTTGAGAGAAGAAAGTGGTGGAATTGTTGATCTAGGGTTTCTCTATCTAAGATATGCTGAAATCAAGTAAGTTTAGCTTCTTTTCATAGACTTTCATGGTGAATCTCCTCTCGCATGTCAATATTACATCCATCCTTTGATTTGATTCAAAATGGTATCAAATCTTCCTCTTTTCTCACTATTGCTTCATAATCCACCATTTATAGGGTTTCTGGGTTGAAAGGAAGAAGAATCTGGTGATTTGCTAGGATTTTGATATGAGTTCGAGATTTCAGAGATGAGATATGTTTTTATGGTATTTTCACACCTTAGGGTGAGTGGGTACTTCCTTTAAATAGTAGATTGCATGAAAATGAGTTAAATGATCAATAATCTTTACTTATTTTGTATGCGACTACAGACCCTAAACTGCCCTTTTGACCTAGCTTTTGCAAGATGATATGAAATAGATTATTTCTCTGTTGTGATGGATTCCAAGTTATAAATCATACTAGAAATGCATACAAATTATCTAAATGAGAATTCCTAAAGTAATTGCAGAGTTTATATGAAAATAGCAAAATCTAGGGTTTTTGGCTATGACTAAAATTGTTGTATAATTGGATAAAGAGGTTTGTCTTGTTGAATCTCCTTGGTTACATGTGATTGTCTTATCTTAATGAGTAGTACATATATGTCAAATAAGATCTTGTATTTCATTTTATGTTATCAATGTTTAATTGATATATCATTAAAGAGGGTGAAACCCTAAATGAATGAAAATTTGAAAGTTTGTGAATAGATTCATGAATTGAAAGTTTGTGAATAGATTCATGAATTCAAATGATGTGATTCTTTTATTGTTATAAATTCATTTACTTAAGGTTATTCATGATGCATGATATTTTAATGAATATCTTGGACACCCTAGTTAAATTCATACCAGGGTTTCATATGCATGACTGATTGAAATGAGTTATGTGATAATTCGAGCTTCTAGCTGAACATCATTTTATATGCATACACATTTTGATTTGTGATGCAAAAAACTCTAGCTGAGTTAATTGACATGAAATGCATAAGTTGTTATGGTAATTTAAGAAAATAGAAAATACATTTCCCTAGATAGGGATGTCGTTGATGTCATGCATGAATACGAGAAATGTTAGATGTAAATGTTTATATCATTAGACATGATATATGTTTGAACATATGAGAATTCTTCTATGAGCATGAGAAATGAGAAACCCTGAGAGAAGGGTAATCAGTATGTTAAGCATCTAATAAATGAGAAACCCTAAGAAAAGGGTAAGTAATATGTTATGCATTCAACTAAGTATTATCGGTGAATTCAGTCGAATAGCTCAAGTAATCAGTAAAACTACAATAGTAATAGTAGATGCCCTAAACACCGTAGAACCCTCCCTAGAGGTCTATACCTGGATGGGTGAAACATGCTATCGACTATCAGATATAGGAAGAAGTAGCCCAGAACTGAGTATATAACATCAACTGATTGGATATTGATGGTACTTCAGTTGAGTAGCATAGTACCCAACAATAACTAGAGATCCTGGTGGTACTATTTCAGTAATAGGGGTATCCAATAATAAATGGAGATCCAGTGGTACCCACTAGTTGAAGTATACAGTCCTTGTGGACCTACTTCTTTTGGAAATTACTCCATTTTGCATGTCAGTCCGAGTGGAACTGCATTACGTAGAGTTGAGGCTTTTTAGCCTAGAGGCACCCCTCCTAAGTACCCAGGACAAGGGGCCATAGTTTATAGACGTTGTTTAGCTTTTGTTAGGCCATACATGGCTACCTCATTGCAGACTGAGGTAGTTAGTAGTAGTCTTAAGGTCCCTGGTTTACCTTAAGACTTGTACGGTAAGTAACGTAGTAGTGGCTTTTGCTTGGATGGTACAATCCAAGTGAGTTCAGGGGCAAAGTAAAAAAAGAAAAGTTAATTGAGTTCAATTGAGTTCAGATAAAGAGTATAATAGTCAAATCAGTCAGTTATGTTTAGTTGGCCAACATAGCAGTAGTCAGTTCAATAGTCAGGTCAAGTCAAAGTTAATGAAATATTACAAAGAGAATAATGAGATAAATGTTTAGATATTTGTATATTACTATTGATGCATAATAAGATGAATGAGAGGTTAACCAAGTGTGTGTAGTTATTCAATTATTCTTTATATGTTTCTGGATTATTAGTTTTCTTTATGATCAATAAAGCATGTTCATATATTGATTCACTCTTATAGATATCTAGAGTATCCTTCCATATTTATGTATGTGAATGATCAGTCTCTTGAAAGCTTACTATTGTTATAATTGATATCAGTTTCTCAAAGGTATATCTGTAATTATATAAGTGCTTTAGACTATTTCTTTGAAGTACTCATTCACTAAGCGAGTAGGTTCACCCCTCTACTCACAATTTTTAGGGATAACTCATAGACTAAAGATGTCATTGCATCAGCATAGATCTGCCACATGAGTTAAGTATGAGATTAGTTAAGTTCAGTCAGTCCCTGTCACTCTAGGTCCTTGTATAGAGTTGAGAGAGAATTCTAAATGATGGTTTGTATCTTTGTTTCCTAAATGATAGAGTATATACCTAGTTATCATGTTGTATGTACATGGAAGTGTGAGGAATAAAATGAATATCTAGATGTGTATCATTAATGTTGAGATCATATTTGAGTAATCAAGGTATAATTCCCTTGTAAAGTTTGTTTATGTGATTGAATGCGAGAAAAAAAAAAGTTTGAGATAAAGGAAAAAGAAAAAGTTGGGAGTGAACTTTGTATTAAGTATAATCCTCAAACTTATGCCCTAATCTCATGATTAATGGTAATTGTGGGATGTTGGTGTAAAAATTTGGTATCAGAGCTCAGGCTGAGTTGTTAGGGACCATTAGGATAGAAAGTCAGAGCTATTAGTGTGGCAGTTAGGAGGTGATCTATCTATAGCTCTGGGAGGTCTAAGTATTTAGATACCCTATCATGGTATCTGATTACTTAGGTTAACCAATATCAAGCTACTCTGTCTATTCTTCTCTGGATGCCCTGGCCAGGTATGCAAAGAAAGGATGGGCTAGAGACAAACCCTAGAAATATTAGGGTTAGAAGACCACAAAGAAATGAATAAATTGAGCATAAGAATAGAATGTGATACAACTCGTGCTTTATATTGCTTCTTTGATTGGAGATCAATTGAAATGCTCTTATATATATGAATTCAGATTATCAGTTTGTAGAATATATATGGTTCTTTTAGAATGTTGTGTATCATGAACTTGATTCAAGTATTCTTTATATCAAGAACGGCTCTAAATGTCCTCGACATGGGGCAAAATTTCACCGAATATGTCTATGTCGACGGTTGGTGACGTCGAATCCATGTAAACATCTTTATTCCACAATATCCTTGACATTTCATCGAAGTTTTTGACATTTCCCCATGTGTTGAAGAAGTTGACCCAAGTCCATTCAAAAATTCCATGATGTCCTCGACATCTGTCGAAGTTGTCAAAGTTGGCGACATTCTTCTAGTATTTTTTGGAGTTTGTTTTGTGAGGGGAAAAAGTGTTGGAGCTTAAGGTAAGATGATTTTGATGTTATTTTTTATTATTCTAAGCTAATAGTAATTGACCGACCCCTCTCTGCTAAATCTACCATAGATTTACACCATTTTTATGTAGTTTATTTATTGTCAAAAACTTTATATATGGAAGAACTCTGTAGTTAGGAGATGACTCTATGTAATCGTGTATTTATCTACATATTTAAACCTAAATGGATGGCTAGATGTAAACATATATTGTGTTTTTTAGCAAGATATGATGAAATCTGTCAATTTTCATCACAAAATGACTATTTTTAGCTTAATTTTTGTCGAAGTTGCATCGAAGTTTGGTTGTAAAAATCTTCGACATTTCCACAAACTTCCATGTCTAGACCTGTTGAAGTCAGCTCAAAGTCGAAGTCTTGTTCCATGGTATCAAGTAGACCAAAAGTTATATTTAAATGAGTCTACCCAAATTGGGTATTCTTTCCACATGTTTGATATGAATAGGAGTTGGTTAATCTTGAGTATCTCTTAGCTTCAGGACTATAGGTTCAGCCTGGTCTGACTGGCAGGATGCATTACTAGGATCTGACGACTCCTATTAACAATATAATAAGAGTAGACTCTGGATAAATCAGACCCACATCATAATGAGAATGTACATACACTAAGATGTTGAAATATAAGGGAAAGATTAGAATAGTTAAGAATCAATTGGAATTGATATCTGAGATCTAACTTTGGGGCCTTAGATAAGAAACCCTAATTTGGGAATGAAGGAAGAGGGATATACATACAAGACATACACTAGTATGTAACATACAAAATGAAGAAGGAAAGATGAATAAAGAGAACTGAACTATACACTAATTGTGGCATTGTGGCCAATCAGAAATCAAGAAAAGATTGGAGAAAACTACATGAAAATCTAAGATAGAAAGAAGCAATTAGAATGAATGGATCATATAATTGAGTAAAATGTACTTATGTTCTCTACGAAAAAAGGAAAATATGAAAAAAAAAGTTAAGTATGAAATAAGTGCATAGAAGTGAAGTTCATAAAAATGAAAGTGAAGAGAACTAGATAAACATGTAAAATATAAGACTAGGATAAGAAACTAAGATGAAACAAAAAAAGAATGAAAGTGATGGAAATGATGAGTTTTGTTTAGAAAGAAGGGTTACATGATATAACGAGGAGTGTGGAATGTGTACTTTATCATAAAGTTTAAAGTATTCATCCTTACTAGCTTTTTATTCAATGTCTCTATTTAGTAGCAACCTAGTTGACATCAAGTGTGTTCAATAGGTTCTTAGTGATGAAATGGAACTATATCTTAAAAGAAGAACAAAGGTGTGGCTAAATAAATGAACAACTCATATAAAGGTAAGCTATATTCATAATATAAAGGCTTGATTGAAAGGAAAATATAGTTAACCCCTACATGAGTTGTTTCATTCAAAAGAAGGACATGTAATGTATTATGCATAAGATGAAGCTAGTAGGGAGGATATTGAATTAGAATTTTAACTAGATAAAAATAAAAGGATGATAAGAAAGTTTTTATGGCATGAAATATGAAATCATACACAAGAGTGAGAAACATGATCATAAGAGATAAGTAAAAGTAAATAATTGCATAGGGAAGAGCAGCAAATAGGTAGCCAATGATAGAAAATAAAGAAGGGGTTGAAACATGAGGGATTAATATAGATGATAAAAGTGAGAGATTGTGAGATGTGAGGAAATGTGAAATCGTCTAGTCTCCTTGATGATGACTAATATGAGAATCATGTTAAGTGAATCTCGAAGATTATAATTCTTTGTCTCAAAATCAGCTTCTCTTTTGTATCCTCCTTTGTGAGTGTAACATGGGATGAAGTGATAAGGAAATAAATCAAGAATGATACACAATCATCATGAGAGACACATCTATTGAATATACTAATGACACATAATATGATGATGAAACTCTAGCATGGTAGATCAAGAAAGTAATCTATCAAAATGGTCAAGTAAGATAAAGAAAATTCAAGTGATAAAGACAAGGAAGACTTTAGTAAACCTCAAGAGAGATAAGGTTTTCATATCAAAATAAGAGAGTAAAAGCATGTCACAATAACATCATGTTATTGATAAGGATCAAACCCTAGATAGTTTAGAGTTGTAGCAGTTAAAAGGGATGTCATTAGTGATTTTACCTTAAGCATGAACATCTCTATAAAATAAAATCCTGAGATCATCAATATGAGAAGAAAATAGTAGTCATAGTATTCATGGGTTTAAAGGCTACAAATGTGAAGGATAGATAAATAATATGGAAATGAGTATGAATGAAGGAGAAGAAATAGATTTGAAATATAAGAAGTGTGATTTGAACAAAAGGAGAAGTGAAACATGAGCAAAGTGTAATCTAAAATATTTTTTTGCAGTGGTAGAAAGAATAATAAGTAATCTATTCTTACCTTGAATGTTATTGTAACGACAGATGCCAAACCAACAAACAAATCATTACTAATTAAGCAGAATAAACATAAACAGTGGATTAACAAAAATCGCTAAAAATTAAAACCATTTGTGATGGAGTGGATTTTTGAAATCCATAAATCTCCAATAATATATTAGAATCCATATCTTGAGTTACAATGCGAGTTCCAAGTATTTTGGTAAAGTGGAAATGTTGAATGAGATTTATATAATGATTAAGATCTCTCTTTATATGCCTTCTTGAGGAATTTAATTGGATGACCTAACAATTGAGTTTGGACACCAAATTTGAATAGAAGGTAGCTTGAGTGGTAGGAAATCTATGGTTAAAATTTGGCGGCAATCGGATATTCCTAGAGGAAGTTATGGAGGTTTGATTTTAGGGAAATAATGTGCATTTTGTGTTGATTAGCCTAAGTTGCTGATTAAATAAGTGTCACACGCTCCCCCTTAGTTGAGTTGGGTATGCGTGGCCCTTTTCCTGGCCCTAGATCTCGGATCTAACAGCCCCGGGTCCTTGCAACAATGAACCCACGGATAGGCTGAAGTGGAGGAGTAGGATGGGCCCTTGGATGATTATCAGACGACTAGGAGTTCTCCTCCTACCTTCCGTCGCAAGAGAGAACGTGGGTGAGGAGACGAGGCCACGACTACCTCCACCATCTCGCCGATCGTGGGAGTGAGCAAGATATCCAACTGGACAGTTGGCTTCGGACTGGGATGAGCTCCCATTTGACCCCTTGGGCGAACTGCCTCTCCACTCCAACAGAGAGAATGAGCACCTCCATTGCCAGCGCCTCTCCACCGCAGAGAGCAGGTCGTGGCTAGAGGTAGGCGCGGAGGAAAATTTGAGGAAGAAGGAAGTAGAGGCAGAAGAGAAAGTCTGGAAGAAGGTGAGGAGTCGAGAAGCAAGGTCGTGGTTAGGGGAGTCCGACATAGTCTTTCTTGTGGACCTCAATGGTGGCTTTGTTCGTTGCCGAGCTCCAGTTTGGCCAAGATGGAGATCGAGTTCGGGAGCACCACAGTGGGGTTCCCTTTTGCTTTTGGAGCTTTAGTGGGTTTCAGGGAGGTTTTCCGGTGCTAGAGGGGGGCTTTCGGCGGAGGTTGGGTGGCGTGGAGGCACTATTCCTCGACTTCGTCGGCGCTATGGAAGAAGGCGGTGGCGCACCAGTGGAGAACGAGATCCATGACTGACGACCATGGGGCGAGTAGCCGGGGGCACCCGAGAGAGGTAGACGAAGCTGATGAAGGACTCCAGAGCTGACGAGGAGCACTCGGTTGCGGCGGATTGCTCACCGGAGTAGAGTCGTGCGACGGCGCTCCTGCAAAACAGGGCAGCTTGCGCCCAGGTTGAGATCGCGTGAGAGAAAGAAAAGGGAGAGCCCTGGACCGGCGGGATCAAACCCAGTTGAACCCGGTTCAGCAGACGAAAACCAGCCGGCCCGCCTAAACCCTAAGCTTTGAGTCGCGCCCCCACGTGGACACGTGGCGGCCCGCGATTGGTCGCATAAGGTAAAAATCCCAGAATTGTTCAGTTCTTAGATAAATCACAGTAAATAGCTCGCTTATCATAAAAATGCAAATAAGGTACCATTTTTCTCAGAAAAATGCGTAGAACATAATAGAAACATCATAACATGCTTTTGATGCATTAATATCAGAGTAATAATGTAAGATGTAAAATGGTCTTTTCTTGCATAATAAATAATAAACAAAGACCTAAAATTGTGGAAAAATCTCAGTAAGTCCATAATCATATATAAAATGCATATGATATCAGATATAGTCATGTTATGACTCGAAATCATGTAATTTTCTCAATATGGCTAATTAGGGCTAATAACCCTAAATAAAATGTATTAAATACATGCATGCTCAAGAATTGATGAAATTTACAGATTAAGCTTATACCAGTATATGGAACCTCAATTTTAAGTATGATATCACGATGATACACATCATCCATATTATATGATGATGTTGCTCTTAATGTGATATATTCAATAATATGATTAATACATGTAACATAGGGTTAACATGTGCACATAATCATATGTAACCAAGTAATCAGATTGTGTACCCTAATCTGGAATATAAGATCAGTAACCTAATTATGAGAATATGATACAAGTAATGATGTGCATATCATAATGAGATAAGAGAAACCTTAATGGACATAATTAGGGTTAAGATGAGATATAATAAGATGAGAACCTGATGATAGTATATGGTCTTGTTTTGATCAAGTTTGACCAAGCTTATAGTTGACATCAGGAATATGTGTTTAGTATGATCTGTCTCTTTGGAAGGTACGCCATTACCTCTTACTTGGCTTATTATACAATATGCTTGTGTTATATGAGTAGTAAAATACTTGGCATATGGTATTGATTGAAATGATTGTTCTTGTATGATATGTTGCATGATTTTCCATGATTACTGTTATGAACACATCAAACATAATATATCTATTCCATTATATGAAAGCACTAACTCTTTGGTAGTGTGCTTGGAAGTGACCTAACTCTTTGGTAGTGGTCACATTGTACATATGACCTAACTCTTTGGTAGTGGTCTGACCTAACTCTTTGGTAGTGGTCACCTTGTACAAATGATCTAACTCTTTGGTAGTGATCATAAAGGCCTTGATATATAATGGAAAATAAGCTTAAAATATGTGTTCTCTTTTGTTAATGAATATCCTTGTGCAAGTATATGCTTTTCTTATATTCTTCTGTTACTGCCAAGTATTAGTTTTATCTTATTGTCAAGATATGATGAGAGGTAAATAAAAGACACGTAGGCGTACTCAGTACAATATTCATGAAATATTGTGCTGACGTGTACCGCATGTAATCTTTTGTTTAGGTTGTGGTTATGCTCTTGAAGATCCAGGATAGTGAGAGTTGTATAGCGAGCTGATGTACAGGTGGACCTGTTGTCTTAAGATCCTGCAGTCTAGTGGTAGTACATGTATATGTTTAAGTTTGTTGTTCAATATGTAATATCAAATGTTGTAACAATTCATGTTGTAATTATATGTTGAATGGTGAACATGTGTGTATGGTTTTATTATTGTTCATGTACATGTGCTACTGTTGTTTCCTTCTGACTCCCTCGATTTTCTTCTTCTTAGCCTCGTGTGGGATGTTTAAATTGGGATTCTCGCTGAGGTGAGGGTTTCAATTTGGACGTCACACATCAGATTAAGTTTTAAAAAATCTGGGGACGTCACAGGTGGTATCAGAGCATGAACAATAGTAAAGCCTGACATTTGCTCATTATGCAACTCAAAACTAAAGAACCTTGAACTTAATAATCTTTTAGGGTTAGATTAGTCATCTTTTAGAGACTAGATCCGACCTAGCCTCTAGGATAGCACCTAGATGTCCGAGAACTAGGTCTAGACTGGTGCTTGTTGAGTAGCAAGTCCTTAGATGTCGTTCTTTCCTTGTAGTGCAGCGGTATGGGACGTTGCACTATTTGGAAATGACGTGCATCAAGGGAAGAGAAACCCTAGACATATGGCGCTCATTGTCTAGAGTAGCTACGCTAGTCTACCCTTTGTTCTCACCCTTTTCACTAGTTTTCATGACACTGTACTCTCTACTATGTGTGGGACACTCGTTTCTGGATTTGGTTTTTGATTCCAATCGGATTGAACCCTGATAGTTTTCTCTGACGTTTGTTTTATCGGAGAAAAACTATATAATATTTTATTATGTATATGTATTACAAAAATGTGTTCCCACACATGTATGAGTAGGAGGTGGTCATGCAACCTAAGTGAAAGTGATGACATCAGTCTAGAAGAGAGTGTAGTTCTAGATTAGATGTCTAGAGCCTTGTTTGGTGTATGTGATATATGGAATAGATAGAATAAGTTTGATGATACGATCTAAGTCTTATATAGATGATATAAGATAGTTTGTGATGATCTATGTTTGTCTTTGAGGATGCAAGTTTAGTTTTGAGGATTTGAGATAAGTTTTGATGATGCAAGAAAATAGGCTTTTATGAGATAAGATATGTGAAGCTAAGACAAAGTTGTGAATCAGCATGAGCCTCAATCTCTTTTACAAAGGAGGACCTCTAGTGTTAGGACCAGTTTAGGGGTTAACTCCAGAGAGAGTGAGACCCATTGGGAGAAGGTTAGATAACCTAAACTCCAAGATATGAGAATTATGAGAAATGTGATATGTCCTAAACTAGACTACTCCTGAGTGAATGAGTTGAGTTGTCTAATGCATGATTCCTATAGTTTTGTCGAACCCTAGATGTCCTTGGGAGGACCAAACCCTAGAGACAGAGAGAGGCTGGTAACATGTGCATATGTGAACATGAATATGAGAACCTGCCATCCGGGTGAGGGAGAGAGCCCAAGACCCTGGAGGAGGTAGCTATGTTAGTTTCTGTGAAGCCTCATACTCGGGTTGGTGGTTTCCCACATAGGAATCTAGTGGTGTATATGAGAGAGCTTTGGGTAAGATGCTTCATGGGTAGAGACCTATGAAGAATATGCCATAGCATGTTTGGTTTGTGCTTATGTGGATAGAGCTTGTAAGGCTATCTCTAGTGCCAATGAGGTAATCCGAGAACCCTAGACTAAGCGAGGGAAGATAAAGTATATGCGTATGAGATACTCATAGAGTTGAGTTAGCTCAGAGAGACTGAGCATGTTACTACCCTCGTGGTATGGGTTAGCAGAGCCTCTTTTGGACTATATAAAGTTTTGATACATGTTTCACGAGCCACTTGTATAAGTTTGTTAGCACAACCATGATATTATACATGTAAGGATGCAATCTAATCTCAAGATGTGATATGTAGACATGATAAGATGGAAATCTAGAAATGGTTTAATAGATCTATATGTATAAATGGTTAACCACATACCTGAATAATGATGGTAATATGATAAAGATGGTTAACCTTGTGATGCAATCATTAATAAATGTTGCAGTTTAATATGAACAATGAAATAAGATCAAAAGAATGAAACATGTTACATGAGATGTTAATCTAAGTGCTTAATAAAGATGAAAAGTATAGTTTGACAATTAGCACGACAAAATGCTTATAACACCAAGTGAACTGGATGGATAAGGTGGGTTAACTTTAGTTAACTCCCTCCTAAAAGGCATATGTTAATGTTGAACATGTTCTAATAATTAGCTCAATAAAATGTTGATGACACCTTGATGTATGGGTTAACTTGGGTTAACTCTTTGGGAATATGGTAATATGATGTTGAATAATAACGCATGAGTTAAGATAAGGATGTAACCCTAACATATGATATATGTAATGACATAAACTAAGTTTCTAAACCTTGAGTTTAACCTTGAATGGAGTGTTTGTGCACCAAGATGGTTGTATAAACCCCTAATAGTGCTTGGGATACGTGATTATAGGTAACCTTTGCGGATATGTTACACATAGAATAGTGTCTACATGTGGATGAGATCAAGATAAGGTTTTCCCTCGAAGTATGAGTATGGTTTACTTTCGAGGACGAAAGTTCTTTTAAGATGTATATGATGTGACAAAGTGGATTTTTTGGCTTAATTTCGAGGACGAAATATCTTTTAAGGTGTGTAGGATGTGATGGAGTGGATTTTTGAAATCCATAAATCTCCAATAACATATTAGAATCCATATCTTGAGTTACAATGCGAGTTCCAAGTATTTTGGTAAAGTGGAAATGTTGAATGAGATTTATATAATGATTAAGATCTCTCTTTATATGCCTTCTTGAGGAATTTAATTGGATGACCTAACAATTGAGTTTTGACACCAAATTTGAATAGAAGGTAGCTTGAGTGGTAGGAAATCTATGGTTAAAATTTGGTGGCAATCGGATATTCCTAGAGGAAGTTATGGAGGTTTGATTTTAGGGAAATAATGTGCATTTTGTGTTGATTAGCCTAAGTTGCTGATTAAATAAGTGTCACACGCTCCCCCTTAGTTGAGTTGGGTATGCGTGGCCCTTTTCCTGGCCCTAGATCTCGGATCTAACAGCCCCGGGTCCTTGCAACAATGAACCCACAGATAGGCTGAAGTGGAGGAGTAGGATGGGCCCTTGGATGATTATCAGACGACTAGGAGTTCTCCTCCTACCTTCCGTCGCAAGAGAGAACGTGGGTGAGGAGACGAGGCCACGACTGCCTCCACCATCTCGCCGATCGTGGGAGTGAGCAAGATATCCAACTGGACAGTTGGCTTCGGACTGGGATGAGCTCCCATTTGACCCCTTGGGCGAACTGCCTCTCCACTCCAACAGAGAGAATGAGCACCTCCATTGCCAGCGCCTCTCCACCGCAGAGAGCAGGTCGTGGCTAGAGGTAGGCGCGGAGGAAAATTTGAGGAAGAAGGAAGTAGAGGCAGAAGAGAAAGTCTGGAAGAAGGTGAGGAGTCGAGAAGCAAGGTCGTGGTTAGGGGAGTCCGACATAGTCTTTCTCGTGGACCTCAATGGTGGCTTTGTTCGTTGCCGAGCTCCAGTTTGGCCAAGATGGAGATCGAGTTCGGGAGCACCACAGTGGGGTTCCCTTTTGCTTTTGGAGCTTTAGTGGGTTTCAGGGAGGTTTTCCATTGCTAGAGGGGGGCTTTCGGCGGAGGTTGGGTGGCGTGGAGGCACTATTCCTCGACTTCGTCGGCGCTATGGAAGAAGGCGGTGGCGCACCAGTGGAGAACGAGATCCATGACTGACGACCATGGGGCGAGTAGCCGGGGGCACCCGAGAGAGGTAGACGAAGCTGATGAAGGACTCCAGAGCTGACGAGGAGCACTCGATTGCGGCAGATTGCTCACCGGAGTAGAGTCGTGCGACGGCGCTCCTGCAAAACAGGGCAGCTTGCGCCCAGGTTGAGATCGCGTGAGAGAAAGAAAAGGGAGAGCCCTGGACCGGCGGGATCAAACCCAGTTGAACCCGATTCAGCAGACGAAAACCAGCCGGCCCGCCTAAACCCTAAGCTTTGAGTCGCGCCCCCACGTGGACACGTGGCGGCTCGCGATTGGTCGCATAAGGTAAAAATCCCAGAATTGTTCAGTTCTTAGATAAATCACAGTAAATAGCTGGCTTATCATAAAAATGCAAATAAGGTACCGTTTTTCTCAGAAAAATGCGTAGAACATAATAGAAACATCATATCATGCTTTTGATGCATTAATATCAGAGTAATCATGTAAGATGTAAAATGGTCTTTTCTTGCATAATAAATAATAAACAAAGACCTAAAATTGTGGAAAAATCTCAGTAAGTCCATAATCATATATAAAATGCATATGATATCAGATATAGTCATGTTATGACTCGAAATCATGTAATTTTCTCAATATGGCTAATTAGGGCTAATAACCCTAAATAAAATGTATTAAATACATGCATGCTCAAGAATTGATGAAATTTACAGATTAAGCTTATACCAGTATATGGAACCTCAATTTTAAGTATGATATCACGATGATACACATCATCCATATTATATGATGATGTTGCTCTTAATGTGATATATTCAATAATATGATTAATACATGTAACATAGGGTTAACATGTGCACATAATCATATGTAACCAAGTAATCAGATTGTGTACCCTAATCTGGAATATAAGATCAGTAACCTAATTATGAGAATATGATACAAGTAATGATGTGCATATCATAATGAGATAAGAGAAACCCTAATGGACATAATTAGGGTTAAGATGAGATATAATAAGATGAGAACCTGATGATAGTATATGGTCTTGTTTTGATCAGGTTTGACCAAGCTTATAGTTGACATCAGGAATATGTGTTTAGTATGATCTGTCTCTTTGGAAGGTACGCCATTACCTCTTACTTGGCTTATTATACAATATGCTTGTGTTATATGAGTAGTAAAATACTTGGCATATGGTATTGATTGAAATGATTGTTCTTGTATGATATGTTGCATGATTTTCCATGATTACTGTTATGAACACATCAAACATAATATATCTATTCCATTATATGAAAGCACTAACTCTTTGGTAGTGTGCTTGGAAGTGACCTAACTCTTTGGTAGTGGTCACATTGTACATATGACCTAACTCTTTGGTAGTGGTCTGACCTAACTCTTTGGTAGTGGTCACCTTGTACAAATGATCTAACTCTTTGGTAGTGATCATAAAGGCCTTGATATATAATGGAAAATAAGCTTAAAATATGTGTTCTCTTTTGTTAATGAATATCCTTGTGCAAGTATATGCTTTTCTTATATTCTTCTGTTACTGCCAAGTATTAGTTTTATCTTATTGTCAAGATATGATGAGAGGTAAATAAAAGACACGTAGGCGTACTCAGTACAATATTCATGAAATATTGTGCTGACGTGTACCGCATGTAATCTTTTGTTTAGGTTGTGGTTATGCTCTTGAAGATCCAGGATAGTGAGAGTTGTATAGCGAGCTGATGTACAGGTGGACCTGTTGTCTTAAGATCCTGCAGTCTAGTGGTAGTACATGTATATGTTTAAGTTTGCTGTTCAATATGTAATATCAAATGTTGTAACAATTCATGTTGTAATTATATGTTGAATGGTGAACATGTGTGTATGGTTTTATTATTGTTCATGTACATGTGCTACTGTTGTTTCCTTCTGACTCCCTCGATTTTCTTCTTCTTAGCCTCGTGTGGGATGTTTAAATTGGGATTCTCGCTGAGGTGAGGGTTTCAATTTGGACGTCACACATCAGATTAAGTTTTAAAAAATCCGGGGACGTCACACCATTTTTGCAAAGAAATCCATTTCTAGGAAAACTCTTACTGAAAGATCCAAAACCTTATATGCATCATTGTTCACATTGTACATATCATGTACATATTTATCTCGAGGGTTACATATAACAGTTGCTTTGCCAAACTATACATAAGCAACATAAAACCTCGAGGCATACAAGACAAAATCTCAGACCAATCATAAAACCACTAAGTACTAACTCCAAGAACCTGAGAGTACAGAGACGACATATAGGACTTCTATCTACAAGACATAACAGACAGTACACTCAACCTGAGCTGTCGCTGCTGCCCCAATTGTTGTTCCTTCTCTATAGAAAGATCTTTGCCACCTCATGCATGTCCACCTAAAAAAATATGGATCCCACGGGGTGAGACAATTGTCCCAGCGAGAGATATAACTCTCTGCCGACCATATTATTATCATCGATTTCACATTCATAATTGAGCAGAGGTTATTTTATATTAACGGGCAATATTAATCATTGTATGAACAGAATAAGATAATCTCATTTCTTAAGGAGAACATTACATCTACCCATGGTAGAGTTATAAATCATCTATCTGTTTTGTAAGGAATGTAAAGAAACATAAATAACATCTATCCACTAAGATGTATAACTCTATTGCGCATCAAACAATGTTTCTCGTATTCGATCCTTAAGCAGATATGCTACACGGTTGAACATATTTTACAATCACACTTTTGTATTACTCATCCATACATATGGGATTTACGGTGCATCTAGGTGTAACAACCTTAAAATGTTGGATGTGATATTTACCATGCCTTGGTGTATCACTTCCCTCATCACTTTTAACTTACTTAAGTTCATCAACTTATCTTGTATTAGGGTATTTCCCATACTAATACTTTATCCACTATCCCATCATATTAATCTTGTAAAGTATTGGCTATAGGTCGCACACTTGAATTACCCAACTATCATCAATGATATGGACTCATATTGGGTTAAGGCATTGTTGATATAAGGTTGTCCATTATCAACCACTTTAGGTGTTTCACCTATCAAGGTATTAGCCACGCCATTACTTGGTTTTACACTCATCACTCCTAAGAGTGTCTTGCCCTCACCTTTATAAGGTATCTCGGGTTAGAAGTGTGCATATGTTCACCATATCGGGTTGTAAGTATATGAGCACTCACCATATCGGGCTAGAAGTATATACACACCATTCATATTAGGCTAGAGGTGTTTGTATGTGTTACCCATGTCATGCATGAGGTATTAAGCCATCACCATGTCGGGCTAGAGATGCATTCAATCACCATATCAGGTGGCTCACCATCTAGGGTTGGCCGTGACGGGTTAGGGTTTGCCATATTGGGCTCAACCCAATATACAAGTCGATAGGAGTGAAGGGCACCAAGCCATGTCAGGCTAGACCATCCAATGTTGGGTTGTAACACCCATGTCGGGTTAGGGTTGGTTGTGACAGGCACATGATACATGTATGTATCACCCATGGTGTTTAAGAGGTATCAACTCATCAACATGTCGGGCTAAACATCAACTAGGGTTGTGTATCAGGCTACCATATTATGCAATAGGGTTTACATAAATGTTCATATCGTTCACCAGATATGTATGCTTCATGATACCAAGTACCAATGATATATTATATGATCATATTGTGCAATACCATTTGCTATTCTTTACTCATATCAGGTTACCCAAATTAGGGTTTCATGTCAACTTATAAGTATTCATTAAACCTTGTATCATGCATGGAGTCTATACTTGACTCCCTATCATGCAAGAGGTGTATACTACACCCCCATATTGTGCAAGAAGGTATACAATCATATCCATATCGTTTTAGTGAAGTAGGTGCATCATCATATTGGGTTAGAGGTGCTTGCTTGTGTGCTTGCACCCGATATCACTTTTATAAGGTGATATCATCATCTTCAAGCTCTAGACCTTTGTCCTAACTGTTATAGTTCATGGAAACAGGTCTAAGAAACTAATATAACTCATAATTTCATCAACTATTTCAGGAAATTTCGGAATTAAAAGTAATTCATTAAGTATAGCAATTTAGATGATGAATAATAACATGGTTGAGTGATCAAGTTATATAACCCGCCTTAAGAACAACTTCAAAGCCACAAGCTCCAAAGCTCCACGTTCCTAGGTTTAATATGACTTATAAAAAGTCCAAGGCTCGTTCACAACTCCTTCATATACAAGTAATCACCATGGATAAGCAAATGGTGAAAAAGAAAAGAAAAAAAGATCAAAACCCTAAAATCATACTTCAATCCAAGGTTGAAGATGATCATGGCCTCACCCTAGGGTTAAGTATTGGGCTCCTTCTTTCTCTAGAACCTTTCTATGATACCTCACATCCCTTGCACTATATGCCACCACTTGTGGCCGATATCCTCCTCACTTGGGGCCAAAAACACTTCACTACGGTCGATATCACCCTTCTTGGCCGATATCACCCTACTTGGGCGATATAATCTTCTATGGGTGATACCCAAGTCCCCTGCACAATACCACATCACTCCTGCACGATACAAGAGATCTATGCATGATACCTTATGGTAGGAGGGTGGTAAGGGTCGAAAAAATCCACTAAGGGGTGAAACTAGGGGTATATATACTTGTTGTTCATGAAGGAGTGTAAAAATGAGGTGTCATCAATTTGAGCTAGTAGGTGCCACGTGTCCATGCATGAGTGACACATTTACATTCATGCATCGACATTTATATTGACATTCAAAAAATTTGAGGATAACTTAGGGATGAAAATTCGTCCATTACATATCCCTTTGAATAAGATATATCAATTAATTCATCACTTTATTCACAACTCGTCACAACTTTGCTAAGGGAGTTGTAACCCGACACAACTCACCTACTTGAGGTTCTTTGCACGATATGGAATTTTCCAAAAGTTCACAAGACTATATGAGGCTCATCCCTTGGCTCCTTGGCCTATAGGAACTCATATATAAGCTTTTCAACTTGATACAACTCAAGTTAAGCTTTCATATTCAACCCATTTTCTTGGTCATTTCATCACCAAGATAACCATCATTCATAATGGAATCAAACATGGTGTCTCCTTCTTTCTCTCTACTCTACATGATACTAGGAGGGAGTAGGACACTCTAGAGGTGGTAATTTGCATATCAACCCATATTTTGGGTAAATTACAATTTGTACCAAAATTGGTGCACAAGGTACCAGCATTATTCAAACAAGTTCAAACTTGGACTTTAGGCTTTCCACAAGCCACCACCTTGCATAATTCTCTCTATAATGATTCTAAAACACATGAGGAATGTTCAAAATGTGACATTTTGCAATATAGCCCCTCATCTTGGGTAAATTGCACTTTGGTCCAAAATAAAGGAACATTGCTCAAATAACATTTAATCATGACCAAAATTGGAACATAAGTGTGTCACATGATAACAAAACACCTTAGAGGATTATATTAAATTTCTAAGCACTTCCTTAGCCAAAACAAATAGGGTTAACTCATAACCCAGGTCAGGGTCCTTACAAGTTATAAACCCCTAATAAGGATTTCGTCCCAGAAATCCCAGGTAAAGGGAGACATATATTATTCATTCATTATATAATCAAGTCTCCACGTAACATCTTAATGTCATGGAGATGCCATAGAACTTTGACCAACACAAATTTCTTCCACATAGAGTTATCATTTGAATTTGTCATATATATATTCAACTGCCTTTTCATATATATACTGTGTTAGGTAACACCTTCTATATCAAAGAAGTGCTATTCATACTTTGAATGATTCAGGTGTCAAACCCCACTTAGTTTTTTTTAACATTTCTTTTTCATGGAGAGATTATGGTTACGTTTTGTCACCTACTTGGGACCACAGGTCTTAACATACATTTTTAGCTTTGATAAGATTTTTCATAAAATGATCTATAATTGTTCCTTCAATTAGTACATCCTTATCGATATTATGTTTATGCAGAGAATAGACCCCTAACATATGATGTCCATACTATAGTATGTAACTAGACCGATTTCACAGTTGTCCATCCCAGGTAACCAACATAAATCGTCTAATTCGGAGTTATGCTTTTACTTTCCCATACCACCTAATATTTCTTAGATACCATAATTCCTTACTTTGGTATCCTTCACATGTGTCATAAACACATCACATACTCATCATTTCCATCTCTCTGTTTTCATTACCAAATCCACACATATAAAAGGATCTTTCTTTCATCTTGGAACATTACTTGTTACACATATCTTTATCTTGGAACCAAAGTCCAACATAAATTGATACTTTTCTAAGTGTCCATCAATGGATTATTTCTAATCCATGCACATCAAGTGTCTTAGTACTCACTTAATTGCCATGTCCCTAAAAGAAGAGAACACAAAGAAACATATTCCGCTTATCACCCCATCATCACTCAGGGTTGTTCATCAAAGAGAAGAGATTATCATCTCCTCTGATTATTGCATGAACTTTCAATGGTTCATGAGTCATTTACTCTTGTTTCATCCTAGGTTCCTTGCCATTAGCGTAGGAATTATAAGGATGATTACATATCATCACTCCTTTCTTTGTTATTGTCTAACATGATCATGAACATTTTGTGATTTTATCACATTTCCCATTTCCACATCATGGGAAAATATCTTTACTATTCACACGGGCTTTATCAGATAGGGATCATCTCCCTTGTCCTCATTCTCTTTATCATGAGGATTATACTTTTTACTTCCTCATACACACAGATTGATCTGAGATCATCTCAGATTCCATTTTATTGCACTTAGGATGTGACACACATGTCCATACCATATTTCTAGTTTCATTATACTCACTAGATTGTCTCAAAATGATTACTTGATCAGGGTAATCAGAAAGATAACAATCTAAGAGTTCCATACACACCTTATCTTTAATAGTTGAATACCTGGCCATGGTATACAAGTACTGAGATTAGGTAGTATGCACTTTGTGTACTATCATATTTCTTATTTTTGTATCATCACAAACACATGATTTAACATTCCTGGATTTTTTCCAGGCATCACTTCTATATCTCATCCTCTTTCACACAGATAAGAGCAATTATAGAACATTTAAAAGAATACTGAACAGAATATAAATTCTAGTTCTCATCATTTCTTCCCTATGTCCCCATAGGGCAATCAATAAGGAATTCAATAACATCAATCCTTCTTATGATTATCAGGTAACATCAAAATAAAGCATATCAAAATGAAAAAGATATATCTGACTGTTACTCCTCGCGGTCATTTACCGCTTCAGGTTGACTTAACACATAGAGTCTAGTTGTTTCATGTTGTTACTTTTGCCTTTATACGTTATTGGGTTGTAACTTTCGTAAGCCCTACAGAGCCTACCTCGGTTGTTGAGTTATTTCCTCCCTTCTTTTCAAAGAAAATAGTTTAGTATGCTCAACATGTCCATATCTATAACATGTCTTGTCCTCGTACCATGGTCTTATCGATCTTATTACCGATGTAAAGACTATGCCATGGGTTCTTATAGGTGGAAAGTTAGGACCTTTGCCTTTACATAGTGATTACTACCCTGGTACACTAGGCGTTTATTGCACTGGTGGCACCAAAAATTTTACCTTTTTAGAAAAACTAGGAAAATGTCTCTAAAATTATAGAGACCTTACCATAATTCTCAGCTTATTGCCCCTTCTTGGGCATTACCATCATAGATGTACTATATGTCTATACTTATTGTAGAGTCTATTTTCTTGCCATATGTTAATCTTTCCCACATTTTCCACTGTTCCAACATGACTATCTCATTCAAGAACCCTTTCAGAACCCAAAGTTTCTGCATGAAGGACTGGTTACCTAGGTTGTAATGCTAGTATCCAGTCTACTATATGTATCATTGTTGTCCTAACCAGCCCAATAAGAGCATAAAAATAGGATTATCTATCCTAATTGGGTCAAGATGGGAATTCTTAGGCACTTGTTCTTCTTTTACCTGATCTCGTGCACCCTCTCCTGGTGCAACAACATTGCTTTCAGCAATGTGTTCCTCATGTTCTCTAGTCATTTTTAAACTTCACCCTTTCTTCTGCATAAATAGAAGTCACTATAGGGTGTACTAGAGGACACTAGAACAGACTCAACACCTTAGTCCTATGTCTCTGTAGACTCAGTGAACCTTAAGCTCTGATACCAAACCATGTCGCGACAGATGCCAAACTGACAAACAAATTGTTACTAATTAAGCAGAATAAACATAAACAGTGGATTAATAAAAATCACTAAAAATTAAAACCATTTTTTGCAAAGAGATTCATTTCTAGGAAAACTCTTACTGAAAGATCCAAAACCTTATATACATCATTGTTCACATTGTACATATCTTGAACATCTTTATCTCAAGGGTTACATATAACAGTTGCTTTGCCGAACTATACATAAGCAACATAAAACCTCGAGGCATACAAGACAAAATCTCAAACCAATCATAAAACCACTAAGTACTAACTCCAAGGACATGAGAGTACAGAGATGACACATAGGACTTCTATCTAAAAGACACAATAGACAGTACACTCAACCTAAGCTGTCACTGCTGCCCCAGTTGCTGCTCCTTCTCTGCAGAAAGATCTTTGCCACCTCGTGCATGTCCACCTAAAAAAAATATGGATTCCACGGGGTGAGACAATTGTCCCAGCGAGAGATATAATCTCTGCCGACCATATTATTATCATATATTTAGAATTTATAACTGAGCAGAGGTTCTTTTATATTAACAGGCAATATTAATCATTGTATGAACTGAATAAGATAATCTCCTTTCTTAAGGAGAACATTGCATCTACCCATGGTAAAGTTATAAATCATTTATGTACTTTGCAAGGAATGTAAAGAAACATAAATAACATCTATCCACGAAGATGTATAACTGTATTGTGCATCAAACAATGTTTCTCGTATTCAATCCTTAAGCAGATATGCTATACAGCTGAACATATTTTACAATCACAATTATGTGTTACTCATCCATACATATTGGATTTAAGGTGCATCAAGGTGTAACAACCTTAAAGTGCTGGATGTGATATTTACCATGCCTTGGTGTATCACATCCCTCATCACTTTTAACTTACTTAAGTTCATCAACTTATCTTGTATTAGGGTATTTCCCATCCTAATACTTTATCCACTATCCCATCATATTAATCTTGTAAAGTATTGGCCATAAGTCACACACTTGAATTACCCAACTATCATCAATGATATGGACTAATCTCAGGTTAAGGCATTGTTGATTAAAGGTTGTCCATTATCAACCACTTTAGGTGTTTCACCTATCAAGGTATTAGCCACACCATTACTTGGAGTTACACTCATCACTCCTAAGAGTGTCTTGCCCTCACCTTTATAAGGTATCTCGGGTTAGAAGTGTGCATATGTTCACCATATCGGGTTGTAAGTATATGAGCACTCACCATATCGGGCTAGAAGTATATACACACCATTCATATCGGGCTAGAGGTGTTTGTATGTGTTACCCATGTTGTGCATGAGGTATTAAGCCATCACCATGTTGGGCTAGAAATGCATTCAATCACCATATCGAGTGGCTCACCATCTAGGGTTGGTTGTGACAGGTTAGGGTTTTCCATATCGGGCTCAACCCAATATACAAGTCGATAGGAGTGAAGGGAACCAAGCCATGTTGGGATAGATCATCCAATGTTGGGTTGTAACACCCATGTCAGGTTAGGGTTGGTTGTGACGGGCACATGATACATATGTATCGCCCATGGTGTTTAAGAGGTATCAACTCATCACCATGTCGGGCTAGACATCAACTAGGGTTGTGTATCGGGCTACCATATCGTGCAATAGGGTTTACTTAAATGTTCATATCGTTCACCAGATATGTGTGATTCATGATATCAAGTACCAATGATATATTATATGATAATATCGTGCAATAGCATTTGCTATTCTTTACTCATATCGGGTTACCCAAATTAGGGTTTCATGTCAACTTATAAGTATTCATTTAACCTTGTATCGTGCATGGAGTCTATATTTGACTCCCTATCGTGCAAGAGGTGTATACTACACCCCCATATCGTGCAAGAAGTTATACAATCATATCCATATCGTTTTAGTGAAGTAGGTGCATCATCATATCGGGTTAGAAGTGCTTGCTTGTGTGCTTGCACCCAATATCACTTTTATAAGGTGATATCATCATCTTCAAGCTCTAGACCTTTGTTCTAACTGTTATAGTTCATGGAAACAGGTCTAAGAAACTACTAGAACTCATAATTTCATCAACTATTTCAGGAAATTTCAGAATTAAAAGTAATTCATTAAGTATTGCAATTTAGATGATGAATAATAACATGGTTGAGTTCAAGTTATATAACCCGCCTTAAGAACAGCTCCAAAGCTCCAAGCTACAAATCTCCATGTTCCTAAGGTTGAAGATTACTTATAAAAATTCCAAGGCTCATTCACAACTCCTTCATATACAAGGAATCTCCATGGATAAGAAATTGGTGAAGAAGAAAAGAAAAGAAGATCAAAACCCTAAAATCATACTTCAATCCAAGGTTGAAGATGATCATGGCCTCACATTAGGGTTACGTATTGAGCTCCTTTTTTCTCTAGAACCTTTGCATGATACCTCACATCCCTTTCACGATATGCCACCACTTTTGTCCGATATCTATTGGATAAATTGGACATTATGATAAATCCCTTTGTTTCGATGATGACAAACATTTCACTCTTGTTGATCTAACGTGCTACTTGAGTGTTGCAGGAATAAGGTGGATGACAAAGCTCTAGGGAATCTATATGCTTGAATGATTGTAAATGTCATGAAATGTAATCAATTGTAAACTTGTACAAATATATAATGTACAAGTACTTAGACTTCATGCAAATCAAGCGTTAGATCTTCCCTAGCTAAACACCACACTTAGATAGGTCATCCCCTTCAATAGTGTCACATATGCACACTCATACACACACTTAGTGCCTTAAATTGAAAGATTGAAACAGGGTCAATCTCGGTCGACAAACTCCTCGACCGAGACACTCTCGGTCAACAAACTTCTCGACCGAGAATGACCCAAGTAGCTGTTAGACACAGCTGACAAAGTAGTTGGCAGTTGGAAATGAACGTTGATCCAGAGAGCCTGTCGGTCGAAAAAACTTCGACCGAGTAGGTATCTCGGTCGAGAAATTGTCGATCGAGATGGTCTCTGACAGCACCTGCAGAATTAATTAATTAGCCGTTGTTAAAGCAACTAACTTATATCTAACTGCTAGTTAAGCACTTAGAACCCCCTAGAAAGTGTCTAGAACGTCCTTAAGCACTTGTAGGTCATTCCTATAAATAGGGCATGCCTTAGGACACCTAAAGATACCTAAGCTACACTTGTGCTACACTTGAGATTGAATACTCATTGGCAATTTGTTTTGAGCAATAGAGCAATTCCAAAATTGGCTATTCATTCCCATTGCTCCTATTTCGTGTCCTATAGGCTAGCATCTCCTTTCCACAGCACTTACACTTCTACACTCATTGGTTATGAGATCAATACACTTGATATAGGCAAATCAAGCCTTGTGCTTCAAAAGATAAGTTGTACTTTCTATTTTCCTTCTTGTTCTTTTTATTCTTTGTATTCTCCTTGCTACTCCTAGGGTTGGAGGCTGCGGATTGGAGAAGGTTCTTCTCGGAGGAGAAGGTGGACTTCAAGCTACTTCAAGAAGGCTATTGCAACGGGAAGCTACTTCAGGAGGAAGGCTGCTTCAAAGTTGGTGCAATTACTTCTAGGTGAAGGCTGCTTCAAGGTGGTACAATTACTTCAAGGTGAAGGCTGCTTGAAGGGTTTAGGGAGAGAATTGTAATTTTATGTAAAGTCCTTGCGAGGTAATAAAATTAAATTCTTTCCAAATCCCGGTTGGGTAAGCAACCGGGTAGTGGACTGACTACCTTAGTATTTGCTAAGGTAGGAACCACTCTAAATCCTTGTCCCCTTGTCCAATATTCTTGTGGTTGGTTGCTTGAGTTAAATAATTTTTAAAGTATATTTAAAACTCTATTCACCCCCCCCCCCTCTAGTGTTTTCAATTGGTATCAGAGAAGGCTTCAAGGAACCCTAACAAGGTCTTGAAGAATGGGTGACGGGGTGCTCAACAACCTTAACCTTGAAGGGACATTTGTTGCTAGGCCTCCAGCGTTTGATGGAACAAACTACACATATTGGAAGAGAAGGATGCAGTTCTACTTCCAAGGCATCAGTTGGGACTTATGGAGGATGGTGTCAACTCCATACGAGCTTCCTCAAACGCAATATGCAGAATGGGATACAAATACAGTAAAGTTGGCTCAAATGAATGCCAAAGCTGTAAGCATTTTATATTGTTCAATTTCAGTAGGAGAATTTAATAGAATATCAAACTGTGACACAGCCTATGACATTTGGCATAGACTGTCCATAACTTATGAAGGTACAGTTCAAGTTAAGAATTCTAAGATTAGTATGCTTAAACAGAAGTTTGAACACTTTCGTATGGATCCAAATGAATCCATTAGTGAAATGTTTGCAAAATTCTCTTCTATTGTTAATGGTTTAAATGCCTTAGGAAAAACCGTTCTTGAAGAAGACCAGGTATCAAAGGTACTTCGATCACTTCCTCCCAAATACAAGCCCAAGGTGACAGCCATTGAAGAAGCTAATGATCTCACTAAACTGAAAATGGAGCAACTCATTGGAAATCTAGAAGCTCATGAGGCAACTTTAGAAGAGGAAGAAAGAAGAGAACATGAACGTCAACAAGGCAAAAAGAAGGACATTGCATTCAAAGCATCAACCAAGGACACTCATGACACAAGTGAAGATGATAGTGAAGAAGAAACTCTCATTGTAAATGGTAAGCAATATAGAAGTTTTAAAACTAATAAAACTTCTAGTGTTTCTTCTTCCAGGTGCTTTGAATGTGGCAAAAAGGGACACATGAAAGGTGATTGTCCAAAACTCAAGAAAGGGAAGAAATCATCTCACAAAAAGAAAGAAAGAGCATATAAAGCTGCATGGGATGATTCAAGTGATGATAGTGATGATGGAAAAGAAGAAGTAGAATGCCTCATTGCTACAACAAATGAAGACGAAGAAGAGGTAAGTCTTTATGATCTACCAAAAGAAGATCTAATTGCTAGTCTTCAAGATACTCATGAGAAATATATTGAGTGCAAGAAGAAACTTAAGAAATCAAATAAAGTAAATGATGATTTAAATGTTAAACTTCTTGCTCTTGTATCCGAAAATGAAAATCTCAAAAAGGAAAATGAAGATTATGATCTTAAGTTAAAATCGGTAGAAGCTAATTGCAATCTTCTTTCCTTAGAAACGTTAAAATTGCAAACTCAAGTGAATGATCTTCAGAAACAACCTGTTCTATGTTCACATTTAGATTATGATGAGGTTGTCAAAGAAAGAAACTCTCTAGTATCTGATTTAGATCAAGCAAAGAAAGATATAAACAAGAAGATGGATGATATTGCTAAGCTACAAAGAAATGTAAATGAGTTAAGAGGAAATGACATGCTTGAAAATATTCTGAAAATTTCCTCTAGTTATAATGGAAGAAAAGGATTAGGATATGATCCAAGGAGAAATAAACCCAAAAGAGTTAAAGCATCCAAGACTAAGATTATGTTTGTACCTAGGAACACAATTCCTAGAGAGAGAAATGAAGTTGACTCTATTAGTTGTCATTATTGCATGCGTCTTGGACATTATTCATTTTCATGCCCATATAAGAAAAAGAATGATGATTTAGCTTGGATTCCTAAAACTTAGTAGCTTAAAATTAACTAGTTGAGATTTGACCTAAACTGATTCTTGATATACAAATGTCATATCTCAACACAATCGAGCTCTAACTTGCATAATCTTATTTTGCTTGGAATAAATTAACAGTTCTAAAAAATATTCCAGAAACTTTTTCGGTCGAGAATCTGTCGACCGAGTGAACCTCGGTCGAGAAATTGTTGACCGAGCATGTCACTGATTTCCAGTCTGCTGTAAAATTGCTGAATTTTTTTTGATCAAATTGCTATCTAATTGTGATTAATGACTGTATATCATCCCTGAAAACTTATATGAGATTAATTTGGTTTATTCTCTAAATGATTTAAGTCAAAACTGAAATTATGCTTAGCTTAATAAAAAGGAAATTTCTATTTTATGCATGGATCCTTGATGATACATAGGCAAGCAAAATAATGATATGTCTCTTAGAAATGCTTGCAACACATAAGATAAAAATTTCTCAATTGGCATCTTTAAAAGACTTGAGATATTAATCTTGCTTTCATTTTTAAGAAGATGTTTTCATATTGAGTATCACTAAACATATGAGTGCTTAAATTGGAAATATGCAATTTTTGCCTCTTGTTTGAAATAAAATTTGACCAAGGGGCGCTATGGTCGTAGTCAAGGACGACCTAAAATAAGCTTTGACAAAATGCTTATTGGACATCATTTTATTATACTTAGTATACGTTTGATAAAGGTCAAAATCAAAATTTAAAATCATCTGTGACCTTAGAAGCTTTAAATTGCTTTAAATGGTAAAGGGGAGCTCATACAAACAAATTTGATTATTTGGTTAATAAGCTTACAAAAACATTGTAAACATCATTTGGAGCTTGTTACGACCTTAGTATTTTTACTCTTGGTTATGAAGAAATCTATGAATTTCATAAAAATGATATATCTTGTACTTAAAGGAACTCTCTAAACAAATCAGGGCTTAACATCCCTTGCATTTGGATGGAGACATTTTTATATACTCTAAGATTAAAGGATTCTCATTTGATTTTCAGGGCTTAACATCCCTTGATAGATGAGAAATCAATATACATTCATCATAAGCTTAAGGGAATCTCATATCATTTCAAGGCTTAACATCCTTTGCAAATGATTGAGAAACAAATTGTGGCTACATTAGACAAAAATGATATTAAATCCATATTCCTAATAGAATATCTATTTAAGGGGGAGCATAGTATAAAATTAAGGGGGAGAAGAAATATAACATATTCAACCTGGATATCTTTTTGAAATGACAAAGGGGGAGAAAAGAATATAAAATCAGAAATATAAAATCAAAAATATAAATGAGTTTCATCTTGATGGCCAGCACTCACTTGTAAAACAAGAATGGCTACAAAAGGTAATCTTCAGGTATGAAACTCACATAGTTTATATTTCCTTATTTCATATTTAGGAAATGTTTGTCATCTTCAAAAAGGGGGAGATTGTTGGATAAATTGGACATTATGATAAATCCCTTTGTTTCGATGATGAAAAACATTTCACTCTTGTTGATCTAACGTGCTACTTGAGTGTTGCAGGAATAAGGTGGATGACAAAGCTCTAGGGAATCTATATGCTTGAATGATTGTAAATGTCATGAAATGTAATCAATTGTAAACTTGTACAAATATATAATGTACAAGTACTTAGACTTCATGTAAATCAAGCGTTAGATCTTCCCTAGCTAAACACCACACTTAGATAGGTCATCCCCTTCAATAGTGTCACATATGCACACTCATACACACACTTAGTGCCTTAAATTGAAAGATTGAAACAGGGTCAATCTTGGTCGACAAACTCCTCGACCGAGACACTCTCGGTCGACAAACTTCTCGACCAAAAATGACCCAAGTAGCCGTTAGACACAGCTGACAAAGTAGTTGGCAGTTGGAAATGAACGTTGATCCAGAGAGCATTTCGGTCGACAAAACTTCGACCGAGTAGGTATCTCGGTCGAGAAATTGTCGACCGAGATGGTCTCTGACAGCACCTGCAGAATTAATTAATTAGTTGTTGTTAAAGAAACTAACTTATATCTAACGGCTAGTTAAGCACTTAGAACCCCCTAGAAAGTGTCTAGAACGTCCTTAAGCACTTGTAGGTCATTCCTATAAATAGGACATGCCTTAGGACACCTAAAGATACCTAAGCTACACTTGTGCTACACTTGAGATTGAATACTCATTGGCAATCTGTTTTGAGCAATAGAGCAATTCCAAAATTGGCTATTCATTCCCATTGCTCCTATTTCATGTCCTATAGGCTAGAATCTCCTTTCCACAGCACTTACACTTCTACACTCATTGGTTAGGAGATCAATACGCTTGATATAGGTAAATCAAGCCTTGTGCTTCAAAGGATAAGTTGTACTTTCTATTTTCCTTCTTGTTCTTTTTATTCTTTGTATTCTCCTTGCTACTCCTAGGGTTGGAGGCTGCGGATTGGAGAAGGTTCTTCTCGGAGGAGAAGGTGGACTTCAAGCTACTTCAAGAAGGCTATTGCAACGGGAAGCTACTTCAAGAAGGCTATTGCAACGGGAAGATACTTCATGAGGAAGGCTGCTTCAAAGTTGGTGCAATTACTTCTAGGTGAAGGTTGCTTCAAGGTGGTGCAATTACTTCAAGGTGAAGGCTTCTTGAAGGGTTTAGGGAGAGAATTGTAATTTTATGTAAAGTCCTTGCGAGGTAATAAAATTAAATTATTTCCAAATCCCGGTTGGGTAAGCAACCTGGTAGTGGACTGACTACCTTAGTATTTGCTAAGGTAGGAACCACTCTAAATCCTTGTCCCCTTGTCCAATATTCTTGTGGTTGGTTGCTTGAGTTAAATAAATTTTAAAGTATATTTAAAACTCTATTCACCCCCCCCTCTAGTGTTTTCAATATCCTCCTCACTTGGGTCCAAAAACACTTCACTATGGCCGATATCACCCTTCTTGGCCGATATCACCCTACTTGGGCGATATAATCTTGCTATGGGTGATACCCAAGGCCCATGCATGATACCACATCACTCCTGCACGATACCTTAGGGTAGGAGGGTGGTAAGGGTCGAAAAATTCCACTAAGGGGTGAAACTAGGGGTATATATACTTGTTGTTCATGAAGGAGTGTAAAAATGAGGTGTCATCAATTTGAGCTAGTAGGTGCCACGTTTACATGCATGGGTGACACGTGTACATGCATGCATCAAAATTTATCTTGACATGGAAAACAGTTGAGGATAACCTAGGGATGAAAATTCGTCCATTACATATCTCTTTGAATAAGATATATCAATTAATTCATCACTTTATTCACAACTCGTCATAACTTTGCTAAGGGAGTTGTAACCCAACACAACTCACCTCCTTGAGGTTCTTTGCAATATATGGCCTTTTCCAAAAGTTCACAAGATGATATGAGGCTCGTTCCTTGGCTCCTTGGCCGATAGGCACTCATATATAAGCTTTTCAACTTGATACAACTCAAGTTAAGCTTTCATATTCAACCCTTTTCTTGGTCATTTCATCACCAAGATAACCATCATTCATAATGGAATCAAACATGGTGTCTCCTTCTTTATATATCCTATAAATGATACTAGGAGGGAGTAGGGACTCTCTATAGGTGGTATTTTGCATATCAACCCCACATTTTGGGTAAATTACAATTTGTAGCAAAATTGGTGCACAAAGTACCATCATTATTCAAACAAGTTCAAACTTGGAATTTAGGCTTTCCACAAGACACCACCTTGCATCATTCTCTCTATAATGGTGCTAAAACACATGAGGCATGTTCAACATGTGACATTTTGCAATATAGACCCTCATCTTGGGTAAATTGCACTTTGGTCCGAAATAAAGGAACATTGCTCAAACAACATTTAATCATGACCAAACTTGGAACATAAGTGTGTCACATGATAACAAAACACCTTAGAGGATTATATTAAATTTCTAAGAAACTTACTTAGACAAAACAAATAGGGTTACCTCATAACCCAGGTCCGGGTCCTTATAGTTATGTTAGGGGTGTTTATTCTAGATGATCATAATGAGAAACATAAGTAAGAAGAAGTTGTAATGCATAAGAAGAGAATCAAAGAAAGCAAATGGCTATCAGCAATATGTGACTTTTTTTAAATAAGTCTAGTTTGTTGAAGGTATATCAAGGGATGAAAATTTGTTTTACATATGACTTCAATTGTACATGTGCGGGCAATATATTAAATTGTAATGCATTTTATGGTTTCAATCATTCATATCAGTAGTCTGACTGAGTTTTATACAATTGTTGTTACTTCTAGTCTTGAATTTCATGAGTGCTTTTCTATTAGAGTGGAAAAATAGTGAAATTCAAAATAGAAAGGTGAATCGTCTTTAATAACTCTGATATGATGTAGAAAAATAAGTACAAATTGATGTGTATGAATTAAGATAGTGGGATCAGATTACCAGTACCGAGGTAACTTCTCAATAGAGTATGGAAAAAAATAGTTGTTTATCTATCTCTTTCCTATTATTGATTTTGAAAAAAAAATATTCTTCAGCTATCATTGAGAAGTCTGGCTTAAAATATGTTATGATTAGAAGATAAACAAATGACTCAATATTGAAAATAACATTCAAATATGAAATAATAGAGTATAGTGACACATAAGATTTAAAAATTTTAAAAGAAACTTGTAATATACTTTGTTTGCATATTTATGTTTCGGGGTCGAAACGTTTTAAGGGGGTGAGAATTGTAATGGCCACATTTGTGCTTAATTGGTAAATTAGGGTTTACCTAAATGATTACATGCTTGATTAGATTAAACATCGTTTAGACTTTATTAATGATGGAAGATCAATTGTGATGTTTCAAACCTAAGAAGAAACTCTAATTATGATTTTAGTTTGAATAATTAGGGTTTAAGAAATGTAAACCCTAATCGGCAAAAATTAGGGTTTTGATAGTACATGAATATGGAATTTGATCCGGATAACAGTGTGGTAAATGATTTTTCATATTTTCTATGAATTTTTTTAATTGAATTTTAGATATTATATGTATAACTCAATCATTCATATTGTAGAAAAATTTCAGAATATTTGGGTGTTCTTTGAATGTGGTTCTTGGTCAAACTATACTTCGACCGAAATGATGATAGAGTGTTTTTTAGTAGTGTAGTGTTTGATTTTTAATCATTTATTAGTAACTCCAAACGATATTAAATTTATATTTTAGATATTAAATTATATTTCAGACATCTTGATAAATTTTCATAATTTTTGGTGGAAGTTTGATCTCTGAAATAAATGAATTACAGTAACTTTTTTATAACAGAAAAATCTGCTGAAATAAGAAAAAGTATAGTGAGGGGTTAATGTGTAAATTACCCAAGCACCTAAATTGATCTATATGAGAAATATAGCACCCAAGTATCTCTCATATTATGTGATCCATTCCAGAGAAACAAAATCCTAGAGAGAGAGGGAGAGTCAGGGTTTGAGAGAAGAAAGTGGTGGAATTGTTGATTTAGGGTTTCTCTATCCGAGATATGATGAAATCAAGTAAGTTTAGCTTCTTTGCATATCCTTTCATGGTAAATATTCTCTCACATGTCAATATTACGTCTCTACTCTTATTTGATTCAAAATAGTATCAAATATTCCCCTTTTCTCACTCATTCTTCATAATCCACCATTTCTAGGGTTTCCGAGTTGAAAGGAAGAAGAATCCAGTGATTTGCTAGGGTTTTGATATGAGTTCGAGATTTCAGAGATGAGTTGCGTTTTTAAGGTGTTTTCACACCTTAGGGTGAGTGGGTACTTCCTTTAAACAGTAGATTGCATGAAAATGAGTTAAATGATCAATAATCTTTACTTGTTTTGTATGCGACTACAAACCCTAAACTGCCCTTTTGACCAAGCTTTTGCAAGATGATATGAAATAGATTATTTCTCTGTTGTGTGGATTCTAGGTTATAAATCATACTAGAAATGCATACAAATTATCTAAATGAGAATTCCTAAAGTAATTGCAGAGTTTATATGAAAATGGTGAAATCTAGGGTTTTTGGCTATGACTAAAATTGTTGTATAATTGAATAAAGAGGTTTGTCTAGTTGAATCTCCTTGGTTACAAGTGATTGTTTGATCTAAATGAGTAGTAAATATATGTCAGATAAGATCTTCTATTTCATTTGATGTTATCAATGTTTACTTGATATATCAGTAAAAAGGGTGAAACCCTAACTGAATGAAAAGTTGAAAGTTTGTGAATAGATTCATGAATTCAACTGATGTGATTCTTTTATTGTTATAAATTCATTTACTTAAGGTTATTCTTGATGCATGATATTTTAATGAATATCTTGGAAACCCTAGTTAAATTCATACCATGGTTTCATATGCATGACTAATTAAAATGAGTTATGTGATAATTCGAGCTTCTAGCTAAATATCATTTTATATGCATACACATTTTGATTTGTGATGAAAAAATCTCTAGCTGAGTTAATTGACATGAAATGCATAAGTTGTTATGGAAATTTAAGAAAATAGAAAATACATTTCCCTAGATAGGGATGTCGTTGATGTCATGCATGAATACGAGAAATTATGAATGTAAATGTCTATATCCTTAGACATGATATTTGCTTGAACATATCAGAATTCTTCTATGTGCATGAGAAATGAGAAACCCTGAGAGAAGGGTAATCAGTATGTTAACCATCTAAGAAATGAGAAACCCTAAAAAAAGGGTAAGCAATATGTTATGCATTCAACTAAGTATTATCGGTGAATTCAGTCCAATAGCTCAAGTAGTGATCAGTAAAACTATAATAGTAATAGTAGATGCCCTGAAAACTGTAGAACCCTACCTGGAGGTCTGTACTGGGATGGGTGAAACAGGCTATGGACTATCAGATATAGGAAGAAGTAGCCCCGAACTGAGTATCTAACATCAACTGATTGGATATCAGTGGTACTTCAATTGAGTAGCATAGTACCCAACAATAACTAGAGATCCCGGTGGTACTATTTTAGTAGTAGGGGTATCCAATAATAATTGGAGATCCAGCGGTACCCACCAGTTGAAGTATACAACCCTTGTGGGTCTACTTCTTCTGGCAGTTACTCTATTTTGCGTGTTAGCCCTAGTGGAACCACATTACGTAGAGTTGATCTTTTTAGCCTAGAGGCACCCATCATCAATACCCAGGACAATGGGCCACAGTTTACAGACATTGTTTAGCCGCACCTCGTTGCAGACCAAGGTAGTTAGTAGTAGTCTTAAGGTCCTGGGTTTACCTTAAGACTTGTATGGTAAGTCACGCAATAGTGATTTTTGCTTGGATGGTACAATCCAAGTGAGTTCAGGGGTAAAGTAAAAAAAAGAAAAGTTGATTGAGTTCAATTGAGTTCAGATAAAGAGTATAGTAGTTAGATCAGTCAGTTATGTTTAGTTGGCCAACATAGCAGTAGTTAGTTTAGTAGTCAGGTCAAGTCAAAGTTAATGAAATATTACAAAGAGAATAATGAGAAAAATGTTTAGATATTTGTATATTACTACTTATGCATAATAAGATGAATGGGAGGTTAACCAAGTGTGTGTAGTTATTCAATTATTCTTTGTATGTTTCTAGATTATTAGTTTTCTTTATGATCAATAAAGCATGTTCATATATTGATTCACTCTTGTAGATATCTAGAGTATCTTGCAATATTTATGTATGTGAATGATCAGTCTCTCTAGGTCCTTGTATAGAGTTGAGAGAGAATTCTAAATGATGATTTGTATCTTTGTTTCCTTAATGATAGAGTATATACATGGTTAGCATGTTGTATGTACATGGAAGTGTGAGGAACAAAATGAATGTCTAGATGTGTATCATTAATGTTGAGATCATATTTGAGTAATCAAGGTTTAATTCCCTTGTAAAGTTTGTTTATGTGATTGAATGTGAAAAAAAGAGAGTTTGAGATAAAGGAAAAAGAAAAATTTGGGAGTGAACTTTGTGTTAAGTATAATCCTCAAACTTATGCCCTAATCTCATGATTAATGGTAATCATGGGATGTGGGTGTAACATCGTGCCTCTATAAGAATTTATTAAATTTGTTCTTTGTAACATTTCTTCTGATTAATCAAGCCATATTCATGGAGTCAGGTATTATTTGTAACAACAAATTCATGTACATGTCAAATGTAATTCTAACAAAGATTGAAAAATATAATTGAGGAACTCATTCATATTAAGTTGAAACATGATTCTATACACGTAAACTAAACTTCCAACATATCATTTATTAGGATGGTTTTTGGCATTATTCATATTAAACAACGTAGTTCTCTATGTAGGAGATCTTTCATAGAACTTTAGTTAATAGATCAAGAACTACACAAATACAAATCAACAATAAAGAGTCGAAATAAGTAGCATTTGATTCCTAAAAATCTTCCAAATTGATTATCCAATCACATACAATTCAAAAGAAGGATATAGATTATTTTAGGTAGATAGTATTAGGCTTTCAACATTATTAAAAATATTAAGGGGGAGATAAACACTCACATTAGGTGCCACGAACCTTAAAAACATTCCCTAGAATCTAAATTTCTAGAAATCCATCAAGATTATAGCCATCGACTCCTTTTCTCCCTCCTTCCATCTCGAAAACCCTAGAAAATAGGAACATGATAGAAAGAGGGAAAATATGGTGATTTCCTACATTTTCTATTCAAATTAGAGGGAAGAAAAAATGTAGACATACGAGAGAAGATTCATCATGAAAAATTATCTGATAGATCATCATCTCCACCTCTTTCTTCCCTCAGACCTTAACTCACTTTCTCTCAAGAATTTCATGTCTCTGAATGAATCAAGGATTATGAGAGCTACTAGGTTTCTAGGTTATAGATATAGATCGATTGAAGTGCTTATATTAATTGCAAATTGGCCCTTTATTACATTTTTATTTCGGAAGAATTTGTCATCAACCGAAATTGTTCACGGTAAAGATCTCGACCAAAGTAGGGATATGGGTCAGTCAAACATACTCCAAAAACTACAAAATTTGAAAAGGTTGTCTGAGATTTAGTTTGCAAGAAACTTATGAAATTTCATCCTAATTAGATAAGCCAATAATTTACTAAAAATCAAACATCAGACTTCTATACTTCATCTTGATGTATGGTTGACCGATTTTGTCCTGGGTGGAAATTCGTCCTATGAATAGACCCAAAAAAACAGAAAAATTCTGAATTTATGCAAAAAAAACTTAAATTTGAGTCACCAAACTATATCCAAATTTCAAACAAATCTGAGTTAGAGGTAAGATAGCAAAAAGTATTCTCTGCACTATTGTATTTATCAAATTGTGTATTATATGCTATCAAAATCCTAATTTTGGCAAATAGGACTTACACTTGTCAAAATCTTATTATTCTATATAAAAACATTCTCAATTTTTTTCATTTGGTTTAAAACATCATATCTAGACTACAATCATTGATCAAGATTAAATGATGATCAATCTAGTTAAGCATGTAATCATCCAAGTAAACCCTGATTAGACGATTAAGTTGAAAATAGGTCATTACAAATTATCTTCTCCTTTTAGGATTTCATACCGAAATCCAACAAAAGACATGGATCATAGCTTGTAACCATACAACTCTGTTATCATTCTCTCAGAATGATTTTCAGGTTATATTTCTTCCTTGTTACATAATTTTCTTACTTTCTAGGTCTATTACATTAAAATTCTAAATTGTTGGCACTAGATGAACATTCCATCCTATATCATCATCATATATCTCTTTGAGTATTACAAACACTTATTTCACAAGTCATGTTAATACATCGTTATCAAGATGCCATCCACATTGTCTTTCATATTCTTCTAAAAATTTGGTTATTTATCCCATGGAACATGATTATAATTCATTATGTATTGTCCATATCCATCAATTCTCTTCACAAACAACATTATTTTTTAGAGCATCATTCTCAATTGTGAATTTTTTTATAATAATTTCATATTCATGCTAATATTCAAACTCTTAAGGAATTATCTTCGTAACCTATTACATTCATTCATCTTTCTCATATGAAATTTCCAACTTGTCCTAGGTTTCATATTTTAGTATATAATCCTTTTTGTTTCTCCATTTTATCATTTTTGTTACCATCATGCATCTTATTACACTCCTAAACTATATTCATGTAGATGCTTAGTTAGGGCCGCTAGAAGAAGTACATTGAGGAGTTACGTACTAACTTATCATAACATTCAAATACTTGACCTGAGTAGTAAAATACTAAGTTCATTTACTATTCATATCATTTAGGTTATATTTAACATCTATATTATCCTTTAGTCCTATATTGTATTGTCCCTACAGAGTCATATAACATAAGCCTTGATATCACGTTGTCAAGACCTCTCTTTTGATATGCACTTTTCCAACCATTAGAGAGAAATTCCAGATCTAAACCCATATTAGGAAACAATAAAACATGAATCGACAAACACGATTAACACAGTATATGCAAAACATAGGTAATTTTTCCTTTTTTATGAAACCTCATAAAATTGATGTCACAACAAGGAAAACATATTCATTTATCACAAATATTATTCAAGTCTAGAAAAATCAGAATCAAATCTTATTACTCATATGTAGTTTAGATTATGTTAGATACATGTACATGAAAGAACAAACTCAATATGCTACCCATCTTGGAAAAGTGAGTTTACATGGACATTCTTATCTAGCTTGTTCTATTTACATCTTCTTTATCACAACCTCTCCACTAGATGACATTATACCTAAAATTTTGAAACAACCTCATGAGACTCATATAGAGCCCTAATGAGTGGATACCTCCCATTCAAACTGAGTACATGTATCAACATTAGATTAAATATATTGAACATATAAGAAACTTGTAGCCATTACTAAGTCTAACAGGCTATTCTATAATTTAGCATATATATTTTATAACAATAATTTAAACAATCACATAAGGTATTTCCTTAGGCCAAATTTCAACTTTAAAACATCCTTAATAGCATGTCGATGGACATATCAGTAGATGTTAAATACCTTAGAATGACAATGTGATTATAGGAGTAGCAAGGATCTAAACAATTAGAATAAAGACATAACATTAACATAATCTTTGTGACACCCCACCAGTAGGAATACATCTTATAGTCCTGAAGCTGAAGTACACATAAGATATGTCTACCAAACATGACTAGTCAAATGACAAGTAAATGCAAATCATAACCATAGTGGATACTAAATCCTAGAACCAACTAGTTGTCAATATTTAATATCAACTTCAAAACTAGACAGACAAGAATATGGATATACATTATATCTGTAATATAATGATTAGTTTCTTTAAAAAGACTCATATTCAACAAAATTAGATTTATTAACTAGCTGTAAAAGGAATGTAATAAACATTCAACTCATATTCTACATGGCTTGTCATCTTTTATTCATTTGCCCTAAAAATATTTGGTTTTTATCTCACCAAGTACAAGTCACTATATGATTCTTGTATCAATGAATGACTATCACTATCTTAGGAACAAAGTACTTGATTTCACAAACCCTAAGAAGATAAAACTGCATATCATCATCTCCACCTCTTTCTTGTCTCAAACCCTAACTCACCCTCACTCTGAAGAACTCTCTATCTTTGGATGAACCATGGATTATGAGAGCTAATACGGCAGTGGGTTAGAGATATAGATCAATTGAGGTGCTTGTAACAATCACAAACAAGTCCTTCATTGCATTATTTATTTGGCAAAATTTGTTGTCGACTGAGATTATTGTTAATAAAGATCTGGGCCGATGAAGGGCTATGAGTTAGTATCACATATTTTGAAAAATATGGAAATTTAACAAGCTATATGAAAATAGAGTTTTCAAAGTTCAGTTGAAATTCCAACCCAAATAGATAAGCTAATAAATTATTAAAAATAAAAAATAGACTGCTATATTTTAGCCTGAATATATGGTCAGCCGAGTTTATCTAGGATAGAATCTTGGTCGATGAAAAGATCCAAACAACATTCAAAAGTTCTGAAATTTTATAGAAACACTCAAATTTGAGTTATTCAGGTTATTACTATTTTTTAAAATCAAAGTTGCAAATTGAATACTAAAAGTTATTTACTACACCACTAGAGTTATCGAATTATGTACTCATGTTCTATCAAAACCCAAATTTTGACATAATTGTGTTTACATTTGTCAAACTCTAATGATTCAGTATAAAAAAAGAATGGTTGGACTTTTTTATTTGATTTAAAACATCATTATTAGACAATCATCATTGACCGAACTTTAATGATGACTAAACTAGTTAAGTATGTATTCATCTAAGTAAATCCTATTTAGATGAATAAGTTGAAACGGGTCATTACATATGATATTTTTTTTGTTTAAATTTGAGTGTGTGGTTAAGACACATCAATGATTATAATACTTGTGTAGACAAAATTTACGACATCATAGAGACCGAAGTTCAAAATTTTGGTTGCACGCTTGAGCAATTCTCCGTCCCATCACGCATGATAGCATGTGTGTGAATTTATACGCTTTCCTCGATGTGAGGGTTGTTGAAGAGGAGGGTTTACACCATCAAGGTATCACGAATGTGGCTCATTTTTCAAGGGCGTCTCGTGTCATAAACTTTTTTGGTACATTTAGCCTTGATGTTCTGGCTTACCCGTAAACATTCAGCCCCTGTTTGGGAACGGACTGAGTCCGGATTAGGCAGTGTCGTTTTGCGCCAGGTCGGCGTAACCCGGTCCGGTTTGGGCCAAAAATCTGTTTGGTACGCAACCCCATTCGACCACCATTTTGGGATAACGGAATCCCATAATCCGGACTAATCCAGTCCCGGCCTAGGCGGGATTGCAAATCCCAGTCTGGTTTACGCCCCCCGACACCCCCTTCGACCCCGACTCTCCCTCTCACTCGCGCGCCTCCCTCTTCCTCTCGGCCCTCTCCCTCTCGCCCCTCTCCTTCGCTCTGGTTGTTTGCCTCTCCCTCTGCCGGCTCAGTGTTGGGTCCGTGGGTCCGTGAGTTAAAGCGATACCTCGAGCAGCTCGCGGATGGAGGGCAGCAGTCGTCGGGCGGAGCGTCTGCCGCCTAGTGAGGAGTCAATGCAGCGATCTGCGACCGCCGGGCTACTAGGGCGGCTACATCCTACAAAGGCAAGGTACCCCAGTGCCCTGTCCTGTCCTTCTGAGCACCATTGTCTGCACCGTCCACCTGATTCAGCCATCGTCCCATCTTGTCGACGCACAGGACAAACCCTAGCAAGGGCAAGCAGTGTCCGTGTTCCTACATATTGGTCGCCTTGTGCATCGAGCTGCTTCACATCCACCTACGCATCTTGGAGGAAGCTGGTGTTCGTCCCTGCTCGCTCGCTGGAGTTGCTGCTCGCTGTCGTCTTCGTCCCTGCTCCGGCGGTGCTGCTCGCCATCGTCTTCGTCCCTGCTCCGGCGGTGCTGGTCGTTGTCGTCTTCGTCCCTGCTCCGGCGGTGCTGCTGCTCATCCCGGCTCTTCCGAAGTTGCTGCTGGGGATTATCCACTTCTGAATAGGTTCGTCATGATGAATAGTTAGGCCTATTTTTTGTACTAAATGATTATGCAAAAGGGGTTAGGCCTATTTGTGTACTGAATCATTATGCAAAGGGGTTCCCCGTGTTCCATGGTGTGTGTTGGATCCCCTGTGTGTGTTTTACATTGATAAAATGATGTTTGAAATCTGTTTGCATCCGTGGATCATACTAGTTTTCATCCGTGGATCATACTATTTTTCATCCGTGGAATCTGTTTGGAATCTGTTTGCAAAGCTATTGTCTAGTTCTGCTCTATAAATTGAATGAACATTCCACATTTGGTCACATTCCCATGTATTTCTAGGTCTGTAAAAACTACTGTTTCTGTATAGAATACCTAGGTCTGTAAAATAAATGATTTTATTGACCCAACTTCCTCTGTTTCAACTCTTATAACAAATATGTTTGTATTGCTATAATATCTAGGCCAAAGTTCGTTCTTTCTCTCCCTTTTTGGTTGATATTATTGTCGAAAAAATAACTGTAATAAATGATTACAGGTCTTCATGATAAGTTTTGATAATTTTTAGATGAGATTGACCTATTCAGTAGATGATTTTCAATAAAATGCTTTATGATAGGAAAAATTTGTTGAAAAAAATAAAGTGTAACCTATCAACCAAGGAGATCTCATACCTCATGATTGGTTGTAGATAAATGAAATCCTAGATAGAGAAGAGAGCTAGGGGTTTGAGAAGAGAAAGTGGTGGAGATTTTGACCTTCGTATGGGGTTTAGCTTCATAGAATAGCCTTTCATAGTGAGTCTTATCTCACATGTCAATATGCCATCCCTCGTATGGTTTGTCTCCTAATCTCCATTTGTAGGGTTTTTGAGCTGAGAGGAGGAAGAAATGGATTCAGTTTCTAGAGTTTGATTACATTTCTAGAAATTTAGAGTTTAACCTACATTTGTAAGGTTCTTCTCACCTTAAGTGAGTGTTTATCATCATCTTAACATTTTTATTCATGTCAAAAGCCTAATTCTATCTCGTTAAAATAACTAGAAATGTTTATTGTATTTGTATGTGATTGGGTATTGATTTAAAAGATATTAGGTACTAATTTTGAATATTCCTCATTGAACTGAAGTTGATATGTTCCTGATATATTGATTAATGTTCCATATAAAATTCTATGGATAAATGACTATGCAATTTAATGTGAATATTGCCTAAAAATTAGGCCACTGTGTGATATGCTTGGGAATTGAATTGACATGTCTAGAATCATATTTGAATTGTATTAGAATGAATTATATAATGTATTGTTTAATCTTTCTAAAATGGACTGTTTTTTTTTATCGGGAAAGCGTGGGACTCCTTTTTATAGATTTTTGTAAGATATATACAAGCTAGGGTTCAATCCAAAGTGGATCAAAACCAAACAAAGACAAGAAACAGGTTTCAATGTCTTTTCTAATCCTCCTCCATTTTCTATCTGCACATAAACTAACATCAAGGAAAATCCTCCCATTCCTTTCTCCCCAAAGACCAGGAGGGTATAGGCTTAATCACCCTAATAGCATTCCACGCCTCCTTAAACTTGTGAATCTCTTTCCCTTTCAGAAAAATGCAATCATCCTTCCCATAAACAGGACAAATCTTCTCCTTAATAACCTGCAGAACATCATTAATATGTCTAGAATCAGACTTAATCCAATCATCCCCATTGAACAACTTATGAAAAGTAGCATATTTCCCCATGCCCAACTTCATCACAGCCTTGCTGCCAAGCACCTCATCCAGATAACGACCCCCCCACCAAGAGTCTCTCCACACTTTGATATATAACCCATTCCCCACAGAAAAAGAAATATCATCCACAATGTCTTTTCTGAGGTAAAGGATATGCTTCCAGACCCAAGAAGCAGATTGAGAGATTTTACACCTCCAAATAGAGTCCCCTTTTAGGTATTCTAAAATGGACTATTATATACATATGGATCAATATGGGGTGGTCATATCTGTGTTTAGGGATTTTGTTGAGGGATTGAATCAAGTGGGTTAGGTTAGTTCATCAATATATACTTTTGATTGATGGATGAAATATGTGGAAATGGAAAATGGGGTTTACATGTGTGTGAATAGCCCTAATGAACTCCTGTGCACTAAGATAAGATGATAAGTTTTGATAATTTTTCATTTCCAATATCGACATTTTTCATTGATAAATATCTGCTTTGTAGAGTCCAATATCTACATTTTTCATTGATAAATATCAACATTTTTCATTGATAACATGATCAGTTTTGATAATTTTTCATTTCCAATATCTACATGTTGCATAACGTTCAGATTGAGCACTTATATTGGATGCCCATTCCACATTTGGTCACATTCCCATGTTCTCATCATGAAGCTAAGAAATTGATTCAGGAGTTAGGCCTTGGATATCAAATTTTCTAGGTCTGTAAAAACTACTATTTCTGTTTAGAATACCTAGGTCTATAAAATAAATGATTTTCTTGACCCAACTTCCTCTGTTTCAACTCATATAACAAATATGTTTGTATTGCTATAATACAACCTTTTTGTTTCATATCTAGGCCAAAGTTCCTTCTTTTTCTCCCTTTTTGGTTGATATTATTGTCGAAAAAATAATTGTACTAACTGATTACAGGTCTTCATTGTTGTATAGAATACTTAGGTCTGTATTACAGGTCTGAGACAAATTGAGAAGGTAGAGAGTGTTTTTGTATAGAATACCTAGGTCTGTATTACAGGTCTTCATTGTTGTAATAAGGGGGAACAATTTAATCTTCTGATTTAATCTATGATAATACCTAGCATGTGTCTGAATTTAGGATCAGATAATATATTTTATACTTTGAAATTGAGTCCATCATTTCCACTCTGAGACAAATTGAGAAGTCGGTGTAAAATCATCTAATTCACTACTAGGTTCACTTCCTCTTTCCCTAAATATGATCATCTTACTTGTCACCACTCTTCCTACATATTATACTTGGTTCTCTTCTCTGTCTTCTAAATTGCCTCTTTTGCAGATATTTTATATTTACCAATGCTCTAAATAGCCTCTTTTGCAGAAACAGGACATTGGTTTGTTGAAATTTGTTAATCAATATTCATGGGATTATTGAATAAGTGGGGAACTAGTATAATGCTCTCATTAATACACTGTTCCAGCTTGCTTTGTTTTGAATTATTTTTTATGGTTGCTGGAGTGCCAATATTAGATCTGAAGACCTTATAACAGAAGATGCGGGTTCTTCATTTCTTACTGAAAAGTTTGGAATTCTTTTTTATGGATGTTTAACCTAAAATTTATATAACACGGCTTCAGACCTAAAACTTATATAACACGCCTTCAGATCATTTTTTATTTTATTGGAACTAATATACAGAAATTATATGCAACTGATGAACAAGGTAATTTCGTAGTGTCATTACAGCTTAGACGACACTATCTAAGTAAATACTTTATCTGAAAAGATAAACGATATAACGATTTGTGTATCATAATATATTGCAGCACCTACGGGGGTATGTCTTCCGCTGACCCCAAGTTTCGTATTGTTTGGCAAAGAGACTCTGATGCCGCTCTAGTATCTGCATTGCGCAGACAATATGACCTAGGCAAGTGTGTCGATGGTCATTTCACTAGGGAGGCTTGGAGGGAGGCAACTGTGGAAATGCAAAATAGGATGGGGAAGACGGCCTGCAATACAGACCAGCTGAAAACTCGGTGGAAGAACTTGAGGAGGGACTATGCCGCTTTGAAGCTTGTGACGAATAAGAGCGGCGTTGGATGGGATGACACAAGGCATAAGCCAACGCTGCCCGACAGCCCTGAATGGAGGGAGAGCCTTGCGGTATATCCAGTAACCAGTCCGTTAATTTAAAAAATATGTCATCCATTAGCATTTTAATTTCATAATAAACATTTTTTTTACTTAGGCAAACAAGGACCTTGCTAGGTTGCTTAACAAGCCATTTCCCCACTACTATGACATCGAGATGATGGCGGGGAGGAACATTGCTAGAGGACATCATGCAATGTCTTCAACAGACACACATATCCCTTCTGACGTTGCCTCCGAGGATGATATCGCTATCGACTTAGATGCCCCAGACACACCCATGAACACTGGAAGCCAAGCTGGGGAACCTAATATGGGCGCATTTGGGATGCAAAGCGAGGGAGAAACCAGGGGAGGCGGAACAGATACACAGAGTGGTGGCGGGAGGCCTCCTATCGTTAGGCGCAAGAAGCGGCCATCAATGCCTCAAGACCGATGTGGGTTATCAAATGAAGTGTTATCTGAATTCACACAGGTTTATGCAAAGGTTCACGAGTTAGGCAGTGGTGTGGCAACTAGATCCTTTGAAAAGAAAGAATTTACAACCATCTTACAACATTTCCAAGACACTTACCCAGATGCCCCCACTCCTGTGTTTACAACACTTGTGAACGCCATCAAGGACTCAACAAACCGCTCCATCTACCTCAGCCTTATAGACACACCTCAAAAGATAACCATATGGTTGCAAGACCTTTGGGAAAGGTCCCAAGCTGCCAATGCAACAACAACACCTTCAATGCCATCCTCGTTCCAAGCTGCCAATGCAACACCAACACCTTCAATGCCATCCTTGTTTATGCCATCTCACCATGCATTTTTCCCGCAATCCCCAACACCCAACTTCAGCAACAGACCAAGTATGGCATCGTCGTTTGCGTCATCTCACCGTCCATTTTTTCCTTCGTCCAATGATGCTGGCCCTTCTGGATCAACAAACTTTAACAGCCAGGCATTTAACTCATCAAATTAGTAGAAAGTTCTTGCGTTGTTGTAATAATCTATTTCCCATCCAAACATTTTCGTTGGGCTTAATCTTATTTGCTGAATTGTTGTAATATTTTTATTCCCGTCCAGACATTATTGATTAACTGTTGTAATATTTTATTTCACTGCCATGGTTGTATTTTGCGATCAATCTATTTCGATATGTATCCTGGAAGCCATTATTTTATGTGTCCACAATTACATATGACTGTAGCCTAGTTATTTTCCTTGTCCTTGCCATGACAACGTTGCTATGCTTCCACTTGTAGGCATAATGTCAACCACTGACCAAACAGAAACACCTGGCCTCCTCACGCACATTCTACATACATTGTCTGGTCCAGCTAATCACATTGCTGATACAATAGCTGAGGCCATAGCAAACTCCATCATTGACGACATTTCCGACATACCACCTACAATACCTAGGTCAGTTAGCATTAGGAGTGGACACCAGAAGGTCTTAGAAATTTTAAACGGTCATGAACAAAGGGCTTATGACCTATATCGAATGAGAACACATTCTATATTGGCCCTTGTGGACAAGCTTGAGAGTCGCGCCTTGTTACGAAGCACTAGAGGAGTCAGTTCGGTTGAGGCTGTGTGCTACTTCCTACAAATGGTTGGCCATGGACATACAAATCGTGCTTTGGCTGAGGACTACATTCACTCTGGTGAGACCATAAGTAGGAAGTTCAACGAAGTCTTGGACGCTGTGTGTTCGTTGTCCAATGAGTACATTGTCATGCAAACTGCAGCGACATGCACGACAACACATTCTCGTATATTGGAGACCCCAAGGTTCTACCCTTACTTCAAGGTAATAGTTAGCCCCTACAATCTTTAATCATTTGCAATTATTTTGTATGTTGACAACCTATTTTGCTGTTATAGAATGCCATCGGGGCAATTGACGGAACACACATCCCCGTCTTGGTTAAACGAGACAAGCAAAATCGCTACCGAGACAGAAAAGGAAATGTCTCTCTTAATGTCTTGGCTGTAGTTGACTTCTCCATGGAGTTTACATATGTCCTAACTGGGTGGGAGGGATCAGCTGCTGACCAACGGGTCCTACAGTCAGCGACGACCACAGGCGGGTTTAAAGTTCTGCCGGAAAAGTTTTACCTAGTAGATGCAGGGTATGCCAACACTCGGCAATTCCTTGCACCGTATCGCAACACAGCTTACCATATTTCTGAGTATCGAGGAAACAGACATGCCTACACCAGCAAGAAGGAGATGTTCAACCACCGCCACGCACAATTACGTAATGTTGTAGAAAGAGCATTTGGGGTGCTGAAGCGGCGGTTTGCCTACCTTAAAAAGGGGGCGACATTTCCCATACATTCGCAGTGTCGCCTCGTAATGGCTTGTTGTATCCTCCACAATTTCATACGCCGCCAACATGATGGCGACAGTATAATGGACGAACTCCCAGATGACATTTCAACATCTGCCATTCCCCCTGCTGGGGTTGACCTGAGTTCCCTCCAACAAACAACTCAGGCCGATTCAAGGGAGGGCGAGCGTTTACGTGAATCCATTTCTAATTTGCTATGGGATGCCCGTTGACTTACAATTGTATCTGTAATAGTCAAACTTTTTTCCAACAAACAACTCAACAGTTGTATTTTTTTCAAACTTTTTTCCGGATCCTAATAATATACATGACATAATGAATCGGTAGGTTGTCTTAAAATGGAGAATGGAATGCCTTGCTGTACATGCGGCCTTCAATGCACTGTACGTGTGTATATGGATGAAGCGGAAGCGACAAATGGACGTTTGAAAACAACAACCCCCACAGACCGTATTTTACATGTGGTAGGGGGCTTGTTTCGAACAGATGTCAGATGAGATTGCCTGCGCAGCGTGTACCACCCACAGTTGCCACACTTACTGCAGTTAGGGATGCTATGCTAACACAACTTGCATATGCCCGCAACGAACGCAAGCTATGGTCTGAACAATGTGACTTTGTCAGTTCGACAAGAGCAGACATCGATAGGCTTGAACAAGGTATTACCACTCTACGTGAGAGGTGCCAACATCTTCGACAACTACTTCACATCACGAGCAGTAACGACTCTTCAAACGAGGACAGATACAATACATCATAGATGTAGAACAAGCACTTTTAGGCCTATTTTATGTTCGGAAAGTTGTATTTGAAATCTATGTTCAGAATCCGACAATGTTTTTACTAATCCTCAATTATGTTTTAGATGTCAATGGATCCATCTGGAGTTCCGAGGTGTGATTGTGGGTTAGATGCAGCCTTACGGCTTAACACAGAGGATGCAGGGTTGTATGATTTTGGCATTCTTAGTGAAAGGCCGGGCGAAATGTATTACATATGTCCTTCTCGTGAGGTGCAGTAGTAAATACATACATAATAGGTTGTCGTTGTGTATGCTGCACATTCTTTGTCATTCATTAAATTTTATTATACATTGTAGGGAAAGGATCGGTGCAGATACTTCCGTTGGGCAGTCGATCTCCCCCCAACAATTGATTCTTTAAAAGCTGAGATTATGTTACTAACTGTCGAGTGCAAGTCAGTGTGGGGCCAGGCAATGAACATGAAGGACTGTGTTGAAATTCATCACAACTACGATGATATATACACCCAAAAAAAGTATGAGCATGACGCTGTAGAACGCTACGTTGCCAGTCTGGAGGAAGAATGTAGTCTTCTTTTAGACATTCCTTCACCCACGGTGACGCCATAAAGTTTAATGGCAGAGAACTACATTTAGTTTGGTGTGTCGATTTACATTGTCCAGCATTCGCTGTTTTTAACTTAGGTGAACATAAGAGTTATTATTGTTCTTCTTGTTATTTTTGTTCTTCTTATCTTCTTGTTATTTTTGTTCTTCGTATCTTCTTGTTATTTTTCGTCTTCTGTTCTTCTTCTTATCTTCTTGTTGTTCTTGTTCTTATTGTTTATTACAGTTAACATGGGATCTCATTTCCCTGTAAAGGAGTATGATCTCTCAAACAGGGAGTTTATGAGACGCGTCTCCCTTCCCCTAACATGGATGTGCGAGCCATTTAAGATAACTCCTGGCTATGCTATGGTGGGGGTAGGCAGAATCAACTTTGATGTACAGATCAGGTGGTCTACACCTGAAGAAAGAATGTGGAATAAGAAAGGTAAATATTTAATCATGGATGAAGGTTGGGCTGAAATGTTGGACAAACTAAAAGCCAAACCAGAATGGACTGTGACCCTACAACCAAAACCCAAGGACGACACTCGCCCTACAAGCTTTTATTTGTGGATTCATGGTGATGGGGACAACTCTGAATTGCTTAGGTATATTTACCCGAGACCAGAGGGTTATATATCATCTACTTCAGACTCGGCTGATGCCCTGTTTGTCAGAGACTGCCACCAACCACCAATCTTAATCTCGTCTAGTGATGAAGAAACTGATGTGAATGTCCCTATTGGGGACTCTTCTTCATCAAGTAATGTTGAATCTGTTGCATCAACAAACAATTATTAGTTTTTTATTTTGTGTATTGTCTTTATTTTGTTTATATAACATTACAGACTTGTTATGGGTGCCTGCCCACTAAGACAATTTATATCTATCGAATGTAGCTGAATCTGTTTTACTTTAAAAATGATGTTCACCGTTATTCATCATAATGTTGTTGTATGTTTTATGGAGGGTGTATGTTTTTTCACCATTATGTAGATAAATGATAGCTAACATTGAATATGCATTTTATATTCCCTTAATTATATGATACACACTTACATCTAAAACATATTACTTACAGAATCTGTAATATGGCTGGGCCTCAAAGGACGCCTTCCTTTATGTGGTGTAGGGAGCTTGATATGGTTCTCAGAGGTATGATGAGAAACCAATATGATTTTGGCAGATGTGTTAATGGAGTATATACTACACAGGCTTGGATGGAGGCATGGCGTCACTTCCGAAACATAACTGGGGAGCCCATAACTTTGACTGAGTTGCAGATGAGGTGGCAACACATAAGGAGAGAGTTCATAACAGACAATCTTTTTATTTTGGGAGATGTATTGCCTCCCCCGCCATTGGCCGTGCAACGCAACTTCATGACTACTCGTCGCATTTACCCACCTGGCGTTGCTCAATACCCTATTAACAATGATGACTGAATATTGTCATAGTTTGTAGTTGTTTTTGTTTACCTCGCAACATTTATTTGTATGCAACTAAGTTTGTTTGGACCTTTTTGTTTATGTATTGAATGCATAAATCACTTTCTTACTTGTTTGTAGCTAAGTTTGTTTGCAGCATTTATTTTTATTCAATATTGTCACAGTTATCTTTATATTATTGATATTTGCTAATACTAAAATTTGATTTATTAACTATAGATGTCATCATCGCGGTCACGGTCGCGGTCACGGTCAAAGGCAAAGACAGAATTTGAAAAAATAGTGATGTCTCCGTCGAAGATTAAAAAATATGTAAAAGAAAATCTTGTTTGCAAAAAACTATGTTGCGAGCCTCCACGCGATGAGGGCCAAAATGAGAGAGCCGAAGGAACAAGCCAAATGAGGGCCCAAATGTTGCGAGCCTTGTTTCCTCCTACGCACCATCTGCCGTTGCTGTTCGACTGGCCAAAAGACGCCAGCAAACAGGAAACAAATCAGGTGTTGGACGAACCCTGTGCGGTGTCGTGGGAAGAGTACGACGAGGCCATGAAGAACTACGAGGCATGAAGTTGCCTGCTTCATCACCAGCTTAGATTGTGTTACTATGTCGTTGTCTAGGTCCAGGGCAGAGCTCTCGTTTCATTTTCTATGTTACATATGTATTCGCCCGAGAACCAACAATATATTATCTTTTAATTTATGTGGTATTACGTTCTGCTACAGACATGCTACGCACCTTTGCTACTATTTAATTTAAATACATTAATTAAATTATGTAATTGTTATTTAATATAATACACTTCAGCCAACTTCTGCTTAAAAGCGGTAACAAAACTACACATACTTATTCTTGTTAAAACAGTTGTACAACATCAGCACAGAATCAGCAGATATTGACTAGTAGCCAAACAGAACCAGACTGAATCCAGTCTAGTAGCCAAACAGAACCAGACTGCAATCAGACTCAAACCAGACCAGCTGACCAGAATCAGACTGTGTTGCCAAACAGAATCAGGCTGGGTTGCCAAACAGAATCAGACTGAATCCTGACTAACCCAGTCTAATCCAGTCCAGACTACGAAATCCCAGTCCGTTCCCAAACAGGGGCTCACATATACTTTGGTCTCCACAAGCACAATTCGTGATTGAGTGGAAACATTTCAATTCAAAGGTAAACAATATGAAAATTAAACTAATGTAGTAGTATTGAAAGGCCTTAAAAATGGAGGAATTCTTCTGAATCAATTACAATAGATCCAATAGAAACTTACTCCCTTTTGTTGGCCCACGCATTATGGTATCCCCAGGAGGATCACATTGCAGGTTCTGAAGCAAGATATCCTAGAATTGCGGAGGGGAGCAGAAGATTTTAGAGTTTTACATGTCAATAGAGAGGCAAATGGTGTTGCAATTTTTCTAACAAAAGTTGTACTGCCAATAGATAATGTTCTTACCATGCAGGAGTTTGATGACTCCACACTTATGTACACTCATAATGATTTGATGAAATGAGAATATATAAAGTTTTTTTTTTTTAAAGTTATAAACCAGACAAGTGTAAGAACTTGCGGCCCTCGTGAGGCTTCAGGATATAGTATAGGATAAATAGGCATGGAAGATCTGTTGAGGTTGCTATGCTAAGCCAGCCTCTGGATAATAGCGACAGAGGTGGCAAATCAGGCCTTTTTATATGATAAGAAGCGGTGGAAAGTGTCAGTCTGCCCAGAACACGTGATTATTCACATTGGAGCCGGGGATCTCTCGTCGTCGTCTTAGAATTTGTTAAGCCCGTTTGAACTAGAATCCTATTTGATCACGAAATAACTTACACCCTATACCAGATTAAAGCCATGTGACGCGTCCATTTAATCCGAACCAATGGTCTTAAATTTTTAACTGTGTTGTACACATGTCAAAAGCTAAGTGGAAAAATAATATTCACATAGAAGTAGCAAATTTGAACTCATTCTCATCATGTCAACTTTTCTGAACGAATTAAAAACTAGTGAGGGTTAGACAAAGAGTACAAGAGCATGATGAGTTGAAGGTACAGAGATGCAGTTTGAATTTTTCGGTAGCTGCTATAATTTACTGTATCGTCATGGTACTGGCAACTTGTTGGTGCGATTGAATTTTTTTGACGGACTGGAAGATGAGATGAATAGATTCCCCTCTTTCGTACCCAAAAACAAAAAGCTTTGAACAGCTAGCGTGTCCATGAATCTCAGTCCATTTGTGGGCAACTGAGTATCATGTAATCCTTCTCACTTACAATTGACCTGCATCAGGGTACAAATCTTCGGGCATGTACATCCAGTGTGCGAGGTAACTTCCGAGTTAAGGCTTACGCAGTAGTCAAGTCTGAATAAACACCGTAATCACCTGTTAAATTAAGTTCCAGAAGAGACACTGTCCACTATCGTGGATTTCCTTTTTGACTATTTTTGTGAGCTTGGTTTGCCTATACTATACGTACACGCTTCCATACGCGGTGAAAGATATGTAGGGAACTTGTATTATCCCGTCCATGAACAATCAATATGCGGCTGCTGAGACAATTCAAGCTGATTCATGTAGCAATCTGGAATGAACTAGCCGCCTGAGCGTTTATACGGAAATGAGGGCCCGTGCTTAGGAAATAGGTAGCGAGCATTTCAGTGTTCGTCACAAAGACAAAACCAGAGCTCTGCACCTCAGGCTTGGGCTTCAGTTCATTAATATTTGTTTCAGAATGTGGATTTGAAAACAAGATATATATACCATGTGGTCCGTTTGCTCCGCAGATGATTATCAGGCCGGCCCGCATGCAGAAGCAGATTGCAGAAGTGCAGACGGAGGCTGGCAGGCAGTAATCTGAGCAAGACTAGCCGTTGGATGCTCAGGCAACAGTTGCAAAATTGCAATAGGTACCTCATCAAAGAGCGCAGGGGTGAGTTAGCGCTGTGTGAGAAGTACAGATAAAGCCAACCCCATAGTCCCTCAACTCTATCTCCACGATATCTCCTTATCAGAATCCAGATCATCATATGACGACGAGCGAGCAAAGATAAGGCTGGAAGCTCACGCGCTGAACAAACGTCAAGTTGTTGTTTTCTTCCTCGCGCGTCCAGCCAGGCAGGTGGGCGGGCAGGTAGCTAGGCGCCCAGTAAGTAGTAATGAATCCCGCAAGATTTATTCCAATGGTACGCACCTCCATGTCGGTCAACCTCATGCTGGTCCAAGACGACACAGGCCACTCCACCGGCACCACACTCCTCTCGTAATGGAGTGGGGAGGTATCCCTCTTTCTCTGCTCTGCTTTACGTCGCTGTCTGGCGCCCTGGCCCAACCCATGTGTGGTCTTGTGGGGGTGCCTGTAGCCTTTCTTTTGTTTCCCAACACATGTTCTGGTCCAACACCGTCCTCTGTTTCTGTTTTCGGTCCAGGGATTGGAGGAACCACGGGAGCACCACTACAAACTTGTCTTCATTTGGACATAAGTGAGTTGTAAAGTGCTACTTTGCAATGTACCAAACAAGTGACAGGATGCCCCTTCTAGATGCTAAGAAATTGAAGTGTCGACAATTTCATAATTTTCCTCCCACGTGAGGTGTTGGACCTCTTCAGTAACGCTACTATGCCACACTAAAGTATTCAACGCGGAATTAAAACACTTATGTAGATGCTTATTTTGACTATGGAACTCATTCTCACATGCTTTACTTTAGGAGCATGATTGCGAACATGGTAGGATTTCTATCCCGTTGCGGTTCAAAATCTCACGGTACCAAACTCCCAGCCACATGAGACTTTGTCATACCACGTCCCAACGAATTATTACGTGAATATTGTACCATGCCCTCTAACAACCCTAAAAATATATATACCTAGACATAGAATAAAAAAGGGTGGCGGCGCAGCTTGTTGCCCGCCTCCCTTCTATTTCCTTGTAATCTTGTAGTTTTCTATGCTCGGTAATGCACCTAGACATAGATTAAAATGTAATACAAATTTATAATCCTAATCTTTAAAATTCCAAGTTCAAATAATTAACCAAATCCAACTCCCTGATTTCATTCCAAAAGTACATATCAAACTTTAGTTTCCCTAAGTTAACCCTAAATGCACCAATGCAACTAAAATGTAACTATACCAGCCTAAATGAACTAAATAAATATGAGCTGAACCATTTGCATCAACAATCCCTAGTTCCACCAAAATCCATAATGTTCCAACATTATTTAATTCATTTGTAAGTTTCTTCCCGAAATCGTGCTTAAATGATTAAAAATGAGTAGTAAGGGTTAAAAGTAAAAATGACCATCTATTCATCTAGCATAAATTTGAATAAAACTAGGCGTATATACGGTAAGAACTAAATTCACTTTAATTGTGAGACTCAAAACTCTTTTGGATATTCCTAAATACCTATATAATCTAAATTGTTAAATGCTTAGCTTTGATAATTTTGAAAGTCAAATTGAGAAATATATTGAATATTTGGATTTTACACCTTCAAACTATTTTGTGTAACAACTCCATTGGTTTTCGATAACCCTAACTATGCAACCTAGAATTTGGAAGGAAGTACAAGATAAATCGGACTTCGTCTGTCTTTTCTTAATGTTTCCATATGGTATGTGGGAGAGCCCGCTACGAGTGAGAATCTCAGTCTGAGGTCCATTCTACCCATATCATACTCTCTCTCCAAGCTCACTTCTAACTCCAAGCTCAACCTCATACCAGTCTAAGATTCCACACCATTCGTCGAGCACCATACTCCTATCATAATGGAGTTGGGAGGCTTCTCTCTTTCTCTATTCTACTTTTCTTAGTTGTCTACCCCCTGGCCCTACCATCAAGATTTGGTAATTTATTCAATGAAGGACTAGAAAAGCTAGACCTAGGGCCAAAGGCCCACAAATACAAGACGGTTTAAATCTATCATGCCTACAAGCCCAGTGGGATGGGGACCACAGGTAGCCCAAAATTCCATTACCTAGAGTCCCCTTCGATTCGTCCATCCCCAACTAGGTGGGTTCATATTTCCCCAAAGTTTTGCTTACTAATTTTGTGCCTTCTATAACCTAGGTCAATCGAGCATCGACCGACCGAGCCTAAGCTCCAAGAACCCAGTCCTCAGATGGGAAACTGACTTGCTACGCCACATTAATATGCCCGAACCCCTCCTAAACCAAGCAGATAGATTCAGAAGCATTTAATGGACTAGCAAATCCTACAGTCGGGCGTGGCTACTGGATCCGAAAAAGACCTCGTAGTCTGAAACTAGGCTCAAACAGACCACACAGATTCAGCCCACAAGAAATTTGAAAAAGAACTTAGGCTCGTGTAGGGGCCATGCCCTCTAGTGTACATCCCATGCTATTCATAGTTGGCTTGGCAGTCCTTTAAATTTTCCATGTGCAAATAGGACTGATCAAATAGCGTTGCGGTGGATTTTCTTTAGGTTTGTCAGCATTTGTCTCAATTCATCATGTCTTCTGCTATTCCTTTCCTTCCAAAGGAAGTAAGTGATAACACTCGTTGTCAGGATTATTAGTTGTTCCACCGATTCATCCTTAGTGTTATGAATCTCTCTTAGACCTAAAAATGGATTACATATATCAGCTTCAATCACGCAGATTTCCACGATGTACTCCCATAGGGCCTTGGAAAAATTGCATTTGAAGAAAAGATGGTCCACACTTCATCCCCCATGTTGCAAAGGCAGCATGTCACGTCATAGTTTGGGCTCCATTTTATTACTTTGTCTGTCATTTGTAAAGCTTGGTGCACTGCCTTGTACACGGTCACAACCTAGAGAGGCATGTTGTACTTATGCCATAGAAAGGCATCAATACTATTGTCCTCGCGACTTGACCATTTTCCATGGGTCTGGCACATCTTCTATCACCTTGTGCACCCCTCTATCTAGCATCATGAACGTATCATCACAGTTCATGTATTCACCCACCATCCTTTTCCACGAATAGGGAAAACCTTGTATATGGTTCATTCCATCCGCCATATATTGATTGCATCCATTTTGGCCAAACAAATTATGGGTTGGTCATGAATTTGATTACTCTTTTCACTATCGACCATCTAGCCACTTCATGAAAGCTCTGAAGTTTGAGTCTTCCTTCGTCAAAGGGCATGGACATTCTTTCCCAAGATATAGTATGGGCCAAGCTACCCCATACAACTCGAGATGCAATAGTTTGCATGCGTTCAATCATTTTCAGTGGCATGTGGCCCTACATCACCCAAAAGTTCAATAGGCCAAGAATATTTGACCTCACCAGCACTAGCCTCAAGACGAAGGAAGTTTGATTCATGGGCCATTGATCAGTCATTTTCCTCAGTCGATTTGTACACACACTATACTACTGAGCGAGCACCATACCGACCATCAATAGAAACCCCAAATATGTACAAGGTAGTTGTTCGAGTGGCATCTCCAATGTGTTGGTGTACATCTCTTGTTGAGTGTTTGCTTCCTTGGATAGGAACACGGTTGACTTAGCAGGGTTAACATGTAGGTTCGAGCATTCACCAAACTAGGCAAGAGTTTCCTTTACCGGTCGTAGATATTGTGGCCTTCCATCCAGAAAAAACATCACATCATCTGCAAAGATGAAGTGTGAGAGCATTAGCTGTGGGCTCTGATCTCCAAAACACAAGATAAACATAGCGGAAGCGATTCGATTAACAGCGGAATACGAAAATCACGAGAAATTAAAACTTTTCGAAAATGAGATCTTAAAAACCTGAAACTCCTTTTATAAAAGTAAGATGAACTGTTTACATCTCTGATAAATCACTTCTCGAGTGATTATATACGTCATGATACAAAATCTCAAGATTTCAAAATTCTCAAATCAACAAACTCCTAGGACCTGAGTGTACAGAGACGACATAAGACTATTCTGACTACAAGACTAGACAACACAGTGTTTCCACCTGAAGTCACTACTGCTCCTGAATTTGCTGTTGTTGCTGCTGTCCACCTGCAGATCGGTTCCTTCGACCTCGACGTCCACCTAAAGGTAGAAATCTACGGGGTGAGACAATTTTAAATAATTGTCCCAGTGAGAGTTATAACTCTCCGCCAGAAACTTTGTTAAAAGCAATCAAAGGAATATCATGAGCAGGTAATTTAGGTTACTCACAGCAGGCTTGATAAAAAATACTCATCTTTATTTAAGGATATATGAAGAACACATATACTAATGCTTGAACAGGATATTAAAAACAAGCAATGTAATATCAATCAATGTTCCTCGTAGTTCAACCTAAGCAGTTATGCTACGCGGTTGATTATGTTTTACAAACATCATTATGCCCTACGGAGATGAGGTATACCGCTCATGCTCTAACCGATCACTAGTAAGTCGCATCGGTATCATACTAGGTCATCGAAAGAGCCGGATTCTCATGACCCTCAACTACCTCAGTCAGAATGAGGATAAACATGCAGGACATCTAGTGTCCCTGCTAATATAGCTTACCAGGGTATTCTGGTACTTCGCTATTAGAGTCACAGTGGCATTCTGCACTCTCTTTGCCATCGAAAGATTTCATGTTTATCTCTCATCGATGCGGTATAAAAGATTCCCTTGGAAGGATAGTGTTACATCATCCCGGTATAAACATATAGTGAAGGGTTGATGGATTAAGATACATCAACATCAACTCCTACACTAGGATGTAAGGATATACACATCCATATTCCCCCACATACTCTAAAGTATATGATCCAGGAGTTCCCTTAAGAAAACATGTTTCAACATCATTTAAATTCTGACAGTGATGGATCTATGATCAGGGCTCTACATGGTATGATTGAACTTGGTTATTAGGTACATTTCAGTATTCTTTTAGCATCATACATGTTTTCAAACATTAATCATTAGCATAGCAGCTATGAAAGTAGAATACTAAATGTATCAAGTCTAACTCACATCAATTATCATTTCTCAATCGTCCAATCACAAGTCATTTGACAAGCATGACCTTGATGATATTCATGGCTCTTACAACCTATCATTCTCATAAGATGCCACTTACTAGGCATCATCATATGTCATTATTCATAAAGCTAATAACATGCTCCCAATGAATATGAAATCATAATCCTTACCTGGATATGATCACCATCATGTATAGAAACCTGCATGGTTAATTCAACTGATAATAGTAAGCAGTTCATATCAAGAGTTGTACCCTTATATTCTTACAAGGGTTAGATTCCCTGATTTTCATCAATTAGGGTTTACTATTCACAATATATGTCATCACCCTAGAATTAGGGTTTACTATTCACAATATATGTCATCACCCTAGAATTAGGGTTTACTATTCACAATATATGTCATCACCCTAGAATTAGGGTTTACTATTCACCTCATGGTGAATTAATCTCATTACATCACCATGCATGAGAAACATCATCATTAAAGCCCTCAGATAAGATCAAGATTCACCAATTACCATAATTAGGGTTTCCATGATCTCTCATAAGTGGATCATACCCTAATCATGCACATTCGTGTATATTGAAGGTATTTTACTTGAGTTTCCACCATAAATGGTACTTTCTCTCTCCTCTCACTAGTAGATGGTGACTACACCACTTAGATTAGGTTAGGTTAAGTCCCCTTTGATCTACATAAACCAAATCACCACTATCAAGTGATTCGGGTTTGATTAGAACAAGGTATAACTCAATTAAACCTCTCAGGGGCATTTTTGGTAAATTACCCATTGATCATCCTCATGGGTCAATTCATTAATCACTTAGTCCCTTAATATCTTAAGTTACCATTATGGTTTAGATTAGATCATCATTGAATCATTTACACCTTCAAGTGATTAAGTATAATCAACCTTGAAAATCTCCAATTGGTTTAGGGTTTGATCTTCAAACTTCAACCCATTTGATTCTTAAATGACCTTGAACTCGTTTAACCTCAACGACCTAGAACCCATTTGGGCCTTAAACGAGTGTGGACCCCCTTGATCTTAAACGGGTGTGAACCCACTTGAGATCAAACGAGTGTGAACCCGTTTGAGATCAAACGAGTGTGAACCCGTTTGAGATCAAACGAGTGTGAACCCGTTTGAGATCAAATGAGTGTGAACCCATTTGAGATCAAACGAGTGTGAACCCGTTTGAGATCAAATGAGTGTGAACTTACTTGGGTCCAAACCGCATGAACATAAAAGGTGACACATAGGTTATGTTTGAATAGGGTTTCCTATGTTGAAGCCTTTAATTGGCCAAAGCCATGTTAACCACTTACAGATTGAGTCAATTAGGACGAGCCTCAATCAATTGGACTCCAATTTGACCCTTAATTGAAAGCAAATTAGGGTTAAGTCTAACTCAATTAGGGTTTCCAATCGGCTAATCATCAATTCTCAACAATGTGAAACAAATTGTAATTGAACCCATCAATTGAACTCCAAATGGGCCCAAACTTGGCCCAAACGGTCTTGAGATCGTTTGGATGACCTCCAAATGGTCTTGAGACCGTTTGCCCCAAGTTTGACCAAAATCTAAGTTGATTTCATTAGAATTGAACCCTAATTAGGTCTTAAAATCAGCACTTTTATCAATTCTTCAACCTATTGAAATTGGACCTACAATGGATCAATTTTCCTTAACCCTAGACCTCCAAACGGTCTTGGGGTGTCACTAAACGAGTGTGATACCGTTTGGGTGAACCCCAAATGGGTTTGAACCCGTTTGGATCCTCCAACCCAAAACTCAACAAGATCTATAATTAAAATCAGCAATTTCAACCCGATTAGGGTTAGGGTGTTGAAGTGCCTTCAACTCTCAATTGGTTAGGAATTAGATTATAATTCTTTGCAGGAAAGAAATTAAATACATTATAAACAGACTCTCAAATAATCATACCTTGGTCAACCCTATGAAACGGTCTTGGGGTCGTTTTGATCCAAACGATCTTGCAGGATCGTTTGAGATCAAACAGGTTGAACCTGTTTGACCTTAAACGAGTTGCACCCGTTTGGACCAAAAGGGTCCAAGGTCATTTCATAAAGTGACCTAGGAATCCACGCCCATCATCCTCAACCTCTGTTCAGGTCGGTTCCTCCACCGTTTTGCTTACAAAAGAGCAAGGAAGAAGGGAGGTAGAAGAAGAACTAATCATAGAAAACAAGAACAAAGATATGCATAACAAAGCTAAGAGTTAGAGTTATAAAACCTACCTCAAACGTGGTTATTAGAGCTTCCAAGCTTCCAAGATTCAAGCCTTTAATGGAGTCTTGAGCTCCACAGGTCGGCCAAGGTCAATTCTTCAAGAAAAAGATGGGGATGGTCGGCTAGAACAAGGAACCTAAGTAAGAAAACTAGCAATTCAACCTTGTAATACGATTTCCTCCATGAATCCAAGCTAGAAGGTGGTGTTCTCTTACCTTAGAACAGGTTGGTCGTTTCCCTGAGCTCCAGAGCTTTGCCTTGGTCAGTTGATAAAGATGAGAAGTGAGGAAGTGAAGGAAAACGTTTGCTTGGTTTGGAAAGAAAGGTGCTTATATAGTTTAGGCTGATTTTCACCATAAGGACCTCTAAAGCATGTAATTCTCATCCAAGTCCCTCCTTATTTCTAAGGCACGTTCAAGCTATCAAAACTTAAACAAAGCCCATCAAAACTCAAGATCTAAGGGTAAAGAAAACCAATATGCACACTAAGGTATATATATATATGAAGGGTCTTCTTACTCATACTAGGTGTTTTCACTACAAAGATCATCCTTCTTATCCAATTATTTAATAGAAGTGCCCCTATCATCCTTTCTTCTCTAAATGATTTCAAGAGTCATAAAAGATATTCTAGAAAGTGTATAGCACAAGTTGCACCCCACATTTTGGGTAAAGTGCACTTTACACCAAAATTAGGGTTTAAGCACAAGGATTGCTCCACAAGCTGCACCTTGGTGCCCAAACTTGGGAAATCCATCATACCTCATCATATTCCTTCATATGATGTCTCTTTATTAGAGGAACATCTTAACCTATGTAATTTGCAAGTTAACCCCTCTAATTAGGTAATTTGCACATAGGTCCCTGTATTACCAAACAATACTACAATCATTGTTTAAAAAGGACAGAAATGAAAATGCATGTTCCTTAGGAACTTAATTACATGCCAAAAGATAATAACAAGGATTTAATTACATATCTTAGGAAAAACACCTAGGGTTAATTCATAACCCAGGTCAGGGATGTTACATTAGCATTCCCCTCACTTTGAAGGGGGTGATCAATCCTTGGGCTTCCTTCACCACGATCTTGAGAGAAAGATGGTCCATGACTAGAGTTAACAATAACAGTGAGAGAGGATCCCCTTGACATAGCCCTCAGTTGCTGACAAAGTGTCCAACTAGCACTCCACTAACAAGCACGGAAAATGAACCAGATTGCACACATTCTCTTATCCATCGAATCCATTTTTCATTAATCTATAAGTTGTATAGTATCTCTCATAAATCATCCCATGAAACATGGTTGTATGCCTTAGAAATATCAAGCTTGATTCACACCTTTAGTTTTGCACGTTTAAAGTCAAAACCATGTAGGAACTCTCCTATGAGCTTGCCACAGTATGTGATGTTCCTACCTGAGATGAAAGCTCCCTGATTGGGTGATACAATTATGGGCAATGTCATCTGCAGTACTTGAGCTAACATCTTGCTCCAAATTTTGTAGAGGACACTAGAACATGCTATGGGTTGAAAGTCTCTAATTGTTGCCGCATTCGTTGTTTTTGGAATGAGAGAAAGGAAGGCATGATTGCATTGCCTAACCATGCTACCTCCCTTGAACAACCATCTGATTGCTGCAAAAACATTTGTCTAGATGATCGATCAAGCATGCCAAAACCATTTCACATTGAACCCATTGGGTCTCAGGGCTTTGTCCACTCCGATGGACCATAGTGCATCCCAAATCTCCAAATCACTAATCAATGTGCAAAGTGAAGTATTTTTCTCCTCGTAACCTTCCTCCTAGGTTGTATAGAGAAGTGTTCACGATTAATATCATGGCCATTATCCAAACCAGTAATGAAATCCATGGCCTCCTCCCCTAATTAGGCATGAGCATGGATTTTCTCACCGTTTGCATTAATTAGTTCCTGACTGGAATACCTGGCCACCTTGTATTAACACCCCCTTGGTAAAAACTCATGTTCCACTAAGCTTCTTTCACCCAAATGACCTGACTCCATTGATATTAGAGGCATTCCTCCTTTAAGAGAGCATCTGGCCGTTCTCACAAGGCTCTGTTGATAACACCCAAATTCAGGCATTTATGCTAAGTATTTATCTATGGTTTTGTGTCATTATAGTCTTAATATGCCCAAAATAACCTAAGGTCCTTATCTTTTATTAATTTATATCTTTTCATAGATAGAGTTTCTCAACTAGCTAATTTTGGGACTTACAAGCACCAAACTCAAGAAGACATCAACTCTCCAGATTCTACCCCATAAGCGTAATGTTATGTGTACTAGCTTAGGAGACGGCGGGCCCAAGGATATCTCAGACCCTATTTTTGATGTCCATTTCTTTATCAAAAAGCATCCTCATCAATCAGAAGGTTCATCAATGCGAGTCCATCAACCACCAATAATAGCCCCCCCTGATGGGTTTGTTCCTAAAGAGCAAAGGGTTGGGACCGCTACACCGTCTCGATTGTAACGTTCAGCACGGTCAGGCCCAACCCAGCACGGTCAGGCCGAGGTCAAGGTGTAGCGACCTCTACAACCACAACCGCTACAAAGAATGTCATGATAGCTATACTCGTCGTGATCGCTACATCCACTGCGACCGAGACACCCGGCACAGTCGTGCCCAGCCTGGCACATTTGGGCCGCAAACAAGGGTCAGCAACCGTCTCGAACAAAACATCTATCTTGACCGCAAAAACTGCCTCAACCATGATGTCTGTCTCGGCCGCTACAAGCTCTGTGCCCACAAAATCCACCTCGACTGTGACATATCTCGACCACTACACCCGACATGGCCATGCTGAGCCCAACACGGATGGGCCAAGACAAGTGTAGCAATCGAGATAGGTGTCACAACCACTTATTACATACACTCTGCCTTTTCCTATAAATACCCACCCATTGCTACCTGGAGAGGGGTTCCGGCGGTTCTGACCCATTTTAGTTCCACATTGTGGTTCTGATATTTCTAGTTCCTAGAGTCTTGTAGAAGAGTTCCATAGTCTAAAAGGGCTGAAGTGCTCATCCTACGCTCGCCTCTTTAGTTTGCCTCTATCCACCATCATTTTCCACCATTGTTCACCCATTTCCTACTATTCCCAGCCATATTCCACCTCCATACACCCACTAAGTTGTTGTTTGGGGCGGAATCAAAGGGAAAGGAGGCCAAGGAGTTTAAAGATCAAGGAGGACGACCCAAAGATGAGATCCGACCCATTTGAAAGTTAAGGAGTGAGAGCCACCTCTCCTCTACAGGATAAATCTCTTCTTCTTCTCATTTCATCTGTAGTTCTCTGTAGGCCATGTTTGTTTCATGGGAAATATAGCCCGAATTGAATATAAATTATGTACATCTCAGTTTCCATCGTTTGGTCAGTCAAAAACTACTTAGGAAATTAATTCCTTTGGGATGCACATCCATCACATATTGGATCAGAAAAAGGGGTGTTTCTATGAAGATTTTGTTAATCAGTCATAGAGTGACCTCTTCACCAGGAACGAACCCTTGTTGCCCACCATATTTTCTTGATGTCTCAGCCAAGTCTACACTACACAAACTGATCAACTCAGACTCAATTATGTTGCCTCCACCGACAACAAAAAATAGGGCAACATGACAAGCAAATCGCTACGCAATTATACCACTAGATGACTATAGTCAAAATATTCTCCAACCATAAAATCACCCAAGCTGGAAATGACATGTAGCTGGAGGTCATTTTTTTGAGATCAAGACCTGCAAAATTTATAGAAGGAAGTGTTAAAACTCGATTCTTCTATGCTTTCTGAGGTTGATGAGATAAGCAGGTCGCTATTGAGGGCCAACGTCAGGTAGAGCATAGTTGAGATGGTGTTGAAGAGGGTGGTGCCAAATCACACCTCAATTACTTAGCATCTCCTGTCGGATGTCAGTAAGAATATATGCATACTTGGTCACTATGGTATTGGAGCCTACCCCCCAAATAGCTATACCATTTCCCAAATTGGACATGATCTTTACTATTTCCCAATGATAGAAGTGATCTTATTGAACCAAGACAGAACCCAACAGTGGCAAACCAAAATGACTGATTCTACTATCTTCGAGCGGATTGAAATCTCCTTATTTTTGGTAGCAATCTTCAAGATAATGCCAAATATCAAATTAGATAAGATCGAACAGTACTCAATGGCTGATGAAAAAAGTCATCAGCCTGAGAACATTAAGAAGAAGACAATGACCACAGGTTTGATGCAGCTAAAACGTATCCAATTCTAAGGCTGACACAAATACAAGATTGCATTATGTAATGTTATCCTTCACAATTTCTATCCAATCCAATTCGATTCTCAAATCCATTTCTTTCCTATACTATGAACCAAACATAGCCTTAGTTTATGTACAAATGATGTTCTTCCATCTTTGTTCGGTGCCAACTATACTTGTCCATGGCTAGTTGAGCTCCTTCCTGGCTATGTACCCCGTTTTGGGCATGTTTATGTACTTTTATCTTAAGCAAGTAGCTTTATTTGAGATCTAGTACGCTTTCTTTTCTATCTTCTCTTTCTGGTCATGATAGCTAGTTTGGTTGATCTCTTTCTTGCATGAACTTTTATTTCTACCTATATAGAGAGATTCGGTATAGAAATAGATAAGAGAAGGTAGTTTGGATCATAATTTAAAAATAGGATGGTTCAAGATGATCTGTGCAGAACCATGGTTGGGCCCAACCCAGCACGGTCAGGCCCACTACCAGGTTCTTCCCAGATCACCAATGTTCCTAGCATCTCTGAATATTCTAGACCTGAGAGGGTATCTAGAATATTCTAGGGTGTTGATTTGTCATCCTTGAGAGAGGTTTCATATCATTGATGGGTTTTAGTCACACTGCGTGAAAGCGAGTGGGATAACCCCATATGAACATATACCACGGTATGTACTATATTTGGATGTAGGTTGCTTGTTGGGGTGTTCAAGGGTTGTCTATGCTTGAGAATGGGTGCATAGACTGCCCAACTTATGGTTACAAAATCAGGAACTCCTTCTCTTTGATTAGTAGAACACAATGGACTCTTTTTTTCCTTTGTTTTGTTTTATTTTGTGACATTTTGCTAGATTAATTCTAATTCCAAACTTTTATTGACTATCAGATTGGCTTATCTGACTTAAGAGAGAGAGATCTTAAGCATCCTAAACGTACCCACGTCCATGTGTTTGACCCTGTATATCTACTTTGAGCCTGTAATTAAGTTGTGGGGGTCCTTGAAGGTTTCGGATTATAAATTTACAAGTTTGATCCTTCTGAGTTAGCTTCCTTCCAGACGCGTGATTCATACCTATCATCTGTCGTCCCAGATCAGTCATGCATCCAAGGGTGTCATCTGTAGGCTTTTCGTACCCTTGTGAAGTCTTTCAGGGCATACCATTTAAGGGAAAGAATGTTTCATCTCTCTGCTTCCCATTTCTTGATCGCGCCTTTTGTAGCTTGTATTCATTTTGCTACAACGTAGAGTGGATTGCCTTCCACTGCTACACTCCATCCATGCCTTATTGCATCATCAAACCCATGCCACCCTATCTAGTAACTAAGACTACATAAGGGTTTTCTCGCTTTCTTCTCATCATCTCGAACTAGGTGCTTTAGTAGGGAATCATGGTCACTCATTGCTGATAAGAAATCTAGCATTGTGAAAGACTTGGCAAACATTTCGACGAAGGTGTCATTGAACAACACTAGGTCTGGTTTCATGCAATGTGTCTATTCGCATCCTGTATGTTGCTCCATGTCATCCTCCTCCATGCAACATTGGCTCGATGAGGTCGGATATAACAACTGTGTCATTGAAGTTGGTGATGGCTCGCATACCTCTCTCCCGACCACCCTTCTTCTCCCATGCAAACCACGTGCAGTTGAAGTCTCTGATGATGATCCAATGACCATGAATCATCATAGACAATTATGTGATTGTCATCCAAAGATCTCACCACCGCATCAGAGCGATGTTTGCATACATAATAGTGATTGTTAGTGTCACTCCTTCATGGTTTGTGCAAGTGGAAGTGATGGTTTGTGTCATCTATTTGAGTACATAAACAATCCATGCCTTCAGATTTAAACCCAAATAGACTCTTCCTCCTTGTACTTGATCATGGTTAGAATGAAATTCCCAACCCTTGGGAAAAAAGTAGAATGACTTACGAGATTCCTCTACAGAAACCTTCATCTCAGAAATTATTGCCATGGATGATTTCATTATCTGAACCACCCTCCTGAATTAGCATTTGAGGTATGTCGTTGCACCACCACACACATTCCATGTGAGAATCATCATTTCAAACCATTGTCTGCACCATTTTCAGATGTGTGAGTCTAAATCTTGTGTTGTTAGGGAATTCTAGGACACCGAGAATCTTCTTTCACTTGTCTTTCCTTCACACTCCATCTTCAGGTTTGACCTCCTCAATGACATGTGCTTGCTTATCTCCATAAGATTTAGTGCATGTCTTTATAATGTCGACATGAAGAGGATAATCTAGTGCATCCTTATCACTTTATTCCCCCACTGCTCTCCTCTTTGTCCTCTTCTACTTGAAGGATACCGACCCACACTGTGACACCTCATCACGCTAAATGAGATTACTCAAAATACAAAACAGGATCAAATACTAATTTATCACATAGTCAAAAATGTGGAATAACTAAACCCGATTCCAACAATGTAAATAAACTCTAGAACATTTACAAAAGGTCCATCATTCCATTCTCATATATTGTAACAAGTATTTTCATATGGGTCCAAAGACCTCAGTCACATCCTGCATACAAAAGATATTTCACATGTACATGTTATATATTTTCAAACATTGGAATACTACCAAAATCTTGTTTTGATACGAGTATATCATCTAGAAAACACATCACATACCCAGACTTGAGAGTACAGGGACAACACTAGGACTCTACTACTAACATCTACAACTAACCAACCTTCTGAATCTATTGGTCACCAAGTTGGTTCTCTTCCACAGTGTGACCTTGACCTCATTGCCCGTGACCACCTAAAAAAATGTGGTGACCCACGGGTGAGACCCAGTCCCAATGAGAGATATAACTCTCTCCAACATATATTGATTATAACATATTGATTGACAATAAATGAACTGAGAAGATATAGTAATGAATAAGCAATTTAAGCAAATTGAATAGGTTTAAGCATATTAATCCATTAAGAAAATTAACTTGACAAGAAGTATAATTACTCAAAGGTCATTTGATATCATCTTGTAAACACTGAGTAGTATAAAGACAAGTTAAAGACTAACCAAACAATGTGAGACGTATTTGACCATAGTCAATATACTACACGATTTATATCACTTCTTTTATTACATTGCCCTGAGGGATTTGAGAAATACCACTCAAGTCCCAACTGACCACTACTAAGTCAAAACCAATGCCATACAAGATCTAGGAAGAGTCGGACTCCTAAGATCTTCTCTACCTCCAGTCAGTACGGGTCTGCCACAACAACACATAAGGTCAAGCTGCTAACAACCTAGTATGTCCTTGGTATAGGTCACATCACTAGTGAAAGGAGGTGGGTACGCATACCCTACCATCCGAGGTAAAACCACAGTTGTCCACAAATCTCATCATATATATATATATATATATATATATATATATATATATATATATATATATATATATATATATATATATATATATATATATATAATCACTGAGACATGACCACATTCATTCTCAAATTGAGGGCTAGGTATGACCATTGTCATCCTCCCTAACACTTGAATTTAGGATGACAAGTACCCCGCATACTCATCAGTATGCACTTCGAGAATCCCTTAGGAATACTTGTTTCACTATCTGGAAATTTCTGACACTCAGATAAATCTATGGCACATGGCACTACATGATTAGAATTTCACTTAATTAGTTATGCCAATTGGGTGAATTAAGGCTAAATCATACAAATGGACATTCAAACCCTAATTCTTTTCTAACAAGAGTATATGTATAACAACTTTAAAAGATATAAAACATTTGAGATATAAATCTTAATCACATTACCGCATGGTATCATTCCTTGCAAATTAATGGACCACACTTATCATCATCCTTTTACAAGATACCAATATTTAATCACAAGTTCCAGGGTTTTAAACCTTATTGGAACATGAAGAGGATTTCACCTCAATCATGGCTTCAAACATGCCCAAAGGTTGTTAAGACCATAACATTATTAATAGGAAGGTTATCATCATCATTCCATGCCTTAAACAAGGCTCAAAAGATCATTAGCACATATGTGTCCATAGATACTAACATGGCCAGGCACTATGATATTCAAATAGTACAACAATGTGGTTTCAACACAAGAAGAGTGTAATTCATTATCACATTAATCATTCAAGAGGTATGATTATAACCAATCAACATCATATAATTACATTAAGGTTAGGTATAACAAGCTAGATCACATGGGAGTTACACATCCACTTATTATAGCAATTTATCAAATATAACTATATGATGGCAAAGGTAAGACTCCAAATTAATGGTATTGAATCATCGAATTATCATCACTAGGACCCACATATAATACCATGTGATTTATTCTAATCCATTGGATTTTAAAGCATCCAATATTATTCATTGAATCATGTTCATTGTTCAAGGTTATCAATTGAAGTATATGTCTAACCATTAGATCAATTAAACCAAGGAACCATTCGTTTAAGGTTTAGTCAAATCTAAAATTACATTCCTAATTCATAATATATGGTGATGATCTGATCCACCATTAATTGTGATCATTAGGTCACCATTGGTTTCTAGATCAGTAATAAATTCAGTTAACACCATCAAAATATCATCATCGATTGATAACATCATTAGAATACTTAGTGGATGATAATTAAACAGAGTCAAAACCTGACCTAAGGGGGTGACCATAGGTTTTCACCATAAATTTGACACCCTTGATCACGAACATAAGTTGCCAAGATAGCAACACCATTGGTTGTTGAATGGTATGACCATCGGTTGTGTGATAGTGAAGGAAATAGCTTTACAACCCTAATTTGAACCATCAATTGTTTTGTTCTTAGCACCATAGGTTGTTGCTATCAACCTATCCCAGATCATGTTACACCTTAGAAAGGTCTTAGACATGTTTACAAGTTCACATAGAACTGGAACAATATAGGGAACACCACAAAAATTCATAATTCTAAACAAGCATGGTTTCTCTATGCTTAATTCAACACATTATGGCATAAACATGAACTAACAAGCTTCTAGTAAGCAATATAAGTGAAGAATGTTATATAACTCGCCTCTATAGAGTAGGTAAGATCCAAAACAGAAAGAATATCGAGCAAATAGGGCAAGAAAACCTTGGATTCATATCTGAACTTGGCCAAATAGGTACTTCTCCCCCACAAAGAAGCAAAATCCTAGAAAAAGAAACAAGAAGGATAGAGTTTTGAGTTCTAGAGCCACTTTCACCATGGAATAGAAGGGTTAAGACCTGGAGGAAGGTATAAGAAAGGATAAGAGAAAGAAAAATTGAGAAGGAAGGAAGAAAACAACTTGCCTTGGTCAAATTCCCTAGAAGATGACCTTGGAAACCCTAGGTAGGGCTAGATGGAGCTCTAGGAGACCTTCTTCTCCAAAAAGGGGTTGTCTTCTACCTTAGAGCAGTTGGTTCCCAAGAAAAATAGAGTGGATTCGTTGATCCAGGTTAGAGGAAAGAGAAAGCAAGCATAGTTTCGAATTTGGGCAAAGAAGAGGTAAATATAGCCCATGGATAAGGATAGAAGCAAAGCATGAGGTGTAAAAGTAGCTTCCCCATGTGTCTATGGCCTTAAACTATTAAAAATATAAAAGAGCACACACTAGAAGCTCCCCCACCATACCTATTGACCTTATTATCTTTCCTTTGTCGAATTCCCCAGCCAACCATATAATTCATTAGTTGGTAGCTACTAAAGGTAGCTCATCCATGAAGGGGTAAACCCTAAAATACCCTTGATGAAAACACCTTCAAACCATGGCTCAACTAGGATCCCCGTGGCTCAAAAATCTCAAGAATGATAATATAACATCTAAGGAACATAATGTATGTGACAAATTGCAAAGAAAATCCCTCAATTGGGTAAATTGTAGAAAAGTCCAAAATGTACAGAAAATTGCATAACATGCTCAAACAGTGTCCAAATTAGACCAAATTTGAAACTTAAGCTTGTATTATGATTTCAAAACATATAAAAAGGTTATATTAGGGTTATAAGCATTAAATTATGGTAATTAAGCTCATTAAACTCATTAAGCAAGTTTAGGGACCTTACAACTATAAACCCCTAACAAGGATTCCGCCTTAAAATCATACACAAAAAGAGATGGGTATTTTATATGCATCTCATTATCTAGTTCCCATGTGGATTCCTATATGAAATGATGATTCCATAAAACTTTCACTAGTATTATATCTTTTCTCTTTAGCTTTTTCACCCTTCTATCCAGGATCAACACAGGACCCTCAACATAGGAGATATCCTCATCTAACTCAACCTCTACTGGTTGGATTGTCTGGTTAGTATCTGGATGGCATTTCCTCAACATAGAGATGTGAAATACATTATGTAATCTATGTAGTTCTGGTGGTAGCTCCAACTTATATGCTACCTTTCCAACATGAGCTAGGACAGGGTATGGTCCCATAAATCTGGGAGCCAACTTACCCTTCTTTCCAAACCTCAACACACCTTTTCAAGGAGAAACTTTAAGATATACCCTATCTCCCACTTGGAACTCAAGTGGTCTACGCCGGTTATCTGCATAAGATTTCTACCTGTCCTGGGCTTGCTTTCAACTGTTGTTGTATCACTTTAATCTTTTATGTAGTCTGATGTACTAGCTCATGACCCTAAACTTGATATTCACCTATCTCATACCATCAAAGAGGAGACCGACATCGTCTCCCATATAGAGCCTCATAAGGAGCCATATCTATTCTTCTTTGATAGCTATTGTTGTACGCAAACTCTATCAGAGTCATATGTACATCCCAACTACTAAGAAATTGCCGCACACATGCCCTCAAGAGATCCTCTAAAGTCTAAATAGTCCTTTCAGAATGGCCATCGGTCTGCGGATGAAAAGTTGTGTTGAATCTCAGATGTGTTCCCATTGTAGAATGTAGATGCTCCCAAAAATGACTTGTAAACTGTGGACCTCTAACTATAGTCACTGGAATGCCATGCAGACAGACTATCTCATCAACATATATTTGTGCCCATTTCACTGCTATAAATGTCATCTTAATTGGTAGAAAATGAGCTGACTTAGTCAATCTGTCTACTATCACCCATATGGAATCATGACCACTGGTTGTCCAAGGAAGACCAACCACAGAGTCCATAGGAATATGATCCCATTTCCATTGTGGTATTGGCAAGGGTTGTAATGTCCCTGCAGGCTTCTGGTGCTCAGCCTTCACCTGCTGACAAACTAGACATTTGGCAATGAACTCTGCCACATCACACTTTAGACCTGGCCACCAATACATGTCTTTCAAGTTTTGGTACATCTTGGTACTTCCAAGATGCATTGCATACATGGAGGAGTGAGCCTCCTCAAGTACCATCTTCCTCAACCCATCAACATCAGAAACTATTGTCCTATTGTGGTAACAAACTGTACCATCATCTTCCTCATGAAAGCCATCATACTTTTCATTGCTAATCCATGATCGGATATTTTGTATCACAGTATCATTATGTTGCGCATTATGAATTTGTTGTCTCAAGGTAGGTTTCACTTGTAATTGTGCCAACAATCCTACCAGCAAGGAAACTTATAGTTGTACATTCATCTGGCGAAGAGGTATGGCACATCAAGGAATTTAATTATGTATTATTTACCATTGATAATGAAGATGACGTTCTACTCAATGCATAAACTACCACATTTGCTTTCCCTGGATGGTAGTCTATTGTGCAATCATAATCCTTAATCAGCTCCATCCATCTCCTCTACCTCATATTCAACTCCTATTTTGAGAAGTTATATTGTAGATTCTTCTGGTCAGTGACGATCTGACACTTTTCTCCATAAAGATAGTGTCTCCAGATCTTTAAGGCATGGACCGCCACTGCAAGCTCTAAATCATGTGTTGGGTAATTCTCCTCATGTTTCTTAAGTTGTCGTGAAGCAAAAGAAATCACATTTTTATCCTGCATCAACACGCATCCCAACCCATTCTTTGAAGAATCACAAAAGATAATGTAGTTGTTTCCTTGCTCTGGCGGTACTAACACTGGTGCACTAGTCAACTTTTCTTTCAAAAGCTGGAAAGAACGTTACAACTTGTCATTCCAAGCAAAAGGAACATCCTTCTTGGTTAACCTAGTTAGGGGTAACGCTATAGAACTGAAGTCTTTGATGAACCTCCTGTAGTAACCTTCTAGACCTAGGAAACTACGGATCTCTTTCGGTGTCTTTGGTTGTTCCCATTCTAGTACAAATTCCACTTTCTTGGGATCAATACAAACACCTTTTGCAGATATAATATGGTCCAGAAAAGATACTTCAGATAGACAGAATTCACACTTGCTGAACTTAGCATATAGTTGATGCTTCCTCAACAACGTCAATGCCTGGCGAAGGTGTTGTTCATGATGTTGACTATCCTTCAAGTATATTAGGATATCATCTATGAACACAACCACCCACTGATCAATATAAGGTCTAAACACCATATTCATCAGATCCATAAAATCTAAAGGTGCATTGATTAGCCCAAACGACATAACCACAAACTCATAATGACCATACCTAGTCTTAAAAGCTGACTTGGGTATGTCATCAACCTTAATTCTCAACTGATGATAACCTGACCTCAGGTCTATCTTTGAAAACATAGTGGCACCTCTCAACTAATCAAAAAGATCATCAATCATCGGGAAATGATACTTATTCTTTATTGTCACCTTGTTCAACTGTCTATAGTCTATACACAACCTCATTGAACCATCCTTCTTTTTAACAAACAACACGGGAGCACCCCAAGGGGAAGTGCTCGGTCTGATAAAACCCTTCTCTAGCGGTTCTTGTAACTATTTCTTTAACTCTTGCATCTCTGCTGGTGTCATTTTGTATGTTGACTGTGCTATGGGTTGTGTTCCAAGAACAAGATTGATCTCAAACTCAATCTCTCTAGGAGGGGGATTTCTAGGAAATTCCTCAGGAAAGACATCCTCAAATTCTAGCACCACTGGTACCTCCTGGATATTAGGACCTACCACTTTGGTATCCACAACATGAGCTAAGAAAGCCTCACATCCTTGTCTCATCAACCGCTCAGCGGTCATAGCTGACATCAAACATGTAGGAAGAATCTTCCTATCACCATGAAAAATCCATTGTATATCTCCATCATGGAACGTTGCCACCTTATTACTATAGTCCAAGACTACCTTGTATTTTTTTAGGGTATCCATTCCTAGGATTACATCAAAACCATGTATTTCAAGTGGCAAAAGATCCATTTGAATGTTGTGTCCAGAGAAAGAAAGAACACAAGAAGAGCATACTTCCCGCAACTTGGCAAAATCAACCAAAGGAGTCTCTAGCTGCAGGCTATCAGATATAATACTAACAGGTAAATAACAACTATCTATCACCTCTCTGGTGATAAAAGAGTGTGTCATACCCGGATCTACTAACATAGATACAAAACAAGAAGCAGACATATCAGGATGAAATAACTCCATCTTACCTGTCATGACTCGTGGATTGACCACTGCTTCCGGTTGGGTCATGGCATAGAACCTAGTTGTCGCCTGTTTCCGTCCACATCCTCTGCTCACCTGTCCTGAGGATCCTGTATGGGATGCCTGACCACATCCTCTGCCACTACCAGTATCAAACTGTCATTGTTGTGATCCCTGTTGATTTTGCCTTGGCTATTGAGTCACCTCCTCTACCTTCATAGGGAAATTCCATCTAATATGTCATGTTTTTCCACATTGAAGACACACTCAGTTATCACTATGTGGTCTAAACGGCCCTGTAACTGAGACTGATGATGAATTGTGAGCTCTTATCAGTGGAAAACTGTGACCTCTACCCCTACTCAGGGTCCACTGTGACAGTGCATGTGATCTTGGCTCAATGAAGGTTGACCTTGGTTGCGACGACGGTGGAAAAAACCTTGGCTTCTTAAAGCCCCCAAATGATTGCCCTTGAAACTGCATAGGTCGCTTCTTAGCATTAGCTTCGCGCTTCTCTATGGCAGACCTCTTAATCCTCTTGACAGATTCCACAAAGGTGGAAAACCTTTCCCTGTTCTCCAAGGATGATGATGTAGTAGTCAACTCAATACTCAGACCCTTCTCAAATCTCCAGATCCTTTTCTTGTTTGTTACTTCCATGTGCGGGCAGAACCTCAGAAGTTCCATAAACTTTGATTCATACTCATTGATAGTCATAGCTCCCTGACGAATCTTCTCGAACTGAGAAATTTCCACATCTAGGTAGGTCTCTGGAAAATATCAACTAACAAATTCCCTCTAAAACTCCTCCCATCCTATCACAACTCATGGCCTTTTCTCCTCTTCTATGGCCCACCAGTGACTAGCACTACCCTTCAACAAGTATATTGCATGCTTAACGTTGTCTTCTTCAGTGATGTTTAGGATTTTGAATGCTTTTCCAGCTCAGTCAACCATATGTCAGCGTCTGCTGGATCAGAAGTACCTACATATTCAATATCCCCAACACATCAAAGACATTCAAATGTTTTCCTGACACCTTGGGAGTCCACATTATAAGCGACTCTCCTAGCTTGAGGTGTTGGCGCTCTGTCAGCAATATGTGTAAACATATGCTGAAACTTAAGATTGGCCATCATTGTTGGGTCTAGATGAGGCATTGCGGACTGCTCTGGACCTGCTTCTAGCACTCTCTCATCATGTGCCTGCCTCCCTGCACCTCCTCCTGGTGCAACATAGCTACTCTCAACGTGTTCTTCATGTCCTCCAGACATATCTTCATAAGCATAAACTATGATCATATATGTTGGATACATAAGAACAGACTCAAACTTAAGTCCTATGTCCCTGTAGACTCAGTAAATCTAGAGCTCAGATACCAACTTAACTATGACACCTCGTCGTGCTAAATGAGATTACTCAAAATACAAAACACGATCAACTACTAATTTATCACATAGTAAAAAATGAGGAATAATTAAAACTGATTCCAACAATGTAAATAAACTCCAGAACATTTACAAAAGGTCCATCATTCCATTCTCATATATTGTAACAAGTATTTACATATGGGTCCAAAGACCTCAGTCACATCCTGCATACAAGAGATATTTCACATGTACATGACATATATTTACAAACATTGGCATACTACCAAAATATCGTTTCGATACAAGTATATCATCTAGAAAACACATCCCATGCCCGGACTTGAGAGTACAGGGACGACACTATGAATCTACTACTAACATCTACAACTAACCGACCTTCTGAATCTATTGGTCACCAAGTTGGTTCTCTTCCACAGTGCAACCTGGACCTCGTTGCCCGCAACCACCTTAAAAAAATGTGGTGACCCACAGGTGAGATCCAGTCCCAGTGAGATATATAACTCTCTCCAACATATATTGATTATAACATATTGATTAATAGTAAATGAACTGAGCAAATATAGTAATGAATAAGCAATTTAAGTAGATTCAATAGGTTAAGCATACTAAGCCATTAAGCAAATTAACTTGACAAGAAGTATAACTACTCAAAGGTCATATGATATCATCTTGTAAGCACTGAGTAGTATAAAGACAAGTTAAAGAATAATCAAAATATGTGAGATGTATTTGACCATAGTCAGTATACTACACGGTTTATATCATTTCTTTTATTACATTGCCTTGAGGGATTTGAGAAATACCACTCAAGTCCCAACTGGCCACTACTAAGTCGAAATCAGTGCCATAGAAGATCTAGCATGAGCCGGACTCCTAAGATCTTCTCCACCCCCGGTTAGTATGGGTCCTCCACAGTGACACATAAGGTCAAGATACTAACAGCCTAGTCCATCCTTGGTATTGGTCATGACACTAGTGAAAGGAGGTGGGTACACATACCCTACCATCCAAGGTACAACCACAGTTGTCCTCCAATCTCATCATATATATATAATCATCGAGAAACGGCCACAACCATTCTCAAATTGAGAGCTAGGTATGACCACTATCATCCTCCCTAACACTTGAATTCAAGATGACAAGCACCCTGCATACTCATCAATATGCACTATGAGAATCCCTTAGGAATACTCATTTCACAATCTGGAAATTTCTAACACTCAGATAGATCTATGGCACATGGCACTACATGATTAGAGTTTCACTTAATTAGTTATGCCAATTGGGTGAATTAAGGCTAAATCATACAAATGAACATTCATATCCTAATTATTTTCTAACAAGAGTATATGTATAACAACTTCAAAATATATAAAACATTTGAGATATAAATCTTAATCACATTACCACATGCTATCATTCATTGCAAATTAATGGACCACACATATCATCATATTTTTACAAGATACCAATATCTTATCACAAGTTCTAGGGTTTTAACCCTTATTGGAACATGAAGAGGATTTCACCTCAATCATGTCTTCAAACATGCCCAAAGGTCGTTAAGACCATAACATTATTCATAGTAAGGTTATCATCATCATTCCAGGCCTTAAACAAGGCTCAAAAGATCATTAGCACATATGTGTCCATAGATACTAACATGGCAAGGCAGTATGATATTCAAATAGTACTACAATTTGGTTTCAACACAAGAAGAGTGTAATTCATTATCACATTAATCATTCAAGAGGTCTGATTATAACCAATAAACATCATATAATTACATTAAGGTTAGGTAGAACAAGCTAGATCACATGGGAGTTACACATCCACTTATTATAGCGATTGATCAAATATAACTATATGATGGCAAAGGTAAGACTACAAATTAATGATATTGAATTATCGAATTGTCATCACTAGGACCCACATATAATACCATGTGATTTATTCTAATCCATTGGATGTTAAAGCATCCAATATTATTCATTGAATCGGGTTCATTGTTCAAGGTTATCAATTGAAGTATAGGTCTAACCATTAGATCAATTGAACCAAGGAACCATTGGTTTAAGGTTTAGTCAAATCTACAATTACATTCCTAATTCATCATATATGATGATGACCTGATCCACCATTAATTGTGATCATTAGGTCACCATTGGTTTCTAGATCAGTAATACATTCAGTTAACACCGTCAAAATATCATCATCGATTGATAACATCATTAGAATACTTAATGGATGATAATTAAACGTCTAATTGAGTCAAAACCTGACCTAAGTGGGTGACCATAGGTTTTCACTATAAATTTGACACCCTTTATCATGAACATCAGTTTCCAAGATAGCAACACCATTGGTTGTTGAATGGTATGACCATCGGTTGTGTGATAGGGAAGGAAATAGCATGACAACCCTAATTTGAACCATCAATTGTTTTGTGCTTAGCACCATAGGTGGTTGCTATCAACCTGTTCCAGATCATGTTACACCTTAGAAAGGCCGTAGACATGTTTAAAAGTTCATATAGAACTAGAACAAAATAGGGAACACCACAAAAATTCGTAATTCTAAACAAGCATGGTTTCTCTATGCTTAATTCAACACATTAAGGCATAAACATGAACTAACAAGCTTCTAGTAAGAAATATAAGTGAAGAATGTTATATAAATTGCCTCTATAGAGTAGGTAATATCCCAAACAGCAATAATCTCGAGCAAATAGGGCAAGAAAACCTTGGATTCAGATATGAACTTGGCCAAATAGGTACTTCTCTCTACAAAGAAGCAAAATCCTGCAAAAAGAAACAAGAAGGATAGAGTTTTGAGTTCTAGAGCCACTTTCACCATGGAAAAGTAGGGTTACGACCTGTAGGAAGGTATAAGGAAGGAGAAGAGAAATAAAAATGGAGAAGGAAGGAAGGAAACAACTTGCCTTGGTCGAATTCCCTAGAACATGACCTTGGAAACCCTAGGTAGGGCTAGATGGAGCTCTAAGAGACCTTCTCCAAAAATGGGTTGTATTCTACCTTAGAGAAGTTGGTTCCACATAAAAACAGAGTGGATTCGTTTCTCCAGGTTAGAGGAAAGAGAAAGAAATCATAGTTTTGAATTTGGGCAAAGAAGAGGTAAATGTAGCCCATGGATAAGGATAGAAGCAAGCATGAAGTGTAAAAGTAGCTTCCCCGTGTGTCTATGGCCTTAAACTATTAAGAATATACAAGAACACACTAAAGCTGCTCCCCTACTGTCCCTATTGACCTTCTTAGATTTCCTTTGTCAAATTTCCCAGCCAATTACATAATTCATTAGTTGGTAGTTACTAAAGGTAGCTCATCAATGAAGGGGTAAACCCTAAAATACCCTTGATGAAAACACTTTCAAACCATGGCTCAACTAGGAGCCCCATTGCTCAAAAATATCAATAATGATAATATAACATCTAAGGAACATAATTTATGTGACAAATTGCAAAGAAAACCCCTCAAATGGGTAAATTGCAGAAAAGTCCAAAATGTATATAAAATTGCATAACTTGCTCAAACGGTGTCCAAATTGGACCAAATTTGAAACTTAAGCTTGTATTATGATTTAAATATATATAAAAAGGATATATTAGGGTTATAATCATTCAATTATGGTAATTAAGCTCATTCAACTCATTAAGCAAGTTCAGGGGCCTTACACACACTACCCCCTTTCGCCCTTCAGGTGATGAGAGATCAACAAAGGCCTGGAATGGCATGCCCTCTTCAACATAGGAGGAGGGTTTTTGTTCCTCCTCTCCTGGATGTGCCTCCCCCTTGAGTCTCATGTACATAGGATTCAAGTTGAGAATGGGTAGAACCCTCCTCCTCTAGATCTCGGGTGTTATATATAGCGGAGTCTTGATGATTGTGTGTCTCCCCCGAGTAAGTGTGTCTGTTACCCAACACTTGGGACTGGCTATTGAATAAGGCCTTTTCGTATGTAGTGTTGATTAAGTCTGAAGGAATATGAATGGTGCACGATCATTAAAAATTCGATTCCATAAAAGTCTCACCACTTTCATATGATTGACATCCCAAGCACAATCCACAATTGACTATTTTGTGGGTAGAGGACACCTCATGTTCCCCACTCATGGTATCATTTACTGATTGAGCATTGTAAACTGGTATGTTCATCTCCCCAATTAAATCTTCCTCCTAAAGCAAATTGGTTTGACTTGCTGACCCATCCACCTCAGTGCAGGCTTCTAGGTTTCTTTCAATAATGACACCAATGTCACGAGATATTTCAAATTTGGGCACCTTCCCTTTGTCATTTGTGGGGACTTTTGTTTTGACATTGATGGGTATGGACCCCACTATAACTGTTGCCTGACCTAGCGCTTGGGTGGTGGTAGTTTTATGTTTGCACATCTTGGACTTGCCCAAGGTTTTAGAAATGGTCGCAACCTAATTACCTGTGGCCAGTGTTTTTAAAACCGAACTGGACCGGCCGGTCCGACCGGTCAGACCGGTGAACCGATAGCTGACCGGTCCGGAAGCCTAAAAAACTGGTAATGTGTCTTTTTCTGGTCCAACCGGTCAGAAATACGGTCCAACCGGTCCAACCAGCCGGTCAGACCGAACCGGATTGAACCAGTGGTTCAAAGAGAAGAAAAAAACAGAGAAGGTAGAATACATATAGGAATTTACATATATGTATATACATATGGTATATATATGTATGTATGTATTTATTTATATAGAAAATATACATATAAGGTAGAATGCATATATATATATATATATAAGTATATTTGTATATATGCATATATACATGTATGTGTGAATGTATGTGTACATCTACATAATAATATATATGTATACATATATATATTTATATACATACATATATATAGTGTATATATATTCAAATATATATATATATATATATATTTATGTATGTATGTATGAATGTATACATTTGCACAACAATATATATATACACATATATTTATATTTATATATATATATGTATTTATTTATATAGAAAATATACATATAAGGTAGAATGCATATATATATGTATATATGTACAAATATAAGTATATTTGTATATATGCATATATATACATATGTATGTGTGAATGTATGTGTACATCTACATAATAATATATATGTATACATATCTATTTATATACATACATATATATAATGTATATATATTCAAATATATATATATATATATGTATATATGTACAAATATAAGTATATTTATATATATGCATATATATATATATATATATATATATATATATATATGTGTGTGTGTGTGTGTGTGTGTGTGTGTGTGTGAATGTATGTGTACATCTACATAATAATATATATGTATACATATATATATATTTATATACATACATATATATATAATGTATATATATTCAAATATATATATATATACATTTGTACAACAATATATATATATATATGAATACACATATATTTATATTTATATATATATATACATATATATACAATGTATATATATTTAAATATATATATATACATATATATATGTGTGTATACACAAACTATATATATATATATATATATATATATATATATATATATATATATATATATATATAACTTGTGCAGTTCAACCGGTTTGACCGGTCCGACCGCTAATTTCCTTTTATCATGGTGACCGGTTCGGTTTTTTCGGTTCAAATATTTTTTATGTCATGCTGACATCATTTCCGATCCAACCGGTTCAACCACTCTGATTGAACCCGACTCAATCCGGTTTGAGTCAGTACCGGTCCGACCACCGGTTCGGTTATGAAAACATTGCCTGTGGCGCACCGATGCCACGTGACAAGATAAGTCAAAACTGAAGTGCGTGATTAATAGTAAGCAACCATACTACCACAAAATAGGGTAAATTAAAATTGATCTCATATCAACATTATGTGCAAAAACATATTACATCAAGGTCCACAAACCGTACCATATCACATATCAGTACATGTATGTACATATGTTTAGTGTCTAACTGCCAAGCACCTATTACAAAAGATAACATGTTCACATTTACAAGTCATATGTACAACTAAGGCATACTAATAAAACATAGATCGAGGTACATATCATCTACAAAACACAACCCTCCCAGACTTGAGAGTATAGGGTTGACACATAAGACTCTACTGCACAACACAACAACTTATCTAACCTTCTGTGTTCACTATTCTCTGAGTTGCTCTTCCTCGTTAGCATGATCTCTACCATGTCATGCATGACCATTGAAAAAGATGTGGAAAACCACAACAGTGAGACCCATGTCCCGGTGAGATATATAACTCTTTGCCAACAACTATTGTAACAACATATTATGCTTCAGAAGGAAATAACATTATTAAGCAGGATGAGCAGATTCAGCTAAATGAATAACTTAAAAACCAATTATGCACGTTAAGTAGCTACAAAAGATAAGTAGAACATGTTATGCATTTAGAGGGAATATGGATAACATTTATAATAGTTGATTTCTCTTCTCACATTATAATATAGCTTAGTAGTATAGAAAACAAGGTAAGGGTAAACATCCAATGTGAAGTGTGTTTAACCCTAAACAAATATACTACATGGCTATATTACATTTTTTGTTAAGCCTTAAGGAATTTGAGTTGTACCACCCAAATTAAAACTGACCATGCTTGGTCACAATCAGTTCAATACAAGATTAAGGAAGATCCAGACTCCAAGATCTTCTCCAGCAAAACTCAGTCAGCATGAGTCTGCAACACAGTGACATATCAGTCAAACTACCAACAACAACATAGATTCAAGCTAAAAACACCTAGCCACATTGGTACAGGTCGTGACACTAGAAACTAGGGTATATAAACCCAATCACCGAGGTACAGTCGTAGTTGTCCACAAATCACATCTCACACATATATAATCACTGAGACACAACCACAATCATTCTCAAATAATTGAGGTCAAGATGACAAGGACAGATAATCACTTACACCTTCCATACTCAACAATACGCACTCCCAGTTTCCCTTATGAAGACTTATTTCACCATCCAGCAAGTTTTGACACTGGGATGGATCTATGGCACATGGCACTACCTGATTAGTATTCGACTTGATTAGTAAAGACAATTGGGTGTCTTTTATACTAAATCAATCAAGTCACATACAAACCCTAAAAGGATTCTACAAAGATAAGGGTAGATTACAACTTCAGAGGATACTAAGGTACAAACTTGTCACATCTCCACTTGATATTGTTTCAATGCCATACACAAGGCCATCACCATTAATACTTCATCATGGGAAACCAATCCCTTATCACACATGGGATATCATCTTAAGTAGGCACTAAGCCTCTTAAAAGGTCATAGACCATTCACATTGTTCCTGTAAACATTATTATCTCTCCATGTCTCATCAAAGTTCATAATCATCACACATGTAATACATAAGCTCAGCATAATATTGAAATTGAGAACTATGTTGCTCATAAGATAACTAATTAGGGTTATAAAATCAGGAGAGAGAGAATACGTCATTAACATGCGATTTACTCAAGAAGCTAAGCATTATCACCATGTACTCAAATTAGGGCTAGGATTCCTCATAGCTAACCAATTTTAGGGTTTCACAATCACAACTAATATTTAACCCTGATGTCCACCACCTCCCTCATTCTCGGAAGCCATTATATTAAACATCATAGTCATAAATAAGCGATCATGAAAACAAAGGAGCATAGCGACCGTATAAGTTGGAACCATCTCTAGCGACCTATCAGGGTTAGGTACCCTAGCGGCCATTAGGATTGGTTGCCCTAGTTACCATTAGGATTAGTTGCCCCGACGGCCATCAGGGTTGGTTTCCCTATAGACTATTAGGGTCAGTGTTCACCATAGAGACCACCAAGGTCATAGCAACTTCAACCAACACCTCAACATAATGACCACTTGGAAAGCTCCACACATACAGACCTCTTGAAACAAACCACTTCGACCAAGAAGGTTCAACATAGAAACCAGGAAGCCAGAGAATCATAGAGACAAAATATATGGGTTATCATCAAGACTCTGAAGAGTCATCAAGGTGAAAACCACATCATAAAGAGCATCAAAAGAGATAAAATGACCTCCAACACAAGATCAAAATAGGTGGATCACCACCATAAAACCAAGAGTCACCAAATTGCAAGGCACAAGAAGAATGTCATCACCAAAAACCCTAAATTTGAACATCATCAAGACCTAGGAAAAACCACATATGAGATGGAAATCATCGTTAAGGCATGCATGTAAGAATCAACACCTCCATCATTATCCAAGACAAAACCTTGATTATGAGGAAGGAAATCAAGGATTAGCACATTCTTGAAAGGGTCACTACTTCCACCATCAACAAGAATCTAGCCACATAGATTAAGGTTTAGCAAGGGAGACTATCTACTCAAGATCATAACGAAAACTAAACCTAGAGTGTAGATATTATCACCAAACTAATTATAATCATGATAATAGTGTAAAACATTAACTAGCATGTGAGTGCAACAATAATTAAAGGAAAAGTTATATAACTCACCTTAGGTTATGATGAAACAACTTCCAAGGAAAGAAGATCCAAAGATGAAGAAGAAACCTAGCTTGATCACCTCCACAGCTAAGCTAGTCACCATCTCAAAAGAGAATAAGAACATTCCTAGGTCAAAGCGAGCTCAAAATAGAGAAAAAAACTAGTATGAAAAGAACAAGAAAGGGAAGAGAGGAGATCTTCTACTCAATTTAGGTACTACTATGGGAAAACCATGGATTTAACCACAAAGAGAGAGGTTCCTCAAGAGGCACTACAATGTCAACCCATGGATTCAGTCAAGAGAAAGAAAATAGGGGTAGGGTTGCAAGAAAATGAAACCAAGAAGGAATGATCACTTACTAAGATCAAAGAACTACAAAGGATCAACAAAGGAGAGTTGCTCCAACCCTAGATTACACATGCAAGGGTTCAAACACCATTCTCCATGGTTGAGTTCTTCTCCACCACCAAGATCATAAGGGATTATCTCCAAGGATGAGAGAGAGAGAGAAAGAGGGTGTAAATTGGTCACTTGCATGCAAAGAGAGGGGTATAAATACCCAAGGCTAGAGAGAGGTAAAGCGGGTTAGGTGTCATGCACATAAGTGCCACTTGTCTTCCAAAAACTCAGACATGCAAGCACTAGGAACATGCATGCAACATGGATGATAAGATCAAGATAGGCTAGTAACCATCTTGGTCAATAAAACACTTTGGTCGAAGAAGATACATAGTGAGCAAACATGGCAACGACTGCTATCACCATGGTGACCAAGAAACATAGCAACCACGGTGATCATAGCGACCAAGGTTCAAGAGAAAAAGATCACCAATACTATAGAACATGTCCAAAACATCTTCTATCGCTACAAACAAGACCAAAAGAAAGAACATTAGCCACCACACACACAAAGGGGTCAACATCCACTTAGGAATCCATGCAAAACCCTAGCTTCAACACATGATGCCACCTCATCAACCAAGGTACAACAAGGTGACCCTATGCACCACTCTCCCCAACATGATTCTAGACAAAAGAGGAACAACAAATTTGTGACAAATTGCAAGATAAACCCTAGTCATGGGTAAATTTTAGTTTGTCCCAAAACAATCATAGATCTAGCATAACTAGCTCATACATCATTCAAACATGACCAAACTTAAAACACAATCATGTAAAATGGTATTAAGGCACATCAAATGATTAGATTAAGGTTGTAAGCATATTATTATGCTAAGCAAGCAAGAGAAAGCAAAATCTAGGTCAAGGCTCTGACAACCATAAACCCCTAACTAGGATTTTCCCCCCAAAATCCTATACAAAAAGAGATGGGTACTTCCTATGTATCTCATCCTCCAACTCCCATGTGGCTTCCTCCACACCGTGGTGATGCCAAAAAACCTTAACCAACACTATATCCTTCTCCTTCAACTTCTTCACTCTCCAATCTAAGATCAACACATGACCTTCAAGATACGACATATCCTCCTCCAACTCGACCTCGATAGGCTGCAACACTAACTCAGTATGTGGATGGCACTTCCTCAACATAGAAACATGAAAAAATGGTGCAACCTATGCAAATTTGGAGGTAACTCCAACTTATACGTCACCTTCCTAACACGAGCCACCACATGGTAAGGCCCCATAAACCTAGGAGTCAACTTAATCTTCTTCCCAAACCTCAATCTTCCACATTGGTTGGTCGTCAAGTGTGTCGAATTCTTGGGACATCTCACCTTGGTGTGCACCAAGGACACACAGATGGTGCAACATAATTTTTAATATTCGTACTAACTGGATAGTGCACACACCCCTATTCTTCAAACAAAAGGTCTACCTCTTGGGTGGATCTTGCTCAGAGGCGATCTCCATCAGAACTCATGCAAAATCCAAATTAATTATGTTCTCCATGTGAGAGTCCATTCTTAGTGGAGTGTCGATGTAGCTAGAAACAACACTAAGAATCTTGTTGGAATCCAATAATCCCAGAGTGGGAAATCGAACCCAACATGGAATGTTGGAAAGTACATCTCTTTACAAAGAAGCAAACATACTCTAACGTCGTAGAAGTACTAGCTGGTCATCGAAGAACCATGGTCTAGCTTGTACAACCCTCTTGCTATCCAACACATCATAGAAGGACATGAAGAAGAAATTGTTAGCCTTCCATGAGACCTCAAATTGTCCCTGTGGTTTCCAAGTCTGTTGTACCCATGACGTCATCGACATAAGGTGTGGCGTGGCATCCACAACATGAAATACGATGGTGTTTTTCCATTTGGCTTGTATCCACATGGGATTTTGGAACCAAGGCAATCAACTTGCCATCTCCTTGCTTGACCAAAGGGATCTTTTGGATTTGGAGTTGTTAGTCGCTTAGATCTACTTCTCCCTCCTCCTCACAGTTGTGCCTCCATGATTCCCACAACCCTCCTTGATGGATCATGATTTGGCCGTCGAGGAGCTTGCGCTGTCAGCAATGGGTGCACCCTTTCCTCTTCCGCCAAGAAAAATTTGGCCATCATGGATAGAATCATCTGTCACAATAGCGTACGATGATGATGGTCGAGCAACAACATCTAATGCATCCTCATCACCCCCTCCCCTTGGTGATGATGGCATGGCTCTATCTAAGCTTCTACCTATAGCAATACCCCACCCTCTTCCTCCTTGGCCTCCCCCAAAACCTCCCCTTCCAACAGACCCCTACCTCCTCAGATTGTTTTCAACCCTCTCTTCTCTATCTCCTGCCTCCTTTTTATCTTCGACAAGATCCTTTCATCCCTAGTCCCCTTGTTCTTCCCCCTCTTAGTCATGATGGTGGACACCGACCAGCGGAGTGCTGGTCAGAGTAGCAGTCGTTGGGGCGGCTACCCCTCTATCTCTCACACTAACTCTCTCGATTTTAGAGAGAACGTAGAGATTCTACCCTAGTGTGACTAACTGAGATATCTTTCATGACTGATAGCTCTTTCATCCCCCCTGGCCCAACCATGTTTGGTCATATGGTGGTAGGGGTGCCTTCTATTGTTTTGCAAACACAAGTTCTAATTAAAAATGCCTTCTATTTCTATCTTTTCAAGTACTAGAGGATATAGGATTAATGGGCTCCAGAGAGGGGTTGAACAGAGCTACAACACTTAAACTATATCTATTAGTCCTTGAAATTGCTTTAAGAGATAAGTTTGCAAATATAGAATTTGAGTGCAACTAAAAATACATAGTAAGGATGAGAGAGATTGAGTAAGATCAATAAAATGGTTCCAAATCCAAAATAGTAGAGTGTACATCCACTACTTAGAGAGTTCAACCTCTAGGATTTTGAAACCATTGCAAGTTTTTTTAAATTCCATTATAAGAGATACAATATGACCTTCCTTTTCCAGGGAAAGGATACCTAGACTTCCTTTTAAGGATCTAATGATCCAATAACCTTACAAGGACTTACCTATCCTAGCGAAACAATCTTCAACCTCTACAAGTGCTTACCCACTTTTGCAATGGGCTAGACACCTTCACCGATGATCTCTCCTCTTGCAACAAGTCTTCCACCTTGAAGGAATTACAACTCTTCTCTTGGATCTTTAGCCTTCAACTTCACTTTAACCAAGGAGAAGCTTTCACCTTCATAGCTTGAGAGAAAGGATTGGAAGGTGGAAGATTGAGAGCTTCACAAGGAGTACAATGAAGCATCTCTCTCACAAATAACCTATATCCTCTCTCTCACAAATAACCTATCTCACTCAAATTGATGTTGATCTATAGTAAGCTAAAGAGATAAAGGGGCTCTTAGTAGAAAAATTCACTCAACTATAGCTAGGAGCATAAGTAGAAAACTAGGGATGAATCCCAAGGGTCCCTATTTATAATTGGGGGTGTCTACTAGTCATTAGATGCACTTGGGAACGAATTCTATTCATTTGGGGTGTTGAAATGGATATATTTTTTAGTTTTACAACACTCCAAGGACTAGAAATGCTTTTTCTGCACATTCTATACAGTGTAGTCGGTCGAGTTTCAATAATGGTAACTCATCAATAGCACTATGCAACAAAGCAAGTCGAGTTTATCCTGGATGAAAATAGGCCGACGAATTAAATTTGATTTGCATCTGTAGAGGTGTCGTTCGAGTTTGTCATGGGGAAACTCAACCAACCCTGGAAGTTCCCAAAACCATCAAGGGTGTCAGTCGCGTTTATCTTAGATGAAACTCAGCAAATAAAAGTCCATGTGGTGAATTTTGGAAATTGCTATAAAAGTGCTTAAACATTCATTTCAAGTGCATTTTATATTTTTCTTATCTTTGTTACAAGTCTTAACATCAATCCAAATGATTTACAAAATTGTCCCGAGGGTTATAGGGTGTTTTCCACAATAGTGCATTTGCATTGATTTTGGCTTGTAATTGATCAAGCAAGGGCTTGATTAATTTCATCCTTTTCATGTACCTAATACTTGAAATCGATCTCAAATAGAAATATTAGATACACGTGAATGTAATGGTTAAGTTATCATCAAAATATGGACAATGTAAAAATTGTTAGGTCAATAGAGGAAGCATGTGAGCACCACTATGTACCTACTTAGCGGGGCATGGGTGATTTGCAAAATGAGATTACGTAATCTATTTATGAAATTTAGTATGGGTATTAGATTATATTCAACAGAGGAAGCATGTGAGCACCACTATGTACCTACTTAGTGGGGCATAGGTGATTTGCAAAATGAGATTATTCAATCTATTTATGAAATATAGTATGGGTATTAGATTATCCAATTTATTACATGAAGCAATATTAATATGAGAATACCAAAGATTCAAACCCCACATGAGTCCCACATTCGTATTGTTGCTCAAATTGTATTTATAAATTATTTATCAATCTAAAGTACCTAATTCTCTCTAATTCATTTGAAGTAGGAATTAAGACAATAGAGATTGGAATTGATATAGTTTTGAATTTGAAAATGTGCCTAAAATGTATGTCATCTTATTCATAATGTGAAAAAAATATTAGTACTAAATGGGTTAATAAAAAATGAAGTACGGATCTACTACTAATAGTTAAACTGATAAGATAACTTAGATATGTCTCATTTTCATATTTTTGGTCTAAGGTTTCTTCTTTCTTACTTGAATGCTTTAACTAAGATTGAGAACACTTATACACCTATTTTAGATTTAAACATGTATTAAAGGAAAAAGTTTTGATATTTCTACTTCACATGACTCTCAAAAGTTTCTTACATATTTAAGAGTTACCGGTCTTATGACTAATAAACCAATTGTTATCCTTGTAACTCTCCTATTACAACTAGTGGTAAAGTAGAATTGTCCAATAATTGTTAATATACCATTATGGAAATCCATTACTATGTGTTTCATAGTATTTCAGTTTTATACATTTTTTTACATGCATACCCTTTATTTTAAACTTTTTTTACTTAACACTATTAGTTTGATCTTGGTTATCCTCTCCAGATTTGATCGTGGTTTATGTGCCATTATCATATTGGAAATTTAGATGTTCATTGTAAGTGTTCATAAAGTGGGAGAGATATACTATGTACATTGGACAATATTGATGCATTATATGTCAAGATGAACATGAGTAATCACGAACATCTGGGTGTTATCATTCAATGTCAACAAAAAATTGGTGATGTCAACTTTAGGAGCCTTACAGTTATAATTTTTTACTTTGTTTCCCATAAAAATTCACACATTATAAATTGTGAGGCATTTTAAAATATTCATCTATATATAACTAACTCGCAGGTTCCTTTTTAGTTTAAAAGTGTGCCTTCATATATTGGTTATAATGTATAGGATCCTTCAATATAAATGAGTTGAAGCAATAAAGCAATTTTAGAATCTTTTGACTTTTGATGATGTGCATGGAATAAAATCTAGGATGAATCTTACTACACTATTTGTAAATTTTATAACATGGTCTTAAGTAAATTAATAAGTGGCATATGGCATGAAGTCCAAATAACACTTATATCTTGCTCAAAACAATGGGTCCCTCGTGGAATTTTTATTTAATGCATCATCATTTTTGTTGAAAAAAAGTCACATAACCTTGTTATAATGATTGAAAGTACTCCATGCTATGTTATTAATATGTGTACTAGGTTTTAGTAAAAATACATGAGAATTAGGTAAAACACTCAAATTGAGCATGATTTATTTTATTTTTCTAGTATCAAATACAGCTAAATGATATTGAATGTGTGTAAATGTTAATCCTACTAGGTAATCATATAATAGGCACATTCATAAGCTCAACATTTTATGATCTTAGAGGAACAATTTGTTCAAGGATAGTAACCTTGCTTATGAAATTAGGCTTCAACTGATAGAGGGGTGATTAAGGAATAGTTTGATGGGGAGTTTGAAATTAAAACTCTTGAAAATGAACTCCGTGATTGAAAATATAGTTTGAATTATACCCTTCTCAGTTGTTTTACCACAAGTGTTGAAGTAGATACCCATATTTCAAAATATATATGGGCTAGAATAAGATCATGAACCATCAAAGACTTATTTAGTTGGATATTGAGTGGTAGCTTTCAGATATTCCAAGCAAGCATACAAATGCATCTGCAAAGATCCTAGAACTTGAAATCACCAGAATTATGTATTTTCCATCCCACATTGGTCCTCGACCTCCTCGTTGGAGACTTTTTTGAAATACAAAAGGATATCTAGCATAGTTTTAGAGAAGATATCTATATGCTTGTGTTGATGGTGGACACCATTTGCACATGTTTATATTTTGATACCCATAATGAAAATAGGATAGTATGTGTATTTCACTATGATTAAAAAGTATATTTTCATTTGGGATATTATTCAAAATTTCATATTTATATAGGTAAACAAGGATCCACTATTTTACCAGAGTCTTATCATGTAGGAATTTTTCAAATCAAATCTCATCAAATTATTGTATGAATGTTGTACATCCCCACATTTTTAACCCATGTCCTTTCCATTGAACGTGTACCTCTTTGTTTTGTTTTGTCCCCTTTGTTATGATTTAAATCCACTCATCTCAAACTCTACATGGATTTATTTTTTATTTGTGTCCAACCCTTCTAACCTTGCCAACATGATTATACAACATCTTCCAACAACACAATCTACTACTTGGTTGCTTGACTATTGTGACAAATCCTAGCTAAAAGGGAGATGTTTGGTCATCTGGCTTCTAATTCTCCTTAAATTTCATACATGGTCCTCCATGTTCTATCTTGGAACTACTATGTGGAAATTGATATCCATCATTGATATGGTATGACACATCACCCTTATTCCATATGGGACTTGTTATAGCCAACTATTCATTGTTGATGCTAAGAGTCGGGAACTTGTGGTCAACATCCAAGATTTTTTCATATTCAACTTTTGCATTGACTTGGCTTCTTATTCATGATATTGACTTTGGGTTAATTTATTAACACTTAGAATTCTTCTTCCATACTCCATTCCTCATTTTACAAATCTCATCTAAGAAAATCCATTGCTAAGATAACTCACCTCCTTACACTTTCTCCCATCAATTATCGCGATTCCTCTCTCTTTCTCCTAGGACCCTTGCTACTCACTCTTCGTCTTGTGTTTTGCAATAAGCATGCACATGTTTGAGATCCTCCTAACCCCCTTGCCACCCTATTGGCGATCTCTCTTTTTTCACAAACCTTCTAAACAACTTTTACATAGACTTGCACTTGAGGTAGTGTATCTCTAGAATGACGAACATAAGAATGCATATGGTAGATATCCTCCCATACCTCTTACTACCATTCTATCATATTAGTTGGAGATATCTCTTTTTTAACACACCTTATAGAACTTGGGCATAGACATGCACTCGAGGTAGGGCATCTTCAACATGACCAAGATAAGCACAAAAATGTTGAAATTCAATTGTAAAGGAGAAATAGAAGAAGTGAAAGCCAACCAATTTTTAGAATAAGAACTATATTATTTTCACATGCGTAATTAATCCATAGGATCAGATACCAACATAATATAATACACATTTATTGTTCCACTAATCCTTGATGCGTCTCATATTGATACTTCCTTGAAACTAAAACTGCCATCGTGTATAAATGAGGGTGTCTCTAACTTCATGATCATCATGGATAAAGGTCATCTCTATTTAACATTGAGGAAGGAGAAAAAATAAATTCATATATAGATTAAAAGATTATTAAGGTTGTGACTTATGAATATGATTATGGCAGAGAAAGACATTTCCAAGGTATCATTTTTGTCGTGCAATTAGTGCCCCCGTGAAATAGAATGACTCCTTGTCCCAAATCCAAACCATGTATGTCAAGAACGTGTATGAATACTCAAAGTGTTATAGATAGTTTCAATAAGTTCATCAAAAATACACAGTAAGATCTAGTCTTTTATGCACTATAGTATACAAGTATATCTTCATAGTTAGAGCTATTTGTAGGATCATAGACTCAAGAGGGGGTGAATTAATCTATTAAAAAGTTAAATCTAACTTATTATACATCCAAATTTATTCACATATAGTTAAAATAAGAAAGAGAGATGGAGATAGAATGAGCAACCAAAAATTAATACAACCATGTATAGAGATTCTTTCTTGAAATAATATCTCCACCACCAAGTAGTCTCACCTACTTGTATTTATTAACCTTGAAACTACCTTGTATTTTTTTAGAATATAGAAATACCTTGTATTGCCATCTTAAGAAGTTACACTAAGATATATCATATTTTCCAATGAATAACTATCTCCTTTCTTAGGTAAATATCCAACAACCTTATCCAAGGTAACCTACCCTTACAATTTTCCATGTTCTCTACATCCTTCATTTGTCAAGGAAGAGACTTTAATCACCTTGGGACAAAAATATTGAATGAGGTATGATAGAGTTACATGTAGATTATTAGATCTTGATGTAAGTAGTAGCCAAGCACAAGCTCAATGAGGAATTTATGGACTCTTTCTATAAAACCTCAACAACATAGAAGATTATCACTAGGTGAATTTGGAATCTCACTAATTATTCCTATATATAGTTTAGGTTTCCCACTAGAAAATGGAGATAATGATAATGAATTATATCCAGATATGAAGAATTTTATGAAAAACACCAAACTATATATTTTCAGTTTTCACTCCCAAAAATGGCTAGTTGAGAACTCAAAATAAGATTCAATTGTATGCCAATCAGTTAGTTCTATATTGGGAAAAACCAGTCAACAACTATACATTACTACTAACATGGTCGATTGGTTTTCTTAAGGAGAAAATGAGTCAACAAAGGTTTTAGTGAGGAAACTCACGTATCATTTAGTTTTTTTAAGGGAAAACCAATCAGAGATGGCTTGAGTGTGTGATTTATTTGAAAGTTCAACTGGTTTTTAGGTCATAAATCAACCAACCACACTTACTAAGAAAATCTTCTTTGTTTGTTGACTATTTTTTCCTTGAATAAAATTATTCAATGACAAGTGATTTCCAATACATATGATATCTTTGTTGTTGGATTACCTTATAAATAAATTCATTTTTTACGATATCCCTATATACTAATTTTGGATATTTACACTTGATTTTTATTGGGAAAACATGACCAATTCAAAGTCAAATTAGTGGATGTGTCAATACATCAATGTCATGGTCATCTCAATTTTACAAAATTGATATTGATAGAGGCATTACATTCAAAAAATGAATTACAACAAGAATCTAAATGTGACACCAATCATTTTTAATCAAATGGAAACATATTAAACAGATTCATCAAACATAACTAGATGTAAACAGATCATTGTCAAAATATTAGATTAGCCATTTTAGCTTAGGCCAAATTTGTCAATACTTCTAGACACATTTCTCACCTCCCACATCTCTGAATAGAGATGTTCCTTACCAATTATATATCCATATGTCATCTCTTCCATGTCACAAATGAGGGTAAGAAATCACTAATGATAAAACATGACTGAGCACCAATACTATCAAAAATTATTTCAATACCTTTTCCTCATATCTTGATGTTACAAGTCATAAGGTCTTAAGTACAAGAAAACCCTCTTTCTTTTGTGAAATTGTTCAACTTATGAACCATGTTATATAAACATAAACAACTTTATAAAGGCTTTTGTTCTTATCGCATCATCCTCACTAAAGGATATAACTTCTTAATAATATCTTGTAACATGGCATTAACACTACCATTTAGTGTATAAAATTATAAGTCAATAATGAAATGCTTATTTTATGAATTCCTTCAGAGTTCTCAATTCATGTCTAAGAATATGAAGTTAAAGAAATATATTTGAAACTAACTATAAAATGCAAATTATTCATTAGATATCCAATTTCTTATATGAAAATACCTTAATATGCGAATGATAAAGCCCAAAACCCTAGATAAGTCATATATCCTTCATGTTACTCTGAGTTCCATCATTTCTTCAAATATAAGGACCTAATGGAGTTTCCTCATTTTATGGTTTAGGAAGGATCCCAACACTATAACTAAGTGATGTCCCCAATTTTTTTCCTCTAGCCACCAAGGGAAAATTTATAGAACTAGTGGTAAATGTGTTTACTCAAAATGAAATGTTGAAATAATTCCTTTAATACCAAAGATTTGATTACTAAGATGTTTCTTCTTTTGATAGTGTTGATTAGAAAAACTCTTTCATAGTGGTATGATTTATCTAAGATTGAGAACACTTCTCCCACTTATGCTATACCTCAATATCTAGTAAAGGAATAACTCTTGGTATTTGCACCTCTCATGACTCCCTAAATAGGTTATAGATCTAAGATTTACTAATCATATGACCAGTAAACTAATTGTTTCCTTCATTACTACCCTATTACAACTAGTGATAAAGTCAGAGCGTATAACAATTCCCAAACTACTAGTATGGGAAAGATTTAATCTACATGACATAGGATTTCCCTTTGTATAGACTATAACATACTAATTATTTCATTGGAACTTTCTTCAGACAACAATATTAGTTAGAAGATGATTCTCTTTTCCTATTTTTATCAAAAAATTTCCATCATTTCCAAATTGTAAATGAAAAATATAGTTGGAAATTATTATAAAGTTGGAAAACTCTTGTAACATACCAAAATCTAACTTCTTAGTATATGTAATGATAATATCATGAATCAAAAGTCAATATGATTAGTTCTTGGAAAATCACCCAATGATATACATTGTATACATGGTTATACCTCGATTGACACTAATGATCCTAAAAATTATAGAAAAATGTAACCTAGAGATAAACCCTGACTCCATATACATATGGCTTGAACATACCTTAGATATTTAGATCGGAGTGATGTATATTATGGATCTCTAAAATTAACCTTTGGATTCAGAAGATGTGACATGAAGTGAATACCTTAGCATATCTTTATAAACTCCTAGTTGGATATAATGCACTAATATGACATAACATGTAAGGTTGAGTTCATAATGAGTACAATAATTGTCACACCCTTCATTAGTATACATCTATTGGCTTGAAAGGGTTAATAATTGATAAGATGAGTGAAATCATGCATAACTAACCAATGTGGGAATCTAAAGCATCAAAAATGTACTAATTAAATGTTTTAGGGATTGAAAATGTTTAATATTTCCCAACCTAAGTTAATGATTGAGATTAATGGACTTAATGCATTAACTAAGTTGAATATTATATTTTTTGCAGGATATTTTTACTAAGGGTCTTTTCATGATAATATGATGTTGTTATGAGTTTAAATCCTTGATATTGAGATTTATGGCATTGTAAAATGATAATATAATATAGATAAACCTTAAATTGGTTGAAACTCATAAACGATAATATCAATAATTTAAAGTGCAAAATTGGATTCTACATGATCAAATAGGCTGTGTTTCAAATTTTAGTTAAATTGGATAATGTTTAGGGGTTTAGTTTGATAGGAGAGGATAATACATCATTTCATAAAAAGGTAACTAGGGATAAAGTCTTGGGGACTTAAATCTTGATAATCACCAAATAGTCATGAATGTCATGCACCTACAATCAGTGACTTATGCAGACTCCAATGTGAGTCACAGGATCTACATCTAATGGATAGCAGTGTCATCTTTGACCCCAATCTAGAGTCATTTGACCCTTAAACTATGTAATAGTTCTTCCCTAGTTATATTATTCCTCTCTCAGACTCCTTATGATTAGGAATCTTCCTTAATTGCATTCCTCAAAATATAACAAACTCAAGGGTCCTAAATTTATCTAGAATAGCTAGTCAATAGAGTTCTAACAAACTCTGGGTTCCTTGCATCCCCTCATTTTCCTCCTCCACTGGGAATCCTAGCCATCCTAAACATCTCACCTATAAGTAACACTAATATAACATCTACATATATCCTAGAAGATGGTCCAACACCTCGTGTTCCCTCTATCTTACTTGGAGCCTGCTTCCCTACATGGTTTGTTCATAGTGGAGATCCAAGGTCTGACAGAGGATCGCTAACCTTGAGGTATTTAAAAAATAGTTGAAAATTCCTCCTTGGACCCTATGAATCATCTTATACCATTCACCCTTTGCAATTTGAGGTATATTCTTATTTCCCTATTTTGATCTTTTTCATCATGGGTTGGCAAAGGGTTGGGTTAATCGTGTTTTTGATTTGTCATGTTGCTTATTTTACTGACTACTATCTTATGTTTGTTTTGCATTTCATTTCTGACTGTAGTGGTGGTGTGATATCCCCTTGGCTGGGTTATGTGCTCCTCCTTTAAGCCAATAATGGAGGAGAGAATGGGTTGAGTTCCAAGATTCTACTTGGGTTCAATAGATCTAAACAAGAAGAAGAGGATTGATGTTATTGACTGATATTGGTCATTTCTTCTTCTAATGTTGTCACTATTTTCATGGGAATTTTTGTCTTTTCTGCTCTAAATATAATAATTATAAACCATGTGTATATGAATCATTCTACCCTGTCACGCATATAGTTGGGATGCATGATGCAACGGGATTAAGGTCATACTAAAATAGTTGTTCTTTTTCTTTTTCCAGTGAATGTACTAAACTTTGAAAATTCATAAGAATTAACCTGTAGATTATAAAAATATTCTAAAATAGGTTCTAACTCCTAAAATTGAGCCTTATTTCTTGGTATGGCTTTTAGGGGGGTGAATTGTCCTTTTGTGAAGTCGATTTCTAGGGTGTCAATATTAAATATGAAATCGTTATTAGTAATCCTAAAATCTACCCAAATTGTTTTGTTAGGTCTTTGGGACTCTAAAATTGGGGATTAGGTCTTATAGGTGTCAATCAATATACCCATCAAGGTATGTTGCTAAACCCTTATTTGATTGGGCAATTATTTTGTCACTATAAACTTATATTTCCATTGATGAGGCTAATCTCTTAAAATTAGATGTATGCTCCTTGAATTTTTTTGACAAATATCATTTATTTATTTCTTTATTTTGACATTTATATTGCAAATATGTATATTGTCTCTTTAATCACTACAATGATTGAACATGTTATCGTTGATACTTGAATCATGACTTAATTGAACTGAATCTTGCCTTCTATATTTATTAAGAATGTTAGATCTATTTGACTAGTTGTATTTAGTTTAGTGGTACATTATGGGTTTGGATCCCATTGTACAACTTTATGTGTATGGGTGATGGTGCTTTCACCTAGACCCAGGTTCTCTTACCTATATTATACGCATTATACAGAGGATTGGTGTGCTCTAACTTCCTTCCTAGGATCAAAATGTGGAAGCGTTATTCCCTACATCTAGGTAGACCATTCAAGCTAAAATCAGCTTGTAAACTAAATATTTGTGGTTTGATAGGAAAGGATTATTATTTTGATTACATATTATTTCTTTTAGAGCATCATAACTCTTGAACTTATACATTTTTATGTGACTTATCTCTTACTTTCATTCCTTCTTTTGAAAGGGAACAACTATTTTATTTGACCTTAATCTTGTTGCCCAATGTTAATCTATACCACATACCTATTTGTATTGATAAGCTTCTCTGTTTTCTTCTTAGGTGCAGGTACTCTAGGAGAGGAGAATTAGGAGGAGACAGCTTCACATTCATGGACTCTTGGGATAGCTTGAAATAGCTAAGATGTCCTATGCAACTGGTCCTCGTAGATTAGTTTTAACTATAACTTCCTTTTTGTAATGTCACCCATATGAGTGAGGAAATAATGCAATGAAAATAATGTTGTGATAGTTTAATTTCTGATGTTATAAACCCAATATGATTTATGTATCATACTTTTGAGAAATGAACATACATTCCATCCATCACACTTATTGGTGTGTTTGGATGGAAATGAGTTTTGTTCCTCAATAAGTAATGAGTGGATACTCATTACATCTTTACTATGTACACTGAACAATATTGTTGCAATATATGTAAAATGGAACATGAGTAATGATGAAAAAGGGGATGATATTGTTCACTCTCAACATAGGGAAGATGAGTGATTATGAACAAAGGGATGTCCTTGTTTTGTCTCAACATAGGATGAGTAATGATGAACAAAGGGATGGTTGTGTTTCTTCTCAACATAAACTTGGAAATATAAATTTTATGCATCTTGAATTACACTTTTTTACTTTGTTTATCCTATCAATGCACATGTAGAAAATTGGGAGATATTACAAATTATTCATCCACAACTACTACCTCCCAATTTCTTAATAACAACATAGAAGTAAGAATTTTATATTGTAGTAACCTAATTTCATCTTAGCTAGCTAACTAGGGTTCGCTTAGATGATTACATTCTTTGCTTGATTAATCTTTATTTTTCCTAATGAATATTTGAGTTTAAATAATACGTGTAGAACTTTCTGTGACATTCTAAACATGCTTGATTGCTAATTATTAGCATTTGGCAAGTGAAAATCATAAGCTTAATTTTTTTTTATATTTAATGTGATTTCAATATCAAATGTAGATATATTTTCTTCTTATTCATTCCATATTTAGATATAGTTGGGGGTTTAAAGAAATCCTATCATAATAGTAATAACCCAATGGATCTAAAATCACTAGTTAATATAAAACTATAGCAATTAATCAAAAATCCCAAAAAATAGTTACAAGTATAATAGTGTAGTAAATGATTTTTTAATTATTTTTATATAGCCTATTTTACTTCAAATATTGGATTTATATTGGATAACTCATTTGTATAGTCAATTTCTATGTTATCCTAAATGGGAAAGTATTTGTACATGTTGATCAGCCAAGTTTCTCGAGGGGGAAATTAATCAACCTATTTTATAAATTGTAATATAGAAGTTTGGTATTTGATTTGTAGTAATTTATGGCGAGTCCAACTTCTCTAAAATTTTAATTGTATCTTGGAAAATACATTTAAGAAATATATCAGTTTTTCATAATTGTTGGAGATGGTTTTAGGATGAACGTATTATTGCACTGATCGAGTTTTTGTGTAAGAAATTTAGTGGATGACACATGCTTCTGAAATAAAAAATGCAGTTGTAGGTCTTGTTTGTAACCATTAGAAGAATCCAAAATGATCTATGCCAATTACCTTACAGCCACACACCTCTTAAAATTCATGTATCCACTCAGATCTTAGAATTGAGATAAAGAAGAGAGTTCTAGGGTTTTGAATAAGTTGGATCTAGAGAGAAGAATTATGGTAGTTGCTTGCAAAAGCTAATGAAATCAAGTAAGTTTATGAAACCTAGTTAGAATTTAGTGGTGTTTTCTCTCCTATATTTGATTACATCCTACCATGATTTGAATTGAAAAGATATCAAATCACCCTATTTTCTCTTTCTTTCTTTCTTTCTTTCTTTCTTTCTAATTCTCCATTTTCTAGGGTTCTGGATTTGAAAGTAGAAATAAGATGAATCAATTGTCGGGGCTTGGAAAGAATTCTAGTGCTTGAGAGAAACTTTTGAGGTGAGGATACCTAAGGTGAGTGGTTACCTTCATTTTAAGTTATTTAATCATGTTGAGTGCTTAATCATATTTGACCAATAATTGAAAATATAATTACTTGTATTTCTAAATTGTTTGAAAATTTATTAGGAAAATCTTGGGAATCAGGATAACTCTTAGTTTAAACTCATTACTAATAAAATATATTCATTTAGTTCGTGGTATCTTAATATTTGTTGAACGGGTAAAGGATATGGTTTTATGTCAACATTTCTTGAACTACCCTAAATCGATAAAATGATTATGAATTTAACATAATTTAGTAGTTTGGACTGAAACACCATTGGTCAGATGTGATTCCTTAGTTTCTATTATTTGAAATCTTGGTGAATTAAAGCTTATATTGTGTATGAGAGTCATTGTACATGATTTCAAATGGATATATTGATGTGCACATTTTATATATACTTTTTGTCCACTTTCGTACATAAATTTACTCCATTTTGCTCTCCATTTGGCCTCTAATCATACTTAATTTGTCACCATTTTAGCTATTTTACTCATCTCGTGTTTGTGATCACGGGTACATGATTTTGATGAAGGAACAGGGTCAATCCAACCAAAACCCAACCTTAGTTGGATCCCTAAAGAGTTTTAATGCTTGGTAGATGGATTTGAAGAAATTGAAGAAGACACAGGGTGTGCTATTAAAGACACAGTGCGTAATATTACAAAGACCTACATTCCCAATTGTAGATAAAAAGACACAACGTGTTGTTACTGAAACATGTCATGTCCACGTGTTCAAAATCCATGCTTCAAGGTTCTGGAAACTCACTCAGTGTGTGTTTATTCAGACACACTATGTGACATTTGCTTAAATTGACTTTAGGTTTCAGCTACACAGCATGTCGTGTACCCTTCATGGAGGCACTTTTTCTCAGCAGTTACACGCTAGGACACAATGTGTCTTTCTCAGAACATGTTGTGTCTTTGTTAGTTTCTATAAAATTTGAAAAGAATCGATCCTAGTTTTTAATAAGAGAATAGTCATATGGGGAAAATATATCTTGTCATTTGAAACACTCTATGATCAAAGAGAAAGCCAAATAAAAAGGAGGGCGATTTTAGAGGAGAAGGATAGACTTCTTGGGAAATAGCCTCCATTCTTCACCATTTCTTCTTCAAAGAGTGTAGAATAGCTCTTCTACTCTGACTGGGATTCTCAGGAGAGAAAGCAGTCTGAGTAGCAGTGGCTACAAGGGTGGATTTTATCCTCAAGCCATAGTTTTAAATCTTTTTACTTCACTCTTTGATTTCATTTGTTTCTCCTCTCTCTAATCATGGAAAACTTTACATTTTGTGTTGTGCACCTGTGTTTCTTCATCATGTACGAGTAGAACCCTTTTCTTGAGCATGGGAGAGTAGATCTCATGCTATTACTCATGTGAATTAGGATATCTTAACTAATGTTAGTTAATTTTCTTCTCTAAGAGTTTCTACGGTAATAATTTGCATGTATGTTTTCTTGACCACCAAATCTACATATTAACAAAGATAGTGATCACTTGGCATCATGATAGTTTTGGCTGACATGGTCATGTCAAGGTCTTCTTGGTACAATTTTGCTAGCCAGCACACCCATGTTATATGGATTCTTGGACATGCTTCTTCCCTATGCATTTGTCATTTATAGCACAACTGTTTTGTTACACTAGGTTGTGTCCAGGACCTTCTTGTGTACTTTGATCTTGAATTTGATTATATTTGATGTTTATTACTTTATCTCAATCCTTGATGACTTAGGTAGGTTGGGAAAGTTCTTGGGAACTCTTTAGGATCCTCTAAAGGTGAAGAAACCGTAGGATCCTACTCCTTTTATCCCTTTCATTCAAAGCATGGTTTAAGTACCATAAAACATGCAAAGAACATGTATAAGTGCATCTGACTATAAGACCATTTATTTGGGGAATAAGATGCACTCTAACATGACTAGATATAATTAAAGAGAAAATATCACAAAATGAAGCCCAAAACTAAGGGTTGCATCACATGTCATTGCCACACTCTTGGTAATACTTTTTATTTTGATGTATCAAATCCTCTAACATGGAAAATACATATCTAACTCTGGGTCCAATTCCTCAGCCTATGTCATTGTCACTATATCTTACATTGTAGACCCTGAGATAAACTAATTACCATCCACCTTAGTGATCACTATCTTTGTTTGCTCTGAATAACTCTCTTCTTGCACTTTTGACATCTCAACTATTTGTAAAGTTGTGTTGCTAATTGATCCCTTTACGGCAATAACCTTCTACCATCATCTTGTTGGTCAGCTAGCATTTTCTCAAGGGCGTAGTGCTATTAGTGATTATTATAGTATGGATATTCACTGTAACCCCAAAGTATTGTTGATTGAAGTCTACCTCATTAGAATACTCATTCACATAGCATGGATCCTCATAGCATTCACCAAACGTTGATGATTGTAGTTTGCTTCATATTCACAATAAAGGAGCTTAGAATTATCCTCAATAGTGATCCTATAACCACTCTAACTAGTCTGGATTCTTGAAAGAGTTAGAGAAATTGATTATCATGCTAAAAAATAAATAGAGACAAAAGAATGTAAATATGATTTTTTAATAATAAAATACATTATCAAAATATATAATAACAATTAAAAGTTCTAAAAACACTTAAATAAACTATAAAACCAAATTAAAAATTACAACAACAAAATAAGAAAGAAAATTATTAACTTTATCTCAATAAACTGAAAATCCAAAGGGTCATGGTGTCCCCTGCCTTGGTGACATAATTCGATGTGGATATTTGTGTACCACAAAACTCACTAAAAATAAAAATCCCTAGTTTTATATAAACTAATAATTATGACAAATGTCACCTGCAAGTAGACAACTCTTGTCATTGTATATTTATGGTTGAAACCTTAAAAGACAACTTTTAAAGAACATATTAGAATTTTGCCTGATTAAGATAAAGTGATAATAAGTATACTTTGATTGATGGTTTGCTTGATTAACTAACTTACCTAGGAAAGAAAGTAAATCAAACTAAGTGGGAAATGATTTTTTATTTTATGATAAAATAACCAGGGTGATGGGTTTCATCATCACTACTAGAATTCACTCTTCCATTGCATCGACACAAACATAGAAAATCAACCATTGAGATTGTGTATGATTCAATCCTTTCAGAATGAGAATTATAGACTTTTAGATATCAATCTAGGCTTTTCATCGTGTTGTCTAGAGATCGTATATCCATCACTTTCAAAATAATGTGTCTGAAGTTCTTATTAAGGGATTACTAGAACAAAGCAATACCCTGGACTCTGGCCTCAAATTTCTTGTTAACTGTTGTTTGATAAACAAAAGAATACATTGTCCAAATGGTATTGAAAAATAAGAAGAGTTTATTCATAGTAAAATGAATCCATATAAATGAAGACGTAATTAACAACACCAACCATAGGTAGTAGGGATACTCCCCATACCCCTAGTAGATCAACTACTCACTACTCATGTAATATACAAGAAAAAAGAGATAAAGACATGCTCACAGAGAAAATAGTATAATGGAGAGTAAGATCTTTGGGGTGTTTCACCACTGATTAAATATTGGCTAATGTCTTTAGTCACGTCTCCAGTAGAGCACTTCTTCACTAACGTCAAGTCATTAGCTCTCCTTGATGATATCTAGGGTTAATGATGGGAGGATATAGGCCATGAACCATTGACCTAGACATCCTCATGTGCTTTTGTATTAGCCCATGACTTATGCTAATATCAAATAATATGAAGCCCTAGACATATAGAGTGTTAAGGGTTAATCTTTTAACCCATGAATGAGTCAGTTGCTATAGATTTGCAATGCTACTGGTGATGAGTTGGTCAACTAGGTTAATTGACTGATCTATTCACTTTTAGGTCTATCAACTGAAGAATTTTCTAGTATGTTGAGTAGCAAGTGAGTTGGTAAGGAAATGTCAGGCTAGTACAGAAAAAAGGCAAAATCATAGAATCATCTCATTAGTGCCAATATAGGACTCGATACCAGTGAGAAGCCTAGATGCTACCACAAACAGTTAGCTAGGTGGCTTCAATAAGAAGAGTGAAAGAGCATAGTACAATCTCAATGCCACTAACATTCGACTCAGTGGCATTGGGGTATCCCTACCTAAGTCAAGCAAAAAGCCAACTCAGTGGAACTAACATTTTCCCGATGGTTGTGAGTAACCAAGACAACATCATGTGGTTGTTGGATCAGTGTGTTTTAGCCTCTTTGTTCAAAACCTAAGAGGATGGTTGACAAGAGGGAATTAGCCATTTTACAGGAGACTTGAGATAGAGAAGGTGGAGATGTATGGAAGTGGAGAAAATATCATGATATAACCTCTAAGGAGTATTTCGATAGCCAAAATGATATCAGATTGCTACAATCTTCAGATGGGATCATCCTCACACCTATCTACAAGGGTTTCTTCCCCTCTTTATGTTATTCTATTTCTTTGAACCTTCCTTTAATCTCAAGTTCAGTATGAGGCGCTAAACCCCCTATTCTTTAGGACCCAGGAGTATCCCATTGTTGACTTTATGGATGATTATCTTTATTTAATTATATATTTATTTGCTTTGGGTTTTGATAATGTAAGTTAAATTATTTGTCTTATTTGTTCTTGATTATTGTGAGTATGTGTTACATTGTCAACTATGGTGAAAGTGGGATTAATAATTTGAGAATCCAATATCAACATAATCAATCATGCACTATGACAGTAGTCTAACCATTATGAGGTTGGTTATCCTTAGAAAGATCTTATATTTCATTTTCTATATTAACACTACAAAAGTGGGTTAGTAATTAGGCCAAATAGTGTACTACAATGCAAGAATGCATAATACAAGCTACAGATGCCTAATCCAAATAAGAAAAGATAATTTATGTTAATTTAAAAGAACTGGTGCATAAATTTCACTATTGTGAAACTGGCATCTAAATATCTAATTAGATCTTCAGACCATTTTAATATTTTGTTATTTACTTTCAGGCCTTAGTTTAATATACCCAGTAAACTCATTTCTTAGTTCTAACTAATATGTTTTAGTTAGTAGCTTTCCCAATTCTCTAAGATTGAAAATGTGGGCCTCTTTGAGTCCCTTACTACTCTGACACATACACGTGTGTATTACACGCACATTTAAGTCGTGTCATCTTTTCATGGTGAGACAATGACTTATCTCTTCTTGTTTCATCAACCTACAAATAAAACATAAAAACACATTAAACTAATAATAAATTGCATAAACTAGTAAAAAGATTAAAAAATGTAAAATGCAATATAAACATGAAAAACAAAATATACTATGCACGTAAAACATGATCGCTAGACTTCATCAGTTGCCTTTTTGGTCCTATGTCGCTAGGTGTCATACCTTGCCAATGGAGGTTAGGAGGTCATATTTATAGTGATTGGGGTTATCTAGGTCTAGGGTTCAAGAGGGAAGCCTCAAAGGTGGCGGGAGAGGTAGGGGTGCACATTAAATATGTAACATATATATAGAGTATTCCATGCATGTTTGGAATGTGGTTTGGCTAACACACTCAATGTGGGGAGTATGGGGCACATGTCAATCATCTCCTTAATTCTAGATCCTTCCACACATGTTTTGGATGTGGTTTGGATGACCTAGTCAAAGTGGGAAGTGTAGGAGCGTGAGGTGCATGACTGTTGTAGGTTCCCCCATTATGGGGCCTTCCAAGCACAAAACAGAGTGTCTAGAGGGCCCAATGCATGTGTGTAAGGTGGGCATGAAGTGTGTGGAAACCTTGCCTATTTTCTGCCACTATGAGCACATTAGGTGCACATAATGGACTTGATCAGAAGAGCTTGCTCTAGGTGTTAGGACTAAGTTATGGAACCATATTGAGTCACGGCATCAGTGAGAACATCCAACTAAGGTAGTTCATAGTGGAATTCTTGTGATTTGGACATCCATTATGATAGGTAGCCTACCACTTGTGGGAATTTTAATGTCTTAATTGTATGAAAATGACCTCTATCTATGAGAGAGAAAGTGTTTTTGTTCTTTCATGATTGTCAACCATACAAGTTTTGAATCATATATTCATATTTGATCATGGATCAAGTTTGAATCTGTGTGGTTGGTTGGATATAGTAATTGGTGCATCAAATTATCCTTTATATGTCTTGACATCTCTTGGGACATTACTCACAAATCTAATCTATTTGTATTGATTTCTCTCACTTTAGAGTGACCTTTAGCGCCTTACAGCCAAACTTCAGTGACTATGGTTACGCTTATAGTTCATCACCTGAAACTATTTTGATTTTGATGTTTGTTTACATATCTACTTATGTTTCTTTTTTCATTAGGAATAACACTATCCATGACTTCATTCATTCTACAAGTGGACCCAATGGACTTAATAAGGGAGTCTCAACATATAGAATAGTAATTGTTACTATATTTAATGGTTCCATTCTGTATCCTAATAGTGTAACTCATTTACATATGGTTTTTTCTCATGTGCCACCATCTTCCATATACTTATGCTAATTCTTCAGATGGAAATTCACTTTCTCTTCCGTAGGATATAATTGACTTCATGGAAAATTGGAGGATTGTTGTGGTGTTTTCCTTCCAATTTGAGTTGTCCCAAGATGTTGTGTCATGTAGATATTTTTGTAATTCCTTAGAGGAGGTGAATATAACCTCTCAAAAAATATGTTTCTTGAAAACATTAAATGCAAGCTTTTATTGAAATTGTATGAGTATATTCACATGCAAGAAGAGAACAATCAACCACATTGTACAACATGTTTTAGGTGGTCTAGGACTAAAAAAATTTCATCCACACTTGACAGATTTTGAACCACGAGTCATTGCAATAATGCATGATTTAGATAATAGAGAAAATATTATAGATTTAACTTGCATAAACACATCTCCTTTTCATGGCTTGTGATAGAGCACAATGCAACTTTGTTTTCTAATGATAGTAGTCGGAGAACACCATTATATCCTTTATATTTGTTGACATGGGTGATCATCACTTTCTTCTTTATGTGTTTGAGGGTCAACATTGTTGCAGACATCTCCTCAAGATCATTGCGAGATTATGACTTCATCATCAACAACCCAATTCTAGTTGATAAAAAATTGAGATAGGAAGATGGAATAAAATTTACACATTAGAACAAATTGTGTATGATGAGATGTCTCACAAGTATACATAACCAATAATATGTTGACGATATGCTCAATATGGAAGCAATATAGAATCCACAAAATCACAATATTAATATCTAAAGAAAGACTATCTAAAATTTGATGCTCAAGTGTGTCTACATGTTCTGTTAATAGGAAAACATAAGGTTTGTTCAATATAGTCATTAGAGACTCCATGAATAAAAAGTAGTTGTCATGTTTAGTAAACATTCTTTGCATTGACTTGTTGGGAAACTATAACACATTGTCAACACTATTGTAGACACCTCCCTTAAGATCACTTAGATATCATGAACTCATCATTGAGAACCCACTCCTAGTTCATAACATAGAGAAATGAGATGGGAAGATGAAATACAATTAACACATTACAATAAATTGTGTAGGGTGAGATGTCTCACAAGTATATAGCCAAGATTATGCTGAGGATATGCTCTACATGAAAGGAATAAAAAAATTCAAAATCACGATATTAATATCTAAAGAAATGCTATCTCAAGTTGATACTCAAGTGTGCCTATTGGGTCTTAGAGAGTATATGTTAATAGGAAAACATGTGATTTTCTCAAAATAGTCATTAGAGACTCTATGAGTAAAAGGTTTTTGTCATTTTTAGTAGAACTTTCTTTGCAATGACTAGTTGCAAAACTATTACACATTGTCACTCGAAGTATAAGTTTGACCAACCCTAATTCAGTTGAGCTCTAATATCAACTAAAGTTCTATATATGAAGCATCCAAATTCCTAAAAATTATATTCTCATTTGAACATTTTGGTCATATGTGTCTTTATTGAAGTGATAGTGTGATGGAAATTTACTATATCAAAAACTATTTACATTATCAATTAATTCAGTAGATCTTTCTTGGTTGAACTTAAATTTCAAGCAACCAAAGTCATGATTGAATTTACATTCCTACCAACCAAGGTCTTTCCAGTCAATTTATCAATTATGTGAGTTAGGCTCTAATTGTTGTTTCAATAATGTTTTTAATATGGATTGATACCTACAAATAATATATATATATATATATATATAAATATATATATATATATATGTGCATATTCTTGTGAGAAGATGAACCCAACTTAGTTAGTTGATGTATTTTTATTATGTAGTTGTAGGTAACATATTTGGTGAAGGCAAGAAAAGTAGCACGTTCAAGACAAATTTATTAGGGTGGGATCTTGGAGTGTTTACTTTCTGATGTGCCATCATTCAACATCATAGATACCATCATTAGAAGAAAAATCAATATAGATTTATTGAAAGAAACCAAATGCATTGAGGAACGATGGAGAGAGATTGGAGACATAAGGTATAAAACGTTATGCATATGTATGGAAAATGTAGAAATTGTATGGGAATTATTGTTGGTAAAATGTTCAAGGTTGTTGTTCATATCGTAAAGATAGTTATTGATCTTACTCTTGTGGAAAATATTTTGCTTATCCCCCCACCAAGTTGACCGTACTGAGCAAGCTGAGAAGGAATTATGAGATACCATGGATGCAAGGAATATGAATAGAGTAGAAGATCATTATTGCAAGTGATCTAGAAGGCCATCTGGAAAATCACATTTTTGGTTATTATAGAGTGATATTGGTAATGGTATACAAAATAAAGAAGGATATATGATACTATACTTAATAGTTGCTTGCAATTTTGTAAAACACCCATTTTAAAAATGTGATTCTCATAGTATTACTTTGAAAGTGGGAAGAACAGTAGCCAAATTGATTACTTACATACATGTGTGTGGATCTAAAAGTATGGAAGGATTGTAAAATGACCCTTGGTGAAGAAATCACCACTCACATAAGTTTGTGGTTGTGTATATTAACATGAAGACAACAAAATTAGACAAATCAAAAACCAATATAGAACAGATAAGTGGTGAAACATTAAAACAGAAAAGAAATTAACATTTCTATTAGAATCTTGTTATAGTGATGACTTGGAACTTAAATGTTGATAGTAACACTATGCTCCATAATATGAGATAATGCATAACAAAAATTACTAAAGAGCACTTGAGGGGAAATGGGTATGGGCCACTACCAAAAAGAGAATTGTGGTGAAATGATTAAGTACAGAAGGTTGTTTAACTCAAAATCAATATAAATAGGATCTTCCCTGAATCACAAGATAATGCAAATTTTCAAAGATATAAGATAGATAATAAAGAAGATAAGAAAGTAGCTCTAGGGGCTAGATTTAGATATTTAGAAGGGCTCTAAAAATTTGTCACTGGCTAAGGGTAAAAATATATACATAAAATAGATCAGATGAGAAAAAGTAAACTAAGAGATGAGTTAAATATAGTTAATAACAAATGGATATGGTATAATATTGGTAACGAATGATGTTTGTAAGAACCAATGGAAGCTTTTCATGGGATATACTTTGATTGATGTAAAGGATTTGTGTTACATGAATATAAGAGGTATCACTTACACATGATAATATTCATTGTCCAAGGTCAAGAATTCTTAAAAAGAAATATAAAAGGCATGTAGGCCAGAAAAAATTCCAAAGTATGGAAGAGCATGGGGATGAAGTAGATATGTGGTTGAGAACTTTCCTTAATAATATTATGAAGACTTAGATACTGACATATGAGTGCAAAAATAGTACCAAAGTACCCATATACAAGAATTACCAAGATGTCTACAAAATACAAAGGGATAAAGTTTAGGAATCATACTATGAAGCTATGGGAAAGGACAATTAAGAGAAGGATAAAATATATAATTCATATTTTAGACAATCCGTTTGGTTTCATGCATAGAAGATCCAAAAGAGTTGCATATTTTTGTATTATGAAGCTTTATTGATAAGTACAAAACAATAGATCTTCACACTATTTTATTGATTTGGAAAGAAGAAGAAAAAGATTGAGTACCTAGGGAATTGGTTTGGAAAACTTTGGAGAAAAAAATGTTTCTAATCCAATGCATTTACTTGATTATGGACAAGTATGATAGTTTAAGTGCAAGTGTTAGCACTCTTTGAGGAGAAATAATAAGATGTCACTTCTATGGTACATCAGGGATTTGCATTGAGCTCATATCTATTTGTCCTTGATATGGATAAATTTATAAAGTAGTTTCCATGGCAATATTTTGTGGTACATGTTATTTATTGATGATCTTGTGTTAGTTGATGAAACTAAAGAAGGATTTGAGGAAATAAATGAAATATTGGATAATAAAGTTGAATTGTGGTCAAAATGTGTTGAAAATTTTAAGATAAATACAATATAAACATAGTATATGTGTTACAATTTCAACCAGACTATAGATCTGAATGGTGGGACAAGTTGGATGGAATCAATGTACCAAAATGTGATAAGTTTCATTAGTGGGTTGTTTTATTCAAAGGAATGGGAATGTTAAGAATTATGTTTGTTACATAATTATGGAAGGATGGTTGGAATGGAGAAGTGAAGCTAAAGTAGTATGTGATGGAAAGATCACCCACAATAAAAAGTAAGTTTTATAAAACATATATACGACCAGCCATGCTAGATAAGAGTGAATGTTGGAAAATGAAGAGTCAGGGTCTCACCAAGATGAATGTCATTGAAATGTGTATGATGTGATGTATATGTGTGATACAAGGAAATATTTCTTGAGATTGACCATATCAGGTACAAAGAGGGGGTGGTGAGTATTAAGGAAAATTTGTGTGAGGGTCACATAAGATGGCATGGACATGTGCATCACAAATTAAAAAAATGTGTCTATCTAAGTAAACACTATTGATTCAATCATAGCTAAAATAAGAAGATGTGGGCCTAAATTGACTTGATAAGATCTTGTGAGGAGAGATTTTGAATATTTATATATTGGTAGAATATGGCACATAAGATGAATGACTAGAAAAGCAGGATCCATATGCCAACCCCACATGGTTAGATTAGAGGAACCATGTAGCTGACCTGAAAAGGTTTTCTTTATGGCTTGATACTTATTTAAATCCAAACTATGATGTAAAGATGACAAGATTCTTAGTTAGGTTTTGGGCGAGTCAAGACCCAAGTTTGGGTTTCTTTAAACAAAAATGAATTAATTAACCTAAAATATTAATAAAAATAACCATGATAGTGTTTGATGATAATAATAAATTGTTTTATTTTCTAAAATTTTGAATGAATAGAAAAAATATATAAGTTATGTGCATTAGAATCAGTTTTAGACAAGTATACTTCTAGAACCAACCAAAATAAATGTAATCAATAGTAATTTATAATATGGGAGTTACTAGAAAAAATCAACCAACCTAAGCTGATTTTCTTTACATGTTTGTATTGCCATATATAACTTCAATTCAAAATCCTAATCGGCCGCACTTTTTGGAGAAATTAAACAAGTAGTATTGAAGGACTTGTATATATCTTTTAATTACATATAATAGCTTATAATTACCACCTATGACCACTAAGAACCTGTGTACACTATGAACATATGTAGATCTCAATTCTGAGAAGAGATTGGGAGACATGACGTGAGTTTCTTTAATGGACTCACTTTGATCCAAAACTAGGGTTTTTAATCTAATTTGGGTTTTTTTGTTATTTATGAATATATCCTTCTATATTTATTTATTTTATCTAGTTAGTTGTTCTTATGTAACATTATCTTAAATCACAATTCAAGGTCTCATACATGTCTCTCTTTCCTCAATTCTTCATGTTGTGACCTATTTGGGTATGAATATATGGTTTTTGTTGTAATATTGAAATTTGGTTCTTTTGAAAGAAATCTCAAAACAACTTTAGATTGCAGCTACTTTTCCATTATGAATGTGGTTAATTCCTATTTTTTATGTTTTAATGTCATTATACCAAGATTTAGGTCATTAAACCCCATTATGAAAATGACAAGAATATATATTCTAATGAGTGAATTTTTTTAATCTATTACGACATAATAGATGCAAACTTAATTGCATCAATTTATATTTTACATGACTATATAGTGATCATTTAACTAAATTATGGTAATTTTCGTTAGATTTTGTCCAATTTATGCATTTTATACTAAAATATAAATTATTTAAATAATTTGATCTTATTCGTTCAATCAAATGAAGTTGTATTTGAATAATTTTTAAGTTGTTATTGAGATATCATGATGTAGGTGGGAAATGATTCCCTAGATTGAAATTGGCTAAATTTTGGAGAAAATGGAAAGTTGGGTCTTTTACTATGAATGTCATTTGAGATGCTAACAGTGATGCTTCTAGATTCATTAACTATGTAACAATTTTATAAACGTTTATTTGTTGGTTAATATGTGAATGTGGGCTTCATAACATAGCTTAATGCAAAAAAAATTGATTTCTAATGGACAATGTTTATTAGTTAGTGACCTTGTAAAAAAATTATGTGTGATCCAAAAGATGAGTAATATGGATCAAGGATTAGAGTAAGTCTAATATGATATAGATCAAGGATGCCTAGATTTGTGTAGACCTTCCCTAGTTGTCATATTTTAGGGAAGTGAAATGATTTCTCTTATAGCAGTCTAATGGATAGTGAGAAAATTCTTGTTTGATCAAATAATCAAGTGTAAGGAAACATGGTGGAGTCTATGGGGTCATACATGGGCAAAGACATCTCATATGTTCATCTACACTTTATATGGGTGTAGTTTCTCACATAGTGAGGGGCATCTTCATATCTCTTATTAATTTGTCCATTCATTATTATACTCTAGGGGTTTTGATGTTCGAGGTCAATTGACTTGTAATTTTAAAATAGCATCATTTGTCCATGTTGATAGAGTTTTTTTAGTATGGTCATTGCCCATTTTCCTTTCTCTCCCTATTTTACATACATGACAACCTTGTATGAGTTGCAATGGAGTTGTGGAAGTCTTACAGGTATAAGTATCCCTAAGAACTTATAGTGGTATAATTGGATTCCTCCTTGTAGTCTTAGCTAAGTGATTACTGTAAGGACCCTGACCTACGTTTAGGGTTTACCCTGTTTGTTTTCTTAATCTTGGTGGTTTGATGCTTGCTAATCACCTTTGAGTGGTGATTAGGGTTTTTTTTGTGCCTTGTTGAGAGTTCGAGGGGCTACTTGCAAATAACCCAAGTCTAGGGTTTTGTGTGCAATTTGGCCATCTTGTGAGATGTTTTCCCCTCTTTGCTTCCTCTAGGGTTGAGAGGAAGGCTTGGGCTTGTTGTTTGAGTTTCTTGGGACTTGCTTGAGCTTGTTTGGGCCTTGAGGTGCTTTGTTTGGGCTTGCTTGAGCCTTGTGTCGCCCAAGGAAGAGTGTGTGTTGACCTAGAGGTGGTGTGTCGACCTGGAGTAGTGTGTGTCACCCAGCAGAGCTGCTAGTTGTGTCGCCCATGTTGCTTGGTCCAACCTTGACCATGTTTGGTGGACACTTGGTATGTATCTTTGACAAGTGTCTCTTGCTTTGCTAGTGTGTTGGCTTGAACCCTAGGACAAGTGTCCCTTGGGTGGACGACACTTAGCATTGATCTACCTTGGTTTCTCCTCCCTCTCCTTACATATATGTAGCTCTTTCCCTTGCCTTAGTTTCCTTTGCTCTTTTGGTCTCTCCTCCACCTTGAGTGTACGACACTCCTCCCTCTCTTGCTTGTGTCGGCCGAGACACTCTCGTGGAGTTGTAGTGGTGGTCGATACCCTCTCTTGGATCAGCCTTGGTGGACGACATCCCTTGGAGCTTGAAGTGTATCTTCTTCCTTGGATCTTGGAGCTTAAGGCGGGTTGCATAGATTCTAACCCTAACTCCTTTACCTCTAGCTATGTTCTTGTTGCAGGTTAGTAGCTTAGCTTAGTTCCTTGCTTTTTTACCTTGCTTATGTACCTTTGGTGGCCGATCCCCCTCTAGGGTTTAAGGGTTCCTTTGTGCACCTTGCTTTCTAGGGTTTGAGTATCCTTAAAGTTGGAGGTTGAAGATGACCCTTGTTCTGTGATGGGCGACATAGTGGTGTTCTTTGTGTTGGCCGACATGGTGACCCCTGTTGAGCGATACCCTACCTTGTTTGCATGTGTTGGACAACATCCTCTCTTGTGATGGTGTTGGGCATCATGAGTGTCGTGTGTTGGGCGATAGGATGAGCTAGTATTATGAGTTGGTCGTCATAGTGACCATGTTGGGCGACATGGTCCTTTGTTCTTGTGTTGGGCGAAACCCTCTCCTGACTTGGTGTCGGGCGAGATGAGTACCTCATGTTGGGCGACATGGTGAGCGCTCTTGTGTTGAGTGATAGGTCAAGCTAGTGAGGTGTTGGCCAATGTGGTTGAGTTGGCCGATGGATGTTGTTGGCCGATGCATCTTGTTGTGTTGGTCGATATGGTAAGCATTTTGGGCGATATGGTTGGATGACACCCTCTTCTTTGTGGTGAACGACAGACCTAAGTCTCTTGATGGTTTGTTGGTGTTGACCGATAGGGCTATGCTTGGTGTTGGCCGATATCCCTAATGGCCGATAGCCATGTTAGGCGACAACCTTGGGTGGTAAGGGCCGATAGGGTTGGGTATGTGTCGGCCGACAGGCCTTGATAGGTTTTAGTGAGGGTGGTGATGAGTTATGGTGAAAGTCTTGTGATTCTTTAGTGATGGCCTCATGGGTCATGGAAGTGAATGTTTATGCTCAAACGATTATGATGCCTTGAAAACAATAATAATGTTAATGATAGTAACAATGATGATAATGGTAGTTGCATAATGATAATGATAGTAATGAAGTTGATCATAATAATGAGGGCAATAATGATAGTAATGATATGCATGAAGTAATCCTTGTACTTAATTGTTAAATGAGAATGGTGTTAGTTACACTAAGAGCTTGCTTAATGATATGATAATAATGATGTTAGTGGATGATGACAGTAATGTTAGTAGTAACAATAATACTGGCCCTCTGTATTCCATATGACATCTTACTTGATGTGAACATCTTGATTATTCATATAATCCCAAGATAAGGATAAGTATAGGTATGGCTTGTTAATGATGTGCTTAGTACACTTGATCACCAAATAGTGTAAATGACAAGTATAGTATCTCTAATATCATCTTGTAATCATAAGTATGGTTCTTATGTTAAATCTACGATTATTGTATACCCTAACCATGCAGGTGATGATTAGCCATGAAAAGGCTATGAGACACATGTGATGAGTAACATCACTTGGTAATTACTCTGGTTAGTGAGATGATACGTATAATGTGTTAAGTTCCATGATGATGATGTGAGCCTTGAGAGGCATTGACAGTACATGATAAGGGATTGAGATCCCATGGTATGTGATGATCCTCGAGATGGATCTGGATGGTTGGCAAGAGGCCAAGTGGTAACATGTGATGTGGGATCCTTGTAATGGATCAGGTTGATGTGGTTTCCATAATAAATATAATGTTGTTTACTTTCTATTATGTTTTGCATTTTATACAACTTGATTGAATCCTGCAATCCATCTAAAAGATACTAATTTATCACAGTAAAATATATGATATAGTTTGCCCTGGCCATAGATCCATCATCGTCAGGACTTGGTGATGGTGAAACAAGTTCTCCTACGGGTTAACCTAGAAGCGCATATTGTTGAATATGTGTAGGTTTCTCCTAGCCTGAAAATGAAGAGGTAAGAGTGTAACTTCGGTTACAGACTCAGATACGTATGAAGAGCATGGTGAACAGGCCCATGGCTCAGGATATGTGATGTGAGGAGCATGAATGCGTTCATGGCTCAGAGCACGGTGAACAGGCTTGTGGCTCAGTTTTACTAGCGCCGAGACCTGTACCAAGGCGGGCTAGAGTGAGGGTAGCCTATGGAGCTGACCCTGTGGCTTAGACCACTTCAGCATGTGACTGCGGTCATGCTTGTGTTGTACTCGTGTACTGACCATGAGGTGGGAGGTCGTGGAGTCCGGCTCTTCCATTGACCTTGTATGGCACTGTATTTAGGCTTCACAGCCAAAGGTTGGATTTGAACGGTATGGTTCAAATCCTCAGGGCATAATAATACGTAATACATCCATTTAGTATTTACTGCTTAAGATAAACACGTAACATTGGTTGAGGCTTTGTTTGTGTAATATCTTTGTTATATCTACTGGTTATGTGACAATATGTCTTATCTTGATAAGCAGGTTACGTGACATTATATCTTGTTTTGATAATCATGTTACATAGGGATACATATTATCTTGCTAATCATATTCCTTGAGATATATCTGGTTATATGCTTTTGTATAGCGGGTAAGCTTGTCGGTAAGAATAATCTGTTTTATATAGACTGCTCTTACTATACCTGTTATTAGATATCTGCTGTTATAGTATATCTTGCTGAGGTTCTGTAGTTGCGGTGGAGAGTTATGTTTCCCGCTGGGAAAATTGTTCAATTGTCTCACCCCGCTGGTTTAACCCTTTTTTAGGTGGTCGAGGTAGACGTGGTCATGGTCGTGGTGTTGCGGCCGAGCAGCTTGAGGAGCAGTAGAAGGCAAGCGATGAACATGTTGTTGTTTTGGATGTTTTGTAGTAGAGTCTAGAGTCATCCCTGTACTCTCAGGTCCTTGGCAATGTTTTGACATTGTTTCACGATGAACGATCGATAATGGTTGTATATCCTGCTGTTGGCCGGATGTGGGCCTTTATGTATACGAATAGGTGGCGATCTCATGTGATGGATGAACAGCTGTTTCTGAGATGTGGACACGTATCAGATCTCGTGGATGTATGTATATATATATATATATATATATATATATATATATATATATATATGATATGTTTCTATGCAGGATGAGGACTAAAAAGTAATAGTTTCACAGTTTATCAGTTTTCCGCAATCGGTTTTAATTAACCCGTGTTTTCGATAATCTATGGTTATGGTGATTTCCGCTCATTTTCTCATAACACCTTGTTATCTGCGTGATAATGGGATGTGTTGCCACAAGTTTTGGTATCAGAGCTTTAGGTTCGCTGAGTCTACAGGGATTTAGGACTAGGTTGAGTCTGTTCTTATGAGTTTTCCAGATTTTCTTACAATATCTTCTGCCCTCAGCGGAAGAAAAGCCAAGATGTCTGGAAACCATGAAGAACATGCTCCTGAGCATAGTGATGTTGCATCGGTGGATGGAGTAGATGGACAGGCACATGAAGATCGGGTTCCTGAGGTTCCCCAATTTAACCCAGCCATATTTGAACATCCTGCTTACCAACAGCTTATGGGGCAGTTAATGGCTACGATGAATCTCTTGGTTGAGCGATTACTAGTGCCTCCTCCGCGAGCACAGGTTCCCCATGGAGAAGCATCGGGTATTAGGAAGACCTTTGAGAGGCTTCGCCGAGTTGGAGCTTCGGATTATGCTGGAATGGTTGATCCAGCGGATGCAGATCTGTGGCTGACAAGTCTCGAGAAGGCTTTTTAGATCCTTGACATCCCCGAAGTAGACAAGGTAAAGCATGTTGTCTACCTTCTGAAGGGTAGTGCTGGTCACTGGTGGACCATCGAGGAAGAGAAGCGACCTGGTGAGGTGATCTGTTGGGAAGTGTTTCGACGTGAGTTCGTCACCAGATACTTTCCCAAGACGTATCTGGATGAGAAGATCAGTCAATTTGAGAAGTTGCGGCAAGGAACGATGAACATCACCGAGTATGAAGCTAAGTTTATGGATCTGTTGAGGTTCTGTCCTCACATGGTGGCAATAGACGAGGAACGGATCAGACGTTTCGAGAAGGGTTTGAGTGCTGAGTTGACAACCCCGGTGTCTGCACTGGAGAACCGAGAGCGGTTTGCTACATTCATGGAATCAGTTCGGTGAATCGAGAGGACAGTACGGGAGAAAAGAGAGTCTATGTCTCTTAAAAGACCTGCTCAGTTTCAAGGATGAAGGTTTGGTGGCTTTAAGAAGCCCAGGTTTTCAACACCGTCAGCGATGAGAAGTTCTGGTATACCATCTCAGTGGTCTCTGAGTAAGGGGAAAGGTTATGTTTCTTCGCCATCTAAGGCACACAGTTCAGCTTATGTGGCAGTGACAGGGCCAGCTAGGCCACGGTTTGAGGACAAGTCATGTCATCTTTGTGGACAAGTCGGGCATTTTAGGCTTAATTGCCCGAATAGAGATGTTGAAGTGACGCAGCAGCCGAGACAGAGTTTCTAGAAGTCTGAGAGACCGCAGGCCAGTAGTAGCAGAGGTCGAGGATGCGGTCAAGCGTCTCAAGCTGGATCGTCTGCTCAAGGAAGCAGAGGTCGTGGACAGCAAGCAACGGCTCGATTCTATGCCATGAATCAGCCGGAGGCGGTAGTCAACCCGCGAGTGGTGACAGGTCAGATGGAGTTATTTCATTCTGATATGTCTTCTTCTTGCTTTATATCTGTTCTAGTTGACCCCGGTGCTACACACTCTTTTATCACCTATAGTATGCTTGAAAACTGTCGTTTACCTATTAGTTGTAAGAAGGATAGCTTGTTGTTAGAAACCTCTCTTGATGGTTCCTCTTTGCTTCGAGAAGAGTGTCCATCTTGTGTCTTGTTTTTCTCGGGACATCACATCCAAGTGGATCTTATACCACTTGATATGCATGGTTTCGATGTTATCCTTGGGATGGATACCTTAGAGAAGTATAAGGTTGTTTTGGACTGTGGTTCCAAGCAGGCAGTGTTTGATGTTGCTGGAGAGAAGTGGATCTTCCAGGGAGATAGGAAGATTCTTCCGACGTGTTTGGTATCAGCTATGGTAGCAGATAAGTTGTTACGACAAGGATGTGAGGCATTCCTAGCTCACGTGGTGGATACCGTTGTGGTTACCAAGGCGAAAGGTCCTAGTCTTGAGGAGGTGTCAGTAGTTCGAGAGTTTGCAGACGTGTTCCCTGAGGAGTTTCCTGGTGTTCCTCCACCCCGAGAGATTGATTTCGAGATCAATCTGGTTCCAGGGACACAGCCAGTTGCACAGTCACCATATAGGATGGCTCCAGCAGAGATGGCTGAGTTGAAGAAGCAGTTGCAAGAGTTGTTGGAGAAAGGTTTTATCCGACCGAGTACATTGCCGTGGGGTGCTCCCGTGTTGTTCGTTAAGAAGAAGGATGGTTCGATGCAGTTGTGTATATATTACCGGCAGTTGAACAAAGTCACGATCAAGAACAAGTACCCGTTGCCGAGGATAGATGATCTGTTTGATCAGTTGCGTGGTGCTACAGTGTTCTCGAAGATCGATCTACAGTCTGGATATCATCAGTTGAGGATAAAGGTGGATGACATACCAAATTCAGCTTTCAGGATGAGGTATGGTCATTTCGAGTTTGTGGTTATGACGTTTGGGTTAACCAATGCACCTGCTGCTTTCATGGATTTGATGAACAGAGTGTTCCGTCCGTTCTTAGATCAGTTTGTTGTAGTCTTTATAGATGACATATTGATCTATAGTCAGGACAGGCTAGAGCATGAACAACATCTTCATCAAGCGTTGACTCTTCTTTGTCAACATCAGTTGTATGCCAAGTTCAGTAAGTGCAAATTCTGGTTGACGGAAGTGACTTTCTTGGGTCATGTGATATCTGCTGAAGGAGTCAAAGTAGATCCGAAGAAGGTGGAATCCGTTGCGGATTGGGAACAACTGAAGACGCCGATAGAAGTTCGTAGTTTCCTTGGTTTGGTTGGATACTACCGGAGGTTTATCAAGGACTTCAGTGTGATCGCGTTGCCGATGACGAAGTTGACCAGGAAGGATGTACCTTTTGTTTGGGATGATCGATGTGAGCAAGCTTTCTAGAGTTTGAAGGAGAAGATGACCAGTGCTACAGTGTTGATCTTGCTAGAGACTGGGAAAGGCTATGTTGTTTTCTGTGATGCTTCCAAGAAAGGTTTAGGTTGTGTTTTGATGCAGAAAGATCATGTAGTTTCTTTTGCCTCGCGACAGATCAAGAAGCATGAGGAGAACTATCCGAATCATGACCTGGAGTTAGCGGCTGTGGTTCATGCGTTAAAGATTTGGAGACACTATCTGTATGGGGAAGTGTGTTAGATCTTTACGGACCATAAGAATCTGAAGTATATCTTTACGCAGCAAGAGTTGAACATGCGACAGCGACGATGGATGGAGTTGATCAATGATTACGACTGCACTATCGAGTATCATCCTGGTAAGGCAAACGTGGTAGCTGATGTGCTTAGCAGAAAGTCTTCTTCTCTTTCTTTAAAGAAGGAACAGTTGAGTTCTCTGGTATGCCATAGGTGAGATATGTTTGTGTCTTTGCGGCAGATGAATGTACAGATAGAAGTTTCTTTATTGTCTGGTCTTTTTGCACAGATGCAAGTTAAGCCTACGTTGAGACAGCAGATCAAGGATGCACAGCAGACAGATGATGCGGTACAGTTGATTAGATCAGAGTTTGGCAGCGACAAGCGTGATGGGTTTCATGAGTCTGAGGATGGGCTAGTTTGCTATCGTGATAGGATGGTGGTTCCAGATGTTGATAATCTGAGGAAGTTGGTGCTTGAAGAAGCACATACGTCGATGTATGCGATGCATCCAAGTGTCACCAAGATGTATCATAGTCTGAAGGATTTGTATTGGTGGCCCGGTTTGAAGAGAGATGTAGCTGAGTTCGTGGTGAGATGTGTAGTGTGTCAGCCAGTGAAGGCTGAACATCAGAAGCCGGCAGGTACGTTGCAACCTTACCGATACCACAATGGAAATGGGATCACATAACCATGGATTTCGTAGTTGGTCTACCCCAGACAACTAGGAATCATGATTCCATTTGGGTGGTAGTGGACAGATTGACTAAGTCTGCCCATTTTCTACCAGTGAAGACGACGTATACAGCTGAGAAACTAGCCAGAGTATATGTGGATGAGATAGTACGTTTGCATGGTGTGCTAGCAATGATAGTTTCTGACAGAGGTCCACAGTTTACGAGTCATTTTTGGGAACAGTTGCACAGAGCGTTGGGAACGCAATTAAGGTTCAGTACAGCTTTTCACCTGCAGACATATGGACAGTCTGAAAGGACTATTCAAATTTTGGAAGATCTTCTTTGAGCTTGTGTTTTGCAGTTTCTAGGCAACTGGGATGTACATCTGAGTTTGATAGAGTTTGCTTACAACAACAGTTATCAGTGTAGCATCGACATGGCTCCTTATGAGTCTTTGTATGGAAGGAAGTGCATATCTCCTTTGTGTTGGTATGAATCATGTGAGTATTAGCTTTTGGGTCCTGAGTTAGTCCAGCAGACGACAGATAAGATCAAAGTGATACAGCAACAGTTGAAAGTGGTACAGGACAGGCAGAAGTCTTATGCAGACAATCGTCGACGACCCTTGGAGTTTTAGGTGGGAGACAAGGTGTATCTTAAAGTCTCGCCGTGGAAGGGTGTGCTAAGGTTTGGACGGAAGGGTAAGTTAGCTCCCATGTATATGGGGCCTTACTCAGTCAGAGTATGTGTTGGCAAGGTAGCCTACGAGATAGAGTTGCCTCCAGAGTTGCACAGGTTGCATCCAGTGTTTCATGTCAGTATGCTGAAGAAAAGTCATCCGGATTCAGGTGTGGTGATACAGCAAGTTGAGGTCAAGCTTGATGCAGATGTGACCTACGAGGAAGGTCCAGTGGCGATCCTTGACAGAAGGATCAAGAAGATGAAGAGGAAGGATCTGGTTCTTGTGAAGGTTCTTTGGCAGTGTCGTGGCGTTGAGGAAGCCACGTGGGAGCTTGAGGAAGAGATGAGGAGGAAGTATCCCTCGATTTTCTCTTCAGATTTTGGGGACGAAATCCCTTAAAGGAGGTTAGATTGTAAGGACCCTGACCTTCTTTAGGGTTTACCCTGTTTGTTTTGCTTAATCTTGGTGGTTTGATGCTTGCTAATCACCTTTGAGTGGTGATTAGGGTTTTTTTTGTGCCTTGTTGAGAGTTCGAGTGGCTACTTGCAAATAACCCAAGTCTAGGGTTTTGTGTGCAATTTGGCCATCTTGTGAGATGTTTTCCCCTCTTTGCTTCCTCTAGGGTTGAGAGGAAGGCTTGGACTTGTTGTTTGAGTTTCTTGGGCCTTGCTTGAGCTTGTTTGGGCCTTGAGGTGCTTTGTTTGGGCTTGCTTGAGCCTTGTGTCGGCCAAGACCAGCTTGTGTCGCCCAAGGAAGAGTGTGTGTCGACCTGGAGTAGTGTGTGTCGCCCAGCAGAGCTGCTAGTTGTATCGCCCATGTTGCTTGGTCCAACCTTGACCATGTTTGGTGGACACTTGGTATGTATCTTTGACAAGTGTCTCTTGCTTTGCTAGTGTGTTGGCTTGAACCCTAGGACAAGTGTCCCTTGGGTGGATGACACTTAGCATTGATCTATCTTGGTTTCTCCTCCCTCTCCTTCTATATATGTAGCTCTTTCCCCTGCCTTAGTTTCCTTTACTCTTTTGGTCTCTCCTACACCTTGAGTGCATGACACTCCTCCCTCTCTTGTTTGTGTCAGCCGAGACACTCTCCTGGAGTTGCAGTGGTGGCCGATACCCTCTCTTGGATCAGCCTTGGCGGATAACATCCCTTGGAGCATGAAGTGTATCTTCTTCCTTGGAGCTTGGAGCTTAAGGCGGGTTGCATAGCTTCTAACCCTAACTCCTTTACCTCTAGCTATGTTCTTGTTGCATGTTAGTAGCTTAGCTTAGTTCCTTGCTTTTGTACCTTGCTTATGTACCTTTGGTGGCCGATCCCCCTCTAGGGTTTAAGGGTTCCTTTGTGCACCTTGCTTTCTAGGGTTTGAGTATCCTTAAAGTTGGAGGTTGAAGATGACCCTTGTTCTGTGATGGGCGACATAGTGGTGTTCTTTGTGTTGACCGACATGGTGACCCCTGTTGAGTGATACCCTACCTTGTTTGCGTGTGTTGGACGACATCCTCTCTTGTGATGGTGTTGGGCGTCATGAGTGTCGTGTGTTGGGCGATAGGATGAGCTAGTATGATGAGTTGGTCGTCATGGTGACCATGTTGGGTGACATGGTCCTTTGTTCTTATGTTGGGTGAAACCCTCTCCTGACTTGGTGTCGGGTGAGATGAGTATCTCATGTTGGGCGACATGGTGAGCGCTCTTGTGTTGAGTGATAGGTCAAGCTAGTGAGGTGTTGGCCAATGTGGTTGAGTTGGCCGATGGATGTTGTTGGGCGATACATCTTGTTGTGTTGGTCGATATGGTAAGAATGTTGGGCGATATGGTTGGATGACACCCTCTTCTTTGTGGTGAACGACAGACCTAAGTCTCTTGATGGTTTGTTGGTGTTGACCTATAGGGCTATGCTTGGTGTTGGCCGATAGTCATGTTAGGCGACAGCCTTGGGTGGTAAGGGCCGATAGGGTTGGGTATGTGTCGGCCGACAGGCCTTGATAGGTTTTAGTGAGGGTGGTGATGAGTTATGGTGAGAGTCTTGTGATTCTTTAGTGATGGCCTCATGGGTCATGGAAGTGAATGTTTATGCCCAAACGATTATGATGCCTTGAAAACAATAATAATGTTAATGATAGTAACAATGATGATAATGGTAGTTGCATAATGATAATGATAGTAATGAAGTTGATCATAATAATGAGGGCAATAATTATAGTAATGATATGCATGAAGTAATCCTTGTACTTAATTATTAAATGAGAATGGTGTTAGTTACACTAAGAGCTTGCTTAATGATATGATAATAATGATGTTAGTGGATGATGACAGTAATGTTAGTAGTAACAATAATACTGGCCCTTTGTATTCCATATGACATCTTACTTGATGTGAACATCTTGATTATTCATATAATCCCAAGATAAGGATAAGTATAGGTATGGCTTGTTAATGATGTGCTTAGTACACTTGATCACCAAATAGTGTAAATGACAAGTATAGTATCTCTAATATCATCTTGTAATCATAAGTATGGTTCTTATGTTGAATCTACGATTATTGTATACCCTAACCATGCAGGTGATGATTAGCCATGAAAAGGCTATGAGACACATGTGATGAGTAACATCACTTGGTAATTACTCTGGTTAGTGAGATGATACATATAATGTGTTAAGTTACATGATGATGATGTGAGCCTTGAGAGGCATTGACAGTACATGATAAGGGATTGAGATCCCATGGTATGTGATGATCCTCGAGATGGATCTGGATGGTTGGCAAGAGGCCAAGTGGTAACATGTGATGTGGGATCCTTGTAATGGATCAGGTTGATGTGGTTTCCATAATAAATATAATGTTGTTTACTTTCTATTATGTTTTGCATGTTATACAACTTGATTGAATCCTGCAATCCATCTAAAAGATACTAATTAATCACAGTAAAATATATCATGTAGTTTGCCCTGGCCATAGATCCATCATCGTCAGGACTTGGTGATGGTGAAACAGGTTCTCCTACGGGTTAACCTAGAAGCGCATATTGTTGAATATGTGTAGGTTGCTCCTAGCCTGAAAATGAGGAGGTAAGAGTGTAACTTCGGTTACAGACTCAGATACGTATGAAGAGCATGGTGAACAGGCCCATGGCTCATGATATGTGATGTGGGGAGCATGAATTCGTTCATGGCTCAGAGCACGGTGAACAGGCCCGTGGCTCAGTTTTACTAGCACCGAGACATGTACCAAGGCGGGCTAGAGTGAGGGTAGCCTATGGAGCTGACCCTGTGTCTTAGACCACTTCAGCATGTGACTACGGTCCTGCTTGTGTTGTACTTGTGTACTGACCACAAGGTGGGAGGTCGTGGAGTCCGGCTCTTCCATTGACCTTGTATGGCACTGTATTTAGGCTTCGCAGCCAAAGGTTGGATTTCAACGGTACGATTCAAATCCTCAGGGAATAATAATACGTAATACAGCCGTTTAGTATTTACTGCTTAAGATAAACATGTAACATTTGTTGAGGCTTTGTTTGTGTAATATATTTGTTATATCTGCAGGTTATGTGACAATATGTCTTATCTTGATAAGCAGGTTATGTGACATTATATCTTGTTCTGATAATCATGTTACATAGGGATACATATTATCTTGCTAATCATATTCCTTGAGATATATCTGGTTATATGCTTTTGTATAGCGGGTAAGCTTGTCGGTAAGAATAATCTGTTTTATATAGACTGCTCTTATTATACATGTTATTAGATATCTTCTGTTATAGTATATCTTGCTGAGGTTCTGTAGTTGCGATGGGGAGTTATGTTTCCCGCTGGGACAATTGTTCAATTGTCTCACCCCGCTGGTTTAACCCTTTTTTAGGTGGTCGAGGTAGACGTGGTCGTGGTCGTGGTGTTGCGGCCGAGCAGCTTGAGGAGTAGTAGAAGGCAAGCGATGAACATGCTGTTGTTTTGGATGTTTTGTAGTAGAGTCTAGAGTCATCCATGTACTCTCAGGTCCTTGGCAATGTTTTGACATTGTTTCACGATGAACGATCGATAATGGTTGTATATCCTGCTGTTGGCCAGATGTGGGCCTTTATGTATACGAACAGGTGGCGATCTCATGTGATGGATGAACAACTGTTTCTGAGCTGTGGACACGTATCAGATCTCGTGGATGTATATATATATATATATATATATATATATATATATATATATATATATATATATATATATATATATATATATATATATATATGACATGTTTCTGTGCAGGATGAGGACTAAAAAGTAATAGTTTCATAGTTTATCAGTTTTCCGCAATCGGTTTTAATTAACCCGTGTTTTCGATAATCTGTAGTTATGGTGATTTCCGCTCATTTTCACGTAACACCTCGTTATCTGCGTGATAATGGGATGTGTTGCCACAATTACAACCCAAGTAATCAGTGCATTAGAAGTGGTAATTTTATCAAGTAGAAGTATAATGATTACAAGAGTTTGATCATTTGTTGTTTTCATAAGAGTTTGCTTGGTTGTATTGATTTCTATGTAAATTTTTTAGTTCCTATATATAATTACTTACATATCAAAGTGCTAGCTATTGAATCCTAACCATCTAGATTTACCGATATTCATCACTTACATGGTTTAATAAAATAAATAGCATGTTCTATCTTCTTTGGTTCTTTACCACTCATAGGTATCCATCATCTCATATGAGTTTTTTTAACTACTTTTAGGTTCCCAATAGTTGCAGTCATTAATATCCTAGTGACACACTATTGTAGCATTGACCCAAGTAGAAGAACGCCACTCCCTCTTTGGGTTGGAGTCAATAAGGAATGTAGAGTTTTTTGTATATGTGTACATATAGTCCTTGGTCTTAGGGTGTTTTGAAATATGTATAAGAATTTTGATGAACTCAGTTGTTGTTATTTTGACTTTATATATATATATATATATATATATATATATATATATATATATGGATTTTGTAAACATGTCAAAAGTTAATCTTATATGAACATCATCTAATGTAGCATTTTTATCATACTTTTCATATCAATATACTTACAAGTAATTCTTAAAATGGAACTATGGTTAATGTTCATTATGATATAATTCAACCAGTCTACTTATGTTAAAATGGAAAACTTTACTAGATGTTATGAATGTATGTGGTTATGCATATATTGTTTCAATTGAGTTTGTGATTTTTTTCTCTTAGTTTATCATGACATTTAAACATAGCCTACCATTAGTTTAATCTAGAAGTTTGGTGCCACATTTGGTAGTATTGAAGCATAGGTTGCTATTTAAGTCTACATAGAGTAAATTGTTGGGTTGTCTTTATATTATTTACATGGTATTCTTATGTAAGCATAAGTTCTTTCCTCTTGCCCACAATTCCAGGGACTCTCACAGCCAACTATGGCACAAACCACCCTCACCTGGAGCCTAAAGCTCCTCCCAACTCATGAGAACCCAGCAAACATTTAGACCAACTGTGACATTGGTTCCTGAAACAATAACAACCAAACCCAAAGAAGAATAGAGGTTCTAACTAGCATGGAACTCAAACATGGACCTGCCACCATGACAAAATAGAGAAAAGATGTTGAAAACTAGAACAAGTTGCTAAAGCGGAGAATGGCTAAAACCAAAAGCACGAGAAGGTCCATGGAAACTCATCATAGGAAAACCGATAAAAAATTGGGAGGAGGTCATTTCAAAGAAGGCACGGTGACCCTCCAGTTACCGGTGAGGTGGCTAGGTTTGCTAACCCATCACATGGGAACACCTCTTCCCAAACTAGTGATATGAAATGAATGGTTAGGGGTCATAGAAGCTCACATTTCCCTCAACTAAAAAAAGGCGGTTGAAGCTTGGGCAGATAGTTGTTAAAGTTGGGGATGAAGAATGACTTCGAGGTATCTCCTTGATGGATCATGAACCATATTAAAGGACAACATAGATCCTATGGAACCAAAACAAGATTCAGAGACCAACTCTTATGTTTGTGATAGATGGGTTCCTCATTTACATCACACAGTCGGAGCAAGGAGAAATTGAGATTTTGGCATTTTGCATAGATGGAGAGTTAGGGATAGATATAGGTATATATAGGTTCAGAATTGTCCTGGTTCCAATGTGATCATGAGGAATAAAAATTGGTTATTGATGGGAGAGTGAAATAGAGATTGGAGTCTGTAGAAACTCAGTTCCTTGTTCCTTCAAAGTCTCGCTTGTTGTGAGAGGTAGGTGGACAGGGATCTACCCTCAGGTGGTCATCCTACGGTCGAGAATTGTCTCCCGCATAGAAAAATAAAATAAAAGGTGTGTGACAGCCTAAGTAGACCAGACTTTGGGCAAGAATTTGATAAATACCTATTTACATTAAATCAATCTCAAACCATATGAAATCGAATCCACTAATCTAAATATCAGGGTTATTCAAGACCTAACTAAACAGAAACTTTACTAAATTGTTTTAGGATTCAAACAAAGTAAAAATCAATTTAGATTTTAATCATAGCTCACTTTTATCATGTAGATTGTTATTGTGGGTTTAGATTCCCAAAATTCTCAACAATAATCCCTAAGTAATTAATTTAGCTCTAAAGTTCCAAAATTCCAAATAAATTATAGGAATACCATTTTCTTGCAAAATTGACCGTGAATCTTATCTCCTCATACTCTTTAACTTAAACCATTTATTATACCCCAAAATGGTATACATAGCACACTAGGTATTTTGATCTAATAAAGGATATAATTTTAACAATAAAAAGTACATACCTATAGAATTTAGGATGTGACAAGCCTTGTGAGATGTAGTTAGGGACCAATTGAGATTTATCTTCAAAGAGTATGGTACATGATGGTTTTTCTTCTAGAGACATTGTGATATACATTTAAAAAATATATTCATGTGCTTACAACTACAAGACAAAAGACATTTCCCTTCAACTTTAGGCTCCAGAGAGTGGCCTTCTGACCCTCAGACTGCAAAGTAAATGGAGAAGAAGGGGAAGAAGGAGAAGGGAAGAAACATGAGGAGGAATAACATGAAGAATAAATCAAGTGCAATATGTGGACTTCCTTCATGGGGTGACTATGTGATAGTGGATTCCTCTCTAATTTTGTTCTTTTTTCTAAAAAAAATCTGTTTTTCATATTATTCCCATTTTCTATGATTTAGTGATAGCACTAGTCATTACACAACTAATTTCTACTTGTTCTTTATATTTATATGATATAAAGTTGTATTTTTACACTTCTCATATTTAATTCTAAGTTTATGTTGAAACTATTATGTTTTAAGTTATTTTGATGTTACTTGTTCTCATGCATGGTTTTTTAAGTTTTAAACTAACACGTGCACCTATTCGAAGCAAGGTTATTGAGTCAAATGCAATTAAAAAGGTAGTGGTAGACCTAATTAACTTGGAAGAGTTTATAAAGAGAGATTTTGAATCTTTCCATCTTGATCAGAGTATGTCCCATAACAGAGCTGATTGCAAAAGAAGGATCCATGTAGATGAGGAGGTGGTGGTGGTGGTGGTGGTGGAGGTGGTGATGGTGGTGGTGGGAGTGGTAATAGTGGTGGTGGTGGTGGTGGTGGTGATGGTGGTGGTGGTGGTGGTGGTGGCGGTGGCAGTGGCGACGGCGACGACGACGACGACGATGATGATGATGATGATGATGATGATGATGATGATGATGATGATGATGATGATGATGATGATGATGATGATGATGATGATGATGATGATGATGATGATGATGATGATGATGATGATGATGATGATGATGATGATGATGATGATGATGATGATGATGATGATGATGATGATGATGATGACGACGATGACGACCACGAGGATGAGGACTATGATGAGGATGATGATGATGATGATGATGATGAAGATGACAATGATGATGACGATGGTGATGGTGATGGTGATGGTGATGGTGATGGTGATGGTGATGGTGATGGTGATGGTGATGGTGATGGTGATGGTGATGGTGATGGTGATGGTGATGGTGATGGTGATGGTGATGGTGATGGTGATGGTGATGGTGATGGTGATGGTGATGGTGATGGTGATGGTGATGGTGATGGTGATGGTGATGGTGATGGTGATGGTGATGGTGATGGTGATGGTGATGGTGATGGTGATGGTGATGGTGATGGTGATGGTGATGGTGATGGTGATGGTGATGGTGATGGTGATGGTGATGGTGATGGTGATGGTGATGGTGATGGTGATGGTGATGATGATGACAATGACGATGACGACAACAACAACCACAACGACGTCGATGATGATGATGATGATGACATCGTCTTTGATGATGATGATGATGGTGGTGGTGGTGGTGGTGGTGGTGTGGTGATGATGGTGGTGGTGATGATGATGATGGTGGTGGTGATGGTGGTGGTGGTGATGGTGATGGTGATGGTGATGGTGATGGTGATGGTGATGGTGATGGTGATGGTGATGGTGATGGTGATGGTGATGGTGATGGTGATGGTGATGGTGATGGTGATGGTGATGACAATGACAATGACGACAACAACAATGATGAAGATGACGACGACGATGATGATGATGATGATGATGATGATGATGATGATGATGATGATGATGACGATGACATCGTCTTTGATGATGGTGGTGGTGGTGGTGGTGGTGTGGTGATGATGGTAGTGGTGATGATGATGGTGGTGGTGATGGTGGTGGTGGTGGTGATGGTGATGGTGATGGTGATGGTGATGGTGATGGTGATGGTGATGGTGATGGTGATGGTGATGGTGATGGTGATGGTGATGGTGATGGTGATGGTGATGGTGATGGTGATGGTGATGGTGATGGTGATGGTGATGGTGATGGTGATGGTGATGGTGATGGTGATGGTGATGGTGATGGTGATGGTGATGGTGATGGTGATGGTGATGGTGATGGTGATGGTGATGGTGATGGTGATGGTGATGGTGATGGTGATGGTGATGGTGATGGTGATAGTGTGATGGTGATGGTGGTGGTGGTGGTGGTGGTGGTGTGGTGATGGTGGTGGTGGTGGTGTTGGTGTTGGTGCTGGTGTTGGTCGCAGTGGCGGTGGTGGTGGTGGTGATAATGATGATGATGATGATGATTATTATTATTATTATTATTTTAACACTTCAATATTTGTCATATAGGGGCTATGTATGTTGAGATGTATCCAAATTCTTAGATTGTGTCTCATAAGTGGTAGTAATAATGAGTCTTATCATATTGATTTGATTTCTTTCTAGTCATATGACTTAAGAATGATTATTAGAATTCCATAAGTTGTTTTTGACCATGGGACATTAAGAATATTTGGTAGAATAGGTCAAGAATATAGCCATGCATTGACGTGTTTGATATGAATTGGGATATGTTTTATGTTTGAATGTATAGATACAATAATTCTCTTGAATCTTAATAGAAGTTTCTCCATTGTCACTTTTTTATATAATCTAGGCTTTGATTTCTATAATAAAATGAAACCAAACAACCAAAAAATAACTATCTTCAGGTACCCCATTTCTCATTTGATATAGTAAAGAGAAATTCTAAAATCCTAAGTATGTTCCTATTGATTCATCCCAACACTATATTACTTTTGGTTTGTAATCGTTGTGGGTGAGAAGTTTCTATTTGGATTTATAATTGATCACACACTTAGCATGTGTTTACATAGTTAAACCACCATGCCTATGCCAAATAATCTTTGCAAAATCCTTCTAGGATGGAAGGTACTTTTCAATCATAGTTGTCACTTACACATTCTCCTCAAGCTTATAACTACTTTAACGCTTTTGAGACAATATTTTGGCACTCAAGCACTTGGGTTGGAACAAGATTATTATCCCCAACTTTATATTCATATCACTGAACAAACATATTGTTCCAGCCCATCATCTTTCATTCCAAACTTAATGTCCAAAGATTGTCAAAGCTCAAGACGGAATCTAGCTTGTCGTGGATACAATAGAGCTCAGTGGAAAGTGGACAAGACCCTAGCTTGACAAACATATTCTATTTTTTGGGTACTTTTGTAAAAGGACAATATGGAGTAGAAGGATCTATATACATAGCAATAAGAAAACCAGATGCACCAGAAATGCAAATAATAGATGATTTACATTCCTCAAGTGGTGTGATAGTAGAAATTAAACCTAAAGTGAGCCAAAATTTCATCTTTTTTAGCAAATATCAAAAATGCAACCTCATAGATTTTTTCCACAATCATCATGGCTCTAGGATCCATAGACCTATCAAATGGGTGGGTGGGATTGATTTGGGTTGGGTCGTTGCGGGTGTGGGTCAAAAGGATGTAATTCTAAATGAGTCGAAGATCGACAAATCTAAACCCGGCCTAGAGGGTTGCGGGTCACCCGTGGGTGCCCATATAATAGTGTTCAATAAATAATTATTTTTTAAGTTTCTACTATGAATGTAATGGAAGACCATTCACCAGTACTTTTATATGAAATATAGAACAAGAACAACTAGCTATTATACATTATCACTATTAAATAAAAAAATATGCTATGTTTTTACAACCAGACAAGAACATACATTATGTACAATTAAAATCCTATAATTTATGATTATGATTATGAAACTGGAGTTAGTAACTTATAGTATGAATCTAGATTAAGTTTGATAGAACAATTAGATAATGTAATAGAGTTGGATTTCTTTACCCCAATATCTCTCTCATATCAAATCTTGTTGAGCAAGTTCAATTGGAACCCTTTAACAATTAATGGTTAGTAGTATATTATCTTATTTATTCTAAGTCCTAGTATACCATTTTATTTATATTTGTACAAGTAATTCAGTTAAGTGAGTCACCTATGGTTTCCCACGGGCCATCTATGAAACCCTCTAATAAACATGTGGGTATGGGTTTAGGTAATTTTGAACATGTGGAAAATTTCATCACCCAAACCCAACTTAAACTGGTCAACCCATAGATGCATAGGGATTTTGACCTGAATTGACAGGCCTAAGGATCCATGTTAAGAAAGCAATTAAGATGTCTTGTTAACAGAAATAAGTAGTAACTAGGACTATGGTTTTGTGGGGTAGAAGGATCAGTATAGCTTATGATAAGTAAACCATTGGGAACGCGGTTAACAAATGGTTCATATTTCTCAGGTGGTGTAATAGCATAAACTAAACATGAGGAAGTGATTTCTAGAAAACATCAAAAATACAACCCCATAAACTTTTCCAGTATAAGTCAAGTGATATCTTATGTAGTTCCCATAGCTCTAATTTCCATGTTATGAAATCAATTAAGGTGTCAGGTTAACACAAACAAGTGATGACTATAAAGTTAACTTTTTCTTCAATAAGGTTAGAAATTTTTTTATTTCTAAGTTATTATTTAGAAAAATCTTTCATGATAAAAAACAACTAATAGCTTAATATATAATAAAGAACAAATATTATAGTTTAGAAGAGCATGTGATGAACGTGCATCAAGATGGACATTGTTTTGAAGACCAAATTCACCTCTCCTATTCCCAAGCTTCAACAGTGGTTTGCCTCTCATATTCAATCACCTCCAGCTCAGGTACGACGTCCAAATACTAGCAAGTTGATATTTTTGAACCATTCATTGTCCCTTGAATATTGCCATATATATTCGTCATAGAAGTCACATACATATGTAAAATAATATGTAGTAGTAAGCATAATAAAATGAATGGTGAGACAGAAGAAGTGGTGATGTAGCGGGTTATAGTAGGGTCACACACAATGATAGGAAATGTGAGAAAGAAGAAGTGGTGATGTAGTGGCTTATGGTAAGCTCACACACAACGGTAAGAAATACATGCAACAACAAGAAGGCAAAGAAACACACAATAGCTCTCAATTTTTCTCTAGTGTTTTTTGGTGTCTGAGAACGACAAAGGCATGTTCATTTTATAGATAGACGAAGACAAAAAAACATAGACATCGATATAGTTATATTTTCCCTCTATCAATAAGGTAGGCAAGTTCTTAAATACAAGGTTCCTTTGGACAAACCCAAACACAACTGAGGAGACTCAAACCAAATAACAACGTCTAGTGAAACTAGATGAGAAAATATATACAAGATTATTGACAAAAATTAATGTTTTACGCATCTCAATGCTTGCATTTCCAAGGCCATTAAGGCAATGAAATTTTTATGGGACTCCAGGCTATAAATTATAAATGGCATTTAAAACAAAAACAAAAGCAAAAAATGTTTCATTTGTAAATAATCAATTCACAAACAAAATTGGGACGAGTGTATCGAAGCAAGGCAACACACCCAGTGTGTGTGCTTATTTCATCAAAGCACAATGCATAAAATAAGCCCAACCAGCCCATAAATTCACACATAGATGGCATTTGCACTCTACTCCCACTTAATTAGATCTTTCTTACTTTAGAAGTGAATGATGTGAGACTAAAAGAGGTTGAGAGGTTTTGAAGTATTTCAAAGGTGAATAAATGTAAAATATTGTTTTCTATTGAAAATGTGGCCACATAAATATCACAGTGCAATTATTGACTTCTATGAACACATGTGGCAACCGCATTTTTCTTTTGTGTGCCATGAAGATCGAATGTGGAACAATGTTTATGGTTACTATTAAAAATTTAGTATTTGATACTCATTGGCACTCTAAAGGTGTTCATGGACGTTTCATATGTTCTCTTTGTCTCAAGAACAAGGAGGGTAATTCATTTTTTTTCTTCTCTTGTCTGGTGGCAGTGGAAATCTGGGATTCCTTCTTCTATTCCTTCTTCAAATATTATTATTGTAATCCTAAGGCTCACCCTCTACGACATTTTTCAAATTCCAGGATATAAACAAATGCCTTATTATGATAAATGTAACTTGGGTGCATCTATTATCTAGTCTAATATAATTGAGGTGAAAGAACAAATTAATTTTTACAATCATCAAATTAGCAATACTATATGATTTGTGACTCAACTTCCTTCATGTTCTTTCTCAAATCTTCCATTGTTAGGTGATGATGCTTCGGTCCATAAAGATAAAGCCATACTCCTCGAATCTTCAAGTTCAAAGATGGGAAGGTAACTGTTGCCAAAAGAGTCGTTCCCTTGGACTCTTTGTTGGAGGCTTAAGACAAAAAGGACTATCGAGGTTGTATGACCGGGAGGCTTCCTTTTGATTGAATCCAATTCTTGTTGTTGTTGATAACTCACCGACATTGTTATGTTGTGTACTTGTTATTTTCTTTTTGTTTGTATAAGTTGTTTTGAGGGGAACCCACCACATTAGTCACACTTGGCCAGCCCAACAACCACACTTGTTTTCTACTTTTCTTTATTTTTTTGTCGTATACTCTTAGCAAACAATCGATGTTTGTGATGTATTCTTCCTCTTATATATGCATGAACTTGTTTACAAATAAAATCATGTTGTGCGTACTATTCAGCGCATATCTTATGTATTGTATGGACCTAACAATATTAATTTATTGCATCACATTATTTAACTAACGAATAAGATAGAGATAGAATCAGACTTTATAGGGCAGATTATGAGTAAAGTAGATTGAAAAGAAAAAAGACATACGTGGAGAATTTTGTCACTGCTAATTTCATACCATACACAATGTCAAGAAAGAAGAAAATCACAAAAAAAAGCAAGAAATGAAAGTAATACAACTGCCTCCCAGTTTACCAATGTTAAACCTTGGGTCATTCACAATGTCCCGCCTATGTGACACGTCCTTCACCTTTCTGATCTTTAGTTTCACCATACTCCCGACCCTGGTAACAATAAAAACACTTTGGGTGTGCGGAGACCAACAGGAATCAACACCCACTCTGTCGTTATATACAACCTTATAAGATTACAGTGTCTAGCTAGTAATTCAAAATTTATATGCTACCCTTTAACAATATTTTGTACATGAATAAAAAAGTTTTATCTGTTTTTAAAATTTTAAGCTAAAAATTGCATTTACCTGTCGTACAAAATTTCATAGAACATTATCAGAGAACCGAATTGTAATTTAAAAAATTATAAGAAATTGTTACGTCCAAATCTTTCTATAGTAACGCACGATAGTTTTATTAAAATAAAAAAGAAATTTATAACTAAAAACATAGAAGACAACACATAAAATACCTTCCACACTCTCTCTTATTTGATATGTATTAGAATACACGGACTACTTTAAATTCAAAAAGCAGAAGAAAAAATCCTCTAAGAAAGATGAAAACTCTCTTATATAATATAGACGGGTTTGGAGTGAAAACTAAGTTGTATATACCGCAGCAGCTTGTTCTGATATTTTCTTGCTATAATGTACACGCAGGTTCCTCGTTTGGGGAGATGAATTATATGTTTGAATATCATTTCACTAATAATCCAGAGGAGGGCAGATGTCGTCCTAATAACGACGGCAACAGCGCGATGAAAAAAAATGGCATCAACAAGTTGTGATCTCTAACAGACCTCATTGAAAACGACGCGACAAGGACAGGTGACGAATCTTATCTTTATGGCTTAGAAAGATGTTCACACGTGTATATCTAGATTACTATCAACTGGTTTTACCAATTAAAACTGAAATTACGGCTCAAAACAAACCATGACATGCATAACACGACAACCTAAGACTAAGACGACTATCTAAGAAGCAGGGACGATGTCTTTTTAATCCCTTTAGACAATTGAAAGGAAAAAAAACACAGCTAGATGCGCCATCTCTTACTATCGGCCACCGCCTTCAATTGGAAGCCTTATTCAAGACGGCTACAGACTCGCACGATAGTGGGGAAGTCTGCCGCGCCACATCATGGGAGGAAAAGAAAGAACGAATATTTACTAAGATAGGAATATTATTGGAGAGAGAGAGAGAGAGACAGCTATTGTTTTTTTAAAAGAATAACATAACAATAAGAATGAAAAAACAACAATCCTAAAATAAAAAGTGCGCAACGGAAGCTAAGGTTGTCGAACCGGTAAGCGGAGACTTCTCGTTCTCGGTTTAGTGGTTCAACTAGTCGTGTGACCGGTTAATATCAGCATGGTGTCACTAATAAATAAATAAAATATAAACGTCTTTGATACTCATGGAAAATATCCTTGTAAAAATTATAAAACGTGAATAATAACGTAACTTCTCAGACTAATTTGATACACAAACTAAATAGTAAATATTATTCTATTCTTAGACATACATATACTAATATTTATGTAGCATTCAAAATTAAATAACAAAAATGACAGTAATAATATATTTATTTACTAAGAGAGAGAACCAATCCATTGGGATAAAATTGAACAAGTTCGCCGGTTCAACCGGTCGGTTCACTAGTTTGATGCCAATTAAACAATATTTCCGACTTTGAAAGGGAATCGAACCGGCAAATGGCATGTTCCTCATTCAACAGATAGATTCAGTTTGATTCCGATAGACATGAATAAACATGGTCCAGCGAAACACGTTAAACTTATTAAAACCTTCATGTCTGTATCTTGAAAAAGAAGATAAATATGTCAATGAGACCCACCCAGCCATGAGAAGTGCAATTAGAAAGGGGAAAAGAGAAACTTCCAGAGTAAGAATCATACATCTACAGCATCCCGCACTGAAAACTAAACTGACCTTTTAGAAATTTGCTATGGCATGCATAACAGGATAACAAGTATCGTTTTTCATCCAACAGGTTATGTTTTTTATGGTCCCTCACAAGCATGGTAGCAGAATTCGATATACATTTTTTATTTCGTAAACAATAAATTGTGAATTCTCATGAGAATAACATTACGTATAAATAAACCTATGTTCGCATGTTATCCACGAATTCCAGACCATTCCTGGCTAATGAGCTAATTCCCATCTTTGCCTAATTCAAAAACCGTAACACTAGCCCAACCGACTGTGTGATGGTAAGAGCTGAACTCCTATCCAGCAGAGACATTCCAGCGCGCCTCAACATCCTTTTCAGTCGCGAGCAATGGATATCAGCAGTGAAGCTTCCTCGGCTTCCGGAGCGACGTCATCTGCGAGAACAAGTATATGGGCATGGCACCAATTGAATGTCAGATAGTTAGAAAAGACGAAACAAATGTTTTTACGTTTGTTAATTAGATGTGAAAATGGGGGTTTTGCTTAGGTTCACGGTGCAGTTGGGCATGGTACCTGGAACTAGAACGGAGGGGACAGACAAAGGCAATGGCAGTCTGGAAAATATCTGTTCAACTATTCCACCAGAGGTGGCTTCACCGCCACCGGCATCGCCATCTTCCTCTACTTCCGGGACTCCACCTTCGGCCACCTGTTCTCCCTGTTCCAAGGGGACGGCAAGGCCCTCCCCTTCTACACCAGCAGCTATGTTGTCACCTTCGCCTCGACTGTCAGCTTCTCCTTCAGCTGAAACCCCATGCCCGCTGCTCTTTCCGTAGGCGCCACCGCCTTCTGCTGTTAGAGGCGAAAGCTTCTCATACTCGTCCAAGGCGGCGTCTTCCATGGTTTTGTTTGCCTGCCCCTTCTTCCTTGGTTCTTTTGCAGTGGCGATTGTTTTTGGTTAGCTTACTGTTGTATGCTCCGAAAATACGATTGTTCTGCTTATTTTGTGAGTGCATTGATGCAAAACTCTGGATACACGGGTGTGATAAGGAGTGCGGTGTTTGGTTTATTTTATTAGAAGAAAAACATTTCTAGGGATAGCAAATCGGAACAGCACTTCCGTCTGAGATCCCAGTTCGAGCAATAGCTTACTCCTCATTAAAAAAAGAGGAACAGCAAATCGGAACAGCACTTCCGTCTGAGATCCCACTTCGAGCTCTCTAGAATCAGGGAGAAGCTGCTGCCTAAACGGAGTGTAGAGGGTCGAGCATATGAAACACGGCTTAATTTATCTTGGTTTCCCCACCAAAAATCAGAACGGTGCCGACCCTTGTCATTTATGTGGTCCAATGCTTCGGTTCCGGGCTTTATAAATGTGCGTTCTGGCCTAGTCGGAGCCCAGTGTAGACGGTATGGATTTAATTTACGGGACTCGCTGGGTGGACGTGCCGTAAAATCACCTCTTTCACTGTCAGATCTCAATTTTACTTTTTTACTAGTGAACGCACACGTGCACATGTACGTGACATATAAAATTTGTTGGAAATGTGCGGGGAGATGACTCGTCCGTGAAAGGGTTGATACCGTAAAAGATATTTGTGTTGGTTGTTTGAAAAGAGAGAATCAAGGAACCGTTTCCGTGTGATGGAGAAAGAAATACATAATTAAAGATAATAAAAGTCAATAAGAGAGTGTGAAAATAAATATTTGTAAGAGCAAAATTCTTTGAAAAAAGGAGGGCGCATCGTCAAACTCGCTCTTTTTATAGTAGTATAGATATATATAATAGGAAAATATATTCAGTCTGTAATTATTTTTTATACAAAATAAAAGTCATCAGATTTTTATTAAAAGTATTTAAATAAGATTAATATTGACATATTTTTGAAAAAATAATATTAAATAATAAATAAGTATCTGTTGTACATTTTTAGAAGAAAAAAATAAAGAAGTCAATATGTGCATAAATAGTAAATTAGCTCAAATCTTAACATAATGTGTCTAATATTTGTAGAAAAGTACTCTATTATAGTGATAATGTGCTATTTGTAGAAAAAGGCTCAATTACGGTGCTAACACGCTTAATTATGATGTGAATGCATCTACTTCTTAGATGTTGTGTATCAATAGTAAATTAATACAAATCTTAAAATAATGCACTCAATATTTGTAGAAAAATACTCAATTATGGTGTGAATGTGATCAATTATGGAATGAATGCATCTACCTTTTAGAGTATGTGCATAAATAATAAATTAGTATAAATCTTAACATAGTGTGTCTAATATTTGTAGAAAATGATCAATTATAGTGTAATTGTGCCCAATTATGATGAATGTCCCTGCTTCTTATATGTTGTGCATAAATAGCGAATTAGCACAAATCTTAACATAATGTCTCAATATTTGTAGAAAAGCAATTATGGTATGAATGTGCCCAATTATGGTGTCAATCCGTCTACTTCTTAGATGTTGTGCATAAATAGTAAATTAGTAAAAAAATTAACATAATGCGCCCAATAGTTTTAGAAAAGCTCCCAATTATGGAGCAAATGCGCCCAATTATGTTGTGAATACTACTTATTGGATATTGTGTATAAATAGCAAATTAGCACAAATGTTAATATAATGTGTCCAGTATTTGTAAAAAACTGCGCAATTATGGTGTGAATGCACGTACTTCTTAGAGTATGTGCATAAATAGCAAATTAGATCAATTTTGAGATAATGCACTCAATATTTGTAGAAAAGTGCGTCTAAGTATGGTGTGAACATATTTCTTAAATGTTGTGCATAAATAAAAAACGGGCATAAATCTTAACATAATGTGTCTAATATTTGTAGAAAAGTTCTTAATTATGGTGTGAATGCGCACAAGTATAGTGTTAATCCATATACTTTTTAGATGTTGTGCATAAATAGTAGATTAGCACAAATCTTAACATAATGTCCCCAATATTTGTAGAAAAGTGTCCAATTATGGTGTGGATACGCCCAATTGTGGTGTGAATGCTACTTCTTCGATGTTGTGCATAAATAGAAATTAGTACAAATCCTAACATAATGTGTCTAATATTTGTAAAAAAAATTCAATTATGGTGTTAATACGCTCATTATGATGTGAATGTGTCTACTTCTAGATGTGTATAAATAACAAATCAGTATAAATATTAACATAATGCGCTCAATATTTGTAAAAAAATGTGATATCATTTTTTTCAAAATATATCAACAATGGTCTAAGTTAGATTGAATTTTTCGTAACAAGTTCAATAATTTTTATTTTGAAAAAAAAATTCACTACTAAGTCGGAAAAACCACACAACACTGCGCAAAACTACTTTATGACCCGCGTCAAAGATACGTCACGCTAGAGCTCCTCAAGGTAGGATTTTCGTAACTGTATACGGCAGAGTTCACGCCAGGAAAGCTGCGGCTTCCAGGTTCCAACAAGACTTCTACCGAGTATATACCATCACTGTCAGCCTGCATTTGGCAAAGGATAAACCCCTAGCGCTGCCTACAAACAACGACAGCGTCACATCGGATGCATATATCCATGGACACATGGTATCCCATCATCCAGATGAGATCGATGCAATGAAACCATTGATCGGGTTTCTGCTACTTTACTCAATGATATGGTTTCTCTTTAAACTCACCACTAACGCCGTAATATAACTTGGCATGTTTTCTCATGAATTGTGACGTCTCCGCACCACACAAAAGCGAGATTTATTCAAAAGAAAACTGCCGAAGGAGATTAACGAAGATACTACTAAAAGACACTACAAATTAAAATCGTTTTTTATAAAACTGTCAAACAACAAAAAAATTTACATACAGATACTTTCATGCCTCAAAGCACTTACTAAGTGTGCCACCAACCTATTACCAGGGAACCTGTTCCAGAATATATATATGTGTATCTATTACAGTTGTATACAAAAGGGCACATGAGCCAAACATGTATCAAAAGCACATCCACAAAATATCTACAAACATCCCCAAAGACATAAGTGTACAAGGACAACTCTATGACTCTATCAAAAAAGACATCTAGCAGTACTTCCAACCTGGTCCGCTACGGCTCTTCCTGCTGCTCAACCTCGGTTGCACGATCTCTACCTCTTCATGTTCATCCACCTAAAAATGGTGTGGGAAACTCATGGGATGAGATTTCAAATCTTAGTAGAAGATATATGTAAGGCCTCTAAACTTGCTTAATGAGTTGAATAAGCTTAATTATCATAATTGAATTTTTATAACTCTATAACCATGTGATATGCTTTGAAATCATAAGACAAGCTTAAGTTTCAAATTTGGTCCAACTTGGACATTGTTTGAGAAGTTATGCAATTTTACGCATATTTTGGACTTTTATGTAATTTCTCAATTGAGAGGTTTTCTTTGCAATTTACCACTTGTATTATGTTTCTTGGGTATTTTCTCATCATTCTTGAGCTTGTTGAGCCATGGGGCTCCTATTTAAACTTTGGTTTGAAGGTATTTTCCTCAAGGGTATTTTAGGATCTACCCCTTCATGGATGAGCTACCTTCAGTAGCTATCAACTAATGAATTATTTGTTTTGCTTAGAAATTCAAGAAACGAGGAATAATCATGTCTCTATGGACGGTGGGGGAGCTGCTTGTGTGTTTACTTGTATATCATTAATAGTTTAAAGCCATGGACACTTAGAAAGATACTAGAACTTCAACTTTTTCTTTTTCTTTATCATAAAGTTTAATATACTTATCCCTAAGAACCGAAACGAGCCATTTTCTCTCCACCACTTCCCTCCTATGAACCTTGTTCTCCATCTGTCCTTCTACGAATTTCCTGTCCAAAGAAGAAGAAAGAGGGGATCTTCTTGGAAAAAGAATATAGGGTTGCAATTGACTTCCTTTTAGGGTTTAAAAAGCTTCCTTCTAGTGATCTAGACATAAAAGAGTAACAATCCCCTTCTTTCCTCCGTTTACACTACTACAGAAACAGCCTTTGGCGTCAGTTTTTTAACCCCCTTTGGCGACGGTTTTCAAGCGACGCCTATGTGGGCGCCACTAAAGGTCAAACTCTTCGGCGTCGGTTTTATAACCGACGCCTATATAATATATAGGCGTCGGTTATATATAGTTGGCCGACGTCTATAGGGTTCGCGCCACAAAAAAAGGCACCACCTAGGACACTTTCGGCGTCGGTTAACAACTGAACAACCGACGCCATACTCCCAGACGACACGGCCGTGCTTCGCTGCACGGCCGTGTTTAGTACTATAGGCATCGGTTTTATACTAATACATGACGATGTATGCCCTTAGGCGTCGGTGTTCTATAAATAACCGACGCCTATACTTTAATTTTTTTTCTTATCAGTTTGCAGGCCTGTTGTGGCCGGTCAGCAGGATGAGAACATGCAGTTCAGTTTCCTGAACTGTAGGTTTACGACATCCATTGATATCAGCCTACAAACATGCCACAAACCTGAAAAATCAACAAATATTTTTTCACACAAGTAGATACATTTAGACATCAATTCAATTCTCACATTCACACATGTAGAAACATTCAAATACATGTAGAAACATTCAGACTTGTATAAACATTCAGAAATATTTATTTACAAAATATCATTCAGCATCCCAATTATATCTTACAATCGCCACTGCTTGTATGGCTTTTGCCTATTCTTCTCTTATTTCATTTAATGCTTCCATCGTATATGGAGCATGTATATTTTTTAAGCATTTACCTATAGTGTGGTCAATTTTAAACACCTGCAAAGAGAATGATGTATATATATAAGTAATAATATAAAAATAAGATTGATATACTTCATACTAACTAATGAGACTATATATAATACCTCATGTATCGTATTAATATCCAATGTGGCATGTCGGATAATCATCTGCATAAATAGCATCACATAGTATGCGTATGCCCATTCGTTGTCTTGTGTAGCGCACTATAAATTGAAATTTACAAAATTTTAAAAAAGTAAACTTACTTGACACAAGGTATATGGATGTATAAACAAGATCTCACATGTTTCTTCTTGGCTTATGTGGCGTTTTGTTACAGTGGCAGGTGTTACTCTCCTCCAGTATCTCCCTCGGTCCCTCCACAGACTGGCGGTGTATCATGTTACTTTAGTATATATGTCCTGGCATGAACTCAGTTGTTCCTCACCTGCCTACTACCATTCCCTCACAGACTCCTGTGCGGAGAGGGACATTCCAACTCGAGATATCGTCTTCCGTTTCCTCCTCCGCAGCAATATCCTCATCTCTGAACGTTTCTCACAGGATTCTGAACCCTTCCGTCCCTCTACTACATCGAAGCCATGTCGCAGTTGAACCCTTTCGCCGAGCCCTACCCGGCCAAGCAGGTGTTGCCTGAAGCACCACCACCGTCGTCGTCTCCACCTCCATCGGAACTTCTTGCGCCAGTCCTGGCAGTTTATCACCCCACATGCCTTCCTCCCAAGTTCCTGCCGCTAGAGGCGCTCCCGCAGCACCCCCATCTTTTCTTCCCACACAGATCCTTGATATGTCCTACGTTTTATTCCAAACCCTGCGGGATGTACCCTCTGATACCCACCGAGCAGATGATCGGGAGACGACCACTTGCTGGTGGACGCCCATGGAGGCGTCGTACACCTCAACGGTCGACCCCGGTTGATATGGAGGATAGAGTAGCGGGTTCGCTTGTCCTACCAAGTTGTCGACCCTCAGTTGCTCGGTGGGTATCGGAGGGTACATCCCGTAGGGTTTGGCATAAAACGTAGGACATATCAAGGATATGTGTGGGAAGAAAGGATGGGGGTGCTGCGGGAGCGCCTCTAGCGGCAGGAACTGGGGAGGAAGGCATGTGGGGTGATAAACTTCCAGGACTGGCGCAGCAAGTTGCGATGGAGGTGGAGACGACGACGGCGGTGGTGCTTCAGGAGACGCCTGCTTGGCCGGGTAGGGCTCGGCAAAAGGGTTCAACTGCGGCATGGCTTCGATGTAGTAGAGGGAAGGAAGGGGTTCAGAATCCTGCGAGAAACGTTCAGAGATGAGGATATTGCTGCGGAGGAGGAGGAAACGGTAGACGATATCTCGAGTTGGAATGTCCCTCTCCGCGCATCAAGTTGCTCCAGTGCTTCAGTGGGTACATGTGCATCATCAACCTAAAATTTGACAAAAATAAACACACTGAATTAGCATTTGTATTAAAAAAGCAAACATTTAGCTTCAATAAAAAAATATAAACATACATGTCTCTAAAATTGTGATCTTTTATCAATTAACAATCCTTCATTGTGATCTCCGTGCACATATAAGTCATCATTAGCTTCAATATTTTGTGGAGTTGGCAACCCAACTGAGAATGGACTGGAGTCATCATACTTATCATAGTACTCTTCTTCATCTATAGGATCTTCAATGAACTGTCTTTTACCATGAAGAACAACCGACCATTTATCATTTGCAGGATCATCGATATAGAATATTTGTTTCGCCTGTGATGCCAATATGAATGGTTCACCCTTCTCGCCAATCTTTTCAAAGTTCACCAAAGTGAAACCCAATTCATCCACTATAACTCCTTTGTTGTTATCAACCCAATTACATTTAAAGAGCGGAATTCTGAAATCTATGTAGTCAAACTCCCATATGTCTTCAATGACACCGTAATATGACATTTTAGCTTCACGAGGACTCTTATCCTTTGCACTTGCAAAATACATAGTCGACGCTTGAAGAGTGACCCCACTATTTTGGACGACACTCTTATCATCTTGGCGCTTTGTGTAATATGTGAACCCATTAATGTCAAACCCTTCATAAGACATAACATTCGGTTTTGGTTTAAAGGTGAGGCATTTGATAGTTTCTGTAATATCATTTGGTATTTGAGATAGTTGATGTAAGACTTTATCTTCAAACCACTTAGTAAAAGTCTTATTATGCTCTCTAGCAAGCCACATTGAACTTGCTCGAGGATGTTGTCTCTTGATGAAATTGGTATGTTCCTCGATATAAACACTCACTTCGTCCATGTTGTGTAAAATATACAAGTGAGTTTGTTCCAACTGCTCACGGCTGATTACTTTCACCTGTGATCCCAAAATTCCTTTGCCCTCCTCAATATTCTTGTCATTAACATGAGTGGTATTACCACTCAGAAAGTCATTGCAAAAATCCATAACCTCTCTCGCCACATAACCTTCAATAATACTCCCTTCAAGCCGATAACGGTTTCGAACATCACCTTTAAAAATGCTCATGTATCGTTCAAAGGGATACATCCAATGCAAGAAAACTGGTCCCAACATTTTCACTTCCCTAGTCAAGTGGACAACAAGATGTACCATGATATCAAAGAACGAAGGAGGGAAATACATCTCAAGCTGACATAGGGTAACAACCACTTCTCTTTGCAAATTATCGAGAATATCAGGGTCAATAACTTTGCTGCATAGACTGTTGAAAAAGAAACAAAGTCTGGTGATTGCAAACCTTACATGCTTCGGCAATATAGATCGAATTGTCACGGGAAATATTTGTTGCATTAGAGTGTGACAATCATGAGATTTAAGACCTATCAACTTCAGATCTTTCATTGATACCAATCTACGGATGTTGGATGAGTAACCATGTAGCCTCTTAACATTTACCAAGCATTCACAAAAAACTTTCTTCTCCTTTCTAGACAACGTGTAACAAGCGGGAGGTAAGTATGTTCTTTTATTACCCATTTCATGTAATTCTGTTAATTCTGACCTTATTCCCATTTCACATAGGTCCAGTCTGGATTTTATCCCATCTTTAGTCTTACCTGGTATATTTAACAGAGTACCAATGATGCTATCACAGACATTTTTCTCAACGTGCATTCCATCGATACAATGTCTGACTGTCAAAGAACTCCAATAAGGAAGATCCCAAAATATTGACTTCTTCTTGAATGAAGAATTGTCACTCTGTGTGGCCATACTACATTGTGATTTCTTACCAAATTCATTGACAATGTATTTTACTCTTTCATAAACAACATCCCTTGGTATAGGTTTAGGTGCACTCCGTTCATCATTCCATCCATTGAATGCTTTGCGCTTCCTACGATACAGATGGAATTTTGAAAGAAACCTTCGATGACTAAGATATACAGTCTTGCCGCCATGTTTTAGTCTTATTGAATCAGTGTTTTCTTCACATATAGGACACACTTTAGCTCCTTTGATACTATATCCAGACAAATTCCCATATGCTGGAAAGTCATTAATAGTGCAAAACAACATAGCGTGCAAACGAAATGTCTCTCTTCCTGAAGCATCATAGGTCATCACACCTTCAGCCCAAAGTTTCTTTAAGTCATCAATCAGAGGTTCAAGATAAACATTGATATCATTTCCGGGTTGTTTAGGGCCCGATATCAACAACGACAGCATAACGTACTTATTTTTCATACACATCCAGGGAGGAAGATTGTATATAACAAGCATGACTGGCCAAGTGCTATGTTGGCTGCTCAATGTCCCGTACGGATTCATCCCATCTGTACAAAGCCCAAGTCTTAGATTCCTATCTTCTTCACCAAATTTGGGGTATAATAGATCAATCTTCTTCCACTGTGGGGAATCAGACGCATGTCGTAGTATCCCATCATTATTTTTCTTAACATCTACATGCCACCTCAAATTCTTTGCATCTTTCGGATTTGCAAACAAGCGTTGAAACTGTGATATTATAGGTAGATACCACAACACCTTGGCAGGAGAACCAGTTTTGGACTCCCCCGAAGTCGTCAATTTATACCGTGACGCACCACATTTTGGACAATCTTTCAAATCTACATAGTCCTTTTGAAATAATACACAATCATTCGGGCCTGCGTGTATCTTCTTGGCCTCCATTCCCATTGGGCACAACATTTTCTTTACCCGGTATGTTGAGATTGGCAGCTCGTTTCCTTCAGGAAGCATTTCTTTCAACAAAGTCAACAATGAAGTGAAGCTTTTGTCGCTCCATCTATTGTTAGCTTTCAACTTATACAATCTCAACACAGCGCTATGCTTCGTAAACTTAGCACAGCCTGTGTATAACGGTATCTCAGCATCATGCACAATGTTTCTAAAGATAGGAGGTGGATCGGTGTGCTCTACCCTACAACTATCCAGCATCGCATCAATGATGTCTACTGGAACTTGTTCGTTCACATCGACGTCATCGAAGGCAATTTCTTCTTCCACCCAAGCACTGCTATCGACATCTACTGGTTTCGAGTTTGAAATCTCTTCATGCCAGTGCCATTTTGTATAGCCTTGTACAATCCCGTTGCACATGACATGACTTTTGATTTCCTCACCAGTGTTGACTTTCAAGTTGTTACCGCAATGCCTACATGGATAGTAGAACCTATCTGTAGGTTTTTTCCTATGTTCCTCGGCAAATCTAATAAACTGATCAAGACCAGATATAAACTCTGGGGTGCAGCGATTGCGAATGGACATCCATGATCTATCCATTCTATGATCAAAGAGAAAACAAGTATATATTAGGACAAGATTAGGGTATACACTTACATCCTATCCAAGATTTACTCCTATTATCTACAATGAAGCTGGACTCCATACAAACAGTATATAATTTAGTGATTGTTCATTCTAATTTATACCAATGTACAAGTAATATAAAGAACAATGATTGTTCACTTTCTAGGCCAACAAACACATGTGATGTCATTTATATATAATAAATGTGTACCTCCTATCCCATCCTTGAACACCTAATCTCACTAGTAAGTGTATAATGTGTATTGGGTTTTCAAGAAAATTTCAGCAGCATTTCCCCACTGTTCTCTAAGTACATATGTACTTAGAGAACAAACGAGGAAATGCTACCGAAATTTTCTCAAAAACCCAATACACATTATACACTTACATCCTAAGTGAGATTAGGTGTTCAAGAACAGTCCCAAACAGGGGACTATCCAAGATTTACTCCTAATGAGTAAATCTTGGACGGGTTTCTAGGCCAACAAATACAATAATAGATATGTACATGTTAGGGTTTCATCACAATTGAATTAGGATTAGAAGCACAAATATATTAGAAGCACAAATATATGCAAGCAAAAGATTTGTTCGTATCCTAGAATCTACATAAAGCATTATATATATATATATATTTGTTCATATCCTTACCAACAGCAAACATGGTCGTGGCTGTGCTGCCCAGCACGGTCGTGGTAGGCCATTCTTCTCAGTTCTCAGTGAACGAAGTAGAACACTAACTAGTCTTTAACGAAGGTATCTCACTGAATTTCCAAGTAACCGTAGCCAAGTGGCTAAGGTGCTTAGGTTTTGAAATCAAAGCAGCAAGCAGAGCAGAGCAGTGGGCGGCAAGGAAGAAGACAAGGAAGAAGGTGCTACGGCTAATACTTGGAGAGCAGAGCAGCAAGCAGTGGGCGGAGCAGAGCAGCAAGCAGCGAGTAGAGCAGCAAGCAATACAACGCCGCAGTAGGGCGCAATGAGGAAAGGCGGCGCGGCGGCGATGCAAGGAGGAAGGCGGCGGGCGGTGGCGGCGATGCAGAGCAGCAGCAGGGATCGTCGGCGGCGAGCGAGAAGCACTAGGCACCAGGCGGAGATTTTGGGAGAGCGGCGACGAGCAGCGCATAGGAGAATCATGAAACAGGAAGAAAGGGGGAAGAGTCGGGTGATCGGGCCTCTATTAAGTTGCTCAATGGCGTCGGTTATCTACAACACTGACGCCTATTATTCTTTCGCGTCGGTTGATAGTAAAAGACTGACGCTTAACTAGACAACCCTTGCCCTAAATTATTTGGCGGGAACCATTATCAGCGTCGGTTATCTAAGGATAACCGACACTGAAAGTGGGACTTTTCGCGCAAATTTTCATTTTAAATAGGCGTCTGTGAATAGTTAAAACACCGACGTTGTAGGTGACCTAAAATGTTTTCGCTCAAAAATTGGATTTCGCGGGCGATTTTAGGCGTTGGTCTGTTATACGCAACCGACGCTGAATACAAAGAGGTACCCGTGTCTGGCTGGTCTTCGAATATAGACATCCGTTTTTCTAAAGAACCGGCGCCTGATAGTATAGGCGTCGATTTTCCTCAATAACTGATGCCCAGAAAAGCGACACTGAACGTTGTTTCTGTAGTAGTGTTATTTCTTTTTTATCCTTCCTCCTACCTTTCTCCAGGTCAGAATATTGTTGTTCCATGGTAGAAATTGCTCTAAATCTCTAAGATCCTACCTTTCTTGCTCCTTATGCTTAGGGTTTGCTCATTTGATGAAGAAAGGTGCTAGATGGGCAAGTTCACAGCTTATACTTGAATTTTCTACCCTACCTGCTCGAGTTTTCTTCTGTTTGAGATTTCATCTTCCCATTAGAGGCAAGTTTTATAACTTGATCCACATTTATTGCTTACCATAAGCGCTTGCTAGCTCATGTTCTTGCTTGAGAATGATGATCCATGCACTAAAATGATATGCTTGACTTGGATTTTGATTTTTATAATGTTCGCTATTCTAATTTCAGTTCTAGATGAATATGTGATCATGTGTATGTTATTCCTAAGGTATAATATAATTTGGATCAGGTTGGTTTGACAATCTATGGCCTAAGCACCTATCAACCAATGGTCAATTTTAGGGTTTAAAGTTGATTTCTTCTATAAACCCATGACTCGATGATGGTACCATTGCAACAACTGATGGTGTTGTCTTCATGACAACTGATGGGGGTGACCAAAGGTGTCAACTTATGTTCACCCCTTAGGTCGGGTTTTGGATTAAATAGAAGTTTGACGATCAACCATTAAGTACCCTATTGATGTTATCAATCAATGATGACATTAGCTTAATATTTGATGATGATTAATGAATATAGTGTTGATCTAACAACCTATGGTGACTTAATGGTCACTAATGATGGTGGATCAGGCCTTCAAAACCTATGGTGAGTTAATCATATAGTTGTAGCATCAATTAAGCCTTAGACCAATGGTTTCTTGGGTCACTTGATGCAATGGTCGAACCTATACTGTAATTGATGGTTTTAACATATGAACTTGACCCAATGGTTAAGATCTAATGTTTATTCCTTCAATAAAGTGGAATGATGGCTAATGTAAGTTGTTGGTCCTAATAATGTGATTTATATGTTTTCCTTTATATGATAAACCTAAGGAGCTTACTTGTTGATAATGGATGGCTTGTTTTAAATGAGCAGCCGCTTGTGGGTTTTACCCTACTCTCAATAGAACCCTTATTATTGTTAATCAAAGGATGTCTAGGGTTAAATGTTGACTTTTATATGTAACAAATAAATAACATCATAGATGATTCATTCAAGGTGTTTACATATGTAAACGACCAATGGCTTTACCTTTTCAGCAAATAATGGTTAGAAGTTGATGCCTCAATATTCCCATTGTTTTGGGTGAAGCCTATAGTGTAATGTTATGATTCTAATGATGAGAATTTGATGGTTTAATGCCTTAAACTTGTATTACTACCCTTGCCCTCATATGATTATGATTGATAATCACCATAATGAATTAATGGGTAACCCTAATGAGGTATATCTTGGTATACCTAGCTTTAATATAACTAAATGATGGTAATTGGGTATGAATAGTCCTTGAATGACTAATACAATTATGGAGTATTTTGTTATTGTTGTTGAAACCCTAGTATGCTATAACCCGATGGTTACACCTTGATTTATGTATGGGTTCATACTTGGGAATAGTATGGAATGTGATGGTGATGCTTTACCTTATGCATCCATGATCTAATGGGGATGTCGTGAGTTAGGGTTTGGGTATGAGTATTGATTAGTAACATTAATATAATTTATCTTGTTAAACCTAACTCTAATGCAGATAGATAAACATGAGTATTCATGTTTAACCTTCTTATATGATGGAATGATGGTGGAATAACCTCCTTAATATGATCATAACCTTAATATGTTAATTGGTGGTTATCATAATCGCATGGTTGATGCTTTCTTATGCTAAATATATACATTATGAATATGATGAGGGTTAACCATATCTAGATTCCTTGCATGTTGATGTAATAAAGGAATGTTCTTAACATTAATATAACCATGCTATGATTGTTTATGAATATCTCCTAGCTCATTAATGCAATATTGTGTTGATCTTGTGTATTATATGTAATTGATGTTGTTGAGCCTTGTTATAAGGCATGCAAAGAGAATGATGATCTTGCAGGAAATAGTATGATGGTCTTAATGACCTTTGGGCATGGTTGAGCCCTGAATGAGGTGTAATCCTCTTGTGTTGATAAGGGTTGATATCTTGTGATATTGTGAAAAGTATTTATATCCTGTGATAGTATGATGGTCTTAATGACCTTTGGGCATGGTTGAGCCTTGAATGAGGTGTAATCCTCTGGTGTTGATAAGGGTTGATACCCTGTGATATTGTGAAAAGTATTTATATCATGTGATAGTATGATGATCTTAATGACCTTTGGGCATGGTTGAGCCCTGAATGAGGTGTAATCCTCTTGTGTTGATAAGGGTTGATACCCTGTGATATTGTGAAAATGATTTAAATCTTATGATAGTATGATGACTAGTGTGGTCTCATGAATGGAAAGTGAATAGTACCATGTGATGATGAGATGAGAAATTATGTTCTACACATTTTATATCTTTTAAAAGTTGTGATATTTATATGCTTGCTAGAAGTGAATTAGGGTTTGCATGTCCACTTATTTGATACAGCATTAATTCACCCAATTGGCATAACTAATCAAGTGTAACTCTAATCATGTAGTACCCTGTGTCGTAGAACCATCTTCAGTGTCAGACCTTGTTGGATGGTGAAATGAGTATTCCTAAGGAAAACTTGGAGCACATAATGTTGAGTAAGTGGGGGTGGCAGGTTGAGGATATATCCTTGTCATCCACAATGTAGATTGTGGAGGTTGGCTATGGTCATGCCTCATACATCTAATGTGATTGAGAACAGCAATAGTTGTGTCCCGGTGATTATAACATGATGTGATTAGAGGACAATTGTGGTTGTACCTCAGTGATTGTGTTTGAATGCCCTATATGCTAGCGTCGTGACCTATACCAAGGTGGGGTAGTTACATAATTATATGTCACTGTGGTGGTAGCTTTGACTAATATGTCACTCCCTTTTTACTCTTACTAACTGAGGGGAAGAGATCTTAGGATATTGGCACTCTTAGATCTTATACGGAACCAAATAGCCCTTTGCAGGGGTCGGTTGGACTTTGAATGGTACAGTTCAAATTTCCCAGTGCGTAATAAAAGAAGTAATACAGTCATGTAGCATATTTGTTTAGGGTTATACACGACGTTTCACATTGGATAATAACCGTTATTTGTTATCTTTACATAAACATGATGCTTAGTGCAATTAAGGGATAATAGATATACTTAGGTTGTGGATATGCTTAAGATTGTAGATGCGTACATACAATAGCCATGATTATGTTGATAAATATATTGCTACTACTGATTATAATCATGATGCTTGCTATCTCATGTTGTTAGTTATGTTTAGAGTGCTAGCCATACATTTGTAACTAGAGATGCATATACTACTAATCATGCTTATCCAGATAGTTGTACTTATGTTGTTAGCTCTTCTTATGATGTTGATATGTTCAACCAATTAGACATGCTCATGTTGTTAGCTATTCTTATGTGGCTAGACTTATTCATAATGATAGAGATTCTATGTTACTAGACTTGCTCATGATGCTAGATATGCATATGCTACTGAATTACTTATATTGTCAACAAGATAAAGGATGATAGTCTGGCTAATGATGATAGTTATTATCTGCTCCTTAATGTATCTTGTTAATCATTAGTACTACTGAGCTTATTTTTTATATCTGATTAAACTTCTTAACTATTTAATTACTTTAAAATATTGTAATCAATAAATGTTGTTGGAGGTTATATCTCTTGTTGGGACATGGGTCTTACCCTTGTGGTTCGCCACATCTTTTTAGGTAATTGGAAGTGAAGAAAACAAATATGTAGAAGCAAAGAGGATCTATAGTAATGAATCTATGAGAAAGTTTATTAGATGCCTAGTGTGTCTTAGAGTCATCCATGTACTCTCAGGTTCGGGCAGGAAAAGTGTGTATATGGTGTTTCAAACGAATTGGAACTTTGTTAGCATGTTAATACTTGTTTGTGTGGCATATATAAATATTGTTATCATGTGTATATATATTGTGGATAAGGTGATAGAACATTTTGTATCAAATTCTTGTCATAGTATGGATAAAAGAAAGATGTTTGGATTTTATGCAAATATTTCTGAGCAGGTGCTGACGTTGAAATCGATTTTAATTTACCCATATATTTGGGTATGTGGTTAATTGGTGATTGATTGTGTTTTATGTTTTGAGAAATCTTATTTAGTGTAACTGGTTCTCACAATATAACTCTCCAATAACTCTATTATTATCACAGATAAGATAAGCTAAGCAGTAGTAAAGTTACAAATATAAGAAGAAAGTATTCATTATTAACAGGAAGAACAATTATTGTTGAATTATGAAACATCTTAATAATTTGAAAGGAATATGAAGAACATGTATATTTTCTATCAACAACATTGTATAAAGATCAAGCAAGGCCCCATCCAATGTTTTCATATTTTGATCCTTTATGATTATACTACACGATTGATTACGTATGTTATAATGCCCCAACGATTTGAGTTGTACCACCCAAATCCAACCGACCACTTGATAAGTTGAAATTGGCGACATACAAGGTCTAATGGAAGAGCTGGAGTCTATGACCTCACCCCCTCAGTCAGTATGATAACATGCAGTTACATCATAAGTCAAACTATTGTAGGGACATATAATCTAGTTGTACATATCTATCCCACCTTGGTATAGGTCACGGCGCTAATGAGTTACGACCGTAGCTGTACTCTTATTGGGGTATGATCTCATCCAATCTCGTATCATATGTTGTTGAGATACGACTGCAATCGTACTCTTATTGGGGTATGACCGCATCCAATCTAGTATCATATATATACATTCAGGATACAAGGAGATACCTCAACTTACACCCCAAATATTCAACAATATAAGCTTTGAGTTAAACTTGTTTCACCATTCAGCAAGTGCTAACACTGAATGGATCTATGGCACAGGGCAAATTACAAGATTAGGTTCCACTTGATTAATTAGGTTATTTAAGTATCTTTCAGCATCAATCAAGTTATAACGTATAAACTCAAAACAAGTTCTATATAAACAAGGGCATGACACATCACCAGAACATACTGAAACATATAAGGTGTGATCTCAGCACATCATTACTTCATGTCTGATTTTCAACATGTGTCCATCACAAGGACCACATATCTTGGGGTGACAACCCCTCTTCTCATTACTGTGGAAATCATTACTTCATACAAGGCATCAAGCCATCATTAGGTAATAGGACCATTTCCTCCTTTTTCTGTGTTACCACATCACATCTACCTCACAAAGCTTTTTCAATCATATCATAACCACTACAGCTCATACCTGGCTATGTACATCAACTGGTGTTACCTACATAGTTAGAAACATGTAATAAGAAGAGCAATACATCAACAATACAACCATCCCATAAGATTCATGTCTTTCACATTACCTCATTAAAATTAGGGCTTCCATTTAATCAATTAGGGTTTACAAGGTTGGATCAACAACCACCCTTAGATTATCACTTCCATCACTATTACAAGGCATATCATGAGATGAAGGTTATAGAAACATAACTCTTATTATTACTCACACAAACACCAATAGGGTATCACGTATGAACATGAAACCTATCATCATCATGATGTATCACAAACACCACCACAAGATATCGGTTAGGGTTATAACATAGAGTGTCAGCTTAACCCAATATGTGTTGAGAAAACTCATCATGGTAGGGCATCAGTTTAGGATGTATTAGATGAGAAATCATGGTGTCAGGTTACCCTCTAAGGAGGTGTATTGGTTTAGATCTCTTGGTATATCAATTTACATTTCTCACAAAATGTATTGGTCTCCACATGTAAGGGTGTGACGGGTAACAGGGTATTGGGAAACAACGCCTCAAGGCGTGATGGTATCAACATATTGGGTAACAACGCCCTCCCAAAGGTAACGGGCTCAGCAACGTCTAAGTCATGACAGGCTATCACCATGTCAGGAAGCAATGTCTCTAAGGTGTGACGACCAAGGCCATAATGGCTAACACTTCACAACATGTGTCAGCTAGCAACACACCTCAATCACAGCACATTTCAGTTGTAAAGTGTCCCGATTAAGAGTCATATCAATTTAGGACACTCAAGGATTGCGACGGATACCCCATCAAAAATTATCCACCATATTGGTTCAATATCTACTAAGCAAACTAAACGCTCTAGACTCATATCGACCTATTCATGCCAAGGCATGATGACCTGGACGTAACTAAGGTGTGTCGACCTAGGCCTCACAAAGGTTGTGATGACCTGACACAAGGTGTGATGGATTGTGGCATCACATGTCATGATGGCCACCCACCATAACATATCGGCATGGTCATCTTCAACCTAAGGTCACACGTCTAAAGTCTAGAAGGTGTAATACATGGCAGCAACTAAACAAGACTCCTTTCTTCAAAATAGGACTCAAAACTACCCAGAAGAACTACTAATCATGCAAGGGGTAACATTTTAGAGATAGAAAAAAAGGTAGCATGTAAGGTGTGATAATAACAAAGAGGGTTTAGAGTTATATAACCCACCTCAAATATCACCACCAATATCCAAGCTTCCAAGGTCAAGCTCTAAGATTCACGAGCTCAATGTAGAAGATGATCTTCCAAGATTGGTCGCCACAACACCTCCCAAAGAAAGAAGATGGAGCCAAGGTTAGGAGGGTTCGGGATGAAAGAAAGATAACCAAGATCCCGGACCGAGAAGAAGAAATAAGGAGAGAAAAAGAGAGCTAGAAACCATGGATTACCAAGGTAGAAGATGAAGGAAACACCACAAGCTTGGGAATCGTCCACCAAGCTTCCAAGAGAGATCTTCTAGCTCAAGATTGTCCACCAAGGAAGAGGAAAGCAAAGATGTCCAAAAGGATTCTCTTGTAAGGGGAAAAAGGAGCATATATACAAGAGGGATGAGAGAGGTATCATGGAAGAGGTGTCACCATCTTAGGATCTTAGGTACCACATGTCCATGAGAAAGAGCCACATGCACAACACCATGTAACCAATGTGATAAGATCTCTGTCTTGCCCACTAGGTCACCTATCATGGTATTGTCCGATACCACATCTCTACCCTCTCACAAATTGATAGGAGTGAAACTCAAGACACCCACAAACTGATACAAAGCCTCTCCAAGGCTCCCAAGCCTAAGACAACACTTCTAGTTACAAGGCACACCTCAAACATGTGTCCAAAACATCTCTAAAGATGTCACCACACAACCAAGGTCCAAACAAGGTGCCCATCTCTCTTTCTCCTCAAGATGATGTAAGAGAGAGAAGGAACACACTAGAGGTGGCAAACTTGCACATCAACCCTAATCCTGGGTAAATTTCAATTTACACCAAAACCTCTCCACAAAATACAAACATCAACCAAACAAGCTCAAACAAAGAACTCAAGCTTCCAACATGCCCTAATTACATCTCATATGGTTCGATCAAAGTAAGAACCCTAACCCACATTTTGGGCTAACCATGTTTGTTATGCTTAAGTGAGTTACTTAGCTCCTTTCTCTAATCATCTAAGATGTAATTAGGGCATGTTTGAGGTTTGTGCTCCTTGTTTGAGCCTATTTGGTTGAAGTTGGTGATTTCTAGTGAGGTTTTGGTACAACTTGCAATTTACCCAGAGTAGGGGTTGATGTGAAAATTTGCCACCTCTAGAGTGTTTCTTCTCTCTCTTGACATCATCTAGAGGAGAGATAAAGTGTTGGGTTCCTTGTTTTGGCCTTGGTTGAGTGGTGACATCCTTGGTGATGTTTTAGGCACATGTTTGAGGTGTGTTTTGCTCTTTAGAGGGTTGTATCGGGCTTGAGAGCCTTGGTGAGACCTTGTATCAGTTTGTGGTTGCCTTGATGAGAGTTGGTATTGGTTGAGGGTGTCTTGAGGGACATCCTATTGGTTTATGGCACCTTGCGGATCACCATATCATGTTGTGGTGACTCTAGGAGGAGTGCCATATCGGCTTGTGACCTAGGATTTCATCCCTATCGCTTTGTGAAGGGGTGGAAGGGTGTGTTGACCTTGACCTTCCTTAGTGACCAAGTTGGTGAGACTTAGGTCAGATCACCTTGTAGCGTTGTGTGGCATGTGTCCCTTCTTCTTGGACAAGTGTCTTCTAGGGTTCTAAGGTGGTGACACCTTTCCCTTGCTCTCTCTCTCTCTCTCTTCGACCATGTATATATACCTTTTCCTTCTCATGCAAGTGAACCCTGTTAGCAATCCTTGCTTTCTCTCCTTGGTGGCCGACCTTGAGCTTGAAGAGCCCTATCCTTTGGAGCTTGGTGGGCGAGCTAGAAGCGTGTGGTACTTTCTGTATGCATGTGTAACCCAACACACCTTGCTAACCGATACCACCAACCCTAATGGTCGATATCCTATGGAGATCTATGTGGTTGATATACAATGGGGTACATAAGTCGATACCCCAGTTGAAGTGGTGAGGCAAATACCTAGTAGAGATGGTATAATCGATACACCTTCTTCATGTATCTCTTGACCGATTTCCTTTGTTGTGCCTTGGCCGACACACTCCCATTGAGGTGTTGTGCCCAATACAAGGTGATGATGAACCGATATCTTTTGTGATGAATCGATACTCATATTTGAGTTGGTAGGCCGATACCCTACCTAGGTTGGTTGCCCGATATCTAGGGTAAATATATACACTATCTCATTTTGGTGACTGATATCCTATCTAAGTGTGGTGACTGAGACACTACTTTAGTGTGGTGGCTGATACCCTAACCCTAACTGATACCCCTTTGTGGTGTTGTGATGCATCTTGTTGATGCTAAGGTTACAGGGTGTGACGTAATACTATATGGTGATGGTTGAGACATACCATGTTAATGGTGTTTCATGGTGATAGTGTGATATCCTATGGAGTAGTTGTACTTATGATGTGAATGTTATGTTTCTAAACCACATAACAATAATAATAATGAGAAACATGCTCCTATGTCTTATAAAACATCTCATAATGACGAGGGAAGTGATGACCTAAAGATGGTTGATGATCCAACCTTGTAAACCCTAATCGGGTAAAGTGAAACCCTAATTGTTATAATGTAAAGTGTATGATGTGAATGTATGGAATGAGTTCTATGAGATGATGATCTTTTGCCTTCTTGTTATCAGTTTCTAACCATGCAGGTGTTACTGATTGATGTACATAGCTAGGTATGAGCTATGTTGGTTATGATGTGATGGACATTGGTCCTTGTGATGGACATGTGTTCCTTGTCATGGACATTGGTCCTTGTGATGGACAGGTGGTCCTTGTGATGGAATGTGATCCTTGCGATGGACATTGGTCCTTGAGATGGTCATATAAGTGATAACAGGCATAAAGTGATGATGTGATTCGATATGTTCTGGTGATGAATCATACCCTATTTATATAGATCATGTTTAGAGGTTGTACGTTGTAACTTGATTGATGCTTAAAGATGTTAAATTGATCTAATAAATGAACTGAAATTGAATAGTGTACTTGTCATGTGCCATAGATCCATTTAGTGTCAGCATTTGTTGAATAGTGAAATGAGTTTAACTCGAAACGCATATTGTTGAATATGCAGGGTGCAAGTTGAAATACCACCTTGTATCCTGAAAGGAAATGTACCACAAGATTGACTATAAGTCATGCCTGGAATTGTATCACAGGATTGACTGTAAGTCATGCCTGGAATTGTATCACAGAATTGACTGTAAGTCATAACTGGAATTGTGTCACAAGATTGATTGTAAGTCATACTTGGAAGAGCATTACTGCCAATTGTAGCTCAATTTCTCTAGCGTTGTGACCTGTACCAAGGTGGACTAAATATGCACAGTTACACTAAACGTCTCTACAAGAAGATGACTCATGATTTCACTACATGTTTACTCATACTGACCGAGGAAGGTGAGGTCGTGGATTCTGGCTCTTCCATTAGACCTTGTATGGAACTGACTCAGCTATATATATATATATATATATATATATATATATATATATATATATATATATATATATATATACACACATATACATATACATATATACACATATACATATACATATATATACATGTACATATACATATATAGTGGTCGGTTGGATTTGAATGGTACGATTCAAATCCTCAAGGCATAATGAATATGTAATTAGCTGTGTAGTATAATTGTATAAGATCAAATATGAAAATATTGATTGAGGCCTTGATTGATCTTCATACAATATTGTTGATAGAGAATATACATGTTCTTCATATTCCTTTTAAATTATTAAGATGTTTCATAATTCATCAATAATCATTCTTCTTGTTATTTATACTGCTGCTCAGTTTATCTTATCTGTGATAATAATAAAGTTTGTGAAGAGTTGTATCTTTTGTTGGGACTATGTGTCTCACCCCGTTGGTTAACAACCTTTTTAGGTGGTCAAGCATGAGGAGGTAGAGATCGTGCAGAGGAGGTTGAGAAGCAACCAAAGGAGCAGTAGTTGATAAGGTTGTAAGTGTTGTTGGTTGCTTTGTTGATAGAGTCCTAGAGTCATCCATGTACACTCGGGTCTTTGGGAGCATTTTGTAAATGTTTCGCAAGTGTGTTTTCCTTATGTGCCTTCATATATCAGATGTGATGGAATCATGTATATACGTTCTAGAACAATGCCCTCATTACAGGTTGACAACATTCTTTGTGAATGCTTTGAGGCATGAAAGTACTCATGTGTAAAGGTTCTTGCTATATGGTGGGTTTATGCAAAAAGGTTTTAATTTTAGTGTTTTTGTTAATAAGTTTTTAATCTCTTTTCCACGGTTTGTTTTGAGTAATCTCATTTCATCATGGCGTGGGGTATCACGACAAGGTTGGTATTAGAGCTTTAGGTTCACTGAGTCTATAGGGACCTAGGACTAGGGTTTGTGTCTGTTCTAGTTTCCTCCAGTCTATCTTATAGTCACTTCTTCTTATGTTGAAGAAGAAGAAAAGCTTAAAGATGTCTGGAGAACACAAAGAACATGATGTTGAGAGTAGTGTTGTTACACCGGGTGGTGGTGTAAAGAACCAGGCACATGAAGATCGGGTGCCGGAAGTCCCCCAGTTTGACCCTGACATGATAAAAAACCCTTGCCTTTCAATCGCTTTTTGGGAAATTTTTGGCAACAATGACTCATATGGCGGATAGGATGCCTATTCCTCAGCCTAGGGCACCTGTTCCCCATGCTAAATCTTTGGGCACTGAGAAGACTTTTGAGCGGCTTTGTAGTGTTGGGGCGGTTGAGTACGCTGGAACAGCTGACCCGGAGGATGCGGATATGTGGTTGACTGAGCTTGAAAAGGCCTTTAAGATCATGTGTGTCCCTGAAGAGGATAAGGTGAAGCATGTTGTATACCTCCTCAGAGGGAGTGTTGGCCATTGGTGGGCCATAGAGGAGGAGAAGAGACCTAGTGTACTAGTTGGTTGGGAAGAGTTCCGACGAGAGTTTGTTAGTCGGTACTTCCCACAGATGTATCTGGATGAGAAGATCAGTCAGTTAGAGAGGATTCGACAGGGGTCCATGACAATCAATGAGTATGAGGCATGGTTTATGGAGTTGTTGAAGTTCTATCCTCACATGGCTACGATAGAAGACGAGAGGATTCGTTATTTTGAGAAGGAGTTGAATGTTGAGTTGTCTACCCTAGCTGCTGCTTTAGAGAATCAAGAGAGGTTTACTGTATTTGTAGAGTCTATTTAAAAGATAGAACGATCTGTGTAGGAGAAGAGGGAGGCAAGTACAAAGAAGCGATCTGCACAGTTTTAAGGGCAGTCATCCGGTGGTGTAAAAGAGTGAAATCACCCCTTTACTAAAAATTTGAAGAATTGACATTCATTCCAAACACACTCAAAGGTATGATGGTATGGGCATAAATTTTCCAAATTTATAAATATTAATATACAAAAGACCATTGGAAAGTAGCAAAATAAAAATTTCTGACTATATTCAATTTCAAATAAAGGTTTACAAAAATACATCAAATTCTCCCATTAGGGTTTACATCAAGATACACGATTAGGATCTAGATAGAGGGAATTCTAACTACTACATTCTTGTCTCAAAGCAACATCTCCATCAGCTAGATCCAAGCCAAAGCTATGTTCACCTTGTCCTATCCATCACCTTGCTCAGTACCTGGGTGGTTGGGAAGGCACCCAGCAAAAGGGAAAGGAAAACAAAACAAGTATGTGTCACAAAACTAGTCTAGGATAACAAGAAAAGTAAAGCATGTAAAAATAGGCTAGTGGTCATCATATGATGAAGATAACAAGAGAACGAGGCTACATCAAAAGAAGACTTTCCATTAACAATTATATTAAAAAGGATTTGCATGTAAGATAATTATGCCTACCTAATTAAGTAGGATTGAGGCACCTACCAGACCTATAACCTTATATGAGGGGAGAATAAGACATCCCCAGTCACCTACAATATTATGGGGAGAATAAGACATACCCCAGGGTGATTATTTACATGACCCATGTGGGTGGTTGTATATAAGTACCGCTACTTTTAGATTAAATAGAACATAAATCTACATGCTAGAAAATGGTAGTCATGGCAAAAATAATCATATGAATCAATAAGCATGGTAGTGGGGGACCAAGACCCAAGAATAATGTTCCAAAATTGATTTATGAGGCAAGTATAGCAAAAGATTTAAGAGTATATAAAATAGGGTTTAATAAAGCCTCATTATAGAAAAATAGGCTAAGGCACAAATATTCCCAACTTAAGGTGTAAATGCACATAGCTCTTTCTTTAGAGTCCTAGAAACCACTTTTCTTAACCTTTAAATGATATCAGAGTCCACTTGTCCTAATTTCATAACCATGTTTATGTATTAGCACTATGTACATTCATTAAGAACTCAAAACCCTAAAGTTATCAACTTTTTCTGCAAACCACCATTTTAGGTCTCAAAAACATCACCATTGACTTAGTTTGGGTTTTCTTATCAAAATAACATATAATATTATGTATTTTGAAGATATGGACTTTTAGGGTATTTTTTGGTGATTTTTAGTTAATTAAATCATTCTCAAAAATACTTTTTCCAAAAAATAGCATGCATATAATTTATTTTTATTAGATATATGTCATGATTGGACTAACCTACTAATTACTATATTTTTAGCAACTTAATTGGTTTCGGACCAATCACAGACTGCCACCTGGGTAGCGCGCCCTGGTCCCGGCCTTGCCAGTGAGGCTGGGCCGACCAATGGGCTCGTGTCACCCAGTGAGTTGTGTCTGTGTGGTCTTGTTTATCCAGGCGAAGGAAAAGAGTAAAAGTCCAAATTGCCCTCACCTATAGGTAGAGAAGTCGGGGACATGGGAGTCTTTTCACCCCCAAGCATTTTCAACCTCTCGACGGCCTATAGTCGCACAAGGTTGAGTCAACTGAGGGTTGACTTTGGGAGATACGACACCAAAGCAGTAAGAAGGGGCATGGATCCCTTCACGACGGCCTGACGAACTCATTGGCAGTTCTCAGTTGCTCAGAGGTGGTCGAGGATGAGGGAATGATGGGGGAAAGTCCTCTGGAAAGATCTTGAGAAGGTGTGGGATGAGCGAAGGCTAGCAGAGAAAATTGAAGACGGAGAAGTAGTCTGGGAGTCAAGAAGAATCTCATGAAGGCGCGAGGAACTCCACTAGATGCCTCACAGGCCCGAGGAAAGGAGACAGACTCAGCCAGGGTCAAGGGCATCTTAGAGTTGGGTAAATAGGTTCGAGGGTAGAAGAAACTGATACATACCCATCGAGTGACTCTTGGAGGCACCAAAAATGTATAGGATGGAATATATATGGGTCGAATGACCCATGGGGTGAGGAAATAGGGGAACATGGGATTGTCTGTGGAAACAGGGGAACCAAAAAAAACCTTTTGTCTATCGAACTGTGTAGATACCCCAAACCCTATGAACTATGGCTTGCCTAGTTCAGTTTCACACGAAGAATACGGAGCACAAGAAATATGGGATAAAGGAGCAGAGGAGAGGGAGATCAAGAAAAATACCTAATGTGGCTACTGTGCGGAGTCTAGGGAGTCTGGTTCTCGAGGTAGAAGAAAAGAAGTGAACTGTGAGATCTGATCCAACGGTTGATAAAGAATCGTGAATCAAAGACATTTGTGATAGGAAAAATCTTATCCAAATCGAATTCTAATAAAGTGGTTTATTGAATTATTTAGTGAATTTCTCTTTCTTCTTTTGAGGGCTTAAACAGTTTCCAAATTTAATAAAAATTGACACCCTATCAGATTTGAAGTTTAGAATCCAAATATGGAATTATTTTTTCCTTTTGAGGACTTTTAATGGGTTAAATAATTCAAAACTCATTTTCTCTTTCCTCCTTCATTTATGACTCTATGATTATCCAAATATGATCAGATTTCACCCATGTGTCCAAATTAATGCCTTGGATACGATTTTGCAATTATTTGTTCATATTTGTGCCATTTATTTAAAAAATTATTAAAATGAAGGTTCTATACACTTTCTTTCTCCTACTTTTTCACATTATCCAAATATCATCCAAATTAGTTGAAAACTTTCCCAAAGGCTTATTTTTATTTCTAGATTATGAATTTGGAGTTAGTTTACTAATTTGGGAATATTAGATATTTTATTTCTCTTTCTTGGATTATTTCCTATTTTCATTTAATAAAGGCTTTTATGTATCTTTATATTTTCCACATTTGGTGATACTTGGCCAAGAAAATGAATTTGTGTAACAAATTATCTCGTGGGTTCACTTAATTGATATTTTTGGAAATATATTCCACTTTATCTCCTTTTATCCTATTTATAGTATTTATCATCTCCTTTATGTATATTATGGAATTTCTTTTCTTTTCTATATTCTAAAAAGTCCTAGAAAGTTTTAGCATGAAATATTTTATTATTTTTATTACTTAGTGGACAATTTACATAGTAAACCATTCCTAAGCTTTTATTGAGGTATTTGTGCATAAACCCAATTATTGGTAGAGAAGGTGAACAAATGTTCAAGAAACCACCATAATATCCACAAATTAAATAGAAAGGCCAAGAAGGATAGAAATGAAAGGAAAATATGTGAAAGAGGGTCAAAAGACAAAATGTCTTGAATTCGGTATGTTACAACACTCCACTCCTTAAAAGGGATTTTGTCCCCGAAATCACAAGCAATGAGGGAGGGTGAAGGTGCAACATCTCATCACCAAACTTGTGTTGTTCCACCAACCATAACTTCCAACAAACAACTCATCAGCATATACTTCACAAGCATCTCGTCATAGGTCAGGTTCTCAAGAATCACCTAGGGTTCCACTCTTAAGATTATTTTTATGAGATTTAACATTATTAGCATTTTTGGATCACTAGCATTATATCTATTAGGATATCACATTATCATTATTATTCTTTTAATTATGCCATGTCATATTCACTTTATTGCAAAAGGGGTTATATTTCATCATCATGCATTAAACTATTTATATGTAATTTTCATTTATCTTATTAAGGATTTTATCACAATTAGGGGTGACTCAGTTATCTCAATACATTTGATCATTAATAATTTGGATTTACACTTCATTATCATCATTTTAATTATAACAAAGTATCTTGCATGTGATAGGACATTTTATTCAATTTGTTATTAAGTCTACAATTAATCCAAATTATGTCACATTGATTACTTGTATGTATATTAAACATTGTCACATTACCTTTCTTATTCACATTAACATCATCATCATTCATTTTCTCATATTTATTCACTTATTATTATTAATTATGTGTATTTATGTGAATCCAATTACTTCTTATTCATATTGAAGCCATTATATGATTTTAATGAACTAGTGTTGGACATATTATATATTAATGAATTGATTCACATAACAAGGCATGATTAGATGATTAATTAGGTGTGCATTAGGTAACAAAGTGATGTGCATTTCATATTGATGACTTGATTAATATGTGATCAGATGATTTCATTTATGTGTATCGAAATATGTTATCTAATTATGGCACTTAACATCATTAATGTATCATGAAAGGCATTGAGGATGTATATGTTAAGGTTAGATTATTACAACTTAAGGTTTAGGATCAACTTGATGAATATATTTCATTATAGCATACATTAATTCCAAGATTAGGTTACACTTTTCTTTCTCATCATATCATTAAGGTTTATCAGTTCATGACATTATCAGTGTCATGTGTATCCATAATTATTATTAATATATTAATGACCCATATTATGTGCATTGGATATTCATTAGGGTTTGCACATATAAATTATTCCTCAGATGATCATTATATATTCATTAATATATACACAAGAATGTTAGGGTTACAACTATTACATGTTTGGTCAAGACCAAGGATCCAAGCATACTAACCTCCTATTCATGGAGTTAGGGTTTCTAAAGATAGAGTAGATAGATTTCAAGATGTCATAGGTTCCATCCCCCTAAAGAGGATTTCTTCCTCAAAATCTAACCACCCAACATCATCAAACTAACTATACTCCACCCCTTAAAGAGTTCGACCTATCAAACCAAATTACACTAGGGTGAAAGGATGAGTCTAACTAAACCTTTATGCAAGATCCATCACACTTCCATTGTGCACTCTGATAGTTCACTTAACCCCAAACTTCAAAGTCTAGGTTCTAGAGGTAAACTATCCAAGCATGTGGTCCTAAGGGACTTAAAGAAACTATCTTGGTATCCATCCTCAAACAAGTCATCATACAACAGAAACTTAGGGTTTCCAAAGATATACAACATAGAAATCTAAGGAACTATTGCCTAAAAGCAAACTATTTCAGACAATTTGTATCATCTCAGGCTAGGTCAATATCATATGGGCATGTGAGTCCTAATAAACCAATCTAGTGGTGTGGAGGAAAATATTGCCAGCCCCTGAAACCGTGATCCTTTCTAGACACTTTACTTCCACTTCATGCCCTAATAGTTGCCTAAAGACAAACCTAAACAACATCAAGTTATGCATATTTTAGTTATGAGTATTTTAGGGTTTTAGTCATCAAGTCAACCTTTAATTAACATAGATCGAATCTAGGGTAAGCATGTAACTTAAAGGGAAATGATGTAAGGCAAGCATTCTACTAGGGAGACAAAATTGAAATAGTCATATTCTGACTACCATGGGTTCTGATACCATGTTGTAAAAGAGTGAAATCACCCCTTTACTAAAAATGTGAAGAATTGACATCCATTCCAAACACACTCAAAGGTATGATGGTATGGGTATAAATTTTCTAAATTTATAAATATTGGTATACAAAAGACCATTGGAAAGTAGTGGAATAAAAATTTCTGACTATATTCAATTTCAAATAAAGGTTTACAAAAATACATCAAATTCTCCCATTAGGGTTTAAATCAATATACACGATTAGGATCTAGATAGAGGGAAGTCTAACTACTACAATCTTGTCTCCAAGAAACATCTCCATCAGCTAGGTCCAAACCAAAGCTATGTTCTCCTTGTCTTATCCATCACCTTGCTTAGTTGGGTGGTTGGGAAGGCACCCAGCAAAAGGGAAAGGAAAAAAAACAAGTATGTGTCACAAAACTAGTCTAGGATAACAAGAAAAGTAAAGCACGTAAAAATAGGCTTGTGATCATCATATGATGAATATAACAAGAGAATGAGGCTACATCAAAAGAAGACTTGCCATTAACAATTATATTAAAAAGGATTTGCATGTAAGATAATTATGTCTACCTAACTAAGTAGGGTTGAGGCACCTACCGAACCTCTAACCTTAGGTGAGGGGAGAATAAGACATTCCCAGTCACCTACAATATTATGGGGAGAATAAGACATTCCCCAGGGCGATTATTTACATGTCCTCTGTGGGTGGTTGTACATAAGTACTGCTACTTTTAGATTAAATAAAACATAAATCTACATACTAGAAAAAGTAGTCATGGTAAGAATAATCATATGAATCAATAAGCATGGCAGTGGGGTACCAAGACCCAAGAATAATGTTCCAAAACAGATTTATGAGGCAAGTATATCAAAAAATTCAAGAGTATATGAAATAGGATTTAATAAAGCCTCATTATAGAAAAATAGGATAAGGCACAAATATTCCCAACTTAAGGTGTAAATGCATATATCTCTTTCTTTAGAGTCCTAGAAACCACTTTTCATAGCCTTTAAATGAGATCAGAGTCCACTTGTCCTAATTTCATAACCATGTTTATGTATTAGCACTATGTACATTCATTAAGAACTCAAAATCCTAAATTTATCAACTTTTTATACAAACCACCTATTTAGGTCTCCAAAACATCAGCATTGACTTAGTTAGGGTTTTATGATCAAAATAACATATAATATTATATATTTTGAAGATATGGACTTTTAGGGTTATTTTTGGTGATTTTTAGTTAATTAAATCATTCTCAAAAATCCTTTTTCGAATAAAAACTCAATACTAGGCATCAAATTTATTTTTATTAGATGGATCATATTTTTCGAAGTGAGATTCATATATAATATGTCATGATTGGACTAACCTACTAATTACTATATTTTTAGCAACTTAATTGGTTTCTAACCAATCACAGGCTACCACCTGGGCAGCACGTCCTGGTCCCGACCGTGCGAGTGAGGTTGGCTGACCAATGGGATCACGCCACCCAGTGAGTCGTGCTTGTGTGGCCTCATTTATCTAGGTGAAGGAAAAGAGTAAAAGGCCAAATCGCCCTCACCTATACGCAGAGCATTCGGGGGCAAGGGAGTCTATTCACCCCCAAGCATCTTCAACCTCTCGACGGCCTGTAGCCACACAAGGTCAAGTCAACCAATGGTTGAATCTGGAAGATACGGCACCAAAGCAGCAAGCAGGGGCATGGATCCCTTCGTGACGGCCTGATGAACTCGTTGGCAGTTCTCGGTTGCTCGGAGGTGGTCGAGGACGAGGGAACGATGGGGGAAAGTCCTCCGGTAAGATCTCGAGAAGGTGCGGGATGAGCTAAGTCTAGCATAGGAAATTGAAGACTGAGAAGCAGTCTGGGAGTCAAGAAGAATCTCTTAGAGGCGTGAGGAACGTCACTAGATGCCTCACAGCCTGAGGAAAGGAGACGGACTCAGCCAGGGTCAAGGGCATCTCGGAGTTGGGGAAACATGATTGGGGTGGAAGAAACTGATACAGACCCATCGAACGACTCCTGGAGGCACCAAGGGAATATATATGGGTCGAATGACCAATGGGGCGAGGAAATAGGGGAACAAGGGATTTCCGACAGAAATAGGGGAAGAGAAAAAAAACATTTTATTTATCTAACTACGTAGATACCCAAACCCTATGAACTAGGGCTTGCCTAGTTCAGTTTCACGCGAGGAACGTGGAGCACAAGAAATATGGGAGAAATGAGGAGAGGAGAGGGAGATCGAGAAAAACACCTACTGTGGATACTGTGCAAATTCCAGGGAGTTTGGGACTCGAGGTAGAAGAAAAGAAGTGAACCATGAGATCTGATCTGACAACCGAGAAAGAATCACGTATCAAAGACCCGCGTGACAGGAAAAATCGTATCCAAATCGAATTCTGATAAAGTAGTTTATTGAATTATTTAATGAATTTCTCTTTCTTCTTTTGAGGGCTTAAATTTCTAAATTTAATAAAAATTGGAACCCTGCCTGATTTTGAGGTGTAGAATCTGAATATGGAATTATTTTTGCCTTTTGAGGACTTTTAATAGGTTAAATAATTCAAAACTCATTTTCTTTTTTCTCCTTCATTTATGACTCTACGGTTATCCAAATATGATCAAAATTTTCCCATGTATCCCAATTAATGCCATGGATATGATTTTGCTATTATTTGGTCATGTTTGTGACATTTATTTAATCAATTCTTAAAATGAAGGTTCTACACACTTTCTTTCTCCTACTTTTTCACATTATCCAAATATCATCCAAATTAGTTGAAAACTTGCCCAAAGGCTTATTTTTATTTCTAGATTATTAATTTGGAGTTAGTTTACCAATTTAGGAACATTAGATATTTTATTTATCTTTCTTCGCTTATATCCTATTTTCCTCTAATAAAGGCTTTTATATATCTTTATATTTTCCGCATTGGGTGATACTTGACCCTTAAGTAACTTTTATTTTAAGAAAATGAATTTTTGCAACAAATTATCTCATGGGTTCACTTAATTGAGATTTTTGGAAATATATTCCACTTTATCTCCTTTTATCCTATTTATAACATTTATCATCTCCTTTATGTATATTTCGGAATTTCTTTTCTTTTCCCTATTCTAAAAAGTCCTAGAAAGTTCAAGCATGAAAAATTTTATTATTTTTATTACTTAGTGGATAATTTAAATATTAAACCATTCATAAGCTTTTATTGAGGTATTTGTGCATAAACCCAATTATTGGTACAGAAGGTGAACAAATGTTCAAGAAACCACCATATATCCACAAATTAAACAGAAAGGCCAAGAAGGATAGAAATGAAAGGAAAAGATGGGAAAGAGGATCAAAAGACAAAATGTATAGAATTAGATATGTTACAGCACTCCACCCCTTAAAGAGGATTTCATCCCCGAAATCATAAGCAAGGAGGGAGGGTGAAGGTGCAACATCTCATCATCAAACTTCTGTTGTTCCACCAACCCTAACTTCCGACAAACAACTCATCATCATATACTTCACAAGCATCTCGCCATAGGTCAGGTTCTCGAGAATCACCTAGGGTTCCACTCTTAAGATTATTATTATGAGATTTAACATTATTAACATTTTTGGATCACTAGCATTATATCTATTAAGATATCACGTCATCATTATTATTCTTTTAATTATGTCATGTCATATTCACTTTATTGCAAAAGGGGTTATATTTCATCATCATGCATTAAACTATTTATATGTATTTCTCATTTATCTTATTAAGCATTTTATCACAATTAGGGGTTACTCAATTATCTCAATACATTTTATCATTAATAATTTGGATTTACACTTCATTATCATCATTTTAATTATAAAAAATTATCTTTCATGTGATAGGACATTTTATTCAATTTGTTATTAAGTCTACAATTAATCCAAATTATGTCACATTGATTACTTGTATGTATATAAAACATTGTCACATTACCTTTCTTATTCAAATTAATGTCATCATTATTCATTTTCTCATATTTATTCACTTCTTATTATTAATTATGTGCATATATGTGAATCCAATTACTTCTTATCCATATTGAAGCCATTATATGATTTTAATGAACTAGTGTTGGACATATTACATATTAATTAATTGATTAACATACCAAGGCATGATTAGATGATTACTTAGGTGTGTATTAGGTAATAAGGTGATATGCATTTCATATTGATGACTTGATTAATATGTGATCAGATGATTTCATTTATGTGTATGGAAATATTTTATCTAATTATGGCACTTAACATCATTAATGTATCATGTAAGGCATTAAGGATGTATATGTTAAGGTTAGATTATTACAACTTAGGGTTTAGGATCAACTTGATCATTATATTTCATTATAGCATGCATTAATGCCAAGATTTGGTTTCACTTTTCTTTCTCATCATATCATTAAGGTTTATGAGTTCATGACATTATCAGTGTCATGTGTATCCATAACTATTATTAATATGTGAGTGACCCATATTATTTTCATTGGATATTCATTAGGATTTGAACATATAAATTATTCCTCAAATGATCATTATATGTCCATTAATATATAAACAAGCATGTTAGGGTTACAACTATTACATATCTGGTCAAGACTAAGGATCCAAGCATACTAACCTCCTATTCATGGAGTTAGGGCTTCTAAAGATAGAGTAGATAGATTTCAAGATGTCATAGGGTTCCATTCCCCTAAAGAGGATTTCTTCCTCAAAATATAACCACCCAACATCATCAAACTAACTATAATCCACCCCTTAAAGAGTTTGACCTATCAAGACAAATTGTGAAAGGATGAGTCTTACTAAACCTTTATACAAGATCCATCACACTTCCATTGCGTACTCTGATAGTTCACTTAACCCCATACTTCAAAGTCTAGGTTCTAGAGGTAAACTATCCAAGCATGTGGTCCTAAGGGAATTAAATAAACTATCTTGGTATCCATCCTCAAACAAGTCATCATACACCTAAAACTTAGGGTTTCCAAAGATATACAACATAGAAGTCTAAGGAACTATTTCCTAAAAGCAAACTATTTCGGACAATTCGTATCAGCTCAGGCTAGGTCGGTATCATATGGGAACGGGAGTCCTCGTCAACCAAGCTAGTGGTGCGGAGGAAATATTGCCAGCCCCCGAAACTACGATCCTTTCTAGACACCTTTGCTTCAACTTCATGCCCTAATAGTTTCCTAAAGACAAACCTAAACAACATCAAGTTATGCATATTTTAGTTATGAGTATTTTAGGGTTTTAGTCATCAAGATTCTAATGTGGAACTATAGGGTCCTAAATCAACCTTTCATCAACATAGATCAAATCTATGGTAAGCATGTAACTTAAAGGGAAACTATGTAAGGCAAAGATTCTACTAGGGAGACAAAACTGAAATAGTCAGATTCCAACTACCATGGGCTCTGATACCATGTTGTTAAAGAGTGAAAGCACCCCTTTACTAAAATTTTGAAGAATTGACATCCATTCCAAACACACTCAAAGGTATGATGGTATGGGCATAAATTTTCCAAATTTATAAATATTGGTATAGAAAAGACCATTAGAAAGCAGCGGAATAAAAATTTATGACTATATTCAATTTCAAATAAAGGTTTACAAAAATACATCAAATTCTCCCATTAGGGTTTACATCAAGATACACGATTAGGATCTAGATAGAGGGAAGTCTAACTACTACAATCTTGTCTTTAAGCAACATCTCCATCATCTAGGTCCAAGCCAAAGATATGTTCTCCTTGTCTTATCCATCACCTTACTCAGCACCTGGGTGGTTGGGAAGGCACCCCACAAAAGGGAAATGAAAAAAACAAGTATGTGTCACAAAACTAGTCTAGGATAACAAGAAAAGTAAAGCATGTAAAAATAGGCTAGTGATCATCATATGATGAAGATAACAAGAGAATGAGGCTACATCAAAAGAAGACTTTCCATTAACAATTATATTAAAAAGGATTTGCATGTAAGATAATTATGTCTACCTAACTAAGTTGGGTTAAGGCACCTACTGGGCCTCTAACCTTAGGTGAGGTGAGAATAAGACATTCCCAGTCACCTACAATATTATGGGGAGAATAAGACATTCCCTAGGGCGATTATTTACATTCCCTCTGTGGGTGATTGTACATAAGTACCGCTACTTTTAGATTAAATAGAACATAAATCTACATGCTAGAAAAAGTAGTCATGGAAAGAATAATCATATGAATCAATAAGCATGGCAGTGGGGTACCAAGACCCAATAATAATTTTCCAAAACTGATTTATTAGGCAAGTATAGCAAAAGATTCAAGAGTATATGAAATAGGGTTTAATAAAGCCTCAATATAGAAAAAATAGGCTAAGGCACAAATATTCTCAACTTAAGGTGAAAATGCATATACCTCTTTGTTTAGAGTCTTGGAAACCACTTTTAATAACCTTTAAATGAGATCAGAGTCCACTTGTCCTAATTTCATAACCATGTTTATGTATTAGCACTATGTACATTCATTAAGAACTCAAAACCCTAAAGTTATCAACTTTTTCTACAAACCATCGATTTAGGTCATGAAAACATCACCATTGACTTAGTAAGGGTTTTCTAATCAAAATAACATATAATACTATGTATTTTGAAGATATGGACTTTTAGCGTTATTTTTGGTGATTTTTAGTTAATTAAATCATTCTCAAAAATACTTTTTTGAAAAAACTCAAAACCAGGCATCAAATTTATTTTTATTAGATGGATCATATTTTTTTAGTAAGATTCATGTATAATATGTCATGATTGGACTAACCTACTAATTACTATATTTTTAGCAACTTAATTAGTTTCTGACCAATCAGAAGCTGCCACTTGAGCAGCGCGCCCTGGTCATGGCCTTGCCAGTGAGATTGGGCCAACCAATGGGCTTATGCCACCCAGCGAGTCATGCCTGTGTGGCCTCATTTATCCAGGTGAAGGAAAAGAGTAAAAGGCCAAATCACCCTCACCTATACGCAGAATAGTAGGGGGCAGGGGAGTCTTTTCACCCCCCAAGCATCTTCAACCTCTCGACAACCTGTAGCCATACAAGGTTGAGTCAACCGAGGGTTGACTCTAGGAGATACGACACCAAAGCAGCAAGCAGGGCATGGATCCCTTTGTGACAGCCTGATGAACTCGTTGGCCGTTCTCGGTTGCTCGGAGGTGGACGAGGACGAGGGAACGATGGGAGAAAGTTCTCCGGAAAGATCTTGAGAAGGTGCAGGATGAGTGACATGAATTTACCGTGCGTAAAACGCAAGTGCACGCACTAAAGTAATATAGGCCTTTGTGAGGCCCAAGTTGAAATCAAGGAACGGATTTTTGGTAGACTACTACTAACTGTTCGCAATCATCTAGACCGATTAAAATGGTTTGAGTGTTTACTGAAAAAGAAAAGAAAAATAAAAGAAAGCAAAACAATCGATTAAATGATTGGTTTAATCAATTAAAGATGGAATCTTTATGATTGTGGTTTCATCACAGGTTCTCGTTGTACTAATTCCTACACAATTATCCTAATTCATCTCCTATTCTGGGTAGTGGCTTGTAGTCAAAATTGTTCACTGTAGCGATACAATTCACTACCTAAATTTAGGTCAGTTCCATGGTAGTAGTAACCTATACCCTAGATCAGGTGCATGAAGATCATACTTTAGGTTTCCACCATTAACTGTACATCACCTTGTTCAAAGGATTTATTAGTTAATGTGATATCCGTCTCTTTTCAACTATTAATTCTTCTTTTAAAGTAATTAAAGGTACTAAATTATCATAAGGGTGATCAATCATAATGATATAATGGAGAAAACGAAATCATACCACAGATTTTAGAGACAAATTATGATAACTATGTCAAAACTGTCATACAGCGATTACTCGGGTTACTCCCGGTCCTAAAGATAAAGGAGATTAGCCTCGCATGTTCATCTCAATGAAAGACATGATGAGAGAAAGAGAAAACATATGGAAAATGTGAATAGATGTGATATAAACCCCTAAACGGAGGAGATCTGGGCATTCCCCAGCATAGGATGAGAGATCTACAGCCTTTTGGCAGTGGGAAACTCCTTCCGTGGCTCTCGGAACAATCGGGGTGTGGCTCTGGGCTCCGTTCTTCTCTCCTTCTCCTCCTCGAGACTTTTGCAATGGCTCTCGATGTGATAGATTCCTTCGAGCCGCCGTAATTAGGTATATGCACCACTTTAGGTCGTCCAAAAATCACCACCGTATGATTAGACACAATCTTTAGCAAAACCTGATATGACGGCGTTGATACCATCGACGCGGGTCGATGGTATCGACCTGCATAAGGCACCGGCGCTTGCGCGATTCTTTGGGGTTCTCTCTGATGTTGCCTCGATACCATCGATTGTGTGTCGATGGTATCGACTTCTAGAAATCTGGCTCGTTGACGCTCTCTCGATACCATCGACAGTCCCATCGATGGTATCGACTTCCGGTTGCTCTTCTCCGGCAATGCACTGTGACCAGGCCGATGGTATCGACCATCCGTCGATGGTATCGACGTATTTAGATATCCAAATTGCCTAAAATGAAGAGAAGAACACCAATCAAATCCAACAAATATGATCTTTTATACAAAATAAGATGAAACAAGGTAAATTTGATGAAAATGAGATTATAGACTAAAGGTAGTGAATCATGCGATATTAATCACAAATATGACCAAAAACACTCATAAAACACATGCAAAACTAGTCTATAAAAGCGACACAAAATCCCTGCATCAAACTCCCCTAAGCTTGAACATTGCTCGTCCTCGAGCACAAAACTGTAGAATAGAATTGTGAGAGTCAACTAAAGAACATATTAGCATAAAAGACAACTCAATATGACTCCGACCTGTCATGCACATTCCGGACCTCACTAACCACAAAATGATAACTACCCTAAAGGTGACAATGATCGTCCATAAGAAATGTCCACCCCAAGATCATCAAACACTACCAAATAAAGCAGTTGATATAATGAATTCCTATGGTTCAGACTTAGTGCATCTTGTGATCTCCTATCTACGTTGCTCAAGTCCTAACTACCATCTAAATGGAAGCAGATCTCCTAGTTTACAATAATGAGGAGATAATCATGTGTGGCCTACCATTTTGAGCAACGGGCAGATGAAATGGGCGGTTGTGGAAGAAAGAGAAGCACCAAATAGTTTTATCATGCAAAATCAACAAAATGACCTAAATGATGCATATGTGTATGAAAATGACCTAATGCCTAAATTTTAGGTAGAATGGTGTATGCACTATCATTCCATCTCAAGATGAGATGGAATGACTACTAAAACTACATTATGTGCTTATTCCTCTTTTCTTTATGTATACATGCAGCTGAAACAAGTTCCTTTCTCCCTTTTTTTCACTTACATTTCTTTTTTTTTTCAAGCCCTCATTTTTCAATTGACTAGAAGAACATTCACAATATATTTTTTTTCGGGCTTATTTCCACTTAGCTAACATCATTGATGCCTTAAAAATTACTTTTCAGAGGGTATAGAACAATTTTCCTGTTTTTTTATTTTCCAGAAGAAATAAGGCACAAAAAGTCCTATATGCTCTAGAGTATGCAAAATGCAACTATAATGACATGCACTTGAGAATGTGTGAATGCATAGATGCAAAATCTAGCTACAATGAAATCCTATCTACATGTCATGCAATCAAGAGATGAAAAACTATAAGTGCTTCCAGTTCTTATGGTGGATATTGAATGAAATGAAATGGATAGATCACAAGACTAATGTATAAAACCATTGGAATAGATTATATTTCTCTCTTTACTAACCTATGTAACAATAAATCAAAGGGTTTCTCTCTCTCACTTTCGATTAAAGTCCCATTACCGTTTGGTCAGTTCAGGCTCAACATCCATATTTGTCCACATTTCTTGAATCATACGGCTGTACAGTTATGATCTTATGTTTTAAAGTTAACAAACCCAATTATTTTCATAGGTTAAGTGCTCAATTTCAAACAAGTTCAACTTACGACTTCCTGAAAAAAAATTAAATATGTTCAAATTTTGCACCCCTAATTCCCATGTGAAAAGCATAGAGATGACACATTACATTAGACATCCACGGGTACACTAGATAGCATGTGGATCCTAAAAACTAAGAAAATTTCTAAAAAGAAAAGGAAATAAAAGATAGAAATTGTTCCATCTCCCCCCCTAAGCTTGAATTTGACTATGGCCTCATAGTCAAAAACAATCTCAGCAGGTGGAACAGTGATACCGTTTACTGCTTAGGTGGCGGGTAATGTGGGGCGGTGGGATCCCAAGATGGATTTTGCCCCTGAAAGTGTGGATCATATATGGGCATCAGTGATGGATGTTGGTAGCCCCCGAAGTAACCATGATTCCAGTAATGTTCATAAAATGGATGTTGTTTCTGCTCGATCCTCCCCAACCGGTCGTAGACCTGCTGTTGATTGGAAAACAGCTGGCGTTCATTCTCGAATATGGCTTGTTGATTCACATACAACTAATTTGTGGTATCCTGGATATCGGTGAATGACGCAGTGTGATGTTGTTGCGTCTCCTGGATGCTCTGAAGTATATTGTACATTCCCTGCATTGAATAGATGTCCTCTCCTTCCTGAGAGGGTTGTGGTGGCAGAGGCTGAGAGGATGATGATGCACCCAGGTAGAAGTGTGGCCGCTTCCGCGGTGCCACTCGTGCCCAAATAGGAGTGAAAGTATCCTCTTCCTCCTCATTCTCATCGTCGTCGTCATTGTTACCCGCGTCTTCTTCACTTTCTGAATTGTCGACTACAATAATGGGCCACCTGAAGTGATGGGCCCCTTGGATGTTGAAGACAAGGTCTGGAAGTGCACACTCCTGATACTCCTTATTAACATGACAGTGTGCATATACCATGCCATCACGAAATGTGAGAAGATTGGTGCGGTGGAAGTGAACAAGATTGACGGAGCTTTTACTGACCAGCGAAGGGAGAGTGGAAAGATCTAAACCCAGGTAGATGGCTAGTGGCGTAATCAGCCCCCCAAATTGAATAGGGGCTCATCTGGTACTTCTTTTCACTGCCATCACACGCGTCAAGAAGAACGCACCTTAATTGAGCTTCTCCCTCTTCAGCAGCTTGTGAAAGAAATATAAATTTGTCTCCTGAAATTTTCTCAGTGATAGCTCACCCCGAGCAAAGAAGGTGATGTAGAGCATACGGTGTAAAACCCACATGAACGGATGCTTGAAGTCAGCGAAGGCAGCATTATGGTAGCTAAGCATCTTGTCCGTCAGAGTGGTTACCAAATCCGCAAACATGGCATCGTAGTCGGTCCGGTTGTCCGGCCATCGGTGCTGCTCGGGTGAGTGCCACCAGTAGTAAATGGAATTGAAATGCTCGAGCAAAATTGTGTAGTTGCGGTTGAATAGCCAGAAAGAGACCCGGCCCTTAATCCACTCTCGATCAGTGGCGTTGAGGTCATTAGGCAAGACGCAGATGTCGAGCGATGCCATGAACTCCGCCACTACTTCCTTGTAAGTCGGTCATTCACCGAAAAAGGGATGGCCCACTTCATGATAGGGAATCCACTCTTCCTTCAGTGTCTGTCTCCCAACTTGACCATGGAGGACAAAATTGAGGTTGTCCTCGAACCCAAGGTCACGGATCATAGCCCGATCAACATATCGGGTAGGCTCTATTGGACGCTTCATCAACTCGTCAAAGATTTTTTTCACTTCTGCCGAGGGATGGGAAATCCTCAGAAGGGGAATAGAGCCTAGCGGTGGTGGCACGAATGTGTCAATCTCCATGGGAGCAGCCCGTGAGGAAGATGACCCGACGTTCCTCACCATGATTAAAGAAAGGAGACAGAAGAATGGAGCTCGGTGAAGGTTAGAGTAGATCGGAGAAGATGATCTCCAATGTCGATGAAGAGTTCGGTGATGATTGCTCAATTGCCAGATGCTTGGTGAAGATCTCTAGTTTCTCTATAATACTCACCGCAAGAGTTGAGGTGATTTGCTCTGAAGGTGTGAGTAGAAATGAGAAACTATCCCTCCTTTTATAACTGAAGTCGATGCCAATGTCGTTCCGTCGATACCATCGATGGGGTGTCGATGGTATCGACACCTGTAGCACAATCTGCCACTTCGCAACCATCGATGGTCGTCGATTACTGGATGTGGGGGCCCGGATAGGTGACATGTCAATACTATCAACTGGGTTCGATGGTATCGACCCATCCCACATATCGACTTCTTGATTTGGCGGGCTCCATTGATATCTTCTCACGGATCGGTGATGTGTCACGTCGATACCATCGATAGGTGGTCGATGGTATCGACCCTTTCTGTTTCAATTACCCTCGTAAGGCCCGAGCGTCGCTTCCTCACTACTGTCGGGATGATGGAGACGGATTTCTCTAAAAATCTCCAGGGATCTCGCGAGCATCGACTTCTTGGTCGATACTATCGACCCAATGCTCTCTTTTTTTATGATGTCGCTGATGGTAGGTCGATACCATCGACGAGGCCATCGATGGTATCGACTCAGAAAATTTTATGTAGCCGCTTTCCTACACCCACGTCGCTACCATCACCATTGTGGTCGATGGTATCGACTTTTAAACAGTACTGCACACTGAGCAAACTTATTAGGGTATCGTTTTTACACAAAAAAATGAAATTAATCAAAACTAACTTGAAAATATGATAGAAAATAAAATAACTAGAAAAATATGAACTACCGATGGTTGGGTTGCCTCCCAACAAGCACCCTACTTTAACATCTTAGGCTAGACGCAATCAAGCTCATCATTCTTCCTTAAGTTCCATGAGTTTAACCTCATGCACCTTTCTCGTGTAATCCTCCCCATAGTAGAGCTTCAATCTTTGACCATTCCCTAAGAACGCTAGCTCTCCATCTCTCACCATAATAGCACCATGTGGTCGGACATCTTCCACCGCAAAAGGTCCACTCCACCGGGATTTTAGTTTCCCGGTATGCAACTTTAATCTCGAGTTGAACAATAACACGTGATCACCCTTTTTAAAAATTTGCATTTGAATGTGGCGGTCGTGGAGTTGCTTTGTCCGTTCTTTATAGATCATCTGGTTCTCATAAGCATTCATCCTGAGCTCATCTAACTCATTGAGCTCTAACATTCTCTTCTTTCCTGCATCATCATAGCTCATATTAAGCTCCCGTAACGCCCAGTGCACTTTGTGCTCTAACTCGACCGGCAGATGACAAGCCCGCCCATAAACCAGCCTAAAAGGCATAGTGCCTATAGTATTTTTAAAGGCGGTCCTATATGCCCATAAAGAATCTGGTAGTAGTGCATCCCAATTCTTCCTAGAAGATGCCACTGTGTGTTCCAATATCTTCTTAATCTCTCGATTGGAAACCTTGACTTGGCCTTACGTCTGCGGGTGATACGGGGTACCAACATTGTGTTTGACCCCATATTTACTTAATGGTGTAGCAAATTTCTTGTTCGTGAAGTGGGTTCCTCCATCACTTATAATCATCTGTGGCACACCAAACCTACAAAAAATATATTCCTTCGCAAACCTGCACACTACCACAGCGTCATTAGTCCTTGTGGGTATTGCCTCTACCCATTTTGACACATAATCAACGGCAAGCAAAATATATAAGTTGGAATTTGAGGACACAAATGGTCCCATGAAATTGATGCCCCATAAATCAAATACATCAACCTCTTGAAACACGTTGAGGGGCATCTCTTGCCACCTTGAGATGTTACCCGCCCTTTGACACAAATCACATCTTTTCACATAATCATAGGCGTCCTGAAAGAGTGTAGGCCAATAAAGGCCACTCTCCAACACTTTGGCCACTGTCCATGTGCTCGCATGATGACCGCCAGTGGGTAGTGTATGACAGTGACTCAACACACTATCATATTCACCTTTTGGTACACACCTACGTAAGATGCCATCCCTGCATTGTCTCAACAAAATGGGGTCATCCCAAAAATAATATCTTAAAGAATGGAAAAATCTCTTCTTTTCATGATAAGTCCAATCATCCGGTATTTCCTTACATGCAAGATAATTCACAATATTCAAAAACCACGGATCCTTAGATTTTATTGAAATGATTTGCTCATCGAGAGATGTCTCGGTAATGGGTATATTGATATCTCTCTCATCTACCCGCTCTAACTAAGACAAGTGGACCGCAACCATGTTTTCAATGCCCGCCTTATCTTTAATTTCGATGTCAAACTCTTGCAAGAGCAAGATCCACCTAATCAATCTAGGCTTGGCATCTTTCTTTTCCATTAAGTATTTGATGGCAGCGTGGTCCGTCCAAACCACAACTTTTAACCCCACTAAATATTGCCTAAATTTTTCAAATGCGAAAACTACAGCAAGAAGCTCTTTTTCAGTGGTGGTATAATTAAGTTGTGCATCATTTAAAGTTTTAGATGCATAGAAAATCACTGCGGGTTTATTCTCAAAATGCTGCCCAAGAACAGCCCCTACAGCAAAATCTGACGCATCACACATAAGCTCAAAGGGCTTAGTCCAATCTGGCGTTTGGACAACCAGTGCAAAAATTAATTTTTCTTTAAGTACATTAAAGGAATGTATACATTTCTCATTAAAATCAAACACAGCATCCTTATCAAGTAATTCAGACAATGGTTTAGCAATTTTGGAAAAATCTTTGATAAAACGGCGATAGAAACCCGTGTGACCAAGGAAACTCCTCACTCCCTTCACTGAATTCGGTGGAGGTAATTTGGCAAAAACATCAATTTTCACTGGATCTACCTCCAGTCCTTTGCTAGACACCTTGTATCCAAGCACGATTCCTTCGTTAACCATCATAAGACATTTTTCCCAATTTAAGACTAGATGTGTGTCCTCACATCTTTGTAACACTTGATCCAAATTATACAAGCACTCATCAAACGACGCACCGTAGACAGAAAAGTCATCCATAAAAACCTCTAGGCAGCGCTCCACCATATCAAAAAATATAGCAAGCATACAGAGTTGAAAAGTGGTCGGTGTGTTGCATAACCCAAACGGCATGCGGCGATATGCAAAAGTCCCATAAGAACAAGTGAAGGTGGACTTTTCTTGATCCTTAGGGTCTATAGAAATCTGATTATAGCTGGAATAGTCGTCCAAAAAGCAAAAATGAGAACGGCCAGCCAGCCTCTCTAAAATATGATCAATAAATGGAAGAGGGAAACGGTCTTTTAAAGTGGTAGAATTGAGGCGATGGTAATCAATGCACACTCGCCACCTGGTTACCAATCAGGTGGTGATAGGTTCATTCATAAGATTCTGAGTTACAGTGATTCCCTCCTTCTTAGGGACTGCCTGTGTTGGGCTTACCCACGTTGAGTCTGAAATGGCATAGATGATGCTCGTAGAAAGGAGCTTAATCACCTCCTTCTTAACGACCTCCATCATGCTTGGGTTGAGTCAAAATTGCGGCTGAATCACAGACTTAGCTCCTTCCTTGAGCCGAATCTTGTGCTGGCAAAGAGTAGGGGAAATCCCCTTAATATCAACAACTGACCACCTGAATGCACCATGGTGGTTCTTCAGCACGATCATCAATTGTTTTTCTTCATCGGCACTCAGATATGCGGAGATAATCACCAGTAGCTTTTCACCATCAGCTAAGAAGGCATACTTCAAGTGAGGAGGCAGTGGCTTCAGCTCTAATTCCGGTGGACAGATCAGTGATGATTGCAACGGTGGTGGGAGCGGTCCAAGATCCTCATAGTGCTTGGCATAATAGCAAGGGAGCACTTGAAGCATCTTGACACATTCTTGTAACGATGTGCTTCTCATCCAATCATGCATGATGTTGACAAAGCAAGCTTCAAGGGGCATTTTCGGATATGAATGGAGCATAGAAATTGCTACTGCATCATCCTCCATAGATAGAGGAATTTCCTCCTTTTCATCATTCGGATAACCCACAGCTTTACAAAGAGAAACAACTTTTGTTTGTTCCATGATATCCACGGCCAGTGTCCCCTTGTCTACCTTAGTCATCTCATGAGCCATATCTTGAAATTGCTTCCCTAAATAAAGATAAATGTTCTTATCAAAGTGCTTCACCATATGACATTGCTCCTTTGCATGTGATTGTTTTGTACTTGGTGGCATGACCATCTCAAATCTGTCATCCGCTATACCCAATGTCAGATGGCCTCTACCCATTTCCAGTATCATATCTGCAGTAGCCTGGAAGGGTCTTCCTAGGATTAGCTCATTCCCTTGCTCATCTTGCATCTCCATTACTACAAAATTAGCTGGAAATACAAATCTTTCAACTTTTACCAAAACATCCTCACAAATACCATATGGTCGTACCACAGAATTATCCGCGAGTTGAATTGTCATGTTGCTTTGTCTAGATTCCTTAAGACTCTGTTTCTTGAATGTAGAAAGGGGCATCAAGTTTATACTTGCCCCAGAATCGCGCAATGCTTCGCCGAATTTCACCTTACCAATGTAACATGAAATATTGAAGCAGCCCGGATCTTGTCATTTTGGTGGCAACATGCCCAAAATAAAGGTGATAACCTACTCTTTAAGAACTACCACCTCAGTATCAGGAATCTTCCTCTTCTTGGTAATTACATCCTTCAGAAACTTACCATAAGAGGGTATCTGGTCGATAGCTTCTAATAAAGGGATGTTAACCGAAAGTTTCCTAAAACTATCTAGGAACTTTTTGAACTGAGCATCCACCTTCTTTGCCTTCAGACTATTTGGATAAGGGACTGGTACGGTTTGTGCCCTCTAATTTGGTGGCACATATGGTGTCCTCTTTTCAGTCTCTTCCTCTACAATGGGCTCTTCTGTGGCCTTCTCTGCAGCAGCATCCACTATCTCTGTGATTGTGTCTTCCTCTGTGGCCTCACCTGTGGCTTTTGGATGGGGTGTGCTTGGTTCATCGGCCTTAGAGTTTAAAGTCTTCTTTCCACTCCTCAAAAGAATTGCTTTGACTTGTTGATTTCCTCCTGGAACATTTGTATTTCCTGGGAAACCTAGTTGTGTTGGTTTCTTTAAACTTGAAATCTCTACTGCCATCTGTGCTAAAGACGTCTCAAGTGTCCTCATTTGAGCCCCATGACTTTGCAGAGTTTGCCCAAACTAATTCATAAACTCTCCTTGTTGCTTGATTTGTTGACCAAAGGTGCTCATCAGCTCTTGATTCTGCTTTATCACCCGGTTGAGCAAATTTTTGCTCTTGTCCTCTGTCGTGGGTTGTGGCTTAGCATCCAAATCCTGGAGAAAATTATTTGGATCCTTCCATGAGAATTTCTTATCTTTCCTCCAAGAGTAATCATTATTCATGTATCCTTGTTGTTGATGCATGTATTTAACTTGTGCATCTGCATCTGTTTCCTCCTCTTATGCGAGTAGCCTTTTAGCAATTAGGTCCATCTTTTCATTGAGTTCTTTGATGGCTTTGGCATCTCCCGCAACCTCAACTTGTTCCAGAGCATCTTTATCACCCCATGACTGCTTTTTAGCCATGTTTTTCTGAATTTCCCAACACCTTGTATCAGTGTTATTCAGGAAGAACCCCGATCCAGCTGAATCTAGATTGCTTCTATCATGCTCAGAAAGAGAAAAATAGAAAATCTTGACCTACTTTTCTTTGTCCAGCCCATGATGTGGGCATCTCCTCAGTATTATCTGGAATCTCTCCCAAGTCTCAGAATATGTTTCACCAGCTTTCTGACTGAAATTATGATTTTTCTTATGAGATCATTTTTCAGGCGAGAAAAATCTCTTGAAGAAAACTTCAACCATGTGGTCCCAAGATTCCACATACTTGTCATCCAAATTATGTAGCCATTCTCGAGCATTTCCCGCTAGATAACTGGAAAATAACTTCAAGTAGAGCATCTCTTGTGGAAACCGGCCTATCTTGACCATATCACAGTTCTCCACGAACTGGCTTATGTGGGTCACCAGATCTTCATTTTTGAGCCCGTGAAATGCATTAGACTTGACCAAATTGATTAGGCTTGGGTCAATTTTGTAGTTAGGAATGTTGATGGCCTGCTTCTTAATTGGCCCCTTAGATGCAGAAGAGAACGATGCCTTAATTTTCTCCCAAATTGTTTGTTCCTCAACCATTGCTTCGGGTTCAGAATCTGAATTCTCATTCTCGAGTTGATTTTGGGTGTCATTCTCCTCATAGTCTGATCCCAAAAACGGGACCTCCGGCGATGACTGTGTGTAGTCTGTGCTACGCGTACTCACCATGCACTAGTACATGCACGGTAATAAATTTAATTAAGCATAGTGCTAGACGATTACGGATTATGAAAGATAGACGGTTAATTTCCAGAATTTAAAATTAAAAAAATGTGGCCTAGAGTGGCCGCTTGCAACCCTCGTAGTGCCGAAAATTGTCGTTCCCGGCAACGGCGCCAAAAACTTGACACGAATTTATCGTGCATAAAACGCAAGTACACGCACCAAAGTAATATAGGCCTTTGTGAGGCCCGAGTCGAACTCAGGGAATGGATTTTTGGTAGACTACTACTAACTGTTCACAATCATCTAGACCGATTAAAATGGTTTGAGAGTTGATTGAAAAAGAAAAAAAATAAAAGAAAGCAAAACAATCGATTAAATGATTGGTTTAATCAATTAAAGATGGAATCTTTAGGATTGCGGTTTCACCGCAGGTTCTCGTTGTACTAATTTCTACACAATTATCCTAATTTGTATCCTATTCCAGGTAGTGGCCTATAGTCAAAATTGTTCGCTATCGTGATACAATTCACTACCTAAATCTAGGTCGGTTCCACGATAGTAGTAACCTATACCCTAGATCAGGTGCATGAAGATCATACTCTGGGTTTCCATCATTAACTGTACATCGCCTTGTTCAAAGAATTTATTTGTTAATGTGATATCTGTCTCTTTTCAACCGCTAATTCTTCTTTCAAAGTAATTAAAGGTATTAAATTATCATTAGGGTGATCAATCATAATGATAAAATGGAGAAAACGAAATCATACCTCGGATTTTAGAGACAAATTATGATAACTATGTCAAAACTGTCATACAATGATTACCCGGGCTACTCCCGGTCCTAAAGATAAAGGGGATTAGCCCTGCATGTTCATCTCAATGAAAGACATGATGAGAGAAAGGGAAAACATATGGAAAACATGAATATATGTGATGTAAACCCCTGAACGGAGGAGATCTGGGCATTCCCCAGCATAGGATGAACGATCTACAGCCTTTCGGCAGTGGGAAACTCCTTTCGTGGCTCTCGGAATGATCAGGGTGTGGCTCTGGGCTCCGTTCTTCTCTCCTCCTCCTCGAGACTTGTGCAATGGCTCTCGATGTGATAGATTCCTTCGGGCTTTCGTAATTAGGTATATGCACCACTTCAGGTCGCCCAAAAATCACCACCGTACAATTAGACACAATCTTTAGCAAAACTTGATATGACGACGTCGATACCATTGACGCGGGTCGATGGTATCGACCTGCATAAGGCACCGATGCTTGCACGATTCTTTGGGGTTCTCTCAGATGTTGCCTCGATACCATCGATTGTGTGTCGATGGTATCGACTTTTGGAAATCTGGCTCGCTGACGCTCTCTCAATACCATCGACAGTCCCATCGATGATATCGACTTCTGGTTGCTCTTCTCTGGCAATGCACTGTGACCAGATCGATGGTATCGACCATCCGTCGATGGTATCGACGTATTCATATATCTGAATTGCCTAAAATGAAGAGAAGAACACCAATCAAATCCAACAAATATGATCTTTTATACAGAATAAGATGAATCAAGGTAAATTTGATGCAAAATGAGATTATAGACTAAAGGTAGTGAATCATGTGATATTAATCACAAATATGACCAAAACACGCATAAAACACATGTAAAACCAGTCTATAAAAGCGACTCAAAATACGTGCATCAATGAGCAAAGGCTAGAAGAGGAAATTGAAGGCGAAGAAGCAGTCTGGGAGTCAAGAAGAATCTTGTGGAGGCACGAGGAACTCCACTGGATGCCTCACAGGCCCGAGGAAAGGATACAAACTCGACCAGGGTCAAGGGCATCTCAGAGTTGGGGAAATAGGTTCGGGGGTGGAAGAAACTGATACAGACCCATCATATGACTCCTAGAGGCACCATGAAGGTATAGGAGGGAATATATATGGGTCGGATGACCCATGGGCAAGGAAATATGGGAATGGGGGTTGTCAGCGGAAATAGGGGAAGCAAGAAAAAACCTTTTGTCTACTGGACTGTGTAGATACCCAAACCCATGTGAACCTGGGCTTGCCTTGTTCGGTTTCACGCGAGGAACGCGGAGTACAAGAAATATGGGAGAAAGGAGGAGAGGAGAGGGAGATCAAGAAAAACACCCACTGTGGCTACTGTATGGAGTCCAGGGAGTCTGGGACTCGAGGTAGAAGAAAAGAAGCAAACTGTGAGATCTGATTCGATGGCTGAAAAAGAATCGCGTATCAAAGACCTGCGTGACAGGAAAAATCTTATCCAAATCGAATTCTAATAAAGTGGTTTATTGAATTATTTAATGAATTTCTCTTTTGACACCCTACCTGATTTTGAGGTGGATAATCTGAATATGGAATTAGTTTTACCTTTTGAGGACTTTTAATGGGTTAAATAATTCAAAACTCATTTTCTCTTTCCTCCTTCATTTATGACTCTATGATTATCCAAATATGATCAAATTTCACCCATGTGTCCCAATTAATGCCTTGGATACATTTTTCTATTATTTGTCATGTTTGTGTCATTTATTTAATCAATTCTTAAAATGAAGGTTCTACACACTTTCTTTCTCCTACTTTTTCACATTATCCAAATATCATCCAAATTAGTTGAAAACTTGCCTAAAGGCTTATTTTTATTTCTAGATTATGAATTTGGAGTTAGTTTACCAATTTGGGAACATTAGATATTTTATTTCTCTTTTTTGGCTTATTTCATGTTTTCCTTTAATAAAGGCTTTTATATATCTTATATTTTCCACATTGGGTGATACTTGGCCCTTAAGTAACTTTTATTTCAAGAAAACAAATTTGTGTAACAAATTATCTCATGGGTTCACTTAATTGAGATTTTTGGAAATATATTCCACTTTATCTCCTTTTATCCTATTTATAGTATTTATCATCTCCTTTATGTATATTTTGGAATTTCTTTTCTTTTCCCTATTCTAAAAAGTCCTAGAAAGTTCTAGCACAAAATATTTTATTATTTTTATTACTTATTATCAAGTAGTTCTTGTAAATGTCTCTTCAACTCTGCCATATCTATCGGTGCCATCCTATACGGTGTCTGAGCTATGGATTGCTTACCAGGAACTAGATTTTTCTCAAAATCAATCTCAGAGGGTGGGGGAACACCTAGAAATTCTTCAGGAAACACTTCCTTAAACTCCCTAACCACCAGTGCTTCCTGGATACTAAGAATCCTCACCTCTGTATCCACCACATGTGCTAAAAATGCCTTGCAACCTTATCTCAGAAGCTTCATTGCCACCATAGCTGAAACAAGACATGTCAGGAGAATCTTCCTCTCCTTGGAAGATCCACATCTCACTACCGTCCACAAACGTCGCTAGCTTGGAACTACAATCCAAGACCACTCTATACTTCTTCAGAGTATCCATCCCAAGGATCACATGGAATCCATGCATGTCAAGTGGTATAAGATCCACTTGAATGTTGTGTCCCATTAAAGAGAGAACACAAGAAGGACACACATCCTACAACACTGTAGAACCAACCAACGGGGTTTCTAGCAGCAAGCTACTCTTCCTACGACTAACAGGAAAAGGACAACTACTAATCACTTCCTGTGTGATAAAAGAGTGTTTAGCACCCGGGTCAACCAAAATAGATATAAAGTAATAAGAAGACAAATCAGAATGAAATAACTCCATCTAACCTGTCACCACTCGTGGGTTGACCACCACCTCTAGCTGACTCGTGGCATACAATCTAGTCATAGCATGTTGTCGCCCCCCTCCTCAGCTTCCTTGAATAGACGATCCAACTTGAGACACTTGGCCACATCCTCATCCTCCTGCACCAATACTTTGCTATCTCTGTGAACCTTGCTGGCTCTGCCTTAGTTGTTGGTTCACTTTTTCACCTCTCATCAAACATTCTCGCCTTAGATGTCCAATCTACCCATACTTGTGGCATGCCCAGTTCCCATACTATGGCCTAGATGGTCATGCCACCAATGCTGATGCAACACTCTGGCCTCCTGAGGGTGGAAAACTACGGCCTCTACCCTTGCTTGGTGACCACTAAGTTGAAGCACTGAACCTCTGCGACGTTGGCAGTGCAAAAAACCTCGGCTTCTTGAAGCCACCTGTAACATACCAAATTTTGCACATTTTATCTTTTGACCCTCTTTCCCATCTTTTCCTTTCATTTCTATCCTTCTTGGCCTTTCTGTTTAATTTGTGGATATTATGGTGGTTTCTTGTACATTTGTTCACCTTCTCTACCAATAATTGGGTTTATGCACAAAACTTTAATAAAAGCTTAGGAATGGTCCATAAGGTTGTGCATAGATTATAGACAGTTGAATAAGGTCACGATCAAGAATAAGTATCCCTTGTCGAGGATAAATGAATTATTTGATCAGTTGTGTGGTGAAAGTGTGTTTTCAAATATAGATCTATGCTCAAGATACCATCAGTTGAGGATCAAGGAGGATGACATACCTAACTCAGCTTTCAGGATGAGGTACAGTCACTATGAGTTCATGGTTATGTCATTTGTCCTGAATAGCATACCAGTAGCATTTAAGGATTTGATGAACAGGGTGTTTCGAACGTTCCTTAATCAGTTTGTGGTTGTCTTCATAGATGACATCTTGATATATAGTCGGGATAGTCAACAGCATGAACAGCATCTACGTCAAGTGTTGATAGTGTTATGACAGCACCATCTCTATGCTAAGTTCAGCAAGTGTGAGTTCTGGTTGATGGAGGTAGCCTTCTTGGGGCACGTTATATATGCAGAAGGTGTACGAGTGGACCCTAAGAAGGTAGAATCTGTGATAGAATGGGAGAAGCTGAAGACACTGACAGAAGTGCACAGTTTCCTAGGTTTGGTGGGCTACTACCAAAGGTTCATTAAGGACTTCAGCGCTATCGCCTTACCATTAACTAAGTTGATAAGGAAGGATGTGTTGTTCGTTTGGGATGACAAATGTCAATGAGCCTTTCAGACATTGAATGAGAAGCTACCAAGTTCACCAATTTTGGTTTTTCTTGAGCAAAGAAAAGGATACATCATCTTTTTTTATGCATCCAGGCATGGTTTGGGGTGTGTTTTGATGCAGGATAAGCAAGTGGTTTTTGTTACTTCTCGACAGCTTAAGAACCATGCAGAGAATTATCCAACCCATGATCTGGAGTTAGCTACAGCAGTTCATGCCCTAAAAATTTGGAGGCACTACCTATATGGAGAGAAGTGTTAGATCTTCACAGATCACAAGAACTTGAAGTATATCTTTCCGCAGTAGGAGTTGAATATGAGGTAGCATCATTGGATGGAGTTGATCAAAGATTATGATTGCATGATTGATTATCATCCAGATGAGGCAGATGTCGTGGCAGACGCCTTGAGTAGGAGATCTTCATATGTGGATAGAGGATATTTGAGTTCTTTGATGTGTCACAAGAGAGATATGTTGGTCTCTTTGCATCAGATGAATGTCAAGTTGGAAGTCTCTTTATTATTCGGTTTGTTGGTACAATTACAAGTGAAGCCTATGTTGAGACAACAGATCAAAGAAGCTCAGCAGACAGATAATGTAATACAATAGATTAGATCCGAGTTTGGCAGCGAGAAGCGTGATGGTTTTCATGAGGCGGAAGATGGGATAGTGTGTTATCATCATAGGATAGTGGTTTCTGATGTCGATGGCCTGAGGAAGATGGTGTTAGAAGAGGCTCATACATCTATGTATGTTATGCATCCAGAAAGTACTAAGATTTACCACAATCTGAAGGATATGTTTTGGTGGATAAGATTGAAGAAAGATGTAGTGGAGTTTGTTGCAAGATGCGATGTGTGTCAGCAAGTCAAAGCTGAGCATCAGAACCCTACAGGGATGTTGCAACCATTGCCTATGCCTCAGTGCAAATGGGATCGTGTGACTATGGACTTTGTAGTTGATCTTCCTAAGACAACAAAAGGTTATGATTCCATTTGGGTGATCGTTGATAGGTTGAACAAGTCAGTGCATTTCTTCCCCGTGAAGACAAAGTTCACGCAGAGAAACTTGCTCAAGTCTATTTTGATGAGATAGTGTGTTTGCACGGTGTTCCCACTACTATTGTGTCTGACATAGGTCCTCAGTTTACGAGTCACTTTTGGGAACGACCGCATACAACTTTAGGTACGATGTTGAAGTTCAGTACTACTTTCCACCCGTAGACATATGGTCAATCTAAAAGGACCATTCAGATCTTGGAGGACCTGTTGAGGGCTTGTGTTCTTCAGTTATCAGAAAGTTGGTATGTACACCTCAGTCTGATAGAGTTTTCCTACAATAACAGTTATCAGAGAAGTATTGGCATGGCACCATACGAGGCGTTGTATGGGAGACATTGTAGGTCTCCATTATGTTGGTATGAGATAGGGGAGTATCATCTTTTGGGTCTTGAGCTTGTGCAGCAGACGATGAAGAAGATTAAGGTGATACAGTAACAGTTGAAAGCAGCTCAGGACAGATAGAAGTTGTACGCAGACAATTGTCACAGGCCTTTGGAATTCTAAGTGGGAGATAAAGTATATCTGAAGGTCTCTCTCTGGAAAGGTGTTTTGAGGTTTGGGAAGAAGGGTAAGTTAGCTCCCAAGTTTATGGGACCTTACCCAATGGTGGCACGTGTTGGGAAGGTGGCCTATAAGTTAGAGTTACCACTAGAGTTGCACAAGTTGCATCTAGTGTTCCATGTCAGTATGTTGAGGAAGTGTCATCAAGATACAGAGACAGTGTTACAGCCTGTGGAGGTGGAGCTTGATGAGGATGTGACCTATGTGGAAGGTCCAGTGTTGATCCTTGATCGAAGGGTGAAGAAGTTGAAGAGGAAATACCTTGGGCTTGTGAAGGTTCTTTGACATCATCGTGGTGTTGAGGAAGACACATGGGAGCTCAAAGAGGAGATGAGGAGGAAGTACCTTTCTCTTTTCTCTTAGGATTTAGGGGGCAAAATCCCTATTAGGGGTTTATGGCTTGTAAGGACCCTAACCCACGTTTTGGGCTAACCCTATTTATTATTCTTAAGTGAGTTGCTTAGCTCCTTGCTCTAATCATCTAAGATGTAATTAGGGAATGTTGGAGGTTTGTGCTCCTTGTTTGAGCATGTTTGTTTGATGTTGGTGCTTTCTGATGAGGTTTTGGTACAACTTGCAATTTACCTAGAGTAGGGGTTGATGTGCAAGTTTTTACCTCTAGAGTATTTCTTCTCTCTTTTGACATCATCTAGAGGAGACAGAAAGTGTTGGGCATCTTGTTTTGTCCTTGGTTGAGTGGTGACATCCTTGGTGGTGTTTTGGCACATGTTTGAGGTGTGTTTTCCTCTTTGGAGGGTTGTATCGGGCTTGAGAGCCTTGGTGAGACCATGTATCAGTTTGTGGTTTCCATGATGATGCTTGGTATTGGTTGAGGGTGTCTTGAGGGACATACAATTGATTTATGGCACCTTGAGGATCACCATATCGGGTTGTGGTGACTCTAGCAGGAGTGCCATATCGGCTTGTGACATGGGGTTTCATCCCTATCGGTTTGTGAAGGGGGTGGAAGGGTGTGTTGACCTTGACCTTCCTTAGTGACCAAGTGGGCGAGACTTAGGTCCTATCACCTTTTTGCATGGAATGTCATGTGTCCCTTCTTCTTGTACAAGTGTCTTCTAGGGTTCTAAAGTGGTGACACCTTTCCCTTACTCTCTCTCTCTCTCTCTCCGGTCATGTATATATACCTCTTCCTTCTCATGCAAGTGAACCCGTTTAGCAATCCTTGCTTTCTCTCCTTGGTGGCCAACCTTTAGCTTGAAGAACCCTCTCCCTTGGAGCTTGGTGGGTGAGCTAGAAGCTTATGGTGCTTTCTTTCATCCTCTTCCTTGGTAAGCCATGGTTTTCTAGCTTTCCTTCTCTTCTTCTTTCTTCTTCTCAGCCATGCACCTTGGCACCTTATTTTCTCTCTTTTGCTTTCTTGACCATGGTCCTATCTTCCTTCTTGGAGGTGTGGTGGAGATCGAGCTATGAGGATCTTCTTGTACCTTGAGCTTGGGAAACTTAGAGCCCGACCTTGGAGCTTAAAGCTTGGTGGTTGTTCTCGAGGTGGGTTATATAACTCTAACCCTAATTTGTTATTATCAACTTTCTACTTATTATCTTGCTAGTTGCCCTTAGCTTGTTTTTTCTCACATGCTTGTAGCTTTTCTTGGTGTCTTTTCATTCTGTTTTTTAGAATAGAACTATGTTAAGTTGCTGCCATGAAATGTTCCTTTCTTTGCCTTGGTAGTATCATCATTTTGAGGTAGAAAATGACTAAACCGATATGAGTTCCTCTTTGCAAACTGATATGGTATGCTAGACCGATATGCTTGCAACCCGACATGCCTTGTCTAGACCAATATGCTTCTCATGATGTGTCTTGTCATGATCTTGTGATGTGTTGGGTGGGAAGAGTGTTGAGTCTCCTTGCTTCTAGTTAAGTGTGGAAGCCAACATGGGCAACCCTAATCCGATATGCATGTGTAACCTGACACACCTTGCTAACTGATACCACCAACCCTAATGGTCGATGTCCTATGGAGGTCTATGTGGCTGATATACAATGGGGTACATAAGTCGATATCCTAGTTGAAGTGGTGAGGCCAATACCTAGTAGAGATGGTATAACTGATACACCTTCTTCATGTACCTCTTGGACGATATCCTTTGTTGTGTCTTGGCCGACACACTCCCATTGAGGTGTTGTGCCTGATAGAAGGTGATGATGAACCAATATCTCTTGTGATGAACCGATACTCATCTTTGAGTTGGTAGGTCGATACCCTACCTAGGTTGGTTGTGGTCCTTGCGATCGACATTGTTCCTTGAGATGGACATAAAAGTGATAACAGGCATAAAGTGATGATGTGATCTGATATGTTTTGGTGATGAATCATACCCTGATTATGTAGATCTAGTTTAGAGGTTGTACGTTGTAACTTGATTGATGCTTAAATATGTTAGATTAGTCTAATAAATAAAGTGAAATCGAATAGTGTAGTTGTCTTGCGCCATAGATCCATTTAGTATCAGCATTTACTGAATGGTGAAACGAGTTTAACCCGGAACGTATATTTTTGAATATGTGGGGTGCAAGTTAGAATACCAACTTGTATCCTAAAAGGAAATGTATCACAGGATTGACTGTAAGTCATGGTTGGAATTGTATCACAGGATTGACTGTAAGTCATGCTTGGAATTGTATCATATGATTGACTGTAAATCATACATGGAATTGTGTCACAGGATTGACTGTAAGCCATACCTGGAAGAGCATTGCTGCAAGTAGACCTATCAAACTGGGTCAAAATCCACGGACGCCCATGGGTCGACCCGTTTAAGTTGGGTTTGGGTCACAAAATTTGCCACCCGCCAAAAAAAAACCTAAACCTGTACCCACCCATTTACTTAGTGGGTTTATGGGAAATCTGTGGGCACCCGCGGGTGACCCGCTTAATTACACTGGTTTTTTACATCCATGTGGCTTAGTATTAATGGGCAAATATTAAATCAGTCATATACTCGTATCACAATTGCATATTACAATTCAAGTTAACAAAGCACAATAACAGAGACTCCAAAATCAAATCGTGAAACAAAAGCAAACCAAGCGGGAACCTAAGTCTAGCAGCGATTGCTAGACTTAAGTTTTAGTCTAACTAGAACTGACTTAAATTTCAATCTTTGTTTTAGTTTCCAAAATCTATTCTTTGTCTCATTTGGATGCCACAATTCATACTAGATATTGTTGTATTTTTTGTTGTTGTTTGTTGTAGGTGGTCATTATTTAAGTCTAATGTATGAACGTCTAAAGCCTATAGTACATTGTTGTTCCAGCATTTATGTGATTCAGAAACTTAATTCATCCAGTCAGACTCTTCTTTAATAGACCTGTTGTAGCCCTCTTCATGGGTGCATTGCATTTTGATACTCTTCGTGTAACACGTTTCTGGATATATAAATAAATATTACATGACAATGTATACAACATGATTGTTTTGTGCCATATCTTATACAAACAAACACTAGCAATATATTTTAAAAAAATTAAGTGGGCACCCGCGGGCAACCCGCAACCCGCTAGATCGGGTTTGGATATGTCTTTGTTCCACCTGTTTAGAACTACATCTTTTTGACCCGCACCCGCGAGACCCAAACCCGCAACGACCCAACCCAAACCCAACCCACCCACCCATTTTTCAGGTCTAGTTGCAAGCTGTAGCTCAATTTCTCTAGTATCGTGACCTGTACCAAGGTGGGATAAATATGCACAGCTAGACTAAATGTCTCTGGAAGTAGATGACTCATGATGTCACTGTATGTTTACTCGTACTGACCGAGGAAGGTGAGGTCGTGGATTTTGTCTCTTCCATTAGACCTTCTATGACACTGACTTGACTATATATATATATATACATATATATATATATATATATATATATATATATATATACATATTGGTCGGTTGGATTTGAATGGTACGATTCAAATCCTCAGGGCATAACGAATACATAATCAACTGTGTAGTATAATTGTATAGGATCAAATATGAAAACATTGGTTGAGTCCTTGCTTGATCTTCATATAATATTATTGATAGAAAATATACATGTTCTTCATATTCCTTTTAAATTATGAAGATGTTTCATAATTCATCAGTAATTGTTCTTCCTCTTATTTATATTGTTGCTCAGTTTATCTTATCTGTGATAATAATAAAGTTGATGAAGAGTTATATCTTTCACTGAGACTGTGTGTCTCACCCCGTTGGTTAACAACCTTTTTAGATGGTCAAGCACACGGAGGTAGAGATCGTGTAGAGGAGGTTGAGCAGCAACCAGAGGAGTAGTAGTTGATAAGGTTGGAAGTACTGTTGGTTGTCTTTATTGATAGAGTCCTAGAGTCGTCTCTGTACACTCGGGTCTTTGGGAGCATTTTGTAAATGTTTCACGACTGTGTTTTCCTTATGTTCTTTTGTATATCAGATGTGATAGAATCATATATATATACATTCTGGAACAATGCCCTCGTTACAGGTTGACAGCATGTTTTGTGAATGCTTTGAGGCATGAAAGTACTCATGTGTAAAGGTTCTTGCTATATGGCGGATTTATGCATAAAGGTTTTAGTTTTTAGTTTTTTCTATTAACAAGTTGTTAATCTCTTTTCCGTAATTTGTTTTGAGTAATCCCGTTTCGCCATGGCGCAGAGCGTCACGACAATCAAGGTGCTAAACAACATGCTTAGACAAAGACAAACAGGATTATCCCAAAACGTGAGTCAGAGTCGTTACATAAATGGTACAATCCAAGTTTCAGTGATTACTGATAGTTTACCGATCCAAATGTGTCAACTTCCTGACATATTAGAGCGGTATAAAATCCAAAATCTCATTTTGCTTGGAAACCGGAGCACATTTTAGATTCCTGAAGTTTTAAATCCCCTAAAATCTCAGTAAAACAAAACAAGGCCTTTCCCACATTTCTCCGGAGGCACATTACTCCTTGATCAAACATCAAACAAATTTGTTATTCGTAAACGAACAAGCGGGCACAAGTTTCAACTATAGCTCTTCCAAATTCAATTTCTGGGCAAAAGAAATTGCAGCTGATATACAATTTCAGATATATGCTGACTTGGTACAACACTTTCGGCCACGTGTACTGTTGATAAAGCCTAGTTCATACAGGCGGCAAGGCTGCTCTGGAAGTTAAAGTAAACAAAAATTGACAACCCACAATGAGGAAGAAGAAGAAACAGCAGGATAGCTTCAAAATAAGAAGGCATGGACATCATTCGCACTCAAGAGTGAATTGCAGAAGGCAATTATGTCAAAATTTATGTGCCCTATACAGGCTATACTGATGGCATTCCAAAAGGCAACTCTGGCAAGAAGATGTCTATCAATTGGCAGACGGACAGAGGCAAAAAAAAATTGGTCGAAGCAATTTCGATGTGTTTAAACTCTCAAATTAGACAATCCACAACCGGATCTACTCCTATATAGCTTTTCTTGTTTCTAAACGAGCACTTTTAACTTCTTAGGTCCACGTTTTAAAGCTTTTAGAGGCCCAAAACCTGACTAGTTTACAAATGTAAATTTCGGTCAGCTTCATGTCCAACCTATGTTGTGATTTGATTATACATAAAAGTTGACTGAGAGTCATGTTATCGTAGTAAAATATACAACCATAATAGCATTATATAAAATAGCATCGTCCGTCTAATATAATAGTAAACAACCAGTCAAGAGGCTGTTTCACTGTATTTGCCAATAAAAGACCTGGAATCAGATCTCTCGGTTAAAAATGATGGATTGAGTCTGCTACAGCGGTGACCGGCCACACTGTATTAGTCCCGAGGGCTTGCTCTGGGATGCGTCCACACGGCCATGGGGGAGGTTCCTCGTAAATCATGAAAAAAATATGTAACAAAGTTGTAATCATTTAAATAAATAAAAATAAGATGAAGGTGTTCTTAAAAATTAATGGAAGCTTCAAAGAATCAGTGCATTCAATTATGTAAATGTGTAATATTTGTTGTTTAGGCCATGTTTGGTAGGATGTAAGAAAAAAATATGATGTTCAAATATAACCAATTCCACCATTTTCAACATTTGGTAGGGTGTATTCCAGTGCAGTTGGTCAGTTTGAAACTACATACAACTACTTCTTTCAATCCAAATTTCGAGAAAAAATACTACCTCCGAAAAGAGAGTAATCGGGTGTAATTCGCTATACCATTAATTCGTTACATGAGTTATGTTGTGTAACAGAAAAACTTCTCCTATCGCTAGGGTTGTAAATGGGTAGGGTACGATAGGTAAAGGCTTACCCTTGTCCATACCTGCGTCAAAGATGTGGGTAGCGGGTAGGGTAATTATCCTTTTCTTAAAAACGTTTACCCTACCTTACCTGCACTCTTTTCCCCATAGGGTAAATGGGTAGGATAAGGGTGAAATGGGTAAACAACATGAAGATGGTATAACATATTTTAAAAAAGAATTCATATCATATTTCCTATATCAAACACAAGACACTCTTCATGCTTGATAATAATTGTGTTTTTGTGATATATAGTAATATTTAACCAGATATTTTTTCTAAAGACAAGTCCTAGCATTTTTAATATATTTTTTCTTATTGATGAATCTATTTTTCTCACAAATATATGACTATAAAAGGTAGTATCGTGCCAACCATTGTGTGCTATAATTTTGGGAATCATAATAGTATAAATTGAGCAAATAGTGGTGTTTCTTGTTGGGGGTTTTAATAGGCATTAATATATATATATATTAGAATCTGATATACTAATGGGTAAATGGATAAAGCGGATAGAGTAAAGTTTCTCCCTTACCCTACTCTCTTTAGATGGGGGTACAGCAGGTAAAGGATAAACAGGTAGTGGGTAAAAAATATATTTACCCTTATACTACCCTACAGGCTACAGGGTATGGTTAGTGGGTAAAAGAGTAATACCCTACCCATTTATAGCCCTATCTATCTTCCCTTTCTCTCTAGCCACATGACGTGGCGGGGATGCCAGTTGTGCTCCCTGCCTTGAATAGCGGAACATTCTCAACAATGGAGCAACTAATACAGCACGTGTACGTCTACATAAATGTTTGGACACAAATATGTCTATATTTATACCAAATAATTGGGATCAAATTCATAGTATTTGAGATACATCCTACCAAATAATGTCTACTTAATTCAAAACATGTCCATTTAATATCCACACTTTCCGAAACACCAAATTCCCACCTACCGCATCCTACCAAACAGGCCCTTAGTATATTTTGTATGGAGCCGAAGTCATAAAAATAAATTAAATGAAACTTGCTATATTTATATAATAAAGGGACACAGATGTATCTGGATCGATTTCTATATAAATGTAATTACAAAATATACAGATAACTTGTTTATTTTACATGTCCAGGATGGGTTCCACAAATCAGTTTGTGGTGTGGTTCAAGTAGAACCTTAGCCAGTGCTTCATTATACTTTCAAATCAGGAGAGAAAAAAGTCAGAAGAAAAAGTATATACTAAACAAGCTCTATCTGCCCTGCTTGTTCACCGGGTCATTCTTTCATAGTGAGTTCTGAATTGGTCCAAAAACGTATCACGCGTAAGTGCAACGCCTTTCAGAATTATGTTATCTTCCCTTCTAATTTCTTAACCTCCCAAGGCACAAGGAAGAGCCTGCCTTAACGATATGTTTGCTACGCAATTAATGAAAGGGAGAGAATGGGAGGTGACATTTATATCAGTTTGTTTGGTTAGTACGGGGAGGGGAAAGAAAGAATATGAAAAATGATGTTAACACAAAAAATTGGTTTCATAATTTTTGATATTGATTTTACCAATTTTTTTTATATTTATTGTACTTATAGAAGTAATTTCATTCATATTTTATAACAAACTTTCCTCCATCTATGTATTCCTCGAATAATGTCTATTGCATATTTTTGTATATTTGTGTAGCAATTTTAAACTCCATAACTTTCCTAGCAAAAAAAATTGTTTTTCATAACAAAACTTCACTCCACATTTCCCTTCAAGGTCGAGCACATTTCCTCTAATAATGTCTTCTTTTATTTTTTTTATGTTTATTTTGTAATTCAAACCTTTTTAACTTTCCTTAAAAAATTACAACAATTTTTCTCTCTTCATAATTGAATACTTCCCGGTCTATCACATTTTCTCTAATAATTTGTCTTTTTTACTTTTTTCATATTGTATAAAAATTTCAAAATAAATTAATTTTCTTAACAAAAAAAGTAAATATCTAAAGTTTTCTTCTAAATAATGCAAAAAATTAATTTTACTTTCCTTTTCTTTTATTTTTAAATTTTGATTTTTCCTCAATTTTTTGTAAAATAATCCTTCAACATTCTGTGTCTCTCCAAATGACGTAGAATATGTGTCATGCTACCTTGATTCGCATTGTTTTTCCCGCCATATTATTTATATTTTCCCTCCCACGTCATTTTTTTGTCCAACCTTTCTAATATATTTCTCATCAAATCTTTTCTCCTTCCCCTTGTCTCTACTCTGATTTGGTAGGAAAAGGATGGGAGAGAAATGACTGGAAACACGGTTGTTTCTTTCCGCTCCGTTCCCCTCAATTCCCCTCCCTTCCCCATCAGTTTGTGCAACCAATCAGCTCAAGTCTTTTCCCTTCCCTTCCCCTCCCTTTCATTCACCATCAACCAAACAGGGCCTAAAAGGCTATCCTATTAGGGAGAGGAGAACCTCTGAGCTATATCAGCCCGTCCTCAGCTTCTCATACAGATGAGTGAGACTATACAGCGCATACCATTATCATAAATATTCATATGGAGCTACAGCTAAAGCCTAAAATTGAGTTGCTGTTGCAAAAGACAATGACACAAACCTACTTACATATTCCCAGCTCAGTGGATCAGGTGCGTCTATTAGGCTCCCTGTAGTACGAGTATTTTCTCCCCCCAAGTCATACTAGCTTTGCTCCCTTGGCATTGTTTTTTTTTTGTGTGTGTGTGTGTGTGTGTGTGTGTGGGGGGGGGGGGGGGGGGGGGGGGGGGTCAAGCAACAATTTCACCACTAGACTGGAGTAGAGCCTGTGCAACTTCTATTTATATTATTCATAGTGCCAAAAGAAGAATTGTGGACCGATGAGTGAATCGCCTTAATGTTTCATTGAGAAAGCATCTAGCCATGGATACAAGAGAGAGCATTCTACAAATAACGAGTAACCTCGGAATGATAGAAGCCATTGCAAATTCCCAATGGCTTGATGGTGATGTAGGGTAAGGTGGTGGCAGAGGAAGCCCACAGGAAGCGATCACAGTTTTTTGCTACACAAAGCTACAGGGCAATAAAGGGTAACACTTACGAAGTAAAAATATTATCACAAGCCAATTTTATAAGATTTCGGGTTTAAGATAATGATAGATTATGTATGACTATATACGTTCATGCTGAATTAAAATACAAATAGCTGTTAAAGATTCAAAAGTAATGCAACACGTTCAGAAACTAAACGTCCAGCCATTATCTTTCAAGATGACATTTCTGCATTGTAGCTGTAGGATAATGAAGAAGTTGCAAGGAACGGCAATAGTCGAGGCAACCATTAGATTCGTGGCAACCCCAAGATAAGGTCGACCTCAAAATTCTATATAAATGAGGGGGGAGAAGCCACTGATAGCCTTTTATATTATTTGTTATCGGTGGATCTAAAGTCAATTGCAAAGAAAAGGGCCATCTTCCAAATCATTTTTCTAATTTAAAAATATAACAGAATATAAAAGTCACCGTTGGAAACACATGAACGAAACGATTTCATCAACCCATAGGGGAAGAGGTCAGATTGACAAAGCCTCAACCGTTACAAGCCTTTCATTAGAAAACGAAGGAAATGAGTTTTGTGCCCCAAGAGGGCGTTCTAGCAACTCGCTCTCAAGGGTCGAAGCAGGAGGGAAGGGCTTTAGCTGGCACCATGGGCAGTCCAAATCCAAACCAAGATATATTTTCCTAAAAACATGGGATAACCTGGAGCTCCGTCAACCCTCAAACTGAACCGTTGGAGAAAATTTCCATGGATCACAAAAAAACATGTATACATATCGGTCCCAGCTGTACTTACGATGAAGAGCCGAAGGGGATTCTGACTTGCACGTTAGACTACATCGAGAAGAAACATAAGTATAGGTGGTTTATACAACAACAACAACAACAACAACAACAAAATCCCTGTCAAAGAGTTCAACAGGCCTTTACACCACATAATAAAACTAATACTGAATCAACAAAACAAAGCAAGCTTGTGAAGATGAAGAAAACAAAGGAAAAATGATGAATCTAAAGGATGATAACTAATAAGTGCCACAGTTATTCAGTTAGCTAATTAACAGTGATCTCGGCGGAGAAGGTAGTCCCTCAAATTTCTCTGACCTGTTTGGCATCATGGGTGAAAGACCTAATCTCATAACATTTTAACTGTCTCTACTGTACAATATGGAACAAAATAACTGTACAATTGACGGCCAATAATGATGACACTAAAAATGTACTTGCATACCCTGTTGAAAAATTACATGTAACGTGAATTAACCAAAAAATCAGTTTGTAAACATGAAACAGCAGGAGATGACAGGAATACCAAAATTTGCAGTGCCCTTCTTGTTCGTTGTCAAACTTGACTTTCTGCACCTTCGTAAGGCACCTGAGGCAAAAGAAACGCTTACACAAAATTTAGCCGAACTGCTGCCCTGTGTCTCATCTAAGTTAACATCTTTTACTTTTAAATCCGGGCATCAGATGTTTGTTAAAACATTCAATGACAATTTTACATATACATGAAGCGAATTTGTTATCCATCATAATGTCAACTATAGAAAACACAAGAAAAGGAAAAAAGTCATGACATCAATACCAGAGGCTCATATGTGCATGACTGCTAGCTCTTTAGTGTGTGAACTTCCACTTGAGTTGATCTCAAATCTTCTCGGGAAAGTGATCTTTTCCTCCAGAGCTGCATCTGACTCCTATGTGGCCAGAAGTGCCCGATGCCACTGGTGAGACTTGTTTGAGAAAATCCGCCAGAATAACTTCGTAAAATGCTGGTAGCTGATGAACGTGATGACTGACCATTACCACCTGTCAGACCATTCTCCATTCTAAACGGATGTTGTGCAGACCCAGAAACTGTAGGACTAAGCGGCATCTTTTCCCTATCATCTAAACGAAAACATATCAAAAGAAATCAGTTCAAAATACTGAAATGTGAAAATTATGTCACTAACATGAACACTGTGATGTATTTATTGTCTAAAGAGGTACTCTGATCATATATTCTACAGGAATACAATTACACTGAAGACATGCAATTGGAAGTACAAGATAAAGATGACATTGGTGGGACGCTACAGCTATTTGCAGTAATAACCGTGAGTTTCTCTTAGATTAGTTAACCACGATAGTTAATCCATTTAACCCCTCGAAGGCGCCATTATAAGGAGGATCACAAGTTTGATTACTCAAGTCATGATTCCTGGAGTTCAGTTCAAGAAACCTAAAAAAAGTATTCACCGAGTTCCATGTGTTTGGAGCAGTAGAATGTGAAGAACTAATTTGCTGTGAGCTTTTCCAGTTTATTCAAACACGTTGTAGCATACAGCAATTGTAAATTACAATCACGGACTGCAGAATCGATAAAGGCTGTGAAGAAATTTCTTGGACAGTATTACACAAAAACCTTCGGCAGAGCACCAGTTCAGCCCACCAAAATATGCATGCCCCCAGTTATTTTTCCCATAATCGCCACACCATATCTATTTCATTTTCTTCTTTGGAAGTACATAATGAGCTGAATGTGATAAAACAATTACATTATAGGTAAACATATGTAAAGACTCTTATCCAGATGTACGAAATTGAAGGACAAAAAATCATTGGAGCATGTTTGGTCAGACACCAATACCCGGATGAGAGCAATTGTTTCAAACGTTTCTCAAAAATGTTAATTACATGAACGGCAAATGTGTCACGGCCTAAGATGCTTTGATGAAAAGTGCCACTAGAGTGGAATTACGTCACTGGTCCACGTAGGTCCCAGTTAGCAACGTGTCTCTGATCTCCTCCACATCTCCTTCTACTGCTAGGGTCTTGAGCTGCTACTCCGAAAGGTCGGGGAGGATGGCAAGGGGTTTGTCAGTCACCACAAGAGGTTCCTTCACCTTCGAGTGGGTATCACAGACACTAGCGACGAATTTCTGTAGCCTATCTCCATGCAAACTACTGCACCACCGATCTGGTGGCTGAGGTGGCCAGCGAAGGAGGGAAAAGGAGAAGGGAGGAGGTTTCGTGGCTCGTCAGGGTGTCAATGGGCTTCCTCGAGGCACCACAAATCTAGAGGGGTAGGGCTATATTTAAAACAATTTTTTGTATTTAAAACATTCTTGTATGTGTTTCATTAGAATATGAATAAAACAATTTCATTGTATGTGTTTTGTTAGAATATGAATAAAACAATTTCATTTTCCATGTATCATATCACATACAAATGTAATTGAGGCATTAGCAGTATTGATTCAACATGTAATGTGACAACTAGTGGTTAAATGAGTGCAGAACTGTGGACTTGTAGACCTGCACCGTATACCCGTAAAATAAGCGGGTCCGGGTATGGTGCGGGTCTGGGTTTTTAATAATGCGGGTCTAGACCCGTACCCGTACCCGCTAAACTAAATGGGTATGGTTCTGGATATGATCATACCTGCATCGTACCCGCACCGTTTACACCCCTAAGAGGGGTGGTCAATTTGTGGTTCCTAATTGGTTTTCGTGGGGTTTGAGATCTGGGAAGGTGGAAGGAGATAAGGTTGGGCGTTGGTTCTCGGGCTCCTTTCTTGGCAATTGGTGATGTGGAAAGGCTAAAGGGGTTCTTGTGGAGCTTCCTAGGGTGTTAAATAGGAGTGGGAGTTGGCGGTTTGAGAAGCCCCAATTCTTCCCACGTTCATGTGAGAGGGCGGGAGGTGGAGCAAGTCGGGTCTCGCAATTCTTTAGTTGAGATGAGTCATGCGAGCAGATTGTGGTGGTCGCCGCAATGAGGTGGATTCCACTGATGGTCCAATTTGGCGTGAAAGGGAGACATGTGTGAATTGGAACAGGACATCGACTTCGAGTCAACCTCGATAGGTGTGGAAGTGGAAGTTTGTAGATAACATCGAGGAAACTTCGAGGAATTTTACAAATAAACTTCAACGCATCTTTGACAAAAATCAAGACAAATTAGTGATTTCATGATGAAAATTGATATATTTTATCAAATCTAGCTTAAAAACAAAATATATGTTTTTATTTAGCCATCCATATAGGTTTACATATGCAGAAAAATACAATCACATACAAATTTACAAAATGTTGTGTTCGTGTCAACTTCGACAGGCGTGGAAGTTTACTAGGTTTCGACATCCACAAAGAACATCGACAAGCGTAACATGTAACATCGAGGATTAATTGCCAGATGTCAAGGATGTTTATTACCCATGGGTGTGATGTGGTCATGAGGTGTCTACTGCCTCTCCTCTCCTTAGCAACTATTGGAGGTAGGAGATGATCTTGAAGTTGTTTGATTCAATATCTCTCATGAAAGGTGTGGCTCTCGCCACACAGCCTAGTTCATGGATCTTTGAGCAGTCACTAGTCACGTGACATATAGATGCCATGACCTAATTGAATAATCATAATTTGAATTCTTGTTAGAAAATAGTTTTCCTATTTTATGTATCTCTTTACTATTTCATATTCCTGTTGGGTCTACTTTGTAAATGGTCTTTGTCTATATAATAAAGGAGAGCACACCCTAACCGGGTATCGCTTTGATCCAAATCCTCTCACATGGTATCAGAGCATATCCAACTGTTGCAACCCTAGCCGCCGCCTTTTCCCCTCCCTCCGTCTATCTCCTTCTTCCTTCCCTCTTCTCCAGTTGCATCCGTCGTCGCTGGCGAAGCAAGACAACCGGTGGAGGCTCTCCTCATCGGGCGGCCAGTCCTCCGATCTGTCAAGACACGGTGGCTGCTTGAAGGGGAGGAGAAACCCTCGTTCTATCCCAGAGGAAGGAGGAGCACCTTTCTTCTCACCCTCTTTCCTCTCCACATAATACACGTACGTGGATGAGTGCCCACATCTATCGAGGTTGTTCATGTGTCAATTTCGCATCATCCAGTAATTTGTTGCGGCGCTAATTCCCGTTACATCTCCCCGGCGCGTCTTTCCGGGGCCATCCTCATGCCATCCTCTCTCCGATGTGTCTTCCCGGAGTTGTTCCTCACCGTTCGACGAAGCAACGTATACGTCTGGCCGCCAAACACGGCGTGTATCTCAGGCAACACGGCGTGTTGCCATCGCAAATCTCTACTCGGACGGCACTGATTACAGAAGACACGACGTGTCTCATTACTGACACGGCGTGTCCTAGCTGGTGAAAGTTACGCCTCCAAATCTGGACACGACGTGTCTCCTAGCAACACGACGTGTGAAAGTTCTGTCAGACGTCGCTGGCAACTCACACAACGTGTGAAAAATCAGACATGGCGTGTTGAGCACCTGAAGTTTTTTGCTGTCAACTTACACGACGTGTGGAAATACAAACACGACGTGTTCCGTCCTCGACACGACATGTCATTCATTCTGTCTGTTATTGTCTTCTTGATTCTTCAATATGGTTGATGCCAAGCCTGCTACTTCCACTACAGTCATCTACAACGACCAGTCTCAGATCACTTCTGTGAAGCTCAACTCACAGAACTATCTTCTTTGGATGAATGCTATCTATACTGTGCTTGAATCTCGTGAGAAGGTGGACATTATTGAGTTGGAGCCTCCTAATGAAGGCAACAAAGACTACCCTACTTAACGAAAAAACAACGGGCTTGTGAAGTCATGGCTATGGAATAGCATGGAACCTCAGATTGCGTCTAGATTCATGTTCTATTCTACAGCCAAACAAATCTGGGAAGCTGCAAACAAACATTTTTCTCATGAGAAGAATGCTCTTCGTCTATATACAGTTTATGACCGCCTCTTTGGAGAGAAACAAAATAGTCGCTCTCTTGAGGATTATTTTGGTACTATCCAGTCTATCTCTCAAGAACTCATCTTTTACCAGCCACTAAGGATTGATGAACAGATGAAGGACCGAGATGATCTAGTAACAGCAAGGTTTCAATCCGGCTTAAATCTTGTATATGCCTCAGCTAGGAGTGTTATTCTAGCTACGGACAAATTACCAAGTCTCGAAGAAGCCTTTGTACGGATTCAACAATCATTTTTTAATCCTTCTCTGTCGCTCTAGTAGACAACCACACTGAGACTCAGGCGTCTCTCGTCGCTGCTACCAAAGGAATGGGACGAGGTGTTGGCCGAGGACGAAGTGCTGGAGGTAAGCGTCCAAAATGTACTTTATGTGGGAAACTTGGACATGTAGAACAAAAATGTTATTCAAAGCATGGTCAGCCGCCAACTGGAGCCGTGCATTATATTGTCAATTCATCTGGAGCATTTGCAACCGGAGGTTCTAAACATGTGCAGTCAGATGTCACAATCTCCAAGGAAGAGTATGACCGTCTTCTACAAGCTACTCAACAGGCTTCCCTTAGCGCCTCCGTCAATTTAGCTTCAAATCCAAGTAACCCAAAGACTTCACTTGTTGCCTCTCATCCATCCTCTATATGGGTAGTGGATTTTGGGGCCTCCCAGCATATGATGGGTATACGCTCTATGCTTCTTTCCTCTGACTCATATATCCCACATTCCTCTATGACACTAGTTGATGGTTCTGTCAGAAGTGTCCAAGCATGTGGCACTGTATAAGTGTCATCTAATTTAACTTTACAATTTGTTCGTTATGTTCCAGACTTTCCATTTAACTTAATGGCAGTTGCTAAGCTGGTTAATTCTCTGAAATGCTTGGTAATCTTTGGAGACTCTTTCTTTGTGTTACAGGATCCCAGGAGTTGGAAGACGATTGGTGGGGGATCTAGGAAAGGTGATCTCTACTTCTTTGAAGGTGGTCACCCAGCTCGCCAGATTCTTTCCACCTCATCCACCGTTTTCAGCTGCTCTCCCTTGCAATGACATTGTCGCTATGGACATCCATCCCTACAGAGCCTTTAGAAGCTTGTCCCATGCTTAGCCTCTATTAAGTCGTTAGAGAGTCAGTCATGCCAGTTAGGCAAGCACCATCGCCTTTCTTTTCTGAGTCGCATTGTGAAACGCTCTAAGCGTCCTTTTGAACTGATTCATAGTGATGTATGGGGTCCTGTTAAAGAGCGAAGTTATAATGGCTTTCAATTTTTATGTCTTTCATTGGTGATTTCTCCCGCATGACTTGGGTTTATTTACTTAAGTCTCGCAATGAAGTCATGTCTGTTATTCCAACTTTTCATCAGTTAATAAAAATTCAATTTGATGCTCATATTAAGACTCTTCGTACTGATAATGCTCTTAATATGTTCAAAAGGTTGTTTCTACGTTCTGTAACTCTGTTGGCATGATTCACCAGACGAATTGTCCTCACACTTCCCAATAAAATGGGGTTGCTGAGCGCAAAACCGTCACTTACTTGATGTTGCTCGTACTTTGTTGTTTCAAATGTATGTGCCTAAGAGATATTGGTCGAATGCTCTTCTCACTGCTTGTTTCTTGATTAATCGTCAGCCATCTTCTATTTTACAAGGGGCTACTCCCTTCTCTGTTTTACGACCTGACGAGCAACCCTTTCCTGCTCCCATAGTCACAAATTCGATATTCGGGATACGTACGGCCAAGTTGAAAAATTCGGAAATCGGGAATTATGCGGAAAATTCGGATAAAAATCGGTCAATGTACGGTAAAAGTTTGGTCAACTATTCGGAAAAAAGTCGGCAAGAAAACGGAATATATATATATATATACACATACATAAATACATACAAACATATGCATACACCCACACATATAATGATTTAAAATGACTAAAATCAAACCGATTACCCTAATATTGGAAGAAAGGGAAGAAGTGGGAGCAGCAAGCAGCAGGCACAAATCAGGGAAGAAGGGGGGAGAATGGAGGAAGATGGAGCGTACATGTAGAATGTCGAGGGTTACTCCTGGCTCAGGGTGTGTCTGGATAGAGGAGGAAGGTTGGATGGTTTAGTGGAACCCTGCTACAAGTAAAAAATGACGTGGAAAAAACAAATGTGAAGCAAAAGTACAGAACTGTATAAAACGGCAAAAAAACGTATTGAACGCGTTTAAAACGCAATACGTGAATAAAACGCGAATTAAACGTGTTTAAAACGTATTATTCGTTTTGGAGTTTAAAACGGTCATCATATACGGCAGGTGAATAATACGCGTTTTAAACACGTTTTTTTTTTGAACGGAGTATATTGTGACTATGCCTGCTCCTCTTCGTGTGTTTGGATGCACTGTGTTTGTTCACGTGTTTGATCCACGCGCTGACAAGTTGTCTCCTCACCCAGTTCACACCGTCATTTTGGGATATTCTCCCACACAAAAGGGATACATATGTTATTGTCCTAGTGTTTGTCGTCTTTTTGTGTCGGCTGACGTTACATTTCATGAGTCTACCCCGTTCTTTAGTGACTCCGTTCAGAGCGAGGGGGAGCACAATCCTAAAAGTGACTACATCTTTGAACGTGAGAGAGAGCCACCACTCCCTGTGTTGTGTGATGAGAGTGTTATAGATACCACCCCACCATCACCACCACCACCACCTCCACCACCGCCTCCATCTTTTCCACTAGTTTGCACCATGCGAGCAGGGCGTCGCCAAAAGGATGTAGCGTCACCAGTCCAACATCATGCCTCCTCATCGTCTGACACTCCTGAGGTATCTATTTCTACTAAGAGTTCCCTTGATGCTTTGGTTTCAGATTTACACCTTTCAGTTGCAGCTCGAAAAAGTGTTCGGTCCTGCACTATCCGTCATCCTTTGGCAAATGTGTGTTGCTCGTCTCATTTGTCGACTTTAGCTCGCACGTTTGGTCTTCAGCTGGACTCTAGGGTTGTTCCTCGTTCTTATAAGGAAGCAGCCCGCCATGATGGTTGGGTCTGTGCTATGGACAGTGAGATGGCAGCACGTCATGAGAACTCTACCTGTGACTTGTTGAATCTTCCTCCTGGCAAGTCTGTTGTAGCCTGCCGTTGGGTTTACACTGTCAAACAGAAACCAGATGGGTCTATTGATCGCTTGAAGGCACGTCGGTGGCAAAGGGGTATACTCAGACACATGGTGTTGACTTCTTTGAGACATTTTCTCCAGTGGCTTGGCTAAATTTTGTGCAAAATCTAGTTTCTGTTGCTACTCATTTTTTCTGGCCTCTTCTTCAGTTGGATGTCAAGAATGCCTTTCTTCATGGTGATCTTCTTGAGGAGGTGTACATGGAGCAACCTCCTAGGTATGTTGCTCAGGGGGGTGTCAGAAGATATGCAAGCTCAAGAAATCTTTGTATGGTCTAAAGAAATCACCTCGGGCATGGTTTGACAAATTCAGTGTTGCACTTATACAGTTTGGGTTCACCCGATCTTCTACTGATCACTCACTCTTTGTGCATAAGTTTTTGAGTGGCACCATTATTCTAGCTGTTTATGTAGATGATATTGTCATCACTGGTGATAACTCTACTGGCATTCTACAACTCAAGACATGGCTGCAAACACAATTTTAGACAAAAGATTTGGGTAATCTTCAATATTTCATTGGCATAGAAGTCCTACGCTCCAAGAAAGGAACAAATCTCTTTCAGCAAAAATATGTCCTTGACCAGCTTGCAAAGACAGGCATGACACAGTGTAAACCTGTCTCCACGTCTGTGGACTATCATACCAAGACTTCTATTTCTGATGACAGTGAGTTTTCTGATCCAGCAAAGTATAGAAGGATTGTAGGGAAACTGATCTACTTGACAATTACTCGGCCTGATATTTCTTATGTTGTTGGAGTGGTTAGCCAGTTTATGGGTGCGCCTAAGATGTCACATCGGATAGCAGTCACCCAGATTCTTCGGTACATCAAAGGATCTCCAGGGAAGGGTCTTACTTTACGGGGCAGAACTTCACACATACATCCTTAAAACTCACTGGGTTCAGTGATGTTGATTGGGCTGGTGATGTTGGAGATAGGCGATCTACTTCTGGATATTGTGTGTTTATTAGGTCACATTTGGTGACTTGGAAGAGCAAGAAACAGAATGTGGTAGCATGATCCAGCACAAAGGCCGAATATCGAGCCATGGCACATGCTTATTGTGAGCTACAGTGGGTTGTGTCTGTTTTGTCAGAAATGGGTGTGTCCGTTGAGACCCCTATTTCTCTCATGTGTGATAACCAGGAAGCCATTCATATTGCTAGCAATCCGGTGTTTCACGAGAGGACCAAGCACATAGAAGTTGACTGTCATTTTGTTCGTGATTTAGTGCTCTCCAAGAAGATTCAGACTCCTCATGTTAGGATTGATCAGCAAGTTGCAGATATCTTCACCAAGCCACTTCCATCTTCAGCTTTCAAGCATATGACTTCCAAGCTGGGCATGCATGATGTGTATGCTCCAGCTTGAGGGGGAGTATTAGAAAATAGTTTTCCTATTTTATGTATCTCTTTACTATTTCCTATTCATGTTGGGTCTACTATGTAAATGGTCTTTGTCTAAATAATAAAGGAGAGCACACCCTAACCAGGTATCGCGTTGACCCAAATCCTCTCACAGTTCTAATCGATATCATTTAAATAAAAAAGAAAAAACTTATGTCTAAATTTTAAAAATTGTAGATGGAGCTAGGAGAATCTGATTGAAGTGAATTTTTAAGCATAGTTTCACAATATTGTCCTCAAACTTCAGGAAAAACTTAAGGCTCAATTTCATTCTTAGACACCATATGTAGCAATTACAGTTTTCATTGAATAAAATGAGATACAAAGTAATTATAAAGTTTATGAAATTCCATCTCATCACAAAAAATTTGACAAACATTCTAGTCTACCTTTTGCTAAGGCCCCATGTCCTACTAGCTTCTCTATCTAATGACTAGCAAGAAAGCGAAGTCCAGACGTAGAAGGAGAAAGTGCTAGCCTTTGTAGCTCATGAGCAGGATGGTTAGGGATCTGAATTGTCTCCTAGGCATGTTTTTCAAGTAGGAAGTTGTAGAGGTTGAGAAGACAAATGCACATGAGATACCCTTGAAGAAAAAAATACACGGAGCATATAAGATAAAGAGGAGATCCTCCCCTAAGGTTTGAGTGTTGCAAGAACCTTAGAAATCATCAACTCCAATCTGGACAAAGCTCAAACACTTGTTATTTAATGGGAATACTCATGGTAGAAACATATAAAGGAAAAAGAATAATCTTATTAGATACCTATATAACTAATCTTGTTACACATAAATATCACTTGTACAATTTAGTGTACGCTTACAAAAGTCAATTATGCTCCATTGCATCCATGGTATTAAAAATCGTCGACATTGGGTGAAATGTCACCGATTTTGTGAGTGTCGGTAGTTGGCAATCTCGAACTCATATAAACATCCCCATTCCACAACATCCTCAAAATTTTGGGTCTTGTCGTCGACATCAGCCCGTTTGTCAACGAAGTTAACCCAGGTCCACTCAAAATTCCCCAACTTCCTTGAAATTAGTCAAAGTTGGCAACATTCTTATGTTATTTTGCAGAGATTGTTGTGTGAGTGAGGAAAAGTGTTGGAGCTTGAGGTAGGTAATTCTTATGTTATTTTTATTAGTCTAAGCTAATATTAGTAGATCTACCCCCTCTCTACCAGATCTATGTAATTTATTTATTGTTATAAACTTTATATATTGAAGAATTATGTATTTTGGAGACGACTGTATGTAACTGTGCTTATGTCGATTTTCATGACAAAAATACTATTTTTAGCTTAATTTTTGTCAAAGTTGCATTGAAGTTTAGTTGTAAAAATCCTTGAAGTTTCCTTGATGTTTCCACAAACTTCCACTTCGCTCAAAGTCGACGTCATGTTCTCATGTTCCATGATTGCATCCCACCCTCAGATCTTCAAGGAAGCTGATGTTGCGTACCAATGGCATAGAGATCAGACAAACGACAAACAAGAAGTAACTTGTGCTTTTTACATCATTAAATTTTCTTAACTAGTCTTGGAGAAAAGATTTCTAAATATATGATTGTCAAGAAAAGGAGCCAACACTATTGATTCATCAAAATGAGGGACCAGCTCAACGAACTCAAAGGGAGAATTGTCGTAGGTAGCAGGCATTCTGATTGGATGTTGGCTCTATCTTTGTTGTAGGAATCATCAGCAGATTTGTATCTGGCTTAAGCACGAGTTCGTGTACGTTGTATAAGACCTGAGCTCAACCTTGAGCACTGTCTGGCAGTGTTTCAAAAAAAAGGCCGCACCGACCGCATAAGCGGCCCGCATATACTTACCCGCTTATAAGGGTGATTAGTCAGCAATTTTTAGATAGATATTTGTTATCTCGGCCCAAACGAGATTATATTATTATTGATAACATTCTCTTGATGTACTATTTCATTGTATGTTGTGTACACGAGACACATGCTTATTTAACGTTTGCTATTTTGGACCTCTTGGACATGCATGCATTTTTTGTATGATTTGGTTAGTATTGATTGTTATCTACTTGTGATAAACCATTTTGTGCATGCGTCATTGAAGTTTATGTTTAAATGATCCTAGAATGCATTTAAAATGGTGCTTTACTTTTCATTGAAACTCTATGTTTGAATCTATCTCAAATTTTAGGGTCTAAATATGTAATGGACTAATTAAATATGCAATTGTGCGATTACTTTATATATACTAATTAATTACTAAAAAAATCAAAACTGCATATACTTCCGCATATACTCCCGCATACCGCATATAAGGTGACCTCTCTGCACGCATAACGCATACCGCTTTTTAAAACTATGTTGTCTGGAACACTCATTCTTACACTTAAACCTGCAGATTCTGCCATTTCTGTGTAATTCTTTTCAATGTTGCATTTTGGGATGCTGGTTTTTTATGGCATCATCTGTGCTTAACACATGCATGGTCGCATCCAAGTATTTGAATGGCATGGCGGTGAATTTGATAATGGAAAGCACTTAAAAATGTAGTCTCTATGCATTTAGTACTTGAATCCTTCAAATCAAGCGATGTTGAAATCCAGAGGCACCTTAGAAAATTATTGTACTATTTCCCTGCATAGCAGATTGTTAATATAGTCTTGTGAATTTATGACCTCCCTCCCTCCCGATGGTTGTGCCTCCCAACAGCGATGATGGCCGGTGGCGCGATGCCAGATCTGCTGAGATGGAAGCTTCTTTTGAAGCCGACTCTTCGGAACTGATCTCCATTGCTAAGCATGTGTCCATTCTTGACAATGATAAAGCTCAGTCATCTAATGGTGTGAAGTCCTGGGCGGAACTGATCAAACCAAAGGTGTATGACAAATCCCTAGAGAAGGTGGACATTGAAGTCCGTGGACAGAAGCTCATCTACCCGGGAGAGGAGGCCGAGAGGAATGCTGCCAGATGGAATAACTGCCTTGCTGGCTACATAGTAGGATTTAAACCACAGTTGGCGGTGTTGGAAAGGTACCTCTCGCAAATCTGGATATTGAAGGGGAAGATTGAAGTGATGAATCACGGTCAAGGTTTTTTCCTAATTAAATTCTCAGAAGAAACTGATCTAGATAATGTGCTGGATGGAGGGCTTTACTTCTTGAGGGTTAAGCCTTTGGTTTTAATGAAGTGGAAGCCTGGAGTTGTTCTGAAGAGGTTCCGGATGTCGGACATGCCAGTCTGGGTCCATGTTCATGATCTTCCTCTCGAGCTGTGGGACATGAAGATGTTCTCCAGAATTGGATCTTATCTCGGTTCTCCTCTACGAGCAGACAAGGCTACTTTCGAGTTAAGGAACCTTGACTTCGCAAGACTTCAAATTCTGATGCCGGCCAACTCTGTTTTTCCCCCAGAACTTGAAGTGGCAAGCGACAAAGGTGTCTCTCATACCATCTCCTTCGAGTATGAATGGAAGCCTAGAGTCTGTCGGGTGTGCAAGCTCTACGGGCACAATGACTGTGAAGCCAGGTTACCTGTCTCGAAGAAAGTCTGGGTGCAGAAAGCAATTCCGAAGAATGTTGTTGAGGTGTCTGTAGGAATGTCTGTCAAGGCAACGCTTAACAGTCCAGCTGATGGTCTGGTTGAAAGCAGCGTTAGAGCAGCTACTGTCAGTGAAGATTTATCAGGTAAGCTACCGACGATGAAATATGTAGCTGAAGCAGGACAGCCTATCCCTGTCGAGTCACTTGAATATGATTCAGTTGAAGGCGATGATGAATTCCACATGCCGGCTGATTCTTTTGAAGAGAATTTATCTTCTAATCCTGAGATCTCTGAGACGGATGGTCTTGGTCAGGAAGGTGTAGTTGATCTGCTGACCCCTCCACCTCAAGAAGGGATTAGTACAGAAGAGGAAGGTTTTGAGATTCAGAAGGGAAATAAGAAAAAGAAAGGTAAAGGGAAAGGAAGGAAAGGCCCGATTAGTACAAAAGATTCTAGACAGGTTGCTCAAGCTTCTTTGTCTAACAAGTTTGATAATCTGATCATTAGTGCGGAGGAGAGGGCTACGTCTCACACCAGTGAAGTACGGGTTACAAATGTTTCCTCATGAATTACTTCAATCTAAACATTCTCTCCGGGAATGTAAGAGGGCTCAATCTCAAAGCCTCTGCAGTCAGGAGTAAAATTGAGGAGAGCAGGCCTCACATCATTCTGCTAAATGAAACCAAAGTTAGGAAGAGTAAGATGAGTAAGTTGATGAATAAGTCTTTGCTGATTACAGCTGGGTTTCTAATCATTCCTCTCATGTTCTCGGGAGGGTGGTTGTTCTTTGGAAACCTAGTGTTTGTGATATTAGGAAAATTCGTGAATGTGATCAATCTGTCCATGTGGAAATTCAGCGTGAAGATAATTTGTTCTGTTTAACTGCAGTCTATGGTCATAATCCTGATTCGGATAGGGTTCTGTTGTGGAAAGAGATCGAGGCCATTCATTCTACCATGTCTTTGGCATGGGTCATTATAGGTGACTTTAACGCTGTTAGGAAAATTGATGAGAAGTTGGGTAGAGATCCTCCAACAAGGAAGTCCATGGAGGATTTTAATAGTTGTATGCTTGACTGTGGCCTTTTTGAACTCACCCTAAATGGGTCTTCTTTCTCTTAGGATAACCATCAGAGTGGCGGTTTCCATGTCACTTCCTTTCTTGATAGAATCCTTTACAATGAGAAGTTTATGAATTAGTTTCCTGAATGCAGAGGTGCTTTACAACCTAACACCATCAGTGATCATAAGATTCTTTCTCTTGATATTGGTGAGAGACGTAAAGTGGTTACTCCTTTTAGATTTATTAATGCTTGGAAAGAAAAGCATGGCTTTCTAGATACGGTGAGTAACAGTTGGGTGAAGGATTCTCAAGGTTTTCCTATTTTCAGGGTCTATTCTAAATTTAGGAGGTTGCGATTTGATCTTTCTAAATGGAATAAAGACTTTGTTGGTAATCTTATCCGTTAAATGTTTCCCTTCAATCTGAAGTTTGTGAGAAGAGAAAAGAAGCTATGGAAGCTAGGATTCATGAGGAGTCTTTGCTTAGGCAGAAATCTAGGGTAAGATGGTTGAAGGATGGGGATTCAAATTCTAAGTTTTTTTACGCCTCCATCAAGGTTAGAAGGGACACCAACCATATCAAAGCTCTTCTTAACAATGATGTCCTGTGTTTGGACCCTATTACCATCAAGGATCACATCATTAGTTATTACTCTGGAGTGTTTAACACTGGCTACAAGGCTGACTTGAGTATCCTCGATCAACTTGCTTTCCCTAAGTTAAGTGGTGTTAACAAGGTGTGTTTGGACAGAATGTTCACTGTTCGGGAGATTGTTGAGATTGTCAAGTATCTTGATCCTGACAAATGCCCTGGACCTGACAGATTTAATGGGTGTTTTTTCAAAGCCAGTTGGAACATTGTCTGCAATGATGTTGCACATGCTATCTTAAGCTTCTTCAATTCAGGTAGGATGCTTAGAGAGGCTAACCGCACCTTCATCACTCTTATACCTAAGAACAAAGATTCTAAAGATCTGAAAAATTTGTGCCTGATTGCTTTATGTAACATCTTCCTCAAAATCATATCCAAGTTGTTGACCAATAGGATTCAATGTGTTTTCCCTTCTATTATCAGTCGGAATCAGTGTGCTTTTGTTAGAGACAGAAGTATTAAGGATGTGGTTCTTCTTGCTAATGAGCTCATTCACGACTTTAATAAGAATTTGGGGAAGCCTAGAATGTGTATTAACATTGATATTTCGAAAGCGTATGACTCGGTCAATTGGGAGTCTCTCTTTCATGTTCTGAAGCTCATGGAGTTCCCTCACTGTTGGATCATTTGGGTCAAGGAGTTGTTCAATACTATGTCTTATGAAATCCTCATCAATGGAGAGCCTTCTAACTCTTTCAAACTTAGCAATGGAGTTCGTCAAGGGGACCCCCTAGCCCCTTATTTATTTGTTCTTATCATGCAGGTGGTCACCCTTCTTCTTGACAAAGAGGAAGTTGATGGAAATCTTACCCCCTTGAGAGCTTCTGCTAACTTGTCCATTTCCCACTTGATTTTTGCTGACGACCTTCTGATCTTTGCGGAGGCAGATGACAGTTGTGCTTTTGCTGTTAGGAGGGTTGTTGACAAGCTGTTTGCATCAACTGGACTTAAGATTAATACTGATAAGAGTTCTGTCTTTTATAGTCGTGGAGTAGATAAAAATTGGTAGTATTCTTGGCATTAGAGAGGGCTACTTGCCTCAAAAGCAAGGAATTAAATGACCGATACCGACGCCGTTTCGACAGCTTGGGTATAGATATTTACAGGTATACCGACGAAAATATCGACAGATGCAATCCTGGCCATACCGACGCCAAAATGAACGAATTAAATCATGAAATTTTACAGGCGTGGTCTTAACACCTAGATGCAACGTTTTATGCAATAAAATTCTATATTGGGTATGTGGGGGGGGGGGGGTTGTCCATCATGTGGGAGGTAGGGAACCTGTCCTGTTTTCTGCAGATTTCGATGAAGGATTTCGATGACAAAATATTGGAATTAAGATTTGGAAATTTACTAGCACAATCCATAAACATAAACACTCATACTTATGCAATAATATCCAATTTACAACACATGAATAACATAGTAACTTACTAACTCATATCAGTTGTATGTCGAGTTACACACTGATTATCCATACAAGATTGAGTTGATATGGTTGACTTATTGCTCCCCTGACATGTACATTATGTAAGGTTGGTGATATGAAGTTACATGTTGCTCAGACACGTGTACAATTAAGATTTGGAATTTTACTAGCACAATCCATAAACATAAACACACACACTTATACAATAATATCCAATTTACAACACATGAATAACATGGTAACTTACTAACTCATATCAATTGTATGTCGAGTTACACACTGATTATCCATACAAGATTGAGTTGATATGGTTGACATATTGCTCCCATGACATGTACATTATGTAAGTTTGTTGATATGAAGTTACGTGTTGCTCAGACACGTCATGTACAATACTATATAAGTGTATAATACTCATTCGTATTATGTAATTAAACACGATATGTTTTAGAATTTTACAGTACTATGTCTCCATATGCATCATATTAGATTCTGAAAGAAAATATACACAAGGGCTTTCTATTGCTCTTCTTCAATGTGTGACTTTGACAATTAACTTCATGATTGTCAAGGAAGTTAAGCACCATCACTATTGTGACACCTTTTCTCCGCTGTTGTTTGTACCACATGATCTTGATGTGCGGTAGTGAGATTCTCCATGGATTATGCACAATAGAGGGATAAGTATAAAAGCCATTATTACCATGCCCATTATATGCATATCGTGGGGATGCGATAATATAAAAGTGTAGTTAATATGTCAACCATGTCCATGTTGTGCGATATATGTAGCAAGTGTCATATATCAACAAATATAAGACTAGAAAATTACAAAATCTATATTTTTTACAATATTTGTTTGTTATGTTGCGAAGTAGTACATTTTCTTACTTTGTATGATAAAAATACTAGTAAGAAGAACATATGTATACAAATTAGCTTACTACTAAAAATGATAGCAAATTATACTGATATTTTGTGAATTATTTAGGTATATAACTATGATTATAATGTAGATTATGAGAAAGTGTTGTGGATCTAAGAACACATACAATCAGGAGGACATAAAAAAGCAGATGTGAGATCTTTGCCAATTTAAGGCATTTTGGTATGAATTTACATTTAATTGAGATAGATGGTGTAAATGAGAGAAATGGTAGAAAACATAAAGGCATACCTTAGATTAGACTTATCTGAGCCCTAGTTGTCGAGATCCCTTTGCTCCAACATTTCCTCCTCTCAAACAACAGAAACTGACTCAAGCACACAAAAAATCGGTATTTCTGTCGGTATATCAGTACATTTCGTCGAAATTTGGCGATATTTGACGATATTTGGCGGTATTTGGCGGTATTTGGCGATATTTGTCAATATTTGGCGGTATTTGGCGGTATACCATCGGTATACCGATATTTGCAATCCCAGCGATATGTTTGTGTGAACCGATGACCGATGTCGTCGATATCGGTATACTGGTCGATATATCGACGATATCGTCGATATCTCTTTCATTGTCAAAAGTACCTTGGTGTACCTTTAATTATTGGGAAACTTACCAAAGATCATTGCAGTCCTCTTGTGGATAGAGTCAAAAGAAGATTGGAAAGTTGGAAGGCAAGCCAACTTTCCATGGCTGGAAGAGTCGAGCTGGTCAGGTCTACTCTCAGTGCTATGTCACAATATTGGGCTTCGACCTTCCCTCTCCCTTGTTCTGTTTGTGATGACATTGACAAATTGTGTCGTAATTTTGTTTGGGGAAAGTCTGAGGACAAGAATGTTGTTCACCTCATCATATGGGTTGATGTGGTCAGATCGAAAGATGATGGTGGACTTGGCATTAAGAGTATTAGAGATATAGTGAAAACTTATGTGCTTTTGAATGGTTGGAACCTAGCTAAGAAGAAGGACAGCATCTGGATCAAGTGGATACATGAGAGATATTTAGTCAAACATACCTTTTGGTCTATTTCTATCAATGATTCTTTCTCTTGGATTTTTAGAAGAACTTTAGCTGAAAGGGATGTTCTGAAATCCTTTGTGTCTTTCACGATTGGGGATGGGGCTGGTACTCTTGTTTGGAAAGATCCTTGACTTCCTGGATCGAAATTCTTGGTGGAGGTTCTTGGTAGACAAAGCATTATCCAGCTAGGGATTGATTCCAATTCAAAGGTTAGTTGTTTGATTAGCAATGGCGATTGGTATTTTGAGTATTCCAGACTTCACAGAAAGTTTTCTGATCTTCTGAGTTCTTTACCCAGACCCAAAGGGGCCTGTGATTCCTTGTTGTTTAATGGTAACCCTGTGGTTAATTTCAGACTGATTTGGTCGACGGTTAGTGACGTGTATAGAGATGTTTCTAAGCCTTATTTTCAGTGGTTGTGGAAACATAGAGTTCCTAGCAGGTTGCATAACCATGGATGGAAAGTTGGATATCTTAGATTGTCCACATCTCTGTATATGAAGCATTTTGGGATTTCTCTTGCTTCCAGATGTCCTCTATGCAAGACTGATGAAGAGGATACTAAGCATCTTCTTTTCTCTTGTTCTTTTGCTTGTGATGTTTGGCAGTTGGCATGTGGTCAGTTCGGGTTCACCATGCCGAGAAGTCTGGAAGACTTGAGTGGTTTGCAGGGCAGAAAGCTTCTGCTAGTTTCTTTATCCGTTCTGCATGGTCTTTGGAAAGAAAGAAATGACAGAACCCACATAGGCAAGGAGAAAACTGTTGTTCATGTGTGGAAGATGATCCAGGCTGATATCAATGCCTTTCTCAACGTTCATGTTGTATAGGACTTCTCCTTTGTCTGTTTTTTTGTTTCTGATAGTTCTCTTTGTACAGAAGACAGTTTGTCCTTGTCTTCTTTAGTGGCCTATTTAGCCCTAAAGAGCACACTCTTACTTGTACTTTACAGGAAAAAATCACAAAAAAAGTAATAGATGAGCTGGGTTCACCAAAAAAAATATATAGTCTAGTGAACTGCATCAGGAATTTCATATTCTAAATTTATCGAGCTAAAACCTCCAACTATGAAAATCTTGAATGCACATGGCCCCGTGATACACCAATGCCTTATGTGTGTACATATTGACCTACGAACCAAGGTGAAATTTAGCACTGGAGTGTTGCAAGGAAACTCCTGGAATTTCTTGACATTTGAAAAAATGATGAATTTTACATGTTCTAATTATAACAATGGCTTTGTTGCTCAGTATAAATGTAAAATCGATATTTATTGTGTATAAGTCTCAATTTTATGTTGAAAGTTGGATTGGCAATGGGCTTGTTATCGATTTTTTTCTGCTTTTGTGGCTTGGTCTTATTGGTTTAGTAAGACGGTAACAGATTTGGGCGTTTGGGATTCAAAGAACGAGGCCCAACAAGTCACTATCAGAACCAAAGAAAGGATCCTTGAGTCTCAGTGCATGAGGTTTTGATCTGTTCCTTTCCCCTTGTTCATCCACTAAGAAAATGAACATGAAGAGGAGAAGTTGTGGTTGGTAAGGAATTCCAAAGAGAGTGATTGGAGTGCCACACTCATTAAGTGACAAAAAGAATGGCTGCAGTTTATTTTGCATCAGCAATGGACACCTAAGAATGTCAACGGCCATATATAATGGTCATCAAGCTTTGCCGCCTGAGATGTTTACAGAGTGCAAAAGGTTAGTGGCAGCACAGGACTGCAGTGATTTAAAAACTGGCCGGCAAAGTGCCTCAATTGTGACAACAGCAATAATGGGGTCAGTGGGGAACTTTCAAAAGGGGCTTTTGAAGTCAATGTCCTATGATCAAGTGACAAGGAGAACGGCCACAACCTACACATACAGCACGTTTGCTTTGCAGGAAAGGATTAAGATGGGATATGTCCGAAGATGAGATAGGAAAGTATAGGTGGAGGATGGGGTGTTAGGTGATCCCATGCTATGTTTGGATGAGACATGTGATAGGATTTGTTATGAATTTTCCCAAGTTCTCCAATCATGTATTGTGCTAGGAATCAGAAAATGAATTAGAACAGTCATTCAATACAGTGAGTGTGGTTAGAAGATACAAAGCTAGAATTTTTTCTTAAATAAGCCAGGAGGTCATCTTATTCAGACTACCTCCTCATGTAGGTGAAATCAGCATCAAAATACATCATCCACGACTCACAGTGTAAACACGTAGAACATCACTCAAAAAGAAAGACAGCCATTTATACATGTATACCCCGAAAAAGAACTGTCTGTCCACTTGCTGTAAATATATGGTGTCCCTCTTTTCTCCAGAATTTTCATGCCTCTGAATTTCATCGGCATTAAGGATGGTTCAGTCCAAACCACCCCATCATTAAGCGAGCATCCCCAACGTCTAATATGCGAAGGATCGGAGTTAAGTCCAAACCACCCCATAAAAAGCAAGAATTACATTTGTAGCAAACAAGTTGGCAGTTTAAACGCTGTCTACTATCCTTCAATCTGAAACAAAACTTGTGTAATAAATTATTCAAGTACTTGATGTTTTATGGTGTTTGTGGAAGTCAATTGATTGAGAACCGATGCTATGAAGAAGACAGTTTACCTGCTGCCTGCTGCCACAAAACCAGTAGGCAAGAAAAGATGGCGGGAGGAAAAAGCAAGCATCTACTTGCCGTGTCTGTGATCGTTGCAATCGGATTGCTAGAATCAATGGAGGAAGAAAATTGAGTTTGTCATTTCAGCAACTATGGAAAAATCACTTTACGTGCATGGAGTTGGTGTATAGTTGTTGAGACGGTGAGTAAATTGTTGATAAAAAAAGAGGAAGGAGTCTGTTGCTGTCTCAGATGGCGAGTGCATTGAGTCCCCAGAAGATTTCCCACCGAAGATTATGTTCTCCGCGAGTCAACAACAACGATGCCTGCAACAGAGATTGTCGGAAGTCCAATACAAAGTACAAGGAACTAAGGTGCAGGAAGTGTCGCCGCTAAGATATTTGGGAGTCAGGGTCGATGAGTTTCAAAAGGTTTTATACCACTCAGAAGTCCTACTCAGATGGGATTCATGTTCCAAAGGGATTAAAATTCTTGTGTCTTTTTTACACAACCAAACATGGGATTTTAGATTTTATTGGGATTCAAGTCCTATCCTACTTATAATATTGCGAACCAAACATGTCAGTGGAGATGTGGACACCTAGAGAATGCCAAGAATTTGATTGTCAGTGATGTTGCAGCGTAAGATACTCCCAAACATAAGCAAAGTAGAATGAAATGCATGCTATTCAACTATCGAGGTATTATTTTCCCTATATTTTATTCTGAGCTATTGTCAAGGCTTGTGGTTTCATTCAACACTGGCTAGCGTAAGATATTCACATCCGCAAGCAAAGTAGGACGAATGCATGTATTTATTGTTGAGGTGTTATTTTTCCTATTTTATATTCTGAGCTATTCTTAAGCCTTGTGGTTTCATCCAACATCGGCTAGTATCCTAGCACTCAAGTTGGGCTAGTCCTACTCCTAGAAAGGCTAAACATACAAAGGCCTTGGACGCCGAGACCCTCATTGCGTAGGCCTTTTACGCCTAAACACAGACTTGATGGTTGAAATTATGAGATGTTTCTGTTGACCAAGTTAAATAGTTTATTTAGCTTAGATTTTGATTGTTAGGTTCTCCATTAATTGGTATCAGAGGTTAAACCCTGAAAATCCTCCATTACATAAAGGTTGTCGTCGTCCTCATGTTGTAGCAGCAGCCGCAGCCACCCTCTTCCGTCACTTTCCAGCAGCAGCAGTAGCTGTCACTCTCTATTTCCTCTCTTCATCTTCGCTCTCTCCCCTTTACCTCTTGTTGGCATTCTCTCTCTCTCAGCCTTCCTTGCATCCACCTTTTGTTTCCCCTGCTTTGGCACGCTGCTACTACAGCCAAACAGAAGCATAGAGCCTAACCATCGACGCCAACCTGCACTCCACCTACCCATAGTGCTACGGCCTGCTCTCCCCTCCTCCATTGTTAACTCCCCCTCCCCGTTTTACTCCCTTTTGATAGTGCCCTTTTTCCTTTTTGTCCCTCTCCCATTTGTTGTCTGTTGACTTTTTGGATGTCACACTCAAATTTCAATGATGCAAATATTTCCCAAATTGTATCACTAACATGTGTATTAAGTGTTTCACGTGATCAAGGAACTAAGTCAAGATCCAATTACAAAGACCATAGTTTTTGAGGCGGCCAGGCGGTGGCTGTCCCCAGATGGACGCCCAGGTCGACTAGGCGGGCGACCAGGCAGTGTTTTTTTACACACAAAATTATACATATGTATATATATACTTATATATATTATTATGTACTGATGTTATATATATATCATATATGATATATGTATGTATTACTTATCCAGCCTTCTCAAATTTATTAAAATGACACCATAACAGTAAGTAAATGAGACAAATTCAATATCAAAAAGAGACAAGTATAGTACACTAAAATCAATAAAATGATGCAAGACATATCTAATCTAATTGTTTGTTAATATTTTAGATTCACTATCACGACCAGGGCTGAAATATTGAATATTGAATTAGGAAAAAAACATAGCACACGATACAAACATTATAAAATAAAAATTTAAAAACAATTTAATGCAGCCTGACAGCCAATTAAGCGGCCGCCCAACAGGCTTTTGGGTCACCCAGGTGGACTAGGCGGCGCCTGGTCGGCCCAAGCGAACGCCCAAAAAGCCTTTGAGGCTAAGCGTGAAGCTGGGCGGACCCCCCTTGGACAACTGGTCGACTAGGCGACGCCTAGGCGGCGCCCAGGCAGTCGCCTCAACAACTAAGACAAAGACCATGCAATTTAATATATGTTTGGATGTTTGCAGGTCAAGTTGTATCATGAGTATGATTGTACAAGTGTGTTTTGTACAACTTGATAGATATGATGTAAGGACAAGTCATGATCTTCCGAAACCTACCCAAAACTCTATCCCATACTCATATTAGGCTAGGAAGCACAGACACTTCTCAGAGGCTGTCGTGTCTGTGTCCAACACGTGTCCAACATGGACACACCTTGGACACTCTAAGACACGTGGCGGACACGCCCACACCGTGTCCGCTTTAAAAAAAATTATTGCAATGTCGAACATGGCTTGGACACTCCGTGGACACATCTAAGACACACCATCCCAATCCATTTAAGTCCAAGCATATGAAAAAAAATCCAAACCTTCTCTAAATCCCCATTTCCAGTCCTCCACTACTCCTTGCCCTACTAACATTTGGTGGTAAAGCTTCAGCTACTACATGCAAGCTGACAATATGCTTCTTTAACAACTAGAGAAGCCATCATTAGCGATATCATCTCGAGATTCTTCACCAACTATTGCAGCATTCAGAGACTGCCACATCAACCACAATGAGGAAAGTAGTTGGTTTCACCACCTTCTCTTCCAGTTCTGTGTAATTCTTCCTCCTTTGTGTACCCCCCTCTTAATCCTGGTTCTTCTTGTCCCCTCTTCTTTTTCCTACTTTTAGCTAAAGTAGTTGCAAAAATGTCCTTCACCTCCTCTTTATCCTGCTCCTCTATTTTGCTTTTCCCTCATCTACTTTTTCCTTCTTCCCCTCTTTTCCCTCTTCTCATTCCAGTCCTTTCTCTTTTTCCAATTTGAATGTTGCACAAGCCACTCTTCACCCCCTCCTTTTATTTCACATTGGTCGTCTACTTCCCCTTCTACCTTCTCCTGCCACTCCTCCCCCTACACTTCTTGCTCCTTCATCTACTTTTCCTTCTTCCCCTCTTTTCCCTCTTCTCATTCCATCCCTTTCTCTTTTTCCAATTTGAATGTTGCACAAGCCACTCTTCACCCCCTCCTTTTATTTCACATTGGTCGTCTACTTCCCCTTCTACCTTCTCCTGCCACTCCTCCCCCTACACTTCTTGCTCCTTCAGGCAAAAATAGTAGAGTATTGTCCTCCCTAGGTATACTCTTGTTTTGCTTCTATACATCTCTATCTCCCCTTTTTCTAGCCCCTCCATTTTAAGTAGCTCTCCCATGTATTCCCCTCCTTTTCTTCCCACTCAACCTCCAACGCACCTACATTTTCACCTCCTCCACTACCAGCAACTTCACATTTCCTCACCCCTCCCCTTCTTCATCTTGACAATAAATTTTGTTCACCATTACTTCCACCAACAATAAAACTATGGATATACATATAGCAACTATACGTCATAATATGTTCTACAAATATATGTGTTTATTCATATATTTGTCGTGTCCACTGCCATGTTCGTGTCCTATATTTTTGGAAATCGCCGTGTCCCGTGTCTGTGTCCTTGTCTACATCCATGTCCATGTCCGTGCTTCCTATATATCAAGCCATTAGGGTTGTTAGGTTTTAGTAAGGTTTTCCCACAATTTGTATATCCATTTACAAAGTCTATCTCAGTCGAAGTCTTATTCGACCGAAATCCAATCGGTCGAAGACTTTGTGGACCGGGAAATAGTTGTTACATACTTTGAGCCATGGGTCATTCTCAGTCGAAGAAAATCTCGACCGAGAATCCGGTTGAAGAAAAGTTTGACCAACAAAGAATCGTCGTAGCTAATTAGACCAAGAAGGTTGACCTTCACATAGTCGTTAGACCCAGTAGCGTACTCAGAGCACTCTCGGTCGAGCAACTTCTCGACCGAGACAGTTCCCAATCGAAGTTTTTCTCGACCGCGAAAGTTCTGGAAACTAATTAAGTTAACAATCAAATTAGCCATTGCAACCCAACTAACTTTGTCGTAACAGCTAGTTGACCACTAAAGATGCCCTAAAAACTCCTCACAGTTACCCTAACCACTTGTAAGCAATTCATATATATAGAAGTGGTCTTAGGACACCAAATACATAACTTTGTAACAACCATACACTTGAGCATACTACTACTTGCAATCTTACTCAAAGTGCTTAGCTTCTACACTTCAAGTAGCCATCATTATAGTCGAAGCCTTAGCTCAATACTGGTGTCCTCCACCTAAAACTATCTTGCCTAAACCTTGTGGACTGGATCATCATCACTTGTCCATTAGTGCTTAATTGTACATCTTGTGAAGATCATTGTAATTTCTTTTCTCCATTCTCTTTCTACATTGTTGTATTGCTCTTGGACTATTTCTTGGGGTGGAGGTTGTCCGGGAGTTTGTGAGGAACGACTCTCCTCAGTTGGTGTTCCTCCTTAGCCGTGAAAGAAGAGGTGAGATCGGTGTTCTTCCGCGTTTGTAAAGAAGAGGTGAGGTACAGTGTTCTTCCGCGTCCACTAAAGAAGAGGGGTAGTGGGTGACCTTCCGGCGGCCCGTCAAAGGTAGTAGTTCTCCTTGAGTTGAAAAGGAGGGTTTGTCTTGTTCCTTAAAAGGCATTTGTAAATTTTATGTATTGTGTATCGGTATAGAAAAGGAATAAAATACATGGTTTAAAATCCTAGTTGGAAACAACTAGGTAGTAGACTGACATCATTTGACAGAACCACTCTAAATATGTGTATTCTTGTGGTTTCCTTTTTTGTCCACTAACTTGCTTTATATTTCCGCACTCTTTAAGCAAAGTAATTTTAATATTAGTTAAAATTATTTTAAAACTCTATTCACCTCTCCTCTAGAGTCTTTCACTGCCCAGCAGCGTAGCCTCCACCTTCCCTTATTCTGCTTCAATGACATACAATTTCTGACATAGCCCCTATACACCTTAAGTTGTGAATTGAAAAACGGCATGAGCAGCCGATTAAACGATCAATTAATCGGCCCAGCACTCGGGCCATTTAAAATTGGCCCAAATCACTGGTTAGACGTTTTGCAATTAATCGCCTGCTTTTTGACCTTTTTTCGTCTGTTTGCCCATTTTTGGCCACTTTTTGTCTTTTTTTAAAATGTTGTTGTGCACCTATAGCATTAAGCAAACTATATGGTCCAAGTATTATTGACTATAATATATTAAACTTTTACACATTAAATATTCTATGATAACCTTAGTTCTAATATAGAATGCATACTTTGTATGTAAGTCGGGATGATAGGGTACTGCTGTATAGTGTAATGTATACAAGTAAATTACATGTGACTATTATCTAATTTAGAATGCACACTTCAATTAAATGTACTGCTGTAATGCATGAATAAGTGATGATATGCACATATAACAATAAGTTAGTAAGGTATCCAATGTAAGTCTACTTTTTACTGCTTAGCTATGAAAACATGTGATGCGAAAAAAATTCTGTATAATGTATGTAGGGTGTTTTATCCATGTCAAATCTATTGTTTACTATATTATGGCTATAATTATTGTCTTATAGCTATCTTATAATGTATTTTGGTGTTTTGTATTGTTGGGTAGAGTGTTTAGATATATATAAAAGTTCCAAAGAATATAATATACATATATGTGTAATTGTGTATAGAATTATACAGGAAACTGAAATCCGTTTTTTTCAAAAATCGCCCCCTTACCGATTAACCAGTTACAAGGTGTTGTCCGCATGCTTACCGCTTAACATTTTTTAAAACATTGACCCTGAGCCAACTTTCTTCTCATTCACCTTTTACCACCAGCAGACCGTCCTGCTACCAACTCCTACAACGACCTCCCTTCCTATTTTTACAACCTGAACCAATGCTTTTACCCCTCCACCCATCATTCTCCTGATCCCGCCGCATCCACCCCTATCCTTATTCGGTTATTCCCTCTCCCACAGAGACATTGCATCCAGCAGACGGCACCCCCCCCCCTTTCTGCATTGGCAATAGTGACTCCCCTCCATTTCCCAATCCCTCATTGTATTGTTCCATCTTTCCCAGTGTGGCTGCCTGCAACACTTTTTTTGTTCTTACATCATCAAAAATGACAGCAACAACACCCCGACATCAGCAACAATAGCTACTTGTTGCCCTAGAACAATAGCTGTCAGTGCCATAGAAGCAAGTACCACTAGCACCTTTGCAGCCAACAACAGCAGCCAATGAGGCTGGCGCCAGGAGCAGCAATAGCATACCACTAATGCAGGGCAAGTCTGACTCTTGGGTCCAAATGCCTAATGATGCTTCTAATCAGGGTTTCATAAGTTGTCTGATGAAGTTATTGTGTTTCAGGAATTATTATGCAAATGTTTCAGTATTATGAGCTATATGTGATATTTGCGGTGGGAACTTATAAGAAAGTTCTCAATCAATTACTTTAGTTTTTTTAATTCAGTATGGTCATGAGTGGAAATAAGCCAATTAGGGTTTCCCGTGCGCATAGTCACAAAATTCTCCAAATCTTTTAATTATCTGTGTATAATTCACAAATTTTTCATGTAAAGTGGGAATGGAGAAAACCCTCAACTCACTCACAGTGAGGGTGTTGGTGTTCGTATATAGAAGAAATTTACATACTTTATAGGTAGGTCCCTAACCTTTTCTCTCAATACAACTAGGTCCCTATACATACATATTAACACTCCCCCTCAAGTTGGAGCATACATATCATATGTGCCCAGCTTGTTACATAAAAATTGAACCCGACAACCATTTAAAGACTTTGTAAATAAATCAGCTAATTGATCTTCCGATCTCACTGGTGACAGCAGAATCAACTTCTGATGGATCTTTTCTTGTAGAAAATGACAATCAACTTCAATATGTTTGGTTCTCTCATGAAAGACGGGATTTTGGGCAACGTGGACAGCACTCTAGTTGTCACACTTCAAGTCCATAGGAGTTTTCTACATGAAGCCAAGCTCCTCTAACAAATGACGAATCCATAACAATTCACATGTTGCTAGGGTCATAGCTCTATACTCTGACTTTGCACTTGGCCTTGCTACAACAGTTTGCTTTTTACTCTTTCTAAGATACAAGATTTCCTCCCACAAACACACAGTATTCAGAGATAGACCTCCTATCAATATAAGAGTCAGCCCAATCAGCATCTGAGAAACCATGTACCTGCATTTGTCCATGATTTTGATATAGAAGTCCTTTTCCAGGAGACTTCTTGAGATACCTCAGAATGTGCATAACAGCCTCCATATGACTTGTCCATGGTTTATCCATGAGTTGACTAACAACACTACTGGCAAAGGCAATATCAGGTCAAGTGACATTCAAATAAATCAACTTCCCAACTAGTCGTTTGTACCTCCAAGGATCATCAAGTAAATCTCCCTGCTCCATGGATAATCTGACTTTAGGATCCATTGGAGTATCGGAGCAAGTCTAGCCCCAAGCATTCATGTCTCAGTGAGAAGGTCTAAGACGTACTTTTTGAAATTACAATCACAGACTTAAAACTTGGCAACTTCAATCCCAAGAAAATATCTAAGACTACCCAAGTCCTTTGTTTGAAATTGGCCTTGTAGAATGAGCTTTAATTGTGCAATCCCATGCTTGTCATCCTCAGTAATTACAATATCATCAACATACACCACCAAGAAAATGCTCCCTGAACTTCGTCTTCTATAGAAGACTGAATGATCCATGGTACACCTATAGAGTCCAAACTCAGAAAGAGCACTGATGAATCTGCCAAACCAGGCACAAGGTGACTGCTTCAGACCATAGGACTTGTGAAAACGACATACTAAATCTAACTCCCCCTGAGCAACAAACCCAGGTGGTTGCTCCATATAAATCTCCTCATTCAAATCACCATGCAAAAATACATTTTTAATATCAAGTTGGTGTAGAGGCCAACAGTGACTAGCCGTCAAAGACGAGAAAATGCGAACATAAGTCATTTTTGCCACTGGAGAGAAGGTCTCTAAGTAATCCTCACCATACACCTAAGTGTAGACTTTAGCAACTAAACGTGCCTTGAGTCGATTAACACAACCATCTGCACCCACTTTGACAGTGTAAACCCAACGGCATCCAACAACAGACTTACCGTGTGGGCGTGGGATGAGAGACCATGTTTTATTCTGGTGAAGAGTTGACATCTCCTCATCCATAGCATGACGCCAACCTGGGTAATCAAGTGCAACTGAAACAGACAGAGGTATAGAGACAGAGAATATGAAGGCATAATATGAAGGTGAAAGATGGTTGTATGAAACAAAGTTAGAAATGGGATATTGAATATTTTTAAGAATACAAGATCTTACACCTTTACTTAAAACAATAGAAAGATTTCGTTGTAATGGTTGAGAAGGAATTGGCTCTACCTGACCTTCTGACAAGGAAGCATCTGGAGAAGGGGTTGAACTAGGAGCCTCTATCCCACCTGTATTAGTACCTGAACCAGATTGTTTACATGAACTTGTACGACGAGTGTAGACCTGAGTGATTGAGCGTCGCTTAGAGGTGGGTGGAACCACATCATGAGTGCATGCACTACTAGAGGGCTCAGGAACATAAGACTCAACCACAACAGGAAGGGGCAAGAGTTCCTCTATGGCTATCGGTGTAACTAAGGAATTATCATCAAAGAAGGATGTGTCTTCAAAAAAGGTGACATCCGCAGACATAAAGAAGTGATGTAAGGTAGGACTGTAGCATTTATACCCCTTTTGGACTCGAGAGTAACCTAAGAAAACACACTTCACAAACTTGGGACTCAACTTGTCTACACCTGGACCAAGACGGTGAACAAAACAAGTACACCCAAAAAATTTTGGTGGAACATGATACAATGGCTTGAGAGGATGAAGGATCTGATAGGTTTGCGGTTCTGGAGGACGGACGATGACATGCAGTTAATGAGGTAGGTGGTAGTGAGAACTGCATCCCCCCAAAATTCTTTGGGAATATGCATATGAAGAAGAGGAGTGCGAGCAGTTTTAACAATGTGACAAATCTTCCGTTCAGCCACTCCATTTTGCTGTGAAGTATGTGGGCAAGAGGATTGGTGAATGATGCCATTGGTGGAAGTGAAGTGGATAAAATCATTGCTAAAATATTCTCTAGCATAATCTAAACGAATGATGCAAATCTTCTTTTTAAACTGAGTTTCCACTTCCGCACAAAAGGATTTAAATATTGACAGGAGTTCAGATCGTTCTTTCATCATATAAAGCCATGTACTCATGTAGCACGAGAGTAATCATCCACAAAGATAACAAAATATCTATAACCAAGTTTAGAAATAACACGATTGGAACCCCATACATCAGAATGTACCAGCTCAAAAACAAATTTTGTTCTTTGACTATCCCTAGACCTAAAGACAGACCTTGTGTGTTTCCCCAATTGACATGATTCACACTGCAGACCCTCCAGGTTGGACAAATTTGGGACCAGAAACTTGAGCTTCTCTATAGACGCATGACCAAGACGACTATGCACCACCAGAGGGAAAGCAGCAACACAAGTTGTAGGCAACCTCTACAAGTAGTAAAGTCCAGCCAGTTCATACCCTTCGCCAATCGTCTTCCTCGTACTCAAGTCTTGTACAAACACAATTATCTGGTAAGAAAGAGACAGACGCTTGAAGAGAGCGGGTTATTTTGCTAATAGATAACAAGTTAAAAGGAAAGTGAGATGGATGACCCCAAGGAGGAGTAGGGGTTTGGGCGTCCCTCTAAGACCTGATTTGGAGGGAAGAAGCACCCATATCTCCCCCCTATTTCAGCTGCAAAAACTGGACAGCAAGTGCTGTTGTACGATGTGAAGACAAATGACATCAACGGAGGACCCCAAGGAGACAATAGGGGCTGAAGACGCCTCCTCAAGGCTGCTAAGGGTTGGTGAAGAACCAACCGAACCTTCACCTCGGATTGGATCCGCCTCAAGAAGGAGCAGTTGCTCCTAACGTACACGGGCGGCTACAGTACGTATTGTGGCTGTGATGGAGTGCTCTTTTGGAAACCTTTAATTTCCAATAACATATTGGAATTCATATGTTGAGTAATCTTGAGAGTTCCAAGTGTTTTGGTAAAGTTTGAGTGTTGATTGATGTTGACATCATGATTAAGATCCCTAAGTTCATGCCTTTTTGAGGTATTTATTTGATGGGTCAAGCAATGATATTTTGGCACCAAAATACTATAGAATGTAGCTTGAGGGGTAGCAAAGCTATGGTTAAAAATTTGTGGCAATTGGAGTATCCTAGAGGGAGTTATTGAGGTTTGAAAATTGGAAAATTATATGTATATTTGATGATTTGTGGACCTAAGTTGTTGATCATTTGATGTGTCACAACCCCCTTTTTGCCTTTGTTGTGAGAGCCATGGATTAGCTCAAGTGGGGTCTAATCTCAAACCGTCGGATGTGATCGAACGGTCACAAATTCGTCCTCAACCTTGCAGTTACTTTTTTTTATTGTGGACGGCGACCACACACATCGTGGTCTACCAAGCATAGAATTAAATATCCGATTTCGATGTCGTGTCCGATGGCCCAGAAACAGAAATATTTCAAATTTTCGATATTCACGTCCCTAACGATTTCGACGACTAAATAAGCTAATTAAAATCATGAAAATTTACCAGGACGATCTAATCACCAAGATCTACTCAAATATGCAATAATATTTCATATTGGATATGTGTGTGTGGGGGGGGGGGGGTCTCCCACATTTGTAAGTGAAGGAAGCTGAACAATTTCGACAAAATTTCGATGGCAATTTCGATGACAAAATGAAGGAATTAAATTATAAAATTTTGCATACACAATGTTTAGACATAGATACACTAGATTATATAATAAAGTTATATGTTAGAGGTTAGGGTGGGATCCATGTCTTGATGAGTGAGTGCACAAATGATCAGAAATGGCAAGTCTGTTTGACAGTTAGACTGTTAAAAACTTCAAGTTACAACTTAGAACGTATAACTTACAATTACAAGTTACAAACTTACGAACTACAAGTTGTACAAGTCTAATGTTCACATTTAACAAGGTTACATGGGACATTTATACATAGATCCTCGAAAGAACTTTGTTATTTTCAGAGTATTTCTCCATATCTCTACAGAGTGTAGAAATTGATGAAGATAATGTATAGACGGACTAGAGATAAGGGAAACATGCCTTAGAATTAGGAAAAATAGGTTGTAGAAGCAAGAGATTCAAAAACAATTGCCAAAATACCCAAGATGTAGTATTAGCAGCCTTTGGAACAAATTTCTCGAAATTGATGAAGGTTATGTATAGATGGTCTAGAGATAGGGGAAACATGCCTTAGAATTAAGAAAAATAGGCTTTAGAAGCAAGAGATTCAAAAACAATTGCCAAAATACCCAAGATGCAGTTTTAGCAGCCTTAGGAACAAATTTCTCAAAATTTAAGTTGTGTTTCTGTACTATTTCACGAAATTACGGCCCAAACTGGCCTTTTTGCTGCAAAATTTCACCCTCTTCTACGAAATTTTGCACCTAGGCTCGAAATTTTCACGAAATGCCGGACCAATCTCTGCGTACCAGCGTTTCGATGTTCGATTGGAAAAAAATCAGAAATTTCGCTCGAAATTTTGTTCCATGCTACCAAGAACGTGCTTAAGGAGAGAAAGTGGTTGAGCAGTCTGACTTAGACTCATCGAGGACCGTCATATGACCCCCTACATGTTCCCTTTGGTGGAGTGTGGAGGGAGAACAAACCTCTGCACACTTTCTGTGTCTCCAACTCAGCAGCAGTAGGAAACCAAAGGAATGGAGTGAGGACAGAGGGGGTTTCTACTGGATTTAAGTGAGGTTGAAGGAAGGTTGATATCAAAGCAGTCACATAAGGGTTCTTTGACGGTCTGTTGTGCTGATGTTGTGGTTGGTTAACTCGGGTTGACTGGGGAAGCAAAGGGGGTTGGGGGCCAGATCTTCAAGCCTTCCCATCCCTCATGGAAGGTGCGCTCGAGTTCTTGGGGACGCCTCCCACCTATTGGAGGCCTTGCCCACTAGCCAGATTCCAAGGGCATGGAATCCCTCTTTTCTACCGCCGCAGCGGCGCTGTTGCCGACGGCCTCAGGGGAGAGGAGTTCTGGAGGCGAGCCTGAAGACTTGATCAGTCATGGAGGTCTGGAAGGCATGGACAAAGCTGAGGGCGGCCTTAATGGTTGACGAGGAGCATCGTGACTCCGCATGTTAGTCGTCGGAGGTGCTTGCCGCGGCGGCGGCCCTCGCGCAGCGCGAGGACAGAATCCCGCTCGGGACTCAGACGGGCACACAATGAAGAAAAGAAGAGGAACCGGTCCAAACCCTGAACCGGCCCAATCCCAACCCACTCAAAATAGAAGGGAACCAACAGTAAATCGGCCAGCTTGCATCCAGACCATCACAAATTGGTCAGCTCCAAGTAAAGCTGCGCGAACCCTACAGCCACGTGGCGAGTTTCAATTGGCCCGAAAAAAGGTACTTACCTCAAAATGTTCAGTTCTTAGATAAATCATAGAAATTAGCTCGATGATCGGAAAAATATGAACAAACTACCAAAATTCTCAGAAAAATGAGTAGAACAGATGGAACCATAATATTAGCCTTTTATGCTTGAATATTAGGGTTATCATGCAAGATATAAAATGGTCTTTTCATGTCTAATAAATATCAAATGATGGCCTAAAATTATGATAACATGTCAGTGAATCCATAATCATGTTTGTAATCCATCTGATGTCAGTAATGATGATGTTGATGCACGAAATCAAGTAATTTTCTCCATATGGCTAATTAGGGCTAATAACCCTAATTAATGTGCAATAATTACAAACATGCTCAAGAAACCCTAAAAATTACAATATAAGCTCATATTTGTATATGTAACCTCATATGTAAATCTGAGATCAGTTTTATACACGAAATCCATGTTATATGAAGTTGACCCTTAATACATGGGTTGTAACCCTAATTTGAATAATGTTTATAAACTAGGGTTAATATGTGCACAAAAAGGATATGGAACCTAATGTTCAGATAATGAACCATAATCTAGAAAACGACATCAGTAAGATAATTCTAAGACAAGAATGCAAGTAATGATGCACATATCCTAATGAACTAAGCTAAACCCTAATGGACATAACTAGGGTTAATGATGTTGAGAACCTGATGGTATACACATGGTCTTGTCTTTATCAGGGTTGACCAAGGATATAGATGACATCAGGAATATGTGATTAGGTTTGTCTTTCTTGATCAAGGTACGCCATTACCTCTTACTTGGCTTATTATACAATATGCTTGTGTTATATGTATAGTAAAATACTTGGTATATGATATTGGATGAAATGGTTGTTCTTGTATGATATGTTGCATGATTTTTCCATACTTCAACTATGAACACATGAAACATAAAATTTCAGTTCCATTATATCCAAGGACTTCAACTCTTTCGTAGTGAAGTGTTGGAAAGTAAGTACTTCAACTCTTTGGTAGTAAAGTACTTGGAAGTGATCCAACTCTTTGGTAGTAGATCACATTGTGAAATGATCCAACTCTTTGGTTGTAGATCATAAAGGCCTTAATGCATTCAACTCTCAGGTAGTAAATGCATAGATGATATAATGGAAAATGAGCTTAAAATATGTGTTCTCTTTTGTTAATGAACATCTTTGTGCAAATACATGGTTTTTCTTATATTTCTTTATAATTGCCAAGTATTAATTTTATCTTATTGCCAAACTTAGTAATGAGAGGTATATAAAAAGACACGTAGGCGTACTCCGTACAATATTCTTGAATATTGTGCTGACGTGTACTACATGTAATCTTTTGTTTAGGTTTGTGGACATGTGAACTTGAAGAACCAGGATAGTTGAGAGTTGTGTGACGAGCTGATGTACAGGTGGACATGTTGTCTTAAGATCCTGTTATTTAGTGATAGTACATGTACATGTAGAAGTTTTGTTGTTCAATAAGTAATATCATTGTTCAATATGTAATATCAAATGTTGTAACAATTCATTATGTAATTATAAGTTGAATGGTGAACATGTGTTGTGGTTTGTTTATTGTTCATGTGCATGTGCTACTTAAGGTTTCCTTATGACCTCATCTGATTTTCTTCTTCTTAGCCTAGTGTGTGGTGTTTAAGTTGGAATGCTCCCTAAGTCTGAGGTGAGGTTTCAATTTGGACGTCACACATCAGATTGAGTTTTAGAAAATCCGGGGACGTCACAGTCTTAAAATAGGGATACCAATAAGGATGAGAGTAGAACCTTGGACTAGATAGTGTTTGAGCAAATAGGGAAGGAAGGAGAAACCTTGGACCAGATAAGGTTTCTCTCCCACCTGCTCTGATACCATGAGAATGGAGAAAACCCTCAACTCACTCACGGTGAGGGTGCTGGTGTTCGTATATAGAAGAAATTTACAGACTTTATAGGTAGGTCCCTAACCTTTTCTCTCAATACAACTAGGTCCCTATACATACATCTTAACATAAAGAACGTTACACTAGAATTTTGTAAGAAACCCATTATATTCACGAATTCCACAAATCATTCGTGAATTTTATGAATTTATATAGATCCTAAAATTTACTGAATTGTTGCCAAAATTTACAAGTTATTCATTTACGAAATAAGAACATTGTATACGCTCTCAAATAATAAGAACATGCATATGATTCCTCATTTGGAAATAGAGAATCGATAAGAAAATCATGTGTGTATAATATAATGTGTTTACCATATGTATATAGGTATTATATGTATGTATATATATACACATTAGATTGTCTGGATTTACCTCCCCGCCATTCATCCCAAGGTTTGGGTGGTGTAAGGGGCAGTAGGGAGGTCTCCCCCTTTCTGTTACTCCTTTTTTATATTTTCTATTTTTTTTAGATATCTGACCGAACTTTACCAAATATTTATCTAATTTTACAAGAATTCTCCACCTAATTCCCAAATACCGAATCTTTCAAACTCTATGAATGAATCCTGAGTCCCAAACTTGTGACTATGCTTGTGCTTTATCTATGTATATCCAAAGCTCGAGGGGATCATTTGACCAGTGATTGAGATGAAAGGATTGAGGTTTTGCAATGTGGTTTGCAGTTGTTAGCAAATGTAGCGGAAGTTCAACTCTTAGGTTCAAATGTGCGAGGGTGCTTTAATTAGATTTTTATTGGTTGTTTTATTAAGTATTTGTGTTTTAGGTATATTAGGCAAATTGTAGGTATTAGGAGCTAGGAAGCACGGACATAGGACACGCCATGGACATGGACACGGGACACGACAATTTTCAAAAATATAGGACACGGACACGGCGTTGGACATGACATACACATATACATATATATACACATACATAAATACATATATGTATAAGTATATATATAGTTGTACACATATATAGACACATATATACATAGACATATATAAGTACACAAATATACATATAGATACACATAACATGGAGTTAATACGTATAATGTCCATCTACCCAAATTTGTAAAGCAACTGATAACATAAGGTTAAAGAAATAAACTTAAAAGAAATATAAATAAAACCCAAAATTCACTTACGGTATGAATGCAAACTTTATAAGAAAGCACTATTGCACTAGTATGTTTCCATTATGAGGTAATAAATGATCAATGTTGAACAATTAATCTAGAATACATTTGCAATATGAAATCAAGTATGAGTGAAGAATGATGAATAATGAAATTGCATGTCAAATTCCTAGAACACTCATTATATAGTGATGAATAATATCTATAAGTATGATGTATAATAGATAGATATATAATACCATTAGGAAAAGGATAGGGAGGAGACATATGGTACTAATCTACTATGCTGGAATAAGAGGGAGAGAGAAGATATATAATTTATTTTTTATAGGGAATTAGTTTGGGCCTGCGGTGTCCACGGTGTGTCCAAGTCGTGTCCCTGTTGTCCACGCCGTGTCCATGTTGTGTCCGGGCTTTAGAAAAAAAATGGACACTTCTGAGCAATGTCCATCACGTGTCAGTGTCCGACACGTATCCAGGACGGCCATGGCTGCCCCAGGGAAGTGTTCCTGCTTCCTAGATTAGGAGCTATATGTAATATATGGGGACTTATAGAAAAGTTCTCAGTCAATTACTTATGTTTCTCAAGTCTATAAAGTCATGAGTGCAAACAAGCCAATGAGGGCTTCTAGCACGTTCAACAGTTGATTTAAATGAAGGAATTGAGTTTTTTGCAATATGGTTTGCATCAGATGCTATCAGACCCACATCCTAAACCTCTAGGTCTAAGTATAGGACAACCCCTCTATCCACTTTGGGTCTCCTAAGCCCTAGCCCCTAGGTCTAGGACCCATCTCTACCCCGCGTTGAATTTGCACCCTAGGTTGGATCTAGTCATTTCATTTTGAAAAAATTATGTCACCATTCATGTGAATAGTACGTTGACTTACTGTTGATCTCCTTCATGTAGATCTTCTTCCTCTCATGATGTTTTTCTCAAGGGAAATTTTCTCACATCCACCACACATTGTCTTTTCCTCTTTCTATCAGGATCCTGCAGGAGGGGGTTATTGTTCATAGTAAACAGTACATCGTGAACATGTTTACCATGAGCAGTATGTCGAAAGTATTGTCACGTGAACAGTATGTGAGTAATGTTCATAATGCCTCCAAAACTACTTTTTTGGTGATCTCCTTTGTGCATTAGCAACAGTATCTGGAGCTTCAACTCTCAGGATTTTAATATTCCACTTTGGAGGTCGTGATATCCACACTCAGCCGCGATTCAAATTTCAAAATTCTGGATTGTGCTCAAATATTACAGACCAACACCATTCTGCACAATGATCACTTCAATGCAGAGATGAGTCAGATGACAGAGCTTGATGCTCGTTTTGTGGCCCACGACGTTGACCATGTAGTTGGAGTGTAATTTGCAACTTGAAAACCAAAACGTTTAGAAAATGTGCGGCTATAGACAACCCTCATAGCATTTTTTTCAACCATGAAATCCTCCACCAGTCATCCCTTGCCTTGGTTGCAGACTTGTAGTGAAGTTGGGCATTGATGTGCTCAATGCCCAAAATGCTTTAGTAGATGAGGACGACAACGCCAAGCACACATCCAACACAAGCTTCTCCACCACTGAAAGCAGTGCCACTGGCGTTCCTTGATCCATTCTTCCCACTGGTCCTGGATGCAACTTCTAACTTAAAGACATTGATTGTGTTTGTTCATTTGCAACAAAAGCTCAATGTTCAACCGACCAATCATCACGTGAGGACATGACATTGGCTTACATCATAAACGCTTGGTTTTCATCTCAGGATGAGATATTTCGCAGCGGAAGCCACTAATGCCAGACAAGTCCAAATCTTGGGTCTAAATGTATGAGGATGCTTTTAATTAGGGTGTTATTAGTTCTTTTATGAAGTTAATGTGTTTTAGGATTTATTCTACAAATGTTCCAGTATTAGTAGTTATATGTAACATTTGGGAACTTATGTGGAAGTTCTCGATTAACTAGTTTTGTTTCTTTATTTTGTAAGATCATTAGCCGGGATAAGCCTATTAGGGCTTCCAACGCATTGTCTATGTATACCCCACCCCAAGGTAATGCTTGGTAGTTGATTTAAACAGCTATGCCGATGACCGAACCTAGTACGTCACTTCAACCACTTGCTGAGAAGGTTGACACTAACACTTGTAGTTGACTTCAGTATGGATGTGAAACCACGTGTATCAATAGATGTAGATCCCACTTTATATGAGAAGAAAGATTTTGTTGTGCTTTATTGAGTAGGAGACTGTGCCTATTTACAGTATATGAAAGTGTGGAAAACCAAATTAGAATAGGACTCAAGAATTAGTGTGGCATGGGGAGGTATATACGTAGGGAGGAGAAAGGAACACAACAATATATATATATATATATATATATATATATATATATATATATATATATAAACTCACCCTCAAGCTAGAGCATAGATGTCGATCATGTCTAACTTTTATAAAGATCCAAAATTCTTCATGAAGATATCAATTATCTGATTATATGTATTAAGAAAAGGTATTCTGATTTTTCCTGATAAAATAGCATCATCAGAAAAGTGGCAACCAGCCTAAATATGTCTGGCATATAGAGAACAATGCTTGAGTTTATCCAAGGGTATGCATTGTCACTAATCACTAGCAGGCATATAGAGAGCACATTGAGACACCGACACATATATGCTTGTATACAACAAAATAAATTGGACCCAATATGTTGGTAAAATTATTCAACTCATGTATAGCCAACAAAGAGGACAACAACCATCATGGCTCAACTAGGTACAGAAACCATAATTGTCACAAGCTTCCTCAATACTCACTCACAGACCACAGCAACAATGCTCATGTACTACGTCTTGTCGTCCTACCACTCGAAACTAGATTATGTTTGCATAAACATGTGTCTATAAGTCCAGAAATTATGCTTGCAAGCTATAACGACTTAATTCATTCGTTTCACCATTGAATCTGACAAAGAAAACCCCATAAAAACGGTTCAGCTTCCTTTGCTTATAAGACACATCCACATATCCTATAAAAGATTTTATTGCATAAATAAATAGAATTCACTCATAATTGATCTGGTATATTTCTAAATTGATCCATTCATTTTGTCGTGAAACGCAAAGAACACATTCGTCAAAATTTCTATAAATTTGTGTTTTTTTGCCATCGAGACATCATCAAATCAGACATTTTCTTCCTTGTTATGGTCCAATCCTCAAAAGCATGCTTGGGATTAATATTGTCGTCAAGTTTAACCAAGCCTCCTTCCATAACCTTGATGAAACCTCTCACACTCCATATCCCTTAAGTGATCCTCGAGAGTTTGCAAGTGTGGTTATTATCCCATCATGTAGTTGGTTAGGATGTTGATCAAGCATACAACATTAGCATCGTCAGTTCTTCTTCATCGTATGGGTAGATGATCTCACAGCACATGCTTTCAATTTTGTCGTTTCAATTTTGTTGTCCTCATGAAGACTGTTACAACCCCAATTTTGGGTTCATCTGATAAGAAATGTAAACTCTCATATGGGACAAATAATGATGTAATTTCGTTTACAATAGCCTTGATGATTGTATTGTGGGCTTTATTGGCTATTGGGCCCAATAACAAGGAAATTCAATTAATGTGGAAACCTCTAGAAGGTAAAGAACTTAATCCAAAAGTGGATTTCATGCCACATGGGTTCCTTGGGTTCCAAGGAGTCCAAAGTTGCAAAGAAAAGCAATAAGAAAAGAAAAGATTAATTAAGTATTTCTTTATTAAGAAAGAAATTGAAAACAATGGTAAAATGTAGAAAATAAATAAAAAGAGGTACAATTGAGTTATCCTTAGTGGAATTTCGTATCCCAAGGATTCCTAATGATAAAAGGAATACCAATGAGGAAAATAAAAGAGAAATAAATAGAAATCCTCAAAAAGAGCTATTTTAATAAGAAATAAACAAGTTAATGTAAAAGATAATGCATTTAGATGCATCTAGAAGGATAATGAGTGTCCAATAAAAAGGATTTCGAAATAATAGAGTTCCTTGGGATCCAAGGAGTCCCAAAGAAGAAAGAGGAAAGAGAAAATACTTATAAAAGAAAAATAAGAATATAATGTGAATACATAATTCATGGATTATGTGGTATTGCTAAAAGGAAGTATTTTCTATTAAATAAAAATAGAATTTCGTGCCATTAGAATAAAGGGCAAGTACTAAGAAGATAAAAGAAGAGATTTTCGAAATTCTGATATCCCAAGGATAAAGAATACCAAGGAAATAGATGAGGAGAGAGAAGAATACTTCTCCTTGAAGGAATATGTTTCCTTTAAGAGTGGGACTCGTTTTCTCTTGGATGGATGTTTTTAGGCGTGGATACCCTCCTCTATAAAAGGAGAGAGAGACCTGGGCTGAGTCCAGGAAAGAGATCCCACGTACTTCCCTTGCTTCTTCATCGTTTTAGTTCTAAACCCTAGTAGAGGGGAGCCACGTGATCCTGGGGTAGCAAGGAGCCGAGATAGGGTTGCGAAGGAAGCTAGCTGCATGTGCCACGATGACAGAACGAGGGCAAGAAAGCATAGTCGTGCACTGACGAAGGTGCAATACCGGCTGGTTGGCGGCAGCAAGGGCTACAAGACGCAGGCCTGTTGCTCCTGACCTCGCCACGTAGACCATGCACTGGGCGACGCCCCAGGTGCGGATGAAGGCGGCGAGGCTAGGGCGTGGGGTGGCGGCAGCTGATGAGGACCGAGGGAGAGAGAAACGGCCGCCCAAAGTCACGCCTAGGGCTGCGCTCGACGGAAGCAGGAGCAGCCAGAGGTTGAAGACAACTCGTTGGCCGATTGGGCAGATATACCCCCGGGGTATGAAGCGCTGACCTACTTAAGTGGAGGGCAGAAGCGTCATTCAATTATAACTCCAAACGAGCCGCTTTGCATGGGATAGGCGACGTGGCGCGTCCTGATTGGCCCAAAATAGGTAATTTTGCTAAAATCATATCTATTTATTCGTAGCTCGGATTAGCACGCATAAATTATGAAAGTTGCTCAGAAAAATGAGGGGAATCCATTAAAAATATAATTGAAGTCTGATTCCTTTTGCAATTCGAAAAGTAATGGAAGTTATTAACTTTAATGTAATGATAATTAAGAAACCCTATTTTGATATGATTAATGTGTTTAGTAGGGTTTAAGTGATGGCTAAAGTTGATATTAACCTGTTAATCATAAAGAGATAAGCTTTAATGGGCCTTGAAACCCTAATGTTGGAAATTAGGATTACTAATGGCTTTAATTACTCGATTTCATGTATAGAACTGAGTTTTCATGACTATAAGCTATTTCGAGCATTAAAGTTCCTAATTTGTGAATAAATACCCTAAATATAGTAATTAGGGTTTTCTCATGAATAAAAGGTAGAATTAATGATAAATAACGTTCATATGAGTATTAGAGCATAAGGAACTACAAATTGATGATAAACGAGTATAATGACTTTGTCATGGATTAAAAGGATAAAAATAGTAGCTTTGATGTAAAAGAAGCTTAATGAAATTAATTGATGGTTAATGGTGCCTTTAAATCTGAGAATAGGGTTATATGTCATTAAGATAACCTTAATGTTGAAGAATAGATAAAATAATAAGGGTTTATTAGTAATGGTATAAAATTAGGGTTTGAAATAGTAAAAGATGAACGGAAACCCTAATTGCAAAACGAAACCCTAAAATGGATACAGAAACCCTAGAAAGTGAATCCAAGTCAATAAAGTAGGTTCTTGATAAAGTGTGTAATAAATAGAGTACATATTCTTTTCAGGTTTTATGTGATTGTTGAATTACTTAGATTGCATGCTTGGTTGGATTTGCTTAATGCTTCTGAAATCATCAAATCAGGTATGTGGTTACGCCTATGAATATCCCGAATTAGTTTCTCGAGGATTTTCGAGGTTTTATCGATGACTTGAATTAAACTGTTGGTTGCATTTAATTCATGCAAATTCTAATGTGAATATGACTATCACATAAGAGATGTGCCTACTAGCTCAGATCCTAGTCCCCTCTGTAGCTTTATAGATTGACCTAGTAAATGGCTACCAATGGGGTAGGTCCATCAGGTCATTAAATGACTTAGTAAATGGCTACCAATGGGGTAGGACCATCAAGTCATCATGAGTCAGGGATTGGGCTACCTTTGGGTAGGGCCATGCGACTCCATAACCCTAGGAATTGGCTACCTGTGTGGTAGGACCATGGGGGTAAGGATCTACCATATGAGAGAGGTAGTATCCATGTCCACTGCAGGGACGGTACAAAGATAGGGGATAGGCAAGGATTGAGTAGTATTGCTTAAAACATAATCTTGGATGTTAAATGATATTTGGTTGACTACATTGTTAACATAGTTGCACAATTATTGTTTCCCCCACATACCAGCTTCTTGCTGACCGACGTTTTGTTTGTCGGCGTTTTAGGTACAAATGAAAAGAACAAACAGTAAAGTTGCATATGTGGAACTAAATGATAAATAACGTACACAGGAGGATTAGTTAGATTTGTATCTTCATGGATAGAAGTTTATAAATCCCAACTTTTAAAAGGTAAGTAAAGTTTTTATTTTATACCAGTTTTCAATTTAGTAGTAGTAGAATTTCATAATTATTATTGATTATTTGTCGAACATTTGATCATGTTAATTGAATAACGGCTCTGACCTTCGGGTCTCCCTTAATTAGGGGTTACCGGGAGGCGAGGTCGTTACAATTGGTATCAGAGCGAAGGTTCCCCATTTAATCTTTAATAATTAAATTTTACAAATTTTGTAGAACCAAGGGAGTTATTAGAGAATTATCCGAAAGACAGAGGTGTCTAGAAAAGGATCACGATCGGGGGCTGGCAATATTTTCCTCCGCACCGCTAGTCGGAATACAAGGACTCCCGGATCTGTGTGACTGACTGGCCAAAGTCTTAGGGTATGAATCGAAATAAGATACCTTTAGGACTCTCTCATCTTGTTCATCCCTTCTCAACTCAAATTCTGTTAAGGACCTTAAGGATTAGGGTTTCCTCTCTCCTCCTCACCCTCTTGAGGTATGGGTAAGGTTAATAAGGTCTAGAGAATCCTCCACCGAATTAATGAAAAGCATGTAAATAAGATGTCATGGACATAAGCTTAATAGATTAAGCGCAAACTAAAGAATAGACACATGCTTAGGTCGTATGACACGAGTTGTCATTACTCTCAGGAGAGACCTGAGGATAGACCTCCTTGGATGGAGGATGAGTAGAGAGAGTTAGTCTTGGAGGTAGAGACCTCCATTAAAAGTAGATACCTAGCACATCCTCTGAGGATGAGGTTAACCCTAACCCTAAGTGAAGGTTAGAATGGGAGATGACATGATGAGTTAGATGTTAACTGAGTGTTTGGGTGGAAATGCCTTTGGGATGCCATAAGAGGTTAGATGACCGAGTACCTTGGGCAACCCAACCCTGGGAAGGGTCATGCATGTTCAAGCGAAGGATAGCTCCTGCATGGATGAGGTTAGAGAAGAACCTATAGAAACCTTTTGGGCTATTGCAAGTAGGATATAGCCTGCACCCAGAGTACGTCAGTAGTGTTGACAGTTGAATGAAACCCTAGATAAGGAATCATAATGGATGGCTTATGAGATAAGCATAAGGGGGTTATGGATAATCTCGAGTAAACATAAGTTTGAGCATAGGCTTCACTCAAGTAGGGGCATGCATATGAGCATGATCCTTCATGAAGAAAGGACCTCTTATAGAGAGGTTGGTTGTAGGATTAGCTCTAGAGAGAGAGCGGACCTCGGGCAAGAAGGTTGGAAGCCTAAAACCCTGAAACTTGAGGAACAGTGGGAGTTGAGGATGATGCGGCCTAAGTGGATGATAGTGGTTGTCGTATGCTTGATCCCTGGAGGATGATGATATCTTGGTTGCCTTTAGAGGAACCAAACCCTAGAGAGAGGATGATGCTTTTGGAACCTATGTGCCTATGGTGAAGGTATCTACCTTCTGTGATGAGACAAAGAGTGTCTTTAACCCTGAAGAAGTTTAGGTGACCAGTGGTGAGGCTTTATACCTAGTTGGTTGTCCTTGAGGAGGACTCAACTTTGAGGTGTTGCTCATATAAAAGGATCATGGGAGAACATGACATACCTTGGACATGCTTAATTCGTGGTCAAGAGATTGAGCATGCAGTTGGACACCCGAAGGTGAACCTAGGGTTCCTAGGCCTAAGAGGGGAAGCAGTGTATCTGATGCTCATGATGAGTTTTGAGTCTCTATAGTCTCGAGCATGATACTCCTCATGTGTAGAAGTAAAGGAAAGGGTATGTTCGATGAACCCCTCGCAACTAAGTTGATCTAATGTTGAGGAAAGAGAACAAGTACAACCTAGCATGGTTTAATAGGTGGTCTGCTTGTGCTTTAGTAGCTGCTGAGTTAGGCACGCTCATGTGAAGGTAAACCCTAAGGACGGTTGTGACCTTATTGTCAAGAGTTATAGTTTCCTCCCATCCTGGGAGAGGGGCCCTTTGGTTGGGGTATATACCAGTTTTGTTGGTGTTGAGGTGACCTAAAGAGGTTTCATGGGATCTTGAGAAAACTAAGTGAAAAGTACACGGTATGAGATTGAACCTGTAGACCCATAGTTAACCATCTCTAAGTGCATATGGATGTGTTACCATGGAGGTAACCGGTATGGGGCCTGACCAAGGTAGGCAGGTTGCCATGACCCCTATGAAGGGATGAAAGTCAGTCATGAATGCAGAGAGAGATGATGAAGGATTGGGTAAGGTTATATGTTGGACATGTACTATAATAGAATCCTAAGTCTATCCTAGGGTCAGGTAGGGATAAGACCGATGGAAGAAGGAGTTGCCTAATTCCCTAGTTGCACATGACCATAGGGTCGGGAGGTAACAGCTATCATTGTCTGAGGGCCATGGGTTAGAAGATTGATCACCTTCATGAACTCATGGGACCCAAAGGGCAGATGAGTAGGGCACTCTCTGGATGCATAAGGGAAAAGGGATGACCCCAAAAGTGTCGGCAACCTATAGACCTAGAGGAGACGACCAAGGATTGTGTTTAGACCAAGTAGGGTTGAGACCAGTTTTCCATGGAGGTAATTTTGATATCATGATGTTTGTGATGAAGAGACATAGGTGGCACGTTTCAACTTAGATTTGAAAGTGTACTGGCAAGGTGGGTTGTACCATTTCTACTCTTGGAACAGGAAGAACTATGTATTTGGATTGCAGCCAAATGCTTATTTCCTCTTGTTATGGGAGTGAGAGATAGGACAGTACGCATGTCTTACACTAAGGATTAAAGATGATGGAAGTTAGAACATTGCTACAAGGTATGAGGATAGAAATGATAACATACCTTTGTGGAGTGAATGATAAATGGATGGTTTACAAACACTAAGAGTATTAAGGAAATCATCTTGTGAGGATGTTTTATCATGAGCTATGTGGAATTTGCAAGTTATGCAAAGTTGAGTTGAATCGCCATGAGGATGAGCTCAGAGTTTCTTGATGAAGACAAACTTAGAGTTTGAGATGAGATGATAAGTGGAATATGTGGAGGTGTATGTCTTCAACATTACCTGACACCTAAGGAGGTGAAGTGGTAATGAATGCTCTGGTTGAGATATAGCTGCCTAGTTTAGCTAGAGGCTAGAAGAGGTTGAGGTTGTTCGACTAACCCTAAGTTTGGAAAGAAGATGAGTTTTTGGCTAACACGCAGATGTAACAAGATATGTTGAACAAGTTAATGGTTGTTTGGTTAGCCAGTTTAGTCCTTGATGTAGTGAAAGGATGGTGATAGGAAGGTAATAAAACCCTGATGAGAGTGGTTTAGAGTTTCTGAGATATCGATCTTGAGGAATCATGACATACAGGAGATCATGGTTTTAAGATCACCATACATCGTGATACTACGAAGATAGTAAGTGACGGTAGTACTGTAGATGCTTAAGACGATGTTGCATGTGGCATGTGGCCATGCAAGCCAGGGGGTGAAGGACGAACACCAGTAACCCAGTGCATGGATATAAAGTATAAAGAGATCCCGTGAGGGAATGGGAGTTCATCACTGTGGATGTTGTGAGTCTCCCCTGGACCAAGGAAGGTCGAGATCCAATATGGGTTATGGTAGATCGCCTTACCTAGATGACATGAGAAAGGAAGAGTACTGTCACGAGACAGATTCGGTTGAACTACTTAAGAGAGAAAGATGGTTCGACCATACCATGACGCGAGTTCAGAAGTTCTTGGGTATGACCAAGGTTCACTTCACTTCCATAAGGTGGAAGTAGATACATGAAGAACTCAATAATAGTACAGTTTATCGCCATGTACTAATGGACATATGATCCAGACTAGAGGGTCTGATGAGAGCATGTGTGCTCATTCAGGGTGATACATAGAGACAGTTCTTAAGATGTGATGTTAACCACCATAACCTTTATCGGGATGCAAGAAGTCTTATAGAGAGGATGTGTCGGTCACCACTTCATTAAGATGATGTTGGTGAAGGAGGCCTCGCGAAGGTCAAAAAAGAACCACAGTGTGTGCAGATGAAGTCGCTTTGATCGTGCAATGGCTGAGAGAGAGAGCCCAATGGTGACATGAGTCACGAGCTGATGCAAAGCAGATTGACATGCAGTTCACTATGGGAGAATATGTGATGTGAAAATCCGACCCCTCTAAGCTACAGCTGAGAAAGCTGAGTCTCCGATATATGGGTCCATTTGAGATGGATTGGTGGAGATGGTTGTGTTTAGCCTTGCCCCTCAGGATAACATGATGAATAATGTGTTCTATGAGTCCGATCTAGAGCACTATGTGAGGTACCCAAGCCATGTGTTGAGCCTTGAACCTATTCAGCTTTTGAGAGGCTGAAATGTCCTGAGTCACCTATGAGGGTACGATATACCAAGGTAAGAAAGAACTCAGATGGAAGAATATGAGATGATGAAGGTTCTTGGGAAGCACCATGGAAAGGGTGAAGCCACATAAGAGCCATGATGGACATATGAAAGGCTTATCCTGAATTGTTTGTTTGCTTGGTGGAATTTTGAGGGCAAAATCCCTATAAGAGGGGAAGGATGTTACAACCCCAATTTTGGGTTCATCTGATAAGAAACGTAAACTCTCATATGGGATAAATAATGATGTAATTTCGTTTACAATAGCCTTGATGATTGTATTGTGGGCTTTATTGGCTATTGGGCCCAATAACAAGGAAATTCAATTAATGTGGAAACCTCTAGAAGGTAAAGAACTTAATCCAAAGGTGGATTTCGTGCCACATGGGTTCCTTGGGTTCCAAGGAGTCCAAAGTTGCAAAGAAAAACAACAAGAAAAGAAAAGATTAATTAAGTATTTCTTTATTAAGAAAGAAATTGAAAACAATGGTAAAATGTGGAAAATAAATAAAAAGAGGTACAATTGAGTTATCCTTAGTGGAATTTCGTATCCCAAGGATTCCTAATGATAAAAGGAATACCAATGAGAAAAATAAAAGAGAAATAAAGAGAAATCTTCAAAAAGAGCTATTTTAATAAGAAATAAACAAGTTAATGTAAAAGATAATGCATTTAGATGCATCTAGAAGGATAATGAGTGTCCAATAAAAAGGATTTCGAAATAATAGAGTTCCTTGGGATCCAAGGAGTCCCAAAGAAGAAAGAGGAAAGAGAAAATACTTATAAAAGAAAAATAAGAATATAATGTGAATACATAATTCATGGATTATGTGGTATTGCTAAAAGGAAGTATTTTCTATTAAATAAAAATAGAATTTCGTGCCATTAGAATAAAGGGCAAGTACTAAGAAGATAAAAGAAGAGATTTTCAAAATTCTGATATCCCAAGGATAAAGAATACCAAGGAAATAGATGAGGAGAGAGAAGAATACTTCTCCTTGAAGGAATATGTTTCCTTTAAGAGTGGGACTCGTTTTCTCTTGGATGGATGTTTTTAGGCGTGGATACCCTCCTCTATAAAAGGAGAGAGAGACTTGGGCCGAGTCCAGGAAAGAGATCCCACGTACTTCCCTTGCTTCTTCATCGTTTTAGTTCTAAACCCTAGTAGAGGGGAGCCAGGTGATCCTGGGGTAGCAAGGAGCCGAGATAGGGTTGCGAAGGAAGTTGCATGTGCCACGATGACAGAACGAGGGCAAGAAAGCATAGCCATGCCCTGACGAAGGTGCAATAGCGGCTGGTTGGCGGCAGCAAGGGCTGCAAGACGCAGGCTTGTTGCTCCTGACCTCGCCACGTAGACCACGCACTGGGCGGCGCCCCAGATGCGGATGAAGGCGGCGAGGCTAGGGCGTGGGGTGGCGGCAGCTGATGAGGACCGAGGGAGAGAGAAACGGCCGTCCAAAGTCGCGCCTAGGGCTGCGCTCGACGGAAGCAGGAGTAGCCAGAGGTTGAAGACAACCCGTTGGCCGATTGGACAGATATACCCCCGGGGTATGAAGCGCCGACCTACTTAAGTGGAGGGCAGAAGCGTCATTCAATTCTAACTCCAAACGATGCATGGGATAGGCGACGTGGCGCGTCCTGATTGGCCCAAAATAGGTAATTTTGCTAAAATCATATCTATTTATTCGTAGCTCGGATTAGCACGCATAAAATATGAAAGTTGCTCAGAAAAATGAGGGGAATCCATTAAAAATATAATTGAAGCCTGATTCCTTTGGCAATTCGAAAAGTAATGGAAGTTATTAACTTTAATGTAATGATAATTAAGAAACCTATTTTGATATGATTAATGTGTTTAGTAGGGTTTAAGTGATGGTTAAAGTTGATATTAACCTGTTAATCATAAAGAGATACATTAAGATCGAAAAAGATGAATTTTGCACGTAAGTAGTTTAATTGAGAGTTCATGTGCATAAATAAGCTTTAATGGGCCTTGAAACCCTAATGTTGGTAATTAGGATTACTAATGGCTTTAATTACTCGATTTCATGTATAGAACTGAGTTTTCATGACTATAAGCTATTTCGAGCATTAAAGTTCCTAATTTGTGGATAAATACCCTAAATATAGTAATTAGGGTTTTCTAATGAATAAAAGGTAGAATTAATGATAAATAACGTTCATATGAGTATTAGAGCATAAGGAACTACAAATTGATGATAAACGAGTATAATGATTTTGTCATGGATTAAAAAGGATAAAAATAGTAGCTTTGATGTAAAAGAAGCTTAATGAAATTAATTGATGGTTAATGGTGCCTTTAAATCTGAGAATAGGGTTATATGTCGTTAAGATAACTTTAATGTTGAAGAATAGATAAAATAATAAGGGTTTATGGGTAATGGTATAAAATTAGGGTTTGAAATAGTAAAAGATGAAGGGAAACCCTAATTGCAAAACGAAACCCTAAAATGGATACAGAAACCCTAGAAAGTGAATCTAAGTCAATAAAGTAGGTTCTTGATAAAGTGTGTAATAAATAGAGTACATATTCTTCTCAGGAATTATGTGATTGTTGAATTACTTGGATTGCATGCTTGGTTGGATTTGCTTAATGCTTCTGAAATCATCAAATCAGGTATGTGGTTACGCCTATGAATATCCCGAATTAGTTTCTCGAGGATTTTCGAGGTTTTATTGATGACTTGAATTAAACTGTTGGTTGCATTTAATTCATGCAAATTCTAATGTGAATATGACTATCACATAAGAGATGTGCCTACTAGCTCAGATCCTAGTCCCCTCTGTAGCTTTATAGATTGACCTAGTAAATGGCTACCAATGGGGTAGGTCCATCAGGTCATTAAATGACTTAGTAAATGGCTACCAATGGGGTAGGACCATCAAGTCATCATGAGTCAGGGATTGGGCTACCTTTGGGTAGGGCCATGCGACTCCATAACCCTAGGAATTGGCTACCTGTGTGGTAGGACCATGGGGGTAAGGATCTACCATATGAGAGAGGTAGTATCCATGTCCACTGCAGAGACGGTACAGAGATAGGGGATAGGCAAGGATTGAGTAGTATTGCTTAAAACGTAATCTTAGATGTTAAATGATATTTGGTTGACTACATTGTTAAGATAGTTGCACAATTATTGTTTCCCCCACATACCAGCTTCTTGCTGACCGACGTTTTATTTGTCGACGTTTTAGGTACAAATGAAAAGAACAAACAGTAAAGTGGCATATGTGGAACTAAATGATAAATAACGTACACAAGAGGATTAGTTAGATTAGTATCTTCATGGATAGAAGTTTATAAATCCCAGCTTTTAAAAGGTAAGTAAAGTTTTTATTTTATACCAGTTTTCAGTTTAGTAGTAGTAGAATTTCATAATTATTATTGATTATTTGTCGAACCTTTGATCCTGTTAATTGAATAACGGCTCTAACCTTCGGGTCTCCCTTAATTGGGGGTTACCGGGAGGCGGGGTCATTACAAAGACCTACTTGAAGAGGGCAAGTCAAACCTTGATTCTGGTCATGACTCGAACATCCAAATTTCAAATGAACCTCAGGCTCATGCAAATCTTGGATTTCGATATAAGAAATGGCTTAATTGGGTCGATGGCAAGTTGGGGTTACATCGTCCTCATTCTCTTGACCAAAGTTTGTCATGCCCTAGAAACCTTATATTCTAAAGATGCTAAGGGTTTCTTTTTGAAGTAGATGCCTCGAATTCATTACAAAGAGAAAGAATGGGCATGCTAAGGAGCAACATCAAATAGGTCAACATACTAAAGGGGCCACAAAGCCTAGACTTAATTAAAAAATTAAGACCAACCTTCTGAAAAAAGATCGGGGGATGAGATCTAATTAGGGGTTTTGTTCCCTCTAACTCAACAACATGATGTTAGCCCAAAAAATAAGAATGCCACCTTTTGCTTCGAAAAGCACTACCAGCACATTGTTACCTTCAAAGCTCTAACAAGCTAGAAGCTCTTGGCCATCAAATTAAATTCTCTAACAAATTTTCTAGTAACAAAGTATGAACATTCCAACGGCATGCAAAAGGCATTTGTATCCTATTATAAAGTCCAAAGAAAATGAGAAATCACTTCCACTGTTGGTAATCCTCAGAACATGTGTCAAAAGAACTGAATCCTAAAAGGATTAACAGGCTGCGAACCACTTTCATGTGGTTGTTGTAGTACCTTGAGGGTTCTACTTTCTCACAAAAGAGAGGCGGAAAATCTTTATGTTTTCTCATGTGAAGCACCTATCCCCTCAGCTCAAAAAACTGCAAGCAAAGTTATTGAGAGGTCAAAACTTCCAAGGCCTCAAGCAAGACAATGGTCTAAGAACCATCCTGGAAGCAAGTACCCACAAATGTATCTGTTGACAAGGGTACTATGTCATATCACTAATGATGCTTGGTAATAGAAGATAATTATGACAGAAGGGCTCAACTTCATTTTCAAAAAGTCAATCACAAATGTCTTTAGAATCAAGGATCTTGCAGTGTCATACTAAGCAAAGTGTGTCAATATTTCTACATATTTCTTCATCTTGATACATTCTTTCAAATATAATATCATGCTCTTATGTCACGAAAGAAGAAAATGAACTTTTCACGTCATATAAGTGAAACCTACTTCTCCTCCATGTTGCTCCTATACCATTGAGATCTTCCAGTCTTACACATCTTAAAATGTACCCATTTCCCAAACAACTTTACATCAAATAAAATGGGAACATGACCTACTCAATGTGTAAAAAAAGTATTGCCTTGCGATCCTTGAAAAGGTTCAACCAACTGATGTAATTCGAGATACAAGGTTAGGTACTCTAGTGCAGGTGAGTTTTCTTATCATTGGAGGAAGATCTCCAAACCCTATAATATGGCAGACTTTATAGAGCCACCTACTAGCATCCACAAATTTCCAAAAGACTAGTTCACAACTCAAAGAATCATGCTGAAGTTCCCAACTAAACATCAATCACACCCTTCCTCTTGATTCTTGTTGCTTATTTCTTGTTCTCTATAGGATCTCATCCATATACACTGAGAAAGAGGAGAAAGAACCTAGGTGTCTTCCCTTTATATCGATGGAAGTAGAAAAACTTCCAACAATCCAAAAATACCCTCATCTCATTGAATCGCAATGCCTCCTATGGTACCTATCAAGTTCTTAGTCACCCACCAGATTAATGTGGAGCACCCCATTTTCACCCTGTTATTTAGGTCATATTTCTAGTTATCAACTTTAACCCCCTAAATACCCGGCCAGCGTAGCCCGGGCGGTCAAGCCAGCGCGCCCCTCATGAAGGGTCGTTGGTTCGATTCCCCGCTCGGGTCAGCTGTATTTACCAACCTCTTGGGTCATCCGGGCTCTGGCACCTGTTTGGAGAGGGGGTGGGCTTCGGCCCATGCAGATCCAAAAAAAAAAACTTTAACCCCCTAAATACATGCAGATTATTTTTTTTACACAGTGCACAGTGGCCCTTTTGCCGCATCAGTAGTCGCACAAACCCGGTGATGTAGATTTAATTTCACTAGGCCGAAAACACAATATTCAAAGTAGAATGTGCCCTTAATGCTTTTTTTCCTTTGATAAATAGTCCTTAATGGCTAAAGCTATGAGAGAATGTCAAGAAATCATTACCTATTAATTGCACTTTTGATATTTCTCAATATATAAATTTTTCAAAATATTTTAGAAATCGGTTAAGTGAGAATCTCCACCAGTCCACCTATATATATGGATACGATTACCTACTTTTAAGTTCTATATGAAAACACTCAAAAAAATCTATATGAGATGATTGTGTGGCATATATACTATATCATTAACCACACTTTCGTCAAACTTGACCTGGATTTTGACCTTGTCGACCCAAACTCCGATATTATGAAGTGACAGTGTTTCAAAAAGCGGTATGCGTTATGCGTTCGGAGAGGTCACCTTATAGAGTATATGCGGTATGCGGGAGTATATGCGGAAGTATATGCGGTTTTGGATTTTTTTTAATTAATTATTATTATTATTATTATATATATATATATATATATTAATCATGATTTACATATTTAATTTGTGCAATTGTGTATCTAAATAGTACAATTACAAGAATAATGGATGTAATTATGCAAATATGCAATCATCACAACTTAAATAAATACAAACATGCACTATAATCTAAATTTAAACAAATATAAATGAATGTAAATGTATAAAAGAAGAAATCAGAATATCTCTAACTAAAAATCGGGGTATAATCGGCCTTGTATGCGGCCGTACAACCGATTATGCGGCTTGGACCGCTTTTTGGACCGATTTTCATTATTCATTTTTTTGGAGGTCTGCACCTTAGTATGCGGGCGCATACACCGATTTTTAAAACACTGTGAAGTGATACGGAAAAAATGAGAGACATTATCCCTCATCAAGCCGATCTGTTATAAACCTAAATAAGTTGTGTTTACATGGCATGCCATCTATACTAGTCAAAAACCCTTATTGATGTATCAATTTTACTTTCCTCTAAACATGTAATTATCACACGCTTAAACTTCAATATAAATTGTTACTGGAAGAAGCATCTTAAATACATTATTAAAAATGGTAACCCTAACAAGTTGGTTACACCACTAGATAGTTTATGTTTCTTATAAGAAAAAGGCCGCACAAATATAGGATGTCCTAGCAAGAGAACTCGAAAGATGAAGCAACAAAATTTACCTGAAATAATAGGGCTCCAATGTCTGAAATTCAGAATTGAACCATTTGACGTGATGTTATGTCTGCGTATAGGGAGGTATGTTCTGCGGAAAAATCTATGCAGAAGCTTGCAGGCAAACGACACCAGACCGAAGAGAAATATCGGCGCCACTACAAGCACGGCAACAAATTCAAAACTGACGTTCCTGGGGAACATCCTGTAATCATGGAAGTCCACCCTTCCTGACAACTCCTGACCTGCCTCAATGAGGACAACCCCCAGTGTCCAAGTGACACTGCCGGCGCCAATCACCACTTGACCATCCCGTATATGTAAGCCATATTTAAGCAGCATCGAAACATATGGTGCCCGGAAGCAATACTGCTCGATGAAAGGCTGTGGAGCGACACTCTTCTTCGCCACTTCCCATTTCTTCTCACAGAACTTCTGACCTTTCTGTAGCATCTCCTCAAGTGTCACCTCTGAGCTAAGGTTGAAAAACCTGTAGACCACAAAAAAACCAGACATTGCATAGAACTGCCCCTGCGGCCGTGGGAGTGAGTCGTCAAGAGCACAAGGTCGAACGTCACAGTCAATTGCAGTGGTTGTATTCGACCATTCAGACAGATTAACTGCAGCTTTCGCAAGAGCATTGCACTCTTCCCAGTGAGGGGCACCACGTAATTCAATCGTTATCCCATTCTGACCTTTACCAGCAGTAGTGGACCTGCTTCGGATTGGTGGGGTTCCATCTTTTGGTAGTAAGGCAGCACATTGGGAGCATACATAGTGCTCTTTGTACCCTGTCTGAAGACAAGGATGCTTGAGGACTATTTTCCTGCGTCTTAAGTCATCTGCAAGGCGCGGATGGCGTTTTCTGAGCAGGATAGCCACCGCCCTGTCAAAGGCATCATTCAGACCATAACCGGGCAGGGAGTAGGCGCTTAAGTGATGGTTCACCGATCCTATTTTCAGTCTGAGAGCCGAGTCATCCTGGATCATCTGCTCCGTCTCAAAGGTGACCTGAAGGGACGAACCACCCAGGTCAAGAGCACCGAAGGTTTCTTTAGCAGGGATAGCACCCAAGTTGCCCATATGATGATTGAGAGCAATCCAGCCGTAGTAGGCTTCCTCCATGCCAGAAATGATCTTCACCCTGTCCTTACTGCTGGAGAATGCAGAAGAATCCTTGAGAATTCCCCAAGCCTTGTCGAGAAGCCAGTCCGAATCAGGCTTTGGCAGCCTCCTCACACCGGCAGTGGCGTACAGAAAAACCGAGGTGCTGACATGAGCCCGCTTGGGTATCTGCTTCTCCGCCCAACGGAGGAGCGGCGTCATCGCAGTCCGCAACCCGGTTTCGTTCCTGACGAGCTTATCGAACCCGGGTTCAGTCTCCATCCTCTGGTAGGCACGGCCGCTTTTCCTTCTCAGCTTCCACTTGGAGTGCTTGGGTAAAGATCGGAGGGCGATGGGCAGGCCGTTGGTGTGTCTCTTCTTGTTTACTGTCCATTCGTAGACGTAGACACGGGTACCGGTGCTCCCGCAGTCGAGAATGACATAGTAATTCGCCGAGTTATGGGACCATGACCCGGTGAAGTGCAAGATGCAGAAATAGATGAGAGCGAGAAGTAACACGATGCTGGTACCGAGCACGGCCTTTCTCGCAAGCTTCTTCCAAGGAAACCGTGAAGCCGGTGGGGACAAGCCGCCCTTGGTCTTAACCTTGACCTTGGAGGGTCCGCCCGATGCTGCCGCGGCGGGTCTTCCCAGGAGGTCAAGCTCCGAATCAGACCGCGTGTATCCCGGTCCGTCGCCAATGCCGCCCTCTTCAAGGTCCATGTTCCGGCAGGCAGATAAATCCTGCAGGGACGCTGACAGACGGAGGGACTCCATCTCCCCGGCGAAAGCCTGGCCCAACTGTCCTTCTCCATGCGGATCTCTGGAAGACGGGGAATACGGCATGACGATTTGGCTGGTGGTTGCGGCGAAGAGCGCCGCGATCCTGTCGAACCGCATTGCCAGGCAGGCGTAAGTCCGCCAGCCGGCAGCTGACGAGTCAGTAGACGGCCTTCACGCCCGGCGGATCTCCGGTCCCAGGAGGCATCGGGGTGTTGGGAATGGCTACGGATGGACAGGTTCCGAAAACCGGGCGGGAGGTCGTGCCGGTGTTCCGGGAGCCGCGAAGTGGGGAGACCTTGCCCTAATAATGTAGGTTACGGCGTGATGATGAGATCGGTCGGGGTGGATCGCTCCAGACGAGAGCAGCCGACACACGGAGAGAGGAAGCGAGCGGCGAAATCAGTGTGAGGTAGGTTGGTAGAGGAAGAACATAGCTGATCGTAGACGCCGTAGAGAGAGAGATAGAAAGGGTGGGCTGCCTGACTGGCTGCGAGGGAGACAAAACGGCATCGCAGTCGCCGCCGGTGCCGGTTATTCTGGGTCGGGGCTGTGACCGGCTGCCCCTCCTTGCTGGTATAGAGAGAGAAGAGAGCCTAGAGGGAGGTGATGTGGGGGAAGAGGAGGAGCGGTTACTGCTGGGTGTGGAGGTTTGCTTAGTTTTCCTCTGTATGTTTCCCAGGTCAGACGGGTGGAGGGGAGGGCCCACGTCGACGTGCTTGGGTCAGGCCTCGGTCCGAGTCATATGGATTTGTTGTTCCTCCACACAGAATTTCGCGTTGACTAGGGTGGAACATTTCATATGCAGCATTCAACCCGGTCCGTCACCGTATATGCGACGATGAGTATATATCAGATATATAAATATTGATAACAGTGAGTCTTGTTGATTATAAAAGGTTGTAACTTCCCCTCATTGAAAACCTTTGTCTCCCACAGAATGGTGGAATCCTATCTTCGCCCAAAAGAAAACAATGGTGGATTCCTGACTTGGATCGTCCATGATCAAAACCCACATCTTTTTCCTTGAAACAGTAACAAAGAGTAATGTTTATCCACTTGGTTCCGTGCCAATAGGGCATCAGAGATTGTGGAGATGAGGTAATATAATGGTTTCGGTTGGTGCGTCACACTATAGAGTGCAGACGCCCTCACCCGCGAGCGATTGATGTAAGCGGGCCGTACCGTTTGAGGTGGTTGCTCGGATTCATTTATGTTGGAGGAATGGAAAGGGTTTCGGTACGTGGGGGCTCCCTCGACTTGCTACTAATGTATTGGACGTGATAATTTAGGACGGGTCTGGCTGACTTTGATTTGATAAGTGCTTACATTATAGAATAAATTGTAGGTATTATTTTGTAAATAAATATTCGCAAGTAATTCTAAGATCGGACAAGCAGCTTCCGAAGCAGCTACATAAAAAAATTTGTAAAATATAGTGATGCATGTGAAGCGAACAAATACTTCTTTTGTAATTTGTATTTGATATCTTTGGGGTGCTAGCTAATGGTTCATCTCTTGTGACTGCATCCAAAATATCATAAATTGAAATATAATGATGACATCATTAACATCTTTAGATTCTGTCTTTCGATCTTTGTGTTTATTGGGCCCGGAATGGTCCAGCCCAAGAAGGAAACAGCTCATTAGGGCTTAATTGTTGTCGTTGTGCAACGGCCCTCTACCTTCACATAGGGCTGAGCATCGATCCAGAACCGGACCGGACCGGATCGAACCGGACCGGACCGCGGACCGAATTTTAACAAATATATGGACCGCGGACCGGAACGTTTCAACGTAGGACCGGACCGTTTTGTGCTAGGACCGGACCGTTTAGACCGTAAACAGCCTTTTTTACATGTTTTACAACTTATTTAATTGTACAAAGCTGATAATCTTAGTCACTTCTAACAATTATATAACTTTAATATAACTTTAGTATCAAATATTTATACTAGTAGTGATTATATATGTACTTTATTTGTAATTATTATAGAATACACCTTCAAATATACATAAATTTTATATAAAAGTCAATCTGCGGTCAGGACCGGACCGGACCGGTTTTGGACCGGACCGGACCGAAGACCGAACTCATCGAAATTCCTGGACCGCGGACCGGACCGAACTCAAAATGGACCGGATCGGACCGGACCGAATTGAGCAGTCTGGTCCGGTTTTGCGGTCTGGACCATTATTTGCTCACCCCTACCTTCACACAGTCGTCAAGGCCAAGAATAAAATTGCAGCCTGTTGTGTGCTTTCCACATCAACTTCTTATATGATTTCACACACAAATTTAGTTCATTTTGTTTGCATTTAGCCTCTATTCATATTATTCTTGCCAACTTTTTGTTATTTTGTTTATCGTCTGATGTGTATTACATATATATTTAAAAAAGATCAAATTGGAGATAGCTCAACTCAACTCCGACATCATTGGGGCTTCTCCACGCTTTGCAGACATTCAGAGTTTCATTTCTGCTGAAACAGCAACGCACACGGCATGTCTGAATTAAGACATGGCGTGCGCGTTTCCAGTTGGCCATACACTCTAGACGAAGAGGAAAAGTACACGACGTGTCCGCCAAAGACACGGCGTGTACCTGGGAATTCAGAACCGATTTTTGTATTTCTGGTAAAGTACACTGCGTGTTTTAATTCAGACATGTCATGTGTTTTACACTTGGAGCAATTGTCACAGACCAGAACATGACGTGTCCCAAGGAAGACATGTCATGTCTCTGCCAGTTTCAGCAAATTTGAAATACAACGTCTCTCGTTTTTAAAGGTAAAACCAACCTATGAAGTAGTTATCACTGGTCATAATTCGAAAGTCTTTTGTCCAAGAGCAGGCCTAGAGCAAAGGAGGGCGATTTTGGACCGAAGAAAGTGTTTTCTTACCAAAGAACCTCCATTATTCTTCTCTTCTTCTCCATTTTCTTCTCCGAAAGTGCAGTAGAGTTTTTTCTCTCCATCAAGATTCTCAAGAGGGAAGTTTGTCCAGTTTGGAGTAGCTGTAGGAGTAGAATTTTGTCCCCAAGTCGGAATTCTACTCTTCTTGGGTTACACCTTTGGTTCTCTTAGATTTTCCTTCTCTAAACTATATTAAACTCTGAAAATTTTGCATCTTTTCTGCAGTGCATCATCATGGACGAGTAGGCTCTTTTTCTTGGATATGGAAAAGTAACTCTCATGTCATAGTATGTATAGAACATGATAATTTCGTACTAAATGCTAAGTTGCTTATTTTTCTACCTTGTGAGTACCGGTTTCTTACTTCTTGCATATATGGATGGCCACTATGTATGTATATTTTATGCTTTCTTGCTTGATCTGAGAAGATAGGTAGGAGAGTAAGGAGGTACTCTATTGGAAACTCCTCTTTTACCACGAGAGTGGAAGATATAGAGTTGAGGAGTAAGTTTGTGATCTAAAATGAAATACATATACGAGAGTGTTGTATGGAGTTAGGATCGTTGTATTTGTGTCGGGAGGTGAAGTATAACATACAACTCTCCTTTAAATCAAGTACTTAGTATGTTTAAATTTCGTGCTCCATTCTTCATGCTATGATGTGCTAGTGAAATAATAAGTCCAAGATTGTTTAATATCTAAAATCAAACCCCTTTTAGTAATCTTTTACTGATTAATTTAATTCTAAAAATTTAGTTTAATCAACTATATCATTCTTGAAAAAGATCTAGATTGTTGAAACTTAGCACTATTGCGTTTATTTGGTTACCAAGCTCCTTGTGTTCGATCTCGACTATAACTACTCATGTATACTTGCGGGAATTGGCTAGTTGAGTAAAAGATCATTTATATGATTGAAACTCGTTAGTATAACAATCCAACAAGTTTTTAGCACTGTTGCCGGAAAGCTACGGTTAATCTAATTAGAGTAAGAAGTGTTAACTAATATTCGAGACTAGATCACCACTTTCATTTTCAAAATTTCATATACCTTTTAGTTGTGTTCTCAATATATCTTGCTTCTTTTCAGGTTGTATGTGTCTCTCACAGAGGGGTCTTCAATCATCTGCATTTCTAGATCTTGAAATTGTGCACACTCTTTCAAGTTTGAGAAGAGTAAGAAGAGTAGAGCAACCACCACTAAAGGGTATTCCATCATCACCATCACCATAACCATCTTCTTCATCCTTTAAAAAAGCCACATAAGAAGATCCAACCATGGAGAACGATCGTCCTTTGAATGATTTCGCAATGCCGGTTGCCACAAACATTTATGGAGCCATTGATCTACCTGCAATGGAAGCAAACAATTTCTCTATTGCTCCTTCAATGATGCAGATGATCCAGCAGAACCATTTTGGAGGTATCGTTAATAAAGATCCAAATATTCATGTAGTTGAATTATTGGAGTATATGAATACTTTCAAAATCAATGGTGTATCCGCCAACGGAATAAGGCTACTACTATTCTCTTTCACCTTGAGAGATAGAGCCTAGGCATGGCTTTTATCTCTTTCTAAGAAGTCCATAAAAAGATGGTATCAACTTTTAAATGTCTTCCTTGCAAAGTATTTCCCGCCAAGCAAGATAGTTCAACTGAGGAACCAACTTACAAACTTTTCTCAGTTGTATGGAGAAACTCTGTATGACACATGGGAGAGGTTCAAAGACCTGCAACGCCTTTGCCCTCATCATGGATTGACCAATTGGTTGCTACTTCAAACATTTTACAATGGAGTGTTCTACAACACTCGTATGACATTGGATGATGCAGCTAATGGAGCTTTGATGAATAAGTCTTACAGGGAGGCTTATGATATCATTGAATATATAGCGTTCAACCACTGCCAATGGGGTCGGATAGAAAAGCACAATCATCTTATACACCGGGTTTTTCAACCGGGAAGCAAGGAGGAAAGCACAGTGTTGATGCAGTTGATTTGATTGCAGCCAAGCTTGATGTACTTACACAAAAGTTTGAGAAGATGACTAGCATGCAGGTCCAAACATATGAGGTAATTTGTGAAGCTTGTGGATTTTTTGGACATACTTCTTCTACTTGTTTTGCTCCTAATATGAATCAAGACAACCAAGAGCAAGTGAATGTTGTTGGAATACAAGGAAACAAGTAATACAATCCCTATTCCAACACGTATAATTCGGGATTGAGAGATCATCCTAATTTCTCTTACTGGAACACAAGCAATGCTCAGAACTTTCAACAAAGACATCATCAACCACAGCAGCAACAACACTTCAACCGGCAAAACAATGGGAATCCACCGGGTTTCAACAACAATAGGGGTTACCAACAACAACAACAACCCCAAAGTTCTTCCTTGGAGGTCAAGATGGAGAAATTTATTTCTACTCAAACGCAACAAAATGAAGAGTTTAGGGGCAATGAAAAGCTTTTGAAGGATGCAATTGCCCAAGTCTCTGCAAAAGTGGATGGCATTTCCACTCATACAAGGATGTTAGATAATCCAATTGCCCAGCAAGCCTTAGCGTAGCAAAAGAACACTCAATCTGATTCTATTCCAAGCCAATCAGAGGTGAACCCAAGACAGTAGGTGAATGCTATCACCTTGAGGAGTGGAGCTGAAATCCAAAGATCTTCTCCACCCAAGGAGAAGAGTATCAAGGTCGCTGATGAAGATAAGTTTGACGCCCCTATTGATGACAAAGAAAAAAGTACAGTTGAGGCACCACCTTCTTATAAAGCAAATGCACCATTTTCACAAACACTTGCAAACAAGAAGGAGGATTCAAATTTCAAGAAATTTATGGATATTTTGAACAAACTCCATGTCAACCTTCCACTGGATGAGGTTATAGCTTAGATGCCATCATACGCCAAGTTTTTGAAAGACATCCTCACCAAGAGAAGAAAGGTGGACCAGGTTGAAACTGTCATGCTTTCTGAGGGAATAAGTTCAATCATTCAAAATAGACTTCCTAAGAAGCTAGACGATTTGGGAGCTTTCACTCTACCATGCAAGATTAGCAACACCACATTTGATAAAGGTCTTGTAGACCTTGGAGCCAGCATTAGTCTTATCCCATCTACCTTACGATAGGAGCTAGATCTCGGAGATCTGAAACCTACAAAGATGGCCATTGAACTAGCCGATCATTCCATCAAATATCCCAAAGGTATTGTGGAGGATGTGTTAGTGCAAATTGGTAAACTCTACATTCCTTGTGATTTTGTTGTTTTAGATATGGTAGAAGTTCCTTCCAATCCCATTCTTTTTAGAGACCTTTCTTGAGAACTGTTGGATGCCTTGTTGATGTCCGAGAAGGAAAACTTACACTCCGGGCTGGTGAAGAAGCCATGGAGTTTTCTATGTATGATGCCATGAAGGCACCTTTAAGAGTAGAAGAACTTTGTTTTATAGACTCTATTGATTCTATTATGGAGGAACATAATGATGTTGCTAATTTGATATTAAACTCCTATGATGATGATGAGGGTACAAACAATGAATTTGAAAATTTTGGAGTATTTTCTATTGCTCAATCAGATGCTATTAATGAAGACACTCCACTTATTGATGACAAAGCCAAAGAAAATGCAATCGGGAGAAAGGTAGAACTCAAAGCCCTGCCACCAGGGCTGAGGTATGCATTTCTTGATTCTGATTCTACTTCTCCTGTCATAATCAATGACGAGTTAACTAATGAACAAGAAAATAAACTGCTTGCTGAATTGTGTTTGTATAAAGATGTCTTTGGCTACTCTATTGATGATTTAAAAGGCATTCATCCCTCCATTTGCATGCATAGAATAAACATGGAGGATGATGCTAAACCCACTATTGAACCACCTAGCCGTTTAATTCAGAACATGCTTGAAGTTGTTAAAAAGGAAATTTTTAAGTTGGTTGATGTTGGTATTATTTATCCTATAAGTAACAGCCCTTGGGTTAGTTCCATTCATGTGGTGCCTAAGAAGGAGGGTGCAATTGTCATTAAGGAAGATAATGATGAGTTGATACAAATATGTATAGTCACAGGTTGGTGTATGTGTATTGATTACTGGTGTCTGAACAAAGCGACTCGCAAGGATCATTTTTCGTTGCCTTTTATTGACTTGATGCTTGAACGTCTTGCAAAAAAATCCTATTTTGGTTACTTGGACGGGTATTCTGGGTTTTTCTATATTCCTATCTACCCTACCAACCAAGAGAAAACCACTTTTACATGCACCTATGGAACCTATGCTTACCGTCGCATGCCCTTTGGTCTTTGTAATGCTCCTACGACGTTTCAGCGATGCATGATGACTATTTTCTCCGATTTTATTGAAAATATAATGGAAATATTCATGGATGATTTTAGCATTTATGTATATTCATTTGATCAATGCTTATGCAACTTGTCATTAGTCTTAGCCCATTCCAAAAAGGTTAACCTAGTAGTAAACCAGGAGAAATGCCATTTCATGGTACAATCCAGTGTAGTATTAGGCCATGTTGTATCTAACAAAGGTATTGAGGTTGATAGGGCAAAAGTGGAAGCTATTAAGAAGATGTATACTCCTTCTTTAGTCAAGGACATTTGTAGTTTCCTCAGACATGCAGGGTTCTATAGAGTAATCATTAAAGACTTCTCCAAGATTGCAAAGCTATTGTGTTCTTTACTTGCAAAGGATGTTGAATTCATATTCAATGATGATTGTCGTACACCTTTCAACAAGCTCAAAGAAGCTCTTATTTCAGCCCCAATCATTCAACCACCAGAGTGGAATGCTCCTTTTAAATTGATGTGTGATGCAAGTGACTGTGAAGTAGGGGCAGTTCTTGGATAATGGAAAGATAAGAAGCTTCATGCCATATACTATGTAAGCAAAACCTTAGATGAGACACAAATCAATTATACAACCAGCGAGCAAGAGATGCTTGTTATAGTGTATGCCTTCGACAAATTCAGATAGTACTTGGTAGGATCTAAGGTAATCGTCTATACAGATCATGCTACCATTAAGTATATTTTTAACAAAAAGGATGCCAAACCTCGTCTCATCCGCTGGACATTGCTTCTATAAGAGTGAAATCCGGGATAAGAAGGGGACAGAGAACAATGTTGTTGATCATCTTTCTAGGTTGACTACAGATGCTGGAGACTTATTGCCTATTAAGGACCATTTGCCTATTGAGAAGCTTTATGCATTATTATCCACACAAGAACCATGGTTTGCAGACATTGCGAATTTTCTTACTACATATTAGCTGCCACCGAATTTGACATACCAGCAGAAGAAGTTTTTCCATGATATAAAGCTCTACTATTGGGACGATCCCTTGTTGTTCAAATATGGGAGTGATGGCCTCATCCGGAGGTGTGTTGCTGAAGAGGAGATTGCTACAATCATTTCTGAATGTCATACTTCCCCTTACGGAGGTCACTTTGGAGGAGAGAAGACTGCAGCAAAGATTCTTTAGGCCGGTTTCTATTGGCCAACCTTGTTCAAAGATGTCAATCATTTCGTCAAAGCTTGTGATAAATGCCAAAGGACTGGAGGAATATCTAGACGTGATGATGTGCCTCTTAAATCAATCTTAGAGATTGAGGTATTTGATGTGTGGGGAGTTGATTATATGGGACAATTCCCATCTTCTTGTGGCTATCAATTTATCTTAGTTACTTGTGAGTACATATTTAAATAGGTTGAGGACATCCCAACCCAAGCACTGGATGCAAAATTTGTAGTCAAGCTATTTCAGAAAAACATTTTCCCTCGGTTTGGAGTTCCTAGAGTTGTAATTTCTAATGGAGGCACGCATTTTGTTGAGAATAAATTTAATAACCTTCTATCTAAGTATGGAGTCACTCATAAAGTCTCTACGCCATTTCATCCTCAAACTTTTGGGCAAGTAGAAGTCTCCAATCGGTAGCTGAAAAGCATTCTAGAAAAGACAGTGTCTAGCTCAAGAAAGGATTGGGCATTGAAGATAGACGATGCATTATGGGCATATCAGACAGCTTATAAAAACCATCATAGGCACAATTCCATTTAAGCTAATATATGATAAATCTTATCATCTTCCATTAGAGCTAGAACACTGCGCTCTATGGGCTATCAAGTTCTTAAACTTTGACATAAAGAAGGCTAGTGAAAAGTGTCTATTGTAGCTGCAAGAACTAGAAGAACTCCGGCTAGACGTGTATGAAAATGCAAATCTCTACAAAGAAAGAACAAAGGTTTGGCACGACAAAAGAATCCATAGGAAAGACTTCAAGGAAGGAGACAAAGTGTTGTTGTTTAACTCTAGACTTAAGCTATTCCCAAGAAAATTGAAGTCCAAGTGGTCGGGTTCTTTTCTTGCAATAAAGATATTTCCATATGAAGTTGTTGAACTATAAGACAAAGATGGATCTTTCAAAGTCAATGGGTAACGTTACAAGTTATACACTTCTTGAGATGAAGTTGACAAGGGAGCCTCTTGCTCCCTTCAAGATGTTTGATGAAAAGAATGAAGAGTCTCACTCCGGACTCTAAATGGAGGACCTCGTGGGAGTTGAACCCACATTAGGATAAATTTCCTTTCAGTTATTTGAGTCAAGAACACTCTTTAGTTTCGTAAATAAATGTTTTATAGATGAAGGTAATAACTTAGACAATTCTATTGCCATATCTATCATTAATTTTGTGCTAATGAGAAGCTATTTTCTATAGAAACTACATAAGACATGACGTGTCTTTATAAGACACGGCGTGTCACTGGTCACATAAACATAGTAGCTGAGACATATCTCCAGGAACACCATGTGTCAGAAAAACACACGCTGTGTCACTGTCCGGCAGATCCAAAGTTTTACTTAATCTTGAAAAGAACATGTCGTGTCCTCATTAAGACACGACGTGTGTTTCAGCAGCAAAGGGAAAAATAAGTAATCTAGAAAGGAACATAATGTGTCTTTATTTGAACACGTCGTGTTGTTATTAGTGAAAAGGGCACAATTTGAATTTCTAGATTGGGACACGTCGTATACTTATTGGAACACGACGTGTCTTGTAATACAGAAAGGGAGTTCTGGCGAGAAACACGACGTGTCTTACAAAAGACATGATGTGTATTTTATCGAATATACGAGTTTTTAAACCTAGCACACATACGTCTCTCATTCACACCTCATTTCAAGTCGTATGTTTCCCCCCTTAGCAGTCGTGTACCCTAGCGCTCCAGCCCTAGCCGCCATGTGCAATCCTCATTCTTGCTCGTTGATGCTATGTGATCCAGCCGTGAGCTCTCACCACGCCGCCGTCGTGTGTCCCTCTCCAGCGCATGGTCGAACTTGCTCCTCTCCGTGCTCTCGCCACCAACAGTAAGAACCAAGGACCGCCGTTGTATAGCTCCATGCCTCCTCGCAGCGCCAACTTGGTGACGCCACTCGATCTCCTTCTTCATCTTCCCCAAGAGCCTCTGTCCCCATCTGCAAACTATGAAAATTCTCCAGGCACACGCCGTGTTTCCTTCCGCACATGCCATTTGTTTCGCTGATTAAATCAAAGTTCTGCATACGCACACACTGTGTCCCTTTCAGCACACACTGTGTCGCAGGCCATCAGCAACAAATGACACATGTTAAGCAAACCTCCAACCGCAAGCATGGTGCCAGCTCCTCCCAAGCACCAACATACATCTCTATAACTCAATTTTGGGTCACTCCTAAGGAAGACCCGACATACCAGTTTCTTATTGCAAGGAGGGTGTTGCCTATGCATTTTTCCTGTGAGCAGACTCTCACAACTCTCAGCTTCAAGGATGAAGTCTTCATGCAGCTATAAGATTTGGGGCTAAGCTACATTTATTACACGGTATCAAATACTTATCCCCGCTTGGTTTATAAATTTTTGACGACGCTCACTACAGAGCAAGATCCACAAAGAAAGTTGGAGCCTTATGGTATTATCCATTTCTGGCTTTTGGATCACGGTTTTAAGCTTACCTTCATGCATTTTTGTGAGATGTTGGAGTGCCACTATGACGGGGCAATTAGTTACCTGCCTATTTTTCACAGTGACGAGTTTTGGTTTGAGATATCGGATGAGGAACATCATGAAGCTAAGGAAGCCAGAGCGTCTGCTATCCACAACCCTATTTTCCGGTACATGCACCGCCTTCTTAGTACCAGAGTGTTTGCTAAAAAAGAAACCCAAGGGGTTGTTGGAAAGCAAGATCTTTTCTTTTTGTGGGGAATGATGTATGATTAACAGATTAATGTTGCTTACTATATTCTTACACGTTTCCTAGACATTAAGAAAGTGAAGAGAGGGATGTTGGTGACATAATGTGTGGTGGTTTGATTACTTTAATAGCACAAAAGCTAGATGTTGATTTGACAGGTCTTGAGGCTACACTAGGTAGAAGCCTAGTAGACATTCAGTACCATCTTTCTGTAGGGTTGATCTCAAGAGTTGCCAACAGTGATACCAAATTTTGGCAATTCTTCGATGATGATCAGTACATTGACATTCCAGATGCTGAGTGTATCACTTTAGAGAACAAAGACAACTGGAAGGTCATACTGAACACTGAGGAAGAGGTAGATGCAGCTAGAGTTGCTGATGATACTGAGGTACCCCCTTATGCTTCACCACCTCCCTCCACCAGCACATAGACAGAGTACTCCTGGGTAATGCCTGATGTCATGCATCTATACAGCTATGTGCAGCAGCATTTTGATCACATTGATGGCCGCCTGGATCAACTGGGTACACAGTGTACTACGATGCACGACATGGTCCACCACATGGATTCGTGGCAAATTTCACAGGGCCACTACTCCATCATATAGCCATACCAGCCACCACCACCTCAACATCCTGAGTCCGTCCCACAACCCACGCCATTGGACGTTCCTGATGATGAGTTTGTCAACTAGTTCTTTCCGCCAGAGCATGGGGTGTTGGCCCCTCTTTTTTATTTCATCCATGACAAGTACCCAGTTATTTCCTCCACAAGTTTGATTGATGCAGCGAGGACACTACATATTTCAAGCTTAGGGGGGACACCACCAGTCCGTAATGTAGTTTTTGTGTTTGTTAGTCATGTCAGTCTTTTATTTCATCTTATTTCCTGTTCTGTATTTCTTTTCATGGCAAGTTTAATATGAAATGGGGCTATTGTGATGAAGTGAACTCTTTTCCCTTATACGCTTGAACCATCTCATCCCTCATACTTCATTTAGACATATGAAAGAATTAGTAAAGAGAATGCATGAATCACATGAAAAATAAAATTCTCCATGTACATGATCTTGGTTTGTAATTGTAGTTTGAACTTTCAATTTTCACATCTTTGATTGCTAAATACATGTAACGGTCTAAAATTTTAGCGAATAAATCAACTCTACAACACTACTTAGAATACTAGATACTCTTTCCAAACCTTTAGTGCATATACAATCGATTTTTCAGTGAAAAATTTGCAAAACAATGAATGAAATCTTATTAACTTAACTTTCTAGTTTACTCTCTTGTGTTGTGCAAAAATTTCTTTTATCCTTTTCTCCCTTTACCTAATAAATGATGGCTTACAACCCACATATCATGCTAGCCTAGTGTGAGTCTGATCCGGCAATGATGGTTAGGTGGTATGAAATCAAAAGAGGGTAAAAATAACACCCCAACCGGCACTCCACGTGCGCATAAGCCTAAATTAGCAGCCGAGTGCTAGAATCCCAAAAATCCATTGTCATATCTTTTTGAGAAGGGAGCACAACTGAGATTGTTAAGGTTAGCTAAGATTTCATCATTTGTATCCACAATAGCTGAAAATTTTTGTTTTGTGCATCCACTAGTTGTTTGGCTTGATTATCCAAATTCTATTTAGTGTTGTCTAGTTGATTGATTTGCTTAGTCTGTGACCACCCATGTTGAACTAAAACATTTCTCTCTTGGATGTTTAGATTGAGGTGATGACTATGAATATAAACCTAATGTACATGGTTGGTTGAGTTTATTGCACATCTTCATTTCATTTAATCCATGCATGAGCTTGAATATTCCTTCATTTGTGTGGTTGTGCTCTTTTTGCTTGAGGACAAGCAATGGTTCAAGCTTAGGGGGATTTGTTGTGTGCTTTCTACATCAACTTCTTATATGATTTCACACACAAATTCAGTTCATTTTGTTTTCATTTAGCCTCTATTCATATTATTCTTGCCACATTTTTGTTATTTTGCTTATCGCCAGATGTGTATTATAGATATATTTAAAAAGGATAAAATTGGAGATAGCCCAACTCAACTCCGACATCATTGGGGCTTCTCCACACTTTACAGACATTCAAATTTTCATTTATGTTGAAGCAGCAATGCCCACGACGTGTCTGAATTAAGACATTGTGTGCGCATTTCCAGTTGGCCATACACTTTAGACGAAGAGGAAAAGTACACAGCGTGACTGCCAAAGACACAACGTGTACTTGGGAATTCAGAGCCGATTTTTATATTTATGGTGAAGTACACGATGTGTTTTAATTCAGACACACCGTGTGCTTTACACTTGGAGCAATTGTCAAAGACCAAAACATGACGTGTCCCAAGGAAGACACGTTGTGTCTCTGTCAGTTTCAGCAAATTTGAAATATGACGTCTCTTGTTTTTAAAGGAAAAACCAACCTATGGAGTAGTTATCACTGGTCATAATACGAAAGTCTTTCATCCAAGAGCAGGTCTAGAGTAAAGGAGGGTGATTTTGGGCGAAAGAAGGTGGTTTCTTACTAAAGAACCGCCATTATTCTTCTCTCCATTTTCTTCTTCAAAGGTACAGTAGAGCTTCTTCTCTCTACTAAGCTTCTCAGGAGGGAAGTTTGTCCGGTTTGGAGCAGATTTAAGAGTGGAATTTTGTCCCCAAGCCGAAATTGTACTCTTCTTGGGTTACACCTTTGGTTCTCTTAGCTTTTCCTTCTCTAAACCATGTTAAACTCTAAAAATTGTGCATCTTTTCTTCTGTACATCATCATGGATGAGTAGCCTCTTTTTCTTGGACATGGGAGAGTAAATCCCATGTCATAGTATGTATGGAACATGATAATTTCGTACTAAATCCTAAGTTGCTTGTTTTTCTACCTTGTGAGTACCATTTTCTTACTTCTTGCATGTATGCCTGGCCATTATGTATGCATATTTTATGCTTTCTTGCTTTATCTGAGAAGATAGGTAGGAGTGTAAGGAGGTACTCTCTTAGAAACTCCTCTTTTACCACGAGAATGGAAGATATGGAGTCGAGGAGTAAGTTTGTGATCTAAAACAAAATACATACACGAGAGTGTTGTATGGAGTTAGGATCGTTGTATTTGCACCGGGAGGTGAAGTAGAACATACAACTCTCCTTTAAATCAAGTGCTTAATATGTTTAAATTTTGTGCTCCATTCTTCATGTTATGATGTGCTAGTGAAATCCTAACTCCAAGATTGTTTAATATCTAAAATCAAACCCCTTTTAGTAATCTTTTATTGTTTACTTTAATTCTGAAAATTTAGTTTAATCAACCATATCATTCTTGAAAAAAGATCTAGATGGTTGAAGCTTAGCACTATTGTGTTTAAATGGGTACCAAGCTCCTTGTGATCGATCTCGACTAAAACTACTCCCGTATACTTGCAAGAATTGGTTAGTTGAGTAAAAGATAGTTTATATGATTGAAACTCGTTAGTGTAACAATCCAACAAGTTTTTGGCACCGTTGCCGAGGAGCTATAGTTAATCTAATTAGAGTAAGAAGTGCTAACTAGTATTCGAGACTAGATCACCACTTCCATTTTCAAAATTTCATATGCCTTTTAGTTGTGTTCTCAATATCTCTTGCTTCTTTTTAGGTTGTATGCGTCGCTCACAGAGGGGTCTTCAACCATCTACATTTCTAGATCCTAAAATTGTGCGCACTCTTTCAAGTTTGAGAAGTGCAAGAAGAGTAGAACAACCACTGCTAGAGGGTATTCCATCATCAACATCACCATCTTCTTCATCCTGTGAAGAAGCCATAGAAGAAGATCCAACCATGGAGGAAGACCGTCCTTTGAAGGATTTCGTCATGTCAGTTGCTACAAACATTTATGGAGCCATTGATCTACCTGTAATGGAAGCAAACAATTTTTGTATTGCTTCTTCAATGATGCAGATGATCCAGCAGAACCGTTTTGGAGGTATCGTTAATGAAGATCCAAATCTTCATGTAGATAAATTCTTGGAGTATATGAACACTTTCAAAATCAATGGTGTATCCACCAACGTAATAAGGCTACTATTGTTTCCTTTGACCTTGAGAAATAGAGCCAAGGCTTGGTTTTTGTCTCTTACTAAGAAGTCCATCAAAAGTTGGGATCAACTTTTAAATGATTTCCTTGCAAAGTATTTCCCTCCAAGCAAGACAGCTCAACTGAGAAATCATCTTACAAACTTTTCTCAGTTGGATGGAGAGACTTTGTATGATACATGGGAGAGGTTCAAAGACCTACAACGCCTTAGCCCTCACCATGGATTGACCAATTGGCTGCTACTTCAAACATTTTACAATGGTCCGATCTACAATACTCGTATGACATTGGATGTTGCAGCTAATGGAGCTTTAATGAATAAGTCTTACAAGGAGGCTTATGATATCATTGAAGATATAGTGCTCAATCACTGCCAATGGGGGTCGGATAGAAAAGCACAATCATCTTCTACATTGGGTTCTTCAACTGGGAAGCAAGGAGGAAAGCACATTGTTGATGTAGTTGATTTGATTGCGGCCAAGCTTGATGTCCTTACACAAAAGTTTGAGAAGATGACTACCATGCAGGTACAAGTAGCTGAGGTAATTTGTGAAGCTTGTGGATTTTCCAGATATACTTCTTCTACTTTTTTTTTCTCCTAATATGAATCAAGACAACTCAGAGAAAGTGAATGATGTTGGAATATAGGGAAACAAGCAATACAATCCCTATTCCAACACGTACAATTCGAGATGGAGAGATCATCCTAATTTCTCTTACTGGAACACAAGCAATGCTCAGAACTTTCAATAAAGACATCATCAACCGCAGCAGAAACAACACTTCAACCGGCAAAACAATGGGAATCCACCGGGTTTCAACAACAATAGGGGTTACGAACAACAACAACAACCCCAAAGTTCTTCCTTGGAGGTCATGATGGAGAAATTTATTTCTACTCAAACGCAACAAAATGAAGAGTTCAGGGGCAATGACAAGATTTTGAAGGATGCAATTGCCCAAATCTCCCCAAAAGTGGATGACATTTCCACTCATACAAGGATGTTAGAGAATCAAATTGCCCATCAAGCCTTAGCGTAGCAAAAGAACACTCAATCTGATTCTATTCCAAGCCAACTGGAGGTGAACCCAAGATAGTAGGCGAATGCTATCACCTTGAGGAGTGGAGCTAAAATCCAAAGACCTTCTCCACCCAAGGAGAAGAGTATCAAGGTCGCTGATGAAGATAAGTTTGACACCCCTATTGATGACAAAGAAAATGGTACAGTTGAGGCACCATCTTCTTATAAAGCAAATGCACCATTCTCACAAAGACTTGCAAACAAGAAGGAGGATTCAAATTTCAAGAAATTTATGGATATTTTAAACAAACTCCATGTCAACCTTCCACTGGATGAGGTTATAAATTAGATGCCATCATACGCCAAGTTTCTGAAAGACATCCTCACCAAGAGAAGAAAGGTGGACCAGGTTGAAACCGTCATGCTTTCTGAGGGAATAAGTTCAATCATTCAAAATAGACTTCCTAAGAAGCTAGACGATTTGGAAGCTTTCACTCTACCATGCAAGATTAGCAACACCACATTTGATAAAGGTCTTGTAGACCTTGGAGCCAGCATTAGTCTTATCCCATCTACCTTGTGGCAGGAGCTAGATCTTGGAGATCTGAAACCTACAAAGATGGCCATTGAACTAGCCGATCATTCCATCAAATATCCCAAAGGTATTGTGGAGGATGTGTTAGTGAAAATTGGTAAACTCTACATTCCTTGTGATTTTGTTGTTTTAGATATGGTAGAAGTTCCTTCCAATCCCATTCTTTTTTAGAGACCTTTCTTGAGAACTGATGGATGCCTTGTTGATGTCCGAGAAGGCAAACTTACACTCCAGGCTGGTGAAGAAGCCATGGAGTTTTCTGTGTATGATGCCATGAAGGCACCTTCAAGAGTAGAAGAACTTTGTTTTATAGACTCGATTGATTCTATTATGGAGGAACATAATGATGTTGCTAATTTGATATTAAACTCCTATGATGATGCTGAGGGTACAAACAATGAATCTGAAAATTTTGGAGTATTTTCTATTGCTCAATCAGATGCTATTAATGAAGACACTCCACTTATTGATGACAAAGCCAAAGAAAATGCAGGCGGGAGAAAGGTAGAACTCAAAGCCCTCCCACCAGGGCTGAGGTATGCATTTCTTGATTCTAATTCTACTTCTCCTGTCATAATCAATGACGAGTTAACTAATGAACAAGAAAATAAACTGCTTACTAAATTGCGTTTGTATAAAGATGTCTTTGGATACTCTATTGATGATTTAAAAGGCATTCATCCTTCTATTTGCATGCATAGAATAAACATGGAGGATGATGCTAAACCCACTATCGAACCACCAAGACGTTTAATTCAGAACATGCTTGAAGTTGTTAAAATGGAAATTTTTAAGTTGGTTGATGTTGGTATTATTTATCCTATAAGTGACAGCCCTTGGGTTAGTTCCATTCATGTGGTGCCTAAGAAGGGGGGTGCAACTACCATTAAGGAAGATAATGATGAGTTGATACAAATATGTATAGTCACAGGTTGGTGTATGTGTATTGATTACAGGTGTCTGAACAAAGCGACTCGCAAGGATCATTTTTTGTTGCCTTTTATTGACTTGATGCTTGAACGTCTTGCAAAAAAATCTTGTTTTTGTTACTTGGACGGGTATTCTGGGTTTTTCTAGATTCCTATCTACCCTCCCAACCAAGAGAAAACCACTTTTACATGCACCTATGGAACCTATGCTTACCGTCGCATGCCCTTTGGTCTTTGTAATGCTCCTACGACGTTTCAGCGATGCATGATGTCTATTTTCTCCGATTTTATTGAAAATATAATGGAAATATTCATGAATGATTTTAGCATTTATGGATATTCATTTGATCAATGCTTATGTAACTTGTCATTAGTCTTAGCCCATTGCAAAAAGGTTAACCTAGTAGTAAACCAGGAGAAATGCCATTTCATGGTACAATCCAGTGTAGTATTAGGCCATGTTGTATCTAATAAAGGTATTGAGGTTGACAGGGCAAAAGTGGAAGCTATTAAGAAGATGTCTACTCCTTCTTTAGTCAAGGACACTCGTAGTTTCCTTAGACATGCAGGGTTCTATAGAGGATTCATTAAAGACTTCTCTAAGATTGCAAAGCCATTGTGTTCTTTACTTGCAAAGGATGTTAAATTCATATTCAATGATGATTGTCATACACCTTTCAACAAGCTCAAAGAAGCTCTTTTTTTAGCCCCAATCATTCAACCACCAGAGTGGAATGCTCCTTTCAAATTGATGTGTGATGCAAGTGACTGTGCAATAGGGGCAGTTCTTGGATAGTGGAAAGATAAGAAGCTTCATGCCATATACTATGTAAGCAAAACCTTATATGAGGCACAAATCAATTATACAACCAGCGAGGAAGAGATGCTTGTTATAGTGTATGCCTTCAACAAATTCAGATAGTACTTGGTAGGATCTAAGGTAATCGTCTATATAGATCATGCTACCATTAATGTATTTTTAACAAAAAGGATGTCGAACCTCGTCTCATCCGCTGGATATTGCTTCTATAAGAGTGAAATCCTAGATAAGAAGGGGATAGGGAACAATGTTGTTGATCATCTTTCTAGGTTGACTACAGATGCTGGAGACTTATTGCCTATTGAGGACCATTTGCCTATTGAGAAGCTTTATGCATTATTGTCCACACAAGAACCATGGTTTGCAGACATTGCGAATTTTCTTACTACATATTAGCTGCCACCGGATTTGACATACCAGCAGAAGAAGTTTTTCCATGATATAAAGTTCTACTATTGGGACGATCCCTTGTTGTTCAAATATGGGAGTGATGGCCTCATCCGGAGGTGTGTTGCTGAAGAGGAGATTGCCACAATCATTTATGAATGTCATGCTTCCCCTTATGGAGGTCACTTTGGAAGAGAGAAGACTGCAACAAAGATTCTTTAGGCCGTTTTCTATTGGCCAACCTTGTTCAAAGATGTCAACCATTTCGTCAAATCTTGTGATAAATGCCAAAGGATTGGAGGAATATATAAACGTGATGATATGCCTCTTAACTCAATATTAGAAATTGAGGTATTTGATGTGTGGGGAGTTGATTATATGGGACCATTCCCATCTTCTTGTGGCTATCAATATATCTTAGTTGCTTGTGAGTACATCTTTAAATAGGTTGAGGACATCCCAACCCAAGCACCAGATGCAAAATTTGTAGTCAAGTTATTTCAGAAAATCATTTTCCCTCGGTTTGGAGTTCCTAGAGTTGTAATTTCTAATGGAGGCACACATTTTGTTGAGAATAAATTTAATAACCTTCTATCTAAGTATGGAGTCACTCATAAAGTCTCTACGCCCTATCATCCTCAAACTTCTGGGCAAGTAGAAGTCTCCAACCGGCAGCTGAAAAGCATTCTAGAAAAGACAGTGTCTAGCTCAAGAAAGGATTGGGCATTGAAGATAGACGATGCATTATGGGCATATCAGACAACTTATAAAAACCATCATAGGCACAACTCCATTTAAGCTAATATATGGTAAATCTTATCATCTTCCATGAGAGCTAGAACACCGCGCTCTATGGGCTATCAAGTTCTTAAACTTTGACATAAAGAAGGCGGGTGAAAAGTGTCTATTATAGCTGCAAGAAGTAGAAGAACTCCGGCTAGATGTGTATGAAAATGCAAAGCTCTACAAAGAAAGAACAAAGGTTTAACACGATAAAAGAATCTATAGGAAAGACTTCAAGGAAGGAGACAAAGTGTTGTTGTTTAACTCTAGACTTAAGCTATTCCCAGGAAAATTGAAGTCCAAGTGGTCGGGTTCTTTTCTTGTAATAAAGATATTTCCATATGGAGTTGTTGAACTAGAAGACAAAGATGGAGCTTTCAAAGTCAATGGGTAACGTTACAAGTTATACACTTCTTGAGATGAAGTTGATAAGGGAGCCTCTTTCTCCCTTCAAGATGTTTGATGAAAAGAATGAAGAGTCTCACTCCGGACTCTAAATGGAGGACCTCATGGGAGTTGAACCCACATTAGGATAGATTTCCTTTCAGCTATTTGAGTCAAGAACACTCTTTAGTTTCATAAATAAACTTTTTATAGATGAAGGTAATAACTTAGACAATTCTATTGCCATATCTATCATTAATTCTGTGCTAATGAGAAGCTATTTTCTGTAGAAACTACAGAAGACATGACGTGTCTTTATAAGACACAGTGTGTCACTGGTCATAGAAATATAGCAGCTGAGCCATATCTCCAGGAACACGACGTGTCAGAAAAACACACGCTGTGTCACTGTCCAGCAGATCCAAAGTATTACTTAATCTTGAAAAGAACATGTCGTGTCCTCATTAAGACACGACGTGTGTTTCAGCAGCAAAGGGAAGAATAAGTTATATAGAAAGGAACATAACATGTCTTTATTTGAGCACGTCGTGTTGTTATTAGTGAAAAGGGCACGATTCAAATTTCTAGATTGGGACACGTCGTATACTTATGGAACACGACATGTCTTGTAATACAGAAAGGGAGTTCTAGCGAGAAACATGACGTGTCTTACAAAAGACAGGATGTGTATTTTATCGAATATACGAGTTTTTAAACCTAGCACACAAACGTCTCTCATTCACACCTCATTTCAAGTTGTATGTTTTTCCCCCTTAGCAGTCGTGTACCCTAGCGCTCCAGCCCTAGCCGCCATGTGCAATCCTCATTCTTGCTCGCTGATGCCATGTGATCCAGCCGTGAGCTCTCACCACACCACCGTCGTGTACCCCTCTCCAGCGCATGGTCGAACTTGCTCCTCCCCATGCTCTCGCCACCAGCAGCAAGAACCAAGGACCGTCGTTGTGTAGCTCAATGCCTCCTCGCAGCATCAACTTGGTGCCGCCACTCGATCTCCTTCTTCATCTTCCCCAAGAGTCTCCGTCCCCATCTGCAGACTACGGAAATTCTCCAGGAACACGTCGTGTTTCCTTCCGCACACGCCATGTGTTTCGCTGATTAAGTCAAAGTTCTGCATACGCACACGCTGTGTCCCTTTCAGCACACACTGTGTCTTAGGCCGTCAACAACAAATGACACCTGTTAAGAAAACCTCCAACCGCAAGCATGGTGACAGCTCCTCCCAAGCACCAACATACATATCTATAACTCAATTTTGGGTCACTCCTAAGGAAGACCCGACGTACCAATTTCTTATTGCAAGGAGGGTGTTGCCTATGCATTTTTCCTGTGAGCAGACTCTCACAACTCTCAGCTTCAAGGATGAAGTATTCATGCAGCTGCAAGATTTGGGGCTAAGCTACATTTATTGCACGATATCAAATACTTACCCCCACTTGGTTTATGAATTTTTGACGACGCTCACTACAGAACAAGATCCACAAAGGAAGTTGGAACCTTATGGTATTATCCATTTCCTGCTTTTGGATCACGGTTTTAAGCTTACCTTCAGGCATTTTTGTGAGATGTTGGAGTGCCACTATGACGGGGCAATTAGTTACCTGCCTATTTTTCACAGTGATGAGTTTTGGTTTGAGATATCGGATGAGGAACACCATGAAGCTAAGCAAGCCAGAGCGTCTGCTATCCACAACCTTATTTTTCGGTACATGCACCGCCTTCTTAGTACCAGAGTGTTTGCTAAAAAAGAAACCCAAGGGGTTGTTGGAAAGCAAGATCTTTTCTTTTTGTAGGGAATGATGTATGATTATCAGATTAATGTTGCTTACTATATTCTTACACGTTTCCTAGACATTAATAAAGTGAAGAAGAGGGATGTTGGTGACATAATGTGTGGTGGTTTGATTACTTTAATAGCACAAAAGCTAGATGTTGATTTGATAGGTCTTGAGGCTACACCAGGTAGAAGCCTAGTAGACATTCAATACCTTCTTTCTATAGGGTTGATCTCAAGAGTTGCCAACAGTGATACCAAATTTTGGCAATTCTTCGATGATGATCAATACATTGACATTCCAGATGTTGAGTGTATCACATTAGAGAACAAAGACAACTGGAAGGTCATACTGAACACTGAGGAAGAGGTAGATGCAGCTAGAGCTGCTGATGATACTAAGGCACCCCCTTCTGCTTCACCACCTCCCTCCACCAACACATAGATGGAGTAATCCTGGGTAATGCCTGATGTCAGGCATCTATACGACTATGTGCAGCAGCGTTTTGATCACATTGACGGCCGCCTGGATCAACTGGGTACACAATGTACTACGATGCACGACATGGTCCACCGCATGGATTTGTGTCACATTTCACAGGGCCACTACTCCATCCTGTAGCCATACCAGCCATCGCCGCCTCAGCAGCCCGAGTCCATCCCACAACCCACGCCAGTGGACATTCCTGATGATGAGTTTGTCAACTAGTTCTTTCCGCCAGACCATGGGGGCGCTGGCCCCTCTTTTTTATTTCATCCATGACAAGTACCCAGTTTTTTCCTCCACAAGTTTTATTGATGTAGCGAGGACACTACATATTTCAAGCTTAGGGGGGTCGCAACCAGTCTGTAATGTAGTTTTTGCATTTGTTAGTCATGTCAGTCTTTTATTTCATCTTATTTCCTGTTCTGTATTTCTTTTCATGGCAAGTTTAATATGAAATGGGGCTATTGTGATGAAGTGAACTCTTTTCCCTTGTACGCTTGAACCATCTCATCCCTCATACTTCATTTATCCATATGAAAGAATTAGTAAAGAGAATGCATGAATCAAATGAAAAATAAAATTCCCCATGTACACGATCTTGGTTTGTAATTGTAGCTTGAACTTTCAATTTTTACATCTTTGATTGCTAAATACATGTAACGGTCTAAAATTTTAGTGAATAAATCAACTCTACAACACTACTTAGAATACTGGATACTCTTGCAAACCTTTAGTGCATATACAATCGATTTTTCAGTGAAAAATTTGCAAAACAATGAATGAAATCTTATTAACTTAACTTTCTAGTTTACTCTCTTGTGTTGTGCAAAAATTTCTTTTATCCTTTTCTCCCTTTACCCAATAAATGATGGCTTACAAGCCACATATCATGCTAGCCTAGTGTGAGTCTGGTCCGACAATGATGGTTAGGTGGTATGAAATCAAAAGAGGGTAAAAATAACACCCCAACTGGCACTCCACGTGCGCATAAGCCTAAATTAGCAGCCGAGTGCTAGAATCCCAAAAATCCATTGTCATATCTTTTTGAGAAGGGAGCACAACTGAGATTGTTAAGGTTAGCTAAGATTTCATCATTTGTATCCACAATAGCTGAAATTTTTTGTGTTGTACATCCACTAGTTGTTTGTCTTGATTATCCAAATTCTATTTAGTGTTGTCTAGTTGATTGATTTGCTTAGTCTGTGACCACCCATGTTGAACTAAAACCTTTCTCTCTTGGATGTTTAGATTGAGGTGATGGCTATGAATATAAACCTAATGTACATGGTTGGTTGAGTTAATTGCACATCTTCATTTCATTTAATCCATGCATGAGCTTGAATATTCCTTCATTTGTGTGGTTGTGCTCTTTTTGCTTGAGGACAAGCAATGGTTCAAGCTTAGGGGTATTTGTTGTGTGCTTTCTACATCAACTTCTTATATGATTTCACACACAAATTCAGTTCATTTTGTTTTCATTTAGCCTCTATTCATATTATTCTTGCCACCTTTTTGTTATTTTGCTTATCGCCTGATGTGTATTATAGATATATTTAAAAAGGATAAAATTGGAGATAGCCCAACTCAACTCTGACATCATTGGGGCTTCTCCACGCTTTGCAGTCATTCAAAGTTTCATTTTTGTTGAAGCAGTAATGCCCACGACATGTCTGAATTAAGACATTGCATGCACATTTCCAGTTGGCCATACACTCCAGACGAAGAGGAAAAGTACACAGCGTGACTACCAAAGACACAACGTGTACCTGGGAATTCTGAGCCGATTTTTATATTTTTGGTGAAGTACGTGATGTGTTTTAATTCAGACACACTGTGTGCTTTACACTTGGAGCAACAGTCAAAGACCAAAACATGACGTGTCCCAAGGAAGACATGTTGTGTCTCTGTCAGTTTCAGCAAATTTGAAATATGACGTCTCTTGTTTTTAAAGGAAAAGCCAACCTATGGAGCAGTTATCACTGGTCATAAACTCTAAAATTTTTGCATCTTTTCTTTTGTACATCATCATAGATGAGTAGGCTCTTTTTCTTGGACATGGGAGAGTAACTCCCATGTCATATTATGTATGGAACATGATAATTTCGTACTAAATCCTAAGTTGCTTGTTTTTCTACCTTGTGAGTACCGTTTTCTTACTTCTTGCATGTATGACTGGCCATTATGTATGCATATTTTATGCTTTCTTGCTTTATCTGAGAAGATAGGTAGGAGTGTAAGGAGGTACTCTCTTAGAAACTCCTCTTTTACCACGAGAGTGGAAGATATGGAGTCGAGGAGTAAGTTTGTGATCTAAAACAAAATACATACACGAGAGTGTTGTATGGAGTTAGGATTGTTGTATTTGCACCAGGAGGTGAAGTAGAACATACAACTCTCCTTTAAATCAAGTGCTTAATATGTTTAAATTTTGTGCTCCATTCTTCATGTTATGATGTGCTAGTGAAATCCTAAGTCCAAGATTGTTTAATATCTAAAATCAAACCCCTTTTAGTAATCTTTTATTGTTTACTTTAATTCTGAAAATTTAGTTTAATCGACCATATCATTCTTGAAAAAGATCTAGATGGTTGAAACTTAGCACTATTGTGTTTAATTGGTTACCAAGATCCTTTTGATCGATCTCGACTAAAACTACTCCCGTATACTTACAGGAATTGGTTAGTTGAGTAAAAGATCGTTTATATGATTGAAACTCGTTAGTGTAACAATCCAACAAGTTTTTGGCACCGTTGCCGAGGAGCTATAGTTAATCTAATTAGAGTAAGAAGTGCTAACTAGTATTCGAGACTAGATCACCACTTCCATTTTCAAAATTTCATATGCCTTTTAGTTGTGTTCTCAATATCTCTTGCTTCGTTTTAGGTTGTATGCGTCACTCGTAGAGGGGTCTTCAACCATCTACGTTTCTAGATCCTAAAATTGTGCGCACTCTTTCAAGTTTGAGAAGAGCAAGAAGAGTAGAACAACCACTGCTAGAGGGTATTCCATCATCAACATCACCATCTTCTTCATCCTTTGAAGAAGCCATACAAGAAGATCCAACCATGGAGGAAGACCGTCCTTTGAAGGATTTTGCCATGTCAGTTGCTAAAAACATTTATGGAGCCATTGATCTACCTATAATGGAAGCAAACAATTTTTGTATTGCTCCTTCAATGATGCAGATGATCTAGCAGAACCGTTTTGGAGGTACCGTTAATGAAGATCCAAATCTTCATGTAGCTAAATTCTTGGAGTATATGAACACTTTCAAAATCAATGGTGTATCCACCAACGTAATAAGGCTACTATTGTTTCCTTTCACCTTGAGAGATAGAGCCAAGGCTTGGCTTTTGTCTCTTCCTAAGAAGTCCATCAAAAGTTGGGATCGACTTTTAAATGCTTTCCTTGCAAAGTATTTCCCTCCAAGCAAGACAACTCAACTGAGAAATCATCTTACAAACTTTTCTCAATTGGATGGAGAGACTTTGTATGACATACGGGAGAGGTTCAAAGACCTGCAATGCCTTAGCCCTCACCGTGGATTGACCAATTGGTTGCTACTTCAAACATTTTACAATGGACTATTCTACAATACTCGTATGACATTGGATGTTGCAGCTAATGGAGCTTTAATGAATAAGTCTTACAAGGAGGCTTATGATATCATTGAAGATATAGTGCTCAACCACTTCCGATGGGGGTCGGATAGAAAAGCACAATCATCTTCTACATTGAGTTCTTCAACTGGGAAGCAAGGAGGAAAGCACATTGTTGATGTAGTTGATTTGATTGCGTCCAAGCTTGATGTCCTTACACAAAAGTTTGAGAAGATGACTACCATGCAGGTACAAGTAGCTGAGGTAATTTGTGAAGCTTGTGGATTTTCTGGATATACTTCTTCTACTTGTTTTGCTCCTAATATGAATCAAGACAACTCAGAGAAAGTGAATGATGTCGGAATACAGGGAAACAAGCAATACAATCCCTATTCCAACACGTACAATCCGAGATGGAGAGATCATCCTAATTTCTCTTACCGGAATACAAGCAATGCTCAGAACTTTCAATAAGGATAACAGTAACCACAATAGAAACAACACTTCAACAGACAAATCAATGGGAATCTTCCAGGTTTCAACAACAATTGGGGTTACCAACAACAACAAAACCCCCAAAATTCTTCCTTAGAGGTCATTATGGAGAAATTCACTTCTACTCAAGCGTAACAAAATGAAGAGTTCAGGGGCAATGACAAGATTTTGAAGGATGCAATTGCCCAAGTCTCCACAAAAGTGGATGGTGTTTCCACTCATACAAGGATGTTAGAGAATCAAATTACCCAGCAAGCCTTCACATAACAAAAGAACACTCAATCTAGTTCTCTTCTAAGCCGACTGGAGGTGAACCCAAGATAGCAGGCAAATGATATCACCTTGAGGAGTGGAGCTGAAATCCAAAAACCTTCTCCACCCAAGGAGAAGAGTATCAAGGTCGTTGATGAAGATAAGTTTGACATCCCTATTGATGACAAAGAAAAAGGTACAACTGAGGTACCACCTTCTTATAAAGAAAATGCACCATTTCTGCAAAGACTTGCAAACAAGAAGGAGGATTCAAAGTTCAGGAAATTCATGGATATTCTAAAAAAACTCCATGTTAACCTTCCACTGGATAAGGTTATAGCTGAGATGCCATCATACACCAAGTTTCTAAAAGACATCCTCACCAAGAGGAGAAAGGTGGACCAGGTTGAATCCGTCACACTTTCTGAGAGAATAAGTTCAATCATTCAAAATTGACTTCCTGAGAAGCTAAATGACTTGGGAGCTTTCACTCTACCATGCAAGATTAGCAACACCACATTTGACAAAGGTCTTGTAGACCTTGGAGCTTGCATTAGTCTTATCCCATCTACCTTGTGGCAATAGCTAGATCTTAGAGATTTGAAACCTACAAAGATGGCCATTGAACTAGCCGATCATTCCATCAAATATCCCAAAGGTATTGTGGAGGATGTGTTAGTGCAAATTGGTAAACTCTGCATTCCTTGTGATTTTGTTGTATTAGATATTGTAGAAGTTCATTCCAATCCCATTCTTTTTGGGAGACCTTTCTTAAGAACTACTGGATGCCTTGTTGATGTCTGAGAAGGCAAACTTACACTCTAGGTTGGTGAAGAAGCCATGGAGTTTTCTGTGTATGATGCCATGAAGGCACTTTCAAGAGTAGAAGAAATTTGTTTTATAGACTCTATTGATTCTGTTGTGGAGGAAGATAATGTTGTTGCTAATTTGATATTAAACTACTATGATGATGATGAGGGTACAAACAATGAATCTGAAAATTATGGAGTATTTTCTATTGCTCAATCAGATGCTATTAATGAAGACACTCCACTTGTTGATGACAAAGCCAAAGAAAATGCAACCAGGAGAAAGGTAGAACTCAAAGCCCTTCTACCAGGACCGATGTATGCATTTCTTGATTCTAATGCTACTTATCTTGTCATAATCAATGATGAGTTAACTAATGAACAAGAAAATAAACTACTTGTTGAATTGCATTTGTATAAAGATGTCATTGGCTACTCTATTGATGATTTAAAAGGCATTCATCCCTCCATTTGAATGCATAGAATAAACATGGAGGATGATGCTAAACCCACTATTAAACCACCTAGACGTTTAAATCAAAACATGCTTGAAGTGGTTAAAAAGGAATTTTTTAAGTTGGTTGATGCTGGTATTATTTATCCTATAAGTGACAGCCCTTGGGTTAGTGCCATTCATGTGGTACCTAAGAAGGGGGGGGTGCAACTGTCATTAAGGGAGATAATGATGAGTTGATACAAAGATTTATAGTCATAGGTTGGCGTATGTCTATTGATTGCCAACGTTTGAACAAAGCAACTCGCAAGGATCATTTTCCATTACCTTTTATTGACTTGATGCTTGAACGTCTTGTAAAACATTCTTATTTTTGTTACTTGGATGGGTATTCTGGGTTTTTCCATATTTCTATCTACCCCCCCGACCAAGATAAAACCACTTTTACATGCACCTATGAAACCTATGCTTACCATCACATGCCCTTTGGTCTTTGTAATGCTCTTGCGACGTTTCAGCGATGCATGATGGCTATTTTCTTTGATTTTATTAAAAATATAATGGAAATATTCATGGATGATTTTAGTATTTAGGTATATTCATTTGATTAATGCTTATGCAACTTGTCATTAGTGTTAGCCTATTGTAAGAAGGTTAACCTAATAGTAAATTGGGAGAAATGACATTTCATCGTACAATCCGATGTAGTATTAGGCCATGTTGTATCTAATAAGGGTATTGAGGTTGACATGACAAAAGTGGAAGCTATTGAGAAGATATCTACTCCTTCTTCAGTCAAGGACATCCATAGTTTCCTTGGACATACAAGGTTCTATAGAAGATTCATTAAAGACTTCTCCAAGATTGCAAAGCCATTGTGATCTTTACTTGTAAAGGATGCTGAATTTATATTCAATGATGACTGCCGTAAAACTTTCAACAAGCTCAAGGAAGCTCTTGTTTCAGCCCCAATCATTCAACCACTGGATTGGAATGCTCCTTTCAAATTGATGTGTGATGCAAGTGACTATGCAGTAGGAGCAGTTCTTGGACAGCGGAAAGATAAGAAGCTTCATGCCATATACTATGCAAGAAAGACCTTAGATGAGGCACAAATCAATTATACAACTACTGAGAAGGAGTTGCTTGCTATAGTGTAAGCCTTCAACAAACTCAGACATCACTTGGTAGGATCTAAGGTAATCGTGTATACAGGTCATGCTGCCATTAAGTATTTTCTTAACAAGAAGGATGCCAAACCTCATCTCATTTGATGGATATTGCTTCTACCAGAGTTTGATCTTGAATTATGGGATAAGAAGGGGATAGAGAATGATGTTGTTGATCATCTTTCTAGGTTGACTACAGATGCTGGAGACTTATTGCCTATTGATGACCATTTGCCTATTGAGAAGCTTTATGCATTATCGTCCACACAAGCACCATGGTTTGCAGACATTGCAAATTTTCTTACTACAGGACAGTTGCCACGAGATTTGACATACCAACAGAAGAAGAAGTTTTTCCATGATGTTTAGTTCTATTATTGGGACGATCCCTTGTTGTTCAAACATAGGAATGATGGCCTCATCCAGAGGTGTGTTGCTGAAGAGGAGATTGCCACAATCATTTCTGAATGTCATGCTTCCCCTTACGGAGGTCACTTTAGAGGAGAGAAGACTGCATCAAAGATTCTTCAGACCGGTTTCTATTGGCCAACCTTGTTCAAAGATGTCAACCATTTCGTCAAAGCTTGTGATAAATGCCAAAGGACTAGAGGAATATCTAGACGTGATGATATGCCTCTTAACTCAATCTTAGAGATTTAGGTATTTGATGTGTGGGGAGTTGATTATATGGGACCATTGCCATCTTCTTGTGGCTATCAATATATCTTAGTTTCTTGTGAGTACATCTCTAAATGGGTTGAGGCCATCCCAACCCAAGCACCGGATGCAAAATCTATAGTTAAGCTATTTCATATAATCATTTTCCCTCAGTTTGGAGTTCCTAGAGCTGTAATTTCTGTTGGAGGCACACATTTTGTTGAGAAGCAATTCAATAACCTTCTATCTAAGTCTGGAGTCACTCATAAAGTCTCTACACCCTATCATCCTCAAACTTCTGGGCAAGTGGAAGTCTCCAACCGGCAGTTGAAAAGCATTCTAGAAAAGACAGTGTCTTGCTCAAGAAAGGATTGGGCATTGAAGATAGACGATGTGTTATGGGCATATCAGACAGCTTATAAAACCATCATAGGCACAACTCCATTTAAGCTAATATATGGTAAATCTTGTCATCTTCCGTTGGAGCTAGAACACCGTGCTCTATGGGCTATCAAGTTCTTAAACTTCGACATGAAGAAGGTTGGTGAAAAGCATCTATTGCAGCTGCAAGAACTAGAAGAACTCTGGCTAGATGCGTATGAAAATGCAAAGATCTACAAAGAAATAAAAGGTTTGGCACGATAAAAGAATCCATAGGAAAGACCTTAAGGAAGGAGACAAAGTTTTGTTGTTTAACTTTAGACTCAAGCTATTCACAAGAAAACTAAAGTCCAAGTGATCGGGTCCTTTTCTTGTAATAAAGATATTTCCATATGGAGTTGTTGAACTACAAGGCAAAGATGGAGCTTTCAAGGTCAATGGACAATGTTTCAAGTTATACACTTTTGGGAGATGAAGTTGACAAGGGAGCCTCTTGATCCCTTCAAGATGTTTGATGAGAAGAATGAAGAATCTCACTCTGGACTCTAAATGAAGGACCTCGTGGGAGTTGAACCCACATTAAGATAGATTTCCTTTTAGTTATTTGAGTGAAGAACACTCTTTAGTTTCGTGAATAAGCTTGTCATGGATGAATGTAATAACTTAGACAATTCTATTGCCATATCTATCATTAATTTTGTGCCGAAGAGAAGTTGTTTTTTGTAGAAACTACAGAAGACACGACGTGTCTTTATAAGACACGGCATTTTACTGGTCATAGAAACACAACAGCCAAGCCATATCTCTAAGAACATGACGTGTTAGAAGAACACATGTCGTGTTACTGTCCAACAGATCCATGGCGTATGTTTAAGTAGCAAAGGGAAGAATAAGTTATCTAGAAAGGAACACGACATGTCTTTATTTGAACACTTCGTGTTGTTATTAGTGAAAAGGACACAATTTGAATTTCTAGATTGGGACACACTGTGTACTTCTTGGAACACGATGTGTCTTGTAACACATAAAAGGAGTTCTGACAAGAAACATGACACGTCTTACAAAAGACACGGCATGTCTTTTGTCGAATATACATGTTTTTAAACCTAGCACACAACCGTCTCTCATTCACGCCTCATTTCAAGTCGTGTGTTTCCCCCCCTTTGCAGTCGTGTTCCCTAGTGCTCTAGCCCTAGCCGCCATGTGCAATCCTCATTCTTACTTGCCGCTACCGTGTGATCCAGCCATGTGCTCTCACCATGCCTCCGTCGTGTGCCTAGCTGTGTTCCTGCGTGCTTGCACAACAACACCCCTCTCTAGCGTGCGGCCGAACCTGCTCGTCTCCGTGGTATCACCACCAACAACAAGAACCAAGGACTGCCACTGTGCAGCTCAACGCCTCCTCACAACGTCAACTCGCCGCCGCCACTTGATCTCCTTCTTCATCTTCCCCGAGAGCCGCTGTCCCCATCTGCAGACTGTGGAAATTCTCCAGACACGTGTCGTGTTCCCTTCCGCACACATTGTGTGTTTCATTGATTCAGTCAAACATATGCATCCACACACGTCGTGTCCCTTTTAGCACACACTGTGTCTCAGGCCGTCAGCAACAAATGGCACATGTTAAGTAAACCTCCAACTGCAAGCATGGTTCCAACTCCTCCCAAGCACCGACATACATATATGCAACTCAATTTTGGGTCACCCCTGAGGAAGACCCGATGTACCAGTTTCTTATTGAAAGGAGGGTGCTTCCTACACATTTTTCCTGCAAGCAGACTCTCACAACTCTTGGCTTCAAGGATGAAGTCTTCATGCGCCTGCAAGATTTGGGGCTAAGCTACATTTGCTGCACGATACTAAATACTTACCCCTACTTGGTTTATAAATTTTTGACGACGCTCACTACAGAGCAAGACCCACAAAAGAAGTTGGAACCTTATGGTGTTATCCGTTTCCAGCTATTGGGTCATGGTCTTAAGCTTACCTTCACGCATTTTTGTGAGATGTTGGAGTGCCACTACTACAGGGCAATTAGTTACCAGCCTATTTTTCATAGTGATGAGTTTTGGTTTGAGATATCGGATGAGGAACACCATGAAGCTAAGCAAGCCAGAGCATCCGCTATCCACAACCCTATTTTCTGGTACATGCACTGCCTTCTTAGTACCAGATTGTTTGCTTAAAAAGAAACCCAAGGGGTTGTTGGAAAGCAAGATCTTTTCTTTTTGTGGGGAATGATGTATGATTATCAGATTATTGCTGCTTACTATATTCTTACTCATTTCCTATACATTAAGAAAATGAAGAAGAGGGACGCTGGAGACATAATGTGTGGTGGTTTGATTACTTTAATAGCACATAAGCTAGATGTTAATTTGACAGGTCTTAAGGCTGCACCAGGTAGAAACCTGGTAGACATTCAATACCTTCTTTCTGCAGGGTTGATCTCAAGAGTTGCCAATAGTGATACCAAATTTTGACAATTCTTCGGTGATGATCAGTACACTGAAATTCTAGATCCTGAGCGCATCACATTAGAGAACAAAGACAACTGGAAGGTCATATTGAACACTAAGGAAGAGGTAGATGTAGCTAGAGCTACTGATGATACTGAGGCACCCCCTTCTGCTCCACCACATCCCTCCACCAGCACACAGACAGAGTACTCCTGGGTGAAACCTAATGTCAGGCATCTATACGACTATGTGCAATAGTGTTTTGATCACATTGACGGCTGTTTGGATCAGCTGGTTACGCAGTATAATGCAATGCACAACATGGTCCACTGCATGGATTCGTGGCACATTTCACAGGGCCACTACTCCATCCCACATCCGTACCAGCCATCACTACCTCAGTATCCTGAGTCCATCCCACAAACCACGCCAATGGACGTTCCTGATGATGCGTTTGTTAGCCAGTTCTTTCCTCCAGACCATGGGGGCGCTAGCCCCTCTTTTTGATTTCATCCATGACAGGTACTCAGTTGTTTCCTCCACAAGTTTGATTGATGCAGTGAGGACACTATAGATTTCAAGCTTAGGGGGGATGTAACTGGCCCATAATGTAGTTTTTGCTTTCATTTGATTTTTTTAGTCATGTCAGTCTTTTATTTCATCTTGTTTCATGTTCTATATTTTTTTCATGGCAAGTTTAATATGAAATGAGGCTATTGTTATGAAGTGAACTCTTTTACCTTGTACACTTGAACCATCTCATCCCTCGTACTTCATTTATCCATATGAAAGAATTAATAAAGAGCATGCATGAATCAAATGAAAAATAAAATTCCCCATGTACATGATCTTGGTTTATAATTGTATCTTGGAACTTTCAATTTTCACATCTTTGATTGCTAAATACATGTAACGGTCTAAAATTTCAACGAATAAATCAACTCTACAATACTACTTAGAATAAAAGATACTCTTGCCAAACCTTTAGTGCATATACAATCGATTTTTCAGTGAAAAATTTGCAAAATAATGAATGGAATCTTGTTAACTTAACTTTCTAGTTGATTGTCTTGTGTTGTGCAAAAGTTTCTTTTATCCTTTTCTCCCTTTACCCAATAAAAGATGGCTTACATACCACATATCATGCTAGCCTAGTGTGAGCTCAAACCGGAAATGATGGTTAGGTGGTATGAAATCAAAAGAGGGTAAAAATAACACCCCAACCGGTACTCCACGTGCGCATAAGCCTAAATTAGCAGCCGAGTGCCGGAATCCCAAAAATCCATTGTCATATATTTTTGATAAGGGAGCACAACTGATATTTTTAAGGTTAGCTAAAATTTCATCATTTGTATCCATAATAGCTGAAAATTTTTGTGTTGTACATCCACTAGTTGTTTGGCTTGATTATCCAAATTCTATTTAGTGTTGTCTAGTTGATTGATTTGCTTAGTTTGTGACCACCCATGTTGAACTAAAGCCTTTCTCTCTTGGATGTTTAGATTGAGGTGATGGCTATGAATATAAACCTAACGTACATGGTTGGTTGAGTTTATTGCACATCTTCATTTCATTTAATCCATGCATGAGCTTGAATATTCCTTCATTTGTGTGGTTGTGCTCTTTTTGCTTGAGGACAAGCAATTTTTCAAGCTTAGAGGGATTCATTGTGTGCTTTACACATCAACTTCTTATATGATTTCACACACAAATTTAGTTCATTTTGTTTTCATTTAGCCTCTATTCATATTATTCTTGCCACTTTTTTGTTATTTTGCTTATCGCCTGATGTGTATTGTAGATATATTTATAAAGGATAAAATTGGAGATAACCCAACTCAACTCTGAAATCATTGGGGCTTCTCCACACTTTGTAGACATAAAGAGTTTCATTTCTGCTGAAATAGTAACGCACACAGTGTGTGTGAATTAAGACATGGCGTGCACGTTTCCAGTTGGCCATACACTCCAGACGAAGAGGAAAAGTACACCGTGTGTCCGCCAAAGACACGATGTGTACCTGGGAATTCAGAGGCGATTTTTGTATTTCTGGTAAAGTAAATGGCGTGTTTTAATTCAGACATGCCGTGTGTTTTACACTTGAAGAAATTATCGAAGACCAGAACACGACGTGTCCCAAGATAGACACGTCATGTCTATGTCAGTTTCAGCAAATTTGAAATGCGACGTCTCTCATTTTTAAAGGCAAAACCAACCTATGGAGCAGTTATCACTGGTCATAATTCGAAAGTCTTTCATTCAAGAGTAGGTCTAGAGCAAAGGAGGGTGATTTTAGGTGGAAGAAGTTGGTTTCTAACCTAAGAATCTCCATTATTATTCTCTTCTTCTCCATTTTCTTCTCCGAAGGTGCAACAGAGCTTCTTCTCTCCACCAAGCTTCTCGAGAAGGAAGTTTGTCCAGTTTGGAGTAGCTGTAGGAGTGTAATTTCATCCCCAAGCCAGAATTATACTCTTCTTGGGGTACACCTTTAGTTCTCTTAGCTTTTCCTTCTCTAAACCCTTATTGTTGTTCACCAATGGATGTCTAGGGATAAATGGTGACTTTTATAGATCACAACTCAATAACATCATATATGATTCATTCAAGGTGTTTACTTATGTAAACAACCAATGGTCCTACCTTTTAAACATCTAATGGTTCTGGGTGACATTGTGGTATGGTGATATGGATTGAATGATGATGGAACAAATGGAGGGTTACCCTTAATAAGGTAGGCTTACCTATTCACTCATATCAATAGAAGGGATGATAACCATATTGTGTTGATATGTAACCTTAATGAGGTATATCTTGTTATACCTAGCTTTAATATAATTAAATGATGGTAATTGGGTATGAATAGTCCTATAATGACTAATACAATCAGTGAGTACTCAGTTACTGTTGTTGAAACCCTAGTATGCTATAACCCGATGGTTACACCTTAATTTATGTGTGGATTCATACTTGAGAATGGTATGGAATGTGATGGTGATGCTTCACCTTATGCATCCATGATCCAATGGGGATGCCGTGAGTTAGGGTTTGAGTATGAGTGCTGATTAGTAATAGTAATATAATTTATTTTGTGAACCTAAATCTAATGCAAATAGATAAAGATGAGTATCCATGTTTAACCTTCTTATATGATAGCATGATGGTGAAATAACCTCCTTAATATGATCATAACCTTAATGTGTTAATTGGTAGTTATCATATCCACATGGTTGATACTTTCTTATACTAAACCTATGCATTATGAATATGATGAGGGTTTATTAAATCTAAATTCCTTACATGTTGATGTGATAAAGGAATGTTCTTAGTGTTAACATAACCCTGCTATGATTGTTTATGAATATCTCCCAGTTTATTAATGCAATATTGTGCTGATACAATATATTATATGTAGGTGATGTTGTTGAGCCTTGCTATAAGGCATGAAAACATAATGATGATCTTGTAGGGAATAGTATGATGGTCTTAATGACCTTTGGGCATGGTTGAGCCCTGAATGAGGTGTAATCCTCTTGTGTTGATAAGGGTTGATACCCTGTGATATTGTAAAAAGGATTTATATCTTGTGATAGTATGATGACTAGTGTAGTCTCATGAATGGAAAGTGAATAGTACCATGTGAGGATGAGATGAGAAATTGTGTTTCATATGTTTTATAACTTTTGAAGTTGTGATAATAATATGCTTACTAGATGTGAATTAGGGTTTGTATGTCCATTTGTTTGATGTAGCCTTAATTCACCCAATTGGCATAACTAATCATGTGGAACTCTTAACATGTAGTGCCATGTGCCATAGATCCATCTAAGTATCAGAACTTGCCATATGGTGAAATGAGTATTCCCAAGGGAAACTCGAAGCACATACTGATGAGTATGCAGGGTGTTTGTCATCCTGAATTCAAGTGTTTAGGGAGGATGACTGTAGTCATACCTAGCCCTCTGTTTGAGAATGGTTGTGGTCATGTCTCGGTGATTATATATGTGATGATATTGGAGGACAACTGTGGTTGTACCTCAGATGGTAGGGTATGCATACCCACCTCTTTTCACTAGTATCGTGACCTGTACCAAGGACGAACTAGGCTGTAGTAGCTTGACCTTATGTGTCACTGTGGCGGACCCGTACTGACCGGGGGCGGAGAAGATCTTAGGAGTTCGGCTCTTCCTAGATCTTGTATGGCATTGATTTCAACTTAGTAGTGGTCAGTTGGATTTTGAGTGGTATCCTCAAATTCCTCAGGGCATAATAAAAGATGTAAGACATCCGTGTAGCATATCTATTTAGGGTTATACACAACACTTCATATTGGATGATAACCCTTGTTTGCTTTCTTTTCATTGAGATCATATATAGTACAATAAGAGATAATAGATATGCTTATGTTGTAGTTATGCTCATGCTATAAACATGCTTATGTTGTCAAATATACTAACACTGATGGTTAAGATGCTGCTGCTAGCTATGTTTAATATTGCTAGCCATGCCTATGTAATTAGAAATGCTTAAACTACTAATAATTCTTATGTAGTTAATTGTGCTATGATGTTAGTTCTATGTATGATATATATCTATTCCCTTTGTTTGAGATGCCAATATTGATAGCCATGATATGTTACTAGACATATTCATGATGTCTGGGTTACTTATGCTACTAGATTGCTTGTGTTGTTAACAAGGAATATGATGATAGTCAGATTAATGATAATGATTGCTATTAGATGCAATTTGATGATATTTGAATAGATATTTATCCAAAGAAATGGATTTATTTGTTATCTATATATGCATTGATGATCATACTTGTTGTTAAGATTAATTGCTTACTCTGTTTAGCATACTTGAACTGTTCAATTGATTATTAAATAGTCCAACTACTTAGTTATCTACTATTTAAAATGTTGAAATCAATAAGCGTTGTTGGAGGTTATATCTCTTGCTGGGACATGGGTCTCACCCTTATGGTTCGCCATATTTTTTTAGGCAATTGGAAGTGACAAAAACAAACATGTGGCATAGGATCTATATTAATGAATCTTTAAGAAAGTTGATTAGATGTCTAGTGTGTCCTAGAGTCATCCCTGTACTCTCAGGTTCGGGCAGGAAAAGTTTGTATATTGTGTTTCAAACGAATCGAAATTTTGTTAGCATGTTAATGTTTGTTGTGTGGCATATACAAATATTGTTCTCTTGTGTATATGTATTGTGGCTAAGGTGATAGAACAATTTGTATCAAATTCTTAGCATAGTATGGATATAAGAAAGATGTTGGGCTCTTATGCAAATGTTTCTGAGCTGGTGCTGACGTTGAAATTGGTTTTAATTTATCCATATTTTTGGGTATGTGATTAATTAGTGATCGATTGTGCTTTATGTTTTGAGTAATCTCGTTTAATGTAACATGTTCTCACAAGTTGGTATCAGAGCTTTAGGTTCACTGTGTCTACAGGGACACTAGGACTTAGGACTAGGATGATGTCAAAATTAGGAATATGACATAAAAACATGGTGCATACTACCTAATCTCAGTACTTGGATGACCTGGCCAGGTATTCAATTATTGAAGAAAAGGTAAGTATGGAACTCTTAGATTGTTATCTTTCTGATTACTCTGATCAAGTAGTCATTTTGAGACAATCTAAAGAGCATAACGAATAAGAAATCATGGTGTGAATATCTCAATCCTACCTTAAAGAAGATGAGAATTGCATCATTATCTACCAAAACTTGAATGTTTGGTAACTATAAGAGAAAGATACAACACCGTGAAATCTAAATCTGAATACAAATAAGGAAAACATGAGTTCTTGAAGATGTGACTCAAGAAGATAATAAAGTAAAAGACAAATAAGTCTATGCTTACAAAGTGAATTAAGGTATGAAATCCACATAAGATAGAGAGAACTCCTATAACAAGTACAAAATGAGAAGATGAATGGGAACAATGACAAAGGAATAAGGTGGAACCTGAGTTAATCTCAGACCAACCTATGTGTTTAATAAAGTGTTAATGTAAAATAAGCATGGCATTTGAAAGAAACTAAGGCAGATGATCCATGTTTAATGAAGAAAATGTGGAATATGATGATTTACCTGTTGATAAGTGGTTGAAAAACATAATAAAATAAGAGAACATACCCAAGTGTGATAAATAGTCATCAAGGAAGGAGTAATGAGATATGTTAATCATGGTGATTCATATGCTAATGGCAAGGAACCCAAAATGAAAAGGGTAAAATGATACATAAGAAGACGTAACTTGCATAATGAAAATAGAATTGGTTACCTTTTTACTAGTGACCCTTGAACAATGTTGTGATGATGTGGGAAGTGTGTTTCCCTTTGTGTCTTTCCTTTTTAGGGCACAACTTTCAAGTGGATCATTTCCACTTTGTATGCGTGAATTCATTGTAAACATGAGGGTGGATAGCTTATTATAGCATAAGGTTGTTTGGACTATAGTTCCAAGATCATAAAGTTTGTGATGATTTTTGCTTTTGAGCCTTCCAATAATTAGGAAGACTCCTCTTATATGTTTTGAAATTTATTATGTTGGTAAAAGTAGATGAGATAATGATGTGAGTTCCTTATAGCACATGACGTGGATAACAAGGTAATGAATCCTAGTATCCAAGGTGTATCAACAATATGAGAAATATGTGAAGGTTGGAGATGTTTATTAAATGAACATTCCAAGTGAGTTGATGATGACCCTCTAAATGTTATTTGTAAGGAAAAACAAAAGTGATTCTATAATGTTGTGTATGGTTCGTGATAGCTGGGAAACACCACTATCAAGGATAAATGGTTTGTTGGTCAATAAATATGTGATACTGTGTTCATTTAAGATAAACCTATGATCAAATATCAATGCATAAGAGTTAGATTGGATGACATAATTCACATGCACATGATGAGTTTAGAGTTATGTCCTTTAGACTAACCAATATACAAATAGAATTTATGAATAGGAGGAACAGAGTGTTCCGGTCATGTCATACAAGTTATATCGAGCTTTGAATGATGACATGTCAAAGTATTGCAAATATGATCAATATTTCTTCAAAAACCTTAGGGTTTCCAAAGCAGCAATAGCTATGAGAAAAGTTGAACAAGAGTGAGATGGGGTTACTTAAATGTCTTTATGCGATCATGATATGTCTTCTAAGTAGATTGTGTAAATCCTAGTAAGATGAAGATAGTGTTGTTATTTCACCCCTAACAAGGTTGAATAGGAATGATGTTTCCTTGTATGGAATGACAGGTGCCGGTGTCAACATTTCTTTTGATGGTGAAAAAGAACTGACAAGTGTTCCAATGTCAGTGTATCTAGAAAAAAAGGATGGATACATCACCTTTTTTTATGCTTCAAGGAATGGTATGGGATACATGCCATGATTGGTAAATAGCTAGCAAGTATGACTTTTGAGTAATGTGTTGATACAATAGATATCATTTTTGGATGATAGCTAGAATTTAAAGTTGAACATTACTACTAGAGTTGTACAGATGACACAATAAGTTTCTATGTTCTATATTTGCAAATGTCTTCTTATGTGGGGGTTTTTGTACTGACCCAAGATGAGATATGTATGAATGATGTGACATCACCATGATACACAAGTAACCATTTGAATGTAATAGGATGAGGTTCAAATGAAGTACCCATCTTTGTTTACCTTGGATTTCGGGGGTGAAATCCCTGTTAGGGGTTTATAGTTGTAAGGCCCCTAAACTTGCTTAATGAGTTGAATAAGCTTAATTATCATAACCCTAATCTAACCTTGTTATATACTTTGAAATCATAATACAAGCTTAAGTTTCAAATTTGGTCCAATTTGGACACTGTTTGAGCAAGTTATGCAATTTTATGCACATTTTGGACTTTTCTACAATTTACCCAATTGAGAGGTTTTCTTTGAAATTTATCACTTGCATTATGTTCCTTGGATATTATATCATCATTCTTGAGCTTTTTGATCCATGGGGCACCTATTTAAACCTTGATTTGGAGGTGTTTTCTCCAAGGGTATTTTAGGGTTTACCCCTTCATGGATGAGCTACCTTTAGTAGCTATCAACTAATGAATGACTTGTTTTGCTTAGAAATTCAAGAAATGAGGGATAATCATGTCTATATGGATGGTGGGGGAGCTTCTTGTGTGTGTGCTTGTATATTCTTAATAGCTTAAGGCCATTGACACTTGGCAAGATACTAGAACTTCAACCTTTTCTTTTTCTTTATCTTAAAGCTTCATATACTTATCCCTAAGTACCAAAACGAGCCATTTTCTCTCCACCACTTCCCTCCTTCTACAAACCTCATCCTCCCTCTATGTTTCTGCAAATTTCCTATCCAAGGAAGAAGAAAGAGGGGAGCTTCTTGGAAAAAAAATCTAGGGTTGCAATTGACTTCCTTTTTGGGTTTAAAAAACATCATTCTAGCGATCTTGACCTAAAAGAGTAAGAATCCCCTTATTTCCTCCATTTATTTCCTTTTCATCCTTCCTCCTACCTTTCTCCAGGTCGGAACCTTACTGTTCCATGGTAGAAATTGCTCTAAATCTCTAAAACCCTACCTTTCTTGCTCCTTATGCTTAGGGTTTGCTCATTTGATGAAGAGAGGTGCTAGATGGATGAGTTCACAGCTTATGCTTGAATTTTCTACCCTAACTGCCCGTGTTTTCTTATTTTTGGGATTTTATCTTCTCATTATAGGCAAGTTTTATAACTTGCTCCACGTTTATTGCTTACCATAAGCTTTCTAGATCATGTTCTTGCTTGAAAATGATGATCAATGCACTAAAAAGCTATGCTTGACTTAGATTTTGGTTTTTATAATATTCCCTGTTCTGATTTCAGTTCTATATGAACCTGTGATCATGTTTATATTATTCCTAAGGTATAATATGACTTGGATCAGGTTGGTTTGACAACCTATGGTGCTAAGCACCTATCAACCAATGGTCAATTTTAGGATTTTAAACTAATTTCTTCTATAAACCCATGACCGATGATGATACCATTGCAACATCCCTATGGTGTTGTGTTACTGACAATTGATGGTGGTAACCAAGGGTGTAAACTGAAGTTCACCCCTTAGGTCATGTTTTGTCCTAATTATAAGCCTAGTGATTAACAACTAAGTACCCTAATGATGTTATCAATCAATGGTGATATTAGTTTGATATTTGATGCTGATTAATGAATATAGTGTTGATATAACAACCTATTTTGACTTAATAGTCACTAATGATGGTGGATCAGGTCTCCAAAACCTATTGTGAGTTAATCATATAGTTTTAGCATCAATTAAGCCTTCGACCAATGGTTTCTTGGGTCACTTGATGTAATGGTCATACCTATAATGTAATTGATAGTTTTAACATATGAACTTGACCCAATGGTCAAGATCTAATGTTTATTCCTCCAATAAAGTGGAATAGTGGCTAATGTAATATGTTGGTACTAATAATTTGGTTTAGATGGTTTCCTTTATATGATCAACTTAAGGAGCTTACTTGTTGATAATGGATGGCTTGTTTTAAATGAACAGTCGATTGTGGATTTTACCCTACTCTAAACAAAACCCTTATTGTTGTTAACCAAAGGATGTCTAGGGTTAAATGATGACTTTTATAAATCACAACTCAATAAAATCATATATGATTCATTCAAGGTGTAAATAACCAATGGTCTTACCTTTTAAACATCCAATGGTTCTGGGTGACATTGTAGTATGGTGATATGGGTTGAATGATGATGGAACAGATGGAGGGTTACCCTTAATAAGGTAGTATTTATTCACTCATATGAATAGAAGGGATGATAACCATATTGTGTTGATATGTAACCCTAATGAGGTATAGCTTGTTATACCTAGCTTTAATATAATTAAATGACGGCAATTGGGTATGAATAGTCCTTGAATGACTAATACAATCTTGGAGTACTCGGTTACTATTGTTGAAACCCTAGTATGCTACAACTCGATGGTTACACCTTGATTTATGTGTGAGTTCATACTTGATAATGGTATGGAATGTGAAGGTGATTCTTCACCTTATGCATACATGATCCAATGGGGATGCCGTGAGTTAGGGTTTGAGTATGAGTGCTGATTAGTAACATTAATATAATTTATCTTGTAAACCTAACTCTAATGTAAATAGATAAAGATGAGTATCCATGTTTAACCTTCTTATATGATGGCATGATGGTGAAATAACCTCCTTAATATGATCATAACCTTAATGCGTTAATTGGTGGTTATCATAGCCACATGGTTGATACTTTCTTATACTAAACCTGTGCATTATGAATATGATGAGGGTTAACCATATCTAAATTCCTGGCATGTTGATGTGATAAAGGAATGTTCTTAATGTTAACATAACCCTATTATGATTGTTTATGAATATCTCCCAGCTTATTAATGCAATATTGTGTTGATACGGTCTATTATATGTAAGTGATGTTATTGAGCCTTGCTATAAGGCATGGAAATATGATGATGATCTTGTAGGGAATAGTATGATGGTCTTAATGACCTTTGGGCATGGTTGAGCCATGAATGAGGTGTAATCCTCTTGTCTTGATAAAGGTTGATACCCTGTGATATTATGAAAAGGATTTATATCTTGTGATAGTATGATGACTAGTGTAGTCTCATGAATGGCAAGTGAATAGTACAATGTGATGATGAGATGAGAAATTGTGTTTCACATGTTTTGTAACTTTTGAAGTTGTGATACTTATATGCTTGCTAGATGTGAATTAGGGTTTGTATGTCCATTTGTTTGATTTAGCATTAATTCACCCAACCGACATAACTAATCAAGTGGAGCTCTAATCATGTAGTGCCCTGTACCATAGATCCATCTGAGTGTCAGAACTTGCCAGATGGTGAAACGAGTATTCCTAAGGGAAACTCAGAGCGCATACTGATGCGTATGCGGGGTGCTTGTCATCCTGAATTCAAGTGTTTAGGAAGGATGACTACAGTCATACCTAGCCCTCAGTTTAAGAATGGTTGCGTTCGTGTCTCGGTGATTATATATGTGATGATATTGGAGGACAACTGCGGTTGTACCTCAGATGGTAGGGTATGCGTACCCACCTTCTTTCACTAGTGTCATGACCTATACCAAGGATGGACTAGGCTGTAGCAGCTTGACCTTATGTGTCGTTGTGGTGGACCCGTACTGACCGGGGGCGGAGAAGATCTTAGGAGTTTGGATCTTCCTAGATCTTGTATGGCACTGATTTCGACTTAGTAGTGGTCAGTTGGATTTTGAGTGGTATCCTCAAATTCCTCAGGGCATAATAAAAGATGTAAGACAACCGTGTAGCATATCTGTTTAGGGTTATACACAACGCTTCATTTTGGATGAAAACCCTTGTTTGCTCTCTTTTCACTGAGATCATGTATAGTACAATAAGAGATAATATATATGCTTATGTTGTAGTTATGCTCATGTTGTAAACATTCTTATGTTGTTAAATATACTGACACTGATGGTTAAGATGTTGCTGCTAGCTATGTTTAATATTGCTAGCCATGCCTATATAATTAGAAATGCTTAAACTGCTAATCATGCTTATGCAGTTAATTGTGCTATGATGTTAGTTCTACATATGATATATATCTGTTCTCTTTATTTGAGATGTCAATATTGATAGACATGTTATGTTACTAGACATATTCATGTTGTCAGGGTTGCTTATGCTACTAGATTGCTTGTGTTGTTAGCAAGGAATATGATGATAGGCAGATTAATGATAATGATTGTTATTAGATGCAGTTTGATGATATTTGAGTAGATATTTATCCAAAGAAATGGATTTATTTGTTATCTATATATGCATTGATGATCATACGTGTTGCTAAGATTAATTGCTTACTCTGTTTAGCATACTTGAACTGTTCAATTGATTATTAAATACTCCAACTTCTTAGTTATCTACTATTTAAAATGTTGTAATCAATAAGTGTTGTTGGAGGTTATATCTCTTGCTGGGACATGGGTCTCACCTTGTGATTCACCAAAAATTTTTAGGTAATCAGAGGTGACAAAAACAAACATGTGGCAGAAAAGAGGAGCTATATTAATGAATCTTTAAGAAAGTTGATTAGATGTCTAGTGTGTCCTAGAGTCATCCATGTACTCTCAGGCATGGGCAGGAAAAGTTTGTATGTGGTGTTTCAAACGAATCGAAATTTTGTTAGCATGTTAATGTTTGTTGTGTGGTATATACAAATATTGTTCTCCTGTGTATATATGTTGTGGATAAGGCGATAGAACAATTTGTATCAAATTCTTGGCATTGTATGGATATAAAAAATATTTTGGGCTCTTATGCAAATGTTTCTGAGCCGGTGATAACGTTGAAATTGGTTTTAATTTACCCATATTTTTAGGTATGTGATTAATTAGTGATCGATTGTGCTTAATGTTTTGAGTAATCTCGTTTCGTGTAATGTGTTCTCATAAGTTGGTATCAGAGCTTTAGGTTCACTGAGTCTACATGGACACTAGGAATTAGGACTAGGATGATGTCAAAATTAGGAATATGACATAAAAATATGGTGCATACAGCCTAATCTCAGTACTTGGATGCCCTGGCTAGGTATTCAATTATTGAAGAAAAGTTATGGAACTCTTAGATTGTTATCTTTCTGATTAATCTGATCAAGTAGTCATTTTGAGACAATGTAAAGGGCATAACGAATAAGAAATCATGGTGTGAATATCTCAATCCTACCTTAAAGAAGATGAAAATTGCATCATTATCTATCAAAACTTGAATGTTTGGTAACTACAAGAGAAAGATACAACACCATGAAATCTAAATCTGAATACAAATAAGGAAAATAGGAGTTCTTGAAGATGTGATTCAAGAAGATAATAAAGTAAAAGACATATAATTCTATGCTTATAAAGTGAATTAAGGTATGAAATCCACATAAGATAGAGAGAACTCCTATAACAAGTACAAAATGAGAAGATGAATGGGAACTATGACAAAGGAATAAGGTGGAACCTGAGTTAATCTCAGACCAACCTATGTGTCTAAGAAAGTGTTAATGTAAAATAATCATGGCATTTGAAAGAAACTAAGGCAGATGATCCATGTTTAATGAATAAAATGTGGAATATGATGATTTACATGTTGATAAGAGGTTGAAAAACATAATAAAATAAGAGAACATACCCAAGTGTGATAAATAATCATCAAGGAAGAAGTAATGAGATATGTTAATCATGGTGATTCCTATGCTAATGGCAAGGAACCCAAAATGAAAAGGGTAAAATGATACATAAGAAGATGTAACTTGCATAATGAAAATAGAATTGGTTACCTTTTTACTAGTGACCCTTGAACAATGTTGTGATGATGTGGGAAGTGTGTTTCTCTTTGTGTCTTTCCTTTCTAGGGCACAACTTTCAAGTGGATCATTTCCACTTTGTATGTGTGGATTTGTTGTAAACATGAGGGTGGATAGCTTATTATAGCATAAGGTTGTTTCGACTATGGTTCCAAGACCATAAAGTTTGTGATGATTTTGCTTTTGAGCCTTCCAATAATTAGGAAGACTCCTCTTATATGTTTTGAAATTTATTATGTTGGTAAAAGTAGATGAGATAAGGATGTGAGTTCCTTATAACACATGAGGTGGATACCAAGGTAATGAATCCTAGTATCCAAGATGTATCAACAGTATGAGAAATATGTGAAGGTTGGAGATGTTTATTAAATGAACATTCCAAGTGTTCCTCTCCCTTAGAGAGAGAAAGAGAGTTGATGATGACCCTCTAAATGTTGTTTGGAAGGAAAAACAAAAGTGATTCTATAATGTTGTGTATGGTTTAGTGATAGATGGGCCAGACCACTATCAAGGATAGATGGTTTGTTGGTTAATAAATATGTGATACTGTGTTCCTTTACGATAAGCCTATGATCAAATATCATTGCATAAGAGTTATATTGGATGACATAATTCACATGAACATGATGAGTTTAGAGTTATGTCCTTTATACTAACCAATGTACAAATATAATTTATGAATGGGAGGAACATAGTGTTCCAGTCATGTCATACAAGTTATATCAAGCTTTGAATGATGACATGTCAAAGTATTTCAAATATGATCAATATTTATTCAAAAACCTTAGGATTGCTAAAGAAGCAATAGCTATGAGACAAGTTGAACAAGAGTGATATGGGGTTGATTAAATGTCTTTATGGGATCATGATATGTCTTCTAAGTAGGTTGTTTAAATCCTAGTAAGGTGAAGATAGTGTTGTTGTTTCACCACTAACAAGGTTGACTATGAATGATGTTTCCTTGTATGGAATGACAGGTGCCAGCGTCAACATTTCTTTTGATGCTGAAAAAGAACTGACAAGTGTTCTAGTGTTAGTGTATCTAGAAAAAAAAGAAGGATGGATACATCACCTTTTTTTATGCTTCAAGGAATGGTATGGGACACATGCCATGATTGGTAAAAAGCTAGCAAGTATGAATTTTGAGTAATGTGTTGATACAATAGATATAATTTTTGTATGATAGCTAGAATTTAAAGTTGAGCATTACTACTAGAGTTGTACAGATGACACAATAAGTTTCTATGTTCCACATTTGCAAATGTCTTCTTATGTGGGGGGTTTTTGTGCTGACCCAAGATAAGATATGTATGAATGATGTGACATCACCATGATATGAAATTAACCATGTGAAGGTAATAGGATGAGGTGCACATGAAGTACCCATCTTTGTTTACCTTGGATTTCAGGGGCGAAATCCATGTTAGGGGTTTATAGTTGTAAGGCCCCTGAATTTGCTTAATGAGTTGAATAAGTTTAATTATCATAATTGAATTATCATAACCCTAATATAATATTGTGATATGATTTGAAATCATAATACAAGATTAAGTTTCACATTTGGTCCAATTTGGACACTGTTTGAGTAAGTTATGCAATTTTATGCACATTTTGGACCTTTCTACAATTTGCCCAATTGAGAGGTTTTCTTTGCAATTTATCACTTTCATTATGTTCCTTGTATATTATCTCATAATTCTTGAGGTTGTTCCATGTGTCACCTATTTAAACCTTGGTTTGGAGGTGTTTTCTCCAAGGGTATTTTAGGGTTTACCCCTTCATGGATGAGCTACCTTTAGTAGCTATCAACCAATGAATTACTTGTTTTGCTTGGAAATTCAAGAAAAGAGGGATAAGCATGTCTCTATGAATGATGGGGGAGCTTCTTGTGTGTGTTCTTGTATATTGTTAATAGTTTAAGGCCACAGACACTTGGAATGATACTAGAACTATAACTTTTTCTTTTTCTTTATCTTAAAGCTTCATATAATTATCCCTAAGCACCAAAGCGAGCCATTTTCTCTCCACCACTTCCCTCCTTATACAAACCTCGTCCTCCCTCTGTGCTTCTACGAATTCCCTGTCTAAGGAAGAAGAAAGAGGGGAGCTTCTTGGAAAAAGAATCTAGGGTTGCAATTGACTTCCTTTTTGGGTTTAAAAAGCTTCCTTCTAGTGATCTTGACCTAAAAGAGTAAGAATCCCCCTTCTTTCCTCCGTTTATTTCTTTGTTATCCTTCCTCCTACCTTTATCTAGGTTGGAACCTTGCTGTTCCATGGTATAAATTTCTCTAAAGCTCTAAATGTATGAATCAATTTCAAATATATGCAAAAGTGTTTCATTTACTTTAACTGCAATGATAATCATGTTTGTGACACCCCAGCTGGAAAAAAATACTTCCGCTCATGTGATATAAAAATTAGGGTGTTACAGATGATGTATTGTTCTCCTTGTTACAAGTCTCTAATCGTGCAGGTGACATCAGTTGATAAGCATAGACATGTATGAGCTATGTTTCTTATGATACGTTTGAATGGGCCTTGTGAGGCATAAGTGTTGTTGACATCCTTGAAAGAGGTAGTAAATAGTCTTATAACCTAATGGTGGCTTATTGCCTTGCATGTGATGATAAATTTCTCAGCGATGAGAGGAGGGGTTGTTACCCCAGGATATGTGATCCTTGTGATGATAAAAATGGTGAATGACAATCATCAAGTAATAAGGTGATGAGATCACACCTTATGTGCCCTTATTTATGTAGAACTCATTTAGTGGTTGTGCGTTGTAACTTGATTGATGCTAAAATATGCTTAAATGATCTAACTAATCTAGTGGAACCTAATTTTGTAGCTTGCCCAATGTCATAGATCCATTTAGTGTCAACATTTGCTGAATGGTGAAACGAGTTTAACTTAAAGTGCATATTTTTTAATATGTGGGGTACAAGTCGAGTAATTCCCTATATCCTTAACTATAGGATGTGTGATGTGAACATGCGTGAGTCGATCTCATTGAGGTATGGATGGCCATGTGTGAGCCTATTCTTCTAGCACCGTACCTATACCAAGGTGGGCTAGTTATGATTATATATGTGTGGATGGCCATGCGTGAACCAATCCCTAAATTTGACTATATGTCATTGTTGTAGTTGACTAATATGTCTTTGTGGTGTTTTCTCTTGTACTGACTAAGAGGTGTGAGGGATTCTGGCTCTTCCATTGACCCTGTGTGGCACTGATTTTGACTTAGCAGTGTCGGTTGGATTTGGGTGGTACGACTCAAATACTCAGGGTATAATAAAATACGTAATCAGCCATATAATACATCTATATAGGATCAAATATGGAAACATTAGATGAGGCCTTGATTAATCTTTATACAATATTGTTGATAGAAAATATGCATGTTCTTCATATTCCTCTTAAATGGTTAAGATGTTTCACAATTCAACAGTAATTTCTCATCCTGTTAATAATGATTACCTACTTCTTATAGTTGTAATTTTACTGTTGCTTTATCTATCTTATCTGTGATAATAATAGAGATGGTGGAGATTTATATCTCTTGTTGATATTTGGAATCTCACCCCTGGGTTTCCCACATCCTTTTTAGGTGGATGTGCACGAAGAGGTAGAGACCATGCAGTAGAGGTTGAGCAGTAGTAAGAAGAGTAGTACCTGACAAGGTTGGAAGTGTTGTTGGATGTCTTTTGTTGATAGAGTCCTAGAGTCATCATTGTACACTCGGTCCCCTAGGTATGTTCTATAGATGTTTTGTGGACGTGCTTTTGATATGTGGTTGGCTTGTGTGCCCTGTTTAATATGGTTGTAATGGATGTATATTTAGATATGTTTCAGAACAGGTTCTCTGGTAACAGATTGATGGCACATGTGGTAAGTGCTTTGAGACATGGAAGCACCTGTATGTAGAAGTTCTTGTTATTTGTCAGTTTTATGAAAATGATTTTAATTTTTAGTTTTTTTTCAATAATTTGTTTGATCAATCTTCTTCCGTAGTTTGTTTTGAGTAATCTTGCTTTTGTGTGGCACGGGGTGTCACAATTCGCTCTAGGTCTGCCTTTTAGTGTTGCAAATACTAGATATTTGGACCTTGATAGAAGAAGAAGTTGCATTAGAACCACTTACACTAGCATCGACAACATCTAATTCCAACAGCTCCTTTTGCAAAGCAATGAGTTTTTCATGAGAAAGATCTATAACATTTTCCCTACATGCTATGTTCACAACTGAATTGCAAGTAGATACCAACTAAAGTGTATTCCTAGTGGATATATGCATAACATATGCTTTTCCTAAAATCAAAGGGTGATCTCTATATCCTTTACTGCACCTCATTAATATATATGCCTCAGGAAGAGTGCAAAAATCATGACTCTTTAGATAAGCAAGAATGTGCCTACATAGAATTCCTTTGAATTCTAACATGAAACAATTACAAGATAGCATATTAGTAGATGAATCTTTATGCAAAACACAAGGACAGCTAGAACCACCAACACAATAGACCTCAAACACACCTTCGTCAGACCTTCACATTATACATCATACTTTGATGAACTTCATATTGAAAGATCTTAGAAATAGACTTGGTGTATATACCTCTCATTTTCTCATCCAAAGACCATAATGAAGCCAAAGGCATATTTTTGTACTCATCATCAAAATCTTTGAAATTTTCTATCTCCCGCACATGAGAATAAGTAGTCTCCAATCTACAAACAAGTTCAAAGAGAGTTTTTCTATTATTGACGTCGCTTCTAATGAATGCATTAAGGCTCTCACTTCTTTGGGTTGTCCTCATGTCAGCAAAAAAATAATCCTACATAAAACATGGCACCCACTGCCACCGCATAGCATACACTTCACAAAACCAACTAATGGACAATAAGTTGTTCTCTTCAACTATAGAATTTCATATCTCTTCAAAATTTTCATCTGTATTCCAAACACAATCATTCAAAGCATTAATGATATAATCCTTGATATGTACTCTACCAAGTTTAGAGGGGAGTTTCTGTAGAATGTGTCAGCTGCAAAAATGATGCTTACATGATAGAAAAGCAGTAATAATCACAACATTTATTGTTGGCTCTTGATCAGTTATGATGGAGACTGGTTCTTTGCCAAAACACAATAAATATTGATTGAAATACCATATAAATGACTCATACTTCTCATCTGACAACAAGGTGGAAGCAAATAATACTATTTTGCGATGAATATCAACCCCACCAAACATTCCAAAATTATTGAATACTTATTGCTACGATAAGTGGTATCAAATATATTGGCATCACCAAAGAGCGCACAGTCATCAACAGAAACCAGATTAGACCAAAACAAATTTGTCAAGAAACCATCAGAGAATCTTTTTAATATGTATAAAAGAATTTATAATCCAAGACTTTGAAGCTTACAAACCGATCTAACACCATATCCACATCATATTTAGATGACTCTTTTCTCTTACTACTGAGGTGTCCATGAGTTGGTTTACTTGTAAATGTTAACTTTTCATAACCACCAAACTCGATTGCTATTAATGCAAGTTGTTTGGAGACAGGTATGTTTGCTTGACTCATAGAAGAAAGTATCTCTTTTTGAGTTTGGTCAAGAGATGAATTACACTTTAAGTAGCTCAAGTGAGCATCATCGATAAGATCATGATTGTGTTCATCAACAAAAGCAGTAACAACCCATTTAGATGAGGACTTGCCTAGTGTAAATCTCATCATGGCCTTACACTCACACCTTTTCACAGAATGCTTATTCTTCTTGGATAACTTCTCATGTAAATCACCAACTTCATCACAAATAGGGCTCAAAATACCTTTGGATCTCTTAGAACAACTAATATGACCTTGCTTATCACAAACCAAATCTTTAGCAACCAAAATCTTGGTACTTTGTTCATAACAATTGTCATCTTTCCTAACATTAAACTCAATCATACCACCATATCTAGAATAAAAGGATATACCATCATCTAAACTTACAAATTCAAGTCCAATTCTAGGGACATCAGTTGAGGACATAATATCAGCTTCGATAGATGGATAAGACTGAACATTATTTTCATCACAGTAAATCATAACATTATTAGCATCAATACCGGGACTATGATCCGTAATAGAAATAACCTCTAGGAAAACCTACATAAAAACAATGCATAAATGATAGATAAACAGATATATGAAAATCCATTTCAGAGAACATAACAAGGAGTGAGTATTGTTGGAATAAAATTGATAGGAAAGACACCCATTTTAGATACATACTCATCCAACTACATTTTAATAAAAAATCATTTCATACAATAGAAAAATAACGAATTTAGTAACTATATATATGTATCAAAATAGTTAATTCCAAAGACTACATTACAATTACTAGTCATATTCAGTAGTATTTTAGTGAAATGTGCCGCATATGTATAAACTACTAGAAACTACCTATTTGAACATCACTTCCGATATAAAAACATTACAACAAGGACAAGTAACAACAACAACAACAACTAGAAAGTACATATCTAAACTTTAAATTCACAGTAAACAACAAAGTAACTATTTAATAAATAAAGTAATTATGGGTAAACAAAGGTGAATGTGTGTTATATAAAGTAACTACAATGAAAGAAAAATAACTATTAAAACTAATAGTTTGATTTAGATACCTAACTATGAATTTGGTTTCATTAAAGCTCTGGCATAGTGAACATGGCATAAGAGGAAGAAATATAATTATTTTTAGATTAAGGACATAAATAATAGAAAGTCACAAGGAATCTAGATAGACAATGGGGTTGCTTTGTGTGAAAGAAACATTACAGGAGGGGTAACTCATGAGGGAAAAGTTCTGGGAGAGGCATGAGATGCTTCTTACCTGGTTGTCACCTGAGCAACGTCGTCATCCCATAGAACACTTGCTCCTCCTCTTCCCACCACCATCAGAGGATTCTTGACGTAGGATGCGCGTGGAGTTCCAAGGGGAGAAGATCATTGGATGCATTTGGAGTTCAAAAAGGGATAAAATTGTAGTCTTGGGATGCAAGGAATCAGGAATGGAGGTCATCCATTGACGGAATTAGCAAAAGTCAGGCGGAATTAGTGGAAGCTGGCGGCAGGATTATCGAAATCAAATGAAGCAGGAGTCAGGAAATAAAGTTCTCAATAATTACAAAACTATCACCGTGTCTTTAGAAACATGTAGCGATGCTACAGTACCCACACAGGTATTAAATGAACACACACACACAGACATATATAGTCATCGTGTATTAACATAAGATAAGTGGTCTGAGCAAATTATGTTAAGTTAAATATGTTTTAGAATGTTCCTCAACTCCCACAATTTCTACTAAATTTCTTTTTTATGAATTACATGAAGAATTTATAATGTATCTAAATTTTTGGGAAGGCTTTAAACCTCATATTTGACCTAATGATCATCACAAGGCATCTCCATGTGTGGTTGTGCCAACCACAAAACCAATTCTAAGGGTTAATTTCTCTCACCATCAACAACTAAGTGTCTTGAGTTGGTGCACTTGATCATTTATGGAAAAGGTTGAGTTAGTCAAGATGCAAACCATTAAAACACTAAGAGGTAGGCCATATCTTGCTCAACAAATGAGGGGTTGAGCATGTATCATAGTAGTTTCTAACCCGTTATCAAAGAAGCATGTCAAGTTGAGAGATAGGAGAAGTAAATTGTCTGCATATAGTGGTGCACTAATGTAGATATGCCTTATGACCTCCTAAACCTCTCTTCAGTTCCTCGTGAACAATTCAGTGTTGTTACCCTCCATAAATAGGGGTGTATGGGTCCATGCCAACACAGTATGTTAATCTGCTATGAATCCTCAAGCGTATATAAGGGTCCAAAACCTTAACCACCATGAAGAATGTCATCATATGTGCCCGTATAGCTTGATGCATTCTCCTCATGCAAACTAATTGAATTGGCATTTGTTTAACATTGAAGATAGTGGTTGAACCTCAATTATTTTACTTGTTGAAAGTATTAGTTGACCTCAACAATCCAAGGGTCCACAACTAAAGGTCTTACAAGCAAGTTACTACAAAAAACCATTCAAATACCAAGCTTATGATCCTTAGGGTACAATTCCAAACACCACCCATTGTACCTAGCCTAAACAAAGGGGTTCAAATCAAAATCTAACGGCACAAAGAAAAGGAACCCCAATAGTATTATGATTTTTTCTATTACTATTTGTGCTAGGACCTTTTAAAATTTGTAAACATAAAGGTTTAGGTTGTTTAGCTCTAAATTTGCTTTATTAATTGAGGTTCTATCGTATGATTATAGAATTATATAATTACTCTCAATTTCAATTAGTTTATAATTGGGATTCAGCCAACATCTTCAATGCAAACTGTTAGATGTTAGAAAGTATTATTAGTTAATAGGTTATTTGTTATACATGCCTAATTTTCCTGGCCCATTATGGTTAAATTCGCTTCCTTGTACTCGCCTCATCTCCTATACATAGGAGGGAATTTATTTATATAACAATTAGAAATATCTCATTAACCTTCATATTATATTTCACATGGTATCAGAGCATTGATGGCTTCCTATGAGGCATCATTCCGGCCTCAATGGTCGTCTCCTCCTTTTTTCCTTCTTAATAAAAAAATCCATGCATTTTCTCTTTTCAACTTGACCATCTTCAACATTTATATGTTTCCCATTATCATATCTGAACATTGCTTCTAGGCATCCTCCCTATATAGAGATGGAGGCCACTACATTTCACGAATCCAATACAAAAAACAATGTTGTGGTACTTCATGGTAAGGATGTAAGTGAATCTCCCATTTCCAACATGAAGACTAATGCTTTGCTACCTTACAAATGCCTTGCAGCTTAGAGTCTCAGACAAGACCCACCTTTGTCCCCTATGTGTAGGTGCTTACGTCAAAGGAAGACCACGATGGTAGAATAGAGAGAAGTCTCTTCAGGCATGACCAATGGAAAACCCATGTGGTTGCACCCCATCTATCCTCTAGTGGAAAAGTCCTCATAAAAATGACTATTGCTCTATGTGGAGAGGATGACATAGGCAACAAATTCACCGATGACTAAAATGATGCTAATCGGTGAATCTAGTGTCGCCTACCTAACTAGAGTTGGTGATAAGGTTGTTGGTGAATCTTCAACACTTGTTATGAAAGAGGATACTGCTATCCCAGACATTTGGGTTTTAGACAATGACACTTCAATGAAGACTGGCTTTGGCCCTACCCACTCCCAACTTCTACCAAACATTCCCATATACAACTACAACTAATTAAATTCTTATTGGGATTTGGTATTTGACCTACTTCATACCACGGGGGATTCAAGTCATGTTGCACATTGGCTTGAGTTATCAACTCATCCTCCAAATATTTTCCATCTACTAAGGATCCCCCTCACCTCTACCTTCAAAACCTACAATAACTCTCCTTTGATAATGTTATCCCCCCTACCACCCCTGATATGTGATATCTTTACATGTGTAGGGGGTATTGTCCTTTCTTCACAACAACTACTCATTCACTATAATTGGTGCAAGGGAAGGATATGGAGGAGAGAGGGTATTAGGAGGGAGAGAGATAAAATATAAATATGGTGTATGAGGAGCAAGAAATAGATGATATGCATCAATCCAAGCCATTCTAATCTTCATGGAGCTTCTTATTATTACACACATTCATCTTTTGATGTCTTTGTGGTGCTTCATTCCCACTAAGAATCGTTCTTCTAGCGATCATTGGTACAACTCTTTCACAATGACACTAGGCTTCATTGTATTCGTGCCATGATATGCACATGGGTTGACTATCAACATTAATTTAGTCGGTTACCACTTTCACGCAATAGTTGAAGAATCTCAATTATATCATTAACACACATTGGGACAAAGCTTGTTGTGCTCATGCTAGCCTCTTGTGCTCTTTGGTGTTAGTTTAGTGGTGATCATGTTGCATCTCATAAGTGTTGGATCAAATGGGCTCTAGAGGGGGTGAATAGAGCTAAAACACTTGCACAAAATTCGTTAGACTTTCAAGTTACAACTATGTATGGGATTGCAAATATTTAATTTGTAGTGAAACTAAATATACATAGCAAGGATGAGAGATATTTACAAATAAAAGAACATAAGTTTTTTAGAGTGGTACCAATTTCCAAACTAGGAGATAGTCAGTCCACTACCTAGAGAGGTCAAGCTCTAGGATTTTGCAACCCATGCATACTTATATTCCATTATAAAACATACAAGATGACCTTCTTTTTCCAAGTCAAGGATACCCAACTTTCCCTTTGAGGATAAGGGAGCCAATAACCAACCAAGGTCTTACCTATCTGAAGGAGGTAGAGTGTTCTACCTCTACAAGGTCTTACCCACTCTTACAAGCAGTTGAACACCTTCACCAAGGAGATCCCCTTCTTGCACCGAGTCTTTTACCTCGAAGGATGTACCCACTTATACTCCCAGATCTTCAACCTTGACCTTCTCCTTTGCCTTGGAGAAGTTTTTATACCTTCTTCTACAGCATGAAGAAGCTTGCACCTTCTCCTTCACTTGGAGAAGCTTTCACCAACTTAATCTTGAAGAAAGGGGTTGGGGAAAGAGAAGCTATGAGAGCTTTACAAGTTTACAATGAAGTAACTCTCTCACATAGATCCTATCTCACTCATATGGATGTTTTGATTTGCAAACAAGAGAGAGAAAGGGGCTCAAGTGGACTGGATACACTCAACTATAGCTAGGAGCTTGAATAGCATGAAGGAGCAACTTTGAAATGAACTTGAAGAGATCCTATTTATAGTTGGGGTGTCCACTAGAGGGTAGGAGCAACAAGGAATGTTTTCTAACCGTCTGAGGGTGTTGCAACAGATATAATTTTGAGTTTTACAACACTCCAATGGTTATAATCATTTTTCTGCTCTTTCCATACAGTGCATTCGGTCGAGTTTTAATAAAGTTAACTCGACCAAATGCATTATGCGACAAAGCTAATTTAAAGCATCGGTCGAGTTCATCCTGGAAGAAACTCGACCAAATGCTTAAATTAGTTTTGCTTAATGCAAAGGTCGGTCGAGCTCTGTGTATGGCAAACTTGAGTGAAACTGAATTTTCTCAAAATCCATCAAGGGGATGGGTCGAGTTTGTCAAGGGTAAAACTCGACCGAAAAACTTCATGTAATAAAATTTAGAAAATGTCATTAGAATGATTAAACATTCAAATTTAGGGCTCCTGGTTTTTTGTTATCTTAGTTACAAGTCTTTACATCAATACAAATGATTACAAAAATCATCCTAAGGATTTTAGGGTGTTTTTCAAAAAAGTATATTTGCATTGATTTTGACTTGAACTTGATCAAGATAGCGCTTGATGGAAATGATCTTTTTCATGTACCTAATGCCTGAAATCAATCTCAAATAGACATATTAGATACATACAAATGGAATGGTTTAAGTCATTATCAAAATATGGACAATGTGTAACTCTCAGGTCAACAATAAGATGGATACTTACTTTTCAAAAGCCCATCAATATTTAGCATGCAAATTCTACACCTGCAAGGTTGATTCAGACATATTTTATCTTCACCGAGCTAGCATCTACACTTTCTCAAGTATTGAGAAGGTTCTTCTAGCAATCTACTTGGGATTTCCTTGATAGTGACTTTCATTACCATCCAGTCACTGAGAGTCACACTTTAGACGGATCCAATTTGATAGCAATCATCATCTCATCATATTTGTGTTTAAAGAGATCTCTATTGTTACATCGTTGGATGTGTTGATTGTGCTTATTTCAATCAAACATTCTTTTCTAGTGAAGATGGCATAGTCATGATGTTTTGATTGTCTACTCCAGATTGATGGCAATGTTCTTCATTCCATATGCACTCAGAAGATCTTCTTCAAAGCTCAAGTACTCCAACCTACATACCATAACTTCAAAGGAGGTGCCATCAAATATTTGTTATTCAAGACTTATGTTTAAGGGCGACATTGTATGGAGAGTGATATTCTTATTTTTCTATTTTTTTATATCTTATAATTGAGTCTTGTAAGTCCATGTTGGATATGTTTTTCACCCACACTCCAACTTGAAGGGGAGTCTTATGTTAGAAAGTGTTATTAGTTAATAGGTCATTTGTTATATGGGTGTAATTGCCTTGGTCCATTAGAGTTAAGTTTGCCTCTTGGTACTTGTATCCTCTCTTATATATAGGAGGGGAGTTTGTCGTCAATCAATAAGAAATATCTAATTAACTTCCATCTTATTTTATACAAACCATCAAAATGCATTGATATAATATCCCAAAGGCTATTGAGGGTGATTAGGCTAAGTATTTCTAGTTCCCATTAAGTAAAGTTTGACTCATGAAAATTAAATGATTAGTTTTCAACCCAAACTATAGTTCCCTTGCTTATACGATAAGCTTAGCTACAGAAAGGTTTATGAAATTATCTACAATGGAATCTAAGGATGCTTTATAACGACAAACTTGAAAGCTATCATTGTTATAATAATATGAAGTAAAAAGACTACAAGGGCATAAGACGAAAGAGAGACATGCTACACTCAAACATGCATGTGGTACATGATCAAAAATCATAGTAAGTCTTCAGCTCTATTCTACTCTACCTCCCGCGTTGAGAATTACTTTTTCTGAGAGTGGATTAGCATGTGACACTTGTTATCCATTCCATGGAATATGATTTCAAATATAACATCGGATGGATAAAAAGTCAATTTCTCGTTGGAATATTAGTTGGGACTTGGCCGTCAAAAATATGTCGTGAACATAATAGATTTCTTATTGTTGGGATGTATCATTTTTTACGGTGGTTGAATTTATCATATACAATCTACTTGAACTCATTCAATTTAGGAAAGAAAATAAAAGCCACATGACCGCTATTTAATTTTTGTTTGAGCTATTCCCTACCAGCATACTTTTTATCGTCCCATGCTATTCGATAAAGCATGTTAAGGTGCTATACAAAGAGGTTAGGAAACACTACAGTGGATTCAAATTCTCAACTTCCGGTGATAATGGTGGATGGAAAGGACATCGATAATAAATATAAAGGCAATGCCTGCAATATCACTCAAATGATAAAGTATATTTCCGAGAGTATCATTAGTTACAAGGAGAGGAAAGCAAATCGACTAGCTGATCAATTTTCTGAAGGTCTTTGAGTCAGTCTAACACTACATTCTGTTATGTTTCTTGCCTATCGTTTCGTGGTTGCAATCCATTTCTTTTGCCTACAATAGGACGGTAGGATGAATAGATGACATCTTGAACATAACAAACCACACACCAACCCCCCCCCTCCCCCCACCCCCCCCCCAAAAAAAAAAAAAAAAAAAAAAAAACGAAAGAAAAAGAAAAAAACGAAATAGATGAAAGCATGCTCTAGAGCTCCACAAGCTTGGCTCAAAATTCACAAAGCCAGAAATGAGCATCATTTTTTAGTGTCTTCATGCTGGGTAGGAAATATACTTGTGTTATTTCGTAATGGGCATACTTGCTAACATCCTCTGATGTTTGGTTTTGCAAAAACATTCAAATGGTAAAAATTGACAAGGATAATCACAAACAGTAGAAAGCTTGGGGTGCGCTATTGCAGACGGTGACTAAGAATTTACAATGGTGGAGAAACATGGAAAGACAATAGAATTGAAGGTGGTACACCAGTTTGGCTTCTTTCCGCAACTCCCCATCCTTCTCCAAGACCACTTTTAGCACAAAGCACTGAACTTTTAAGTCAGCAGAAATGCTTCATTCGAGGGCCAACAGTTAACAGTTTGCATGTGGAAACTTTTGCCAGAATCAAATGAGAACTACCTGGTCAGCAAAGAGATAAGATAAGGGGTAAGACAGGAAAATAGAAGCCGCTCACCATGTATGGAACACATGCTTCAATCTCTTGTATATTCAGGTACCGGGCTACTGGAAGTGGGAAGGCTCCAGCCATTATTTCTTGCCATCTTCAATGGACCTCTGAAACTTGCCCACACAATACGAAACGGAACAGCCCTAGAAATTGAAATAATTCGTGATTCAGAATACAAGCTTCGCAATCGCAATCGCAATCTATAGCCATACTTAAATAGAGAGGCATCAACCAGAGCAAAAAATTTCCCAAGATAACCCATACTTCAAGTCGAAAATTTAGATGCTTTCTTCTATTTCAGTCTCCTAGTATCTAGAGCAGCTTGGAGGAATGGAAAAGAGAAAAACTAGAAATTTTGAGGATGATGTAGTCTGATATCAGTATCCTTACCCTTTTTTGGTTACAACAATTTTGCTACACTAATACATGCAATCCCCTAGTTAGCAATTAAGAACTTATGCAGGTGCTGGGTGTTGGCTTAAACAAAAATCACTAACCATAAATTTAAGGTTATCTGTCCGGAAGAAGCATAAATTTGAAGCATCCTTTGCCTCCTCTCTCCTTCCCTCTGTGCGATTCGATCAATCACAAAATCCTGTTTAGGGAGCCACAAAATTGACGCTATCCATAAACATGAGGATTGAAGTGAGTGTTGAATGTAAGAGGATTCTTACATTGAAGGATATATTTGTCAGAAACTTTCATGATTCAGATGGGGCAGAAAGGGACAAGTTCTCTCATTCTGTATAGCAAATTTCTTGCAGATCAGCAGCCGGATCATAAACCAGTTGGTGGCTGTTTTGCCCCACCTTTATTGATTGCTGAATCAAATAGTCTGAATGCCATTCAGGTGGTGATTTAGAGATTTCTGACGAGTCTTTGTTACCCTTGTACTCATCAACCATGAAAGACTGAACTCCGTCTTTCTGATGTATCCAACTATAAGCTCTATCCTTTATCACACTACGATCGTTCATCAATTTTCGAACAATAGATACATCGCCCCACCTCCCTAATTCAGCATATATATTGGCTAACAGCACATATGGTGATGAATTTTGTGGATCCAAGCGGAAAAGCTGCTCTGCAGCAAGTTTCCCGATGCTGTCATTGCTATGAACTCTGCAAGCACTCAACAACACTTCCCATACAATTGGATCATCCTTGCATGGCATTCTGTCAATCAGAACTTTTACTTCATCAAAGCATCCAGCACGCCCCAATGTGTCTATCATACACGTGTAATGAATAGTTAATGGCTTAACAGCATGCTCTGTTTCCATGGAATAAAAGATTTTTAGTGCTTCATCTACAAGTCCAGAATGACTGCAAGCTGTAAGAGCAGCTATGAAAGTGATGCTGTCAGGTTTCTCTTCAGATTTTAACATATTTGCATATAGTGCAACAGCACTCTCTCCCAATCCATTTTGTGCATAGCCGTGTATCATTTCATTCCATGAAACGACGTTTCTTATTGGCATTTGATCAAAAAATAGACGAGCATCTTCTATCCTACCACATTTAGCATACATATCAATGATAGAACTCCCAACAAAGACATTTACAGAAAACCCATCTTTTTCTGTCAGTGCATGTAACTCTCTTCCTTGCATCAAAGAAGACAGTCTGGCACAAGAACTCACTATACTAGCATATGAATATTGGGTAGGAGACATGCCAATGGCTTTCATTTGCTTAAAAACATCAAATGCATCTTTGCTTAAAGAGTGAAGAGCCAATCCAGATATCATTGAGTTCCAGCTTACCACATCCCTTTCAGGCATCCTGGCAAAAACATGCCTTGCTGCTTCAATATTACCGCACTTAGAATACATGTCAACCAGTCCGCTGGTTACAAAAATATTTGTGTGATATGATAGCCTTGTGGAAGCAGCATGAATCTGTCTCCCAAAGTACAAATTCCCCATGTCTGAACATGAACTGAGCATAATAGCGATGGTCGTGCGGTCAGGATGGACATCCAGGAATTGCATCTTTTTAAACAAATGGATTGTCATATCATGGTTTTGCCCGTCAGCATATGCAGAGAGTATGGTATTCCAGACACTTACCCCAGGGTTTGAGATTTTGCCAAAAAATTGAATGGCGGTTTCCAGACACCTTGACTGAATAAATGCAGATAACAAAATGCTGTAGGTCACATCATCAGGTTCATGTCTTAGATGTTGCATCCGTTCAAGTAAGACCATGGCCTTCTCACTATCACCTACTTGACTAAAGCCTCTGATCAATATATTCCAAGAAACTACATTAACTTTGGGCAATGTGAGAAAGAGCACCTCTGCTGTATCCATGCATTGAAATTTAGCATACATATCAATCAAGCAGTTTCCAGCATTGAAATATGAATCGAAACCAAGTGTAACAATAAGACCATGTATTGCTTGAGCAAACATAAAAACTTCTTGACGCTCATCATATGTGCACAGCTCGTCCTCTGCAATTTTTGAGCAGGCGCCCAGAATGGTTGACACAGCAGTATCATCAATATTTATTCCTGCCTGATGCAGCTTGACAAACAGTCCCAACGCCTCACAAGCAGAATTGCCTTGAATCAGCCCACTAATCAAAGCTGTGAAGGCCACTTCGTTGGGTTCTGAGATTGCATCAAACATGCCAATTGCTTCAGTCATGCTCCCGCATTTCATGTACATGCCAATCAAGGCATTTGCTACGAAAGAGTTGCTATCCAACCCAAGCTTGACAGCAAGACCATGGCAACCACATCCTTGCTGCAGAGTCACCAAGTTTCCGCACGCACTTAACACGCTAGCAAGAGTAAAGTGGGTGGGAGAAAAACCCTCTTTCCTCATCATACAATACAAATCCAATGCTAAATCCTCCTCCGTTGTTTGGGACAAGGCACTAATCACAGTATTCCAAGAGACCACATTCCTTTCAGGCATGTCCATCAACAGCTGGCGTGCGTAGTCCAGATCGCCAGCCTTGCAGTGGCAAGATATGAGGGCATTCCACGAGAAGACGTTTTTTTGTTGCATTGTGTCAAACACCCTCACTGCATATGTACTGGATCCGCAACGGGAATACAACTCTACCAGCCGATTGGACAGGAAAACGTCATCGGAGAAACCTAGTCTGAAAATCTGAGCATGAGCTACCTTTCCAGCGAAATGAGCTCTCTTTTCGATAATACGTTGGAGGAGGCTGGCTAACTCAGATGCAGCCGCCCGATAGTTCATCTTGCGCCCACCGCTTTTCAGCTGTCGAACGGGTCTGGCACGGGCAAGCGCTTTGATAGTCGTCTAGTGAACATAGCTAGGCTTCTTCAGAAACACCACCCGAAATGCTACAAGTCTGCTCACTTGCAAGAGATCAAAGATGTTCCAGCTCGGGAAGAAAGACCAAGTTTCGCTTGCTCGTTCCGCTTGCCAAAAGTATGGCATCTTTGTCACTTCCCGCCCTGATGGGCTCGTTTGGCTTTTGTATATTTTTCTAAAGAGCATAGGTCGTACAAGTCATATGCACTCCGGTCTAACATTTGACAATAGTAGAAGTTTTCTATCAATTGTTTGAGAGGACACGACAATAGTTGGATTGGTTTTATCATCTCATCATCTAATCTTCTGTCACTGCTCGATGCTCGTCAATAACTTAGTTCTTCGTTCCAGTATTCCAAAATTTTGGAAGGCCGAAAGTAAAGCAATCCTTCGTCGCCCGGCCTATTCATAACTGTTTTTCTTTTTGATAAAAGTCCATGCATTAATAGAAATTGCAAAGAAGTACTTACAAACATAGAACGTCTACAAGCAAGAAGCTGAAATAAAAAAACTAGGTAGGCATCCATCGAGATGAGGCCCCGCTACCACAGTAAGCTAAGAAAACACGGTGATGCAGATCAAGGAGATTGTACGTGGAGGAGGCACCCCTTAAACAATGTCTCATATCATAAAGATGATTCAGAAAAGTAGTAATTAAAGTAGTGGATAAGATAGTTTCTTCGGACTATGCAAAGATCAGATCTTCAGAAACCAGTGTCGTCAGCAATAATGTCCTCCAAAGAGTAGCATCCACCACCATTTTGATCTCCAAAAAGTTACCTGGGTCGACTTCAGCAGGTATCACCTGAATTGATGTAGAGGCTTGTCCTGCAATGCAATTTGTACAGATAAGGCATGGCTAATGTCAGTAAGTAAGAACTAGGTATGTTTAGAGATATTATTGAATTTTCTATTGTTTCTCTCTAGCCAGATATTCTAGAAGGTAAAGATAATCAGGTCCTCTGGACGATATCTAAAGTGTTGTGGTAAGGGTTTGATCCTAGAGATAATAGTTGGTATGAGGAGGTTTTTAAAGTCTGAAGAAGGTGGGAAGAAGTATTGCCGGATGTGCATCGTGACTGTGCAGTTGGTGAAGAGGTGTTGTGTAGTTTCTTCTTCTTCTTTGCAAAGGTAACATCTAGTTGGTCCCATAAAGCCTCTACGGGTGAGGTTATGGTCAGTAAGGATTTTGTTTTGTTGAGAACATCCAGAAGAAGATTTTAAGTTTTTGCAGCCATTTTGTTTTTAAAAAATGAACCATATTTGAAATATGGCCCCTATATGTGAGGTGGGTGTAGGCTGCTTTAGGTGTATAAAGAGATCCCCATTTTCATGAAATCTTGCTATTGATGTTATATTCAAGTTCATGGATTATGTCCCTCAGAGAGTTGTTGTCAACGTGGTTTTGAATATGTCTTTTGAGTGAATTTTGCCTATTGTTGGTAAGATGTTTGAGGGCTTTGGCAATGTTGAATTTTTTCAGAATTGAAGGGATGAGCATCTGAGTGTTTAGATTTTGGATGGTGTTGTGATGGTACCAAGGTTCGCCTCAATAATTGATATTCTGATGTGCATGTGGGGGGTACAAATGAGGTTCTTGATAATGTCCAAGTTTTTGTTGATGTATTTCCAGAGTGGGGAAGAAATGTTGTGTATGGTTTTATGCCAAGGTGATTTATTTTTATAATATTTCTACAGTATAAGGTTTTTTCAGATCTTGTTTGCATTGTTTGTAAGGATGTTTATGATTTCTATTCTGAGGCAAATGGCATGTATTCTGATATTTATGATGCCCCATCCCCCATATTTGATAGGTGCAGAGATAATACCCCAATTGACCATATGGAAATTTGTGTGTTGTTTGTTTGAAGTGTGGTTATTTCAGAGGAAGTTTCTTCTAATTTTGTCAATTGTATTGTGGATCTTGGTGGGTAAAGGGATGCAGCTAAGAAAGTGAGTAGTGATAGGTATTATGACACTATTAATGAGAGTGAGTCAGCCAACCAAATTCAGGAAATTGTTTATCCATGAGTTTAGATTCCTTTGAATCTTATCAATGATGGGGTTCTAAGTGGAGTGGGTTATGGGGTGTGGGGTGATTGGTAGCCCAAGATAGTTGATGGGAAAGTTTTCAATTTTACACTTGAGGAGGTCTTTGTACCTACTGATGGTACTCTGATGTGTATTCAATCCAAAGATAGAAGACTTTTAGATATTTATTCTAAGACCCGAGATGTATGAGAAAAGGCCAATGATACAGATGGTGTTAATGATGGTGGAGTCTTCTGGTTTAACAAGAATGATTATGTCATCTACAAATTGTATGATGTTTTCATGGCACTCATGGGGAGACGCTATAAGATCGTGAGCAGTGCCAAGTTTTATCATGTTGGTTAGAATGCATGTTATAATGATGAAGAGGTATGGAGAGAGAGAGGGTCACCTTGTCTAAGATCATTGGGGTTATGAAAATATCCGAAGGGTGATCCATTGATGATGGTGGAGAAGTAGTTAGTAGAGATGCATGTGTGGATCTAGTTGTTCCAAATGTCTGGAAAGTCATACCCAGCCATAGATTTGATGAGGCAATCCCAGTTGATGTAGTTGAAGGCTTTTTCAAAATCTAGTTTGATGGCTAGAAGTGGTGTTTTTTTAGGCAGATGTGAAGGGTTTCATTTACCATGATAAAAGTGTCGTGAATACTTTGATTTTTAAGAAAAGCATTTTGGCTGTGAGGGATGATTTTTTCCAGATGGGGTTTGATGCAGTTTGATAGGACTTTTGTAATGATCTTATATGAAGTGTTGATGAGACTAATGCGTCTGAATTGTGAGATCTGATCAGGATGGGTAATGTTTTTGATAAGGTCTATGTTGGTGTGGTTGATGTGTTTGAGGATATTGTGAGTGTTTGTGTTGTGGTGTATAGATTTAAGGAGTTTCAGAAAGTCTCCCTTAATGTGGCTCCAATTTTCCAGATAGAATTCACTATTAAATCCATTAGGGCCAGGGGATTTGTTTTTTCCGAATGAGTAGATGGCCATGTCAAGTTCATCAGGGGTGAAGGGGCTGATGATGATCTGTGGTGAGGTGATATAATAACCACATAAGTGCTTCCAATTGATGGCATTGAGAAAGATGGGCTTGTGTTTGGTATTGAAAATGCAGTTGAAATGTTGAACAATGTGTGTAGCGATCAAATGCTTGTTTGATGTAATACTTCCATTTATGCTTAACTTAGCGATGATATTTTTGCGAGTATTGTTATTGCAAGTTTTGTGGAAATATTTGGTGTTTTTATTGCCCTCCTTAGCCCATTTGATTTTTGTGCGTTGCATCCACATTGTGTCTAGGCAGAGTTTAAAATGATCTAGCTCGGCTTTAACAGTGAGAACAAGGGTTGGGTCTACAACATGATCACTATCAACGAACATGTGTTGCTGTTTAAGATCAACAAGTTTGTGTGATAGATTTCTAATGGTAACTTTTTGCCAACTTTTCAGTCTACTCCTGAACTCTTTGTGTTGTTGTGAATATGGTAGTCTATATTTCTGGTATGGGTGTCCACTAGGGCCCAATTCCTTTTGCAAAGGTTTAAACAGGTTGGGTCAGTAATCTAGATGTTTTCAAAGTGAAAAGGTTTATGCCCCCATTTTTCTTGTTTAGTATTAATGATGATGGGAAAGTGGTCAAAGATGGGTTGGTGTGCCATAATGACAAAGGAGTAGGGATATTGGTCTTCCCGTTTAATGGAGAAAATGAAGTGGTCAAGTCTAGCCCAGGTTTGTTGGCAAGTCCAAGTGTAGCTGGCATTTGTAGGTGGGAGATCAATCATGTTGTAGTTTTGTATCAATTTTAGGAAGGATTTGTCTGAAGTGGTCATGTAACCTGTTGTTGAGGTGGGATTGGTTATGTCAGAAATTTTTGTAGTGAGGTTGAGGTCCCCTCCCATAAGCCAGGGTTTGTCGTGGTAAATGCTCATGATGTGCATCTTTTGTGCCATGTATTCTATTTTGTTTGAGATGGGTTCTCCATAAATACTAGTAAAGATTCAACCGAAGTTGTCAGTTATGTTTGTGATATGTAGAGTGATGGAGAAAGTACGAGGTTTAGAGTGTGTGATATCAAAGAGGTTGTTGTTTAAACCTATAAGGAGGCATCCCTTGAAACCTAGTGGTGAGATTTGGTGCCTAGATTTTATGTGTTTGCCTCGTATAGTTTTGAGAGCAAAAGGTGATAGAGTAGTTTTTATTTCCTGGATGGTGATGATGTTAATGTTGTTTTTGTATATGTGTCTATGTATTTATTTTCTTCCATTCAGGTTTAAAGCCCCACTGACATTCCAAAAAGTGATCATCATATTTAAAAAGATTTTTTTATGTTGCAAAATTGTGTAGGGTGGGATTAGCAGATATGCAATGCACCTAACTATGAGTATGTATCATGAATTTTTCTGTGGTTTTTCTAGTTAATAAACTGTTCAATGTTGTCTAATGCCTGATGTGCTGATGAATCATCATCAAAGGTGATACCTAGTTTATCAACAAATGTTACGAAGGATTGTATATCAGGCCAAGAAGCTATGTCTTCTATATTATTTATATTGTTATCTTCTATTTCAGATGATCTAGAGTCTGAAAGTAAACGTTTAGCAATAGTAATATTTATAGAAGTGGAGTGTGAAGATATACCTGGATCTTCCGAGGCAAAATAGTTTCTTCTTGTTAGTCCTTCTAGTGTGGTGGAGATGTTGTTGATGGATTGAATAGATCATGTAGCCTTTCCTTTGCTTTTCAATTTCAAACTCTGAGATGATCGAATCTCGTCAATGATAGTAGTCTTAAATTTTTGCAGAGTATCAGAATCTATATTCATAGTAGAGTATGTGTAATTATTGTGAAATGGGAAAGGTTTGAAGGAGTTCATCAGGGTGTTGTTGTGCTATCTGTCGATGGTGAAGACATTCTAGGCTATTTGTTGTTGACAGATCAGTTGGTTTCTTTAGTGGACTTGGTAGTGGTACTCTTTCTTTCCCAAACCAAATTCCTTTCATTTGGTTTTCTAATATTGGTGAAGGGTTTTTTGTGTTGGCTGGGCAGTACCATGAGGGGGTGGACACTAATATCTGAGAAATTAGTCTTGATGACAGTAGGGTTCTTAGCCGAAAGTTTATTTCTATAAAAAAATTCACCCAGATGAATTTTGAGAGATGCATGGAGAGTGATAGCCTGTTTGACAGAGAAAACACAAAAATCTTTGATGTATTGTGTAAGTTGTAATGTGTCTTGGCTTGCAAATTGTAGCGTAGCTCCTATGGAGTGGGCTATGGCTTTAAAAACATTGAAATCCCAAAGGTGTGGTGGAAGATCAGTAATCTCTACCCATCTAGAACCACCAGATCCAGCCAGTGATGAGCCTTGTTCAGGTGTCCATGTAATATTTGCTTGGACAAAGCTGGTTCCACATGGTATACTCATAGCCACTCTAAAGATATGGTTGAGTTTAGTGGCTTCTGGGATTGAAGGAGTTGGGACAATGAAAGTATTTTTGGTTTCAAGACTATGTGACCGGGGAGAAGCAATGCAATTGCTCGGGCAACATCAAGGATATTAACGGTGTTGTTATTAATGTTGTTTGTGATGAAGACAAGGATGCTACTGCTAATGAAGACTTTCAAAAGCCTCATAGAGTTTGCAGGAAGGTTGAAGGGGAATTCTTTTTCCAGATGTAAGGATGGAGCCATAAGGAAAAGTGAGCAGCAACTAGGTTTCTCAGGTGTTGAGGGTTTCAGAGGGATGCTAGCGTGAGGTATGACAATTGGTGCAACGTGTTGGGTTTTAGAGGAGACAGAGAAGGAAACAGAAACAAAAATTTTCTTCTCCCAAACCCAGAATAAAGGAATCACGTCAACGTCTATACAATAGGAAGGATGGTTTGTAGAGGCGTACCTTGTCCCGAGGCTTGCTCGGTGATGTTACCTCATGGCTTGCACGGTCTTCACCTCCGGTCTTGGACGGTGTTTGTGTAGCTCATAGTCTCACCAGGACTGTCGGGATTGAAAGTTGTCCTCTAAGCGTCAGAAGTCTCCCGCCTCTGCAATCATCCACACAGACTACTTGGAACTCCGATTGCCTTGTCGCACAAGGCACCGGAAGGAGTCGCACCCTCCTGTCGGCATACTAGTCACCGACACACTCTCCTACCACCAGCTGCTTTTCTACAGTTGTCTTTCCCTTGTTGTGCCTCCCTTATCAGGTAGCACTTGTTCGGGCTCTCTTGGTTACCACAACCAGAGAGAACGACAACTTTACATAGCAACTGGTGTTCTAAGTTGTAATGTGAGAAGCCTCCAATACCCCTATATATAGGAGGGTCATGGGATAGGGTTCTCTACCTCGGGCAATGCAGGATTAAAGCAGGAGTAGAAGGGTTCAAGATTTTCCACAAAACAACCAACTGCGCCAGCTGAACCGATCATTTCAAGCATGAACCAATCGGTTGGGGACCTGAGCTGATCGATTCACACCTGAATCGATCGGTTGGGACACCTAAGCTGATCGGTTCAAGCATGAGCCAATCAGTTCGTGGTCCTGGTCCAACTCGAATTGACTTTTATGTTTTTTCTGACTAATCAAATATTAGTCCTTGTCCAAATCAAATCTGTACAAGTGAAACAAATATGTTTTTGCAAAAAGAGTCTTCTGACTTTCCAAACGATCTCAGTTGGTCACACGAATCGATCGGTTCAACAATTGAGCTGATCGTTTCATTGACACATGAGTCGATCGACTCACCACTTGAGCCGATCGGTTCACCAACCTGAGCTGATCGGTTCAACACATGAGTCGATCAGTTGGGAGTACAGACTGTGCAAAAATCAATCAATTGCAGTTTCAATCAATCTGATACTCTAATCAACCAGTCCAACACCTTGAACACTATGATATTGAGCTATCAATTGATTGAGTGTTTAATTGAACTACTAAACTCCTTTAGTAATCAATCTAAACATCATTTGTGGATAAACTCCTCTTCCGGGTTAAATCTTTTGTGTGTGACCCTGCAGATCCATTTCACGTTGGCAGTGAAAGTCCATAACACTTATGACTTCACAAGAAAAGAGTGGTGCCTAGTCGCACATCAATGCTACCCAAGTGAAATAGAAAGTTGGAGAACAACTTTCAATCCTACAATCTGTGAATAGTGTTATAGTGAATGTATAATTCCTTTATCACTAATGTCCTGAATTAACTCAAGGCATGGTATAATCATCCTTTCAACATTCATCCATTTCTTTGATCTCAGAGCAGACTGGGTGAGATGTGTGTGACATCAATATAACATATTGATTCACACATGCATGCACATGCTTTTCTCAATCCTACTCATCAAGTGGCCATGGATATCAAACTCCCTTAGGAGGGACAAATCCCATATCTATCACTCACCCCTCAAAAGCCCCATGTGTCAAAGTCACCCAATCATCACCTTTATAACAACCCATGTTCCAGGACTGCGTTTGATGATGTCAAAGTGTACCCAACGACATGTGTTGAGTGTAGTGATTTTAGGTTGAAGAATCACACTCACCACCATCACTGTGAGAGCTGTCTATGACTACCAAATCATGGTTCCATGTGTCACTCTCATGGTGGGTCTGTCTGATACACTTGTTCTCTAACAAGTACCTATGTGCTTGGTTTGATATTACTATATCATGACTAATGAGATTCTGTCATCAACCAATACACAATCTAGTCTTTAGTGTTATTGATGTCTATGGTTATTTCCATAATAACAACAGACTAGGGATAAAACAAGAATGTATACTCTTAACGTCCATATGATCTCATATTTAGGTCCTGAACCTTAAAACATACGTCATCGAGTAAACAATTCTTTAGACATCTATCATGTTACACTATCATCTCAGAAACAGTTAAAACATATAGATCGGAAATTGCCTTTATTATTATTTAAATCATTTACAAAGTATCCCATTACAATCATCACATGACTTGCTCTATGGGCATACATACCAACATACTCCCACTTGCACTTAGATCCAGTCACTTAGGAACCTTAGTCCTTGTGACCTAGCATGACCATCATGCTTCTGCTGAGAAAGGGCCTTAGTCAGTGGATCGGCTATGTTGTCTTCAGTTGGTACTTTGCAAATCTTCACATCTCCTCACTGTACAATCTCTCGTATGAGATGGAAGAGCTACAGTATGTGCTTGGACCACTGATGTGATCTAGGCTCCTTAGCTTGAGCAATAGCTCCATTATTATCACAATAAAGCTTAATTGCATCACAGCTACTGGGAACTACACCAAGTTCAGTGATGAACTTCCTGATCCACACAACCTCCTTTGCTGCATGTGAAGCAGCAATATACTCAGCCTTTGTAGTAGAATCGGCAATTGTTTCTTGCTTGGAACTCTTCCAGATCACAACTCCATTGTTTAGGAAAAATACAAATCCTTATTGCGATCTGTAATCATCTTTGTCGATTTGGAAGCTTGCATCAGTGTAACCCTTTACAACCAATTCTTCCTCACTGCCGTATATAAGGAACTGATCCTTAGTCCTTCGCAAGTACTTGAGGATGTTCTTTACGGCTGTCTAGTGAGCATCCCTGAGATCTAACTGGTACCTGCTCGTCATGCTGAGGGCATACGAGACATCTGTGCGTGTGCACAACATAGCGTACATGATGGATCCGATGGCTGATGCATATGGGATCCCATTCATACACTCCCTCTCTTCATAAGATTGGGGACATTGAGCTCTAGAGATGGTGACTCCATGTAGCATGGGGATGTTGCCTCTCTTTGAGTTCTCCATGCTGAACCACTTCAGCACTTTGTCAATGTACGTGCTTTGACTTAGTATGAGAAGCCTTTTAGATCTATCTCTATAGATCTTAATTCCTAGAATATAGGATGCTTCTCCTAAGTCCTTTATTGAGAAAGTATTCCCAAGCCAAGCCTTTACCTTCTCTAAGGCTGTGACATCATTCCCCATCAATAGTATGTCATCCACATATAATATGAGAAATGTGGTCGTGCTCCCACTAACCTTCTTATACACACAAGGTTCATCTTCATTTTGAATAAAGCCAAACACTTTGACTTCCTCATCAAATCAAATATTCCAACTCTGAGATGCTTGCTTCAATCCATAGATTGACCTTTGTAGCTTACAGACTTTATTGGCATTCTTTGGATCTATAAAACCTTCAGGTTGTGTCATGTACACATCCTCATTTATATTTCCATTAAGGAATGTGGTTTTAACATCCATTTTTAAAATCTCATAGTCATAGTAAGCCGCAATAGCAAGCATGATCCTAATGGAATTAATCATGGCAACTGGAGAAAAGGTTTCATCATAGTCAACACCTTGAACTTGTCAGAAACCCTTTGCAACCAATCTGTCTTTATAAGTTTGCACATTGCCATCCATGTCGATCTTCTTCTTGAAGACCCACTTGCACCCTATGGGTTTTACCCCTTCAGGTGGTTCCACCAAAGTCCATACGTTGTTGGAGTACATGGATTCTATCTCGTATTTCATGGCCTTAAGCCATTTCTCAGAATCTGGTCCCTCCATAGCCTCTAGATAGGTAGTTGGATCATCATCTATGATCAATTCACCGCCTTCTTGAGTCACAAGGTATCCAAACCTTTTAGGTTCAAGGTGTGTCCTACTAGATCTACGAGGTCCTTGTGTTACTTGAGGATATTGAGATTCCACAACACCTTGTGAATCTCTATGTTCCTCTTGTACATCTACCGGTTCAATGTTTTCTTGTTGGGCTTGAACCTCTTCAAGCTCTATTTTCCTCCCACTGTTTCCTCTGGAAATAAATTCCTTTTCTAGGAACACAACTATCCTAGCAACAAACACTTTATTGTCAGTAGGGTGATATAAATAATATCCCCTCATTTCCTTGGGGTATCCAACAAAATAACATTTATCGGATTTGGGTCCAAGCTTATCAGGAAACATTTTCCTGAAGTAAGCCTCACAACCCCAAATCTTAATAAAAGAAAAATTGGGACGCTTCCCATGCCATATCTCATATGGTGTCTTTTGAACCGATTTAGATGGTACTCGGTTAAGTGTAAACGCGGTGGTTTCAAGAGCATGACCCCAGAAGGAAATTGGAAGATCAACAAAACTCATCATTGATCGCACCATATCCAGTAAAGTGTGATTCCTTCTTTCAGACACACCATTATGCTGTGATGTTCCAGGCAGAGTCCATTATGATACGATACCACGGGCTCGCAAAAGGTCCTCAAACTCTTGACTTAAGTATTCTTCACCTCGATTGGATCAAAGTTCTTTAATACTTTTACCAAGTTGGTTCTGTACTTCATTCATGAAATCCTTGAACCTTTCAAGGGTTTCCGACTTATGTTTCATCAGGTACACATAGCCATACCTACTGAAGTCATCAGTGAAGGTAATGAAATACTGACACCCATTTCTGGCATTAGTTCTAAAAGGCCCACATACATCAATATGTATTAGTCCTAATAGATCACTATCTCTCTCACCTTTACCTAAAAAGGGAGTCTTGGTCATCTTTCCCAGCAAATAAGATTCACATGTCTCTATTGATTCACAATCAAAAGAGTCTAGATAACCATCTTTATGGAGTCTAGAAATGCACTTCTCATTTATGTACCCTAGACGACAATGCCAAAGATATGTTTTGTTTGAGTTGTCGAGTTTTTGCCTTTTGGTGTTTACGTTGTATACATTTGTCTCTATATCTATCAAGTATATATCATAAGACATTGGGGCACTGCCATAAAAGATCCCATCTTTTGAAATGGAACACTTTCCATTCTTAATAAGAAATTCAAAACCATCCTTGTCCAAACAAGAGACAGAAATGATATTCCTATTTATGGCAGGTACATAATATCAATTCTTCAACTCTATTATTAGCCCACTAGGTAGAGTTAACTCATAGGTTCCTGCGACACTGACGACAACTCTTGCCCCATTGGCAACACGTAGTTCAACCTCGCCTTTCCCCAAAGGCCTACTTCTCTTAAGATCCTTCACATTTGAACAAATGTGAGATCCACATCCGGTATCAAGTACCCATGACAAAGAAGTAGTAAAGTTAATCTCTATCACGTATACACCAGAAGTAGAGATCTCTATCTCTCGCTTCTTCTTCCATCGTTCCTTCTATCCTCTCCATGTTTTGAGCACAGAAGATTCTGATATTGGTTTGGTGAGAGAACCCTTCTCTCCCTCACCTTTGTCATTAGACTTTGTTCCATTGATCTCCATCAATGAACTATCCTTCTACTTAAGCGTACATAGAGTGGATTCAAAGGCTACTAGTATATCTGAATTGTGCAGAACACTTCTCACAATCCCCAACCAGTTATGGAATTTATTCTCAATTAATTTGCCCATTTTAAAAGATGATTCATTTACCATTCTACAAGAGAAAATTTGTAATTGTCAAAACTCCTTTTTGATTTGAATAAAATTTTACGATAGTTAATTAGGCCTTAATTAATTATCGCTCCCACTATTTTTGTTCAAATTGACAACCCTCACCATCAATTCAGAAGATTGCAGCGTACAATCTTCTAGTGGGTTAAGATCCTGAAATCCTTTGAGTCATGGACCAGCTAGGATTGTCACCCACAACTCAGATTTTCCAAGTAGGCAAATTTTTTGAATTGCATCTTATGCAACTCTTGAAAGATGTCATATGCAACTCCTTGCCATGATCACCTCCATGCCTCAAGGTGCTAGATCCTATCAAGGTCACCTTGTTAAGTCTGACCCAAAGCCAACACGATGAATATGCACCTTGCTAGGGCATACCCACATATCCATCCTTCACGCTTCCACGAGATAGATGGTGCACCACGCTAGGGCGTGCCCACACTTGGCCGATCAAGCTTTTCACATGTGTCACATTTGGAAGGCATCTAAAACTTTAATATTTAATGAGGGATTTGGTTTTATGGGTACATATACATATCCAATCACCACAATATATAGTACATATCATATACATGCTATATCCCACAGAAAACATGTGAAACGATAAAATCAATGATTATGTCCATCCTAATGTGATTCCTTGATCCAAGAGGAATCATAGTCATCTAGTTCCACATCACATGCAACCTGTACAAGATGAACTTTGTGCTTCGCCGTTCTGGGTTTAATCAACTCATCTCCATGATTGATCGACTTGCCATCAGGTCGGTCAGTAGGGTGCCACCATCCGATCGGTCGACTCCTCCAACCGATTGGTTCCCCTGGTCACCGTGCATCTCCTCAGGTTGCCAACCTCTCATCTCACTCCTCGACCCAATCGTCTAGATCGCCAACTGATCGGTTCACGCCTTGAGTCGATTGTCTCAGTCGTCGTCAGATTGTCCTCCATTCTTTGACATAACAAAAAATATAAAAGATCTATCCTATTTACATTTAAATTGGGAAACCCCGAGTTACATTCGGGGGGAGTAAAGGTAGGAAAGAAATCTTGAGTTATCTCGAGTTACATCAGGAATAAGGAGGTAGGGAATCGGTGTGCAGACCGAGATGCAAGCAACCACATTCAACCAAGCACACATACATATTGTTTATTGACCATAACCACGCTATACATCCACCACAAAACTCGTTTAAGGGCGACGCACATCGAGTGAATTTATATTACATATCATATATGTATATTGGGATTTGTAGATTTAGGATTGGACATGCATAAAGCCAATTTTATTCGCATCGTATGCAATAAATAAAGGTGACAAACCAAAATCAATCATATCAATAATCCTAAAGTATATAACAGTTGACGTGGCTCTGATACCACTGTTGGGTTTTAGAGGAGACAGAGAAGGCAGCGAAAACAAAATTTTTCTTCTCCCAAACCCAGAATAAAGGAATCACGTCAACGTCTATACAATAGGAAGGATGGTTTGTAGAGGCATACCTTGTCCCGAGACTTGCTCGGCGATGTTACCTCATGTCTTGCGCGGTCTTCACCTCTGGTCTTGGGCGGTGTGTGTGTAGCTCCTGGTCTCACAAGGACTGTCAGGATTGACATCTGTCCTCCAAGCGGCAGAAGTCTCCCGCCTCTGCAGTCATCCACACAGACTACCTGGAACTCCGATCGCCTTGTCACACAAGGCACCAGAAGGAGTCGCACCCTCCTGTCGGTGTACTAGTCACCGACACACTCTCCTGCCACCAGTCGCTTTTCTGTAGTTGTCTTTCCCTTGTTGTGCCTCCCTTATTGGGTAGCACTTGCTCGGGTTCTCCTGGTTACCACAACCAGAGAGAACGACAACTTTGCAGAGCAACTGGTGTTCTGAGTTGTACTGTGAGAAGCCCCCAAAACCCCTATATATAGGAGGTTCATGGGACAGGGTTCTCTACCCCGGACAATGCGAGATTAAAGTAGGAGTAGAAGGGTTCGAGATTTTCCACAAAACAACCAACTGCGCCAGCTGAACCAATCATTTTAAACATGAACCGATCGGTTGGGGACCTGAGCCGATCGATTCAACCTAAACCGATCGGTTGGGACACCTGAGCCGATCAGTTCGTGGTCTTCGTCCAACTCGAATTGACGTTTATGTTTGTTTCTGACTAATCAAATATTAGTCCTTGTACAAATAAAATTTGTCCAAGTGAAACAAATATGTTTTTGCAAAAAGAGTCTTCTAACTTTCCAAACGATCTCGGTTGGTCACATGAGTTGACCGGTTCAACAATTGAGCCGATCATTTCATTGTCACATGAGCCGATCGACTCACCACTTGAGCCGATCGTCTCACCAACTTGAGCCGATCGGTTCAACAAATGAGCCGATCGGTTGGGAGTACAAACTGTGCAAAAAATAGTCAATTGCAGTTTCAATCAATCTGATACTCTAATCAATCGGTCCAACACCTTGAACACTATGATACTGAGCTATCAATTGATTAAGTGTTTAATTGAACTACTAAACTCCTTTAGTAATCAATCTAAACATCGTTTGTATATAAACTCCTCTTCCAGGTTAAATCCTTTGTGTGTGACCCTGCAGGTCCATTTCACGTTGACAGTGAAAATCCATAACACTTATGAATTCACAAGCAAAAAGCGGTGCCTAGTCACACATCAGTGCTACCCAAGTGAAATAGAAAGTTGGAGAACAACTTTCAATCCTACAATATGTGAATAGTGTTACAGTGAATGTATAATTCCTTTGTCACTAATGTCCTAAATGAACTCAAGGCATGGTACAGTCATCCTTTCAATGTTCATCCATTTCCTTGATCTCAGAGCAGACTGGGTGAGATGTGTGTGACATCAATATCACATATTGATTCACAAATGCATGTGCATGCCTTTCTCAATCCTACTCATCAAGTGGCCATGGACATCAAACTCCCTTAGGAGGGACAAATCCCATATCTATCACTCATCCCTCAAAAGCCCCATGTGTCAAAGTCACCCAATCCTCACCTTTATAACAACCCATGTTCTAGGACTGCATTTGATGATGTCAAAGTGTACCCAACGACATGTGTTGACTGTATGATTTCAGGTCGAAGAATTACACTCACCACCATCACTGTGAGAGCTATCTGTGACTACCAAATCATGGTTCCATGTGTCACTCTCACGGTAGGTCTGTCCGGTACACTTGTTCTCTAACAAGTACCTATGTCTTGGTTTGATATTATTATATCATGACTAATGAGATTCTGTCATCAACCAATACACAATCTAGTCTTTAGTGTTATTGATGTCTATGGTTATTTCCACAATAATAACTGACTAGGGACAAAACAAGAATGTATACTCTTAGCATCCGTATGATCTCATCATTTAGGTCCTGAACCTAAAAGCATACGTCATCGAGTAAACAATTCTTTAGACATCTATCATGTTACACTATCATCTCAGAAATAGTTAAAACATATAGATCAGAAATTGCCTTTATTATTATTTAAATCATTTACAAAGTATCCCATTACAATCATCACATGACTTGCTCTATGGGAATACATACCAACACAACAGGTGTTGGTGGCTGAGGGTGGATATAAGGTTTTATAGTGTGTTTTGAACAGTAGTGGACGTGTGCATGTGAAGAGTGTGGAGGAGTTGCAAAAAGCTCGACTGATAAGAGACAAGTGAATGATTTATAGGTGTTAATCTCTTTTCCATTGGGCCTAGGTCTGTGATTTGATTTGTCAAATCTAGAAAGGCGTTGTGATCTTTTGGAAAATGTGGCTTTGCATGGGGTAAAACCTTCTCCCTAGAAAATTTTCATTGTTATCTAGGGAAGGGGTGTTCCCATAGAAGCAGTTGTATGCTAGATGTCCAAATTTGTGGTAAAAGTAGCAAAATCTGACCATAGTGCATTAGAACCTTGAGTGTTTGCTACTGGAATATCTGTTGCAGTGCAGCGAGTGGAAATGGTGTTTTGGAGGGGTTCATTACCAGGCCATGGGTTTTCTGTAGATAAGTCAGTGGCCGAGGGTTGTCCAAGTGGTGGGAAATTGAGATAAAAAAAACACGAGGGTGTCGAAGTCTTGTGCAGATGTGTATAATGTGATTTATCAAAACCATAAAAGAGTGTGGAGGAGAGATCAGGTGTGGGAATATGTTGGTACCTATCTGCAATGGTGTTTGACTTTTGGGATGAAATTGTATCTTCCTCCTTGGAGCTTAAATGTGATGTCTGGCCAGAAGTAATCTCTATCGGGTTGACTTTGGTACCTTCAATGGGCTGGTGTTTTTATGGAACAAACAGTTGATCAACAAAGTTTGAACAGTGGTGAAGATGTGTACATCCTTTGAGTAGAAGAGCGAGTATAGTTCTATGGGTGTATCTTTGTTGAAATATATAACCTAGGCCATCAGGGTTCTGTTGGCGATTGGTCTAATGAATATAGTCCATTCAGATTTGAGTCCGAGCTCTACGATCATGTTAGCCCATCCATGGACTATGTAGATGTTATACTTCTTATCATAGTCGATAATGACATTAAAGTTTTTATTGCCAATCTGGATCGTGTTGATGCCTGGTGGGAGGTCATATTCATGATACTTCCAGGCTCTTGGTAGTTGGATGATGGAGTGGTTGTCTGGATCATCTAGAGGGTAGCCCATGAACAAAAAGTGTGAAGCCATCTTTGGATCAGAACGAAGAGGTTTTTGTGAGTTTGACGAAGATGAATTCTTCCTGGTCTTATAAGCCTTGCAGAGATGAAGTGGAGTGCCAATCCTTTGTTTGAGGTGCTTGTTTTGGCTCTGAGCCACCGTGAAATGACCTCCTATTCTCATGTCGGGGGATAGTCAGTCTGTTGTTTAAGCAACTGATGTGTTTAGCTGTTGTAGCGTCATCCTAAGTATAAATATTTGATCTTTCTACACTGGAATACTCCATTGTTCTTAGTTGGGAATCAATATTTTGTCTGCGGCTTCAATGCAGATGTGTGCGCCAGTCGCAATGGTGTTCCCTAAGAGTAAATGGTGTGTAGTCCTCCCGATGTTATTGTGGGGGTGTGGTATCTGGATATGCAAACTCCCTAGTTGAGTGGTTCTGTGAGGAGATGTTGCTCAGGGTTTTTTGGGTGGCTCCAAGCTGTGGTGTGGATCTGCGGTCAGCGTCGCAGCTGTCCTATGGAAGTCAGGGTGAGATACGAAGCTTGATGGTTGTTGCTAGATGATGGAAGCAGAGGTGATTTTTAGAGAGAGGTTGGAGCTTTCTCTCATTAGTTGTTTTCCTAGCTGTGATACATAGTTACATTATATAAAAATTGATATTAACACCATTCAAGTTGCAATTGACACAATTCTGTTTGTAAAATTAAATGACCACAACCTTACTAATGTTCTTTGCAACCTGGGTATATTTCAACATCTATAAAGTTTGAGGGGTCAATTTCAATCAACCATCTCTATTTCGCACTCATGTCGACACAAATTACCTTGACTTCTTTTGTCTCATGATTCATAGTAAATACAATAACTATCCCCTAAAATATGTACCACTTTCACCTTACAACCTTTCTTTGATGGCATGGAACCACATCCTAAATAAGGATCATATAGGAAAGTAGTTTAGTTGTGTGATTTGCCCATGTTAGTGCATTACTTATAAATCTTACATACTATATAAGATGCATACTTCTACAAAAAAATAGAGAAGAATGTGGCATGTTTTTCTTTCAGTTGTTTTTTGTTTATTTTAGGGAATAAGAAAATCCATCTGCTTATAATTGGACCATCTTCACATCATGGCCTAAAAGGGATAGGGCATCATAAATCACATGCTTACATTCACATTGCATTTTCAACAAAGTCATTGCCTCTCTCTAAACATATGTCTCATTCTACTTGGATCTCCTTTGTTAAATAAAATATAATTAGGACAAACCCCATTGATTCAAGATCATCTCACCAAATTATCACACTTTTAGTGATACCTCTTGGAGTCACAGTACATCATTAAGGCTACCATCATTCCTGCAACAACCATGGATTTCTCCTTCCCAACCCTGATAGGCCTACAGGAACAAACTCCAAAAATTGCTATCAAATTGTTTCAATTTGTAAAGCAGAGGATTTAGTATGCATGAACAAAAAATGACACACTATCTTCATCAACGGAGGGTAAGGGTTCCTAGTGAGAGAAATATCCACCTTCTCTGTAGCACCACCCATCCACAACACTGCAAATCTGGTTGTTGCTCCACCAACTAAAGGCATTCCCTAGAGTACTACGATCATAGATACGACACCCCAACCACAACATCAACATCACTAAGAGAGCCAGACTACTCATACCAACAACAAACTATAGCAACTCCTGCTTGTTCCAGCAACAACTGCTATTATTTGAGAAATGACTAGAAACAACAACATTGATAGAAAATCCAACCGCTTTTATACTAGTCCAACTATCTACCCAGATAGGTGGTGATTATGGCTGAGGCAGACAAAATAAAACCTTAGGGAAGCACCGATTATTTCTCATCAAACATTTGACCACATTTGTTCCACACTATGAGAACAGAAAGACATCTTACTATCACAATGAGTGAAAACAAACATCTTCCTTTCAAGAATGATACCCCCATTCATTTGAGCAGAGCATATAAGACCAGGAAGAATGTCACTCACTCCATAATACACCATCCCAACTCTGCAGAAAAAATGATGACCTCTCACTTCCCTTACATGCACTATCCTCTTGATGATCCATCAAACCATGAAACATGACAGCTACTACGGTCTTGGAAATACCACAAATTTGATCTTCCTTTGGGTATCAACAAGGTACATATAGGACACAAGAGTTTTGAAGTAGTCATTGACAATGATAGAAAATCAAATATTTTCATTGACCATGGATGGACAGAGATGATTTCATCCTTAAAGTTGAAACCAGAGTGGACTATCTTCATTTCCCTATTGTAGACATGACCCTAATGGAAAGGGTCACATACTTCAACAATGAAACCCCAGTGGAGATATATTCCCTCTTCTTCTCGCCAGATGACAACATCTCCACGAGCACAAACTCATCAGACCAACTCTTCATTCTGGAGAAACACCAACCAAAGGTGGGAACGAAAGTCAATCCCATTGAAATTACCTCAACTCCAACAACACCAACGATCTTGGAGGAAGAAGACACAACAACATCAACACCGCGGCACACCACCATCGCTGACAGGTATAATATTATTCACTCACCTTCTATATCAATATCTCCTAGCAAGATAACATCTGAGCTTTCAAAAAAAAATTATGGATCATGAATCATCATATTTACACTATTATGATCTAAACTTCCCGCTCATCTATCAGGCCACAACCACTGACCTTGCTATAGACAACTTCAAAAACAAAACCCTCACATATGGTTGGAAGCGCGCTCCTCCTAGACCCCATTTTTGAGCTCTAAAATGTCCCAGGTGATTTAGCATATATAACTCTAAGTCCCAATGCAATGCTCCACTGCATTGTTATATCTGTGACCGACCTAGACACCTCTCATATGGATGCCACCATCACACTTATCATTCCCAAGATGGCCACATCTCTTTCTACAGGAAAAAGGTAAACCCTCATGCAAAAACAACATTTTTTGATAGATCACAGAACAACAAAAGATTTGACAAATCTAATCAACGACCACAATCCTATGTCAAAGCGATTATCACCAAAAACTCTTTTACTTGTCTTCACCCCACTGTGACTGATGCTCCTCTCGTCCACCCTTCACATGCACACATCCAACAACATCCTATAAAACCCCACAAGCTGAAAAACCCAACTCCTACAACACCTTCCTGGTGAAACCACCACCACCCTGCACCCCTCATCCCCTCTCGTAGTGCCTCCTTGTTCTACCTTTGGATCCTCCTTCACAATGGTTCCAGCTGTGCACCTTGAAAAAGAATTCCCTTTTGATCTCCCTACAAAATCCATGAGATTGTTTAAAGTCTTCACCAGTAGGAGTATCCTCATCTATATTACTAACAACATTGACAATAATACTGTCAACATTCTTGATGTCACTCGAGCCATCACACTTCTTCTCCATGGCCATACTATTCTCAAACCCAAGATCCTCTCACCAGCTCATCTCTTATATTTTGTCCCTGAAGGCACTAAAATAGACCACCTCTTTGGACAAGTTATGACAATCCCATGCAGAACCAACTTTGTCCAAGCTAATATCACTTGTTGGACACCTAATTATGGATTCTCTCTGGCTGGATCAGGTGGATTTGGTTGGGTTGCCATCATCGACCTTCCTTCACATCTTTGGGAGATAGAGGTCTTCAGAGAAATAGCTCACTCCATCGAAGCCACTCGCTAGTTTTTCAATCACGTCACCCTTCACCCCACCCAATACATTAAAGTCTTCTGTGTCTTCTCAGTAAAACAAGCCATTACCCTTCCTGCTTCATTGAAAATCAGGCCGGGGGAAAGATCAACAAGATCAATCTCATGACTAAAAATCCCTCTGCTACTAAAACTACCTTCACCGACATCAGTGTACACCCTCCATCTTGGTAGTGCCCGGTCAACACTAGGAAACCTTTTACAACCACTAGGAAACAATAAAAAAGGAACATGGTATGGGGAAGGAAAAGCTCAACTTCATTGTCAACAGAAGACATAAACCAGTCTACAAACAACAAGAGACCTAGAACAATGTCACCATCTACCAACAACACAAACAAATCCCTCAAAAAGTCCTTTAAGCCCTTCCCCTTCCACAACAATGGCACCAACTCTACAACTAGCATTGATTCTAAAACTATTCAGAAGCTAAAGATTGCCATCATTGATGAAATTTGATCATTGCAGAGTTCAAAGTAGAAAAATAAGGGAAAGGTCCCACGACAATCCAATCTATCAACTCACTATTAACCACACCAGAGGGATAGCCAAGTAGGAACTACTTTTCATCATAAGAGCCGGGTACACCTTTGATACTCTCACATTCTTTTAAGAACAACTCCAAGTTGATGACATATGATTTATCACTTTTCGATAATAACGATAATCATATTGACAATATAGATGATATAGCATAATGTCCGGATATACAATCTTTTACAAACTTTGCATACAAATTAGGCATTAATTTTGAAGATGAAACCTAGGCACATAGGGCCCTTGATAATATAGAAAATTATATGCATTGGAAAAACCATAGAAACATCCATGATGCATATACCTTCCTTGACAACTTGTATATAAATAGACCTGACTTAGAGAACTGAGACCAAACCATTGCATTACTCACATTAAGATCTCATCCTGGAATGTTTGTGGGGCTTCCAGTATTTACAGAAGAAAAGAAATTAGAACACATATTTACAAAAGCAACATTAACATTATCACTATTTAGGTTACAAAATCCTCCCTTATACCAATTTCCCTTAAACCCATAAGGGGCAAGCACATAAACTCTTGGCACCATATTCCACTGATTGACTTCAAAAGTGGACTAATCACATGTTTAAATAGTAGTCTCTTCAACATTACACATACAGAGCTACTGAATTTCTCCATTACCCTCCACATCACAAACAACATAAATGATTATAGTTGGATATTCACAGGAATCTACGATGAACCTAGCTCAAATAAATCTAAATACATGGATGAGATCATGCACATTATAGAGAAATTCCACGATAAGCCCTGGCTCAGCGGTGGAGACCTCAACGTCACCACACAACCTACAGACAGACTAAACCCCACTTTACGAGAAGGACACAAGTACCCAGCTGACTATGCTTTCAAACAACTCATCACACAACATCACTTGATCGATATTCCACCTACAAATGCATGCTTTACGGGGCATCAAAATCAAACATGGGCCAGACTAGATCACTTCATTTGTATTACTCTATGGAAAGATCATTAACCACACTCCTTTGTTTTTGTTGCACAACGACCAATCTCTGATCATTTCCCTATCATAATTGACACAAAAAAAGAAATATGGGGTCACAAACCTTTTCGGTTTGAAAATTTTTGGCTCACTGATCCTAACAGCCTAGAACTTTTCAAAAGTACATGGACTACTTCTGATAACCATATCATGGATCTAGGATACCACATCCACAACAACACAAAAAACATCATGAGAAATGTGAAAAGTTTGCAGAAGCAAAATTTGGAAACCTCATGCATACATTAATTGATCTTGAACAACAACATCTCTATGTTGACAGTGACCCCACTATAGACCCAACCCTTACCCTCACCATCAAAGTTGAACTAGAACACATAAAACATTGCTTAGACACCATATGGAAACAATGGGCTAAAATCAAATGGGCCTTGGAGGGAGATAAGAATACTCAATTCTTCCATAAACCATGTAATAATAATGCACGTAAAAAAATCATCTCAAGATTATGCATAAATGGCATCATCACATCCAACAAGTATATGATCACCAGCCACATAGTCCAACACTTTGAATGTATATTCAATACTGGACACAAACCCACTATCCTTGACTCTATAAATTGGAAATATATATGTGGAAGCACTATTCCATCCCCACAACACAACATCAAAAACTTTAGCCTAGAGGAACTTGACAAGGCTATCAATTCACTTGGAAAGAACAAATCCCATGGACCCGGTGGACTAAATATAGAATTCTACCTTGCAAACTGGAATCACATTAAGGGAGCTTTCATGAAGCTTATCAGAGCCATCCATTGCAACATCAACATCCACAGACTCATCAAAACCATCAATCATACTAACATAGCTCTTATTAAGAAGTTTAATCATCCAAACCAGATCACACAATTTAGGCTTATCAGTCTTATCAACACACAAATCACATTAAACCACAGTTAGAGAACATCATCCCACAAAATCAAAATGCCTTCCTAAAAAATCATAACATACATGATGCCTTCGTAATGGTTAAAGAGACCCTCCACTTATGCTACAAAAATAAAACCCCTATTTTAGCCATCAAGCTAGATTTTGAGAAAGCTTTTGATTATACAAACTGGGACTGCCTTCTTAGAGCCATGTCAGGATATGGGTTTCTAAAAATCTAGAACAACTAGATTCATGCCTACAAACTTCTTCTCCACTATCATCAATGGATCCCCCTTTCGTCACTTCCACAACACAAATGGGCTCAGACAGGGTGACCATGTCTCCCATATTTGTTCATCATTGTCACATCCATCCTCACTAACATGATCAAGTTTGGCATAGTACATGGCCTCATCTCCTCACCCTTAGAATGCTACGAGAATATCATCCAATTTACAGATGACACTATGATACTAATGAAACCAGAAGACAAAACCATCATCAATACCATACACATCGTTAGGCTCTTCTCATACATCTCTGGTTAGAATCAACCTTTCAAAATCTTCCATCATTGGTATCAACATCTCACTGGACCTCATCTATAGATACAAAAACCTTTACAAGTGTAGGTTTCCCTGTCTCCTATCTTGGTCTACCAATATCGCCTCACCCTATCACTCACTCTTTTTGGAATCCCATCATCGATAAAATCAATCTTAAGCTCTCCACTTGGACAAACCACTTCCTCAACCAAGTGGGACGCCTCACCCTTCTTAATAGTGTCATCACACCTATAACTAATCACTACCTCAGCTGCATCCCCCTGCCTAGTAAAACCCATAAGATCATTGACCCCATCAGAAGAAAAAAATTTCCTTTGGAACCGCTTCAATGAAGATAACTCCAACTGAAAGATCCACCTTGTCAACTAGGACACCATCACAACACCGATCAAATATGGAGGATGGGGTATCATTAACATCAAAATTCATTTCATTTGTCTCATCAAAAAGATCATCAACATTTTATCTACAAAACTAACAAAATCTAGAAAAACTTCATCCTTAAAAATACTACAAAAACAAACAACCCTAGCACCATACAATCCATAGCAAATCTTCCCCACTTTGGAAGTTCATAAATAAAAATTTAAACATCATCAAGAATCTCATCTTCTCCCCCCACATGCATTTCATAATACAAAATTTTGGTTTGATCCATGGTTCCATCATAACACCATCCAAAACCTGAACAATCACCTCCATATCCCACCATCACTAAAAAAATCTCAATATAGCAAAATCTCTTCAACTCCTTACAAGCAATAGGCAAAACTCTCTCAAAATTTGTTTAAAAAACCACTTAAAAGAAAGTACACTGCTAGACATCATCCATGAACTGGAATTCAACATTAAGAGCCGGATATCTTGGATTTGGGGGCAGGTTTATTCCCTCAAAGCTGCCTACATACACTTATCCTACATAGGACATATATTAGATATGATAAGCATATGGAAGACAAAATGGCCACATAAATTCAAAATCTTCTACTGGCTTCTCTCAAACAACATAATCCCCATAGACCATCACATCGCCAATAGAGGCTTTTCAGGGCGAACCAGATGTTACCTTTGTCATACCACTGAAGAAACTACACAACATCTCTTCATCAACTTCCCTACCACACAATACTTTCTATATAAATTCTTCCCACCACATACTATCACCAACAACCTCCTCCTACCAAATTGCATCACTAGTATAACACCACTACCCCAACATGCACGATAACCCCCCGAAGACTTGATAATAAACATCTTGTGGAACATCTAGCTAGAGAGAAATAATAGAAAATTCAACAACTCCTCCAGACCTACCTGCCTATTTCTAACTGATATTGAACATTCCTTATACATAAATCTACATTGTAGGGCTGACCTCCACAGTAACACAGATGATAAGAGTTGAAGATGACCATGTCAACATGTTTGGAGACCACCACGATGGAGGGTGCTACTCGTTAGAAGACATCATAGCATATGATATAGGATTCTGATTCTGTTGGAACATCACAATGATAAGAACACTACGTCCCTGGTATCCCTTATGGTTTTTTTTACTTCATCATGATATTGAGGCCTACTGTTAAGGGGTGAATCCCCCACGAACACTTTTACATTCTATTTTCCTTCAGTTTTCATCTTACATAACACCTAGATGTGGGCCTACACCAGTGTCAGTGTGCCCATGATGAAACTCCTTTTGTATCATATGCTTGTAGGCGTCTCCATTTGCAAGCATCTATTTTTATATTAAGTGTGGACTTTGATCAAAAGTGTATGCATGAAAAAAGTCAACACATACCAAACTGTGTTCACAAACCAACATGTTACAACTATTACGTAGCATCTTGCTACAAAATTTGTACATGGAATATGAACAGTATACAACATCATGTACATGCATACAATCTAGGATATGGGCAATAGGGAAACCCAAACATCAACTTGTATAAACTCACCAAATTTTAACCTCAAAATCATTGAATATAGGAGATGTCACACAAATGTGATGGGATGTGTTATATTTGAAAAATGTGTCAAATATATCTTTGAATTTATGCTTAGGGTACTTCTAAACAAATATGGAGTAATTGATTATGAAAATGGAAAGATTCTCTTAGAACAATTTCTCACAGTATTATCTCAGCAGTCTATCATGGCTCTATATGGGACCTTGGTCCCTCTTCCTTTTTGCATATGTAGTGCAAGGGCATGCTAGATCTCTTCTGGAGTATAATAATGTTCCTCATCCTCACCATATAATTTATGTTTGCATGTCATTTTATGTCACCTATAGAAAAGTAACATAAAAACTAAATATGTTTAATAGTCAAGCAACCCATATCTCATATATGTATCTGAAATTTGAAATTAGTTAGTTGGAAGACTACTAGTATACCAAGATTCAATAAAACAACATGGCCCTATGCTAGTGGTTGATGAATGCTGGTATAGGCCCAAAAAAGCTAGTATAGGCTATACCAACAATAAAAAATGTTGGCCAAATCAATGACAGCATATGCATTCACGATGGTATTTTTTAGGATATGCTAGTAGTTGTAGCTGGCGATGTAGGTGTGTCAGGTCAACTCCTAGTGTTCGTTATACCCTGGAAGCTGTCTATGAGGACCATCATGTTGATCAAATACCAAATGCTCATTAGGCCAAATTCTAGATCAACCATCAACATTGAATAAAAAAATATGTTCAAGGTAAACTCCATAAAGATCCGTCTATGAACAATTGACATAAAATCTCACATGATGTCATACAAATGATCAACATAATTTTACAAGAAAGTCATGATAGATAACATGAACCAAAAGATTTTTATTAATCTCACCATATACAATTACAAGAAGGTTCACATTCATGAAGATACAATAACCTATGAGTTGCAAACCAGCTCACAACTCACAAATGTATAAAAAATGTCAAGGAGAATAGTATACATCATGTATTATAGCTACTCAACACTTAGGAGAGTGAGAGTACATGATCACTCTAAACATAACTATATTTTCTTTTTGTATATCTTAATCGCCACATCCTTTTTGTTTATCCATCATACTTAAAACATCATGGGAGAGCCACATGAGACTCATAAAGAGTCCCAATAATAGTATTACTCTATCTAGATATAAACATGTATAGGAAACATAGTAAAATAAATTATAGCAAGAAGAGAATGATACTTAATATCCAATTCAATTTATATTTCTTTATTTTATATTATAGAACAAGATATCTTTAGGAAAAGGTAGAAAACAATTGATATTATTGTAACAATATATACATATGTCGACCATCATAAGTAAAAGGAAATAACATCACTTATAGTGCTTTAGATGATCGATACAAACATCTTGCAAATACCATGGTCATCATTATCATTTATGACCTACTCGGTTGTATATTAATTAAGACTCTTACAACTATTACTTTTCCTACAAGATTATGACCGTGAAGCCCTTATTTCCATTTTATAAGAACCTAGAATTACCGATCTCTACATGATCTCCCATGCCTTGGAGTAAAAGAGTAGTGGGAACATTGGACAAATCTACTCGTAGAGATCTCAAAAGTAGGTCTACATAATTTATTCTATCAAGAGTACATAGGCCACAACACCTATCTCATTGGGTATTAAAACCTAAAATATCACATTTCAAATTTTGTAATCATGTTTCTTTATCTTATCATCAGTAGACTGTCATAAACAATGGAAATACAACCTCAATTGCATTCATTTACATATCCATCATTAACTGACAAGGAAACCTTCCCTGGTTTGCTCCCGTATACTCAAAAGTATACAAATCTAAGTACCTTCTCACACCCTCTAGTTGCTACAAGGATACTCATTTCATTATTCAACTGTCTAGCACTCAAGTAGATCCTATGGTGCCAACACATACACTACATGATTGAGATTCCACTTATTTACTTATCCTAATTACTTGTCTTTCATATTCATTTCATTCAATAATACTTATATGTGTTAGTCTGACTCAATTAGGGACTAAGCAATATGCAATTTGAACAATAAATGGAAAGAGATACAACTTAGTAAACAAATAATATTACGCATCTCTTCTTATTCCTTTTCATCACTTTTTAGGCCACATGTTGTAATCATGATTGTGCTCACTTGGAGTTGCTCCTTGGCCTAACATTTGGACCACATGCCCTTGTGCCTATATATATCAACATCAAGCTAAAAGTCAAGGCATCAATGTGATGTATTTGTCTTTCAACCATTTATATTCAGCGGTTTTATAGAAACCATATAAGGTAAGCCATTATGCCGTGTCTAGCAATTTTCATAAATATTAATCTAGAATAAGGCATAATCATGTGATAGATTAATCATCATATTCCAGTTTAAAGGTTAACATGAAGAACCATTATGATATATTACTTTTAAGGAACATTCAATATAAGGGTAGCTAAACATCATTAATTTTCTCTTTCGGGGCCTACATGATTATCATAAAGGGTATGACCTCACTACAAGGTCAAGGTATCAAACACATGAGCAATATAGTTTCCATCCCTATGCATTCCAAAATCTTTCTCATCATCTTATATTTTATTAATATCTAAATATGGATTAACTCCTTAGATATTGTTACAAGGTAGAGAGGACAAAACAAATTCGTGATTATATCATGTATTATCAAAACATCCTATAAAACTCCCCTTTTTAGGTAATTTAAGCAAGAATAAGAATTCTTCTTCTATGTTAGCCATGAATGCATGATTAAATTAATGAGGAGGTAAGAAACCCACCTTAAAACATGTGAACAAGGTTCCCTCTTTTAAGGTTACCTTCCTTAAATAAAACCCCCTCTGAGTTATGGCATGGTAGAAAGCTCTCCATTGATTTCTTTCATGTTTTTAGTTGTCCTTGTTTTTTTTAAACACCAAGGATTATCTCTACAAGTTTGATGTGAAATCCTACAAGTCTCTCTTTCTTGGCTATAGCACTACTAGTAGAGCATATAGAGTATTTAACATTGAATTGTCTAAAGTATAATAATCTACCAATGTTAAATTTGTTGAAACTAACCCCTCTATTTTCAAGAATATTGTAAATGATGATGTTGTAGATGAGGTGAATACTAGATTATAAGAGCTCAACATCATTGACAAGGAAAAGAGGTGGTAGTAGATGAAGAAGAGAAAGAAGAAGAAAATAAGGATCCAACTCCCCATTTTACAAAATATCATCCTAAAGAGCTCATAATTGGCAATCCTTTTGAAAGGGTGAAGATGTGGGCTGCCTTCAACAAAGAACAAGCCGATAATGCCTTCATCTCACAACTTGAGCCCAAGAATATGAAAGAAGCTCTTAAAGGTGATGAATGGATCCTAGCTATTTAAGAGGAGCTAGAGAAGTTTGAAAAGAACAAAGTGTGGACCTTAGTGCCAAGACCAAATGATAGGAAGATCATTGGCACCAAGTGGGTCTACCGCAACAATCTAGCTGAAAGCAACAAAGTGGTAAGGAACAAAGCAAGGTTAGTTTCTCAAGGCTACAATCAACAAGAAGATATTGACTTTGATGAAATTTATGCTCATGTTGTTAGAATTGAATATATTAAAATTTTACTTGTCTTTGCTAGCTACAAAAATTTCTTGCTTTACCAAATAGATGTTAATAGTGTGTTTCTAAATTGTAGAATAGAGGAGGAAGTTTATGTGGCTCAAACTCCCAACTTTGAACATGACAAGCTTGCTAACCATGTTTGTTTGTTACAAAAATCTCTCTATGGACTCAAACAAGCCCGTAGAGCTTGGTATGAGAAATTAAACAACATTTTGCTAGACAATGGCTATGCCATGGGCAAAGTTAATTCTATCCTCTATCTTAAACTCACTTCTAGAAACTTTTTGATGATTGGAATTTATGTTGATCGTAAGGAGTGGGAACCCATAGGGGATCCACTCCCTAATAAACTAAAAGGGCACCATACAATATAACCAAACACTAACATAAATGTTTCACAAAAGGGATGATAACCAATTCATTCGACATATATGTATCATAACACCAAAAGTAGCATCGAAATTTATATAATATCTAACCATTACATGCTTGTTATCATCACTATCATTCACCATGTAGGGTGAGATAAAAGAAAAACTAACTAAACATAGGACTAGCTGAGGATCACCTAACCACTTCAAAGAAGTCTTCCACAAGGTTTCAGCTACACCTAATCAAATCCCGGTCCAACTGGGTTGTCTCCTACTTGACTTATACTTGGGATTGGAAGTGTACCTTGGCAAAAGGGATAAAATTAGATACATCAACAAAATGCTGGTATGTGCATACTCAATAAGGATTTTTGAGAATTATTAAGAAATAAAGGATGTCAAATAAAAGGATACCCAAAGAAAAATGAAAGTACTACCCAATCAGGTGTAAAAGAAATATGAATTCAATAAAATAAGAGCAAGGCATATATGTGTTTCACCCATGACAATACTACTACAATATAAACATGTTGGTAGGAAATAACACATCTACCATAAATATGGGGTCACTAGGAACAAATACACATCTACTCTAAATATAGGGTGAGCAAGAACATATACACATCTTCTCTGAGTAGGACAGGATACCCATATGCTCAAATAATTTCATTTGTGAGAATTATCATCTCTGCATTTTCATATTGTGGGAATTTACACATCCATATAAAATAACAGATTTAAGATTATACTATAAATCACCACATGATGCATAACAAAAGAGTAAGCAAGAATAAATCAAGGTATGATGGATGAGATCATCTAATTGATATAATGTGGGATCAGAGGATCCATATAAAATTCTCATCACACAAATGTTCAATATAAACATCCATCACAAAAGTGGGTAAATCTAGGGATTCATCAAGAATAAAGGCATAAGCTAAAGTCAAAACAAATTCCAATCAAATAGGATGATAAAAAGATTAGAGTCAAGTAGAATATTTCCATGTAATAAATTTCTCAAAAGAAAGATATTGTGTGGGCTATTAAAAGAGTGATGCATTAGGTTTATTGCTCATATGAATAATAGGAGATGCAAACATACCTTAATCATGAGTCCTAGAAACACTCTTCACCAATCTAGTTGTTCCCAAGGTCTCCTTTGTCTAATTTCAAGTTATTCACATGTATTTGTTTTAGAAAGCATAATGTGTAAAGAAACCCTAATTTTAAACATATTTGGAAAATCTCATATTTTGAACTCAAAACCTAGACTAAAAGATTCCTTATGTTTTTATGATCAAGAAGACATATTTATTTATCAAATTTGGAGTTTATACGATAAAGTTACATTTTTAGGGGTTTTATATGATTTATTATAATATAAAAAAATCAACCATTGAAAACATGAAAATCAGACTCTCAAACTATTTTTTAATATAAATATCACATTTTTTTATTCCAAATCATATTTATTTATAATTTTTGAACTAACAAATAATTAGATATGATTTTTGCAATACTGACCAATTAGGAAATTCCAAAAATCCAAGTAAGCAGAGAAAATCCATGCAAGAGAGAGAAAGAGGGGTCCGGATCGGCTGACTTGGCCCAATCAAGTGCGGCCAAGTTGCCCAATCATTTCCAACAAGACCCACACTAAACAAAAGGAAACAAAGGGCAAAAAGACGATAACACCCTCAGTATAAAATCAAAACAAAAGAGAAAATGGAGGGGTAAGAGTGAGAAATCACATAGGAGATTCATCCCCTTTCTTGCCCAACACCGTGGCTACTTTGAGAAGTAGGTAGTGGCTACAAGAATTGGGTGAAACTCAATCAAACCACGATAAGAAAATTTGGAAGTATCACAACAACGATCACAGCTCCCCAAACTCACCTCTAAACTGGATTGAGGATTGGTGTCATCGTGTGTCTGTTAGAGGAGCTACAAGATAGGGAGAAAGAACTTAGTTGATGGTGAAGTAAAAATGGCTCCAAGAGAGATTGTGAGAGAAGGAGAGTAGAGCGGGAGGCAGTGAAACTAGGGATACAATTATTTATAGGTGTGGGTGCGTGTAAGCGCAAGAGGCGGGTTGGCTGAAGGAACCTTGCACCCCAATAATTGGGGTTTTCCTTATTTCTTGACAAAATCATATGAGTAATGGGTTAAAATAAGTGGAATGAAACTTATAAACTAGGGGAGAAGAAATTGTGAAAAAAGGTTGAGATTTGAGAGAGATATTACAACTTGAAAAATCGCACAACTAGGTCCCTATTTCCTTCACGACGTGAGGTAGGTGGTGATCCCAGATCCGTATGATAAAAAATTCGACGGTTCAAATCATGCACGTACCATCCGACTAAAGAAAAACACACATCACAATTATTTTCCAATGTGATTATGATTCTGACCAAAGTGACATATATAATTATTTAACTTTTTTTCTCTTCATTTGAGGGTGCAAACACACTCCAAATTAATTGAAATTTGACACCTAGCCTATTTTGAACGTGTAGAATCTGAAGATTGCATTAGTTTTTACTTTTAAACACTCTCAATATTTATAAATGTTTTAAAGTAATTCATATTTTATCTTTCTTAATGCTTTAGAGACTTCTAGAATTACCCAATTAATGTTAAACTTCACCCACAAGCAACCTTAAACTTTTGAAATATGAATTTTCTATTATTTTCCTCCATTGTAATATTTAACACATTATTTAAAAATGTGGGCTTTAATTACACTTTCTCTCTACTAAACACATTAGACCATTAAAGATTGTCCAAATTAGTTGAAAATTCACACATATATTTATTTCAACTTGAAGATTTTGAAGCTGAGATTAGTTTTCTATTTTGGAGTCATTAAATGTTTTATTTCTTATTTTGAAGGAAATTGCCCTTTCTTTTCTAAATAAAATAGTTATAATTAAAATTATCCCAAAATTATGAAACTTGGCCTCCAAGCCAAAATATATCATAAGAAAATGAAAATACGAAGTTATTCTTATCCAAATAGTCTTTCTTTTATGAGTTTTACATAATTAACATGTGTGGCCCATACCCGACATGTGTAGCATGGATGGTTGAGCACGGTAGGTCTTCCTAGGGGGACCCGGGTTTGAACCTCCCATTGCCCATAGTATTTACCACCCTTGCAGTCATCCGGGCTCTGGCATGCTCTTTGAGGGAGGGAGGAGAATAATTTATCTTCTAACTCAAAAAACATGTGTGGCCCATTATTATTTTGGTCAACACATTATTTCATCATTATTATTATCATTCTTCCAATTGTGTCCCATATCTTCACATTACAACCAAAAGGATTATATATTATAATTGTGCATGAAATTCTTTCTATTTATTATTTAACTCATTAAATTCATCAATTCATTATTTATTTTAATTTGTATCAATATCCTCAATTATGGACACCTAGTCCTTCTATACACATTATTTCTCTTAACCTCATACCATAATCAACATTATCACATATGACATATTTTATTGGTCTAAATATTATTATGAGAGTATTATCTCATAATTATTTTCATGCATATATGTTAGGGTGATTTAATCATGTATTAACATATTAGGGTTACAATCTACTGTTAGGTATATCCTCAACCTTGTTTGTCTAAGCCCAAAGAACTAAGGTCCCTAACCTTGGAATAGGATAAGGTTCTAGAGTTCGACATGTTACAACATACCACCCCATAAAGAGATTTCTTCCTCAAAATCTAAATGTCCAAATTTAACAAACAACTATTTACCACCCCTTAAAAAGATTCATATTAAAAAGTCAAGCATCTCTATAGGTACAAGGATAACCTCAAACACTTCCGTACATTCATCCACAAAGGTATCATGCAAAAAGAAAACATAACTTTAAAGTCTAACCATGGGACTATGGGTTGCCTTCATTCTACTCATCATCATAGACTTCTTGGCCATCCAAAGCAAAGATTCTTCCAGCACGTCTTTCCACAACTCTTCTTCCATTATTATTGTCATTATTCAGAGGAGGTACATGAGGTCGTTGTTGTGTCAGTGCTTGTCCATTAATAAGATGGGGGCATCTAGGGAGAATATGTATAGGTTCATTGCAATGATGACATATCAGTTGTCTATCCATCCTCCATGCAATGGGCTCCTCTGGTCAATGATGCCTTTCATACTCATGATCACCTTATAAGTGCTTCTTTTTATTATTATTCTCTTTATGCCAAGGTATGGAAACTAGGATATGACTCTACAACTGAGGCCTTATCCACCATTTGTTGAAAAGCCAGGGGAAGGTGTGGAATAAGAGCACGCCCACATTATAGTTAAGTCCTTGCAGGAATAGGTCATCTTTACGACCCTCACTTAGCCTAGAAGCATAACGCTCAAGCAATAGACACATAAGTAGAAATAGACAGAGAACCTTGCTTCAAACTATATAATTTTTCTTCCTTCTTCTTTAGGTTAGCAGTGGATATGTACTTCCCATGAAAAATCACCAAAAACTACTCCTAGGTCATGGTAGAGATATCACGAGTCCTTGTTATCCCATTCCACCAAACTTGAGCTGGTCCATATAGAACATATGAAGCAAACCTAACCTTGTAGTGTGAAGGACTTTCCATACCATGAAAGTATGGTCTATGGCTAATACCCAATCATCCACTTTATTGACCATCTCTAGTTCACCTTCACCCTTGATGTAGGGTGGTTGCATCTTCATGAATTCCATTATTGAGTACTCCTTAGGCTTATCAGGCACACGTGTGTTGTTCATCTTCCCTACCATGGAGGTGGTAAGAAGCTGTCAAAGCACAACTACCTCTTACTCAGGAGAGATGACTATGCCCACATTAGCAACAGTAGAGGCTGGGGTTTCCTGACCAACTAATGGTCCACTTCCAATTAGAGGAATAACTTAATTCACCAGAGGGGTAAAGGGAGGATTCATCCTTGGCATCCCAAACCTAGGGTTCTGGGGTGTCTCGTAACCAGACTAGTTGACAACAGACAAGTTATCTCCTACCATGAGGGTTTTGCATGCACAAGGCAAGGGTACTAGGTATAAACAACCTATGAAAGAGATAACCATCGTAAGGGTGACAAGATTGAAATAGTTAGATAACTTACAACCACTAGCTTTGATACCATGTTGTAAGGAGTGGGAACCCATAGGGGATCCACTCCCTACTAAAATAAAAATGCATCATCCCATATAACCAAACACCAACATAATTTTTTTATAGAAAGGATGATAACCAATTCATTCAACATGTAGGAATAATAACACCAAAAGTAGCAGCGAAATTTATATAATATCTAGCCATTACAAGCTTGTTATCATCATTATCCTTCACCATACAGGGTGAGATAAAAGGAAAACTAACTAAACATAGAACTAGTTGAGAATCACCTAACCACTTCAAAGAAGTCTCCCACAAGGTTTTAGCTAAACTTGATGAGGTCCTAGTCCAACTGGGTTGTGTCCTACTTGGCCTATACCTGGGGTAGGAAGCATACCCCAATAAAAGGGAGAAAAGTAGATACATCAGCAAAACGTTGGTATGTGCATACTAAATATAGTTTTTTTTAGCAATATTAAGAAATAAAGGATGTCAAATAAAAGGATTCCCAAAGGAAAAGGAAAGGACTACCCATTCGAGCATAAAAGAAATATGAATTCAATAAAATAAAAGCAAGGCATCTATGTGTTCCACATGTGACAATATTAGAACAAAATAAACATGTTGGTAGGAAGTAACATACCTACCATAAATATGGGGTGATAGGAACATAAACACATCTACTATGAATATGGGGTGAGCATGAACATATACACATCTTCTCTGAGCAGGGTAGGATACACATCTGCTCAAATAATTTCATTTGTAGGAATTATCACCTCTGTATTTTCACATTGTGGGAATTTACACATCCACATAAAATAACACATGTAACATTATACTAGCAGTCACCACATAATGCATAAAAAAGAGTAAGCAAGAATAAATCAACGTATGAGGGATGAGAACATCTAATAGATATAATGTGGGATTAGAGGATCCATATAAAATTCCAATCACATAAATGTGCAATATAAACATCCACCACAAAACTGGGCAAATCTAGGGATTCATCAAGAATTAAGGCATAAGCTGAAGTCAAAAGAAATATCAATCAAATATGATGTAAAAATATCAGAGTCAAGTAGAATATTCCCATGGAATAAATTTCTTGGAAGAAATATATTGTGTGGGCTATCAAAAGAGTTATAAATTAAGTTTATTGCTCATATGAATAATTGGATATGCAAACCTACCTTACTCCTGAGTCCTAGAAACACTCTTCACCAACATAGTTGTTTACAAGGTCTCATTTGCCTAATTTCAAGTTATTCACATGTATTAGGGTTTTATAAAGCATAATGTGTAAAGAAACCCTAATTTTAGACTTATTTTGAAAAGCTAGGATTTTAAACTCAAAGCCTAGAACAAATGATTCCTTATATTTTTTTGATCAAGAAAACATATTTATTTATCAAATTTGGAGTTTATATGGTAAATAAAAAAATTTAGGGATTTTATATGATTTATTAGATTCTCAAAAATCAACCATCAAAAACATAGAAATTAGATTCTCAAACTATTTTTACTAGAAAGATCACAATTTTCCAATTCAAAATTATATTTATTTATAGTTTTTGACCAACAAATAATTAGGTATGGTTTTTGTAACATTGACCAATTAGCAAATTCCAAAAATCCAAGTAAGTAGAGAAAATCCGCGTGAGAGAGAGAAAGTGGGGTTAGGCCCGACTGAATTGGCCCAATTAGGTGTGGCCAAGTCGCCCGGTTAGCACCAGCAAGACACACACGAAATAAAAGGAAACAAAGGGCAAAAAGACGATAATACCTCAATGGAAAATCAAAATGAAAGAGTAAACAGAGGGGCAAAAGTGAGAAATCACATAGGGGATTCATCCCCTTTCTTTCCTAGCGACATGGCTGCTTCGAGTAGTAGGTAGAGGCTGCAAGAATTGGGTAAAACCCAATCAAACCATGATAAGGCAATTTGGAAGTACCGCAATGATGATCACAGCTCCCCAAACTCAACTCTAAATTGGATTGAGGATTGGTGCCATCGTGTGTCTGTGAGAGGAGCCGCAAGATAGGGTGAAAGAACTTGGTTGATGGTGAAGAAATAATGTCTCCAAGAGAAATTGAGAGAGGAGGAGAGTAGAGAAGGAGGCAACGAAACTAGGAGGAGAATTATCTATAGGTGTGGGTGTGTGTAAGGGCAAGAGGCAGGTTTGCTGAAGGAACCTTGCACCCCAAGAATTGGGGTTTTCCTTATTTCATAATGAAATGACATGATTAATGAGTCAAAAGAAGCACAATGCAATTTATAAACTAGGGGATAATAAATCGTGGAAACATGTTGAGATTTGAGGGAGATATTACGATTTGAAAAGCGCACAACTTGGTTCCTATTTCCTTAGCGGCGCAAAGTAGGTGGTGATACTAGGGCCGTTCGATAAGAAATGGATGGACTAAATCATGTGCATGCCAACCGACTAAAGAAAATCATGCGTGATATTTATTTTCCAATGTGATTATGATTCTGACTAAAGTGATGTATATAATTATTTAACTTTTCTCTCTCTTCATTTGAGTGTGCAAACAAACTCCAAATTAATTAAAATTTGACACCTAGCATATTTTAAACATATAGGTTACAAAGATGGCATTAGTTTTCTCTTTTGAAAACTCTAGATATTTTATTCAATTCTTTTGAAGTAATTCATATTTTCTCTTTCTTAATGCATTAAAGAATTCTAGAATTTTCCAATTAATGCAAAACTTCACCCACAAGAAACCTTAAACTTTTGAAACACAAATTTGCTATTATTTTCCTCACTTGGTATTATTTAACAAATTATTTAATATTTTGGGCTTTAATTATACTTTCTCTCTCCTAAACACATTAGAACATTAAAAATTGTCCAAATTAGTTAAACATTCACACATAGCCTTATTTTAACATTTATATTTTGTACCTAGGATTAGTTTTCTCTTTAGGAGTCATTGAATGTTTTATTTCTTATTTTGGAGGAAATCACCCTTTTCTTTTCTAAATAAAATAGATATAATTATTATTATCCAAAAATTGTGAAACTTCCAAGGCAAAACATATCCAAAGAAAATGAATATGAATATGAAGTTATACTTATCCAATTATCTTCCTTTAATGAATTTTACATAATTAACATTTATGGCCCATTATTATTTTAATCAATACATTATTTCATTATTATTTCTATCATTCTTCCAATTGTGTCCCATATTTTCACATTACAACCAAAAGGATTATATATTATTATTGTGCATGAAATTTTTTATGTTTATTATTTAACTCATTAAATTCATAAATTCCTTATTTATTTGAATTATGTATCAATATCCTCAATTATGGACACCTAGTCCTTCTATGCCCATTATTTCTCTTAACCTCATACCATAATCAGAATCATCACATGTGACATATTTTATTAGTCTAAAGATTATTATGAGAGCATTAGGTTATAATTGTTTTCATGCATATATGTTAGGGTGATTTGATCATGTATTAACATATTAGGGTTACAATAAACTACTATTAGGTATATCATCAACCTTATTTGGCTAAGCTCGAAGAACTAAGGTCCCTAACCTCTTAACCTTGGAATAGGATAAGGTTCTAGAGTTCAATATGTTACATTGATGATATCAAATTTTACGAAATGTATCTTGATCTTTGCAAGGTGTTTAGTTCTCTTATGCATAGTGAATTTTAAATGAGTATGATGGGGGAGCTTACTTTCTTCCTTGGATTCCAAATCAAACAAACAGAGGATGTAAACTTCATCAACTAAGACAAGTATACAAGTGAACTCTTGATTTGCTTTGGGACGGAGAACACCAAGACGATGGACACTCCCATATAAAAAACCGCCATACTTGGTAGAGATGAGGAAGGTGAGAAGGTAGATGAGAAGCTCTATAGAGTTATGATTGTAGCTTGTTATATTTAACTACCTCTAGACCTGATATTATGTTTAGTGTTTGCTTGTGTACTAGATTTCAATAAAGTCCTAGAAAATCCCATCTTATAGCGGCTAAGAGGATTCTAAGGTAACTAGCCAAAACCCAAAATTTTGGACTATGGTATCCCAAGTAAGAGAATTTTACTCTTACTACTTATAGTGATGCAGCTTATGCCTGGTACTTAATTGATAGAAAGTGCACAAGTGGCACTTGCTTTCTCCTAGGACCATGCTTAGTTTCTTAGTTCTATAAGAAACAAGTCACAGTGACTCTTTCAACTACCGATGTTGAATACATCGTAGTTGGGAGTTGTTGTACCCAAGTCATATGGATGAAGCAAATGCTCCAAGACTTTAATGTTCATTATGATGCTTCTCCTATCTTTTGTGATAATACTAGTGCAATCAATGTTTCTTACAAGCCAATATTGCATGGCAGAGATAAACATATAGAGTTCCAACATCACTTCCTATGTGAACACATTGCCAAGAAAGACATCTATATCACTTATGTGGACACAAAAAACCAACTTGCGAAAATTTTCACTAAACCTCTAGATAGAGAGCAATGTACTTTCACTAGATCAAAATTTCTTATTACTTCTCTTAATGATGATGGTATGACTTCTAGCTAGATGTTCTCTTACCTATATGTTCTTGCTCATACATTTCTCACCTTATGCTTGTTAGTACTACATATGTCTAGTTTGAATGCCTTGTTTTTCTCATTTTTGGGTATTCTTCTCAAATGCTTGTTTTACTGCAAAATAGTAGCCAATCATAAGTGGAAAGTGCCTTAATATGTTCAAAATGCATGATAGGCTTTCTTGTTAGTCAAGTTTTCTTTGGGGAAACTCGACCAACAATTGTCCCAAGGACTAAACACACAACAACATTGGTTGAGTTTCCCAAATCTCAAACTCGATCGACAACACTATTGTGCGGAACTATATATAGACTGTTAGCTGATTTTCTCCCTCTCAACTAGAGAAAACTCGACAGATTTGTCACCCTTCTATTTGTCCTTGAACCATAGGTCACCCAATTCCCCTTTACTAGTCCTATCTATCACATTTTGACATTCCCCAACCTATAAACCTAGCTTGATAAGCCTACTGTTTGAGTTCCCTTCCTTGTTTGGCACCATCTTTAGTTGTTTCCCTCTCCATGGCATCCAATAGGCGAAAGAGAACATGTCCTTGAGGTGTACCTTTGTCTTCTATAGCCAATAGGCACATCTCTTATGATAGTACTTCCTTTTTCTCCAATCAAGCAGTAAATATATATAGGTATATTTTGCCTAGGAACCCTTATCCTTTCCGACCCTTATTGATCCCTAGCAACGAGCTTTTGGAAGAGGTTAAAACTTTCTTTAATAATCAACACCTCGATGTTCTTTGATATGAACTCCTAGCCTTCAACACTTCCTCTCAAGAAATAATGTGGTGCATGAGTTCTATGCAAATATTACCTAGAACTACACCACCTTAGTACCTCCTCCTAACACACACGTGATTTTAACATCCGTGATTGGTGGGACATGATTTCAAATTTCTAAGCATTCATTGAATACTTATCTATCTTGCTCCTAGTCAAATTGTATGTCCTCCTATCCCACTACCGTGACCTCCTCGACCCAGAAGCCTTCTATAAAGCTTTGACCCTAAGTTATCTCTTTCTGATATCCAAAGAACTCTTAAGAATCCTGAGGTCCCATAAAGGAAGAAAACCATCCTTCCATCTTATTCTCTAGATATTAAGATATGCCAGGTTTCTCTCCTTGTCAACCATAACATCTAAAAGAATCAAACATATATCATAGAAAACTAGGATATGATCGTGTATAGTCTTTTACAAAATATCTATGTCAAATGAATAAGATACATTCTTCACCACATGACTTGCTTTGACACATAGAAGAATACTAGAGACTTCCACCCACCCTAACCAAACCACATTTGTAGTATCTTCCAAGAACACACTAGTCAATCCATTTTCAAGGATCTTGGTTACAAATTCAGTAATGGGTTAACATGCAAATTACCATATTTAGAATGTCCCTTCTCTCTCTTAGAATAATAAAGAGGAGATATAGAGTAGGTGGCTACTTTTTTGAGTCTTGGTTGAGTGATAGCACTCTTGGTGGTGAAAGAACCAAAGAATAATGAGTATCTTGAACCCTAGAGGGGTTGTGTCGAGTTATGAAGGGTATAGTGTAAATGGGAGTGACTATTAGTTTAGAAGATATAGAGGAGGTCCCATATCAGTTTAGTAACATTTTGGAAGTATTCATATCAAGATAAGCACCTAAAGTAGGGAAGCCTATCGATTTAGATGTTCCTTGCAAAAGTTGTATCGATTTTCATATAAAGTGATATTGGGTTGTGATATCTTATCAAGAAAGATACCCAATGGCCGATATCTCATCCTTATATTTATCCACAAGAGTTTTGCAATTAGAGATAATTATGGTTGCATGGATTCACCATGCATGTAAACGTGTTACCAACATGCATATGGTGATGACACCTCACATACTCCTTCTCTCTCTCGCTTAAAAGTCAACTATATAAGACGCTCTTTTCACAAGCAAGTAAACCTTTCAACTCTCATTTCATTCCTTTCTTGTTGGATGACCCTAGGAGCTCAAGGAGCAAGAGGAAGGTCAAGCATCTTGCCTAAGGTGAAGCCATGGTCATCTTCAACCTTGGGTGGACTATGCTTCTAATATCATGTTTCTTCCTTTCTTTCTTTTCTCCTTCACCAAGTTTCTAACTATGATACCTTCTTCTTGATGCAGGTGAAGCTATAGACGAATCTTAAACCTTTGGATAAGTCATTTTCAATGTTGGGAACATGAAGCTTTGGAGCTTGAAGCTCTAGTGGTGATCTTAAGGTGGGTTATATAACTTGAACTAAACTTTATTATTATTCACCTTATATCATTCAATACTTGGTGATTCCTTTTCCATTTCAACTTTCCTTGATTGAATGATGATTCGATGAGATCTAATGGATATATGGATATGTTGTCCATGAACTAGAGTGTTAATGGACAAATTGTTGGAGCTTGAAGATGATGGAATTCCCTATTCACAAATCGATATAGGTTTGAGAAACCCTAACCCAATACAAGGTGATATGAGGGGAAACCGATACATATGAGGTCCTAAACCATTATCGGTTTGTTATATGTGAAGGAATATTATTCTTGTAGTTGTATAACCTATCAACTAAGGCTAAATATGAGGGCATGCCGATATCTTGAAGATGACAAGTCGACACATACTCCAAGTGGTGAGTGGTCATCGTGACTTGTGGTGTTTAGACTGAGAGGTTGAGGGTGTTAGCCCGTCTGACCAGGATGGTATCTTGTGATTTGATATGCTTTGAGTGTTAAATTGTGATTCCTTGGTTGAGCAAGAGTCCGACATGACAATGACCTAACCCTAAGAACCTGTCACACTTCAAGTAGTGTTGCCTGTCACACCCTTCAAGTAGGGCTAAACTGATACACCTTGGCCGACACATACCCAAGATGTTAGTGTGGCTGATACACTAGAATGTTCTATGGACGACACACACATGTTGATATTCATAAGGTGAAACAAGTGTCATGGAAGACACATGTCATGGCCGACACAAGAAAAGAGTGTCTAGGCCGATACAAGTAGATGTGTCTAGGCTGACACAAGAGTTAGTGTGTAAGCCGATACACCTAGATGAGTGTAGGCTGACACATGAGGAGTATAACCAAGTTGATACACTATGATGTAGTGAGATGTGTTTAATTTAATAAGTGTAGGCCAATACAGCCTAAAGAGGGTCAAGTCAATATCATAAGTTAAAGTTGAATCTAGTACCTAATGAGGTTGAGAGAAAACCTATATCACTCATGTTGATAATCAATTAATGATAATTAATGAGAGTAATCAAGTATGATTGAATACTTATGGCAATGAAATAAGCTCCTAGATGTGAGGAGTTATAAATTAGGGTTTGATTGTTGAATATAACCCTAAAAACCCTAATCATCTACAAAAGAAACCCTAACCCTAATCAAGAGAGGGTTGTAATTTGATTGAGGGATTTTTCTTTTATGGAATGGTGCCAATATTTATTTTGATATCTCTTTTACCATGACATATTAACCATGCAAGTGTTTTGAGATAATGAGCATAGCCAACTATGGGCTATGGTGATGAGGTATTATATAGATTGACTAGGCCATGCGTGAGCCATGTGAAATACGTGTACAATAAGTATGATAATTATATGGGTCTTATGACCTAGAGATGGTTGTTGCTTAGTGATAGGTGACATGGTTCAATAATGAACAAATGGGATTGAAACCCTATAGAATGTGATAATGATGATGAGATGAGATTCTCAGTAGTGTGTTTAAAAGAATGAGATCCCAAGTTAATTATGATAAAGTAACAAGTATGTGTTAAAATTGTTATATCATCTCTTGAAGGATGTATTACACTGTTCTTTGTAGAATTTACTTGTGTGGTGTTAATGTAACTTAATTGATGCTAAAAGATGTTGTGATACACCTAAGATTGTAAATTTCCCTAGCCATAGATCCATTCAGTTTCAGAACTTGCTAGATGGTGAAACGAGTTTAACTTAGAACGCATGTTGTTGAATATACATGTGCATATAGTTAATCATCTTTCTACATCTGTAAAATAATCATGTGATATGGATGGCCATGAGTGAGCCCATCCTTTCCTCAAACAATGGCCATGCGTGAGCTAATTCTTTTATAAAAATGGCCATGCGTGAGCCAATCCTTTTACAAGAATGGCCATGAGTGAGCCAATTCTTTATATATTAGAATGGCCATGAGTGAGTCAATTCTATTTATATGAATATCCATGAGTGAGATACTCTTTATCACCATGACCTGTACCAAGGCGGGCTAGTTGATTAAATAGTTGACTATATGTCACTATCAACAGTTGACTAATATGTCTCTGTGTTGTCTCTCGTACTGATCGAGAGTTGTGAGTGAGGTCTTGGAGATCGACTCTCCTTGGACCTTGTATAGCATTGTTGATGGCCCTTCCTGGGGTAGTTGGATTTGGGTGGTACAACTCAAATCCATAGGGTTTTAGTTAGGGTGTAACACATATTCTATTGTATGTGCTTGAATGTGAATGTGTGCATCATAAGCTTGAGCATTGTGTGCCTAAGTATGTACATAATCATGAGATTGATTATTGAAAGATTCTGTTATCTACATAGCATATTTCTTTTGAGAATGGAATACAAAAATATTGAATGAGGCTGCAATTGTATTTGTATGACATAATTTGTAGCTGTCATACATGTTGTTCCTATCCCTTCTAAGTGATTACCTGATCTACTACTCAGTCATAGTTATCTAAACTGCACAGCTATGATAATATTCTTCCATGCTTAAAATATATGGTCAGATCTATTTAGTATAGTGCAACTTTACTTTGTGTTCTAATAACAGTGCATTTGTGATAATGATATTGTTGACAGAGAGTTATATCTCCCGTTGGGACTTTTGTCTCACCCCTTGGGTTCTAAAACTTTTTAGGTGGATGTGCACAAAGAAGTAGAGATCATGTAAGCTGAGACATGACACCAATAGGAAGAAGACCTAGAATTTTGAGGTGGAATGTTGTTTTGTTATAGATAGAAGTCCTATCTGTCATCCTTGTACTCTCAGGTCCTTGAGGGGATAGTCTCACTATGGTTTCACGCTCGATCTGAGCTTTTGACTAATATGTTGTTGTTGCTTATAGTTTACTCATGTACATATTTTGGGTAATGGTAAACTTGTGTTGGATAGAACAGTAATGCACCGTGTTGTATATATATGACAGGCTTTGGGCCTTCTTGTAAAGAGTTTTCTAGCAGTGGATCTTTATGAAAAATAGTTTTAATTTTTAGTGATTTTCAATAATCTGATGTTAATGGTTATTTCTGCATGATTTTGTGTAAACTCTTTGTCGGTGTGATAACGAGTGTTACATTTGTTGGTATTAGAGTTATAGGTTCATTGATTCTACATGGACATACGACTAAGGTGTTGAGTTTGTTCTAGTATCCTCTAGTATATCTTATGGTGACTTCTGCCTATGCAGAAGAAAGGGGACACTACTACAGAAATGGCTTATAACGTCACATTTACAAGCGTCGGTTGTTAACAAAAATTGACGCCTAAAACCTACAGTGTCGGTTGAATACAAAAACCAACATATATATGTGGGGAGTGGCCAGACATGGATATCACTTTTTATTTAGCATTGATTCCTCAATAAGAAATCGACACCCAAAATCGACCGCCAAATCCAAATTTTCCAATGAAAAAAAATTACGTCCAAAATTTAACATACGTCGTCGATTGTTAACAAACCAACCGACGACTAAAGGTTTTTCACGAGACAGAAATTGGGCCCATTTTTATCGTCATTTTTCTTGCAATAATCAACACCTATGTGTTTTCGCGTGCTGTCCCCCTGAAAATTTTCACCCCCTTTGGCGTCAGTTTTCTACGACAACCGACGACTATGGCCATAATTTGAGAACATTTTTTTGTTGGTATATGTATATAGATGTTGATTTTTCATTTTAAAACCGACGACTATCATTGAGTAGAGGTGTTGGTTTTTTTGGTAATCGACGCCTAATGTTATAAGCGTCAGTGTTTTTAATTACCGACACTGCTGGTTAACTTAATAGAACCCGCACGAAACTGGCTCTTCCCCTTTCTCTGTTTCATCCCCGTGAGAATAGGTCTGGCGATTCCTTATGCGCCACCGCCCACCGCTCCCTGCTGCTCCGTGCTCGCCGCCGCCGCCCTTCTCCCTTCTCACCACCACGGCGCTGTGCTCGTCGACTCCCTACTCACTGCCGCCCTTCTCCTTACTCGCCATCGCCAGCTCTGTGCTCGTCGGCTCCCAGCTGTGACCTGCTCATCCTCCTCCGCCTGCTCCCTGCCCTTCGCCGCCCAAGGTCAGCCCCCTGCTCCCTGCCCTCTGCCTTCTCCTAATGCTTTGAGTTTACTTATTTAGATGTTTCTATTGTAAATCAACCTAGGATATGAACTAATCTTTTGCTTCTAATCCTCATGATTGACCTAATTCAGTAAATTTTGATGCATGTTGAAATAAGATTCAAACTTGTCCATTCTAGCATCCTAATTTGATTTGATTATGTGCTTTGAACCTTAAAACTTGCGTATTAAAGATACATTGATGTCTCAAACTTAAATCACATCTGGGTCTTATATTTGTAAAATGATTATATCTTCAATCTGCTTTTTTTCACCTTTATACTATATGTATTGCCTCTAAAATAGACGATCTATTTGGTAGAATTGTCGACCTTTGTCAAGACCCTAAAGTGGACTCTATGAACACAACCAATTAAAGTATCATATTAATATATAATAGTTTATTTATGGAAGTTACATAGAAACATACAATTTTTAGTAACAAAATGATCAAAATAACCCCTATTATATTTTGTTACTATAAAAAAGTAAACCCTAGGAATTGATAGTATAAATGCATCTAAACATTCATAAGCTATTAATGTGTCACTTGGAGAGAAATGGACATATTCCTATTTAAGTAAAAATTATATAGGACATAATATGAAGTAATGATTAGTAACATAATGCGGTGGTTATCTATTTGAAATTGATTATATATGCAATTCAAGTAGAAATACTAGAAAGAAAGATAATGAAACAAGCATGAAATTGCAAATAACCTTAGATGGGAAAGAAAACTTCAAATCAATGCATGGTGTTTCATGGTCTCTCTTCCTAATGAGTTATGTTACAAATATCTGTATATTAGGTTAAGGACATGTTTCTGTTGTGACATGTTGAGTTTTTTGCTATGTTGTACCCACCAGATTTGTGTTATATATAAAATAATACATTGATTAATTTAGGAAGCATTGATATGTTGTTATGACTGTGCACAAGTGTTTTTATAAGAAAATTGTGTGTTGAATGGGATTGTGAACAAGAGACTGGTGTTATATTTTGTTGGCCTAGAAACCCATCCAAGATTTACTCATTAGGAGTAAATCTTGGATAGTCCCCGATTTGGAACTGTTCTAGAACACCTAATCTCACTTAGGATGTAAGTGTATAATGTGTATTGGGTTTTCAAGAAAATTTCAGTAGCATTTCCCCATTTGTTCTCTAAGTACATATGTACTTGGAGAATGGCGGGGAAATTTTGCCGAAATTTTCTTGAAAACCCAATACACATTATACACTTACTAGTGATATTAGGTGTTTAAGAATGGGATATGTGGTACACATTTATTATATATAAGAATGACAATACATGTATTTGTTGGCCTAGAAACCTATCCAAGATTTACTCATTAGGAGTAAATCTTGGATAGTCCCCAATTTGGGACTGTTCTTGAACACCTAATCTCACTTAGGATGTAAGTGTACAATGTGTATTGGGTTTTCAAGAAAATTTTAGTAGCATTTTCCCGTTTGTTCTCTAAGTACATATGTACTTGGAGAACAGTGGGGAAATGGTGCCGAAATTTTCTTGAAAACCTAATACACATTATACACTTACTAGTGAGATTAGGTGTTCAAGAATGGGATAGGTGGTACACATTTATTATATACAAGAATGACAACACATGTATTTGTTGGCCTAGAAACCCGTCCAAGATTTACTCATTAGGAGTAAATCTTGGATAGTCCCCGGTTTGGGACTGTTCTTGAACACCTAATCTCACTTAGGATGTTTTAACCATTAATTATATATAAGACCTTAAACCCTAAAGTTTTAACCATAAACTCTAATATGTTAACCCTAGACCCTAATATTGTTCTAATATATACTTGTTTTCTCTTTGATCATAGAATGGATAGATCATGGATGTCCATTCCAAATCGCTACACCTCAGATTTTATTTCTGGTCTTGATTAGTTTATTAGATTTTCTAAGGAACATAGGAAACAGAGCGCCAAGATGATAAGAGTGTCATCCAAAACAATGGGGTCACCCTTCAAGCATCTTCATTGTTTTTTGCAAGTGCAAAGGATAAGAGTCCATGTGAAGCTAAAATGTCATATTACAGTGTCATTGAAGACATATGGGAGTTTGACTACGTAGATTTTAGAATTCCGCTCTTTAAATGTAATTGGGTTGATAACACCAAAGGGGTTATAGTGGATGAATTGAGTTTCACATTAGTGAACTTTGAAAAGATTGGCGAGAAGGGTGAACCATTCATATTGGCATTACGGGTGAAACAAGTATTTTATATCGATGATCCTGCAAATGATAAATGGTCGGTTGTTCTTCCTGGTAAAAGATAGTTCATTGAAGATCATATAGATGAAGAACAATACTATGATAAGTATGATGACTCCAGTCCATTCTTAGTTGGGTTGCCAACACCACCAAATATTGAAGCTAATGATGACTTGTATGTGTGCGAAGATCACAATGAAGGATTGTTAATTGATAAAAGATCGCAATATTAGAGGCATGCATGTTTATATATTTTTATATGTTTTATTTTTCTGAATGTGAACTTTACAATGTGAATGTGAACTTTACAATGTCAATGATTACAATGTGAATGTGAACTTTACAATGTGAATTACTTTACAATGTGAACTTTACAATCTGAATGTGAACTTTCAGATGGCTAAGCATTCATATGATGATCGTGCTAATGATTATCGTAAGGGTGAGGATGTTAATGCGCCGCCTCACAATGTAAGTTTTAAAAATATATCCCATCTCACATTTATTGTTATATCCTGTAAGTGTGTTTTTTTGTCAAATTTTAGGTTGGTGATGTACCCCCTAAAGAAATTGGGGCACTTGATGAGCAACAAAAAAAATTGAGAAAGTGACGGGCATCACAATGATGAACATGTTACTACAGCAAAGGGGCAATGGACCCAAACTGGCTGTGGATTTCGATCATGCAGGAAATCCAGTTGGAGTGAACCGCAACTCATTTATTTCATATCTTAGGGTTCTTACTCGCATCCATTGTAGTCCTATTTTTGAATCCTGGAATAAAGTTCCTAAGGGGAAGAAAGACTTAATCTGGAAGAAACTATGTGTGAGTTATCATTATTTGCAATTCTATTTTTGTAGATTACTGATTTTTAGGATACTAGTTAATAGAAATTCTATTTTGTAGAGTATATTTGATCTGGATGAAAAGCTGCTTCGTAAATGCATGATGCAACACTGTGGGAGGGTCCTAAGGAACTATAGGACAAATCTCACATGAGATTACATACACGATGCTGAGAAGAGGTTCTTGATTGATTTCCAATTCTAGACATTCATCACTTTTTGACTAACTGTACACTAATAATTTTTGTTTGTATTCTCTTTAAAAAATAAATTTAGGAAGAAGGCAGCCCCTGATCAATGGAACTAACTGGACTCCAAAGACTGGGAGGAGTTTGTTACCCAAATAAAAACAGATGAATTCAAGGTATTAAGCACCACTCACAATTTAATTAATATAGGTTCTTATGTATTCACCTATTCAAGATTAACCTTTAGTGTTACTAACCAAATCAATGTGCTTACTAACAAGGCTATCAGCGATGCTCAAAGAGCAAGGTGTGCACTGAATGTGCATGACCACACAATGGGTCCAAGAGGCTATGCAGGCGTTCACCAAAGACTACAGACTGAGTATACTGCTCAGTCTACTGCTACTCAGGAGTCCTCTACTATTGGTCCCGCACCTCTACCTCACCATGCTATGTGGATAGCTGGGAGGCAAAACAAGAAGGGATATATAACGAAGCCCACAACTACTGAGGCGGCTATAAAAATGGTAAAATTCAACTCTTAGAGCAATCGATTGATATTGATTATTGTTATGTTTACTTACCAATTTCTGTTGATGGCAATTAGCGGGAGATGCACGAGCATAGGAAGGAAGGCAAGTTCATCCCTGAGGGTACAAGGGATGAATTGACAGTTTCTCTGGGTAACCCAGAGCATCCTGGACGTGTTAGGGGTGCAAGCGCTGGTATGGGCATCAAAGTGTTCTTTGGGCCATCCTAGCACAAACCTGTCCCAAAAGCGGGACTTTCACAAGTTGAGGTAACCTATTCTTTTTTTAGAATGTTATTGCAAAAGGGAATTCAATAATTGATAGCTAGCATTTCTTTTATCCATGTATAGGCAGATGAATTGATTGAGAGGAAAGTCCAAGAAGCAATGGTGAAGTGGCATGCGTCTCAGACGACCACTCAGACAGTACCTATGACGTGCCGTGCTTCTATTACTCCTACTGCAGAGGTTGGGAGTAATCTTGTAGACCCACCACCTAGCACATCCTATGTAACTATTTTTATGACATAGTAGCTAGTCTTTGCAGAGGTTGGGAGTTTGTGTATATATGCATATAACATTCTTTATGTAAATATATAGAGGTTGAAGCCATGCCATCTAAAAAGTTAAGAATATGTCGTTGTAGAGGCGTCGAATTACCCACCCCTTCCAGGGGAAATGTTTCATGGGACTCCAATACCAGATGGTGCGGTTCGTGTGAGCCCGATAAGTGTAGTGCACAAATGAAGGGATCTTACATTGCCATATGCCCACCCATATTTTGAAACACTTGGTGAGGCAGAAGACAGAGTGATATTGTGGCCCAAAGCAGATGTCGTCTATACTAATATTGTATGCTAAATTTACATTATGTTAATTTGTTAGTGTGTACATATATATGAGTCAATTGATATGAAATTATATATAAGGTCAAAAGGAAGACACCCGCTGCATCTTGGCCTCCACCTCCACCTCCTGAAGTACCAAGTTGGCTTCCAAGGGACCTACATGCCTCGTTAGGTCCTAATTGTAGGGGTATGACAGATTGGATAGGTGAACATGATCCAAATTGCTCTATAAATGTTGCTATTCCATACGAAGCTGCAAGTCAATCATACGATAATAATCTATTTATACAAGTTTTGCATATGTATTAATGCATACGTAATACAAGTTTTGCATACGTATTAATGCAGGTCAATCATATGATAACAAGATATTTATACACGATATTTTGGAGTTGTTTTGTTATGATTGGCTGAACACATCTATGATAGAGTTGTGGATATGGTGAGATCTTATTTATACATCCATATACGTTTTTTTATATATGGTGATCTAGTTTCTTATATATTAATGCATACGTAATACATGTTTTGCAGCCACTTACACATGATATGTACAAAATTTTCATTTCTCCATGTGGGATTTTTGGTTCCGTCTTTGATTAGTCTTGTAGTTAAAAACCCTAGGTCAGTTACTTCATACTGCTGTGATGTTTTTAAATATTTTGGTAAAAATAAGAAGATGGTGATAATATCTCCATTCAATGTCAGGTAAGTTTACTTTGCTTATAATTTGGACTTAAGAAAATTATATTTTTATTGTGACTTTTGAGTTATTAATTTATAACTTTCTTACCTCTAGTGGTATGCATTGGGAGTTACTAGTTATTGTCCCCGAGACGTTCACTGTCTATTATCTAGATCCTATGGGGAAGGAATTGAATATATATGGACACACAATGAAAAGACCATTATTCCCGTGAGAAATATTTCATATTTTTATATCTGTTAACATATATTATTACATTACTATTTAATTATGCAATTTAATATGTTACATTAACATGTAGGGCTTTACAAGAGTACACCAAAGCTGGAGGAAAGGTCCCCAAGAAAAAGAACCAACCACTAACTTGGAAGAATGTGAAAGTAATTTCCTGACTCCAATGTATATATTATTTATGTGAACTACACTTATTTGTATATTTGAATATTTTGTATGTTTCAATTTATAGTGTGCTACACAAGACAATGGCTGGGCATGTGGATTGTGATGTGATTTATGAGCATAATTATCGAACATGCTACAATGGAAATCAATACCATACATCAGGTATTATATGTAGTCTCATTAGATAATATGAAATATATCAATCTTATTATATATTATTAATTATATATATACATCATTCTCTTTGTAGGTGTTTAAAACTGACTTCACTACAGGTGAAAAGTTATTATATGTACATACTTCCTATATGATGGATGAGTTAACTGATGTAAGAGAACAATGGGAAGAAGCCCTACAAGTAGTGGGAATTTTTAAATATAATTGGGATAATGACGATGATGAATAAAGAATGATATTTCTGAACTTTGTTCTCATATTTATTTTTGTGTGAACATGAATGATTTTTTATGAATTGACATATGTGTGAATGTGAAGATGATCAATACATGAATGTTTCTACATGTAAAAATGAAGGAAATTTGAAATGGAACTACTGGTTTCTACATGTGTGTGATGAAAAATAATATGAATTAAATGTGATTATACATGTGTGTGAATCACATGCTAAATATATAATATTGTCTATCTTGTTAATTTTGCAGGTTTGTGGCCTGTTGTTGGATGATATTAATGGATGTTGTAAACCTACAGTTCAGAACTGAACTGTAGGTTCTGCATCCTGCTGACCAACCATACAACAGGCCTGTAAACTGATAAGAAAAAAAATCAGAACATAGGCGTCGATTATTTGTGTAAAACCGACAACAAAACACATAGGAATCAATTGTTAGTATAAAACCGACGTCTTTATCTCCTTCTGGCATTGGTTATCTGTGAAACTGATGCACGGCCGTGGTGGCAGGGGATATGGCGTCGGTTATTAGTATAAAAACTGACGCCGATGGTGTCAGTTATTAGTAGATTCTGGCCAGGTACCACGGTCGTGCTGGGTAGCACGACCGTTGTGGTTGTGGACATGGCGTCGGTTACCTATATAAAGCCGACGCTGATGATGCCCTTGCTGGTGCCTTTTTGGTGTCGGGAAGGGGTATGGAGTGAGTTGTTAATTAATAAATTACATTTTTAATAAGGTTATCATGTTGGTTTTCTTTAAGAACCGACGCCGATAGTCCCCTTTCTGGAACATTTTTGGTGGCAGGAAGGTTTATGGCGTCAGTTGGGGGACCGACGCTGAAGGTGTCAACTTTTAGCAGCGCCCACTTGGGTGTCGCTTGGAAATCGATGCCTTAGGCCTTAAATAACCGACGCCAAAGGTTATTTCTGTAGTAGTGGGAAAGCATAAAGATGTCTAGAGAACATGATGAACATGTTGCTGAGAGCAATGTTGCTGCATGAGGAGAAGGTGCAAGGGATCAGGAAAGAGAAGAATGTGTACCTGAGAATCCACATCCTGGTCCAATAATGACAGAGAACCCTACTTTTCAAGTTCTCTTCAATCAATTTATGATGACAATAACACATATGGAAGATCGGATACCTAGGGCACCAGTCCCCAATGCAGAAGCTTCAGATTCTCGTAAGACTTTTGAATGGCTACGTCGTGTAGGAGCTACAAAATATGTTGGAACAAATGACCCAGCAAATGCAGATCTATTACTTACTGCGTTAGAGAAATCCTTTTAAATCCTTAGTATCCTGGATAATGACAAGGTCAGGCATGTTTTGTACCTTTTGAAGGGTAGTGATGGCCACTGGTGGGCCATAGAAGAAGTAAAAAGGAATGCTGAAGAGTTTGGTTAGGATGAATTTTGTCAAGAATTCGTCAATAAGTACTTTTCCACAGACGTACTTAGATGAAAGATCTCATAGTTTGAAAAGATACAACAAGATACCATGACAATTAATGAGTATGAGGCTAGGTTTATGAAAATTTTATGATTTTGTCCTCAAATGGCTGCTACTGAATTAGAAAGGGTCTGACGTTTCAAGAAAGGATTGAATGCTGAGATGTCTACCTCAGCATATGCTTTGGAAAGTAGAGAAAGTTTTGCCACATTTGTGGAATCTGTAAGGAGTATAGAGAGATGTGTGATAGTTAAGCATGATGCAAGTGTTAAAAAGAGGTCTATACAATCTCAGGAGCAATCAATTGGTGATTCTAAACAGCCAAAGTTTTCAATACCATCAGTTCAGTAAGTATCTAGTGTATCGACACAGTGGTCACCAATTAAGGTAAGAGGATAGTCCTCAAGCTTAGTTTCTAAGACAGTAATGGGATTGGTAAGACCATGGTATGAAAGTAAGACATGTTATAGGTGTGGATAGATTAGGCATACCATACCGTTTTGACCATAAAGGCACAATGAGGTGACACAACAACCAAGGCATAATCAACAAGGTTCATAAGGACCACAATTCAGTGGAACATGAGGACATGGATGCAGATAGGTGTTGCAAATTGGTTCATCTACTCCATGTAGTAGAGGATGAGGGCGACAACAGACAATGAATAGACTCTATGTGTTGAGTCAACCTGAGACACCAAATGACCCATAAGGGGTAACATGTCAGATAGAAATTTTCCATTCTGACTTATTTTCTCCTTATTCTGCATGTTAATCATAAGAAAGATAGTTGTTATTGAGTTTCCCTTGAATTAGTCTTATGGGAACATGAGAAAGATACACTTGTAGAAAACCAAAGATACTAAGTCTTAGAGCTTAAAAATAATATAAAACAAAAGTGCATACTACCTAATCTTAGTACTTGAGTATCCTAGCCAGGTATTTAGCTATTGAAGGAATATGGGACTCTTAGATTGCTATCTTCCTGAATACTCTGATCAAGTAGTCCTTTTCATACAATCTAAAGAGTATATTGAAATAGGAAATGTGGCACATAAATTCCTGCCACATTCTAAATTGGAACCTGAGTTAATCTCAAACCAACTTATGGACAAAAGAAGATGTTTAATATAAGAATCTATCTTAGTCATAAGTAAGTTTAATGTTTTGATATTCCTTTGGTTGGTTTCATAAAAGTTTAATGAAGAGTTAAAATTGGAAGTGCCTTTCTCTTTCTCTTAAGATTTCAGGGACGAAATCCTTATTAGAGGTTGATGACTTGTAACACCTCTGACCTAGGTTATGGGATAACCCTATTTGTTTTGCTTAAGTATGTTGTTTAAAACTTTATTATAATTCTTTGAGGTGTTTTACTTACATGTGACACACCTATGTTTAGTTTGTTAATGTTTGAATAATGTTTGTACAATGTTTGCTTATTTTGGACCAGAGTGCAATTTACCCAATATAAGGGGTTATCTTGCAATATGTCACATGTTTAATGTGCCCTTAGTGCTTTAGCATCATGATGATAGTATGATTCTATGGGGTGCCTTGTGTCAAATTTCAAGTGGAGCCAGTGTGGATGATACTTGTTCTTTGTGTGCTAGTTTTGATGAAAACCACAATTTACCCAAAGTAAGGGGTTAACATGCAAATGACCATCTTTAGAGTGTCCCTTCTCTCTCATAGCATCATCAAGAGGATAGAGAAAGGAGGTGGTGCCTTTTTTGAGTCTTAGTTGAATGATAACACTCTTGGTGGTGAAAGAACCAAAGAATAATGAGTATTTTGAACCCTAGAGGGGTTGTGTCGAGTTATGAAGTGTATATGGGAGTGTCTGTTAGTTTGGAATCCATAGAGGAGGTCCCATATTGGTTTAGCAACTTTTTAGAAGTATTCATATCGGGATAAGCACCTCAAGTAGGGAAGCCTATCAGTTTAGATGTACTTGCAAAAGTTGTATCAATTTGCATATAAAGTGATATTGGGTTATGATATCTTGTCATGCAAGATACCCAATGGAAGATATCTCATCCTTGAATTATCCACATGAGTTTTGCATGTCAAGATAACTATGGTTACATGGAGTCACCATGCATGGATATGTGTCACCCAAGTGCATATGGTGATGACACCTCACATATACTCTTTCTCTCTCTCTTGAAACTCAACTATATAAGCCTCTCTTTTCACAAGCAAGTAAACCTTTCGATTCACATTTCATTTCTTTCTTGGTGGATGACCCTAGGAGCTCAAGGATCAAGAGGAATATCAAGGATATTGCCTAAGGTGAAGCCATGGTCATCTTCAACCTTGGGTGGACTATGCTTTTCGGATTATGGTTTCTTCCTTTCTTTCTTTTCTCCTTCACCAAGTTTCTAACTATGATACCTTCTTCTTGATGGTGGTGAAGCTATACCCGAATCTTAGACCTTTGGATAAGTCATTTTCAACCTTTGGATTGTGAATCTTTGGAACTTGAAGCTCTAGTGGTGATCTTGAGGCGGGTTATATAACTTGAACTCAACTTTATTATTATTCACCTTCTATCATGCAATACTTGGTGATTCCTTTTCCATTTCAACTTTACTTGATTGAATGATGATTCTATGGGATCTAATGGATATATGGGGATATTTTACATGAACTAGAGTGTTAATCAATGAAGGATTGGAGCTTGAAGATGATGTAATCCTCTATTCACAAACTGATACATGTTTGAGAAAGCCTAACCCGATATAAGGTGATATGAGGGGAAACTGATACATATGAGGTCCTAAACTAGTATCAATTTGTTACATGTGAAGGAATATTGTTCTTTAAGTTGTCTATCCTATCACCTAAGGCTAAGTATGAGGTCAGGCTAATATCTTGAAGATGACAAGTCAATAATACTCCAAGTAGTGAGTGGTTGTCATGACTTGTGGTGTTTAGACTGATAGGTTGAGGGTGTTAGCCCGTCATGGTCAGGATGGTATCTTGTGAGTTGATATGCTTTGAGTGCTAACCTGTGATGCCTTGGTTGAGCAAGAGGATGACATGAAAATTCCCTAACCCTAACAACTTGTCACACTTCAAGTAGTGTTGCTCGTCACACCCTTCCAGTAGGGCGAAACTGATACACCTTGGCTGACACACCCAAGATGTTAGTGTGGCTGATACACTAGAATGTGCTATGTCCGACACATACATGTTGATATGCATAAGGAGACACGAGTGTCATGACCGAAACAAGTTTCATGTCTGACACAAGTAAAGAGTGTCTAGGCTGACACAAGTGATGGTGTTTAGGTCGAAACAAGAGTTAGTGTGTAGGCTGATACACCTAGATGAGTGTAGGCTGACACATGAGGAGTATAATCAAGTTGATACACTATGATGTAGTGAGATGGATATACTTTAATAAGTGTAGGCCAATACACCCTAAAGAGGGTCAAGTCAATATCATAAGTTAAAGTTGAATCTAGTATCCTAATGAGGTTGAGAGAGAAACCTATATCACTCATGTTGATAATCAATTAATGATAATTGATGAGAGTAATCAAGTATGATTGAATACTTATGGCAATGAAATAATCTCCTATATGTGAGGAGTTATGCATTAGGGTTCGGTGGTTGAATATAACCCTAAAAACCCTAATCGGCTACAATAAAAACCCTAACCATAATCATGAGAGGGTTGTAACTTGATTGATGTATTATTCTTTTATGGCTTGGTGTCGATATTTATTTTGACATCTCTTTTACCATGAGATCTTAACCATGCAAGTGTTTTGAGATAATGAGCATAGCCAACTATGGACTATGGTGATGAGGTATTATATAGATTGAATGGGCCATGTGTGAGCCATGTGAAATACATGTACAACAAGTGTGATGTTTATATGGGTCTTATGACCTAGAGATGGTTGTTGCCTAGTGAGAGGTGACATGGTTCAATAATGAACAAAGGGGATTGAAACCCCGTATCATGTGATAATGATGATGAGATGAGATTCTCAGTAGTGTGTTTAAAAGAATAAGATCCTGAGTTAATTGTGATAAAGCAACAAGTATGTGTAACAATTGTTGTATGATTTCTTAAAGGATGTATTACACTATTCTTTGTAGAATTTACTTGTGTGGTATATTTGTAACTTTATTGATGGTAAAATATGTTGTGATACACCTAAGATTGTAGGTTGCCCTGGCCATAGATCCATTCAATGTTACGACTTGTTGGATGGTGAAACGAGTTTAACTCGTAACATATGTTATTGAATATGCACAGGTGTATAGTTAATCATATTCCTACATCTGTAAAATAATTATGTGATATGGATGGCCATGAGTGAGCCAATCCTTTTCAATGGCCATGTGTGAGCCAATTATTTTATAATATGGATGACCACAAGTGAGCCAATCCTTTCCTTAAATAATGGCCATGCATGAGATAATTCTTTTATAACAATGGCCATGCGTGATCCAATCCTTTTATAAGAATGGCCATGAGTAGCCAATTCTTTATATATTATAATGGCCATGAGTGAGCCAATTCTATTTATCTAAATAGCCATGAGTTAGCTATTCTCTAGCATTGTTACCTATACCAAGGCGGGCTAGTTGATTAAATAGTTGACTATATGTCACTATCAGTAGTTAACTAATATGTCTCTTCATTGTCTCTTGTACTGATCGAGATTTGTGGGTGAGGTCTTGGAGTCTGACTCTCCTTTGACCTTGTATGGCATCATTGATGGCCCTTTGTAGGGGTTGGTTGGATTTGGGGTGGTACGATTCAAATCCTCAAGGTATTAGTTAGGGTATAACACATAATCTATTGTATGTGCTTGAATGTGAATATGTGCATAATAAGCTTGAGCATTGTGTGCCTAAGTATGTGCATAATCATGAGATTGATTATTGAAAGATTAAGTTATCTGCGTAGCATATTTCTTTTGAAAATGGAATACATAAATATTGAATGAGGCTACGGTGTATTTGTATGACATAATCTATAGTTGTCATAAATGTTGTTCATATTCCTTCTAAGTGATTACGTAATCTACTACTCAGTCATAGTTATCTAAAAACCACAGTTATGATAATATTCTGCCATGCTCATAATATATGGTTAGATTTGTTTATTATAGTGCATCTTTACTTTTTTCTCTAATAACAATATATTTGCGATAATAATATTGTTTTTAGAGAGTTATATCTCCCGCTGGGACTTTTGTCTCACAATGTGGGTTCCACAACTTTTGATGTGGATGTGCACAAAGAAGTAGAGATCGTGTAAGCTGAGACAGGACAACAATAGAAAGAAGACCTGGAATTTTGAGGTGGCGTGCTATCAGACATGTTTTGTTTTAGATAGAAGTCCTATGTGTCGTCCTTGTACTCTCAGGTCCTTGAGGGGATAGTCTCTCTATGGTTTCACAATCCATATGAGATTTTGACTAATATTATAACACCCAAATTTTTATAATACATGAGCGGAAGCTATTTTTTTCTTTCATGCAGGAGTGTCACAAACAAGATAATCATTGCAATTAAAGCAAATGAAACACTTTGTATTGAGTAAAACTAATTCATACATAGTCTTTGATAAAAGAAATCTATAACCATCTAATATACATTGGTAACAAGACTATGCAAAAGAGATGTCTAAGCTCTGGACTGTCTTGGTAGATGGTACCCCACTAGGCAAGCTTGAAAATCTCCTAGACCTTTACTTGTTCCTTTGATCCTCAACTGCTCCAAATCATGCGGACCTCGCATCCCCAACCATGCGTTGAGAAAAATAGTCGTTAGAGTAAGTGGTATAATTATTTTAAAATATACATTGCTAAAGAACTAAAATTGGGTATTATAAACATGAAACTAACATCAAACTATGAGTAAAATATGTAACATATTATCCCTTATTATTTAGTCTGAATTCTTATTTCTCAACCTTATCTTTCTCTGGAGACATGTACCCATGTACATGGATATCAAGACCTACACCACAATGCATGGGTCATACTTATCTTATCTAATTCCCTCTCATTACACTTATGGATGATATTATGGGCATGCTCTACCCTAATGTATCTTTTACTTACAATTTTTTATCTGATTGTTGCCACCATTATATAATAAGTCCTCCTCTGTTGACACTGAAGTGTCCTCTATGGTGTAACACACCCTCTGTTGGCATAAATGCCCTTTATTGACACCAAAGTGTCCTTTATGGTGCAGTGCACCCTCTGTTTGCACGACATGCCCTCTGTTGACACTGAAGTGTTAGACCTATCAAACTGGTTCAAAATTTGCGGGCGCCCACGGGTCGACCCGTTTAAGTTGGGTTTGGGTGGCAAAATTTGCCACCCGCTAGAAATCACCCAAACCCATACCCACCCGTTTATTTAGTGGGTTTCACAGGTGATCCACGGGCATCTGCGGGTGCCCATTAAACTAAATAATATATTAATATAAATATATTATCTATATGACTCTTAAGACATGCAACACTGTACATTTATCAATCAACTAAATTGATGACGTGTAATGTATATAATATAAAGAGTTAAAGTCTAAATTAATTTATTGATATCCTTTGTTAATTGTTTACACTAGTGGAAACAAATTCATTGACTTCTATATTATTTTTATGCTAATGAATATATAGTATAATGCATGTTTTATATTTAATTATAACAATTATATTCTCTTTCTATTCACTTTATGTATTGTACAATCATAAGAACATGACACATCAAGAACTTTTAGCACAAGATGACAAAATATAGTATTGTTATGGTAATATGTTATGCTATTTGTAACATCTATATCATTTAGCTTTTTTTATTGTACATTGCAGAAATGGTTATTTTTCATTTTGTCTCTTACATATTATTTCAAATCTTCATAATAGATATTACATTGTGTTGGACACAAAAAGTAGTGGAAGCTTGCCCTCATTTTGTTATGTTTACACTGAAAATTATTAATGAATCATTCTACTCTTTGTCGTAGTACAGAAACAAGCAATATCTTTTCACTGTGCACATATTATATGGGCACCCGCGGGCGACCTGCAACCCGCTGGGTCGGGTTTCGGTGTGCTAGTTCCCCACCCGTTTAACATTGGGTCTTTTTGACCCGCACCCGCTAGACCCAAACCCGCAACGACCCAACCGAAACCCAACCCACCCACCCGTTTGACAGGTCTATGAAGTATCCTCAATGGTGCATCACACCCTCTGTTGGCATAACATGCCCTCTGTGACAAACACAATGTCTGGCACAGTGTGCCCTCTAAATCATCTCGAGATTCTTTGGTGAGTACTTATCATATAATGTATTATGTGAAGGTTCTGAATTAATTATCTTAAGTATAACTTTACTAAACTCTGAATCTGAGCTTATCTGAAACTGAATACTGAGTATAAAAAATGTATTGAATTATGAATCTAAAATTCTTCTCTTAAATTCTTAACTGAATTTATTTCTGAATGTAGATATGAATCTCAATTACTACATAACTTAGATTGGGTCTAAATCCCTTATCATGTATCTCTATTCAACTCACACAATGAGTTGTCTAAGTTTGAATATGAATATGATATTCTTATTATCTGCATAAACTTTATTTTGAAACTATGATTTGATAGAATTACTTCATTTATACCAACTATATAATAACTGATCTAGAGGCTTAGTAGAAAGGGTTTGAACCGAGTATAAACATACGAAGTGCACACAAGTGACTTAAGTAAAGTATATGAAAGTAGGTTAGGTATAAAATATCTAAACATATGATTTCTGAAAAGATGACTTAATTTCCATAAAATCTCATTAAATTGATCTCATCCTGAATCTTAATGTTTTCATATGAGCTTACATCTTAAAACTTAAATATTAAAATAGGAACCTTATGAAATATTACCTTGCAACTTAATCATAACTTAATAAGTAAAGTCTTATAATATTGTCATGCACTCAAAACTTAAATACATCTCATCTCAATAGTACATTTATTTTGAAGAATGCGCCATGTCTTAATATGTTCAAAACTCATATTCTCACAATGTACTTAACTTTTATATATCCCTCATTCTAAGGCATCTAGTTGATTTCATAGTTTTTAGATCTCTACATACATAAGCAATCTTGATAACATGTTTCTAATTGAAATCTTAATACATGGTTATATATATAAATATGAGAAATCCTAATAGCATACTTATACTTAAAATTTCAATCAAAATTTATCCCAAATCATCAACTAAGTATGACTATATTACTTTCATATATTATATTGAAATCTTATTCATTAATTTAAATCATTGCTAAGAAATCTTGTAGGAACATAATTCTTAATTTCCTAATGGTCCTAGTCCATGACTCCTAACCATTTTGAGAAACATATCTCTATTTGAGATTTTGGGAATATGAACTGACATACTCATAGAAGTATGGGGAAAAGCTAGCTTGCATATCTTAACATTAAAATCTTAGAACATCAAACCACATAAATCATGAAAGTCTTATTTAGGAGACATGTAAACACACAAAGCTTAAAATATGAATACTCATGGGCATGAACCACTTATCTCTTATACAGATGGTATCGATAAGGAAGTCTCGATTCCAAGTTCCATAACTTTAATAACCTAGATATCATCATAGTTTTATCAGTCCAAGCCTATGTTCCATCTTTCTATTTCTAAATCTCAAATCCCATCTTCATAACTATATATACCAACTTAGGGTTCTTAAACATAACTTTAATCTATGATCACCATAAAACATTGGCGTTGAAATAAAATAAAACCCATACTACTTAATCAATATTATCTTTATACTCAAATAAGACATAAATAGTCTTATGCACTAATATGAAAATATAGATCATATAAGCAGAAAATCTCATACATAGTAATATATACTAATCTTACTTGACTCTATTATGAAATCAAATTAAAATACCATTTAGATAAATAATATCAGACTTAATTAGGCATATATAATCACTTATTGTCTCTAGATAATCATCTATTTATCTAGATAATGGCCACTTAGGTCCAAAAGTACATACTAACATAATAACATAAGAAAATCCATCAAATCTCTAGAAAAGTAATCATAAGGTGTAGTAATGTCCTGAATAAAAATATCAGGTCGCTTTATGACCAGGTCATGGGTGAAATACCCAAAATACCCTTATTAGGGTTTATATAAAAAACCTCAATACAAATTCATATAAAGAGATCAGGCTTTGAAATCATGTTAAGAATATCATAATACACATTCACTAAAATTTGCATGAATTTCTAAATTCATTTGCTATTTTTAATTGACAAAACATCAAAATCATATAGGTTTGGCTACCCAACACATAATAAATAATAGACATCCAAAAACCATTCTGGAGATATTTTTAGAATATATTCATTTGAAGAGATTTCCATGGGCATTGTATTTGATAAAATCTGAGTTCCCAATCTCAAGATATGAATTTTAGAAGTTTACCAAAACTTGGTCAATCTCAGTCGTCAAGATATGATCTGGAGGTCATGGTCTCATGTGCATTCCAGGCCTAGGGTCGTCACTTTCTCTCATCTTCTTCTCCTTCATGAACCCCTGTTCTGAGATCAGGAATAGAGTATGGTGGCGCCAACTGTGAGCTCCACATCCAGGCCATCACCATGTGAGGTCTAATTGTCAGCGACTCCGGATGACCCCCTCCAGTCTCAGCAACACCATATATGTGAGCAGGGTGGTCAAAGTTGAAGCTTCTTGGCTCCACAAAACTCACAACCCCCTCCCACCACCACTCATCCCTCTCCCTTGCTTCTCTCCTATCTCTCAGTTTCAAGCCCAAACCCTGGAAATGACGGTGTGTCCCCCTGATCTTCTCAAAACTAGGGCTTTTATAGCCTTTTTCCCTCTGGATCTTGGGCAAGATCCTCCCCTTCCAAGGAATCTGTTCGGGTCCTGAGAATAGAGGTGCCAGTTCTCTGGTCCGCGGACTGGAGTTGGAGGGCACCCATTCATTTTTTTTACATGTATTTGCATAAAGGTCCAGTTTCTATAAATAATTATACATGCCACAATATGACCCCATTTGAACTCCAATTTTGGGATCAACAAAGTATTGCCATTTTCTTTTTGTGCACCATATATTAAGTCAAAATTAATCTGATACATGCTCCAAGTCTATATTTTAAGTAAATATAAATAAATTAAAAATTTAGTTACCCGGGCCCCTAAATAAATCAAAAGCATATGAAATTTCTCCCACCATCTTATATTCTAATTATTATTCTACTAAAAATATCTTGATAAATTATTATGAGCATGAGGAACTCCATTGTCAGTTTATATAAAGGACCTATATGTAAACCTTAATTGATCCAAACCAACTTGAATTTGTTTCTAGGGACAAAGGCCCATTTCTTGGTCTTACAAAGTGTCTATTGGCTTAATCATATTATTGGTTATGAAACTAATTATTGAACAAATATAATTTGTCAATCAAAATATTCTTATGATACATTAGGTCAACATTACTTTACTTCCTTTATAATGAGACCGAAGTTGGTCTAGATCTCAAACCAGTAACTGAAGTCATCACATTATATATTCGTCACATTATTGTTCACATGAATTATTCATTTATATTCATCTACACCCGACTACAATAATACACATTTAAACCATTATGTGTGTATTGGTTGACCATATGACTTGTATTAAAAATTTGTGAACTTAATTACATACCTAGCCATGTTGGGTTCATTAAGTCCTTTAGCATATACTTACTAGAAAACCCCACATTAAAGGCTTACATTAGCTATGAAATTGAGGATGTTACAATTCTACCCACCTTGAAATAAATTTCATCCTCGAAATTTCTCTAGGCTACTACCCACCTTAGGGTTCTGCTTACCTCTTCATTTATTGATAATTAACATATTAAGGTACACGTTCTCAAAATTTCACGTGAAAAGAGATATGTAATGTATTTTCATAAAATATTTATGTGAGCATTATCTATTACCTTGGTCTATTGATCAACTCATACTTAGGGTTTATGAAATTAATCTTGGCTCTTTACTTAGGGCATCTACCACAACCTTGTCATGAATTTCTAACATTAGATATAGTGACCGTCGAATCTTCGGTCTTCCAGGTACCTCCTACATTTCTAGATATGTGGTGATCAAGCACATACCCAGAGATGTGAGATCCTGATATGATATCTCTCATTAACCTACTAATACATGTGTCCCATACCACACAGACCCATAAGAAATGAGAGGTTTATCAAAGTCTAGTGCTTATGACATTCCTCTTCAATTCTCAATTGGATGGCCATAACCGTCGAGAATGGAGAAGCAACATAATTATCTAGGGTTAGGTTGAAACATGAGACCTAGAGTAGGTGAACATATATCTCTAACATCTCTATTTTTCTAAGGTGAAAATTCTTATTCATTCTAGGTCATTGTATCATTCTATGTGAATCTATCCCTAAAACCTACTCTCTTGTCTTCATCCTAGGTGAGTATGAGAATCATATTTGCCTAGTGGCCATTTACCAAATTGCTCTGATACCATATATAATACTCAGATTTTTATAATACATGAGCGGACACTATAATTTTTTTATTTATTTCATCTGCGAGTGTCACAAACATGATAATCATTGCTATTAAAGAAAATGAAACACTTTGCATTGAGTAAAACTGATCCATACATAGTCTTTGATAAATGGAAAACTATAACTCATCTAATATACACTGGTAACAAGACTATGCATAAAAAGCGATGTCTAAGCTCTGGACTGTCTCGGTAGATGGCACCCCACTAGGCAAGCTTGAAAATCTCCTAGACCTTTACTTGTTCTTTTGATCCTCATCTGCTCCAAATCCTACAGACCTTGCGTCCCCAGCCATGCATTGGGAGAAACAGTCATTAGAGTAAGTGGCATGGGTATTTTAAAATATACATTGCTAAACAACTGAAATTGGATTTTATAAACATGAAACTAACATCAAACTGTGAGTAAAATCTGTAACATATTATCCCTTATTATTTAGTCTGAATTCTGATCTCTCAACCTTATCTTTCTCTGGAGACATGTACCCTAGTACATGGATCTCAAGACCTGTACCACATTGCATGTGTCATACTTATCTTATATACTTCCCTCTCATCACACTTATGTATGAGATTATGGGCATGCTCTAGCCTAATGTATCTTTTACTTACAATTTTTTATCTAATTGTGGCCACCATTATACAATAAGTCCTCCTCTGTTGACACCGAAGTGTCCTCTATGGTGCAACACACACTCTATTGGCATAAATTCCCTCTATTGACACCAAAGTGTCCTCTATGGTGCAGCACACCCTCTGTTGACACGACGTGGCCTCTGTTGACACCAAAGTGTCCTCTATGGTGCAACACACCCTCTGTTGGCATAACATGCCCTCTGTGACACCTGTAGTGTCTGGCACAGTGCACCCTCTGAATCTTCCCGAGACTCTATGGTGAGGACTTATCATATAATGTATTATGTGAAGGTTCTGAATTAATTATCTTAAATCCAATTTATAAAAGTCTGAAACTAAACTTATCTAAAATTGAATACTGAGTATCAAACATGTACTGAATTATGAATCTAAATTTCTGCTCTTAAATTCTTAATTGAATTTATTTCTGAATGTAGATATGAATCTCAATTACTACATAACTAAGATTGGGTCTAAAACCCTTATCATGTATCTCTATTCAACTCACACAATGAGTTGTCTAAGTTTGAATCTGAATCTAATATTCTTATTATCTGCATAAACTTTATATTCTGAAACTCTGATTTGATAGAATTGCTTCATTTATGCCAACTATATGATAACTGATCTAGAGGCTTAGTAGAAAGGGTCTAAACCGAGTATAAACATACTAAGTGTACAAAAGTGACTTAAGTAAAGTATATGAAAGTAAGTTAGGTATAAAATATCTAAACATATGATTTCTGACAAGATAACTTAATTTCCATAAAATCTCATTAAATTGATCTCATCCAGAATCTTAATGTTTTCATATGAGATTACATCTTAAAACTTAAATCTTTAAATAGGAACCTTATGAAATATTACCTTGCAACTTAATCATAACTTAATAAGTAAAGTCTTATAATATTGTCATGCACTCAAAATTTAAATACATCTCATCTCAATAGTACATTTATTTTGAAGAATGCGCCATGTCTTAATATGTTCAAAACTCATATTCTCACAATGTACTTAACTTTTAGATATCCCTCATTCTAAGGGATCTAGTTGACTTCATAGTTTTTAGATCTCTACATACATAAGCAATCTTGATAACACGTTTCTAATTGAAATTTTAATACATGGTTATATCTATAAATATGAGAAATCCTAATAGCATACTTATACTTAAAATCTCAATAAAATGTATCCCAAATCATCAACTAAGTATGACTATATTACTTTCATATATTATATTGAAATCTTATTCATTAATTTAAATCATTGCTAAGAAATCTTATAGGAACATAATTCCTAATTTCCTAATGGACCTAGTCCATGAGTCCTAACCATTTTGAGAAACATATTCCTTATCGATACCATCTGTATAAGAGGTAAGTGGTTCATGCCCATGAGTATTCATATTTTAAGCTTTGTGTGTTTACATGTCTCCTAAATAAGACTTTCATGATTTATGTGGTTTGATGTTCTAAGATTTTAATGTTAAGATATGCAAGCTAGCTTTCCCCATACTTCTATGAGTATGTCAGTTCATATTCCCAAAATCTCAAATAGAGTCCAAGCCTATATTCCCTCTTTCTATTTGTAAATCTCAAATCCCGTCTTCCTAACTATATATACCAACTTAGGGTTCTTAAACATAACTTTTATCTATGATCACCATAAAATCTTGGCGTTGAAATAAAATAAAAATCATACTATATAATCAATATTATCATTATACTTGAATAAGACAGAAATCGTCTTATGCACTAATATGAATATATAGATCATATAAGAAGAAAATGTCAAGCATAGTCATATATACTAATCTTACTTGACTCTATTATGAAATAAAATTAAAATACCATTTAGATAAATAATATCAGACTTAATTAGGCATATATATCACTTATTGTCTCAAGATAATCATATGTTATTCTAGATAATGGCCACTTAGGTCCAAAAGTAAATACTAACATAATAACATAAGAAAATCCATCAAATCTCTAGAAAAGTAATCATACAGTGTAGTATTGTCTTGAATAAAAATATCAGGTCGTTTTATGATCAGGACATGGGTGAAATACCCAAAATACCATTGTTAGGGTTTATAACAAAAACCTTAATAAAAATTCATATAAGAGAGATCATGCTTTGAAATCATGTTAAGAATATCATAATACACATTCACTAAAATTTGCATGAATTTCTAAATTTGTTTGCTATTTTTAATTGACAAAACATCAAAATCATATAGTTTTGGCTACCCAACACATAATAAATAATAGACATCCAAAACACATTCTAGAGATTTTTTAGAATATACTTCATTTGAAGAGCTTTCCATGGGTACTTTATTTGATAAAATCTAATATATGAATTTTAGAACATTACCTAAACCTAGTCAATCTTGTCCGTCAAGATATGATCTGGCGGTCATGGTCTCATGTGCATTCTAGGCCTAGGGTCGACGCTTTGTTCCATATTCTTCTCCCTCGTGAACACCTATTTTGAGATCACGAATAGAGTATGGTGGCGCCAGCTGTGAGCTCCACATCCATGCCATCACCGTGCGAGGTCTAGTTGTCAACGAATCCAGATGACCCCCACCCCCCAGTCTCGGCGACACCATATCTGTGAGCAGGGTGGTCAAAGTTGAAGCTTCCTGGCTCCATATAACTCACAACCCCCTCCATCCACTGCTCATCCCTCTCCCTTGGTTCTCTCCTATCTCTCATTTTCAAGCCCAAACCCTAGAAATGATGGTGTGTCCCCCTGATCTTCTCAAAACTAGGACTTTTATAGCATTTCCCCCTCTGGATCTTGGGTGAGATCCTCCCCTTTCAAGGACTCTGTTTAGGTCCTGAGAATAGAGGCACCGATTCTCTGGTCCGCAGACTGGAGTCAGGGTGCCCATTCTTTTTTTACATTTCTTTGCATAAAGGTCCAATTTCTAGAAATATTTATACATGCCATAATATGACCCCATTTGAAATCCAATTTTGGGATCAACAAAATATTGTCATTTTCTTCTCGTGGGTCATATATTAAGTCAAAACTAATCATATACATGCTCCAAGTCTATCTTTTGAGTAAATATAAAGAAATTACAAATTTAGTTACCTAGGCCCCTAAATAAATCAAAATCATATGAAATTTCTCCCACCATCTTATATTCTAATTATTATTCTACTAAAAATTTCTTGATAAATTATTATGAGCATGAGGAACTCCATTTTAAGTTTTATATAAAGGACCTATATGTAAACCTTAATTGATCCAAACCGACTTGAATTTTTTTTCTAGGGACAAAGGCCCATTTCTTGGTCTTATAAAATGTCCATCAACTTAATCATATTATTGGTTATGAAACTAATTCTTAAAAAAATATAATTTGTCAATCAAAATTTTCTTATGATACATTAGGTCAACATTGCTTTACTTCCTTTATAATGAGACCAAAGTTGGTCTAGAGCTCGAACAAGTAACTAAAGTCATCACATTATATATTCTTCACATTATTGTTCACATGAATTATTCATTTATATTCATCTACTCCCGACTATAATAATACACATTTAGACCATTATGTGTGTATTGGTTGACCAGATGACTTGTATTAAATTTTGTGAACTTAATTACATACCTAGCCATGTTGGGTTCATTAGGTCCCTTGGCATACTAGAAAACCCCACATTAAAGGTTTACATTAGCTATGAAATTGAGGATGTTGCAAATATGTTGTTGTTGCCTATAGTTTACTCATGTACATATTTTAGGTAATGGTAAACTTATGTTGGATGGAACAATAATGCACCATGTTGTATATATATGACAGACTTTGGGCCTTCTTATAAAAAGTTTTTTGGAAGTGAATCTTTATGAAAAATGGTTTTAATTTTTAGTGATTTTTGGTAATCCGCTGTTAATGCTTATTTCCACATGATTTTGTGTAATCTCATTGTCAGTGTGATAACGTGTGTTACATTTGTTGGTATCAGAGCTATAGGTTCACTGAGTCTATAGGGACATAAGGCTTAGGTGTTGAGTCTGTTCTAGTGTCCTCTAGTATATATTATGGTGACTTCTATCTATGCAGAAGAAAGGGGAAACCATAAAGATGTCTGGAGAACATGATGAACATGTTGCTGAGAGCAATGTTGCTGCACCAAGAGAAGGTGCAAGGGATCAAGAAAGAGAAGAACAAGTGCTTGAGAATCCCCAACCTGATCCAATGATGATAGAGAACCCTACTTTTCAAGTTCTCTTCAGACAGTTTATGATGACAATAGCACATATGTCATATCAGATACCTAGGGCACTGGTCCTCAATGCAGAAGCTTCAGGTTCTGAAAAGAAGGGAGCTCCTTGGTGAAGGTGTCCAGGTCATTGTAGAACTGGGTAAGAACTTGTAGAGGTTGAAGACTCTTACTCAAAGGACAGGTCAGACCTTGTATGGTTTATTGGCTCCTTTTTATCCTTAAAAAGGAAGGCTTGATATCCTTGCCCTGGAAAAGAAAGGTCTTATTATATGTCTTATATGGAATATACGTATGAAATGGTTGCAAAATCCTAGAGGTTGACCTCTCTAGGTAGTGGATGTGCACTGTTAGTTTGGAGTTTGGAACCACTATACATAGCTTGTTCCATATATCACTCAACTCTCTTATCCTTGCTATATATGTTTAGTTACACATCAAATTCCATATTTGCAATGTTATCCCTTAAAGTAAGTTTATGGTCTAATGAATCTTGTTTAAGTGTTTAATATCTGTTCAACACCCCCCTTCAAGAGTCCATTGATCCAACAATAATATTGCTAGGTTTCTGCCCATGGATGAAAAGAGAAGAAGGCAAAAAATAATAAAAAATTAGATTAGAGAAGAAGATCTTATTTGAAGAAGGCGAGAAACTAGGTTAAATGGCTTCTAAAAATCTAACATTTGCTTGATCCAAACCCTAGAGCAACATGCATACAAGATCCACTCAAGCTTCATCCACAAGGGGTTCTCTTTCCACAAAATGATGGGTTTAGGTCAATCTAGAAACAAATACACCCGTAAGACCAAGAAAAAACAACTTTTACTTGCCCCTTTGGGACCTACACTTTCAGAAGAATGTCGTTCGGGCTGTGTAACGCACCTGCTACCTTCCAAAGATGCATGTCTGCTATTTTTACAGGGTTAACTGAGTCCATAATGGAAGTTTTCATGGATGACTTTTCAGTTTACGGAGACTCCTTCGACAACTATCTACTCAACCTTGGACAAGTCTTACAAAGATGCGAGGAAACAAACCTTATCTTAAATTGGAAAAAATGCCACTTCATGGTAACTGAAGGTGTCGTCCTCGGACATAGAGTGAGTGACAGAGGAATCGAGGTAGATAAAGCAAAAATTGATGTCATCTTGAAACTTTTGCCGACAAAAGACGTAAAAGGAGTACGAGCATTATTGGGTTATGCTGGGTTTTATCGAAGATTCATTAAAGACTTCTCGAAAGTAGCAAAACCCATGACCCAATTATTGACCAAAGACGCTGAGTTCAATTTTGACCAAGAATGTCTACAAAGCTTCACAACCTTAAAAAATGCTCTAATATCTGCGCCTATTCTGAGAGAACCTAACTGGTCGCAACCTTTCGAAATAATGTGTGATTCCAGCGACTATGCTATAGGAGCAGTGTTAGGACAGAGAATTGACAAAAAGCCTTATGTAATATACTATGCGTCCAAGACTCTTGATGAAGCACAAAAGAACTACACCACTATAGAAAAGGAGTTCTTAGTTGTCATCTTTGCGTTCGAGAAATTCCACTCCTACCTGATTGGATCGAAGGTCATAATCTACACTGACAACTCTACCATACGATATCTAATTCAGAAGCAAGACGCGAAACCTAGACTTATCCACTAGGTGTTAATGCTACAGGAATTTGATTTAGAAATCAAAGACAAAAACGGAGTGGAAAATGTCGTTGTTGATCATCTCAGCCGCATTGAAGTCAAGGATGATGATAAAGTACCTATCCGAGACTCCCTCCCTGACGACCAGCTAATGAAAATTACCACTGGATTCCCCTGGTATGACGACATAGTGAATTATCTGGCTACATGAATCATCCACCCTTCCGCCTCTCACCACGACAAAAAGAAATTCCTCCATGATGTTTAGCAGTACTACTGGGATGAACCTTATCTCTTTCGCCTATGTGCAGACGGACTTTTTCGTCGCTGCCTACCTGAAGAAGAGATTACTCTTGTCATAGAACATTGCCATTTCGGCCCCACTGGGGGACACATGAGTTCGAAAAAGACCGCTATGAATGTTCTACAATCGGGTTTCTTCTGGCCAACGATAGCAAGAGATTCTCATGATTTTGTAAAATCATGCAATAAATGTCAACTTTCTGGCGGTATAAATAAAATGAATGAAATGCCCGTCACTATGTGGCAAGAGATCGAACTTTTCGATGTGTGGGGGATAGACTACATGGGTCCCTTTCCCTCTTCATATGGATTTTCCTACATACTGGTTGTCGTGGATTATGTCTCAAAATGGGTAGAAGTTATACCCACAGTTTCCAGTGATTCCAAACCAGTCATTAAGATGTTCAACGATATCATTTTTTCCAGATTCGGAGTCCCCCGAGCTGTCATCTCCGACGGAGGGACCCATTTTCTGGAATGAAGCTTTAAAGCCCTCTTAAAGAAATACGGAGTTAACCATAAAGTTGCCACGCCTTACCATCCAAAAACTAGTGGTCAGGTTGAAGTTTTGAATAGACAACTGAAGGCAATCTTAGAGAAAACCATCAATAGACACCGTACTGACTGGTTCACCAAGCTTCCCGATGCCCTTTGGGCTTACCGAACAGCTTATAAAACACCAATTAGAGCAACCCCGTTCGATTTGGTATATGAGAAATCATCTCATTTTCTAGTAGAACTGGAACATAAGGCTTGGTGGGCCATTAACAACTGAACTTTGATTTTAAAAGCACTGGAGAAAATAGACAACTCTAGTTACAGGAACTAGAGGAGCTCAGAATGACCACATACCAAAGTGCCAGGATTTACAAAGAACAAACCAAGATGTGGCACGATGGTCATCTAAAAAGAAAAGACATCGCCATTGGAGACAAATTCCTTCTTTTCAACTCTAGACTCAAAATGTTCCCTGGGAAACTTCGTACAAAGTGGTCTGGGCCTTTTACTATCAAGCACATATACCCGACTGGAGCCATCATAATTGTTGACGACAATGGAGGAGAAAGGACAATCAATGGTCATAGATTGAAAAAATACTATACTCCAGCAGAAAAAATTCCAAGACAGACTATTGAGATCAGAGACCCCACAACATCACCATAACAAATTCAAAACTTCGTCAAGCCAACGACGTAAAACCCAAGCGCTACTTGGGAGGCAACCCAAGATCTGTTTATCACCGTTTATCTTTTATTTATATTTCCTTTGTTTAATTTAGGTTTATCATCTTTATTCTGAAAATATAAAAATTCACATAAACAACTAAAACAAACATTAAAATATAAAAAAATAAAAAACCTAAACCATCCTAAACGGTCTTGAAACTGTTTGGGCTCCAAACAGTGCCCAAATGGTCTCAAACCGTTTGACCTCGGGAATTTGTAAGGTCAACCCTAAAATCCTATAAATATAACCCTACCCCCTCTCCTTCTTCTTTCTTTCGATTCTCGAGCTCTCTAAACCCTCGCAAACACTGTTTCATATCCCCTGATCCTGCTCTCGTACATCTCACTATGCCGATTCTCTCCGCTACCATCACTCCCATTTCCACGTGTCTTCACGACGACCGCACCTCTATTACCGCTGCCCTTCGCATCGCCGTCCTCATCACTCGCAGCAGCAAGGTAGACCAGCGCACCACCATCACCAGCACCTCTGTCATCGCACCACCCCCATTTTTACCATCACCGACGTCTTCGTCGTCGGCACGACCCCCTTTTCTATTGCCACCGTCTTCTCGATCGCCGCCGATATCGCTTCTCTACCGTCCGCTGCGCCCCCATCATTCCTGTTGGTATGTATGCCCTGAGAGCCAATCATGAGATGATTGGTGGGATACATTAAGATTGATTTGATAAAAATCAAAGGCAAGCTTCCAATTCTTTCTAGTTCAGTCATATGAGATAGTGATAGAACAGATTGAATGTCTAGAGAATGACAGTACTCAATGACGTATGCCTTCAGGTTCATGACCTGAACGATGAGATCATACGGATGCTAAGAGTTTGTACATTCTTGTTATGTCCCTAGTCGGATGTCATTGTGGAAGGTAGATAGACAACAATGACACACAAGACTAGATTGTGGTGTTGGTTGATGACAGAATCTCATTAGTCATGATATAGAGATATCAAACCAAACACATAGGTACTTGTTAGAGAACAAGGTACCGGACAGACCCACCGTGAGTTTGACACATGGAACCATGACATGGTAGTCACAGTCAGTACTCACAGTGATGGTGGTGAGTGTGATTCTTTGACCTGAAATCACTACACTCAACACATGTCGTTGGGCACACTTTGACATCATCAAACGCAAAACCTGAAACATGGGTTGTTATAAAGGTGATGATTGGGTGGCTTTGACACATGGGGCTTTTGAGGGGTGAGTGATAGATATGGGATTTGTCCCTCCTGAGGGAGTTTGATATCCAAGGCCACTTGATGAGTAGGATTGAGATAGGCGTGCGCATGCATGTGTGAATCAGTATGTGATATTGATGTCATACATATCTCGTTCAATCTACTCTGAGATCAAGAAATTGAATGAACATTGACAGGATGACTGTTCCATGCCTCGAGTTCATTCGGGATATCAGTGACAAAGGAATTATACATTCACGGTAACACCATTCACAAATTGTAGGATGAAAGTTGTTCTCTAACTTTCTACTTTCACTTGGGTAGCACTGATGTGTGACTAGGCACCACTCTTTGCTTGTGAAGTCATAAGTGTTATGGACTTTCACTGCCAACGTGAAATGGACCTGCAGGGTCACACACATAGGATTTAACCTGGAAGAGGAGTTTTGTCCACAAAGCAGTGTTTAGATTAGTTACTAAAGGAGTTTAGTAGTTCAATTAAACACTCAACCAGTCGATAGCTCAATATCATATGGTTCAAGGTGTTAGACACATTGATTGGAATATCGGATTGATTGAAATCGCAATTGACTGATTCTGCACAACCTACATTCCCAACCGATCGGCTCAAGTGTTGAACCGGTCGGTTGAGGTTGCTGAACCGGTCGGCTCAAGTGTTGAACCGATCGGCTCATGGTCAGAGTGAAATGATCGGTTCAAGTGTTGAAATGATCGGTTCAACTGGTGCAACCGAGCAAGTTGGGAAAGTCAGGTCGGTGAGAATTTTCCTTGCGTTTCACTTGCCCAATTTGATTGGAACAAGGATTGGTATTCGATACCAATTAGAAACAAAAGAAGGAAAGTCAATCGGGAACTGATCAGGACCACGAACCGACTGGTTCAGAAGTGAACCGATCGGCTCATGGGTCCCAACCGATCGGTTGGTGATCCAACCGACCGGTTCAGGTCCCCAACCGACCGGTTCACTTGTGAACCGATCGGTTCAGGTTGTGAGTTGGTTGCTTTTGTGGAAAATCTCGAACCCTTCTACTCCTGCTTTTAGTCCTGCATTGCTCGGGATAGAGAACCCTATCCCATGACCCTCCTATATATATAGGGGTATTGGGGGCTTCTCAAAGTACAACTCAGTGCAACCAGTTGCTCTGGAAAGTTGTCGTTCTCTCTAGTTTTGGTAACTGAGAGAGAGCCCGAGCAAGTGCTTCCCGCAAAGGGAGGTGTAGCAAGGGAAGGACAACTGCAGTTGCAACTGGCAGCAGGAGAGTGTGTTGGAGACTAGTACGTCAACAGGAGGGTGCGACTCCTTCCACTTCTATGTGGGACAAGGAGTGTGGAGTTTCAGGTGGTCTGTGTGGACTACTACAGAGGCGGGAGGACACTGCCGCTCAGGAGGACAACTGTCATCCGACAGTCTGGTAGGAGGAGGAGTCGTCAGTCCCGGTGCGACCAGGAGCTTCACAGACGTCGTCCAAGACTGGAGTTGAAGACCGCGCAAGGTGCGAGGTATTGTCGCCGAGCAAGCCTCAGGACATGGTATGATTCCACAAACCATCCTTTCCTAATATATAGGCGTTGACGCGTTTCCTCGGTATGGGTTTGGGGGAGAAAATTTTTGTTTCCGCTGCCTTCTCTACCTCCCCTAAAACCCAACAGTGGTATCAGAGCCACGTCAACTGCTCTATATTTTAGGAATATCGATATGATCGATTTTGGTTTGTCGCCTTTATTTATTGCATACGATGTGAATAATATCGGCTTTATGCATGTCCAATCCTAAATCCAAAAATCCCAAATTACATATATGATATGTATTATTAATGCACTCGATATGCGTTGCCCTTAAACGAGTTTTGTGGTGGATGTGTGTAGCATGATTATGGCCTATAAACCCCTATCTGCGTGTGGTTGTTTGTGGTTGCTTGCATCTCGGTCTGTGCACCGATCTTCCCTCTCTTATTCCTGATGTAACTCAAAATAATTCGAGATTCTTTCCTACCTATGCTCCCCCCGAATGTAACTCGGGGTTTCTTCTTTTAAGCAATGTAATAATAGGATAGATTTTATTTCCTATTATGTCGAAGACCGGCGGACATCAAGACGACAGATGAAACGATCGGTTCAAGGCGTGAACCGATCGGTTGACGTTCCAGACGGTTGGTTCAAGGAGTGAACCGATCGGTTGATGACCGACCGAGGAGCGAGACGACCAGGTGGTGGACATGACGAGATGCACGACGTCCAGACGAACCGATCAGTTGGAGGAGCCAACCGATCGGCTGGTGGCACCCAGACGACCGGCTGGAGAGTACAGATCATTCATGTGATGAGTTGATCAACTCGGATGGCAAGGCATAGATGTTCATCTTGTACAAGTTGCATGTGATGTTGACCTAGATGACCGTGATTCCCCTTAGCTCGAGGAATCACATTAGGATGGCCATAATCATTGCTTTTTATTGTTTGTGCATGTTTTCTGTGGGATATAGCATGTATATGATACGTACTATGTATTGTGGTGATTGGATATGTATATGTATATAAAAACCAAATCCCTCATTAAAATATTAAGTTTTAGATGCCTTCCAAATGCGACACACGTGAAAAGCTTGATCGACCAAGTGTGGGCACGCCCTAGCGTGGTGCACCGTCTATCTCGTGGAAGCGTGAAGGATGAATGTGTGGGTCTGCCCTGGCAGGGTGCATATTCATCGTGTTTGCTTTGGGTTGGACTTAACAAGGTGATCTAGATGGGATCTAGTACCTTGAGGCTTGGAGATGATCATTGCAAAGAGTTGTATATGACATCTTATCAAGAGTTGCATATGATGCAATTGGCAAGAGTTGCCTACCTGAGAGATCTAAGTTGTGGGCGATCAGCCCTAGCTGACTCATGACTTAGAGGATTTCAGGACCTTGCCCACTAGAAGGTTGTACGCTGCAATCTTTCGAATTGATGGTGAGGGCTATCAATTTGAAGTAAAATAGTGGGAGCGATAATTAATTAAAGGCCTAATTATATCGTCAAACTTTCAAATCAATCAAATAAGTCAAAATGAGTTTTGGACTAAAATTGCATATTTTCCTTTTGTAGTTCAAATGGCAATAAACAACAACAACTTTTCTTTGCGATCGGTCCTTGACAAGGACAAGATAAACGAGACAAACTTCCACGACTGGTATCGGACATTGAGAATTGTTCTCACTCAAGAGCATAAGCTCTATGTCCTGGATACTCCAATTCTAGAGGAACCCGCTCCTAATGCACCAAAGGCAGAAAGGGATGCTTACAAGAAGCATTCTGATGATGCCATTGATGCAAAGTGCTTGATGCTATGTTCAATGAACCATGAGTTGCAGAGACAACATGAGAACATGGGTGTCATAGAGATGATTCAACATCTCAGGAACATGTATGAAGATCAGGCACGGCAAGAGAGATACAATGTTTCTAGGGCGCTGTTCAAGTGCGTCATGACAGAAGGAGATCCAGTTGGTCCTCACACACTCAAGATGATTGGGTATGTGGAGAACCTGCAAAGACTGGGATTTCCACTGAGCCAAGAGTTGGCTACTGACGTGATACTGCAATTGTTTCCAGAATCTTACAGTCAGTTTGTGATGAACTACAACATGAACAACTTTGATAGGCCACTGTCAGAGTTGTTGGGCATGTTGAGGATAGCCGAGATACAAATGAAGAAGGACAAGCCTAAGGCTGTGATGGTGATCACGAGAAAGAAAGGCAAGTCCAAGCGCAAGGGAAAGGGCAAAGCTAAGAAAGGTTCTGATGCTAGCCAGGAGTCCAAGCCGTCTTCAGCTCTCAAAGCCAAGGGAGGCGTGACCAAGAAAGGAAATTGCCACCACTGTCAAAAGCCAGGACATTGGAAAAGGAATTGTCCTCTCTATCTGGAAGAACAAAAGAAGAAGGAGGCGACTGAAGCCTCTACTTAAAGGTGTCATGAAAGTAAACTTGTAACACTTTTTGAGGTATATGATACCAAGATGTAAAGTGTAAAGCACTCATAATTGGGGCAAGTGTTGCCGCCATAGATAGGAGTACTTTAGTTAATTTTCATCCTATAAGGCATGTTATACAGTTATGAACTACTATTTCATTTTGCCAATAGATAGAAACACTTTATTTTTGCATATTGTATGACAATGATGGCAATTAATAAAGTTGATGTTTCAATCTTAAAAGATATGATCTTTGTGGCAAGGCCTTATTTATCTTGTGGTATTTGATATGCATAAGATAAAATGATACCTAAAGGTTATAGATAACTCAAACAATAAAATTAGCATCAATCATGAGACATTCATTTCTAGTTTCCATGTGATGGATAAATCTAGACTCTTTTGGTTAGAGAACCAGTAAGAGACATGAATATCTTAGACATGATTAATCAATCTTCACTAAAGGTAGTGGGAGAATGATTGTCCTATAAGGTATAATACATGTGATGTATTTACATACCTATTGGAACAAATGCTAATACTTCAAATGGTGTTTATAGAAATACCAATATGAGTATCTTGAAGTGTTCAAGATTATCATAGATGAAGTACAAATTTGGTAAAGTGTTAATTCTTGATGAGATCAATGAATGAAATACTTGGACCAAATGTTTGAGATCCTTATGAGTGATTATGGTAGTGTATCATAGTGAACTCATGATTAAGGCATGGTGATGTCTAAATCAAGAAGGAATCATACTCTAAGGAGTTAGAAAATGATTATCAAATAACTAAATTCTTCTTAATAAATGAATACCCCACACTAATAAAGGACATTGAGAATCACAAGGAGTTGTGAGTTCTTATATCCTTGACAGATACACCTCAATTATCTATGTGATGAGTCAACTATCTAGATAAATATGAGGAACCAAATTTTGAGTTATGGTTTATGACCATTACATCCTAAATGACATCCATGATGGTAGCACTCATTGGATGAAATCCATAAGTGCAAATGAATCTTAAGTGTTAAGATACATGGATAACATTTTGAGAAGGATGATGCTTGTTGATTGCAACTTAATGACTAAGACATTTGGCATATGGATACTAAAACTGCATTCCTATGAGGAATAAAACAAGGATGTGTATGTGACACAACCTATAAGGTTTATGAATCCACTAATGCAAATGAAGTCTATAAGTTACAATGGACTAATCAATGTGATTGATTGAGTACAAGCAAATCAGAATTGGATCTTTACTTTGATGATATATTCAAAGGGTTTGACTGATATGTCAAAGATAAAGAAGGGATCTATGATTTAGTGGGAGCGTGTTCACATTGCACATATTGATGTGAAATGGAAATGTTCTTGAATGGAAACCCAAAAGTGGAAATTATCTTTAAGGAAGATAGAGATGTTTCCTATGTGATAGGAATAGAGATCTATAGAGATAGTTCTCGAAAACCTCTTGACCTGGAAAAGAGAGAGCATACATTGGCAATCTGTACTGAAGGGTTCAGTGTACACAGATTAAGTGGGAGAAAACTTGTCCATGCTACATGGAGTTAGTATCCCAAGGCCAAGTGTCCAATTCTTATGAAGAATGGGAACACTAAGAATAGATATGGATCTATCATGTATTTAATCATCCCATTATCTTGCATGTATAGACATGGCAAGAATAAAATGCATTCATCATCTTGTATGTAGGACATGGCAATATGATGTGCTCATCCTGATAACTCGTATGTGAGACATGACGAGTGGATGTCTGTCTACTTCCAGTAAGGGTTACTGGAATACCATGAGAACTTGATATGTACTTGTGAAGTACTGGTTCCATGGAGATAAGGAAGAGTTCGATGTAAAGAGTTACATTGATGCGAACTTCCGAAAGGATAGAAAATTAATCGCAATATATATATATATATAATATATAAAAGTGAAAGTTTGTTGATAATTAGAAGTGTTCCAATAAAACCATTTAAAAGGAAATGATGAGTATCTATGCATTAGAGAACTACAGTGGATACTATATGGATCTGGAAGTTCATGAGATGAACTTATAGATATTCCGATCATTGATGACAAGTCTGGAATCCTTGATCATGCAATGTGGCTAAAAGTTTGCAAAGGAATACTAGACCGCATATTACGACAACTCCATCTCATACGTGTGACGTACAACGAAGAGATGTGAGACATGTAATTTATACTGACTTTGTCAAGGTGTTGCCATTACTCACTATGTTGACACTAGAGCACAGTAACATGTGGGACATGTTTGAAGATCACTATGAATATGATTCATGGGTGATTGGCTCGCAGTACAAGTGGGAGTCTGTTGGTATGTATGCCCTGAGAGCCAATCATGGGATGATTGGTGGGATACATTAATATTGATTTGATAAACATCAAAGGCAAGCTTCCAATTCTTTCTGATTCAGTCATATGAGATAGTGATAGAATAGATTGAATGTCTAGAGAATGACAGTACTCAATGACATATGCCTTCAGGTTCATGACCTGAATGATGAGATCATACGAATGCTAAGAGTTTGTACATTCTTGTTATGTCCCTAGTCGGATGTCATTGTGGAAGGTAGATAGACAACAATGACACACAAGACTAGATTGTGGTGTTGGTTGATGACAGAATCTCATTAGTCATGATATAGAGATATCAAACCAAACACATAGGTACTTGTTAGAGAACAAGGTACCGGACAGACCCATCGTGAGTTTGACACATGGAACCATGACATGGTAGTCACAGTCAGTACTCACAGTGATGGTTGTGAGTGTGATTCTTTGACTTGAAATCACTGCACTCAACACATGTTGTTGGGCACACTTTGACATCATCAAACACAGTCCTGAAACATGGGTTGTTATAAAGGTGATGATTGGGTGGCTTTGACACATGGGGCTTTTGAGGGGTGAGTGATAGATATGGGATTTGTCCCTCTTGAGGGAGTTTGATATCCAAGGCCACTTGATGAGTAGGATTGAGATAGGCATGCACACGCATGTGTGAATCAGTATGTGATATTGATGTCATACATATCTTGTTCAATCTACTCTGAGATCAAGAAAGTGAATGAACGTTGACAGGATGACTGTTCCATGCCTCGAGTTCATTCAGGATATCAGTGACAAAGGAATTATACATTCACTATAACACCATCCACGTATTGTAGGATGAAAGTTGTTCTCTAACTTTCTACTTTCACTTGGGTAGCACTGATGTGTGACTAGGCACCGCTCTTTGCTTGTGAAGTCATAAGTGTTATGGACTTTCACTGCCAACGTGAAATGGACCTGCAGGGTCACACACATAGGATTTAACCTGAAAGAGGAGTTTTGTCCACAAAGCAGTGTTTAGATTGATTACTAAAGGAGTTTAGTAGTTCAATTAAACACTCAATCAGTCGATAGCTCAATATCATATGGTTCAAGGTGTTGGACGCATTGATTGGAGTATCGGATTGATTGAAATCGCAATTGACTGATTCTACACAACCTGCATTCCCAACCGATCGGCTCAAGTGTTGAACCGGTTGGCTGAGGTTGCTGAACCGGTCGGCTCAAGTGTTGAACCGATCGGCTCATGGCCAGAGTGAAACAATCGGTTCAAGTGTTGAAACGATCGGTTCAACTGGTGCAACCGAGCAAGTTGGGAAAGTCAGGTCGGTGAGAATTTTCCTTGCGTTTCACTTGCCCAATTTGATTGGAACAAGGATTGGTATTCGATACCAATTAGAAACAAAAGAAGGAAAGTCAATCAGGAACTGATCAGGACCACGAACCGACCGATTCAGAAGTGAACCGATCGGCTCATTGGTCCCAACCGATCGGTTGGTGATCCAACCGACCAGTTCAGGTCCCCAACCGACCGGTTCAGGTTGCGAGTTGGTTTCTTTATGGAAAATCTCGAACCTTTCTACTCCTGCTTTTAGTCCCGCATTGCCCGAGATAGAGAACCCTGTCCCATGACCCTCCAATATATATAGGGGTATTGGGGGCTTCTCAAAGTACAACTCAGTGCAACCAGTTGCTCTGGAAAGTTGTCGTTCTCTCTGGTTTTGGTAACTGAGAGAGAGCCCGAGTAAGTGCTTCCCGTAAAGGGAGGTGCAGCAAGGGAAGGACAACTACAGTTGCAACTGACAACAGGAGAGTGTGTTGGCGACTAGTACGTCAACAGGAGGGTGCGACTCCTTCCAGTTCCTTATGGGACAAGGAGTGTGGAGTTTCAGGTGGTCTGTGTGGACTACTACAGAGGCGGGAGGACACTGCCGCTCAGGAGGACAACTGTCATCCGACAGTCCGGTAGGAGGAGGAGTCGTTAGTCCCGGTGCGACCAGGAGCTGCACAGACGCCGTCCAAGACCGAAGTTGAAGACCGCGCAAGGCGCGAGGTATTATCGCCGAGCAAGCCTCGAGACAAGGTATGATTCCACAAACCATCCTTTCCTAATATATAGACGTTGACGTGTTTCCTCGGTATGGGTTTGGGGGAGAAATTTTTTTTTTCCGCTGCCTTCTCTGCCTCCCCTAAAACCCAACAGTTCCACCTTCCAAACGGTCCTGAAACCGTTTGGAGCCAAACGGTCCTGAAACTATTTGGATTCCTCTAAAACATAAACACATACATGATCTAATTTATTTTTTTTAAATAAACTTGCTTTCTTTGCAAAATACTTCTAACACATGACTTTCTGCTAATTCTTTCAGAAATGGCCTCACCAACAAAACAAGCCACAGGAACCGCTGACGCTCCTTTCTGGACAAAGGAGCAACTGATGGAGGATTGCGCCAGGCTCCAGAAGATAGTAGACACCTATGAAAAGACTAAATGGATCCCACCAAAGGTCAACATGATAGGAGTCATGTGTGAAATTGACTGCATCAACCGCTGTCTTGCCGAGGAGCCTGAAGAAGAAGTGGAAGAAATCTCTTCCAGTGACGAAGGCTCCAAATACGAGCCAAACTCTAAAGATGAATCCCCAACCGAAAGGCTCAAGGGAAAACGAAAGGTCTAGGAAACTGCGACCGAACAATCCTCAAAAAAGTGGGCAAGAAAATAGGTCCACCCCGCCACTGCTAGGAAACAAACCCTAGAAGGCTTTATCCCATCAACCGCTACCACCACCCCCACTACCACTCCTACAACCACCACTACCCCTGTCTTCTCACTAATCACCACCATCGCACCACCACCAAAAAAACCTTTTCATCCACACCCTCCCATCCATCGCCAAATACTAAAACCAACAAAGTGCGTTTGCTCAAGTGTACTGTACAAGATGGGGATATACGACAGAATCCTCACCATGCTCGACAACTCTAATATCTCAAGACTGTGCTTTGTCCCTGAAATTTCATATGTCGAACCCACAACAGAATTCTTGACACATCTCACCAAAGAATCTGTGGATATTATGGACAGAGCAAGGGACGAAGGTGACCGCAGGCTGGTCACCAAAATATTTGGTACCAACGTTGTCATAATAGAAAATCTTTTGAATGAAATTTTCATAGACAACCCAGAGCAGATAAAAAAGGCCAAAGCATCCAGAACGGAGAGCTCCCAATTCAATCGACATAACTTCTGGAAATCCCTAATAGGGATCCCAACCTATGATGCAAAGACATGCAAGGCCTCAAATATTCATTATGGGCTAGTGCACACGCTCCACAAGATTTTCACCAGTGCACTCTTCCCCAGAACAGAAGGAGGAAATGTTATCACCGCTGACCTTTTTCTCCTCTGGTCCATTCTGCATGGAATGCCAGTCAATATTGGATGACACATGATACAAAAATTTTTAGCTTACGCCATAGGGAAAGAAATCTGTATGGGCGGTCACATAACTTCCATTATCAAATATCTAAAGATGGACAGATTAATCCCTAGGTGCAGGCATATCAAGGGCGACATCCTTACCAACGAGAAAACCTTGAAGAATTCTTATATTATCAAAGAAAAGGATGTGAAATTACACTACATTTTCTGCCCTACCGTCAGATCCTCCAGAACTCTGCTACCACTTCCGGAGCTCGCATATTACGACAAGGAAAAACTTCTCTTTATTGACAACGAGCTTACCAAACTCCTAGCTTCAGTCAAAGTACAAGAGAAGACAATTCAAGCAGGCCAGACAGAGCTTAGTATTACTGCCCTGGCAGCTAGGGTAACAAAAATACCAGTAAAACGACCATCTAAGGCACATTTACAACCACCACACCTGTCGGGGACGCCAACATCAAAGCTTAATCCGGAGACAGAATGCCCTCATCTGGAGGAACTTATCAATAACTCATCATTAGACTCATTCATCATGAGCTTATATGATGAGCTCACCACCACCATCCCCACCACATTACCACCCATTACTACCCCACCATCTACCACCCTCCCACCTTTCTCCACAATATTCCCAACAACAATTCCTCCACCCACATCTTCTACTTCACCCTCTTTCTCCCATGACACTCCATTCTCGGCTCCAACACCTGGCTTCACCCACTCAGCCCCCATCTCCACCCTCTTCTCCTCAACATTTTCAATCCCACAATCCTCACCCGGACAATCATCATTTTTTTCATCCGCCACCACCCCGACACCGCTGGTGACTCCATCTACGGTCACCACACAGTTCGCGGTACCATCAACAGTGTCTCTTTCACAAGGCACTACCACCTTTCCACCCCGACCCCATCCACACCACCCTTCCACATCTGGGGTCCATTTTACAAATGTCGGTGAGGAATTCAGACGTCAATTCGATGCTATTCGAAACCTCCTCACCGACCCTTCTGACATATTACAATATATTTTTTCTTATGTGTAGGGTCTAACTACACAGGTCGCCAAGATTGATGTGTATAACCTTGCCTTGCCAGGCATCATCTCAAGCATCCACCAACAATAGAAAGCAGCGGCCATGAAAATCAATCACATCGACGACCGCCTGTAACTCCTGCCACAGTTGGTGCTTGAAGTGAAAGGCCAGTAATACGATCTGGTCAAGCAAGTCAACATGATTTCTGTATAACATCAACCATTGCCAGAAACTCTGCGCAAGCTTAAGCAGCAACAAATTGCTTTAAGCACGCACTTGGATGACATCAGCACCACCCTCACACAACTAAATAACCACCATGAGGAGTCATCCAACACCAAAATTAACCAACTAAGAACTCAAGCGATGAACCTCTCCACCCGACTCCTCTCCGCCGAGGCTCGCTATTTAGATCTCAAAGAAACCCACGAAGCACTGCTTGAAACACACGTGCATGTGCAAGTGGCTTTCGATGAGCTATAAGCACTCCACCGACAGTGCAAGAAGCCTCCATCAAAGAAGACAACAGACAAGGCGGCGGATGAAGATGATGAAGAAGAAAATGAAGATGAGGATTCTGACTCCTCGACTGACTCCAATAATAGCATCTTCTCAGACTATAAATCTGACGAACCCGACAATGCTGGGGAGTGCCGCAGCCAAGGAGCTGCACCAAAACAAAAGAAAGATCACCACAAGGGTGATAAAGATCCCAAATCCCCTACTCACAATGACAACGTCAATATGTCATATGGGGACCAATTTCTTGACTATTCAGTAATGGGATCTCTGGTGGAAACTACCAAAGAAGCAGCTTTTGCTGAGTTCCAACAATGTTTGTTCGGAACCAGCACGAGTCAACAACAAGCAACACCAGCTCGACTTTTCTCTGCACCAGAACAATCAGTGCCTTTTCCCCCAGAACAAGAAGAATTCGAAAGAGTCAGTTTAGATACAGACGAAGACCTCGAATCTGCTTCTAACTCTGATAAAGAAGAAGATCTGCAGTACTACATCGATGATTTGTAGCACACTTCTTCCCACATTTCCCATGAGCTTCCCCCGCCGCTACCGCTACCTCACAAGATGCACGGTCTAGACATGGCGACCATCTCTACTCTAGATGCTCAAGATATCTTCATCCTAAACACTATAGTAGATGATGCCAAAGAAGGGGGCGATATTATATACCATAATACAAAGACTCAGTGCAAGTTGACCCGTGAAGATTTCCACACAATCCTTCGACCACAATCAGCGGTGAAGATGGAAATCTTCCGTGTCCTCTTTGCCAATTCTATTGAAATCTACCGAAGCTCCAAATGACAACAACCAGTACTTAACACTTCACCTGCTCTGGCCATGAGTCTTTTATACAAAGACTTACAAAACAAATCTATCGAGCGGTTGCAGAGGGGGATTGCCAGAAAGGCACGTTATATTACCGTGCCCTTTCAAGTCTCCAGTCACTGGCTGCTAATGATCATGGACACCATGGTTCGAGACGCCAAGGTGTATAATTTTTGCGCCACTGAACTAAGAGTCAGAATAATTAATTTTGCAGGTATCGAAGCCGGGGAGGCCAGATGCATCCCTTTTAGGCTACTAAAATTAATCTGGACTGCATGCCCATCCCTCCGCAATGGTTGGAACCAACCCTGGTTCCAAATCATTAACCCACATGCCCAAATGCAAGAGGGATCTAGGGATTGCACTTTCTACACTATACATCACATTCAAGCACTCAACCAACAAATCCCTTTCACTGAGCTGGCCACAGAGGATTTTCATTCCCTGCGAGGTCGTTACGCCATGGAGCTAATTTGTGACAGAAGGTTCTTCAAGGACCCAACTATGGCGCATAACGACGTTCCTCGCTATCTCTTTTCGGCCATCCAACATCCTCCAAAATGTCCATTCAGGCAAGCAATAGAGGAGTTGGAGAAACAACAACCCACCAAGTTTCTCGAGAAGAAGCAATGGGACCCTTACTATTTCAATCTGGCAGATGATAAAGGGGTTACCGAGTTGCTAACCGGGGCAACCATCCACATATCATCTTCACAAATGGTCCCCCTGTCTGCCATTACACCAACTTTCCCCAATTTTGACCTCAGCACCTGCGAAAGCCTCTCTGACAATAAACTTCGCCTCATCATGTCAAGGCTTTATGCTGAGAAAGATGACCTTGTTTTCATATCCGGCGATATTCTGGTCATGGTAGATGCACTATGAGAAACTATATAGATAAAAGGGTCTCTATCTGTGAGTTTGATGGCCGCCTATCAATTTCTTCTCAGACAGAATCACCCTACAATCTATATGGCATCAACATATATGAAGGATGATCTCCTAAAGTTAAAAAACTTCAGAACAACTGAGGTACTCATTTCCTTCCTACAACATACGACTCTAAATTTTATCATGCTTCCTTTCCTGCATTCAGAGCACTGGATGTTACTGGAAATAAATCTTCATGATGGAACAACAATCATATACAACAGTTCCGATAGCTAGTACAATCTAGATCAGCAACAATATACTACAACACCAAGAACACCCACAGAGGAGGTGGCGAAGGAGTGTGCTGACCAACTACATGACCTTCTCAGCAAGCACACATGGGCATATGATAAAGAACACTTTCATCGCCCTGCCTTCAGCCACAAATGTCCCCAACAGCTCTGCGAGTCAAACGATTGTGGTTTTCACGTCCTCTACTGGATGCACACCATTATGGTCCTTGGAAGAACACTAGAGGACATGATAGACGTGGATTACCATGTGTTACGTGAAAAATTCACTACTAATCTTCTTCGCACACATGGCGCTAATAAAGGACTCACCAAAGCATGATGCCCTTGTCCTTGTTCTTCTCAACCTATCACTTTGACACTCTGGGGACAGAGTGAGTGATAAGTTAGGGGGGGAGTACACTGGACAAGGGCGAGGTATCATTTTCAAATCCTTTCCTCTTTACCTCTTCTTTCAATTCTGTACAAAAAAATTCTTAGCTTTCTTTGCACTTTTAAGTTTTTGTTTTAAATAATCCCCCTGATAATAAATCTTGCACATAAAGAATAACATCCCTCTTGGAACAAAGTCATCCCCAGCTAACTTTAGAATCCAGTTAGTCCTCAAAAGTAATAACAAAAATAGCACATAGACATGTAATAGTGAATTAATAAATTATCTCCACACTCAATTTCCATACTTTTGCTTCATTTCTACATCTGACTCTCCACAGGTCAACATCAGGGCCAAAATATGCCAAACACTCTCAAGGACGGGAGGGACATCAGGTGACATCTAAATCAAGAAGCCTCGCAAGTAGACCACTAAGTAGAAACCAAATGAGTGCATATCGAGAAACTCTAAGAACAACTTTCTTCTCTTCAAATAAAAGAGCCTTGGCCGCCCAATTAATTTCCCTAAAAATCCCAAATCCTAAGCCTGTGAGTTTGCGAATAAAAGCTAGAGTGTTGAATAAAACTATGAGAGTTGTGCCATGAATAAGGATCTATATGAAGAACCAATAAAGGTCTCGCCCGGGTGGTACATTCAGCTACCCTCACAAAGGCAGATGTGTCGTGCCTGGTAATGAAACCCGAAGGTATCCAAATATATGAAAGGCTGACAAAGGACTCGCCCGGCCGGTACATTCAGCTACCCTCACAAAGGCAGATGTATCGTGCCCGGTAGTGAGATCCGAAAATCATAGATAACCCCTCCCCCACTTGAAGGGGGAGTTACACAACAAGCCTTTATCCAACCCTCATACCCACTCTAGCTTTCGGCAGGATTTGCAAAGAAGTATAAAACTAATTAGAGTCAATGACATGCACAAAATAAAAAGTGGTCGCAATGCGGGCTGCGAGATATGGAAGAAACCTGAGATCCAAGCAACTCTCAATACCTGAAAGAGTTAAGGCAAGAAAAAGCTCTGATACAACCTTAGGAGACCTCTGGTTTAGAATTGGAGCAAGAGCATGGAAATATTAACTAAAATAAAATCGCCTCACCATTACATGCCTGAACTCTATCTAGCTTGAGGACAATCTAGACTCTAAGTTAGAGGGGGTGATAACCTCCCATTTTGTGATGTTATCTTAATAGTTTTATGTAGTTTTCCTTACTCTTTCTCAGATAAATTAATTAGAACCCTTAACTTTCTTCCTTTATTACAAATACACCATTAGACTAACTTTTCTCCTTTTTATTCTTACAGAAAAACACACAAAAAACCACAAAAACCCCAAACGGTCTTGGAGACCGCATGAAGCCACGCGTTCCCGAGACCGCATGAAGCCACGCGGTCCCGAGACCGTATTGAGTCACACGGTCCCAAGACCGCATGAAGCCAACCGGTCCCGAGACCGCATGGAGTCACACGGTCCCAAGACCGCATGAAGCCACCCTGTCCCGAGACCACATGGAGTCACACAGTCTCAAGACTGCATGAAGCCAACCGGTCCTGAGACCACATGGAGTCACACGGTCCTAAGACCGCATAAAGCCAACCGGTCCCGAGACTACATGGAGTCACAAGGTCCCAAGACCGTATGAAGCCACCCGATCCCAAGACCACATGGAGTCACACGGTCTTAAGACCGAATGAAGCCAACCATTCCCGAGACCGCATGGAGTCACACGGTCCCAAGATCGCATGAAGCCAACCGGTCCTGAGACCACATGGAGTCACACAGTCTCAAGACCGCATGAAGCCAACCGGTCCTAAGACCGCATGGAGTCACACGATCTCAAGATAGAATGGAGCTCAAATGATCTCAGGGTCCAAATGATCTCAGGGTTCAAACGGTCTTAGGGTCCAAACGGTCTCAGAACCCAAACGGTCTTCACGACCGTTTGGACCCAAAACCACCCAAACCGTTTGGACTTCACTTAAATCCTATAAATAAGACCCAAGGGGTCCTGAAAATTATCAAGGCTCAAACGTCCAAAGGCTGCCTCTGCTGCTCCAGAACTGTTTCATCCTTCATCCCCTACCCCGAGGCTGCCAGTCTGAGATCCACACTCCATCCAGAAGCTACTTTCTCTCTCATCGCCAAAGAAGGTGGGAAGATGAGACTTCTTCATCGAGCAACTTGTGTGGTGTGAAGATCGTCTCTCTCTCCCCAAGGGGTTGACCTTCCTCTCTCCTTCGTGGGGATGACGTTCTCTCTCCCTCTTCTCGCCTCCTTCTTTGTCCCTGCTATGAGTGAGTAGTCTTATTCACTAGGGTGCGGGGAGTAGCCCCGCTACCCATGTTTTCATTTCATGCAATGTAATCCATAGTTTGCAATAGAGATATACTTTTCTTTTCGATTCAACATCAATCGTTCAATGAATACTTGTTTCCTGATCAACAACTTGTGTTATCTTTTATCTTTTAGTATGAATTGTCTACGTTTGTACTATTAGATTTGAATCTTGATTGAATGTTGGTTCTTGATGCATGTATCCACCATGCATCTGTTTCGGTATCTAGGAGTGCTTTTCAAGAAGTGGAGTAAACTCACTTCCATAGTTGTACTTTCATACTATGAAATGGAATCAGTTGACGTATGAAAGTACAACCTTAATAAGTCGAGAAAACACACTTTGTGAAAGGGAATGATGTAAAGTAAGTGACCATTCATTTGGGGATGGCTGGCATTGCAACATTCCCACACTTCTCGTAGTTAGTTCTTCGAAAGGAAACTAAATCTACAAAGATACTAGCTGTTTGGACTCTTATTGCATGTTATGTTTTTATGTTGTATGTTTTGATCCATGTGTAGTGGTGGCAAAAACCGATCACATCCTAGTGGTTTCTTATCATTGTTTATAACCTAAAATTTACTTTCTTGCTTTGTTCTACTTGCACTTAGTTTAAAAACAAACAATCCAACTTTTTGATCTAGAAACCAACCGATAAGAGGTTAAGTGAAATTCTAACATTTTCCATCTTGTTGCTCCCAAGAAGACCGTTGTCCTGTGGATTCGACCCTTAACTATACTACGATAAGACTTCCACATATCCTAGCATACATAGGTGGAGTTCTCAATCTAGTATAAGCAAGGCTAAACCTAAAGACTTACTATCTTTAGTATTTTTAGTGGTGCACACAATTCCACGTGAGTGGAAGCTCCATCACTCACTATCCTTAATAAGACATAAAAAGAATAAAGGCTGGGACTTTTGCATAAAAAGACATCTTTTGGAATAAAATCATGTATATGACACAAAAACTAGGATTTGTGGACCAAGAGAATATAAAAGGAAATAAATGAAATTATGGAGAGTAGAGGATAATGAAATATTGATAACCTAACTCATAATGGATTTTGGAATCACATAGTGATACATGAGTGTTATGCCTTAACTTTCAGGTTGAATTGTTAGGTTGCTTGTGTGATTATTCTTGGTTATTCTTTTTGGACGTCATGTGCTTCTGAGACAGGTTTGTGGCTACACTAAAGATTAACCGTCGTAGCTTCATGCAGTTTCTCGGAGTTTTTCGCATGGTTTGCAAATATATGACTACTTGTCTATTTACTTCTTGCAAACTATAAAGTCACTACAGATATCACATAATATGGACTTGGCTAGCTTGCATCCTATACCACCTCTTATGTAAGATAATGAAGCCATGGGGGAAAAGAAGGATGAATATGAAGCCCTGGGGGCAAGGAAATCATCAAGAGGATTGTGAAGCCTTGGGGGCAAGATCTAGCACCAATGCTCTATAAGCAATAGTGAGCCACCAAAGCCCTGGCAACAAGTGTGGCCTATGTCTACTACAGGGACAAGACTCTGGAGGTGGAGGTTGGATGCGAGTAGTAATGATCAAAATGTTAAGTCTAGTTTGTTAAACAATAATTTGATGGATTATGTTGTTGCAAATAAATGTGAACATTTTGTTTCCTTCACATACCGGTATAACTTATTATACTCACTGCATGTTTTTATTGTTGGTGTTTTAGGATAATATGCTACATGATGGAAATTGGACATTTAAGAAAAGAAGGCATTGTAAGTAAAAAAAACAAAGTAATGCCCGAAGGTTATAGATAGATGGCATATTTCTTGGGTGGAACTTTAAAACCCATATTTCTGTAAGCTTTTCTGAAAAGATTTTTATCTTGTACCAAGCTTAGTTCAGTTTAGTAATATTTATTAATTATTTTTTATTATGTGCTACACCATAGATCCTATGTATTATGGTAATGACTCTTTCTTTCTGGCCTTCCTTAATTGGGGGTTTCTGGAAAGTGGGGACGTTACATTCATTTTGGTTGGCAACCTTCCTATTGAGGAATTTGATGTTTGAATTATATGAAGATGACTTATAATCATGGCAAATATATAGTTCTATTTTTCTAATTCATCATGTGACCTTGTCGTTGGCATAGATTACTGAGTCATATCTTAATATTTGATCATGGATCTGGTCTGACTCTAAAGGTCAGTTGGATATGTTGATCATTGCATTTGAATTATATTTTTGTACCTTGTCATCCTTTTTAATGCTACCTACATATGTACAATATTCATTCTACTTTCTCTCACTCCATGATGACATTCAACACCCAAAGTTATGTCCATAATTCATCACCAAATATGTTCTAATTGTGAAGTTTGTCCACAAATCTTTATTTGATTCCTTAGTTGTATTGATTGACACTTGCCACTATTTTACTCATTCGGCAGATGGATCAAGAGGGCTAAAAAAATGGAGTGTCAACACCTGACTCTTCAAATATAAGTTTAGAGTGTGTGTCTTGTCACACCAGTTAGACCAAGTTGAGAAATGTAAATAGATTAATAAGCAAGTGGTTTTAGAATCTCTCAACCATTAGTGTAAAATCCTAGATTTTTTAAAAGTGCCAAAAATCCTAAATTGAATTTATTAAATCTTTTTGCATTGAAACTTGAGTTTTTGATTAGTGCGTTATCAACTTCAGAAAACATGGTCATACAATTTGTAGGATCCCCAATTGATCAATGGACCCAATTAAATCTCATGTTCTATGTTGTATGTTCTATGTTCTATGTTCTATATTGCAAATTGTTGACATAAATCATTTTGACAACATGATGTAGACGATGGCGGAAGTGATTCCCTAGGGATGATGATGGTAGCATAGGAGTAGGATCTACTAGTATTGTGTGTGATGTAAGACATCCTCCTCATGGTATTTTCTCATTGGCTTGATACAAGAAGAGACCTAGTCATATCGGGGTGGAGAAAGAGTTGCGACAAAGTTCATATCTGTTCAAGAAGTATGTATCTGAGGAGGAGATTGGATCTCTTGAGGTGAAGGAGTTGATGATACTAGAAGGAGACATAGTATATTCAAAGGTGATTCACAAAAAGAGCTCAAGTAGATGGAAGTTGTTGGCTGTAGGGTACATTGTAAATCTAAAGCAGCATTGGCCTTCATTTCAGAAATATCTCCAGAATCTGTGGAAAGTTAAGGGAACAATAGAAATCATATCAAGAGGGAATGGTTATTTCATTGTGAATTTCTCTGAGGTAGAAGATATGGAATTGTCCAATGTTAAGGGGTCTTGGTTTGTAATAGGAAAACCTCTTATCATTAAGAATTGGGTGAGAGGAACTTCTTTGGAGAAACTGCAGCTCATTGAGGTACTTGATTGGGTGAGGTTGTTTGTTTTTCCCTTGGAGCTACGCGATGAAGAGATTTTCAATATTAATGATACTTATCTAGGCACACCATTGAAGGTTGACAAAGCTACTTTCGAGTTTAAGAGGCTTGAATTTGTGAGGATTCTAGTTATTATCCATGCTACTTCAGAATTCTTGGCTATGATTCCTTTAGTGAGTAATGATGGGATAGAAGATAAAATCAATGTTCAGTATGAATGGTACCTGAGTAGGTGCAACACCTGTAGTACTTTTAGGCATGAGAATGTCGGGTGTGAGCAACTTGTGGAAAAAATAAAAAAGAAAGCGGTCTTCCTAAGAAGGTGTTTTGTGTTGAATTGTCCAAGTTAAAGAATGTTGATGATGAACTTTCTTCTGATGTTGAGCAGTTTGTAGACGCCACTAATGTACCTTGTAAAGAGCCTGAGATGGAGATTGTTGTTGGGTCGCTAGTTGGTCCTAAAAGTGAATTGATTACTCTAGCTAACAATGCGGATAAGAACGATGATTGTAAAGAAGGCTAAATACCCCTTTACTAATAATGATAAACAAAAGACCAATGGATACCAATGGAATAAAAGAATGACTATATTCAATTTCATAAAATGTACATCTTATTCACCCATAAGGTTTACATGATAGATACAACAAAAAGATCTAAGATAGAGGGAAACTAAATTATATCAATCTGTCTCTAAGAAACACTTTAAGAGATAGGTCCATGATGAAAGGATGAACTCCTTATTCCTAATCTTAGATCGGTCCGCAATGCTCTTTTTGTGCACTCTGATCCTAAATCTGGGTGGTTGAAATCACCCAGCAAGAGAAGAAACAAGGTATGTGTCAATTGAGGAATAAGAACAAATAAAGTATAGAAAAATGTAAACAAGGATTAATGATTCAACTATGCTAAAGAGAGTGAAGACTATGAGGCTTTTAACAAATAAGAATCCTACCAAGTCAAATAATAATAAAGTTGCATGCATAAATATTAATATGACTACAATAACTAAAGTAGGACTGAGGCACCTACCTAACCTCAACCAATAGGTGAGGGAGAGTAACACATTCCCAAACACCTAAAATATATATAAAAGTGGGGAGAGTAAATACATTCCCCTAGGTGAAATAACACATGCCCAAATATGGGTGGTTGTACATAAGTACACTACATTAGCTATATAGTCAATAATTCATCATGCTAGAAAAAGAATCATATGACAAATTACATAAATGAAATATCACATAGGGGTACAAAACCTAAGAATTAATTGAAGTAAATGTGCAAAAGAACAATATTGATATTAAAGGATAAGTCTATGCCTCATTGGGAATATTAGGTTTGGATAAGAAAATGCCCAACTAAAGGGTGACAATGCACATACTCACATATGTACATTAGCACATACCTCAATGTAGAGTCCTAGTCATCACTTTCACCACTAAGTTGATTCCAAAACCACTTTAACCTAATTACAAATTCAATCACATGCATTCACATTTAATAAATCAAATTTGGATTTCTATTAAAACATCAGAACATGGTGGAAAAACATGACTTGAAAGCCCTAAAATTGGATTCTACTTGAAAAATCCTTTCCAATGATTATTTATTTGTAATTTTTGATAAAGAATCGATTTACTATGAATTTCCAAACATGGGACAATCATAAAAATCAAATAATCCAAATAAGTAGAGAAATATACGAGAGCGGAAGAGAGGAAGAGGGTCGGCCCGCTGACTTGGCCCAATCAGGGGAGGCCAAGCGTGTGGTCAAGGCCAACTAAGACTTACAAAAAGCAAAGGAAATGGGTGGGAAAAGATGAGAATACCTCGTAAGATTAATTGTTAAATTGACATTTCAGGGATGCTAAGGTCATTTGATGACTTGGGATCTTCCCCTCACATCCATGATGTAACGTCCCCGATTCAACCACCTGATTTTCTTCCTTTGAAAATCAAGTGGCTAAATCTGAGCCGTTAATATGGCACCAAGAATCAAAGCACGGGAGTGAGATAAGCAATATTTTATTTCAAAACATTACACCCTTACAAAAGGTAGATTTACATTATCTCCTATAAAAATGATACATGAGTTTAAAATTAAGCTTGATCCGCCTTTGATTCTTGACGCCCTTCAGGATCTTTTCAAGACGAGTCTTCCACAAGGAAAGGTCTCTTATAAATAATATAACCTGCAACATGGAAGAATATGTCGCAGCCCAAGTGGGAGAGTATGGGTTAGATAAATGTCTAAGTATGGACAAATAGAGATAAGTAGCAAGACATTATTAATATAATTGTACTCTTAATGTATTACCAAAGTATCAAAAGTCCAAACCAAAATTATTGACCATCTACTAGCATGAAGCATAAGGAATGTGTATGTATGTATATTCATAAAGCATTTATCATACGACAACTCTATCAAAATGTTAGACGGATACTGTGGAGCATAATCAGGATTATTGTTATAAGGATAACAAATAGGAAGACCTTATTCCATAAACGAGTTTAACTACAACTCTCAGAGAAGGTGTCAATTCACCTTGGGCAACTAGCCTGCAACCACAAAAACTTGCTTAGCCAAGACTTTAGTCCATTAGGGTCACCAAAACACCTGTAAGTACCCTGGCACACCCCCAGCCACTTGTGCACACTGCATGCTCTATTCAATGAATCAGATTACCACATGCAGCCACCGGTCGCCTTTCCAAGACCAGTAGAGGGTGCTCCTTGCACAAAATGCCACTTGAATAATCATTAGTTAGCATGCTTAATCTTTGCAGGAGATTATTCCCCATTACTAACTTGATCGTGCTTGACTCTACATGACCAACCCAAGTGTGGGCCTGAGTATGGTAGAACATTATACTCATCCATCCCTGAATCCAAAGGACTTAGATCCAGATCCCAAATGTATCAATCCCCGGCCAAGACATGCCGACTCTGTTACCAACACATCTCCCAATATGAAGTTTAGAATCAAAAGGACATCATCAATGATATACAACTATTTTATGGATATTCATAGTTGGAGAGATCAAAAGGTAGTCAAGTAAATGAATCACTGGTTATTATTTCACTATGAAACCTAAAATGTAAACTTGTGAGATTGTGGTTTCGAATCAGACAAGTCTATGGCCAGGAGCGTGCAAGAGGTTAGGGAGTCCCCCCGTGCGAACACAGAACCAATTAAATAACCTTTCCTCTTTACTGGCTACAAACATCAGTGAAACATGCTCCTAGTCACCTTAGAAGTGTCTGATAGAATTCCACTTTCCAACAATATCACATGACACAATTAATAGAGAGAAATAAAGGAAAAGGGAACCAAAAGACAATAGGACTATAATCCAAAGAAATGCTTGATTATCATCTAAAGCCTTTAAACTCAATTTTAAAGGATAATATGGACGAATATATGGAATTCAAACCTAGCTTATTAATAAAGAGGTTGTGTATAGTTGATCACTTATTCATTCTTTAGGAAAGTATATGAAGTATACTATACTCTTACTGCATATAATACCAAACCATTCTATACCATACCTTTTATTGATGTTGATATAATAGATTACAATAGGAATTGAATATCATTAAACAATAATAAATTGTACTTTTTGGATGATAAAATGTGGGAACCATACCTTTATATGTCCTTAATAGATATTTCCACAAGAAGACCATAGAATCATTAAATATATCCAATTTTGATATATTTGGGCAACACTCTGTCGCACTTTCCATTACCTCGATCCTCGCTCCTAGCTAGATCAAGTTCTAGGGTTTCTCTCACTAGGGTAGAATAGAGATGGCTTATATATTCTTAGAGAAAGGGTATTTTGGAAGACATAGTATTGGGTTGCTCTTACTATGGTGGAGGAAGGAGGTATTAGGTTTCTATAGAGAGAGTATTTGTTGGGAGGTGGTTCCCTTCACTAACATAAAGAAAGAGAGAGTGGTTTGCTAATCTAGACAGAGATTAGAGGTTTATGGTGAAGGAGATGGGAAAGGAGGGAGAAGGGACGTTCACCTTTGCTTTGGGATGAAGAGGAGAGAACTTATGCTTATGGTGGGGTGGATGTGGGCTCTTTATATAGGAATGGTGAAGGCTAGCATGGTCCTAATAGAAAAAAGTGTGTGGATGACACATGGGTGCTAAGTGTCATCTTTAGGTGGATGCTTACTAGTTAGGTTACACATGGATGGTTAGGTGTCATCTCAAGAATTGGTAGATGACACATGGAAGCATATGTGTCATCTCAAGATAGCTATTAAAGGGTGGTTGACACATGGCATGATAGGTGTCAACTTTTGGAGGTGTTAGGTGTCAAGGAAAGGAGTGTGCCACTCACCTACTTGCTTCACCAACTAATGTGCTTGCTCAAGCTATCTACTTGCTACCCAGCTACATGCTTGCCTCTATAAGCAACTTGCTTGCCACCCAACTACCTGCTTGTGTGCTTACCCTCCAATATATTTTTTTTCTTCTAAAATTTGGCAAAAGTACCGCAATTATATTTTCAATATATAAAAGCTTTTAAATTAATCAAAATGAATTATTTTAATATTAAAATTGATTTTACAAAAAAATCCTCAAAGAAGCTTGTTTTTATGAATAGCTCTAAATAAGGACTTTTAACTTGGGCAGGAGATAAGGATGTTACATATACCACCCCTTCAAAGAATTTTTCGTCCTAAAAAATTATAAGATTTAGGTTATGACTTATTTTAGTCTATTCTACTAAAGATTATCTAAATATAGTTTTAAGTTTATACTTCTACAATTTTCCTTGGGTAAGGTCTCATCTTGTTGCTCTGATACCATCTCTGTAACGTCCCCGATTCAACCACTTGATTTTATTCCTTCGAAAATCAAGTGGCTAAATCTGAGCCATTAATATGGCATAAAGAATCAAAGAACAGGAGTGAGATAACCAATATTTTATTTCAAAACATTACACCATTACAAAAGGTAGATTTACATTATCTCCTATAAAAATGATACATGGGTTTAAAATTAAGCTTGATCTGCCTTTGATTCTTGACGCCCTGCAGGATCTTTTCAAGATGAGTCTTTTACAAGGAAAGGTCTCTTATAAACAATATAACCTGCAACATGGAAGAATATGTCGCAGCCCAAGTGGGAGAGTATGGGTTAGACAAATGTCTAAGTATGGACAAATAGAGATAAGCAGCAAGACATTATTAATATAACTGTACTCTTAATGTATTACCAAAGTATCAAAAGTCCAAACCAAAATTATTGACCATCTACTAGCATGAAACATAAGGAATGTGTATGTATGTATATTCATAAAGCATTTATCATACGACAACTCTATCAAAATGTTAGACGGATACTGTGGAGCATAATCAGGATTATTGTTATAAGGATAACAAAAAGGAAGACCTTATTCCATAAACGAGTTTAACTACAACTCTCAGAGAAGGTGTCAATTCACCTTGGGCAACTGGCCTACAACCACAAAAACTTGCTTAGCCAAGACTTTAGTCCATTAGGGTCACCAAAACACATGTAAGTACCCAGGCACACCCCAAACCACTTGTGCACACTGCATGCTCTATTCAATGAATCAGATTACCACATGCAGCCACCGGTCGCCTTTCCAAGACCATAAGAGGGTGCTCCTTGCACAAAATGCCACTTGAATAATCATTAGTTAGCATGCTTAATCTTTGCAGGAGATTATTCCCCATTACTAACTTGATCATGCCTGACTCTACATGACCAACCCAAGTGTGGGCCTGAGTATGGTAGAACATTATACTCATCCATCCCTGACTCCAAAGGACTTAGATCCGGATCCCAAATGTATCAATCCCCGGCCAAGACATGCCGACTCTGTTACCAACACATCTCCCATCATTCTACATTTTAGACTCTAATCAAAACACTAATTGAGGTATTTGTGCATAAACTCATATTTTGGCCAAAAATATGAATCAAATAAATCCAAACTGGGAAATATTACTCAATTTCAAAATTGAGGACAAAAAGGATAGAAAAGATAGGAATAATTACGAAAAATACCAAAAAGGATATGAAGCAAAGGAAAATCTTGGAAAGGGGTTAAAATGAAAATATTCCCATGTTTCAATATGTTACAATGGTTTTGTGCCTATAACTAGTAATTAAGGAAGAATAGGAGGAAAACAAATTTGCCTTCTAGAGGTTTAGCGAAATCCCTGGAGGTGGCCTATAGATTTGGAGTGCACATTTCTTCGAACTCTTTTCAGCGTTTATTTGTGGATGAAGGCAAAATTGGTTCTACTAAGGTTGGAAGGCTTCCAACCACCATGATACCCAATGGTTAGTCCTCTATCTATAGCCTCTTGGAATGTGAGAGGATTGAAAAATATTGGTCTTCAGTATTCGCTCTAGTGCTCCATTAGATGATCCTTAGGAATGATTGATTGTTGGTTTGTATTCTTGAACCGAAGTTGACGAGAAAGAATGTTAAGAAGACTATGAATAGGATGTTTGAAGATGGTTTGTGGACTTCTAATCATGATAGTAATGCCTTGGGGAGGATTATTATTGCTTGGGTTGAGGGTGATATCAATGTTCTTAAAATCTATGAATCGGATTAGTTTTGCCATGTGCATGTATCTACCCTAGTTGGTGATTTTTTTGCTTACTTATATATGTGGTCATAATAATCAGAATTGAAGAAATGATTTGTGGAATACTATCAAGAACTTGAGTGCTAGTGTTAATGGCTCATGGCTTCTCTATGGGGACTTCAATGTTGTGAGGTTTGCTAAAGAGATATTTGGGTTGTGTGAGCATTGTTATATTTATATGTCTAGTTTTAACGAGTGAATTCATTCTACTTCTTTAGTTGAGCCAGACCTCAGAGGTTCTAAATTCACCTGGGATAATAGGTAGGAAGGTCCACAACTTGTTATGTCAAAATTGGATAGATCTTTCTACAATCTGGATTTTCTTGATAAATTTCCTAGGTTTTGGGAGAGGTTAAATCTAATATACATAGTGTCATAGAGTTGTCATTTTACACCTAGATAACTCACACAATAGCAAGAAAGCTCCCTTATGATATGTTAATGCTTAGTGTCAGAAAGATGATTTCATCCCTATGGTTAGGGATGAATGGGGTATTGAGGTTCATGGCAATGCCTTGTATCATGTTTGTAGGAAACTTGCTAATGTCTTGTTCTCTCTCGCTAAATGAAACAAAGAAGTTGTAGGTGATATAACTAAAAAATAGAAAATTCAAAGAATATGCATCATGTTTGTCTCAGCATTGTGCGGACCAAGACCCATCTGATTTATTGGTTGTTGAAGAGGCTACTATGAAAAGAGATGATGCTATTGTTGCTTATAAGTATGAAGAATCTTTTTACAACAGAAATCTTGTGTCAACTAGTTGAAATTGGGAGATAAAAACTTGAAGTTTTTTAATCTTCTATCCATATGAGGATGAGGAATTCTATAAGAAGTGTTCTTATTGATGGTAATAGTTGTACTGATGAGCAAGTTATTCATGATTATTTTGTTCGGTTCTATAATAGTCAGCTTAATTCTTGTAGTGACACTACTTTATTTCGGGGTGATGATTGGCTGCCCCTTGCTTATCTATTTCTCATGTAAATGGTATGTGTGATCTGGTCTTGAGGGAGGAAATTGAAAAGGTGGTTATGAGTAGTAATGGAGAGAAGGCACTAGGGACATATGGATTTAATTATGCTTTCTTTAAGACATGTTGGAGTATTGTAAGTGATGATGTGGTGTGTTTTGTGCAACACTTTTTCAGAAGTGGTTCTTTGTTAGAGGAAGTTAACATGACTTTCATCACATTAATTCCTAAGAATAAGAATGTTGTTGATGTGAAAGGTTGGAGACTGATATCTCTATGAAACACTTTGTATGAGATCATTTCAATGGTTCTTGCAAATATATTACAACATGTACTAAATGATATTATTGATAAGGCTCAATGTGCCTTCATTAAAGGAAGGTCGACGTCTGATGCCACCATATTAGTTAATGAGATGTTGAACATGATTATGAAGAGTTTTTCGTATAAAATTTGTATTAAATTTGACTTGGTGAAAGCATATGACTATGTTAGTTTGCCTTATTTGCATTTGGTTTTGAAATTTCTAAAATGTTGGATTAATTAGATCATTGAAATTCTCCATTAGGTCAGTTTTCATATCCTTATTAATGACAATGCCCTTGATAGGTTTTTTCCATCTAATGAAATTAGATAGGGGGATCCATTAGTCCCTTACTTGTTTGTTCTTGCGATGGAAGGTCTCTCTGCTATGTTGGCTAGCTTTGTGAAGAAAAAGATGACCCAACCTTTAAAGATTGGTAGTCATATGGAGATATCTCATATCTTATTTGTTGATGACGTTGTTATGTTTTCTGAAGGTAAGTTTGACTCTGTGAATGAATTGGGTAAGATTCTGATAGATTTTGGTAAAGTTTCTTTCTTGATTATTAGTAAAAAATATTCTTTCTTTGCAAATAGGATTAATGAATGTGGTATGGTTAAACATGTTCTAAACATTAGGAAGGAAAGTTTGTTAGTAAAATATTTGGGACTTACTCTATTTTATGGTAGACTTACTAGAAGTCTATGCTCTCCTATTGATGATAAATTAAGAACCAACTGGAAGGATACAATCTGAGACATCTTTCTTTTGTTGAAAGAGTGGAGTTGATCAATTGTACTTTCTCCTCTTTCCAAGTTTATTGGGTTGCGTCCTTTCCCCTCATGTGGTTGTTATAAAGGAGATTGATAGATTAGGTAGGGATTTTCTCTGGGGGGGTCTTGAGCTTGAAAGGAAGTTGCATCTGCTTGTGTGGGACCAAGTGTGTTTACCAAATAAAGAAGGAGATTTAGGTGATAGAAGATCAAGAGGAATTGTGAATGTGTGCATAGTTCTTAATCTTTAGAATATTGCTGTAAAAAAGGACTACCTGTGGGTATGGTGGATTCATGGGAGGTATCTAAAAGGGGATTATGTCTGGAGGTGTAAGGTTGCTTCCAATTGTTTGTGGGTTTGGAAGCACCTTCTTTATCACAGAGACAATATTATCAGTGGTGTTTCTTTCTCTGTGGGCAATGGGAAGCTGATTAAATTGTGGAGAGAATAGGTCCCCTAGTTTGAATGTGGATACCTTGATTCTTTTTTTTAGGGTAGGTGTTGTTATGAGAAATGGTCTGGGTAGGTATGCCACTCTCAGTTGCTTATTTACTGATAGTGATTGGTGTGTGCCTAAAACAATACATGTCAGTGATATCGTTGAGTTACTTTAGAAGACAGTTGCTCTAAGATGACCTAATTTTGTTGAAGGTCAATGAAGTTTAGAGCATTAAGCATGGGTGGGAGGGTATTAGACCTAGGGCAAACATTCTGTTTTGGTCAAATTTGCTGTGGAAAACAAAAGGCCCTAGAAGGTATATTATTAATGGATGGAGATGCTTTCTAGATAAGTTTCTTACACTTGATCACCTCCATAGTAGAGGGTTTCAATTTCCCTCGAGATGTATTTTGTGTAAGTTGGATTTTGAAGATCTGACACATATTCTTTTTGGCTGTGATATTGCTTTACAAGTGTAGAATGTAGTAGTTGGGGATTTGTACATTCCTCATATTCATACTTCATTTATTAATGCATGCTCCATGGCGATGATGAAGTATAGAATTATAGTTTTGGAAATCTTCTACTATTTGTGGGATGAGATAAACTCGTGAATTTTTATAGATAGGAGTCTTAGTGTAGATCAAAGGCAGGCTCTACTAAAGAAAGATTTTGATTACTTACTTGTATATGTTTTTCATCTCTTCTTTGATTTTCTATTATTTTTGAGCTCTGGTCAAGTCTTGTACATATTTTGACAAAAAAACTATAAAAAGGAGTAACACATTCTGATTAAAAAAACATGATTTTACATGATTTAGTCTGTGATAAATGATGAGTTTTCTTACATGAAGAATAAAATAAGCACAGGGAACCAATATTTCCTCTTGATGTATTAAGAATTTCTCACTTTTTAAAAAATATGTGTATTCCATGTTTTATCTTGATTGAGGAGTTGTTTAGCATGAACAACAAGCCTAATGAGTTGGAGTAGATAATACACATATCTGATCAATACCTCATAGTTCAACAAGATAGAAATGTTTCATCTCCCATGGGATCCAACCTATAGGAACATGCAAAATAAATAAAAAATAAATCACCCAAAAAGAGTGTAATGTGTTTGAATCCTTCATAAGAGTGAAAAGTCTTCTTGAGAATAGGGTCGATGTTATCAATTAGATTTCATGTCCCAAAAAGTATCATATGTAGCAAGACTTTATGAGAAACTAGGAACATTTACCCCTAGATAATGCATAGTCATCTTTGGTTGTGTGTTAATGTAAAAAGTGGGAATCGAGGGGGGATCCACTCTTCACTAAAGTTTAGAGATAAAACTATTCTATATGTAACATGAAGGAAATGAGGAGTTTCGTTATTTCTAAAATGATATGTATATATTGCACAACATAAAAGTTTATAAGAAATGGAATAAACAATATTACAAAGTTAAATGGCATTACATCTACAATTGTTTCTCACTATAAAAGGTTTCATGATAGATAAAAGGCATACACCTAATACATGTAATGTCGATTGTAGAGAGTAACCCGACTATTCCAAACTATCTTAAAGTCCACATCATGTATATGATCTTCCAGAGTCCTTGTTCTATAATGTATCTAGACTTGGGTGGAAGGGGAACATCACCCGAGAAATAGGAAATGAAGGCATGTATCAGTAAACATTGAGTGTGTGCATATAAAAACACGTGGGCATTATACTGGGTTAAAATATGAAAAGGATGTTCCCATATAGAAGGGCCATATAAAAGTAGGTAAGTTCAACAAGAATAAAATCAAGAGATTGAGGCATAATATTTATGGAGAGCAATATTTGAAATAAACAAACATCTTTCCAAAACACTTCATGGTTTCCAAATAAATAATATAATTACATGCATAAACAATGTAGACTAAAAAACCTAAATAGGGACATAACAACACATGATCATGGCCTAAAAACTAATGGTAGAAATGTGCACCTCGGATGGAATGTGTGCTCTATTTATAAGTATGGTTGTAATTAAGTACCACCATTCTAGATATTCTAGTCAAATATTTAGCATGCACATATTGAGTGACAAGACTAGCATTTCAGTCATGATCACATCAGGTGTTAAAAGCATAGGGGTCAAAGGACAAACTTAAACTAAAAAATCATTGTCTACAAAGTTCATAAGATTTCAAATAAGAAAATATGGATGTTAAACTTTGGATTTTCAAAAAGGAAAGTCAAGTAAATGCCTCAATATATGAATTTTGAAAATAGTCATGATAATGCCCAAATTGAAATAGGGATTGCATATACCTGATCATCATATCTAAACTCCAACAATATACTTGGTCCATAAGATCAAGATTTCATCCTAGAAACACATTAACAATATCAACTTGTGCATACATTCCTATTATAGATTTTTCGTGTTGTTCTTATTCTAGTCCTGATCAACTAATAACATATTAGGATTTTCCATATAGGATAGTAGAATTATCATTATAGGGTTTCCAATAGGTTTTATATGATCAACGTCACATTCTAGAGTATGTTAAATTGTATCTTTTGTCCTATAAATAAGCTTAATACTATATCAACACAAATTTGGACACATACACATACATTTATACATTTTACCCAAATAGGTCTTAATTAGGTAGATAAATACAAGTATGTACCTTTGTTGTGGGAATGAGTTGAAAAGAGTTATTTTATAGAAAATAAGATATGGTCTAAGATCATCTAAGGTCATTTGTAACTATATCTATTAATTTATATTCGTTATTCATTGTTATTTTTTCCTATAATCCACCTTAATGGTTTATGTAAATATAGATAAAAACATCCATGTAATCCATGTTATATTTTCCAAGTCCTTACCATATAAATTTATAGGTTTAAGTTAAAAATGTGTCTATTTAGTAGTAAGAATTTAGTATTTATGAAGTACTGAAATTAGATCTTAACTCTATGTATTGATACACTAACATAGATATACTAATATGTTAATTATAAAAAAAACTAATGAATGTCATCATCATAGTAAGATGCCATAACCTAAGTTTCATGAATATTTTCTAAATAATTATAGAATATATCATATTAGTATAATAGAAATTGTAGATCTCTTGTTTAGTGGCACATACATAGGTAAGTATACTTGTATGACACCATTAGGTATAAATACATCAAATATTAGGATTTTCATCTAGCCAATTGTTGTCAATGATAAAAATAATTGAACATTTTCAAATATGAGTTAAGGAAGATGAAGACTCACCTAGAAAATGGTTGGATATCAACACCTGCATGTTTGGGTTACCATTGATCATGTCTTCCTCGATGTCTACAAAGGATAAGGAAGGAACCCATTTCTTCACTATTTCCTTCAATAATTCTAAACCTAGTTAAAGATCATACCAACATAAATGTAGTTGGAGGTCATAATCCTTCATTGTTCATCAAGTTTTCTAGAGGATGCTCATTAGTGAAAACTCAAGCGATGTCATTTACTCTATCTTCAAAATATGTCTAGGACATCTATTTTTACTCGTGCATGGGAGTTATAGAAGGGGTTGGAGGTAACGAGGAGGTAGAAGAGGGGAGGCCATGCCAGCTGGGATCATTACGCTTGACCTACTACGGCATGGTCATCCTCGGTGGTTTGGATCCATCCCTTCATGTGATGTATCAGAACTATGGAGGATTGTGGCTGGTGGTGGTGAGTAGGAGAATAGAGGGTACAAGTCATGAGGTTTATTGGATCTAATGAATATGTCATACAAACCTGGGCTTGACAACATCATTGCTCGTGGAGGAAACATTGAATCACTATGAAGGTCAGGAGTGATAGGAGTTAGAGGAAAGAGGTGGGTTGCCACTATATCAAGGAAAGGATAGAGAATAAGAAGATAAGAGGAGGAGGTAGGGAAGTGAGAAAGAAGATGAGATGGTGGAAGGTGTTTCTATTACTCCCTTTCTCTCTAAATTTCTATTGTGGGTGTATTTAATGTCTGATTTAGCCCAAAATTGGTATGTTGGTTAACTTTGGTGTAAGGAGTTCGAATTTGGACTTAAATTTGAAATTTGAGATATTTTGTGTTATATTTAAACCATTATGCACTCATTCATTGAATTAGGGTTTTAAGCTCATCCTACTAGTCAAAAGGGGTAAAACATTTTTAGGCATCTCCAGTTCTCTCACTCTAAGATCCTAGGGTCATAATAGGGTACTTAATTATGATTGGCACTATAGTTTAGTATTATAATTCACCAATTTCCCATGATTCAATTATTATGGCCACTACATCCTAAGGTTTCAGGAGAATGAGTTACTAATGAGTCAATTAGGTTTGAAAGATCTTGACAAGGTTTAATCTATCTTAAAATAGGTATATATGCATACGAAAAGGTATTTATATGAAGAAAGGCCAGGAAGAGAGAAAGAATGAGATTGGATAATAACATAGTAAAGTAGGGGCCTAGAAGAATGGAGGATCAACCTATATTCTTAGGATTGAGTATGTTACAACGCTCCAACCATTAAAGAGGACTTCATCCTCAAAATCCACCATGCTATGGAATGGTACTATAATATATGTTCTAACTAAGGTTGAATGGTCTCACCTAATGCAGTGAATCATATTATACTACCCCACATGATATTTATGTCTAATCCTGACGTAGAAAACTATGATACCCATTAATGATCATCTAGGATAATGAGCTGAGGTTTCATCATTATATACACATGAATAATTAATCTTCATAAATATGGTTCCCTGATTGTCATTACACATTGCAACCACTATATTGTTGGACTAATATTCTTAACAAGTGTTATCATGATTTATAACATTAATAATAATACTATTATATATTTTTTTGAATATCATTTTACTAAGGATGTGTTTGGTACATGGTGACAAAATACATAGTGATGGTGATGGTGATGGTGACGGTGATGGTGAGAGTGATAGTGACGGTGATGGTGAATTTGTTAAAAATTGTTGTTTGGTAACATCTACATGGTGAAGGTGAGAGATGGGAAAATATTTAAAAAGTTTGGTTTGTTACATGGTTACGTGATGGGGATAGGAAAAAGGTGTGGCAGAAAATGTTGTCCTGGATGGAAAAAGGTGTGGCAGGAGATGTTGTCCTGGAGGGAAAAACGTATCTTGGAGGAAAAAAGTATGGCGGGAAATTTGGCCTTGGAGGGAGAAACTCGTCTTGGAGAGAAACGTTGTGGTGGGAAATTTTTCTATTAGAAGGGACATTTTTAATGATAAATAAATATTTTTAGTTGGTAATCGATACATTAACAAATAAAAAATAATGGCGAAATAATTTGTTCAAAAAATAAGATACATACATAGTATTTAGTGCAAAATAAGTTTTAGTGGGAAGTCAAAATTTGTTGGTGGGAAAGATATCTTGGAGGATAACATGTGGCATAGGGATAGAAGGAAAAATATAGTAGAATTTTTCTTTGCACATATTTCCATTTATTAATGGAGACTTAAAAAGAACCTTTTTCACCATCATTCACCATGTTTTCCCATGGGGACAAAAATAGGACAAAATTCACCATGGATTCACTATGAAAAAATTCCCTGTCACTATCACCATGCGTACCAAACAACATTTTTATTTCACCATCATTCTTTATCGCCATGATTCACCATGTACCAAGTGCATCCTAAATATTAGGTGTAAAAGCACCAATTAGAGTATAAAATTCATATAACTCTACTTTCCCTCTTTGTATGAGGGTCATCTCATAGGTTAAATATGTTTATAGATTTTTATCACGTATAACTTATTCATCTTATGCCTCACGACCAACTCAGTATCTATAGTCTATCCAGTAGGTTAGGGTTGAGGTGCGAAATTAGGTTTTCATTATCAACAAGTTTTACCGTCATATTTGAGCATGTTAGTGTGTATGTGCAATTCACTAAACTTATCATACATATTCTATAGATCACATAAAATACATGAACTATGACTAATGCATACCTAATTCTTTTTTAGTTTTGTCTATTGTGATCACAAGATCAAGATGCACGTCTGATCTTTTTTATTACGCCCTTGTATCATCCAACCTAGTGCTCAGAGTAGGTTTATCCATACCATGCATCTTATGGAAATTTGGGTCACATGTCCTTAAGTTCAATATACACTCCTAATAAATAAGGCATAAATTAATCCACCCTTGAAAGGGTTACTCTAAAATATATATAATCTTCTCGAGAGACAACACAAGTAGATTTACAAGGTGACAGTTACCCAAAACTTCTTTGTACTCACTACACCACACTTATCCCTGGTCAAAGAGTAAACCTTAACCAGTCATAGGGTCTTTACTAAAGGGTTTTTGCACTACTTATAACTTTTGGTGGTTGACTTGGTTACAAAACCATCATAAAAATATGAAAGCTTTTCTTTTATACATATAGTTTTAATAATAAAAATAAGTTTGACGATGACAAACTTAGGATAAAAACCCAAAAAATGGTGCCAAAATCAATCTCAAAACCAACTCAACACATATGCCATTATTATATCATTACTTCATTCCACAAAAAGGTCTAATTCTTCAGGCTGTTGAATGCATATGACTGTATCTCTAACTTGGATGCATAAGATGGAGAAGGGTTTCTTTTTATGCACGGTAAACATCTATCAACCCCTGATAAGGCACGATGTACACCATTCTCGATATCATAATCGACACTTCTTCTTTGAGATGTAAAGGAGTCATAAGATTATCTAATGTTATAGGAAAAGATTTAGGATTTTCCAATCGATAGATGGTTTACATCCATAGTGCCTTCACAAGATAAGGTCAACTTTATAGTCAACCTACTCATCTCAATCACTAGATATATCAAACACACTATTAGAGATGAGAGAGGTTATCACTTAAGGATTTCTACTAAAACTTATAGCTTTCATCAACCAATTATCATGTATGAGGCATAGCAAGATCATGAGGATGGTATCCAACCCTTAGATAGATGTATTTAGCTATGTTGAGATGCTCCATGTTAAAGGTAAGACATGCCTAACCATAGCATAGCTACTTCAATTCATCACCTAGTATCAAGGGAATCTTCACCATGATAAAACTTATGTTGGAGGTTTATGTTTATCATCCATACATGCTTAGTCTTTCTAATAATGTATTAAAGCATGCTAGAAAAAACAATAACGAAAGGGCCTAGGAAGGGATTAAGGTTAAGCCGATATATAAGTGTAAGTCAAATTATATTTTATTCAGGAACTATATTCTCCTAAGATGGGGAGATAGAGTCTAATGACTAGTAGAGTCAACCCCTATGCAAGGATTTTTTACACTCCATAAAGGGTATAGGGTTAACTAGGGTTCCCTAAAACTTAGTCTTGACCACACAATGGTTTGTGGAGTAAAAATATCCAAATTAGATAGGGATTAGAACCCTATTTGGTATTCCACTACTTAGTATTAGGTACATAAACTACATGTAAAGGGTCACCTAAATTCCTAATTAAGAAATAATATAGGACAACTTGAAATAGTCAAAGTTACTGACTACTTAGGCTCTGATATCATTTTAAAAAGTGTGGGACCCGAGAGGGGATCCACTTTCACTGGATCTAAGAGATAAAACACTCATGTTCTAAATATGAAGAAAAGAGGAATTTCATTATTCTCAAATGGTATGTATATATTACAGAGCATTAAAGTTTATAAGCAGTTGAAACAAATTTATTACAAAGTTACATGGTATTACATCTAAATTTGTTCCTCACCATAAAAAGTGGCATGATGGATAAAAAGGTGTACACTTAATAACATGTAACTACAGTTGTAGAGGGTAACCTGGCTATTTTGAGCTATTCTTAAGTCCATGTCATGTATATGGTCTTCCTAAGTCCTTGTCTCTGATGTACCCACACCTAGGTGGAAGAGAAACATCACCCAAAAGATAGGAAACAAAGGCATGCACCAATAACATTGATTATGTGCATATAAACACCATTGGGCACTATATTGGGTTAAAGTATAAAAAGGATGTTCCCAAGAAGAAGGGCCACATAAAAGTAGCTAAGTTCAACATGAATCAAATCAAGTGATTGAGGAATAATATTTATGGTAAGCAATATTTAAAATTAAGAAACATCTTGTCATAAAACTTTGCAATTCCCAAATAAACAATGTATTTTCATGTATAAATAATGTAGACTAAATATATCTAAAATAGGGCCATAACCCATTAGCATCATGGCCTAAAAGTAAGGGTAGAGATAAAAACCCCTGGTGGAATGCGTGTGCCCTTTTATAAGTAGGGTTTACATAAGTACCACTATTTTAGATATTCTAGTCAAACATTAAGCATGCACAAATAGAGAGACAAGGCTATCATTTCAGTCATAATCATATTAGGTATTAAAAGCATAGCTAGAGGGGTCAAAGGACCTACTTAAAATAGAACGATTCAATGTCTACAAATGTTCATAAGATTTTAAATAAGAAAATATGGATGTTCAACTTTGAATTTTCAAAAAGGAATAGTAGTCAAGTAAATGTCTCAATATTGGAATTTTGAACACATTCATGATAATGCCCAAATTTAAATATGGATTGTGTATACCTGAACACCAAAGGTAATGGTTAACTTCGACAATATGCATGGTCCATAAGATGTCATCCTAGAAACAAATTAAGTGTATTAGTCATACAATAGCAACCTGTGTGTACATTTCTATTATAGATTTTAATATTGTTCTTATCCTAGTCCCAGTCATATAATGACATATTAGGATTTTCCAAATAGGATTGTAATTTACATATTTTTTGATAAATGAATTCTAGGGTTCCAATTGGTTCTATATGATCAAAGTTGTGTTCTAGAGTATATCAACTCGTATCTTTTCATCTTATATATAAACTTAATATCTTATTAACACAAAATTTGGCATCTACATGTATATTTATACATTTTACCCAAATTGGGTCTTAATTAGGTACATATATACAAGTATGTACCTATTACTATAGGAATGAGTTGAGAAGAGTTACTATAGAAAATTAGATACGGTCTAAGATCATATAAGGTCATTTTTAACTATTATTAATTTTGTATTCCTTATTCAGTGTCATTTTTCTAGAATCCACCTTAACTATTTTTTGAAATCTATATAAAATCATTCCACTAATCCATGTTATATTTTGCAAGTCCTTAACATATAGATTTCTAAGTTTAAGTTAACAACATGTCTATTTAGTAGTGAGAAATTATTATTTACCAAGTATTGAAATTAGATCCTAACTCTCTGTCTTAATACACCCACATAGATATACTAATATTTTAACTACTAAAATAATCGAATGCACGTCATCATGATAGTAAGATGTCACAACCTAAATGTCGTGAATATTATCAAAAGGATTACCTAATATATCAAAATAGTATAATAGAAATATTTCTTATTTAGTGACATATACATAGGTATATACTCATATAATACCAATAGGTATAGATACATCAACTACTACTCTTCTTAGTTAGTATAGAGATGCTTCATGTATTAAGCTTTTCATCTAGCCAATTATTATCAGTGATACAACTAAATGAACATTTTCAAATCAGAGTTAAGGAATATGAAGACTCACATAGAGTATGATCACACGCCAGCACCTACATGTTTGGATGACCGCATATCAAGTTTGCCTCAGAGTCTAGAAGATACGGAGGAAGGAACTTGTTGCACCAGCTCCTTGAACATTTTTTAACCTAGTTGAGGATCAAACCAACATAAAGGTGGTTGGAGGAGTCATAATCCATCTATTTTTCATCAAGTTTTCTAGAGGTTGTTCATTAGGGAAAACTAGAGGAATGTCTTTTCCTCTATCTTCAAAATATGGCTGGGACATCTATTTCTACAGGTGCAATGGAGTTATAGGAAGGGGTGGAGGTAAAAAGGAGGTATAAGATGGGATACCATGGTTGTTAGGATTGTTAGGCTTGAGATACTACAACATGGTCATCCTCGTTGGTTTAGTTTAGTCTGTTCATGCTATGTATCAAAAATATGGAGGATTGTGGTTGGTGGTGGTGAGGAGGAGAAAAGAGAGAAGAGGGAAAGGGATCTATTGGAACTGAAAGAGGATGTCAAACAGTCCTTGGGCTTGATGACATTTCCACTCATGGAGGCAACACCAAATCACTGTGAAGGTTGGCAGTGACTGGAATTAGAGGAGAAGGGGTGGGTTGAGTCGAGGTCAAGGAAGGGAGGGAGAATATGAAGAGAAAAGGAGGAGGTGGGGAATAGAGAAAGAAGAGGAGATGGTGGAAGGTTATGATGTCAGTATCTCTATTGGTTGCAACTTTTACATGCCATTGATGGCTACTACAACATGTGGTGTCAACCTTGCTACCATGGTGTCTGTTATGAAAGAGGGGAGAAAGGGGACAACAAAGGAGACAAATAGGTGGAGTAGAGAGACGATGTCGATTTTGGAGCCATGGGATTTTAGTGGCGAAGACCAGTCATTGGAAGTAGGGGATCTCTGGGCATACTAATGCCAGGAGTGGGTTGTAGAGGTTGCAGAGGGCTTGGAGGTGAAGTAGGGAGGAGGACAAGGAGGAGGAGGGTCATCGTATGATTGTTTGGCAAACATAGATCCCAGGGGTGGTCATTATGGTAGGTGCATCGCTGCATCCTACGACCATAGTTCTTGCACTTGGTTATAGAGAGGGTGTGGGGAGGCAAGGGTTAGGATGGATCTGGGAAGTAGGAAAGTCAATGAAATAGGAAAGTGGAAGGTAAGAAGAAAGATAAGAAGAGAAGATAGGAGCCATGCTTTAAGGTGATTAGTAGTGAACATCTATCACAGAAGAGCATGTCTCTAGGAAGCATATGTATGATCAAATGCGATCAAAATACAACTAGGTTTAAGCATGATAGGAACATGAAATTTTACTTAATTGAATATAAAAGATTGGGTGCATTAACTTAGTTGAACTTAGGTCATTTAATCCCTTTTCTTTATAAATTGTTATTATGGGTGTATTTGATGTCCAATTAAGCCCAAAATTGATAGGTTAGTTTCTTTTAGATGTGAGGAATATGAATTTGGACTTAGTTTTACAACTTAAGATCATTTGTGTTATATTTACACCATTATACACTCATTCATTTAATTAGTATTATAAGCTCATCCTAGTGGTCAAAAGGGGTAAAACCTTTTGAGGTATCTCCAATTTTGTCACTCTAAGATCCTAGGGTCATACTAGGGTATTTAATTATGATGAGTATGATAGTAAACTATTATAATTCACTAGTTTCCCATGATTCAATTATTAGGGTCAATATTTCAGGTCCATGGGATACTAATGAGTCAATTAGGTTTGAATGATCCTGAAAAGGTCGAACATATTGTAAAATAGGGAATTATGCATATTAAAAGGTATTTAGATGAAAAAGGGTCAACAAGAGAGAAAGAAAGAGATTGGATAACACTATAGTGGAGTAGGGGCCTAGAAAAATGGATGATCAAATTATATGCCTAGGATTGAGTATGTTATTGTTAAGATATTTTAATGCTTTCTTGAATGGAATATAAATTTGAAATTTAGATGACTTGATCACAAATGGTATGTGTTAAACTAGTGATCATCTTATGCAATATAAAGGTGGATACTTATTTTATACAAGAAAATGGTGCCCTAGGGGGCGGTCTCCCAAAATTGTGGAGAGGAGGGTCTCCTCCCCTCTCTCCATTCCACCTCCTCGGAAATGGAGCATCTTGATGCGGATATGGAGAAAACCATTCGTAAAAAAGCTTGGAACCAAATCTTCAGCTCAAGTTATTTCAAGCAGCATGAATTTGCGCAACCGGAGAAAATTGATGGCAAACGGTTCATGAACATTGATGATGGCACATACAAAGCAATGGAAAAATCATGGGAGAACACTGCTATTCTATATGTCATGGATAAGAGGCCTTATTACTTTCATTTTTTAGTGTTGATCAGATGGGTATGGAAACCTAAAGGAGGATTTGATATATTTTCTAAGCTAGACAAGTTCTTCCTCCTTTGTTTCAACTCAGATGAATATAAACAAAACATTATTAATAGGGGTCCTAGATGGTTTGATAGTAGACTGGTCCTCATCCAGGATTACACAACCGGAGACAATTTGTAGAAGGATTTCTTTAGCTCAATTCCTGTATGGATTAACATACCCAACATCGGTCAAAACTAGTCACCCAGGGCAATTGGTATCATTGCTAATGGTGTGGGGAAACTCTTGAGAATTGACTATAGATCTATGGGCCAAGTGTTGGGTATTTTGGAGGTGATAGGCGCAATAGAAGCAATCAAAATTTTCTCCACACATAACCTACTTGAGGTTCTCATCGACAACAACATATTCGGAAGGAGGGGATAAAGAAAGTCTAGTGACATCCCTTTGCTCAGTGATGTATGTCACTCCTAGCATGCACAGATGGTCCTCAACCGTCCTCTGAATGTAGGCAACTCAGTGCTTGTGTCTCTACTTCACCCACGAGGATGGACTGGAACTCCACGTCGCACTTCCTGAGCCGGAGGGAAGAAGCAGCCTTCTACTTGACAACATGCTAGTGATGGTTGCTCTCCTTCTCTCTCGCTTGGGGACGATGACGACTAGGGTTCACAAAAAAGAGCGTAACCTTGGCGTGAGCGTATTAGCATTAACCAAAATTCAGTCGTCATGTCCCTATCAATAGCAGAGAAAGGGAGAAGGGTTTCCTAAAATCCTTGGGTAAACAAAAGGGCTATGGGTGCATTTAAAACAAGCTACTTGTGGACCAATAAAGAATATTTTGGAATCCATTAACTAATCTGATTAATCATATTAATTGATTAACTAATTTTCATTAATCACATTTAGATAATCACTATGGATCAGCCAGTCGACTTAACAATGGAATCTAATTAATTGGCTAAAAGACTTTAACCAATTAATTTAAATTATATTCTAATATTTTAGTATATTACCTAAATGTTTCAGTAATCAATTTGATATGGAACATTTCCAATCACGTCCACATTTATACTCCTATTCCAATCACATCCTATGTGTGTGACATAGTAGGCTCCACATTATGTTGGTAATTATATTCATGGTTGTATTATGATTTCACAAGTAATGATTGGTATCTAGCAAGACTTCATTGCTACCCAAGTAATTGGAGAAGTTGGAGAACAACTTAACCTATCATCTGTTATTGGTGTTATAGTGAATGTATAGTTCCTTTGTCTCTGATATCTAGATTTAACTCAAGGCATGAAATCTTCATACTCTTCAACATTTAATCCATGTTCCTTGAACTAGAGAAGACTGTCAGAGATATGTGTAAGCTCAACATCACATATTGGATCACATTAGCATTGTCGTGTATTTCTCAGTCTCGCTTCTCAAGTGGCTAGGATGTCAAACTCCTGTAGGAGGGACAAATCTCATCTGCATCACTCACAGTCATCCCCATGTGTCACAGTGCACCCGAGTACCACCTTTATGACAACCCTTATTTAGGATCACGATGTATGAAGTCAAAGTACACCAAATGACATGTTATGTGTGTAGTGATTTTAGGTCTAAGAACCACAATCACCACCATCACTATGAGAGATGGCTCTGACTACCATTCATGTTTCCATGTGTCACTCTCATGGTGGGTATGTCTGATATGTTGTTCTCTAAGTAGTATCTACATGCTTGGTTTGATATCACATATCAACTTATGAGATTATGTCATCAACCAACGCACACTCTAGTATTATGTGTTATTGTTGTCTATTAGGCTTCCACAACAACATCCGAATAGGGACATGACAAGAATGGATATACTCTTGACATTTGTATGATCTCATCATTCAAGTCTTTAACCCAAAAACATACATCATTGAGTAATATCATTCTTTAGACATTTATTATCTTTATCATTATCTCATAACTAAATAACAGAATAAATTAGAAGATTGCCTTTATTATTAATCAAATCATTTACAAGATATGTCGTTTCAATCATCATATGATTGGCTCTATGGGCATTATTACCAACACCAAGAATCATTGTGAAAAGCATGTTCCCTAGTCGAGGTTGAAGCTGATGAAGAGTCACCGAAGGAGATTTGGGTCAATATGCCAAAGAGGGATGTTGTGATAACATGGTTTTCCTCTCATCTAATTAATGTACATCTTGTCTCATTTGATTCTCTAATGTACTCAACAACCTCTCTAACCTTCATTTTCATATATTTGAGTCATTTTATGCTCAATTGACAGGTTATATTCAATTAAATATCACTTTGTAATTATACATGACTCTAATTTGAGTTTTGAACTGTGTCATGATTATTAGTTATTATCAACCTGTAATCAAGTTTGAACCTCTTAAATGAACTCTCCTTGTTATCAAATATATTTCCTGGTGTATAGGATTCAATTATGAATCCAGTGGTCCAAAAATTCACCTCAATCAGACCCTCATATCCCAAGATAAGGCATTTTAAACTTTAGTAAATTAATCTTTGTTTTAGCTCTTTTGACCCTAATTGGGTCTGTTTGGGCACGCAGCCTAATTAGAAGGAGGTGCCAACTTGACTTCTCCAACTCCACATCCACGACCTTGAGTTTATTTTGATCGACTCCCACAGATCTATGCCTCTGATCCACCAACTCCCCTTCATCTCCTTCCACTGTACAGTAGCTCAGTGCCAATGGTGTTGAGCTTTGCTTTTTCTCAGCTAAACGCTCATGGTTCACACATCATTTGACAAATTGATGCATCAATTCAATCACCCATTCTTCCCTCTTCATTTTTTACTCTCATTTCCATCCTTTCCAAACCCTTTGGCTCACCGTTTCCCTTCTCTTATTCCATGGAAGTCGCGGCCATGGCCGTTTTGTGGTTTCTCCATCCCAACAGTGCAATGGCTCTTTCTCCTCCCCATCCACCTCACTGGCTTCCTCAAGCTCGGACGACATGTCTCTGGAATGTAAAGAGGTCTATATCTCCCCATCCCTTCATATCTGACGACCTTCTATGTCTAGAGAAACCACACAGACTCTGGCAGTCGAGTGAGATGTGCTCGGTCGTGGGTCACCTAGAGTGGGGATGGGCGGTGGTGTCTAGTGATACATAGTCGCTAGTAGTATGTCGTGGGTAGAGAAAAGTTGCTACCAAACATTGGTGGTGGGAGATTCTAGCTGAGTGGGTGACCCCCTACCATAGGCTTAGGTGAGAGGTTGGACCAGCCAAGGGTGACATGGTGCAATCACAACCCTAGGATAAAGAATCAAGGATCCTGATTGACCAAATAAAGGTAAATCTTGAAAAAATCATCATAAATCACTCATTAGTCCAAAAATAGCATGTAATATATTTTTTATCAGAAAAATGTATTTTGTCTGATAAAAGTACCTCTAACTTCTAAATATGCTTAATACTCTACTGATATCCCCTAAAACATAATTTTTATATCTTTTTAAGATGTTTATCCTATTGAAATGCATGGTCTTAATATTTTATGTACCAAAACGTGATGATAGGCTAATTTCAGTATCTTGAACATCTATATGCATAAATACTTGATGTTTACTTATCCTTACACCCTAAAATGGTCTAATGTTTCATATATGGCCAAAAGACTACTTCTTTAATGCTTAATCTTGTTGAATGTTCCTCAAATCCTCATGTTTTACCTAACTCAGTACTTTTTTATGTATATTAGAATATGGTTTGAACTTGTTCATGCTAGCATCCTATTTTGGTTTGATTATGTGCCCGGAACCTTGAAACTTGCCTTAGGTGGATACTTTGATTTTGAATCTTAACCCTTGGTCATGTGTGGGTCTTTGATGTCCAAGATGTTTATATGGCCCTAAAATCAGTAAGCTTACATGACTTGTATCCCTATATGCCTTATGGAACATTCTTGTGAACTTATGTGACCAATTTCCCTAGTCCTAACTTGAAATGTAATCTAGCATACACATTGATAACTAATTTGTAATCTTATGCAAATCTTGCCCTGATGATCATCCAAAATATTTAATGGTATCAAATCGGTATCCTAGATATGTTTGTGACACCTAACTAAAATGTACCCAATCTTCACTCTAATGGTGACAATCTTGCATGGTTATAACTCAATATGACTAGTTATGTCAAGGTTGATGCTTATATTGACTAAGCTTGCTCAAATCTTATGATTGATCTATATAAGATCATGAAACCCTAATATTATTATCCATATATTAGTTGTGACATGTCACCTTAGGTTCTAGATGAAACCATGATGTACTATGTAGTTTGATAAAGCATATGCATGACCTAGTTGAGATATGAAACCAATGATGTATGATATGATACCTAGATCTAAGGGACACATCCAACCACCATGATTATGACAAAGGATACCTAATCTTGATGTTATTAATCCAATTACACTCATTTGAAATGTCTGGACCTCTATGATGACTTATTTTCTAAGATCTAGTCAAGATCATACATATGGTTTTCTAATCAAGTATCTTAATCTTGTACTCTACTCGCAAGGTACACTTAGTCTCTTGACCCTACTATGTTATTAGCTTGTTTGTATGTATGATCATATTAATGCTTGGCTAGATAATTACTTATTTGAGATACTTGTTCCCTATGATTAGTACGTTCATTTTGCTTGGAATGTGTTGAACAAACATTGCACATAATTGAACTTGTCCATTATACAAACCTTGTGTACCTACCTATATTCTCAGGGTAAGGGAACAAGGTTGGGTGCCTTACTTAAGATGCCAAGATAAGGCAGACCATGTCGATAAAAGGGTTAGCTAATCTCGAGCACCCTTATGGACCCTTCCAAGGGGAAGTTGGTCAACGACCATATTATGATGTTGAGTATAATGGAAATACACTTAAAACACACTTTGTATAAAAGAATGTCATTAATGCTTCACACCTTATTTCTACTTCTTGCTTATATGATGCTTCTAGACAAGAAACTTGTATACTACTCATAAACTATGGTTATATGTTTTTCATAGAAGACTTAATGATTTAGCATTAATATGTTTTATTTATCAATTTTTTAGTTCCCAAATGAAGATTTGTTGTACTTAAGACTCTAAGCTTTAAATGCAATACAAATGGGTATACTTGAATCTAGAAATGGGTACATATTTCTGATCTCCATGTTTAATATCTTGTTATCTCTTGTTGTTACTACTTTTACATATATATGGTCTATGTGAAATATTTGAGCCATTCTACGGACACACGCCCAAGTCCACTCACCTTTGTCTATGTAGCCATTAAGAGTGTGAACCTAGGGTAACAACTAGTTCCATGATAGATGTTTTTGTTGTCGCCATACACTATGAACACATTCCTAAGCGATGTCCAGACTATAAAGTCTTCAAGCATGATGGGCAAGATTGCCCTTTAAATCTGATAAAAGAAGCACTAGTGCAAGAAGCTACATATCAGAAGTAGACACAAGTATGGAAGATGGTAGGCAGAAGAAATGAAAAAGACAATATTGCCCCTAATGGTGAGGGTACTAGTAGTTCTGCAGTTGAATTGATTATCCCAGCCAGCAACCAGTATGATAAACTAGTCGATGAGGATACAGGTAATGATTTGTCCGACAAGGATGGTGAGGGTATGAGCAGATCTACAATTTTTTATTATCCCAACCAAAAACTAGTTTGATAAACTAGTCGATGAGGATATGGGTAATGAAGTGTCCAACAAGGATAGTAGTGAAGTATGTCCATCTTCAGGTATAGTTCATAGCAATATGGTTCGAATGAAACTATTGATCTTATTGGTAACTTGAATGTGACTCCTAGAGCTACTAGTAATTTCAATAGCAATGTACCTATCATTTCTAGGTCTTCAAAGTTGACTAAAGTGGATGGGACAGGCAAAACCCATTCATACAGCAAGGTTACCCAATGCCCTTTATCATGACTAAAGTTCGTGGTTCTGATAAATAACAAAAGAAAAGATAAGTTCGAAGAACAATAAAGGAGGCTCAGGCTTCGATTGCAGTTCTTGTGGAAACAAAAACAAAGAAGCATATGATTCACACTTCAAGTAAGATCTTCCCTAACAAGTGGAAGTGGTTATGTAATCATGGTTGTGATAGTAATGGTCACAATTGTGCTGGCTGGAATCCCAATTCCCGGGATGTTCTTTGCTGTGAAATGAACAATCGACATATTATACTTAAGTGCATTAATAAAGGTGGTCTTTTTATTATGATGTCTGGTGTCTATGCAAGAAACAAAATAAATCAGAGAAATGGACTTTTGGATGATCTTGAATGGATTTCCTCTGTTATCACTGACCCCTAGTTGGTTATAGGTGATTTTAATAACATCAGAAAATGTGAAGAAAAAGTGGGAGGAAGGGAAGTCCCCTCCTTCATATTGAGTTCTTTCAACACTTCTATTGACAAAGTCGATCTCACTGAACTTCCTGTTGTTGGAAAAGAAATCTATACATGGTGCAATAAAAGAGGTGTTGCAAAGAGGATAGCATGTAAGATTGATAGGGCTCTTTTGAACGATGAATGGTTTGGTAATTTTCCTGGCACTAAGATGAAGCTACTTACTTGTTCATTTACTAACCATTCAACTTTCAACTATCAATATCAATCTAAGAAGATGATCCATAATAAGAAGCCATTTCGTTTTCTTAACTTCATGTTGGAATGGCCAGGTTTTTGTCGAATAATCAAAGAATCCTGGAGTACCAATACCATGGGGAATCCTATGTTATGTTTTAGTCAAAAGCTCTATGAAGTCAAGACCCAACTCAAAGAATGATCAAAGAAATATGCCAATCTTAATGACCCCATTGCTAAAGAAAGGAGAGAGAGATGGATGGCATAGTCGCTGCTCTGAGAAGAAATCCTCTACGTGTTGATTTGATTAACCCTGAAGAGATCACTTACGATAGATTGGAAACACTTGCTAAGGCCAAGGAGAAATATTATTGGCAAAGAAGTAGATTTGAATGCATTTCTAATGGAGACATGAATACTAATGCTAATTTTATGACATGTGATGATGTTAACTCCATTACCAAGATTTTTTATTTTTAAGGAAATAGTGTTGAAGATGAAGAAGGTATTTCTAATGGAACTTTATCCTTCTTTGATAATCTCTATAATCAAGTGAACCAGTACTCAATTTTTAATCAGCTAATAACACATAATTGGATTGGGGAAGTCACTAATGAGGAAAATGTCTAGCTATGCAAACCTCTGGATGTCAATGATATTAAGGATGCGGTTTGGAGTATCAGTACTAATAAAAGTCAAGGTCTAGATGGATTTAACCATTTTTTCTACAGAGAGAATTGGGACTTGATCAAATCCGATCTTATTAAAGCTGTCAACTGGATATTTGAAGGGGGTACAATTGTTCGACAAGTTAACTATGTATTTCTGGCTCTAATCCCTAATAAAGATATGGTTACTTCACATGTTGATTTTAGTCCTATCTCATGTTTTTCTATGCTCTATCAAATTATCACCTAGGTTATTGCAAGACATCTTTCTATTATTATTCCCTAACTGATTTCACAATATCAAGGTGCATTCATTTAGGGTAGAAGTATCGAAGATTGTTCAATGCTAGTTGTTGAATTCACTATTAATTTCATTAGGAATGGTATATCCCCTTCTGCCTATCTCAAGATACATATCACCAAGGCTTTCCATTTGGTTTGATGGACATATCTATGGAATTGCCTTCAGGGTCTTGGTTTTTATGAACAATGGATTGACATGGTCAAGCAATGTGTTGAAACACCTTCATTCTCCTTACTTCTCAATGGTGATTTTTTGGGCTTCTTCAGGAATTCCAATGGTCTTCAACAAGGAGATCCACTTTCTCCTCTCCTTTTCACCATATCCATGGAAGGGCTTAGTAGGAGAATAGATGATGCTTATGTAAACAAATCTATCACGCCTTGTGCCATCAATAAGAGCAAGGTGCTCAGTTACTTAATGTTCATGTATGATGTAGTAATATTTGTTGAAGGTCATTCATGTAGCCTACATTCTCTTGGGTTTCTTCTCCAGGAAATTGGGAGATTATCCAGTATGAAATATAATCCTCTAAAAACAACTATCTATCTCTCATCTTCGTGTAGAAATAAAGAAGCCTTTATTGAAACTGTGGGGATCCAGAAGGGGGGATGGGTGACCAAGTATCTCAGATTTCCCTTGGCAGGTGGCAATCTCAGAAGAAAGCACTTCCATGAATGTCTTGATCTTTTGAAGGCCATAATCAGTAAGTGGTGGGGGTCTAAAATCTCTATGGTTGGTAGACTTATGCTCGTGAAGCATTATGCTATGGGTCTTATAAACTACTGGATGAGGCAAGATGAAATTCCTAGTTCTTCTCTAATACGTATGGAAATTCTCATGTCGAATTATATTTGGGGGAGTCCTCGCCACCGAGCTAGCTGATTGCAGCTCGCCTACCCTTGCCAAGAAGGTGGCCTCGATCTTTGTTGCTTAACTGATCTTGTTGACTATCATAATACGAAGTGGATTAGAGAGCTACTGCATGAACATTCTACATGGAGCTCTTGGATGGGTGTGAGATATGGCACATACCTGACTCATCCTATCTGAATTAGAGACTTCTGTACTTGTTGGAGGAAGATGGTTGTAGCTTGTCCAAGATTTGATAATCTTGATGACAAAGGTCTGTAGGAGAGTTGTCGTATAAGTCAACATGTTGACAAAGCTTATGAGAAGCTTTGGTTATTATTGAACCAACCGAGATGGAGTCTTACAACTTACAGAGCTCTCAAGAACTTACTTCCGACAAATGAGAGAATGAATAGGTAGAGTGTTATCTCTAATCCGATATGCCTTCAATCTAATGAATTCGTCGATCATATCTTTGGTGACTGAAAGGTCTTGAAAAACATATGTGTTCGTGCTCAACTGAAATTGAACATCAAATGTTCCTACTCTCTTCACCCATGCCTCACTAATGCTGGGGGGAGATATAAAGATAACACATTCGTGAGTTATGGGCCTTAACGGGATGCATTCATCACATTTGGATGGAAAGAAATAAGAGATTTCAAGGAGGAAGTGATTGTGATGAAATTGCTATCTTTTGCAGATTAGAGAAGGATAACTATCTATTATTCAAGGCCAACAAACATAAATTGAAAAATATTTCTCTTATTGTTTGTAGGAATTGGAATTTATTGTAATATAAGAGCTTTCAAAGTCTTATTGGCATAATATTCATCATGTGAACTACATGCTCGTGTGTAGTTTGTAATTTTATCCCCTTCTTGGGGTTGGTAAATATATTTACCTAGATTTTCCAAGAAAAAAGATGGATACTTATTCAGTCATGGTGATCTTCACTGGCTAGTCAAAAACTCATTCTCAATTTAAGAGTCTCGACAAAATGAATTGCAAGGAACTCTTGAAATTGTGATAGTTGATGTAGCTCGAATGCATTATTATCTACTTGTTTTTTGCATATAGATAAAAGATTTAAGTGTAGATTGTTTTGGTAAGTTGTGTTTCCGTATATTTCCACACTTCTCTTTTTATTTTTTTAAAGAATTTGTGTTTTTTAGCTTGTATCCATGCAACTTTTAAACACTTCATATCATGATGACTCGAAATACCAAGTTTACGACAAAACTCGATAGAAAATCTCATTAAAAACATGACCATATATCAATTTCATAATGACACATTGTGTCTAGTGAGACACACATCGTGTCCACCATCAAATAGGACAAACCAAGGCAACAACATGTGAGTGGACATGTTCCCCAAAGGGGCACGACATGCCCACCATTAGACTAGTCATCAAGATTGAACCGTATGTGGCGTGGAATTTTGCATTCCAAAGTCTTTTAAGAAAATACATAAGTAGAGTGGCATGGTGTATTATCAAATCTAACTATATATATTTTAGCGGCGATAGGATGTTCACACACTTTTCCTTTAATGATTCATGGGGATATGAAGAGTAGCCTTCAACCCATAGTCTACGAAGGAAATGGTGAAAAGGATAATAGGATAAAATTTAGAAAAGAAGGAAAATTATAAGGTTGAAAGTCATGGAGAAATCTTGTATCTCTCCACAGTTATGACACTACTTCTTCTTAGTGGTTTGTTCTAAGTTTGTACCATTCTGTGAAAGACATGTCATCTTATCCATTATATTTGGCATGCACTTCGTGTTTAGGAGATAAATAGTTGTATTTTGTTGCTATGTTTTTCAAACTCCACATTTATGTTAAAATTGTTTATTCTCCTTTGTTTAATGCTATTTTCTTCTCTTCATGCTTTGCTTGATTTTTTCGGACTTTATCACTCCTTGGATTGTTTTAGGGAGATATTAGGTTGAGTGACCAATGATTTATCGTAATTACAAATTCGAGTTGGTATTCTTCTTAGCACGGTAATGTAGTTTCAATCTTGTTATGCAAGATTGGGTAAGATAATACATACAAAAGTCATATTTCCTATGTAATTTTAGATTTTTTTTTGTTGAGAGGCACTAAGGACTACTTTCTGGAATCTTGAAGTAAGACACAACAAATCTTGGGATATTAAATCGGTGCTATCTAAAGTGGAAGTGTTCTTCCATGTAACCAAGTTTTGGAATATGATATTTTTATCTTCTAGGTTTCTTACTCATACATTGTCACTTGGATTGCTACATCAGGATCTAGTGTAATTGACCTAATCATCACAACTATTAATATTGTACTTTATTTGAAATAATTTATTAAATGATGTAACTATACCTACTCAATAATAGCATTGACTCCATGTGGATACTGCCTATTATTTGTATTATGTTGTAAATTGTACTAATGTGGGTGGCATTGGTGTGGATTCTAGTTATTATCAAAACTACATGCTAACACTTTTGCGCAGGAGGTTATGTCCGTTTGATTTTTCCTTTTCTGATGATATCACGGTTAGGGATGTCAATGGTGTTGTAGAAAAATTGTATATGTGGATAACTGTACCACATTTTACACTACATAATCACGCCAGGTGGTATGGTGCAGACATGGTTTTTAGTTTTTAAAACCGCTACGGTGTGGTGTTATTTGTTGTGATTCTTACATAGATTGCTAGATTTGTATTTTTAAAATAGAATTTAATGTAGAAAGAAGTAAAAAAAACTGCAATTACTATACGCATGGTTTTCTTCTTTGTATAATTAATAAGCATACATGTTATCTTTATTTGTTGTTTATGGTTTATTTTCATTATTGTATACAATTTCATAAATTTATGTATATATATATATATATATATTAATAAAACTTCTTCATGATGCAGTGTAGTGCGGTGCGATTAATTGCGGTTTTTTGACGGTGCAAGTATAGTTTCTCATATTAAAAACCGCAAATATAGTACAACTATGGTTTTTTATTTTTCGATGCGGTATGGTTATGGTTTTGCTATAAACCGCACCACTGCCATCCCTAATCACAGTTTTATACTTTGCGTAGTTTATGTTTGCAAGTGGGATGAATAGAATGTCTCCTAACTCATTAAAAGAAAAAAAATTTGTTCTGTGGCATCTCCAACCATCATCGGGTTGTTCTTGTTCTTATTCTTCTCCTACTAGTGATTTGGTTTCTCACGAACTATGCATCTTATGAATGAAGCATGGTTTCTTCTTTAGGAGTTGTTATGTGAAGCTTTTTGTAATATAATATTTCATTGCAAGAAGATGTAATCATAAATGAAAACATTTAGCTATTGCTATAAACCTTCTCCCTGAATACTCCCATGACATCAAATAGACAACTTGCAAGCAACAAACTGATCATGTTAATATTATATGGTTCCATATGAAAATAACATGTTCAACGTGTAATAACTTTGTACTTCAATTCAATATCAACCACAATGAAAAGGGCAACGCAGATGATGCATTTTGAATGTCTGAAATAGTTGCCAGATGCGATTGATAATTAAAACGATACACGTCATAATAAATTCTATAAGTGAGGACGTGCAAATGACTAGTACAATCAATGAACAAATCTTGTGCGGGAGAGAAATGAATACCAGAATGGCTTCTTATGGGGAAAATTGGGGGGAAAAAATATTTGCTAGCTGTAATTAGTTTACACTTACAGCAAATCGATTTTCATTATCTTAGCAACGAATTAAGCTGTTTGTTTATAATGGTCAAGCAAACATGAAGTCAAAACATGACTTTCCTTGCTCCGCATAGAGTAGGCGAACTATGGCCTGGTCCATTATACGACTTGGATCCGCCAGCTGCAATCTCCTTGCACGCCCGGTCAAGCAAGGTCAGGAAGTCCCTGACAATTACAAAGAGGCAGAGCGGGTTGGCAGTGACGTCCCGTGAAGCCGTGCTGTCGCCGTGGAAGTACTCCGTGACCTCCCTGACGCTACGCAGGACCCGGGCTTCCTCTTGCTCAAGGTCCCGTATAACATCCTTTGCCGCGTTTGCGAAGGCCTCCATCGACCGCGCAAATGTTTGGTGCTCCTCTCCTCCGGCCAGGATAGCAGGGTCGGTGAGGAGGTGTCGTAGCTTGCCCACCTCGGCGGCGAGGTTCGAGACGGAACATACTAGAGTGTCGAGGTCAATACCGGCCGTCTTCTTGACTTGACGGAGCTCCGTGCTTAACCCGGCAACTAGCTCTAGCTGGGCGGCTGCGGCGTCGAGACCCTTGTTGCTGTTCCTGGGTCTGTCAAGCTGGAGCTTGGTCAAGTTTTCCTCCTCCTGTCTGTCCGTGCCGTGGCCTTCCTCTGTCTCGGTTTCTGAACGGACGATCTCATGGATGACAAAGTGGAGCAGCGTCGTCTTGCCGTCGGTGCCCTTCACGTCGGCAAGTTTCAGGAGCGCGTCGAGTCTGAACGCCCGCGCTCCCCCGCGCATGGTGCCGACATTCATCCGATTGCCAGTGCGAAGAACAGTCTCCAGAAGCCGCATGAACAGACGACTCGAACGCAGCTCGGTGCAAGCTTCCTGATCAAGAAGGAACGGTATATCAACACATTAAATCACAATTTAAAGGGGAAAGTGCCTTCCAATAATTTTGCTTTCTTTCACCTCCAGCGTCTGGAATGATGTCCTGATATGATCCACCTCGTCGGAGAAGGTCTCCCTGAAGAGCATGACCTCAAACTTCGGAAACGCCAGGGGCATCCTGAGCAGCCCGGCCACGAATCTCTCCGCTGGGTCCAGCTGCTCCGAAATCTGCAACCCGCCTTCACCACTATTTCTGCCTGCCAACAGCAGCTTCTCCTCCTCTTCTGTTGGCGCCATTTTGATGAGGGCCTCCAGTTGCTGCGCGCACAACCCGGTTCCTCGCATGAGGGCGTCGCAGACTTGGTCGGCTGTGGCGTTGAGAGCCTTGAGAAGTATGGTGAAGTTCTGTACCCTCTGCGCTTCCAGCACGTGCTTGCTGGGCGTGGTGCTCCGGCTGATCATGGCTTCCTCCGCTCTGCCGGTACCCAGGGAGGCGTACCCAAACAGTGACTCAATCATCACCTCGTCCAACCTGCTCGATTGAAACACAGGCACCTCAAATCATTATTTATCATAGTATGAAGCATTGCAATTTTACTTAAAAGATCTTTATCAATGATTGCTTACTCGAAAGAGCTGGATCTGATTTTGTTCCACACCATGGACTGGTCGGGTGCAGCTCTGACTTTATCCCAGTGCAGAGGTTTAAGCTTGGGCAGGACGCTCCCGTCTTTGCCCACTGGCATGGTGTTACACGGCTGAGGAATAGGGGGTAGGGCGCCGGAATAACCATTGACTGTGTCTGGTGTTGCTCGTTTCATAGCTGGAGGTGGGGGTGGAGGTGGAGGTGGGGGTGGCACCGACAGCGGCAGTGGTAGCTGTGGCATTGAATTCGGCTGCAATGCCGGTGAGAATGTTGTCCGAGATTCTGAATAGCTGGTCGGCAAGCTGCCGCCTTTCTTGACATTTGGCTTCCGAAATGACCTGTTTCGCGGAGGCGGGGGAGGAGGGGGAGGTGTCGGTACATTTGTCATCATCGTGGAGCAGGGCGTATCTTCTGTTATACTGGTTAGGCGGAACCCATTGGAACCCGGTGGCCGGGGAATCCCGTTATCTTGGGAGCTGCCAGGCAACGCTTCTTTGAGTGGTGGAGAGTTTGCTGGAGAAGAGCCTGCCAGCCTTGCCTGCTCTGTTTGGTCAGAGGATTTTGCAATGGAGCATGGTGAGTAGCAGCAGGAGTGAAACGACCCTTCGCCGTCACTGCTTTCATTACCGTTGGCATTCTCACTGTCAACTCTAGGATGGACATTCAAGCGTGGGGCAGCGCCCGTTTGCGGCGGCGAGCATGTTTCGCCCGCTAAACCCAATGTCGGCTCGCTCTTGATAGTAGTATTACCGGCTCCGGCGCTCGTCGGAGTTGCAGAAGAAGCCGTCGCCCATGGTGCCAAGACTTTCCTGCTACTAAAACATACCTGACGATTATCGCCCACATTTAGCTGCTGTGCCCTCATCTCCAACGCATCGACGCGGAACTGCTCGTACACGGGCGGGAAGTACCGCACGCCGTACCCATTGGCTGCAGAGTCTCTTGTCGTGTCACCGGCTCCCCAACGAGTAGCACTCACGGTGGCAGGCAGATCTTCTTTACGGACATCGCGCATTTTTTGGCGCCTGCGAGCTCTGCAGCACAGCACGCTGAACGCCAGGCAGAATGCGGCGGACGTCGCGCTGGCGGACACCAGCACCGCCAGTAGGAGCTTCTTCTTTGCGCGGTCCCAGCCACTGAGGTGGCTCTCCTCCGGTCCGCCGTCGTGGAGGAATGGCGCGAAACCAGGGTAAGGGAAAGGAGGGTGCGCGCCATGTCGGTTTGGGCCTCTGTTGGGAGGAAAGGCCGGGTGATGGGACGGGGCCGGAACAGGTGCTAGCTGTGGTGATGGGACGGGATGGGCGGAAAGTGGTGTCCTTGCGTGTTGGGAGGTCGGGGTACCCTGTAACCCGAGTAAAAGCCTCAGCTTTTCTAACGGCGGATCGGCGGCGGCATCTTCATCGCCGGACACTTGCTTGACGTAGTTGTCTTCCCTGGCGCGGCTGCTTCTGCCGTTGTCCAGCTCCACAGACGAGCTCAATGCCAGCTGCGGGACGTCGTAGAGGAAGAAGCACGAGACTAAGAACAAAGAAGAGAACAAGATTAGAACAGGACAGAGAAAGGAACGAGCAATGGAGCCACTCCTGGGATACATCTGAGCCACATGAACCAGCAGCTATCCACTCCAGTCCATGCACCCTTCCTCTCTCTCCACCCCTTGCCCCAAAGAAAAGATAGGAGGAAGCAATGGCAAGTAACTGGCAACAGTTGTTACCCTCCGTCTGGTAGCCTCAGTGCCCCTGCCCATCTGCCATTGCCGTGCAGATAGAACCTCCCACACACAGCAAGAGGGGGTTGCTTTGGAAGCACAGAGCATTTAAGACTTGCGTTCTACTCCAAGGAAAGGAAGCCCATGGAGCACACACCCCCCGGCACAGACAGTTGTTGCAGTAATGACGACCTCTCTCTGCTCTCTGAGCCAGAACAGCAGCTTCTTCTCACACCACCACCCCAACCTCCTCTGCTCTCTCTGACTCTCTCCCTCCCTCCTTCCTCTGGTCACATGATCTGCTGGTGTGTTCTCCTAACAGTGATTTCAGCCAGCCAACAGCCGGAACGCTTAGCCCCCACACTCCAGACACCGCCACACCGGCGCCACCTAATACGTGTAAACGCCTCCCTGCACGGAGATCTTGGTTTTAGTGGGGAAAGTGGTGCGGCACTTAAAGACCTGATTCTAGCATATAAACCTATCCTTGTCACTAGTGACTGAGGCTGCGGAGTGTGGACGCCTGCGTCAACGAAAGAATTGAGGATAGATGTTGGTTGCGTATGTAATTGTCAGGTAGAAAAAAAAAGTATAATCCTCTGGCTATATTCGTATAGGTGAAGGAAATCAAACCGCAGAATTCTGAAGCTTAATCGCCTTGTTATTTCAGTTAAACCTGTCCGGGGATGAGGTTGGTCTATATGCTGATCTTTCAGGTGAAAGCTTTTAGAGCAACTTCTTCTCTTCTGCATACGAGAGTGACACGCTAGTTTTTACAGCAAAATGCGGTGAAATTTTATTCATCACGCACCCTTTTGGGCCAATCAGGAAAATGAGTACAATTATGAGTCCCACACTCTACAAAATCGGACGGCCCTACAAACATCCTTAACCCCTCAATAGGGCTGTGAATGGGGAGGGTAAGGTCTTACCCTTACCCTTACCCTTACCCTTACCTACCAAGTATGACGGGTAAGGATATGGATAATTCTTCACTCCGTCAATATCCTTACCCTCCCCTTACCCTTACCCTCTTACTCATAGGGTAAATGGGGAGGGTAAGGGTGAAGTGGGGAATTTATATGTCATCTTAAAATTTGTGGTAATATTAACGATAATGGTCTAGCTAGTACATTCATATATTTGAGTGAAATATCAAGATGTTCCATAATAGATTTTAAATGTCCAAAATGTTTCTAAACAATATTCTACAAGTGTTATATTGAATGCATGTACAAATGGTAGTACCATAACATTGGTGTGTGAAAAAATCAATTATTCCTAGTAGATTAAGATTTCTACGATAAAATGATATTAAAGGACAATATGTCATAGAGAGTTATTCTTAGAAACATGCATATCTTATACCCTCTGAAATGTTGTTGCATCCAAAAAAAATAAAGCACAAATAAAATAGATAACACCACCTCACATATGTATCACATGATACATTAAAGATTAAATCTTGTTATTATATACATGTTTGCCTTACACCACAAATTATTTAATAGAACATAGACTACTTCTATACATGTGTCTTGCACCTCCAAAATAGTGTTGCATACACAATCAAGTTAACTATATAAGAAGTATAAAAGAATATCATGTATTATTTAAAGTGATGACCCCATAATATTAAATATTGCATAGATTCAAACAATATATGACCATACATTTAATATAGTATACATAAATATTGGCGGGTAGCGGATTAGAGGGTAGCGGGTAAGCGGGTAAAAAGAGTAAGAAAATTAGTCCTACCCCTCAAGAAACTACCTACTCTCTAGAGTACTATATAGTACTTATGTCTCCGTGTGTATGGGAGGAGTCCATCATCTTCTAAACTCCTCTAATTAACTGGCAGAGGCATTTCTGCAAGTCGGGAAGGGCAGTAGTGAGTTTAGGAGGTCAACCCCACATTAAGTTAATCTCCTAGCCATTATATTGGCTTCTTTGTGGATGAAATTTTAGCTCTGATACAAAATCAGCTCAGAATTCTTAGCTCTGATCTGGATTTGTGAAGATCGTCAACGGCCCAAGGAAGTCAAGCGAGTACGATGGGTCGGTCCGACTTGTGAGTGAGTCGGATTACTTGTCAAACTGGTATGGGAAAAATTTCTAAGCGCCATTACGAGCGGTCAAATAAAGCTCCAACCAAAATAACAACAAAACCATCTTTAACTAAATATTACAATCAAAATTTAACCAATTCTGCTGGTATGTAAGCTCGATTCAAGTAAATTCCTTATTGATGGTATATTTGTTCTAGATTTCATTCAATACAATTTTATAACAAAATTTTCATATTTAAAATAAGTGGATATATTTATTGATCTTGAAAGCCACAATTAGACCTCATCACGGTATTATGATCCAAGTTGATAAGCTTTGGTCTCAATTTGACCAATTAAATGTTCTTCGGATAAGAAGGGGGAAAAGAGGAATTTTAATCATCAAAATACTCAATAATTTAGACTAATTTTTCTAGTTATAATATACCATGATGATAACTTTTTGTCAAAGTTTGGTTAAAAGTATACACTTAAACGAAAAGATATGGACATGGTGAGCTTTTATGCATATAGCCATATAACGGAGATAGTATCATTAAATTATAAAACCAATAGTTGTTTTATGTCAATTGAGTTTTTGGAGTTGTTTTTTATTAGAACTACTAAAGATATTGTCATGAAGATTATGGAGTTGTTTATTTTGATCATATCTCAAGATTTAGAGGTTGGATGGGTGTCAAATTTGGTGGAGATGTGGATGGTGTTAGGTTATGTTTTTGAAATCTTTTGCAGTATATAATATCTATTAGTATCTTTAGTATTTTTTGCTTTATTTAGTAAGGAGTTTAGCTGACATTTTTGGGTATGGTTTGCTATAACCGTGGATCTATACAGAAGAAAGGCTTGAAAAAAATTAATGACTTTTTTATTTAAAATAAAGAGACAAAGAAGGGTCAAAATGTGGTTTCTGATTTGGAATAGTATTCACTACAGGAAATGTAACTATTTGTGAAGGATGATTCCTTCACAAATGTACATTAATTCCTTCAAAAAAAAATTTGGTTGAAGGCCATTCCTTCACAAAAAGTCCTACTCTAAAAGCCTCTTCACAAATACTTTGATGAGAGACTCTAGCCTTCACAAATACTATTTTGAAGGACTATTTGACCTTCACAAAAAAACTTTCCAGGCCTCCCAAATACATTTTTGAAGGCTAATTTCACAACTTTCAATGAGGTTCTAGGGCCTTGACAAATACTTTTTTTGAAGGACTATTTGACCTTCACAAAAAGACTTCTCAGGCCTCCCAAATACATCTGTGAAGGCTAATTTCATAACTTTCAATGAGGTTCTAGGGCCTTCACGAATATACTTAATTTCTCATGAATTACAATTGTGATCTACATTTTCCTATTTGTCAATGAGGTTTTAGCTTTCTTATATTTCATGAAGTAATATATTTGTGGCTTCTATCAAGCACAAAGAAAATTTTAATAAACTAATTTAGTTAATAAGAGACAACAACCATAACAAATCACTCTTTTGAAACATTCATTTTTATTTCACATAGAAAAATTGTTCACTACATAGGGGAGGACATGGGCCTTTTCCCCTTAATCGATACAAATTTCAATGTAAATATATATCTACATTTTGACGTTATCACTCATTTAGCCAATGACCAACTTTGATAATGTTGAGAGGAAGCTTAGTGGTTATGAACAAATTTTCTCCAATAATCTTTGATTATAAGGTAATTATTGATATCTCCATCAAATTTCTTGGGTTATGATTCCAGTAATAGCCATCAAAGAATGACTTAGAGACAACTTCTCTGCATTCAACGAGATATCAATGATCTTTACTTTTTGCACCACCTTTCCAATCTTCTGGTTTTCCTCGTCCATTTAGAAGTAACCCTTTCCATATATAAGAGTGCCTAAACCCTAATAACACACCAATAAACCTGCAACAGAAGAAGCAATTATAGTTAGCAAGCAAAGTCTTTGCTACATCACTATCATTTAGACCATAAATAATGAACATAGCAATTTGAGGTGTAGTTATAACTTTGTTCAGAATGTATAGCTACATGCCACTTCATTATTTTATAAAATCCAAACATAGTAAGTTCTTACCAATCTGCGAACTCTGCCATCATTACGTAGCTGCAAACACTAAAATAATGTTCCTAGTATACTACTTGACTGTGGCTAGGCATCTGTAGACACACAAGACTAGATAGCTTCCTCACAAATTCAGGATGAGTCACTGAGTATCTTACTAATGTATTACCCCCTTTGAGCAACAAAGTGTACCATCAATCATACTTCACAAAAATAGCAAAATATTAATGCCAACAATCCGCAGATCATTCAGTGTTGTTTCAGCCTACCAAGATCGGCTCCTTGGCAAAATGTATACAGATGACTACGTCCTAGATAGAGCATCCTTGACTCTCTACCTCCCTAACACTGATGTCAACTCACTGCACGTAAAGGTCTCTGAAATGCTGTAAAAGTTAGGTGTCTCTATGAAAGTTCATCACAACCATCGCATGCAGAAGGACTGGGATCACAAGTACACAACTTTTATTTCTGGTCTCACCTTTCAATATTCTAACTTCGTAGAATAATAATGATCATCAAGTATGACAATAATATAAACATAGAAATATGATTATAGGAGATCATGATTCTGTACCATGAATGTGCGATACGGGGTGGCATTTGATAAAACATTTGAAGCATGCACCTCAGTTCCATCAGCTAGAATGACCTAGATGGAAACAACAAGTAATCCTGATTATAAATAGCATAGCAACAATGATTCAAGGCAGAGATAGATTAGATAACTTACCCCTTTTACTAGTTCAGAGTTTGCATCAATAAGCAACTGCTTTACCTGCACACATCATTACATGTGAGTATTCTTAAACCGACATGGATATTTTACTTACCCTTTGTGTTACTAGTTGTTTGCATAATCATTTTCGTCCTTCAAAATGTCTCAAAACATTTTCAATAGATTGGACAAAGTGTGCGGTAAGGAAATTTAGCTTCATCGCGATATTAAGTAAAGTATCAAAAGATGATAACTACACCTCAGCATTTGTTTAAATATGAGTACCTTCCTCTTCAGCTGCATTGCTTATGGCTAATGATACCAAACCCATTCCTCCTTCAACATATCTACAAAAAGACATATTTACTGGTGTTAGTAACAAAGAAGAACTATAAAGGTCATCAACTTATAAGCTTTCAGACGACATTGAGTAGAAAACAAAGAAGAACTATAAAGGTTCACACAATAATTATTGCCATAATTACTTCTAACATCAACGTATTGGTAATTTCAGGATGCATGTTCATGAATAAATCCCCATCTTAAAACAATCAGCCATATCTCCACTAATACTCGCTAGAATGAAAATTCCCCAGCCATGAAGAGTGGAAGTAGGATGACAACACCTATATCTATTCCACAAAATTATTCACCAAATTAGATATTGTTTATCCAGTAGGAGTCAGAATTGATTTACGGTTTCCTGTATACTTTTCTTTTTGAGGGTTTTTTGGTCCCAATAGGCATCATGTTCATATGATGCTTAGGATTATTTTTGTTTTTCTCCCCCTATATATGTCATATATACCTCCTCAGTGAGGGTAGACGGGCAGATTATGATTACCATGGCTTTGAATGCATTGATTTTATCTAGGAATACATTATCCTCATTAAGACTTTTTAAACAAGAAAGCAACAATAAAATTTCTGATCTCATTCATATAAAAGCAGATTATTATATCTGCTTATAGTACAGAGTCCAGCAAGTAAACAGCTTCTAAGAAAGTATCCAAATCCCTTCTTGTCTGTCAAGGTCAGTCACTTTATAGGTTAGATACTTCCCTGAAGACTAGGCATAAGATAAGGCCAACAATATACATGATGAGCCATCTACTACACAAACAAACCTACAAAGATATTATTTCATATTGCATCCCATAAATATCACAAAATTAGAGGCAAACCTTGGTTAATATGAATATGATGGTTCATTGATAGATTAGGGAGCCCATTCGAAGAAAGAGCACATGGCACCTCTTTCAGTTGTTCAGTTGCCACAGCCAAAGAAGTACATGCCATGCTTTGGTCCAGGTTTGCGCACCATCCTTTTATAGCTCATAACTCCACACCAACAATATGTATGCCATTATCTGGCAGTGGGATTGATAGCAGGATAGAAGCAAGCATCACTGTCTGCCAACTGCTTCAGATTTTGCCGTGGAAATGGTCCCAGTGGGTTGTTTGAGTATGGTTGCCACAGCGACAGACACTGGGGGTATGGCCGCCAAGTTGATGGACGGTCTACAGATTGCAGCGTCAATGAATTAGTTATTGAGAATCTGAAACCTTGATGCATGAGGAGGGTGAGCAGTCTGGTAGTGTTGCGAGCATCGTCATGGCCACAATGAGGGCGTCCCTCCCAAACTAGACCTGCCAAATCAACTGCCTGCTTGAGATTACAATGAACACCACCAAATATTTCACCAAAAGTCACCTTCAAATTGATCCATCTATTGAAGTAGGGAGGCTTGCGGATCTTCTTGAATTTACATTCATATTCCAAAATTACTTTACAGTCCCAGTCTCCCCATGTAACCACAGCAAAATTGGTGTGCTTGATCCCTTTTTCTTACAACCATTTATCATGCATTAGTAATGCTTCACTAAGAGGCACACCTCTATCTACCTAGATTTACTGGATTCCTGTCAGCTTTTTACAGAAATCAGTCAAAAGTTGGTGATATATAGGTCGAACATATGTTTGAAATGAAGTTTCCAATTGTCCGCTAACAGTATTGACTAATACAGATGGAAATTCAATAATTTCTTGAGGATAAGGATTGACAGCATGTATCATGTGTAACATAGATAATATATGCAAATTCCATAACACAGACCAGGTGATGGTTGCAGCAAAACCCTGAATCGTAGCTGGTGACACATGTATATTAATATAGTGATGCAATTGTGATTGATACGTACATCTCCAAAAGTTTCTAGTGATGATGATATTAGATCTCTAAATCAGTAAATACGATATATTGAGATAATTGAAAAGGTTACAAGACCTCTGTTCATATAGATAAGAGGGGATGACTTATTACAGAGGCAAGCAATATCGGATAAAACTATAGAATAAAAGAATACACAAAACACAAAACATAGCATGACATAATACAAAGTTTAACAAGACCAATATCCATCTGACATGTAACTTGTCTATTGGACCCAATTTTAGTTTAAAAACTACAAATTAAAAGCATGAAGAAGAAATGAATGACTTGAGTGATGCTGGAATGCCAGGTGACATTGTGGGGAGCACACTAAACATATGAATGCATATATTAGGTGGCTGGAGGAGCTTTCTTCAAGGAAGTGATAGGTTTAGATACACGCGGTGTTTGGATCATAGCACTGCAAATTTGAAGGACAATTAGGTAATCTTTCTTTTGTCATTTCTGAAATAACTGATGTATCTGAATCAACAGGAATTGGAGGTGTTATTCTTGATAGATGCGTAAGAGTACACTGCAATAAGCCATCTCACAGATATACAAGTGCTTTCTATCCTGATTCCTACAACTACTATTTTAGATTTATCAGCCAACATCATAAGAGAAAAGAATTTTTTTTCTCTGATTCGGAATATAAAGATAAATTGATATGTATATGAAATGTAGAGCCAAAGTCATTGACCTGCCAAAAATCACCTTAGTGGGACATCAACAGAGTAGAATCAGTTGCAAAGAGACAGTAATGGAAATCACTATGGTGCCTCCCCTCCCCAGCTCAAGTCATTACAGTAAGTCACCTTGCATTGGAAGTAGGTTGGCCCATGTGAGCGAGGCCAGAAAAGCTACCCCCACCCCAGCCCCACCCCACCCGCACCCCCACCCCCACCCCCACCCCACCCCTAACATACACACACATCCCAAATGAAAACAAGTAATCAGAGAAGAGTGTCACCTTGCAGTGGAAGTAGGTTGGCGCATGTGAGCGAGGGGCGGAGAAGCTCAGTTTCACATAGTCTATTAAGTTGAACATAAGCTGCAAGTATCGGTCACAAGTTGCTTCAAAATCGATAACAACAAAATACTGAAACTCTTGAAATGGAGAATCATGTGGATATCCTGTAGAAATCATCTTAAAAGGAACACATTGAATTCTTGGTTCCACTGGAAAAGGGTACTCATGAGTCATTGGATAGAATTGGCTCCCGACAACACTCCAACGATTATAAGGCAGCTATTCAGGACAAAGATTAGGCAACATGCAGAACTTTTGATGATATACTGGTCTAGTATAACCTTCATTGGGAGGTATACTAACATCCCTAACGAGTAAATTATCAGATTGCGTAGTTCTATGAATTGGATGGGCATTTATGTCACTCTTTGAATCAGGAAACTCTTGAATAGCATTTCCATTTTCCTACGAAGCACAGGGAAATGGTTTGAGGCATCCTAGAGGCGCCTCCGAGTTCCTTTGAATTTTATCACATTGATCTAGATCAGTCATCGACCTGGTGATAGCAGAGACCCCCGGGCATATAGATCAAGCACCGTCCCCTACCCTTCCACATGGAGTGTGAGAACCTCGAGAGGGGAGATGGAGAAAGCGGTTGGGATCAGGCCATCCTCATTAAGACTTTCATTGCAATGTAAAGATCATACTATAGATTTTAAACGCATCATAGACAAATTCCCATAACAAGTGAACATCGAACAATAGTATTTACCCAAATGGCATTACTGATATGATAACAACAATAACTAGATACAATGAACTGTGCAGGTATATTTTTTTGGAACAACAGAAAGAGGTGACCCCCCTACTGCCCCAACATGTATAAGAGACACACCAGATAATTTAGAATCTGGAAAATCCAAATGGCATATGTTTATAAGTCCTAATTTTAGGAAAAGGCAGCAAGGCATGTTGCCACCTTAACAAGCTCAAGAAATTCAATAAACACTTAAATAACATTTGTAAGTGTCAATTTACTTTACAATGCTTCTGATTGTCAAATAGACATCTTCTGTGTCATTTAAACCCAAGAGAATTACTGCATCAACAAATATCATAACTACAAGAACAAGATGTGATAAAATATTGGTAGTGGTTGCAGCCCACTGTTCATGAAATACAGAAAATAGATAGAGTAGACCACTAAATGTATAGCTGCAATATCAGGATGTGATGAAAATATTGGTAGATGTTGCAGCCAACTATCCGTCAAATACAAAAGGCAGATGACTAAAACTTACAGTTCTAGTTGCAGCATTAATTTCAGGCGGTAAACGTGTAAGGATGTTGAATATCTAACTGATTCCTCAACAGTGATTTGTGGATAATGTATATCGGTTTGCTCACAATATCCTGATATTCTTGTAAATGTGTCCTGTTTTTTAGGATATCCATTTATTCTTATATCACCTTCGATATTGCCTCCTATTTTCCTTCCTGAAATAACATCAAAGAAACTACTACACATCAATATGATTGTGTTACACTGATGTAAAGTAACAACATGGAACTTCTATATGTAGCTTTTGGATTAGACAATTCAGATACATCAAAAACAAGTCAAGATCATTTCTTACAATTAATTGGAATTCAATCAGTTGCAAATATAGATGGGAAAGGTATAAGACGCTTATATTAGATATAGTGTCATGAAGTTAATACTGATATAATCTACTAGAACAATCATGCACTCCCCACTTAAAAACCAATATGTATCATTGTCGGGCCCTGATTCTTAATGATCTAAGTAGAGATATTAGAGAAATTTCTTCCACAAATAAGTTTGAGATAAACCCAGTATGTTTTAGATTAAGAAAATAATTTTGATAGCATCTTAAACAAAAACTATTGGACTATCATATATCTCTTTTTCATCTATGTTCCTCTTCATAGTTATTTTAAGGGAAATTAATTACGGTCAGAGTTCATAGTCAAACAACATGGTAGAGAATTATGTGATGAATGTAACTTAATTATTTTGATAGTAAAATGTAATTAGTATATCAAGGTAGGGTCAACCATAAATAGAGTCAGGAGAATTTTTATGACATATACAAGAAACTAACCATACTTTAGCTTTCTCCTGGCACCAGTATCAATGATTAATATGCCATTTTCAAAAGCTTTTATGAAGACCTTGAGAAGCATCATTCTCTCAATGTCGTACATAACCCAAAAATGGAATTTTAGGAAATTCAGCTTGTTTACTTTTGGCTAGACATCCTGATAGCGCCTCTGGTGTAGTGGATTAGATTGTTGGGAGTGATCCCCAGCCAGACATTGACGAAGTATTTAAATACTTTCAATCCTCTCCTCTAGAAATTCTATAGTTGTTACACCGGACGCCACTACTCTTCCATTCAATACTAGCCAAGCTCATTCTCACCTCTTCCTGCCTCATTGATCACATGCAGACATCCACCATGAACAATCAAATTCCCTTTCTGACATCGACTCTAACTTATTTGTACTTTATAGAGGCTGATATCTAGCATATGCAACACATCAACACCAAAAGTGTACAAGAAAATAGAATCTGAAAGATTATAAATAGGATTGAGATTATAAGACAACAAAAGTTTGCACAGTAGGTAGAAATCACTATTTTTATGTGTGACAGGGCATGGGAGCAAGCTGGCAAGGTAATCTGTTCGACAGCGTTAGTCACAAAAACAAATAATACTAGTTCAATTCAAGCTTCATGATTATCTTTCAAGAAAAACTGCTAGCTACTAATTGTGATCTATTCTTTCTAAGTTGAAAAAATGAATATTGACCCACCCCCAACCCCAACTCCCAAACTAGAGCGTATACCAACTTGATTCACATGATAAAAAAAAAGTAGATAGTCTTGGTAAATACATCAGCAATTTGATCATCGATGAGCACAAGCATATGAATCATCTTACTTTGATGTGCTTTTTGAAAAAGAAGAGGTAATGGCAATATGGAGGGCTACTGAATTGCCACACTTGTCATAAGATTCTGCACTCATATTTTCAACTTAGAAAGAATAGATCATACCATTATAACTGACGCATGCAAGGGCATGACATGATACCCAACTTCAATGTTGGATCGAGCAAATTATAAATTGCATGTCAGTTTTCCAAATGATTAGATCTGCACCATGGAAAATACAACATCCAGAAGTGGATAGACAATATATTACATCATAAGCCATAATGCATCAACAAAGTGAAGATTGCCAAATGTGATGCATCCTTTCTCCAAAAGCATTGGTTTACAATTATCTATGTCTAAGCACTCATGTCCTCACAAAAAGGTCAAGATCAGATTTCCTGTCAAATAACAAGACTGTCTATATGTGTACCCATGGAAATATTATTGGAGCAGTTAGAGAATATTGAACAAAATGAAAGTCAAGATTCTAAAGAGAGGATTGTGCCTGTTGTAGATTCTTTTAAACTCACATTTTTCCAACTACTCCTGAGTCAATTAAATTTAAAATTTATCAATATATATACCTCATAAGTCTCATATGGACTGTCCAACTACTCCCAAGTCAATTAACTTTAAACTTTATCAATAATGAGTTGACATATGGACAAAATGTAATTTTCTCCATGGATAATAAAAAACAAAGACAATGTAAATAAAATTCATACACATTTTCTAAATACTATCTATAACCAAGGAATTGTGAAGTTTCACAACACTTGAAAACTCTATTGTAAATTGTTGAAAATTCTTCAAGCATTACGAATGTCTTCTGTTGCAGTATCCCTTGCATGATTTTCTCCACTTGTACCACCATGAGCAGGAAACACACCAGTAGGAGTTGAGGTTGGAAAATATTGAGGCTGACAAAGAATTTAAATTTTCAATTTAAGATGAACATGAATAACCACACATTTGATAATACATTTATATATATACCTGTGATGCACTTGTACCACCATGAGTGGGAAACATACCAATAGGAACACCATTTGAGAAATATTGATGCTTGAAAAGAAATTAAATTTTCAATGAAGTTGAACATGAATAGGCAAATATCAGTAATATATTTTTTATTTATACCTGGGATCCACTTGTACCACTTTGAGCTGGAAACACAACAGTAGGAGGTCCATTTGGAAAAAATTGTGGCTTCAAAAAAAATTGATAGCATGAGAAGGAGTTTCTTTCAGATAAGTCATTATAAATAATGTATGTAATATTATACCTGTGATTGAAATGTAAACAATGGCCCGTTCATACTATTTGTGGTAGCTTGAGTAGAAAACACATCGGGAGAAGTCCCGTTTGGAAACATTTGAGCCTTTAAAACAAGATTTTCATTTTCAACTTATGTTATTTACAAACATTTAAAAATTCTAAAATTTTGTAAATATGTACCTGTGTTCCAAAATTTGATGATGTTGTACCAACACTAGTATGAAATACTCCATAAGGGGGTGGATTTGAAAACACACTCGTCGGTCTAAATTGTGTACTTCTAGCTGATTCAACCTATTCAAAACATAGAAGAGAATAAAACAAATTCTATTTATGTTGTAATATTATATCAATAAGTTTGATCTAATACTCGATTGTTGCCATCAAATAACCTGATTTTTCTGCACCCATGTTATAAATTTGGACCAAGATTTTTGCATATTTTTCATTTCTTGAGTAGCCTTTTTAATTTATCCTACAATGAAATATATTTTTAGAAGAAAATAATTACAGTATCATATGATACTTACATATTTTTTAAATTACTTACATCTTTTGCAATACTTTCTCGCAATAATATTTCATACCGAATTTTGGCAGCTTTCCTAGTATTCCCTTCTGAGGCATGTCCGAGTCCAATACCACGAACCCTATTTTTTTTACAGGGTTGACTACACACAAAAAAGCACGACATGTCACCTCATCGATTTGTGTTGGATCAGTTACTTCACCATTTGTAACTTCGTTTTCAACAATATCAGTTATCTCGTCCTGTCATATTTTGAACAAAGTCAAGGTACAAACTAGAATAGTTTTATTTGAAAATTTAATATACTATTGATTTAAAATATTGAATAAATTATCACCAATGGGTTGTTCTCATATACTTTCTTCAAAAAATCTTTTTGAGTAGGCTCCCCTTCCGCAATTTTCTTTCATAAATCAAATAATAGAATTATTATTGCTAACTAGACAATTTCTTATTTAGAACTCATTGGAAATAAATACAAAGCGAAAGGTGATACCATTTCCTCCCTATAACAACTCTATGGTTTGGATCATGTAGTATGATGCATTTGTTTTTTTGACCTGTTAACCTTATTTGTGGCAGCAATTTTCTATATAAAAAATACTTACTTAACACTATAAATTAAAGATAAATGATTACATATTAATTTGATATTACCTCAGACTTCTCAGAAGACAATTGTTTCACAAGATTGTCAAACTGACGAATATCTAATGATGCATTCTGCTCAACCTTTTTTCTCATCAAATCTAGATCATCCTTATACTTTATATAGTAATCTTTCTTAACCCGTGACTTCCAACTTTGTAAAGCTTTGTGAATGTGAGCGTCTACATAGTTCCATGCATTTGGATGATCTCCCAAATCAAAGAATTTCTAACAACATATGTGGAGATGTTAAGAAATAATAAAAAACTCTTAAAATATACACTAAATCTAGAATAAAAGAAATTTTGTAGTTACTTAATTACCTCAATGCATGATTTTCTATCTTCAAATGCTAGTTGTGGTTGCTCTCGCCATTGTAGATCTAAACTCCATATTTGTGATTTTCTAGCTAATATGCCACAATAACTATTCAACTTTATACTGTTCTTTCTAACTGCATTACCTATTGCATTCCACTCCACCTTGTGTCATTGCTCTCCTAGTTTTGGAATTAGATTGACCTCACTTGCAGGGCCCCTGCCATATCTATGGTGGTCACGTTCATCCTCAAGTTCCTCATGCTCATCTCCTACTTCATTTGAAGGAGAGGAGACTGTAGCTGAAGTAGCAGTGGGTTGTGGTGGAGTTGTATAATCTCTCATAGTTGACCTTGTGTTCCTCATCCTACATAAGATGAAAACATAACAATTGTAGAAATGCATAAGTGGTTAGTCCAACAGTTTATAAAATAAATGTACAATATTGTAAGCACATAATAATCCACAAAGAAAAAGGGGCAGATGACAAGGCAATATCTTTGCACCAATACATAATAATCCACAAAGAAAAATATTACATCAACACAAAATGTTCCTCATCCTACATAAGATTCAAAAAGGAACAAATGAGAAGGCAATATCCTTGCACCAGCACATAATAATCCACAAAGAAAAATATTGCAAGCACGATCATTCACTAAGGTTTGCAACGACTAATTAAAACAACTTTATTCCTCAGGCTCCCTAGCAACAAATGATCCATGCATATCATTCCTCGACCAGGAGATATCATCAATTGTGTGGTTGTTAACACTATGAACTTGTGTCCCACTTAGATAATCCTCAACGATAGGTACTTTAGAATAATTTCGAGGTGGAAGTTTCAAAGAAGTGAACCAATTATCATCATCAGGATCTTTTACATAAAAGCATTGCATTGCTTGTGATGCAAGAGTGAATGGCTCATTTTGATTGCGTCTTCTTGAGAAATTGAGTTGTGTGAAACCATATTTTTCAATGCGCAAACCGCTAGAAGAACTTTCATCAAACCAAGCACACTGAAATAATGGTATTTTTATGTCTGGACAATAACATACCTCAATGACCTCCTCCAATTGTCCATAATATGTAATTGTAGCAGTAACAAGATTTTTATCCCTTCCACTTGCATAGCTAGATGTATCTGCCACCAAGTACACCCCACTATTCTGAGTAGTAGAAGTACTTTCAACATGTTTTGAGCGGAACCGGTATCCATTTACTGAATAGCCTTCATATGACATTCCATCTACAGAAGGACCCTGGGATATCCATCTCAACTCCTCACTAACATTCTTTGGATTATCCATTCGCATACACATTACCTAATTTATCAACATAAAAATAATAAGGGACAAAACACTCTTTCAAAATTTAATTTTAGTAGCTTTATAAATTACTTACATGCTCTCTCAACCACCTAGCAAATTGTGTTGCGTGTTTTTTTTCTAAAGTACGTAGTGTGATATTTGGTTCAGCCTCTTGAAGCTTTATCATGTGTTCACTAGTTATTAAAAAATTTCAAAAGTTGTGATTAGTATATACTAGAAACTGTTTAGAATTGAGAAAAAAGTTTGATTACCTTCTGTAATCATCGAACATGTCAGTATTGAATAGTACATTTCGATGGGCTTGTTCCAAAGTTTGCACATCAAAGTGTTTCGGTACTCCCACTCTAATAGGAGAGTCATCAACATTACGAGGAGTACGAGTGAATTTTGTAACAAAATCAGGTAGATATCTAGCACAAAATGTCAAACATTCTTCTTCCAAATAGCCTCTAGCAATAGAACCGGTACGCTGAGCTTTATTTCTGACATAATTCTTGAGTTTCTTCAAGTACCTCTCAATGGGGTACATCCACCTATACCGTACAGAACCGGAAACCCTTGCTTCATAAGCTAAATGGATAGGCAAGTGCATCATAATTGTAAAGAATGATGGAGGAAAAACTCTCTCTAACTGGCATAGTGTGATAGCAATGTCTTCTTCAAGCTTCTTAAATTCTTCTACATCAATAGCATCTGAGCAAAGTTTATTGAAAAATGAACATAGGCTTGCAATAGGTTTATAAACATCTACGCCTATGCAATTCCGCAAGGCAACATGAAGAAGTTGTTGCATTAAAACATGACAATTATGGATCTTCAATGCCAACATTTTTTTCTCTCTTATGTTGACACACCTAGATATGTTAGAAGAATATCCATCAGGAACCTTCAATGTTTGTAAAACATATAGAAACTTCTCTTTCTCCGTACTGCTCATTGTGAAAGATGTTGGAGGTAAGTAATAATGGCTCCCTGAATCGATAGGCCATAAATCCCTTCAGATACCCCATTGTTTTAGATCTTGACGAGCTTGTAAGTTGTCCTTACTTTTCTTTGAGTCACCCAACAAAGTGTTCCAGATGTTCTCACAAACATTTTTTTCTATGTGCATTACATCCAGATTATGTCTCAGCAACAGATGTTTCCAATATGGGAGTCGGAAAAAAATGCTTATCTTATTCCATCCAGGCGGCAATTGTTGATGTCCATTTGTAGGCATTTTGTGTTTATTATTTTTTCCGAACGTGATGTTCGTGCAACCCTGAAATTGTTGTAGTATATCATCACCTGACCAGCGCCTAGGCGGTTGGTGGAAATCTTGTTCTCCATTGAAACTTTTTTTATCACACCTATAAATATGATTATTTTTCAAGAAACGTCGATGGAAACCATAACATTGTTTCATGCCAAACTGAAGCCACGTGGATAAGGTGTCTACATTACAAGATGGGCAACCTAAATCTTTTTTCCCTTTGGTGCTCCAACCAGAAAGGTCACCATAAGCCGGAAAATCATTTATGGTCCATAAGATCATTGCCCGCATAGTGAAGTTCTTCTTGCTATAAGCATCATATACTTTAACTCCCTGACCCCAAAGTTTTTGAAGCTCGTCAATTTATGGCTCTAAGTAAATATCAATATCATTCCCAACCATATGAGGGCCTGGGATCAACAGAGACATCCTTATGTATGGCTCCTTTAGAAGAAGCCAAGGTGGGAGATTGAGAGGGGTTAATAGTAAAGGCCATGTGCTGTGTGAAGCACTCATAAGTCAAAATGGATTGAATCCATCTGTAGCTAGAGCAAGTCTAACATTTTGTGGCTCAGCAGCAAAGTATGGAAATTCTCTATCTATTGAGACCCATTCTTCCGTGTCAGAGGGATGATGAATACAAACATCATTTCCTTTTTCTTTAAATGGCCACATCATATCTTTTGCAATAGAAGAGCACATGTAAAGTCTCTCCATATGAGGGATAATAGGAAAGTGATACATCACCTTTTCAGCTACCTTCTTGTTTTTTGTTATATATATATTCATTCCATCTAGACTCACCACAAGTATCACATCTGTCTTTCTTTGATGAACCTTTACGAAATAGCATGCAGTCATTTCGACAAGCATCAATTTTAACTTTTTTGAGACCAAGGTCTTTTACAACTTTATTTGCTTCATAATAAGTCTCAGGAAATAGACTACCTTCTTCTGGGAAGGCTGAGATTATCAACTTTAGCAACTTTGTAAAAGAATTATTTGACCATCCAGACTCCTCCTTCAGATATAACAGTGGAACCAGAAAAGACAACTTGGAGTGGGTTTTACAACCTTTATACAATGGTTGATCGACTTCTTTGAGAAGCTTGAAAAAGTGTTGGGCATTAAGATTTGCAGGCTCCTCCTCGACTTCAAAGTCACTAGCATGACTTGTATCAGCAATTCCAAATATATCTCCCAACATTTGATGCATACTTCCAGATGTAGGTCTAGCAGACGTTGCACTTGTTGTATTCCTCTCGATCATCTCCCCATGATATGTCCAGACATCATAGCTATGAACAAATCCTTTTTGTAAAACATGCAAGAATACATCATCCTATGATTTAATGTATCTATTCGAGCATGTTTTACAAGGGAAAATTAATTTTCCCGGTCTTGGTGGTATTTGATGGGTACGTGCAAATTCAAAGAATTTTTGTAAACCAGACTGGAATACTTCACTTTGCATCCTATTGCCAATATACATCCAATTTCTATCCCACAAGAAATCCATCTACATACAAGTACAAAAGAAGTTAATGCCATTACAACTAAAAAATAAAACTGAACAATAGAAACATAAAAGATATAAGTTTAGATTGTAGTAATATTGATTCATAGATTATCATCGTCAGTTCATCCATTAGTTGACATCTAGGAAGAACAAACACTTCTAGACAGGCCCATGTCCGTGTCGGACACGTTTTAGACACGGACACTTCCCGGACATGGCATAAAATGTTTTGGACACGACTGGGACGTGTCCAGTTCATTTTTATCTTTTCAACCCCCTGCACACAACTGGACACTTCCTGGAGACATCATTGCAGTAACTACTACTGCAATAACCTATTTTCTTGTGTAAATGTTGAATATGCAGCTACTGTTTATGACTTATTACTGAGAAAATGTAACATAGAGCTGAAATCTGATGACAATTACAAACAAATCTGTTGAAAAAAAATAAAGTCTAAGCTGAATCAGATATATGAGTCAAATTATAGTCTAATTAGTCAGTTAAATGAGTGACTCAAAATCATATCTATATTATGTGGTATACTATATTTACAATGCACATGTTTAGTTTTCTACTTCACATTTTTTATACTCTACTACACACACAAAGACACACATCTATATGCATATAAGAATATACATCCATGAATACATTATTATGGACAAATGCTAAAATAAGTTTCAGTTCATACATCATACACCCACATATATGTATATATTAAAAATATTTTCCCCTCACTCAATGTCGTGTATGTGTCCTACATTTCAAAAATTTTCTGTGTCCCGTGTTTGTATCTGTGTCTGTATATGTGTCAGTGTTTGTGTCTGTGTCTTTAAAGGTGTTCGTTCCTCCTTGGTTGATCGTTAGATTTCATTTGGGTTCTCATAATGAGATTAAAAGTTTTTTTATTGTTTATTCTTTTTCATTAGTATAAAATCAAATGTGATATCTATTTTCTTAATATACTATGCAATCCCAAGGTCAACATACTTTGACTGAGGGTTTGGTTTGTTTAGTTTAGACTAAGGCGAGGGTGTGCAAATACTTTCTTGTGAATTCCTAAGATCGTGTGTTCTAGGATAGAGTCTTTCATCAGTAACGAAACCCACTTTTCTTATGATTAAAAATGTTTGTATCACTAATATGAAATGGTTTTTCTTTAATCTATGTTCGTCACTTGTGCACCTTCTAAGATATTCTCACTTTAATTTTAAGCCAAATGCTATTGACTATTAGATTTACCAATGACGAACTTTCCTTTGGTAATGGTTGGCTTTCAGGTTCCTCACTAACCATTTTATCATAATATGATTCTGCCTCAGTCTAGAGGCATAACCTCTCATTTTATCATAATATGATTCTGCCTCAGTCTAGAAGCTATACTTGTGTCTTATTATATCCTAAGAAATGATGGTGATGAAATCTCACTTTGGCATCAATGAACTGGACCAAGACCTAAAAGTCAACGAAGGAGACGAGGTAGACGACACTCATTGTTATTAAGAAAGTGCAGAAATAATAGAGGTTGTCTTTGTTGTCACTCTTATTTGTTTATAATAGGAATAAGCATGTCGTAGGGGAAGCTACCTGAGTCTAGACAAATCTTTGTCGACGATGTTCTAGTGGAGCCAACTAACCTCGACAAGAATAATCCAGCAGAGCAGACCTAGCAAACAACAATCCAAAACGGAAACAATCCAAATCTCTAAGGTGCAAGAACTTCATACGAATAAGGGCATAGAGCACCAAAAGTCTATATAAGAGTAAAAACATGTTGCATCAGAAATAAAAGATCATAATACCGTAATACTCAATGGTCTGCTGAAAAGGAACAATATTAGGAAATGGTGTGCAGATTGTAAACAACCAGACATACAATCGATTTTCTTATATACTAATGAATTTAGGGTGTACAAAGGAGTGATAATAAGCATATACAGTACGTAACGACCTCATGAACATGAACATCAGGTTTTAATAGAAGATAGGTACCATCATTATCTTTGAGCTGAACTGAATCTAGTCATACCTCAAGGATATTCACAGAGTAGATATCCGTGATATGCGGGACTGTTGAACCATCGTTTGTTGTCCTTTCATAAACAATGCATAAACTTTTAGTCAAAACTTGGGCGAGGCCCGTGCCTCAGGTGGCATGTATGTGGCTCCGCCACTGTAGGGACCAGTGACGAATCCAAAAAATCACCGTAGGGGGGGGCTAAGTTTTAGAAGAAGGATGACTAAATATTAGCACATTGGACATATTTATTTATTAGTTAACTAATCACGATTGCACCCTCTTAGTTTTATTAGAAAAATACTATTATCAAATGTATCTTAAAATATTGATTATATCATGTTTTATAATTTATAAAAAAATCAATATTGCATTTTGTTGAAGATTACAATCTGCATACCTCTAATTAGACTTTATCTAAAAATTACAATTTGCACACCTCTAATTAGAACGTTGGACTTTTAACTTTTCGTCGGACTGTAGTGGGGTAACATACAAGTGAAAGACTGATTAGACAATAAATAATTATTGTTGTACCATTCATTTGGCCTGCAATGATGGTGAAATAATTATGTATATTCAGCTGGTGGTATGTGGCTTTTGCAGATTGGTTTATTCTGATCATTATAGAGATATTTTCCAAGAAGAAGGCATTGTCAACAGCTAGAACTCTATTAATATCTCTGTAGCATCTTCTATTTGCTCTTTATATGGTGGAGAATCAAACAGTCCTACGTAGTTCATCAAATAACTATCGCAACCCAACGAAGACTAATTTACTCCCCAATATGCGCCTTTTCAGCCTCCAGTATTGTAACGACCCGTGCTCATTCATATTCTATATAAAATTTCTGGTGGTTTGTAAGTTCTTCATTTACTCAACCATACAATATCAGTAGTCTTGGGATTGTAAGGCCTAGTTTGGGTAGATACTTTTACAATCCCTCTAAACTTAAACATATAATGGTATTTTAGACTGCCAGTTTTAATCGGTCGTTGTTAGCTGCTGTGTTAAATGAGCACGGCTTTCCCCTGAGCTGGAAAAGGTTGCATCCTTTTCAAGTCCCACCAAAATAGGTGGGATTTGGACTACCGATGCTGTGGGCTCTGATCTCCAAACCATGACATAAACACGATTAAAGCTTAGCGGAAGCGAATCGGTAATCAGCGGAAGACAAAAATCACGGGAAATTAAAACTTTTCGAGACAAGAGCGTGGATCCATAAAAGCCTCTTTCATAAAGAGAGGTAACTGTTTACATCTCAGGATAATTACTTCTTGAGTAATTATATACATCAAGACACAAAATCTCAAGATCACATAACACAAGACTCCAAGACCTGAGAGTACAGAGGACACATAGGACTGACTCTAGCTATACCACATGGCAGGACAAATCTCCACCTGAGATTACTGTTGCCCCTGGTGCTGCTGCTGCTGAGACTGGTCACCTGTAGGCTGGTTCCTTCGTCTCCGACGTCCACCTAACAAGTTGAAGCCTACGGGGTGAGACAATTATACATAATTGTCCCAGTGAGAGTTATAACTCTTCGCCAGAAGCTTTATTATAACATCAAAGAATATTTTAAACAGTAAAGCCTTCAAAGCATTCTGTAACAGTTGCAGGTATAACAAGATCTCAACCATTTAGGAGATATAGAGAATATAAACACTATTGCAATGTAACATCAATCAACTAACTTGGAGTTATCTCTAACAAGTTATACTACATGGTTGATTATGTTTTACAAACAACATTATGCCCTGTGGAGATGAGGCTTACCACTCATACTCCAACTGATCGCTGAGAAGTCACATCAGTATCATACATAGGTCATTAAGAGAGCCGGATTCTCATGACCTTCACCTTCCTCAGTCAGTAAGAGGATCACTTGTAGGACATCTCGTGTCTCTACTACTATAGCTCACCAGGGTAAACTGGTCCTTCGCTATTCTAGAGTCACAGTGGCATTCTGTACTCTCTTCGTCATCAGGAGGTTTCATATTTACCTACCACTGATACGGATATCTGTGCTTTCTTCGTCATCAGGAGGTTTCATGTTTACCTACCACTGATACGGTATGGAACTATAGTGAAGGATGGATGGATTCCACATCTACATCACTTTCCTACACTAGGATGTAAGGTTCTACACATCCATGTACCCCACATACTCAAAAGTATGTGCTCCAGGAGTTCCCTAAGGAAAACCTGTTTCACCATCACTTAATTTCTGACAATGATGGATCTATGATCAGGGCTCTACATTATACTTGATTAGTTAGGTACATTCAGTATTCTTTAACAACATGCATTGTTCTTCAAACAATAACAGTAGCATAGCAGCTATAAAAGAAGAATACTAAATGTAACAGGCCTAACTCATATCAATCATCATTTCTCATTATCCTCATCACAAGTCATCTCTAAGGCATGACCTTGATGGTATTCATGGCTCTCACAGCCCATTATCAGTATAGGATGCCACTGGCAAGGCATCAGATTACTTTACTTATTCATAAGGCTAATAACATGCCTTCAATGAATATAACATCAACATCCATACCTGGATATGATTACCTTCATATCAGAACCTGCATGGTTAATATATCTGATAAAGGTAATACAACAATAAGGAATGTACTTCCTACTCTTGTCATAAGAGTTAAATCTTTAACTCAAATCAAATAGAGTTTAATACTCAAAAGCATGCCATCACCCTTGAATTAGGGTTTACTATTCACATCAAGGTGAATTAAACTCATAACATCATCATGTATGAGTAACATCTTCATTGATGCTCTTGGATTAGTTAAAGGTTCATCATTTATCATAATTAGGGTTTCTATGATCTCACACAAGTGGGTCATACCCTAATTATGCTCATTCCTGTGCATTGGGGATGCTTCAATTGAGTTTCCATTTAAAAAGGGTACTTTCTCTCTCTAGAAGTACTTTCTCTCTCTATAAGTACTTTCTCTTTCATCATAAGGTTAGGTGATGTCAACATCACTCTAAAACAGATTGGATTGAGGCATCATAGGCTAACATAGCCAAAAACATCATCATTATGTGATTAGAGTTACTTTCTCTCTCTAGAAGTACTTTCTCTTTCATCATACTAATGGTTGATGGTAACATTAGACTAGATCAAGTTGGATAGAGTCATTATGACTAAAAAGATCATTCTCATGTAATTAGGGTTTGAATTGAGCAAGGTATAACTCAATTGACCCTTCAGGGGTATATTGGTAATTCATCCCATTGATCATCATCATGGTCAAAACCCTTAGTCAAATAACCCCTTACTATCCTAGATTTTCATTAGGGTTTGATTTGGGCAACAATGAACCATTTACATCATCAACTGATTGAATGAGGTCAACCTTGAATCACATTGATTGATTTCAATCATTAATCATCAATTGGATTGAGATTGGTTGAAAGTGTTGACCGTTTGCCCACTTTGACCCTCCAAGACCGCGAGCCTCTTCAAGGGTTCAAGACCGCGAAGCCTCCCATTGGTTCAAGTTAATCTTGAGACCGCGAAGACCAATTTGAGTTGAGACCGCGAGGGTCATGAAGACCGTTTGCCCTTCTTTGACCTCAGGACCGTGAGGCCCTTTGCGGTCTTGAGACCGTGAGCCTCCTCTCGGTCTTGAGACCGTGAGCCCCCTCACGGTCTTGAGACCGCGAGCCCTCTCACAGTCTTGAGACCGCGAGCCCTCTCACGGTCTTGAGACCGCGAGGCTCTCATGGTCTCAGCCGCTTGGTCCTTCAACAAGGCTCAAAGATGCAACCGATAATGTCAACCCATGCTGAAGCCCTCAAATGGTCAAAGCTATGTTGACCACTTATAGATTTAGTCAATTAAGATTATGCTTGATCACTTTGTCATTCAATTGACCCATAATGGTTAACCAATTATGGTTGAAATCGATTCAATTAGGGTCTATCAATGTTCACCCATCAACACTCAACAGTGTGCATCAACTCAAGGTTGAACCCTTCAATTGAGCTCCAATTGAGCCCAAACTTGGCCCAAACGGTCTTTAGGTCATGTGGGTGGACCCCACATGGTCTTAAGACCGTTTGCCCAAGATTTCATCAAAGTCTAAGGTGATTTGATAGGGGTTGAACCATGATTGAACCACAAAACAGAATTTTGATTAAATTGATAACTTATTTGCAATTGGGTCCTCAATTGATCAAATTACTCAACCCTAGACCTTCAAACGGTCTTGGGTGATTGTCCTCTCGGTCTTGAGACCGTTTGGATGAGTTCCAAACGGTCTTGAGACCGTTTGCCCATCCAATTTTGGATTCTAATGCAAGTTCATCAAGATCTGACCTATTGAGTTGATGATCATGTCAATATTTAATTGCAATGTAATTCGGTGTAATTGTACCTTTAATTGGTCAACTATCCTTGACCCAAGACCTCCAAACGGTCTTGGTTGATTGCCCTCACGGTCTTGAGACCGTTTGGTGACCCCCAAACGGTCTTGAGACCGTTTAGGTCAATCAACCCTAAAAACCCTAATTAGGTCACCATAATTTCAGTACTGATTTCACCTAGGGTTAGCCCTAGTATTCACCCTTCAACTCTTATCCCGTTTGTAATTAGACCATCAAACTTGGTGAGTTTTTAATTAACATAATTTTGAACAGTAATATCATATGGTCAACGCTTAGTAAATGACCTTACACGGTCTTGCGACCGTTTGCCCAAAAAGGCAATTTCAGACCGTTTGAAAATCCGCAATTAATTCATTTAAAGTTGTGACTTAAAAAGGTCATATCTCCCGATTCCTTTGGAGTTAGTCTCCCAAATTTTGAGGGTAATTAGCCTATATAATTAGGAACAGATTTATTATACGGTACACGCTCGGTCAATGGGGACAAACGGTCTTGAGACCGTTTGCCCTGTCGCGGTCTCGAGACCGTTTGCTCACCTCGCGGTCTTGAGTCCGAGAGAGAAAACTGTTAGGACCGTTTAAGGAAAAGAAAAGCGGTGGGTTTTTCTTGGAAATCACGCCTTCATCTCCTAGCTCAAGAACAGTACGAATATCCCATGGGTTTGCTTGCAAAATAGCAGGGAAAAGTAGGGAAATACGAAGAGCTATCATTAAAACGCATATAAAGATGCACATAGTAAAGCATAGGTTTAGAGTTATAAAACCCGCCTAAAGCTTGCTTCTTGAGCTCCAAGCTTTCAAGCTCCAAGCTCTAATGGCGTCCTTGAGTTCCCACAGGTTGGCCAAGGTGAAAACTCCAAGGAAGGATGAAAAGAGACGGCTAGAAAGGTAGGGTTTCAAGAGTTAACCATGAAGATGACCTTGAATTCGAGTTTTAACCATGGAATTAGGCAAGAAGAGGGGTTTAAACCTACCTTGCACCCCTTGTTCGTCCTCCTTAGCTCCAAGGAAGTCCTTGGTCGTCTTTGGTGAAATGAAATAGTAAGGGAACGAAGGGTAAGTTCCCTTGCAACTAAGGGAAGGAGAGCTTATATACATGGGGTAGGATTTTCAACATTAGTTCATAAGTTGTCCATAATTCCAACTAGGTCCCTCCTTCTTTACTTGATCGTCCCTTCCTCTTTATTCTAAGGACAAACCTTCTCTTAAGGTCTTAGGAAAAGAAGGTAAAGGAGAGCAAGCTAATAATGAGGTACATACATAAAGAGATATTACACATATACCCTGATTATTCAATCACAAGGCATATTTCATAACTTGATAACTCAATTGAGGTGACTTCCTCATCATTTCTTCTCTAAATGATGGAAAAAGTCTAAAAAGATACATTAGATGACATATTTCACAATTTGTATCCCTTAATTTGGGTAAATTGCATTTTACCCCAATTTAAGGTTTCAAGCACTGGGATTGCTTCCACAGCTGCACCTTGGTGCTCTAGCTTGGGAAATCCCTCAAACTTTGCTAAAAGATTTCTCATGATGTCTCAACATCAGAGGAACATCTCATCATGTGCAAATTGCAAGCTAACCCTTTTAACTGGGTAAATTGCACATAGGTCCCTGTATATCAAAACAATGCTACTACTTTAAATAAAAAGGAGCAAATACTGAGATATACATTTCTGAGAAACTTAATTACATGCTCAGAGTTAATCACAAAGATTTAATTACATATTTAGGCAAAACACCTAGGGTTAACTCATAACCCAGGTCAGGGATGTTACAAATTATCCACCCTTACAAGGATTTCGTCCCCGAAATCGATAAAACATACTAAGAGAAAAGGGTAGGACACTTCCTTCTCATCTCATCCTCTAACTCCCAAGTGGCTTCTTCAACACCACGATGGTTCCAGAGGACTTTCACAAGACTTATATCTTTCTTCTTTAACTTTTTAATTCGTTTATCAAGGATTGACACTGGTCCCTCCTCATAGGATATGTCATCATTCAATTCTACCTCCATAGGTTGTAGAACTGACTCGGTGTCTGGGTGACATTTCTTCAACATAGAAATGTGAAACACAGGATGTAATCTCTGTAATTCTGGGGGAAGCTCTAGTTTATATGCTACCTTTCCAATCCGTTCAATGATTGGATAAGGCCCCATATATCTAGGAGCTAACTTCCCTTTCCTTCCAAAACGAAGGACCCCTTTCCAAGGTGAGACCTTAAGATACACTTTGTCTCCAACCTGGAACTCTAAGGGTCTACGACGTTTGTCAGCATAAGATTTCTGCCTATCCTGAGCAGTCTTAATCTTATGTTGTATAACTTTAATCTTTTCTGTGGTTTGCTGCACCAGGTCAGGACCTAACAACTGGTGCTCACCAGTCTCAAACCAACACAAGGGTGATCTACAACGTCTACCATATAAGGCTTCATAAGGTGCCATATCAATACTATGCTGATAGCTATTGTTATAGGCAAACTCTATCAAGCTTAGGTGTAGATCCCAACTTCCGGTGAACTGGAGAACACATGCTCGCAACAGGTCTTCTAAGGTTTGTATGGTCCTTTCCGACTGTCCATCAGTCTGTGGATGAAAGGCTGTACTAAACCTCAGCTTAGTGCCTAAGGCTCTGTGCAACTGTTCCCAAAAATGACTGGTAAACTGAGGACCTCTGTCAGAAACTATTGTGACAGGAACTCCGTGCAAACGCACTATCTCTTTAACATACAACTCTGATAACCTTTCAGCAGAATAGGTTGTTTTGACAGGTAAGAAATGTGTTGTCTTAGTCAACCTATCAACAATTACCCAAATGGAATTATGTCCTTTGCTTGTCCTGGGTAGGCCAACAACAAAGTCCATGGTCACATGGTCCCACTTCCACTGTGATATGGGTAAAGGTTGCATTGTCCCTGCAGGCTTCTGGTGTTCAGCTTTAACTTGCTGACACACAGGACACCTCAGAACAAACTCTGCAATGTCCTTCTTCATCCCAGGCCACCAATACAGATCCTTCAAATTCCGATACATCTTGGTGCTCCCTGGATGCATAGCATACATGGAAGAATGGGCTTCTTCCAGGACTAACTTCCTCAAGTTGTCCACATCCGGCACTATCATTCTTCCATTATAACAAGCTACTTGATCTTTTGAGTCATGAAAACCATCTTGCTTCTCATTTCCATACTCAGATCTTATATGTTGAACTGCAACGTCACCTAGCTGTGCTTCTTTAATCTTCTCCCTTAGAGTAGGTTTAATATGCATCTCAGCTAACAAACCGGCTAGTAATGACACCTTCAACTGTACATTGTCTTGCCTTAAAGAGATAAGCATATCTCTTCTAGAGCATACTAAAGAGTTTAGTTGTGCTCCATTCATGGTTGATGTTGCTGATTTCCTACTCAAGGCATCTGCAACAACATTGGCCTTGCCTGGGTGGTAATCAATTGTACAGTCGTAGTCCTTGATCAACTCCATCCAGCGACGTTGCCTCATGTTGAGCTCATGCTGAGAGAAGATATATTTAAGGTTTTTGTGGTCTGCGAAAATATGGAATGTCTCTCCGTAGAGATAATGTCTCCAGATCTTCAAAGCATGAACCACAGCTGCTAACTCTAGATCGTGTGTCGGATAATTCTCCTCGTGTTTCTTAAGCTGTCAGGAAGCAAAAGAAATCACTTGTTTATCCTGCATCAACACACATCCTAATCCATTTTTGGAAGCATCACAGAAAACTATATACCCTTTTACTTGTTCAGGTAGCACTAGCACAGGTGCACTTGTCAACCTCTCCTTCAGTAGCTGGAAAGATTGTTGACACTTATCACTCCAAGAAAAAGGAACATCTTTCCGGGTTAACTTGGTCAAAGGTAAAGCTATAGAACTAAAGTTCTTAATGAAACTTCGATAATAGCCAGCTAACCCCAAGAAACTTCGGATCTCCGTCGGTGTTTTCAGTTGTTCCCATTGTAGAACAGATTCTACCTTTGTAGGGTCAACACGAATTCCCGAGGCGGATATTACATGTCCAAGAAAAAATACCTCCGGCAGCCAGAACTCACACTTGCTAAACTTGGCGTACAGCTTATGTTCTCTTAGCAAGGTCAACACTTGGCGAAGATGTTGCTCATGCTGCTGGGCATCCTTACTATAAATCAGTATGTCATCTATGAAGACGACAACACACTGATCAAGGAAAGGTCGAAAAACTCTATTCATGAGTTCCATAAATGCAACTGGTGCATTGGTTAGTCCAAACGACATAACCGTGAACTCATAGTGACCAAATCTTGTCCTAAAGGCAGACTTGGATATGTCACTATCCTTAATACGGAGTTGATGATATCCAGACCTCAAGTCTATCTTTGAAAAGACTGTTGCACCACGCAACTGGTCAAAGAGATCATCAATCCTCGGCAGAGGATACTTATTCTTTATTGTCACTTTATTGAGTTGTCTGTAGTCGATGCATAACCGCATTGACCCATCTTTCTTTTTAACAAACAAGACTGGAGCACCCCAAGGTGAAGTACTCGGTCGGATAAAACCTCTCTCAAGTAACTCTTGAAGCTGTTTCTTGAGTTCTACCATCTCGGCAGGCGCCATCCTATACGGAGTTTGAGCTATGGGTTTCGTATCTTGGATCAGATTGATTTCAAAATCAATCTCCCGAGGTGGTGGTATACCAGGAAGTTCTTCAGGAAACACATCTTCGAATTCCCTGACTATAGGAACTTCAGCAGGATTAGAACTTTCCTTGGTAACATCTACCACATGGGCCAAGAATGCATAACATCCTTGCCTCAACAGCTTATCAGCAACCATAGCTGATACAAGACAGGTAGGCAGAATCTTTCTTTCACCTTGAAAGATCCATGTGTTGCTTTCATCAGCAAACACAGCCAACTTGGACTCACAATCCAAGACAACTCTATACCTTTCTAAGGTATCCATCCCGAGGATTATATCAAATCCCTGCATATCAAGTGGTATAAGATCCACTTGAATGCGATGGTCAGAAAAGAAGAGGATGCAGGGAGAACATACCTCCTGCAAAACGACAGACCCACTCAACGGAGTCTCTAACAACAAACTATCTGCTCTATGACTAACAGTCACATTGCAGTTACGAATCACTTCACGAGTGATGAAAGAGTGTGTAGCACCCGGATCAATCAGAACAGATACCTCAGAGGATATAATCATATCAGAATATAAAAGTTTCATCTGACCTGCCACTACCCGTGGATTGACCACTGCCTCAGGTGGGTTCATAGCATAGAACCTCGCAGTCGCCTGGTGTTGAGGTGGTGCTGATGATCCAGCTTGAGACGCTTGTCCACGTCCTCGAGCTGCTCCTTGATGTTGTCTATTCTGAGATCTCTGTTGATTCTGTCTCGGGGTTTGTTGTGTCACACCGACAGCCCTAGAACGGCAATCCTTCATCAAGTGTCCCACCTTACCACAGTTGTAGCAACTCTTTTCCTGTTGCTGTGGTCTGGATGGTCCAGTAACTGACACTGATGCAGAACTGTGCGTCCCTTGAAGCGGTTGACTCCGTCCTCTACCTCTGCTTGGTGTCCATTGAGTTTGAAAACTCGATCTGGGTGGTGGAGGGTTAGGTGCAGAGAATCTAGGTCTCTTGGAATCCCTAGATGAAGAACCCTGGAACTGTGGATATCTTTTATGGGTTTGTCTTTTCTCAACCACAGATCTCTCTATCCTTCAGACTGACTCAACGAAGGTAGAGAATCTCTCTCTGTTTTCTAAGGCAGACACAGGGGTTGACATATCGGGATTCAAACCCTTTTCGAATCTTCTGATTCTTTCCTCATCCGTAGCAGCCATGTGCGGACAGAACCGCAACAACTCCATAAACTTAGCTTCATACTCACTAATGTTCATCATACCCTGCCTTAGTTTCTCAAACTGAGAGATCTTCTCATCTAGGAAGGTCTTTGGAAAATATCTATTGATAAATTCCTGACGAAACTCTTCCCATGAGAACTCTACTCCAGGTCTCTTCTGCTCTTCCATGTTCCACCAGTGACCAGCACTGCCTTTGAGAAGATAGACAGCATGTCTAACCTTCTCAGCTTCCGGAATCATAAGAATCCTGAAAGCCTTCTCCAACTCTGTCAACCATAAGTCAGCATCTGCAGGGTCGGCAGTTCCGAAGTACTCGGTAGCTTCGACACGACGAAGTCGTTCGAATGTCTTACTAATACCTTGTGCTTCAGGCTGGACAGGTGCCCTAGGTGTAGGAATGGGCATCCTATCGGTTATATGTGTCATGGCAGTCATAAACTGCCCGAACATCGTCTGTACAGCTGGATCACTCATGTCAGCTGGATCGAACTGGGGTGGCTCTCTTGGCGACTCAGGTGTAGGTTGTTCTATTCTCGGAACTCTTGCACCGCCTCGAGGTGCACTAGCACTACTCTCTGCCACGTGCTCATCACGATGTTCTGACATTCTTATGTATCTTCTTCTCCTGAGGAGCAGAAGATTCTATTAGATGAGGAAGGAGTACTAAAGGTAGACTCGACATCCTAAGTCCTATGCCTCTGTAGACTCAACTGAACCTGGAGCTCTGATACCACTAATTGTGGGCTCTGATCTCCAAACCATGACATAAACACGATTAAAGCTTAGCGGAAGCGAATCGGTAATCAGCGGAAGACAAAAATCATGGGAAATTAAAACTTTTCGAGACAAGAGCGTGGATCCATAAAAGCCTCTTTCATAAAGAGAGGTAACTGCTTACATCTCAGAATAATTACTTCTTGAGTAATTATATACATCAAGACACAAAATCTCAAGATCACATAACACAAGACTCCAAGACCTGAGAGTACAGAGGACACATAGGACTGACTCTAGCTATACCACATGGCAAGACAAATCTCCACCTGAGATTACTATTGCCCCTGGTGCTGCTGCTGCTGAGACTGGTCACCTGTAGGCTGGTTCCTTCGTCTCCGACGTCCACCTAAAAAGTTGAAGCCTACAGGGTGAGACAATTATACATAATTGTCCCAGCGAGAGTTATAACTCTTCGCCAGAAGCTTTATTATAACATCAAAGAATATTTTAAACAGTAAAGCCTTCAAAGCATTCTGTAACAGTTGCAGGTATAACAAGATCTCAACCATTTAGGAGATATGGAGAATATAAACACTATTGCAATGTAACATCAATCAACTAACTTGGAGTTATCTCTAACAAGTTATACTACATGGTTGATTATGTTTTACAAACAACATTATGCCCTGTGGAGATGAGGCTTACCACTCATACTCCAACTGATCGCTGAGAAGTCACATCAGTATCATACATAGGTCATTAAGAGAGCCAGATTCTCATGACCTTCACCTTCCTCAGTCAGTAAGAGGATCACTTGTAGGACATCTCGTGTCTCCACTACTATAGCTCACCAAGGTAAACTGGTCCTTCGCTATTCTAGAGTCACAGTGGCGTTCTGTACTCTCTTCGTCATCAGGAGGTTTCATATTTACCTACCACTGATACAGATATCTATGCTTTCTTCGTCATCAGGAGGTTTCATGTTTACCTACCACTGATACGGTATGGAACTATAGTGAAGGATGGATGGATTCTACATCTACATCACTTTCCTACGCTAGGATGTAAGGTTCTACACATCCATGTACCCCACATACTCAAAAGTATGTGCTCCAGGAGTTCCCTAAGGAAAACCTGTTTCACCATCACTTAATTTTTGACAATGATGGATCTATGATCAGGGCTCTACATTATACTTGATTAGTTAGGTACATTCAGTATTCTTTAACAACATACATTGTTCTTCAAACAATAACAGTAGCATAGCAGCTATAAAAGAAGAATACTAAATGTAACAGGCCTAACTCATATCAATCATCATTTCTCATTATCCTCATCACAAGTCATCTCTAAGGCATGACCTTGATGGTATTCATGGCTCTCACAGCCCATTATCAGTATAGGATGCCACTGGCAAGGCATCAGATTACTTTACTTATTCATAAGGCTAACAACATGCCTTCAATGAATATAACATCAACATCCATACCTGGATATGATTACCTTCATATCAGAACCTGCATGGTTAATATATCTGATAAAGGTAATACAACAATAAGGAATGTACTTCCTACTCTTGTCATAAGAGTTAAATCTTTAACTCAAATCAAATAGAGTTTAATACTCAAAAGCATGCCAACACCCTTGAATTAGGGTTTACTATTCACATCAAGGTGAATTAAACTCATAACATCATCATGTATGAGTAACATCTTCATTGATGCTCTTGGATTAGTTAAAGGTTCATCATTTATCATAATTAGGGTTTCTATGATCTCACACAGGTGGGTCATACCCTAATTATGCTCATTCCTGTGCATTGGGGATGCTTCAATTGAGTTTCCATTTAAAAAGGGTACTTTCTCTCTCTAGAAGTACTTTCTCTCTCTAGAAGTACTTTCTCTTTCATCATAAGGTTAGGTGATGTCAACATCACTCTAAAACAGATTGGATTGAGGCATCATAGGCTAACATAGCCAAAAACATCATCATTATGTGATTAGAGTTACTTTCTCTCTCTAGAAGTACTTTCTCTCTCTAGAAGTACTTTCTCTTTCATCATACTAATGGTTGATGGTAACATTAGACTAGATCAAGTTGGATAGAGTCATTATGACTAAAAAGATCATTCTCATGTAATTAGGGTTTGAATTGAGCAAGGTATAACTCAATTGACCCTTCAGGGGTATATTGGTAATTCATCCCATTGATCATCATCATGGTCAAAACCCTTAGTCAAATAACCCCTTACTATCCTAGATTTTCATTAGGGTTTGATTTGGGCAACAATGAACCATTTACATCATCAAATGATTGAATGAGGTCAACCTTGAATCACATTGATTGATTTCAATCATTAATCATCAATTGGATTGAGATTGGTTGAAAGTGTTGACCATTTGCCCACTTTGACCCTCCAAGACCGCGAGCCTCTTTCTAACTCCAAGACCGCGAGCCCCCTTAGGATTCAAGACCGCGAGCCTCTTCAAGGGTTCAAGACCGCGAAGCCTCCCATTGGTTCAAGTTAATGTTGAGACCGCGAAGACCAATTTGAGTTGAGACCGCGAGGGTCATGAAGACCGTTTGCCCTTCTTTGACCTCAGGACCGTGAGGCCCTTCGCGGTCTTGAGACCGTGAGCCTCCTCTCGGTCTTGAGACCGTGAGCCCCCTCACGGTCTTGAGACCGCGAGCCCTCTCACGGTCTTGAGACCGCGAGGCTCTCATGGTCTCAGCCGCTTGGTCCTTCAACAAGGCTCAAAGATGCAACCGATAATGTCAACCCATGTTGAAGCCCTCAAATGGTCAAAGCTATGTTGACCACTTATAGATTTAGTCAATTAAGATTATGCTTGATCACTTGGTCATTCAATTGACCCATAATGGTTAACCAATTATGGTTGAAATCGATTCAATTAGGGTCTATCAATGTTCACCCATCAACACTCAACAGTGTGCATCAACTCAAGGTTGAACCCTTCAATTGAGCTCCAATTGGGCCCAAACTTGGCCCAAACGGTCTTGAGGTCATGTGGGTGGACCCCACATGGTCTTAAGACCGTTTGCCCAAGATTTCATCAAAGTCTAAGGTGATTTGATAGGGGTTGAACCATGATTGAACCACAAAATAGAATTTTGATTAAATTGATAACTTATTTGCAATTGGGTCCTCAATTGGTCAAATTACTCAACCCTAGACCTTCAAACGGTCTTGGGTGATTGTCCTCTCGGTCTTGAGACCGTTTGGATGAGTTCCAAACGGTCTTGAGACCGTTTGCCCATCCAATTTTGGATTCTAATGCAAGTTCATCAAGATCTGACCTATTGAGTTGATGATCATGTCAATATTTAATTGCAATGTAATTCAGTGTTATTGTACCTTTAATTGGTCAACTATCCTTGACCCCAGACCTCCAAACGGTCTTGGTTGATTGCCCTCACGGTCTTGAGACCGTTTGGTGACCCCCAAACGGTCTTGAGACCGTTTAGGTCAATCAACCCTAAAAACCCTAATTAGGTCACCATAATTTCAGTACTGATTTCACCTAGGGTTAGCCCTAGTATTCACCCTTCAACTCTTAGCCCGTTTGGAATTAGACCATCAAACTTGGTGAGTTGTTAATTAACATAATTTTGAACAGTAATCTCATACGGGAAACGCTTAGTCAACGACCTTACACGGTCTTGAGACCGTTGCCCAAAAAGGCAATTTCAGACCGTTTGAAAATCCGCAATTAATTCATTTAAAGTTGTGACTTAAAAAGGTCATATCTCCCGATTCCTTTGGAGTTAGTCTCCCAAATTTTGAGGGTACTTATCCTATATAATTAGGAACATATTTCTTATACGGTCCACGCTCGGTCAACGGGGCCAAACGGTCTTGAGACCGTTTTCCATGTCGCGGTCTCGAGACCATTTGCTCACCTCGCGGTCTTGAGTCCGAGAGAGCAAACTGTTAGGACCGTTTAAGGAAAAGAAAAGCGGTGGGTTTTTCTTGGAAATCACGCCTTCATCTCCTAGATCAAGAACAGTACGAATATCCCATGGGTTTTCTTGCAAAATAGCAGGGAAAAGTAGGGAAATACGAAGAGCTATCATTAAAACGCATATAAAGATGCACATAGTAAAGCATAGGTTTAGAGTTATAAAACCCGCCTAAAGATTGCTTCTTGAGATACAAGCTTTCAAGATCCAAGCTCTAATGGCGTCCTTGAGTTCCCACAGGTTGGCCAAGGTGAAAACTCCAAGGAAGGATGAAAAGAGATGGCTAGAAAGGTAGGGTTTCAAGAGTTAACCATGAAGATGACCTTGAATTCGAGTTTTAACCATGGAATTAGGCAAGAAGAGGGGTTTAAACCTACCTTGCACCCCTTGTTCGTCCTCCTTAGCTCCAAGGCAGTCCTTGGTCATCTTTGGTGAAATGAAACAGTAAGGGAACGAAGGGTAAGTTCCCTTGCAACTAAGGGAAGGAGAGCTTATATACATGGGGTAGGATTTTCAACATTAGTTCATAAGTTGTCCATAATTCCAACTAGGTCCCTCCTTCTTTACTTGATCGTCCCTTCCTCTTTATTCTAAGGACAAACCTTCTCTTAAGGTCTTAGGAAAAGAAGGTAAAGGAGAGCAAGCTAATAATGAGGTACATACATAAAGAGATATTACACATATACCCTGATTATTCAATCACAAGGCATATTTCATAACTTGATAACTCAATTGAGGTGACTTCCTCATCATTTCTTCTCTAAATGATGGAAAAAGTCTAAAAAGATACATTAGATGACATATTTCACAATTTGTATCCCTTAATTTGGGTAAATTGCATTTTACCCCAATTTAAGGTTTCAAGCACTGGGATTGCTTCCACAGCTGCACCTTGGTGCTCTAGCTTGGGAAATCCCTCAAACTTTGCTAAAAGATTTCTCATGATGTCTCAACATCAGAGGAACATCTCATCATGTGCAAATTACAAGCTAACCCTTTTAACTGGGTAAATTGCACATAGGTCCCTGTATATCAAAACAATGCTACTACTTTAAATAAAAAGGAGCAAATACTGAGATATACGTTTCTGAGAAACTTAATTACATGCTCAGAGTTAATCACAAAGATTTAATTACATATTTAGGCAAAACACCTAGGGTTAACTCATAACCCAGGTCAGGGATGTTACAGATGCTACTGGGTGCGGATGACCGGACATCCGTGTTCTTTTGTCAGGCGAGCCCGTAGCTGGACATTTAAACCGCCGTGCTACTATTTGATATAGCGGTATTTAAGATGTTGTCATCCGAATGGCCCCTAAGGGGCTGTTTGGGTTCTGCAATTCACGACGGGATTGTAATTAGATGTAGTATTCGAAGTGCCAGTAATTGTAAAGGCATCGTTTGGATATTTAAAGACGTGGTCGATGATTGCCGATAGTTTCCGACTGGTATTCTCCCATGATTAAATGCCGCATTGTGAATCACGCCAGGATCGGCGGGATTAGGAATGTCCACGGAAGACGGAAGGCGTGCTTCTCAGGACCCGTCCCCAACTCGTCCTTCCTCTCTCCTCGAACGGCTGCCTCCTACCTCTGCCATCTCTCCCTATTGTGCGGTCTCCTATTCATCCTCTACCTCCGTCTCTCCCTCCTCTACCCTTTATATCATCTCAGCCTATGGATCTATTGCCACCAGCAGAAGTCGTTGCTTCTCTCTGCACAGCCTATGGACTGTGACATTGTTGATCTTCAGACCTCCTCCTGACCTCCCCTAAATTCCCTATGAGCATGCTCGTTTGAGCAGGCTTCTCCATAGCCGTCACAGGGTCTCAGGAGAACGCCCACACAACTTGGCAAGCGAGTAGTCCACATTTCTGTATTGGAAGCAAGCTGACTCAGCCCAAATAGGGAATTTCCGAACAACGGCATTCCACTTTGTTGCACTTTTTTTTAGTGTGACCAGCTCCGAGATAGTAAGAATTATAACCAAAACATTGTCAAAACACATTTGGAACTATTGAACAACTACCATACTAACTGTAGAAAATTAAATGTCATACACCCCAAAATTACAGCCCAAGTTGCCAACAAAATAAGTAAATGATGTGCAACGCACCAGTAGAGATTCTCCCAGATCAGATGTTGCTGGGGTACATGAAAAATCTGACTTTATCACCCATGGATTTTGGCGGAAGGTTGGTTTTGAACTTGGCACGGGACGACACTGATGTTTCCATGAGGGCGACAGACCTTCCCCCAAATGCAGCGGTACTGGGAGCCGTCCTTCTTGGTCTTGGCCTTGTACACATACGCTAGATGCTTGCCATGGTACCACTCTACCTCCTCCCTCATGTTGACACCCTCGATCTGGAGCAACGACGTCTGCTAGTATTGGTTGGATTTCGATCTCTTGTATCCGAGGATCGTGGCGCGGACATAGAGCCAGACACGCTCACCCTGCCTACCCTTAACCATTTTGGTTCCTGTTTGACAGCCAACCTACCATCCAACTTCGTCTTTTTCCATTGTCATTCCACTTTGTTGCACTTAAACTCCTAATACTTAGGAATACAGATGTACTCGTTTCATCCAAACGGGACCTAATGGTCTAGAAATGAAGTTTTATTTGTAGAGCCGAGCAGACCTACCTCATGGTCGAAGCAGGGCGAGCTCACCACAACGGCCGCTGCTTTCAGACAAAATCTCCACACCGGTGGCCACTGCTTCTGCTGGAGGGGGGCGCTCTTGCAGGCAGTCGGCAGCCTCTCTTCCACTGTTGCGTCATCACTCGGGGGCGAAGGTTGTCGTCGCCCGTAAGCGGACGATCAAACAAGAAACACAGGGGTGGGGGTGCAAGGGGAGGAACAGTTTCCACTAATCTAACTTCTAATTACTAATTAGTGGGGTGGAAATTTTTGGTAGTAGGATTTTAGACCTTCACTAATTGCCTTTTGAATAAAAAATTCAGTTGAAGGAAATTAGTTCATTTGTGTAGGACAGTCCTTCATAAAAACTCAATATTTTTGAAGGGTTTAGGTCCTTCACAAATAACCTTCACTAAAAACCTATTTTTTTGTAGTGATTAGAAATTTTTTAGGAGTCGTCAAACTTTAGATCTAACGACCCACAGTGGTTTGTACTCTCCACATTGAATTATAAGTGGCATTAGCTGCTTACTACAAGGAATAAGAAGAGAGGGACAGAGGAAGGATGGTGGTTGGGATCTAATCCCTATAAAACTAGTTATGAAGATGCTTCAAACTCCAAAACTAGAGACACAGGGTGATCAATTGAGAAAAAAGAGGGAGAAAACATAGAGTTAAGAGATGAGGAGATTGGGTAGTTCAAGGAGGAGTTTGGGAAAGTTAGAAAGAGTTTGGAATGGTGATCTTCATGATCGGAGGACGAGAACCTCATGAATCTAAGAGTGTATGTCACATCCCAATTTTCATAGTCAATTAAAAAAAATTAGAATGGAGTTTTCCTAAATAATAATAATTGAGGGGTTTTTATGCAAAATACCAATAATGGGCGTCCTTGAACGAAAATGGGATGAGAAAACTTGAAATAAGACTCAAATTCATATTTCACTTTCAATGATGCATTATGTGTATCAATTAATGTATATTAGTCCTTATTTCTTTTCTCTCTCCTATAAAGTGGCCATAAAGCCTAGTATAGAACTAAAGAGGTGACTATGTGGTTATTGAGAGTAAAACTCACAATTATGACTCTAGAATTCAATATTTGGAGTCTTTTCAAATTATATTACCCTTAATGCATTAATATTAAGGTTAATAGATAATATAGAAATTATGGGCCTAAATGTGCATAAAGTGAGATCTAATGGCATAGGAATATTTTAGACCTTCAAATCTACCTATGGTTCAAATTTGAACTCATTTGACCCATGTTTGACCTTTCAAATCGAAAATGGAAGAGTTACATATAGTTTTCAATACCATTTAATCGAAATTATCATTAATACACAGTAACACTATGGTTCTGCTTATTTATTCAGTGTCACGCCGTTACAACCCCAATTTTGCATGTGTTTTCATAATTGAAATATAATGATTTTGTGAATTTGGACTTAATTGAAAAGGTTATATTCTTTGATTCAAACAATGGATTACTTTGAAAATATCCATTTTGATAAGAATTTTGTGGTTCCTATTATTATGTTAATCCAATAATGGATATAAAAGAGGAGAAAAGGAGAAAAGTCCAAATAATAAAAAAATACAAGATAATGGATAATAAGTAATATATTTATAAGAAACACATAGAAATCTCTAGAAAGTGACATGATGGCCACAATTGATTAGATTTTGTTTACAGGTAATTTCTAATGAAAGAAATAAGAAAAGAGTAATAAAAAGAAAAAGGATTTGCTTAATAAAAGGAGGAATATAAGAAAATGATAAATACAAAAGGAAAATGCAAAAGGATTTTTCCCAATGGGATATTTCGTACCTTTGGGGTTCCTTGAGGTCCAAGGAATGCAAGATGATAAGATAATGGCAAAAGAAAGAGGAAATATCAATTAATTTGGTTTTATTAAAGAATAACATGCATATAAATAAAAGGAGTTATTCCTTGTGAGTTTCGGCTCCAAACTTGGAATATAGGTAGATTAAGTCTTTATGGACTTTCCCTTAAAATTTGGGATTAATTGGATGAGTGGTTTAGGAGATATGGATTTTATAAAAATATCTAAAATATGGACCACATAAGAGGAAAGAATCAAATATCACGATTAAATCATTTATTTTTCTTTGGCGCGTGCAATGGCAGCCTTTGGATCTAAGATAGACGGTGTCTATGTCGTCACCTAACTCGGGTAGGAAAAGGAAAGAGGAACAATAACTACAAACTTTCAGATTCAATTTCCTCTCCATACAGTTAATGTGCGAATCTAGGATTCACTCCATTAGATTCTGGAGAGAAAACTGCACCCATCCATACCAAGTTTTCCATGTATTGGAGGGATAAACAAGAAACCCCTAAATCTCAAGAAACTTCTCTGCCATAGCCTACGACTATAAAAAGAGATGAGTCCCTTCTCTGCAAGTTCGCAAAACCCTTCGAATTGCTCTACGTCACCTAACGTAGCTTCCCCTGTGAGTAATTTGATCTATAAACCCCTCTTCCTCCTTGGTTTCCCTTCTGTGGCCGCAGGCGCACAACCTAGCCTATCTCCATGTTAATTGCTCATCTGGTTAAATTGGCCCTTCCTCTGAGTTCGGCGGTGAGGTTCGGAGGTGTTAGCCTCTTTTCTGACTGTTGAGGGGCCCCGACGCCCGGAGTCAACAAAGAAGTTGACTGCCCAGCCGGCCGCAGTTCAAGCAGAGAGGAATGGGAGGTTGAAGAAGATAGAGAGTAAAAAGACCGCCCTACCCCAGGCACGCATGGCCCTGAGCCCAATGACATGGAGGTACTGGTGTCCTTCCGCTAGCATTTCCGGCCTAAATAAAAGAAAAATGAAAACAAGTAAGTGTTGACGTGTCGACTCCTTATTGGCCAATCAAGTTTTATGTTGTAAAAATCATAGAAATTGCTAGGATGCTCGGATGAAAATAAGTTATATATGAAAATAGATCAGGAGAATTCAAGGAATGTAATAAAATTATTATCAAGTCCTGAATATGCTTGTAACAAGAAAAGTATGTAAAGATGCTATATTTAATGGTTTTACTAATAAAAAAACCCTAATATTAATGTTAATAAGATTAAGGAAAGGTATTATGGGTGTTTTTAATCAATATTAACCTTTTGACTATAAAAAGGACACCTTAGATCCAAAAGGATAATGATTATGCATGGTTTTATTAATTCAGGGTTCCATATACATAAATATTGCTTTAATGAGCCTTGAAACCCTAATGTTGGTAATTATGATTCTTAATGGCTTTAATTGCTCGAATCCATGAATAAAATTGAGATTTGATGATTCTAAGCTATTTTAAGTATAAATGTTCCTAATTGCGAATAAATACCCTTAATTTGGTAATTAGGGTTTCCGAGTGGATAAATGTGGAATTAGTAGAGTTCATATGAGGATTGAACTATAATGATATATGAGTTGTCCACTTAAAAGAAACCAAAGATGATCATTAGTCTTAATGATATGGATATGACTTAAAAGGATAAAGATAGTAGTTTTTGTGCAAAAGAAACATATTAGACTTAATTGACATTCTTTTGTGCCTATGATGTTGAAATTAGGGTTTGTGATCTAAAAGAGCATTAAAAGTGATAAATGCATAATGAAGGATAAAACCCTAATAAAACCTTAAAGTGGCCTAGAAATCATAAGGTGGAATCCAAGTCAATCTTGAGAATGTTTTGAATAAAACAATGACACTTGGATGTTATGCATTATTTTTTAGGATATTGTTGATTGCTTGTTTGATTGTATTAAATATTAATGCTTGGACATCAAGTTGCTCTGGATTAGGTATGTGGTTACACTTATGAATAATCACTTTAGTTTCATGATGATTCTCGAACGTTTTATCGGTTGCTTGAAAATAACTGCTTGGATGACTTTTATTTCATGCAACTATAAAGTGACTATGATTATCACTATGAATATAGATACATGACTGGCTCAGATCCTGGTCCTCCTCTATGGCTTTGCAAATGCTAAAAATGGTAACCTAGAGTAAGGTCTAGTCTATCAAGAGTTAGGGATTGGGCTACCTACATGTAGTGTCATGCAACTCTTTAGCACACCATGAGTTAAGGAGTGGGCTACCTATGGGTAGTGCCATGTGACTCAACCCTAGAAACTGATTCACCTGTTAGGTAGGATCATGAGGGGTTAAACGGGGATCTACCATAAGGAAGGTAGCATCCAGGTCCACTATAGGGACAACACAGAGGTTAGGGTATGTAAGGATTGAGCAGTTGTGTTGAAAACGTAAAGTTGTTTGTTAAATCATATTTGACTGCAATATGTTGTTACAGTTAATTGCACAATTATTGTTTCCCCCACATACCGACATATTCATTTATGCTGACCGACATTTTGTTTGTCGGCATTTTAGGTTCAAGTGAAAAGAACAAATAGTAAAGTGGCATATGTGAAACTAAATGAGGATTAACGATCAAGGATGATTAGTTAGAATATTCTCTCATATTGATAGAAGTTTAGTAATCCAACTTTTTTTCAAAGGTATGCAAAAAGTTAAATTTTATCACAACCTTTCAGTTTATTTTGGTAGAATTTGATAATTATTATCGATTATTTATCGAACCTTTGATCATGTTATTTGGGATAAACGACTCTGACCTCTTGGTCTCCCTTAATTGGGGGATACTGGGAGGTGGGGTCATTACATTTGGTATCAGATCATAGGTTCCTCATTTAATCTATAATAATTATTAAATTTTATAAACTCTGTAGAACTCAAGGGAGTTATTAGAGGAATTTCCGAAAGACATAGGTGTCTAGAAAAGGATCACGTCTGGGGGCTGGCAAGATTTTCCTCCGCACTGCTAGTCGGTATACGAGGACTCCCGGATTAGTGTGACTGCCTGGCCAAAGTCTCAGGATATGACTCGAAATAAGATACCTTTAGGACTCTCTCATCTTGTTCATCCCTTCTCAACTCAAATGATGTTAAGGACCTTAAGGATTAGGGTTTTCTCTCTTTTCCTCACCCTCTTGAGGAATGGGTAAGGTTGATAAGGTTTAAGGAATCCTCCACCAAATTAATAAAAAGCATGTAAATAAGATGTCATGGACATAAGCTTAATAGATTAAGCGTAAAAGAATAGATAAATGCTTAGGTCGTATGGCATAAGTTGTCATGTCCTCAAAAGAGACATGAGGATAAACCTTCTCACCAGGAGGATAAGTAAAGAGAATTAGTCTTGGAGGTAGAGATCTCCATTATAAGTAGAGACCGGGAACATCCTCTGAGAATGATGTTAACCCTAACCCTAAGTGAAGGTTAGAGAGAGAGATGACATGATGAGTCAAATGTCATGGTAGACCAGGAGTTTGGATAGACATGCCTTGGATGCCATATGAGCCATGAGAAGTTGGATGACCGAGTACCTTTGGCGACACAACCCTGGGAAAGGGGTTGTGCAAGTTAGAGTGAAGGATAACTCCTTCATTCAAGAGGTTAGTGAAGAACCTATAGAAATCATATGGGCTGATATGAGCATGGCATAGTATGCACCTTGAGTAGTGTTGGTAGTAGGTTAAAACCCTGGTCAGAAAGGCATATTGGATAGCTTATGAGATAAGTATAAAGAGCTATGGATAATCTTGAGCGAACATAAGTTTGAACATAAGTATCACCCATGTAGGGGTATGCTTGTGAGCTTGATCCACCCTCATGGAGAGAGGAATCCTAGTAGTAAGGTTGATTGTAGGGTTAGCTCTAGAAAGAGAGGGAAGGACCCAAGCAAGAAGGATTGGAAGCTTAGACTCTGAGATATGAGGAACAATGGGAGTTGAGGATGATGCAACTTAAGTGGATGATAGTGGTTGCCTCATGCTTGATACCTGGAGGCTGATGATATCTTGGTTTCCATTAGAGGAACCAAACCCTAGAGAGAAGATGAGGCTTCTGGTACCTATGCGCCTATGGTATAGGTGTTTACCTTCTGAGATAGGAAGAAGAGTTCCTTAGACACTGAAGAGGTTTAGTAATAGGTTGTGAGGCCTTATACCCTGTTGGTTGTCTTCGAGGAGGACTCCACTCTAAAGTGTTGTTCAAGTAGAAGGATCATGGGAAGCACATGTCATACCCAGTACATGCTTGGCTCGTGGTTAAAAAGTTGAGCATGCAATTGGACACCCAAAAGTGAACCTAGGGTTCTTAGACCTAAGAGGAGAAGTAGTGAACCTGATGCTCGTGACGAGTTTTGAGTTTTTATAGATTCGAGCATGGTACTCCTCATGTTTAGAGGAAAGGGAAACCCCATTAAGTCGAAGGTATGTTTGATGAACCCCTCACAACTAAGTTGATGACATGGGAAGGTATGATCTTGATCCAATGTTGAGGATGAGAACAAGTATGACCTAGCATGGCTCAGTAGGTGGTCCGCTTATGCCTTAGTAGTTGGATGGGTTAAGCATGCTGTAACATCCCTGACCTGGGTTATGAGTTAACCCTAGGTGTTTTGCCTAATTATGTAATTAAGATACTGGTGATTATCTTTTGGCATGTAATTAAACTCTTGAGGAACACATATTTCCATTTCTGCCCTAATTGAACAATGTTTTAGTATTGTTTTGCAATATAGGGACCTATGTGCAATTTACCCAGTTAGAAGGGTTAATTTGCAATTTGAATATGTTGAGATGTTCCTCTGATGTTGAGGCATCATAATAATGAGTATGGTAAAGTTTGAAGGATTTCCCAAGCTTGACCACCAAGGTGCAGCTGTGGAAGCAATCCCTGTGCTTGAAACCCTGGTTTTGGGGTAAAATGCAATTTACCCAAAAATTTGGAGTGCAACTTGTAAATTTCATCTTCTAAAACATATTTTATAACTTTTGTCATCATTTAGAGTAGAAATGATGAAGGGGGCACTTCATTTGAATAATCATATAATAAAGAACACCTTTGTGATTAAATAATCAAGGAATAAGTATAATAGCTCTTTTATATGTATACTTTAGTAATGGTTTGATCTTCTTTGCCTTCAATTCTTGACCTTAGAAGGAGATTGTCCTTAGAAATAAGGGGTAGGGACGAGCAAAGAAGAAAGGAAGGACTTACATGAGAAATGGGATAAAGTAGAAGCTTTATGGAGAAATTTCACCCAAAATATATATACCACTTCCTTTGCAAGCAAAGGAACGTTTCTTTCATTCCCTCACTTATCCCCCTTGCTCAAACTGACTAAGGCAGAGCTTTGGAGCATAGGAGAACGACCAGGGAGTTCAAGGTAAGTTTGGATCATCCCTTTTGCTTGAAGTCATGGAGGAAACTCGATTTCAAGGTTGAATTCATGGCTAACTCACCTAGCTTTATCTTTCTAGCCATTCCTTTCCAACTTTTCCTTGGAGAATTCACCTTGGCCGACCTATGGAGCTCAAAGACGCCATTAAAGACCTGAAGCTTGGAGCTCAAGGAACAACCTTTAGGCGGGTTTTATAACTCTAAACCTTATGCTTAGATTATACATCTTTTTCTATGCATATAGTTGCTAGTTCTTCTTCTTCCCTATCTTCCCTTGCATCCTTGCAAGAAAAATCGTGAAGAACTGCTACTGTTTGAGGTAAAAGATAAGGGCGTTAATTCCTATGCTTATCCACGGATTTCCACTTTATCAAACGACCTCCACCAATTGCCCATACGGTTTACACAACCGTTTGGCGGGAAAACGGTTTCAGGGTCATATGAAGGAAAACGGCCTTCAAGACCGTTTGGTCGCATTGACCAAGCGACGACCGTATGGGAATCTTGTTTATAATTATGTAGGTTAATCACCGACAAAATTTGAGGGGTTAACTCCAAAGGAATCGTGAGATATAAGCAAATCAATTAGCAAATCCAATTGAATTAAGTTCTGATTTTCAATCTGTTTAATTTGCCCTTTTTGGGAAAACGGTCTCAAGACCGTTTAAGATGGTTGACCAAGCGTTGACCGTTTGGGATTACTGTTCATAATTATGTTGATTAATGACTCACCAAATTTGATGGATTAATTCCAAACGAGTTATGAGTTGAAGGTTGATTAATAGGGCAAATCCTAATTGAAATCAGTGCTGAAATTCCAATGAGTTAATTAGTGATTTTGGGTTGATTAGCCCAAACGGTCTCAAGACCATTTGGGGAATCATCCAAACGGTCTCAAGACCGTTTGGGGATCACCCAAGACCGTTTAGAGGTCTGGGGTCAAGTATAGTTGACCAATTGAAGGTCCAAAGGTACCAAATCATATTGCAATTAAGTATTGATGTGATGATCAACTCAATAGATCAAACCTTGATGAATTTTCACTAGAGTCCAAAGGATGGATGGGCAAACGGTCTCAAGACCGTTTGGAACTCATCCAAACGGTCTCAAGACCGTTTGGTGTCAACCCAAGACCGTTTGGAGGTCTAGGGTTAAGGAAATTTGATCAATTGAGGGCCCAATTACAGTGGGTAATTGAAATAATCAAATTGCTGATTTGTGACTTAATTAAGGTTCAACCCCTATCAAATCAACTTAGATTGTGATGATCTCTTGGGAAAACGGTATCAAGACCGTTTGGAGGTTATCCAAATGATCCCAAGACCGTTTGGGCCAAGTTTGAGCCCGATTGGAGGTCAATTGATGGGATCAACTTCGATTTGATTCACATTGTTGAGTGTTGATGGTTGAATGTTTATAGACCTTAATTGAACCAACTCCAACCCTATTTGGATATCAATTGAGGATCAATTGAGTGACCAATTGGTTAAGTCTAACCCTAATTGTCTCAATTGATAAGTGGTTAGCAAGCTTGAGACCAATTGAAGGCTTCAACATAGGAAACCCTAATCGAGTTTACCCTTTGAATCACCTTGGAGGTCCATGCGATCTTGAGCTTTTAGGACCATACGACTTCAGGACCGAATGAGATCATACGATTTCAGGACCGAATGGGATCATACGACTTCAGGACCGAATGAGATCATATGACTTCAGGACCGAATGAGATCATACGACTTCAGGACCGAATGAGTTCAAACGACTTCAGGACCGAATGAGTTCATACGACTTCAGGTCCGAATGAGCTCAAACGACTTCAGAAGTCAAACTATGACTAAACGGTCTTCACCCCATCGTGGGCAAATGACCTCAAGATCGTTTAAGGGTAAACGGTCTTGAGTGTCATGCGGTCTTGAAGTCAACCAAAGCTAAACGGTCTACAACCTTAAACGATCTCAGGATCGTTTGAAGGTTGAAGGTGTGAAACCCATTGGGGATTTTTAAGGATAAGTCTGCCTAATGCCTTGAAGGCTTAGATGGTTTGATGGTTGTTCAACCTAAACCCTAATGATACCTAGGGACATTAAGGGTGAAGTGGTTAGTATATTAACCCATGTTATGATCAATGGTGAACTTTACCAAAATACCCTTTATGGATTCAAGTAGGTAACCCCTTTTTATCATGCAAACCCCAATGGTTACAATGGTGATGACTTGGCTAGGCTTATCAATGTTGATTAGACCTAACCCAATCTAGAGGGATGTAATCATCACCTATGAGCAAGAGGAGAGAGAAAATCCCAATTATGGTTGAAATCCAAGTAAAATACCTTCAATATATATGAATGTACATGATTAGGGTATGATCCACCTATGTGAGATCATGAAAATCCTATTTATGATAATTGATGAATCTTAATCTTATCTGAGAGCATCATTGATGATGTTCCTCATACATGATGATGTTATGAGTTCATTTTACCATAATGTGAATAATAAACCCTAACTCTAGGGTGATGTCATGTAATGTGAATAGTAAACCCTAATTGATGAGAATCAGGGAACTTAGCTTTTATGGCAAGAGTGGAAAGTATAATTCTTGATTTGAATTGCTTTTATCAGTTGAATTAACCTTGCAGGTTCTGATATGAAGATGATCATATCCATGTATGGATGATGATGCTATATTCATTGAAAGCATGTTGTTAGCTTTATGAATAGTAAAATATCTTGATGCCTTGTCAATGGCAACATATGAATTAAATGGGCTGTGAGAGCCATAAATACCATCAAGATCATGCTTTAGAGATGACTTGTGATGAATGTATTGATAAATGATGATTGATGAGAGTTAGGCTTGTTACATTTAGTATTCTCATTTCATAGCTGTTATGCTAATGTTATTATTTGAAGAACAATGTATGATGTTAAAAGAATACTGAATGTACCTAACTAATCAAGTATAATGTAGAGCCCTGATCATAGATCCATCATTGTCAGAGATCAAATGATGGTGAAACATGTTTTCCTAAGGGAACTCCTGGATCACATACTTTTGAGTATGTGGGGTATATGGATGTGTAGAACCTTACATCCTAGTATAGGTGTTTGATGTAGATGTGTAATCCGTCAATCCTTCACTACAATCCCATACCGTATCAGTGGATGGTAAACATGAAACCTCCTGATGACGAAGAAAGCACATATATCCGTATCAGTGGAAGATAAACATGAAATCTCCTGATGACGAAGAGAGTACAGAACGCCACTGTAACTCTAAAATAGCGAAGGACCAGATTACCCTGGTAAGCTATTATAGTAGAGGCACGAGATGTCCTACAAGTAATCCTCTTACTGATTGAGGAAGGTGAAGGTCATGAGAATCCGTCTCTTTCGATGACCTAGTATGATACCGAGGCACTTAGCAGTGATTGGTTGGAGTATGAGTGGTAAACCTCATCTCCACAGGGCATAAAAGTAATGTTTGAAAAACATAATCCACAGCGTAGCATACCTATTAGAGATAACTACGAGTTGATTGATTGATGTTACACTGTATAGTGCAAATGTCTTCATGTTTCATAACTGTTGAACTCATGCTTACTATTATATATGATGTTGAATACTTTGAAGCTTTTACTGCTTAAGTTATTCTTTGAGGTGCTATAATAAAGCTTCTGGCGGAGAGTTATAACTCTCGCTGGGACAATTATGTAAAATTGTCTCACCCCGTAGACTTCAACTTTTAGGTGGACGTCGAGGACGGAGGAACAGGTCTACAGGTGACCAGTCCCAGCAGCAGCAGCACCAGGGGCAGCAGTAAAATCTCAGGTGGAGATTTAGCCTGCCATGTGGTGTAGTTAGAGTCAGTCCTATGTGTCCTCTGTACTCTCAGGTCTTGGAGTCTTTTGGTCTGAGATTTTGGTTATGAGTTCTTGAGATTTTGTATCATGTTGTATATAATTACTCAAGAAGTAATTATCTGAGATGTAAACAGTTTATCTCCTTTTATGAAGGAAGTTTTATGGTTTCAATGCTTTATCTCAAAAATTTTTAATTTCCGCTGATTTTTGGTATTCCGCTGCTAATCGAATCACTTCCGCTAAGTTTAAATCGTGTTTATATCGTGGTTTGGAGATCAGAGCCCACAATTAGTGGTATCAGAGCTCTAGGTTCGCTGAGTCTACAGAGGCATAGGACTTAGGATGTCGAGTCTATCCTTAGTATCTCTTCCTTATCTAATAGAATCTTCTGCTCCTCAGGAGAAGAAGATACATAAGGATGGCAGAGCCACATGATGAGTATGTGGCAGAGAGTAGTGCTAGTGCACCTCGAGGCGGTGCAAGGGTTCCAGAAATAGAACAGCCTGCACCTAAACCACCCCAGTTTGACCCAGCTAATATGGGTAACCCAGCAGTTCAGACGATGTTTGGGCAGTTTATGACTGCCATGACACACATAACTGACAAGATGCCCATGCCTGCACCTAGGGCACCTGCCCAGCCTGAAGGAAAAGGTATCGGTAAGACGTTCGAGTGACTTCGTCGTGTCAGAGCTACCGAGTACTTTGGGACTGCCGACCCCGCAGATGCTGATATGTGGTTAACAAAGTTGGAGAAGGCTTTTAGGATTCTTAATATCCCGGAGGCTGAGAAGGTTAGACATGCTGTCTATCTTCTCAAAGGCAGTGCTGGTCACTGGTGGAACATGGAAGAGCAGAAGAGACCTGGGATAGAGTTCTCGTGGGAAGAGTTTCTTCGGGAATTCATCAATAGATATTTTCCAAAGACCTTCCTAGATGAGAAGATCTCTCAGTTTGAGAGATTGAGGCAGGGCATGATGAACATTAGTGAGTATGAAGCTAAGTTCATGGAGTTGCTGTGGTTCTGTCTGCACATGGCTGCCACAGAAGAGGAAAGAATCGGGAGATTCGAGAAGGGTTTGAATGCTGATATATCAACCCATGTGTCTGCCTTAGAAAACCGAGAGAGATTCTCTACCTTCGTTGAGTCAGTCCGAAGGATAGAGAGATCTGTGGTTGAGAAGAGGCAAACCCAGAAAAGATATCCACAGTTCCAGGGTTCTTCATGTAGGGATTCCAAGAAACTGAGATTCTCTGCACCTAACCCTCCACCACCCAGATCAAGTTCCCAAACTCAGTGGTCACCAAGTAGAGGCAGGGGGCGAAGCCTACCTCAACAAGAGACTCACAGTTCTACATCAATGTCAGTTACTGGACCACCAAGACCACAACAACTGGAAAGAAGTTGCTACAACTGTGGGAAGGTGGGACACTTGATGAAGGACTGCCGATCTAGACCTGTCAGTATGACACAACCTCATAGACAGAATCAATAGGGATCACAAAGAAGACAACCTCAAGGAGCAGCTCGAGGACGCGGGCAAGCGTCTCAAGCTGGATCATCAGCACCACCTCAATCCCAGGCGACAACGAGGTTTTATGCTATGAACCCACCTGAAGCAGTGGTCAATCCACGGGTAGTGGCAGGTCAGATGGAACTTTTATATTCTGATATGTCTACATCCTGTGTTGTATCTGTTCTGATTGACCCGGGTGCTACACACTCTTTTATCACTCGGAGAGTGATTCGTAACTACAATATGACGGTTAGTCATAGGGAAGATAGTTTGTTGTTGGAGACTCCGTTGAGTGGGTCTGCCGTTTTGCAGGAGGTATGTTCTCCCTGCATCCTCTTCTTTTCTGATCATCGCATTCAAGTGGACCTTATACCACTTGATATGCAAGGATTTGATATAATCCTCGGGATGGATACCTTAGAAAGGTATAGAGTTGTCTTGGATTGTGAATCCAAGTTGGCTGTGTTTGCTGATGAAGGCAACACATGGATCTTTCAAGGTGAAAGAAAGATTCTGCCCACCTGTCTTGTATCATCTATGGTTGCTGATAAGATGTTGAGGCAAGGATGTTATGCATTCTTGGCCCATGTGGTAGATGTTACCAAGGAAAGTTCCAATCATGCTGAAGTTCCCATAGTCAGGGAATTCGAGGATGTGTTTCCTGAAGAACTTCCTGGTATACCACCACCTCGGGAGATTGATTTTGAGATCAATTTGGTCCCAGATACGAAACCCATAGCCCAGACACCGTATAGGATGGCGCCTGCCGAGATGGCAGAACTCAAGAAACAGCTTCAAGAGTTACTTGAGAAGGGTTTTATCCGACCGAGCACTTCACCTTGGGGTGCTCCGGTCTTGTTTATTAAAAAGAAAGATGGGTCAATGCGGTTGTGCATTGACTACAGACAACTTAATAAAGTAACAATAAAGAACAAGTACCCTTTGCCGAGGATTGATGATCTTTTTGACCAGTTGCATGGTGCAACAGTCTTCTCAAAGATAGATTTGAGATCTGGATATCATCAACTCCGCATTAAGGATAGTGACATATCCAAGTCTGCTTTTAGGACAAGATATGGTCACTATGAGTTCACGGTTATGTCGTTTGGACTAACCAATGCACCAGCTGCATTTATGGAACTCATGAATAGAGTTTTTTGACCCTTCCTTGATCAGTGTGTTGTCATCTTCATAGATGACATTCTGATCGATAGCAAGGATGCTCAGCAGCATGAGCAGCATCTTCGCCAAGCTTTCACCTTGCTAAGAGAACATAAGCTGTATGCTAAGTTTAGCAAGTGTGAGTTCTGGCTACCGGAGGTATCTTTTCTTGGACATGTGACATCTGCCTCGGGAATTCGTGTTGACCCTGCAAAGGTAGAATCTGTTCTACAATGGGAACAACCAAAGACACCGACGGAGATTCGAAGCTTCTTGGGGTTAGTTGGAAGGTTTATTAAAAACTTTAGCTCTATAGCCTTACCTTTAACCAAGTTAACCCGGAAAGATGCTCCTTTTTCTTGGAGTGATAAGTGTTAACAGTCCTTTCAGTTTTTGAAGGAGAGGTTGACAAGTGCACCTGTGCTTGTGCTACCTGAGCAAGGAAAAGGATATGTAGTCTTCTGTGATGCCTCCAAGAATGGACTTGGATGTGTGTTGACGCAAGATAAACAAGTGATTTCTTTTGCTTCCCGACATCTTAAGAAGCACGAGGAGAATTATCCAACACATGATCTAGAGTTAGCTGCCGTGGTTCATGCATTGAAAATCTGGAGGCATTATCTCTACGGAGAGACATTCCAGATTTTCACAGATCACAAGAACCTTAAGTATATCTTCTCTCAGCATGAGCTTAACATGAGGGAACGTCGCTGGATGGAGTTAATCAAGGACTATGATTGTACAATTGATTACCATCCAGAGAAGGCCAATGTTGTTGCAGATGCCTTGAGTAGGAAATCAACAACATCAACCATGGATAGAGCACAACTAAACTCTTTAGTATGCTCTAAGAGAGATATGCTTATCTCTTTAAGGCAAGACAATGTACAGTTGAAGGTGTCATTGTTAGCCGGGTTGATGGCTGAGATGCATATTAAACCTACCCTAAGAGAGCAGATTAAGGAGGCACAACATATCGATGCTATAGTTCATCAGATTAGATCAGAGTATGGAAATGAGAAGCGAGATAGTTTCCATGATTCAGATGATCATGTAGCATGTTATCATGGGAGGATGATAGTGCCGGATGTGGATAACTTGAGGAAGTTAGTCCTGGAAGAAGCTCATTCTTCAATGTATGCTATGCATCCAGGGAGCACCAAGATGTATCGTAATTTAAAAGATCTGTATTGGTGGCCTGGAATGAAGAAGGATGTTGCAGAATTTGTTCTGAGGTGTCCTGTGTGTCAGCAAGTTAAAGCTGAACACCAGAAGCCTGCAGGAACAATGCAACCTTTACCCATACCACAGTGGAAGTGGGACCATGTGACCATGGACTTTGTTGTTGGCCTACCCAGGACAAGCAAAGGACATGATTCTATTTGGGTAGTTGTAGATAGGTTGACTAAGACAGCACATTTCTTACCTGTCAAAACAACCTATTCTGCTGAAAGGTTATCACAGTTGTATGTTCAAGAGATAGTGCGTTTGCACGGAATTCCTGTCACTATAGTTTCTGACAGAGGTCCCCAGTTTACAAGTCATTTTTGGGAACGACTTCATAATGCTTTAGGCACCCGGTTAAGGTTTAGTACGGCCTTTCATCCACAGACTGATGGACAGTCAGAAAGGACCATACAGACCTTGGAAGACCTGTTGAGAACATGTGTTCTCCAGTTTACCGGAAGTTGGGATCTACACCTACGCTTGATAGAGTTTGCCTATAACAATAGCTATCAGCATAGTATTGATATGGCACCTTATGAAGCCTTGTATGGTAGACGTTGTAGATCACCCTTGTGTTGGTATGAGACTGGTGAGCATCAGTTGTTAGGACCTGATCTTGTGCAGCAAACTACAGAAAAGATTAAGTAATACAACAACAGATTAAGACTGCACAGGATAGGCAGAAATCTTATGTTGACAAGCGTCGTAGACCCTTAGAGTTCCAGGCCGGAGACAGAGTGTATCTCAAAGTCTCGCCTTGGAAAGGAGTTCTTCGTTTTGGAAGAAAAGGGAAGTTAGCTCCTAGATTTATGGGGCCTTATCCAATCATTGAACGGATTGGAAAGGTAGCATATAAACTAGAGCTACCACCAGAGTTACAGAGGTTACACCCTGTGTTTCACATTTCTATGCTGAGGAAATGTCACCCAGAATCTGAGTCAGTTCTACAACCTATGGAAGTAGAATTGAATGAAGATATAACTTATGAGGAAGGACCAGTGTCAATCCTTGATAGTAGAACTAAAAAGTTAAATAAGAAAGATATAAGCCTTGTGAAAGTCCTCTGGAACCACCGTGGTGTTGAAGAAACCACTTGGGAACTAGAGGAGGAGATGAGAAGGAAATACCCTGCTCTTTTCTCTTAATACGTTTTATCGATTTCGGGGACGAAATCCTTGTAAAGGGTGGATAATTTGTAACATCCCTGACCTGGGTTATGAGTTAACCCTAGGTGTTTTGCCTAATTATGTAATTAAGATACTGGTGATTATCTTTTGGCATGTAATTAAACTCTTGAGGAACACATATTTCCATTTCTGCCCTAATTGAACAATGTTTTAGTATTGTTTTGCAATATAGGGACCTATGTGCAATTTACCCAGTTAGAAGGGTTAACTTGCAATTTTCATATGTTGAGATGTTCCTCTGATGTTGAGGCATCATAAGAATGATTATGGTAAAGTTTGAAGGATTTCCCAAGCTTGAGCACCAAGGTGCAGCTGTGGAAGCAATCCCTGTGCTTGAAACCCTGGTTTTGGGGTAAAATGCAATTTACCCAAAAATTTGGAGTGCAACTTGTAAATTTCATCTTCTAAAACATCTTTTATAACTTTTGTCATCATTTAGAGTAGAAATGATGAAGGGGGCACTTCATTTGAATAATCATATAATAAAGAACACCTTTGTGATTAAATAATCAAGGAATAAGTATAATAGCTCTTTTATATGTATACTTTAGTAATGGGTTGATCTTCTTTGCCTTCAATTCTTGACCTTAGAAGGAGATTGTCCTTAGAAATAATGGGTAGGGACGAGCAAAGAAGAAAGGAAGGACTTAGATGAGAAATGGGATAAAGTAGAAGCTTTATGGAGAAATTTCACCCAAAATATATATACCACTTCCTTTGCAAGCAAAGGAACGTTTCTTTCATTCCCTCACTTATCCCCCTTTCTCAAACCGACTAAGGCAGAGCTCTGGAGCATAGGAGAATGACCATGGAGTTCAAGGTAAGTTTGGATCATCCCTTTTGCTTGAAGTCATGGAGGAAACTCGATTTCAAGGTTGAATTCATGGCTAGCTCACCTAGCTTTATCTTTCTAGCCATTCCTTTCCAACTTTTCCTTGGAGAATTCACCTTGGCCGACCTATGGAGCTCAAAGAAGCCATTAAAGTCCTGAAGCTTGGAAGCTTGGAGCTCAAGGAACAACCTTTAGGCGGGTTTTATAACTCTAAACCTTATGCTTAGATTATACATCTTTTTCTATGCATATAGTTGCTAGTTCTTCTTCTTCCCTATCTTCCCTTGCATCCTTGCAAGCAAAATCGTGAAGAACTGCTACTGTTTGAGGTAGAAGATAAGGGCGTTAATTCCTATTCTTATCCACGGATTTCCACTTTATCAAACGACCTCCACCAATTGCCCATACGGTTTACACAACCGTTTGGCGGGCAAACGGTTTCAGGGTCGTATGAAGGAAAACGGCCTTGAAGACCATTTGGTCGCGTTTACCAAGCAACGACCATATGGGAATATTGTTTATAATTATGTAGGTTAATCACTCACAAAATTTGAGGGGTTAACTCCAAAGGAATCGTGAGATATAAGCAAATCAATTAGCAAATCCAATTGAATTAAGTTCTGATTTTCAATCTGTTTGATTTGCCCTTTTTGGGAAAATAGTCTCAAGACCGTTTAAGATGGTTGACCAAGCATTGAACGTTTGGGATTACTGTTCATAATGATGTTGATTAATGACTCACCAAATTTGATGGATTAATTCCAAACGAGTTATGAGTTGAAGGTTGATTAATAGGGCAAATCCTAATTGAAATCAGTGCTGAAATTCCAATGAGTTAATTAGTGATTTTGGGTTGATTAGCCCAAACGGTCTCAAGACCGTTTGGGGAATCATCCAAACGGTTTCAAGACCGTTTGGGGATCACCCAAGACCGTTTAGAGGTCTGGGGTCAAGTATAGTTGACCAATTGAAGGTCCAAAGGTACCAAATCATATTGCAATTAAGTATTGATGTGATGATCAACTCAATAGATCAAACCTTGATGAATGTTCACTAGAGTCCAAAGGATGGATGGGCAAACGGTCTCAAGACCATTTGGAACTCATCCAAACGGTCTCAAGACCGTTTGGTGTCAACCCAAGACCGTTTGGAGGTCTAGGGTTAAGGAAATTTGATCAATTGAGGGCCCAATTACAGTGGGTTATTGAAATAATCAAATTGCTGATTTGTGACTTAATTAAGGTTCAACCCCTATCAAATCAACTTAGATTTTGATGAATTCTTGGGAAAACGGTCTCAAGACCGTTTGGAGGTTATCCAAACGATCCCAAGACCGTTTGGGCCAAGTTTGAGCCCGATTGGAGGTCAATTGATGGGATCAACTTTGATTTGATTCACATTGTTGAGTGTTGATGGTTGAATGTTTATAGACCTTAATTGAACCAACTCCAACCCTATTTGGATATCAATTGAGGATCAATTGAGTGACCAATTGGTTAAGGCTAACCCTAATTGTCTCAATTGATAAGTGGTTAGCAAGCTTGAGACCAATTGAAGGCTTTAACATAGGAAACCCTAATCGAGTTTACCCTTTGAATCACCTTGGAGGTCCATGCGATCTTGAGCTTTTAGGACCATACGACTTCAGGACCGAATGAGATCATACGACTTCATGACCGAATGAGATCATACAACTTAAGGACCGAATGAGATCATACAAATTCAGGAACGAATGAGATCATACGACTTCAGGACCGAATGAGTTCATACGACTTCAGGACCGAATGAGTTCATACGACTTCAGGTCTGAATGAGCTCGAACGACTTCAGAAGTCAAACTATGACTAAACGGTCTTCACCCCATCTTGGGCAAACGACCTCAAGATCGTTTAAGGGTAAACGGTCTTGAGTGTCATGCGGTCTTGAAGTCAACCAAAGCTAAACGGTCTACAACCTTAAACGATCTCAGGATCGTTTGAAGGTTGAAGGTGTGAAACCCATTGGGGATTTTTAAGGATAAGTCTGCCTAATGCCTTGAAGGCTTAGATGGTTTGATGGTTGTTCAACCTAAACCCTAATGATACCTAGGGACATTAAGGGTGAAGTGGTTAGTATATTAACCCATGTTATGATCAATGGTGAACTTTACCAAAATACCCTTTATGGATTCAAGTAGGTAACCCCTTTTTATCATGCAAACCCCAATGGTTACAATGGTGATGACTTGGCTAGGCTTATCAATGTTGATTAGACCTAACCCAATCTAGAGGGATGTAATCATCACCTATGAGCAAGAGGAGAGATAAAATCCCAATTATGGTTGAAATCCAAGTAAAATACCTTCAATATATATGAATGTACATGATTAGGGTATGATCCACCTATGTGAGATCATGAAAACCCTATTTATGATAATTGATGAATCTTAATCTTATCTGAGAGCATCATTGATGATGTTCCTCATACATGATGATGTTATGAGTTCATTTTACCATAATGTGAATAATAAACCCTAACTCTAGGGTGATGGCATGTAATGTGAATAGTAAACCCTAATTGATGAGAATCAGGGAACTTAGCTTTTATGGCAAGAGTGGAAAGTATAATTCTTGATTTGAATTGCTTTTATCAGTTGAATTAACCTTGCAGGTTCTGATATGAAGATGATCATATCCAGGTATGGATGATGATGCTATATTCATTGAAAGCATGTTGTTAGCTTTATGAATAGTAAAATATCTTGATGCCTTGTCAATGGCAACCTATGAATTAAATGGGCTGTGAGAGCCATAAATACCATCAAGGTCATGCTTTAGAGATGACTTGTGATGAATGTATTGAGAAATGATGATTGATGAGAGTTAGGCTTGTTACATTTAGTATTCTCATTTCATAGCTGTTATACTAATGTTATTGTTTGAAGAACAATGTATGACGTTAAAAGAATACTGAATGTACCTAACTAATCAAGTATAATGTAGAGCCCTGATCATAGATCCATCATTGTCAGAGATCAAATGATGGTGAAACAGGTTTTCCTAAGGGAACTCCTGGATCACATACTTTTGAGTATGTGGGGTATATGGATGTGTAGAACCTTACATCCTAGTGTAGGTGTTTGATGTAGATGTGTAATTTGTCAATCCTTCACTACAATCCCATACCGTATCAGTGGATGGTAAACATGAAACCTCCTGATGATGAAGAAAGCACAGATATCCGTATCAGTGGAAGATAAACATGAAATCTCCTGATTACGAAGAGAGTACAGAACACCACTGTAACTCTAAAATAGCGTAGGACCAGATTACCCTGGTAAGCTATTATAGTAGAGGCACGAGATGTCCTACAAGTAATCCTCTTACTGACTGAGGAAGGTGAAGGTCATGAGAATCCGACTCTTTCGATTACCTAGTATGATACCGAGGCACTTAGCAGTGATTGGTTGGAGTATGAGTGGTAAACCTCATCTCCACAGGGCATAAAAGTAATGTTTGAAAAACATAATCCACAGCGTAGCATACCTGTTAGAGATAACTACGAGTTGATTGATGTTACACTGTATAGTGCAAATGTCTTCATGTTTCATAACTGTTGAACTCATGCTTACTATTATATCTGATGTTGAATACTTTGAAGCTTTTACTGCTTAAGTTATTCTTTGAGGTGCTATAATAAAGCTTCTGGCGGAGAGTTATAACTCTCACTGGGACAATTATGTAAAATTGTCTCACCCCGTAGACTTCAACTTTTTAGGTGGATGTCGAGGACGGAGGAACAGGTCTACAGGTGACCAGTCCCAGCAGCAGCAGCACCAGGGGCAGTAGTAAAATCTCAGGTGGAGATTTAGCCTGCCATGTGGTGTAGTTAGAGTCAGTCCTATGTGTCCTCTGTACTCTCAGGTCTTGGAGTCTTTTGGTCTGAGATTTTGGTTATGAGTTCTTGAGATTTTGTATCATGTTGTATATAATTACTCAAGAAGTAATTATCTGAGATGTAAACAGTTTATCTCCTTTTATGAAGGAAGTTTTATGGTTTCAATGCTTTATCTCAAAAAGTTTTAATTTCCGCTGATTTTTGGTATTCCGCTGCTAATCGAATCGCTTCCGCTAAGTTTAAATCGTGTTTATATCGTGGTTTGGAGATCATAGCCCACACATGCTCATGTTGATGTAAACCTTAGACATAAGGATGTTTGTGACCTTTGTTATCAAGGTGTAGTTTCCTCCCATCCTGGGAGAGGTACCCTTTTGTAGGGTGTGTATCAGTTTTGTTGGTTTGAGGTAACCTAAAGAGGTTTCATAGGATCTTGAGAAGCTAAGTGAAAAGTACATGGTATGAGAATGAACCTGTAGACCCATAGATAACCATCTCTAAGTGCATATGGATGTTACCATGGAGGTAACCGGTATGGGGCCTGGCCAAGGTAGGCATGTCTTCTATGAAAGGATGAAAGTCAGCCCATGAATGCAGAGAGAGATGATGAAGGCTTGGGTAAGGTTCTAAGTTAAACATGTACTATGTTAGAATCCTAAGTATATCCTAGGGCAAGGTAGGGATAAGACCGATGGAAGTAGGAGTTTCCTAATTCCCTAGTTGCACATGACCATAGGGTCGGGAGGTAACAACTCTCTTTGTCTGAGGGCCATGGGTTAGGAGATTGATCACCTTCATGAACTCATGGGACCCAAAGGGCAGATGAGTAGGGCACTCTCTGGATGCATGAGGGAAGAGGGATGACCCTAAAAGTGTCGGCACCCTATAGACCTAGAGGAGATGACTAAGGATTGTGTGTGGACCCAAGTAGGTTCGAGACCAATTTTCCATGGAAGTAACTTTGATATCAAGATGTTTGAAATGTAGAGACATATGTGGCACGGTTCAACTTAGATTTAAAGGTGTACTGGTAAGGTGGGATGTATCATCTCTACTCTTGGAACAGGAAGAACTCTATATTTGGACTGCAGCCAAATGCTTATTTTCTCTTGTTGTGGGGGTGAGAGATAGGACAGTACGCATGCCATACACCAAGGATAAAAATGATGTGAGTTGGAACGTTGCTACGAGGTATGAAGACAGAGATGATAACATGCCCTTGTGGAGTGAACGATATGCGGATGGTTTACAAACACTAAGAGAAATAAGGTAGTCATCTTATGAGGATGTTTTTATCATGAGATATGAGTTATTCAAGGTGGAGTTCAAACCAAGAGAATAAGCTCAAAGTTTTCTTGATAATGATAAACTTAGAGTTGAGATGAGATAATAAGTGGAGGTTTATGTCTTCAACATTACCTAACACCTAAGGATGTGAAGAGGTAATGGGTGTAGCTGCCTAGTTTAGATAGAGGCTAGAAGAGGCTGTTAGGTTAGCCCTAAGTTTGAAAAAGAAGATATGTTTGGCTAACACTCGGATGTAACGAGATCATTGATCAAGTTAGTGGTTGCTTAGTTAGCCAGCCTAGGCCTTGATGTAATAAAAGGATGGTGGTAGAACCTCAGATGTACTTCTTTGGAAAAGAAGGTGACGAAACCCCAACTAGAGTGGTTTAGAGTTTCTGAGGAATCAATCTTGAGGAATCATGACATACAGGAGATCATGATTTAAGATCACCATACACCGTGGTATTACGAAGATAGTAAGTGACAGTAGTACTTTGGATGCCTAAGATGAAGTTGCATGTGGTATGTTGCCGTGTAAGCCAGGAGGTGAAGGACGAACACCAGTAACCTAGTGTATCAATATAGAGGATAAAAGATTCCCTGAGAGGGAATGGGATTTCATCACTATGGATGTTATGGTAAGTCTCCCCTAGACCAATGAAGGTTAAGATGCAATATGGGTTATGGTAGATCGCCTTACCTAGATGACACGAGAAAGAAAGAGTATTGTCAATAGACAGATCCAATTGAACTACATGTGAGAAAGAGATGGTTCAACTACACCATGATGCGAGTTCAAAAGTTCTTGAGTATGACCTAAAGGTTCACTTCCATAAGGTGGGAGTAGATACACGAAGAACTCAATGTTAGTACAGTTTATCACCCCCAACTAATGGTTAGTAAGATCCAGACTAGAGGGTCTGATGAGAGCATGTGTGCTCGTTCAGGGTGATACATGGAGACAGTTCTTGTCTTCGATAGATGTGATGATGACCACCATATCCAGTATCGGGATATAAAGAAGCTCTACAAGGGAGGTTGCGTCGGTCACCACTTCATTAAGATGATGTTGGTGAAGGGACCTCGCAAAGGTCAAGAAACGACCACAATGTGTGCAGATGAAGTCGCTTTGATCATGCAATGGTTGAAAGGAGCCCAGAGACGACATGAGTTGTAAGCTGATGCAAAGTAGACTGAAATGTAGTTCACTGTGGGGGAATATGTGACATGAAAATCTGACCCCTATAAGTTATAGCTAAGTGAGCTGAGTTCCCGATGCATCGATTCTTTTAACATGGTTTGGTGGAGAAGGTTAAGTTTGCCCTTACCCCTCAGGATAATGTGATGTGTGATGAGTTCCATGTGTCCAATTTAGAGCACTATGTGAGGTACCTGGGCCATGTGTTGAGGGACCTAGTAAGCCCCAAGGGAGGCTGAAATGACCTGAGTCACCTGTGAGGTTTATAGAGGCCAAGGTGAAAGAACTCAGAGAAAAGAATATGGAATGATAAAGGTTCTTTAGAAGCACCATGGATAGGGTAAAGCCACATAGGGGTCAATGATGGATATGGAAAAGTCTTATCCTGAATTGTTTTTTTTATGGAATTTCGAGGAAAAAAATCTTATAAGAGGGGAAGGATGTTACAACACCAATTTTTAATGTGTTTTCATAATTGAAAGATAATGATTTTGTGAATTTGGACTTAATTGAAAATGTTATATGCTTTGATTCAAACAATGGATTACTTTGCAAATATCCATTTTGATAAGAATTTCGTGGTTCCTATTATTATGTTAATCCAATAATGGATATAAAAGAGGAGAAAAGGAGAAAAGTCCAAATAATTGAAAAAATACAATATAATGGATAATAAGTAATATATTTATAAGAAACACATAGATATCTCTAGAAAGTGACATGATGGCCACAATTGATTAGATTTTGTTTACAGATAATTTCTAATGAAAGAAATAAGAAAAGAGCAATAAAAAGAAAAAAGATTTGCTTAATAAAAGGAGGAATATAAGAAAATGATAAATACAAAAGGAAAAGGCAAAAGGATTTTTCCCAATGGGATATTTCATACCTTTGGGGTTCCTTGAGGTCCAAGGAATGCAATATGATAAGATAATGGCAAAAGAAAGAGGAAATATCAATTAATTTGGTTTTATTAAAGAATAATTTGCATATAAAGAAAAGGAGTTATTCCTTGTGAGTTTCGGCTTCAAACTTGGAATATAGGTAGATTAAGTCTTTATGGCCTTTCCCTTAAAATTTAGGATTAATTGGATGAGTGGTTTAGGATATATGGATTTTATAAAAATCTCTAAAGTGTGGACCACATAAGAGGAAAGAATAAAATGTCACGATTAAATCATTTATTTTTCTTTGGCGTGCGTAACGATAGCCTTTGGATATAAGATCGACTGTGTCTATGACGTCACCTACCTCAGGTAGGAAAAAGAAAGAGGAACAATAACTGGAAACTTTCATATTTGATTTCCTCTCCATACAATTAATGTGCGAATCTAGGATTCGCTCCATTAGATTCTGGAGAGAAAACCACACCCATCCATACCAAGTTTTCCATGCGTTGGAGGGCTAAACAGGAAACCCCTAAATCTCGAGAAACTTCTCTGCCATAGCCTAGGACTATAAAAAGAGACGAGTCACTTCTCTGCAAGTTCGCAAAACCCTTCAAATTGCTCTGTGTCACCTAACGTAGCTTCCCCTGTGAGCAATTTGATCTAAAAACCCCTCTTCCTCCTTGGTTTCCCTTCCATGGCTGCAGGCGCACAGCCTAGCCTATCTCCCTGTTCATTGCTCATCTGGTTAAATTGGCCCTTCCTATGAGTTTGGCAGTGAGATTCGGAGGTGTTAGCCTCTTTTCCGACTGCTGTGGGGCCCCGACGCCCGGAGTCAACAAAGAAGTTGACTGCCCAGCCGGCCGCAGTTCAAGCAGAGAGGAATAAGAGGTTGAAGAAGGAAAAGAGTGAAAAGACCGCCCTACCCCAGGTGTGTGTGGCCCTGAGCCCAATGGCATCGGGGTACTAGTGTCCTTCCGCTAGCCTTTTCGGCCTAAATAAAAGAAAAACGAAAACAAATAAGTGTTGACGTGTCGACTCCTTATTGGCCAATCAAGTTTTATGTTGTAAAAATCATAGAAATTGCTAGGATTCTCGGATGAAAATAAGTTATATATGAAAATTGATCACGAGAATTCAAGGAATGTAATAAAAATATTATCAAGTCCTGAATATGATTATAATAAGAAAAGTATGTAAAGATGCTATCTTTAATGGTTTTACTAATAAAAAAACCTAAAATTTATGTTAATAAGATTAAGAAAAGGTATTATGGGTGTTTTTAATCAATATTAACCTGCTGACTATAAAAAGGACACCTTAGATACATAAGGATAATGATTATGCATGGTTTTATTAATTTAGGGTTCCATGTACATAAATATTGCTTTAATGAGCCTTGAAACCCTAATGTTGGTAATTATGATTCTTAATGGATTTAATTGCTCGAATCCATGAATAAAATTGAGATTTGACGGTTCTAAGCTATTTTAAGTATAAATGTTCCTAATTACAAATAAATACCCTTAATTTGGTAATTAGGGTTTCCGAGTGGATAAATGTGGAATTAGTAGAGTTCATATGAGGATTGAACTATAATGATATATGAGTTGTCCACTTGAAAGAAACCAAAGATTATCATTAGTCTTAATGATATGGATATGACTTAAAAGGATAAAGATAGTAGTTTTAGTGCAAAAGAAACATATTAGGCTTAATTGACATTCTTTAGTGCCTATGATGTTGAAATTAGGGTTTGTGATCTAAAAGAGCATTAAAAGTGATAAATGCATGATGAAGGCTAAAACCCTAATAAAACCTTAAAGTTGGCCTAGAAATCATAAGGTGGAATCCAAGTCGATCTTGAGAATGTTTTGAATAAAACAATGACACTTGGATGTTATGCATTATTTTTCAAGATATTGTTGATTGCTTGTTTGATTGTATTGAATATTAATGCTTGGACATCAAGTTTCTCTGGATCAAGTATGTGGTTACACTTATGAATAATCACTTTAGTTTCACGGTGATTTCCGAACATTTTATCGGTTGCCTGAAAATAACTGCTTGGATGACTTTTATTTCATGCAAATATAAAGTGACTATGATTATCACTATGAATATAGATACATGACTGGCTCGGATCCTGATCCTCCTCTGTGGCTTTGCAAATGCTAAAAAGGGTAACCTAGAGCAAGGTTTAGGCTATCAAGAGTTAGGGATTGGGCTACCTACGTGTAGTGCCATGAAATTCTTTAGCACACCATGAGTTAAGGAGTGGGCTACCTATGGGTAGTGCCATGTGACTCAACCCTAGAAACTAATTCACATGTTAGGTAGGATCATGAGGGGTTAAATGGGGATCTACCATAAGGAAGGTAGCATCCAGGTCCACTGTAGGGATAGCGCAAAGGTTAGGGTATGTAAGGATTGAGCAGTTGTGTTGAAAACGTAAAGTTGTTTGTTAAATCATATTTGACTGCAATATGTTGTTACAGTTAATTGCACAATTATTGCTCCCCCCACATACCGGCATATTCATTTATGCTGACTGACATTTTGTTTGTCGGTGTTTTAGGTTCAAGTGAAAAGAACAAATAGTAAAGTGGCATATGTAAAACTAAATGAGGATTAATGATCAAGGAGGATTAGTTAGAATATTCTCTCATACGGATAGAAGTTTAGTAATCCAACTTTTTTTCAAAGGTATGCAAGAAGTTAAATTTTATCACAGCCTTTCAGTTTAGTTTGGTAGAATTTGATAATTATTATCGATTATTTATCAAACCTTTGATCCTATTATTTGGGATAAATGGCTCTGACCTCTTGGTCTACCTTAATTGGGGGATACTGGGAGGTGGGGTCGTTACACACACACTACTTATTTCCGCGCACGTCAGCAACTGTTGGATCAAGATCCAATGACATCTGTGTCATCATCAACCTCTACCTCCTCATGGATAGAAGACCGTTCACAACGTCTTCGATGCTCACTCTCGATCTCCCTCCCCTCTCAACCATTTTGTGATTTTTCTTCTCCCCCGAATTTGTTTCATCGCCCTGAATCCAAAGAGCCCCCACTCTCCCTCTCTCTCTATATATAGAAGAAACACACAACCTAGGGCATCATCCTCTCTCCGCCACTGATGTGCATCCGCCACCACAGTGCATCCACCATCCCCCTAAACCCCCTCTATAGCACCTCCAGCCTACGCTATTTACTCCTCCACCATCAATTGAACCCGTCATCGCCACGACCAACTCGACCTCCTTCTCTGGTGACTGAAGCTTCACCTTGACGCCCTCCACTACCTCTCGTCAGTTAGAACCTAGGTGAGCATCTAGAGATCCCCTCACTTCTATTTCTATCACCCTTTATCATGGAGTTTTCCCCTACCTCTAGGTCCTATAGGACAGATCTCACTGCCGTCGACATTCAACGCCAGGCAGCTTCAGTGTCCCTTTGACCAAGGAGATGGCACCCTCGCCTTCGGTTTACCTCAGGTAATGTGCTAAGATCATTTGTTGGTCAAGCACTGGCTTTCCTCCTAATTTTTCAAACCTTCAACCGCCTCCTCTGTTTTTCGTGCTCCAGCAACTTATTCTGGAACCGCGTTGGTCCCTCCTCCACTAGGACTATTGCCTTCAGTCCGATGACTTCTCACGAGGTTTTCAACACATTTTTACCGCCCTTTATGCTGGTTTTATCACTTTGAGCCTCCCAGTTGCTGTCGACCATTATGGTAGTAATGGAGCCGAAACTCCAGTGCATTAGGACTAGTGGGATGGCTCGTTGGTCTCGCCCTACTCCAGTGAAGGCCACAAGACACTAGTCGAGCTCCGAAGAACCGTAGGGCTCCATGGCGATGGAGGTCAGGGAGATCCAAATAGGTGCTCGACCATGGTCCTTGCCATGGCTCGCAACAGAAGAAGCCACGTCGTAAAATGACCTTGGCAACCCTATGATTTTAATCGTAGTATCAATGTCACATGGGCAATGTTGGGATTAGACCGCGTTGTTTTATTTGTCTGCTGACCCGTTGGGGTGAGTCCATTTGCTAGTTGGCGTGTGTCAATTGGCCTAGGTCATAGAAGACTCACATTTATTCATCGCTGACTTGGATAAGTTTGCCCACACGGCTTTTCTTCAAATTTTCATTGGTCTGTTCTTTGTAAGTTCGTAGTAATTCAACCGATGCTCAGAAAAATACAAATAAATAGTCATTGCAAATGGTTTTTTTGAGTAGAATATGATTTTAAGATTTTCTCATCATGTTTTGACTTCATGTTCTGATGTTTTTATAGGAACCCTATCTTGGCCCATGAGACCCTAATTATGCATCCATGTGATTAATATGACCTTGCTAAGAAAAAGTATTTATGGATGCTTGCATGTTAAATATAAAATAGACATTATTGTTTCAAGTTTAATGTTTTAAATCATGTTCACTATATCATTGCTTGTTGATTGTTATATGATATGTCCTATGTTTATAATGTTCACCATGATTGTGGCTTACTATTAATGACTCATAAAAACCATGTTAATGATCAAGAGGGAGAAATCTCATCATGTTAAGCTCAAGAATAATGATTATGTTAATGTTAACATCATGTTAATGATCAAGTTAATTGGAATTGAAGTAGTTCTTTATATGCTCCCAAATCATGGACCTCAAGGGGTCGTTAAGGGCTTTCCTAGCATTAAGGGCTTACCTAGAAATCATGTGCTCCTAAGGGGGCATCATAGAGGGATGGATGTAATGACTATTCATTCTTCATGTTAATATTGACTGAAGAATGCTTATTGATAATTCATGTCAAGTTATCTTACATGTCAAGTATATTTTACTTTGCTCAAATTATAAAGTGCTAGTACCATTTACTGATTTATTGTTTTCCCTTTTGTATGGCTGGGGACGTGATGTCCCCAGGATTTGGAGCAAGTAAGGACTAAAAGGAGAAAGCAAGGATTGGAAGACCTCCAGGAGCTTACTTGTGGGGTGCCATCCATATTAGGCAATCCAATTACTTAGAAATGTTTACTCTACAATTAGTTTTTACAAGTTTAGAGATATTTTAGAATTTTATACATGTATACGAAGTCAACTATAGTTTTCCTTAACAGAACAATGTATGAATCTTAATGGTGATTTACGTATTTATTTGCTATGGTTTCATAAATGTGACATCCCCCTCAAAGATAGATGCTTCCTTTTAAATTCAAAAGGTGGGGTGTAACAGTGTAGGTCCCTTGCAGTGAAATTCATTGTAGGTTGTGAACTCCCAATCAATTTTCCCTAGTTGTTGAAAAAATGTGGGGGCTTGGGTGCATTCCCACCTATGGAAGGGGGTGAATTCATGACCATCAGATCTTAGCCCAATGCCCTACATCTTGTTCTAAGGTAACATTTTAGAATAATTTCTTTTACGCAGGAGTCCAAGTATAGTAAATACAGTGTGAATGTAAAGTGTTTTTTCATCTTGTACTTTGTAGATATTATTTGGTCATAGAATTTGTATGTCTATTAGTTACTGCCTCTTCTATTGAAAATTATATGTTTTTAGTGTTTTCAATGTTTTAAAGTTTATAAATTGAAATGTCTCTTCAAAATATTGAAATGGTTACGACACTCTTATTGTGATATATTTAACATTTTTGAAGATCTGATCTTGATGATGTGATGTTATACATATGTTTATTAATCCTCATAAGGGCATAATTGGAACTTCCGTATGTTCTTTTCTGTAACGGTTTGGTATCTTTGTCTAAACCCTAAAATATGATATGCATACTATATTTAGGGTTTTGGAAAAGCTTCAATATAAGTATATTGGTTTATGCTTCTTATTCTTGAGTGGTGGTTAAATGTGATATTTAATGAGCAATTGAAAGTTATATGATATATGTTGCTATTTGAAACATATTTTTTGATTGATATCATGTCTACTTTTCTATGTATGCTTTTGTGCTTATTGCTTAAATATACATCCATTGCACCTATTATTGCCTTGTTTCATGTATTTTATGTTCTAGTTACTTGTTTTATGTTTCCATTACATCTATGATCTATTGTTGAATATCTAGCACTAGGGTTACATTGGACAAGAGTGTAGGGTTTTGGGGAAAGGGTCATAGATGAAATAAAAAAACTTTCCCAGCAAAAATCTTAACTATTAGATTTATCATAGCCATAAATGTTGATATATGAAAGATATAGAAGGGATATTAATTGTACACTAGCAATTCTAGTTGTGCAACAACTAGACACATCTTATTTTGGGTAGAACTTGCAATTTTAGATGCAGATCCAAAGTGGTTGTTGTTGTTGTTGTCGCCTATTGTCATAGAAATACTTGTCTTCTCCCGAGAAAGATAGAACACAAGATGTACACTTCTCTCGAAGCATCGAGGAACCATCGAGCGGGGTTTCTAACAACATGCTATCTTTCTTACAACTAACAGGTAAAGGATAACTATCAAGCAGACTATGTGCGATAAAAGAGTGCATAGCACCTGGGTCAACCAAAACAGATATAAAGCAAGAAGAAGACAAATCAGAATGAAATAACTCCATTTGACCTATCAACACTCGCGGGTTGACAATCACCTCTGGCTGATTCATAGCATAGAATCGAGCCGTTGCTTGTTGTCCACGTCCTCTTCTTCCTTGAGCAGACGATCCTGCTTGTGAAGCTTGAACGCGTCCTCGCTCTCTGCTACCACTTGGCTCCTATTTATCTTCCTTGGACAAGTTGTCTATCATCAAGCCTTTGCTTCAGGGCCTCATCCACTTCGTCTTCCACATGGATGTGGAACTCTTGGCGCACCAAATTGGTTTCCAAGAGGAAGCAGAACTCAGAGTTGTCGACATACTAGCATCACTTGCTCTCCTTCTCCTCCTATTGTGGGTTCTTGTCCTTGGGGTGAGTTTTTCTCTCTCCTATATGAATAACATTTAGACAACTTATCTTACAATTTGTGTGTCTCTATTTGGATGTCCACCCCTTTATATAGTAGAATCATGGGATTTAATTTTCAAAAAATCAATCCCTTTCCTAATCACAACTCAAAATGGAAGCAAACTAAGAATACTGCCAGAATTTCTAGTTACCCAGCTCGTTAACCAATTGACCAGGTGGGACTGGTTGGGTCATAAAGTCGACTTGCTAGCATGCCCAGTTGATCGGTTTTGCAGTCTAGGTTTGATTTCAATCAACCATTTTGTTTCCAAATTGAACATACCACATATTCCTTTTTGTTTCATGACTTCAATCCCATTGTCCGACTAGGATACCCAGTCAACCGACTGGCTAGTATTCCAAAGTCATGTTCTATCAATCATTTGACAATCAACTAACTGATTGATCAAACCATCTAGTCAACCAATTAGCTTTCTCAGTTGGTTGGTGGGATGAGAAATCAACATGTACATGATTTTGAATTATTCTTATCATATATTTGATTGTGAACTTAAATTCACATGTACATGATGTAGAACCATTCTAATCATATATTTTATTGTGAACTTCAATTCTCTTATGCATCCGTATGTGTGTGACCATGTAGGTTACTTATTACATTGGAAAATTCAAGACCTCACAAGAAAAGATTGGTATCTAGCAACACATCATTGCCACCCAAGTCTTAGGATTGAGATGAAAAACAACTTCAACCTTTAACTAACCAATGTTACAACGATTATATAATCCATTTGTCATAGATGTACACATTGAAATTGAGCCATGGTGTTTTCATCCTCTTACATTTAGTTTATTTTTCTCGAACCATCAAAGACCATTGATATTGTGTGATCTCGATATCATATATCAACTCAGATGAAAATGTCCATGCAGTTAATAGTCTAACTTATCAAGTGACCCAGATATCACTCTAATGAAGGGACAAATTCCATTTATACCACTCACGATCATGCACAAGTGTCCCAATGTACCCAATCACTACTAGTATATCAGCCCCTATTCAGAGTCACATTGGGTAGTGTTGAAGTACACTTTACAACATGTGATTACTATAGTGACTTTAGGTCTAAAGATCACAGTCACCACTATCACATTGAGATATAACTCTTACTTCCATGACATGTCTTCAATGTGTCATTCACAAAGTGGATCTGTCTAGACAACTTGTTCTCTAACAAGTGCCCATGCATCTAAATTGGTATCCCATATCATGACTAAAAATCATAGTCATCCTTCATCATACACACTAGTCTTATGTATTATTGTTGTCCTATAATATCCATAATAAAAACTTACTAGGAACATAACAAGAATGAATACTCTTGAGTATACATATGATCTCATGGTCAAGTCCTCAACACAAATCAACATTCAGTCGAAACATTTTAGCATTATTACTTCAATTCATTATCTCAATATTGAAACAAATATAATAAGCAGAATTTCCTTACTTAATAATCAAATCATGTAAAATATAACAATATTAAGATCATCATATGATAGTTATCAGGGAATAAAACCAATTGTATCCCACTTGAACTATAGAGAATCACTCATGAATTAACTTAAAAATGATCTAACATGACTATCATACTTTTTTGTGAAAGTGTTTTTGTCAAGGGATCAACAACATTGCTTTCAGTTGGTACTCTTTAAATATTTACATCTCCTTGTTGTATGATCTCTCCTATGAGATGATATCACTTGGTGTATGTGCTTGGAATGTTGATGTGATTTGAGTTCCTTAGCATGTGCAATGGCTCCATTATTGTCATAGTAAAGCTTGATTGTGTCATCAATGGTTGGAACCACTCCAAGTTCACTAATGAACTTGATCCAAACTACTTTGTTGCATTGGATGTGGTAATATACCCGACTTTTGTTGTAGAATTGGTCACTCTATCTTTCTTGGAACTCTTCCAACTTACAACTATGCCATTTAGGGAAAACACAAATCTTGATTGTGATTGCTAGTCATTCTTGTTGGTCTAGAAGTGTGCATTACTATAACCCTTTGTACCTATCTCTTCTTCACCTTCATATATCAAGAATGGTCTTTTTTCTCAAGTACTTCAGGATATTTTTATGGCAATACAATGACATTCACAGGGATCTGAGTGGCACTTGATCATCATGTTCACAACATACCAGACATTTGGGTGTTTACATAATGATGATTACATGATAGATCCAATTGCATATGCATATGGAATCTTATTTATGAGTGACCCCTCTTCAAAAGAGTTGGAATGTTGGGATTAAGAGAGACTTATTCCATGAGACATGGGTAAGTTTCCTCTCTCATAATCTTACATGTTGAACCTCTTCAGCACCTTAGCACTATATGTACTTTGTCTTAGGCCCAGAACCCTTCTAGATCTATCTCTATAGATCTTGATTCCTAAAATATAGGATGTTTCACTAGATTCCTTGATGGAAAAGATATTTCCCAACCAAGTCTTAACCAATTGCAGAGTAGGTGTCATTTCCCATCAATAATATGTCATTCGCATACAATATGAGAAATGTAATTATGCTCCTACTAATATTTCTGTGAATACAAGGTTTGTCTTCGTTCTTGATAAAGCTAAACTCTTTGATTGTCTTGTCAAAATGAAAATTCTAGCTTCAAGATGCTTGCTTCAATCCATAGACTGACTTTTGTAGCTTATACACTTTATTGTCTTCATTTGAAGTGATAAAACCTTCAAGATGTGTCATTTACACATACTCTATAAGAATTCCTATTAAGGAAATTTGTTTTAACATCCATTTTCCAAACCTCATTGTCATGATAATCTATAATGACTTGTAGGATCATGATGGATTTAACCATGGAAATTGTTGAGAAAGTATTGACATAGTCAACACTTGAACTTGTCTAAAACGTTTGCAACCAATTGTCCTTTATAGGTATGTACATTACCATCCATGTCAATCTTTTTCTTGAAGATCCATTTTCAACCCATGGGTTTACCCCTTCTAGTGCATCCATCAATGCCCAATAATTTATTGGCATACATGGAGTCCATCTTAGATATCATGACTTCAATCCATTTACAATAATATGGTCCCCCAATAGCCTTGTTGTAGGTTGATGGTTCATCATCATTCGTGGCCAACAAATTATCTATTTGTGTCATGAGAAATCCCAATCTATCTCACTCTATACTATCCTACTAGACTCTTGAGGTTCTTATGCTACATAGAGAATTTGAAATTCCATAATGACTTGTGATTCTATTTGACCCTCATATACCTCAATAAGTTCAATATTCTTTTATTGTTCTTGAACTTCTACGAGATCAATTTTCCTCCCACGGGATCCTTTAGAAATGAATTCCTTTATAAGGAATACAATAGTTCTAGAAATAAACATTTTTTCGTTATATGGAATGTCGAAGTAATAACCCTTAGTTTCCTTAGGGTATCCAACAAATAAATATTTATTTGATTTGTATCCCTGATTCTCATAGAAATTTTTCTTGAGGTAAGCCATACATCCCCATATCTTCATAAAAAACATATCAGGTAGCTTCCATTCCATATCTCATATAATGTCTTTTGAATAGATTTGGAAGGTACTCCATTCAGTGTAAATGTGGCAGTTTCAAGATCATATCCTCATAAGGAAGTCACAAGATTGGATAAAGTCATTATTTATTGTACCATGTCCCACAATGTTTAACTCCTTCTCTCTGATACATCATTATGTTATGGTGTTCCAAGTGGATTCAGCTATGATACCATACCATTGTCGCTCAAAAGGGCCTCAAACTATTGACTTAAATATTCTTCACCACAATCAGATAAAAATGCTTTAATATCTTACCAAGTTGGTTATGTATTCCATTTATGAATTCCTTGAACTTTGAAATATATTTTGATTTGCATTAAATCAGATACATATATCTATATCTACTAATGTCATCAGCAAATGTGATGAAGTATTGATATTGACCACTAACACTTAATGCTAAAAGGTTCACACACATCAAACCTCCCTCTCCACTATTACCAGTGAAGGTTGTTTTCATCATCTTACCCAATAAACACAATTGACATGTTGATATTTATTCAAAAAGGTCCAATAACCATCTTTATGGAGTTTTCTACATGATAGTGGCATAGGTACATTTTGTTTGAGTCATCAAGTTTTAATTTCTTAGTATTTATGTATACACTTCTCTAAATATCCAATAAGTAAAGACTAAGACTTTAGGGAACTATTGTAGGATATGTCATCTCTTGAAAAATAATTTTGACCATTCTTTGTTAGAAATTCAAAATTGTTCTTGTCCAAATAAGATACAAAAATAATATTTCTATTTACGGTAGGTACATAATAGTAGTTTTGCAACCCTACTATGAGACCATTGGGGAGAGATAAATATAGGTATCGATAGTTGTAGTAGTAACTCTTTCTCCATTAGCTACTCATGGATCCACTTCTCCTTTTATTGAAGGTTTACTTCTTTTCAAATCATGCATATTAGAGCATATGTGAAATCCACATACAATATCCAATACCCAAGATGAAGAAGTAAATAAGCTTATGTCTAAAGAATGTATACCTAGAGTGGAGAATTCTATCCACTCTTTTGTCTTCTTTATTTCCTCAAGGTCTATAGGGCAAATAAAAATTCCAATTTCAAGATTGGTGACAACGGTGGCAACTTCCTTCCTTTTCTACTCATCCTTTAGCTTTAAGTGTAAAAGATAGACTTTTGTTAGTTTAGAACTCTTCTTATCTTTGCCTTTTCCCTTTGACTTGCCATTTCAATTGTTGACATAAACATGGACTTTTGCATATCTTTCTTCATCTGAGTTCAACATGTCAAGCCACTCTAACAATGGACAAACAAAATTGTTCATATTGTAGTTCATGAGAAACTAACTATAAGATTCTAGCAACAATTGCAAGATTACATCAGTGGAAAACTTTTGGGTCGAAGGGAAATCCTAGTCTCTATATGTAACATCCTTGACCTGGGTTATGAACTAACCCTAGATGTTTTGCCTAAATATGTAATTAAATCCTTGTGATTAACTTTGGGCATGTAATTAAGTTCCTCAGAAACATATATTTCAAATTTTGCTCCTTTATATATATAGTTGTAGCATTGTTTTGTAATACAGGGATCTATGTGCAAAGTACCCATTTAAGGGATTAACTTGCAATTGCACATATTGATATGTTCCTCTGATGTTGAGACATCATGAAGATGTTTATGATGAAGTTTGAGGGATTTCCCAAGCTTGAGCACCAAGGTGCAGCTGTGGAAGCAACCCCTGAACTTGAAAACCCTAAATTGGTGTAAAGTGTAATTTACCCAATCTGAGGAGTGAAACTTGTAAAATACATCATCTAAAATATCTTTTATGACTCTTGGCATCATTTAGAAGAAAAATGATGAAAAGGTCACTTCATTTGAATAATCAAGGTGTATGTATAATAGCCCTTTTATGTGTATACTTTAGTGATGGGTTGATCCTCTTTGCCTTCAATTCTTGACCTTAGAAGGAGTTTGTCCTTAGAAATAAGATGTGGGGACGTGCAAGGAAGAAAGGAAGGACTTAGATGAGAAATGAGGAAAGCATATGTTCTTATGTTGAAATTTCACCTAAGTATATATACTACTTTTCTCACTTAGCAAGGGAATGATCCTCTTCTTTTCATTTCTTTTCCCCTTGCTCAAAACAGAACAAGTCTAAGCTCTGGAGCATAGAAGGACGACCAAGGGTCCTAGGTAAGTTTGGATCATCCCTTTTGCTTGAATTCATGGAGGAAACTCATTTTCAAGGTTGAATTCATGGCTAGCTCACCTAGCTCTATCTTTCTAGCCATTCCTTTCCAACTTTTCCTTGGAGAATTCACCTTGGCCGACCTATGGAGCTCAAAGACGCCATTAAAGACCTGAAGCTTGGAAGATTGGAGCTCAAGGAACAACCTTTAGGCGGGTTTTATAACTCTAAACCTTATGCTTTGATTATACATCTTTTTCTATGCATATAGTTGCTAGTTCTTCTTCTTCCCTATCTTCCCTTGCATCCTTGCAAGCAAAATCATGAAGAACTGCTACTGTTCTTGATGTAGAAGATAAGGGCATTAATTCATATGCTTATCCACGGATTTCCACTTTACCAAACGACCTCCACCAATTGCCCATACAGTTTACACAACCGTTTGGTGGGCAAACGGTTTCAGGGTCGTATGAAGGCAAACGGCCTTCAAGACCGTTTGGTCACGTTGAACAAGCAACGACCGTATGGGAATCTTGTTTATAATTATGTAGGTTAATCACCCACAAAATTTGAGGGGTTAACTCCAAAGGAATAGTGAGATATAAGCAAATCAATTAGCAAATCCAATTGAATTAAGTTCTGATTTTCAATCTGTTTAATTTTCCCTTTTTGGGCAAACGGTCTCAAGACCATTTAAGATGGTTGACAAAACGTTGACCGTTTGGTATTACTGTTCATAATGATGTTAATTAATGACTCACCAAATTTGATGGATTAATTCCAAACGAGTTATGAGTTGAAGGTTGATTAATAGGGTAGATCCTAATTGAAATCAGTGCTGAAATTCCAATGAGTTAATTAGTGATTTTGGGTTGATTAGCCCAAAAGGTTTCAAGACCGTTTGGGGAATCATCCAAACGGTCTTAAGACCGTCTGGGGATCACCCAAGACCGTTTAGAGGTCTGAGGTCAAGTATAGTTGACCAATTGAAGGTCCAAAGGTACCAAATTATATTGCAATTAAGTATTGATGTGATGATCAACTCAATAGATCAAACCTTGATGAATTTTCTCTAGAGTCCAAAGGATGGATGGGAAAACGGTCTCAAGACCGTTTGGAGCTCATCCAAACGGTCTCAAGACCGTTTGGTGTCAACCCAAGACCGTTTGGAGGTCTAGGGTTAAGGTAATTTGATCAATTGAGGGCCAAATTACAGTGGGTTGTTGAATAATCAAATTGCTGATTTATGACTTAATTAAGGTTCAACCCCTATTAAATCAACTTAGATTTTGATGAATTCTTGCGCAAACAGTCTCAAGACCGTTTGGAGGTCATCCAAATGATCCCAAGACCGTTTGGGCCAAGTTTGGGCCCAATTGGAGGTCAATTGATAGGTTCAACCTTGAATTGATTCACAGTGTTGAATATTGATGACCATCCGATTTGAAACTCTAATTAAGATGGACTTAACCCTAATTGGCTTTCAATTGAGGGTTAATTTGGTGTCCAATTGATTGAGGCTCATCCTAATTGACTCAATTTATAATTGGTTAACATAGCTTTGGTCAATTGAGGGTTCAACATATTTAATCATAAACATTTGTAACTTTTGAACCATGTTGGAGGTCCAAACGGTTTGAGCACATTTGGACCAAACGGTCTCAAGACCGTTTGGATCCAAACGGTCTCAAGACCGTTTGAGGCCAAATGGTCTCAAGACCGTTTAGGCTAAAACAATCTCAAGGTCGTTTGGACCAATCGATCTCAAGGCAAGTTGATCAAACGGTTTCAAACCGTATAAGCTCAAACGGTTTGGAAAGTCAACCTTTCCAAACGGTCAACGCACCCAAACGGTTTGGGCATACGACCTTGAGGTCATACGGTCTTGGAGTCAAACCTAGCAAACGGTCAACACACCCAAACGGTTTCAAACCGTTTGGTGGTTGAGGGTTGAAACCGTTTGGAAGTTTTCAAGGTTATTTATACTTAATCACTTGAAGTTGTAATTGGTTCAATGGTGATCTAATCTAAACCCTAATGGTAATTTAGAACATTAAGGGACTAAGTGATTAATGAATTGACCCATGATGGTGATCATGAGGTAAATTACCAAAATACCCTTGAGGGGTTTAATTGAGTAATACCTTTTTCTAACAAAACCCTAATCACATGTTGACGATGTTTTGGCTTATGCTAATCAATGAGGACTTAACCCAACCTGATCTAGAGTGGTGTTATCACCATCTACTAGTAAGAGGAGAGAGAAAGTATCATAAGAGAGAGAAAGTACCCTTTTATAGTGGAAACTTAAGTAAAGTACCTTCAATACACATGAATGTGCACAAGTAGGGTATGATCCACCTATGTGAGATCATGAAAACCCTAATTATGATAGATGATGAATCTTAACCTAATCCGAGAGCATAATTGATGATGTTCCTCATACATGATGATGTTATGAGTGTTGGGTTTTAGGGGAGAGAGAAGGCAGCGGAAACAAAATTTTCTCCCCCAACCCATACCGAGGAAACGCGTCAACGTCTATATAATAGGAAAGGATGGTTTGCGGAATCATACCTTGTCCCGAGGCTTGCTCGGCGACAATACCTCGCGCAATGCGCGGTCTTCAACTCCGGACTTCGACGGTGTCTGTGTAGCTCCTGGTCGCACCGGGACTGACAACTCCTACTCGAACCGGACTGTCGGATGACAGTTGTCCTCCTAAGCGGCAGTGTCCTCCCGCCTCTGTAGTAGTCCACACGGACCACTTGGAACTCCACACTCCTTGTCCCACAAGGAAGTGGAAGGAGTCGCACCCTCCTGTTGACGTACTAGTCGCCAACACGCTCTCCTGCCTCATGTTGCAACTGCAGTTGTCCTTCCCTTGCTGCACCTCCCTTTTGCGGGAAGCACTTGCTCGGGCTCTCTCACGGTTACCAAAACCAGAGAGAATGACAACTTGTAGAGAAACTGGTTGCACTGAGTTGTACTGTGAGAAGCCCCCAATAGCCCCTATATATATAGGAGAGTCATGGGATAGGGTTCTCCATCCCGGGCAATGCGGGACTAAAGCAGGAGTAGAAGGGTTCGAGAATTTTCCACAAAAAGCAACCATCTCGCAACTTGAAATGATCGGTTCACAACTGAACCGATCGGTTCGGCCATTGAGCCGATCGGTTGGACCTGAGCCGATCGTTTGGGGCACTCCAACCGATTGGTTGGTGCCCTGAACCGATCGGTTCATGGTCCTAATCCGGCTCAAAAAGACTTTCCTTGTTTCTTTCCCAATTAGTATCGAATACCAATATTATTCCCAATCGAATTGGGCAATTTGAAACGAAAGGAAAATTCTTGCCGACATGACTTTCCCAACTGGTCAGTTGCACCAGTTGAGTCGATCGGTTCAACCCTTGAACCGGTCGTTTCAATCTGGGCATGAGCCGATCGGCCTGGACACTCCAGCCGACCGGTTCAGCAACCTCAGCCGACCGGTTCATCACATGAGCCGATCGGTTGGGAGCACAGGTTGGGCAAAATCAGTCAATTGTGATTTCAATCAATCTGATACTCCAATCAATGCGTCCAACACCTTTGAACCATACGATATTGAGCCATCGACTGATTGAGTGTTTAATTGAACTACTAAACTCCTTTAGTAATCAATCTAAACATTGCTTTGTGGACAAAACTCCTCTTCCAGGTTAAATCCTATGTGTGTGACCCTGCAGGTCCATTTCACGTTGGCGGTGAAAGTCCATAACACTTATGACTTCACAAGCAAAGAGCGGTGCCTAGTCACACATCAGTGCTACCCAAGTGAAAGTAGAAAGTTGGAGAACAACTTTCATCCTACAATCCGTGAATGGTGTTACAGCGAATGTATAATTCCTTTGTCACTGATATCCCGAATGAACTCAAGGCATGGAACAGTCATCCTGTCAATGTTCATTCACTTCCTTGATCTCAGAGTAGACTGGAAGAGATATGTATGACATCAGTATCACATACTGATTCACACATGCGTGCACGCCTTTCTCAATCCTACTCATCAAGTGGCCATGGATATCAAACTCCCTCAGGAGGGACAAATCCCATATCTATCACTCACCCCTCAAAAGACCCATGTGTCAAAGCCACCCGTTCAGGTCATGAACCTGAAGGCATACGTCATTGAGTACTGTCATTCTCTAGACATTCAATCTGTTCTATCACTATCTCATATGACTGAACCAGAAAGAATTGGAAGCTCGCCTTTGATGTTTATCAAATCAATCTTAATGTATCCCACCAATCATCCCATGATTGGCTCTCAGGGCATACATACCAACAGACTCCCACTTGCACTGTGAGCCAATCACCCATGAATCATATTCATATTGATCTTCAAACATGTCCCACATGTTACTGTGCTCTTAGTGCAAACATAGTGAGTAATGGCAACACCTTGCCAAAGTTTATACAAATTGCATGCCTCACATCTCTTCGCTGTACGTCGCACGTATGAGATGGAGTTGCCGTAATATGCGATCTCGTATTCCTTTGCTAACCTTTAGCCACATTGCATGATCAAGGATTCCAGACTTGTCATCAATGAGTGGAATATAAGTTCATCTCATGAACTTTCAGATCCATATAGTATCCACTGTTGTTCACTAACACCTAGATACTCGACATTTCCCTTTTAAATGGCTTTATTGGAACACTTCCAATTATCAACAAACTTTCACTTTTATACATCTTATGTATATTTTGCGATTAATTTTCTGTCCTTTCGGAAGTTCGCATCAATGTAACTCTTTACATCGAACTCTTCCTTATCTCCATAGAACTAGTACTTCACAAGCACTTATCATGTTCTCATGGTATTCCAGTAACCCTTACTGGAAGCAGACAGACATCCACTCATCATGTCCCACATACGAGTTATCAGGATGAGCACATCATATTGTCATGTCCTACATACAAGATGATGAATGCATTTTATTCTTGCCATGTCAAACATGCAAGATAATGGGATGATTACATACATGATAGATCCATATCTATTCTTAGTGTTCCCATTCTTCATAAGAATTGGACACTTGGCCTTGGGATACTAATATCCATGCAACATGGACAAATTTTCTCCCACTGAATCTGTGCATACTGAACACTTCAGTACAGATTGCCAATGTATGCTCTCTCTTTCCAGGTCAAGAGATTTTCAAGAACTATCTCTATAGATCTCTATTCCTATCACATAGGAAACATCTCTATCTTCCTTAAAGATAATTTCCACATTAGGATTTCCAATCTAGAACATTTCCATTTCACATCAATATGTGGAATGTGAACACGCTCCCACTAAATCACAGATCTCTTCTTTATCTTTGACATATCAGTCAAAACCCTTTGACTATATCATCAAAGTAAAGATCCAATTTTGAGTTGCTTGTACTCAATCAATCACATTGATTAGTCCATTGTAACTTATAAACTTCATTTGCATTAGTGGATTCATAAACCTTATAGGCTGTGTCACGTACACATCCTTGTTTTATTCCTCATAGGAATGCGGTTTTAGTATCCATATGCCAAATGTCTTAGCCATTAAGTTGCAATCAACAAGCATCATCCTTCTCAAAATGTTATCCATGTGTCTTAACACTTAAGATTCATCTGCACTTATGGATATGGTCCAATGAGTGCTACCATCAAGGTCATACCTTATGGTTCACATGGAAGTCATTTCGGATGTAATGGTTTTAAACCATAACTCAAGATTCGGTTCCTCATATTCATCTTGATAGTTGACTCATCACATGAACAACTCATCACATAGATAATTGAGGTGTATCTGTTAAAGATATAAGAACACACAACCCTTGTGATTCTTAATTTCTTTTATTAGTGTGGGGTATTCATTTATTAATAAGAATTCAGTTATTTGATAATCATTCTCTAACTCCTTAGAGTATGATTCCTTCTTGATTCAGACATCACCATGCCTTAATCATGAGTTCACTATGATATATTATCATAAACACTCATAAGGATCTCAAACATTTGGTCCAAGTATTTCATATATTGATCTCATCAAGAATTAATACTTTACCAAATTTGTACTTCATTTATGATAATCTTGAACACTTCAAGATATTCATATTGGTATTTCTCTAAACACCATTTGAAGTATTAGCATTTATTCCAATAGGTATGTAAATACATCACATGTATTATACCTAATAGGATAATCACTCTCCCACTACATTAGTGAAGATTGATTAATCATGTCCAAGATATTCATGTCTCTTACTGGTTCTATAACCAAAAGAGTCTAGATTTATCCATCACATGGAAACTAGAAATGAATTTCTCATGATTAATGCTAATTAAATTGTTTGAGTTATCTATAACTTTTAGGTATCGTCTTATCTTATGCATATCAAATATCACAAGATAAATAAGGCATTGCCACAAAGATCATATCTTTAAGATTGAAAACACAACTTTATTAATTGCCATCATTGTCATACAATATGCAAAAATAAAGTGTTTCTATCTATTGGCAAGTATGAAATAGCAGTTCATAACTGTATTACATGCCTTATTGGCTGAAAATAAACTAAAGTATTCCTATCTATAAAGGCAACACTTGCCCCAAGTAAGAATGCTTTACACTTTACATCTTGATATCATATATCTCAAAAAGTGTTACAAGTTTATTTACATGACACCTTCAAGTAGAGGCTTCAGTCGCCTCCTTCTTCTTTTGTTCTTCCAGGTAGAGAGGACAATTCCTTTTCCAATGTCCTGGCTTTTGACAATGGTGGCAATTTCCTTTCTTGGTCATGCCTCCCTTGGCCTTGAGAGCTGAAGATGGCTTGGACTCCTGGCTAGCTTCAGAACCTTTCTTAGCTTTGCCCTTGCCCTTGCGCTTGGACTTGCCTTTCTTACTCGTGATCACCATCACGGACTTAGGCTTGTCCTTCTTCATCTGTAACTCGGCTGTCCTCAACATGCCCAACAACTCTGACAGTGGCCTATCAAAGTTGTTCATGTTGTAGTTCATCACAAACTGACTGTAAGATTCTGGCAATGATTGCAGTATCACGTCAGTAGCCAACTCTTGGCTCAGTGGAAATCCCAGTCTCTGCAGGTTCTCCACATACCCAATCATCTTGAGTGTGTGAGGACCAACTGGATCTCCTTCTGTCATGACACACTTGAACAACACCCTAGAAACATTGTACCTCTCTTGCCGTGCCTGATCTTCATACATGTTCCTGAGATGCAGAATCATCTCTATGACACCCATGTTCTCATGTTGCCTCTGCAACTCATGGTTCATTGAACATAGCATCAAGCACTTTGCATCAATGGCATCATCAGAATGCTTCTTGTAAGCATCCCTTTCTGTTCTTGGTGCATTAGGAGCGGGTTCCTCTGGAATTGGAGTATCCAGGACATAGAGCTTACGCTCTTGAGTGAGAACAATTCTCAATGTCTGATACCAGTTGTGGAAGTTTGTCCCATTTAGCTTGTCCTTGTCAAGGACCGATCGCAAAGAAAAGTTGTTGTTGTTTGTTGCCATTTGAACTACAAAAAGGAAAATATGCAATTTTAGTCCAAAAACTCATTTTTGACTTATTTGATTGATTTGAAAATTTGACGATATAATTAGGCCTTTAATTAATTATCGCTCCCACTATTTTACTTCAAATTGATAGCCCTCACCATCAATTCGGAAAATTGCAGCGTACAACCTTCTAGTGGGCAAGATCCTGAAATCCTCTAAGTCATGGACCAGCTTGGGCTGTCACCCACAACATAGATCTCTCAGGTAGGCAACTTTTGCCAATTGCATCATATGTAACTCTTGATAAGATGTCATCTACAACTCCTTGCAATGATCATCTCCATGCCTCAAGGCGCTAGATCCTATCTAGGTCACCTTGTTAAGTCCAACCCAAAGCAAACACGATGAATATGCACCCTGCTTGGGCAGACCCACACATTCATCCTTCACGCTTCCACGAGATAGACGGTGCACCACGCTTGGGCGTGCCCACACTTGGTCGATCAAGCTTTTCACGTGTGTCGCATTTGGAAGGCATCTAAAACTTAATATTTAATGAGGGATTTGGTTTTATATACATATACATATCCAATCACCACAATACATAGTACGTATCATATACATGCTATATCCCACAGAAAACATGCACAAACGATAAAGAGCGATGATTATGGCCATCCTAATGTGATTCCTCGAGCCAAGAGGAATCACGGTCATCTAGGTCTACATCACATGCAACCTGTACAAGATGAAATCTGTGCCTTTGCCTTCCGAGTTGATCAACTCATCACATGAATGATCTGTACTCTCCAGTCGGTCGTCTAGGTGCCACCAGTCGATCGGTTGGCTCCTCCAACCAATCGATTCGCCTAGTCGTCGTGCATCTCGTCATGTCCGCCACCCACTCGTCTCGCTCCTCGAACCCATCATCAACCGATCGGTTCACTCCTTGAACCGACCGTCTGGAAGGTCAACCGATCGGTTCACTCCTTGAACCGACCGTCTGAGCAGTCGTCTTGATATCCGCTGGTCTTTGACATAACAGGAAATAAAAATCTATCCTATTTATCACATTGCTTTAAAAGGGAAACCCCAATTTACATTCGGGGGGGAGCAAAGGTAGGAAAGAATCTCGAATTATTTTGAGTTACATCAGGAATAAGAGAGGGAAGATCAGTGCGCAGACCGAGATACAAGCAACCACAAACAACCAATCACAGATAGGGGTTTATAGGCCATAATCATGCTACACACATCCGCCACAAAACTCATTTAAGGGCGACACGTATCGAGTGCATTAATAATACATATCATATATGTAATTAGGGATTTGTGGATTTAGGATTGGACATGCATAAAGCCGATATTATTCGCATCGCATGCAATAAATAAAGGCAACAAACCAAAATCGATCATATCGATATTCCTAAAATATAGAACAGCTGACGTGGCTCTGATACCACTGTTGGGTTTTAGGGGAGACAGAGAAGGCAGTGGAAACAAAATTTTCTCCCCCAACCCATACCGAGGAAACACGTCAACGTCTATATAATAGGAAAGGATGGTTTGTGGAATCATACCTTGTCCCGAGGCTAGCTCGGCGACAATACCTCACGCAATGCGCGGTCTTCAACTCCGGACTTTGACGGTGTCTGTGCAGCTTCTGGTCGCACCGGGACTGACAACTCCTACTCGAACCAGACTGTCAGATGACAGTTGTCCTCCTAAGCGGCAGTGTCCTCCCGCCTCTGTAGTAGTCCACATGGACCACCTGGAACTCCACACTCCTTGTCCCACAAGGAAGTGGAAGGAGTCACACCCTCCTGTTGACGTACTAGTCGCCAACACGCTCTCCTGCCTCCTGTTGCAACTGCAGTTGTCCTTCCCTTGCTGCACCTCCCTTTTGTGGGAAGCACTTGCTCGGGCTCTCTCACGGTTACCAAAACCAGAGAGAACGACAACTTGCAGAGCAACTGGTTGCACTGAGCTTTACTGTGAGAAGCCCCCAATACCCCCTATATATATAGGAGAGTCATGGGATAGGGTTCTCCATCCCGGGCAATGCGGGACTAAAGCAGGAGTAGAAGGGTTCGAGAATTTTCCACAAAAAGCAACCATCTCGCAACTTGAAATGATCGGTTCACAACTGAACCGATCGGTTCGGCCATTGAGCCGATCGGTTGGACCTGAGCCGGTCGTTTGTGGCACTCCAACCGATCAGTTGGTGCCCTAAACCGATCGGTTCATGGTCCTAATCCGGCTCAAAAAGACTTTCCTTGTTTCTTTCCCAATTGGTATCGAATACCAATATTATTCCCAATCGAATTGGGCAATTTGAAATGAAAGGAAAATTCTTGCCGACATGACTTTCCCAACTGGTCGGTTGCACCAGTTGAGCCGATCGGTTCAACCCTTGAATCGGTCATTTCAATCTGGGCATGAGCCGATCGGCCTGGACACTCCAGCCGACCGGTTCAGCAACCTCATCCTACTGGTTCATCACATGAGCCGATCGATTGGGAGCACAGGTTGGGCAAAATCAGCCAATTGCGATTTCAATCAATCTGATACTCCAATCAATGCGTCCAACACCTTTGAACCATACGATATTGATCCATCGACTGATTGAGTGTTTAATTGAACTACTAAACTCCTTTAGTAATCAATCTAAACATTGCTTTGTGGACAAAACTCCTCTTCCAGGTTAAATCCTATGTGTGTGACCCTGCAGGTCCATTTCACGTTGGCATGAAAGTCCATAACACTTATGACTTCACAAGCAAAGAGCAGTGCCTAGTCACACATCAGTGCTACCCAAGTGAAAGTAGAAAGTTGGAGAACAACTTTCATCCTACAATCCGTGAATGGTGTTACAGCGAATGTATAATTCCTTTGTCACTGATATCCCGAATGAACTCGAGGCATGGAACAGTCATCCTGTGAATGTTCATTCACTTCCTTGATCTCAGAGTAGACTGGAAGAGATATGTATGACATCAGTATCACATACTGATTCACACATGCGTGCACGCCTTTCTCAATCCTACTCATCAAGTGGCCATGGATATCAAACTCCCTCAGGAGGGACAAATCCCATATCTATCACTCACCCCTCAAAAGCCCCATGTGTCAAAGCCACCCAATCATCACCTTTATAACAACCCATGTTTCAGGACTGCGTTTGATGATGTCAAAGTGTGCCCAATGACATGTGTTGAGTGTAGTGATTTCAGGTCTAAGAATCACACTCACCACCATCACTGTGAGTACTGACTGTGACTACCATCTCATGGTTCCATGTGTCAAACTCACGGTGGGTCTGTCTGGTACACTTGTTCTCTAACAAGTACCTATGTGTTTGGTTTGATATCTCTATATCATGACTAATGAGATTCTATCATCAACCAACACCACAATCTAGTCTTGTGTGTCATTGCTGTCTATCTACCTTCCACAATGACATCCGACTAGGGACATAACAAGAATGTACAAATTCTTAGCATCCGTATGATCTCATCGTTCAGGTCATGAACCTGAAGGCATACGTCATTGAGTACTGTCATTATCTAGACATTCAATCTGTTCTATCACTATCTCATATGACTGAACCAGAAAGAATTGGAAGCTCACCTTTGATGTTTATCAAATCAATCTTAATGTATCCCACCAATCATCCCATGATTGTCTCTCAGGGCATACATACCAACAATGAGTTCATTTTACCATAATGTGAATAATAAACCCTAATTCAAGGGTGATGGCATGTAATGTGAATAAACCCTAATTGATGAGAATCAGGGAACCTAGCTCTTATGGCAAGAGTGGAAAGTATAATTCTTGATTTGAATTTCTTTTATCAGTTGAATTAACCTTGCAGGTTCTGATATGAAGATGATCATATCCAGGTATGGATGATGATGCTATATTCATTGAAAACATGTTGTTAGCTTTATGAATAGTAAAATATCTTGATGCCTTGTCAATGGCAATCTATGAATTAAATGGGCTATGAGAGCCATAAATACCATCAAGGTCATGCTTTAGAGATGACTTGTGATGAATGTTTTGAGAAATGATGATTGATGAGAGTTAGGCTTGTTACATTTAGTATTCTCCTTTCATAGCTGTTAAGCTAATGTTTTTGTTTGAAGAACAATGTATGATGTTAAAAGAATACTGAATGTACCTAACTAATCAAGTGTAATGTAGAGCCCTGATCATAGATCCATCATTGTCAGAGATCAAATGATGGTGAAACAGGTTTTCCTAAGGGAACTCCTGGATCACATACTTTTTAGTATGTGGGGTATATGGATGTGTAGAACCTTACATCCTAGTGTCGGTGTTTGATGTAGATGTGTAATCCGTCAATCCTTCACTACAATTACATACCGTATCAGTGGATGGTAAACATGAAACCTCCTGATGACGAAGAAAGCACAAATATCCGTATCAGTGGAAGATAAACATGAAATCTCCTGATGACGAAGAGAGTACAGAACACCACTGTAACTCTAAAATAGCGAAGGACCAGATTACCCTAGTAAGCTATTATAGTAGAGGCACAAGATGTCCTACAAGTAATCCTCTTACTGACTGAGGAAGGTGAAGGTCATGAGAATCCGACTCTTTCGATGACCTAGTATGATACCGAGGCACTTAGAAGTGATTGGTTGGAGTATGAGTGGTAAACCTCATCTCCACATGGCATAAAAGTAATGTTTGAAAAACATAATCCACAGCGTAGCATACCTGTTAGAGATAACTACGAGTTGATTGATTGATGTTACACTGTATAGTGCAAATGTCTTCATGTTTCATAACTGTTGAACTCATGTTTACTATTATATCTCATGTTGAATACTTTGAAGCTTTTACTGCTTAAGTTATTACTTGAGGTGTTATAATAAAGCTTCTGGCGGAGAGTTATAACTCTCGCTGGGACAATTAAGTAAAATTGTCTCACCCCGTAGTCTTCAACTTTTTAGGTGGACATCGAGGACGGAGGAACAGGTCTACAGGTGACCAGTCTCAGCAGCAGCAGCACCAGGGGCAGCAGTAAAATCTCAGGTGGAGATTTAGCCTGCCATGTGGTGTAGTTAGAGTCAGTCCTATGTGTCCTCTGTACTCTCAGGTCTTGGAGTCTTTTGGTCTGAGGTTTTGGTAATGAGTTCTTGAGATTTTGTATCATGTTGTATATAGTTACTCAAGAAGTAATTATCTGAGATGTAAACAGTTTATCTCCTTTTATGAAGGAAGTTTTATGGTTTCAATGCTTTATCTCAAAAAGTTTTAATTTCCGCTGATTTTTGGTATTCCGCTGCTAATCAAATCGCTTCCGCTAAGTTTAAATCGTGTTTATATCGTGGTTTGGAGATCAGAGCCCACACTATAGGCTTTCTAGATACCCAATCAACTTGATTACATGGGGCCCAACCGGATCACCTTAAATCATGTTACAGTTAAACACGCCTTGGATACATCATAACTCTCTTGACTTGTTTGTTCTTGGTTCATGAGATGTGCGGACATATCTAGAACTCCCATGTCCTCCTGTTACTTTTGAAGATCAAGATTCATGGATCATAGCATGAGGTAATTGATGTCAATAGAATCGTCTATATACTTGTAACATACTCAAATATCGGTATATAGCTAAATTCTTTTTGCTTAGGTGCACCTTTAATTATATGGGTATTAAAATCTTTCGTCTTGAATTATATTAAATAGGAGTAATTATATCCAATAAAATATAATGAAAAATAACCCATTATATAATGGTAATGACTAATTAATTAATTAACACATCAATTCGAGGTTATTTATATGAATTTACTAGCTAATTAGAATTGACCCTAATTTGTCAATCTAAAATGACCATAAGTATAATGGGTAGTGAGGATTTAACAAATGCGAAATAATGCACCAAATTAATTAAGAAATATGTTAAATACATTGATTGAGTACTCAACTTAAAATTAATAAAATAAAATGATAAACATTTTCAAAGTGTAAAATTGATATTAAAATGGGTTCATCACACCTTAATTATCCAAAATGTAAATTTTTATGTCAATCAAACTCCTTTTGACTATCAATTTAATTGGTTGGAATCTAAGCATTTATACATTCAACTTTGCACTTAACACTTTGGTAAATCAATTCATTTAGTTCCATCACCAAACTAATGTGGAGTGTTACTTCTCCATCTCCCCGTAGTCTAACCCTTGCACCTCCACCCTCTTCACAAACTGCGATGATAATCACCTCTTCAACGACCGGTGACACCTTCCCTCTCTTTTGTATTCATTTTCCCTTCTTCATGTTCCTCCCCTTCCTCTCCATCTTCATTGTCCCCTATTACTCTAACCACTTGTATCCTTTTCTCCCACTACCATGCAGTTTTAGCTACAAGGAACCACCACAACCTGCTACACCACGACCTGCTACTGTGGTTAGAGGATGATCTTCTGGCACCCAAAAGCAGTGGTTCTTCCAATACAACAGCCGTCGCCACTGCAAGGAACAATCACATATGCATTCCACCTGCTCCCACCTCCATTGCAGGTACCTCCTCTGTAACTTCTCTGCCAGCAACTGCAAACTTAATGAGAGGTTATGTAATGTCTCTATCTTATGTTGTTCTCTTTCACCTTCACCCCTTGAAGTTACCATGTACTTCCTATCCTTAATATGTTTTCTCGTACCCAACATATTAGCTACACCCTAAACCCAACACACAACCACTTCATCCTTAGGCACACTGAGATGGAGAACTCACCAGTGGGCTTGGCACTTCCTAGAATTTCTCTCTACTCATTAAGTAGTGCTTCATCTTCTCCTCTAATAGTTATTTCCCTACTGCAACCCACCTACCAAACCTATAGCCACCGTGTAACTAGAGATCAAACTCTAAAGATCTCAACAACAGTCAACTCCATCATCTATTAGAATTGTAACTCTAGGTGTAACTCCAATTTTGGTAGAGCATCACCATCTCCTTAAGCTACCTTTTCATCATCATCATCTCTGGTCGGAGCCATGGAAGTACATTGATGGGATTCAAACCCACTTGAGCCATTAGAATTCAATGCAAAGACAGTCATGGAGGATCAGTTCAGGTCACATTGATGACTAGATTAATGTCCCTATCATGCACTTCAAATTTACATACTAGATGTAGGAATAATGAGGCATACTAATCAAGTTAGATAAGATATAAGAAACACTATCATGAAAGTCATTAAGAGTAGTTATTCAATCAACTGTATATGATTAGTATATACATATCTATGCATCGGTATATATAGAAGAAGTCCACATATTTGTTGGATCCTAGATGGGTGATTAGATGCTCTAGAGGGGGGTGAATAGAGCTGAAAGAACTTAAACAAAATTCATTAAACCTGCAAGATATATTAAAAGATAAGGTTGCTAAATAGGATGTTTGAGTGCAACTAAAACATGCATAGCAAGGGAGAGAGAGATTGAACACACACCAAGTGACAAGCTATTTAGAGTGGTTCCACACTTGAAATAAGAAGTGAGTCAGTCCACTACCTAGAGCGGTCAACCTCTAGGATTTCTTAACTATTACACTCTTATATTCATTTAGAAGACTTACAATACATGACCAACCAAAGGACTTACCTATCCAATACAAAGAGTCTTCAACCTTACTAAGGACTTACCCACTTTGCAATGAGTCTCCGACATTCACTAAGGACTTACCCACTCTTGCACAAGTCTTCAGTCTTACAGGGATTACCCACTCTTCTTGGATCTTCAGCCTTTGACTTCACCTTCACCCGGAGAAGCTTACACCAAGGACTTACCCACTTGAACAAGGAGTCTTCTGCCTTCACCAAGGGCTTGCCCACTCTTGCTCCAAGTATTTAGCCTTGATCTTCACCAAGGGATGCCTTCCCTTGTTCTTTCTCACCTCTCTTAGCCAAGAGAGATAACCTTCATCTTCATGGTTGAAAAGAGAGATAGGGAGGTGGTGGAAGTGAGAGACTCACAAGATATGCATATAGGACTAGCTCTCTTACAGATTTCCTACTCACTCTAACGAATGTAACAAGTGATTAAGCTTAGAGAGAGAGGAGGTTGTAGGAAGCACTCAACTATAGAATAGGAACCTCACATAGAGTTTTGCATTGAATGATCAACCTTGGAATGAAGCCCAAGGGGTCCTATTTATAGCTGAGGATGCCCCTTAGCCTTTGGGAACACTTAAGAACAAAAACTAGCCATTTTGTGGCTTGCAACGGATATATTTTTACTTGTTGAAACTCCACAATGGCTAGAAACACTTTTCTGCACTTTTCCATACAGTACAATCGGTGAGCTTCTATAAAGGTAACTCGACCGATCCCACTAAAAGACAAGACCAATTTAGGCCATCAGTCGAGTATATCCTGGGGTAACTCGACCAATTCACTTAAATCAGTTTTGGTCAGTAGAGGGATCGATCAAGTTCTGTGAAGTGTAAACTCAACCCATCAAAAGTCATTTTTAAGATCCAATCAGGATAGGTAGAGTTTGCAACTCGATCGATGAACATCTTGATGTGAATTTTGGAAAATGGCTTTTGAGTGCTTAAATATTCGAACTAAGTGCTCCTAATTTTTTCTAAGCTTAATTACAAGTCATACAATCATTACAAGTGATTTACAACATGATTCTAATGGATTTACATCATATTACAAAAATGTGCACTTGTATTGATTTTGACTTGTCTTTTCTCCAATTTGATATGTGCAAGTTAGGGCGTTTGGAGTGTGACTATACCTAATTTGAAATCACTTAAGTAGATACATTAGACACAATTAATTAGAATGGTTTCGTCATCATCAAAACAAGGGTTTAGTCAATTTAGACCTTGAGTCAACATTCTCCCCCTTTTGAAGATGATAACCCATTCCATAAATGTATTGAAAGCATTTAAGTAAAGTCATACCTTTGGAGAAACCTAGGGGTTTCAATAGAATTGAGTTCATATGGTCCCCCTTAATTGATTCTATTCCTACATGGTTATCTTTCATAACATTTATAGAATACTATGTATTCTACTCACATATGTTCTACACATATATGTCTTCTCCCATTTACCTTCTCCCCTTTACATGGACATACTTGTCTTCTTCATGTAAGACATGCCTTCTCCCTATTTTGTCAAAAGAAGACATACCTTTATCCCCCTTTGTCATTTCAAAAAGTGGGGGTATGAAGAAATAAGAAACACCACTTGTTAAGAGAAAGGAGATAAAAAAAGTTATAAAAAATAGAGTAGAAGAGAACAGATAGGGGCTTGTCCAATCATAGAAAGAAAAGAAAGTTAAAGCATGCACTTGAACAACCCAAAATGCAAGATAAAGTGATGTAGAAATACAATGAATCACAATTTTGACCCTCAAGATGACAAAATTTTCCCAAGAAATGTCAGGGCTCACGGCGAAGCAATGAGCCTTGCTCATAATGTAGTTCCTGCATAAAAAAACACTAGTCTTGCACAAAAAACTGAAACTAGATCAAAAGTTGTATTAAATCTAAAAATGCTCCAATTTCTACATACAATGTATCTCAATGTACCATGCATCATAAAGTTATGCAAGCAACTCAAGATAGTAGATATGGAATTCAAGGAACAAGCTTGAGCGTGTATGAGACAAGATACAAGCATATCATATAGTGAAATACCACTAGATGAGAAAAGATACCAATTATAAACAAGGTTAGAACTACATGTATGTGAACCACTAGTAGATGATATCACAAGTTAGGACTACTAGTAGAATCTAGATCATAGCAAGAGATACCAAAAGATACACAAGATAAAACAAGCTATGAGTAGATGTAGAGATATATCCAAACAAAGAGATATGCAATTTTAGAAGCATGAAAGGATATAACTCATATACAAATATGCATCATTACCAAAGGATGATTACCATTAAGAACATCAAGGTTGTATCAAAACAAGATATACACCTAGATAGATGTAGCAAGTTAGAGTACAATGGAAGCAATTTTAGACACAACCAAGAGATCATCATCAAAACCTGCAAAACAACTCAAAGCAAGTAATTGCAATATATAGATATACCAATTTAGATCAATTAGAGAGATAGAGTTGTATGCAATATAGGAAATTTTGAACATGGCAATATGCATATATAAATATTCCAAACGAGAGTGCCAAAGAATAAGGCTATTGGTTGAGAAAATCTAATTGAGAGGGAAATTCTCATTCAATAAGCCAAATATATATTCTGTGCACAGTGTTACCGGTCGAGTTTTGTGTATTAACAACTCGACCGATGACAGCTGTTGGCAACACCCATTGGTGCCTATCGGTCGAGTTTCTATCAGGACAAACTCAACCAACAAATCTACTGTCAAAAAGCACATATATTTCATAAAACATATTTAAAGGCATGCTAAAAATACAAACCATATCCAAACATGTGTAAGCAAGTTAGTAATGCACTATAAAAGCGTTTGAAATAGTTTTTGAGCAAGAGTGTGAAGAGAAACACAAAATACCACTTTTGACTCAAAAACCATATGTATAATGCACACTATCTTGACAAAAACAAGTTAGGATTGGTTATAAAAACATTACCTTTGTTCTTACCACTACTTTTCCACTTGTTTCCACCTCATACACATCTCACCTTTCTTCTTTCATGTGGATTGAAAAGTCAATTTGCAATTCAATAACTCAAGTCAATCCATTTGCAAGTACCTACAAGAAGAAGAAAGATGAAATGGTCCCCAATCATGTTTTTGGGTCCAAAGGGGTTAGCTTAGCAACCCAAGTCCTATTGCTCTTGGGTTCTTTCCTAAGTGGACAACAAGTAGAATAATGGCCAATATCATTGCAATAGTTGCATGTGCCCATAGTTTTGGAACTAGAGGATTCTCCATGGAATAGTGTAGGTCCTTTACCTTTGTTGTTCCTTTGACTACCGTCATACCCCAAACCATGTCTACCAATTTGTTTAGTAGTATGGTGTATGATATCATTAAGGCTCTTCTTACCAACTAAGAATCTTTGCAAAGAAGATCTCAAACTATGATTATCATGCATAAGAGAAGTAATAGTAGAAGACAAATGATTTATATTATCTCTAGCATGCAAAAGGTCATTTTCTAAGCAAAGAGCTTTAGTTAAATAAGAATCTATATCAATATGAATAGAAGCAACATTATTCTCTCTACTATTAGAACTAGAACAAGATTCAAGCACATTGATTTTAGCAAGCAAGGAGGCATTTCTTGTTTCAAGCAAAGCAATCTTAGAAAGATAAATGCCATTTTCATATTCTAATCCTTGCGAAACAAAATCTTTGTCCTTATTTTCATATTTAAGAACATCAATATCATGCATGAGAGAATCAAAAATTAAGGTATGCTCTTCACTAGAACTAGGCATAAGAGGTTGAGCTTCTAGAAATCTAATCTTATCAAGCAAACTAGCATTTTCAAGTTTAAGAGAATCTACTTGACTAAGACAATCATTTTTATCATCAAGAAAGTAAGAATTAGCATGTTCAAGATCATCTAGTTCTACATGCATATTATCAACAATTCTAGCAAGCTTTTTTCTTTTCTTTTTAGAAGACTTAAGAGAGACACGAGTATCATGAATAATAGCAATCAAAGATTCTTTATCTAGAGAGTTTAGATTTACCTCACTTGATTCTTTAATTGTTGATGCCACGAGATAAAAATGACATTCACCTTCTTCACTAGTGCTTGATCTTCCACTTGACTCTTCACTTGATTCTTAACTTGAGCTTGAGTTGGCGGAGTCACTTGAGCTTGAGTGCCATTTCTCCTTCTTCATGTACTTCTCTTCTCTTTCCTTGTGATGATGGGTCTTCTTACCTTACAGACAATCTATCTTGAAGTGGCCCTTCTTTCCACACTCGAGGCATCAAATGGAGGAGGAATTCTTGCCTTAGTAGAATCTACCCTTAGAGTACATGGCATCTTCTTCAACTTGAGAGGATGGAGAATCTAGACCAACAATAGCCTTGATTTGAGATTTGATTTTAGCCTTCTTCATTCTATTGAGTTCTTTCTCTTCTTGTCTTTCTACTTCCCTCTTGTCAAGTGTGGCTTCATGTGCTTGTAGATTTCCAATGAGCTCTTCAATAGGGACATCCTTAAGAGACCTTGCTTCTTCAATGGAAGTCACCTTGGGTTCCCACCTCTTGGGGAGAGTTCTAAGGATCTTTGAGTTGATCTCTCCTCTAGACATGGGATGACCTACAACTGCAAGACCATTCAAAATGGTGTTGAGCCTTGAGTACATGTTGGCTATCTTCTCCTCCTTTCCCATCTTAAAGTTCTCAAGCAGCCCTTTGAGCATGCAGACTTTGCTTTCCTTCACTTGAGTTGTCCCCTCATAAGTGATGCATAGCTTTCTCCATACCTTATAGGTTGTTTCACATATAGAAATTTGGTTGAACTCGATGGGGGTTATGGAGGCATAGAGGATGTGCATGGATCTAGCATTAGAGGTTGCTTTGTTCAAGGTAGCCTCATCCCATTCTTCAATCTTTGTCTTTGGTAGCTTGTATGGGTTGTTCACCATTTGCCACATCTCAATACTTGATCCTTAGATGTAGAATTGAAGCCTTCTTCTCTAATAGAGGAAATTTCTCCCATCAAAGATTGGAAGGTTGATCAAGTATCTCCCACCTTGGTAGTCACCCATATTCTCCTACTTGTTGAAGTATGCTTGGAGAAGCCCGCTCTGATACCAATTGTTGGATCCTAGATGGGTGATTAGATGCTATAGAGGGGGGGGGGGGTGAATAGAGCTGAAAGCACTTAAACAAAATTCATTAAACTTTCAAGATATATTAAAAGATAAGGTTGATAAATAGGAAGTTTGAGTGCAACTAAAACATGCATAGCAAGGAAGAGAGAGATTGAACACACACCAAGTGACAAGCTATTTAGAGTGGCTCTACACTTCAAACTAGAAATGAGTCAATCCACTACCTAGAGCGGTCAACCTCTAAGATTTCTTAACCATTGCACTCTTATATTCATTCATAAGACTTACAATACATGACCAACCAAAGGACTTACCTATCTAATACAAAGAGTCTTCAACCTTACCAAGGACTTACCCACTTTGCAATGAGTCTTCAGCCTTCAGCAAGGACTTACCCACTCTTGCACAAATCTTCAGCCTTGCAGGGATTACCCACTCTTCTTGGATCTTCAGCCTTTGACTTCACCTTCACCCGGAGAAGCTTCCACCAAGGACTTACCCACTTGAACAAGGAGTCTTCTTCCTTCACCAAGGGCTTACCCACTCTTGCTCCAAGTCTTCATCCTTGATCTTCACCAAGGGATGCCTTCCCTTGTTCTTCTTCACCTCTCTTAGCCAAGAGAGAGAACTTTCATCTTCATGGTTGAAAAGAGAGATAGGGAGGTGGTGGAAGTGAGAGCCTCACAAGATATACATATAGGACTAGCTCTCTTACAAATTTCCTACTCACTCTAACGAATGTAACAAGTGATTAAGCTTAGAGAGAGCGAGAGAGAGGAGGCTATAGGAAGCACTCAACTATAGAATAGGAACCTCACATAGAGTTTTGCATTGAATGTTCAACCTTGGAATGAAACCCAAGGGGTCCTATTTATAGCTTGGGATGCCCCTTAGCCTTTGGGAACACTTAAGAATGAAAACTAGCCATTTTGTGGCTTGCAACATATATATTTTCACTTGTTGCAACTCCACAATGGCTAGAAATACTTTTCTGCACTTTTCCGTACAGTGCAATCGGTCGAGTTTCTATAAAGGTAACTCGATCGATCCCACTAAAAGACAAGACCAATTTAGGCCATCGTTCGAGTTTATCATGGGGTAACTCGACCGATTCACTTAAATTAGTTTTGGTCAGTAGAGGGATCGGTCAAGTTCTGTGAAGTATAAACTCGACCGATCAAAAGTCATTTTCAAGATCCAATCAGGATCGGTCGAGTTTGCAACTCGACCGATGAACAACCTGATGTGAATTTTGGAAAATGGATTTTAAGTGCTTAAATATTTGATCTAAGTGCTCATGATTTTTTCTAAGCCTAATTACAAGTCATACAATCACTACAAGTGATTTCCAACATGATTCTAATGGATTTACATCATATTACAAAAATGTGCACTTATATTGACTTTGACTTGTCTTTTCTCCAATTTGATATGTGCAAGTTAGGGCATTTGGAGTGTGTCTATACCTAATCTGAAATCACTCAAGTAGAGATATTAGACACAATTAATTGGAATGGTTTAGTCATCATCAAAACAAGGGTTTAGTCAATTTAGACCTTGAGTCAACAATATTAACTCTGATAAACCTAGAATTTGTAATTTTTTAGATAATACCCATATCAGATATAGTTTAGATTGTTATCAATCTTCATAATAAAAAAAGTTATTTATTATAATAATATATACATCTTGACCAACCACCCTAATATGTATCATTTTATTACATATAGTAGCAAGCTAGTCTATATATTAGTATATATATCTTTTGTAATCCAAATGATATTAACTTTATTTATACTAAAATTTTATACAATCTATAATTTGACTAGTTTTTAAATATATTCAAAATCCTGAATAGATTTTGAGTTTCAAACCCCCATATACACATTATATTTTATGACAACTATAAATACATATGGGTCTAAGTTATGTGTCAATTTAGATTGATCTATTTTGAATAAAATGAAATATGAGAGAAACTACATCTTAGGAGGGTTGTATTATAAGTATATAATAAAATTTGTATACACATTAGTATGCATGTAAGATATGATACTAGGAATAGTATGGAATCATATAGTGCTAGATGGAGAACATTACATTTCAAGACCTAAATTGAAAGACTAAATATTATTACTAATACATATTTGTAACTTGTGAAGGAGACGTGTATAAGACATCTAATCCACTTACATTATGGTCACAAACTAAATGACGATACACATATGTATGGGTAACTATGGATGATAAATGAGAGTTGATATAGGTCCAATAACTATCACCTAGACATATATATATATATATATATATATATATATATATATAATCATATGTTCAGGTAATAAGACTAAAAATCCTAATATGTCACTAGCTGATCAGGACTAAGATAAGGAAATATGAAAACATTAATAGGGAAGTATACACATGTTCAATTTGGCATTACTAACACACTTAATGTGTTCCTAGGATGAAAACTTGACCCTGTGGACCATGAATGACCTAATGAGTTTACCATTAGCCATGGAGATCGAGTATTTGTAGTCCTTATTGATATTATGGCATTTATTCAACTTAAATATACATTTTCCCATAGTGAGGCACCTCTTGATATTCATACTTGTTAATTGAAATTGCATGCCCTTCTAGTGGAAATTGTTTAGATTTATTTTGATACTCTGTTATTCATATTATATTGGGTTTTGTAACCCATACCGCCATGTTAGTTGACCTTGATGATGAAATTGATGGACAAAAGTCTTTCACCTATTATTTCATGTGATATTATACTAACATAAATTCATTGGCATAGCCATTAGGGCATGCCTTTCTACCCAGGTATGTCTTTCCACCTCTTATACATACATGGGTGTGTCTTTCCACCCATTTCACTTAGACCAATGATTTAGTGGGCCCTACCTTAGTTAGTTCTAACATAAATTATCTACATTCAATATTGTGGATTGTTACATGGCATGACTATTTATATTATTTATGGATTTAATGTTAATTTGCCTCATCCTTAGTGGGCCCTACCTTAGTGGGCCCTACCTTAGTTATGATATTGTGGATTGTGACATGGCATGACTATTTATATTATTTATGGATTTAATGTTAATTTGCCTCATCCTTTTGATGTTTATTCTCTTGTTTTATATATTGAACTTACCTATTTTCTAATATCCCCCTCTTGAACTGGAACCCCTTTTATTGCACTCTTCTGATCTAAAATGCCTACATATATTTGTATTATGCATATACTCATAAGTGTTTTGATGCATACCATTTGTTTCCTTTTACTATTTGTCATTTTCAAAACCAACCAGGTCTAGGAGTGCTACATGACACTGACTCAGGAAGATCACTTACAGGATGTGGACATGAGGATAGCTTGAAATGCTTGGATTTCCCTCTATAGTTGGGATCTTGTACCAGCCGTTGTACCTATTTTGTTTGTAGTAATACCTTCTATGGTAAGGAATAATTATATATGAAATAAGTTGTAGCTTTGTAATAGTTTTATTTCTGTTGCTTTATTATTACATGTATCTTTACATAATACCATTTGAGTGGATCACCTTTCAGGTCCCGCTCTTTACAATATGGTATCAAATCCTAAGCAGTTGGTGACTTAACTTTCTTAAGTTATCCCATGTAGTTCCTTAATTAGGTAGTTTACCCTATAAAAGTTGTTGACATGTATATTCCTGAGTTGTGGAATACCAACTAGGGTTTCAATCCCCAACTATTTGCTCACTTACACTCCCAAATTACCTATGTGATTGAGAATCGGCCCTTAATAACTCTAATCACACCTACCCTTTTATAGAGGTGGAAATGTCACCATCTGAAGTTGACTCCTGTAGTGTTTGGTTCCTATCTATTATTTTCCTAGGAAGTTAGCATTAGCTCTATGAGGTATAAGTCAACTTGAATAGTCATAGTTAGGCTTTATCCTAGTTTTCACCTAAACCCCTTTTCCATATTATTTTCTAGCATGCCTCACACACATCCTTTTTGACTACTGAGCATACGTGGATAATAAATGCAAAATCTTGTCGTAAGTTTTAGATTGATGATGTCCCCTTTTGCATAGTGAAAATCCAAAGAAACTCCGTTAAAGTTTGGCATGCCTTCTGATAAATACGTATTTATCCATTTTATTTATATCTTTTAAATGTCTTTCTAAGATTGTTTTGTTGATTGTTTTTCTAGTTTTATAATTAATTATTTTAGTTTAGATTTTCTCTCTTTAGTTGGAGTTTTAATTATATATGATTGGATTTTGTAGGAAAATGACTCAATCTCTCCAATGATTAAATACTCTTGGAATATATTTTCATAATTTACAGTAATCTTGATATATGTACCCCATGCCAAAAAAATCATAACTTCTGCATCCCATGGCGGAATTTAATGCACAAGTATGTATTAGAAAGAAAAATGAATAATTTACATGAAAAATGTATATTAAAGGGCTTTCCAGTAGGTTGGCTGGCCTTACGAGCTGATGATTTTATCATTTTGGGAATCAACAACAATAAGAGTTGCATGGTCAAATATTAAAGAAGGCAACTCAATTAATCCTTCCATTTACGGGCAAGAAATTAATATTGCAAAAGTTTACTCCTTTGACTGGAAAGTTGGTCAATTTAATATACTTTAATGTGGTATAATTAATTCAAATAAATATTGGTCATTTTGAAATAATAAAATCATCAATCCGATCAAGGTTTGAGTAATGCGACTTCGGACTGAAGCAAGTGATTAAATGTAGTTGGCCGAATGATAACAAAAATGAGGAGATCTAGCCACTACCGATAACCATTCCTGTAGAGACTTTCTCCCTTCCTCCCCCTATAAAAGGAGGGGGGACTCCAAAGCAAAAGTGGAATCTCTTCTTCTATCACAATATGTATCATTACTTGTAGACTTCTTGTATCTTGCTCTAGCTTTAGCTTTGATTTACATTCTTTTTTTTACATATTATACTTTGGTTATTCAATAAAGATTTCTAGTTCTTACTTATACTTGGTATTCTTACTTTGTGCACCAGGAATCAAGAAGGGCGGCCATTTCATTGTCACTATATCAAGATTCTTTGGGATTCTTCTTCTTTCTAGTACATGCATTCCTTTCTTCTTTCCTTAATTCCATCATTAATTTCTATGGATCGTGAGTAGTTTTTATATAGGGGCATGGGGAGTATCCACATAGTCATAGTGTAGGCTAAATTAATTTCTTTATGATAATACTTGTTATATGATCTTTGTTTGAAAGAATTTTTCTGACATAAACGACTTGATCTCTTTTTTTGTCAAATGTTAGTTTTGAGTAATGAGACCTCAAACCCCAAGACTAGAAACAACCAAAGAAATGTACAAGAATCCATATGAGACCTCAGAAAGAACCTTTGTTGGGATGTTCAGGCAAGGATCTATAAATACCATGACCAATAGATTTATCGGGATTTCGACTTTTATAATTCATTTGAGGATGTATTGCTTATCTTCATCCAATTTGTTTTATCTCATAGATTTCAATGATCTAGTTTGACAGGATATGGTGGTAAAACCCATAATCCCAATATCCATTATCATCAAATCAATCTCAACTTTTACTTGCTTGTTCTTTAGTGCAATTTTCCATGATTTGTTCTTAGCATAACCAAACTCTCAAAATTAGATTTTTATTTCCTTGTTCTCACGATGAGATTTGAATATCTACTATCCTATTTTATGTCATCCCTTCAATTATTACCTATCTATAATATGTTGACTTGTTATTTAGAGAAAGTTAACAACCTGGTTAGAAGGTTAAATTCTAAAACTTTTCTAGTGATTTTCGTGTGTGCAATGACTTATATCAATTTGACGTCGTTGGCGGGGATGGCACACATTGTTTTTCAAATCTAATCACTTGTATATATATATAATTTTTCTTCTTTCTTTCGATAATTTAGTTTAGTTTCCTAAATTTTAGTTGGTTCCATAATTTCTATCTTTTTTCATAATTTTTAGCTTTGTTCTATAAATTTTTAGACTTGTTCTATAAATTTTTATTTCTAATTCATTTTATTTTATAGTTTTAGCTGGTAATTTTTAGTCTTGTTCTATAATTTCCTTCTTTATATTTTTGTAATTTATTTTTTCTATCAAAACTCATTTTGGTAGTGTATCTCCTCCTACTGAATTTCCATTCCGACAATACTACTTTCTACTTTATTTTTGTAATTTAATCTTATTTCATGGTTTATTTTCTTATATTTTTGTAATTTATTTTGCATACTGAGACTCATTTTCATAGTGTATCTCCTCCTTCTATCGAGTTCTCATTTCGGCAGTTCTACTTTCTAGTTATTTTTGTAAATTTTAATCTTGCCCCATAATTTCTTAAGCTTACCTTTGTAATTTTTAGTTCTTTTAGCTAACCCCTTTATTGTTTAGTTCTTTTTTCATAATTTTTAGTTTCTTATAGATTATTTTTTAATTTGTTTCTTCTAGGAAAAAAAATCCTTTCAAATCAAATTCTCAACACATTATGGTTCACAATACCAATTGTGTGGTTACTATAACCATACATCCTCATATTGTCCTAATGTGTCCCCTCCTATTGCAGTAGTGCCTTATGGTCTCGAGACTTCTTATCTTGGTGGTTATAGTGCTAATCCACAAATTCTTGAGGGATATTCTGAGGGATCATGCTACTTCAATCAATATCCTAATAAGGGATGTTATGACCAACAAGGTAGTGGTGGGCATGGTGAGGTTGATCAACAGAGTTTGGGGGGGGTATGTTTGTGAAACTCAATATATTCCTCAACAAAATGAGTGGCTTAGGGACCTAGAAAGGATAGTAGTTGAATGATAGGAAACATTACGAACCTGACAAGCTTTGATAGATACTTTGCTAGAAGCTCACTCGAAAGGTCTATATTGTCCTAATGTGTCCCTCATATTATGTGGCACCTTTTAGTGTCAAGTCTTCCCACCAAGGTGGATGTAATGAAGATTACAATCCCCCAACTTTTGAAGGCTATTATGAGGGAAAATGCTACACATATAAAGATTAGGGTTGTGACCAAGAATGTTGTGAGGAGTATGGTGAGGATAATCAAAAAAATTTTGAGGGATCTGAACCTGCTTTTGACACTCAATACACTTCTCAATAGGAGGAACATATCAAAGTCCTAGAAAGAATATTATAAGAGAAACAAAAAAATATTAGAAAATCGGCAAGCCATGTTAGCTACTTTACTAGAGGCTCGATCACAATTACCCCTAGAGGAACCAAAACAACCTAAGATGGTTCTCATCAATGATGACGATGATGATCCCATGTTTATGTCATTTACATCAGATCCAACCAAGACATCACTGACCAATGAGTGGCAGTCTTCATGCAATGAAGACGTTGGTATTCTGACCCTTTTGCTAGAGTTTTTATTACTTTAGTATGAAAAGTCACAGTAGGAGAGTTGAACTTATCATGAAGCTCCACCAACTCCTCTCACCCTTGACATAAATCCAGATGTTATTATTGGCCAATCCACTTGGGTTGAACCCTCCTTGGATAATGAACTACATGTTGATGTTTTTGGAGAGAGACTTCCTCATCAAAAACCTTAGAATCCACCACATATGTTTTCTTTTTCACATTCGGTTGATCTAGATGGGGATCCACAACCACTTGAAAGAAATTGCATGCCCCCACTCCTTGATCGTAAAGATGATATTCCCATTTTACTTCCTCTTAAACCCTTGGGAACATCTTGGATTGAGGATCTTGAGCCACATGCTATATCAACAAGGAAAACCACTAATTCCATTAACAATAATGTTGATTGTATGATTTTTGTGGAGAGCAAAAAGATTCATGATGTTGATTTAAATTCAAATGTTCCTTTCATATCAGCAACATTTCTCCTATACACATATCAATATGAAGGGGGGAACCAGAACCAGATCTTCTACCTGATATTGCACATCTGCCATCACATGTGTTACATGTCAGGCACTTGCCAATCTCCCCCAATCTACATTCATCACCAACACTTCCTTCACTACTGAAGGAAGACCTGTGGATCCTATTCGAGGAACTATGAGGCGACAAGCAATATGAAGACCCCTTTGAGATTCCATGACCACCTGATTATTGGGTGCACTATGAAGCTCCACAAATGAAGGTTCCATCCCTCATACACATTCCATTCAACTAGAGATTTTTTGAGTTACCGTGACCTCCTGGTGACCTCTGCATTTCTCTTCTTTCCATTCCAAATTTAAGTTTTTCTCAGGACGAGTAAAATTTTAAGTTCGGGTGGAAGTGGGTGGTACATACTCATTCCGCCCACTCTATTTTTCTTTTTTTCTTTTTTGAAGTTTTCATTGTATTGTGTAGTCTAGTTATAATATTGTTTTTAAATCCTTAGTTTTATCCTTTATCTAGTCGACCAGGCCTTTATCTAGTTGTCCATGATTATATGCATATTTATCAATATACCTCCTTGAATGATGTAACGTCTTTTATAACACAAATTATAGAATTTGTCATTGATAGAAATTATTCATGTCACCTATGAATAGAATTAACATCATTTCTTAGAAAAAATGGAGGATTGATAGGATTCAAGAATAATACTTCCTTATCTAAAGTTATAGATTGACTTGAAAATTTTCTTGATTTATCATAATTTAGAATTAGTTGACCCAATGTATGATACTCCCATGTGCTTAAGTTTAAAAAATGAGTTGCATAAAGAACAATATTTTTTTACACTTCTTCCATCACCTTCTTATCTCTCCATCCATAAAGAAAAATAAAAAGTCAATATGCCAAATTCCAAGTTCAGGGTGCACACCCTATTTTCCTCGCTCTCTTGCTTCTTCCATAATAGGGGTGTACCATCAACAAAAGATGTAAAAAAGAGCACACTAAAACATACAGTCAATGTAACTACAAATAAAGAAATAAAAGGCCTCAAGTCAAATAGAGGAAAGGTTGCTTCCTTCCATACCTCCTTTACTCCAATTTTATGCCCATGGAAATCTACAGAATCCCATCAAATCCTTGAGACATATTTTGTACAAATAACTTGAATGAATATGTGGGATTACCAAATGCAGAGGAAATATAAAATTTATTTTATTACAATTTTGAAATGGAACAAGGTTATGAAATAATCTTGAAGTAGAGGATATAAAAATGTGAATCCTGGAAGTTAAGGTTGATTGGTCATATAAGTTGGAAGGACTCAAGTTGTGTTATGCAAGTGAGGATGATAGTCTGAAAGTATTATATGGCAATGTTTTAAAGTATATGTTGCTCGAGGTCGAGAAATGTTCAAGTTCGGGGTAGTTGATAGATACATATTTATCCATTTTATTTACATCTTTTAGACATCTGTTTAGGATTGTTTTTTTGATTATTTTCTAGTTTTAGAATCAATTGTCTTAGTTTATATTTTCTCTCTTTAGTTGAAGCTATGTTTGGATTTTTTTAGAAAAATGGTCTAATCATTCTAATGAATAAATACTTTTGGAATATATTTGCACTATTTCCAGCAGTCCAAATATATATATCCCACACCAAAAAGATCATAACTTCTTCATCCCATGATAGAATTTAACACACAAGTATGCTTTGGAAAGAAGAATAAATTTTCTACATGAAAATACATATTCAACGACTTTCTAGCTAGTCGGCTGGCTTTACGATCTGATCATTTTGTCATTTCGGGAATCAACAACAATAAGAGTCACATGGTCAAATATTAAAGAAGACAACTCAATAAATCCCTTCATTTATAGGCAAACAATTAATATTGCAAAAGTTTTATCCTTTTATTGGGAAAGTTGGGCAATTTCATATGATTTTATGGGATGGAAAGAATTCAAATAAATACTAGTCAAATGTTGAAATAACAAAATCATCAGTGCGGTTAAGGTTTGAGCAATGTGACTTTAGGATGAAGCAAGTGATTAGATGTAGTTAACTGACCAACACCAAATATGAGCCAATCTAGCCACCACCAACAACCATTCCTATAGGGGGTTTCCCCCTCCTTTCCCCTATAAAAGGAGGGGGGGGTTGTAAAGCAAAAGGGGATCTATTCTTCCATCATTATTTGTAGAATTCTTGTTTCTTGCTCTAGATTTAGATTTTATTTACATTTTTCTTCTTGCATCTTGTACTCCGATTCTTTAATAAAAATTTCTAGTTCTTTTTCATTCTTGGTATTCTTGCTTCAGGTGCCAGGAATCAAGAAGGGCAGTCATTTCATGGTCACTGGACCAAGATCCTTTAGGATTTTTATTCTTTCTAGTCTATGGCTTCCTTTCTTCTTCCCTTTATTCCATCTATAATTTCTATGGATCCTAAGTAGTTTCTATATCAGGGCATGCAGAGTAGCCCCATATCCATAGTGTAGACTAGATTAATTTCTTTGTGATAATAATTGTTAGATTGTCTTTATTAGGCTTTTTACCGACTTAAATGACTTGATTTCTTGTTTTTGTTGACTGTTAGTTTTGGGTAATGAGACCTCAGACCCCAAGACATGGAACAACCAAACAAATGCACAAGGATCCGGATGAGACCTCGGAAGGAACCTTTGTTGGGATGTTCGGGCAAGGATCTGTAAACTCCAGGACCAATGGGTTTACATGGAGTTTGACTTTTGTAATTCATTTGAGGATGTTTTGCATACCTTCATCTAATTCATTTTATCTCATATATTTCATCAATCTAGTTTTACTCAAGAAATGGTGGTCAAATTCATTACCCTGATATTTATCATCAAATCAATCTCAACTTTTATTTTCTTATTTTTAGTACAACTTTCCATTATTTGTTCTTAACATAACCAAACTCTCAAAATCAGATTTTTACTTCCTTGTTCTCGAGATGGGATTTGAATCTTAACCATCCTCTTTTCTGTCATCCCTTGGATCGGTACCTATCTATACTAACTTGACGTGTTGTTTACAACAAATTAACAACCTAGTTAGAAGGTTAAACTCTAGGACTTCTCCTAGTGATTGTTGTATGCAATGACATACATCACCTTGCCTTCAAGGTGGTTGTCAGTATAGTTTTTCAAAACCTCTCTGTCTAGAAGATTGGAATCTACTTACATGAGATCTAATATTCACATACACTAGAAGCTAATTGAGGAAAGTTTTGTTACTTGGTGGATATTCTTAGGAGTTCATCTGTATCAACTTCACACTTAGGTATCAAAGATTGATGATTACTTTAGTACACATGGATATTTGATTACCTAATGAGACCTAGTGTTGGAGGCTCATATACTTCTCTTAATCTGACAAGCCCTAATCTCTATTTGGATAATTGGGTGATTTGAGGACTTTTTGATGACCCATGTTGAGGTTATTTATAGCATGATGGATCAAGTACTTGTGAAGTAACTAGTATAGACCTAGTAAATGTTTTATCATGTCCAAGTAGTCTATATCCCTATCACATATGGTATGAATTATAGATGTTTTAAGTATATCCTTATAGACCCTTGGAGGTTTAGACTATCTCTATAGCAAGAGTTATGGAATGACTTAGTTCTCATATTAATTTTGGTGTCAATTTTCCAACTTCACATCATGAGGGTTTTCATCGTAAACAATATTTTCATTATTATATTGTATGTACAGAAAGAAAAGTTTTTTGGATTTATTGATAGTGTAATGAACCAAGTCACCACCATATGAAGTTTTGAGCAGTAAGGGACCCATTAGGAAAGTACCCCTTGACTAGTTCAGTCAACTATGAGACCCTAGACCTAGGAAAGGATCAATGTTTAGGAAGATATTATGGATATATATATGATCTTGTTAATCTACCCATGTTATGTCTCGAGATGGATAGTTGAATTATAGATTAATCTTGTAACGGCAGGAGTCTTGTACCTTAGAAATTCAAGAGAGTAACTTGACCCTAGGGATGTCTAAAATCAATAATGAATGCATTAGGTTACACTTGGATGATTTCCTCAACAAAATGTCACACAAATATTATTACCCCTTAATTAGAGTAGAAAAGTCTTGCCAAGATTATTACAATGAAAATTAATTGGATAACCAAAAATAATGTGATATAAAAGTTGTACTCATCAAAATAAGGTAAGCCTCTAGGTTTAACAAGCTCAATTAAATGATAGTGATAGAGAGTGTTTAGGTAGGAAACTAAAATGGTAGTATATCAAAAATTATGGCATTATGCTCTAAACTCGTTATAAGGGTAATGGGATGGAAAAAATTACATTGAGAACTAACTTAAATGTTTTAGGAAATGATAAACATAATAAATGTACTTAACAGTCCCCCCAAAAATCAGTAAATAACCTCTGTGTATAAACTATAGCATAATGTATACTTTTTATGAGTAAAATAATAATAATAATCATAATAATCATAATAATAATAACAATCTAGTTGATGACAAGTACTCAAAAGGATTAGATTAAGAATGAACAAATTTCGGGGACAAAATCCCCTGTAAGCGGTGGAGTGTTGTAACATACTCGAATATGGGTATATAGCTTGATTTTCCTTTTCCTTGGGTCCACCTTTAATTATATGGGTATTAAAAAATTTATCTTAAATTACATAATATAGGAGTAGCTATATCCAAGAAAATATAATGAAAAATAACCCATTATATAATGTTAATTACTAATTAATTAAGACATCAATTCAAGATAAATTTTATAAATCCACTAGTTAATTAGAATTGATCCTAATTTGTCAATCTAAATCCACCATAACAGATTCAATAAATGTGAAATAATGCATCAAATCAAAAAATAAAAATAATAAATACACCAATTCAATATTTAACTTACAATTAACAAAATAAAATGCTAAATGTTTTAAAATTTATAATAATAATTAGTTCATCACACCTTAGTTAGTGAATGTGAATTTTTTTATGTCAATCAAACTCCTTTTGATTACTAATTTGATTGATTGGAATTCGTGCATTAATGCATTCAATTCTGTAGTTAACACTTTGGTCAATCAATCAATTGAATTCCATCACCAAAGTAACATGGAGTGTTACTTCTCCATCTTCCCTTGCGCTAACCCTTGTGCCTCCACCCTCTTTACAAGCCACGCTGACAATTGCCTGTCACACGATTAGTGACCCGTTCCCCATTCTTTCCTATTCATTTTCCCTTCTATATCTCCCTCCCCTTCCTCTCTATCTTACTCACCCCTAGAACCCTAAGCACTCGTTTCCTTTTCTCCTAATGCATTACAATATTAGCTGTAAGGACCGCAACAACCTACTCTTCTGGTCAGAATATGATCTTCTAGCACCCAAAAGTGGTTGTTCACCCTGCTTTCTTCACCACAATAGTCGTCACCACTGCAAGGACTAAATGCATCTGCATTCCACCTACTCCCACATCCATCATAGGTCCCTTCTCTGCAACTTCTTTATCATCAGTTGCAAACTCAATGAGAGGTTTTGTAATGTTTCTACCTTATATTTTTATCTTTCCCCTTGACCCCCTGAACTCTCAAGGTACCTCCCATCCCCAATAGGCCATACCAGCCCCAACATAACAGGTACACCCCTAACCCAACACACAACTGCTTTGTTCATAGGCATAGTGAGTCGGAGATCTCACTACTGGACTCGGTGCCTCCTAGAATTTCTCTCCACTGATGGAGAAATGCTTAATCTTCTCCTTTAATGGTTATTACCCTATTGCAACCCACCTACCAAACATACAACCACCACGTGATTGGAGATCAAACTCCAAAGATCTCGTCAATTGTCAACTTCATCGTCTATTAGAACTCTAACTCCAGATGTAACTCCAATTTCAATATAGCATCACCATTTGTTGGATCTACCTCTCTATCATCACCATATCTGGTCGGAACCATGGAAGTCCATTAATGGGATCTGAACATGCTTGAACCATTAGAATCCAATGCAGAGGTGGTCATGGAGGACCAGTACAACCCATGTGGATGACTAGGTGAATGTCCCTATCCTACACTTCAAATTTTAATACCATTTGTAGGAATAATATGGCATACCAATCAAGTTATATAAGATAAAAGAAAGCCTATCATGATAGCTATTAACAATAATTATTCAATCATAAAAATGACTAGTATATACATATCTATACATAGGTATATATAGAAGAAGTCCATGTATTTACTCTAATAAACCTAGAATCTATAATTTTGTATTTAATACCCATATATAAAATATAGTTTATATTCTTATCACTCTTCATAGTATAAAACTTATATATGATAACAACTACCCTAAGATGTATCATGCAATTACATATAGTAGCATGCTAGTTTATATATCAGTAAATGTATCTTATGTATTCCTAATGGTGTCAACTTAATTAATAGTAATAATTATATACAATATGTATCTTGACAAAATTTTAAAACTAAATTCAAATTCCTAAATATATTTTAAGATTCAAACCCCCAAATACACATATAGATATCTTTGATGACAGCTAGAAATACATATGGGTCTAAGTTATACACCAAATTAGATTGATCTATTATGAATCAAATGAAATTTGAAAGAAATTATATGCTTTGGAGGGTTGTGTTATAAATATATAATAAAATGTGTGTACACAATAATATGCATGTAACGTACGGTACTAATATGGAATCATATAGTGATAGAAAGAGAGAATTATTTTTCAAGATCGAAACTTCAAAGAATACATATTATTACTAATACACATATGTAACATGTGAAGAACGAGTGTATAAGACATCTAATTCACTTATATTATGGTCACTAAGTAAATGCTTATATATATATATATATATATATATATATATATATATATATATGTATCTGTGTGTGTGTGTGTGTGTGTGTGTGAGTGTGTGTCTGTGTGTCTGTGTATGTGTGTGTGTCATGGGTAACTGTGGATGATAATTTAGAGTTGATATATATGTAATAACTATCACCTAGACATATATAGATAAATATACTAAATCATATCCCTAGTTAGTAAGATTAAAAAACCCTAATATATCATTAGGTGATCGGGACTAGGATAAGGACAATATGAAAATATTAATAGGAATGTATACACCTGTTCAATTTGGTACTACTAACACCCTTAGCATGTTCCTAGGATGAAAACTTAACCTTGTGGACCAAGTATGACCTGCAGAGTTAACCATTAGTTGTGATGATCTTAAGTGCAGTCCCTATTGATATTGAAGCATTTATTTTACTTAAATATGCATTTTACCATAGTGAGGCCCCTCTTGGTTTCATGACTTCTTAACTGAAATTGCATTCCCTTTTAGTGGCACTTTTTTGAATTTATTTGGATACTCTGTTATTCATATTATATTGGGCTTTGTAACCCATGTTGTCTTGTTATTTAATCTTGATGATGAGATTTATGGACATAAGTCTTCTCCTCTATTCTTGAAAGTGATATTAGACTAAGATAACTAAGTAGATATTGTAGCATAACCATTAGCATGTGTCTTTTTTTTTGAAAGACAAGTCATATGCATTAAGTCGAAATCATGTACAGACTGTTTGCTAGCGCCTCTTCTCCCCCTGGACAGACCCAAGGAGGAGTGTTGGGGTGGCGTTCACTAGCATAAATAGATGACAACTCTTGGGGACAAGAGGATAATCTAATATTGGGGGATGGTTTCTTAAGGAACCACTTTACCTGCTTGTCAGCAAGGCGATTGAACTCTCAACCACAATGGATTACTCTACAGCCATGTATGGTTCACATTTTCCACACTCCTACATACTTCAAACTGGCCAGGTATGCTGGTACGTCTGCATCGTCCAGAAGAAACTTGACTGAGAGTTGAGAGTCAAAAAGAATACATGGTGAAACGCATCCCCATTCAATCAAGATGTCAAGGCCCAATAGAATGGTTTGCATCTCTCCCTCCAAGGGGTCATTTCCTCTGATGATCCAAGCTCTGCCCTCGATCCATATACCCTGATAACTCCACAGGCTCCAGCTGGTGTAGATGATTCCTTTCCTATTATCCATCGCGACATCTATGCTGAGGTACACCTCGGTTCTGGGGCAATTCAACACAGCCGGTTGTTTAGTTTGCTATGTGTCATCCCGTTTCATGTGATTATCAGCTGCCTCTGAGTAGGAACGTGTCTCACTTCGGATTCTTGAGACAAGTACTTCAACAGGTGTAGTACGGTCATTAAAGGCATACTCGTTTCTGTGTTTCCAAAGCATCCAACATGTAGTAAGGAAGGTGTTGCGCCAAGCCTCGGCACCATGTTGGGGCTTGAAGTTAAGGGCAACCCACTCTGCAGTGGTAGTGGGGGCAAAGAAATCCGAAGGTAGATGAGGGGCGATGATCCCCCATGTTCGACGGCTATCGTTGCAGTCCCAGATAGAATGCAGAGTTGTTTCCTCCAGCCTACACTTCTTGCAAGAGGCGGATGTAGTCATTTGTCGAGTGTACCTTAATTGATTTGTAAGTAGCCGGTCATGACCCAAGATCCATCCAAACACACGAATGTGTTGGGGAGCTTTAACTTTGGCAATAGTTGTCCACTTTCCTTCATAAGTATGGGATCTCATTTGGATAATCTTCAAATAGGCGCTCGCCGTGGTGAAGCGTCCGTAGCTGCCGCTGGGCCAGAACCAGCCATCCTGTCCTCCCTCAGGGTGTGGAGCACCCGTCAGGAGGATATCCTCCACCGACTCTGGGCTAAACTACTCTGTAATAAAGCCTTTGTCCCAAGCCCCATCGTCCATGACCATGGTGTTCACAGTGAGGTCGTGTAGGCTAATAGGCACTATCTTCCTTGTCTTAAGGGTCGGCGTCTGGCCACTCCTAGTCCAGGCATCAGTCCAGACATTGATGTCCTGGCCATTGCTGATAGTTCATCTTGCATCCTACTTGACTTCAAGGATGAGTGGTCTAATTTCTCTCCAGGTGGGAGAGCCATTCAGAGCGAGAGTGTCACCCCTTTTGTACTTATGGGCCATCATTTTTACCCATTCAGCAGGTCTGTAGTTGATGAACTCCCAAGCGAGCTTCATTAATAAGGCCTTGTTCTACTCCCTCGCACTACGAATGCCCATACCACCCTGATCGACAGGGGATATGACTTTGTTCCAAACCACCAACGCGATGCCTTTCTTCTCTGCTTTACTGGACCAAATGAATCGTCAGATCAGTTGGTCGATTCTATCACAAACTGTGAGAGGTATAGCCAAAGTTTGCATCAGGTATGTAGAGGAGTGGGTTAAGATATACTTCGCCAATGTGATCCTTCCTGCCATGGATAGGCATCCATTCTCTCAACTCGCAATCTTGTTGTCAATGGCGTTTGTGATGGAAATATATAGGTCCTTTGTCTTCCTGTAATGAATGATTGGAACGCCCAAGTGTCTTCCAATTTCACTCATCTCAATGATTCCAAGTCTTCTACAGACGTGTCTTCGAGTAGCCAGGGTTGTCCCCTTGCTGAAGAAAACACGGGATTTCTCTTTAGTAAGCTTTTGTCTGGATGCATCTTCGAACTCCTTGAGGCACCTGCTACTGATTTGAGCTTGATCGATTGACGCTTCTCCAAAGAGCATGATATCGTCCGCAAAATAGACATGTGAGATACGAGTCTTGCTTGTATTAAAGGTGGCTGGCCTCCACCTACCCCTGGACACTAAATCTTCAATGGCTTGGCTAAGACGATCCAAACACAGAGCAAAGATATAAGGTGACAAAGGGTCCCCTTGTCGAACTCCCCTGGATGGCTGGAAGGCTTCCGTCTCTTGGCCTTGCCACAGAATGGTTGTTGACCCAGATGAGATCACATCCATGATAATCGTCACTAGATTGCTAGGGATGGGTGTGTGCCAGAGAGTGTCCTCAATGAATTCCCAGCTCATCCTATCGTAAGCTTTAGCTAAGTCTAGCTGAATCGCCATCAAATGATGTTTAGATCTCTTCTTCTTCATAGAGTGTATGATTTCCTGGACAAGGACAGTGTTATCACTAATCCTCCTTCCTGGGATGAAGCTTGATTGAGCTGGGTTGATCCAACCATTAAGGTGAGGTTGAATACGGGCCACAATGATATTCATCACCACCTTCATGCACACGTTGTTCAATGATATGGGTATGAGTCAAGCACATGTTTCCGGTTTTTTCTTCTTGGGGATTAGGACCATTAACGCGTTGGCGGAATTTTTGTCCCAATGATTTCCTATGAATACATTGTAAAAAAAGGATGTTAGGGAAGTCTTAATAATGTTCTAGTTACATTGCAGAAAGTTGGATTCCACTCCATCCGGCCCGGGAGCTTTGAACTTCGCCATGGAGAACAACGCTCTACGCACTTCCTCTTCATCAGGTATCCTACCCAGCTTAGCACTTTGAGCTGTTGTTAGCATTGGGAATGCACCCATGTATGAAGCACACCGATGGGCTCTGCCTCCTAGGTTGTCATCAGTATAGAGGTTTCTGAAATACCCCACAATTAAGGCTTGAATGTCATTCTCATTTTCATAGCAGGTGCCTCCCTCATCCTTTATTCTGGTAATCCTATTCCTCCATTTTCTCTCCTTGACGAAAGCATGGAAAAATTTCATGTTCTTATTCCCTGCGCGAAGCCAATCGCAGTGTGCACGCTGTTGCCAATCTAGCTCCTCCTTTTTGAGTAAATCATTGAGTTGGAATTGAATGTCCAACACTGTGTTTTCCATCTCCGGATCATACATACGTGCGAGTTCCTCCTGGGCTAGCAGTAGTCGTACCTATAGTGCTCACTTGATGCGGATCTTCTTCTTCTGCTCATTTGTGTTCCATGTCGCTGCCTTGATGAGGAAGGACTCGGCGACAGCTGTGAAGTCTAGATTTGGTGACCATTCCACATTGAGTAATTGTTGAAAACCATCAGTGTTTTGCTAGCTAGCTTTAGTAGTAGTACGATGTTTTGTTTGTTGTCGTCTCCCTTGTGTTTCCAGTTTTAGGAGGAGGGGTACGTGGTCTGACCTGAGCCGCTCAACCACCTCAGCCATGCACATAGAGTTCATCTCTAGCCAAGCCGTGTTACCCAGTATCTGATCAAGCTTCTCCTGAAGCAGCCCACGCTTAAAGGTCATTCGCGGGCCGCAAGTTTCTAGTTCGATCAGGCCAGTAACGTTGAGGGCATCATTGAAGTCGACACAGCTATTAGGGTTTTTCCTCTCTAAGAACATTTGGAGATTGTTCCTCTAGTGAAATAATTATCAATGTCGTCTACCAATCATGGAATAGATTTCCACTCTATTTTTCTTTCTCAAGGACCAATCCCAAGGATAATTTGTTATGTGTTTTTGCCATTAGATATAGAAAGAAATTATTTGCATGATTCAATAATTTGATTTGAAACACAACTTAATTTGGCAATATTAGTTTGGAATTTGTTTAGTAACACTCCCATTATTTTGATTTAAGTAATATCCCTCACTAATTATTTGAACGATTGTATAGAGAAACCTTCTAGTGAGCCAAGATCCATAATAGATTAAGTTATGAGGCAACTATGCTTGACCACTCGCAACTTAACTACTTAGGTAGGTAATAATTACCAATTGCATCCAATGCAACTCTTAGATAGTTTGCGGCACAGTTCCTTATCATAAATCATTTTATAAAGCATATGACATATTTATGCCTCTATGTGCTTAATCCTGTTAAGACCACACAGACAAATCTAACCCAAAGGCCAATACAATAATCTATATCACACTTCCTCAAAATTTATGTTGTGCCACACTTTGGCATGCACAAATGTAAAATGAGGTTTTCATGTGTATTACACAATGGAAGGCATCTTAAACTTTGATATTAGACTAGGGTAGTTGATATACTAATCATATGTATCCAATCACCACTACATATACTATATTGTATATATCATATACTGCAACAATCACCACAAGAAATAAAATAGGATATGGTGACTAGTACAACATATTGAGATAGCAAGAGTTCTAGAAACACAACCAAGAGAGATTAACATCTAGTGTAACCCTAAATTTTCCTTTATAGGTTTCCCCTTTCGACCGACTGGAGAGTGATTTGCTCAATTACATTCCCTATTTGCACAATTATCTGGTTGTTGATGGAGTCATCATTTTTTCTTCATCCCAAAACCTTAAAGGATCTTTCTTATTGGTGGGATTCTAATCTCTCCTCTTCTCCACCATTATCCACCAGTGATGTCAAAACATCATCCTATTTTGATTGCAAGAATTGAATTTTACATGGAGAATGTAGATAGAGAGAGGCATGCCATGCGAGCCATATGCATGCTACATTGTTTTGTATCACAATCAATAACAAAAAATGTACATGTTTCATATCACAAGCTTTCACCACCATGACTCAGTTTCCATATCCACATCCACCAAACAAAATGATTTCAAAGGTGTAGCATTGGTTTGACTAATATAGGTATATCATATATGATAGTTGAGGATTAATATGGCTACACATTGCTCAAATATTTGTAAAATAAATTGGTTATGGTTCAAAATCAAAACTGATAATAAGATTATACAACGTTCACTAAAATATCACTGTAGGGTTTTGGGGAAAGGGGCATAGTAGATATGTATATATTTTTCCCAACAAAACTCTTAGCCAAGGGATATGTCGTATCAATAAAATGTCGGTATATTAAAGACATAAAGGGATATCAATTATACCTTGGCGTACACTAGTTTTCCAACAACTAGACATGTCTTATATTTGTGACAAACTTGCACCTTTAGATCTAGATCCAAAGTAGTTGTTGTTGTTGCCGCCTTATCATCACAACAACAGCTTGTCTTCTCCTTGGAGAAGTTTCTTGTACGCCAACATCTTCCCAAGGGCCTTGGCCAATACATCATCCATGTAGATGGGGGAACTCTTAGTGCACCACCTTGGTCACCAAGAGGAAGCAGAAGTCAGAGTCATTGATGTGCTAGGGTCACTCATTCTCCTTATCCTCCTATCATGGGTTGTTATCCTTAGGGTGACTTTTTCTCTCTCGTAGAGTAAGAACTCTAAGACGACTTGTCTCATAGTGTATGTGTCTACCTTTAGACACCCACCCCTTTATATAGGAGAGTCATGGGCTTGGAATTTCCAAAAATCCAATCTCATTCCCAATTGCAACTGAAAATAGAATAAAACTAGGATTATATCTAGAATTCCTAGCCACACGATTCTTAGCCATTCGATCGATTGGGACAAGTTGGGTTACCCAATAGATAGGTTGGGCTGCCCCGTTGACTGATTGGCCATCCTAGGCATGATTTTAGTTGACCGATTCAATTCAAAATTTTAAAAAAATATTCCTTGTTGCTTCCTGACTTCAATCCACTCGATCAACTAGATAATTTCCCAAACTGGGGATCTATCAATCATTTTACAATCAAAGATCGATTAATCCAAACCATCTCGTCAACGGACTATCTTTCCCAGTGACTAATTGGATAGGAAATTAGTTTCTACATGATTCAAAACCATTGTAATCATATATTTGATTATGAACTCCAATTTCCTTACCACCCTTATGCATGTAACCCCATATGTTCTTTATTATGTTGGTGGGGATGTGTAAAATCTCACCAGAAAAGATTGATAATTAGCAACACATAATTGCTACCTAAGTAATAGGAATAAGTTGGATAACCACTTTAACCTATAAGTGACCAATGTTACCATCTTGTATAATCACTTTGTCACATATATCCAAATTGAAACTAAGGCATGGAGTTGTATCCTCTTCACATTCATTCTATGTTTCTAGAAATGGGGTAGACTATTGAGATTGTAAGGTCTCAATATCATGTATTGACTCAGATGAGAAAGGTCATGCATTTCATAGTCTCACTTATCAAGTGGCCATGATATCCCAATAGAGGGAAAAATTCCATCTACATCACTCACAATAATTCTAGAGTGTCAACTACACCCAATCACTACCTATATGGTAACCCTTATTTAGAGTCACGTTGGGTAGTGTTAAAGTACACACATCAACATGTGACTACTATAGTGACTTTAGGTCTAAGTGTGACTACTATAGTGACTTTAGGTCTAAGTATCACAATCACCGTTATCACATTGTGATAGACTCAAAATTATATGAAATGACTTCCATGTATCAATCTCAAAGTGGGCATATCTAGTACAACTTATTATCTAACAACTACTTGTGTATCTGAATTAATATCCAATATCATGGCTAAGGAGACACAACAGTCTTATGTAGTATTGTTTTCTTGTAATATCCATAATAATAATGAGTAGGGATACAACAAGAATGAATACTCTTTAATATACATATGATTTTGTGTTCAGGTCCTCAACCCAAACCATATTTCTTCGAGTCAAGGCATTTTTGGGACGTTATTATTCATTACAAACAAATAAAAGAAGTGGATTTTTTTTATTAATAATCAAGTGATATACAATGTATCCCTGATGTCTCTCAATATATACAAATAACAAAAAGTTCATGGATTTCATCACAAATAACAAATTGTATAGTCCTTTTGTGATTTATCATCAAGCTACATGTCATGTAACTCAACCATAAGATGTGTAACTCATTATAATTGGCATGTACTTTTCTAGGTAGACTCCTACAAGTTCTGATTGGTTTACATGTGTTATTGAGTTGCATGAAGTGTAGCTTGTTGATAATTCATTAATGGAGTTCAAAGCATGTCAATTTAGTGATTGAATTCATCAAGTATTGTTCAATGGTTTCCCAAGTGTTCAATATATAACAATACCTCATATATTCAATGGAACATTCAAAATTATTTATCTTGAATTGATATTGTATACGTGGGTCATGTTATGATCATTTAATATTATTATCTTGATTTGATTGTGCATACTATAGTACTAAACTAAGATGTTAATGATTTATGTCATTATTGTTGTTATGCCCTAATAGCCATCATGTTATGATTGTAATAGGGATAAATTGAATATGATTTGAATGATAATCAAAGCCAACTCCACTTATTATGTTTGTTTCTGTATTGAGATAATGAATAAATATGACAATGTGCTTAGAATATATTAATTCTATGACTTCCAATTTGGGTTTAGGACCTGAACATGAGATCATATGTATATTTAAAGAATCATTCTTGTTAAGTCCCTAGTCAAATGTTTTATTGTGGATATTATAGGACAATAATCATACATAAGATTAGTGTGTATGTTGAGGATGACTATGTCTCTTTAGTCATGATATTTGATATTAACTTAGATACATGGGTACTGGTTAGTGAACAAGTTGTACCGTACGGACATGGTTTGGCAAATGACACAAGTAAGCCATGTCATGGCAGTTAAAGTCATATCTAAATGTCACAGTGGAACCTTTGATCCTTAGATATGAAGTCACCACAATGTTCACATGTTTTTTTGTGTACTTTCACACTGCCTAAAGTGAATCTGCATGAAGGGTTCTATACAAGTAGTCATTGTGTTGCATTGTGACACTTGTGGACTATTTTGAACTATCTAGTTAGTGTTTAATTTGTCATCCTATTGGAGTGATATTTTGGATAGTTGGTAAGTGAGCCTATGAAATGCATGGCCATGCTCGTATGAGTCAATATATTATATTTATCTCACACAATCTCAATAGTTTGCTCATGTTCAAGAAACATAGATTGAATATTAAAAGGATGACTACTCCATGCCTTTGGTTCAATATGGATCTATGTGACAAAGGAAATATACTTTCATGGTAATTCTCACATATTGAGACTTAGAAATACCTATCCCGAGACCCTAAAACTATGGTTGGATAAGATCAAGGGCCAATTCTTCACAAGATGTTATCTTAATATACATGAAAATACATTAATAAATAATAATACATATAAATGTTGGATATGAATAAATATCTACAAGTATGTATATTATACCTAAAAGACATGTATATATATATATATGTGTGTGTGTGTGTGTGTGTGTCTTCAGTAATTGTAGAGAGTTTTAAGTTTAACCTTTCCACTATATAAGTGGATCCTAAAATAGACTTATTTTCCAAATAGAGAATGAGTTATAGAAATAAAAATTAAGATAAATTCAATAACCTTGAGTATGCTTAGGTAATTTAATAATTTACATCATAGTCCAATCAAGAACTACTCTCTCTCTCTCTACTCTCTACTTTAAATACTAAATAAATATCATACCAACTTTTCTCTACTAATAAATGTAATATATCTATTTATGCAAGTGATAAACCATTGATAAAAAATAATAATCATACACAAACATATAATGAGACATATAGAAAATAATAGCAATAATGTTTATCTTCTTTCCATAATGATTCAGTATCATCCCTAGATTTGAGGCCTTGAATAAAATGATCTTAAAAGGAATAATTATATTACCCATATCACCAGGGTTCCCCTTCATTTTAGGGAGACCATCACTAAATAATTATGTGGTTAAGCATCTTAGCCTACACTAGTACTAGGAGGGGTGACTAGTCAGGAAGTTGATCTCAACTTGTGCATGAGTGAGGACAAAGCACACGGTTAAGGCCAATGTAGTTTGTGGGTCCAGTTGTCATTATTGAAACTTTACTAGATCCATGGACAGGGGGACCAAGTGATACAAGATGGTATAAGATCCTTAGGAGATTGATTTTGACTATTTCAATTTATCTTCCTAAGTAGGACCCTTATCTTACATAGTCACCCTGTAAGTGAGATGTTTTCCATGGAATTTACCTAAGATACCTATGAGATAAGGAAGAATGAATCAGAGGTAAAGATAGGGATATTGATGAATAAACCCTTATGTGATGAGACCCTAGTTTCTCATACCATATAATCTATGTTAGTTGTCAGTTATCTCTTTGGATGTTATGAAATTTGCATATGTATGGAGTTAGGTCATGAGAATGTTAAAGTAGTTGATAAGGAGATCTTTGATCTTAATATGGGAAACATTGTGACTTGGTTCTCAATTGAATTTGAGCTCATATTTGAATTATGTTGTATGAATTGTTGAATAAAAACTTCCATTATACTATTATATGTACAAAAAAATCTCTGATTTTACTGATGTTTTCCTTAAGTAAGTCACAATAAAGGAATGTATGAAATTCTAGTAGATCTAACCACATAATTAGTACAATCAATATCTTAAACTCTAATTTTATGTATGGAGTGATGACTAGGAAAATTGTGGCTTGTGCTAAATGTTTAGTTGACCTACCCTTTTTTCTCCCTTAAGTTGCATGAAGTTGTACCCCAAAGACTTTCTGGATGTTCATGTGAACCTTAGGGTTGTTAGTTTAAAAGCACAAGCAACTAAAACTGAACCCTAGGTGGTTATGACATTTTAGTTGGAGGCATAACCTATGTATATCATAAAAAAACCCTATGTTTGATCTTTAACCCATATACCTTTAAGAGTTGTTTAGTTTGACTTATTAGGTTTAACCTTTGTAAGGGGTGGAGAGTTGCAAGTTCTTAATGTCTAGATGGTTGGATTTTGGGGATGTAATCCACTTTAAGGGGTGGAGTGTTGTAACATACTGAAACCTATCATCTTGACACTAGAAACCCTAATCCCTTGTATGTGATTCTTGTATGTTGAGTCCTTTAGTTTTAGGCAAACAAGGTTTCACAGAACCATTTTCACCCCAATCTTGATCCCACTGTCAAGACGATGGTAAAGAGATTGAAGCACCCGTCCTTGATTAGCCTTATTAATCTCACAAACAATCACATACATAAATTAAAGTAACAATTCTCACTATTAGAAAAAATGAACCACAAAATTTTTTACATGGTCCATGGACAACAAGTCATAAACTTATAAGGAGAGAAAAAACTAACGAGTATAAAAAGGAATAGTATAGCCTGATTTCATGTTATGCTCCCATATTTGTAGATTTGTTGGTGTATCTTCAATTCTTCTAGCAAGTTTAGAAGATAAAGGGGCAAAATATAGAGTCTTCATTGGTTACTTAAATAAAATGTCATGACCCAATGTCAATGTAACACATTGGGTACGATTATCAAAACATAAAACAATATATGTATATCTGAAATGAAATTATCACAAACAATAACAAAGTGGTAACTTTCAAATACCTGACAAGTAAAGATTTCAAGACAGTCCACAATATTCTTCAAACAAGATTTGGTCACCTCACATATATGAAGTGGGTAGAACGACTAACAAGGTGCCACTTAACCCTAAGGGAAAGAAAGGCTTTCCAACTTGACCCCTAACCAGAATAAGGGGAAAGTATTTGAGGGTTGATGATGAGGTAACAAGTGGAGTATATTCATAAATCTATAGGGAACAAGGGAGTGAATTCAAGCAATATAATCAAGTGTTCTAGCCATACATATGTACAAATATATCACATTAAACATGGCAAAGTACACATACCTTTCAAAATAGGAACTGAATTCACAAGTTCCTAGAGGCCACAGAGTAGGGTCTAGACCTAGATAAAGATGAGTAGTTTATGATTAGGATTCTATGTTTGTGAACCTTGTTTTCTAATAAAAAAAGAAGATAACCAAATGAGGATCATTCACCCTTGACAAGAAGCATGTTTACACAAGTTATTAACAATGACAAATATCTAAAAATGGACAAATGATCTCATTGGGTCATTGGAATGACAAAAGACCCTAAAACAAGTCTCAAATACATGTCCCATAGTTAAATTATACAATCCTATCAATATATATGACTTTGATTCCACAAGACTCCATAATGATATGGTCAACTTAAAGTTATGATTTTTATTTTGCAAGTCTCCATCAAAATATCATTAGTAAGAAACATTTAGAAAGGGATTTGGAAATTGATTATGTAAATAATCCCATTGAATTAGACTTGTTCTTATGATCAAAATTGACTATAATTTCATGTATTATCGAGCATGGAACCAAAAGTAATGGTCAAGACAAGATTCTAGAGAGGGAAAGAAAGAAAAGACCAGCCCAAGGAGAGAGAAAGTTTCATGAAAATGAAGCTACTACAACATAAATGGTCGATGTGTGCCAACCCTAGGTTAGGCAAAATCACCACAGCGTACAAGAATGGAAGTTGAGGGTTGGGTTGGGTTACCTTCGTGGTGATGACATGAAGCCAGAAAGGGTTTTATATAGGGGAAAGGACTTAGGGTTAGGGTGTTATTTGGAGAAAAGCTCCCACGGAAGTGCTAGGTTTTGGAGCTCAAAGATCTTCATGAAACTTTGGGATTTTGAATGGAAAACACATGCATTTCGTGAGGTTCTTTGATGTGAATCCAAGGCATCTAAGAACGTGTAAAATGGTGCACTAGAGAGTGAGATTCGGGTTAGGGATTTCCCTACCCGGTGGTTGTTGTCCACCCAACCTGAGGTAGGGGATGACCCTCGCCCATGAGAAGGCTGATTTGCCCCTGCTAGGGTGGGTTGGTGTTGCCTGTGATCCATTAAGGCAAAACGTCCCAAAAGCAAGAAAAAAGAGGGTAAAAAGAGGTGTTTTTAGGTGTTATATTCAAGAATTTCTATATGGAGATAGGAAGATCCCTTTGAGCAGAAATTTGGGCACAATGTCCATCATATACTCCAAAATATTCACAAAACTTTTGAGATAAAAAGAAAAAAGTTAGTTATGGAAGATATACAAAGGAGTATTTAGACAAAAGTAAGTGTAAAGATGTATCACATGTCCCAAAAAGGGTCATAATCTTGTTGGTTGATCCCATGATGATAAATGAGGTTAAATTCAATAATACATGGATTTGAATATAAAAGCTATCTATTTGAACACTCACTTTATCACACAAGGATACACATAAACCTTAATACATTCATTTGTACTCTAAGGAACATTAATTTTATGTGTAATTAGTGGATCAGAGGTAAACCTTAACTAAGGTTATGTAAATCTATAACCCTACCATGTATCTATAAACCCTCATATAGTTATGAAAAGAATATATGGAACCTAAACCCTAATTTGTAGTTGGCTAACCTAACATACCCTTGTTTAATACCACAAATAATGCATTAGAATCATTAGGTGTCAAAATTATATAGGAAATCTTAATATTTATAAAATGGGCCTAATAACCTAAAATATTCTGATATGTAAGTGAACTCATTAGATATTGCTAACATGCTTCACCATTCACTAATACATGTATAATGACTAAAATATGACTAATGAGAGGTATAATGTGATTAATATGTGAAATGTAATAATAATTGGAACTTTCTTATAAATGAATTGTAATAATGTGCCATTATATAAGTTAATGATGATATTAGTTGACTTCATGAGTACTTGAGGAAAATAGCCTAATTCATGTATAATAATATAAGGTAACTCTTTTGGAAGCAATGTCAAGTTAAAATGACTCAATTTAATAATTCTAATGATATGTCAGAAATATAATCACAAATATTGAGATAATGGATTTAAATCCTAATTGTATTAGAACTCATAAAGGATGTTTCAATGTGAAATATAACTAAAAAATCGTTGTATTTGGGTCCTAAATATCTTTGGTACCCAGTTTGAGATTAATTAGGCTTGCTATCATAATTTTGAACATGAAAGAAAATATAAAATAAACTCAAAAATATTATATAATATACTTGACGATCCCAAAAGTAGAAATTTTGTTCATATTCAGACCCTAGATGCCTTTATTAGTGTAAGTATCAAAACTTATTTTATTTAATCCTTGTTTAAGCTTTCAAACAATCAAGGAAAGAAAATATATTAAAATACCTCTAAAATGTTATCTAAATGAGTTAATATAATTGATTTCCTAACATTTGGATCTGTCTCTCTATCATGCTATATTTTCAAATTTAGATAATTGGCACACTCTTTCAGTTTTGGCATCTCAGCCATTACTTAATGTAGAATCCTTTCTCACCCCTTGGATTGGGATCTAAGGTTGTGGAGGTTTTCTCCCACCTCCATCACTTTCCTTTTCTCACATACAGAAACCTTATTTTCTTTTCAATTTTCTCTCACCCATATATTCATCTTATCTTGATGATTTTTTGAAATTTCTTTGCCCATATATCACTCTCTCGACTCCACATGCAACAAGACTTACCTCATCACCTCTTGTTCCCTCTATGGAAAACAACCAACATGATCGCAAGCTCCCTCACTGCCATGGGCATACCCATCTCTCCTTGATGGATTACGACCTATAAAACCACCCAGAAACTTTCTCCATGTTGGGGGAAACAATCCTCCACTCTAAATTGAGTTTGAGACCTATGCAGGTGTCAGAAATCTAAAGTGTGTCCCTTTATCTCCTCCTCGTTTATGCTTCTATGGTCGCCCCAATCAAATTTGATCCACTATAAGCATCCTCTAGACCTACCATAGTTTTTCTCATGCCTAGCTTGCTATGGTTTAACCCCAACTGGTCTTCCCACAAAAACAACCTTCTTGGCCTATTTCATGACAACTGTGATGGTGTTAATGGTTTAGTTGTTGTCTTTCTTTCTCAATTTTTAGTCGACTGGGACTGCAACAACCTTCCACGTGCATTGATGGATGTTTACTTTCCTCAACTTAGATTTGTTGGAACCTTGAGGTTTTTCTTTCCTTTTTTGTTGGTTGTCTTGGCAAAATATATTATCTCAGTTTCCTTGGATGCCAACGCTCTAGTCTAGGTTATTGAGACCGTCGGGGACTAACAACCCTATAGGACATTGTCCCAGTGATTTGAATCACAAGGTTAGGAGTTTGGTCCTCAGTTCCAAGACTATTTTCCTCTATGTTTAGTGTGGGCATGAGCAACAAGGGGAAGATGATCACCTTTTGATTCCCAATAATGCCCTTTTCTTTTGTTTTATTTTTTTGCTTGCTCTATGGGAAATTTGGAATTTTTTTTCTTTTATCGTCATGTTTTACCATGTTGAGTCTTGTGACTAACTTGTTGTAAGCCTAGGTAACTTGGCCGATTTTGATTTGGTCACAGTCGTGAAACTAGATGTGGATTTCCTTGCATACATGGATTTATTGGTGTTTTCTCATTGGTCAAAAAAAAATTATATGAATTATTTATAGCTCAGAAAAAATAAAAAAATGTGTTTTGAAATTGTGAAAGTTTTCCCTATGATCTTCTATAAGTTTTATTTCCTAAGTCCAATATAATAAATATGTGACTTTTCAAGGATTTTCAATATTAGCTACAAAGTGTAAAATTTGTATCTAATAATGTATAACTTATAAATATCATAGAAAATATGTTATGAATCACTAGAACATAATTTACAACATGGTATTATTTGGATCACCTATTTCATAAATAATAAAAGGGAAACTTTTAGGGTTTATGTGATTAATGTGAATCTAACCCTAATTTCATATATGTGTCTACCTTGATGTTGATTTAGGGTTTAGCTTGGATCTTGATAGGTTGGACATGAGGTACGCTTCATTCTACTATCCATATTTAGAAATTAACCTATTTTTATCGCTCTTGGTCTTTTTGGAACTTAGAACCCTAATCTTCTTAATAAAGTTATTTCCTTGAATTCTTCTTATTTGAAAGATCCCTTTTGTTACTAGATTCTCTTTTACCACTGAATTTATTAGATCTTATTTTATGGTTCTTTTAACTCCACTTGATATTCAATGGATGTTCTCATCTGTCATATGTTGAATTAAACTTGCTTATTTGTATATTATGCATCATGTGGTGCCTACTAGTAGAATGTGACATGTGTGATTTTGTGTGGATGTGTAAGTTCCCTAACTGGATAATGCAGAGGTGATAGTTCCTATAAGTGAATTATTTAGAGAAGCATGGTAGATGTGATATTCCTACCAATATGTTTATATTATTCTGGTATTGTCACATGAAACACATGGGTGTCTTTCTCATGGTTGTCATCCCCTTATTTGAACATTGACTAAGCTTATTTCGTGCCTATACATTTGTGCAAGTACATTAAACTAAAATTATATAGAATGGAAGTACCTTTCCACCCCCAAGTGTGCCTTTCCACTTGTATTATATAAATTGGGCACACCTTTCTGTCTAGGGTGGGCCTTTCCATCTGACATAGGATTGAGATTTTATGGGTCTCAGTCATACTTAAACAATATTATTCTGATTGTTTTACCATGCATTGTTTATGGTTGTGATATTGATTAAGCAAGATACACTTCTATTGAATATCTTCTTCATAGTGTTCTTTTTTATATTTATTTGGATGTTATCTATCCATTTTGATTTGGTAAGCCTTGATGATATTATTGATGTCTTTTTCTATAATATTGCTCAATCCTTATTTTATATGATCATATCGACATATGTATGCAGAAAACTTCCATTTTATCTTCTCTTGTGAGGTATACTTCCAACCCCTTAGGTGAAGGAAATGGTGGACTTGACATGATGACCTAGACTTAGCATAGTGGAGCTGACTTTAAGGAGATAGACTTGAAATAGTTTGGGCATCCCTCTACTTATTGAAGAAGTTGTTTCTTTCTTGTAAACTCCAAGTGTGAGATTATTATGTAGTCTTGTAATTATAAATAGTCATGACATTTTATTTCTTATCCTATTATTTTAACCCATTCCTTTAAGAAATAAAAAATACACCTATTCCAAAATACTTGTTAGTGTGTTTAATTTAGATGGGTTTATTCTTCAAGTTGAGTAAGGAATGGATCCCTTCTCAGGCCCCACTCCTTACAAGATGGTACTAGAGACAATTCCCTCCAGTTGGTGGGCCCACATGGACCTATAACATGCCAGTCTTTGAGTTGTGTTGTCCAAGCATGCTAGAAAGGGCTATCCATGGTGATGGACCCACCCTTGCATTGGTAGTCATTATTAGGAGTTGGGTGTACACGAGCCATTTGGTCTACACTAAAATGGGAAAAGATTATGAGGCCATATAGTTGTCTCTTGACGAGGACGTTGAGATTCTAAATGGGGGAGATTGTAACATCCCAGGATTTCAGATTTTAGAAAAAATGATCTTAATAGGAATGATTGAACTATCCATATCACCCAGGTGCACCTCCTTTTTTAGGGAGTCCCTCACTAAGAACTCTACAATTAAGCGTGATTGGCCCAGAGTAGTACTAGGATGGTTGACCAGTCAAGAAGTTGATCTCAGATCACACATGAGTGAGGACAAAGCTAATGATAGTGGTGGTCTGGGGGACCACTCATCATTCCTAAAACTCTACTAGAGCCTTGGGCAGTGGACTCGAGCACTAGAAATGGTACCATACCCATAACCCATCCAGTAGGTGGAGCCCACATGGGCATGTGGTATGCCAAGATTGAGCCATGCAGTCCATGCATGTTGGAAAGGGTTGTCCATGGTGATGTAGCCACCATTGCATTTGTAGCCGTGATCAGAAGTTGGGTGTCCATGGGTCATCTGTGTCTACGCTGAAATGGGGAAATATTATGAGGCAATATAGTTGAGCCTTTATAAGTACGTGAAGAGTCTAATTGTGAGTGATTAACATCCCATTATTTGAAGTGTCAAATAGAATGATCTTAAAAGGAATAATTGGACTACCAATATCACAAAGGTGTACCTTCTTTTCAGGGAGACTGTCACTAAGAACATTGCAGTTAAGAGTGCTTGTGCCAGAGTAGTACTAGGATAGGTGACCATGATACGACCTCTAGATGCATCAAAAACATGGATCCTGAAAGAGGAGCAGACTTCAAATTTATAACTTTGAACCTTCAAGATGCCCACAACTCAATACGGGGTCCAAGTAGAAATATGGGGTTGAATACAAGGACATGGGGATTTTTGACGCTTAAGATTTTGCACTTACTGAGTAAAGCAAATATGAGAATTCACTGGGCACCTCCAACTTTAATTGTCTGAATGTGTGTGCACGGAAATGTTGCTGCAGGTTGGGTCAAGGGTAAATTTTGTGAACACATCTATCTTGCATGTTCTTGGCTCTCAAACTCCAATTCTAAAGTTGGACGCTCAAAAAGATCTTCTTTAGAAATTTGAGTTATCCAACCTAAATTTGAATAAGAAGTAAACCCAGGTTAATCGAATGACAATTTAACCACCCCAAAATTATCATTTTCCATGGGGTCTGGGTCATCTTCATGTTTTGCATCTGTGTTGTGATGGATTGCCCACCCTTGTCCATCAATGTTGACCAACCCTTGTAAAGGAATGGTAGTGAATGATGACTCATGCAGTTCCATCTCGTCGTCAAAAGTGTATTCACTTCCCCAATTTGAACTATCATCATCATCCTCCTCCAAAAAATTATTCCACATTATAGTAGGTATGCTACTTGAAACAAAGTGCGGTGTCACCTTTGTCTGGAATAGAGGTTGAGTTAGGATGCTCAAATTGTACCTCCTGTTGTGAGGCTGTTTGGATGCCCTAAGAAGGATGAAAACCATTGTCATCAAATCATACATGTAGCTATGGTACATCCTCCATTGGTTGCTCAACGTGCTTAATTAGATGGAATGAAGGGCTTCCTTGGTAAGAAGAGTCTTCACATAAAAATCCTATGAGTCTAGATGACAACCCAAATAGAATGGTGAGACAAGTTCCACATTGGGCCCAATGGGGTGGTTTTGATGAATGATGTCTTCATGATTATACACTGGCACTTGCAAGTGCGCATAAATAAACTAATGAGGTCTTAAAGTCTCCTGATATCTTCAGTAGACTCATTCTGGAGTTTCTGAACTGGAACCACAATGCCTTTCAAGGTTCACCAAGTCGTCATGTATGGTTCTTGAAGATCCGTTGTGTCAAGTTGTTGCGCTTGGATAAACCATGTGCAACAACTTGAAGCATATTTCTACTACAAGATGCTATCTTGGTGGCTTCTTGTAACTGGCAATCTTATCTTTTGAGTAGCTCTTAAAAGGGATCGACACAATATTGGTGATGAAACGACAAGGCTGAGAGAAGTGCATCAACACTTTATCTACCTAGTGCAATTGCTTTGTCTAGATCTTGGTTCTGTGGGGGAAGCGGAGGTCCTAGGATGATCAACATTCTCCAATATCATAATGTTCTCATATGACAATAATGGGGTAGATATAGCTCAACTAGCTAGACTGTATGACTTCCAATTATTTTCCAGCAATCAAGGTTGTGGAAAAATTCAGGTGGATAGGTGGACAATATGATCTACCTTGCAGAGACAAGATCCATGGATGTAGATGAAAGATAAAGGAAGAAAAAAAATTATATCAGTGTGTATGGACAAGTATGTGCACAACAAAGGAAAAAATATTCATATACATACATGTTTATACTAACATAAAAAAATCTTTGTGAGTGTAAATATGGAAAAATTACATCCCCAACAATGATGCTAAAAGTTGTTATGCCTTCAAGATGCGTCAAAAATGTGAATGTAGAAAGAGGATTGGATTTTAAATTCATAATCTCAAAACCATCAAGATATCTGCAACTAAATATAAGGTCAAAGGCTATAGGGGTTGAACACAAGGACATGAGGACATTTAGACGCTTAATATTCTCTTACTTAGTTAAACAAACTGGGATTGAAAGATGTTTACAACTAGAATGACTCTAGTAAAATAGAGAAAAACAAAATGAAATGAAGAAAGTAGATTCCATCAAATCCTATTAATCAAGAGAAGGAGTTCCTGGCTATGTAACCACAAGTTGGGAAGTCTATGCACCTCGTTCTTAGGCATAAACAACCATAGAACACCCTATTAATTTAATAACATCCAAACATAGTATGCATCATGGTAACTACTCATGTTGGGGTCATCCCACTCTCTTGTGTAGTGTGACTAAAACCCCATCAATTGTTTGAAACCTCTCTCAAGGTTGACGGATCAACACCCATTTCGGATTACCTCTTGGGTCCAAAATATCTAAGATCGTTAGGAGTAGTAAAGGATCTACCCGGAACCCTAGCATAGTCAACCTGACTCAAGTTTGAGGAAACCAACTCGAGTCCATGGTGCCAGGTCAGATCTCTCTGACTTAGGGTTCTGGATAGAACTTCCCTTGGACATCCTCCTCTCAGATTTTGGTCCAAACTACATTATCTACCCGTACCTACATCAAATCTCTTAATGTTAGTATAAATAAAGATTCAAGCAAGCAAGAGATCAACCAAGACAACTATCACAACCAATAAGAGAAGATAGAACAAAAGCATGCTAGATCTAAATGTAGATTACTTGCTTAAGGTAAAAGTACATAAACATGCCCGAAATGGACTACATAGCCAAGAAGGAGCTCAACTAGTCAAAGAAGCATAGTTTGCACTGAACAAATATGGAGATACATTGTTTGCACAAAAAAAGGAAAAAAGTATAAGAAAGGTGGAAGAAGAAGAGATATAGAATGTGGACGAGAGGTGGCTCTCTCTCCCTAGCCTTCGTATAGGTTGGATCTCATCTAGGCATGACAACGGGTCGGGTTTTTATAAATTCGACCCAACCTGTTTAAAGCTAACCCAAATGCAACCCGAATCTGAAAAAATACGGCCTTCAAAAAACCCTGAAAGTACCCTACCCAAAAAAATCAGACCCGAAAGGTGTATATCTAGGGGTGCCAATCGGGTTCGGGTCGAGCGGGTTTTATTTCGGGTCAAAACTTTTTGGCTAGACCCTAAACTTGTAAAAGATATATTTTTGGGTTGAAACCCTTGACCCTAAACCAGCCCGTAAATAGTTTCGGGTCTATTGGGTCTGACCCGTAAATCCAACACCAAGACAATAATTTTAGAAAAAATTCTATGATTTGTCTAGTCATTGATAATTCCCAAGTGTAATTAATAAATTTCATTGTGATAAACTTATAATGTGATTGGTAAACACATATAAAGCATATTGTAGTTTGTTTGAAACTTTTAAACACAAATTCCTAATATAATTAGTATAATAAATCATACAAATCAATACAAAACCATGTAGAATTGCCAAAATAAACTTCATGATTGATGGATTAGTAAATTAATGGGCCATCGAGTGTCTTGAAGTATATAATTTTATTTGAAAATATAATTCTGAATTTCAAGTCAATCGGGTCAATTTGAGTCTAAAGTCCAAACTCAGACCCAATCCTAAATTAATTTTGGGTTCTTCGGGTGGGTCAATTTTGGCCTTGCCAATTCGCATCTACTATCGTCACGCAGTAGGCGCGAATTGGCAAAGTATGGTGACCACGATCCGTGGAGCCGAAGACTATGAGGGGTGACGCAGTGCGCTGCAGGTATAAGGGTACAATGAGGGTAACAAACTTCCCTCTGTAGTGAGAGAAATCTTCAACTTCTCTCTAACCCTAACCTCAAGAGCACCAACAACTATATTCCTCAGTAATCTGTAGAGCATTGAACTCCAACTACTCACTAGCCCATACCTCTCGAACACCAACCGTCCTCTCCGTCTGGGGTTTACGGCACATCGATCTCGCATAGACACACACGACACCATTGAGACTGACATCTAGACCTTCTAGGGGGCGATCAGGTGAGCTTTTTAACCTAGGGTTTCTACTCATGTGAGCTCTTTCGACTATTTTTTCCTCCAGACCAGAGTTGCTACACCTCTGATTTTGCGATTGTACCACTTACCTAGACTCACATACCAGTATCTTCCAGAAATGATCGGTAACCTTTTTTGAGTTTCCCTACGATCATCCCCTCTCTGGGTTGCTCCCTGGCCGTTCCTGCTCCCTGCATGCACGGCCTGATTCCTCACCTTTTGAGTAAGTCAATCTCTACCTTTAGCGATCATTTCTGTGGCATCTCTTACCATCGACGGTGCTCCTGATATAAATCGCTACCCCTTTATTGCCCTCTAGCCACTCTCCCAATCTACAACACCCATGATCTTAAATATGAGGATAGGATGTACCATCTCTGCCTCCCTGAGCACCGACAAGAGGATAAAAGGCAAGAAAATGATCTCAACCTTTTTCAAAAGTGTCATGCAGTATAAGAAACTATTGAACCCTGCAAAAATAGACTACCTCCCATCTGCTTTACCAAATATGGCTTCACGCTTCCCCTTCATGGATTACAACCTATCAAACCCTTTATACCTCACCAGCATACCCCTCCCGAAAGCATGGAAATACCACAAATTTGACATCTCACCTGGACCAAATACCATCCTCATTGGTAACAAATATTTCCCAGTCACCATAGATCTCATCAGAAAATCCAACCTCTACATCACCGATGGTTGGGCAAGCATGATCACTGAGCTAAAGCTTAAGTAGGAGTGGACCATCTTCATAAAACCCTCAGCTCACAAAACCCTGATAGTTTGGGTAAATGATTTCAACAACGAAACTTCCCAAGAACTATACCCACTTTTCTTCAGCAAGAAAGAGCACATCTCCTCTTCTACTTCTAGCTCAACTGATCATCTCTTTGTGAAAAAGGAGCACCAGCCCCCCACTAGTTCAAAGTTCTGGCCGATATCTTTATCGTCAAGTCCCGATATTGAAGATATGGAGGACACAACGACATCATCATCTATCGGTAATACGATTGTAACAAGGTATGAAATATCCAGCCCATCTGAGTTTTGTAGGGTAGCTAGTAAACACCACGATAAAAAAACATCATCCCATCATACCCCCACCAACTCAATCTCACTTTTCCACCTCTTGGACACCTCCTAGCGATTGCTCTTACTCAGCTGTGCTTTGAGATAGATAGACACTCTCAAACTTGGATTCTAGCCCCACACCACTCACGACACAGATGTACCAAAAAAGTGCTCTGCTACAATTGCTAAGAGAGGGGCCACACCTGGTGCTTCTGCAAATCCACCCTAAATCATTTCCAAAAAAGTTTAGACTCTTCCCTAGCACTCATCCTGGTTATGATGCTCACAAACAACCTACTAAACACTTTTCAGATATGACAAATCCCATCAGTAGAAACAGCCTAATCTTCCTTTCTCGATTCAAAACAACCCTTTTGCATGTCTTGCAGACCCACCTTTCCCTCCATCTAACCCCCATGCACACGAAAAACTCTACTCACGTCCTCTTTTTAAACCCTCTTCAACACCACCAGGAAAACCCACTCCCCATCCTTCTAATCACAACTTTACCCCTTATCCTATGTCGGCAACCCAAACCATCACCATGGCTCCTGCTGCCCATGTTGAGTTTTCTATTCCTTTTGATCCCCCATCCAACTCTATGAGACTTCTAAAGGTCTTCACATCTCATAATGTTCTGGCCACTATTGAAAACAACCTGGACAACAACACAGTCAACATTTTGGATGTCACTAGAGCTATAGCCCTGTTAATCCCCGGGCACACTGTGCTTAAACCAAAAATTATCTCGCCCTCACAACTTCTATACTCTGTCCCTAAAGGTACAAAGATAGACCACCTTTTCGGACAGATCCTCACGATTCCTTGTGGGTCTAGCTTTGTTCAAGAAAATATCTCCAAATGGACATCTGGACAAGGGGCTTTTGAGGCCCAGTCGGGTGGGTTAGGGTGGGTTGCTATATCCAACCTCCCCCCATGCCTTTGGGAAGTTGAGGTCTTCAGAGCCATTGCTCATGCAGTTGGTGCTACTCTACAATACATCAGTCTGGAGACCTTACACCCCTCGTAGTTTATCAAAGCTTTCTTCCTATTCTCTTTTAAACAAACCACCTCGCTTCCATCTTCCCTAAATATCAGACTGGGAGAAATCATCTACAACATCAAATTCTCAACAGAGCACCCCTCTGACATCAAAACCTCATTCTCTGATCTCTCTATTCATTCCCCTTTTTGGTACTACTTGATCAACAACAACAAAACTTACAATCCTATTCGCAAACTAGGTGAAAGGAACTTGGTTTGGGATAGAAAAACTGCCACCTCAAAATCCTCAGCTGACTCAAACATATCTCACAGTCTCAAAAGACAAAGAACTACTTCCCCATCAGCAAAAAAATCCTTTCCCTCCCCAAATGACACATATCAACCTTTATCCTTGATCCCAAAAGTTGAAAACTTTTCTCTAAACATTGATCTGGATACTATTAAGAAGCTCAAAACAACAATCATTGACGAAATAAAATCTTCACAGAGTCCAAAGAAGAAGGGAAAAGGAAAGGACACGAGCATCATCAAGTCCATCAACACCATGCCATCCAGCCCAGAAGGGATGCCTAGGAGAAACATCTTTGCTACTCTAGAAACGGGTACTTGTTTCTCATCTTCCTACTCAGATTTCATTTCAAATACTAGTTTATCATCTTCTGCCTCCATGGATGATCATGATATCAACAATATTGAAGATTTAGCATCATGGCCTGATATTCAAAGTTTCACCAATTTTGCAAACAAAATAGGAATACAATTTGAGGGGGAAAACATAGCTAACTCATCATTGAATGACATAGAAAAATTTATGAACTGGACAAACCGTAGACCATTAGGAGAGACAAACCAAAAAATCAACTTACTGAGTATCACCGAATGCTTTCTTACTGAATCTTATTGATTTATTTGTCCCCTCTTCTGATCCAATGAGAATAACATCATGGAATGTTTGTGGTGCGGACAACATGCGTAGAAGAAAAGAGATTAGAAATCACATCTACAATCATAACATAGATACCATTACCATTCAAGAAACCAAAACCACACTTTCTCCTTTTACTTTAAAAACTATAGGAGGAAATAAGATTACTGAATGGTTTCAAATCCCTCCTGATGGTTTTAAAGGGGGACTCTTATTGGGATATAACAAGAACACTTTCACTATCTCTCACTGGGATCTCAAAACTTTCTTCATTTCTATCTCTCTAACTAGCTCATCTGATCAATTCAGCTGGACTTTTACTGGTCTATATGGAGATCCAGGACACTACAAAAATCTTTTTCATTTGGAACTCTCTAAAATCATGCAAGCCAACTATCATAAACCATGGCTTCTTGGAGGGGACTTCAACCTCATTACCATGGTCACCGACAGGCAAAATACATTCTCAACTTCATCAGCCCTCACCCAACTGACAAAACCTTTATACATCTCCTCTCTAAGCAAAATATGATTGACCCCCCCTCTAATGATGGTTTCACATGGACTAGAAATAACACGAGAGCTAGATTGGACCACTTCATCTGCTCCTCCTCTTGGGAAGAACATTTCCCTCTAGCATCTATCCATGTGGCACATCGGCCCAGCTCAGACCATTTTCCCTTAATCATTGACACACAGAGAAATTTGGGGGGGGAAATCTTTTCGATTTGAAAACTTCTGGCTCACAAACCCCCAATTTGTAAAATTCTAGGAAAACAACTGGATATTGGCAAATCATAAAACTAGAAATATGGGATTCCACATATAGAGAAACACCAAACTCATGAAACACAAGATCCTTGATTGGAAACTCAGACAACCCCAAAACCTTGCAAACACTCTTAAAGATCTTGAACAATAACATATGTTTGTTGATAGTGACCCCTCAGCTGATCCAGCTCAAGTACTTACCATCAAGTCAGAGATTGACCAAATTAAAAATTTCCTGGACATTAAGTGGAGACAATGAGCTAAAGTCACATGGGCTAAGGAAGGTGACAAAAACACAAAATTCTTTCACAAAGTTTGCAACAATAACCATAGGAGAAATATCATTGCATTTTTAAACATTCAAGGGGTCATCACCACAAACAAACACATGATCATATCTCACATTGTTGAACACTTTAGAAAGATTTTCAATACCAACTACAGTCCATCCTTCCTTAACTCCATAAACTGGAAAACTCTCTGCCCGAAAAAGATTGATTCTCCAACAAACTTAACCAAATCTTTCTTCTCATATGAGCTTGATTCCGCTATAAAGTCTCTTAGAAAAAGTAAATCTCCTGGGCCTGATGGGCTTAATGTGGAATACTACCTTGCTAATTGGAACCATTTCAGGAAAGACTTTTTGGCTTTGCTTCAAGAAATCCACAAACACAACAATGCGCACAACATCCTCAAACATATAAACAAAACTTTCATTGCTCTTATAAAAAAAATTGATAATCCTGAGCAAATATCACAATTCCGTCCAATCAGCCTCATCAATACTTCATACAAAATCGTTGCTAAAACTCTAGCTAATAGATTGAAACCCTGCATCAACAACATCATACCTCTTAACCAGAATGCCTTTCTTAAAAACAGAAATATCCAAGATGCTTACCTGATGGTAAATGAGACCATTCATTTGTGCCACATAAATAAAACCCCCTGATTGCTATTAAACTTGATTTTGAAAGGCCTTTGACTACAACTGGAATTGTCTCATTAAAACCCTGGCTGATTTTGGTTTCCCAAAACCTTAGATAAACTGGATTCATGCCTGCATTTCCACAAATCACTTCTCCACAATCATCAATGGCTCACCTTTTGGATACTTTAAAAACACTAATGGGCTCAGGCAAGGTGACCCACTTTCCCCTTATCTGATTATAATAGTAACCTCGATCCTCACAAGGATGATCAAACTTGGCTCTGCCCATGGGCTTATTTCATCCCCCTCTGAATGCAAGGAGAACATCATATAGTTTTTGGATGATACTATCATCATGGTTTCACCAAAAGACGATACCATCATAAATACCATTAGAATCGTTGGAATATTTTCATACATCTCCAGACTAAAACTTAACCTCCAACAGTCTTCCATATTTGGTGTTCACGCTAATCATCACATCATTAACATATATAAAACTCTCCTCAAATGCAAGCATGAAGAGTTCTCGATCAACTATCTTGGCTTACACATCACCCCCCTAAATATCACACATTCTATATGGGTTCCCATCATAGACAAGATCAACACAAAATTAAATTCATGGACAAATAACTTCCTCAATCTTGCTAGCCGCTTAACTCTCTTCAACAGTGTCATTACCCCCATCACAACACACTACCTCAACTGCTTTCCCTTACCTACCAAAACAAAAAAATATCATTGACAAAATCAGGAGAAGTTTTCTATGGAATAATCAAAATCACTCATATGTCCAGAGAAAACACCTCCACCTGGTTAACTAAAATACCATCTCAGCTCCCTTGGGATTTGGTGGATGGGGGCATCATCGATCTTGAAACTCATGCTCTATGTCTAGTGATCAAGATCATAAACACCTTGGCAAACAACAAAAAGGAGATCTAGAGTGATCTCATCCAACAAAAATACTACAATAAAATCCCACCATGGTATAAAACCACGAAATGCATTGCTTCTCCTCTTTGGAAATACATTAACAGACACATTCCTCTGATTAGAAATATCATACATACCCCTCCACACGCTCACTGCCACATCAACTTATGATAAGACCCTTGGTTCCATCAAAATACCATCAAGAACCTACATCCACAATGGTCTATACCAAAAAAATTAGCTTCTTTTTCTACAGCCAAAGCCCTCAATCTTCTCACCAGCAAAAAAACAAATTCTCTTAAGCAGATCCTTCAAACAAACCTAGAAAATTCAGAAATAAACAACATCATTCATGAGTTGGAATTCAACACTAAAAATAAGATCTCTTGGAGATGGGGGGCGTTATACACCCCAAAGGCAGCCTACACCTTCCTCACTTATAGAGGCATCACCCCTAGCTACTCCCTCTCAGGAAAAAAAATGGTCCCAAAAGCACAAAATTTTCTTCTGGCTCCTACTAAACAACAAGCCTCTCACCGACCAAAACATTACAAAGAAAAGTTTTGTTGGGCCTTCAAGATGCTATCTCTACCTAGCCAAATCAGAAACATCAGAATATTTTTTTAAAAACTATCCAGTCTCAAAAACTTATCATCAAAAACTTTCTTGATATTAGATCTGATAATCAAAACCTTACTGCTATACCTTTCAATATAAAACCTCTGCATAGAGTAGCAAATTTCCACCCATAAGACATCATTATCACCATTTTATGGCACATCTGGATAGAAAGAAATCATAGAAAATTTAATAACACAAAGAATCCATTGCATATCATTTTATTAAAGATATCATCAGATCTCTCTATTCAACATGCTTGCAGGACAGGCGTCGACGTCATCTAGGATGACTCCAGCTGAAGAAATCTCAGAAAACAACATTGTAGCAAGCGACATATTCTACACCTTGGAGGAGATTTTGGAGGAAGAATCAGACTTCTATAAGTGCGCTTTGGACGGACCAACATATTTTTTTTGTCTTTTATCTTTAGATTTCTTAGATCTTGATGTTCATGTTTAAGAGCTTGTCTAAGGGATGCCTCCCCATGAAAATTTTTACTTCCTCGCTTTTTATCTCATCATATCAGTAACTTCAGATTGTACCAAACATGATCTTATGCAGGTGCTGGTCTGCATAGCCGTAGCTCTTTATTTTTAATAGAATTGCATGACCTTTTATAAAAAAAAGGGTACAATGAGGATCAGGCAAGAAAACCTGAGTACTCAGAGACACACTCCCAAGTATTAGCCTGTGACACCCTAAAATCCAGTAAAACCTGATATTTGTAGGTTGGATCGGGTAGGATTTTTTTGCCATGCCTATTCTCATCTTTATGCCTATCCTCCTTGATCTTCTGCACTCCTTGCCTCCTTTCTGATTGATTCCACCACAAATAGTAGCTAGCATGGATGGATGAAGGTGGAATATGGTGGAATGGTTGGAAGATGGTTCATGGTGGTGGGAGATGATGGAATTCAAAGGAAGATGGAGGCACACTGAAGGGAATAGATGTAGGGTGAGATCTAGAGCCCTCTTGGGCCTATAATCTCTTGAATGAAAGTCTGGGAACCAAAAGCAAGGATCCTTAGAGTGTGGAACCTAAATATTCAGTACCCTTGGCCTGGTGTACATGGGGTATTTATGATGGTAGGCAGGATATAAATGTAAGTGAAACTGGAATCACACCAATTTTGGTAAAACCCGCTCAAGTTTATTTCTTCAATTTATGAGATATGCCTTCAAAATTGGATAGATCAGTGGTGGACCTTTGATAGGCACCACTGGAAGACAAACCATGAGAAGTGGCCACCAGAATGTGGTCCATTAGAAGATGGACCTTTGGGAGGCACCATCAGGTTCAACCTTCAAAACCAACCTTCGCTTAGTGCCATCAGAAGACACATCGAGTTATTCCTTTGGTTGTGGCCTTTGGAGTGAACCATCAGAAAATGGAGCTTCAGTTGTCTTGTGAAGAAAAAGAGTCGATGAAGCATCAAGGGGACAAAATGGACCCAATTTCAGGGAAACTGAGTCAGTTTTAATGTTTTCTTCAAATCGGTGCATGCAAGTCGCTGGGATTGGATGCTTGAGCTACTATGTCTTCAAAAAGATCTAAGTTATGAAAAACTAAGTATCTAGGGTTATTTTGGACATATAAAGGCTAATACAAGCACAAAACCATAGTTAACTACTTAGCATAAATGCCTCAATTTGAATGTTATCAACCACCCCAAGTATAATCCCTTGCTTATTCTCAAGTAAGATTGAATTCAAAGAACAAAAGATAACATCCAAATTAAGCTTGGCGTAAATGTAAGGTCAAGAAAATAGTTTAAAACTACAAATCTCATGTTCTGTGTTGTTTCAAAACAAGCCCCCACCATTCAATCAAAAACCACTTAAGTAAGATCAAAAACATCTAGGCATGTTTAAGCACATTCCTTGCAACCTATCAGCACTCCTGAGGGCTTGAATCATAATGTTTAAGCATTAAGGTGTTGTTACTTAAGGATTAGGTGGGAGAAAAAGGTGTAGGGGATATGGCCACAGAATAGGCAGTGGAAACAAAAAAATTATCTACCGTATTCCCCATAAACCAACAGATCGCGTCAATAATTATATGATGGGAAGGATGATTTTGAGGATATACCTAGTCTTGGAGCAAGTTCAGTAAAATCTCCTCATCGTTATGTATGCACAACTATTGACTAGTTTCTCTAGGACGGTGTCTGTCGCACCTCTTGGTCTTCACCACAGATAGTAGACTGGACAACTTCTACAGACTCATGCAGTCTCGCCACAGATTGCGCATTGACGTTTCTCTCCTAGTAGAAGACAAATGACTCCGGACTCTAGAGTAGTCCACACATACCACCTAGAACTCCTATCGTCCTGCTAGCTAGAATGGACCAAAAGGAGTTGTCCCTCCCATTGGCATACTAGTCACCAACTTTCTCTCCCACAACAATGATCATCAATTGTTCTCTCTCATAGTTATCCCTCCCTAGTCGGGTATGACTTGAGCTCTTTTGGTTACCAAGACCATAGAAGACAACAATTGTCACAATAATTGATTCTCAATACTATGTGTTGTTCTCTGGGAAGCCCCCAATACCCCTCTATTTACAAATAGGTCAGGGTTCCCAGTCTGTGTGGGGGTGGAAGGCACCAGAAAATCTTGAATTTTTGCAATATGCGACCACTGAAATGGTAGTTTGGCAACCAGACGGTCATCTCACACATAAGACAGTCCTCTTGCACTGCAAGATATTCATTTTGTAGTTTCCCAATCACATACAAAATTGGCAATTCGAATCCAATTAATGAACGACATGACATCAACACTAATTCCTTGTTGAAATCGAATTTCCAACGAATTGAGAAATCTCAAACATGTGATATGGTCATCTCACTCACCTAGACGGTCGACTAGTGAGTTGATCTGAGCCAGTCGGTTCACATATCAATTTGAGCATAACTTAGCCAATTCAATTCCAATCAGTCTCATACTCCAAACACCCGTCTCAACTCTTGAGCCGATCGTCTGGCACTCCAAACAATCATCTCACTTGAGTGAGTCGATCGTCTGGCAGTGTAGCCAGCTGATTTTTTTTGCATAAATTGAATACCTAAACACTTTATTAATCAATTCAATCATCATTCAAGATTACACTCCTCTTCTAGGTTGAGACCTATGTGTGTGACCCTATAGGTCCCATATTACGGTTGCAATGAATGTTCATAACAACTTATGACATCACAAGCAATGGGGAACAACTTCAACCTACAATCAGTGCTTGGTGTTATAGTGTTTGTATAATTCCTTTGTCTCTGATATCCAGATTGAACTCAAGGCATGGAGTAGTCACCCTCTTCAACATTCAATATTGTTTCTTGAACCCGAGCAGACTGTCTAAAATATATGTAAGCTTAATATCACATATTGACTCACATGTGCAAGGTCATGCATTTCTCAATCTCTCTAATCAAGAGGCCTTGGATATCATACTCCCTTAGGAGGGAAAAATCCCATCTCTATCACTCAAAGTCAGTCCCCATGTGTAACAGTCACCCAATCATCACCTTTATAACAACCCATGTTTCAAGATTTGTTTGATGATGTCAAAGCATACCGAACAACATGTGATAAGTGTAGTGATTTTAGGTCTATGAACCACAAACACTGCCATCACTATGAGAGATGACTATGACTACCATGGTAATGATTTCCATGTGTCAGTCTCATGGTGGATCTGTCTGATACATTGTTCTCCAACATGTATCTGTGTGCTTGATTTGATATAGCCATACATTGTTCTCCAAAATGTAACTGTGTGTTTGATTTGATATAGCCATATCATGACTAATAAGACTCTGTCACCAACCAACTCACACTTTGATCTTGTATGTCATTGTTTTCTATCAACCTTCCACAATAACAATCGATTAGGGACATAATGAGCATATGTGTACTCTTAACAACTGTGTGATATCATTTCCTCAAGTCACGTACATGAAGACATGTCATTGAGTAATATAATTATCTAGACATTTATAATGTTACATCTGTAAGGAGGCGGGATCACCCCCCTTACTAAAGAAAATTTGAAGAATAAGACATCCATTCTGAACACACTCAAAGGTATGTTGAAATGGGTATAAATTTTCCAAATTTATTATAATGGTATGAAAAAGACCAAAGTGTAGCATCGGAATAAAAATAATGACTATATTCAATTTTCACAAAAGATTATAAAAGTACATCATAATATCCCATAAGGGTTTACATGTATGATACAACATAATGATCTAAGTGAGGGAAATCTAAAGCATAACAACTTTGTCTCCAAGATTTCACTCCTTAAGATAGTCCAAAACTTCATGCCTTATCATCCAAGTCCTTCACCTAGGGTTGGAAGCATGCCCCAACAAGAAGAGAAAATAGATGACATCAGCAAAGGCTGGTATGTGCATACTAAATAGGAAATTGAGCAATATATGGAATAAAGGACAACAAATATAAAAGGCTTCCCATAGAAAGGATAAGGACCACCCAAATGGGTATCAAGAGAAAAGGAATTGAAATCATATGATAATAAAAGAATACTTGCCATTAATAAAACATAAAGATTGTGCCACACAAGCACATGTAAAGAATTAAGACACACACTCCATATAATCAACCTGCATGCATGTGAGATAAACATAGCCCTAGAACAATGTAAACACAAAGGCGGCCAAGTCTCATAAACTTAAAACCTAATAGAGAAAGGACTACTTCCAATCTCCCAAACATATAAAACATGGGCCAAGAATCACACATCTTGTCTTGGGTATTAGGTTCCTTTCCATCCCAAAAGAGAAGGAAATATCACATCTTCTCGGTAGAAAATAACACATCTGCCATAAAAACCAATGCAATTACACTACTCTAGTGATACGGAATCACAAAGCATGTTAAATGTAGAGGAAAGTAGAAAGTATAGTTAGAATATATAAAATAGTCACCACATAAGTGACCAACATATACATCCACCTCATAAGTGGGAAAAAGACATCACATGTCATCTTTTAGAGTTCCATCATGAACAAAGCATAAGATAAGAGTTCAAAAGAATATCCATGATCACATGATCAATATCAAATAAGGTAGTTCACATGAACCATGATTTTCAAAAGAAAAGACATTGTGTATAGGCTAATGTCCATAGGACAAAGAGAATGAATAAGCATAGGTGAATTGTTCAACATAGAAGAATAGGGGATACATCATACATTTAGAGTGAAGAATTTGAAATTGCTCAATATAGAAATAATGTGGGATGCAATCATACCTCAACTTCAGAGTCTAAATAGTCCAAGTCAAATATATGCCTCCAAAGAACCTCTAGGGAAGGTGGACATGTCCAATAAGTAAGGTTCCCAAGCTTAGAGAGGTTGGTTTCTCCAAAAAAGCTCCTAACTCAAGCAATAAGTTCTCCACTTTGGAGGTGAAAAATCCTAACAAAAGAACATGGAGATGGGGGGTTTAAGGGCTCTTGGTGGGGTTTCACCATGGAAGACCATGGTTTTGACCTAGAGGAAGGTGGAAGGAAGACTAACAACATGAAAATAAGGAATTAAAGGAGGATACTTACTAGTTTTGGTCAAAATCACCAATGATGAGCTTAAGAAATCCTAAATAGAGAAATTTAGAACTCTAGGGGCCTTCTTCACCAAGGTAGGCACCCTTTTTTACCTTGGGATAGAAACTTCATGGACAAACATAGAAGGGATGATGATCTAAGATGGGGAAAGAGAAGGAGTGGATTGCTTCTTAGATTGCGAGGTGGGAAGGAGTAGGCATGGCTTTATAAAGAAGGGGGCAAGCATGAGGTGTCTATGGGACTTTCCATGTGTCATGTATAAGGTTGTCCATGGAAATGCAAGCTTTTATGGATAAGGAATAAGTCAAGCATGATGCCTCAGGTTACTTTCTATGTGTCCAATGCTAAGGGTGCCTATGGACATGCAAACCTTTATGGATAATGAAGAAGTCAAGCATGAGGTGTCCATGGAGCTTTCCATGTGTCCTTAGCCTAGGGATTTCTCGTCCATGCAAGAGGACAGCTCATAGAGGCTTCTTGAATATCAAATGTAGATTTATGGACACTTATAGGACATCCCAAAAGACCTCCAATCAAAGAAATAACCCCATTGGTTGATAGCTTCTAAAGATAAGCTCATTTATAAAGAGAGTAATCCCTAAAATGCCCTTGGAAAGAAACACCTTCAAACCAAGGTGCAACTAGGTGACCCGTGGTTTAAAAACTTGAGAATGGTAAGGGAATATATAAGGATTATAATGCATGTGACAGTTTGCAAAGAAAACCTCCCAATTGGGTAAATTACAGAAAAGTCTAGAATGTACCTAAAATTGCATAACTTGCACAAACAACTTCCAAATTGGACCAAACTTCATCCACAAGTTATCTTTGATGTGTTAAATATGAATTTGCCATTATTTACATATTTTGAAGTTATATAATCACATTATTCATTACTTATGCCTTTTACTCATTTTCTCTCCCCTAAACTTATCCTAATATTTCAAGGTTGTCCAATTTAGATGAAATTTGACATGTAGGATAATTCTGATATATAGATTTAGAATTTGAAGTCTGTTTCCACTTTTGAGACTTCTTTTATAAGATATGCCATATTGCCCATTAACGACCCATTATCTAAATTATTCATCCAATTAAGTTCCTTATCTTCATATTACCACCATAATGATTTATGTGGCATATTTTATGTATCCATTATAAACCTAAGATTAATGTTAGAACATTAGGTTACATTAAGGTGATATATACATGAATCAGCTCATTAGAGTTATACTAAACATCTATTTAGGTCTAACCCTCAACCCTATTTGGCTAAGTCCAAAATGTCAACTTCCAAGGTAGGGTCTGAGATCTAGTATGTTACAGCACACCACCCCTTAAATGGATTTTGTCCTCAAAATCAAAACATCCACATATAAGAATACAACTTATTCACAACCCCTTAAAGGATTCATCTTATTAAGTCAAAACTATTCTTTAGGTACAAAAGGTTCAACTACACTTCCTTACGTCCAACTACTTAAGCATAATGCACAAAAAAGAAACATAACTTGTAAAGACTAACTATGAACTATGGGTTAACTTTCTCTTATCCATCCTCAAACAAGTCTTTACGCCTGGGAAACTAGTTCAACATATTAGGGTCCCTAAAGATAAATCATATATATGTATAAGGCTACTATTGCCTAAAAGCATGCTATTTTGGACAGTTCATATCAGCTCAGGCCAGGCCGGTATCATATGAATTCGGGAGTCCTCATAAACCAAGCTAGTGGTGCGGAAGAAAATCTTACCAGCTCCTAAACCATGATCCTTTGTAGACACTTTTGTTTTGAATTTCATGTCCTAGTAGCTGCCTAAAGGCCAAGCTAAACAACCTAAAGTTACTATAGCTACTTATGCATCTTTTACTTGTAAGTATTTTAAGGATCTATTCATCATTACTCTAATGTGAAACTATATGATCCTAAATCAACCCTTCATCATCTATTGATCAACTCTAGGGCAAACATGTCACTTAAAGGTAAGGCAAGGATTCTAACTAGGGAGATAAAATTGAAATAGTCAAATTCTTACTACCATGGGCTTTGATACCATGTTGTAAGGAGGCGGGATCACCCCCTTACTAAAGAAGATTTGAAGAATAATACATCCATTCTGAACACACTCAAAGGTATGTTGAAATGGGTATAAATTTTCCAAATTTATTATAATGGTATGAAAAAGACAAAAGTGTAGAAGCAGAATAAAAATAATGACTATATTCAAAATTCATAAAAGATTACAAAAGTACATCATAATATCCCATAAGGGTTTACATGTATGATACAACATAACGATCTAAGTAGAGGGAAATCTAAAGCATAACAACTTTGTCTCCAAGCTTTCACTCCTTAAGCTAGTCCAAAACTTCATGCCTTATCATCCAAGTCCTTCACCTAGGGTTGGAAGCATGCCCCAGCAAGAAGAGAAAATAGATGACATCAGTAAAGGCTGGTATATGCATACTAAATAGGAAATTGAGCAATATATGGAATAAAGGACAACAAATATAAAAGGCTTCCCATAGAAAGGATAAGGACTACCCAAATGGGTATCAAGAGAAAAGGAATTGAAATCATATGATAAAAAAATAACACTTGCCATTAATAAAACATAAAGATTGTGCCACACAAGAACATGTAAATAATTAGGGCACACACCCCATATCATCAACCTGCATGCATGTGAGATCAACATAGCCCTAGAACAATATAAACAAAAAGGCACCCAAGTCTCATAAACTTGAAACCTGGTAGAGAAAGGAATACTTCCAATCTCCCAAATATATAAAACATGGGCCAAGAATCACACATCTTGTCCTGGGTAGGAGGTTCCTTTTCATCCCAAAAAAGTAGGAAATATCACATCTGCTTGACAGGAAATAACACATCTGCCATAAAAACCAATGCAATTACACTACTCTAGTGCTACTGAATCACATAGCATGTTAAATTCAGAGGCAAGTAGAAAGTATAGTTAGAATATATAAACTAGTCACCACATAAGTGACCAACATATACATCCACCTCATAAGTGGGCAAAAGACATCACATGTCATCTTTTAGAATTCCATCATGAACAAAGCATAAGTTAAGAGTTCAAAAGAATATCCATGATCACATGATCAATATCAAATAAGGTAGTTCACATGAACCATGATTTTTAAAAGAAAAGACATTGTGTATAGGCTAATGTCCATAAGACAAAGAGAATGAATAAGCATAGGTGAATTTCTCAACATAGAAGTATAGGGGATACATCATACATTTAGAGTGAAGAATTAGAAATTTCTCAATATAGAAATAATGTGGGATGCAATCATACCTCAACTTCAGAGTCTAAACAGTTCAAGTCAAGTCTAGGCCTCCAAAGAACCTATAAGGAAGGTGGATAGGTCCAATAAGTAAGGTTCCCAAGCTTATAGAGGTTGGTTTCTCCAAAAATGCTCCTATCTTGAGCAATAAGCACCTTCTCCACTTTAGAGGTGAAAACCCCTTACAAAAGAACATGGAGATGGGATGTTTAAGGGCTCCAGGTGGAGTTTCACCATGGAAGACCATGGTTATGACCTAGAGGAAGGTGGAAGGAAGACTAACAACATGAAAATAAGGAATGAAAGGAGGATACTTACTAGTTTTGGTCAAAATCACCAAGGAGGAGCTTAAAAAATCCTAAATAGAGAAATTTAGAACCCTAGGAGCCTTCTTCACTAAGGTAGGCACCCTCTTTTACCTTGGGACAGTAACTTCATGGCGAAACATAGAAGGTATGATTCTCTAATCTAGGGGAAAGAGAAGGAGATGGTTGCTTCTTAGATTGGGAGGTGGGAAGGAGTAGGCATGGCTTTATAAAGAAGGGGGCAAGCATGAGGTGTCTATGAGACTTTCCATGTGTCATGTATAAGGGTTTCCATGGACATACAAGCCTTTATAGATAAGGAAGAAGTAAAGAACGAGGTCTCAAGTTACTTTCCATGTGTCCAATGCTAAGGGTACCTATGGACATGCAAACCTTTATGGATAATGAAAAGGTCAAGCATGAGGTGTCCATGGAGCTTTCCATGTGTCCTTAGCCTAGGGATTTCTCAGCCATGCAAGAGGACAGCTCATAGAGGCTTCTTGAATATCAAATTTCAGATTATGGACACTTATAAGCCATCCCAACCGACCTCCGATCAAAGAAATAACCCCATTGGTTGATAGCTTCTAAAGATAAGCTCGTTTATAAAGAGAGTAATCCCTAAAATGCCCTTGGATAGAAACACCTTCAAACCAAGGTGCAACTAGGTGCCCCATGGTTCAAAAACTCAATAATGGTAAGGAAATATATAAGGATTATAATGCATGTGACAGTTTGCAATGAAAACCTCCCAATTTGGTAAATTGCAAAAAAGTCTAGAATATACCTAAAATTGCATAACTTGCACAAACAACATCCAAATTGGACAAAAATTCATCCACAAGTTATCTTTGATGTGTTGAATATGAATTTGCTATTTTTTCCATATTATAAAGTTATATAATCATACTATTCATTACTTATGCCTTTTACTCATTCTCTCTCTCCTAAACTTATCCTAATATTTCAAGGTTGTCCAAATTGGATGAAATTTGACATGTAGGATAATTTTGATATGTAGATTTCGAATTTGAAGTTTGTTTCCACTTTTGAGACTTCTTTTTATAAGATATGTCATATGACCCATTAACGACCCATTATCTAAATTATGTTCCTTATCTTCATATTACCACCATAATGATTTATGTGGAATATTTTATGTATCCATTATAAACTTAAGATTAATGTTAGAACATTAGGTTACATTAAGGTGATCTATACATGAATTATCGCATTGGGGTTATACTAAACATCTATTTAGGTCTAACCCTCAACCTTGTTTGGCTAAGTCCAAAATGTCAACTTCCACAATAGGGTCCGAGATCTAGTGTGTTACAACATCATTATCTCATAACAGAATTTAAATAGAATAAATTTGAAGCTTGTCTTTATTTATTAATCAAATCAATTACAAATTATGCCATTACAATCGTCACATGATTGGCTCTCTGGGAATAGATACCAACAGACTCCCACTTATACTTAGAGCCAATCACCCACGAATCATATTCTAAGTGATCTAACATGACCATCGTTCTTCTACTATGAAAGTGCCTTTTTCAAGGGGTCAGAACTATTGTTCTCAGTTGGTACCCTACAAATCTTTAAACCTCCTTGTTGTATGATCTCTCGTATGAAATGGAACTATCTTTGATGTGATATGGGTTCCTTATCTTGTGTAATAACTCCATTGTTGTTACAATATATCTCGATTGTGTCGGTAATGCTTGGAATGACCCCAAGTTCTGTAATGAACTTCTTGATCCATACAACCTCCTTTGCCACATTTGATGTAGCAATATACTCGACCTATGTTGTAGAATTGGAACTGTTTCTTACTTGGAACTCTTCCAGCTTACAACTCCATTAAGAATCCTTATTGTGATTTGTAATCATTTTTGTCAGTCTAGAAGCTTGCATCGGTGTAACCTTTTACCACCAACCCTTCCTCTTTGACGTAGACCAAGAACTGATCCTCAGTCCTTCTCAAGTACTTGAGGATGTTCTTCATGGCTGTCTAATGAGCATCACCTAGATCTGACTGATAGGTACACAACATTGCATACATTATTGATCCTATTGATGAGGCATATGGAATCAAACTCATGTGTTTTCTTTCTTCACAAGAATAGGGACTTTGACCCTTAGAGATGGTAACTCCATGTAGCATGGGCAAGTTTCCTCTCTTTGAGTTATCCATGTTGAACTGATTCATTACTTTGTCCATGTATGTGCATTGACTTAGTCTAATAAGCCTTTTAGATCTATCTCTATAGATATTTATCCCCAAGATGTAGGATGCTTCTCCCAAGTCTTTTATAGAAAACACATTTCCAAGCCATGTCTTCACCTTTTGTAAAGTAGGAATGTCGTTCCTCATGAATAATATGTCATGTACATATAATATGAGGAATGTCACTATGCTCCCACTAACCTTCTTGTACACACAAGGTTCATCTTCATTTTGAATAAATCCAAACTCTTTGATTGTCTCATCAAAATGAAGATTCCATCTCAGTGATGCTTTCTTCAATCCATAGATTGACCTTTGTAGCTTACAGACTTAATTTGCAAACTTTAGACTTATAAAACCCTCAGGTTGTGTCATATACACATCCTCAAAAAGATTCTCGTTAAGGAATGCGGTTTTAACATACATCTGCCAAATCTCATAGTCATGATAAGCTACAATAGCAAGCATGATCCTGATGGACTTAACCATGACCACTAGAGAAAAGGTTTCATCATAGTCAACACCTTGAACTTGTTTGAAACCCTTTGCAACCAATATGCCCTTATAGGTTTGAACTTTTCCATCCATGTTAGTCTTCTTCTTGAAGACCCACTTGCACCCTATGGGTTTTACCCCTTCAGGTGGATCCACCAAAGTCCATACTTTGTTGCGATACATGGATTCCATCTCAGATCTCATGGCCTCAAGCCATTTCTCAGACTTTGGTCCCTCGGTGGTATCTAGATAGGATATTGGATCATCATCTAGGACCAATTCACTATCTTCTTGAGTCACAAGATATCCAAATCTCTGAGGCTCAAGGTGTGTCCTACTAGATCTACAAGGTTCCTGTGTTACTTGAGGATTTTGAGACTCCACAACACCTTGTGATTCTCTTTGTTCCTCTTGTTCATCTATCGGTTCTATGTTTTCTTGTTGGTCTTTAATCTCTTCAGGTTCCACTTTCCTCCCACTAATTCTTATGGAAATGAAATCCATCTCAAGGACTACAACATCTCTGGCAACAAACATTGTTGTCAGATTGGGAATAAAAGTAATATCCTCTTGTTTCTTTAGAATATCCAACAATATAACATTTATCATATTTAGGAACAATATTATCAAAAAACATTCTTATAACATAAGCTTCACATCCCCAAATCCTCATAAAAGACACTTTGGGACAATTTTCATGTTGTATCTCATATTGTGTTTTTTGAATTGATTTAGATGGTACTCAGTTTAGTATATACGCGGCAATTTCTAGGGCATATACTAATAAGGTAGTCGGAAGCTCAGCTAAACTCATCATTGATCCACCATCTCTAAAAATGTGTGATTCCTTATTTATGACACACCATTATTGTAAGGAGACGGGATCACCCCCTTACTAAAAAAAATTGAAGAATAAAACATCCATTCCAAACAGACTCAAAGGCATGTCGAAATAGGTGTAACATTTTCAAATTTCAATAAATGGTATTCAAAACAACCAAAGTATAGCATCAGAATAAAAATAATGACTATATTCAATTTTCACAAAAGATTACAAAAGTACATCATAATATCCCAAAAGGGTTTACATGTATGATACAACATAAGGATCTAAGTAGAGGGAAGTCTAAACTACTTCAAATCTGATCTCTAGAGCAACATATCCAAGTGCTAGGTCCATGCCCAAAGCTATGTTCTCCTGATTCAAATCAAAAGCTTGTCCTGACCTGGGCAGTTGGGAAAAACACCCAGCAAAAGGGAAAGGAAAACAAAGTATGTGTCAACAAATATGAATAGGATATCAAGGTAAAGAAAATATGTAAATAAAGGCTAGTTTTCATCATAAGATGAAGATTTCAAGAGTATGAGGCTATATTCAAAAGAAACTTGCCATTAACAATTATATCAAAAAGGATTTGCATGTAAGATAATTATGTCTACCTAACTAAGTAGGGTTGAGGCACCTACCAGACCTCTAACCTATAGGTGAGGGGAGAATAAGACATTCCCAGTCACCTACACAATTATATAGGGGAGAATAAAAACATTCCCCAGGGCAATTAAATACATGCCCTCTGTGGGTGGTTGTACATAAGTATCTCTACTTTAAATTAAATAGAACATAAATCTACATGCTAGAAAAGTAGTCATGGCAAGAGTAGTCATAATATTCAATAAGCATGGCAGTGGGGTATAAGACCCAAACAAGAAGAAATTATAATCTGATTTGAGGCATGAACAACATTAGGATTCAAGAATAGAAGATTTAGGGTTCATTTAAGCCTCATTAGGGAAATGTAGGATTTGGCTACAATTATCCCAACATAGGGTGTAAGGAATGCACATACATAAATAGGGATTGCACATACATAAAGAAGGATTGCACATACATAAATAGGGATTGCACATACAAATAGGTATTGCGCATACCTCTCTTACTGATATCAATTACTAACTTTCACGACTTTGATTTAGTGCAAGTTCCACTTTGCCTATTTTCAATGTATTAACATGTATTAGAGTACATAGTGCACATTAATGTATAGAAACCCTAATTTCATAACTTTTTAGAAAAACTTAGATTTAGATTTTGAAAATATCACCAATAAACTTATTAGGTTCTCCTGATGAAGAAAACATATTTTTATGTTAATTTTGGAGTTATGATGATTAAGATGTAATTTTTATAGATTTTATGCATCAAATTCATTTTACAAAAACCACCCTTCATCAAACCATGAAATCAGACCTCAAAAATATTTTTATTATATAGAGATTAATTTTCCAATTCCAAAACATATTTATTTGTCAAATTTGGATAAGATGGTTATACCCCATACGAAATTGACCAATAGGAAATTGACCAATAGGAAATTGTCAAAACTAGAGGCAATTCCAAAACATATTTATTGACCAATAGGAAATTGCCACATCATCAAATCGATCGAGATAATTGAAGAGAGAGGGAGAGGGAGAAAACACCATTTGACCCAAGATCAAGTTTGAAGTTGCATAGGTAGCCAAACTAGAGCTTCTAGAGAAGGTAAAACAGCAAGAAACTAAAACCCTAGAAGAACATGGTAAAAAGAGATGGAAATCATCGATTTTAAACATAGAAGCATGAGTTTTAAGCATGTACTAAGAAATATATGACAAGGGGGTTAACAAAGCTTAAATCTAGGAAGGTAAGAAGGTCCAAACAGAAAGGATACTAAGATTAAAAGTTCTAGTTATTCCAAGCAAAGCTCCTTTCTTGAGAAAAGATCACCTTCTCCACTTTAGAGGTGCAAACCCTAGCAAAAGAGCATGGAGATGAGATGTTTTAGGGTTCTAGGTGGAGTTTTACCATGGAAGGTCATGGTTCCAACCTGGAATAAGGTGGGAGGAATATGAACAGCATGCAAATAGGGAAGTAAAGGAGGATTCTTACCAAGGAGGAGCTTAAGAAATCCTAAATAGAGAAATTTGTAACCCTAGGAGCCTTCTTCACCAAGGTAGGCACCCTCTTTTACCTTGGGACAGAAACTTCATGGTCAAACATAGAAGGGATGATGATCTAAGCTGTGGGAAATAGAAGGAGAGGATTTCTTCTTGGATTGGGAGGTGGGAAGGGGTAGGTATGGCTTTATAAAGAAGGGGTCAAGCATGAGGTGTCTATGGGACTTTCCATGTATCCTTAGGCTAAGGCTTCATGGCCATGCAAGAAGATAGCTCATAGAAACTTCTTGTATATCCAAGGTCGGTCCTAAAAGGCCATGGAGGCTTCTAGGCCATCCCCACCATCCTCCAATCAAAGAAATAGCCCCATTGGTTGATAGCTTTTAAAGACAAGCTCATCTGTAAAGAGGGTAATCCCTATAATGCCCTTGGAGAGAAACACCGTCAAACCAAGGTGCAACCAGATGCCTCATGGTTCAAAATATCTAGAATGGTAAGGGAATATCTAAGTATTAAAATTAAGGTGATAATTTGCAAAGAAAACCTCCCAATTCGGTAAATTGCATAAAAGTCCAGAATGTACCTAAAATTGCATAACTTGCACAAACAACATCCAAATCGAACCAAATTTGAAACTTAGGCTCATTTTATGTTTTCAAATCACATCAAAAGGTTATATTAAGGTTTAGAGCACGTAATTATGGTAATTAAGCTTCTTTAATACATTAATCAAGGTTTAGGGCCTTGCACTTCTAGCACAAGTAATAAACCATTATTCTACTAAAGTGGTGATTTTACATTTTAGATCCTTAAATAAGATTTCATCGAGGTATTTGTGCATAAACCCTTCCATTGGTATAATTATAGAACAAATTTTCACCAAACCACTATAAATTCCAAATTTTAAGCATCAAGGCCAAAAAGGATAGAAATGATACGAAAATATTGGGAAAGGGCCAAAAAGAAAATATGTTGAAGTTTCAGTATGTTACAACACTCCACCCCTTAAAGAGGATTTCATCCTAAAAATCTAAAGCAAAGTGAGAAAGGTGAGTATGCAACATCACACCACTAAACTCCCAGGTTGAATCCATTAAACTTCCACCAAAACTTTTACCAACTTAAACTCCTTGTTTTTCAACAGCTTAACTTGGAAGTTCAGAATCTTCTCAAGCAACTCCACATAGGTCAAGTTCTCATTAATCACCTAAATGTTCCAATTTTACGATTTCTTTTAAATTTCTTTGGTTTATTAGAATTATATGTTGGTATGCATGTCCTGAGAGCCAATCATGGGATGATTGGTGGGATACATTAAGATTGATTTGATAAAGATCAAAGGCAAGCTTCCAATTATTTCTGGTTCAGTCATATGAGATAATGATAGAATAGATTGAATGTCTAGAGAATGACAGTACTCAATGATGTATGCTTTCAGGTTAAGGACCTGAACAATGAGATCATACATATGCTAAGAGTTTGTACATTCTTATTATGTCCCTAGTCAGATGTCATTGTGGAAGGTAGATAGACAACAATGACACACAAGACTATATTGTGGTGTTTGTTGATGACAAAATCTCATTAGTCATGATATGGAGATATCAAACCAAACACATGGGTACTTTTAGAGAACAAGTGTACTGGACAGACCCACCGTGAGTTTGACACATGGAACCATGACATGGTAGTCACAGTCAGTTCTCACAGTGATGGTGGTGAGTGTGATTCTTTGACCTGAAATCACTACACTCAATACATGTCATTGGGTACACTTTGACATCATCAAATGTAGTCCTGAAACATGGGTTGTTATAAAGGTGATGATTGGGTGGCTTTGACACATGGGGCTTTTGAGGGGTGAGTGATAGATATGGGATTTGTCCCTCCTGAGGGAGTTTGATATCCATGGCCACTTGATGAGTAGGATTAAGATAGGCGTGCGCACGCATGTGTGAATCAGTATGTGATATTGATGTCATACATATCTCCTCCAATTTACTCTGAGATTAAGAAAGTGAATGAACGTTGACAGGATGATTGTTCCATGCCTTGAGTTTATTCGGGATATCAGAGACAAAGGAATTATACATTCACTGTAACACCATTCACGGATTGTAGGATTGAAAGTTGTTCTCTAACTTTCCTTTTCACTTGGGTAGCACTGATGTGCGACTAGGCACCGCTCTTTGCTTGTGAAGTCATAAGTGTTATGGACTTTCACTGCCAACGTGAAATGGACCAGCAAGGTCACACACATAGGATTTAGCCTAGAAGAGGAGTTTATCCACAAATGATATTTAGATTGATTACTAAAGGAGTTTAGTAGTTCAATTAAACACTCAATCAATTGATAGCTCAGTATCATAGTGTTCAAGGTGTTGGACCGATTGATTAGAGTATCAGATTGATTGGAACTACAATTGACTGATTTGCATAGTCTACTACCCCAACTGATCGGCTCACAAAGCTGAACCGATCGGCTCAGGTTGATGAACTGATCGGCTCAACTGGTGAGACGATCGACTCATGTGTCAATGAAAAGATCGGCTCAATTGTTGAACAGGTCGATTCATGTGACCAACCGAGATCATTTGGAAAGTGAGAAACTATTATGCAAATACAATTTGTTTCACTTATACAAATTCAATTTGGACAAGGATTAATATTCGATTAGTTGGAAACAAATTTGAAAGTCAATTCGAGTTGGACCAGGACCACGAACCGATCGGCTCATGCTTGAACTGATCAGCTCAGGTGCCCCAACTGATCGGTTCAGGTGTGAAATGATTGGCTCAGGTCCCCAACTGGTCGGTTCATGCTTGAAACGATCGGTTTAGCTGACGCAGTTGGTTGTTTTGTGGAAAATCTCAAATCCTTCTACTCCTGCTTTAATCCCGCATTGTCTGGGGTACAGAACCCTGTCCCATGACCCTCCTATATATATAGGGGTAGTGGGGGCTTCTCAAGAACAACAACTCAGAACATCAGTTTCTCTATAAAGTTGTCGTTCTCTCTAGTTGTGGTAACCGAGAGAGCCCGAGCAAGTGCTACCCAATAAGGGAGGCACAACAAGGGAAGGACAACTATAAAAAAGCAACTGGTTGTAGGAGAGTGTTTCGGTGACTAGTACACTGACAGGAGGGTGCGACTCCTTCTGATTCCTTGTGGGACAAGGAGATTGGAGTTCCAAGTGGTCTGTTTGGACTACTTCAGAGGCGGGAGACTTCTACCGCTCAGAGGACAGTTGTCAATCTTGATAGTCCTAGTGAGACCAGGAGTTGCACAGACACCGTCCAAGACCGGAGGTGAAGACCACGCAAGCCGCGAGGTAACATCGCCGAGCAAGCCTCAAGACAAGGTATGTCTCTACAAACCATCATTCCTATTGTATAGACGTTGACGCAATTCATTTATTCTGAGTTTGGGAGAGAATTTTTTTTTGTTTTCGCTTCCTTCTCTGTCTCCCCTAAAACCCAACAGTGGTATCAGAGCCACATCAACTGCTCTATACTTTAGGATTATCGATGTGATCGATTTTGGTTTTTCACCTTTATTTATTGCATACGATGTGAATAAAATTGGCTTTATGCATGTCCAATCCTAAATCCACAAATCCCAATATACATATATGATATGTAATATGAATGCACTTGATACGCATCACCCTTAAATGAGTTTTGTGGTGGATGTATAGCGTGGTTATGGCCAATAAACCCTATGTATGTGTGCTTGGTTGTATGTGGTTGCTTGCATCTCGGTCTGCGCACTGATTCCCTATCTCTTATTCCTGATGTAACTCGAGATAACTTGAGATTTATTTCCTACCTTTTCTCTCCTCGAATGTAACCTGGGGTTTCCCAATACAAATGTAAAATAGGATAGATCTTTTATTTCCTGTTATGTCAAAGAACGGCGGACAACCTAACGACGACTGAGACGATCAGTTCATAGAGTGAACCGATCGGTTGGTGATCCAGACGACCGGTTCAAGGAGCAAGATGAGCGGGTGGCGACCTTAGGAGATGCACGACGACCAGGAAAATCGATCAGTTGGAGGAGCCAACCGATCGGCTGGTGGCACCCAGACGACCGGCCAGGGCGAGCAGGTCATTCGTGTGATGAGTTGATCAACTCGGATGGCTATAGCACTTCATCACGGACAGGTTGCATGTGATGTAGACCTAGATGATCATGATTCCTCTTGGCTCGAGGAATCACATTAGGATGGCTATAATCATCGCTTTTATCGTTTCACATGTTTTCTGTGGGATATAGTGTGTATATGATACGTACTATATATTATTGTGATTGGATATGTATATGTACCTATAAAAACCAAATCCCTCATTAAATATTAAAGTTTTAGATGCCTTCCAAATGCGACACACATGAAAAGCTTGATCGGCCAAGTGTGGGCATGCCCTAGCGTGGTGCAACGTCTATCTCATGGAAGCATGAAGGATGGATATGTGGGTTTGCCCTAGCAGGGTGCATATTCATCGTGTTAGCTTTGTGTCGGACTTAACAAGGTGACCTAGATAGGATCTAGCACCTTGAGGCATGGAGGTGATCATGGCAAGGAGTTGCATATGACATCTTTCAAGAGTTGCATATGATGCAATTGGCAAAAGTTGCCTACTTGGAAGATCTAAGTTGTGGGTGACAGCCCTAGCTGGTCCATGACTCAGAGGATTTCAGGATCTTGACCCACTAGAAGATTGTACGCTGCAATCTTCCGAATTGATGGTGAGGGCTATAAATTTAAACAAAAATAGTGGGAGCGATAATTAATTAAAGTCCTAATTATATCGTCAACCTTTCAAATCAATCAAATAAGTCAAAATTGATCTTTGGACTAAATTGCATATATTTCCTTTTTGTAGTACAAATGACAACAAACAACAATCACTTTTCATTGTGATCGGTCCTTGAAAAGGACAAGATAAATGGGACTAACTTCCACGACTGGTTTAGGACATTGAGAATTTCTCTCATTCAAGAGTAAAAGCTCTATGTCCTAGATACTCCAGCTCCAGAGGAACCTACTCCTATCGTACCAAAGGTAGAAAGGGATGCTTATAAGAAGCATTCTGAAGATGCCATTGATGCAAAGTGCTTGATTTTGTGCTCCATGAACCACGAGTTGCAGAGACAACATGATAACATGGGTGTCATTGAGATGATTCAGCATCTCAAGAACATGTATGAAGATCAAGCACGGCAAGAGAGATATGATGTCTCCAGGGCGTTGTTCAAGTGTGTCATGACAGAAGGAGATCCAGTTGGTCCACACACACTCAAGATGATTGGGTATGTGGAGAACCTGACAAGACTGGGATTTCCCCTGAGCCAAGAGTTGGAAACTAACGTGATACTACAATCGTTGCCAGATCCTACAGTTAGTTTGTGATGAACTACAACATGAACAACTTTGACAAGCCATTGACAGAGTTGTTGGGCATGTTAAGGACAGTCAAGGCACAAATGAAGAAGGACAAGCCTAAGTCTGTGATGTTGATCAATAGAAAGAAAGGCAAGTCCAAGGGCAAGCGCAAGGGCAAGGCTAAGAAAGGTTATGATGCCAGCCAGCAGCCCAAGTCGTCTTCAACTCTCAAGGCCAAGGGAGGCGTGACCAAGAGAGGCAATTGCCACCATTTTCAAAAGCCAGGACATTGGAAAAGGAATTGTCCACTCTATCTGGAAGAACTAAAGAAGAAGGAGGCGACAGACGTCTCCACCTGAAGGTGTCATGAAATAAACTTATAACACTTTTAAGGTATATGATACCAAGATATAAAGTATAAAGCACTCAATACATGGGGCAAATGTTTCCGCCATAGATAGGAGTACTTTAGTTTATTTTCAGCCTTGAAGGCATGTAATAGAGTTATGAACTGCTATTTCATATTTTCCAATGGATAGAAACACATTATTTTTGCATATTGTATGACAATGATAGCAATTAATAAAGTTGATGTTTCAATCTATGTGGCAATGCATTGTTTATCTTATGGTACTTGGTATGCATAAGATAAAATGATACCTAAAAGTTATTCATAACTCAAACAGTTAAATTAGCATAAATCATGAGAAGTTCATTTCTAGTTTCCATATGATGGATAAGCTAGACTCTTTTGGTTAGAGAACTAGTAAGAGACATGAATATCTTAGACATGATTAATCAATCTTCACTAGTGGTAGTGGGAGAATGATTATCATATTAGGTATAATACATGTGATGTATTTACATACCTATTGGAGCAAATGCTAATACTTCAAGCGGTGTTTTAGAGAAATACCAAATATGAATATCTAGAAGTGTTCAAGAATATCATTGATGAAGTACGAATTTGGTAAAGTGTTAATTCTTGATGAGATCAATGAATGAAATACTTGAACCAAATGTTTGAGATCCTTATGAATGATTATGATGATGTATCATAATGAACTCATGGTTAAGGCATGGTGATGTCTAAATTAAAAGGAGTCATACTCTAAGGAGTTAGAGGATGATTATCAAATAACTAATTTCTTTTTAAATAAAGAATACCCCACACTAATAAAGGACATTAAGAATCACAAGGAGTTGTGAGTTCTTATATATTTGATAGAAACACCTCGATTATCTATGTGATGAGTTGGTCATGTGATGAGTCAACTATCTAGATGAATATGAGGAACTGGATTTTGAGTTATGGTTTATAACCATTACATCCTAAATGGATTCCATGTGAACCATAAGGTATGACCTTGATGGTAGCACCTATTGGGATGAAATCCATAAGTGAGAATGAGTCTTAAAGCATTAAGACACATGGATAATATTTTGAGAAGGATGATGTTTGTTGATTGCAACTTAATGACTAAGAAATTTGGCATACAGATACTAGAACCACATTTTTATGAGGAGTAAAACAAGGATGTGTGTGTGACACAACCAATAAGGTTTATGAATCCATTAATGCAAATGAAGTCTATAAGTTACAATGGACTAATCAATGTGATTGATTGTGTACAAGCAACTCAGAACTGTGAATCTTTACCTTGATAATATAGTCAAAGGGTTTGACTGATATGTCAAAGATAAAGAAGGGATCTGTGATTTAGTGGGAGGATATTCACATTCCACATGTTGATGAGGAATTAGATGTTTTAGAATGGAATTCTTTGTGGAAATTATCTTTAAGTAAGATAGAGATGTTTTCTATGTGATAGGAATAGATATCTATAGAGATAGTTCTCAAAAACCTCTTGACCTGAAAAGAGAGAGCATACATTGGAAATCTATACTGAAGGGTTCAGTATGCATAGATTCAATGGGAGAAAACTTATACATGTTAATGGAGTTAGTATCCCAAGGCCAAGTGTCCAATTCTTATGAAGAATGGGAACACTAAGAATAGATATGGATCTATCATGTATGTAATCATCCCATTATCTTGCATGTGTGGACATAGAAAGAACAAAATGCATTCATCATCTTGTATGTAGGACATGACAATATGATGTGCTCATCCTGATAACTCGTATGTGGGACATGATGAGTGGATGTATGTCTAGTTCCAGTAAGGGTTACTGGAATACCATGAGAGCTTGATAAGTACTTGAGAAGTGCTAGTTCTATGGAAATAAGGAAGGGTTCACTGTAAAGAATTACACTGATGTGAACTTCCAAAAAGGACAGAAAATTAATCGCAAAATATATATGGGATATATAAAAGTGAATATTTGTTGATAAAAGGAAATGTTCCAATAAAGTCTTTTAAAAGGAAAAAGCCGAGTATCCATGTGTTAGAGAACATTAGTGGATACTATATGGATCTGGAAGTTCATAGAGATGAACTTATAGATATTCCAGTCATTGATGACAAGTTAGGAGTGCTTGGTCATACAATGTGGCTAAAGGTTAGCAAAGGAAAACTAGATTGCATATTACGGCAACTCCATCTCATACGTGTGACGTACAGTGAAGAGATGAGAGACATGCAGTTAATATTGACTTTGGCAAGGTGTTTCCATAACTCACTATGTTAGCACCAGAGTACAGTAACATGTGGGACATGTTTGAAGATCACTATGAATATGATTCAAGGGTGATTGGTTCACAGTGCAAGTGGGAGTCTGTTGGTATGTATGCCCTGAGAGCCAATCATGGGATGATTGGTGGGATACATTAAGATTTATGTGATAAATATCAAAGGCAAGCTTCCAATTCTTTTTGGTTCATTCATATGAGATAATGATAGAACATATTGAATGTCTACAGAATAACAGTACTCAATGACGTATGCTTTCAGGTTAAGAACCTGAACAATGAGATCATACGGATGCTAAGAGTTTGTACATTCTTATAATGTCCCTAGTCGGATGTCATTGTGGAAGCTATATAGACAATAATGACACACAAGACTAGATTGTGGTGTTGGTTGATGACAGAATCTCATTAGTCATGATATGGAGATATCAAACCAAACACATAGGTACTTGTAAGAGAACAAGTGTACCAGACAGACCCACTGTGAGTTTGACACATGGAACCATGACATGATAGTCACAGTCAGTTCTCACAGTGATGGTGGTGAGTGTGATTCTTTGACCTAAAATCACTACACTCAACACATGTCGTTGGGTACACTGTGACATCATCAAACGCAGTCCTGAAACATGGGTTCTTATAAAGGTGATGATTGGGTGGCTTTGATACATGGGGATTTTGAGGGGTGAGTGATAGATATGGGATTTGTCCCTCCTAAGGGAGTTTGATATCCATGGCCACTTGATGAGTAGGATTGAGATAGGCGTGCGCACGCATGTGTGAATCAGTATGTGATATTGAAATCATACATATCCCCTCCAATCTACTCTGAGATTAAGAAAGTGAATCAACGTTGATAGGATGACTGTTCCATGCTTTGAGTTCATTCGGGATATCAGAGACAAAGGAATTTTACATTCACTATAACACCATTCACGGATTGTAGGATTGAAAGTTGTTCTCCAACTTTCCTTTTCACTTGGGTAGCACTGATGTGCGACTAGGCACCGCTCTTTTCTTGTGAAGTCATAAGTGTTATGGACTTTCACTGCCAACGTGAAATGGACCTGCAGGGTCACACACATTGGATTTAGCCTCGAAGAGGAGTTTATCCACAAATGATGTTTAAATTGATTACTAAAGGAGTTTAGTAGTTCAATTAAACACTCAATCAATTGATAGCTCAGTATCATAGTGTTCAAGGTGTTGGACTGATTGATTAGAGTATCAGATTGATTGGAAATGCAATTGACTTATTTGCACAGTCTACTGCCCCAACCGATCGGCTCACAGAGCTGAATCGATCGGCTCAACTGGTGAGACGATCAGCTCATGTGTCAATGAAATGATTGGCTCAATTGTTGAACTGGTCAATTCGTGTGACCAACCGAGATTGTTTGGAAAGTGAGAAGACTATTTTGCAAATACAATTTGTTTCACTTGTACAAATTTGATTTGGACAAGGATTAATATTTGATTAGTTGGAAACAAATATGAAATTCAATTCGAGTTGGACCAGGACCATGAACCGATCGAATCATGCTTGAACCGATCAGCTCAGGTGCCCCAACCGATCGGTTCAGGTGTGAAACGATCGGCTCATGTCCCCAACCGATCGGTTCATGCTTGAAACGATCGGCTCAGCTGATGTAGTTGGTTGTTTTGTGGAAAATCTCGAATCCTTATACTCCTGCTTTAATCCCACATAGTCCAGGGTAGAGAACCATGTCCCATGACCCTCCTATATATATAGGGGTGGTGGGGGCTTCTCAGGAACAACAACTCAGAACACCAGTTGCTCTGTAAAGTTGTTGTTCTCTCTAGTTGTGGTAACCGAGAGAGCCCGAGCAAGTGCTACCCGATAAGGGAGGCACAGCAAGGGAAGGACAACTGCTGAAAAGCAACTGGTTGCAGGAGATGTGTCAGTGACTAGTACACCAAAAGGAGGGTGTGACTCCTTCCGATTCCTTGTGGGACAAGGAGATTAGAGTTCTAGGTGATCTGTGTGGACTACTTCAGAGGCGGGAGACTTCTGCCACTCAGAGGACAGTTGTCAATACCGAAAGTCCCGGTGAGACTAGGAGTTGCACATACACCGTCCAAGACCGGAGGTGAAGACCACGCAAGCCGTGAGGTAGCGTCGCCGAGCAAGCCTCGGGATAAGGTATGTCTCTACAAACCATCTTTCCTATTGTATAGATGTTAACGTGATTCCTTTATTCTGGGTTTGGGAGAGAAATTTTTGTTTGTTTCCGTTTCCTTCTCTGTCTCCCCTAAAACCCAACAGTGTATATTCATTAGGATATCACATTATCATTATTATTCTTTTAATTGTGTCATGTCATATTTACTTTGTTTCCCAAAGAGTTATATTTCATTATTATGCTTGAAACCATATATATTTCTTATTCAACTCATTACGAGTTTTAGCACAATTAGAGTTTATTCAATTATCAATATACTTGATTATTATCCTTAATAATTGGATTTAGTATATGTTATCAACATATTGAATTATAACAAATTGTTTTGCATGAATTAAGACATTTTATGCAACTAGTTACAAGTAATTCAAATGATGTCACATTAATCACTTATATCTATATTTAACATTGTCACATTGTCACATTAACTTTCTTATTCACATTACTGTCATCATTAATCATTTTCTCATATTTATTCATTTCTTATGATTGATTATGCACTTTTATGTGAATCAACTACTACTTATCCATATTGAAGTCATTATATGTATTTTAGTGATCAAGGTGGGACATATTACACATTAATGATTTGATTCACATACTAAGTCATTAGGTGATTAATTAGGTGTGTATTAGAGAATGAGGTGATATGCATTTCATATTGATGACATGATTAATGTATTTATGTGTAATAAAGTATGTTATCTGATTATGACACATAGTGACACCAATGTATCATGAATGTCATTAAGGATGTATAGGTTAAGGTTAGATGATCACAACCTAGGGTTCAGGTCAACATGATCATTATTCTTCACCTATACCTTCTTAGGATGCATTAAGTCCAAGGTTAGACTATAATTATTTTGCCCATCATATCATTAGGGTTTATTGGTTTATGACATGGTCAACATCATGCTTATCCACTATTAGTATTAAAATGTGAGTTACTCTTATTATGTGCATTAGATATTCATTAGGGTTCAAACATATGAACTATTCATTAGATGATCGTTATATGTTCTTTTGGATACCAAGAAACGTGGTTATAACTATAACTTATTTGGCCAAAACTAAGGATTCAAGAACACTAACTTCCTAATTAGGTATTTAGCTTTTCTAAAGTCAGATTGGATAGATTTTAGTATGTTACATGACTCCATCCCCTTGGAAAGGATTTCATCCTCAAAATCTAACTATCCAAACATCATCAAACCAACTACTCTCCACCCCTTAAAAGGATTGACCCACCAAGTCAAACTAATCTAGAGGTAAAAGGGTGAGTCTAACTAAACCATATACAATATCCATCACGCTTCACTGCACACTCTGATTGCTTACTACTAAACACCAAACTTCAAAGTCTAGGTTCTAGGGATAACTATCCAAACATGTGGTTCTATGGGTCATAAGGGAACTATATTGGGTATCCATCCTCAAACAAGTCATTGCACCTGGGAAACAATTTCAACATATTAAGGTCCCTAAAGATAAATCATATAGATGTCTAAGGCTACTATTGCCTAAAAGCATGCTATTTTGGATAATTCATATCAGCTCAGGCCAGGCCGGTATCATATGGATTTGGGAGTCCTAGTAAACCAAGCTAGTGGTGCGGAGGAATATCTTGCTAGCACCCAAACCCTGATCCTTTCTAGACACCTTTACTTTCAATTTCATGTCCTAGTAGATGCCTAAAGGCCAAGCTAAACAACCTCAAGTTACTATGGTTACTTATGCATCTTTTAGTTGTAAGTATTTTAGGAATCTATTCATCATTATTTTAATGTGAAACTATAGGATCCTAAATCAACCCTTCATCGTCTATTGATCAACTCTAGGGCAAACGTGTCACTTAAAGGTAAGGCAAGTATTCTAACTAGGGAGACAAAATTGAAATAGTCAGATTCCAACTACCATGGGCTCTGATACCATGCTATAAGGAGTCGGGATCACCCGCTTACTAAAAAAATTTGAAGAATAAAACATACATTCCAAACACACTCAAAGGCATGTCGGGATAGGAGTAACATTTTCAAATTTCAATAAATGGTATTCAAAACAACCAAAGTATAGCAGCGAAATAAAAATAATGACTATATTTAATTTTCACAAAAGATTACAAAGGTACATCATAACCATAAGGGTTTACATGTATGATACAACATAAGGATCTAAGTAGAGGGAAGTATAAACTACTTCAAATCTTATCTCCAGAGAAACATATCCAAGTGCTAGGTCCATGCCCAAAGCTACGTTCTCCTGATTCAACTCAACAGCTTGTCCTAACCTGGGTGGTTGGGAAAAACACCCAGTAAAAGGGAAAGGAAAACAAAGTATGTGTCAACAAATATGAATAGGATATCAAGGTAAAGAAAACATGTAAATAAAGGCTAGTCTTCATCATAAGATGAAGATTTCAAGAGTATGAGGCTATATTCAAAAGAAACTTGCCATTAACAATTATATCAAAAAGGATTTGCATGTAAGATAATTATGTATACCTAACTAAGTAGGGTTGAGGCACTTACCAGAACTCTGACCTATAGGTGGGGGAGAATAAGACATTCCCAGTCACCTACACAATTATATAGGAGAAAATAAAAACATTCCTCAGGGCGATTAAATACATGCCCTCTATGAGTGGTTGTACATAAGTACCGCTAGTTTAAATTAAATAGAACATAAATATACATGCTAGAAAAGTAGTAATGGCAAGAGTATTCATAATATTCAAAAAAGCATGGCAGTGGGGTATAAGACCCAAACAAGAAGAAATTATAATATGATTTGAGGCATGAACAATATTAGGATTCAAGAATAGAAGATTTAGGGTTCATTTAAGCCTCATTAGGGAAATATAGGATTTGGCTACAATTATCCTAACATAGGGTGTAAGGAATGCACATACATAAATAGGGATTGCACATACATAAAGAGGGATTACACATACATAAATAAGGATTGCACATACCTCTCTTACTGATATCAATTACTAACTTTCATGACTATAATTGAGTCCAAGTTCCACTTTGCCTATTTTCAATGTATTAACATGTATTAGAGTACATCGTGCACAGTAATGTATAGAAACCCTAATTTCATAACAGTTTAGCAAAACTCAGATTTAGATTTTGAAAATATCACCAATAAACTTATTAGGTTCTCCTGATGAAGAAAACATATTTTTATGGATTTTATGCATCAAATTCATTTTACAAAAACCACCCTTCATAAAACCATGAAATCAGACCTCAAAAATATTTTTATTAGATAGATATTAATTTTCCAATTCCAAAATATATTTATTTGTCATATTTGGATAAGAGGATTAGAAGATATAACTTTTTCAATATTGACCAATAGGAAATTGCCACATCATCAAATCGATCGAGATAATTGAAGAGAGAGGGAGAGGGATAAAACATCATTTGACCCAAGATCAGGTTTGAAGTTGCATAGGTAACCAAACTAGATCTTCTAGAGAAGGTAAAACAGCAAGAAACCAAAACCCTAGAAGAACATGGTAAAAAGATATGGAAATCATCGATTTTAAACATAGAAGCATGAGTTTTAAGCATGTACTAAGCAATATATGAGAAGGGGGTTAACAAAGCTTACCTCTAGGAAGGTAAGAAGGTCCAAACAGCAAGGATCCTGAGATTAGAAGGTTTGGTTGTTCGAGCCAAGCTCCTTTCTTGAGCAACGATCACCTTCTCCACTTTAGAGGTGCAAACCCTAGCAAAAGAGCATGGAGATGAGATGTTTTAGGGTTCTAGGTGGAGTTTTACCATGGAAGGTCATGGTTCCAACCTGGAATAAGGTGGGAGGAATACTAACAGCATGAAAATAGGGAAGTAAAGGAGGATTCTTACTATTTTTGGTCAAAATCACCAAGGAGGCGCTTAAGAAATCCTAAATAGAGAAATTTGGAACCCTAGGAGCCTTCTTCAGCAAGGTAGGCACCCTCTTTTACCTTAGGGTAGCAATTTCATGGTCAAACATAAAAGGGATGATACTCTAAGTTGTGGGAAAGAGAAGGAGAGGATCACTTCTTGGATTGGGAGGTGGGAAGGGGTAGGCATGGCTTTATAAAGAAGGGGGCAAGCATGAGGTGTCTATGAGACTTTCCATGTGTCCTTAGGCTAAGACTTCATGGCCATGCAAGAGGACAGCTCATAGAGACATATTGTATATCCAAGGGTCGGTCCTAAAATCCCATGGAGGCTTCTAGGCCATCCCCACCGTCCTCCAATCAAAGAAATAACCACATTGGTTGATAGCTTTTAAAGACAAGCTCATCTATAAAGAGGGTAATCCCTATAATGCCCTTGGAGAGAAACACCTTCAAACCAAGGTGTAACCAGATGCCCCATGGTTCAAAATCTCGAATATGGTAAGGGAACATCTAAGGATTAAAATTCAGGTGATAATTTGCAAAGAAAACCTTCCAATTTGGTAAATTGCATAAAAGTCCAGAATGTACCTAAAATTGCATAACTTGCACAAACAACATCCAAATCAAACTAAATTTGAAACTTAGCTCATTTTATGTTTTCAAATCACATAAAAAGGTTATATTAAGGTTTATAGCACTTAATTTTGGTAATTAAGCTTGTTTAATACATTAATCAAGGTTTAGGGCCTTGCACTTCTAGCACAAGTAATAAACCATTATTCTACTAAAGTGGTGATTTTACATTTTAGATCCTTAAATAAGATTTCACCAAGGTATTTGTGCATAAACTCTTCCATTGGTATAATTATTGAACAAATGTTCACCAAACCACTATAAATTCTACAATTTAAGCATCAAGGCCAAAAGTGATAGAAATGATATGAAAATATTGAGAAAGGGCCAAAAAGAGAATATGTCGAAGTTTTGGTATGTTACAATTATGTTGTGGTGTTGTTACAACCCCAATTTTGGGTTCATCTGATGAGAAATGTAAACTCTCATATTGGACAAATAATGATATAATTTGGTTTGATTAAATGGATTTCGTTTACAATATCCTTGATGTTTGTGTTGTGGGCTTTATTGGCTATTGGGCCCGAATAACTAGAAAATTCAATTAGTAAATGAATAATTGAATATTTGAGAAAAGAAAGAGGTAGAAACCTCTAGAAGGCAAAGAGAAGTGATCCAAGGATGGATTTCGTGCCTCTTGGGTTCCTTGGGTTCCAAGGAGTCCCAAGTTGCATAAAGAAAGCAATAAGAAAAGAAAAGATAATGCTTAATAAGAAAGAAATGTAAAATAATGATAAAATGTGGAAAATAAGTAAAAAGAGGTACAATTGATTTATCCTTAGTGGAATTTCGTATCCCAAAGATTCCTAATGTTAAAAGGAATTCCAATGAGGAAAATACAAGAGAAATAAAGAGAAAACCTCAAAAAGAGTTATTTTAATAAGAAATAACCAAGATAATGAGAAATAATGGACATAGATGCATCTAGAAGGATAATGAGTATCTTTAAAGAGAAATTTCGAAATATTTGAGTTTATTGGGATCCAAGGAGTCCCAATAAAGAAAGAGGAAAGAGAAAATACCTATAAAAGAAAATAAGAATATAATGTGAATACATTATTAATGGATTATGTGGTATTATTGAAGAAAGGGTATTTTCTACAAAAAGGAAATATAATTTCATGGCTAATAAATTAAAATCCAAGAATGAAGATAATAAGAGATAGGATCTTCGTACTTTTAATTATCCATGCAATAAAGAATATCAAGAGGTAAGTAGGAGAGAGAATCTTACTTCTTATTGAAGGAATAGGAGTCATGATGGGAGTGGGACTTGTTCCCTCTTAGAGGGGCACGTTAGGGCATGTATGACCTCCCCTATTTAAGGGGTAGACCCTCTGGGTCAAGTTCTAGAGAAATCCCATGTCTCCCACCCTCTTCCTCGTCTTCTTCTTGCTTCCTTACAATCAAAACCCTAGCTAGGAGGAGCGGCAGGAGCACGAGGTTAGACAGAGCCAAAGCTAGGTTTGGATGAAACCTAAAGTGCCCCAGTGTCGAGGAGGAGCACAGCCATCGAGGCCGTGCCCTACGGTGTGCACAACGGCACGACGTCGGGCTACAGTGACAGCAGCAAACATACGGTCGATGAGTGGAGAATTGGCCATGTTAGCCGTGGTTTGGGGGATCTTCAGGTGCACCCAGGTGTGGCAGAGATGGGGTGGCCCTTGGAGGCAACCCCCGAGCCCTGAGGGAGAGAGGGCACACCCACATTATGCACAGATCAACAGCCGTCGGCGGCCAGAGCGGGAGCCAAAGGTTGAAGACAACCTAGGGACACGATGGAAAGAAACGCCCCTTCGGCGTGTGAAGGATCGACGACTTAAGTAAAGGAAAATGTGTCTTTTCAAAATGTTTCCCAAACCAAGCCGCACCAACGTTGCATGGGAATGGACACGTGGCAGCCCCCCATTGGCCCGAAGTAAGTGTTTTTTGCTAAATTCATAACTAATGATTCGTAGCTCGGATTAGCACGCATAAAATATGAAAGTTTCTCAGCAAAACGAGGGGAATCCAATAAAAATGCATATAGAAGCTAATTCCTCTTGTAATTCGAAAATTAGTATAAGTTATTAACTTTAATGTAATGATGATTAAGAAACCCTATTTTGATGTGTTTAATGTGATTAGTAGGGTTCAATAGATGATTAAAGTTGATATTAGCCTATTAATGATAAAAAGGAACATTAGGAAGAAAAAAAGGATGAACTTTGTGTATAATTAGTTAATTTAGAGTTTCATATGCATGAATATACTTTAATGGGCCTTGAAACCCTAATGTTGACTAATTCGACTATTAATGGCTTTAATTGATTAATTTCATGATTAAACTTGGAATATGCTGAATCTAAGCTGTTTCGAGCATTAAAGTTCCTAATTTGTGGATAAATACCCTAAGTGTAGTAATTAGGGTTTTCTCATGAATAAAAGGTGGAATTAATAGCAAATCGAGTTCATATGTGATTTGGACCATAATGAACTATGAATTGATGATAAATGCGTATAATGATCTTGTCATGGATTAAAGGGATAAAAATGGTAACTTTAATGAAAAGAGGTTTAAGGGGCTTAATTAATGGATAATTATGCCTTTAATCTGAAACTGAGGATTAGATGTTGAGATAATTAGGGTTTGTAATCAATTATGTTAAATTAGGGTTTAAAATAGTAAAAGATGAAGGGAAGCCCTAATTGCAATGGAAACCCTAAAAGTGGACTAGAAACCCTAAGCAGCGAGCTAGATTTAATAGATCTTAATGACATGAGTAATAAAAGGAAATTGTATAATTGTTTCAGGATCTTATTGAATGCTTGCTTGCCTATTGGTTGATCGGATTATTTCTGTCTCACATCATCAAATCAAGTATGTGGTTACGCTTATGAATATCTCGAGTTAGTTTTCTGAGGTTTTCTGAAGTTTTCATCGATGACTTGAAATAAACCGTTGGATGTATTTAATTCATGCAAATTATAATGTGAATATGACTATCACATAAGAGATGTGCCTACTAGCTCATATCCTAGTCCCCTCTGTAGCTTTATAGATTGACCTAGTAAATAGCTACCAATGGGGTAGGTCCATCAGGTCATTAAATGACTTAGTAAATGGCTACCAATGGGGTAGGTCCATCAAGTCATCATGAGTCAGAGATTGGGCTACCTTTGGGTAGGGCCATGTGACTCCATAACCCTAGGAATTGGCTACCTATGTGGTAGGACCATGGGGGTAAGGATCTACCATATAAGAGAGGTAGTATCCATGTCCACTGCAAGGACGGTACAGAGATAGGGGATAGGCAAGGATTGAGTAGTATTTCTTAAAATGTAATCTTGGATGTTAAATGATATTTGGTTGAATACATTGTTAACATAGTTGCACAATTATTGTTTCCCCCACATACCAACTTCTTGCTGACTGACGTTTTATTTGTCGGCGTTTTAGGTACAAATGAAAAGAACAAACAGTAAAGTGGCATACGTGGAACTAAATGAGAAATAATGTACACATGAGGATTAGTTAGATTAGTATCTTCATGGATGGAAGTTTAGAAGTCCCAGCTTTTGAAAGGTAAGTAAAGTTTTTATTTTATACCAATTTTCCATTTAGAAGTAGAATTTCATAATTATTATTGATTATTTGTCAAACCTTTGATCCGGGTAATTAGATAACGGCTCTGATCTCTTGGTCTCCCTTAAGTGTGGGTTACCGGGAGACGGGGTCATTACAATTGGTATCAGAGCAAAGGTTCCTCACTTAATCCTTAATAATTATTAAATTTTACAAATTCCGTAGAACCCAAGGGAGTTATTAGAGGATTATCCGAAAGACAGAGGTGTCTAGAAAAGGATCACGACTGGGGGCTGGCAATATTTTCCTCCGCACCGCTAGTTGAAATACGAGGACTCCTAGATCCGTGTGACTGCCTGGCCAAAGTCTTAGGGTATGATTCGAAATAAGATACCTTTTGGACTCTCTCATCTTGTTCATCCCTTCTCGACTCAAATGTTGTTTAAGGACTTTAAGGATTATGGTTTTCTCTCTTTTCCTCACCCTCTTGAGGTATGGGTAAGGGTGATAAGGATTAAGGAATCCTCCACCAAATTAATAAAAAGCATGTAAATAAGATGTCATGGACATAAGCTTAATAGAGTAAGCATAAAGAAATAGATATACATGCTTAGGTCGTATGATACGAATTGTCATTGCCCTCAGGAGAGACCTGAGGATAGACCTCCTTGGCAGGAGGATGAGTAGAGAGAGTTAGTCTTGGAGGTAGAGACCTCCATTAAAAGTAGAGACCTAGCACATCCTCTGAGGATGATGTTAACCCTAACCCTAAGTATGAGGGAGAGATGACATGATGAGTTAGATGTCACGGTTGCCAGAGTGTTTGGATGGACACACCTTGGGATGCCATACGATCCATGAAAGGTTAGAGGACCTAGTACCTTTTACGACCCAACCCTGGAAATGGTAGTGCATGTTAGAGTGAAGGATAGCTCCTTCATTATTGAGGTTAGTGAAGAACCTAAAACCCTATGGGCTTATGCAAGTAAGGGATAGCGTGCACCCAGAGTACGTCAGTGGTACGGTAGTAGGTTGAAACCCTGGCCAGAAGGGCACGACGGATGGCTTATGAGATAGGCATAAAGAGATAGGGATAATCATGAGCAAACCTAAGTTTGAGCATAGGTTTCACCTACATAGAGGTATGCATGTGAGCTTGATCCTTCATGGAGAGATGACCTCTAGTAGTATGACTGGATGTGGAGTTAGCTTTAAAAAGAAGGAACCAAGCAAGAAGGTTAGAAATCTTAAACCCAGAGATGTGAGGAACAGTGGGGAGACTAGAATGATGCGACCTAAGTGGATGATAGTGGTTGCCTCATGCATGATCCCTGGGGGCTGATGATATCTTGGTTACCTTTAGAGGAACCAAACCCTAGAGAGAGGATGATGCTTCTGGTACCTATGTGTCTATGGTATAGGTGTTTACCTTCTGAGACAAGAAGAAGAGTTCTTTAGACCTAGAGAGGTTTGGTAACAAGTTGTGAAGCCTTGTACCTAGTTGGTTGTCCTGGAAAAGGACTCAACTCTGAGGTGTTGTTCGAATGAAAGGATGACATACCTTGGACATGCTTGATTCGTGGTTAAGAGATTGAGCATGCAGTCGTACACCCAAAGGTGAACCTAGGGTTCCTAGGCCTAAGAGGGGAAGCAGTGTATCCGATGCTCATGATGAGATTTGAGTCTCTATAGTTTTGAGCATGGTACTCCTCATGTGTAGAGGTAAAGGAAACCCCTTAAGTCAGGGGTATGTTTGATGAACCCGTCACGACTAAGTCGGTCTACTAATGGAGGGTGAGAACAAGTGTGACCTAGCATGGTTTAGTAGGTACGCTTGTACCTTAGTAGTTGTTGGATTAATAATGCTCATGTGAATGTAAACCCTAAGTACGCTTGTGACCTTTGTTATCAAGGTGTAGTTTCCTCCCATCCTGGGAGAGGGACCCTTTGGTAGGGAGTTTACCAATTTGGTTGGTTTTGAGATAACCTAAGGAGGTTTCATAGGATCTTGAGAAGCTAAGTGAAGAGTACATGGCATGAGAATGAACCTATAGACCCATATATAACCATCTCTATGTGCATGTGGATGTGTTACCATGGAGGTAACCGGTATGGGGCCTGACCAAGGTAGGTAGGTCGCCATGATCCCTGAGAAAGGATGAAAGACAACCTAAGAATGTAGGAAGAGAGATGATGAATGCTTGGGTAAGGTTCTGAGTTGACCATGTACTATGATAGAATCCTAAGTCTATCCTAGGGTCAGGTAGGGATAAGACCGATGGAAGTAGGAGTTGCCTAATTCCCTAGTTGCACATGACCATAGGGTCGGGAGGTAACAACTATCATTGTCTAAGGGCCATGGGTTAGGAGATTGATCACCTTCATGAACTCATGGGACCCAAAGGGCATATGAGTAGGGCACTCTCTTGATACATGAGGGAAGAGGGATGACCCCAAAAGTGCTGGCACCCTATAGACCTAGAGGAGATGACCAAGGGATGTGTGTAAACCTCAGTCGGTTCAAGACTAGTTTTCCATGGAAGTAATTTTGATATCATGATGTTTGTGATGTAAAGACATGAGTTGCACATTTCAACTTAGAATTGAAGGTGTACTGGTGATGTGGGATGTATCATCTCTACTCGTGGAACAGGAAGAACTTTTTGTTTGGACGGCCGCCAAATGCTTATTTACTCTTGTTATGGGAGGTAGAGATGGGACAGTACACATGCCATACACCAAGGATAAACGATGATGCGAGTTGGAACGTTTCTATGAGGTATGAGGACAAAGATGATAACATACCTTGGGAGTTGGAACGTTTCTATGGTTTACAAACACTAAGAGGAGTAATCTTCTTGTGAGGATGTTATATCATGAGCTATGTGGAATTTGCAAGTTAACTGAGGTTGAGTTTGATCACCATGAGGATGAGCTCAGAGTTTCTTGATAAAGATAAACTTAGAATGCGAGTTTGAGATGACAAGTGAAATACATGGAAGTGTATGTCTTCAATGTTACCTAAGGATGTGAAGTGGTAATGGATGCTTTGGTTGAGATATAGCTGCCTCGTTTGTCTAGAGACTAGAAGAGGTTGTGAGTCTAACCCTAAGTCTGGAAAGGAGATGTGTATGGCTAACACTCATTTGTAATGAAATATGTTGAACAAGTTAATGGTTGTTTGGTTAGCCAGCATGGGCTTTGATGCAGTGAAAGGATGGTGGTAGAACCTCATATACACTTCTTTGGATAAGAAGGTAACAAACCCTATTGAGATTGGTTTAGGGTTTTTGAGGAATTGATCTTGAGGAATCATGACATACAGGAGATCATGGTTTTAAGATCACCAAACACCATGATACTACAAATATAGTAAGTGATAGTAGCACTTTGGTTGCTTGATGTGAAGTTGCATGTAGCATGTGGTCATGCAAGCCAAGAGTGAAGGACAAACACCAGTAACCCAGTGCTTTGACTTAGAGGTTAAAGAATCCCCAAGAGGGAATGGGAATTTATCACTACATATGTGATGGTAAGTATTCCCTAGACTACAGAAGGTCAAGATGCAATATGGGTTATGGTAGATCACCTTACCTAGATGACATGAGATAGAAAGAATGTTGTCAAGGGACAGATTCGGTTGAACTACTTAAGAGAGAAAGCTGCTTCAACTACACCATGATGTGAGATCAGAAGTTCTTGAGCATGATTAGAAGATTCACTTCCATGCAGTGGAAGTAGATACATGAAGAACTCGATGTCAATACAGTTTGTCACCCCATACTAATGGACAGTATGATCCAGACTAGAGGGTCTGATGAGAGCATGTGTGCTCATTCAAGGTGATACATAGAGACAGTTCTTAAGATGTGATGTTAACCACCATAGCCTTTATTGGGATGTAAGAAGTTCTATAAGGAGGTTGTGTCGGTCACCACTTCATTATGATGATGTTGGTGAAGGAGGCCTCACGAAGGTCAGAAAAGAACCACAGGGTGTGCAGATGAAGTCGCTTTGATCGTGCAATGGCTAAGAGAGAGCCCAGTGGTGACATGAGTCACGAGATGATGCAAAGCAGACTGACATGCAGTTCACTGTGGGAGAATATGTGATGTGAAAATCCGACCCCTCTAAGCTACAACTGAGAAAGCTGAGTCCCCGATATATGGGTCCATTTAAGATGGATTGGTGGAGATGGTTGTGTTTAGCCTTGCCCCTCAGGATAACATGATGTGTAATGTGTTCCATGAGTCTGATCTAGAGCACTATGTGAGGTACCCAAGCCATGTGTTGAGCCTTGAACTTATTCAACTTTTAAGCAGCTGAAATGTCCTGAGTCACCTATGAGGGTACGAGATACCAAGGTAATAAAGAAATCAGATGGAAGAATATGAGATGATGAAGGTTCTTGGGAAGCACCATGGAAAGGGGTGAAGCCACATGGGATCCCTGATGGACATAAGAAAGGCTTATCCTGAACTATTTGTTTTATGCTGGATAGAATTTTGAGGACAAAATTCCTATAAGAGGGGAAGGATGTTACAACCCCAATTTTGGGTTCATCTGATGAGAAATGTAAAGTCTCATATTGGACAAATAATGATATAATTTGGTTTGATGAAATAGATTTCATTTACAATAGCCTTGATGTTTGTGTTGTGGGCTTTATTGGCTATTGGGCCCGAATAACAAGAAAACTCAATTAGTAAATGAATAATTGAATATTTGAGAAAAGAAAGAGGTAGAAACCTCTAGAAGGTAAAGAGAAGTAATCCAAGGATGGATTTCGTGCCTCTTGGGTTCCTTGGGTTCCAAGGAGTCCCAAGTTGCATAAAGAAAGCAATAAGAAAAGAAAAGATTAATTAAGTATTTCTTTAGTAAGAAAGAAATGTAAAATAATGGTAAAATGTGGAAAATAAGTAAAAAGAGGTACAATTGAGTTATCCTTAGTGTAATTTCGTATCCCAAAGATTCATAATGTTAAAAGGAATTCCAATGAGGAAAATACGAGAGAAATAAAGAGAAAACCTCAAAAAGAGTTATTTTAATAAGAAATAACCAAGATAATGAGAAATAATGGACATAGATGCATCTAGAAGGATAATGTGTATCTTTAAAGAGAAATTTCGAAATATTTGAGTTTATTGGGATCCAAGGAGTCCCAATAAAGAAATAGGAAAGAGAAAATACCTATAAAAGAAAATAAGAATATAATGTGAATACATTATTAATGGATTATGTGGTATTATTGAAGAAAGGGTATTTTCTACAAAAAGGAAATATAATTTCATGGCTAATAAGTTAAAAGCCAAGAATGAAGAGAATAATAGATAGGATTTTCATACTTCTAATTATCCATGCAATAAAGAATATCAAGAGGTAAGTAGGAGAGAGAATCTTGCTTCTCATTGAAGGAATAGGAGTACTAATGGGAGTGGGACTTGTTCCCTCTTAGAGGGGCACGTTAGGGCGTGTATGACCTCCCCTATTTAAGGGGTAGACCCTCTGGGTCGATTTCTAGAGAAATCCCACGTATCCCACCCTCTTCCTCATCTTCTTCTTGCTTCCTTACAATCAAAACCCTAGCTAGGAGGAGTGACATGAGCATGAGGTTAGACAGAGCCAAAGATAGGTTTGGATGAAACCTAAAGTGCCCCGGTGCCGAGGAGGAGCACAGCCATCGAGGCTGTGCCCTATGGTGTGCACAACGGCAAGACGTCAGGCTGCAGTGACAGCAGCAAACACATGGTCGATGAGTGGAGAACCGGCCATGTTAGCCGCGGTTTGGGGGAGCTTTAGGTGCACCCAGGTGCGGCGGAGATGGGGCAGCCCTTGGTGGCAACCCCCGAGCCATGAGGGAGAGAGGGCACACCCACGTTGTGTGTAGATCAGCGGCCGTCGGTGGCCAGAGCGGGAGCCAAAGGTTGAAGACAACCTAGGGACACGATGGACAGAAACGCCCCTCCGGTGTGTGAAGGATCGACGACTTAAGTAAGGTCAAATGTGTCTTTTTGAAATGTTTCCCAAACCAAGCCGCGCCAACGTTGCATGGGAATGGACACGTGGCAGCCCCCCATTGGCCTGAAGTAAGTGTTTTTGCTAAATTCATAACTAATGATTCGTAGCTCAGATTAGCACGCATAAAATATGAAAGTTGCTCAGAAAAATGAGGGGAATCCAATAAAAATTCATATAGAAGCTAATTCCTCTTGTAATTCGAAAAGTAATATAAGTTATTAACTTTAATGTAATGATGATTAAGAAACCCTATTTTGATGTGTTTAATGTGATTAGTAGGGTTTAATAGATGATTAAAGTTGATATTAGCATGTTAATGATAAAAAGGAACATTAGGAAGAAAAAAAGGATGAACTTTGCGTATAATTAGTTAATTTAGAGTTTCATATGCATGAATATACTTTAATGGGCCTTGAAACCCTAATGTTGACTTATTCGACTATTAATGGCTTTAATTGATTAATTTCATGATTAAAGTTGGAATATGTTGAATCTAAGCTATTTCGAGCATTAAAGTTCCTACTTTGTGGATAAATACCCTTAGTATAGTAATTAGGGTTTTCTCATGAATAAAAGGTGGAATTAATAGCAAATCGAGTTCATATGTGATTTGGACCATAATGAACTATGAATTGATGATAAATGCGTATAATGATCTTGTCATGGATTAAAGGGATAAAAATGGTAACTTTAATGAAAAGAGGTTTAAGGGGCTTAATTAATGGATAATTATGCCTTTAATCTGAAACTGAGGATTAGATGTTGAGATAATTACTGTTTGTAATCAATTGCGTTAAATTAGGGTTTAAAATAGTAAAAGATGAAGGGAAACCCTAAAAGTGGACTAGAAACCCTAAGAAGCGAGCTAGATATAATAGATTTTAATGACATGAGTAATAAAAGGAAATTGTATAATTATTTCAGGATCTTATTGAATGCTTGCTTGCCTATTGGTTGATTGGATTATTTCTATCTCACATCATCAAATCAGGTATGTGGTTACGCTTATGAATATCTTGAGTTAGTTTTTTGAGGTTTTCCGAAGTTTTCATCGATGACTTGAAATAAACCGTTGGATGAATTTAATTCATGTAAATTATAATGTGAATATGACTATCACATAAGAGATGTGCCTACTAGCTCAGATCCTAGTCCCCTATGTAGCTTTATAGATTGACCTAGTAAATGGCTACCAATGGGGTAGGTCCATCAGGTCATTAAATGACTTAGTAAATGGCTACCAATGGGGTAGGTCCATCAAGTCATCATGAGTCAGAGATTGGGCTACCTTTGGGTAGGGCCATGCGACTCCATAATCCTAGGAATTGACTACCTGTGTGGTAGGACCATGGGGGTAAGGATCTACCATATGAGAGAGGTAGTATCCATGTCCACTGCAGGGACAGTACAGAGATAGGGGATAGGCAAGGATTGAGTAGTATTGCTTAAAACATAATCTTGGATGTCAAATGATATTTGGTTGACTACATTGTTAATATAGTTGCACAATTATTGTTTCCCCCACATACCAGCTTCTTGCTAACCGACGTTTTGTTTGTCGACGTTTTAGGTACAAATGAAAAGAACAAACAGTAAAGTGGCATACTTGGAACTAAATGAGACATAACGTGCACAGGAGGATTAGTTAGATTAGTATCTTCATGGATGGAAGTTTAGAAATCCCAGGTTTTGAAAGGTAAGTAAAGTTTTTATTTTATACCAGTTTTCCATTTAGAAGTAAAATTTCATAATTATTATTGATTATTTGTCAAACCTTTGATCAGGGTTATTAGATAACTGCTCTGATCTCTTGGTCTCCCTTAAGTGGGGGTTACCGGGAGACGGGGTCGTTACATGTGTTCTAGGTGGAGTCCATTGGGATATGATCCCATGGGCTTTAAGAAGGTTCTCAAACTCTTGGTTTAAGTATTCTCCACCTCGATAGAAATGAAGTGCCTTAATTATTTTACCAAGTTGGTTCTATACTTCATTCATAAACTCCTTGAATCTATCAAAAGTTTCTGAGTTATGTTTCATTAAATAAGCATAGTCATACCTATTGAAGTCATCAGTGAAGATAATGAAGTATTAATACCCCCCCTATAGTGGTTGTTCTAAAAGGTCCACACACATCAGTATGTATGAGTCCGAATAGATCACTCGCCCTCTCATTGTTACCAGTGAAAGGGATTTTAGCCATCTTGCCCAACAAAGAATATTCATATATATCTATTGATTCAAAATCAAATGAGTCTAGATAACCATCTTTATGGAGTCTAGATATGTGATTCTCATTTATGTTCCCTAAACGACAATGCCAAAGGTATGTTTTTTTAATTTGTTAAGTTTTCATCTTTTGGTATTTACATTATAAACATCTGTCTTTAGATATAAAAAATAATACCTTAAGACATTAGGTCACTGCCATAAAAGATCCCATATTTTGAAACATCGATTATTTTTAATATGAATTTCAAATGCATCCTTGTATATACAAGATACAAAAATGATGTTTCTATTTATTGTAGGTACATAATAACAGTTCTTTAACTCAATTACAATCCCTGTAGGCAGAAATATATGATAGGTTCCAACTTCTATAGTCACAACTCTTGCGCCATTAGCAACTTGTAGTTCCACCTCGCCTTTTCCCAAAGGCCTACTTCCTTTCAAATCCTGCATTTGATAACATATGTGAGATCCACATCCGAAATCTAGTACCCATGATGAAGAAGTATATAGGTTTATCTCAATAATGTATATACCTAAATTGGATATCACCATCCTCATCTTCTTCTTCTTGAATGCCTTCGAGTACAAAGGATGAGCTCCTCTTGTACTTTTCTTTCTCCTTATGTTGAGTGTTGAAGATTTGGATTTGGGCTTCACCTTAGGATTCTTCTCGATCTTGATTTGATACTTGGACTTAGCTCTTCTGATCACCACTACGAGCTTGTCCTTCTTGAATCTTGCTTCAACAAAAATCAACATGGCAAGCAAGTCTGACATTAGTCTGGCCATATTATTCACATGATAACATGCAATAAAGTGGCTATATGATTTTGGCAATGTCATTAGAATCACATCTGTGGCCAACTCTTGGCTCAAGGTGAATCCCAATTCTTCAAGATGATACTCATGTCCAATCATATTGATCACATATTCTTCTACTGAGGCTCCCTCTGTTAATTTAAACTCAAGTATCACTTTTATGATATTGTCCCTTTCTTGCTTTGTAAGGGCAAGTGTTACTTTATTAAAATGTGTTACCATCTCAAGAACACTCATGTTCTCACATTCCTCATGTAACACATAGTTCATGCAGCTAAGGATAAGGTACTTTATCTCCAAGATATCATTGGCATGCTTCTAGTAAGCATCCACTTGTTCCCTATGCGCATCAAGAGCGGGTATTTCTGGCATTGGTTTGTCAAGGATGTAGAGCTTGCCCTCTTCATTGAAAACCCTTCTCAAAGTCCAAAACCAATTGTGGAAATTTGTCTCGTCAAGTTTGTCCCTCTTAAGAATCGATCACAATACAAAAAAAAATCATTTGATTCTACAAGAGAAATTTGCATTTGTCAAAAACTTTTGATTTTATTTGGAAATTTTGATGATATTAATTAGGTATTTAATTATTATCACTCCCACTATTTTAATTCAAATTGATAACCCTCACATATCAATTCGGAATATTGCAGTTGGGGCTAGCTCCAAGATAATTTGACTATGGCCCGACCAACACCGCAAAGCACAGTCAACCATAAAGGTAGGCCACTTTTTACCAATTGTATCATATGCAATTCTGGATAGATGATATGCGCAACTCCTTGACATACTGATATGCATGCTTCTGGGCTTATATGCTTTAAGAATCACTAGTTTAAGCCTGACCCAACAACCAACACGATAGATACACACCTTACGAAGGTAGAACCTACATATCTACCAACACACTTCTACGAGATAGACGACGCACCACACGAAGGCATAATCTACGCTTAGTCGATCAAGATTTTCATGTGGGTTGCCGTTGGAAAACATCTAAGACTCAATATGATTTTTATTTGAGGGAGTTTGTATTTATAAATCCATATACTTTTTCCAATCACCACATATATAGTAGGTCTCATATACATGCTATATCTCATAATGAAAACATGCAATAAATTAAAGTGATGGTTATGACCAGCCTAATGTAATTCCATGGAGCCATAAAGAATTGCCAATCCTAGGTCTACATCACATGTAGAAACCTATTGTTGATGAAGATATGTGCTTTCCAGTCCGGGTTGATTGGTTCAATCCTTGAATTGGTCGGCTCGCCTCCTAGTCAGTTGTTTGGTCATCTCATTGGTCGTCTAGTTCTTCTATCCACCATATGTTGGCTTCTCTAACCCATCAGTCAGGTCCACTATCCGATTGGTTTGGTCATCCTTCTGGTCCTTCTTGGTCCTTCAGTTATTTGGCTCATCTCTAAGACGGTCAGTTTTCATCGTCAAGACATCCTTCTTCTTCGTCATAATAAAAAAGTAAATTATCCTACTTTTACATAATTATTGAGAAACCTTGAGTTACATTTGAGGGGATCAAGGGTAGGAAAGAATAGTACTTTTACATTGGGAAGATAAGATAGAGGTTTGGTATGCAAATCGAGATAAAAGGATAAAATAACCATACAACCATACATAGATAATAGGGTTTATTGGCCATAACCACACCACACATCCACCATTAAAACTACTTTTAGGGTGACACATGTAAATTGCATATATGTATCGTATATATTAGTTTGGGATTATTGTGGTATTTGATTGGACAAGAAATTATTTACATCACATGTAATAATAGAACAAAAAAACCCAGAATCTGATCATATCGATTATCCCATGATATAGTAAATTGGTGTTTGCTCTGATACCACTATAGGGAAATATGTCTATATAACAGGCAGTGGAAACAAAAAAATTATATATCATATTCCCCACAAACCAGCAAATTACGTCAATAATTATAAGCTCGGAAGGATAGTTTCAAGAATATACCTAGTCCTGGAGCAAGTCCAGCAACATCTCCTCATCATTATATATGCACAATTGTTGACTAGTTGCTCTTGGACAGTGTCTATGTAGCTCCTAGTCTTCACTACATATAACAGACTGGATAGATTCTACAGTGACTCATGCATCTTGCCACGGACTACGTGTTGGTGTTGCCCTCCTAGAAGCAGCCAAAGGACTCCTACCTCTAGAGTATCCCACACGGACCGCCTAGAACTCCTGTCGTCCAACTATAACATATAGGAACGAGTTGTCTCTCCCATTGGCGTACTAGTCACCAACTTACTCTCCCACAACAATGATCCTCAGTTGTTCTCTCCCATAGGTATCCCTCCCTAGTTGGGTAGGACTTGCTTGGACTCTCTTGGTTACCACAATTAGAGAGAACAACAATCATTAGAGCAACTGATTCTCAATTATTTGTGTTACGCTTTGAGAAGCCTCCAGCACCCCTCTATTTATAAGTGAGGTTTGGATCAGGGTTCCCAGTCTGTGCGGGAGTGGAAGGGACCGGAAGATCTTGAATTTTCACAACATGCAACCACCAAAACAATCATCTGACAACCCATACGATTGTCTGGCACACAATATAGTCGTCTCGCACTACGAGACGGACATTTTGCAATTTCCCAACCGCATACAAAATTGGCAATTCAAATCTAATTAATGAACGACATAACGTCAGCATTAGTTCCTAGTTGCAAATGAATTTCCCACAAACTGAGTAATCTCGTACATGTGAGATGGTCGTCTCGCTCACCCAGACGGTCATATAGTAAGCCGACCTAGTCAGTTCACATCTCATCTTGAGCAAAACTTATCCAATTCAGTTCCAATCAGTCTTATACTCCAAACGCCCATCTGAACTCTTGAGCCGACCATATGATACTCCAAATGACCATCTCACTTGAGTGAGATGACTGTCTGGCAGTGTAGCCAGTTGATTTTGTTCATTAATTGGATACTTAAACATTTTAGTAATCAATTCAATCATCATTCAAGATTGCACTCATCTTCTAGGTCGAGACCTATGTGTGTAACCCTATAGGTCCCATATTACTTTTGTAGTGAATGTTCATATCAACTTAGGACATCACAAGCAATGAGTGGTGCCTAGTCACACATCATTGCTACCCAAGTAAATGGAAAGTTGGGCAAAAACTTCAATCTATAATATGTGTTTGGTGTTATAATGTTTTTATAATACCTTTGTCTCTAATATCCAGATTGAACAGAGGCATGGATTAATCACCCTCTTCAACATTCAGTCTTTTTTCTCTAACCAGAGCAAATTGTCTGAGATATATGTAAGCTCAATATCACATATTGACTCACATGTGAACAGACATGCATTTCTCAGTCTTGCTAATTAAGAGGCCTTGGATATCATTCTCCCATAGGAGGGACAAATCCCATCTCTACCACTCACACACAGTCCCCATGTGTCACACCCACCCAATCATCACCTTTATAACAACCCATGTTTTAGGATTGCATTTAATGTTGTAAAAGCATACATAACGACATATGATGAGTGCAGTGATTTTAGGTCTAAGAACCACAAACACCACCATCACTATGAGAGATAATTATGACTACCATGGTGATGGTTTCCATGTGTCAGTATGGTGGGTCTGTCTGATACACTGTTCTCCAACATGTATCTGTGTGCTTGGTTTGATATAGACATATCATGACTAATGAGCCTCTGTCAACAACCAACTCACACTCTAATCTTGTGTGTTATTGTTGTTTATCAACCTTCCACAATAACAATCGATCAGGTACATAATGAGAATATATATGTACTATTTACATCTGTATGATCTCATTTCCTCATGTCACGTACTTGAAAACATACGTCATTGAGTAATACAATTCTCTAGACATTTATAATGTTACATCATTATCTCATAACTGAATTTAAATAGAATAAACTGGAAAATTGCCTTTATTTATTAATCAAATCAATTACAAATTATGCCACTACAATCATCACACCATTGGCTCTCTGGGAAAACCTACCAACAAAAGGGCAGTAAGTAGTTGTCATCATGTATTCATGTAAACCAATTAGGAACAACGTGCCTCCCACTTATTCAGATCCTAAGCAGAAATAAAAGAGAAAGACTCTAATGACTTTTGAGGATCCTGATTTGTGTCAGGTTGGTCCATGTAATGAGAAATGGTCCCTGTAGGCTAAGCTAGCTGGCTCAAAGTAGTAAGACAAACTCCTCGTATAATGCTCGAACCAACCTAGATATTGGAATGATCTCATAGGTCTCCTAGGGATTCCTAAAATACTCTCTAATGAGTTTTTGGGGTGGAACTACCAGGCATGGCGTACCCATGTTCATGAGCACAGTCATACACCCATTGGGTACCTTCCTCAACCCTCTTAAAAGAGAAAACAAATGTAAATATCTTTATTCACACTCATGCTTTTGTTCTCTACATTCTAATTTATAGGCCTGGGGTGAAAAGCCATCTTTATATATTTCAAATTTTTGGGCAGCCGAACCTATTTTGCATATTTTTAATTTTTGTATTTTTAACTCAATATAATGTGAGGAGGCATGCATACCGTCAAAAGAAAACATTTCAACTTGATTATAACTCAAAATCCATAATTTCGTACTTGATACATATGTGGAAATTGTAATTATGACTCAAGGATACTTAGAGTAAAGTTGGGTTCTTGAAAAATGTATCTTGGAGTTTGATCAAATCCTAGCTCCATTCAAATAATCCCAAATCTTGGGTTTGTCATTCACAACATAGATCAAGGAAATAAATGTTTTAAACTATGAAAAAGAGAATAACCTTAGATTTAATGTTAGACTTAAGGATAGAGTCAATGAGTTAATCATAGTAATAGGTCAAGCAATTAGGAAAAAATTGGGTGATAAGACATGTGTATAAGCATTTAATTATTGTATTTTCACCACATAGCCTTTTATGCAAAACTACAAAGTAAGAAACAAAGTCTTACTTAAGAAATAGATTTAGAATAGAGAGTTGAAAATTTATATTAAATACATGAAACATGAAAGATAAACATGCATGCATGAAAAGAAAGAGAAGAAAGCCGAGATGAAAGGGATAGAAGGGTGGAACACCCTGCCACCCCAAGCTTAAAACTTTGTGCATCCTTGAGAAAATCCTAAACTTATAATGGTAGGGTAAATGTGATATGGCTACTGGTAATATCCTATGCTCTCAAATAGGTGGAGCACATGTTGATGTCCATATCTTGGTCATGAGGAAGCTCACCCATAGTTGTGCCCATATGATGTTGCCCAATTGAAGTAGCTAGGAACTTGAAAATGGGTCCACTTGTGATACATGTTGATGCTAGTCTGGTGGGGTGTCGAAAATGATGAATAAACTCAGGTTGATCTCCACAGACACTGGAACAAAAGACAACCTAGAGACATTGTAGTGTCATGTGGAAAGGCTTTTGTAAGAAACTCAAGGACAATTAGTTTTGATGGGTAGTCAGCAGTTGTGGTGGTGGGAAGACTGTATCAAACCTCTACCTGAGGTACTTCACATCCTATTGTAATTGCTTGAGTTTTCCCACCAACTGTCAAACCTCTGTTGGAAATCATCAAAATGACATCCATTATAAGTATGGTAAGTGACGAGGTATTATAGCATACCCATCAACATCTCATAAATGTTTCCCATGTCAAAGTTCTAAGGATGTTGCTTGGGTGGAGAAGGTTGTTTATAAAAAGAAGATGGAATCTCAATATGGGGCACTTCCTAATAAATGTCATGGAAGGTTCCCCCATCATGTTGCTCAACCTCCTAAAACTCTAGCATATGTGATGTTGAAGAAGATGTTCATGTTTTACTATGCACTAGGGGTGTGTTTGCATTGGAGTCTAAGATAGAAACGTCAATGAGCAACCCCTAACATGCTAAACTGACATTTGATGGTAGAATTATCATGTGATTGGCATGGCCAAAGATGAGAACAAATCTTGTGTCACATGCCTTTTTTTATCCATCAAAGCTAGTTGCCCCTTTCTACTATTGACCGAAATAAGTTTCTGTACAAAAGCATAGCCAAGCTATGAAAAAAGAAGAAAAAGCAACAAATATCTACTCAAAACTATCAAAGTTTATCTTTGTATTACTCCAAACATTATCTATATCTCTACTCCTACCCTCAAAATTCTGTAATTCATTTCCCTCTATATTTCATAAACCAAAAATAGAATAAGAGTTCTTTCCTTCATGTTTTTCCTATTCAGTAGAGCATGGATATTATAGGCACACTACCAGCAATATTGCAGTTCATAGCTTTCCTCTAAAGCTTTCTCCCAAAATCACACGAGAAGAAAATATGATCTAGAGTTTCCTCCTCCTCATAACACAAAACACATCTAGAAGCACAATGAATGCCCCTTTTTCTCAAACATTCCACTATCAACATCCCACCTTTGAAGCACCTCCAAATAGTCAGAGTACATTTCCTTGGTCTTTTAGATTTCCAAATCCACAGGGCCCAAGGACACAGAGGAGACCTATCCCTTAACTCTTCCCAGAAGTCCTTCAACTTCCTCTCATTCTCCCCTTTTAGAAAAATAGTCCTTCAACTTCCTTACATTCTCCCCTTTTAGCAGAATAGTACCCTTCTTATCTTCCATGAAACTGACATTTTCTTTAACAACATTCATAACATAGCTGGCATGCCTCGATCTGGTGACAATATGACCATCCTTATCCGATCCATAGAAATTAACTTTTGCAAATTCACTAAACCCACAACTACTCATATACATCATAGGGATATGATCATGCAGGAATAAGCCATCCCCTATCTAGGGACCCCTCCATAGCAAAATGCTATCACCATTCCTAATAGAGTATCTCACTCCATGTAGAATCTTATCCCTAAAAAGGATAATTTGTTTCCAAATCCACGTTGAATTGCACTGGAATCTAATACTCCATGTCGAGTCTCCTTTTAGGAATCTCTCATGTACCCACTGCACCCAAAGAGTATCCTTCTTGCCTGCAACATTCCACAAATTTCTCACCATACTAGCAGCCACAATATCACTAGTATGTCTAATACCCAAACCCCATTCCTTTTGGAGTACAGATGATTTTCCAGTCCACAGTATGTATCTTCTTCTCCAAACTAGGTCCACCCCACAAGAAATCCCTACACACCTTATCAATGTCAGAAGAAACACTTACAAGTAAGGGAAAGGCAGCCACCCAGTACATATGAAAATATGATAAAGTAGAAATGACCAGTTCCAACTTTCAAGCAAAAGAGAGTAATCTAGACTTCCAACCCTCAAGTCTAGCCTTCAATTTGTCCATAATAGGGGCACACAAACTCCTAGTAATCCTTCCTTTAAATAAGGGGAGTCTGAGATATTTCTTAGGCAGCACATCAATCAGTACCCCCAAGATATCAATCAGAAACTCTTTATCAGTAACTTCATTACAGAACACAACACTTTTCTCTTTGCTAATAACTATCCCCGAAATCTCCCCAAAATCAATCACCACATTAGCAATAGTTTCAATCAATTTGCAATCAGCCTCAGCAAAAATAGCAACATCATTCACAAAAAGAACATGGGATACAAAAAAAGATGGGAAGCTTTAAAAGACTCCCTCTTCTCAGCAGCATTAAACATCAAGACAAACCCTGCATAGAAACCACAAAGAGGTAGGGAGCTAATGGGTCTCCTTGCCATATACCTCTAGTAGGATATAATCTTATTGAAGGCACTCCATTGATAAGAATTTGACAATCAACCAAAACTAAAAATTTCTTTAATCCACCCAACATAGCACCCTGGGAAGTTCATATTAATCAAGATGAATTCCAAGTATGACCAATCAATAGAGTCATAAGCTTTCTTGATATCCATCTTCAAGCAAAACTTAGCGGAATTGCTTTTCATCATGTTATTAATAAGCTCATTGACCAAAAGGGTAGCATCAACGATACTTGTCTCCTTCATGAAGGCACATTGTGCTTTATCAATCACCAAAGGCAAGAAGGAACTCACTCTTTTTGCCAACACTTTAGAGATAATCTTATAACACACATTGCACAAGGAAATTGGCATCTAATCCTTCCCCTCAGTAGCTGCTTGCACCTTCAGAATAAGGGTGAAAGACATGTTAGCTTCCTTTAACAACTTCCCACTAGCAAAAAAGTTTTTGACAGCTTTAATAGCATCCTTCCTAATAATCTTCCAAAAAACTTTATAGAACATGTAGTTAAACCTGTCAGGCCCTAGTGCTCTATCACCATTAGATTTTTCAATCACATCATTAGTCTCTTTATCATAAGCAACCTCACATAGACTATTAAATTGCTCCTCTGATTGCTTAGGAAGTGTCATAGAAGCATCTTTAGCTTCTTTGCCATAGAGCTTCTTAGAAAACAACTTCTCATAAAAATCATTGATGTGATTGCTTGTCACATCTTCCTCGCAACACACTTCATCATTAATATTCAAGCTATGGATCGAATTCCTCATCCTTCTAGGTTTGAGAGTAGCATAGAAAAATTTAGAATTCTTATCTCCCAATTGGAGCCATTGCACTCAAGATTTTTGCCTCAATAACGCTTCCTCAACATCATAAGCTTTGATTGGTTCCTTCCTTTTCATAGATACTTTCTCAGACAGATCATTGTCCTCTGGATTTTTATCAAGTAAATCAGAAAGCATTGAAAATACAGCCTCCAAACACCTCCTATTCTCGTGGATATCCCTCCCACAATTTTTGTTCCATTCACACAAAGCTATTATGACATTATCCAGCTTCCTACATAAGGAGTACATAGGGTTCCCCACCAATTCAATCTCCCATGACTTTTCTACTACATCCATAAACCCTGGATAGTCCACCCAAGAGTTAATAAATCTGAAGGGGGTTTTCTTTTTGAACTTAGAATCATCAACAGGAGTAATTGGGACCTTATGCTCACTATGAATAGAATTCAGAGTGGCTCCCCAAGTCTTAGGAAGCTCATTTAAAAAAACATCATTCAAGAAAGCTCTATCGATCCTTGACAATATAAGATTCGCACCATGTTTCCTATTATCCCAAGTAAACTTGGAGCCATTAAACTCCAATTCAATCATATTAGTAGTATTGATAAAATCATTGAACTCTTGCATAGATGAGTAAGAACTTTCAGCTAAACCAAATCTATCAGTAGCAAACCGAATAGCAACAAACTCTCCCATCACTACAATAGCTTGACCATTGATCTTTAAGAGGGCATCCTCCATTCTAGACCATAGATGAGACCTCTTTTTTAGGGTTATGTCCATAAATAGCCACAAGAACAAAGGCTTTATTGTTATAGTTGACACCACACATAATAAACTGACCAGAATCTTCAATAACATGAATATCAACCTCATTTTCCATCCACATGATTACCACTCTCCCCAGTGGATGATGTTTTGATTAGAAACCTAGTTACATCATGGAAACATGCTATTCATAACTTTTTCTATCTTCCTTCTCCCGACTTTAATTTCTAGTAGACTGAAAATAATAACTTGTTGCTCCCAATCATCTCCATGACAGCTCTCTGATGTCCTATTTTATTAAGTCCACATACGTTCCATGACATCATGTTTAAGGAATTAACCATTGGGAACCGTTGCAGGAGCTGGAGCCTTGCCAACATCAGTTAGTTCAGTATTAACATCAACTTCATGATTATCAAGAAACTCTTACACTCTAAATTTGTTGGGTGAAACTGGAATACCCACTATTTTTGTTGAGGGGTCTTTGATACATTCCTTGGTGGAGGTATGTGTTTCCTTCTTCCCTCACTCCAAGAACCTTTAGGAGAGAGAGTAGAAGAACCTACAAAGCTTTATAGACTAGTCAGAGTAGCTGGGTCCAGAACTTCATCTGCCCTTGAGCTTTCATTGATACTTCCACCTTCCTTCGAAACATCCACAACACTTATAGAAGTAGAGTCATGCATTGCCTCAATCAACTACCCTTCACTCAGTGGACAATCAAAGAACATGTCATCACCAATTAGTTTCTCCACCCAAATATACTTAGCCTTTGCTTTTCTACCATTCACTATCACACGGTCCCCCTATCCATGTCCAAAAGTCCCGCACACTTTGCAACACGCAAGGAACCATTCATATTTGATTTTGACTGTGTATTTAACCCCATCATCACTTACAAGAGGAATCTCCAATGGGAAGGAAGAAGTCACTTGAATTTGTACTTGAATCCTTGCAAATTCCATTCATCAGAGATCCTTTGTCAATGAGTCCGGTCTCAATGGTGTTCCAAGGACACTACAAATCATACTGAATACTTCATCATCCCAGAGTTATAAAGGGAGATCGTAGATTTTCACTCAAATTGGAACCTTTGTAAGCTTCACTTTCTCCAATGGCTCTCCCCGCTACCATTTCTTCAATACCATTCGCTTCCCAGCAACGAACCATGGCCCTTTCTCTAACACCACTTTCATCTCCTTTGGACTAAAACCCTAATCATGAAGAAATCATTACCCCGTGACAAGATCTCCACGTTCCCCTTGATCTTCCATATCACTGACAGAAGCTTATGCAATGTCACCCAATGTGGTTTCAACCTGATAACATACCCAGTGATTGGATTCTTCCATTTCACCAGGTTCCTCTCAGCAATTTCCTTAGAGTATTTGATAGCCCCATCAACCAACTCCACAGCCTTTGCTTGAGCACTGCTTCATTTGCATTCTTTTGATCAAACAAATCTACCCAAGAACACTTTTCATTTGCAACCATGAAAACATTCCTTCCTCGATTGCCTCCTTAAGCGGCCCTTGCATTCTACTGTGGCTCATGAGAGGGGTCATCCCTCCAACCTTGCACCTCAGACATCAGTCGTCTACCAATGTCGTCGCCCCTCTCACCACCCTTGTCTCTAGAGCACACTCCTACTGCCATCCTATGCATGATGATATATTTGTATTTTTGTCAGATGCCTTGATCACTACATCATGCATAAGGTGGTCCATGTCCACCTTAGTGTGTCTTACCACGTCTGGCATGCTGATGAATTGGTCATTTCTAGTCCCAAGATGTCGTGACATGAATGTGGCCATGCTCCCAATAGGCATGTAGTTCCTCTATATTCTCATAGAGTTGTGGAAGTGGTGGATCATGAAATTTGCAACATTCACCTCCATCCTACTACACCCACTAAAGGATGTACATGTAAGCCATGTTGACTGAACCCTGGCTATCTTACTTGGGCAGGATGCAGTTGACAATCACCCCATGCACATAGCAAAGATCCTAGTTGTGAATGAGAAAAGACTATGTGTGGCTTGATGAGAATGGATCAATCCCAATTAGTATTTTCCAGACGTGGTTGGCGTTGAAGTTGATGTCATAGGTTTCCATCCGTCCTCTAAACATTTGTAGGTAGTCATCAGTGGAGCGTGATAGACACCCGTTCAGTCGATCTTTAGTGACCTTCTGACCTTGAGTCAGTAGACAAAATGTAGGACATCATGCCTTGTGTTCTCTGGTATGTTAAGTGTAGAATAGAAATAAAAGGTGATCCTATCATACACATCGCAATCTGTGTAAGAAAGGACATCTAGCCCTACCACTACCAAGTACATACCGACCTACACATAAATTCCAAGCGTTTCAAAGGTTATGAGGTTAGTGTAAATCAGGTCGATGAGTTTCCACTCATCTTTGTTGAGCAAGTCATACTTCTTCTTATGCTCCCTATTGTGAAATAAAAGAGGAGGAATTATGTTATGAGTAGATAAGGTAGAGGTGATTGTTTTCTTACTGGCAGATATGGAATCATATGAGGAAGAAGATTGGTGTAGTGATGTTGCTCACTTTGCAGAGGCCCTCTGATGATCTCTCAAGGGTTGCACGCTTGTAGACGATGTGTGATGTGACATCCCTTTAGATGAGCATGATTGGTGTATTAGTGTGGTGTTGAAGTATGAATTGCGGTGCGACCAGGACCACTCATAGGCAAAAACCTCCTCCACACATTCGTCTAAATCCCCACTACCAATTTCCATGGGCTTTATAGAGACATGTTGTTAGTCTGGGTCAGAATCACCTGACCCAAAGTACACTGATGGAGAATGTTGAGAACCGTCCTCATAAAGTGGATTTGTAGAGTGCAAGGCATGTGATGGGTAGTGACTCAGACTCACTAGCACAACAATGGGGGTAGAAGGTGTTGGTGATGAAGAACCTTCTCCATTGTTCCTTGAATCTGTTCTTTTGAACCTCTTGAACCCACTTTTCATGGCTTCCATGTTGTCAATGATGACAAAGAGAAATGAGTTTTAGTGAAGGTGAGAGTGAAATCGAGTAGGGTTGCCCAAACATAGGTTGATTTCAAAGGGAAAAGGAGCTCGCATGGCATGGAAGGTGGTTGGAGTTCGGTGGTGTCCTAGGAAAAGTTGAGTAGAGTAAGGGGAAATTGCCTCAATTTCTCATACCAAAGAAGGTGGTGATGGTGGTGGCTTTGGTGTTGTAGCTTTCATTCATGGGATGGAGGGGAGTACACATGTTGATACAAGTCCAGAATCTAAGTTGACTTAGTCCAATCAAACTTGATTCCAAGGAATGTTGTGGTGCTTATTCAAATAATGGTTGAGGAGACAGTGGCATTTGCAACATGACTGGTGTCTATAGGATGGAGTGGTATGCATCACAAGGTGTGAAGTGTGGGTCTATGAGATGGAGGTGAGGGATTAAAGGAGTATAGGGTCTTGTCGGCTATTTCCAGAGGCCAAACCTGATGGTGTGACGGCCAAATGTTGTGGACCCACAAGTGTGGCAGTGTTGAGGTATCGAGAAGAAGCACCCTGATGGTGTGTGGTGGTGTCACAGTGTCTAGGGCACAGTGTGGTAGCACAATGGAAAATGAATTAGGGTTGGAGAACATTTAGGTAAGGAAAACAAATCCAAGATCTTGAATGGATTAAAATCAAGTTGAGTCCTTCCTATTTATTGGAGCCTGGCTTATTCCAATGGACAAAATGGACTGGAATTTGGGGAAATCCAGTCAAGTTTGGTTGGTGCCTATTTAAGGGAAGATTTGGGAAAAATTGGTCAAACCAACAAAGTTTGACACCTATCAGTCTTATGCTTGATAGAGTTTGAGTCTATTAGTTTTGACACCTATCAGTATGATCAGGGATGGAACTTGAGTGTACACGGTAGGAAAGAGCATAAGTAAAAAGTAGGTGAAATCGACTCGAGTTTTCTAGGCAAGAATCTAGGTCAGATTGTGTGGAAGATGGAAGAGTCTTGGTAGGTTGTCAGAGAAACGATGCATGTCATAGAGAACAATCAATGAGAAAGTCTGACGCACTATCTGCAAACTGATAAGGCATCAACCTAGTCAGAGTCAGATGCATGTCAGAAACATAGAAAAAGAGGGAAAGGAAACTGAGTCAATTTCAATGAAATTGAGTCGATTTGATTTATCCAAAGACGCACGCATGCCAGACAAAATAGGAAAGAATAATGAGGCAGGGAAAACTGAGAAAAGACAATGAAAAGGTCAAAGATGGGTAGAGATTTTCCAGGTAGATGGGAGAATGGGTGCAAAAAGATCCAATTGGAACCGCCTATTTGGTCCAAACCGAGTCGATTAACAAAGTCAATTTTGATTTGGTAAAATCTAAGGCACTTTGTTTAAAACATAGGAAAAATTTATAACATGATGTCAATCTTACTCATATGTATATGAAGTTAATTCCTTCTTAAGGGCTATATCACAATAGTTGTATGCAGAGGGTAGAGATGCATATATGAGACATAAAGAAAAATATATAAATGATACAAAGAAGAAAAAATTACAGTATGCTAAAATTTTGAAAATTATTTTTATTATGTACACAAAGAAAGAGAGAAAGAATGATTGTGAATGGAAGAGGGGGTGACATCCCCACAATTTATTCCAAATTCTTAGTTTTAGGTTTTGAATTACCTATGTATTACCAATGGCAGTTGCCTTGCAAAATAGGTGATAGGCACCCTAATTCTGAGGTGGGGAACTATTATTAGATGACTCAGTAGACTCATCCATGTATGGGAATGGTCTTAAACTGCATGGGGGTGGAGTCCTCTAAACTGAATAGATTGGACACCTCCAGATGTAATTGTCTAAATGTGTGTGCCCAAAAATATTAACGATGGTTGGTGTGGAGGGTAGATTTTGTAAATGCATTTGTCTTGTATGTTCCTGGATCTCCACCTCCAATTCTAAAGTTGGATGCTTAGAAAGATCTTCACTGGAAATGTAATTTATCCAAGCAAACTCTAAACAAGAAGTAACCCTAGGTGAATTGAATGACAGTTTAACCACCCCAAACTTATCATTTTCCATGGGGTCTGGGTCATCTTCATGTTCTGCAGCCATGTTGTGATGGATTGTCCATCCTGCTCCATCAATACTAACCAACCCTTGAAAAGGGATGGCAACAAATGTTGGCTCATGTGGTTCTATCTCATCATCAAAAATGTATTCACTTCCCTGATTTGAACTATCATTAACATCCTCCTCAAACTAATTATTCCATATCATAGTAGGTACTCTACTTGAAACAAAGTGACAAGTCTCAACTTCAGAGGTGTCACCTTGGTCTGGAATAGAGATTGAGTTAGAATGCTCAAATTGTACTTCTTGTTGTGAGGTTATTTGGCTACCCTGAGAAGGATGAAAATCATTGTAATGAAACCATATGTGCGAACAGTGTGCATCCTCCATTGGTTTCTCAATAGGCTCAACTAGATGGAATGAAGGGCTTCTTTGGTTAGAGGAGTCTTCATGGAAAAAATCAAATGAGTCCAGCTAGAATCCCAAATAGGATGGTGAGATAAGTTCCATATTGGGCTCAATGGGGTGGTTTTTATGAATGAAGTCTTCATGATTGTACATCTACACTTGCAAGTGTATGATAACTGAATTGGCATTGTCTTGAACTCTCCTTCTATGTTCAACAGCCTCATTTTGAATTTGTTTGACTTGAGCCGAAATGCCTTTAAGGTTCACCAATACTAATGTGTATGGTTCCTTAAGATCTGTTATGTCAAACTATTATGCTTGGATAAATCTCTATTCAACAGCTTGAAGAGGGTTGCAATCACGATGGCCTCTTATAGATGATGATCTTATCTTTCAAGTAGCTCTTAAAATGGATCAGTACAGTATTGGAGATTAAACAACAAGGCTGAGAGAAGTGCACCGACACTTTCTCTACTAGTGTAATTGTTTTGTCCAACTCTTAGTTCCACAGGGAAGAGGAGGTCATAGGTTGATCAACATTCTACATTATAGGACTGTTCTAATCTGACAATGGTGGGGGTATATTCATCTCAACTAGTTGGACTGCATGGCTTTCAATTATTTGCTAGGAGTCAGCACTATGGAAAAATTCAAGTGGACATGTGGACAATATGATCTTCTTTGTAGAGGCTAGATCCATGGTTGTAGATAAAAGATAAAGGAAGAAAAAAAATATATCAGTGTGTATGGATAAATATGTGTAATGTAAAGGAAAATCTATGCATATATAGGCTTATTCTATAGAACAAAATCTTTGGGCATGTAAACACAAAAAAACCACGTCCTTAGATACAATGACAAAGTTAGTACACCCTCAAGATACGTCAGAAACGTAGATCCTGAAAAAGGATCGAACTTTAAATTTACAACCCAATACCTTCAAGATGCCTTCAGGTCAATACAGAGCTAAAGTAGATATACAAGGTCAAACACATGGAAATGGAGACATTTAGACGCTTAAGATTTAGTTCATAGTTAGTTAAGCAATATTGGGAGTTGAAATATGTTTAGAACTAGAATGATTCTAGCAAAATAGAGAAAAACAAACAAAGTAAAGTAAAGAAAGTAGATTCTGTCAAATTCTACTAATCAGGAGAAGGAGTTTCTAGCTATGTAACCACAAGTTGGGCAGACTATGCACCTCATTCTCGAGCATAGATAACCCTAGAACCCTCTATCAAGTAACTACATCCAACATAGTATGCATCATATAGAGGTCATCCCATTCACTCTCATGTAGTGTAACTAAAACCCCATCAGCTATTTGAAACCTATCTCAAGGCTCATGGATCAACAACCCCAAATATTCCAGATTACCTCTCAGATCCAAAATATTTAGGAGCACTAGGAGAAGTAGAGGATCTACCTTGAACCCTAACACAATGAACCTGACTTGAGTTCAGGGAAATCAACTCAAGTCCACAATTCTAGGTTGGATCTCTCTGGACCTGGGTTTTAAACATATCCTCCCTTGGACTTCCTCCTCTCATATTTCAATCCAAACTACATGATCTACCCATTCCTATAGAAAAACTCTCGATGTTAGAAGAAATGGAAGTTCAAGTAATAAAGAGATCAAGCAAGCCAACTATTGCAACCAAAAAGAGAAGATAGAACATAAATATGCTAGATGTAAATGTAAACTACTTTCTTAAGGTAAAAGTACATAAACATGCCCAAAAGGGCTACATAGACAAAAAGGAGATTAAGTAGCCATAAACAAGCATAGTTGGACCCAAAAAAATATGGAGATGCATCATTTGCACATAAACAAAGGAGAACAATAGAAGAAAGGAGGAAGAAGAAGAGATATAGCATGCAAAGTAGAGGTGTCTCTCAGTCCCTATCGTCCATATGGCTTGGATTGCATATTTGTGGTCATCCTTCTTGATCTTTCGGACCCCTAGGTCCCATTTCTCATTGATTTCACCCCCAAATAGTAGTTGACATGGATGGATGGAGGTGGAAGGTGGTGGAAATGGTTAGAATATGGCTAATGGTGGTAGATGATGGAAGCCAAAGGAAGATGGAGGAAATATAAGGAAATGGATGTAGGGTGAGATCTAGATCTCTCTCTAGCCTTGAATCTCTAAGATAGAGGGTTGGGAACCAAAACTGTGCAACCATAGAGTGTGGAACCCCAAGATTTGGAACCCTTGGCCTGGTGGTCATGGGGGTAATTATAGTGGTAGTTAGGATATAAATGTAAGTGGAATTGAAATAGCCTTGGTCATAGTGAAACTGACTCAAGTTTGGTGGAATCGACTTGAGTTTCTTGAAATCATCTTGAGTTTATTTCTTCAGTTTGTGAGATTTGCTTCCTTTGGAAGTGGATTGGCTAGTGGGAAACCTTAGGTACGCACCATCAGAAGGCAAACCATTGGAAGTGGCCACCAGAAGGCTCCATTTGAAGATGTACCTTTGGGCGGCACCATCAAGTTTAGCCTTTTAAACCAACCTTTGGTTGGTGCCATCAGAAGATGGACCATTAGAAGACACGTTCTTCTATTGTGGCCTTCAGAGTGAACTATTGGAATATGAACCTTCAGTTGTCTTCTAAATAAAAAGAGTCGATGGAGCACCAAGGTGTTTTGTTGCAAAAAGGGGACGAATTGGACCCATTTTAGGGAAATTGAGTGGGTTTTGTCAGGCTGAATCAGGGAGAATTAATTTTTCTTTCATTTGGTTCCTATTAGTCACATAATTGGCTACTTGAGCTAGTATATATTCAAAAAGAGATAAACTATAGAAACTAAGTATCTAGGGTTATTTTGGACATATAAAGGATAATATAGGCACAAAATTGTAGTTAAATACTTAGCATAAATGCCTACATTTAGGTGTTATCAGACCAGTTGATAAGTTGATCTCGACTTATACATGAGTGAGGACAAAGCACATATTTAAGGCTAGTGGTTGTCTGTGGGCCCATTCGTCATTCTTGAAACTCTACTAGAGCCTTGGCCAGCGAGTCCGAGTGTTACAACAGTAGTACTAGGATGGGTGACCAGTCATGAAATTGATCATCACTTGTGCATGAGTGAGGACAAAGTGCACAATTAAGGTTAGTGGTGATTTGTGGGGCTATTTGTCATTCTTCAAAGTCTATTAGAGCCTTCGTCGGTGGGCCCGGGTGTTATAGATTCCTCTCCCTTTTATCTATTTTCCCTTGAATTAAGATATACATTATAAAATACTTAATTATAGATGATATAATTATATCAAAATATACATACTCAAGAAAGGATAAATATAAATTATATTATCAATATATATTATTGGTTCAATTTTGGAAAATTGATAGTCAAACTTAGAATCTAACTTTATATAAATTAAATAGATGTATTTTTGTATATGACTTGGGCTTCATGTCACGTTAAAGGGACACATGGTAATTAGTGAAATATTAAATATAATATACTTCCCTCTTGAGTAGATAACTACAAAATGGGCATAAACCCTCAAAGTGAAAACTAAATATGCATAATAATTATATTATTAAAATAATGTTAGAAGAGTGTAATATATAAATTGACCTAATGAGAATTTTGAAAATTGAAAACTAATTCAATATTTTGATCTACACTTTTTATTAAATTGGGTACCAATTTTCACCTTAATTGGATTTTATTCACTAGCCTAATCTAGTAAGTAAACATTTTTTTATCAATTTACATTGTTTAATTTTCTATGAAGTTGTGTTATTTCCTTACCACATGGATTTATCTCAGATTGGTTGGTCTTTTGTGGTCCTAGTGCTTGTGAGATTTTGGATCCTTAATTTGACAATTTAGAAACCATCTTCCACCTTTGGTAGGTGGCATGTTTCCCTGACACTCTGACCATAACCCTTTCTAATGTTGCTTCTCTCTCTCTTTATATATATATATATATATATATATATATATATGGGATTATCTTTAATACCCACATGGGTAGCTACCCGCACACCCTTCCTGATTTTTTTTTTTTGCAATTGTAGAGGAGCATTTTATCTAGCACCCCAAAAAAATTGATCCAAACATAATATCATTTTCCCCCCTAAAATAAAAAAAAACTTCCATATATTGACTGACTGTATATTTTCTGCGCAGTTACTCTTTTGCTCTCAGAGTTACTCCAGCGTACCATATAGTTACTCTTTTGATTCAGAAGATTTACTCTAGTGTACCATATAGTTACTCTTTTGACCCCGAGTTACTCCAGCGGGTAGCAAAAATCTGGCTACCCGCGCAGGTAATGAATGAACAACCTATATATATATATATATATATATATATATATATATATATATATATATATATATATATATATATATTCATGTTCTGTCCCTGAATCCTTCTTTGCCATATATAGGAGCCCACTTCAAATTGTTAAACACTTATGATTATTCATGTTGGACTATATAAAGAATGCACCTTCTTTGGTGATTGTGGTGTTGGGAAATGGTGGGTTGAGTGTCTTATCCTAATTGCCTTCCGCAGAATAACCCTGATAGGTTCATTAAAACTCCATGGGGTCGTATGCCTTCATTACAGCTCCTAGTTCTTTTACTAACCTAGACTACCTTAGATCATTGGAGCATATTGTCTAAGTGTATGGATACCTCACTAAATCTTAGAGGTATAATGATTGAGTCGGGAATGTGTCATTGAAGCTTTCCATGTAGCTTCCTCTCCAAAAACTTTGGTGTTTATCCTTTCTCTCTCTTTTTCTCTTATGTATCATGTACATGGGGAAACCAAATAATCCCCTTCCCATATGACCTTTGTCCTTGATCTTGGTCACACGAGGCTCTAAGAGTCACTTTGAAGTCTAAGGATGTACTGAAGTTGTTTTCTAAATTCTCGACAATACTGTATGACCCTTCATGGTGTCGCATTCTTGGGAGGCCCTTATTTACATCTTCACCCTTTTCTCATCATGGGTTGTCAACTTGGATTTTGACCATATGAGTAGTCTAAAAATAGAGTATGATGGTCCCGAGGTCTCCCACCTTATAGAAGGAGAGTAGTAGAATTTGACTAATCAATGTGCCTTGGAGTAATTTACTAAGTATCACTATTTGGTTTAAGTATGCTAAGACAAAATCCCAGATACACTCTTGGTTCATTTATTTTTGTCACATTGGTTGAGGGTATTTTCATCTTTTTACCACTAACTTTGTTTAATCATGCAGATTTTAGTATTGTTGATATTACCTTACTAACCCATCATGCAATGTTGTTCTAAATCATATATGGGTGACCTACGACTTCTGACATAATCTTTGATGTATGAAAACTCATCAAAAAATTCATTAAGAATATGTTCGGCATCATGAAAATGATATCTATCAATTAATGTGGTATCCTAGACCTTAATCGGTTTCCTGTAAAAGTAGGTTTCTAAATTTTGTTTCATAAATCTCATGAAGTACATGAATCTAAATAAAATCATAACTAATCACCATAGTGTCAGAAAATCATAAACAAATATGGTATGAAGTCAAGAAAGTATGATATATAGGTTGTATGGGTTTCTGGATCTAATTGAACTAAGTGCAAAATTTGATTTCTAGGGTTTGTATATTTAATCAAATATAAACCTTAATTGTATGCAAACTTACTTAAAAGTGTTTGTGTTTAGACCTAGGGTTTTACACTAGACATTATATGAATGAATACAAGGTATACACATCTACCCTATTTCTTTTGGTAATTATAATGATTGAAATCCTACTATTACCATGAGGCATATTTGTTTCTTTTGGGCATTAGAATGACTGGAATCCTAATTTTCTCTTATGAGGCATATCTTATGAAATGAGAATCTTTTTCTTAACTCTTGCAAACTTTTGAAAAATATTTTATTATGATACTCTCTCTCATTGGTTACAAAAATTTGTGAAATTATTTTTTTTTGGTCCTCTAACCTCAACCTTATAAGATGTGGATGTTCTCATCCTCTTTTCTTGAAAGGAACTACAATGATATCAACACATAGACTTTCCTTCCTTATTTTGTATGACACTTGACTAATATTATTTAGAGTAGTTGTACTAATGTAAAATCATATATTAGGGCACACAATTTTCACCCAGTGTGTTTTTCCACTCATTTATGTACAGGGCACACTATTTCAACCCATGATACACTTTTTTCAGCCATAATTTTGGAATGAGATCCTATAATGTCTTGACCCTGCTTATCTTAGTTTATGTCTTGTTGTGTGCGTTGTTAATTATTGTGATATTAATGAAAGTGTTAAGGTTAGTTTCTATGAAATGATGATATCTCTTAAAACATTAAATAACTCATCTCTTTGACCTGGGTATTGTTTTGAATCACCTTTCTCTTGAACTATCTACATTTTCTAAATCCCTCTTTCTTGGTAACTTATTTATTTGTGTTAGCTTTTCCTATTAAATTCCTAAATGTTTCCATATTGAATGTACTCATTTTATACTAGTGCATGCTTATCTTCAGCTTCCTCTTTCTGGATGTTGTTCCCAATCCACCCAGATATAATTGTTTAGAGGACGAAAACTCAAGTTGAGCATGTTCTAGGGAGTAGGACTTCAAAAAAAACTTGAGAGAGGCCATGTTTCCCTCTGCAACTAATCTTTTGTATAAGTGTACTTTGCTAGATTTCTTTTTGTCAACCACCCTTGTGGTGAGGACTAATGTGTCGAATATTTTTGGATAATGTAAAGGTTATGGTTTTTCCACTGCTATATATCCATGTTGCTTGTATATCATTCTTTAGAGAAATAAAAAAATTACTGAATCCATCATACTTGTTAGTGTATTTTTGTATTGGATAGGTTTATTCCTCAATTAAGTAAGGAGTGCGTCCCCACTTGGATCCTACTTCTTACAAGATGGTATCTAAGCATAAGCAGTTAGTGAATCTCACTATTTCAAGTTATCATGAATTGTTCCTAGTCCCTGTCAGGTGTAGGTAGATATGACATATAGAGGTTGTTGAGGGTTCTACCTATGAGTCATAGATACCAATTAGGGTTTCAGTCCATTCTTAACTCGGTCCCTCATGTTTCCCAAGCCAGTTCTATGGTTCTGACTCAACATATGTTAACCCTAACTGATGTACCCTCTCCTTAGTGTTTGAAACTCCCCCTATGCAAGAAATGATATTTTTAGTGGTTAGCTAATATCTACTGTCTTAATGGTAAATTCAATTTGACCACTATCTAGTGTATGTCACTTTGGAAACTATTAGCTAGATCAAGCCCTAGTTTCTACTATGACCCTTTTCTTAGGTCTCTTTGAATTATGCTCTCAACTATGTGTATGTTGAGAATGAACATGCTCATATATCAACCTTTGCAAACTATATTAAGTTTTGGAAGTGAGATAGCTCTCTTTTATTTAATGATATCCTAAAAGTGGATCCATTTGGGTTAGGCAAGTTGTTCGTACAACATGTGAGTCGTATCAATGTAGTTTTTCCCAAATCTCTCTACCTAGGGTTCTAGTAAGAGTTGACATCATGCAATAGGAACCTATTTCCTCCTCTCTGATGTTATAAGTTAGCAATTACTTTGGTATGCCTTCTAGATATCATAGGAATTAGACACTCTTGGTATAATGAAATAGTAGTAAAATGGTAAATATCGGTTAGTTATGGTAGAAATTTATGGACTTGATTCTATTATTTATTTTGGCATCAATTTTATATTTACTTCACAAAAATTTCATCATTTAACATATTTTCATCATTATGTTGTATGTACAAAATGGGTGTTCTTTTGGATTTTCATGGATGGTTTCATGAACCAACTCACCACCATATGAATTTTTAAATAGTCGAGAACCCTTTAAACAAGAATCCCACAAACAAGTTAGGCCGACCCTAAGACGGATCTATGATAAGAAGAAGATTTGTGTATAAATGACTTCGCTTATGAGCCCCATATTACCTCTTTAGGTGGTTAGCTGGGTTATTGATGAGTCCCTTTTAAGGATATAGGTCGTGTACCCTTTAATTTTTAGGAGTGATTCCACTTTGGGGATGCCTCAACTTGAAAATTAATGCATTAACTAAATCTTGAGTATCTTTTTGAGTTAATTTCAAATGAACTTTAACTAGCACCTGATTAAATTAAATCAATAAATCTTTCTAATTTGATCACCTTGAATGCTAGATCGATAATTAAACCAAGTTTGAAAACTAATCTGCACTTATCTAAGGCATGTAATATAACTAAGGTAAGTTGCAAAATTAAGCTTAAGAAAATTGTGTGCAAAAGTTGGAAGTTGTTCCTCTTTACCTAATATTGATTTGAAGGTGTATGGGTAATTGTATCCTACAAACCAAGATAAACAAATTAGAATGTTTGACCTGATGAATTTTTATCTTGTCCCACGTGGTATTAAATAAAATCAAGTGATGATTAATTGAGGACACCCTAATCATAATACATGTATTTATTGTGTGCACTAAAACCATGGATATTTAGTTCAAGAAGTTATATACACCATATGCTCTGATGTGTACAATAAAACATGTTCACTAACTAAATCCTAATCTTGAACCTAATCCATGATATACCTATATGCTATATGTAATGGCTTGGTATCGAGATATAAAACAATTGATTCTCTAATAAAATTGTAAATATACTCACCTAAAGAGGTAATCCTAATACTAGAAAAAACACATATGCTTGTCATACTCTTCAAATAAGTTTGCACATGATCTTTTAAGAAATTTTTTATAAATATAATAATTATAACAAATATAATAGTAATAATAATAGCATTGAGATTGTTGTTCCTATCTAGTAAATTTGCAAGCCATGGTGGTAGTGAATTAATCTTTTCACTTAATACTCTTAGACTTAAGAATAAGGAATGACCTCAACTTGTTCCTATGACCAAACCTAAATGATCTCACATGGAGTCTATTTATGTACTTTGGTCACTCACTCTTATATGGTAGAAATGAAAAGAGCTTTACTAAGCCCTAGTGATCGCATGTAAGAAATTCCAACACTTGAAAAAATATGATAGAAGTGATGCTAATAGGAACAAAATTATGATGTTGAATCTACCATCACAATGTAGATAACTCAAATTAGTTTGACACTATTAAGAGTACCCTGGGTTTGGGGAAAGTCTCCTAGATTGACACCTAGTATGATAAAGATAGTGGTAACATGATCCTTATATAAACATAGTTACATCTTGGTTATAGGCAACTGATACTCTAGGATATGGTCGATTGGATTCTAGAGACAAAATTCAATTTAAGGGGTGGTGTTGCGACATACCAAAACTTATACATACCAATACATGAGACCTTAATAATTTAACAGGCTAATTGTTAACAATATGTTATTCTAATGTGTACTAATATGAACTAATACACTAATAATACATATAGATGTTAGATATGAATCATGTCCCCATGTATGTATTTTAACATATGAATATATATGTCTTGAATAATTTACCTATTTGGAAGTTTATTCCTCACATTATACAAGTGGATCTGAAAATAGAATTTGTAACATACAAAAATATAACTATCTTGACTTTAGAAACCCTAGTTCCTAGAATAGGATTATAGTATGCTTGGATCATTAGAATTAACCAAACAAGGATAGAGTCAAACCTTAATACATATGTGTGTACTCAGATGGATATATAATGTGCAAATAATAAGTAGTTCACATGTTTGTACCTTGACGCATAGTAATTTAAGAATAAACCCTGATCATAAATGCATACAAACCCTAACCATGGATGCATATGATCCAAACCATGACATGGACCTATAACCCTTATGTGAGGATGATATGATATATGGAACCTAACCCTGATATTTGTACATGATTTTGAAGTGTATGTGATGTGTGGTGATCAGGGTGATTGAAACCCTTAGTAACTAACCCTAACATGTACATTTTTGGTAACCCATATGATACAATGGTGAACTTAGGTTCTTAATCACATAGTATAGCCTAATACATATGAAAATGATCCAATAATCTAAAGCATGGCGTAACATGTGAGTTTATCTCAAATACATGTCATACATGGCACATTGTACATTAACATGCAACCCAAATGTGATTAATAAATATTGGGTGTGTATAAATGTGCATAAACATTTGGGATGGTATCTAATGTGCTTAATACGTCTAATGGAATAATAACTGTAGTTTTCATATATATAGAAATTACAAATGTGTCATTATTTTATTAATATTGACATTAATGGATAACTTAAATTTTGCAAGATGATATATTGAAACTCAGTTTGTAGTAAGATAATGATAATAATACTCCAAATACCCTCCTTGGAGGATAAAGCTTATATATATTTATAGATATTGAGATGATTGACTTAAACCCTAATTGTACTAAAACTCATACTAGATAATCTCAAAACCTAAATATAAGCTTAAAATCACATTCCTTAGGTATTAATTAGCTTATATGTGAAGTTCAACTAAATCAGATAATCTTTGCTAAACCAGTTTAATAAAATAAGATAATCATGAAAAATTCATCCCTAATGTAATTGGACTTCAGTTTATTTGGTTATTTCCATGATATTCAATGCCACACTTTTAGTTCCTCAGTTTTTTCTATGCTTTCCCTATCACATTTACATCTCATTGATTTCAAGCTATGTAAAAGTTGTTGGATTAACATCATGAGGCTCCCCTCCTTTTTTCTTCAGCGCGTAGTCCACATGACTCTTCACCACCCAATTAACTAGTCTGTATGGAAACAATCCTCCTTCCCTCTCTCTACTCTCCTCCAAGACCTCTTCTAATTTCATTTTCGCATTCCTCGTAACCAGATGAAGAGGTCGAGCCTTGACTCGACTGGGATCTCGCTCCCCAGCATCCCAGCTGACAAGGAAGTTCTCCTCCCCCCATGTTTTCGTGCTCCGTTGGGTTTCCTCATCTACCAGTTGTTGGTTATGTATGCCCAGAGAGCCAATCATGTGATGATTGCAATGGCATATCATGTAAAAATGATTTGATTATTAATAAAAGGCAAGCTTCTAATTTATCATGTTTAATTCAATTATGAGATAATGATGTAACATTATAAATGTCTAGAGAAATATATTACTCAATGATGTATGTATTCAAGTTACTAACCTTGTGGATGAGATCATACAGATGTTAAGAGTATATATATATATATATATATATATATATATATATATATATATATATATATATATATATATATATATATATATATATATATATATATTCTCATTATGTCCCTGATCGGTTGTTATTATGGAAGGTTGATAGACAACAATGACACATAAGATCAGACTGTGAGTTGGTTGATGACTAAATCTCATTAGCCATGATATGACGATATCAAATCAAGCACACAGATACATGTTAGTGAATAGTATATCAGACAAACCCACCATGAGACTAACACATGGAAGTCATAGTCAGCTCTCACAGTGATGGTGTTGGTGGTGGTTCTTAGACCTAAAATCATTGCACTCAATACATGTAGTTGGGTACACTTTGACATCACCAAACACAGTCCTGAAACATGGGTTGTTGTAATAGTGAGATTGGGTGGCTTTTACACATGGGGATTGAGTGTGAGTGATAAAATGGTATTTATCCCTCCTATTTGAGTATGATGTCCTAGGCCTCTTGATAAGTGAGATTGAGAAAAGCATGGCCATGCGCATGTGAGTCAATATGTGATATTGAGCTTACATATATCTCAGACGGTCTACTCTTGGTTCAAGAAACAAGATTGAATAATAATGAGCATGACTTCTCCATGCCTCTAGTTCAATCTAGACATCAATGACAAAGGAACTATACAAACACTATAACACCATACACTTATTGTAGGTTGAAGTTGTTCTCCAACTTTCCATTCACTTAGGTAGCATTAATGTGAGACTAGGCACCACTCTTTGTTTTTGATGTCATAAGTTGTTATGGGCATTCACTGCTAACATGATATGGGACCTATAGGGTCACACACATAGGTCTCGACCTAGAAGAGGAGTTTAGATCTCGAATGACATTTGAATTAAGTGTTAAAGTTTTTAGGCATTTGATTCATGCAACAAATAGACTGACAACACTACCAAGCGCCCATCTCAAGTGTTGAGAGGCCCATATGGAAGTGCTAAATGGCCGTCTCAAGAGTTGAGATGGGCATCTAGGAGTCAGGCCTATTGTGAGTTGAATTTGTCTAAGGAACAAATCAACCAACCAAAACAGATTGACTCAGGTCACCATACGACCGTCTGGGTGACTGAGACGACCTTCTCTGATGGGCGAGATGGTCCAATTTAGTCATGGAAGGTTCTAGATGTTTTCCTATATGTTTCTCTTGAGCAAAACTTGTTTCACAAGGAAATCAATGTCTAACATTGATGGGAATGTATTTTCCAAATTTGTGTACAATTGGGAAACTACAAAACGGTCATCTTGCAATGCGAGATGACCATCTGGGTTTGCCCAATGGCCATTTCAATTTCTATAGGTTACAAAGTTTCCAGAATTGTTGTGAAATTCGAGTTCTTCAGGTCCCTTCCACTCCCGCACATTAATCCTATAATGTATAGAAATTGGGAACCCTGACCCTAGCCTCTAGTATAAATAGAGGGGTACTAGGGGCTTCCCATATTACAACACAAAAAAATTGAGAATTAGTTCCTCTGACAACTATTATCCTCTCTGGTTTGGTAACCACAAGAGACTAGGCAAGTCCTATCTGATAAGGGAGTGATAGCCATGAGAGAGAACAACTGAGAGTTATCATTTTGGGAGAGCAAGTCAGTGACTAGTACACCGACAGAGGGACGAATCCTTCTTGATCATTCTAGTAGGACGACATGAGTTCTATGTGGTCCATGACAAGAGGAGATACTAAAGAAGAGGACGTTCATGGCTATAGTCTGTGGTGCAGACCAATAAGAACAGTAGTCAGACGTGTCCCAGTACAACTAGGATTCAAAGTTGCGCATCTACAATGACACGGATTCTTGTTGGACTTACTCCAAGACTAAGGATATCTCATAAATCATCAATCCTTCATTATAGTTATTGATGCAATCTATTGATTATGAAGAATATGGTAGATACAATTTTGAACTGGGTTGCCTGCTCTGTGTCATATTTCCCTACAGTGGTATCAGAGTCAACATAAATTTACTACATTATGGGATAATCGATATGATCAAATTTTGGTTTTGTCGTTCTATTATTGCATGCAATGCAAATAATATCTTATCAAATCCAAACACCATGATAATCCAAAACTAATAGATAAATGATATATATGCAATTTACATGCATCGTCCTAAAAGCGGTTTTGATGGTAGATGTGTAGCATTGTTATGGCAAATAACCCCTATATGTGCATGGTTGTATTTGGCTGGTTTATCTGTTTATCTCGGTATGCATACCAAGCCTCTATCTTATCTTCCCAATGTAAAGTTAGTTCTTTCCTACCTTTGCTCCCCTCGAATGTAACTCGAGATTTCCCAATTATCATGTAAAAATAAGATAGTTTACTTTCCTATTATGAAGATGATGAAGTTGTCCTGAAGATGAACCGACCAACTGAAGGACCTTAGATCACATGATGGACAAGCTGGACTGATCGCCTAGTGGACCTGAATGATGATGGTGGATAGAAGGAACATACGACCAGTGAGATGACCTAACAAGCAACTAGGAGGAGAGCCCATTGGTTCCAGGGTTGAACTAATCAATCCAAATTGGAAAAGCACGGATCTTCGTCAACAATAGATCTATGCATGTGATGTAAACCTATATGACTATAATTCCTCGTGGCTCCAAGGGATTACATTAGGCTGGCCATAACCATCGCTTTAGTTTATTCCATGTTTTAGTTGTGGGATATATCATGTATATGATACATACTATATATGTGGTTATTAGATAAAGTATATGTATACACTTATAAATACAATCTCCCTCAATTAAAATATTATGTCTTAGATTCTTTCCATAAGCAACACACATGAAAAGCTTGATCGACCAAGCATAGGTTATGCTAAAGCGTGGTGTGCCATCCATCTCACAGAAGTGTATTGATAGATATGTAGGTTCTGCTAAAGCAGGGTGCATGTTCTATCGTGTCAGCTTTTTGGGTCAGGCTTAACTGGTGATTCTTAGAGAGTCTAAGCCCAGAAGCATGAAGGTGATTAAGGAAAAGGGTTGTGCATATCATCTATATAAGAGTTGCATATAATGCAATCAACATGACTGCCTACCTTAATAATTGACCATGGATGCTGGTGTAGGTCGGGTAATGGTTGAATTATTTTGGATCTTGGCCCACTAGAATATTATACACTGCAATATTCCAAATTGATATTGAGGGTTATCAATCCAAATAAAATAGTAGGAACAAGAATAATTAAAGACCTAATTAATATCATCAATTTTTTTAAATCAAATCAAATTAAAAAAGGTTTTTGACAAATACAAATTTTCTCTTGTAGAATCAATGACAAACAAATTTGATTTGTGATTGATCTTGAACAAGGACAAATTTGATAGGAAAAATTTCCATGATTGGTTTTGGACTTTGATAAGGGTTCTTAATGAAGAGTGCAAGCACTACGTCCTTAAAAACTAGTGCCTAAAATACCTCCTCCTGATGCACCTAGGGCACAAGTGGATGCTTACTAGAAGCATGCCAATGAAGCCTTGGACACAAAGTACCTTATGCTTAGCTATATGAACTATGAGTTGCATGAGCAATGTGGAGACATGAGTGTTCTTGAGATGGTAGAACATCTTAAGAAAGTGAAACTCAGTCTTACAAAGCAAGAAAGGAATGGTATCCTAAAGGTGTTGCTTGAGTCAAAACTGACAGAGGGAACCTCTGTAGAAGAACATGTGTTCAATATGATTGGACATGTGTATCATCTTGAAGAACGGGTATTCAGTTTGAGCCAAGAGTTGGCCAGACTATGCCTGAATCATATAGCTATTTTATTGCATGTTACTATGTGAGTAATTCGACTGGACAGATGTCAAAACTACTTGCCATGTTGATTATTGTCGAAGCAAAAGTGAAGAAGGACAAGCTTGTGATGGTGATCAACAGGGCTATGTGCAAGGATGAAAGCAAGACCAAGAAAAATTCTATGGTCAAGCCCAAATCCAAGTCTTCAACACTTTATATAATGAGAAAGAAAAATACAAGAGGAACTTATCCTTTGTACTTGAAGGCTTTCAGGAAGCAGAAGATAGGGATGGTAATCTTCACTTCAAGTATATACGTTATTGAGATAAATCTATATAATTCATCATCTTGGGTATTAGATATTGGATGTGGATCTCACATATGTTCTCATATGTAGGATTTGAAAGGAAGTAGGCCTTCGGGAAAAGGCAAGGTGGAACTGCAAGTTGCTAATGGAGCAAGAGTTGCGGCCAGTGTAGTTGGAACCTATAGTATATCTCTGCCCATAGGTCTTGTAATAGAGTTAAAGAACTACTATTATGTACCTTCTATAAATAGAAACATCAATTTTGTATCTTTTTTGGACAAGGATGCATTTGAATTCCATATTAAAAGTGGTTTATGAAGATGGGATCTTTTATTGCATTTCCCCTATGTCTTATGGTCTTTACTTTTTAGATCTAAAGACAATGTTATGTGGACCTTTTAGGACAACTGCTAGAGGTGGGCATCAATACTTCATTACCTTCATTGATGACTTCAGTAAGTATGGCTATGTTTATTTAATTAAACATAAGTCAAAAGCTCTTAAAAAGTTCAAGGAGTTTATGAATGAAGTACAGAACCAACTTGGTAAAAGTATTAAGGCACTTCATTCTGATTGAGGTGGAGAATACTTAAACCCAGAGTTTGAGGACCTTCTTAGAGCCTATGGGAGTGTATCCCAGTGGACTTCACCTGGAACACCTCAACATAATGGTGTATCAGAAAGAAGAAATCACACATTAATGGATATAGTATGATCAATGATGAGTTTAGTCGAGCTTCCGATAACCTTATGGGGACATGCTCTACAAACCTTTGTGTTTACACTAAACCGAGTACCATCTAAGTTGGTTCAAAAGACACCATATGAGATATGGACTGGGAAGCGTTCCAAAATGTCTTTTATGAGGATTTGGGGTTGTGAAGCTCAAGAAAATGTTTCCTGAAAAGCTTGGCCTTAGATCTAAAAATGTTATTTTGTTGGATATCCCAAGGAGACCATGGGATACTACTTGTATAATCCATCTGACAAGGAAGTGTTTGTTTCCAGACATGTTTTATTCCTTGAAATGGATTATATCTTCAAAGGAGTCAGTGGGAGACAGGTAGAACTCAAAGAGGTTCAAGACCAACAAGAAAACATGGAACCATTAGATGAACAAGAGGAACCTAACGATTCACAAAATGTTGTGGAATCTCAAATTCCTTAAGTAACATAGGAACCTCATAGATCTAATAGGACACGCCTTGAGCATGAAAGATTCAGATATCTTGTAACTCAGAAAGGCAGTGAATTGGTCATAGATGATGAGTCGGTAACCTATAAAGATGCTATAGAGGGACCAAAGTCTAAGAAATGGCATGAGGCCATGAGATCTGAGATGGTATCCATGTATACCAACAAAGTATGGACTTTGGTGGATCCACCTGAAGGGGTAAAACCCATAAGGTGCAAGTCGGTCTTCAAGAATAAGATCGGCATGGATGGAAAACTACAAACCAATAAGGGTAGATTGGTTGCAAAGGATTTCAGACAAGTTCAAGGTGTTGAATGTGACAAAACCTTTTCTCCAGTGGCCATGGTAAAATCCACCAAGATCATGCTTGCTTTTACATCTTATCATGACTATGAAATTTGGCAACAGGATGTTACAACCACATTCCTTAATGGGAATCTTGTTGAGGATGTGTATATGACACAACCTGAGAGGTTCATATATCCAAAATTTGCAACTAAAGTTTGTAAGCTACAAAGATCAATATATGGATTGAAGCAAGCATCTCAGAGTTGGAATCTTTGTTTTGATGAAACACTTAAAGGGTTTGGCTTTGTTCAAAATGAATATGAACCTTGTGTGTATAAGAATATTAGTGGGAGCATAGTGACATTCCTCATATTGTATGTAGACGGCATACTATTGATGGGGAATGACATCCCTACTTTACAAAAGGTAAAGGCATGGCTTGTAAATACATTCTCAATGAAAGACTTAGGAGAAGCATCCTACATCTTGGGGATAAATATCTATAGAGATATATCCAGAAGACTTCTCAGACTAAGTCAGAGCACATACATTGATAAAGTGTTGAAGTGGTTCAACATGGAGAACTCAAAGAAAGGAAACTTGTCTATGTGCCATGGTGTCCCTATCTCTAAAGCACAATGTCCCAGTTCTTGTAAAGAAATGGAATGCATGAATGTGATTCCATATGCCTCAACAATTGGATCAATCATGTATGCAATTTTGTGCACCCGTCCAGACTTCTCATATTCCTTGAGCATGACGAGCAGATATCAGTCAGATCCAGGTGATGCTCACTGGACAGTCGTGAAGAACATCCTCAAGTACTTGAGAAGGACTAAGGATTAGTTCTTGGTCTATGATGGAGAGTAAGAGTCGGTGGTAAGAGGTTACAGTAATGCAAGCTTTCAGACTGATCAATATGATTATAAGTCATAATCAGGATTTGTGTTCTGCCTCAACAATGAATCTGTGAGCTGGAAGAGTTTCAAGCAAGAAACAATTGTTGATTCTACAAAAAAGGCTAAGTATATTGTTGCATCAAGTGCGTAAAATGTGGTTGTATGGATCAAGAAGTTCATCACAAAACTTGGGGTCGTTCCAACCATCACCGATGCAATCGAGCTATATTGTAACAACAATGTAGCTATTGTACGAGCTAAGGAACCCAAATCGCATCAGCACTCAAAACATATACCAAGGCGGTTCCATCTCATATAAGAGATCGTACAATGTAGAGATGTAAAGATTTGCAAAGTACCAACTGAAAGCAATGTTGATGATCCCTTTACAAATACACTTTCATAGCAAAAGCATGATGGTCATGTAAGATCACTTGAAATTAGATTTGTGGGTGATTGGCTCTATGTACAAGTGGGAATCTGTTGGTTATGTATGCCCATAGAGCCAATCATGTGATGATTGTAATGACATATCATGGAAAAATGATTTGATTATTAATAAAAGGCAATATTCCAATTTATTCTGTTTAATTCAGTTTTGGGATAATGATGTAACATTATAAATGCCTAGAGAAATATATTACTCAATGACATATGTATTCAAGTTATTAACCTTGTGGATGAGATCATATGGATGTTAAGAGTGTATATACATACATATATATATATATATATTCTCATTATGTCCCTGATCAGTTGCTATTATGGAAGGTTGATAGACAAAAATGACTCATAAGATTAGAGTGTGAGTTGGTTGATGACTAAATCTCATTAGTCATGATATGGTGACATCAAACCAAGCACATAGATACATGTTAGTGAATAGAGACTGACACATGGAAGCCATCTTCATGGAAGTTATAGTCATGTCTCATAGTGATGGTGGTGGTTGTGGTTCTTAGACCTAAAATCACTGCACTCAACACATGTCATTGGGTACACTTTGACATCATCAAACACAATTCTAAAACATGGGTTGTTATAATAGTGATGATTGGGTGGCTTTGACACATGGGGATTGAGTGTGAGTGATAGATATGGGATTTGTCCCTCCTATTGGAGTATGATGTCCTAGGCCTCTTGATAAGCGAGATTGAGAAAAGCATGGTGATGCACATGTGAGTCAATATGTGATATTGAGCTTACATATATCTCAGACAGTTTGCTCCTAGTTCAAGAAACAAGATTGAATAATAATAAGGGTGACTGCTCCATGCCTCTAGTTCAATCTTGACATCAATGATAAAGGAACTACACAAACACTGTAACACCATACATAGATTGTAGGTTGAAGTTGTTCTCCAACTTTCCATTCACTTGGGTAGCATTTATGTGTGACTAGGCACCACTCCTTTCTTGTGATGGCATAAGTTGTTATGGACATTCACTGCCAACGTGATATGGGACCTATAGGGTCACACACATAGGTATCGACCTAGAAGAGGAGTTCAGATCTCGAATGACATTTGAATTAAGTGCTAAAGTGTTTAGGCATTTGATTCATTCAACAAACAAGTTGACATAACTGCCAAGCACCCATCTCAAGTGTTGAGACGGTCATATGGAAGTGCCAAACAACCGTCTCAAGAGTTAAGACAGGCGTCTGGGAGTCAGGCCTATTGTGAGTTGAATTTGGCTAAGGAACGAATTGACCCAGTCAAATTGGCTCGACTCGGGTCCCTAGACAACCTTCTGGGTGACTGAGAGGGACGTCTCGCATAGGTGAGATGGTCCAGTTTGGTCGGGGAAGGTTCTAGATGTTTTCCTATATGCTTCGCTAGAGCAATACTTGTTGCACAAGGAAATCAATGTCTAACATTGATGGAAATTGATTTGCCAAATTCATCTACAATTGGGAAACTGCAAAATGACTGTCTCACACTCACGTGTGAGAAGACCATCTGGGTTTGCCAAATGGCCATTTCGACTATTTTAGGTTACAGAGTTTTCAAAATTGTTGGGAAAATTTGAGTTCTTTTGGTCCCTTATACTCTACACATTAATCCCGTACCAGATAGCAACTAGGAACCCTGACCATGGCCTCTATTATAAATAGAGGGGTACTGAGAGTTTCCCAGAACACAATACATACAATTGAGAATCAGTTCTTCTAACAACTGTTATCCTCTCTGGTTGTGATAACCACGAGAGCCCAGGAAAGTCCTACCTAATAGGGGAGGGATAGACATGGGAGAGAACAACTGAGAGTTATCATGGTAGAAGAGCAAGTCAGTGACTAGTACACTGACAAAGAGGTATGACTCCTTCCTGATCATTCTAGCAGGATGACAGGAGTTCTAGGCGGTCTGTGTGGACTACCATAGAGGCGGGAAGTCATTGTTTGCCGCTCAAAGGATGACATCGACCAACAGTCTGTGACAAGAGGAGATATTGAAGAAGACTACATTTGTGGCTATAGTACGTGGTGCAGAACAAGAGGCGCATTAGTCAAATGTGTACCAATATAACTAGGACTCACATTTGTGCATCTACAATGATGAGGATTATCATTGGACTGGCTCTAGGACAAGGTATAACCCATAAACTGTCTTTCCTGTATTATAGTTATTGACGCGATCTACTACTTATGGGGAATATGGTAGATAAAATTTTAAATTCCGCTACCTGCTCTGTGCCATATTTCCCTACATCGATGACCTCAGGCATCAATATAACCCTCCTAAAACATCCACGAGGCTATCGACAAGTGTTTGAAAAGTTCCTTTGTTGTCAACGACCTCGATAGCTTCTCTCCTATCTCCAATTGCCTTCTCACATCACCTTGTATTCTCCTCTAGAGCACAGACCATGAGACAGTTGTGCAACCTTGGATACAATTTCATGAACCATAGGGAAGCTTTCGGCAGAAGAAAATGCATGATAGGAGGTGTGCTTGGTTTCCCCATTTTCAAATCGTAGACCCATTATTCTAATTTTATTGTGTGTTCACTACTCCTGTCATGTGTCTGGGGTTGCCTTTCTCGTCGTTGACCTCACTTGAGATTGTGTTTTCTCTCAATCATTTTAGCCACCCAATGTTGCCCAATTTCAACTTTTCCTACCGCTCAGCTTCCTGATCATGGTTGCCATGGTCTTGTCGTGAGTGCTTTGAGTCTCATGATCCTCTCCTTGGGCTCGGCGAGACCAAGAGGGTCAGTGAAATGAGTGGTGTTCTTTGATGTATATGTTCTCCAATGGAAATCAGATTTGGTTCATGTTGTCAAGTTGAACCCATTTTGTTCTTCATGAGAAAGGGAAAGAGGAAGAAGATGATAGTTGATTAGCTTACAAATATGCCCTAGTTTCAATTTCAATAACGTCATGCTTGTATGGGTGTTTTGGTCCTTTGAATTTCATATGGTATCTGGTTGCATAAGATTTAATCTCTGCGTAAGTACCCATATACCTTGTCGAACATGATGTCATTCACACGTGATACAGGGGTATTTAGGTAATTGTCTCACAGTTTTATCTTTTAAAATCAATAAATCAATTTATCTTGTAAAATTCACTATATTTATATTATATTTCAAAAAAATAAAGCAGAATATATTTTGGAATAAGAAATAATATCTATTGTTTGGTATAGTTTTTGTCACCTAATTTCAAAAGGTTAAATGCGTGATTTTATGGATTTCCCTAATTATCTTCAATTTTGTAAATTCATATTGAAAGATTCATAAGTTAGAAATTAATAAATATATATGTTTTGAAATTGAAAAATTATAATCTATTATATTATGTAATTTTCACAACCTAAATAAGTAATGACAAAAAGGGTCTTCATAGGATTTTATTTTATAGGAGCATAAGCCTTGATTCATCTGAGTTCTTAATAGGTAGCTTTTGACCTTGGTTTGGATCTAGGGTTTGACCTTGACTTGTTGATACACATCTTTGAGGTATGTTTCACTCCATTCTGGATCATATTGGACAATTTACTTATTTCTCTCTCTCTCTCTTGAATTGATTGTAGCATAGTGCTTTATATGTCACCTAATTATGAATGTTTGACCCGACTAGGTCCACTGCCTTGAAATTTATCTTATAGACTGTTGGAAATGCAAATTGAATCTCTCTTATTTAATATTTTTGATGCTTATTCACTTCACAACCTTTATTACATTATTTCATCTTATTTTTCCATTTCATAATGGAAACCCTAAATTGCTTAGACTGAGCTTATCTTGCATCTCTATTATATGCATGTTTGATTATTGAGACTATTACTATCTATTAGTTGTGGTACATTATGGGTTCTGACCCCATTGTACAATTTTCTGATATATGGGTTTATGGGGCTCTCACCTGATATATATATACCCCATTATATAGGATTGTAGGTGCTCTCACCTCCTTCCTAGGCACCAAAATGTGGAAGTTTTTAGGTCTCACTTTTAGATAGTTGTAGTTTAATACTTAATCTACATGCAAAAGATTTATTTAATTGTTATTCTTTCATTTGAGATTTAAAGGTCAGAATTGATAATTGTAAACTTTATTGGTTTCTTCATATAATCTCTCTGTCTTACTATATGAAGATTTTCTTTTATATCCAATTGGATGATTCATTCTCTTTTGTTTGGGAAGCCTTTTTATATTATTTGTTGTCCCTTTTTCCTAATATTATCCAATCACTATTATATGCACACACTGGCCTTTATGTTGACAACATTCACCTTGTCTTCTCTTGTGGGGTATGCCTCCAACCACTAGGTGGAAAGCAAGGAGGAGTGGACCAAAGTTGACCGAGACTTATCTGGGCTTAGTTGATCTTTCTTGGGAGGTAGATTGAAGTGTTTTGTTTACCCTTTACTGGCCCTATGCTATAGATTAATTTCCTTTAATGTACACCATGAGTGATGAAGAATAAAGTTAGACATAATATTGTAATAGTTATATATTTATCTTCTACGAATACACTTTTAATGATTCATACATTACATACTTGAATTATAGTATACAAACCTTTGTGAAAAAATATTCTCAAATTTGGCATTGGATGGTTTTCTATTATTCCCTCAAGTAAGTTGAATGGATCCTCACTAGGTTCCTACTCCTAACAAATATGGTATCAAAGCAAAGGTAGTCAATCATCTGAATATCACAATTTTTATCTCCCTTAGGTTTTAACCCTTCCATAAGTTCCGTATAGGAGCCTTACCCTATGTGAAAAATCTATATATGAGACACCTACATTAGTATCTACCTTCATTAGGAGGATAAAAAGAGTATAGAATCTAATGAAATATTATGATGTTTTAAGCGAGTTAACCTTATGTGGTTAGTTTGTACATCATGTGTTTTTCCTCCATGATATAGGTGTAATACTGATGTTTATGTTTGAAACTATAAGTGTAGATTGATGTGACAATGATCATGGAGTAGGTGGTAATTTGAGGTATCTAAAGTGGAACACGTGGTTGGACATACTATCATTAGATCATAGACTTTGATGTATGGTGATATTCAAGTGTAAGTGATGTAGTGAAAGGTTCAATACATGGTTTAGTTAAACTAACCCTTTTACCTCTATGGTTTTGTTTGATTTATTAGGTCAAACCTTTTCAGGGATGGAGGGGTAGTACCTTACATGTCACATATATGTTGATTTCAGAGACGAAATCCTTTTTAAGGGGTAGAGTCTTATAACATATCGAAATCTAACTACCCTCACTTTGGAAATCCTAATTCCTATAATAGTATGATAGTGTTCTAAAACCATTGGAATTAACTGAACAAGGCTAAAGTTATACCTTCATATACATGTATGTACCCAAATGGATATATAATGTGCAAATAATAGGCAATTCACATGTTTGTACCCTGATGCATAGGTAATGTCTAATCTAAAAATAAACCTTGATTATAAATGCATACCAACCCTAACCATGGATACATATGATCTAGGCCATGACATGTACCTATAACCCTTATGTGAGGATGAGATGATATATGAAACCAAGACCTGGTCTTTTTATATGTTGATGAGGTGTATGTGATGTGTGGTGATCAGGGTGATTGAAACCCTTAGTGCTATCCAACTAACCCTAACATGTACATGTTTGGTAACCCATATGATAAAATGGTAAACTTAGGTGCTTAATCACATAGTATAGCCAAATACACATGAAAGTGATCAAATAATCTAAATCAATGTCTTAATAGGTGAGTTTATCTCAAATACATGTCATACATGCCACATTGTACATTAACATGCAACTAATAACCTAAATGTGATTTATAAATATTGGGTGTGTATAAATGTGCATAAATGTTTGGGATGGTATCTAATGTTCTTAATATGTGTAACTGAATAATAATTGTACTTTTCATATAAATCAGAATTAGTAAAGTGTCATATTTGATTAATACAGACATTAGTGGACTTATTGACTAACTGGTTACAATAACCTAAATCATGCAAGATGATATCTTGAAACTTGGTTTGTAGTAAGATAATGATAATAGGACTCCAAATCCTAAATTTGGAGGATTATGTTATTATATATTAATAGATATTGAGACAATTTATTGAAACCCTAATTGTACTAAAACTCATATTAGATAATCTCATAACCTAAATCTAATCTTAAAACTAAATTCCTTAGGTCCTAATTAGCTTAGATGCAGAGTTTCAACCAAAGCGTATAATCTTTGTTAAACCAATTTAATAAAAGAAGATAATCCCAAAAAATGCAATCCTAATGAAACTGGACTTTGGTTTATTTGGTTATTTCCTCAATTTTAAATGCCACACTTTTATTTCCTCAGTCTCACCTATGCTTTTTGTGTCATACTGGTTTTTACATCTCTCTAATTTCAGGCTCTGAAAGAGCCATTGGATTAACATCATGAGGCTTCCCTCCATTTTCCTTTAGTCTTTGGTATGTAAGACTTTTCACCACCCAATAAACCAGTATGTGCATCAACCATCCTCCCTCCCTCTCTCTACTCTCCTACAAGACCTTTTCTGGTTACTTTTTCATGTTCCTCATGGCCAGATGAAGAGGTTGATCCCTGGTTTGATTAGGATCTTGCTCCCCACCATCTCACTCGAAAAGTGAGTTGTCCTTCCCCCTATTTATGTGTTGTGTTGGGTTTCTTCATCTACCACTGACCTCAAGCATCTATATAACCTTCCCAAAACATCCACAAGGCCATTGGCAACCCACTAAAAACCTTTGTTTGTTGTTAACGACCTCTGCCACTTCTCTACCGTATCCAATTTCCTTCCCGCACCACCTTGGCTTCTCTGGCACCCCGCAGACCATGAGACAGCTATGCAACCATGTGATACAATTCCATGAACCTTGGAGAAGCTTTTGGTAGAAGAAAATGCATGTTATGAGGTGTGTTTGGTTTTTCCCATTTTCAACTCCTAGAGTTATTGTTCTAATTTTGTCATGCGTTCACTGCTCTAGTCATGTGTCCAGGTTTGTCTTGTTCGCTGTTGATCTCACCTGAGATTGCATTTCCTCTCACTCGTTTTAGTCCCTCAGTGTTGCATGATTTCAATTTTCCAACCACTCAGCTTCCTGACCATGGCAGTCATGTCCTTGTTGTGAGTGCTCTGAGTCTCTCGATCCTTATCTTGGGCTCAATGAGACCAAGAGGGATTGGCAAAGTGGGTGGTGTTCTCTACAGATATGTTCTTCGGTGGAAATTGGATTTGATTCATGTTGTCGAATTGAACCCTTTGTGTTCTTTGTGAGAAAGGGAAAGAGGAGGAAGATGATATCTGATTAGCTTACCAATATGCCCTAGTTTCAATTTCAATCATGTCACGCTTCGCATGGTTCTTTTAGTCCTCTGGAATATCATATGGTATATGATCACACGAGATTTAATCGTTGCCTAAGTATCCATATACCTTGTCACGCCTCCAGTCATTGGCATGTGATGGAGGGTTATTTAGGTTATTTTCTCGTGGTTTTCTTTATAAAATTAATAAATCAAATTATCTTGTTAAATTCATAGTAATTAATTTGTAGGTCAAAAAAATAAACCAGAATATGTTTTGGAATCAGAAAAATAATATCTACCATTTGGTATAGTTTTTGTCATCTAATTTCAAAAGGTCAAATATGTGAATTTATGGATTTCTTAATTATCTTTAATTTCCTAAAATTCATATCTAATGGTTCATAAGTCAGAAATTAATAAAAGTATACATGTTTAAATTTTGAAAATTATAATCTATCTAATTATACACTTTTCACAACCTTAATCAGTAATGAAAAAAAGATCATTTTTAGGGTTTTATTTATAGGAAAATAAACCTTAATTCATCTAAATTCTTACTAGGTAGCTTTCAACCTTGGTTTGGATCTAGAGTCTGACATTGACTTGTTGATACACAACTTTGAGGTATATTGCATTCCATTCTAGATCATATTGGACACTTTATGTATTCCTCTCTCTCTCTCTTTCTTGACTTGATTGTGGAATAATGCTTTATATGTCACTTGATTATGCGTGTTTGACCTGATTGAGAATGCAAATTTAATCTCTCTTATTTAATCTTGTTGATGATTATTCAATTTACGACCTCATTACATTATTTAATCATATTGGTCCATTTCACAATGGAAACCCTAAATCGATGAATTGCTTGGGCTGAACTTATCTTGCCTCTCTATTAGATGCATGTTTGATTATTGATACTATTATTATCTAATAGTTTTGGCACATTATGGGTGTCAAATCCGTTGTACAACTTCTCCGATATATGGGCTTATGGTTCTCTCGCCTAAATCATAGGTGCTCTTACCTGATATATATACACCATTATATAGGATTGGGGGTGCTCTCACCTCCTTCCTAGGAATGGAATATGGAAGTGTTGTGACTGTGCTTTTATATGGTTGTAGTCTAATACTTAATATGCATGAAAAACATTGATTTATTTGTTGTTCTTTAATTTGAGATTTAAAGGCAAGAATTGATTATTGTAACTTTTTTGTTTTCTTAGTATATTCTCTAGGTGAAAGTTTCTTTTGATCTCCAATTGGATGGTTCTTTCTACTTTTTCTAGAAAGCCTTGTTATATTATTTGTTGTCCCTTTTTCCTAATATTGTCCAATCACTAGTACATGGACATACTGCCTTTTATGCTGACAACATTCACTTTGTCCTCTCTTGTGGGGTATGCTTTCAACCACTAGGTGGAGGGCAAGGAGGAGTGGACCACAGTTAACTAGGGTTTTCCAGGTGTAGTTGATCTTTCTTGGGAGGTAGATTGAAGTGGTTGGTTTGCCCTCTGGTGGTCCTATGCTATATATTAGTTTCCTTTAATGTACACCCTACATGGTGAAGAACAAATTTAGACATAAATATTGTAATACTTGGATTTTTGTCTTCTATTTCTACACTTTTTATGATTGATACGTTACATACTTGTACTATAGTATATCATCCTTTGTGAAAATTTAATCTCAAATTTGGCATTGGATGGTTTTCTATTATTCCCTCAAATAAGTTGAGTGCATTCCCTCTTGAGGCCCACTCCTTATAGAATTACACTCCAAATAGATAATGAGTTATAGAAATTAAAATTAATATTAATAAAATAACCTTGAATATACTAGGTAATGTAATAATTGACAATGTAGTCCAAAGAAGAGATATCTATTTATACCCTCTGCTTGAATTACTAGTTGCACCCTATCAAAACTTTATTGCCCTAATATATGTAATATCTCTATTTATTGGATAACAATGTGTTGAGACAACTCAATAAACATCCACAAAATCTAATAAGACAAATAGGAAATAATATCAATATTTTTTAGTTCCTTCTATAATGACTCCTCTTCCATCTATCCTTTTCCCTTGAAAAAAATATATGGAATGAGGATACTTAATTTGGATACATAAAAATATCATATTATATATCCTTAATAAGGATAAATATAGATTATGTTATCAATATATACATATATATATGTATATGTATATGTATATATATTTAGCTTCAATTTTGGGAAATTTGTGGCAAAATAAGAATCTAAATTCATATTAATAAATTGACCAATCTTCTTATATCACATGGGCTTAAATGGAATGATAGAATGGAAAGGTATAACTAAGGAAATATCAAATAGGATATACTTCTTTCATGGGGGATAAGCCTAAATTGGAGATAGTTATGAAAAGTGACAACTAAACATGCGCAATAATAATACTTACATTAATATTGTTAAAAGAGTTTGCCATATAAATTGACCTAGTACACATTTTTAAAATTGGATACTAAGATAGTTTTTGGAGTCTTCATGTTAAAATTAGGTTTGGTACCAATCTTTACCTTAATTGCAATTTATTTACTAGCCCAATTACACTCAATAGGGAAACATTCATTCAACTAATCAATTTGGTTTTAATCAATTTACATTGTTTGATTTTCCCTAAAATTGTTTTATTTCCTTATGATATGGATTTAAGTTTTACTAGGCAAGTATTTGTGGTCTTGATGAATCCAAACCTTTTTAACCCTAATTTGATGGTTTAGAAACCATTTTCAACCTTTGGTAGGTGGTATGTTTCCTCCACACTCTGTCACGACCCGTTAGTTGTTAGTTCTGTCTCTCTATTTCCCTCTCTCTCATCATCCTCTAAACTTGGATCCTTCTACAATGTATCCAAAAGCCCACTCCAAATTTTTAAACCCTAATGATAATCCATGTTGGAATTATATAAATTATGTCCCTTCTATGGTGATTGTGGTGTTGGGTGAAGGTGACTTGTGACATCTCAACCTAATTGCCTTGTCTAGAATAACCCTCATGGGCCCACAAACACTTCCATGTAGTTGAAACCCTTCATTGTGGATCCTATTTCTCTAAAAAAACATGGACTAATACAACTCATTATAGAATATTTTCTGAGTGGTTGGGAACCTCATCGGATCTTGTAGGTGTGATGGTTGAGTCTAGAATGTGTCATTGAAGCTCTCCCTGTAGCTTTCTCCTCTAAAAACTTGGTTATATCTTCTTACTATATTTTCTCCCTATTTTATCATATATGTAGGGTGTAAAGATAATACCTTGACTAGATGATGTACTTCTTTGATCTTCATCACATAAGGCTACAAGAGTCACACTAAAGTCTTAGGATGTGTCGAAGTTGTTTCTTGTATTGATTCTTCTTGTTTTCTATCTTCTTGGCAACACTTTGCAACCCTCCATGGAGTTTCTCATTTTTCATGGAAATCCTACTTTGCACCTTTACCCTTTTCTTATTCCAAATTGTTGGATTGGGTTACATCCTTAGTGAGCTATCTGAAACTAGGGTATGCTAGTCCCAACTCACCCATTTAGCAGTAGAATGTAGCTGAGCAGTTTTCCCCTTATTCAGTTTGTGAAAGATCACTCCATTTTGAAAGAAGGAAATGCAAAACTCAATGATACACTCTTGTTTCATTTACTTTTGTCATGCCAATCGAGGAGTATTTTAATCTTTTCTTCACTAACATTGCTTTATCATGCAGATTTTAGTATCTTTGATATGATCTTGCTTACCCATTATGCATTGTTATTCTAAAGCTTATCTGGGGCTATAGACGTCTTTTGACATAAGTTTTATTTATAAAACTCAGTAACTATGATTATGGTAAATAAATCTTTACATTATTGTCAAAAAATTAATAAAAAACATGTTTTGGAATCATAAAACTGAGGTATATTGATTAGTGTGATTCTCTATACCTAACTGGTTTCTTGTAAAATTCAATTTTTGTATATGTTTTTAAATCTCATTAAATTCATGAATCTAAATATAACATAATTAATCATTACAATGTTATAAAATTAACAATATATGATATAAAATTAGGAAAATATGATGTATTGATCAATATGGGTCATTGGACCTAATTAAACTATGTGCAAAAGTCAATTTTTTGGGGTTTTATATTTACTAGAATATTAAACCTAATCTTATGTGAACTTATTACTAGGTGTTTAGGTACCTTGATGTTGACCTAGGATTTTACCCTAGGTTTTCTAGGACAAAATACAAGATATGTGCAACTAGTCTATTTATTTTTGAGACTCACTCTCTATTTGGTTATTGAAATTTGTAAAATTGTTTTTGATGGTCCTATAACCTCAACTTGATACGATATAAATGTTCTTGCCCCCCTTTTATTTAAAATGAACAACAATGGAACAAACACATGTACTTTCCTTCCCTATTGAGCATGACATTTTGACTAATATTATTATGCACACCCACATATTATGGCGTGCTATTTCCACCAAGAGTGTGTTTTCTCACTCATCTATATCAAGGGCACATATTTTTACCTAGCGTGCACTATTTCCACCCACATTTTTGGCTTAATATCCTATGGTGTCTGAGGCCTGCTTGAATGATCTTAGTCTATGTCTTGTTACATGCATTCCTGATTATTGTGATATTATTGAGATATTTTATAACAAGTTTCTATGAAATGTTGATATATATTTATACATTAAATGCATCATATCTTTGACCTAGATATTCTCTTGAATGACCTGTGTCTTAAACTACCTACACATTCTAAACCACACTTGCTTGTGAACTTTCTTATTTGTTTTACCTTTTTCCAATTAAATGTCCAAATATTCCAATATTGCACATACTGAATATATACTATCACATACTTCTCTTTTGTTTTCTTTTTTTTGGATATTTTCCCAACCCAACCAGATATAGGTGTTTACAGGAAGATAAATCAGCATCATGTACCAGTAAGTAGGACTTCAAGGATAGCATGAGATGGATAGATTGCTCTCTACAACTGGCCATTTGTGTAAGTGTAGTTTGCAAAATTCCTTTTTGTCAGATCGCCCCTGTGGTGATGAATAATGTGTGGACTACTTTGAGATTGTGTAAAAGTTGTGATTTTTTTACTACTATATATCCATTTTTCTTGTATAACATTATTTTTAGAAATAAAAAATACATCTAATTCATTATATTTTTAGAATGGTGTTAAAAATCATCAAAATTGGGAAAAATTTAGCTGATTTTATCAGTGTAATAGTTAGCACTGTACAATCCACATAAACATCTGCATTCCACAACATTCTCGACATTTCGTCAGAGTTGTCAACATCCGCCCATTTTTTGACAAAGTTGGGTGTGATAAAGTGAGTTTTCCCCAAACCTTGTTCATTTTCTCAATTATGTTCACTCATAGCCTCAAATTATTTTATTTTAATTACTTAATCTTTTTGTACCCTGAATTTTAAATTATAATGATCAATTTGAATAATGTGCACTATCTAACACTTCAAAATAGGTTAATTAACTACTTTAACCAATGTAGTACATTAGGGAATGTAAGATCAGCATATGGATCCCAAACTTTTTCTATAAATTCTACACATTTTTGTGAGCCTATGGTCCAAGTTTCATCTCAATTGGACATTCCTACAATTTTCTAGGATTTCTTGAAGATATTATGTGCATTGTTGATCGATTTATTGAATAAGGTGGGACATAATGAAATGTCACGTGGCCCATTTAAGTTCGCACAGGGGCCTTTTTACATGACATATTGATCCAAACCATCCACACCTGATCGTACACTCCTGGCATCATTCCTAAACTCTCGCAAAGGGTGGAGAGGAGGGTACAGACTTGACCAAGTCAGAGCCGCCACCTCACACCTGATCTCAAATCTTCGCCTGACTAGATATCTTCCTCCTAAGATTCTTCACCCAATGAACCCTATCATGACTGAGTTTCGTGCATTATGGTGCTATCTCAACAACCTGAGCAAAACTTTCTCTCACTCTGGTGGCGGCAAACAAACCCCAGACCCAATCTAGCCCTAAACCTATCCCTCGACCCTATATGAGACCCCCACAATGGTCACCACCACCCTCCTTTACCTTAACCTTGTACTCTCGAGCCTTATCTTGACCTAATCGATCCCAATCAACCCTTGTGGTCTGCTGGGGCACCACCACACTACCCGTTTTGGGCTTTTTCACCCCCGCGCCTCCTTCCTCCAAACCGAACCCTTCACACACCTTGCGACCACATCATGAATTCGGGCAACATCTCTACTCCCAGCCTTGGAGCCTACTGCTCCCAATCCTCCCTAATTCCTAAAACCCCATTTTGCTGAGGCAAAGTTGCCTTGTGAGCAAGGAGAAGAAGAGCCCCAGCCTATGTGGATCATGTTGGCAATCGTTGCGAGCCACATTAGCAGCGTCACAGGCCAGTCTAAGGGAGAGAGGATCAGTCCACGCGGAGCCAACTCATCTCACCCAACCAGTCACGTGATGCCACCTCATCAAGGGATCCACGAGTCTGCGAGAGATAAGGAGGAAGTGAGAGCTCGATTGGACCAATCACAGGCGTCCACGTAAGCTTTTTCTCCCATTTTTTACATAAACCCTTTATCTTAGGAAAACCATAGAAAATGATAGGAACATCAAAAAATCAAAATATTGTATATCAAATTTATCAAAAAAATAGGAAGAATCGAATGGAGATATGATCATAGTTTGTTTCTTTATCTTTTTTCAAAAATACTAGCCTAAAGCCTAATGATCATACTTATGTCATTTTATTATGCAATAATGGTTATTAATGATGAAAACTGATCTTTCATGACACCCAAACCCAAATAGGGTCCCAGACCCTCACATATTCTAAAACCCTAATTAAGGATAAATAATGAACCTAAGATTATGGAAAATGCTAATTTTAGTTTCTCTCTCCTTACATAATGAATTTTTATGGATTTGTTGTCAAACACTAACTAAGTAATGACCTCCTATGAGTCATGTTCGACCCTCAAAAACCCTAGATCCAACTCCGGTCTTTCAGATGATGTGAATGCTATAGGGGAAACCATTAATGACCTAGTGCCTATAGGAACCTGATAGTGAATGATTCCTTATTTAATAGTAATGGGTATTATTAAATAGACAAAACCCTAATTTTGAGATCTAATCTTGTGACTCCAAAACATGATAAAATTCATAGATAATCCATGATCTCGTCATAAGGAGATGAAAGTAACCCTAATTAGAGATTAAATCCTAGTGAGTCCAAACCCCTAATATGAGGTGTTGAGAACACATAATGACATTAGGTCTTTATTTCTTTTAGGGAGATCTACTCTTCTATTATAGTCTGGTTGTAATCTAGATGTGAGACTCAAGGTACGTGGATATAATTATATGACTATTTTTCTAACTGGAATATGTATGAATGCTTGTTTGTACTACTTGCATAGAATTCTTGGATGTATGTATATCTTGAAAATAAAACACATTCAGTCTATTGCAAGGTCGAACACAAAAGGAAAGCTTAGTACTTGTTATGTGGGACCCTTTAAAGTTCTAGAAAAGATCAGGGAGTGTGCTTATCGTTTGGCTTTAGCACCTTCTTATGATAAGATTCATAATGTTTTCCATGTACCTGTATTGAAGAAATGTGTGGGGAATGTCAACTTGGAAAGTATATAGGAATTGGGGCCATCACAGTTGGTATCACAGACAATGTTCACACATCATAGTCACATCAAACCTCATTCACCCTATTGTGAGTGTAAGATAGTCCTTGAGTTAGGGATATGAAGGGTGGGGGTTTCTAGGATAGAATCTACCATGGGTCTGGCTAAAGTCTCTGAGCCACTTTGCTTGGCAATCACGAGGCTACCTTTATGGAAGTATAAGTCTACCTGGCCAATACCCTAAGTGTCCCCTACTTCTTGGGCATACTTTAATTAAGGACCCTTCTCATTTATATAAATTTTCCTCTCATCTTTATTTTATATTTCCCTCTCATATCTATGATATAAGGTTAGGAATGAGTCACTCTATTTAGAAGTCCTAAGGAACAATTGATAAGGATTATTAGGATATCCTCCACAAACCTTAACACTAAGAGCATGAATAACTAATAAAGAAGAATAATGAAATACAATATGATTCAAAAAAAGGAGAGAAAAAGAAAAAAATCTAATGTATTTCACCTAATTTTCAAGATGCCTCCAAAGACTCATAACTCTAAGGATTCTGAAGAGTCATCCTCTAAGAATAGGAAGGAACTTGAATCCTCTAATGTACCTGATCCTAATAGTATGGCCAAGGATAGAGAGCCAGGGAATGATGTTATTTTTGTGGACTTCGTGGTAAGAACAAAAGAAAATCCTCCTAGACTTCATGGAGACCCTTGCCCTAAAAGGAACCCATGAACCCAATTCATCTAGGAAGAAGGAAGTAACGATGCTAGATTTTATCAAACTTAACCCGGACACCTTTTGGGGGGGAGACTAGCCTGAAATAATGGATAAGTTTGAAGCCTAGACCCTGTCAATGGAGAATGCCTTTTGTACCCCTAGAAATACCCAATGAAAAGAGGGTCAAATTTTCCACACACCTACTTAAGGGAGGGGATAAAGTCTGGTGGGAAAACTATGGAGGGAATAGGGGAGAAGAGGTGGGTAGCATGGAATCGGAAGCCTTCAAAACCCTTTAAACTGAACATTTTATGCCCATAGCTAAGAGGAAGAGGAAGGAGACGTACATTGAGCTTAAGCAGGGCAGTCTCTCGGTGGCTGACTACACCCTGAAGTTTAGAATTATGGAGCGTTATGCACCCATTAAGACCGAAGATCACCTCCTGGATCACTATGTTGATTGCCTAGCTGCCCACCTCAAAACCCTAGTCATCACCTCCTGTCCCAAGAACATAGATGAAGCCCTATATATGGCCCTTAAGTAGGAAAGGGAGTAGGGTTTACATAAACCTTTGAGCATGGGATACCTAGGGTTAACCACCACTAAGGAGGATAAATCTAAAAAGCTCCAACCTAGCCATAATAATAAGGGATCAAGAAAAGGAGGAGGTTCAGGAAAAGGAGGATAGAAAAACAACCAGAACCAACAAAGGATAACTCATCCAAAGTGCAATACTTGTGGGTGATACCATGGTGGAGGGTGTCATCATCCCAAGTTGGTCTGCTACAACTACAAGAAAGAGGGCCATTTCATCGCCAAGTGCCCTAATTCATCTATCTTTGGAAACCATTCAACAAGTGCTCCACCCCATCAGAGACACCACAATGCCAAAGTGTTTGCAGTGACTGTAGAGGAGGCTAAGTCAAATCCCAATTAGCTATTGAAGGTAACCTTAATTCTTTCATTTATCTAACATATTGTTTCATGCCTTCAAATTATTCATGACACAATTATCCTGTGTAGGCATTTTATTCCTAATGATCATCCTATTAAAGATTTATTTGATTCTAGATATACAAATACATTCATATTTCAAAATCTGGTATCTATGTTACATCTACATATAAGAGACTTGGGGTATATTCTTGATGTGTCAACTCCTAGTAGAAAAATACTCACTACATTACAAAAAAAGTTGATGTCCTACCTCTAAAATTCAAAAATCATGACATGCCCTTCAAATTCATCCTCTTAACTATGGAAGACTTTGATATTATACTTGGAATGGATTGGCTATACAAGTATCATGCCCAGATTGACTGTAGAAATAAGATGGTAGTCCCCTCTCAACCTCATTCTTGTCATGTGGTGATCCCTAGGGGAAGCAGCTTCTGTAATAATATTATAATCTCTTCTCTTTTAGCTAAAAAACACATTTCTAAAGGATGTAAAGTCCTCCTCACATTAGTCTCAGAGACCAGCCTAATAGCGGGCCTGTAGAAAGATAAGAGGTAGTACGTGACTTTCTTGACGTATTCCCAGAGGATCTTCCTAGGTTTCCTCCAAATAGAGACATTGAGTTCTCCATAGATCTTCTTCCTAGAACCACTTTGATTTCTAGAGGATGGCTCCTGCTGAGCTTATGGAGTTGAAGAAACATTTACAAGAACTTCTTGATAAAGGTTTTATCCATCCTAGTGTTTCTCCTTGGGTTGTGCCTATTCTCTTTGTAAAGAAGAAAGAAGGTTCTATGTGTATGTGTATTCATTACCACATGTTGAACTAGGACACTATTAAAAATAAGTATCCCCTTTCTCGCATTGATGAACTCTTTGATCAGCTTCACACTGCTGAAGTTTTCTCTAAGATTGACCTTCGTTCTGGATACCACTATCTTAAAGTCAAAGATTCTGATATTTCTAAGACTGCTTTATGAACTTGTTATGGGCATTAAAAATTTCTAGTGATGCCATTCGGGTTGACCAACGCACCTGGCATATTCATGAACATGATGAAAAAAGTCTTCCAACCTTATCTTGATGAGTTTGTGGTTGTCTTCATTGATGATATTCTGATATATTCTGACTCCATGGAGAAACATGGTGAGCACTTGAAGGCAGTTCTTGAAGTCCTTTGAGCTTAGAAATTCTATGGCAAGCTCTCTAAATGTGAACTTTGGATTGATAAAATCATGTTTCTTTTGCCATGTCATTTTTGGGGGTAACATATCTATTGATCCTGCCAAAGTATATGATGTTCTTGATTGGAAACCTCCTCGAACCCCTTCTAAAATCTAGAGCTTCTTGGGTTTAGCCAGATATTATCATCTCTTCATTCCCAATTTCTCCAAAGTTTCACTTCCTCTTACTAAGATTACTTGGAAGGACAAGCACTTCATCTAGTCAGCTGCTTGTGAGTCTAGTTTCCAGGAGTTAAAGAAAAAGTTAACATCATCTCATGTTCTAGTTCTACCTTCTGGCAATGAAGGGTTTGTGATTTTCACTGATGCTTCAAGGAATGGGTTAGGTTGTGTCCTGCAACAGAATGGAAAGGTGGTGGCTTTACATCCAGACAACTAAAACCCAATGAACTTAATTATCCCACACATGATTTGGAATTAGCTGCAATCATTCACACTCTTAAAATCTGGAGGCACTTCCTTTATGAGGTAACGTTTGATATCTTTACCGACCACAAAAGCCTAAAATATATCCTGACTCAGAAGGGCATGAATCTACATCAACATTGATGGATTCCATATCTAAAAGACTACAATTTCACAGTTGGCTACCATCTAGGTAAGTAAAATGTAGCCATTGATGCTCTACACAGAAAAAGGGCCACATGTGCATCTTTGTATGTTCCAAAGTGGAGGAACATGGGGGGTTTCGTGGACTGGAAGCCGTAATTTCTACATGATTGTGTCCATGTCAACAACATTTCTATCATGCCTAATCTTTAGTTTGAACTTCTTGAGGTACAAAAAGCTAGTCCTAACTTGAAGAACTCTCATCTCTCCTGCCAAATCATCAAACACACTTATTTGTGGGTCTCGATGGTGGTTTTCAATACAAGAACTGTATGTGGGTTCCTGAGCAATCAGCTATGAAGACAAAGATTCTCAGTGAGGCACACAGATCAACATACAAAGTTCCTCATGGCACAACCAAGATGTACAAAGACCTCCAACTTCAGTTCTAGTGAAGGGGCATGAAGTGTGATATTGTAGAGTTCGTGTCCAGATGCTTGACACACCAGAGAATCAAGGCAGAGCACCAGAGATCAGGTGATCTACTACAACCCTTTAAAATCCAAGAATGGAAATGGGAACACATCACCATGGATTTCGTAGTGGGGCTACCCAGGACCAGAAAGGGGTATGATGTTGCATGGGTTATAGTGGACAGTCTCACAAAGTCAGTTCATTTTCTCCCTGTGAAGACTACTACAAAAGTGTCCAAGCTGGACGATCTCTATATACGGGCGATAGTACATCTTCATGGAGTTCCAAAATCCATTATCTCAGACAAGGACCCAAAGTTCACTTCAAATATGTGGAAGTAGGTTCAAGAGGAAATGGGCACAACACACCATCCGCAGACAGACAGGCTGTCAGAACGTACAATACAAATTTTGGAGGATCTTCTGCGAGCTTGTGTTCTTGATTGGGAAGGCTCATGGGACCACTATCTACCTTTATCTGAGTTTGCATATAATAATATCTATTAGACGAGTATTGGAATGCCTCCTTATGAATCCATCTATGGTTGACCCTATATATCTTCACTACATTGGGATGACGTTGGGGAACACACCTGGATGAAATCTGAGGAGATGCAACTATATACAGACAAGGTTGCACTTATTAGGTAGAGGATTAAGAGGGTATAAGATAGGCATAAATCTTATGCAGATGCTCACCGATGGGAACATCAGTTCAAAGAAGGTGACCATGCCTTTGTGAAGATCAGGCCTATTCAAGTGTAGGCAAAGAACAAGGGAAAGCTCAGGCATTGATATGTGGGACCCTTTGAGATCTTAGAAATGGTTGGTGAATGTTCTTATTGTCTAGCTTTGCCACCTCACTACTATTCAATGCACAATGTCTTTCATGTATCTAATCTAAAGCCTTATGTCAAAGACCCCAATCACATTCTAAATCATGAGCCTCTAGAGCTGAAAGATGATCTATCTTATGTTCAATCCCAGGTCAGAATTATTGATTCTAAGATGAACGAGCTTCATAGTAACCAATGCACAGATATGGTGAAAGTTTTCTGGAGCCATCATGATTAGTCTGATGCCATCTGGGAGCTTAAGTCTAAGATCGAGCAGAAGTATCTACACCTATTTCAAGTTGTTTGAATTTTGAGGACAAAATTCATAAAAGGAGGGGAGAATGTGATAAAGTGAGCTTTCTCCAAACCTTGTTAATTTTCTCAATTATGTTCACTCATGCCTCAAATCATTTAATTTTAATTACTTAATATTTTTAGACCCTCAATTTCAAAATATAATGATCAATTTGAATAATATGCACTATGTGACACTTCAAACTAGGTTAATTAACTAAATTAACCAAAGTAGTACAATAAGGGATGCAATCTTAGCATATGGCTCCCAAACGTTTTATATAAATTCTACACATTTTTTTTGAACCTATGATCCAAATTTTAGCTCAATTGGACATTCCTACAATTTTCTAGGATTTCTTGAAGATATTATGTGCATTATTTCATCTATATATACCCTTGACCTAAGTTGATCGATTTATTGAATAAGGTGTGACATAATGAAATGTCACGTGACCCATTTAAGTTTGGGCACATGCCTTTCATAGGTGGGATTGATCCAAACCATCCACACCTAATCTGACGCTCCTGATGTCATCCCTAACCTCCCACAAAGGCTGAGGAGGAGGGAACAGACTCGACCAAGTCATAGCTTCCACCTCACACCCAATATCGAATCTTCACCCTCCTAGATATCTTCCTCTCAAGATTCCATACCCAACGAACCCCATAATGACTGAGTTTTGTGCATCGTGGGGCTATCTCAACAACCTGAGAAAGACTTTCTCTCACTCCGGCGATGGCGAACAAACCCCAGACCCAATGTAGCCCTAACCCTAACCCTCAACCCTATATAAGACCCCCCAATGGTTGCCCCCCCCTTTACCTTAACCTCATAATCTCGAGCTTGTTCTTGATCTAATTGCCCCCAATCAACCCTCGTGGTCTGTTGCAGCATCGCCACACTGTGCATTTTGGGATTTTCACCTTCACGCCTCCTTCCTCCAAATCGAACCCTTCACACACCTCACGACCACCTGAGGAACTTGGGCGGCATATCTGCTCCCGACCTCAAAGGCTGCTACTCCCAATCCTACCTAGCACCGCTAACCCCATTCCACCGAGGCAAAGTTTCCTTACAAGCAAGGAGAAGAAGAGACCCAACCTACGTGGATCGTGTTAGCCAATCGTTGTGAGCCACATTCGCAGTGTCGCAGGAAAACCCAAGGGGGAGAGGATAGATCCACGTAGAGCTCACTCATCTCAGCCAACCAGTCATGTGACGCCACCTCATCAATGGAGTTGTGAGTCAGTGAGAGCCAAGGACGAAGTGAGAGCCCGCGTGAACCAATCACAGGCGTCCACATAATATTTTTCCCCTATTTTTATTTATATAAACCCTTTATATTATAAAATTCATATAAAATGATAGGAACATCAAAAACTATCAACATTATATATCAAATTTATCAGACAAATATGAGATATCAAATGGAAATACTTTCATAGCTTTACATTTTTTTGAAAATACTACCCCAAAGCCTAATGATCATACTTATGTCATATTATTATGCAATAATGGTTATTAATGATGAAACTTGATCTTTCATGACACCCAAACCCTAATAGGGTCCATGACCCTTATAGATTTTGAAACCCTAATCAAGGATGAATAGTGAACCAAGATTATGGAAAATCCTAATTTTAGTTTCTCTCTCCTTATATAATGGATTTTTATGTATTTGTTGTCAAACCCTAACTAAGTAATGACCTCCTATGAGTCATGTTTGACCCCCCAAACCCTAGATCCAACTTCGATCTTTTTGGATGATGTGAATCCTATAGGGGAAACCATTAATGGTGTAGTCCCTATAGGAACCCTAATAGTGAATGATTCATTCTTAAATAGTAATGTGTATTATTAAATAGACAAAACCCTAATTTTGAGATCTTATCTTGTGACTCCAAAACAGGATAAAATTCATAGATAATCCCTGATCTGATCATAAGGAGATGAAAGTAACCCTAATTAGATATTAAATTCTAGTGAGTCCAAAACCCAAATATGAGGTGTTGAGAACACATAATGACATTAGGTTTTTATTTATTTCTGGGTGATCTACTCTTTTATTCTAGACTTGTTGAAATCCAGATATAAGACTCAAGGTATGTGGATATAATTATATGACTAGTTTTCTGGATGGAATATGTATGAATACTTGCTTGTACTACTTGCGTATAATTCTTGGATGTATGTATCTCATTGTACCCTTCCGCCTTGAAAACTAAGGACATTAAAGAAAGAAAAATGATATGTAACTATTCCACCTTTAAAACTAAGAACATTAAAGAAAGAAAATGAATGTAATTACTGACGGTGTTATTAATCTCCCTATTAAGAGAGGGAAAGTATTAATGTTATCTAGCACCTCCCTAATGGTACATGGTATACAGGGATATCCCTAATGGTACAAGGTACATGGGGAATGGGCCCAATAATATGTGTGATGTTGTGCTAAGTCCGCCATAGAATTTTGTGTTAATTGAAATATGATTAATAACTTGGGTTTACTTGATTATATGCCTTAAATAACGTCCTTTTCTTTACTTCTTTCTTAAATTATTTTAAGTATGCCAATATAGTATCTATATCTTTTCAACCACATACCAACTTTATGTTGATTCACTTTTTAACGTATTTTCTAGGTACAAAGGATAAGTAAATGCACTTCAAAGTACCAGAAGATACATAATTAAGTTCCTTGGAGAATTAGCTAGATGGATGCTCATTTTATTTGCTAATAGTTAGATACTTTTCTTTCCTTCTTCTATTTGATGTATAGGATGTATATGTCCTATGTACTTTTCTTTCCTTAAGAACTAGTCTCTTCTTCTGGTGAACAATGTATTATGATATTTTATCTTTATGAGTGATGGTTTGTGTCGCTATTTATATGATGTTTGTGAACAATGATATGACTTCCTTATATACTAGATGACAATCACAAGTCCTTGTATTTTCCTTCTTGACATCTTATGGATATGAGTGCATGCATATCTGGGGAATGTCAAATTGGAAAGTATATAGGAATTGGGGTCATCACATTGCGCCAGGTCCATTAAAAAATTCCCCAACTTCCTTGACATTAGTCAACATCAAAGTTGGCAACATTCTTTTGGTGTTTTCTGGAGTTTGTTGTGTGTGGGGGGAAAGAGAGTTGGAGCTTGAGTTAAGGTAATTTTAATTGTTAGTTTTCAATATTCTAAGCTAATATTAATAGATAGACTCCCCCTATGCTAGATCTACCATATGTTCATTCCATTTTTATGTAGTTTATTTATTATCATAAAAATTTATATATGGAAGAACTCTATAGTTTGGAGATGACAATATGTAATTGTGCAGTTTTATACATATGTAAACCTATATAGATGTCTATATGCAAAGATAAATTGCATTTTTAGCTTGATTTGATGAAGTCTATTGATTTCATCACAAAATGACAATTTTTGGCTGAGTTTTGTCGGAGTTGCGTTGAATTTAGTTCTATAATTCCTAAAAATTTCCTTGGCATTTCCATAAACTTCCACTTCCTTAGTTGTCAAAGTTGATTCAAAGTAGATATCTTATTCCATGCTTGTTAGTGTGTTTAGACTGGATGAGTTTATTCCTCAATCAAGGAGTGGATATGCTCTTGAGTCCCACTCCTTACAATTACATTGTTGATTTGTAGGTTATAGTTATTCTCAACTTATTTAAATTACTTAGAAATGACATGTTTTAGATACTACTCTTTGATTTTGCAGTCTCTAACATCACTGCCAACATAATGTGGAACATACGGGGTCACACACATTGACATGCTCAGGGTAATTAACGTTTGCATTATACACATGATTAGAAAGGTTTTTAATTATGTAGAAGCTGATTTCCTACCAAACTGATCAAAAGGGTAAACCAACTATAGACTAGATGGTACAGATCAATTGGTTGATTGGTTGTCAATTGATTGATTAGTTATCACTTAGGAAACTACTCAAGGTCATAAATAATAACCACATTCATGGTTCAAAAATCTTAGTGATTCGCTAAAATCTCTTCATTATCTACATCTCATCTAGAGATCAGTCATTGTTTTGTTTTCATACACAACAAGGAGTCATTATTCTAGAATTTTATGTAGGTAACATTTCCATAATAGGAAGTAATATTTAAGGTATCTTTAAGGTGAAACTATCTATTCAAAAAATATTCCACAAAAGATCTAGCTCCCCATGATAGTTTTTTTGGGTTGATGTTCTTCACTCTCAAATGGAAATATCTTGTCACATAAGAAAAATATGTGTCAAACCTTCTCTGTGTAGCTAGAATGTTGTAATATACACAAGTTTTGACACCCATGGACTATTATAAAATTTTTAGGAAGATACTTTGAAGTAGCCCATTCATGCATACTATAGGAAGATTGTTGGGAAACTCATTAATCTCACAATTACCAAACTTGATATTTCCTATGGTGTGGGACTTGGAGATCGATTAATGAGTTCAGATGAGAAATCTCACTACATTTTTATAAAAAATATTATCTTGGTATTTAAAAGGGTCAATTGGAAATAGACTTATATTTAGGAGATGATAAATTTCAAGTACATGAGAGGCAACCAAGTTCTATTCAATGTGCATACTTCAACCTGATGGGGGAGTGTCGAAGTAAATGCTTTTATTTATTAATTTTGCTTGGCCCATATCTATGTGTTCCTTTATTAATCTATACCATGGAAAATTTAACCTCAAGATTATTCTATATAATGGAAGCCATGTGAGTGTATTTTCTATTGATTAGTTAATTTAATACCCAGTGCATCAGTTAGAAGCACTTGCACTGCAAAGTGTGACTTTATATTAAAGTAATAAATGCTTTGATGTGTATCTAGGTTGTAGTCATTTTAATTGTAGGTTACAACCAACCCACAATCAAACAATTCGGTTCATAATTTAGAGTAAAAGGTGGTATTGATAGAGTGTCATCATTGCTTGAGTTCAAACCAAGTCAATCTAGATCACTAACTGGACTAGTTCAATTGATTGATGATAATTATGATCAATGGAACAATCCCACAAGAATTTAGTTTAGCAAAAAATAGACAATGGAAGAGTAGAGATGAAATTTTGAAGTAATCAATCACCAAAATCCATCAACGTCTATGATATAATATCTAATTAACTAAATATTGTAAGCCTATAGTTAACAACTTGAAGATTATTGAAATTCTTCTTAGTGTCGCTCAACTAAAAGTAACCAAGTCCAAAATGAAAGTATACTTCTCATCTTTATTGTCATCCTTAATCCTTCATCACAATTTGGGAAACTAACACCCTATCATTCTATCAAGTTCTCATGATAAAGAATACTAACACAACCTAAAAATCTAGGAAAATTATTGAGCTTTCAACTGAAAACTCCCTAAAAACTCCACATAGTGATGAAGAGGAAGCAAAAAACAAATTCAAGAAAGAAACATCAATTTAGCTGCAAAATTAGGATGGTTAGAGAATTATTTGAGTTCTCAGGTGACCCAATACTAGATTACAAATAAGTGTCTCTTAAACATGTACAATATACACAATGATATGAAGAAAATGACGTGTCTTGCAAAATTTGGCATAAAAGATGGATAAATAAGAGTAAGCAAGAAGAAAGGGCACACAAAGTCATGAGATGGGAGGTTTTGTACATCTTATCATCACATTGTGAAAAATTCATTTGAAAACACTTGAATAACCTTCCTTCTCTTACTTTTTAGACTCCTTAAGTTTCTCTATCTTTCCTTCTTAGGTCAAGGGGTAGCAAGTTTCTATTAAGAGACAAAAAAATTGCCAAAAGAGGTGTGCGGAAATGTCCAAAGATCCCTCCTTTTGAAGGTCATCATGTCATTTATATTATTGTTATAAAACTAAGATAGAGTATCATGCAAGTCACATGGCCCATCACACATGTGCATACTCATTAGATTTTTCAAAAATAGCTAGCATAGATGGTGTGTTGAACTATCAATACGTCATATGTCAACTCATGTCATAGAAGTTGAGAAACTAGACACTAAGTGTTGCGTTGTTTTCTTGTTGAATTATTTTATTTTGTTTGACATGCAACATATCATGCCTCTTGATTAACATAGTGTGTCATCTGCTTCTAATGCATTTTGTACTCAGTTTGTTGGCTCAAGCAACATGTCTGGCTGAAGATGCATCGTGTCACTGAATGACATGTCATGTTAGTTCATAGACATGGTGTGTCATAGACTTTCTCTTTATTTGAGAGTTGCTACTATTAGATACAATGCATCGCTAAAACAACTTGATGTGTCACCAAATGCTACACCCTACATCACAAAAATGACAGTGAGTGTCACTATAAGCTTTGTTGGTGTGGACACAATGTATTTTTTTGCAACACACTTCATCCATATGAAGCTTTCCTTTTTCTCCTTTCTTATTTTCCATGAGTTCCTTTACATGGTCACTAAATCTATTTTAAATCTACATGACTTCTAACACTATATCCTATAAAAAAGCCATTCTTGAGACAAATCATAGGCAAAATGTATAAATTAAGGTAAAAAGAAGGTAACACCAAAGAAAGAATAAGATAACAATATGAACGATAAACCACTATCACATACACAAAAAGTTAACCAACACTCTACGTTATGAACTTTTATTATCCTCAAGAAAAATCCCAATTAAGTAGGGAATCTAGATTAAACTAGAGATACAATAACAAACATGATATCTATGAGTTCCTTTGTACTTCACTTTGTCAAGCATCTTACTAAACCTCTTTTGAATGAATCTGTTAATAGTGGATATCACAAAATAAGAGTCAATAAAAGCTTAGCAATGTAGAGAAGATTAAATAGGTTTAAAATGGTCATTTTTTTAGAAAACCATCCTAATTGTGAGGAAACTTCCATATGAAAACTAAAAATATTATAACTTAATATATGAACAAAGATGATAATATATATACTAGGGGTAAAGGCACATGATTGATCATGAAGTCTTATGCTCACATGAAATGCCTTTTAGGGCATTAAATCTACCCAAACACATGTACCTAGATGCTCAGGAAGGCTTTCCCAACTAGGGGTGTGAGTGGTATACCCTCTTTTTGGGTGATTTATATAATTCATTTAGTCTGTACATGCTTACGGGTTAACATAACATATTGGAGACCAAACTTTAAAATTTGATGCACGTGTTCTTCATGATATTAATAACACCCTATATACCTACTAAGATCACTTTCCATAGTAAACAACTTATCAATTGAGATAATGAATAGATACAATTTTAGTTCATATATAAAGGAGCAAGTCTTAGTCTATTATTCTAGATAAATAATTGGTTCCATATTGCTTTTTAATTATTCATATTAACAAACTCAAAATTTGTTGAGAATTAAGTCAATTTATACCACGTTAAAAAATGAGGTACTAACAATTGGAAATAAGAACAAGAAGAATCATTATTGATGTATTCTTTATATCTGAATGGGTGTATTGACTTGTGTTGCTACTTTAAAAAATCACAATTGTCAAGTGTCTTGATAAGACGTTACTAGACAACAATAAAGAGTTTTTAACATGATTTGGGTGAAGTAATTGCAAACTACACTAAGAATAAAAGCGCCAATTTAAACATAAAGCAAACATTATAGACATAAAGATCACACAACACGCAATAACAAATAAGTATAAATAAAAATAAGAACTAAACATAAACATACATGATTGTCCTATCTCTTCTTCAGTTATGAAGGTGAAGGAAAAGGAAGATTCACATGTGCATTTTGTAAATCCTCATAATTTATAATTTTGAAGAAAATTAAAAAGGCTCACTAATTTTTTTTATAAAAAATATGTTGTAATTGATTATTAGGTGACTCACATGGGCTTAAAAGAGCAATTGACACAACTAATGTCATAATCATTCCAAATGGATATCTAATGAGTTTTAATACAATAATATGTGACTCCCTTCAAACTACAACTCTCTAATACTTTTTAGATAATCTTAGACAATCAAACACATGTTTATCATAAAAAGGAAAGCATAGGTTGTTGTGACTCACAAAACTAAAAACTAAGTTGATATTCAAATTCATTATAGTCAAATTAGTTAACATACCAGAGTTTGTTATATTTGGTTAACCTTAGATGTCCCAATTAACTAGGAGAGAAAGGAATATGGGTTGAATCCTAGACAATCAATTAAATGATTTAAGTGAAGTGTTATGCTATAGTTCCTAATTATGTGTCACATGTTGTTTTTTTCTCAGGGAAGGTTCAAGCTAATTTACAATCCCAGACCCAGAAAGGATCACAACCTAGAGAGTAATCTTCTTTACCCATTAGAGTATGTTTGGAACTGCACAGTCACATAGACTCCTCTCGTCTCCCCTCTCCCTCTCCAATCAATCCCATTTCAATGAAACATCTCTAGAAGATTTGTCCTCTCATCCCAAGCAAAACCATCCTAGAGTTGATAGGGTTTCGTTTCCTAGAAATCCCAAATCAAGAGGGACTCACTATTCCACCAGAACTCGACCCACGTCTTGTAAGCATGCCAACCCCAGACCATCAATTATATATATGACCCTACATAGAGCTTCAGTGGTAATTTAGAAAATAAACGAGCAACACATGATCCCCTAGATGTCCCTACCACCATTGTCACTAACAAACTTGTGTTTGGGCCTACCAAAGATCTTCTTTAGGATTCAAATCACTACAACTTCTAATAAATGTTGTGAATTTCTTTTCTAGACTTCAAGGAAGCTTTGTATATCTTCAATTTTATGCCTTCACCTATAAGTCATAGATTCCCTTTTCTTACTTTGTTGTTGTGCCTAGACTATTTCCGTCACTTAGGATGGTTTTGCCTCACAATTTGCTATTCGTATATATAGATTTTGATGTTGGAAAATTTTTCTACTCTTAATTTTATGATCCATGCAAAGTTTTTGTATTTCCTTATCATTAGATCCCTACAGACAAGCAGAGGAGCTTCCTTCTGTTTGTGATCATGTCAAAATCCTACTTCAGGCTCACAGGGATCACATGAACAAAGGAGTCTTTCAATATTGTTAGTTTTCAGTATGGTCATGGTTTCAGTCGATTGCACTTGAGGGTGGATGTAAGGACCCAATATTTATGATCAAATTCTTACAAAATTGTATCATAATATGTAAACAAATCATTTTATAGTTCATGCTTTACATCGGAGTCATGAAAGCTTATACATAGGACTAAAAATTTAAGAATAGGCATGAGTCCTATCTACTTTTTAGTAGGGAACAACTCTTGCATGTCTTATCTAGGTATTCTCTATACCACATGTCCATGAATTCTCAAAGGGAAACACACCACACATGGATCCCATCAAGGGAAGATGGGCTAGCAAAGCTGGTACTAAATCTAATTATTGAGCTATTAAAAATGAAAATTTATGAAATCAAATATAGGTAAGTTCGGTTGGTGGACTATGGTAATAACTAGAAGATGAGCGATCTATCATGATAGTTTCAAGTGGGTACAAAAATTCAAAGTGTTAACTAGAAATAATAAAGAGATTCTCAAAAATAATATCAAGATTTTCCAAATTAAATGATTTATCCATTGGCACATGAAATCTAATATTTTTTCTTCGTCGGGGATAGGTCCCTAGTATCCTCCCCACTATGAGAGAAATGTTGGTATGTATGCCCATAGAGCCAGACATATGATGATTGTAATGGCTTACTTTGTAAATGATTTGAATAATAATAAAGGCAATTTCCGTCTATATGTTTTAACTATTTTGAGATAATAGTATAACATGTTAGATGTTTAGAGAGTGACAATACTCAATGTTGTATGTCTTCAAGTACGTGACTTGAACAATGAGATTATACAGATGTTAAGAGTATGTATATTCTCACTATCGTCCCTAGTCGGTTGTTGTTGTAGCACAAAAGACTAGAGTGTGTGTTGGTTGATGACAGAATCTCATCAGTCATGATATATGATATCAAACCAAGCACATAGATACATGTTAGAGAATAATGTATCAGATAGACCCACCACAAGAGTGATGCATGGAAACCACACTTGGTTAGTCAGGATCATCTTTTATAGTATTGGTGGTGACTGTGGTTCTTAGACCTGAAATCACTACACTCATCACATGTTGTTGGGTACACTTTGACATCATCAAATGCAGTCTTAAAATATGGGTTGTATAAGGTGATGATTAGGTGACTTTCACACATGGGGTTTTGACTGTGAGTGATAGATATGGAATTTGTCCCTCCTAAGGGAGTATGATATCCTGGCCACTTGATAAGCGAGACTGAGAAATGCATGTTCGTGCACATGTGAGTCAATATAAGATATTGAGCTTACAAATATCTTAATTAGTCTGCTCTAGTTCAAGAAACATGAATTGAACATACGTAGAGGATGATAAGTCCATGCCTCGAGTTCAAATTCAGGTATCAGTGACAAAGGGACTATACATTCACTGTAATACCAATCACATATTGTTGGTTGAAAGTTGTTCTCCAAGTTTCCTTTTCACTTGGGTAGCACTGATGTGTGACTAGGTACCACTCTTTGCTTGTGAAGTCATAACTAAGTTATGGACATTCACTACCAATGTGAAATGAAACATATAGGGTCACACACATCAGATTAACCTAGAAGAGGAGTTTATCCAAGAATGTTGTTTATATTGATTACTAAAGGGTTTAGGTACTCAATTAAACATTCAATCAATAGACTTGACTCAGAATCGTCAAGTTCAAGTGTTGAACCAACTGATTAGAGTGTCTAATTGAGTGAGAACTAAATTGACTAAGTTCTGCACAACCTGGACCACCAACTAACTAGTTCACTGGGTGAACTGATCGACTCATGGTCAGTGAGACGACTGATTCACTCTGGTGAACCAATCGGATTATCCAGACCAAATGAGTAAGTGGTGGGTTTCCTGATTCGTGAGAAAAGTTTCCCATTTCACAAGTCCAATTTGATTGGGACAAGAATTAATCTTCATATTAATTTGAAATGAAATAGAAAAGTCAATTGCATGCAAGTTTGGGAATTTAAATGACCGGTTCACTAGTTGAACCGACCGGATCACCTGTCCAATCGACCGCTTTAGTTATGAACCGATCGGTTTGCCTACCGCAATGCAAATAGTTCATAGAAAATTTGGACCCTTCTACTCCCTTACATACTGGGAACCCTGATCCTGTCCTCTACTATAAATAGAGGGGTACAGGGGGATTCATAGAACACACAACTCATAACATTAGTGTCTCTACAAATTTATTGTCCTCTCTGGTTCTGGTAACCAAGAGAGCTCGAGCAAGTGCTGCCCAAATAGGGAGGAGGCACAATGAGGGAAAGACAACTACAAAATAACAATTGGTGGTGGGAGAGAGTGTCGGTGACTAGTACACTGACAGAAGGGGACAACTTCTAGTCTGTTCAACTAGAATGACTAGAGTTCCCGGTGGTCCACGTAGACTATCTATAGAGGCGGGAGGTTCTTCCACTCAGGAGGATGACATTCCACCGTAGTCTAGGTCAAGACTAGGAGTTGCACAGACACTGTCAAAGACTAGGTGGTTGAAGGATGCACTAGTTGTGAGGTATTATCACTAAGCAAGCCTCAAGACCAAGTATATCTTTCTAAACCATCCTTCCTATTGCATAGTTATTGATGCGATCTGTTGGTTGAGGGTTTGTGATTAGATAAAAATTTTGTTTCCGTTGTTTGTTCTGTCCCACAAAACCCAATAGTGGTATCAGAGCCACGTCAACATACTATGTTTTAGGATTAATCGATATGATCATATTTTAGTTTTTCTCCATTTATTTATTGCATGCGATGTGAATACTTTAATTGGCTAATGTTCATATCTGATTAAACACCACAATTCCTATATACATATATGATATGGTATATATATCTGCAATCGATATGTGTCACCCTAAAACGGTTTTGATGGTGGATGTGTAGCATGGTTATGGCCTATAAACCCCTATGTGTGCATGGTTGGATGTGGTTGTTTGCATCTCATTTATGTACCAAGTCTTGTCTTCTATTCCAAATGTAACTTGAGATTCTCTTCTACCTTTTCTCCCCCCCAAATGTAACTCGGGGTTTCCCAATGCAATATGCAAAAGTAAGATAGTTTTATTTCCTGTTATGTCAAAGAATGGTGGGCACCCAAATGTACAGATGAAGGACTGAGATGTTCGGTTGATCGTATAAGAAAAGAAGGTGGTGGACTGATGAGGAGCCCGATGACCCAATGAACCGACCGTCTGGAGGAGCCATACACCAACCCATCGGCTAAGAGGTGAGTCGATCAGTCATAGGATGAGCCGATCAACTTAGAATGGCCCAAGCATAGATCTTTATCAACAACAAGTTGCTGCATGTGATGTAGACCTAGATGACTGTAATTCCTTGTGGCTCAAGAAATTACAATAGGATGGTCATAATCATTGCTTTATTGCTTTGCATGTTTTCTTGTGGGATATATCATGTATATGATATGTACTATATATGTAGTGATTAGATATGTATATGTATATAAATATCAAACCCCTCAAATATAAATATTAAGTTTAAGATGCCTTCCAAAAGAAACACACATGAAAAGCTTGATCGATTAAGTGTGGGAACACCTTCGTGTGGTGCATTGTTTATCTCGTGGAAGTTTGATAGTGGGTATGTGGGTCTGCCTTCGCAGGGTGCATACTCATTGTGTTGGCTTCTAGGAACGGACTTAACAAGGTGATCTTAATAGGATTAAACACCTTGAGGTATGTAAATGTTCATGATAAACAGTTGTGCATAACATCTATCAAGAATTGCATATGATGCAATTGGTAAAAGTTGCCTACCTAAAAGAATCTAGTTGTGGGTGACAGCCCTCACTGGTTCATAACTTAGAGGAAGTCAGGATCTTGCTCACTAGAAGGTTGTACACTGCAATCTTCCGAATTGATACATGAGGGTTATCAATTTGATCAAAAATAGTGGGAGTGATAATTAATTAAAGACCTAATTAATTTCGTCAATTTTTCAAATCAAATCAAATGGATTTTGACAAATGCAAATTTTTCTTATAGAATCATGAGTTTCAAATCGACTTTGTGATCGGTCCTGAAGAAGGAAAAACTTACTGGGACACATTTCTACAACATGTTTTGGACTTTGAGAAGGGTTCTCAATGAGGAGCATAAGCTCTATGTCCTTGACAAACCAGTGCTAGAATTACCTACTCCTGATGCGCCTAGAGTCGAGGTGGATGCTTACTGGAAGCATGCCAATCACATTTTGGATGTAAAGTACCTTATGCTAAGCTGCATGGATTATGAGTTGCATGCACAATGTGAAGACATGAGTGCTCTTGAGATGGTAACACATCTTAAATAAGTACTTGGTATCACAAAGAAAGAAAGGAATGATATTCTGAAGGTGCTACTTGAGTCAAAGCTGACAGAGGGAACCTCAGTAGAAGAACATGTACTCAATATGATTGGATATGTGTATCATCTTAAAGAACTAGGAATTACATTGAGCCAAGAGTTAGCCACATATATGATTCTGAGGACAATGCCAGAATCATATAACCGCTTCATTGCATGTCATCATGTGAATAAAATGGCTAAAGACATGTCAAACTTACTTGCCATGATGATATATGTAGAGGCAAGCATGAAGAAGGAAAAATATGTGATGGTGATCAGTGAGATTGTGTCCAAGGATGAAAGAAAATCCTTGAAATGTTCATATGCCAAGCAGAAGTCCAAATCTTCAACACTCAAGATAAGGAGAAAGAAGTACAAAAGGAGCCAGTCCTTTGTACTTGAAGGGATTCAGGGAGATGAAGATGGGGACAATGATCTTCAATTTAGGTATATACATTATTGAGATAAATCTATTTACTTCTTCATCATGGGTATTAGATACCGGATGTGGATCTCACATATGTTCGAATATGCATGATCTGAAGAAAAAAAAGTAGGCCTTTGATGAAAGGCAAGGTTGAACTGCGAGTCGCAAATGGACCAAGAGTTGCTTCCACAACAGCTGGAACATATGGTTTATCTCTGCCTATGAGGCTTGTAATAGAGTTATTGAACTGCTATTTTGTACCCACCATAAATAGAAACATCATTTATGTATCTTGTATGGATAAGGATGGTTATGAATTTCATATTAAGAATGGAAGATGTTCCATTTCAAAAGTTGAAATCTTTTATGGCTATGCTCCAATGTCTTATGGTCTTTATTTGCTGGATCTAAAAATAGATGTATATAATGTAAATACTAAAAGACTAAAACTCAACAACTCAAATCAAACATATCTTTAGCATTGTCGTCTAGGGCACATAAATGAAAATTGCATATCTAGACTCCATAAAAATGGTTATCTGGACTCTTTTGATTTTGAATCATTAGAGACATGTGAATCTTATTTATTGGGCAAGATGACCAAGGCTCCCTTTTCTGGAAAAGGAGTAAGAGTGAGTGATCTATTAGGACTCATACATATTGATGCATGTGTCCCTTTTAGAACAAATGCCAGAGGAGGGTATCGGTACTTCATTACCTTTACTGATGACTTCAGTAGGTATGGCTATGTTTACTTGATGAAACATAAGTTCTAACTCTTGAAATGTTCAAGGATTTCACGAGTGAAGTACAAAACCAACTTGACAAAAGTATTAAGGCAATTCGATATGATCGAGGTGAAGAATACTTAAGCCAAGAGTTTGGGGAGCTTTTGAGAGCCTGTGGTATTATATCACAATGGACTCCACCTGGAACACCACAACATAATGGTGTATCAGAAAGAAGGAATCACGTATTACTAGATATGGTGCGATCAATGATGAGTTTAGCTAATCTTCCTGATCAATTCTGGGGTAATGCTCTTGAAACCACCACATATATACTTAACCAAGTGCCATCTAAATAGGTTCAAAAGACACCATATGAGATATGGCACGGGAAACGTCTCGATGTGTCTTTTATGAGGATTTGGGGATGCAAAGTTGATCATCCCGAATCATGCGTCTGGAAGGGGAGGCGGATTCAGAAAGAATCAAACCTTTAAATTTATAACTAGAAACCTTCAAGGACCCCCACAACTTTATTACGAGGTCGAAGTAGATATACGGGGTCAAACACAGGGGCGTGGTGACATTTAGGATGCTTGTGATTCATTCTTGAGTCAGATAAGCCAAGACGATAATCGATAAAAGTATGGAGCTAGCACTAGTTGTGGAAACACATCCCACTATCACACAGACAGTGAGGTGTCATGCAAAAACGTGTGGAAAACGTGCGGAAAACACCATAAACCACTAGTTACCAAAAACATAGGTTAATTAAAACTGATTTCAAAAAGCAGATAAACTAAGAAACTATTACATTCAGACCCTTCTCCTGTAAGAAAATAGGTTATATAAACATTTACAAGGCTTGATACGTGTCCACAGCTTAGCAGAACAGCTATCTAGCCATCACATGAGTTCATCACCTGCTTATATGTACATAACGGCCCACATCCGGCCAGCTACAGGACATACAAAGCATCAATAGCTATACATTGTAAAACAACATCAAAACACCTCCAAGGACCTGAGAGTACAGGGATGACTCTAAGACTCTACTACAAAACAACCAAAATAGCAACATGTCCATCTCTTGCCTTCTACTGCTCATCTTGCTGATCGGACGCAACTCCGCGACCACCACCACGTCTAGCACGAACACCTAAAAAGGGTGTAAACCAGTGGGGTGAGACACACAATCCCAGCGAGAAACATAACTCCCCACTGAAACCATAAAACCAAAGGAAGGTTAAAGCAATAACAACAGATAACTGATAAAAGGTATAGCAAGAGCAGTCTATATAGCGAAGCTATCCATACCATCAAGCTTACCAGATGTACGAAAGGCATACAACCAAAGTATCTCTTTATGGAACATGATTAACAAGATAAGATTTATAAGATCTTACCACATAATATAAGGAACGTATAAGTAACTGCAAGTATACCAAGATCAACTACACAAGCAAGGCCTCAATCAATGTTCTGTATTTTGCCTTAAGCAATAAATACTATTCGGCTGGATTACGTATTATTATGCCCTGAGGAAGTGAGCCGTACCGCTCAAATCTAACCTTTGGTTGCGAAACCCAAGCTGGTGCCATACAAGGTCAATGGAAGGGCCGGATTCCACGACCTCCCACCTCGTGGTCAGTGCACGAGTACAACACAAGCAGGACCGCAGCCTCATGCTTAAGTGGCCTCAGCCACGGGGTCAGCTCCATAGGCTGCCCTTTCTCTAGCCCGCCTTGGTACAGGTCTCGGCGCTAGTATATCTGAGCCACGGGTCAGTTCACCGTGCTCCCTGAGCCATGAACGCATTCATGCTCAATCACACTGAGCCATGGGCCTATTCATCATGCTCTACACACACAGATATATATATATATATATTCCGAGTCTGCAACCGCAGCTGCACTCGCGTCCTCACTATTTTAGGCTAGGAGAAACCACACATATTCAATAATATGCGCTTCCAGGTTAACCCGCAGGAGAACCTGTTTCACCATCACCAGCTACTGACGATGATGGATCTATGGCCAGGGAAAACTACATGATATGTTCCACTGTGATTATTTAGTACATTTTAAGTGGATTATTGAGGCAACCAAGTTGTAATACATGCAAACATCAAGTTACATTATTAATACCACCATCATGCTATTCTGGGATCTCAATCCCTCATCACAAGAAACCACTGCCTCATAAGGCATTCTCATCACTTGGGATAACAATCCCATATCATCATCAGAGGATAACACCTCAACTAGGCACTTTAGCCAACTCAGGTCCTCAGACCAAAACACATCATGCATGTTATCTCATCATCAAGAGTAACCATCAAAGCAGTGTTATTCAAACATATATATTCCTCACAGCCCTTTACCTGGCTATGCATATGTAGGAGACACCTGCATGGTTAGTATACACAATCATCATGGATTAACAGAAGGATCATATTATCAAACATAGAGTGACATTGATGATTATATGCTTTATCATACATGCCTCAAACTGTGACCATAGACATAGGTCATAACATCCTGCAAAACATCTTATGTGCTTACCATCTTCTCAGCATTATATATATAGTTCAAGATGATCATAAACACATGTACTGTCATGTCAAGAGACGTAGATGTGATCTTACTATATCAATTATCTCAAGCATATCAAGGGTCACCATCATAAACCAAATGTGTTTGCATAAGCAAGAACTAGCATACGGTTTCCAGAAGGAACAAGACCCTCACTAGAAGTACCCACTACCCTCACAAGAAGTGTGACGGGTAGGGCACCCTCACTAGAGATGGTATCGGGAAGAGTACTTCTTCACATCGACCAACATTCTAACCTCACAACAGCCAAGCCAACCAGCCACACATCGGCCAAGCAAACCAGCAAAGATAACGGGCAGCGCCTAGGGTGTATCGTGCAACACTGAGTCGTGCACTAGGTGTCGTGCAACGCTGTGTCATGCACCCACAAAGCCTATCGTGTAGCTAAGCCTATGGGCATGTCGTGCAACCAATTGCTAATGGGAAACTAAGGCATAACAACCACCAGCATAACGTGCAGCTCAACCAGAGAGATATCGTGCAACGACGTGTTGTGCACTACGTGTATCGTGCAGCACCACCCAACAAAACATATTGTGCAAAGGTGCAACTCAAATAGACAACAAGGAGCCTGTCGTCCCACCAGCCTATCTTCCCCTATCGGCCAACACAAACCAAATACTGAGGTGCGACGCCCGACACAAGACCAGATCACAATGCCTCAATGTCCAAGGGTAACAGCACCAAGCAACCACCTGAACTAAGGGTATCAGGCAGGGTACTCAGCAACGCCCGACACACATAAGGGAAGAAACCAGGTGTGACGTCCGACACAACCACAACATCATGTCGACCAAGGCTCTAAGCCAAAGAAGGATATCGGGTAGCACCTCCTCCAAAACCATATCGGGCAAGATGCAACCCAACAAGGTCGGCATCAACCTCCAACACAAGGGCACCAAAACCCTAAAGGATCAAGAAGATGGCTCACCTCTCAACAACCAAGAGAGAGGGGTCTTGCCTCACTTCTTATCACCAATGGGAAACACAAGGATCAACCACAACCAAGGTCCACATCCACCACAAAGCTCACCTCTCGGATCCATGGTGAGGGAAGGGTGTTGCTCAACCAACTAGAACACAAGCTCACCTCTCAACTCAAATGAGAGAGGAGAATTGCCCATTTTACTAGAGTTCAAGCTCACTTCTCAAGACCAAAGGAGGGAGAGGGGTGTTTCTCAACAAGAAAACCCTAGAACAAGGTTCGGCCAACAAGAAGCAACTAAGCAAGAAACTAAACTAGCAACATACATAGCCAATATGATCATAAGAAACATACAAGAACATAGAAGAAGGTAATATAGTTAGGGTTAGGAGTTATGTAACCCGCCTTAAGCAAGCTCCAAGCACCAAGCTTCCAAGCTCCACCACAAGAAGAAGAGCAAGGCACTCTAGGGTTTGGCCACCACTAGAGGAAGATGGAGACTCCAAGATAAGGATCGACCACCAAGCTTGCAAAGGAAGAGGGTATCGAGCACCAAGGGAGAGGGAGACTAAGGAAGTAAGGGATCATTAGCAATGGAAATGGAACACATATATATGAGAGGATGGATGAGAAACCAAGGTAAGACAAGGCAAGGTGTCACCCACCTAGGGACACTTGTCCATGAGTAATGCCACCACTCTAACATGCCCTAAACACATGTCCAAGGCCATTGCCACATGCAAGCATCAAGCACAAAGTGTCCACTAGTGGGGACACAAACGAGGTCAAAGGGGTCCATGGGTGACACACCTCCACACCATGGCCAACACACACCACAGGCCGACACAAGCATGGCTGACACAAGGTCCAAAAAGGCAAAGGCAAGGCACAACAAGGCCCACCAAGGCTCATCCAAGCCCAAGGCAACTCAAGCAACGATCCCAACTCTTCCTCTCAACACTAGAGGAAGCAAGGAGACGGAGGAACACCTCACAAGGTGACAAACTTGCCCACAAACCCTAATCTTGGGTAGATTGCAAGTAGCACCTCTAGCTCTCAACAAAGCACCAACAAACCCTAATCACCACTAAAGGTGATTAGCAAACAACTAAGCATCAGGGTTAAGCAAAGCAAACAAGATAAGCCCTAAACGGAGGTCAGGGTCCTTACAAGCTATAACCCCCTACAAAGGGATTTCGTCCTCGAAATCCGAAGAGAAAAGCGAGGGATACTTCCTCCTCATCTCTTCCTCAAGCTCCCACGTGGCTTCCTCAACGCCACAATGATGCCAAAGAACTTTCATAAGAACTCGGTCCTTCCTCTTCAACTTCTTAACTCTTCTATCAAGGATCATCACAGGACCTTCCTCGTAGGTCACATCTTCATCAAGCTCAACTTCGACTGGTTGTATCACTGTCCCTGTATCTGGATGACTTTTCTTCAGCATACTGATATGGAACACTGGATGTAACCTGTGTAACTCTGGCGGTAGTTCTAACTCATAAGCTACCTTGCCCCTACGTGCTATGACTGGGTATGGCCCCATATATCTGGGTGCTAGCTTACCCTTCCGGCCAAACCTTAGCACATCTTTCCACGACGAGACTTTAAGATACACTTTGTCTCCTACCTGGAACTCCAAAGGTCGGCGGCGATTGTCTGCGTAAGACTTCTGCATGTCCTGTGCCACTTTCAACTGTTGTTGTATCACTTTGATCTTTTCTGTTGTCTGTTGTACTAACTCAGGACCCAAAAGCTGATATTCACCAGACTCATACCAACACAACGGAGATCTGCACTTCCTGTCATATAAGGCCTCATAAGGAGCCATGTCAATGCTCCGCTGATAACTATTGTTGTAGGCAAACTCTATCAAACTGAGATGTACGTCCCAACTGCCTAGAAACTGCAAAACACAAGCCCGAAGAAGATCCTCCAAAGTCTAAATAGTCCTCTCAGGCTGTCCATCTATCTGTGGGTGGAAAGCGATGATGAACCTCAACTGCGTTCCCAACGCTTTGTGCAACTGATCCCAGAAATGACTCGTGAACTGAGGACCTCTGTCAGAAAATATCATTGCTGGCACACCGAGCAAACGTACTATCTCATCTACATATACCTGAGTGAGCTTCTTGGCTGTATACATTGTCTTTACAGGTATAAAATGGGCAGACTTCGTCAATCTGTCCACTATTACCCAAATGGAATCATGATTCTTAGTTGTTCTGGGCAGACCAACTACGAAATCCATGGTTATATGATTCCATTTCCACTACGGTATCGGCAAGGGTTGCAACATACCTGTCGGCTTCTGATGCTTAGCCTTGACTTGCTGACATACCGCACACCTAGCCACAAACTCAGCTACATCTTTCTTCAAGCCGGGCCACCAATACAAGTCCTTCAGATTATGATACATCTTGGTGACTCCTGGATGCATAACATACATCGACGTGTGTGCTTCTTCAAGCACTAGCTTCCTTATATTATCAACATCGGGGACCACCATCCTATCTTGATAGCAAACTAGTCCATCCTCGGACTCATGGAACCCATCACGCTTTTTGCTGCCAAACTCTGACCTGATCAACTATACTATATCATCCGCTTGTTGTGTATCTTTGATCTGCTGTCTCAGCGTAGGCTTGACTTGCATATGTGCTAAAAGTCATGCTAACAAGGAAACTCCCATCTGCACATTCATCTGCCGTAAGGAAACAAGCATATCCTATCTATGGCATACCAAGGAACTCATCTGTGCCTTCTTTGTAGAGAGAGAAGAAGACTTTTGGCTAAGCACATCAGCTACCACATTCGCCTTACTAGGATGATACTCGATGGTGCATTCGTAATCATTGATTAGATCCATCCATCGACGATGTCGCATGTTCAGCTCATTCTGCGAAAAGATGTACTTTAGATTCTTGTGATCTGTAAAGATATGGCATACTTCCCCGTAAAGATAGTGTCTCCAAATCTTTAACGCATGAACCACCACTACCAACTCCAAATCATGAGTCAGATAGTTCTCCTCGTGTTTCTTAAGCTGTTGTGAAGCAAAAGAAACCACATGATCTTCCTGCATCAGTACACAACCTAAACCTTTCTTGGAAGCATCGCAAAAAACAACATAGCCCTTCCCAGGCTCTGGCAATACTAGCACTGGGGCACTAGTCAGCTTCTCCTTCAAACTTTGGAAAGCTTGCTGGCAACGATCATTCCAGACAAAAGGTACATCCTTTCTAGTCAACTTTGTCATTGGCAACGTAATTGTACTGAAGTCCTTGATAAACCTCCGATAGTATCCTGCTAAACCCAGGAAACTACGAACTTCTGTCGGTGTCTTCGGCTGTTCCCATTCTGCAACGGACTCCACCTTCTTTGGGTCCACTTTAACTCCCTCTACAGATATCACGTGACCCAAGAAAGTTACTTCTTCCAACCAGAACTCACACTTGCTAAAATTGGCATACAACTGATGTTGGCGAATAAGAGTCAACGCTAGTCGAAGATGTCGCTCATGCTCTTGTCTGCCCCGACTATAGATCAAGATGTCATCTATAAAGACTACCACAAACTGATCTAGGAATGGACGGAACACTCGATTCATCAAATCCATGAAAGCAGCAGGCGCATTGGTTAGCCCAAATGGCATAACCACAAACTCGAAGTGACCATACCTCGTCTTAAAAGCTAACTTTGGTATGTCATCCGCCTTAATCCTCAACTGATGATATCTGGACCGTAGGTCGATTTTTGAAAACACTGTAGCAACATGCAACTGATCGAACAAATCGTCTATCCTCGGCAACAGGTACTTGTTCTTGATCATGACCTTGTTCAACTGTCGGTAATCTATACATAGCCGCATCGACCTGTCCTTCTTCTTAACGAACAACACTGGAGCACCCCCAAGGCGATGTGCTCGGTCGGATGAAACCTTTCTCCAACAACTCTTGTAACTACTTATTAAGCTCTTCCATCTCTACTGGAGCCATCCTATATGGTGTCTGTGCAACTGGTTGTGTTCCTGGAACAAATTGATCTCGAAATCAATCTCTCGGGGTGGAAGAACACCGGGAAACTCATCAGGAAACACCTCCACAAACTCTCAGACAACCGCCACCTCCTCTAGGCTGGGACCTTTCGCCTTGGTATCCACGACGTGAGCTAAGAACGCCTTACATCCTTGTAGTAGCAACTTTTCTGCCACCATAGCCGATACTAGACACGTCGGAAGAATCTTGCTATCTCCTTGGAAGACCCACTTCTTACCATCATCATCAAACACAGCTTGCTTGGAACCACAGTCCAAAACAACCCTATACTTCTCTAAGGTATCCATCCCAAGGATCACATCGAAACCATGCATATCAAGTGGTATAATATCCACTTGTATACTATGTCCCGAAAAAGATAAGACACAAGATGGACACTCCTCTCGAAGCATCGAGGAACCATCAAGAGGGGTTTCTAACAACAAGCTATCTTTCTTACAACTAACAAGTAAATGACAATTTTCAAGCATACTATAGGCGATAAAAGAGTGTGTAGCACCTGGGTCAACCAGAACAGATATAAAGCAAGAAGAAGACAAATCAGAATGAAATAACTCCATCTGACCTGCCACCACTCGTGGGTTGACTATCGCCTCCGGCTGACTCATAGCATAGAATCGAGCCGTTGCTTGCTATCCATGTCCTCTGCTTCCTTGAGCAGACAATCCCGCTTACGACGCTTGACCCCGTCCTCACCCTCTTCTACTACTGGGTTGCTGCCTATCTGACCCTTGTTGATTCTGCCTTAGCTGTTGCGTCACTTCAACATCTCTACTTGGGCAATTTGACCTCCAATGCCTGATCTGTCCACAAAGATGGCATGACTTATCTTCAAACCATGGCCTAGATGGCCCTGTCACTGCCACTGAAGCTGTACTATGTGCTTTTGATGGTGAAGAAACATAACCTCTTCCCTTACTCAGAGACCACTGCAATGGTATGCTGGAACCTCCCATCACAGAAGGTGTTGAAAACCTTGGCTTCTTGAAGCCACCAAACCTCTGACTCTGGAACTGAGCATGCCTCTTCTTAGACATGGATTCTCTTTTCTCCTTGACTGACTGTTCAATCCTCCAGACAGACTCCACAAACATAGCAAACCGCTCTCAGTTCTCCAATGCAGAAGCAGGTGTTGTCAGCTCAGCACTCAGGCCTTTCTCAAAACGTCTTATTCGCTCGTCATCTGTTACCTCCATGTAAGGACAAAACCTCAACAAGTCCATGAACTTGGCCTCGTACTCGGTGATGTTCATTGTTCCTTGGCGCAGACGCTCAAACTGACTGATCTTTTCATCCAGATGCGTCTTTGGGAAGTATCTACTGATGAACTCGCACCGAAAAACATCCCAACCGATCACCTCACCATGTCACTTCTCTTCCTCGATGGTCCACCAGTGACCAGTACTACCCTTCAGAAGGTAGACAACGTGCTGGACCTTGTCTAATTCGGGGATGTCGAGGATCTGAAAGGCCTTCTTAAGACATGTCAGCCATAGATCTGCATCCGTTGGATCAGCTGTCCCAGCATAATCTAAAGCTCTGACTCGGCGAAGGCGCTCAAAGGTCTTCCCAATACCTGATGTTTCACCATGGGGAGCATGTGCTCTCGACGGAGGCACTAGAAATCTCTCTACCATGAGATTAATCGTAGCCATCATCTGCCCCATAAGTTGTTGATAGGTAGGTTTTTCGAAAATGGCTGGGTCAGGTTGGGGAACCTCAGGCACCCGATCTCCATGTGCCTGCCCTATAGCTCCATCAACAGATGCAGCATCGTTGTTCTCGGCAGCATGTTCTTCATGGTTTCCAGACATCTTAGCTTTTTCTTCCGCTGAGAACAGAAGATGATGTAAGAAAATCTGGAAAACTCACAAGAACAAACACAACCTAGTCCTAAATCCCTTTATACTCAGCGAACCTAGAGCTCTGATACCAAACTTATGACAACACATCCCGCTATCACACAGACATCGAGGTGTCACACGAAAATGTGCGGAAAACACCATAAACCACTAGTTACCAAAAACACAGGTTAATTAAAACCGATTTCGAAAAGTGGATAAACTAAGAAACTATTACATTCAGACCCTTCTCCTGCAAGAAAATAGGTTATATAAACATTTACAAGGCTTGATATGTGTCCACAGCTTAGCAGAACAGCTGTCTAGCCATCACATGAGTTCATCACCTGTTTATATGTACATAACGGCCCACATTCGGCCAGCTGCAGGACATACAAAGCATCAAAAACTATACATCATGAAACAACGTCAAAATGCCTCCAAGGACCTGAGAGTACAGGGATGACTCTAAGACTCTACTACAAAACAACCAAAACAGCAACATGTCCATCTCTTGCCTTCTACTGCTCGTCTTGTTGCTCGGCCGCAACTCCGTGACCACCACCACGTCTAGCATGAACACCTAAAAAGGGTGTAAACTAGCGGGCTGAGACACACAGTCCCAGTGAGAAACATAACTCCCCGCCAAAACCATAAAACCAAAGGAAGGTTAAAGCAATAACAACAGATAACTGATAAAAGGTATAGCAAGAGCAGTCTATATAGAGAAGCTATCCATACCATCAAGCTTACCAGATGTACGGAAGGCATACAACCAAAGTATCTCTTTATGGAACATGATTAACAAGATAAGATTTATAAGATCTTACCACATAATATAAGGAACGTATAAGTAACTGCAAGTATACCAAGATCAACTACACAAGCAAGACCTCAATCAATGTTCTGTATTTTGCCTTAAGCAATAAATACTATTCGGCTGGATTACATATTATTATGCCCTGAGGAAGTGAGCCGTACCACTCAAATCCAACCTTCGGTTGCAAAACCCAAGCCGGTGCCATACAAGGACAATGGAAGGGCCGGACTCCACGACCTCCCACCTCATGGTTAGTGCACGAGTACAACACAAGCAGGACCACAGTCTCATGCTTAAGTGGCCTCAGCCACAGGGCCTGCTCCATAGGCTACCCTTTCTCTAGCCCGCCTCGGTATAGGTCTCGACGCTAGTATATCTGAGACATGGGTCAGTTCACCGTGCTCCCTGAGCCATGAACGCATTCGTGCTCAATCACACTGAGCCATGGGCATGTTCACCATGCTCTACACACACACACACACACACATATATATATATATATATATATATATATATATATATATATATATATATATATATATATATTCCAAGTCTGCAACCGCAGCTGCACTCGTGTCCTCACTATTTTAGGCTAGGAGAAACCACACATTTTCAATAATATGCGCTTCCAGGTTAACCCGCAGGAGAACCTGTTTCACCATCACCAGCTACTGACGATGATGGATCTATGGCCAGGGCAAACTACTTGATATGTTCCACTGTGATTATTTAGTACATTTTAAGTGGATTATTGAGGCAACCAAGTTGTAACACATGCAAACATCAAGTTACATTATTAATACCACCATCATGCTATTCTGGGATCTCAATCCCTCATCACAAGAAACCACTGCCTCATAAGGCATTCTCATCACTTGAGATAACAATCCCAGATCATCATCAGAGGATAACACCTCAACTAGGCACTTTAGCCAACTCAGGTCCTCAGACCAAAACACATCATGCATGTTATCTCATCATCAAGAGTAACCATCAAAGCAGTGTTATTCAAACATATATATTCCTCACAGCCCTTTACCTGGCTATGCATATGTAGGAGACACCTGCATGGTTAGTATAAAACTCATCATGGATTAACAGAAGGATCATATTATCAAACATAGAGTGGCATTGATGATTATATGCTTTATCATACATGCCTCAACATGTGACCATAGACATAGGTCGTAACATCCTACAAAACATCTTATGTGCTTACCATCTTCTCAGCATTATATATATAGTTCAAGATGATCATAAACACATGTACTGTCATGTCAAGAGACATAGATGTGATCTTACTATATCAATTATCTCAAGCATATCAAGGGTCACCATCATAAACCAAACGTGTTTGCATAAGCAAGAACTAGCATACAGTTTTGAGAAGGAACAAGACCCTCACTAGAAGTACCCACTACCCTCACAAGAAGTGTGACGGGTAGGGCACCCTCACTAGAGATGGTATCAGGCAGAGTACTTCTTCACATCGACCAGCATTCTAACCTCACAACGGCCAAGCCAACCAACCACACATCGGCCAAGCAAACCAGCAAAGATAATGTGCAGCGCCTAGGGTGTATCGTGCAACACTGAGTCGTGCAACGTTGTGTCGTGCACCCACAAAGCCTATCGTGTAGTTGAGCCTATGGGCGTGTCGTGCAACCAACTGTTAACGGGCAACCAAGTCATAACAACCACCAGCATAAGGTGCAGCTCAGCCAGAGAGATATCGTGCAACGATGCATTGTGCACTAGGTGTATCGTGCAGCACCACCCAACAAAACATACCGTGCAAAGGTGAAACTCAAACGGACAACAAGGAGCCTATCATCCCACCAGCCTATCTTCCCCTATCGGCCAACACAAAGCAAAGACTGAGGTGCGACACCCGACACAAGACCAGATCACAACGCCTCAACGTCCAAGGGTAACAACACCAAGCAACCACTTGAACTAAGGGTATCAGGTAGGGTACTCAGCAACGCCCGACACACACAAGGGCAGAAACCAGGTGTGACGCCCGACACAACCACAACATCATGTCGACCAAGTCTCTAAGCCAAAGAAGGATATCGGGCAGCACCTCCTCCAAAACCATATCGGGCAAGATGCAACCCAATAAGGTCAGCATCAACCTCCAATACAAGGGCACCAAAACCCTAAAGGATCAAGAAGATGGCTCACCTCTCAACAACCAAGAGAGAGGGGTCTTGCCTCACTTCTTATCACCAATCGGGCAACACAAGGATCAACCACAACCAAGGTCCACATCCACCACAAAGCTCACCTCTCGGATCCATGGTGAGGGAAGGGTGTTGCTCAACCAACTAGAACACAAGCTCACCTCTCAACTCAAACGAGAGAGGAGTATTGCCCATTTTACTAGAGTTCAAGCTCACTTCTCAAGACCAAAGGAGGGAGAGGGGTGTTGCTCAACAAGAAAACCCTAGAACAAGGTTCGGCCAACAAGAAGCAACTAAGCAAGAAACTAAACTAGCAACATACATAGCCGATATGATCATAAGAAACATACAAGAACATAGAAGAAGGTAATATAGTTAGGGTTAGGAGTTATGTAACCTGCCTTAAGCAAGCTCCAAGCACCAAGCTTCCAAGCTCCACCACAAGAAGAAGAGCAAGGCACTCTAGGGTTCGGCCACCACTAGAGGAAGAAGGAGACTCCAAGATAAGGATCGGCCACCAAGCTTGCAAAGGAAGAGGGTATCGAGCACCAAGGGAGAGGGAGACTAAGGAACTAAAGGGATCCTTAGCAAGGGAAAGGGAACACATATATAGGAGAGGATGGAGGAGAAACCAAGGTAAGACAAGGCAAGGTGTCACCCACCTAGGGACACTTGTCCATGAGCAATGCCACCACTCTAACATGCCCTAAACACATGTCCAAGGCCATTGCCACATGTAAGCATAAGCACCAAGTGTCCACTAGTGGGGACACAAACGAGGTCAAAGGGGTCAAAGAGGTCCATGGGCGACACACCTCCACACCATGGCCGACACACACCTTAGGCCGACACACCACAGGCTGACACAAGCATGGCCGACACAAGGTCCAAAAAGGCAAAGGCAAGGCACAACAAGGCCCACCAAGGCTCATCCAAACCCAAGGCAACTCAAGCAATGAGCCCAACTCTTCCTCTCAACACTAGAGGAAGCAAGGAGAGTGAGGAACACCTCACAAGGTGACAAACTTGCCCACAAACCCTAATCTTAGGTAGATTGCAAGTAGCACCTCTAGCTCTCAACAAAGCACCAACAAACCCTAATCACCACTAAAGGTGATTAGAAAACAACTAAGCATCAGAGTTAAGCAAAGCAAGCAGGATAAACCCTAAATGGAGGTCAGGGTCCTTACACTAGTCTAGCGGGTTGTCACGAATTAAATCAGAACAAAGAAAAGAAAATAAAACAGAGTCTGTAGGATTATACTAATTAGAGAGGAGTTCCCGGCTATGTAACCACAAGTTGGGTAGTCTATGCACCCATTCTCGGGCATAGACAACCCTCAAACACCTTAGCAAGAAACCTACATTCAAACATAGCACGCATCGTGATATTTCTTCCTGTGGGGTCATCCCACTCGCTCTCGCGTAGTGTGACTAAAACCCATCTATGGTATGAAACCTCTCTCGAGGATGACAAACCAACATCCTAAAACATCCTAGATATCTTCTTAGGTCTAGATTACTCTGGGATGTTAGGAACATATGCCCTTGAACCGTCCTCCTTTCAGATTCCGATCCAAACTATCTTCTCTTGTCTATTTCTACAACGAATCTCTTGATGTAGGCAGAAATAGCAGCTCAAGCAAGTAAGAGGTCAACCAAACTAGCAATCATAACCAGAAAGAGGAGATAGAATATAAAACGTGCTATATCTGAAATAAAACTACTTGCTTAAGGTAAAAGTACATAAACATGCCCAAAACATGCTACATAGCCAAGAAGGAACTCAACTAGCCATGGACAAGCATAGTTGGCACTGAACAAAGATGAAAGAACATCATTTGTATATAAACAAAGGAGAACATTAGGAGAAAGGAGAAGAAGAAGATATTTAACCCATAGAGGAGAGGTGGCTCTCGCTCCCTAGCCTCCGTATAGGTCGGATCTTGTCTTTTGGATCGTCCTCCTTGATCTTTTGGGCTCCTTTGCCTCCTTACTCTTCATATCTACCCCGAATAGCAGCTTGGTTGGTGGATGGGGGTGGAAGATGATGGTGTGGACATTCTCCTTCTCTCGAAGAAGATGGATCCTCAACCTTCTCTCTCCTCAGCTTCCGCCTTTGGAGATCTAAGACGGGAGGTGGAAGATGGTGGGGGTGGAAGCACCTTGAAGACATGGGCGTAGAACGAGCACTTCGGCCTTATCAAACCTCCAGACTCTCCCACAAGGCTCTGGGAACCTCACCAGGTCAGAACCACTAGGTGGAAAAACTCCCCAGATCGGAACCCCTCTCCAGGTTGCGGGGGTTATGTATTTATAGGCGAAATGGTCGAGGTACTGATCTAGACCGCCGTCTTTCTCGGTTGCAGTCGTGGTGCACCCCGCAATCACAGTCAATTCACAGTCGAGATGTAGGACTCGATTGCGGTTGAGGTTTGGATCGCGGTCGAGGTGGATGCCTCGATCACGGTCTCGGGATAGGTAGATATCGCGATCATAGTCGAGGTCGAGGAAGTTATACCTCGGTCGTGGTCAAGGCTACTTCATCTTGGCTGTGGTCGCGGTCCAGGAGGATGTACCTCGGGCACGATCGAGGTTTGGATCGCGGTCGAGATGGATGCCTCGATCGCAGTCTTGGGGCAAGTAGATACCGCGATCGAGGTCAAGGAAGTTGTACCTCAGTCGCGGTCGAGGTTACTTCATCTTGGCCACAGTCGCGGTTCAGGAGGATGTACCTTGGTCGCAGTCGAGGTCACTTCTTCTTGGCTGCGGTTGCGGCATCATGGAACGAACCCACCCCGGGGGGCTATTACTGGTGGTTGAGAGGCCTGTGTCGATGAGCCCTTTTGATTGGTGAGGGTGCATCCTGATAAAGGATTGGCCATCGAAAATAGGGTCCAAGATATCAAAAGTTTCTTGGGCCCGCTAGTCGATTAGAGGGACCACCGTCTCCTAAGATGGTGCACATAGTGCGATGCTTAGTCCACTACGGTCATGACAGATGGGAGTTTAGCTGTTGCAAAAACCATGTGTTGGGGAGAAATCATGGAGAATAGATGTATTTTCAAGTCCAGAGTCTGCAAGTCCCAAAATTGGCTAGTTGAGCAAATTTATCTAAGAAAAGACATAAATTATTAAAAGATAAGAAACATGGGTTATTTTGGGCATATTAAGGCTATAATGACACAAAACCATAAATAAATGCTTAGCATAAATGCATAAATTTGGGTGTTATCTGAAGCTTATGTCAAGAAATTTTTTCCTGAAAAGCTTGGACCCAAATCAGACAAGTGTTACCTTGTTGGATATCCCAAGGAAACTAGGGGATATTACTTTTTCACTCCAACTGACAACAAAGTGTTTGTTGCTAGAACTGGTGTATTCCTAGAAAAGGAATTTATTTCCAAAGGAATCAGTGGGAGGAAAATAGAGCTCGAAGAAGTTTGAGGCCATCAAGAAAACATTGAACCAATATATGAACTAGAGGAAAATAGAGATTCACAAGTGGTTGTGTAATCTCAGTCTCCTCAAGTAACACAGGGACCTCATAGATCTAGTAGGACACGCCTTGAGCCAGAAAGATTTGGATATCTTGTGACTCAAGAAGGTAGTGAGTTGGTCATATGTGATGAGCCAACTACCTATCTAGAAGCTATGGAGGGTCCAGATTCTGAGAAATGGCTAGAAGCCATGAGATCTGAGATGGAATCAATGTATACCAACAAGGTATGAACCTTGGTGGATCCACCTGAAGGGGTAAAACCCATAGGGTGCAAATAGGTCTTCAAGAAGAAGAATGACATGAATGGCAATGTGCAAACTTATAAAGGCAGATTGGTTGTAAAGGGTTTCAGACAAGTTCAAGGTGTTGACTATGAAGAAACCTTTTCTCCAGTTGCCATGATTAAGTCCATCGAGATCATGCTTGCTATTGCAGCCTACCATGACTATGAGATTTGGCGGATGGATGTTAAAACTGCATTCCTTAATGAGAATCTTATGTAGGATGTGTACATGACACAACCTGGAGGTTTTATAAATATAAAGGATGCAAATAAAGTCTGTAAGCTACAAAGGTCGATCTATGGATTGAAGCAAGCATCTCGGAGCAGAATCTTCAATTTGACAAAGCAGTCAAAGAGTTTGTCTTTAGTCAAAATGAAGATGGACCTTGTGTGTAAAAGAGGGTTAGTGGGAGCATGACTACATTCCTCATATTGTATGTAGATGACATACTATTGATGGGGAACGATATCCATGATTTACAAAAGGTAAAGGCATGGCTAGGAAATACATTCAACATGAAAGACTTGGGAGAAGCTTCCTATATCTTAGGAATCAAGATCTATAGAGATAGATCCAGAAGGATTAATTCTTAGACTAAGTCAAAGCACATACATTGACAAAGTGTTGAAGAGGTTCAACATGGAGAACTCAAAGATAGGAAACATACCCATGGTACATGGAGTTCCCGTCTCCAGAGCTCAATGTCCCAAATTTTATGAAGAGAGGGAACGCATGAGTGGGGTTCCATATGCATCAACAATTGGATCCATCATGTACACAATGTTATGCACCCGTCCCAATGTCTAGTATGCACTCAGCATGACAAGAAGATACCAGTTAGATCCCGGAGATGCTCACTGGACAACTGTAAAGAACATCCTCAAGTACTTGAGAAGGACTAAGAATCAGTTCCTCGTCTACGGTGGTGAGGAAGAGTTGGTGGTAAAGGGTTACACTGATTCAAGCTTCCAAACCAATAAAGACGATTACATATCGCAATAAGGATTTGTGTTTTGCCTCAACAACGGAGCTGTGAGATGGAAGACTTCTAAGAAAGAGATAGTTGCAGATTCTATGATAGAGGCCGAGTATATTATTGCATCCAATGCAATGAAGGAGGCTGTGTGGATCAAGAAGTTCATATCTGAACTTGGGGTTGTTCCTAGCATCTGTGACGCAATTGAGCTTTATTGTGACAACAATGGAGCTATTGGACAAGATAGAGAACCAAGATCACATCAGCGGTCCAAGCACATACAGAGGTGCTTCCATCTCATATGAGAGATCGTATAATGAGGAGATGTGAAGATTTGCAGAGTACCGATCGAAGACAATATTGTTGATCCCTTGACTAAGACACTTTCACAGTAGAAGCATGATGGTCATGCTAGATTACAAGGATTGAGATTTATGAGTGATTGACTCTAAGTACAAGTGGGAGTCTGTTGGTATGTATTCCCGTAGATCCAGTCATATGATGATTGTAATGGCGTACTTTGTAAATGATTTGAATAATAATAAAGGCAACTTCCGTCTATATGTTTTAACTATTTTGAGATAATAGTATAACATGCTAGATGGTTAGAGAGGAACAATACTCAATGACGTATGTCTTCAAGTACGTGACTTGAACAATGAGATCATACAGATGTTAAGAGTATGTACATTCTCACTATCGTCCCTAGTCGGTTGTTATTGTGGAACTAATAATAGACGTCAATAACACAAAAGACTAGAGTGTGTGTTGGTTGATGACAAAATCTCATCAGTCATGATATATGATATCAAACCAAGCACATAGATACATGTTAGAGAACAATGTATCGGATAGACACACCATAAGAGTGATGCATGAAAACCACACTTGGTTAGTCAGGATCATCTTTTATAGTATTGGTGGTGACTGTGGTTCTTAGACTTGAAATAACTACACTCATCACATGTCGTTGGGTACACTTTGACATCATCAAACACAGTCCTGAAATATGGGTTGTTATAAAGGTGATGATTGGATGACTTTGACACATGGGGTTTTGACTGTGAGTGATAGATATGGAATTTGTCCCTCCTAAGGGAGTATGATATCATGGCCACTTGATAAGCAAGACTAATAAATGCATGGACATGCATATGTGAGTCAATATATGATATTGAGCTTACAAATATCTCAGACAGTCTGCTCTAGTTCAAGGAACATGAATTGAATGTACACAGAAGATGACAAATCCATGCCTCAAGTTCAAATTCGGATATCAGTGACAAAGGACTATACATTCACTATAACACCAATCAGAGATTTTAGGTTGAAAGTTATTCTCCAACTTTCCTTTTCACTTGAGTAGCACTGATGTGCGACTAGGTACCGCTCTTTGCTTGTGCAGTCATAAGTTATGGACATTCACTGTCAACGTGAAATGGAACCTATAGGGTCACACACATATGATTAACCTGGAAGAGGAGTTTATCCAAGAATGTTGTTTAGATTGATTACTAAAGGATTTAGGTACTCAATTAAACATTCAATCAATATACTTGAATTAGAATCATCAAGTTTAAGTGTTGATCTAACTAATTAGAGTGTCAGATTGATTGAGAACTGAATTGACCGAGTTCTGCACAACCTGGACCATGAATCGACCAATGGTTCACTAGGTGAACCGATCAACTCATGGTTAGTGAGATGATCGATTCACTCTGGTGAACTGATTGGCTCATCTGGACCAACTAAGCAAGTGTTGGGTTTCCCAGTTTGTGAGAAAAGTTTCCCGTTTCACAAGTCCAATTCGATTGGGACAAGAATTAATCTTCACATTATTTTGAAATGAAATAGGAAAGACAATTATAGGCAAGTTGGGGAAGTGAAATGACTGGTTCACTGGATGAACCGATCGGCTCACATGGCCAGTCGACCGGTTCAGTTATGAACCGACCAGTTCATCTTTTGCAATGCAAACAGTTCGTAGAAAATCTGGACCCTTCTACTCCCGCACATACTGGGAACCCTGGCCCTGCCCTCTACTATAAATAGAGGGGTACATGGGGCTTTTTAGAAAACACAACTCAGAACATCAGTTGCTCTACAAAGTTGTGGTTCTAGTAACTAAGAGAGCCTGAGCAAGTGTCTCCCGAATAGGGAGGAGGTACAATGAAGGAAAGATAACTGTAGAACAACAATTGGTGGTGGGAGAGTATGTCGGTGAATAGTACTCCGACATAAGGGGACAACTCCATCTAGTCTATTCAACTAGAATGACTAGATTTCTCAGTGGTACGTGTGGACTATCTATAGAGGCGGGAGGTTTCTGCCGCTCAGGAGGACGACGTTCCACCATAGTCCCACTCAAGACCGGGAGCTGCACAGACGCTGTCGAAGATTAGGTGGTTGAAGGCCACAATAGCTACGAGGTATTGTCACTGAGCAAGCCTCAGGACTAGGTATATCTCACTAAACCATCCTTCCTATTGCATAGTTTTTGATGTGATCTGCTGGTTGAGGGTTTGTGGTTAGATAAATTTTTGTTTCCGCTGATTGTTCTGTCCCACAAAATCCAACAAGAACAATACTTTCTCCTGTGGGGGTAACCAGTACTCGGGGACCTCTATGTCCATCGTACATTGTGTGGGGTTGGGGGATATGACCCACAAAATTTAGTGAGCTAAAGCTCTTATACAATATTCAAATGTTTGTAGCCAATTTGCAAACTCGATCATTTTATTCAGTTATTCCAAAATATCCAATATTTAACTAATTTTGGTGACCTTAGGGGGGACAAGGCTAAAAACAAATTGAATTCACCACTTTTACAATATTCTATGAACTAAATTAAAGAGGGAAATACAATAATTCAATAACAAAATAAAACAACTAGTACTTATTTCAATTGAGAATTTCCAATCAAGACGCCCACAAGGATTGAAGATGCCAATTTCTCAAGATTCTAACAAAATAGAATGTACAAAGGTTATTTGATGTTTCTTAGCTTGGAAACTACTACCTATATTCTTATATGTGAAATTACCATTTTCCCCTTTAGTGAGTAGGATATATAATAATAATCTTGTAGTTGTGATAATGTATCATCCCAAAGTGATTAAGTTAATTTGCTTTTAGTGTAACCATCATGTAGTCACATATGATATACCAATATATTTCACATTGTTTATACATGTACATACGCTATAATCATCTAGACTTGTATTACTAAAAGGGTATTAGGATATCAAGGTATATTTTCCATGTACTTATAGATTGTAATACTATAGATAGGTTATAGTTTTACTCATCTCATCTTCTAATGCTCATTTCTTAATGTTCTTCATTCTTTTTATGTTTCCATTATTAGTTTTCTACTTCCATAATATGTAAATCGAATAACTATAGGAATATGTGACAATGTGCATCTTATGGCTATTACCAATTTCAGACACTGGTTTATTTGAATTCTGTTGATCATCATACTACATCTTAGTGATAAAATAATGGTGAGTTAATAAAATAGGTAGACATGGGAAGTACCTCATCATCTGTAAGTTACAAATTCAAAGGACTACTCCGATTTGAATGAATTACTATGTGCCCTCTTCCAACACAAACCAGGTGACCACAACAACTAGGAAACATGTGGTGTCAATGACTATCATCCTTCTTCCCGAAATTAGTGGGGACTTTGGAGCTGCATCTAGGGTACATCGACCAAGGTAGGTTGGATATGGCTTCCAAGATATGGTGGAATGCTCAAGGATAGGAGATATATAAGTGGATTAAGGAGTTTTGCATATTGCAGGTCTATTAGGCATTATACTTGTGAAGGAAGGAGGTGTCAATATGGTTAGGTAGAGATAGAAGATGATGTTGTTTGTAGGTTCATGTGTGTCTAGTCATGGATGGGTTGTAGGTGTTGGAGTAGAGATTGGAGGAGGGAGGGTGCACTAGTGATTTATTGGGCTGCACGAGGTGATTGAGGCAAGACCATTGTATTTGGAAATGAAGGCACCACGGCAGATCTGTAAGTCTACAATAGGAGTTGGGTGAGTTTCATGTTTGTCGTATAGGGATTGGGATGGGTGCCATGGTGTTTGTTGTTTTTATAGGTCTTGTTTTAGAGATACTTATAGGATGAGGTAGTGGTGATTAACCTTTTGGGGACTTCTGGGGATAAGGAGAAAAGGGGCCAAGTTGAAGGCATGGCAGTCGACTACACGAGTAGAGTGACACCTATAATGGAAACGTTGTTGTTTCATGGTGAGGAGGAGAAGGTCGTAGTGGCAATTTAGGTTTTAGATGATGATGGATGTAGTACCCATGGTGGGAGACTTGGGGATGAAGAATGCAAGAGTGAATGGATTTAAGGATGTAGAGGAGGAGGGGGTGAGAAAGGACAACGCCATTAGGGCGGTCATTTCCTCTGCACACGAGGAGAGGGAGAAGGGAGAGATCACTAAGTAGGAAATAACATAAATGGGACCTAGATAAATGAAGGATCCAATAAATGTTATTAATGTGTATTAATGTTAAAAAGTTTGTCTAATTATTGGAGGGCCAAATGAATTCAAAACAAGATGAGAATTTCCAATTAGAAAGATTATTACAAAAGATGTCAGTTGTCGGTGTTTTAACTTTTTTCCAAATATGAGTTTGAGCCATTTAATAGAAGTTAAGGTAGATACCATACTAAAATTATCAATGCAAAAATAGAGATAATTAACATATGTTGGAAAGTACAATGACTTATTCACAATTACATTACCAACAAGATCCCACATTATAAACCAGAAGGTCAAAGATATATTTTACTGTATAACAAACATGAAAGCTAGTTCTATAGCTTTTAGCAAGTTGGTAGAGATTGCATTTTTCTTGATATGGTAACATGATACTTCAATTTTTAGAAGTTTTAGTTACCTAGATGAGTGTGCTACAAAAAAATCTCACATGTTTTCTACTCATAAAGATGGTATAGTCTAGTCTAGGGCTGTCAACCATACATTTGAGGGTAGATTAAGTACTTATTCGTATGCAACCTTACTCATTTGTGAGTTATTGGAGTTTCCATAGTGTTGTCTCTACTGGTCTCATGAATATCTTTGTTCTAATCAGTGAAAAATCAAAGACGTGTTTCTCTTCTTCAAATAGATATGGATTTAGATACGAAGACCCAACTCCTCCCATTTATTTGCAATTTCCATATAAGGGTTTACTTTCATGATAATGAATGCTAAAATAAGGACAATATCACCCTTTTAATGATATCTACAGAGCTTAACATTATCTTCAACATTACTACCATCTTATCTTCTACATTGATCCCCTTATTTTTTTCCCATGCATATGAGTCTAGTGTCACATATTTGGTAATACTTTGGTTTGATCTTCTGGTTGAAAAGGAACACATATGAAGTCATGTCTTGTTTAACAAAAGCACAATCTGTGGCCCTTTTAAATATATAGTTGGTAGTTCTATTGGAAAGGAGCACTGATACATGCCGCCACCCCTACCCCTATTTGCATACCCTCTCCCGCGAATAAGGGTGTTTCTTAGTGTCTCACATTTCTAGGACAGTTTTTCAGAAGATTGACTTCCTGGTGAGAGAATACCTTTTAAAAAAAGGAAAGTTCTCCCAATATATTAATTAGTTAGACTTATCTTTGATGGGGAAATAGGATGAGATAATGTTGAAGATAATTATGACAAAAAGAATTCTAAATAAAAATACTAATAAAAATAATAATACTTATAATTAAATAAAACAATACAATACACATAGAAATAATTAAGTACTCAATAAAATAAATAGTACTCATAAATAAATAATATAATGCAATGCACAAAGTACTCTACAAATAAATTAGTACTCATAGATAAATGAAACAATAAGATACATACAATTATAAAAGTACTAAACCATAAAAACAATATTCACAATTAAATAAAATAATACAATACACATAATTTTATGGAAGCACTCAAAAATAGAATTATGCTCATAAATAAATAAAACAAATGATGCAAAAAAATTTTAATGTACTCAAGAAATAAAATAGTAATTAAATTAATAAAATAAGACGATACATATGAAAAGTTATTATCATCTTTCCATCACATAAACCTCCTCACTATCTCCAAGTAATTATTCCTTTCTCTTTCCTCATGAAGATATGATTGTAATAACTACTTTTTTTATCCCTCCCTCCTTTCCCTTAGTTTTCTATCTCCAACTTATCTTTTGTGTCAACATATCCTTTGATAAAAACATTTCTCTTCTTAAGGCATTCAGTATGGTTTTGGGGTACTCATGTTTCTTATTGGCAAGCAACTCACCAAAAATATTGATATATTATTTATCGCCTCTTCACTACAAGCTATCAACACACCTCAGTTTTTGATAAAGCTCAAATCAATCTGGATATGTAAAATAGAGTTTCATCATGGCATCTAAATCCAAGCTCATTATCTCATACTACATTTATATTGGCCGACTACACTTCCATTTCCTAATATTGTGACAATGGAAATTAAACAACTTGACATATGCTTTCTTTGGGGTGATACCCAAGAGGAGAAGGATGTTCACACCATATAGTAGAATGACACATCAAGTAAACACAAGAAAAAGAGTAACATGCATGATTATTAGACACCCACAGTTGTAAAATGAGGATATGACACTGAATGACTTATTTCCAAACTTATGGACTATACTAAATCAATGGTAGATTATAATGATGTGAATGTTAATGAATATTTACTTAAATTACCACCAAGGGGAGTTCCATTCATTGGGAATAAATTGAGTGTGATGCTAGCAATATACATTCCAATACCAGTCCCACCATGATCAGCCTATTCATCATACATTTCTAAATATTGACATAAGTTGGAGTCCATAAATATTGTATCCTCATTTTTCACTTGATAAATTACATAACTAGAGAGGGGTGTATACTTTCATTGATGCCTTTCCCAACCAAAATGATTTTAAAGGAGTAGTCAACAAGTGTGTAATTTTGTTTACAACAAGTTCTTATATGTTTTTCCTATTATAAAGACACCAAATTAAAATTCAACAGAATAAATTCTAATTTTATGTCTCTTAATGAGCATTCACGATGCACATAGAGATTATCAAGTCCTTCAGCACAAAGCTGACATAACTTCAACACAAAGCTGACATTAACTTTAGCACAAAGCCAACATTAACACTATGATGTTGTTCTTTATGTCTTTTCATGATAAAAAAAGAAAGATTAGAAGCTTATAAGAAAGCTTAGAAGTCAAAAAAATATCATGGTTAGAACATGGACACAAAAACTCAAAATTTTCTACAAAACAATATAAATATGACACTGACATTTTACGCGTTCAACTATTGATATGCAAGTTACTTCCTACGATAATTTTGACTACTACTTAGTCTTTTCTAATTATGTTGGCAAAAAATTTGGAACTAGGAATGAGTCATGATCAAGATGAGTCCTGACCAAATGCACATTATCGTGAAGTGGCTAACCTTGAAGTCATAAATCTCTTTGAAAATAATTGATTTGTAAATGAGGTAAGTAGAAAACATATTAATTGGGTGTCAAAAATCATGGGGCCAAACTCATGATGGGATTGCAACCTATATCCCTTTGCAACACTATGTAAAAATGAGCATAATTTTTTTCATAATAAACTATTATCAGTCCTTCCTCTCCTTCTTAAATTCAACCAAACAACCTTTTGATTAAGAAGAGTCATATCATAAGCTATCGTTCTTGCAAATGAAATCTTGTTTGATTTTAGGAAAGTGTGTGGCCAACATCGTATGTGCACCAAGATTAAACTCACAAGGAACATGGAACTTTAAATACAAACATTCTCTTTATGGTTAGGGTTATTGGAGTTTCTATATTATTGTATATACTAGTCTCATGGATAGCTTTCTCCTAATAAATGGAAAATCAAAGACGTGTTTTCTCTTTCTCAAATAGATTTGGTGTTAGATTCAAAGACCCAAATCCTACTCATCTATTTGCAATTTCCATGTAGGGGTTCACTGTCATGATATGGATGTTAAATGAAGGGGAATATCACTCTTCTAAAGGCATCCAAAGACCTTGGAGTTATCTTCAACATTATTCACATATCATCTTCAAAATTGATCTCTTTATCTTTTCCCATGCATATGAGTCTAGTGTCACAAATTTGATAATACTTTGGTTGCATCTTCTGGTTGAAAAAGAAGACATACACAATCATGTCTTGTTGAACAAAAGCACAATGTGTGGCCCTTTTAAATACGTTCTCACTATTCCTATCAGCAAGGAACAGTGATACACAACACCACCTATATCCCTCTTTCTCTCTCGTTCCTTGAGAATGATGGGGTTTCTTAGTGGCTCACATTTCTACACAAGTTTTCCAGAAAACTGAAACCTCCAAGATATACAATATCTCAAAAAAGGAAAGTTCTCCCTATAGATTATTTATTTAGAATTATCTTTGATTAAGAAAGAGAAATAAATAATTTTAATACAACTATGAAAAAACTTATCTAAATAAGGTACTAATACATATAATAATACTAATAAATAAGTAAATAATGCACATACAAATTATAAAGTACTCAAAACTATGAATAGTGCTCAAAACTATGAATTATCTTTGATTAAGAAAGATAAATAGATAATGTTAAGACAACTATGACAAAACTTATCTAAATAAGGTACTAGTACATAGAATAATACTAATAAATAAGTAAATAATACACATAAATTATAAAGTACTCAATAAAAATAAATAGTGCTCAGAAAGAAATAATCCAATAAAACACACAAACTACTCAGTAAAACAATATAGTATCATAAATAAATGAAACAATACAACACTTCAAACTATAAAGTCCTAAAAATGAAAACAATAATAATAAAAAATAAAATAGTACATTGCTCATTATTTTATTAAAGTCCTAAAAACATAATCATACTATAAGTAAATAAAACAATTGATACACATAATTTTTTTTATAAATACTCAAGAAACAAAATATTACTTTTAAATGAACAAATAAAATAATACAATTCATATGAGAAGTTAATATCATCTTGCCATCACATAAAACCTCATGAATATCTCTAGTTAATTATTTCTTTCTCTCTCCTCTTGGAGAGATAATTGCAATAACTATTCTTTCTCCCTCCCTACTTTTTGTTTTCTCTCTCCAACTTAGCTTTCGATGTCAATGTCTCCTTCCATAAAATATGCACTTAGTTTCTCTTCTTGAGGCACTAGGTAGGGTTCCGGGGGTACCCATGTTTCCCATTGGCAAGAAACCCACCAAATATAACAATATCTTATTTATTGACGCTTCACTACAAGTTATTTACACTCCTATCTTTTTGATATAGCTAACGTCAACCCTAGATATGTAAAAATTGAGTTCTATCATGGCATCTAAACCTGATGTTATCACCTCAAATTATTTGTTTATCATTTATATTGCTCGGTTACACTTCCACTGCTTGAGATCATGACAATGGTAATCAACCAACTTGAGATATGCTTTCTTTGGGATGACACCTGAGAGAAGAAGGATTTTTAGACCATATAGTAGAACGACACAACAATTAAACAGAAGAATAATACTAACATGCTTTAGAATTAAAAATCTTCCTATTTCATACTAGGAACAAAAACCGTGCAACTTGTAGCTTAGAAAATAAAGAAAAATATCTATATTTCCTACAAACATTTTCATATGTAGTAGAGATAGGCATAACAATTATGATGGACCAATATATAATTAAAAAAATACAAATATTTCATCCAATCCCTCCACATTCTTGAAAATTACATCCAACTCACCCATAGGAAACAATTTATATTAAAAAAATGGGAAAACTTTCACATAGCCCCTTGGTGGGCTTTCTTATATAGTATATATGAGTTTTCTTATATAGTATATGTTCTAAAAAGTAAAGACAAAAGTGTAATTGACACACACATGGGCTATTTTGTAATTTTAAAAATTATAGAAAAGTTACACAACCCCTCCATGAAATTTCTTATATAATATAGATGAGTCTTCTTATATAGTATAGAATTTTACAAAGTAAAGACGAAAGTGTAGTTACACACACAAGGTCCAATATGAAATTCCAAAAAATAATTGAAGAAGTTGCCCTTGTCCCCTTCGTTGGATTTCTTATGTATCATAGACTAGTCTTCTCATATAATATGTAATTTATGAAAGTGTAATTTACATACATGGCTCACTTTGTAATTCCAAAAAATAATGGCAAGATTTGTACATAGCCCCCTTTGCGGGCTTTCTTATATGTATAGATGAGTCTTATTATATAGATTAGATGAGTATTCTTATATAGTATACATCTTAAAAATTTAAATACAAAAGTGTAGTTTATACATGTACTAATTTGTGATTAAAATAATAATAATAAAGAAGTTAAACGTTGCCCCTTGAATGGATTTTTTTCTTCTATAATATAGATGAGTCTCATGTACAATATATAATTTTAAAAAGTAAAGATAAAAAGTTAGTTTGTACACATGAGGACCAATTTGTAATATAAAAAAAATGAAAAACTACGATCAATCCCCTCTACAGGCTTTCTTCTAAGTTTCTTATTAGTTATAAGGTATATAATTTTAAAAACTAAAGATAAAAGTATACTTCACACACATGGATCAATTTGTAATTCTAGAAAGTAATGAGGAAAATGTACTTCTTGAGTCTTATTATATAGCAAATAATTCTAAAAAGTAAAGAAAAAAATGTTAATTATACATGGACTGATTTGTATTTCAAAATAAAAATGAAATTGTACTTATTCCCCTCCACAAACTTTCTTATAATATATACGGGTCTTATTATATAATATATAGTTTTAAAAAATAAAGATAAAAATGTAGTTTAGACACACAAAGACTGGTTTTTAATTCCAAAAAATATTTAGAAAAACTCCACTTAGCTGCCTTTACGAACTTTCTTATCTTATATAGTATAGATGAGTCTTCTTATTTAATATATAATTTTAGAAAGTAAAGGTAAAAATGTAATTTGCACACATGAGCCGGTACGAAATTTTAAGAAATAATGATTTTTTTCATTGAGCCCCCTCTGTGGGCTTCTTATATACTATAGATAGACGAGTCTTCTTATATATATGCATTTTAAAAAACAAAAATAAAATGTAGCATGCATATATGATTTGTAAATTGAAAAAATTGGAAAATATTGCATTTAGCCAAATTTGTAGTTCCAAAAATATGAACAATAACAATTTAGCCATCTCTACAAGCTTTCATATATAGTACACACCCGTTTATTAATACACAAAAGATCATTTCATAATTTTAAAAAGTAAAATAAAATTTAGTTTTACATATACCATGGGCAAATTTGTTAATAAAACAAAATTTGAAAAAAACATTACATAATTATATAAATTTTCTTATATTGTATATAATTAAAAAAAACAAAGTGTATTTTGCATACATGAGATCAATTTGTAATTCTAAAAAATAATAAAAACTTTGTACTTATCCCCCTTGCAGGCTATGTAGAACATTTTGTTGATCGAAACAAAATGAAATTTTGGGTTTCACACAAAGTTACTATCACTTCCTTATACTCTCACTTGTCTTTGGAGTACTATGGTACTCATAGATTTGGTTTTCTAACACAAAGTGACAACACATTAGAAGAAGAACTAGTCTTAGTCTCAATTTAAGGTTAATTTAATCGAATATAACCAAATGTAGTTGTGTGAGTTTGTAATATTAAAAAAATACATCAAATTCGCACCTTACCGAACAGGCCACTTCTTACCTAAACAGGCTGTTGGAATTCCTTCAAGAAGAAAAAACAAGCTGATGAGCTAATCTAAGTAATCAGCGCACAAAGAAGAAACCACGGTCGTGCAGTCGCATCCCGCCACACCGGCGAGCTAGTGGACGCGTGGTTTCATGTTTATAATTCGGCCATTTGTGGGACCGCCAGGAGCCTACTCCGTCATTTATTCCCTTGATTGAATAGGCACTGCCAGAATAGATTCTCACCTACACATATAATTCTGGCTTATTAACGTCGACAAACAACCTGGCTCGTCCTCTGCTGCGTTCGCCGTTTGTCTTCCCTCCTTCCCTCTGGTAAAATCGCGAGCCCGTCTTACCGGAACAACTCGGGTTCGCCGTTCTCTATCTCTATTGCTTTTACCCTCGCGGGCCTCCCCTCATCTCCCGCAGTCCTCGGAGGCGGCATTGAGCTGAAATCCATGGCCGTGTCAATCCGCAGTCTACTGCGGGAGAGGAAGTACACGATCATTTTCGCCACCGGAGTCTTGCTTCTGCTTTTCCTCATACACGTCTCCACCAGCGGCAATGGCCCCGCGGTCGCTGCCAACCGTTTCTTCTCCTTCTACAGCCCACCGACGTCCTCATCTGCCGCCGGATCTGGGATGCTCACCGCTGCATCCTCTCCCACTCTTCCTCCGCCTCCTCGGCCTGTGCTCTACCGGCCGCCTCCGGTTTCTCTGCGAGGACTGATCTCTCCTCCTCCACCGCTGCTGCCGGCTAATCCTGCGGTCCCGACGCTTCCCGTCTTTGAAACTACCGGTGAAGTGCAGAGCGATCCCGGAGGCAGCCTGAACGAGGCTGGGGGAGAAGGAACGGTGGCCGTAGAGTGGAAGATCTGCACGGTCGGGAGGGGTGTTAGTGTCGCCGACTACATCCCTTGCTTAGATAACATGAAGGCCATCAAGGAGCTCCCGTCCAGGCGCCACATGGAGCATCGCGAGAGACACTGTCCCAAGCCCAGCCCCAGGTGTCTCGTCCCCATTCCGCCTGGATACAGGACGCCCGTGCCTTGGCCAGAGAGCAGGGATAAGGTGAGGGGACTGAATGAATCAATGCTGTTTCTGAATCAGCGCGTTGTTTTCCAGACCTGGCCCCGCCAACTGTGTGCGCGTTGTTTCTAGTTTAAAGTTCCTTTTCGCGAGATTCATTGCCGGTTAAATTAACTTTCGCAAGCAGCTTTATCGACTCCATGCTTTTATGAGCTTCCGATCCATAATGAGTTGTTAAATGTTTCTTGTGATGTCGTAGTATAGTTTGAATACCCGTTTCGGGTTTTCGAATGTATTGGTTACTCTAATGCCATCTTCACGCCAACAAGAAACTTTGGATGCATGGTAAAATCTTCATCTAGACAGTCCACTGCAGCACGACCTCTTGCATATATGCTTTCATGTTGTTCTGACTAGGTTGTGCCGTCTGCGCTTAACTTGCACGTGTAATTTTATTTGCTCTGCCACCACCGAGCACATTCTACTGCTGCCTTTTTTTTGATCGCTTCATACTTTACTGCTTCAGATTTGATGTCTGGTTTTCTGATGATTGGGTGGCATATATATTTAGCTTGTTGTCGTGCAACGTACACTCAACTTAATATGACAAACGGCTTACTCATAGCCCCTGATTTCGTCCCCTCTTTTGCTCCCATGTAAACCTTTTTCATTAACTGTTGATGCCTATACGACGTACCTACTAACTTGATATAATTTTGGACTTACGTTCTGCTAATATTTTGGTTGGCCGTTTCTTGCATTTTTGGTTTCATTGCCAGATCTGGTTCAGGAATGTACCACATACGAAGCTTGTTGAATATAAGAAGGACCAAAACTGGGTACGGGCTTCTGGTGATTACCTCATATTCCCAGGTGGTGGAACTCAATTCAAAGGGGGAGTAGGGAGCTACGCCGATTTTATTGAGCAGGTAATTATTCAGTGAGTTATTAATCTGGAACCCTGAAATGCTTGTTATATATCCAAAATGATTAATTGCCTTAATTAGAAGGAATGATATTTGATCTTCTTTTTGGCTTCTAGTTTGGAAATTCTGACTCAATGCTGAAAATATAAATATCTTTCAGTATTTACTTCTGTTTATAATAAGCCCCCAAAACTGGTATCTAAGTCACTTCATTGGCTATTGATTGTAAACATCAGACAAATAGACAATGCAGTTTCTTATTTTTAGAAAACACATAGATTCTTACCTATGCGTATCAGTGTTTGAACCCTGAGAATATACATCTCAACGTTGAGAAAGGCACATGGATGAATCCAACATTTTGTGGGAGATTTTGATGACATGGCATGTGGGATTCACTTGCTGTCGATGAATGTCATGGTGCGTCATGCTACCATGACATGATAATTACATGGAGAATCAATAGGCGTGTCAATTACTTAAAGAATGCAGTAGATGCCTAAATCCATAGGGGTATACAAATGACCGTCCATGTCGTGAGGGGTTACACCAAAAAAGTATTAGAGACATGTAATTACAAAAGGAGTGCAACAAACATCTAGTTAGAAAATGAATGTTGTGGGGAATGTGCATGTATCAGATACCAAAGCTAGCAACAAGCCTAATATTAGGCTGAGTGAAGGTGTGGCCGATAGCTTTCTGTGTAAATATTCCGTATCATGTTTGTATTATCTGAGTTAATAGTGGAACTCTACATGCAACACAAATGTGGTGATATGTATAATTGTTTGTTCTATCGTCTAAGGGAACCTAATCAAATTAAATTACAAAACAACAGAATAACTACAATGGTTTATCACATTCATCAAACACAGACAAGCAAAAAAGTGAAGGGTGTGATATATTTAGGTGCCGAACTTTGGCCACCACATGATTATCAAGCAGATACAAAGCCCACATATATGTTGTTCGAGAAAGGGGTACAAACTACAAATAAGCAATATATATGAAAGAATATACCAGAAGACGCTGAGGCGTGCAAGATGCACCGTCCTTAAGAGTATTTCTGTGGTACTTGATGGCGAGCGTCAAGGCAGTAGTCTTCGACGACGGCTACTCTTCCAGGATCCAATAACGATTGAGGCGGCGATGTACACACACACAAGTCGCAACCTTCAGCAAACAACCCTTGATTAATCTTCCAGTGAGCACTAGCGTAGACACTGTTTACAACGACAGAACCAAAGAGAAGAAAAGAGCAGTGGAGCGAGAGTTTTCGATTTTTGACTATCTAGAAAACTTGCCGACATATTTGTTTAATGGAAGCACATCGTAGACGAAAGGTTGCGAGCGGTTGCGGTTGCGTTGCTAAACAAACAAGGGGTACAACTACACTCTCGAAGAGATGCGGCACATGTAAAAATTCATAAAGTGAACCAAGGAGCAAAACCAGACCGGGGCTGCGCTCACACAAGGAGAGCCCAGGGAGGCGGGATTTGCACCCCTCTGTGCGGGGAACGCAAAATGCGCCAACGCGCTCGGTTAAAGGGTTTCTGGAACGAACTGACCCAAACCTAGTTGGGCTGCCCCACCATGCGCGTGCGTAGCCTAAGTTCTCTTTTATTCCTCAAATATCGTATTGATAAGGACCTATATATACGGAGGGAAGCTTCAAAACTCCCCAATATGGGACTAAAACATTGCCTTTTGGTTTTGGAATATAACAAAATACAACAATCTCCCATTATTGAAAAAATTAAACATTAAATTTTTTGAACAATAGCTCACTGGAAGAACTTAAACAAATGACATGCTTAAACTTTAGTAGGACTAACTTCTTTGAACCAAAGCATAGAGTAGATGTACATAATTTGTAGAGGATTGGTAGGACTATGTTCTTGAACCAATTCCCCTTTTATCTGATTAGAGGTTCATTACTCACACGACATTCATAAAATCAATTGCCATTCTTACGGTTTGGCGCGTTAAGGCCATGCGTCTATTGGGAATATTCATGAGTGCTCTAGAGATCTGCCCAAATCTCAACAGGAGCGGCCCCACTCCACACTCACATACTTTGATTTTTATCAAGTATATGTTGCAGTTATATATACCACCACCAATGGCTATGAAATTCATTAAGAAAATATATTCAACTTAACCACTGCAAATTGTTGTTTGCATCATAAGAATGAGATACATATATTACAATACATTGAGTCGTCCAATGACTTAGTTTTTCCCATTGAACCTCCTTCTCGGGATCACCATTCATGTAGGTTGGATATCCATCACTTTGACTTCTGGTATCACCATAATCCCATTCTCCTCAATGTGCTGCTCACTAGTCCTTGACTTAATGTCTTTGTCAGAGGATCGAACAAGTTCAATTCTGACTTAACGTAATTCATTGAGATTATGCTATCTCATATAAGCTGCCTCACATATTATGACGTAGACGAATATGTCTACTCTTCCCATTATAAACTTTGTTTTTAGCTCTTGTTATAACAGCTTGATTATCACAGTGTATAAACACTGGTGGAGAGGTTTTCTCCCAAATGGGAAGATCCATTGGAATATGTCTTAGCCATTTGACTTCAGTTCCAACCTTTTCTAAGGCAATAAACTCAGATTTCATAGTGGAACGAGCTATACATGTTTGCTTTGTGGATTTCTAAGACACAACATCTCCACCCATGGTGAAGATGTAGCCACTTGTGGATTTCAATTCATCTGAATCAGAAATCCAATTGGCATCACAATATGCTTCTAGCACAATTGGAGATCCACAAAAAATCAATCCATGATTTATTGTGTCTTTTAGGCATCTTAAGACCCTATTTAGAACATCCCAATGATCCTTGTTAGGATTTTGAGTATATCTACTTAATTTCCCCATTGCATATGCTAGATTCGGATGAGTACAATTCATTAAGTATATAAAGCTTCATATTACTTGCACATATTTGACTTGTTGAACACTAGTACTTTTATTTTTCTTAAAATTACAATTAGAATTAAGAAGTGTGCTTACTGTCTTACAATCAAACTTTTAAAATATTTTGAGGATTTTCTCAACATAATGTTCTTGAGAGAGCATGATGCAATCATCACTTTTAAGGAGTTTTATTCCTAAAATTATATATGCTTCTCCCATATCTTTCATGCATGGTTCAAAATTTCGGTCGAAATCTCGAAATTTCGCTCAAAATTTCGGTTTCGACGGGAATCAGACATAGAAATGCAACGGTCCAGAATAATTAAGTAAAATTTCGAAATTTCGATAGAAATTTCGCAAAGGGGGGCGAAATTTCGACAAAATACAACAATTTCGTTGAAAAAAGGCCAGTTTGGGCATGCATTTCGCAAAACACAACCAAAATTGGTTTACAATTTCGAAAATCAACGGTCCAAAGCCTGTTGTACTTGGAGGGTTATTTCTTTGTTTTTTTTTCATTCTCTTGATCTAAGGTAAGTTTACTTTCTCCTTCCCATCTACATCTATATCTTCCACTTTTACCCCAGTTTAATCAAAAGATTACTACCGAACTGCAAGTTACAAGTGGTAGTTATTTCGGTTTCGACGGGAATCAGACATAGAAATGCAACGGTCCAGAATAATTAAGTAAAATTTCGAAATTTCGATAGAAATTTCGCAAAGGGGGGCGAAATTTCGACAAAATACAACAATTTCGTTGAAAAAAGGCCAGTTTGGGCATGCATTTCGTGAAACACAACCGAAATTGGTTTACAATTTCGAAAATCAACGGTCCAAAGCCTGTTGTACTTGGAGGGTTATTTCTTTGTTTTTTTTTCATTCTCTTGCTCTTAAAGGCTTTGTTCTTCGGATCTAAGGTAAGTTTACTTTCTCCTTCCCATCTACATCTATATCTTCCACTTTTACCCCAGTTTAATCAAAAGATTACTACCGAACTGCAAGTTACAAGTGGTAGTCTACAACTTATACTTGATGATTTATGAAATTATGCTATAAATTACATATAACTACAATGATTTTGCAAATCTAACTTAATGTATATATATATATATATATATATATATATATACATATATATATCTTATTCGTCATAACAATGGATAAAATAGTTTTCAAATGAGCTTTTTTTTGAAGTTTTTGTAACGTTATATTCATATATATTATGTAACACTTAACAAATGTTCAATTTATAAATAAATATCTTATATTAAAGATGAATTTTGTTACAATAATTTACAACTATGTAATACTTTGAATATTAATTATCTATAATTTAGACTTTTAAAATGAAAATAAACTAAAACAATTTAGAATTGTTGTGTATAATGTTTTGTTACATACATCAAATTTCAACTACTATTGGGAATAATATATAGTTAAATGTATTCAATTGATATATTCAATACATTAAACTATTAGTATCAACAAATTTTAGTAATTTGTTCCAATTTTATGAATAATTTTAGGCCTAGATTAAGAATACTTTTAGTATTTTTACTCTTTGATGATCCATAGTGTAAGCTAGAAAGTATCAATTGAAATCGATTATTAACGTGATGACCTATAAACTAATTCCTTCATTATATTAAAAAGTCATCGAAATCTCATTCGAAACAGTTTTTGATCTTTTCACACATGTAGGACCCCTCACCAAGATCAATATATGATGTTATTGCATAAATAGGTGTATTTATGTATGTGCATCATCCTGATAAAATTTCGTGACTTAATTCCTTTATTTGGTCATCGAAATCTTGTGTCGAAATAAGCGTAAAATCTCGAAATTTCCATCGAAATTTCTGTAAATTTCTGTTTCTGAGCCATCGGAAATGGCGTCGAAATCGAAATTTTAAACCATGCTTTCATGTTAAAATTTGTAGTCAAGAAACCTTTTTTACTGTTTGTAATATCAACATTAGTGCCAAAAATAAGCATGTCATCCACATAAAGACATATAATAATACAACTTTGGTTATTGAATTTAGAATATATACATTTATCTCCTTCATTTATATGGAACCCGTATGATACAATGACTTTATCAAATTTCTCATGCCATTGTTTAAGCGCTTGTTTCAAACCATAGAGAGATTTGACTAGTCTGCAGACCATATGTTCTTTTCCCGGAACAACATAACCTTCTGGTTGATCTATATAAATTTCTTCATCTAAATCCCCATTCAAGAAAGCAATTTTGACATCCATTTGATGTATAATTGATTTCTTAATAGATGTCAAAGCAATTAAAATTCTGATTGATGAGGTTCTAGTTACATGACCAAAAGTATCAAAATAGTTGTATTTATCTATAGTCCCATCAGTTTTGAATTTTCTTTTAAATATCCATTTACGACCTATGGGTTCGATACCTAGTGGAAGATCTACTAACTTCCATGTTTGATTAAATAATGTAGATTCAATCTCACTATTAATTGCTTCCTTCCATAAGGAGGAATCAGATGAATTAATGGCATCATAGTAAGATTGAGGGTCATTATCTACAATAAAGGAACAGAAGTCATCGCTAAGATTTTTTTTCCTTCCTCATCCTGGTGGATGGTATCAGAGCGTGTCCGGCTACTGTAACCCTAGCCGTCGCCCTCTCCCGCTCTCTCTCTTCCTTCTCCTTATCTTCTCTTCTCTTCTCTGTTAGCACCAACAGCCGTGGCCGCAGGGAACAACCGCCGCCGTCTTCTCCTCCGAGGTCGGCCCTTAGCGGGCTAGTCTTCCCTCCTCTTTGTCAGAAGTACGGTGGCCGCTTGAAGGAGAGAAAGAGAAGACCCTAGTTCTATCTAGCAGAGAGAAGGAGCAACTTCCTTCCCATCTTCATTCCTCTCCACGTAGTCCCCGTACGTGGATGAGTGCCTAAGTCTCTAGGAGCTGTTGATGCGTCAGATTTGCATCCTCGATTGACAAGTGACGACGCTAATTCCCGTCACGCTCCCGACGCGTCTTCCCGGGGTCATCCTTCTCTCCAGTGCGTTTTCTCGGAGTTCTTTACCTTGTTGACGAAGCTAATTCCCATTAAGGTCTACATCTGCTGCTGCTGCACACGTGTCTCATTAAAGACACGACGTGTCCTAGCTACTGCTGTTTATGCCTTCGTCTCAGCACACGGTGTGTCCCATTAAAGACACATCATGTCAAAGGTTCTGTCAACAATTCTGTCTCTTGACACGACGTGTCTAATATAAGACACGGCGTGGGAAAAGTTCTTTCAGCACTTCGGTCTCAAGACACGTCGTGTCTAATATAAGACACGGCGTGTGCAAGGTCTGTCAGCACTTCTGCCTTCTATTTTTGCAAGGAGAAACGACGTGTCCAAAGTGTCACACGACGTGTCACATACTCTGATTCAACTTCAATATGGGTGATGCAAACTCAACTGCTTCCACTACAATGGTCTATAATGACCAATCTCAGATAACTTCTGTCAAGCTGAACTCACAGAATTATCTCCTCCGGATGAATGCTATCTACACTGTCCTTGAATCTCGTGAGAAGGTGGATATTATTGAGTCAGAACCTCCTGATGAAGGCAACAAAGACTACCCTACTTGGAGGAAAAACAATGGGTTGGTAAAGTCATGGCTATGGAATATCATGGAGCTTCAAATTGCTTCTAGATTCATGTTCTATTCTACAGCCAAACAAATCTGGGACGCTGCAAAGAAATATTTTTCTCATGAGAAGAATGCTCTTCGTCTTTATACTGTTTATGACCGCCTCTTTGCAGAGAAACAAAATAGTAGCTCTCTCGAGGATGATTTTGGTACTATCCAGTCTATTTCTCAAGAACTCAGTTTTTACTAGCCACTAAAGACTGATGACCAAATGAAGGATCGAGATGATCTAGTGACAATAAAGTTTCTATCCGACTTATATCCTGTGCATGCTTCAACTAGGAGTGTTATTCTGGCTACAAACAAACTACCAAGCCTTGAAGAAGCCTTTGTGCAAATTCAACAATTATCTTTTGAATTTTTCTGCTACTCTAAGAGAACACTACACTGAGAATCAAACTTCCCTTGCTGTTGCTGCCAAAGGAGTAGGACGAGGACGAGGTGTTGGAAGTCGTCCTAAATGTACTTTTTGTGGGAAACTTGGACATGTAGAAGAAAAATGCTATTCTAAGCATGGTCGCCTCCAATTGCTGTGTATTATACTGCCAATTCATCTGGAGCATCTGCATCTGGAGGTTCTAAACTAGTGCAATCAGATATTACGATCTCTAAAGAGGAGTATGATCGTCTTCTGCAAGCTACCCAACAAGCCTCCCTTGCTGCTTCCATCTATTTAGTTTTAGATGCAGGTAACCAAGGGACTTCACTTGTTGCCTCTCGTCCATCCTCTACATGGGTAGTGAATTCTGGGGCCTCCCAGCATATGACGGGTATATGATCTATGCTTCTTTCCTTTGACTCGTATATCCCACACAAGGGATGAGATTTCGTCGGTATCGGCGGTATACCGCTCGAAATACCGATACCGACGGAAACCGGTACAGGTACGTGCAATTCTGCTGCTAGGATCGCATTTTTCGGCATACCGGTGGGTATACCGCCAATACCGCTAAATTTCGAGGGTACCGGTGCAAAATGCACCACTAACACCTCGGTACACGGCGGCACAGGCGGCATTTCGCCCCGACAAACCGATATTTGCGAGCCGTCTTCTGCTGCTGCTGTTTGAAGAGGAAAAACTTGGAGAATTTGGGCGATTTTCAAGATTGGAGCTCAAATCAGCCCCAATTAAGGTATGTTTACTTAATTTCTTGCATTTCCCATCATTTCCAACCTCTCCCCTCTTTTCTCTTCTTATAATTCTATTCTCACCTAAAAAAATCACCAAATACCCCTAAAATCCTAGATCTACTCCAAAATACTTATGATTGATGCTATTTATCACTAGATCTATGATTATATTATATAGATCTACTGATTTATCACTAATTACCTCACTAATAATTAACATTAACATGTTATTTCATTAATTAATAGTAATAATACAATTAGTACCATTAATAATAGGTATTTAATTTAGGTTTAGTAGAAGAAGTTCTATCAAAGACTAACATGAACATATATAAACAAAAATATACCCAAAATATCTAAATAATTCGTATTTTTTATTTATAAAAATGCTGAAAATAAAAAAAAACGTTTTTTTAAATTTTTTTTCTTTAGAATTGTGTGTGTTAATGTTGTATAAGATGAAACTAGCATGTGGAAAGCATATCACTTGTCTTTTTAATTAGTAAATATCATGTTTTATAATTTTAAAAATAATTTCAGACTTTATTTATATTTAAAAAATAATTATCTTCAAAAGAAAAATCTTTAAAAATCTTGTGTTTGATTCTATAATTACAAGCAAGTATCATACATTATAAAATATCGATTTTGATTCTACATTACATAAAAGAAACCGATTTTGTTCACTTAATGGTTTATTTTTATTTGATATTAGTATTGTGAATAGAGAATAGACTTAATAGTTAATACGACAATGTACATTTCTTACTGTACTTTTTTATTAAATGCTAAGTTACTAATATCATTTGCTTTGCTTGTTTGTCTTTGTCTTTTTCAGTGTTGACTTTTGAGTTATGAGAAGATGTCTTCTTCGTCTTCAAGTGATGCTGATGGTGCGGCTGGTCATGCATCAAAGGATGTGGATTTTGCATGGAGTCACTGCAAGCCTGTACCTGGGTCTGGGAATAGGGCAAAGATTGTCTGCAACTACTGTAAGAAAACACTTGGTGGTGGAGGAATTACTAGATTCAAGCGTCACATTACTGGTGGTGACAAGAATGTGGCAATTTGCCAGAAGTGCCCTCCAAGTGTTAGGGATGACTTCAAGAAACTGATGGGTGCAAAGAGGCAAAAACAACAAAAGTTGAAGCAGGTTGAAAAGGCTTACACAGATACACTCTTTGATATTAGGGCCACAGGTTCTTCTGTTGAATCAGATGATGATATTGCATATCCTCCAGGATGTGATACTGCTTATACACGTCATATGTATAGGCGTGCTCTCAGAGACGCCCGCAAAAGTGAGTGGGATAGGGAGGAGGCAGCTCGGCTTACGAGGAGATATGGACCATCTGGTGCAGGTGGAGGCAGTGGGGCTGCACGTGTCCCGGTTGTTGACTTAGATGATGATGATGATGAAAATTAGCATGCTCAATATAAAAGAAAGAAAGGCATTGATACACTCTTCCGTTCTGCTAGTGCAAGATTGAAGCATTTTGATGAGCCAGGGGTTAGGAAGCCTGATGCTAGGCAAAAAATCCTAAAAGCAATGTTTACTGGTGCGAAAGAGAAGGTGGGCAAGGCAGTGGGTAAGTTCTTCTTTGCTCATGGTATACTCGCACATGTTGCAACCGAACCATATCTACAACACATGGTGGATGTCATAGGGGAGTCGGGTAGGGGTATCAAAGCCCCTACTGCATATGAGTTGATGAACAAGTATCTTCCCAAAGAGAAGAAAGATCTACATGTATGGATTGAAAGCCAGAAACAATTGTGGTCTGAGTATGGCGTCACACTCATGTGTGATGGGTGGACATCTGGAAATAGAAAGCAAATTATTAACTTTCTTGTACATTGCCGTGGATCTACTATTTTTCTAGACTCGGTTGATGCTTCTGGTGCAGTCAGGAATTACAGTTACATCAAGAATTTAATGAAGAAATACATCAAGCAGGTAGGGGTTGGGAATGTAGTGCAAATAGTGACTGACAATGGCTCTAACTTCAAGAAGGCCGGTGAAAGTACAATGAAGAAATATCCGGTCTACTGGACACCATGTGCTGCCCATTGCATAGATCTGATCCTCAAGGACATGGGCTCAATTGATTACATCAAAAGTGTGACAATTGATGGTAGGTTGATCACAGGTTTCATCTACAACCATTCCTTCTTGTTAAATGCTATGAGGCGATCTGAGTACTGTGGAGGTGATCTAGTTAGACCAGGGGTGACTAGATTTGCAACGAATCACTTGGCCTTGAACTCATTAAAGTCCAAAAAAGATGGACTTAGGAGGCTTTTCAATGGTGTGGAGTGGACCTCCATGAAGGAGCACAACACCCCGGTTGGCAGAAGGATTGAAGAACTAATTGCCAGTCGGGCTTTCTGGGATAAGGTTACAAAGGTGCTGCGGATAATGGAACCTGTTGTCAAAGTGTTGAGGCTGGTAGATGGTGACAAAGCCGCAACAATGCCTTACTTGTATGATGCAATGCAAGTAATGGTGGAAGGTATTAAACAAGCAGCTCCTAGGTCCCATTCACAATACTTGTCAATTGTAGACAAGCGTTGGACAGATATGCTTTTGCATCCACTGCATAAAGCAGGTATATAATTTATTTCTTCTAAATTCATATTTATGTTCTAAGTTTCTAACTCTATAACTTCAACTTGCTATAAGTTAACTAAATCTAAATCTTATTTCCTTATTTGAAATTGGTGGCAGCTTACTATCTGAACCCGAGGTTCTAATACTCGCGAAAACTGGGCTTAGATGCGACTCTAATGTCTGCTGTGAGAGATATAACTAACAAATTCTTTACCTCTACTGAAGAGCGCACCATAGTGATGGATGAGGTATATAACTTATATATATTACATAACAAATTCTTTACCTCTACTGAAGTTTGTTCTTAAATATTTTTGCAGTTGCGACAGTTTTGTGAAGGCCTTGGTTGTTTTGGTCATCCAAATGCAGTTGCCGACCGTGATCAGGGTGATCCTTGTGAGTGGTGGGTATGGAATGGAACGGGTGCCCCCCATCTAAGAAAAGTGGCTGTTCGTATTCTTTCTCAAACAACATCTGCAGGAGGTTGTGAAAGAAATTGGAGCACTTTCAGTTTAATTCACTCAAAGAGAAGGAACAGGTTGGGGGCAGACAGGCTAAGAGATCTGGTATATGTTCACTACAACATGCGGTTGAGGGCTAGAGCAATACGAGATGCCAACTACAAAGAAGTGGATTTTGCTGTCGTCCACGATCCCATTGACACCGCATACACATTCAACCCATCCAGGCGTAGAGGCATAGAAGAAGTTGATGATTCAGAAGATCCTTTAGAGGAATGGATGAATGAGATAGGTCGTCCCATTCTTGATAATCTAGATGGTCGTCCAGATCCATACATAGAAGAGCACTTTGAAGGAGATTCTGATACTAATGTTGACCAAAGTCACCAAACTCCACCTGAAAGACTTGAGCCTGAGCCTGAGCATGAAAATGTTGATATGGAGATCAATAGAGCAGTAGAAGAAGCATTGGGTAGCACAGAGTCTCCTTCTTCAAAAAGTACATCTGGGTCAAAATCAAAATCTGATAATGATGGTGGCAATGATGGCGGCGGCAGTGAGCGCTCTCCTGAATATCCTCCTGCTGTTGATCCTCAGTATGATGATCGTCCTTATGTTACGGCAGCTGCACCTCCTCCTCCAGCAGAAAAAGAATATCCCATGCGTGAAAAAACTTTTCAAAGGAGGAAAACTCGAACCGGCAAAGACTACAGTGGTGCTGCACCACCTCAGGCTACAGGCTCCTATGGCTACAACAATGATCGTTATTCTGATATTGCTGATTCACTTAGCAACATGAGTATTTTAGGTTCTGATTCTCAATCTCAACATGATTCAACATTGGGATTTGCCGATATGCTATTTGGGCAACCATACCCATCTCACTCTCAATATGGGTATTCTGGATATCAAAATCAGCCACCACCACCACCGCCACAACCAGAAGTAGAACATCATGTTGGATATACCTATACAGCAAATGTCTCAGGCCCACATGGAAGTTATCAGTACAACTCCCTTGCATTTTCTGAGGATGGTGGGCAAACATGGAGTGGTGGTCATTCAGTTCTTCCTGTTTCTCCAGTCCCAATCCTTCCGATAGCTGTGCCTGTAGCTATTCAACATATTCCTCAAGGAAGTGAACGCCCACTCACTCGAGCTCCTCGACCTACATCTCCAAGAAAGGCACAATATCTCAGAGATTTAGAACAACATTTTCCAAAGATTGGGATGATGCAATTTGTCAACGATACTGTCTATGAGGAGCATGTGACTACATATAACCAACTTTATAGGATGCACATGTCATGGGCGGAATATCTCAATAGTATCAACTCATTACAATATGGACAACCTGCGCGCCACTCAACATACAACTGATGTGAGTTGGTAAATAAATATGTTATTGATATGTTGTAAATTGTATATTGTTGCATAATTGGGTATATTTAAGTTTGTGGATTGTGCTAGTAAAATTTCATATCTGAATTCCTACATTTTGTCATCGAAATCCTTCATCGAAATCCCAACGAATCAGGACAGGTTCCTTACCTCCCACATGATGGACCCCCCCTACCCCACATCCAATATAGAATTTTATTGTATAAAACGATACATTTAGGTGTGGAAATTACACCTGTAAAATTTCATATATGAATTCCTATGTTTTGTCATCGAAATCCTTCATCGAAATCCCAACGAAACAGGACAGGTTCCTTACCTCCCACATGATGGACCCCCCCTACCCCACATCCAATATAGAATTTTATTGCATAAAACGATGCATTTAGGTGTGGAGATTACACCTGTAAAATTTCATGAATTAATTCGTTCATTTTGGCGTCGGTACGGCCAGGATTTCATCTGTCGGTATTTCCATCGGTATACCGGTAAATACCTATTTCCAAGCTGTCGAAACGGCGTCGGTATCGGTCACCTTATTCCTTGATCCCACATTCTTCTGTGACATTGGCTGATGCATCCGTTAGAAGAGTCCAGGTGTGTGGCACTGTACAAGCATCTTCTAATTTGACTTTACAATCTGTCCATTATGTCCCCAACTTTCCTTTTAACTTAATGTCTATTGCTAAGCTGGTTGATTCTTTGAAATGCTTGGTAATTTTTGGAGACTCTTTCTTTGTGTTACAAGATCCCAGGAGCTGGAAGACGATTGATGGGGGATCTAGGAAATGTGATCTCTACTTCTTTGAAGGTGGTAGCCCAACTCGCTAGATTCCATCTACCACATCCATCGTCTTCAGCTGCTCTCCCTTGCAATGGCATTGTCGCTATGGACATCCATCCCTATAGAGTCTTCAGAAGCTTGTCCCAGGCATAGCCTCAATAAAGTCGTTAGAGTGTCAGTCATGTCAATTAGGCAAGCATCATCACATTTCTTTTCCGAGTCGCACTGTAAAACGCTCTAAGCGTCTTTTTGATCTTATTCATAGTGATGTCTGGGATCCTGTTAAAGAGCCAAGTTATAACGACTTTCGATACTTTCTATTTTTCATTGATAATTTCTTCCGCATGACTTGGGTTTATTTACTTAAGTCTCGCGATGAAATCTTGTCTGTTATTCAAACTTTTCATCAGTTAATAAAAACTCAGTTTGATGCTCATATTAAGATTCTTTGTACTGATAATGCCTTCAAATATGTTCGAAAGGCTGTTTCTAAGTTCTGTAATTCTGTTGGCATGATTCACCAAACGACTTGTCCTCATACACCCCAACAAAATGGGGTTGCTGAGCGTAAAAACCGTCACTTACTTGATGTAGCACGTATATTGTTATTTCAATTGTCTGTGCCCTAGAAATATTGCTCTAGTGCTCTTCTCACTGCCTGTTTTTTGATTAACCGTCAGCCATCTTCCGTCTTACAAGGGGCTACCCCCTTTTCTCTTTTACGACCTCACGACCAACCTTTTCCCGTTCCTCTTTGTGTGTTTGGATGCACTGCGTTTGTTCACGTATTTGATCCACGTGCTGACAAGTTGTCTCCTCGCGCAGTTCGCACCGTCTTTTTGGGATATTCTCCCACACAGAAGGGATACAAGTGTTATTATCCTCGTCTTCATTGTCTTTGTGTCGGCTGACATTACATTTCATGAGTCTACCCCGTTCTTTAGTGACTCTGTTCAGAGTGAGGGGGAGCACAATCCTGAGAGTGATTACATCTTTGAGCGTGAGAGAGAGCTACCACTCCTTGTGCCGTGTGATGGTTATAGATACCACCCTACCACCACCACCACCACCACCACCACCTCCTCCACCACCGCCTCCATCTTTTCCACTAGTATACACCAGGCGAGCAGGGCATCACCAAGAGGATGTAGCGTTACCAGTTTAGCAACATCCTCATCGTTTGACACTCCTGAGGTACCTGTTTCTACTGAGAGTTCTCTTGATGCTTTGGTTTCAGATTTACACCTTTCAGGTGCAGCTCGAAAAGGTGTCCGGTCCTGCACTATCCGTCATCCTTTGGCGAATGTTTGTTGCTTGTCTCATTTGTCAACCACAGCCTGCACGCTTGCTCTTCAACTAGACTCTACGACTGTTCCTCGTTCTTATACAGAAGCAACCTGACATGATGCTTGGATCCAACTTTGGACAGTGAGATGGCATCACTTCATGAGAACTCTACCTGGGACTTGGTGGATCAACCTCCTGGTAAGTCTGTTATAGGCTGCCGCTAGGTTTATACTGTGAAACAGAAACCCGATGGGTCTATTGATCACTTGAAGGTGCATCTGGTGGCATAGGGGTACACTCAAACACATGGTGTTGACTTCTTTGAGACCTTTTCTCCAGTGGCTCGGTTCAATTCTGTGTGAATTCTCATTTCTGTTGCTACTCATTTTCACTGGCCTCTTCTTCAGTTGGATGTCAAGAATGCTTTTCTTCATGGTGATCTACTTGAGGAGGTGTACATGGAGCAACCTCCTGGGTATGTTGCTCAGGGGGAGTGTCAGAAGGTGTGCAAGTTAAAGAAATCCTTGAATGGTTTGAAGCAATCACCTCGGGCATGGTTTGATAAATTTAGTGTTGTACTTATACAGTTTGGGTTCACCCAGTCTTTTCATGATCATTCACTCTTTGTGCATAAGTCTTCAAGTGGCACTATTATTCATGCTGTTTATGTAGATGATATTGTCATCACCGGTGATAACTCTACTGGCATTCTACAACCCAAGAAATGGCTGCAAACGCAATTTCAGACGAAAGATTTGGGCAATCTTCGCTATTTCCTTGGCATAGAAGTTCTACGCACCAAGAAGGGCACAAAGCTCTCTCAGCGGAAGTATGCCCTTGACCTCCTTGTAGAGACATGCATGACACAAAGCAAACCTGTCTCCACGCCTATGGATTATCATACCAAAACTTCTATTTCTGATGACAATGAGTTTTCTGATCCAGTAAAGTACAGAAGGATTGTAGGTAAATTGATTTACTAGACAATTACTCATCCTGATATTTCTTATGCTGTTCGAGTTGTTAGCCAGCTCATGAGTGCGCCTAAGATGTCACATTGGATGGCAGTCACCCTAATTCTTCGCTATATTAAAGGATCTCCAGGGAAGGGCCTTACTTTACAGGACATAATCTCGCAAATACATCCTTGAAACTCACTGGGCTTACTGATGCTGATTGGGCAGGTGATGTTGGAGATAGACGCTCTACTTCTGGCTATTTTGTGTTTTTTGGGTCACATTTGGTGACTTGGAGGAGCAAGAAACAAAATGTGGTAGCACTATCCAGCATAGAAGCTGAATATCGAGCCATGACACATGCTTGTTGTGAGCTACAGTGAGTTGTGTCTGTTTTGTCAGAAATGGGAGTGTCTGTTGAGACACCTATTTCCCTCATGTGTGATAATCAAGCAACCATTCATATTGCTAGCAATCCGGTGTTTCATGAGAGGATCAAGCATATAGAAGTGGATTGCTACTTTGTTCGTGATTTAGTGCTCTCCAAGAAGATTCAGACTCCTCATGTTCAGCCTGGTCAGCAAGTGACATATATCTTCACCAATCCACTTCCATCTTCAGCTTTCAAGCATATGACTTCCAAGCTGGGCATGCATGATGTGTATGCTCCAACTTGAGGGGAGTGTTAGAAAATAGTTTTTCTACTTATGTATCTCTTTACTATTTCCTTTTACTGTTGGGTCTATAATGTAAATAGTCTTCCTCTATATAATAAAGGAGAGCCCGCTCTAACAGGGTACTACCGCTTTGACCCAAATCCTTTCACAGAAGGATTAGACACTATTTCTATTGGGGTTTGATTGAAAATATATGCTAAAAAAATTCAACATTTTTAGATTCAACTATAGTATTAGGTTCTGCAACATTATTGCTACTTCTAAGAACCAAGAATCTATATGCTGCATTATTTTGAGCATAACCTATAAAAACACCATCTAGGGTTCTAGATCCTAATTTTTTTTCTTAAATTTAGTTAACAAGACCTTAGCTAAACACACCCAAACTTTGAGATATGTCAAATTAGGAGGATATCCTTTCCATAATTCATATGAAGTCTTATTTGTCTTTCTATTAGGGATGCGGTTTTGAATAACAAGATGATAAAATCGCTTCCCCCAACAAATTATTGGGTGCACCTGAATTAATTAAAATGGAATTCATCATCTCTTTTAGAGCTCTATTTTTACGTTCAACCCGTTTGATTGAGGCGAATATAGAGTGTATTCATGTATAATACCATGAGTTCCACAATAATCATTAGACGGAGAGCAATCATATTCACCACCCTTATCCGAGCGAAGACGCTTTATTTTCATATTAAGTTGATTTTCTACTTTTGCTTTATATTTAACGAACATCTCAAAAGCTTCATCTTTAAATGTAATAACTATAACTTTGTATAGCGTGAGAAATCATCTACAAAAATGATATAGAATCTTTTCTCACCTCTAGATAAATTTCCTTTTAAATCTCTAAGATCCGTGTGTACTAAATCTAGTAATTTCAGAATCTCTATGTAAGATTTGAGGGCACCATTTCTTGGTAGATTTAGTTGCAACACATACTTGACATTTGTTATTTAAATCAACAACACTATGTATATCATTTAGCAAACCTAAAGATTTCATGCGTTGTACATATTTAAAATTAACATCTCCAAGTCTATTGTGCCACATATCAAAGGAGTCAACAATATAAGTAGAAGAGGAAAACTCATTAGCAAAAGAGTCTAGTGCATTTATAAGAAAAAGGCCATTTAAGCAACACCCCATACCTGGGTAGTCCCCTGACTTAGAAAGGATGACCTTGTTTGATTCAAAGGATACCTTAACCCCAAATTTAACAAGTTGAGAAAAATAGATCAAATTAACCCTAATGTTTGGAACATATAACACATCTTTGATCAACATAATTTTTTAAGAAGTCATCTTGATCATGACGTTGCCCTTTCCAGTCACAGGAGAAGCACTTGAGTTTCCATGACAACTCGATGCTCATCCTGTCCTACTTCTGAGTAGGTCACGAAGGCATCTCTATTGCCACTAGTGTGGCGACTAGCCCTGGAGTCGATGAGTCAATTATGATGCTGAAATGATCCCATACTGATTAGGCTGATGAATGTCACAAATTTGTTCTCTGTGACAAGGTTGGTTGTTGGTTCTCTAGAATCCTGGACCGCTTGCTTCTTCCTATGTTTGCATTTAGGAGAGGTGTGCAGGTTTACCACAAATTTTTTTCTTTTCTTTTCTTAATGTCTTTATTGCCTTTTTTTTTCGTTTCTTTATTCTTCCAGTTATTTTTAGATTGATCAGAAGAATTATTTTTTTAACTTCATTGTTAACAAAATTAGCAGTAGAAGACATTTCTTTTGTTAAATCAGATCTTTCTAGACCGATTTTGATCTTCTACCCGAATGTGTATAATTACATCATCAAGTGACATTGTCTTTTTTTATGTTTTAAATTATTCTTGTAATGTTTCCAAGAACTTGACAATTTTTCAATTAAAGAACCGACAATGAAAGATTCAGGCGGATCAATTTTCTCATTCTTTAGATCATCAAGGATTCTTATTTGAAAATCATGAATTTGAGTTGTGATCCGTTTATCTTCAGTTATGTAAAATTCAGAAAATTTACAACAATAATTTTTTGCTTAGACGCTTCTTCAAGAACGTACTTTTTGTTAAGATTTTCCCAAATTTCAGATGCAGATTTAAGGGGAAAGTACACATCAAATAATTGATTAGAAATGGTACTAAAATGACATGACAAGAAATACGATTAGCTCTTCCCAATTGACAAAATCAATTTCTAGTTTTGGATCAGATCATCAGACAAAGCAAATGCTACATTAGATACTTCTAAAGCAGTATAAACTTTGTCCTGCCATTGACGATAATGTGATCCATCAAAAGGTTCAATCTTAGTTACATCAGACAAAGGATTTTGTGACACTGTCGAAACAGTAACTATTTGTTGGTTTGATATCGACGGAGTTACAGGCGTAGATGGCGTTTCAAAACCTTCCATGTTCGTACCCTTAGAACGAATATACTCTTAACATTGTTGTTTGAGAAAGGGGTACAAACCACGAATAAGCAATAAATATGAAAGATTATACCAGAAGACGCTGAGGCGTGCATGATGCACTATCCTTAAGAGTATTTCCAAGGTACTTGACGGCGAGTGTCAATGCACTAGTCTTCGATGGCGGCTACTCTCCCAGGATCCAACAATGAATGAGGCGGCGATGTGTACAAACACAAGTCACAGCCTTCAACGAACATCCCTTGATTGGTTTTCTAATGAGCAATAGCGCATACACAGTTTACAACAACAACATCGAAGAGAAGAAAAGAGCAGTTGTAACGACCCCGCCTCCCGGTAACCCCCAATTAAGGTAGACCAAGAGGTCAGAGCCATTATCCCAATTAACAAGATCAAAGGTTCGACAAATAATCAATAATAATTATAAAATTCTACCAATACTATACTGAAAGTTGGAATAAAATAAAACTTTGCATACCTTTTTCAAAAGCTTGGGTATCTACTTCTATCCACATCTGGAGTCTATTCTAACTAATCCTCCTTTGTACTTTAACTCTTATTTAATTCCACATATGCCACTTTATTGTTTGTCCTTTTTCATCCTTGTACCGCCGACAAACAAAACGTCGGTCAGCATATCAAAATATGCCGGTATGTGGGGACAACCAAAATTTTGCAAATATGGCTAACAATCTAAATATCACAATCAAGTTAATTAACAAGCCAAATTATGCTTTCAATGTGACATTCTCCACCGCTTTTGCCCTAACCCTGGCATACCCACCTTAGGGTTTCTCTTTTGCCATTGACTTAAGGCCACCTTCTCAATCCCGAGCTTGGTGCCTAGGGTCACCCTTCATGGTGCCCTTTAGTCATGCAATATCATAGGCCACCTTCTCAATCCCGAGCTTGGTGCCTGGGGTCACCACTCATGGTGCCCATTGGTCTTCCCTCCTGGGCTTGACCTTTTTGCATCATCCATCATGGTGGCATGTAGGTGCGAGAATACACACTTATTTTACAATTGTGATAATCATAGTGACTTTATAATTTGCAAGTATAAACATCCAACTGATAAGTTGCATTCAATGCGATGAATCATCCGAGAAATTCTTCGGGAAACTAATGTGATTAACCATAATTAACCACATACCTGTCAAGCTGACTTGATTGCAGAAATAATTAAGAAACCAAGCAAGCACACATCAAGTTGATCCTGAAATAGGCATCCAATTTTCCTATCATTGATCATGCCATCAAGATCTATTAAACTTAGCTCGCTTCCTAGGGTTTCTAGTCCACTTTTAGGGTTTCCATTACAATTAGGGTTTCCCTTCATCTTTTACTATTTAAAACCCTAATTATCTCATCCATTCTTCTCAAAAGATATTAAGGTTACCTTTAACAACATATAACCCTAATTTCAGCACAATTAACCGTCAATTAAGTCCATTAAGCCTCTTTTACATTAAAGCTAATCATTATGCTCATTTATCATCAATTCATAGTTCATTATGATCTAAATCACATATGAACTCTATTGGTCATTAATTCTACCTTTATCCATTAGAAAACCCTAATTACTACATTAAGGGTATTTTTCCACAATTAGGGACTTTTATACTTGAAATAGCTTGGAATCATCATATCTCAACTTTATTCACAATTTTGAATAATTAAAACCATTATGAATCACATTTACTAATATTAGGGTTTCAAGGCCCATTAAAGCATATTTATGCACATGAATTTCTAAATTAAACTAATTACGTGCAAAGTTCATCCTTTTTGTTCCCATTATACCTTTTTACAATTAACATCTTAATATCAACTTTAATCATCCATTAAACCCTACTAAATACATTAATCATCTCAAAATAGGGTTTCTTAATCTTTAATTCATTAAAGTTGATAACTTACACTACTTTTCGAATTTCAAGAGGAATTAGCCTCTAAAACCATTTTTAATGAATTCCTCTCATTTTTCTGAGCAATTTTCATAATTTATGCGTATCCATCCAAGCTACCGATATTTAAATACGATTTTTGCAAGATATCACTTACCAGAGCCAATCAGAGAGCACCAAGTGTCCTGTCCATGCAACGTATCTCGGCTTAGATGAAAATATTTCGAAAATACAGTTTTATCCTTGGTTAAGTTGGCCGGCTCTTCAGCCCGCGAAGGGAAAATCCGTCCAATTCCTCTTCTGGTCGTCTTCCTCCTGCCGTGACCTAGCTGCCGCCGCAGCAAGGCTAAGGTGCGGCTCCGGTTCCTCTTCTCCGACCCCGACGACCTCCAGGGAGGTTCCCCTGCCTCCGTCGTGCCTATGCGCACGTGAGGATGCTGCTGGGTCGTCGTCAAGATAGCCACTCAAGCGCGAGGTCAGTTCTTGATTGCTGCTGCAATCACAACGATTTTGCAGACATACGGTGGGAGGTGCGCGAAGACAAGGACATTGGGTTGGTAGTCGATCGGTCTGAGGTTGTCGTGGAAGCTCCCTGCCTCCATCAAGACTACAAAACCACCTTTCGTTGCTCCAGGGATAGATCCCTAAACTTGACTAGGGTTTTCATGAAAAGAACAAGGAGGAGAGCGTGGGATCTCTCTCTCTTTCTCTTGACTCGAACCAGGGCTCTACCCTTTATATAAGGGTGGGTATCCACGCCCTAAGATGACCATCTATGGGTCAACTAGTTCTATTCCTAATAGGAACCCAAGTTCCTTCATTAGGAAGCAAGATTCTCTCTCCTAATTACCTCTTTAATATTCTTTATTCTTTAGATATTAGGAATTCGAAATTCCTCTCACTTATTCTCCTTATTGCTTGACTTTTATCCCATTGGCACGAAATTCTATTTCCTTTTAGTAGAAAAATACTTCCTTTTTATCAATACCACAAAATTCATTAATAAGGTATCACATTATCTTCTTATTTGCATTATTGGTATTTTCTCTTTCTTTCTTCTCCATTGGGGCTCCTTGGACCCCATGAAACTCCAAGATTTCGAAATCCTATTTTAAGGATACTTATTATCCTTCTAGATGCATTTATATTCATTATTTCTCATTATCTTGTTTATTTCTTATTAAAATATCTATTTTTGAGGATTTCTCTTTATCTTTCTTTTTATTTTCCTCATTGGCATTCCATTTAACATTAGGAATCCTTTGGATATGAAAATCCACTAAGGATAACTCAATTATACCTCTTTCCACTTATTTTCCACATTTTATCATTGTTTTCAATTTCTTTCTGAATAAAGAAACATTTAATTGTTCTTTTCTTTTCTTGTAGCTTTCTCTTTGTAACTTTGGACTCCTTGGAATCCAAGGAACCCAAGAGGCACGAAATCCAACTTTGGTCTATATTCTTTTGCCTTCTAGAGGTTTCTACATCTTTCTTTTCTTCATTTTCTTATTTACTCAAATAATGGAGTTTCTTTTTGTCTTTTCCTTGTTATTGGGCCCAATAGCCAATAAAGCCCGCCAAAACAATCATCAAGGCTATTGTAAACGAAACTCATTATTCAAAACAAATTATATCATTATTTGCTCCAATATCTTTAATAGGAGAAATTACATTTCTCTCCAAAAGAACCCAAAAGTTGGGGTTGTAACATCCTTCCCCTCTTATAGGAATTTTGCCCTCAAAATTCCCTCAAGCAACCAAACAAACAGGATAAGCCTTTCTTATGTCCATCAGGGCTCCCATGTGGCTTCACCTTTTCCATGGTGCCTCCCAAGAACCTTCATCATCTCATATTCTTCCATTTGAGTTCTTTCTTACCTTGGTATATCATACCCTAATAGGTGACTCAGGACATTTCAGCCTCTCAAAAGCTGAATAGGTTCAGGGCTCAGCACATGGCTTGGGTACCTCACATAGTGCTCTAGATCAGACTCATGGAACACATTATATATCATGTTATCCTGAGGGGTAAGGCTAAACACAACCATCTCCACCAATCCATCTCAAATGGATCCATATATCGGGGACTCAACTTTCTCAGTTGTAGTTTAGAGGGGTCGGATTTTCACATCACATACTCTCCCACAGTGAACTGCATGTCAGTCTACTTTGCATCAGCTTACAACTCATGTCGTCTCTGGGCTCCTTTCAGCCATTGCACGATTAAAGCGACTTCATCTGCACACACTGTGGTCCTTTGTCCTTCGCGAGGTCCCTTCACCAACATCATCTTAATGAAGTGGTGACCGACACAACCTCTCTTACAGAGCTTCTTTACATCCCGATACTGGCTATGGTGGTTATCATTACATCTTATAGAGGACAAGATCTGTCTCTAGATATCACCCTGAACGAGCACACATGCTCTCATCAGACACTCTAGTCTGGATCGTTCTAACCATCAATTAGGGGTGATAAGCGGTACTAACATCGAGTTCTTCATGCACCCACTTCCACCGCATGGAAGTGAATCTTTAGATTAAACTCAAGATCTCACATCATGGTGTAGTTGAACCATCTCATATGTAGTTCAACCGGATCTGTCCCTTGACAGTATTCTTTCTTATTCATATCATGTAGGTAAGTCGATCTACCATAACCCATATTACATCTTAACCTTTCTTGGTCTAGGGGAGACTTACCACAACATCCCTAGTGGTGAACCCCCATTCTCTCTCAGGGACTCTTTATCCTCTATATCAACTCATTGGGTTAATGGTGTTCGTCCTTCACCTCCTGTCATGCATGGCAACATTCAACATTATCTTAGGCATCCAAAGTACTACTGTCATTTACTATCTTCGTAGTACGGTGTATGGTGATCTTAAAATCATGATCTCCTGTATGTCATGATTCCTCAAGATTGATTTCTCAGAAACCCTAAACCATTCTAGTTGGGGTTTCTTCACCTTCTTTTCCAAAGAAGTGCATCTGAGGTTCTACCACCATCCTTTCATTGCATCAAGGACTAGACTGGCTAACCAAACAACCATTAACTTGATCAACCGATATTGTTACATCTGAGTGTTAGCCAAACTTATCTCTTTTTCCAACTGAGGGTTATCCTAACAACCTCTTCTAGCCTCCATGTAAACTAAGCAGCTGTATCTCATCCAGAGCATCCGTTACCACTTCACATCCTTAGGTGTTAGGTAACGTTGAAGACATACACCTCCATGTATTTCACTTATTACCTCATCTCAGCTCTAAATCTATATCCATCAAGAAAACTCTGAGCTTATTCTCTTGGTTTTTCAAACTCAAAGTTGTATAACTCATAGCTCATGATAAAATATCCTCAAAGATGACTACCTTGTTCCTCTTAGCGTTTGTAAACCATCCATGTATCATGCGCTCCACCAGGGTATGCTATCATCTCTGTCCTCATACCTCATGGCAACGTTCCAACTCACATCATCTTTTATCCTTGGTGTATGGCATGCGTATTGTCCTATCTCTCACTCCCATAATAAGAGGAAATAAGCATTTGGCTGTAGTCCAAATACAGAGTTCTTCCTATTCCAAGAGTAGAGATGGTACATCCCACCTTGCCAGTACACCTTTAAATCTAAGTTGAAACGTGCCACATATGTCTCTACATCACAAACATCTCGATATCAAAGTTACTTCCATGGAAAACGGGTCTCGAACTTACTTGGGTCCACACACATTCCTTGGTCATCTCCTCTTGGTCTATAGGGTGCCGACACTTTAGGGGTCATCCCTCTTCCCTTATGCATCCAGAGAGTGCCCTACTGATCTGCCCCTTGGGTCCTATGAGTTCACGAAGGTGATCAATCTCCTAACCCATGACCCTTAGACAATGATAGCTGTTACCTCCCGACCCTATGGTCATGTGCAACTAGGGAATTAGGCAACTCCTACTTCCATCGGTCTTATCCCTACCTGACCCTAGGATAGACTTAGGATTCTATTATAGTACATGTCCAACTGGGAACCTTACCCAAGCCTTCATCATCTCTCTCTGCATTCATGGGCTGACTTTCATCCATTCATAGGGGTCATGGCGACCTGCCTACCTTGGTTAGGCCCCATACCGATTACCTCCATGGTAACACATCCACATGCACCTAGAGATGGTAATCTATGGGTCTACAGGTTCATTATCATACCATGTACTTTTCACTTAGCTTCTTAAGATCTTATGAGACCTCTTTAGGTTTCCTCAAAACCCACAAAACTAGTATACACCCTACCAAAAGGTTCCTCTCCCAGGATGGGAGGAAACTACACCTTAACAACAAGGTCACAAGCGCCTTTATGTCCAGGGTTTACATCCACATGAGCATGCTTAACCCTAACAAGCTACTAAGGCACAAACAGACCATCTACTAAACCATGTTAGGTCACACTTGTTCTCGTCCTCAACATTGAGTCCAAATCAAACCTTCTCATGTCACCACCTTAGCTGTGTGGGATTCATCAAACATACCTTAAACTTAAGGGGTTTCCATTTCCTCTAACCATGAGAAGTACCATGCTCGCATCTATAGAGACTCAAATCTCATCAAGAGTATTAGGTATACCACTTCCCCTCTTAGGCCCAAGAACCCTAGGTTCACTTTTTGGGTGCCCCACTGCATGCTCAACCTTTAACCACGAACCAAGCATGTCCAAGGTATGTCATGCGCTTCCCATGATCCTTTTATTTGAACAACACTTCAGAGTGGAGTCCTCCTCAAGGGCAACCAACTAGGTATAGAGCCTCCTCAGGGTCTAAGGCACTCTTCTGCTTAACTCCGAAGGTAAACGCCTATACCATAGGCACGTAGGTACCATCAACCTCATCCTCTCTTTAGGGTTTGGTTCCTCTAAAGGCAACCAAGATACCATTAGCCTCCAGGGATTATGCATGAGGCAAGCGCAACCATTCACTTAGGTCGCATCATCCTTAACTCCTACTGTTCCTCATATCTCGGAGTCTAAGCTTCCAACCTTCTTGCTTGGTCCCGCTCTCTCTCTCTAGAGCTAATCCTACAACCAACCTCACTATTAGGGGTCCCCTCTCCATGAAGATGGATCAAGCTCACAAGCATACCCCTACCTGGGTGAAGCCTATGTTCAACTTATTTTTGCTCAAGATTATTGCTTATCTTGTAAGCTATCCATCATACTCTCCTGGATAGGGTTTTAGCCTACTGTTCGCACCACTGACGTATTCTGGGTGCATACTATGCCCTACTTGCATAAGCCCATAGGGTTTCTATAGGTCCTTTTCTAACCTCATCAATGAAGGAACTATCCTTCTCTCTAACATGCACGACCCTTTCCCAGGGTTGGGTTTCCAAAGGTGCTAGGTCATCCAACCTCTCATGGCTCATACATGCATCCAAAAGCATGTTCACCCATCTGGTCTATCATGACATCATGTCATCATGCCATCTCTCTCTCTAACCACCGCTTAGGGTTAGGGTTAGCATCATCCTCAAAGGATGTGCCAGGTCTCTACTTATGATAGAGGTCTCTACCTCCAAGACTAACTTTTTCTACTCATCCTCCTGACAAGAAGGTCTAGCCTCAAGTCTCTCCTGAGGGCATGACAACATATGTCATACGACCTAAGCATGTATCTATTTTTTAGTTTGCGCTTAACTATTAAGCTTATGTCCATGACATCTTATTTACATGTTTTTCATCAATTTGATGGATGATTCCTTAAACATTATCAACCTTACCCATACCTCAAGAGGGTGAGGAAAAGAGAGAAAACCCTATTCCTTAAGGTCCTTAATAGCATTTGAGTTGAGAAGGGATGAACAAGATGAGAGAGTCCTAAAGGTATCTTATTTCGAGTCAGATCCTAAGACATCGGCCAGGCAGTCACACTAATCCGGGAGTCCTCGTATTCTGACTAGCAGTGTGGAGGAAAATCTTGCCAGCCCCCGGACGTGATCCTTTTCTAGACACCTCTGTCTTTCGAAAAATCCTCTAATAACTCCCTTGGGTTCTACAAAGTTTGTAAAATTTAAAAATTATTACAGAATAAATGAGGAACCTATGCTCTGATACCAAATGTAACGACCCCGCCCCCCCGGTAACCCCCAATTAAGGGAGACCAAGAGGTGAGAGCCATTATCCCAATTAACAGGATCAAAGGTTCGACAAATAATCAATAATAATTATAAAATTCTACCAAGACTATACTGAAAGCTGGAATAAAAAAAAATTTGCATACCTTTTTCAAAAAACTTGGATATCTACTTCTATCACATCTGGAGTCTATTCTAACTAATCCTCCTTTGTACTTTAACTCTTATTTAATTCCACATATGCCACTTTACTGTTTGTCATTTTTCATCCTTGTACCTAAAACGCCGACAAACAAAACGTCGATCAGCATATCGAAATATGCCGGTATGTGGGGACAACCAAAATTTTGCAAATATGGCTAACAATCTAAATATCACAATCAAGTTAATTAACAAGCCAAATTATGCTTTCAATGTGACATTCTCCACCGCTTTAGCCCTAACCCTGGCATACCCATCTTAGGGTTTCTCTTTTGCCATTGACTTAAGGCCACCTTCTCAATCTCGAGCTTGGTGCCTAGGGTCACCCTTCATGGTGCCCTTTAGTCATGCAATATCATAGGCCACCTTCTCAATCCCGAGCTTGGTGCCTGGGGTCACCACTCATGGTGCCCATTGGTCTTCCCTCCTGGGCTTGACCTTTTTGCATCATCCATCAGGGTGGCATGTAGGTGCGAGAATACACACTTATTTTACAATTGTGATGATCATAGTGACTTTATAATTTGTAAGTATAAACATCCAACTGATAAGTTGCATTCAATGCGATGAATCATCCGAGAAATTCTTCGGGAAACTAATGCGATTAACCATAATTAACCACACACCTGTCAAGCTGACTTGATTGCAGAAATAATTAAGAAACCAAGCAAGCACACATCAAGTTGATCCTGGAATAGGCATCCAATTTTCCTATCATTGATCATGCCATTAAGATCTATTAAACTTAGCTCGGTTCCTAGGGTTTCTAGTCCACTTTTAGGGTTTCCATTGCAATTAGGGTTTCCCTTCATCTTTTACTATTTTAAACTCTAATTATCTCATCCATTCTTCTCAAAAGATATTAAGGTTACCTTTAACAACATATAACCCTAATTTCAGCACAATTAACCATCAATTAAGTCCATTAAGCTTCTTTTACATTAAAGCTACCATTTTTATCCTTTTAATCCATGACAAGATCATTATGCTAATTTATCATCAATTCATAGTTCATTATGATCTAAATCACATATGAACTCTATTGGTCATTATTAATTCTACCTTTATCCATTAATTCTACCTTTATCCATTAGAAAACCCTAATTACTACATTAAGGGTATTTTTCCACAATTAGGAACTTTTATACTTGAAATAGTTTGGAATCATCATATCTCAACTTTATTCGCGATTTTGAATAATTAAAACCATTATGAATCACATTTACTAATATATGGGTTTCAAGGCCCATTAAAGCATATTTATGCACATGAATTTCTAAATTAAACTAATTACGTGCAAAGTTCATCCTTTTTGTTCCCATTATACCTTTTTACAATTAACAGGTTAATATCAACTTTAATCATCCATTAAACCCTACTAAATACATTAATCATCTCAAAATAGGGTTTCTTAATCTTTAATTCATTAAAGTTGATAACTTACACTACTTTTAGAATTTCAAGAGGAATTAGCCTCTAAAACCATTTTTAACAAATTCCTCTCATTTTTCTGAGCAATTTTCATATTTTATGCGTATCCATCCGAGCTACCGATATTTAAATACAATTTTTGCAAGATATCACTTACCAGAGCCAATCAGAGAGCGCCAAGTGTCCTGTCCATGCAACATATCTCGACTTAGATGAAAATATTTTGAAAAGACAGTTTCGTCCTTGGTTAAGTTGGCCGGCTCTTCAGCCCGCGAAGGGCAAATCCGTCCAACTCCACTTCTGGTCGTCTTCCTCCTGCCGTGACCTAGCTGCCGCCGCAGCAAGGCTAAGGTGTGGCTCCGATTCCTCTTCTCCGAACCCGACGACCTCCAGGGAGGTTCCCCTGCCTCCGTCGTGCCTCTGCGCACGTGAGGATGCTGCTGGGTCGTCGTCAAGATAGCCACTCAAGAGCGAGATCAATTCTTGATTGCTGCTACAATCACAACGATTTTGCAAACATACGGTGGGAGGTGCGCGAAGACAAGGACATTGGGTTGGTAGTCGATCGGTCTTAGGTTGTCGTGGAAGCTCCCTGCCTCCATCAAGACTACAAAACCAACCTTCGTTGCTCCAGGGATAGATCCCTAAACTTGACTAGGGTTTTCATGAAAAGAACAAGGAGGAGAGCGTGGGATCTCTCTCTCTTTCTCTTGGACTCGAACCAGGGCTCTACCCTTTATATAAGGGTGGGTATCCACGCCCTAAGATGACCATCTATGGGTCAACTAGTTCTATTCCTAATAGGAACCCAAGTTCCTTCACTAGGAAGCAAGATTCTCTCTCCTAATTACCTCTTTAATATTCTTTATTCTTTAGATATTAGGAATTCGAAATTCCTCTCACTTATTCTCCTTATTGCTTGACTTTTATCCCATTGGCACGGAATTCTATTTCCTTTTAGTAGAAAAATACTTCCTTTTTATCAATACCACAAAATTCATTAATAAGGTATCACATTATCTTCTTATTTTGCATTATTGGTATTTTCTCTTTCTTTCTTCTCCATTGGGGCTCCTTGGACCCCAAGAAACTCCAAGATTTCGAAATCCTATTTTAAGGATACTTATTATCCTTCTAGATGCATTTATATTCATTATTTCTCATTATCTTGTTTATTTCTTATTAAAATATCTATTTTTGAGGATTTCTCTTTATCTTTCTTTTTATTTTCCTCATTGGCATTCCATTTAACATTAGGAATCTTTTGGATAAGAAAATCCACTAAGGATAACTCAATTATACCTCTTTATACTTATTTTCCACATTTTATTGTTGTTTTCAATTTCTTTCTTAATAAAGAAATATTTAATTGTTCTTTTCTTTTCTTATAGCTTTCTCTTTGCAACTTTGGACTCCTTGGAACCCAAGGAACCCAAAAGGCACGAAATCCAAACTTTGGAATATATTCTTTTGCCTTCTAAAGGTTTCTACATCTTTCTTTTCTTCATTTTCTTATTTACTCAAATAATGGAGTTTCCTTTTGTCTTTTCCTTGTTATTGGGCCCAATAGCCAATAAAGCCCGCCAAAACAATCATCAAGGCTATTGTAAACGAAACTCATTATTCAAAACAAAGTATATCATTATTTGCTCCAATATCTTTAATAGGAGAAATTACATTTCTCACCAAAAGAACCCAAAAGTTGGGGTTGTAACAGCAGTGGAGCGAGAGTTTTCAGTTTTCGATTATCTAGAAAACTTGGCAACATATTTGTTTAATAGAAGCGCATCGCAAACGAAAGGTTGCGAGCGGTTGCCAAACAAACAAGAGGTGCAATTGCACTCTCCAAGAGATGAGGCACATGCAAAAATTCATTAAGTGAACCAAAGGACAAAAATCAGACTAGGGCTGCGCCCACACAAGGAGCCCCAGGAGGCGGGATTTGCACCCCCTGCACGTGGGATGCGACATGCGCCGGCCCGCCCGGTTAAAGGGTTTCCGGAATGGACCGGCCCATACCCAGTTGGGCTGTCCCACCATGCATGTGCGTAGCCTGAATTCCCTTTTATTCCTCAAATATCCTATGGATAAGAACCCATATATAAGGAGGGAAGTTTTAGAACTCCCAATATGGGACTAAAACATTGCCTTTAGATTTTGAAATACAACAAAATACAACAATATCTACCTTAAGGAGACAAAGGTCATCTCTAAACCTGTAGGAGCTGCACTTGTGACTCAGCAGTGATTTTCAAATTGTATCACCACAAAAGAAAACCTACTTCTGGCAATATATCATGGATTTGTGAATATGTACAGCAAGCACTGAGCCGCCTATTGCCTTGCCGCCCACATTGGGTCATGCCAGAATTTGCTGGAAAAGAAACCAACCTAGCACATGCTAATCTGATGGCGGACTAGAATAGAGTGAGGTGGGGTGACGTGATGGAGAGGGTTGAATCAAAGAGATTGTGCCTTTGAAAGGGCTGGTTTTGTTTCTTTTACAATGCTGTTGGGTAAGTGAAGCACATAATATACTAAAACTAATGGACCAGACTTCTGCATCAAAACTTGCAAGGGTTGCGATTTTGATTCCTTCACGCCATTTTGCCAAGCCCCACCTGCTAACCATTCTTCTATATCTATGACTTTTTCTTGCAAACTGCAACTTCAGTATTTTCGCCATATTTTTATTATTCTTTTTCTTCTAAAAGTTGCCACAGGTTCAGTTTCATGTTGACTTTATATATGCATGGCTGGAAGGATCCCAACATGGACTTAATTTCTGTGCCCTAATCCTAATGACAGTACTGCTTCAAATTCAGAGCAACAAAACTCATTACTCTGCTGGCATTTGACCTTTTTATTATTACATAATCATTTTTTATTGCTCATATTAGGAAACTTAAACTACTCTTACGGATATATCGACCAACTGGAATTCTGAAACTAGTGTCGTAAGAACAAAATTCAGAAACTACTGTCGTATTAATTGTGATCGTAATTGTTTATTGTTCAAAAAGGGCCTGGAAATAGTCCAACTCAACCGGTTTTTTCCTGTAAATCATCATGGTCTTAAATCACGTCTGTTAGTATATAACTCACTACAGAATCTAGAAATCAATTAGGAAATATAGTAGGCAATTTCTATGTGGTTAACATTGCTTCCCCCATATCTTTCTGCAGCACAAGATATACAAGAATCTCACAAGTGTTTTTTCTTTGAAACTCCTTAAAGTAGAAAAGCCAAATATGGCTAAAATCTTTACCAGAACACAATTCAGGTTTTGCTCTTGAAGGAGAGGTTTCTCTTCCTTAGTAGCCTTGTGTTAGGGCATTTGAATTTCTTCAGTAGATTTGGGAACAAACATAAGGCAACATAGAAATGAATGCAAATATTTTAGTTCCTAGATGATCAAGTAAAACTGAGCAAGAAGATTTAATGTTCCGGAATTGGTTTTTCTACATTGTAATGGGCTTTGTTCGCAATGCAACTGGACCAGCTAATCGTAGTCAGATGGCAATGCCATTTGCTATGCCTGTGTAACATCTTTGTGAACGTTGTTCGTAGCAGAGACACCTCAAGTAGTGAAGTGTGTTTAAAAGCTACAACGATAATCAGTTCTGCAACATGGTAAGGTTGAAACCATGCTATCTTGTGTGCGTTTGTAAAAAGTATAACAATGCTTGAAAACAAAATATAAGAAATTAATCATGTTTCTTCTTTATGTTTATAATTGTTACTTGAATCTCCATAGATGTCCTTGAATTGATATGCTTAAGAGTAGTTGATATGGATATACTTATCAGTATTATGATCACTTGACTCATGCAGTGGCTTAATAACAGACTTTTCCGACAATAGAATGGGGTGGGCGCACTAGAGTTGTCTTGGATGTTGGTTGTGGAGTTGCAAGTTTTGGTGGCTACCTGTTAGACAAAGAGGTCATTACTATGTCAGTTGCTCCAAAGGATGAACATGAAGCACAAATACAATTTGCACTAGAGAGAGGAATCCCTGCAGTTCTTGAAGTTATTGGAACTCAAAGGCTCCCATTTCCTGATAACGCTTATGATTTAGTTCACTGCGCAAGATGTAGGGTCCATTGGGATGGGGATGGTAAGTCTTGCGATTGTTAAATTGAAAAATTTCCAACTGTCAAGTCAGCATGTCTGATGCCTTCTTCTGTTCAACAACATTTTGGTACCATTTATCTTTTTTATTTGGCTCTGTTTGGTACCACTTTATCCTGATTGGAAAGCTGTAAAATCTTATGTTATACGCTTATTATATAGGTGGAAAGCCTTTAATGGAGCTCAACCGGGTTCTTCGCCCTGGTGGTTTTTTTGTGTGGTCAGCAACGCCTGTTTACCGTGATGATACAAGAAATCAAGATATTTGGAATGGTCAGTAAACTCTACTTTTGACTTTTGTAAGAAAATTTGCGTGTGAAGTGTTATGTATCTACGAAATTCTAGTGTGTCCTATTTATTTAGACATTGCTGAGTCTAAAAGCTGTTGTTAGTCTAGATCCTATATATATAAGTTTTGTAATCACTTGCACATCATCCAATGAGAGCTTTTCCTTTCTCAAACTAACACGGTATCAAATCAAGGAAGATTGATACTTCTCTTTCTCACTTTCAATGCCTTAATATATTACTTTTTTTACCCTTCCCCATATCATAAAAAGGCTCGCTCCCCCATTCCAGCCACATTTTTGCTTTATGTTTCCCCTTTGCTTGTGTGTTCCCTGCTCTCTGCCCTCCCATCACACTCCCGCTTTTGCTACCCCCTTCTCTCTTTCCCACCACCCTCGGCTTTCTCTCTACCTCCCCATCTTGTTCTCCCTTTCCATTCCCCACTCTAGTCCACTCCTTGACTCCCGACCTTTCTTCTTTTGCTTGTCTTTTGCTCCCACCCCTCAACTCCCACTCCCGACTCATGCTCACTCTCCACCTACCTCCACCCATCTCTCCCTCCTAATGCTCGCCTCTGCTCCCCCTATCTACACCCTCCTTGTTTATCTCCTAAATCCCACCGCCTTCCCATCCTTCTTGCTTTGCTCCTATATCCCATCCCCTCTCTCCTCTTTATACTCCCTACCACTCCAGTGCTCCTCTCTTTCCCTTGACCCTACTCTTTCTGCCATTTTCCCGAATCACTCATGATTCGAGGGTCCTGACTCAGTCATCTTCGTTGCTTTCCTTTGCCAAAGGAGGTTTACTTTTTATGGTGGTTTTATACCACTCATCTAACTTGCTGCGTATACAATATGCACTATGGTGTGTAGCCCCATAATCCTGCTGTTGTTGTATGCTGCTTTTGGGTGCACCATATTGCTACTGCATATCTTTATATTGGTCCTCCCTTGCTGTACTTCTACCATGATGGGAATTTACTTGTTCATCCTTGCACCAGGTGACTATGGTTTTCCAAAACTACTAGAAATTATACACGTGAAACCTTCCCTTAAATATTCGTTACTACACAAGGTCATCTTGCACAACTTATTGGGCCCATCCTATCTCCATCCTTGACCAAGTCCGATGTTAAAGCACATACCTATTTAATATGGGTAAAAATGACTCTTTTGTCATGAGTTGGATGATCAATAATGTGGAGCCTCATATCACATCATCTCTTCTTTGCCTCAAATCTACTAAGGACATGGAGGAACAAGTTACACGGGTAATGCTCACCACCGGAACGCTAAGAAGGTTTATGATGCCTACCCGAAGCTCACCAACATTTAACTTGCTCCTAACACGAACATTACCACCATGCCTACTTTAAGGTCCTATGTGACGATTTGGAGTGATATCATCCTGTTATATCTGACATCACAAAACTAAACAAGAACTCCATATGGTGCAATCTCTCTCCAGTTTCCCTAACCACTATACTGGTTTATTTTGTCCTATAAATGGATGATTGATCTCATATGATTTGGCTATAACTTATGAAGTCTCGGGAAGAAGTTCTTCTTATTGTTAAGCATTTGCACAAATCAAACAAAATCCAATTCAATGACATAAAATCTTTGCACCAATAATGCATTAGAACATGTTCACACAGTCATGCCAATTTCACTTACGTCGGTAGGAATGGTTTAAACGTTCTTGTGCTTTTATCAAATGGATTTTTTGAATGTAAGTACCGCCATCTTCTCAACGTTGTTCACACTTTACATATCCATAAACACATATTCCTAAGTGACATGGAACAAAGCGAACATAAGAAATCTAGGAATCAAATCCCTAAGTGCAACACATACAATTGGTCCTCACCCGTACATGCACGTAATGGATATAGTCCGAGGCTGTTTGCTAGGAGTTTGTTGTCTATGACCAAGATCAACAGAATGGGGTGTTGAGCCCCAATCTCTATTATTTACACTATAGACCTACACAATAGAATGGAAGGAAATTCCACACTAAAACGAGCAAGAGTTATAAACTAAATTGAAGAATGGTCAATTAATTTAACCAACAAGCAAAGCAAATAGTGATGGAATCTAATATGGATATGGATATAGGTTTTGTGTTTCACATATGTAGCCGTCCATTATATATGGACTCACCCTCCTTACATCTAATCCCTTCAGGCTTTGAGGTACTTAAATCCCACTCTCGACTTTGACTTAAGCTAACTACATTACAATCCTTCTACTCAACCTAGGAAATCAAGCATGAAAACCCTAATTATTTTCACTCATACTCCTATTCTCCCAACAAAGTTGGATGAATCTAGATTTTGGATCTAGAACGTGTGCTTACTCTCTTGATCATAAGCACAAACGCCTTATACACACCATAAGGTTGCATGACGTGATTGCATGACTTCATGAGTCTTAATTTTTTCTTCTGTTACATGTAAACATGTTTAGTCTGTAAAATGTATGTATAGATATTGTGTAGCAACGTATCACTACATCTATATATAATTATCATATATAACATAACACGCACATACACTCCTACGCACACACACAAATACACACATAAGGTTGGCTATTAGTTAAACAATCAGCCATATTATAATCAGACTATTTAAGATTGGTTAGGAGAGGATGTTTTAGATCAAAGACGACTATGCTATCCATCAAAACAGACTAGGCGAGGAATTTTAGTCAAGCATGGTTGGTCTGGTGGTCACATTTGGTTTTCTACCCAGCCCTAATGGTAAGTGGTAGTGATGGGCCCTACCATAGTTCTCAAATTTATCTTTCTCCCTTGATCTCAATGCTACTTTCTCTCTCCTTCCTAGCAGATAACATTGCATCAATCATAACTCGTAAGGTTCAACTCGGAGCAAGCGCACTACACGATGAGATGTAGCTTGGATTCCGACCCTATATTTTTTCTACCGAAGATCCTTAAATTAGTATTGCCTCCCAACATACATCGTTAAATACACTTTCAACATCATGACATAGAGATCAGAAGCCAAAATCATGATGAATAATATTTAATTTGCTATATGTAGTTGTTGACCCTCTTAAAGATAGGGATACAAGGTTAAGATTCCTCATGAGTTATGATCACTTGGCCATGAGAGGATATATGTATGTCTAGTTTATATACTTTTAGGATAGAAATTAAATGCATAATCTTGTTTTAGTGATTATGAAGTAGCATATATCTGAAAAATTGTTGTTGGAATGCCAAGTTATAAAAATTTAACTATTGGATGCATAATGATGACCTTGAGTTTAGTGGCATAATGTTAAGGTGTTTGCAAGTTTCACAATATTAGGAGATGTATATCAAATGCAGGTTGAATTAACAATGTGAGAAGCATGTGGATTCCATAACCAAAATGTGAGTAGCATGGGGTCAACCTTGAGTTAGACTTGAACCACAAGATGTAAAGAACATGCAATCCACAATATTAGGAGCAACTGGGTCAATCTACATTCTAACAAACCCACAACATTAAGGAGCATGTAGGTCAACGTAGGGAGCTTGGTAGCCAATGTGAGGAACAAGTTTGATTAGGGCTTTGAATTCAACGTAAGGAGAATGTGGGTCAATCTAGGACTTGGATTGTAATGTGAGCAGCATGTGGCTCATCCCATGATTCAAATATGGGATCTGAGAATGATCTTGGGGAATATTACTTCAGGGAGTGTAGGAATGATTGTAGTTGAAATATTATCAATTTTCTACAGAACCCTTGTTTACTTGTTGTCCCTATATCCCAAGGATATGCCCACAATCCCCGATTAGATTAGGCATATTCATACACCTTTGAGGTTTTCTTGTAGTATATTTGATTTTACAAGATCTTAAAGAGCATCAAGTACCCAAGAAGATTTTGTAACATGTAAATTCTTATGTGTTCGTATAGCTTAGTAAGAATGGTTGTAATGGGAAAGTAATTGTTTTAATTATGCCCAACTCTATAACATTACTATGGATCAATGTATTTGTCGGTTTGCGTTTTACATGTCCATACCATATATGAGGCGACCCCCACACAACTTGTCCTCAACACTCACCACTCTCGATGTACTCCTTATATATGTATTCCTCAAGCGATCTTTCCTTGTCTTCCCATACATTCCTCTTAACACTCACTTTTTACCACATTCATCTGTTTGCACCTTGTTTCTTCACTTCTTAACATTCAGTCCCATACAACATGGTCGGTCATATGAGAGAGATCTTCAGGTCATAAACTAGCCTAGGTGCACTCTATTGCATCCATTCTCCAGTCAAAGAAGAAAATCTTTGATTTCGACGCCATTTTGGTGGCCAAAAAAACATAAATTTTAACAAATTTCAGCAGATGTGTTCTTACGTTTCAACGGCCAAATGAATGGATTATTTAATGAAATTTTACCAGAATGATCTACTAGTGCAGGTCTACCCAAATATGCAGTAATATTCAATATCGGATATCTGGGTGGGGGTGGGGCTCCTCATGTGTAAGTGAAGTTGAACTATTTCGATGGGGATTTTGGTGGGGAGGCAACCATGTGGTTAGAGAGGAGTGATCAATGTTATCAGGATCGGGTTGCTCGTCGAACCAGTGAGGCTAATGGTTCCATATTAACTGGTTCGACCTATGGTTGAACCGATTCAACCAGTGACACCAACAATTCATAAAAATAATATTAATATGCTAAAATATAGACAAAATTGACAAAATAGGAACAAGCTCAATTATGATGAAGGTATAAGCATAGTGACAAGTTCAGGATTCAAAAACTTTTTGGCTGGCCGAAAAAATCGGAATTCGGAAAAAATCGAAAAAAATCGTGAAAAAGTCGATATATTTTGGTCAAAGTTTGGTCAACTAATCGAAAATAATTGAGAATAAGTTGGCTATATATACATATATATACTTATGCATACACATATATACATATATGTATATATGTATATATTTACATATATGTATATATACATATATGTATATATATATACATATATGTATATATATATACAAACATATGTATATATATGTATATATACATATGTTTGTATATATATACATATATGTATATATACATATATGCATGGTAATAAAAAACCCGCCTTGAGGCTGTCGAGGCTTACGCCTCTTGGCGAGACTATCCCAAATGCGCCTCGAGGGTTATGCCTCGGTGTCCTGGACTGAGGCTTACGCCTCAAAATATCCGAGGCACGCCTCAAAGCACTGAGGCTCTAAGGCTTAACTGAGGCGCACGCCTCAATTATGGATGATAACGTCTTATGTTAACCTCCAAATTAGTCTACTTTTAAGATTATTACAAACACTTTCTTCAAAAAAATCAGAGTTCTTGTAGTGAATTGTTATTTTTTGTTAATAAACATATAACCATCATCTTCTGATGACATTTTCAATCTTCATTGTTAAATTTCTCCTTGTTTGCTACCTTCTTATTCACTATATCGGTGAATTTCGTATCATTATTAACTAATTTTGGTTCCTCGTTTCTACTATTTGAAATTCTATCTCCTTTAGTTTTTCTATCGACATCTTCTATTCTAGTAGTATAAAGAATTGATATCTCATTATTTTTTACATACTTATTTTGGTATTGTGGTAGGTCTTTTGTCTCTATTATCATTACCAAGTTTCAGAATTAATTTCTATTTCATATTGTTGTGCTTGTGTATACCTACTTTTGTTATGCACACATTCATATAAATAATATATAAAAATATATATATGTAAATACATGTATAAATTTATTTTTTATAACTGCCTCATACATATTTTGAGCCTTAAGCCTCAAACGCTTTGAGGCTTACGCCTCGCCTCACTGAGACAAAAACGCCTCGTTAACTTACGCCTCACACATTTTACAACCTTGTATATATGTATGAATATACATATATATATATATATATATATATATATATATATATATACATATGTTTGTATATATATACATACATATTAGATACACATGTCACTATTAAGATCACTACACATACAATCTTATTGAGTGAAAAAAGTAGAAAAAGAATTAAAGAATAGTTGAATAATAACAATGAACTGTTGGGGAGAGTAGGGGGTTGGAGGTTTAGCGTATATAAGGAATTTTTGTGTACATGGTTTGGTAAAAAAGAGAGCAACGACAAATCGTGAAAAAACGTGAAAAGTCACGAAGAATTGTGAAAAATCATATTAATCGTGAAAAGGCGGGAAAAATCGTGAAAAATCGGCGAGCGACGTATTAATCGTGGTGAATATTTGGGAGCCTATAAAATCGCAAAAAATCGCCGATTTTTCAAAAATTCGGAGACTTTTGTTATGATGGGTATAAGTGGAGTATTTAGAGCCCATAATAAAGTCATAACCTCATACATACAAATGTCAAATACTAATATTTCATACAAAATGATACTTCAAAATTCAATGTTCACCAACATAATACAATTCTAAACATAATTAGACCCCCTTACATCAGGTGGAGGGAAGTTCTCATGAGAGTTGGGGCATGGAAATTCAGGGCTGAGTTGTTTGTTTGTGTCTTTGCCCAAAAATGGGTCAGGTGTTGAGAGGTGGGGAGGAAATTATAGTCACTCACTCATTTGTTGAGGTAGAAGTCACAGTTAATCGAATCGGTGCAGCTGGTTAATCGATGAACTGGTCAAATACTGATCGGTTGGACCGGTATTACCGGGTTTATACAATAACCGAACCGGTAGGGGTGTCAGTTCACGGTCTGACCGCTTGGGCCCAATGGTTCAGCCGGATTTTGATAACACTGGGTGTGATTGACAATGGCATACATACATAATATCTCGGTGGTCAGGCTAATTTTGCACACTATCATTACAAATCACGTGACCTCAAAAATGGAAGCTAGCGGGTCTTCGTAGCCATAGATACAACTCCCAAACCAGTTTTTAAATATTTCCTTTTAGATATGTATAAAAGTGGGAGAAATAGGAGAGAGGTAAAATAGGCTGAAGCCCAAGGAGCTACACAGTAAAATCTGCAGGCATGGTATCCCATTTCTAGAAACATAACTTGTGTTTCTATTGTGTTTGGTTGAAACAAAAATGAAACGGACCTTCTTTTATTCAAGTTTTACCTAATTTTGTTGAAACGTCAAAATTTGGACAAAACGTCGTCTAAATTTCTCAAAATACCATGCCAAGTCTGACATACCTGCGTTTCGATATTCAATAGTCATTCGGACCAAAATTTTGAGTGAAATTTTGACAATTTTGTCAAAGTTTTAAACTATGCCTCATGAATCCATGAAAGTTAAATCTTCAAAAATAAATTATCTAATTTTTGGATATGTTTTCGGTGCCAACTCTAACAACTTGTATTTGGTTTCAAGGCTTTTGAAAAAATTGTGGTTTTGACCCCTTTTGTCACATTAGCTTTTATTCTGGTGATAACATTCACTATCTTGCAAGACTTTATAGTTCAAGACTTAATGTTTCACAATCCCACTATAAGTTTTCTCTTGGTTAGCTTCTTTACTCACCTTTATCCAAAGAGTTTCTAGTTTCCTTGTTCATTTTTCGATACATCTTGCAAAAATGCAGTAAGTCTAGATCCGATACATTGATAAGTGCTGAACTCTTGATTGTCCTATATCACATCTGGGCAGAAATGTTTTGAACCCCTTGCTTATTTACCATTGCCCATAGCCCCAATTCCAGCTATATTGGATTGGCCACATGGATTATTGATTTATTGTTTTCCATTTGGCTCTATTTTGGTTCATATTCTCACTGAGATGGAAAGAGTCGAGATCTCTCATTCTCTACTCAATTAAGGTAGGGACTATATAAATAGTAATCAGAAATCGTGTCATAGATTAATCAATTTATATCAGTAGCTGTCAATTTTTAAGTCAAGCATGTCTTCAACTCGAGGAATGGGAAAACAATGCATAACTGTGGTATTCTTGAAGAGGACTACATTCTAGGGAAATTTTCCAACTACTATCTTCTTTAGGATCAAGTAGGGTAGATGTAACACAGTTTTACGGAAGTGGGACCTTCATAAAGGAGTTGTCAAGTTGCTGCTTCAATTCAATGTGTTCTATGGTTCTAGTCTAAAATTTGGCACGTTTGGAATATTGGATGAAATCAATTACATGATAAATATCACACATGGATGGGAGCTAATCAATAACCTCTGCACTTGCTACAGTCTTAGATTTTTTACTTGGATGGGAGCTAATCGATAAGCTTCTCACTTGCTACACCCTTAGATTTTTATGTATTTCATATGAAGAATTTATTAATTCATATACAATCGACTCATCAAAGTACTTCTATAGGTAGTGATCCTTAAAATGCCAAATTTTTATAACTATCCTTGTTTAATCAGATCTACCAAAAAACCTACACATTCACATTTGAATGTTCTTTAGTCTGTAGTGATGTTTCATTGCTTTGCGTGAAACAACCTGCATCTCTGTCGATACCATCGACAGGAGGTCGATGGTATCGAGATAGTCACAACGGCAGAACATCATTCTGTCGATACCATCGACAGTCCTGTCGATGGTATCGAGATGGTCACAGCGGCAGAAATCGACGATCGTCCCCCTGGTTCTATCTTCATTATATTATTTGTTTTATTGTTTTTCTATTATTTTCTCCTTTGTACCACCATGTATCTTACCCTAATATATAAAAAGAAGTGAGACGGCTATTGCCCTCTCAAGCAAGTTGCTCCTTGCAGCCGACAAATCTCTCGATGTTTCGTCTTCTCTCCTCACCTCTTCTAACATGGTATCAGAGCAGAGCTCGATCTAGGGCCTCTCCTCTTCTGCCACCGCTTCTCCCTTCTCCCTTCTTCCCCTTCTCTCCTTGCCGGCGACGCTTCTCTCTCCTTCTCTCCTTGCCGGCGGTGCCGCCGAGAGGCAGCGGCAAGGTCGCCGTTCTGCTGCAGCCCATCCGCCGATCTGGAGTGAGGCACCGGGCTTGCAGGGTTATCTCCGTCTATGTTGGGTCTTCGGTAGATCTCCAACGCTGCCGTAGACTTCACCACAAGTTGTTTGGGAATCTTCGGGTGATCCGACGGCCGTCTAAAATCTAAATCGGAGGACTCGTCACCTGACAGTTGGACTCCTAATCACATCTCCACGTATGATTAGGAAAATCGATTGGAGGCTGTGAATGCGTCAGTAACACATTTATCTGTTCTTTTTTGGTTGTGACGTGTATCTCTCCGTCACCCCATCTATCTCTGTGACGTGTATCTCTCTGTCACCTCTGCTTTCTTTGTGACGTGTATCAATCCGTCACTGAGTTCCCGTCTACAATGGAGGACACCAAGATTCCCTACGGCGAGGCGTCTCCTATCCCCTCCATCAAACTCAACGGGAAAAACTATCTACTATGGATGAACGCGGTTCACACTGTCTTGGAATCTCGTGATAAGGCAAGACATGTTGACTCGGGTCCTCTGGATACTGCTGATAAAGGATACGCTGAATGGAAGCGTCATGGCAGTCTTGTGAAGACTTGGTTATGAAATAGTATGGAACCTGCAATTGCGGCTAGGTTTATGTTCTATACTACAACTAAAGAGATATGGGATGCAGTAAAGCAACACTATTCCCAGGAGAAGAATGCTCTTCGGCTATTCATGATATATGATCGTCTATTTGCTGAGAGGCAAGGTGATAGATCTCTTGAGGAATACTTTGGAGCTATTCAGGCACTTGCTCAGGAGATGAGTTACTATCATCCTGTGACAGCTGCTGCACAGATCAAAGACAGAGACGACTTGGTTACTGCTAAATTTTTATCCGGGCTTAATTCCATTTGCGGTTCTGCCCGGAGTGTCATTCTGGCTTCTGATAAATTGCCAAGTTTTGTAGAAGCCTATTCAAGAATTCAACAGTCTGTTTTTGAGTCTGTTAATCCTGTCTCTACTATATCTTTTGGGGAGTCTCATGCATCCGTAGATGCTGCAGTGAGAGGAGGACGACCTGGTACGGGCAGAGGACGTGGGACACGTCCGAAGTGTACCTTATGTGACAAACCAGGACATACAGTGGAGAAGTGTTGGAAGAAACATGGGAGACCTGCTGCACCTCCTGTGGGGGCAGTACATTGTGCTACTTCTACAGATTCCACTCCGTCTTCAGCTGTGGGCATCAATTCTGGGACATGCATCACCCTTACTCAGGAGGAGTATGATCGGTTCCTTCAGGCTACACATCACATGAGTGTGGGATCTTCATCTTCGTCATAAGCAAATCTAGCATCTACTGCGGGTAATCAGGCTACATCTTTCATAACTTCTAGATCTCCTACATCTTGGGTAGTTGACTCTGGCGCGTCACAGTATATGACTGGTATGAAGAGATTGCTCCAATCTATTGACTCGTATATCCCTCACCAATCTGTCACACTGGCAGATGGTTCAGTGAGGAGAGTGCTAGCTAGTGGATCTGTCTCTCTAACACCCAAGATTGATCTTAAATATGTACACTTTGTGCCGGAGTTTCCTTTTAATCTTCTTTCTGTTGCAAAATTGATTGACACTGTAAAATGTACAGTAACATTTGGGCCTTCTTGTTTTGTCTTACAGGATCTCAAGAGTATGAGGACGATTGGTGGGGGGCCTAGGAAAGGTGATCTCTACCTTTTCCACGGTGACAGTCTGCCTCGCCCAGTATCTGCTCCAGCTCCTTCCATCCTGTTGAGTGGTTCTCCCTTACTATGGCATTGCAGATATGGACATCTGTCGTTAGAAAGCCTGCGGAAGTTGGAACCTAAGTTGTCCCAAGTGTCATCTTTAGTGTGTCAGTCATGTCAACTGGGAAAATATTATAGGTTGTCTTATCCCAGTCGTGTCAATAAGCGGGCATTGTGTCCTTATGAGTTAGTCCACAATGATGTATGGGGTCTTGTTAAAGACCAGAGTTATAATGGTTTTCGTTATTTTATTTCCTTTGTGGATGATTTCTCCCGCATGACATGGATCTACCTTCTCAAAAGCGGAGAGTCTGTGCTATCTGTTGTGAAACATTTTCATAAAGAAATAAAAGTCCAGTTTGATTGCAATATAAAAACTCTCCAATCTGATAATGCTTTAGAGTATGTTCAAAAGGCTATGTCTGATTTTTGTAGTTCTGTGGGCATGATCCATCGCACGTCTTGCCCTCACACCCCTCAGCAAAATGGGGTGGCTGAGAGGAAAAATCGTCATCTTCTTGATATTGCTCGATCGATCATGTTTCAATCCAATGTGCCTAAGAGATTCTGGTCTGAAGCTCTGTTAACTGCTTGCTTCTTAATCAATAGACAACCATCAGTTCTTAAAGGACAAACTCCTTTCTCTGTGTTACGACCCACGGATCAGCCCTTCTCTGTTCCCCTCAGAGTTTTTGGTTGCACTTCTTTTGTCCATAATTTTGACCCTAAGACTGACAAACTTTCTCCTAGGTCTATTAAAACCTTGTTCCTTGGTTATTCTAGTACTAGCAAAGGATACAAGTGTTACTGTCCTAGTCTTCGTCGCATGTTTGTGTCTAGGGATGTTACCTTCCATGAGACCACTCCATATTTCTCTGATGCTATGAGTAAGGGGGAGCAGTTGAGAGAGGGAGTGCCACCAGATTTTCAGAGTGAGAGAGTGACACCATCGGTGCAGAGTGAGGGAGCGCCACCCATTATTCCTGATTATACTTTTATTCAGGACGAGCAGGCAGCTGACATGCCTGTTATTCAGCAGTACCCATATGTTTATAGTAGGCGAGGCAGACAAGATCCATAAGAGGTAGCGACACCAGTCCCTAAGTCTTCCTCATCGTCTTCTACTCACGAGATTCCTGTAGAAGTATCAGATCTTGATCTTCCTATTGCTGTTCGGAAAGATGTTCGTTCTTGTACTATTAGACATCCTATTACAAATGTGTGTTGTCTGTCTCACTTATCTAAGCAGGCCAGCACATTTACTATTGGGATTGATTCTGTTGATATACCAAGGGATCACTATGATGCTATGAAGGATAGTGGCTGGAAACAGGCAATGCAGCTTGAGATGTCGGCTCTCTTGCATAATGGCACATGGGATCTTGTTGACTTACCTGCAGGGAAGAAAGCAGTGGGTTGCAGATGGGTTTTCACCATCAAATATAATCCGGATGGATCTGTTGAGAGGTTGAAGGCCAGATTGGTAGCAAAAGGCTACACACAGACCTATGGAGTTGATTTCTTTGAGACCTTTTCTCCAGTAGCTCGTCTAAATTCTGTCCGGATTATTATTTCTCTGGCTACTACCTTTGATTGGCCCCTATTTTAGCTTGATGTTAAGAATGCCTTTCTACATGGTGATCTACAGGAAGAGGTATATATGGAGCAACCTCCTGGGTTTGTTGCTCAGGGGGAGTGTCAGAAAGTGTGTAAATTGAAGAAAGCCATATACGGGCTGAAACAGTCTCCTAGAGCTTGGTTCGACAAGTTTAGTGAGGTTGTACTCCAGATGGGTTTCTCTCGCTCCATGACTGATCACTCTTTATTCTACTCTAGCTCTTCTTGTGGCTCTATCATTATTGCTGTATATGTTGATGACATAGTGATTACTGGCAGTGATTCTCCAGGCATATCTCGTGTGAAGGAAGGGTTACAGAAACACTTCCAAACGAAGGATCTGGGTAAACTGAGATATTTTCTGGGCATTGAGGTGCTTAGATCTCATGCAGGTGTCAATCTATCTCAGAGGAAATATGTGCTTGACTTACTACAGGAGACAGGCATGACGGAATCTAAACCGGTATCTACTCCTATGGATTATCACATCAAGGAGACAGTTGATGATGTCGAGTACTCAGATCCAGGATATTATAGGAGAATAGTTGACAAGCTAATATATCTGACTGTTACACGACCTGACATTTCCTTTGCTGTAGGCGTCGTGAGTCAGCATATGCACTCACCACGACAGTCACACTGGACAGTAGTTTGCAGGATTCTAAGATATCTGAAGAGTGCTCCTGGTAAGGGGATCACATATTCTAAACCCAAGGTGACTCCATCTATTGTGACTCTCACAGGGTATTCAAATGCAGATTGGGCTGGTGATCATACTGATAGAAGGTCTACATCAGGCTATTGTACTTTTCTTGGTGATCATTTGATTACTTGGAAAAGCAAAAAACAACATGTGGTAGCTAGATCCAGCACTGAGGCTGAATATTGTGCTATGGCCCATGCATGTTGTGAACTACAATGGGTCAAATCTGTTCTTTCTGAGTTAAAAATCACTATCATGTCTTTTATGGAGCTCAAGTGTGACAATCAATCTGCTATACACATTGCCAGGAACCCTATTTTTCATGAGCGTACAAAGCACATAGAAGTTGATTGCCATTTTATTCGTGATCAAATCAAAGATGGCACTATTGTGACGCCATACGTCAAGTCTGAAGATCAACTGGCGGATATCTTGACAAAGCCTTTGGGTCCAACAGCTTTTCAGAGATTATGTGGCAAGCTGGGCATACACGATGTGTACTCTCCAGCTTGAGGGGGAGTGTGAAACAACCTGCATCTCTGTCGATACCATCGACAAGAGGTCGATGTTATCGAGATAGTCACATCGACATAACATCATTCTGTCGATACCATCGACAGTCCTGTCGATGGTATCGAGATGGTTACATCGGCGGAAATCGACGATCGTCCCCTTGGTTCTATCTTCATTATATTATTTGTTTTATTGTTTTTCTATTATTTTCTCCTTTGTACCACCATGTATCTTACCCTAATATATAAAAAGAAGTGAGACGGCTATTGCCCTCTCAAGCAAGCTGCTCCTTGCAGCCGAAAAATCTCTCGGTGTTTCGTCTTCTCTCCTCCTCACCTCTTCTAACACTGTGTCTATCTTCTTTTACAAACCACACTTCAGTTACATTTATAACTTCACTTTTGATACCTTAGGATCTTCTTTAATATTGCTGAGCTAGTTGTAAACCCATACTTTTTAATGTTTGCAATCTTTCTACATGGGTTAGATATTCTCTACATCCTGCCTCTGTAATATTTTTTTGTGATACTTTTTAGTATTGGGAATCTTTTTAGAGGGGTTCAACATCTCTTCATCCTGCCTCTAATTTTTTTTTTTTTTGGTTATGTTTTTTTCTTCCAAAATTTGTGTATGAAACATCTCTCACCGTGACACGGGTAAATCTAAGACAGTCTCATCGTATGTTAACAAACTTTCTATAATTAGCCTTTCATATTGTCCAGGCAATTACTTTATATAGGTTGAGTCATCAATTCATCATCTGGAGTCCTATCTTATGATCAGCCAAAATACAGCAAGGTTTTGGCAAAGAAGGAATTGATTTGCTTGTAAATTAGGAGATTTACACGATGGACAATGAGGATTGAGTTGTACTAATCCATGCTTGAAATAGGTTGCATTATCTTGAAATCTAACAATAATATGTAAGATGCAACTGATAGATGTTTTTTTCTCCATTACCTGGCTTATGTATAAACATTCACTTTTTATTTTAATATGATATGATACTGGGTATTGATATCTAAAGCAGTTCTCTATTGACTCATATTCATATATGTGTTATTTTGCAGCCATGGTAGCATTAACAGAATCGATTTGTTGGAAGACAGTAATTAAAGCTCAGGATGCTGAAGGAATTGGGCTTGTAGTATATCAAAAGCCATCCTCTAATGCATGCTATAAAGAAAGAAGAGAAAATATACCTCCTACATGTGATTTTAACTATGTTACTAATATGTCATGGTATGTGTTTATCAGGGATATCCCATTTCTTTTGTTCTTTTCTTATACTTAATTGAAGAGTTTTTTTCTTCTCTATATGATAGGTATATTCCGCTCGATGGCTGTCTTCCGCCAATCCCAGAATATGCTACTGGTGAAGAAGACAGCTCGCCAACTTCATGGCCTGAGAGACTCATAAGTAAGCCTATTAATCTTGGTTCGCAAATCAAGAATGCTGAAGAAACCTTTTTTAAGGACACGGAAAGTTGGAAAATGCTGGTGTCAAATACATACTTCCAAGCTTTTGGAATCAATTGGTCAAAGATTCGGAATGTAATGGATATGAATGCTCGTCTTGGAGGGTATAACTACTCTTTACTCAAGAAATCTCATCTGTGTGGTTTTACTTTCTTTTCTTCTCTTATGCCTTAACTGTCTGCAACATCCTTTTTAGTCATCATCAAGATTTCCATATCTGGACTGAAAACCTAAATTTCTCTTGTTCAACCCTTGAATGGGGGAGATTGTCTTGTCAAACACAAGCAAGCACGAATACGACATGGGCATATGAACACACGGGAGATAGATAAATAAAGATTTTTGCACACTGTTTGAATATCTTATAAACCAAATTTGGATCCCTGTTTGACACTTAGTTTATGCATCTATAGATTACGAAAATCACATTCTGAAAAAGGTTTAAGGTATCAATATATAAGGCAATGCCAGTCCAAAGGTGTGCATATTTTAGATAAAAAGGTAAACTAAATGACATCTTGGGAGTTGTTGCAGAAATATTTACTTGGTATATGCATAATTCAAAAAATTCTGTATGTAAACACGAGATGTGTGTCTTGAACTTGGGAGACGCTTGAGTGTATCAGTGTCTAGTGACACGGTATACTCGAGTTTATATGTATAATATAACAAATATGGCTGTTTTTTTGAAATCTTAACCACCGGTCTTCTTAAATATCATATGAATACCCTACAAACCAACTTGAAGCAGATATGAATACTGATATTTAACACATCCGAAGGCTACAAAAAGATGCCCTACGAAATCTTGCATGTAAGCTCTTCATGCGATGTCTAAATGGATCAATGGTTTGGATGATATAAATCTAAGTTTGCTGCTTCGTTGGCTACTCTCATACACAAAATGGGTGCCACTATTTTGATCTGATTTCTTCATAGATGCACCTTGATGTCTATTTCTTGTGATACTCTTTTGTTCTCCTCTGCCAATAAAAATCTTTCTTATCCTTCCCCACTGCTACCTATCCATATAATTCATAGCGAGCCACCTGCCTCCACCAAACCGTATATTGTCCTTGTTTATAGTCCAAGAAGAGGACCAAACCGCCTTTAATACCTACCAACATCTCATATGCAAATCCTCTTGCTTTTGAGATAGCTAAGCTTAATCTGTCCATTGCTCTCTGCAAGGAACCTTGATCATCAACAAAATATTGCAATTCGACTTATGTTTCCTTAGATCATTTGTCCATAGCTACGGCGACCTTCACTTATGCTATTGGAGATATGACCATTCATCACACTATTGCAGAGGCTCTCTCATTCCCGTTGGAAGTTAGTCATGGATAATGAAATGACAACTCTTATTTCTTGTGGCACATGGAATCTTACCGATTAACCTGCCATCCGTAATGTGTTGGCTGTCAAGTTTTGTAGACTGTCAAACACCATCTGATGGCATGATTGAAGATTGAAAGCTCAGATGATGGCTAAAGGATAGGAGTGTGGCAGGGAGTATTTTGAAACGTTTTCACCTTTGGCTCGCCTTAACCTGTTTGCATCCTTCTATCTGTTGTTGCTAATAAAAGTTGGTGTTTCCATCAGTTTGATGTGACATTCTTTTCACTAGGGTAATCGTTAAGAACTGTATATGGAGCAACCTCCTGGGTACGCTGCGCATGGGGAGTGTTTTAGGAAAGTTTGCATGCTTAATTAATCCATATATGGATTACAACAAGTCCGCGACCTTGGTTCAAAAAATCGTCTGAAATTCTCTGGGACTTCGATTTTTTACGACCCCATTGTGATCACTATGTGTTCACTTAGCATACTCAAGCATGCATTGTAATTCTTAATTATGTAGATGACATCATCATTTATGGAAGTAATGAATATGCCATCAATGACACTAAATCTCACCCTTTCAACCTATTAATTACCAAGGATATGGGGAAACTCTGCTACTTGTTTTTGCTCTGTAAGCTGGGCCCTCACCTTTGTTACTTTCTGTAGGACGTTACAGAGATTTACAAGAGGAAAATACCAGAAAAGAACATGTACAAACAGAAAAAAGAACAACGCCTAGATGTATAAAGATCTTATATCCAGGCTCTGATGGATTTCCAACAATTTTCTACATTTGAGCCAGGTCCTTAGAAGTATCTGAAATTTCTTTCCTGCCAAATATGATGAATAACAGTAAGACAGGAGATGTTTTCTCTCATGGCTTCAGATTCACATACTCTGCTACTTGAGTAGACACACAGTGAATAAAAACTTCAGTCATAGTTTTGTCCCAAATGGATTTCGTGTATTTGCCATTAAACAACAGATGCAGGGTGTCTTCAGATTCTACTTTACAACTACAACACCTGGAAATGATATGGTGTCCACACTTTCTCAATATATCGTGTGTTGTTAGTCTCTTCAAAAACAGTTTCCAGCAGGTAATAATAAAGTTCCTGTGAGCATTGAACCTCCATAGCCATCTGGCCAAGGTACAGTAGGATTAACAGTTCTCACAAGGTTCCAACAGCCTTTGAGATTAATATCTTTCTTGCCTCCCACAAGCAGATAATCTGTCATTGACCTTGACATTTAGAGAGTCAAAAAGAACATGTAGCTCCTTCAAGCTTCTTCCATTAGGCACATTGTACATCTGATCAGATATAAACCTTCCCGAATAGCCATGCAGAACACAATCCAGCTTCAGCACATAAAATTGAGCAAAACAATTCAAGAAACCATTTCATGGGAGCCAAGGATCTCTCCATAGCTTAATATCGATACCACATCTAATTGAAAGCTAATATGGGATGAATCATATTTGATATATTTAAGTTGTCTCCGGTTGAGCTTCACAAACCAGCAGGAATCATTATCTTGTATTTCTCATCGAGCCATTTTACCCATAATGAGTCCTTCTTAGCAGCTACATCCAAGCATTTTGAAATAGACCAACAAGATTAACATATGAAACTTTCCTTATTTCCTAACCAGTAACCACCTTACATTTTATGTCTGCACATCCTATCCCAAGCACCACTGTCTTCTCTTCTCCATATTTCCATCACCCAAACAAAATCCCCAGTAATGTTTTCAATATCTTCAATAATAAAAGCTGTCAAAGGAAAGTAGGGACCAGAATATGTGCAAGGAAGATAGAGTAGATATTGTTAGCTCTAGTTTCTCACTGTCCTTCATTTTAAATTCTTCAAGCCTGCATTTTACCTTATCAATAAGAAGGCAATGCGTTTTTAAGCTTCCAACCGAATAGGGGTAAATCTAAATATTTTATAGGAAAATCACCCTTTTCAAATATTCAAGATAGATGACATCTCTTTATTGGCATTACAGCTACAAATAAACATTGATCTTCAATGGATTGGTGACAAGGTCAACTCTACCAGAATTATACAAGAGTCAAATTATGCTGAGCCATTACCAGCCCAAGCAACATCTGCATAGCCAGTAAGAACTAGAGTAGATGAAGAAGTTTTATGTCTATAATATGTGGTCCCTATTCCAGGAGCTCCTTTCAGATACCTCAAAATGCGACAAACTGTTGTCCAATGTGAGTGCTTTGGTGAGCTCATATGCCGACTCACCACTTCTACTGCAAATGAAATGTTAGGAGTCGTCACTGTCAAATATATCAGCTTACCAACAATCTTCCTATAATACCTTGGATCTGAATAATCAATATCATCATCATTATCTTTTGCATGATAGTCCATAGGAGTAGACACAGGCTTGGATGCAATATGTAGTACGTATCTAATCAATGACAACATGGATAATCTGTAATCAATCAACATGATTAGTGAATTGATACTAGTGCAATAAGCATAATTGACATGGATAGACGTGCTTGATTTCTTTGTTTTGATCTCACTGTGTCATTCAAATGGAACCTTTTGTTGCTTAGCTACGTATATTTTAACAACTAAATAAAATATGACATCCACACTTTGATTTGCAATGTGTATAACACTCAGAAAACTCATGTCATTAGCTCATTAAAGAAAAATAAATAAGCAACTAGCCCAAGTGCATAGTAGATTCTGCTCATGTTTTTGCTCATATGCCCACATGTAGGAGACATATGATCTTTTGCCCTTCCAACACCCATTTCATTGTATATACATATAGGACGAGGAAGCAAAAGCCACAACATTGTAGATTCCACTGATTTTTTAAGTCTCATACATTCACATGTACCAGAAAATGATTTGTTGCTCTTTTAATACCCATTTCATTGCTATAGAGGATCACACAACTACGGTATACATATATCGACTGCATAGATGACAAAGTATATATATATATTATTGGAAGATTGATCACAAATTATATATTATAATAATTTACTTTTCATGTTAGCAAGTTAGATCTAGCAAAATTTGGTATGGTCAATCGATGTTATATGGGCGAACCTGAATCCGGCTCGAAACCCAACATTCTTATATGGGCTAGGTACGGACTAACATTTTTAAATTTTATCCGGGCCCAAACCCGACCCGCGACCCATTTTAAAATGTGGGTTTGGATTTGGGACCGAAAAAACCCAGTATAGCCTGACCAGATGCTCATCCCTATGAGAAGTACTTCAATGCCTAGAAAATATCTCAATTTCCCCAGATCTTTCGTATAAAAGTGCTTCTGTAATCCATCCTTTACCTTGGATATGCCTACAGAGTCACTACCAGTGATAACAATATCATCAACATATACAATAAGAATAACAGATCCTGTAGAGGAACTAGAATAGAATAAGGAATGATCAGTCACAGAACATGAAAAGCCCATTTGTATCACAATAGTACTGAACTTGTCAAACCAAGCTTGAGGAGACTGCTTCAACCCATAAATGGCTTTCTTCAACCTACACACCTTCTGACACTCCCCAGGAGCAACAAATCCAGGAGGTTGCTCCATGTATGCTTCTTCCTGTAGATCACCATGTAGGAAGGCATTTTTGACATCGAGCTGAAAAAGTGGCCAGTCAAAGGTGGTAGCCAGAGAGATAAGAATCCTCACAGAATTAAGACGAGCCACAAGTGAGAAGGTCTCAAAGAAATCAACACCATATGTCTGAGTAAATCCTTTTGCCACCAATCTAGCTTCCAATCTCTCTACAGAACCATCTGGATTATGCTTGACAGTAAATACCCATCCGCCTCCCACAACATTCTTATTTGTAGGAAAATCAATTTGCTCCCAAGTTTCATTCTAAATAAGTGCAAACATTTCACAATTCATAGCATGTAGCCAATCAAGATCCTTCATAGCATCAACATGGCTCTTTGGAATTTTCACAGAATCAATTCCAAGAGCAAAAGAACGAGCCTGCTTAGATAATTTGTATAAACACCAAACATTCGCAATAGGATGTTGAATAGTACAAGTGCAAATACCTTTGCGGACAAGATAAGATGGATCTTCAAGATTCTCTTGAGCAGAGGAAGATGGGGGAGGCTCATTCACTCGAGTCGCTACCTCATCATGATCTGGTCTGCTTCGTCTGTGATACACCTAAGAATATTGCTAAATTAAAGGATCATCACCAGACGACTCTTTCTCAGAAATGGTAGGTGGCACTCTCTCACTATATTGTGGTGGAAACACTCCCTCACCGATTGGTGATGGTGGCACTTCCTCACTTTCACACAATTTCCCCCCTACTTGGAACACTAGAGAAATATGGAGTGGACTCATGGAAAGAGACATCTGTGGAGACAAACATGCGACGAAGACTAGGCAGTAACATTTGTAACCCTTACTGGTGTTGGAATATCTAAGAAAGAGAGTCTTGATAGACTTGGGAGACAATTTGTTAGCTTTAGGATCAAAGTTGTGAACAAACGGGGTATAACCAAACACCCTAAGAGGAACAAGGAAAGGCTGATCATTAGGACACAAAATCGAAAAGGGAGTACTTCCTTGAAGGGCAAAAGAAGGTTGTCTATTGATAAGAAAACAGGAAGTCAATAAAGCATCCGACCAAAATCTCTTAGGAACATTGGATTGAAACATGATCGTCCTGGTAATATCAAGAAGATGACGATTCTTCCTCTCAACTACCCCATTATGTTGGGGGGTATGAGGACATGACGTATGATGTACCATTCCATTAGAACTACAAAAATTGGCCATAGCATTTTGAACATATTCCAAAGCATTATTGCAATCAAATTGAACCTTTATTTCTTGATGAAAATGTTTGACAATGGACAAAACTAACTCTCGACTCTTTAACAAATAGATCCATGTCATACGAGAAAAATCATCAACGAAAGAAATAAAATATCGGAAACCATTATAAATGCTTTCTTTTACAGGACCCTAGACATCACTGTGAACCAAATCAAATAGACGAAGGGCCCGCTTGTTGACACGACTTGAGTAAGACATCCTATGATGTTTCCCAAATTGACAAGACTGACACTCTAAAGAGGACACCTGTGATAAATTTGGTTCTAACTTTCACAGACTCTCTAGAGAAGGATGACCATATCATATCTGTAGTGCCACAGTAAGGGAGAGCCGCTCAACAAGATACTAGGAGCCGGAGTTAGCAGATACTTGACGAGGCAGACTTGCACCATGAAAGAGGTAGAGATCACCTTTCCCAACCCCCCCACCAATCGTCCTCACACTCTTAAGATCCTGTAATACAAAACAAGGACCAAAAGTCACTGTACATTTCACAGTATCAATTAATTTTACAGCAGAGAGAAGATTGAATGGAAATTCAGGCACATAATGTACAGATCTAAGGTCAATCTTAGGGGTAAGAGAAATAGATCCACTGGCTAATACTTTCCGCATAGATCCATCAGCTAAAGTCACTAACTAATGTGGAATATTGAGTCAATGGAGTGAAGCAGTTTCCTCATACTAGTCATATGCCGAGAAGCTCCAGAATCAACCACCCAGGAAGGAGAAGTACTGGAAGCCAATAAAGAAGAAGTTGGATTAACCGTAGAAGCCAAGTGAGCTGAGGAAGATGTTCCCATATTTAGATGTGGAGTTGCCAGAATAAATCTATCATATTCTTTCTTGGTGAGAGTGATCCCAGGGGCTCTAGAAGTAGATGCAGTAGTAGCAGAAGGTTCAGATGACTCATTGCCTCCAGAAAAGTGGGCTGTCCCAGTAGGTGGCGCAGCTGGTCTTCCATGTATCTTCCAACACTTCTCAACTGTATGTCTTAGATGACCACATGATGTGCATTTGGGCTTGGTAGACCCTCCCCGTCCAACACCCGTACACCCTCCTTTGACTGCAACAACAATGGAAGCTTGAGACTCACCAAAGGAAGGGGCCACAATGGTTTGTATAGGTTGAAAGTTAGATTACATAATCCTGGAGTAGGCTTCCTCCAAGCTAGGAAGTTTTTAACAACCAATATAACTCTCCGTCCGGAACTGAAAGAGGAATTCAGCCCAATTTAGAATTTGGCAGTAATCATGTCATTTCTATTTTTGATCTGCTCTTGAATAGTAACATGATGATATAAACTCAGTTCTTGGGAAATAGATTGAATAGTCCCAAAATATTTCTCCAATGCTCTTTCTCCCTGTTGCTCTGCAAAGAGACGATCATATATCATGAATTGACGTAGGTCATTCTTCTCTTGAGAGTAATGCTTCTTAACAACATCCCATATCTCTTTTACCGTGGAGTAGAAGATGAATCTAGCAGCAATACCAGGCTCCATACTATTCCACAACCATATTTTTACCAGGCTGTTGTTACGCTTGCACCCTGCATATCCCTTGTTAGTGACGGCTGGAGGATTAGAATCTACATGCTTTGCCTTATCTCTGGATTCTAGTACTGTGTGGATAACATTCATTCGTAGCAGAAAATTCTTCCCATCCAGCTTGACAGAAGGAATAGGTGACACCTCATTGTAGACAACAGAAGCTTTATTGTCCTCCATCATTTAGCTGTGATAAGAAGACGGAGACAGAGAGATACACATCCCGTAGGCAAAAGATTGTGACTGAAAGATACATGCCATGTTGAGAAAGATGTGACGGAAAGATACGCGTCACGTTGAGAAAGGGGAGTGGCAGAGAAATACACGTCACCCGAACAAAGACAAGATGATACGTTTCCGACGCATCAATAGCCTCTAAGCGAATATTCCCTAATCACACATGGAGGAGATGTAATTAGGAAATTTCTACATAGACGCGGACTGCTCGGTCTGGATTTTTAGAAATCTGTCGATAGATCCGAAGTTGGGCACTTTTCCCGGTCGAAAATCCAACCTTGGGCAACCTCCCCCTGCCTGAAGGAGGGCTGCCTAGATATGTCGGCTAGCTACCCGACGGTGGCGCCCCGCCCGAAGACGGCTTGCTGCCCGGTGGCGGCATGTTGCCTGGCGGTGGATTGTTGCCGGCTACGGGGGGCTGTTGGTGGTGCGCTGCTGTTAGCGGCTGCTTGCTGCTGACTACGGCCTACCCTGGTAATGGCTACCTGTCTTGGTTAGGGTTAGGGCCGGCTACGCTTCCCTTTGACCGAGAGGCTCTGATACCATGTGAACAAATAATTAGGGTGCTGCAATGCAGCGTGTGTGAGGAGCAATATGCTACCTCTCCTTTTGTAATAACTCAACTGAGAAATTTACATAAGAGTGCACCAGTAAAGATAAATGACATAATGAAATATTAGAATTATAAAATAAATTTTAACACAGTCTATCTAACAACGAGGGAAATGTTTTTTCTTCATGAAAGTAAACAAGTTAGCCCATTTGACGAGATCACAAGCTTTAAGGAGGCCAGCCTTAATACACATCTTAGCTTAACCATTAGCTTTATTAAAACTACTAGTCAATTCATTTGTATGAAGCATGTCATAAAAAATTCTTCTGCCTTAAATGAAGGCACTTTGGTCAGGGCTAATAACAGAAGGTAGAATCATTTGTATTTTATTTGCAAGTACTTTTGAAATAATTTTGGAAAGAAAGTTAAACAAAGAAATATATATCCACTTTTTCACATTGCCCCTTTCACTTTGGGGATAAGACTGATATAAGCTTTATTGACCTCAACATCTTATTGCTTTTGAAGAAGTTTTATACTTTAGCAATGACATCAGAACCATTAATCTCCACGCTGCATTTAAAAGATTCTCCCCATTGAAGCCATCAAGGCCTAGCACTTTACCTCCAACTTCTTTTCTAATCTCATTCTTAGTTATTGGGGTACAAATTTTGTTTTTGGTCTTGTGTGAGAGAAGGAAGGGTGCCAATTATCATTCCCAAAATATGTCATTCCCATCAGAGTTGTCATACTAATTGGATATGTGATGTAGGACAGGCCCCACCTTTACACACTTATGAGCGTAGGCTTCGCCGTGCTATTAGTTAGGCTTTATTAGCATGCTTTATTTTATTATGTCCTTTTTTTTTTCTCTTTTTGGGCTCTTGTAAAGTCAAGTGATTTAGTCCCATATTGGGTACCGCGCATTTAGTCTTTCTTTTAGAAGCCTATATAAAGGCTCTATCCGCATCCATGTCGAGACACAGTTGATGAATAGAATTATTACGTTTTAGTCTTTAGTCATATTTCTTCTTTAATTCCGTAGATAGGCATTAAGTGGTATCAGAGCCTAACCCTAAAACATTAGGGTTAGGTCCTTCCTGTAACGGCCGCCGTTCTCCACCAACTCGCCCCCAGTCATCCGCGGCCATCTCCAACCACACCCGTTGCCGCCGCCGCTGCCTGTTGCTGCCACCACCTTGTCCGTCATTACTGCCGCAGACTGCTACTGTCGCCATCCGCCGCTGCCGCCGCTCCCGCTGTAACCGCTGCCTACCGTCACCGACGTTGTCTGCTGCTACCGCCGCCGACACTGTCTGCTGCTACCGTCGTTGCTACCGCCCGCCATCGACACTGTCTGCTGCTACCCCCGTCGACGCGGTCTGCTGCTACCGTTGTAGTCATTGCCTTCTACTGCTGCAGCCGCAACCCATGTCGCTACCTGCTGCCGCATACGCCCGCTGCCAACCACTACCCTGTCGACAACTGGCCCACAGGTCGCTAGTAAGCAACCCCCCGAATTTTTTTTTCGGGGCTCTCGTCCCCGAACCCCCAAGCAAGGGGCCGCTGGCCCCCTGCAACCCCCAGCCAAGTCATTGCCGAGTTGGATCGGCATAGGATCAGGGCACATATATCTTATCTCCTCCCGAGGTAATTCTCTCCATCCATATCAAAGGCAAGGAAGCATCGTTTGTCATCACTTTGGGTAAGATCTTTTCATTGTTTATTGTGCTTTTGCTCATCTTTGACAATTTTAGTACATTCGCAAACAGGTGTATAGGGTTTTGATTCCTCCACTGAAAATTTGCCAAGTCCTAATTTTGGAAAGGTTTTCCCTTGTTCGATGCACTACTTTTCTATCATATATCTGTCAGCATTGTTTTCTTGAATTGTTTTGCGCTGTCTGTCACAGAACTAAGTTTTCATTTGGCTATTTCGTTGCAAATCATTATGTCTGATCGTAGGTTTAATAGTCCGATTTTAGAACCCACGTCGGAAGAAACCCCTACGTCTTTCCAAACCCCGTTTACCCTTGAGACTCTGGGTCAGTCAATCAATTCCATCATGGTTGAGCTTCGCACTATTCGCCAAACCCATACTCTACAGGCCGGTCAGAACTCAACACCTTTTATGGGGTATGGGATGCCACCAAATCCTGGACATGCACAACAAAGCCCCCTGAACCCTACTCTGTAGTTTTGCCCACCACAACTCCATGTGTCAGGCCCGCATCCCACGATTACCACTAATCATGAGATTAAGACATAAGTTTGAGGATTATACATAATACAAAGTTCACTCCCTACTTTTTTATCTTTTCATTTCATACTTAGTTTTCTCGCATTCAATCACATAAACAACTTTACAAGAGAATTAAACCTTGATTACTCTAATATAATCTCAACATTTATCATACACATCAGACATTCATTCTTTTTCTCACACTTCCATGTGTATACAACATGATAACCAGATATATACTGTATTATTAAAGAAACAAAGCTACACATTATCATTTACAACTCTCTCTCAACTCTATTCAAGGACCTAGAGTGACAGGGACTGAATGAACTTAACTTATCTCATACTTAACTCCTGTGGCAGATCTACTCTGATGCAATGACATCTTCAGTCCACGAGTTATCCCTAAAACTTGTGAGTAGAGGGGTGAGCCTACTCTCTCAGTGAATGAGTACTTCAAAGAAACAGTTTAAAACACTTATATAATTATAGATATATTGTCGAGCAAATGATATCAATTATAACAATTGTAAGCTTTAAAGAGACTAATCATTCACAAACATAAATATGGCAGGATAGTCTAGATATCTACAAGAGTGAATCAATATATGAACATGCTTGATTGATCATAAAAAGAACTAACAATTCAGAAACATACAAAGAATAATTAAGTAACTGCACACACTTGTTTAACCTCTCATTCATCTTATTATGTCCTGAACCCACATGAGGTGTACCACAACATGTGAAAGAATCACAGCAAGCTACGATCTCACTGTATAAGGTTTAGAAGCATGCCCGGGTTCCTAAGCCTATCTCTTGAGTAAGACCCTGTCTGCAGCGGGCCTCGGCACGTCTTCCTCTTGGCGGCTAATGGGAGCGGTCGGATATCTCAGACTCTACCTCTCAACCTGGGTACTCAGGCGGTGAGTCAAAGCCCTCAGGCGTACTTTGCATCAGTAGACCTACTGACCACTGATCACTACAACATGTAACACAGGTACCACCGGCATCCCTGTTGGTGTTGGGTACCACACAATTGTAAGGAGTCTGCCCTATTGGTCAAGACCCCCGCACCCTACTGGTGCGCTTCGGCTTACCTCGATCTGGACTACCTCCAGTCGGGTAACCGTTTCCTCCTCACAGCGTAGGCCTCATCCTGTGAGGATTCTACAGTGTTCAGGGCATCTACATGTCTAATTCACTCTTTACATCCACAATTCAATCATCACATCTCATACTGAGAACATGGTAATCACAATACTTGATTCATTGAACACCCTAACCTTAGGGTTTCGTTTACCTCATTCATTTATCACATGACTCTCATAAGGATTTAATGCGTCATAAACATTCACTGAATAAAGACTGTTTTTCAACAAATCATTTACAATCAATATATGTATGAAACCCTGGAACTGAGATGAATTTGGGTTTCCATGCCATTCACTAAAATCATGCATCAAGAATAACATTGAATAAATAAATTCTAAGATGTCAAGATAAACACTTCAGATGGATTTCATAATATCTATTCGCAAATTTCCAACTTTCCACTCATCTAGGGTTTCAACCCTCTCTACTGAGATATCAAGAAAACACTGTTCACATCACACGAAATCCAAGATAGTATCTGACATGTATGTACTACGCATTCAGATAAACAATCATTCATAATCAACGAGATTTAGATAGACAAATTTCTCTATTTAATTATACAACAAATTTCAATCATAGCCGAAAATCCTAAATTTTAATATACTCTTATAACCTTTGTAAATACTTAGGGAATTCTCATTAAGGTGGATTGTATCCATTTCTTATATGATTTTATCATCTGAAATTCATCAAAACAAAAGAAGAATCCATTTCATATCATTTTACAAAAAGTAGATCAAAAAGGAGAATTTAGGGTTTGTAGTCGCATATTAAGCAATTGAAGATTATTGATGATTTAACTGCTTTTCGTGCAATCTACTGTTTAAAGGAAGTTCCCACTCACCCTAAGGCGTGAAAACACCTTAAAAACGCAGCTCATCAGTGAAAATCTCGATCTCATGTCAAATCCCTAGCAATTCACCCGATTCTTCTTCCTTTCAACTCGGAAACCTTAGAAATGAGGGATTATGAAGAAAGAGTGAGAAAAGGGGAAGTTTTGATACCATTTCGGATCAAATCAGAGGAGGGACGAAATCTTGACATGTGAAAGAAGATTCACCATTAAAGTCCATGCAAAGAAGCTAAACTTACTTGATTTCATCATATCTCAGATAGAGAAACCCTAGATCAGCAATTCCACCACTTTCTCCTCTCAAACCCTAACTCTCCCTCTCTCTCTAGAATTTTGTTTCTCTGGAATGAATCACAAATTTGAGAGCTCCTAGTGTGTTAGGTTGACCATATAGAGCAATTGAGCTGCTTGGGTGAATTGCACATTGACCCCTCACTAAACTTTTTCTTATTTCAGCAGATTTTTCTGTCATAAAAAAGTTACTGTAATTCGTGTATTTTAGAGATCAAACCTTCTCCAAAAATTATGAAAATTTAGCATGTTGTTTGTAATTGAGTTATAAAGCTTCAGTTAAAATTTCAGATCATTTCGAGCTACCATTAAATAATTAAAAATAGAATAGTGGACTGCTATCCAAAAATCTGCAGAATAGTCGGTTGAAGAGAAAATGCCCCATAACGGCCATGCTAGCTGCCACGACCGTGCTAAGATGGACCCAGCACGGTCGTGTTGCCTACCACGACCGTGGTGCATTGGTTTCATCAGATTTGAGTACAAAAGTTGGTCAACAGTTCAATTCCTTCAAAATGGCCGTGTGGCCTAGCATGCCCGTGCCACCAATGACCTAACACGGCCGTGCTACCCACCACGACCGTGCTATCCAAGCCTCCAACTACAATTTTCATTGTCCTATGCCTAACTCATTCCTTCCCGACATGAGCCTGTTTGGTGAAAACCCTAATTTCAGTCGTTCTCAATCCCTAATTATACAAAGCGATAGCATACTTGGAGTTCTCATTAAGTTTAACACTTTACAATTGAACTACCATCCTTAATCATGTTTAATTAATGACCAATATAACTAAGCATGTAGTCATCCACATAAACCCTAACTTACCAATTAAGCTCAGATACGGTCATAACAATTCTTCCCCCCTTAAAAAGGTTTCGCCCCCGAAACATAAATATGCAAACAAAATGCATTCAAGGTTTATTTTAAGCTTCTGAAATCTTACATGTCATTATATTCTTGTATTTCATACTTGAATGCAGTTTTCAACATTAAGTCCTTTATTTCTTTTCTAATCACAACATGTTTGAAACAATTCTTAATGATAACAAACAAATTCTCTATGCCACAATCAATGATAGGATAGAGAGAGAAACAACCATTTCAATATTTTCATACTCTTGAGGTGTTACCTCAACATTGATAATCTGATCTAACTATCTCAATTCATACAACTTAATATGTACTATTGTTCTGTATTACCTCTAAGTCACAAAAGAGAGTTCACCATGTTGTTTTGAATTTTACTATTGTGCTACTCAAATAGAGAAACAGTCTTGAGTTGGAGGACTAGATTCAACAACAATTGTACAATACTAAGATGGATTACTGATATGAATGACTTAAACTATCACACCTTTAATTAACATATTGCTTGCACATGTACAACTGAAATCATATGTAAAACAAATTTACATCCCTTAATATACCTTGAACAAATTACACTTCTAAAAACAAATTCACATATCACTGAAAGCCATTGTTTTCTCTTATTTCTCTCCTCATTCATTACCACTTACATTCTTGTTACTTATCCTTCTCATTTTGATCATATAGAATAAACATCCCTAACATTGAAACAAACGAGGTACAAATAGATTGTTCATCATTCTTGCTATCACTGTAAGAATTTATTTCATCTCACACTTCACTCATATTGTATTTCTCCTTTTGTTCAAAACACACTTGTTAAATTTCAAATTTATTTCTTACTCTCTGCTCCGAATCATTTACATATTGTTTATCTACCTTTCAGATTAGTTACCTTTAAACCCTGGATTACTACTAGTGCTAGTTTACTTTTCATAGTGCAAATCTCATGATCTTGTTTTATAGAGATGCCAGTATTCAAGGTCAAATCACTAGTGACATCCCTTGAACTACTACAACTCTAAACATTCTAGGGTTTAGTCCTTATCAGTAGCATGACGTTATTGTGATGTGACTTTACTACCTTAATTTGAAATTCAAACTTTGGATCTCACAATTTTTACTAAAGTATTCCTTATATTATCAATTGAATTTCCTTTCTCTTACTTGGCCATTCAGATAGATTACATTCTCAATTTACCCTGCTAGGGTTTCATCATCATATTGTGTGTCATTATTACATTCACTAGATGTCTCTAATATGGTGGTTATGCATCATATATGATTCCTTTTCTTATCACTTCATCCCACATTGCTCTCATTAAGGAAGATATGAAAGAGAAGATGATTCTGAGACTTAGAATTCTTATCTTCAAACATTCTCTTATTACATTTCTCATATGTAGGTTTAATTAGTTATCAACAAGGATACTTGACTAATTAGCACTTGCTTGAATGTCGCAATCTCTTTCTTTAATAATCTATATTACTCCATCATGTTTCAAACCCCTCCTACTTTCCATAATCCTCTTACCATATACTACTCTTCCACCTGTCATCTTTAACTTCTACTTTTCTCTTATGATCATGTTGCTTATTCATGTGTATGATCATGTATACCATGTTGCACATATTTCTTTTTATCCTTCTACTAATGTGAAGTGAAGTTCTAAATCAATAATCTCTATACTAGTTTCACCTCATGTTTAATACATTACATATCCTTCATTTTAAATCAAACAACTCATGCATGGGTCAAACATAGTTTCTCTTCCAATCAAGTTTTTTCCTTCCTGAATATAGTCTACCTTTGTATGACTTATTCATTTGCTAAGCTACACTTTTGTTCTTATTTTAGAAACTAGTTTGTTGTTCTATAGAGACTTAGAATCCAAAGGTAGTAAGGATGAATATATTAAACTTCATAATAAAGGTATACATTCCATGGTCTCAATTATGTCATGTAATCCTCATTCCTTAATCAAACTCATCATTTCCAACATTTCTCTTTGTTTCAACTAAGTTTCTTATCCTAGTCTTATGATTTACATATTCATCTATTTCTCTTTACTTTAACTCTTCTGAAGACCCTTCAGTTCTATGTACTTATTGGATACTTAACTCTTTTCTTCTATTTTCCCTTTGCTTTGGAGTACATAAAAGTATTTTACTCGATTATATGATCCATTCTTCATGATTGATTCTTACTATCTTGACCCTTCCATACTTTTCTCATATCTTTTCCATATTTCATATTTAGAGTTCATATAATACTAATCATTAAACTTAACCTGAACCTTATGTCGTGTTCTTTTATTCCCAATCAAGGGTTTCTCATATGAGGCCCCAAAGTTGGATCTCAGATATCAATTCCAACAGATTCTTAGTTATTCCAATCTTTCCCATATGTTTCAACATCTTAGTGTATGTACACTATCACTATGATGTGGGTCTAATTTATCAAGAGTCCACTCTTATTATATTTTCAATAGGAGTCAGTAGATCCCAGTAACGCACCCGACCAGCTGGACCAGGCCGAACCTGCAGTCCTGAAGCCAAGAGCTACTCAAGATTAACCAACTCCTATTAATCTCAAACATGGAAAGAATATCCACTTAGGGCAAACTCATTTAAACATAACTTTCGGTATACTTGATATAAAGAATAACTGAATCAACTTCATGATACACAACAATCTAAAAGAACCATCCATATTCTACAAACTGATAATATGAATTCATATATATAAGACCGTTTCTATTGATATCCAATCAAACAAGCAATATAAAGCAAGAGTTGTATCACATTCTATGTTTAATCTCTTACTCCTTCATTACTTTCCAGTCTCCTAACCCTAAGATTTCTAGGGTTTCTCTCTAGCCCATCCTTCGTCAGCATACCTAGCCAGGGCATCCAGAGAAGAATAGACATAGTCGCTTGATATTGGTCAACCTAAGTATCCTGATACCTGGCCAGGGTATCCAAATACCCAGACCTCCCAGAGCTATTCACACGTCACCTCTTAACTGCCACACTTATAACTCTAACTTTCTATTCTAATGGTCCTTGACGACTCAGCCTAAGCTCTGATACCAAAGTTGTTAGGCCCGCATCCCACGATTACCACTAATCATGAGATTAGGGCATAAGTTTGAGGATTATACTTAATACAAAGTTCACTCCCTACTTTTTTATCTTTTCATTTCATACTTTTAATTTTCTCGCATTCAATCACATAAACAAACTTTACAAGAGAATTAAACCTTGATTACTCTAATATGATCTCAACATTTATCATACACATCAGACATTCATTCTTTTTCTCACACTTCCAAGTGCATACAACATGATAACCAGATATATACTGTATTATTAAAGAAACAAAGCTACACATCATTTACAACTCTCTCTCAACTCTATACAAGGACTTAGAGTGACAGAGACCGACTGAACTTAACTAATCTCATACTTAACTCCTGTGGCAGATCTACTCTGATGCAATGACATGTTTAGTCCACGAGTTATTCCTAAAAATTGTGAGTAGAGGGGTGAGCCTACTCGCTCAATGAATGAGTACTTCAAAGAAATAGTTTAAAGCACTTATATAATTACAGATATATTATCGAGCAACTGATATCAATTATAACAACTGTAAGATTTAAAGAGACTAATCATTCACAAACATAAATATGGCAGGATAGTCTAGATATCTACAAGAGTGAATCAATATATGAACATGCTTGATTGATCATAAAGAAAACTAATAATTCAAAAACATACAAAGAATAATTTAATAACTGCACACACTTGTTTAACCTCTCATTCATCTTATTATGCCTTGAACCCACATGAGGTGTACCACAACATGTGAAAGAATTGCAGCAAGCTACGATCTCACTATACAAGGCTTAGAAGCATGCCCGGGTTCCTAAGCCTATCTCTCGAGTAAGACCCTGTCTGCAGTGGGCCTCGGCACGTCTGCCTCTTGGAGGCTAATGGGAGCGGCCGGATATCTTAGACTCTACCTCTCAACTTGGGTACTCAGGCGGTGAGTCAAAGCCCTCAGGCTTACTGTGCATCAATGGACCTACTGACCACTGATCACTACAACATGTAACACATGTACCACCGACATCCCCTGTTGGTGTTGGGTACCACACAATTGTAAGGAGTCTGCCCTACTAGTCAAGACCCCCACACCCTACTGGTGCGCTCCGGCTTACCTCGATCTGGACTACCTCCAGTCGGGTAACCGTTTCCTCCTCACAGTGCATGCCTCATCCTGTGAGGATTCTACAGTGTTCAGGGCATCTATATGTCTAATTCATTCTTTACATTCACAATTCAATCATCACATCTCATACTGAGAACATGGTAATCACAATACTTGATTCATTGAACACCCTAACCTTAGGATTTCATTTACCTCATTCATTTATCACATGGCTCTCATAAGGATTTAATGCGTCATAAACATTCATTGAATAAAGACTGGTTTTCAACAAATCATTTACAATCAATGTATGTATGAAACCCTAGAACTGAGCTGAATTTGGGTTTCCATGCCATTCACTAAGATATCATGCATCAAGAATAACATTGAATAAATAAATTCTAAGATGTCAAGATAAACACTTCAAATAGATTTCATAATATCTATTCGCAAATTTCCAACTTTCCACTCATCTAGGGTTTCAACCCTCTCTACTGAGATATCAAGAAAACACTGTTCACATCACACGAAATCCAAGATAGTATCTGACATGTATGTACTACGCATTCAAATAAACAATCATTCATAATCAACGAGATTTAGATAGACAAATTTCTCTATTTAATTATATAGCAAATTTCAATCATAGCCGAAATCCTAAATTTCAGTTTACTCTTATAACCTCTGTAAATACTTGGGAATTCTCATTAAGATGGATTGTATCCATTTCTTATATGATTTTATCATCTGAAATTCATCAAAATAGAAGAAGAATCCATTTCATATCATTTTACAAAAAGTAGATCAAAAGGAGAATTTAGGGTTTGTAGTCGCATATTAAGCAATTGAAGATTATTGATGATTTAACTACTTTTCGTGCAATCTACTGTTTAAAGGAAGTTCCTACTCACCCTAAGGTGTGAAAACACCTTAAAAACACAGCTCATCCCTGAAAATCTCGATCTCATATCAAATTCCTAGCAATTCACCCGATTCTTCTTCCTTTCAACTCGGAACCCCTAGAAATGAGGGATTATGAAGAAAGACTGAGAAAAGGGGAAGTTTTGATACCATTTCGGATCAAATCAGAGGGACATAATCTGGACATGTGAAAGAAGATTCACCATTAAAGTCCATGCAAAGAAGCTAAACTTACTTAATTTCATTATATCTCAGATAGAGAAACCCTAGATCAACAATTCCACCACTTTCTCCTCTCAAACCCTAACTCCCCCTCTCTCTCTAGGATTTTATTTCTCTGGAATGAATCACGAATTATGAGAGTTCCTAGTGTGTTAGGTTGACCATATAGAGCAATTGAGCTGCGTGGGTGAATTGCACATTGACCCCTCACTAAACTTTTTCTTATTTCAGCAGATTTTTCTGTTATAAAAAGGTTACTGTAATTCATATATTTCAGAGATCAAACCTTCTCCAAAAATTATGAAAATTTAACATGTTTGTAATTGAGTTATAAAGCTTCAGTTAAAATTTCAGATCATTCTGAGCTAGTCAACAGTTCAATTCTTTCAAAACGGCCGTGTGGCCTAGCATGCCCGTGCCACCAATGACCTAACACGGCCGTGCTACCCACCACGGCCGTGCTATCCAAGCCTCCAACTACCATTTCCATTTTCCTATGCCTAACTCTCTCATTCCTTCCCGACATGAGCCTGTTTGGTGAAAACCCTAATTTCAACCGACTAGGGTTTATATTTTCTCAAACCCTAATTATACAAAGCGATAGAATACTTGGAGTTCTCATTAAGTTTAACATATCATAATTGAACTACCATCCATTATCATGTTTAATTAATGACCAATATAACTAAGCATGTAGTCATCCACATAAACCCTAACTTACCAATTAAGCTCAGATACAGTCATAACACCATGAGTCCCCTGCCTACCACCCCTATAGATTAGTTGATCCTTTCGCCGAACCTGATCCTTATTTTCAACACCCATATGTGGAACAACACCCCTATCAACCACCCTACCATCACACACCCCAAACCGCTACCCCACAAGCACACTATTCACCACTGCTACATCCCCCTCCACATGCCCCTTGTGCTCCTGCACCTCATCACCAACCATGGGCTCCGCCGCAAGGCCCTCATTCTCTCATGGCAACTCAACCTCGAGTCCCTGGCCATGATGCTTTTCATAACCCCCTGCGTAGACATGTTTCCCCCACAACCCATACAGTCAATATCACCCGGGACCTCATCCACCACATCACAATGATATCACTCGACGAGTTAAAATAGATGCCCCCACTTTTGATGGTAAAACTTGACCCAAAGCTTTTCTCGACTGGATTGCTAGTTTGGAAGATTTTTTGAATGGTATGACATGACTGACGCTCAACAGATTAGGTTTGTTAAGATGAAACTAGAAGGGTCAGCCAAGCGATATTGGCAAGGTGTCCAGCGCGACATGGAGCGTACTAGTCAACCTCCCATCCTCTTTTGGGATGAGATGAAGACTAAGCTACGCGAGCGCTATGTCCCTGCCCAATACCAAAGACAACTTCTTTCTGACTGGATGACCCTTAGCCAAGGGTCATCATCCGTTCAAGAGTATATGGAACGATTTGAGGAGACTAAGAACCGTTGTATTCACAATGACTCTGATTGGAAACTGGCCGCTCGTTTTGTGCACCGTTTACACCCTGACATTAAACGAGAAATGGAGTTACAACAATATGACACCGTGCCCAAAAGGTAGAGAGATACCTTCAACCCGCCTCTTGTGGTCCTTCCTTTTCTCATTTTGGACAACGTACTCACTCAACCAATAATCCTTCCATTACCCCAAATCGCTGTGCCTATCCCCTACCCCAACCACTTCCCCAAAGTTCTTCAATCCCCTCCTCCAGTAAAGGCAAGGAGGTAGTCACAACTCCAGTCTGGCCTCCTTCGCGAGGTCGTGAATGCTTTCATTGTCATAGCACGACCCACCTAGCTACCCAATGCCCTCGTCGTGCTCTTTTTGTGTCATCTGACTCTCCTGATACCACCCCTGAGGATGACATTGAATATGAAGATGTTTTTCCTGCCTCTGAACCTTCTGATGATGACGCTGATTACAACTATGATTATGATCCGTCATATCTCCAGGTCATGCGTGTTTTAGCTGCCCCATCAGAAGGGGACTAATGGAAACACACCACTCCCTTCCAGACCTTCTTCAAACACACTGGTAAAAGTTGCAAACTACTCATTGATGGTGGCAGTTCTCAGAACATCATTTCACACCATGGATTGAAGCGCATGGACTTGCGCCCAGAGCCCCATCCTCAACCACATAAAGTCCATTGGGTGACTAAATTAGCTTGCCCATCACCTAACGCTGCCTTGTGCCCATCACTCTAGGTGCTTATTCAGACCACATTTGGTGTGATGTGTTGTCTATGGATGTTGGCCACACCATTCTTGGTCGTCCTTAGATTTATGATTTAGATGCCCACAATGAGGGACACTCCAATATTATACCTTCAAACACAAGGGCAAACACATATGCTTAGCACCTACTTGATTCATCTCACCTCTGAAAAAGAGTCCCCCACCTGACCCCCAAACCTCCAAAACCCAGAACTCTTTACACCTTGTCACCCGAAGAGAGTTGGAAGAAGCCAGTCGCGAATTGAGCTGCATGTATGTCCTATATATCAAAGAATCCACTCCTATCTCCGATTTTCAGCCCCCACCACCAGAACTTGTCTCCCTTCTTGATGAGTTCAAAGACATGACACCTACATACCTTCCTGATGAGCTCCCCCCTTTGCGTGATATTCAACATGAGATTGATTTGATTCTAGGGTCTTCGCTACCTAACCGACCTCATTACCGTGTGAATCCGACTGAGCATGCTGAATTGAAACGCCAGGTTGATGCCCTCCTCAAAGGATTCATTCGAGAGTCCTTGTGCGGTTCCTGTTCTCCTGGCCCCCAAGAAGGATGGTAGCTGGAGAATGTGCTTAGATTGTCGACCCATCAATAAGAAGAAATATCATTTTCCTATACCATGCCTTGACGACATGCTTGATCTATTGACGGGATCCTGCTATTTCTCCAAGATTGATCTCTGTAGCAGTTATCACCAAATCCGTGTCAAGGAGTCCCATGAATGGAAGACTGCCTTCAAAACCCCAGACCAATTATATGAGTGGCTAGTCATGCCTTTTGGCCTATCCAACGCACCCAACACCTTCATGCGAGTCATGAACCATGTGTTACGACCATTCATTGGAAACTTTTTAGTGGTATACTTTGATGACATTCTGATTTTTAGTAAGACCAAGAACGAACACCTGAATCATCTCCGACTTATCTTCGACACACTTCGAACTGAGAAATTGTATGTCAATCTAAAGAAGTGCTCGTTCCTTCAAGATAAAGTCCTATTCCTTGGGTACTTTGTATCCGCTACCGGCCTTGAGGCTGACCCGACCAAAGTCAAAGCCATCACTGATTGGCCCCAACCCACTTTGATTTCTGAGCTTCACAGCTTTCATGGGTTGGCTACTTTTTATCATCGTTTTGTTCGAGGATTTAGCACCATTATGGCTCCTCTCACCGAGTTAATGAAGTGTGACAACTTCGAGTGGACGCCATCTGCAAGATGTGCTTTTGAGGCTGTCAAAACCAAGTTGACTGAAGCCTCGGTTCTTCACCTTCCTGATTTCTCACTTCCGTTTGAAGTATCTTGTGACGCTTCTGACGTTGGCATTGGAGGTGTTCTTAGTCAAGACGGTCACCCGGTTGCCTTTTTCAGTGAGAAACTCAATGACGCAAAGCGTAAATATTCCACTTACGATAAAGAATTCTACGCTGGTGTGCAATCCCGCGTCATTAGAGGCACTACCTTCTCCATCATGAATTCATCCTTTGGTCTGACCATCAGGTCCTTCACTTTCCAAATTCCCAGAAGAATTTAAGTGTGCGTCACGCCAAGTGGTGTGAGTTTCTTCAGGAGCACACTTTTGTTCTCAAACATCGCTCAAGTGTTGAGAACAAGGTCGCAAACGCTCTCAGTCGTTGGTTGACCACCCTACAGTCTATGAGCGTTGAAGTCGTGGGCTTTGACTGTCTGAAAGAGCAATATTCCACCTGTCCTAACTTCGCGACTATTCATTCTGACCTTCTCAATAGTACACCTGGCCATGCTTGTGATTTTATTCTACAAAATGGATTTCTTTTTCGTGACACGCAGTTATGTATCCCTTCTACTTCCGTTCGAGATTTTCTCATTTGGGAATTACATGTTGGTGGCCTCGCTAGTCATTTTGGTAGAGATAAGACCACTGCTCTAGTGACAGACATATTTTATTGGCCTTCCCAGTGTTTTAAAAAGCGTGTCAGGCGCCCGCCTGAGCGGATCACATGCCCAGCCGCCTGGTTAAGGCTTTGAGCGGGTTGGCAGGCGGTAGGCCATTAAGCGCCCGCCTAAGACCCGCTTGGCCCGCCTATGTGTCCGCATGAAACCCTGCTTCGGGCGCCCGCTTCTGGCCGCCTATTTTTTGGACTCTAGATTTAGTCCATCTGCTGTAACATATTATAAAAATATAAGTCTATAGTAGTATAATAAGTTAGTATAATATGTAACATTATTGTATAATACATTCTAAACTATAATATATCAATATATACACTATGTATCCAGTTATCTGTTGCATATTATATTTCTGCAACTTTCTACCTTATATATAATAATACATTAGTACATATTATATTCTACGGTTTATATTAATGCATTCTATATATTCTATAGTTTACTGTATAATGTAAACTAATACATTATATATTTTCTACTGTTTACCGCCTTATAAATAATAATACATTAGTACATTATATAGACATGGTGTATTCTACTGTTTACTGAATATTATAAATTAGTACATTACATATCTTCTACTGTTTGTTGCATATTATTATATAAAGTTGTAATTCAGTAAATTTACTACAGTAAGAGTAAGAGAAAGAGACTAAAAAGTGTATTTCTTATGTCTTAAACTTGTGTAATTGAACTGTATTTGCTTATTCATGGCTTTTTAGTTATGGTATCAACTATTTAGGTGCTTTATTTTTATGTGTAGGGTGTTTAGATAAGTATATTTTTTTAGAAAATGTGTTTATTATATACTAATATGTATAATTCTCTACAAAATTACCTAAAAATTTCCAGGCCCGCTTTTTCAAAAAGCGCCCGCCTGAGCGCCCGCCTGGCGCTCAAGCGGCCACAAGGTGCTGTCCGCACGCCTCCCGCTTCCCGCTTTCTAAAACATTGGGCCTTCCTTACGACATGATGTAGCTCGTATAGTGTCTCAGTGTCGTACTTGTCAATTGATCAAAACCAAAAGACAAAACACGGGTCTGTACACTCTCCTCCCTATTCCCCATGAGCCTTGGAAGGATCTAAGTATGGGTTTTATTTTAGGTCTTCCCCGAACTTCTCGTGGCCATGATTCAGTGTTCGTGGTTGTTGATCGTTTTTCAAAGATGGCTCACTTCATTGCCTATAGTAAAACTTCTGATGCCTCACATATCGCTCACCTTTTCTTTAATGAGGTAGTCAAGCTACATGGACTTCCCACCACCATAGTCTCTGATCGCGATGTTAAGTTTGTTAGCTACTTTTGGAAGACCTTATGGAAAATCTTTGGTACCAACCTCCAATTCTCTTCTGCTTTTCACCCTCAAACTGATGGTAAAACTGAGGTGGTTAATAGGAGTTTGGGTAACCTCTTGCAATGCCTTGTTGGTGAGCGTTTAGGCAATTGTGACTTATTGCTACCTACTGTTGAATTTACTTACAACAGTTTTGTCAATCGATCCACAGGAAAAAATCCATTTGAAGTTGTTAATGGATACAAACCTCGCCAACCTATAGATCTTTTACCTCTGTCCACTAATGACCGTACTTCCCACGCTGCTGAGACCTTTGCCTAGCACATTCATGGTTTGCATGCCGAGATTCGCCAAAAAATTACTTTGTCTTATGAAAATTATAAGATTTCTGCAGATTATGTGTTAGTACATGTGCGTCCTGAACGCTACCCCAAAAATTCCTTCAAGAAGCTTCACGCCAGAGCGTCAGGACCGTTCCAAATACTTAGTCGACAGGGACCCAATGCTTATGTACTAGATTTGCCGGCAGATTGGGGCATTAGTGCAGTGTTCAATGTGGATGATCTTTCTCTTTATTGTGGTACATTCGAGCCCCCTCCACCACCAAACAACTTCTTCAGATTGTCATTGTGCTCCACCGTCTTCAGCAGCATTACCGCCTCTGCCTCGACTTCCTGAACAGCCACCCAAACGCATTGACACCGTCTTGGATGACCAGACCGTCCTCACCAGCCAGGGCACCGTACATCGTTTCTTGGTTCACTGGAGAGGTCGTTCTTCAGCGGACACCACCTGGATCACCGAAGAGGAGTTCCGCCGCATTGTTGTAGATCTTCTTGAGCTCTACCTCAGTCTGACTCGACGGAGTCGAGTCTTTTGTAGCCGAGGGGAGTTGATGTTGGACATGCCCCACCTTTACGCACTTATGAGCCTAGACATCGCCGTGTTATTAGTTAGGCTTTATTAGCATGCTTTATTTTATTATGTCTTTTTTTTCTCTTTTTGGGCTCTTGTAAAGTCAAGTGGTTTAGTCCCACATTGGCTACCGCCCGATTAGTCTTTCTTTTAGAAGCCTATATAAAGGCTCTATCCGCATCCATGTAGAGACACAGTTGACGAATGAGAATTATTCCCTTTTAGTCTTTAGTCATATTTCTTCTTTAATTCTGTAGATAGGCATTAATATGTTACTATAGTAAAAAAAATATGCTCATAAATGACCTTTTCATCATAACAAACATAATTATAAATATTTAGGCATCTTATATCATTCCTTGCAGCTCTTATTTTAGTAGTAGTCACTGATTTAAAAAGGAGCTGCTTCTTCGCTTAAGTGGTGGCATCCAATCTACCCAAATCTTAGATGAAGCGACTGGTGGTGTTTCCCATTTCAACCCGTGGTGAAGCATTTTGTCGTTAAGCGGGTGCTTTTTCTAATTTCAACCTGCTCTACCCCGCTTTGTGTGGTCCAACAACATATATATATATATATATATATATATATAGAGAGAGAGAGAGAGAGAGAGAGAGTCAGGCTAGAATACACTCGAGTGTACAGATTACGCCGTACACCTCAATGGTGTTTTCCTATCTAGACCTTGTCTTTCCAAAATCCAATCCATTGATCTTCATGGTTACAATAATAATAGGCTACATACAAAATTTGAGCTCATTTGGATGAGTGTAAGTCACTCATCCAAGGACAACAAAATCGACGCCCAAAATTAATTTGAAATACATGATTCTTGCCTCCTTTAGATGCACGACCTATAAGTATCCAAATGAGCTAAAATTTATTATATAGTATGTTCTTAAGATATTTAAGAAGATCAACGGTTTAGAATTTTCAAAAAGTTACTGCATCTTTAAAAATGACTGAGGTGTACGGTGCCTCCGGTACACTCGAGTGTACACTAACCTGACTCTCTCTCTCTCTCTCTCTCTATATATATATATATATATATATATATATATATATATATATATATATATATATATATATATATATATATATATATATATATATGGGTATATCTTCGCTACCCGTGCGGGTAACTAAGATTCGCTACCCGTGCATCAGTTTTGTAATAGGAAGGCATGCATTTGTAATGAGACGATCCAAATTGTAATAGACTGACTCGTTTTGTAAATACAACGTGATGTTTGTATTCTCCGTCTGGAAACAGTACAATATATATTTATGACGGGTAGCGAAGATATACCCATATATATATATATATATATATATATATATATATATATATAGAGAGAGAGAGAGAGAGAGTCAGGCTAGAATACACTCAAGTAGTTTTTCATGATGTAATATTTTTCTGAAAAATCTAATCCGTTGATCTTCTTAATCATCTTGTGAATAACTCATATACAAAATTTGAGCACATTTGGACATTTATAGGTCATGTTATAAAGACCGCAAAAATTATGCATTTCAAATTAGTTTCGTGCGTCAATTTTGTTGCCCTCGGATGAGTGACTTACACTCATCCAAATGGGCTTAAAATTTGTATGTAGTCTAATTATAGTATGATAATGAAGATCAATGGTTTACATTTTGTAAAAAAATAATCTTGATATGCAAACACACTTGAGTGTATCCGTGCGATCTATACACTCGAGTGTATTCTAGCCTGACTCTCTCTCTCTCTATATATATATATAGAAATCCAGGCTACCCGCGTGGGTGTTAAAGAAGAACTCTCTCTCTCTCTCTCTCTATATATATATATATATCTTCTTTAACACCCACACGAGTAGCCTGGATTTCGCTACCCGTCCCGCCCGAAAAGTAATTATGTGGTCAGAAAAGTTATTCGCTGGACAAAAAAGTAACTATATTGACCAAAAAGTAACTATTCGACTTGAAAAGTAAATCTGGGCGGAATACACAACAAAATATATATGTAATTGTATATTTGTTATAGCTGTTGCAAATGTAACTATTTATGCATGAAAAGTAACAGTTTGCAAGGTAAAGTAACCTTCTACATATCAAAAGTAAGAAACTCCAAAAAAGTATCCTAAATAGGGGGTGGGTAGCTACCCGCGCGGGCATTGAATGAATGACCATATATATATATATTGGTAACTTAGAAGACTCGTAAGGCTTTCGCCGAGCCCAACCTGGGGAGCTTAGCCCCATCCCGTAACTCCGTAAGGAGCATAGCCCATTAAGTCGCGCAAAGACCGACTGCGCTACGGGAGAAACAATTCCGAACAACACCACCAGGGGGGTTCGAACCCGGGACCCTTCGTGAGGGGCCCCGTGCTACGACCACCTGAGTTACAGCTCGCCGGCTTCGGTCATATATATAATGAAATATATATATATATATATATATATATATATATATATGTATTGCTGGTATATTAAGTTAGTGACCTGTCTGCCCGGGTTACATTCTGATTGAAATAGTTACAATACAAAATGAAAAAATATATTTTTTTTGCGTTTAACAGACAGTCTATGTTGTTACTATTATACTGTCCCGAATATATTTTTTACTATTGCTAATAGAGCAACTTATAAAGAGGGATTTTGAATCTTTACATCTTGATCATACTATGACCCATAACAGAGCTGATTGGATAAGAAGGATCTAATAATCTATGTAGGCGACCCGAACATGGTTGGGATTGAGGCTTAGATGATGATGATAGTTGCTAATAGAGAAATTATAATTTTTGTACATTATTTGTAGTTTGTATAAATAAATACAGTTTGTCTTGTATTTACATGTTGTTGCTTCGAGTTACAGAAGGACTTCTAAAGATAAATACTATATATATATATATACATGGTGCATGACTTCGACTTCGTGTCGGCTTCGCCAGGTGTGGAAGTGGAAGTTTCGAGGAAGTTTAGACGCAAACTTCGACAAACTTCGATGCCGATTTTTGAAGAATATGATGTGAATTTGAAGGAAACTTCGATTGAAAACCTCTAATTATGCTCTCTTATAATTGCTAATTTAACAAAAATACACGATTCATGAGTCTTTAGCCCTAAGTAGGTTGATAATATGATGTGCACCTGCAATGGTCAAACATGCAATACACATTCTAATACAGTTAAGTGTTGAACATATGTATTATATACAAATATACAACCAAATAGTAGTTACAAGACCCTCTCTAGGAAAGAGTGGCAACAACAAACATAGAAGTTGATATTAGAAGTTGTGAAGAGGGTTGGAGGCGACACTTATGTATTATATGGCCGTTAGTGCACTAGTTAAAATTAATGTTCTGAGTCGTCTCAATTTCGCCCCAACTTCGCCAACTTCGAGGAAACTACGACAACTTCAGAGAAGTTGAGACGAAAATACATACAAAAAAACCAACTTCGACGAAATCAGGGAAACTTCGCCCCGAAGTTTAGACGAAGCCGAAGTATTGAGGATTCGACTTCGCCTAGGCTCGAAGTTCGAAGTTTTGGCGAAACTTCGCCCAACTTCGCCGAAGTTTAGTTCCATGATATATATATATATATAGTTAGGTTAGAATACACTCGAGTGTACAGATCACACAAATACACTCAAGTGTATTTGCATATCAAGACTATTTTTTACAAAATGTAAATCATTGATCTTCACCGTCATACTATAACTAGGCTACATACAAATTTTGAGCCCATTTAGATGAGTGTAAGTCACTCATCCAAGGACAACAAAATTGACGCGCGAAACTAATTTGAAATGCATAATTTTTGCAGTCTTTATAACATGATCTATAAATGTCCAAATGTGCTCAAATTTTGCGTATGATCTATTCAAGATGTTTAAGAAGATCAATAGATCAGATTTAAAAAAAAATATTGCATCATGAAAAACTATTTGAGTGTATTCTGCTCCGAATACACTTGAGTGTATTCTAGCCTGACTCTCTCTCTCTCTCTCTCTCTATATATATATATATATATATATATATATATAGTGCACACACATGCATCCCCGCCTACCCATCCTTAAAACAAAAGGACTCCCAACACTGTAATAAATGACTGTAATCCTATGTGAAAGTCTCCAGAATATGGTGCTAAAATCTAGTCGAGATCGCTTTCTTAGGAGAGGGGTTTTAACAAAAGCTATTATTGAAGGGATTATTACAAATGTTGCTCTATAGTGGACTAGATTCTCCTAGAAAAGAGAATATGAAAAATGATCGCAGGTCTATGTGACGTCATTTCTTCAGAAGATGGTGCAAGAATCTACTCAACTGCATAGGCAAGGGGACTCTTACTGAAGTTACAATTTAGTGGTTAGATTCTCCTAGACAAGCCTCAATCCCATGGATGTAATGTTAAGGGTTCATACAGTGTTGAATTCAGGAATTGTGCTGACACTAAAGGTACATAATGGAAGGGCATATGAAGCACAATCTTTGCTATTTATCCAATTTGGTCTTTCATCTTTGTTCTGTTTCTGTTTGCAATCTTCATTTTATATTTAATGTATAAACTTTTTACTTCATTTTTACTGTTAATACTTCATTTTTAACTTAATATGAGTGTCTTGAATATTTGTTTTCTTATCAATAACACTTAAAACAGATTTGCTGCTGCTCTTGCCAAAAATCCCCTTTGGGTGATGAATGTTGTACCAGTAGGTGGGCCTGATACTCTTTCAACAATATTTGATAGAGGACTGATTGGAATTTATCATGATTGGTGTGAATCTTTTAATACATATCCTCGGAGCTATGATTTGTTGCATTCAAGCTATCTTTTTCAGAACATTACAAACAGGTAAGCCTGCATTTCCCCGTCGTGAAAAGATATTTATATTAATTATGTGTTCACAAGCTGAAATGTCTTAACTCTTAATGCAGGTGTGACATCACAGATTCAATTGTAGAAATGGATCGAATCCTTAGGCCAGGTGGATGGGTTTTGGTTCAGGAAACTGCAGATGTAATTAGAAAAATGCTGCCCATTTTCCGGTCACTCCACTGGGAAACTACTGTATACAGTTCTCAGTTCCTTGTAGGCAGAAAAGGCTCTTGGCGACCATCGTCCTGAAATTCTTGTGTTATTCACATCTTCGTTGCTGTTAAGCGTGTATTGGGTACGCTATTTATTCATTCATTAGTTATTCTGCATAGTATTTGTTTGCTGCACCTCTAAAAATTACCTTAGTGCTCTGTGTGTGTGTGTGTGTGATCATCTAAGTGATGTGGAACACATCTTGAAGAAGAAGAAAGAAGAAGATAAACGACAATTTTCAAAATTCAATTCATATTCAACTGCCTGGACAAAGGCCCCAAGGCTGGCTTTTATAACACTACGTGATTTGACCCACAAGCAATGGAAATAAAGTCCTATTTAATGAAATTCGAAATTAAATAAAACCTAAAATAAAGAAAAACATAAAACATTTACTACTAAGCACAAAAACTAGATAATTTGTGCTTAGGTCCCTAAATACTAAAACAAAGCAAAAACAAGTAGAATAAAGCCTAATATGTCCAACATCATAATCCTCAATCCTAACTATGCTGAGAATGGGTGCAGGGATTTTTCTCTTTTTCATAGCTTTGTTTAGCATTATGTTCTCACTGAATTGCTATGAATGCAGACACTTCATTAGATCTCTCCAAATAGCTTATTTCTTATTTTAGGTGGGTCAGTAGCTGAAATAAGCACTACTTCCCGTGACTTTTCTGTATAAAACTATGGATTTGTTATTGGAAATGTAACTAGAGTAGACAAAGCCCATATGATATATATATCTATATATATGTGTAGGTGGGTCGGCAGTGGCATAGCCACATAGAGGCCTACCCAGGTTTCCAAATTTACCAATAATCAAGTATAAATGGGCTGGAATTTAATGGAAAAATACCTATTGTGCCCTACCCAATATCTCCAATTTAAGCTCTACAATAGTGGTTCCCCCCTTGACCAGATTTTCTGGCTCCGCCACTGTGGGTCGGGTAACATACTTTTGTTACCCGTGGATCTAATTTTGCAACAAGAATGCACCAAATTGTAATGACACGACTAAATTTATAATACAAAGACTCGTTTTGTAAACACAATGTCGATTGCTTTTTGTGTGTACTGAAAATAATAAAAATGACATTTCTGGGAAAAAAACTCCAGCCCAAACTGTAACCACGAGTGAAAATTTGTAACAAGAATGTCAAAACTATAAAAATAACTGGGTAATTAATTTATGTTACCTAGCCGGATAAAGAATACATCCCATATATATAGATATATATGTATATATAGGGTATATATTCACTGCCCACCCGGGTAACTAACTTTTGTTATCCGTGGATCAATTTTGTAATAGGAACACACATAATTGTAATGAGACAACCAAAATTGTAATAGAAAGACTCGTTTTATAAATAATTGTGAAATTTTTATTGTCTTTCTGAAAACAGTAAAAATGATATTTATGACAAAGCAGTAAACAATTTACGCTGTGTTACAAAATGAGTCTTTCTATTACAATTTTAGTCATCTCCTTACAATTTTGACTTTCTCATTATAAATTTTTGCCTTCTTATTACAAAACAGATGCAAGGACAACTAACCGTAGCTACCCGCACAAGTAATAAATAAATGGCCATATATATATATATATATATATATATATATATATATATATACATATATATATATATATATATATATATATATGAGATGATCCAGTGCGAGACACTTTGTTGTGCGAGCATGCGAGGCTGAATTGCTGGCCATGTATTCACTTCGTATCAATTGTATGGCTAACGTCAATCTCGTGGGAGATGAAGCAATTAATGCAACCTGACCGTGAAAAAGACTGGTACGACTCCGTCTGACAGTCTAACGACATGTTTGACTGACTTTTATTAGAATATAAAATCCAGTTAACGTGAAGGCCTGCTAACCGTCCTTCGCCCTTTGCATCTTTTTTTCCTTATATAATAAAGCTACCCCTTTTCGTTTACTGTCCTTGTTCCATTATTGGCCCGTTTCTACAATATAGTGATATAACTATTATCTTCCACAACTGCTAACCCCAAAACCATTTTCCTATAGCAGATTTTTGTTACTAGCTCTTTGTATAGCATTGGCGATTATCAAAGTTAAAGAGAGTGCATCACATGGTCGTAAGTACGTGGTGGTCTATTTATACGATGACTCAATGTTTGATTGTATACATGTTTTTAAATTCTATGGGTGGATATTTTAAAAAAGTGATATGGGTGGATAGAATATATGTGATCATCACCGATCAAGTTTCATCTATGATGGCTAGCGTTCCTACTTTCTTTTTTGGAAGACAATGATTATTTATCATTTGACACTTCTTTAAGAACTAATCTAAAAGAAGTTGAAGTCATTTTAATAAAAGTTTAACATTTACGTCAAAGTTTAAGCAATGTGCCTAGGGATCCTAAACCCCAAATCACTTCGACACCAAATGGGATGATGTAATCATTGAATATAATTTTAAAAATAGTTGTCATGACATGTATGAGCTTTTGATAATGTGGGTTGCATTGTGATTTATAGATGTGTATCAGTTTGGATGAATACGTCAAATGCAACTTTATAGTAGATGGTTAAGTTTATTAATTTTTTTATGTGTGTGTGATATATATCAAAAAGATAAAAATAATTAGAGATAAGTAATGCAATGCTCTATATGATGCCTCAGTAAATTCTAGATATGTATGAATGCTATAAATTGATATATTTACACATAAAATATGTATGGGTATTGAGTAGCAATAAATCAATCTCAATAGGGGCTAGGGGGCACACCATCTAGGATTTTTAGAAATGTTTTTAATACTATTAAACAATGTGTAATATATTTTAAAATATAATGATATACTATGCCATGGATCCTCCAAAAATATTGAAGAATGTTAAAATTATACAAAATATTATTACTCAAAAAAGTTATTCAAATAAGAATTAGATGCTATAATGGAATTGTACTCCACTTAAACCAGTTAAAATATATAAAGATAATGACAAGATAATGGTTGAATTAAAACATCCAATTATCATTCTCTTAAAATATTTGATTCTAACCACGACGACACATTTATTAAACAATTTTTTGTTTGACCACTTCACACAAAGACACAAATGTAAAGTAACATGAAAATTTGATGTATACAGAAGGATAGATAGAATGGGGTGAACTAAAAATCACTAAATACATTTTGTGGAATTGGTCAACAAATGGTCAAGTATAAACTAACAAACTAATCAATAGATATAAATATCAAACTTACATTTAATTAATGAGAGTGGTAGTCAAACTTTATTATGGATTATCTTATTATTTAATACTATATTTAAACCCAAATCGCCATCTCTAATTCGACTGGAACAGACTTCAACCAAGACTCGAGTATCGATCAAATTTTTTAACACAAGAGCAGTCGAGATCCATCGAAATTAGAATTCATAACAAAATTACCAGTTTTGCATAATCTAGATTTTCTAAACACGTGTGGAAACTGAGGCTCTAGAGAATAATCTTCCCACCCCCAAACTGAGAAGGAAATAAGGAAGGAAAATGAGGGCAAGAAGGAAAAGGAAGAAATAAAAAGTATAATTTCAACTTTATGTTGCGCTCTTCATCTAAATAATTGATATAATTGTTTTATACTCCACTACATTGATTGAAATGTTGGTTGTTGGATTGATCACTCTATTACATGTTATAGAGAATTCCAAACTGAGAAGTTTTTGATTTTATGGATTATGTATTAGATTTACCATCTATTTAAATTCATTTTTATTTTCATATACCAAGTACTAACATCAACTACAAGTAGAAAAGACGTGACTGGTTGCTTCTGGTTGAAGTGATCTAACACTGTTGATAATGATAAATGTGTCCATGTACTAGTCGATGCAGTCAGTTTGTGACCACTGCTACCACTCGATGCAACCCGACATCAACACGACATGGTCGCTATGGATGGATGCTTATGTCGATCGGTACGACTGAGAAGCACTTTGATGCAGTTGGTCTCGACTAACGTTAGCTTGACTTATCCCTACGACCACTTGCCTTGACTCGAGACTAATTCTTACAATGCTCAATGCTACTTTTTTATGCTTGGATTACTTCTCTGATAATAATTTGTAGAGTTTTGATGTATCAGTTATATATTCTTATTATCAAAATTTCAACACATATTAAGGAATTACTTTGACTTAGTCAAACTAAAATATAATCAATTATCAATAACTAAATTGATATATATGGTGAAAAATATTAGATTAAGCTGTAAAATAAGATTAATGCCTTCATAACTCTAAGATTACCAGTTAAAGTCGAACTAAATTGTAACATAAAACATATTGTTAAATGTGTTGTGTGTTGGGTCTAGGCCCGAGTAATATTTGAAAATATTAACTCATACTTGACAAATATAATAAATTTAGATTTGATATTGTACATGTAACCTAAGTAATATTCTTGAACATAGATAATTTGGAACATATATGTAGACATATGTTTACTAATAGAGTATATAAGCTTCATGCATTATAGTGTAAATTGCTACACTTACAACTTGTTCACTAGATCCAAACATATGAAAATATTTTGTCCATATTACACACGTATAAAATCACAATCGATGAAATACGATGAAATATTATACAAACGCTTTTAGAATGCAATTATTGATTGGCTACTAAATTGACATTTTGTTTTAATAAATGGCGCATAATACAAAAATGTCTTCTCAGAAGCGCATGCAACAAATTGCATTGTGAGTCAATTCTAGATGACAACAATAATAGATCTAAATATAAAATTATTAGATATAAATGGTCACAACATAAGGTTCCCATTGGTGTGGAAGTGTCGAACGAGGTCCACGATTGTTGGATTGAGATAATTTTTGAAATACTTCTATGGTAAGTAGTATACATCAAAATATTAGATTAGATTATGTATGCAAACGTATGAAATGGGTATATATAATTCATATGCACTTTGGCGCACTATTCCTTGAGCCTTATTAATAAGACCGATCGTAGTCATATGCATCTTGTAAAAGATGCATATATTATATATACATGTATTCATATATACATGAATATACAATGAAAATGGATATCTTGGTCGTTGCCTCTAGGTTTACCTGGATCCGTCTAGGGGTGTCAAAAATCTGGTTCCAGGTCGGTTCTGGGTCGAACAACAACCAGGTTTATAAAAAATAGCTCAACCCAGAACCGACCTGGAATCACATTTTCTACAAAGTGATATTTCCGGAATTGGACCTGGTTTCATAATTTGGAACCCGAAACCGAACTTGGACCGTACACTTTTGTTAATTATACACGAAATATAGTAACGTGTACATAACTATACCTTATATTTTTCAAATTTGTCAACCCAAATCCAATCTGGGTTGAATAAATCACCACCCAAAATGGACCCAGTTTTAATTCGGACATCAATATCCAAACCCGACGACCCGGATTGATAAATCCAAAACAAAACCCATTTTTTTCCGAATCGGAAGAGACCGAGTTCACAGGTTTGGACAAAATTTGACAGCCCTAGGTCCGTCTCATCTTGTATTTCAAGGTCAATATCTTACGTATGTAACTTATATCAGTTGTGTCAGGGTCGGGTTGTGTTATTTACATGTAGAAATAAGTCGTACTAAGCTAAGATGGTCCATATATTCCTTCTACTCCATGCTTATTATATTATAATTGTACCCACTAATTATTCCTATGAAGTAAACGTTACTTGAATAGGAGGCTTGAGTAGACTAGAGTCGTAAAACCAACCACCAATTTCCATTAGTTTGCATCATTTCCATCGATTCACATAATTTTAAAACAACCACCACCATCCTCAATTGATTTCCATTGGTTACCACCCTTCACCCATCCATCCACTAGATGATACTGACCCTGCTTTATCCAACCATTGTGGGGTTCATCTCCATCCTTCCACATAGGGTGTTGTTTAGGATAGAATCAAGGAAAAATGAGATCAAGGAGCGTACAAGGCCAAGAAGAATGATGCAAAGGATGAGATACATACCATATAGAGTCTAAGGAGAGAGATCCTCTCTCCTCTAAATGAAAGTTTCTTCCTCTTTTCTTCTGTTGTTCCCCTTTGTTATTGTACAAATGATGTATGTTCATCTTTGTTCGGTGCCAACTATGCTTGTCTACGGTTAGTTGATCTCCTTCCTAGTTCTGTAGGTTGTTTGGGCATGTTTATGTACTTTGAATCCAAGGAAGTAGTTAATATTTTGATATTTCTTAAACTATTTCTATCTTCTCTTTTTGGTTATGATTGATGGGTTGGTTGATCTCTTTCTTGAATTAACTGTTATTTTTATTAACCTAAAAAGTGCTAAGAATGGGTAGAAAAGTAGTTTATACTCAACTGTGATAGGTCAAGTGAGGATCTTCCTAGAATCTAGGATTAGAGAATTCTGACCCAATACTATGAAACTGAACCTTGTTCATCCAACTCAGGCCAGGTTCACTATGGTTTAGATTTCTAGCAATTCTTTTAACAGGCATAATGTCCCTGGATATTTTGGATCTGAGAGGTAATTTGTGACAATTATGGGTGTTTGTCTATAACTCTCAAGAGAGGCATTGAGAAGTTGATGGGGTTTTAGTCACGCTATGCAAGAGTGAGCGGGATGACCCCACAGAAGTAGCTACCACTATACATTCTAGATTAGGATGCTAATTTCTAGATAGGGCGTTCGAGTGTTGTCTACCCCAAAACTAGGTGCATAAATAGTCCAATTCTTGGCTTCATTGCCTGGTGCTCCTCTTGTTTAGTAGGATTTGATGGACTATTCTTTCTTATTTTACTTTGTTTTATTTTCTTACCTTGTTTTAGTTTTATGTATATATCTAGCCATCCATTTTGCTTAGTTAAGTGAAAGCTGAATCTTAGGAGAAGAGATGTCCCCATATCCCTGTGTTTAACCCCTTTCACTACATATGACTCCATATGTCATTGCAGGCATCCTAAAGGCTTTGGGTTATAAATATAAGATCTGATCCTTAAGATTTGTGTTCATTTTGGATACACGCTCGAGGCAATCAACTTGTAGTACGTGTCGTTGATGGGGACATGCTTTTTATGTTGGTGACATGTCCTGAGAGCTAGTCATATGATGATTATGATTGTACATTTTGTAATTGATTCGATTATTAATAAAAGCAATTCCAATTATAAAGTTTGTTTTAATATGAGATAGTAAACATATATATTACTGTCCTAAGAAAGAATGGCTTAATGACATGTGATTTCGGACTACGAATTAGACATGAGATCATGTGTATGCTAAGAGTGTTTGTTCTTGTGTAGGTTCTTACAAAGGTATTAATGTGGGAAGTAGGACAACAATAATATATTAAGGCTACACATATGTGCAGACTAATGACTATGTCTTATTAGTCATGATATTAGATATCAAGTCAAACACATACACACTTGTTATGAACAAGTGTGCTAGACATACCCAACTTGATTATGATACATGGAAGTCATAAATGACAGTTAGAATCATATCTCATTGTGACAATGGTGATTTTGGTCATTAGACCTAAAGTCACTACAATGATACATGTTGAGCGGTGTACTTTAACACTACCTAATATGACCTTAAATAAGGGTTTCCATACATGTAGTGCTTGGGTGCACTATGACTAATGTGGGTTATTGTGAGTGATGTAGAAGGAATTTGTCCCTCCTATTGGAGTGATATTGCGACCACTTTAAGAGTGAGACTATGAAATACATGGCCATGCTCATGCAAGACAAAACATGATGCTTAACTGATATGCATCTCAAATAGTCTACTCTAGATCAAGGGAAAAATATTGAACAATGAACATGATGATAGTTACATGCCTCAGAATCAATCCAAATATTGGAGGCAAATGGATTATATGATCTCTATAACATTGGTCACAATACTAAATTGAAGTTGTTCTATAATTTCTTCAATTACTTAGGTGGCAATGAAGTCTTACTTGATACCAATCAATGTTTGTGAAATCATAATATGATTATATAATTCACTAGAAATGTAATTTAGAGCCTCTAGGATAACACAAAGAGGATAAATAGGGAAGAAGAGTATAATCATGGACACATGATTAATTGGTTACTAAATGGTTTAGTAATCAACTAGATCATAGATCCCATGGTTCGTGAGTTGTGCGACATATCAAGGATTATGTTGTATCCCTAACAAAGCTTCACTATCACACTAAATGTGATCAAACATCTAAAGTATTTAATGCTTACCAAAGGTGATTTGTACATTTTGATGAATGCTTTAATATTTTCAAAAATTCCCTATGCCATTAGGAACTTCCAATTTGACTTGACATTTTAGGATAACCTTCCTATTATCTTTACTTTTCTATCATAAAGATATGACAACAAAAATGTGACTTGAATATCATTTCCTTGGTCTACAAGTCTCCCTTATACTAAATTCGACTAAAACTCTCCCAAACTGCATATGACCTCATAATGTGTTCAAACCCAATTTATAACCCCTCAAGTATGTTTTATATTCAAAGAATCACAAATATTTGATTACTACTCCATTTGAACCATAATTTCTTGAATTATCGTCCCAAAGGAGATAAACACAAAAATGAAACCAACTTTATCTATTTAGAAGATTATATGTCATTGTCTTTTTCAATTTCAACTTCTATAAAAGGGGAGGAAATCTCAACTCCTCACACTCTTTCTTCCATTTGACAATATCCTCAATTATTTTGAGGTGGTGACGGTACGATCTACATGCAATCATGTGAGGGGAAGATGTAACGACCCCCTGCCCCTGTTATCCCCTATTTAGGAGGACCGAGAGGGCAAGAGCCATTATCATATTTACATGATCAAGGTTTAGAAATTAACCAAAAATACTCATAAATTTCACTGATTTGGAAAAGAGTTTGGTAACAATATGAAAGATAAGCTCTCCAAAAAGGAGTTTCATGATATGAAAATATATTGTTGAACATTAAATAGAAACTATCTATCAAAATCCTCCGGAGTAGTTTTAAGCATCTTTCCTTTTGGTACCTCCTTCTCTAGTAGTCCAATTTGCAAAATAATAGCAGATTAACCTACAACACCATGAAATAAAAGCACAGTCAGTATATCAGGATATATTATCATGTAAGGGAAACAAAATATTCGCATCCAGGTGTGACAACATATTCAACCAAACATTGTTACTAAACAAAAATTTATGTTTACATCATAACTCCTCAACCCTTATTTACTGAACCTCTGAGATACCCTCTCTTAGGGTTTTGTCCCTGTAGTGGACTTAGGCCACCTTCCCAATCTGGGGCTTGCTACCATATTGGTCTTCCCAATCTCAGGCTTGACCTCATTTGAACTTCCCAATTTGGGGCTTGGTCCTAGTCATCTCAATGACTCTCTCTCATTCTTTCTATTCTCATACTTCCAAAGTTGATATGAGGGGTCGAGTAAGTTATTCATATATCATGCGATACTCATAGGGGCCTTATAGATTGTGGGAAAGTAAATAAACATCTAACTGTTTAATTTGCAATCAACTCGAGAAAACTCTAAGAAACCATAGAAGTCGGTTAAGGTGGGTAGTCATAGGTGTAACCACATACCTTTCTCAGAAGAGATCCAAAGTCCAAGTAAATAAGTGCAGTTGAGATTAAGCAAGGAATCGTCCTGAAATTAATGCATAACACCCAAGTATTACTATTTTATTCTAAACCTATCATTAAGACTGACTTGAGTTCCAAATTAGGGTTTTGGGGTCAAATTAGGGTTTCATTAGGGTTTTGCTGTCCTAACCCTAATTATCACTTCTAATGCCTTTTTACTCACAAACCCTAATTTTGATACCAAAGGCATTATGAATCTAAAATTAAGTCAAAGATGTCCTTTTTATCCAAAAAGACTAAACTTTATCCATTAAAGTCATTTAAGCTATTATGATCATTAAACTTAAGAAACTAGGGTTTCCATGCTTTTAATACATTAAAGTTAGTAACTTTAGGCACTTTTAGAATTCACAATAGATTTAGGGCATGAAAACAAGTTCATTAGATTCCTTGCATTTTTTTTATAAAACAACATACTTATTTGCATTTTTTGGCAAAAGGATGGATTTTTAGTTGATTTTGTAAGATCTAGTTATTTTTTGTTTTTTTCAATTAGAGAGGTGAGAAAATACCTTTTCTTGGAAAATTCTTGACAACTGATCCCTATTCATCGTTGACTGCCATGCACATTGTGTGGCTTAGGTTGGACCCGCCCACTAACCCTATTTTGAGCTGAGACGAAACTCTAATCATCTAATGATATCGTTGGTCCATGATGGACCCCGATCTAACGACCCACTGCTCACCCCTTTTTCATTTCTTCTTGTTTTGCATATGATGGCTCCACGACAGAGAAGCTAGCCAGAGAAGATTGAATGCAAGAGGGAGAGATGTTCCTAGGACAGAGTCTTTCCATCCTCATTCTAGTACCTCTGGCAAAATCAGGGGATATGATATATATATATATATATATATATATATATATATATATGATATGTGGCAAGATCTAGGGTTTGAGATCCTAGTAGAGAGAGGACTGTCGACGAGGGTTCTTTTTCAGTCCATAACCCATGGTTTCCCATTGTATTAGTAGGTTTCCTTTTTGAAATTCCTAGACAAACTTAATGGTCCGAATATTTTGCGAAGAGGTGGATTGTTAGAGACATATCACATGTTGTTGTTTCGTGTGTACACAATACCTTTCCTGATCTGACTCGGGTAGGAGATGACCAACAGAGTGTTAGAACGTGATCCACTGTCCGTCATCTCATGCGAACTATCTAGGGCTAACTCTCTGATTTCTTTTCCAAAATGATTTAAATCATTACATTTAATACATATTTTCCCAATCCTTTACACTTTAGGAAAACTAATAAATTCCATGTCCCTCTCTCCCTTTATCCTTTTAATCCTAAATTTCAAAGGGAAGTTCAAGCACTTATATCTAGGTGTGGGTGAGATTTGAGACCAAAATACACAAGTTAAAAGTGCTTTTCTTTGTCTCCAAGTCTCCCTATTATATCCTTTATTTAAGGCATCTAATTAAGTCTTTTCTCTTTCCAACTTTTCCATTTTTCTTATTTTGATTACTTTTCTCATAAAAAACAATAGGGGTACTCCATCGGTTAACTTCAATAGTACTTTTGTAGAAAACTCCACATAATTCCATATGTAAATTATTAATTACTCATTACCTTTAGTAAAACATCTATTTTTAGATTTTCTCTCTTTCTTTTCCCCATATCTTTTTTGGTCTATTGAAAGCAGTAAAAACCACAAAACTGTTACAAAATGAGAAATTGCATATTAAACTGATACTTTAAGACAAAGCACAACAAGTTTCTAGCATATCCTTTATATTTCAATAATTGCACTTCAATCATATAAATACATGTGAAAACCATGTTATAACATCCTTTCCCTCTTATAAGATTTTTGCCCTCACAATTCAACTAATCATACAAAAAGGTCAGGACGAGACTTTTCCATGTTTGACTTCAGCTCACATGCGGCTTCATCATCACCATGGCGCTTCCAAAGAAACTTTACAATGTCTATCTTTTTATTCCTGAGCTCTTTCAACTTGGTATCCAATATCCTCATAGGTGACTCAGGGTGTGTTAACCTCCCTTAGAGTTCAATGGTCTCAATGTTCAACACATGGGTAGGATCCTACACATAGCGCTTCAAATTGGACACCTGGAACACATCATGCATCATACTATATTGTGGCAGTAAAGCTATACGATAAGTGGCCTCACCAATCCATCCTAGAATCTCAAATGGACCCACATATTGGGTTAGTTTTCCTCTATTGTTAGCTATAGCTCAGTGGGTTCAAATTTCCAAGAACACATGATCACCTACAGTGAAGTGTAAATCTGTCTGCTTTGCATCAACATACGACTTCTATCAATCTTGGGCTCTCTTCAACCTCTACTTGATCCAAGTGACCTTGTCAGCATACAACTATAGTTCCTCTAACCTCAACAAGGTCCTCTCGCCGACATCATCCCAATGAAACGGTGACCGAAACAGCCTCCCATAAAAGAGCTTCATATAGAGGCATCCTGATATTGGCTTGACATTTGTTACTATAGGAAAACTCAACTAAGGGTAGGTATCGCTCCCATGGTCCACCCCAATCTAGCATACATGCTCTCAATAGATCTTCTAAGGTCTGGATTGTTCTTTCCAACTATCCATCACTATGGGGGTAATAATATGTGCTGAATTTTAACCTTGCACTGAGTTGTTCTTGAACTTGTTTCAATAACTTCAAAGTGAATTTAGGGTCACGATTAGATATAATTGATCTCAAAACACCATGCAAATGAACTATCTCTCTAATGTAAAGCTCAGCTAATTCTAACACCTTGGCATTGACCCTTAGGGAAAGGAAGTGTGATGACTTGGTTAGGCAGTCCACCACAACCCATATTACATCATGACCTTTTCTTGTCTTGGGAAGACCCACCAAAAAATCCACGGTGATCTAGTCCCATTTCCATTTAGGAATCTCAATCGTTTGCAGTAACCCACTGGGTCGCTAATGCTCACCCTTCACCATTTGGCACATGAGACAACTAGACACATACAAAGCTACGTCTCTCTTCATCCTAGCCACCAAAAGTATCGTTTCATGTCTTTAAATATCTTAGTGGTGTCGGGGTGTACCATGTACTTTTATCCATGGACCTCTTGCAAGATATGAGTCTTTAAGGGTGAATCCTCAGGTACCCAAATATGACTTTTATATCAAATTCCTCCATTCACACCCATCAAGAGGTTTGTTTTAGGCTTTTCCATTAAACCCTTCATATTTTCTAACTCTGGGTTGGCTAACCGGACTTCTACAAGCTTGGTCAACAAGTCGGATTTGATCTGGATATTGGCAAGACAAATCCTCTCAGCTAAAGGTTGTGGAGCCCATTGAGCAAAGTCTTCTAGTCTCTTCTAATGGTTAACCAAATCAACTACACAACAGACACATTTCCTACTAAAGGCATCGACAATCACATTAGCCTTACCAGGATGGTAGGCTATGGTAAAGTCAAAATCTTATAGATATTCCATCCAATGCCTTTGTTGCAAGTTCATATCCTTCTCAGTCAACTGATACTTCAGGTTCTTTTGGTTGGTGAGGATATCAAAGGTAGCCCCATACATATAATTCTGCCAGATCTTCAAGTCATAGACAATAGCTACAAGTTCCAAATTGTGGGTCAGATAATTCAAATCATTGGGCTTGAGTTTCCTGGAAGCAAAGGCGAGCACATGCTTATTTTGTTTCAACACACATCCTAATCCCATCATTCATGCGGCGGTGAAGATGATGAAACCTTCATGACCCAAAGGCATGGTCAGAACGGGGGTAGAGGTAAGCTTTTCCTTCAACTTTAGGAAACATGCTTCACACAGATCTAACCAAACAAACTTCTCATCCTTCCGAGGGAGCTTGGTGAAGGGCAAATAAGTCTTTGAGAAATCCTTGTTGAATTGTCGATAATACCCGACCAATCCCAAGAAGTTACGAATTTCAGATGCGTTCTTCGGGGATGGCCATTCTCGAACGGCCGCTACCTTGGTAGGGTCCACCGAAATGGTTCCTTCAAATATAAAGTGCATGAGGAACATAACTCGGTCTATCCATAACTTGCACTTTGATAATTTCCCATGGAACTTCTACTTTCTCAAGATATCAAGGACCTTAGCTAGGTGCTCACAGTGTTTCTCTAGGTCATCGGAGTAAACTAGGATATCATCCTTGAACACTATGATATTGGGCTAAGATAAAATTAAATGTAGACCAAATAGAAAAATTTACTTAAAACATCTTGTCTGACAAGGATGATATATCAATAAAGTGAGAGATTAATGTTTTTGTTTCAAAAGATATGATCTTGCATGGCAATACCCAAACATCTAATGATCTTTATTTGAAAGACTTTGAGATGAATGTTTATAATATTAATACCAAAAGATTATAATTGATTACTCAAGACTATCATTAGAAATAGTCACCTTGGATGTATATATAAGAAATGCATATATATAATACATATTGAAGTTAATCTAGACTCCCTTGGTTATTGAACCTAAGGAAACATGCAAGGCCTTATTTACGCACAATGTGACGTCATCCTTCACTAGATGTAGTGGGAGGATAAGTCTTCCATCATACCTCATACATATGATGCATGTAGATCTTATGGAAAGAATGCTATATATAATTATTTATACCTCATATTCATTTACTGATAATATGATGAAATGTACTCAATAAAATAGAAACATAAATCTCTTGAAGTGTTCAAGGAGATCATAAATGAAGTATGACTATGATGAAAGTATTAAGAAACTTTGATGAGAACAAATGTTGAAATACTTTGCATCAATTCCTTAAAAACCTTCAAAAAAGAACTGTCATAATGCATCACAAGTCAAATCCATCCAAACATGATGACGTGTCAGAATGAAAGAATTATACCATAATGAGTCATGATATGATTATTAATTAATCTAATCTTCTTATCCTCATAAATATATACCTATCAATAAATAATGTACGTACCATCTGAATGGTTTATAAGATATCATATATGATATGAATTGGGAATGTCCCAATACGTCTAAAGGATTGAAACCTACATTGAGAAAGCAATTTCTTGAAAAGGTTTATCCGTAAGCCATAATTTTTGAATATTGTTGTTAATCCCAATCCAATAACAAAACTATTTTGTTGAGAGGATAATTGAGTTCCAAAAGAATCAGTGGGAGTAAAAGTAGAACTCAAAATGTTCGAGATCAACAAAGAGGTACAATGAGAACTAAGAGAATCACAAGTGTTGTGGAATCTCGATTTCATCATATAACATAATAAAATAGTTCAAGTAGAACACATATGAGATTGGAGGATTGTGAATCCAACGATTCAGATAGGTTGATCATAACAGTATGAGTCAACTAGAAGCTATTGCGTACCATAACTGAGTAATGACTCAAGGCCATTATGGGATCCATGTAAACTAACAAGGTATGACCTTGATAGCGCCACCTAAAAGGGTAACACCTAAAGGGTGCAATAGGGTCTTGTGGCAAAGACCTACACATATAACATAAAAGGACAAATTGATTGAATATGTTTTCAAATTAGTTCAAGTTGTTAGACATGACAATTTTTTTTTTTACCAATTATCATGCTTCTTCTTGTTGTTGTTAAAATATACTATGACATTGAGCATATGAAGATAGAAATTGGATTCCTTAAAGGGAATACATTAGAAGATGTGTACATGACACAACCTAAAAGGTTTCATAACTTCAAAAATACAAATAAAGTCTATAAACTACAAAGTTCAATCTGGGATTGAAACAAGCATCTCAGAAATGGGATATTTTTTTTGACAAGATAGTCAGAGAGTTTGACTTGAATCAAGATAAAAGATGAAATATGTGATTACAAAAGATTTAGTGGGAGCATATATGAATATTCCACATATGATGAGGAATATCATCTTATATTGTGAATATTGAGGGCTGGAACGAAAACCCCTTCGGCAATGAAGGTTAAGATGAAACATCTGATGAGATAAGGATCAAGACCTATGAGATAGTTCTTGAATGTTTCACATTGGAAGTTTGAGCACATACAATAGCACTGTGTTGAAAAAGTTTAACACAAAGGGATCCAATGAGAGAGAATCTAGATTACTCTCTCATGAACCTTATGTTCCAATTCTTGTGAAGAATGGAAATGACATGATTAAAATGACATAGGTTGTAGCATTGGATCTATCATGAATGTTACATATGTACTTATCCCATAAAATCTTGTATGTATTGGACATGACAAGATGATATTCCAATAAGGGTTATTGGAAAGTCATTAAAGATATCCATTTTACTTGAGAAGTATCTAAGGATAGATTGCTAGTCAATAAGCATAGCAATAAAAGAAATAGTTGGATGTAAAGGGTTACATCAATGCAAGCTTCTATAATGACAAAACAGAGCGCAAATTAAAATATATTTGATTTAAAAGCAGAAATGTTGTTAGTTGGAAGGGTTCCGAACTAATAGCCATTAGTTCTATTCTACAATAGAAGCCGAGTATACTTGTGTTATGAACACAGAGTGATACTATGTGGATCTAAAAGTTCATGTGATGAACTTATAGATGCTCCAACCATTGATGACTTAGTAGTGATACTGTAACAACAATAGAGCTACTTGTTAGGCAAGGAATATCAGATATCATATTATGGAAGTTTCGTCTTATACGAGAAATCATACAAAAAAGAGAGAAGGAAACATATATACTGACTATAAGCAAAGTGTTGCTAACCTGTTGAATTAGCACTTGTGCAACAGAAGCATGGTGGAAATATTTGGATCACTAAGAATGAGATTCATGGGTGATTGTCTCTAAGTGCAAATGGGAGTCTGTTGGTATGGTATGCCCATAGAGTCAATCATGTGATGATTGAAGTGGCATATACAATAAATGATTTGATTAATACTCATAAAGGCAAGCTTCCAATTCATTCTGTTTTATTTAGTTATGAGATAATGAGGAAACATTATGAATGTATAAAGAATGACAATACTCAATGACATATGTCTTCAAGTACGTGCCTTAGAGGATGAGATCATATGACTGTTAAGAGTGTATACATTCTTATTATGTCCCTAGTCGGTTGTTACTGTGGAAGGTAATAGACACCAACAACACATAAGACTAGAGTGTGGGTTGGTTGATGATAAAATCTCACTAGTCATGATATGACAATATCAAACCAAGCACACAAATACATGTTAGAGAATAGTGTATCAGACAGATCCACCTTGAGAGTGACAGATGGAAACCATCATTGGTGGTCATAGTCATCTCTCATAGTGAAGGTGGTGATTGTAATTCATAGACTTCAAATCACTACACTCATCACGTATCGTTGGGTACACTTTGACATCATCAAAAGCAATCATGAAACATGGTTGTTATAATGGTGATGATTGGGTGACTTTGACACATGGGGACTAACTGTGAGTGATAGATATGAGATTTGTCCCTCCTACTGGATATTGATATCCTGGGCACTTGATAAGAGAGACTGAGAAACTCATGCACATGCATATGTGAATCAATTTATGATATTGAGGTCACATTATCTCAGATAGTCTTCTCTTGGTTCAAGGAACATGGATTGAACGTTGAGAGGATGATGATTCCATGCCTCGAATTCATCCTGGATATTAGAGATAAAGGAATTATACACTCACTACAACATCTTACACAGATTGTAGGTTGAAGTTTCTCTCCAACTTTCCATTCACTTAGGTAGTATTGATGTGCGACTAGGCACCACTCCTTGAATGTGATGTCATAAGTTAGATATGGACATTCACTGCCAATGTGATATGGGACCTATAGGGTCACACACATAGGAACTCATCTATAAGAGGAGTTTGATCTCAAATGATGATTGGATTAATACTATAGTGTTTAGGTACTCAATTTACACAACATATTGGTTGAATGCATTACCAAACGACCATCTCATAGGGTGAGATGCTTGTTTGGGTAGCCAGACAAACACCTCAAGTGTTGAGACGGTCGTTTGGGTCGTCAGGCTAATAAAAAATCGAATTGGCTAAGATCTGCCCAAACTGAGGTGTGAATCGATCAGTTCATTCTGATGAACTGACCATCTCAGCTCGAATCACTATACGGTCATCTGGATAAGTGAGACAGCCATATTGCAAGTGTGAGATTGCTCAGTTAGGCAAGAAGAAGATTCTAGATACTTTCCTAAATCGTTTCTAATGCACAATACTTATGGTGCAAGGAACTAATGTCTAACATTAATGGGAAACAAGTTGTCAATTTTGTATGTGATTGGAAAACTACCAAATGGTCGATTGGCAGTGTGAGATGACCATCTTGTGTGACCACATGACTGTCGGGGTCACAAGACGACCGTCTCTTGGTTCATAGGTTGCAAAAATTCAATATCTTTTGATCCCTTCTACTCCAACACAGATCCTGGACAGACTAGGAACCCTGGACCTAACCCCACCTATAAATAGAGGGGTACTGGGGCCTTTCTTGAGAACAACAACACCAACTGAAAATCAGTTGCTCTGACAATTGTTGTGCTCTCTGGTTGTGGTAACTGAGAGAGCCCAAGCAAGTCCTACTAGACAAGGGAGGGATAGCGACGGGAGAGAACAACTAATTTTAGGTGAATTCAACCTCAAGGATGTATTATACTAAATCTAACATGAACTGATGGTTAGAAACATTACTTACCAAATATTATCATATACTTCTTTCATAAACCCCTAGTTTATCCTCGTTTTGGGGAAAACGTCCAAACCCTAAATCTTCTTTCTTCATTCTGTTACAACTTATGCATGGCATAAAATATAGGTGTTTGTGCCCGTATTTCACATTTAAGTCAATTGAGCTTCTTGAGTAATATAAGCTTTTCCCAATTTTATTTTTGTTTATTTCCATTCTTAGGCCATAACATGTTACAAACTTCCTCCAATTAAATCCCGATTAAAATTTAGAGTTTCAATCATGATTATAGGGCTTCATAGTAAAGTGAAAATATACCCAGACTTTAGAAAACTTCTAATCATATTTATTTCATCTTTACTCCACATTTTATACATATAATAGCTAAATACCCCCAAAACCCCAATCACCACCCCAAAATTTTGAATTATCATGAATAGTGATTTAACATATAAAATATGTTTCTAAAAAATATCCTAAGCAAAAACAACTATTAGGGCCCCATGCACTATAACAACACACATAACATTAAGAACACACTAAAACCCTAATTCAACCCAAACTATGATTTGCACTTACCAAACCCTTACTAGATTTAACCAACAAATTTTTTTGTGTACAACCGTCAACACTCCATCTATTTATATACACCTCTACGAGTTGGCCTTCTTCCTCTACATGCTCTCAATTCCCGTAAGTAATCTTCTAGTGACCAATCTGGGCAGGTCTCAAATGTTGCATCTTCTTCCCCCTTTTTAAGGCTTCTCTTTGCCAGCCTATCATCCAGAGCATTGTGCTTCTTGGATTTGAAGATAATTTCCATATTACCATGTGTTTGTAGTAACTCCTTTGTAGCTTCAACAATATTCCTAGTAATCAATGGGCATTTGAGCATGTCATGGATGAAATCTACAACTTGCTTTGAATCATTCTAGATGTAAATTTTGCTTGTGTTAATTTTTGTTCCTCATTTACAACTCATGAGGACCGATTTAAGCTCCCCCTCCAATGGGTCATAAGTTGCAAAGTTCCTTTTACCTCCTTTAATCCACCTCCACCATAGTCTTGATACGAATCATCATGTCATTGTAGGTGCTCACCTTTTTCCTGAATACATTTTCATTTATGATATTCCATAAAATCCAGCAACATACCTCAAAACAAATGACTCTCCCTTCATCCATCATGCCCCCTTGAGGTTCTCCTCAAGCCAATCACCCAACTCCTTGGTGAAGAAATATGCCCCCATTGGTGTATACATTACTTCTCATACTTTCCTGCTATCTGGACAATCCCAGGCAGTATGCAATGTTGTTTTGCCTTGATCGTCACATCTCTTACATGTAGGTGAGTCTGTCATCTTCCTCACCCATCTCAATGATTTTTCATGAGGATATTGTGTTTGAAACACCACAGGAAACTCTTCACTCTCTGTGGTAGCCGGTTATCCCAAATGCATTACCAATTTCCTTCTGTGATGCAGTTTTTCCTTCCATGAGTAACATGTACACTGATTTGGTGGTGAACATTCCATGCTTGTCTAGTTTCCATCGACACCCATCTTCCCCATAATGCGGTTTAGGTGGTACCATACTCAGAATCTCTCTGACAGACTTGTTTTCTAGCCAGTGTTGAAGAAATTTCTTGTCCCACTCCCCATTGTCCAACACTATCGACACAACTTTCAGATCCAAAACTCACAAGCCACTTTCTTGTTCTGTAGGAGTAATGGTCGTGTTCCAATCATCATCCAATCATCGTTCCGCAAGTTCATCTTATCCCCCTGTTAGCTAACATGGTTGAGTGTTCCATCACTATTGTTATCTGCATGTGGACATTTCTCCTTACACTGGACCCTCCTTTTGAGTATCATGTTGGTTTCAAGTATTTATCCTCCATGAAATTCCTCCAACTGACCTTTCTATTACTGATGATGTTATGACCCACATTGAGGTTAACCAGTAAATACCTTGATTAGTGTGAAACACCTTGATTAGTGTTGAGTATCATATTAAACATCATGGTTAATCAAAATAAGTTAATATGTGAATCAATGGTTGAGATTGAATCACCTGAGGCAATCAATGATAATAGCAATGTGGATCGTTAAGTTAATTAATTTGAATTAAATACTCACTGATGTGTTTAGTTCTTTGATCAAGTGAGGCAGTCTAATTGGCATGATTATTCGCTTTGAGATTGTAGTGGATTCCGTGCTTGGCATTTTGCAAGAAAAATCAGTTAAATCGGACATTCGAGGCAAATGTTATGATTGTTTCAAGGATTTTGGATCTGGTTGCAATTTGACCCCCGTAATTGATTTTTTTTATTTTCTTTAAGAGGGTCGGCTACCCCTCTTCTCCTTTATCTGCCTCGATAAAACAGAACCAGAACAAAAAAAAAACAGCCGCAAAGCGGCGCTGAGCAGGTCAATCGACCGCGAGCCAAGGGAGCTAGGGCGGGCATCTGCAGGGGCGATTCTCGGCCCCTTCATCTCCGGAACGGCCGCGCCCAACTCACTTTCTCCTTCCTCCTTCCCTTCCTCACCTCGATCATGCCCTAGTGGCGCCCAGCTGCGCCCCTATCTTTCCCCGACCTGTAGAACAGCAACGACCGATCGACATAGTTGCGGCGCGACCAACATCTACTGGAGAGGGAGGGGCGACTCGACATAACCTTAGAACCAACAAGCATCGCCTCCACCTCCTTCCTACATCCTTTCCTTCTCTACACTCATCTGCAGTGCCCAGCCTGCAAGAAGCGGCGCCCAAGCAGAAGGGGCGGCGCCCAAGCAGTAGCTGCAGTTACGATCTTGAACATCCATGGGCGCTAGACAGCACCGAGGAACGATTCCTTGAACTCGTCCTTGAGGTCCAATCACGAAACAACATCGATCGATGCCCAAGTCAAGCAGCGGTGGGTGTGCCACGTTTAAACCAGGACTGTTCCAAGGTAGAAGAAGACCCAGAAATCGCCCGGAATCATGCCTTGGACGCATCTCCGGACGAATCCGGACAGTCCAAATCATTGTGAGTAGGATTTCATTCATTTATCATTAAATAACTCAGGCGTTTGAATATTTTCTGTTTTGTGCGCAAATTACGCTGATAACAGGCGTTATCAGGCGTAGGGCGGCGTTTGGCGTCGCCCGACTTTTTTATTTCATAAATTGCTTCTAGACGCTGTTATATGATTAAATTTAGCAATTGATCAGTGTGGATTGAATCGGTAGATTTATATGGTTCATTGGAACCTAAATTGCTTATTTGAATGTTGAAATTAGAAATTCATGTCTAAAAATGGTATGGATTGGGTATGAACCCAGACAATAAGGATTCTGATAAATTATCAGATGTACGATTTTAAAGTTGATATGAATAAATAAAATATGCAATAAAACCCTAAATTGCATATATCTTTTGACGTTAATATGTGTAAATTTATATTTACATGAAATGGCACATTTCTCTGAAATATTACCAGAAATTCTCAAGTATTGTTAATAAATTGTATTGTGATATGTAATTAACTCTTAATTGAGTTAAGTGATGCACAAACCAGGATTTGGGTTAACGTGCACGTTTTTCGAGAATTTTAGAGAATTAATAATTGTTGAGTATGATTCTCATATGTGAAGTAAATTTCTTTAATTTGTGCAATAAGATTAATTGTTGAGTATGATTCTCATATGTGAAGTAAATTTCTTTAATTTGTGCAATAAGATGTTCAATTGCGTAAATTCGCTATGTATGTGCCAAATTGAAATAAGTTGGGTTATTTATGTATTTTTAAATTGTCTGAATGCATGGTATGAGAATTTCTCAGAAATTACAATGATTTGAAATATATTGCTCTGTCGGTTTAGAATGACAGTGTATTGTGATCTGATATGAAATCAGTAAATGTGATTTTCCTGTTTAAATGGTTATATGTTAATCAGTTAATAGACTTAGGTGCCCCAACACCGTAGAACCCCATTGCGCGGTCTGTACCTTTGGGGTGAAACGATCGATCTAGCCTTGTGCCTAGATGGTCGGGCTCGTGTTCAACAACGATCCGTGCGTGTGTCACGGTGGCACGAGGGCAGACAGACAATGTCCAACAACAACACGTGCTTGTGTCACGGTGGCACTGGAGAAAAATGGGGTTTGTGTCACGGTGGTAACCCAGACCCTCCGACTGTGCACTACAGGGTGGGAGGAGTCCAGAGCACTCAGAGTTAGTGCAGACAGGCCCTTGTGCGCCTGGGGCCCTTGTGCGCCCGAGAGTCCTGTGCAGACCAGGACAGACAGTCAGACTTAGCATTTCCCGGGTGTGTCGCTAAGTCTTATACGGTGGGATCGTAGTTCACTACAGATCTTCATATGTAGAGTGCGCTGCATATGTTTGGGGCATAATAATATAAATATGTAATCATATAGGATCACAGTAAATTAATATATCCAAACTTTTGTGTCAATTCATTATATCTGTTTATTTGTTTAAATTATCTGTTGTTGTATAAAAATGCGATTATATTCTGTAATCTGCTATGTCATTAGAACTGCCCTGCTTGTATTGTATTTATGTTTATTTCAATTTTATAAACCTGATGAGTTGTTTAGTGATAGCTAAATGAAATGCTATTCACTGAGCGAGTAGGCTCATACCTCTACTCAAAACATTTTCAGGTCATCATCAGCAGCAGGAAATTTGAAGGATCCTTTCATCCTAACGCTTAGTCTGTAGAAGGTATACGTAGTTAGTAGTTAGAGGTCTCTTAGTCCTTTCCCCTCGATCCTTGGGACATGATGTGGGTGAGAGAGAGTACGTATGGCGGATGTGTAAAAGGTGTAAATTAACTGTTATGTTTACTTTCTGTTAAACAATGTTACATGTTGTAAACTCTGTTTATGTTCTCTAGCCAGTCTAATTGAAATGCTTTCGCAATAGTTATTTATGTTTTAGTTTACAGCAATAATCCGGATATCATTACGAGGTTTAAAAAAAAAGGAAAAAGTTCTCAGTGATTTGTTTATGTGATAATCCCTCCGTCGCGCCCTAATCTCGTGATTAGTGGTTAGTGTGAGATCGGGGTGTGACATCTTGGTATCAGAGCATAGGTTGAGTATATGAATACTCTAAGTCAAGGTCAGGGGACGATAAGAGACCAATAGGATTAGGACTTAGGTGTCTTCCTTCTAACTGCACTTTTATAACAGGAAGTGTTCTGTTATATTATTGCAGATGGTAGGAAGATGATGTGGTCACGAGAATCAAGTTGAGAGTTAAGCTGAGTCATCAGAGATCATTAGGATCAAAAGATAAAAGTTATAAGTGAGGTACATAAAAAGTGACGTGTCTTTAGCTCTGGAAGGTCTGAGTGTTTAGATACCCTGGCCAGGTGTCTGAATACTTAGATTGACCAGTATCAAGCTACTCTGTCTATTCTTCTTTGAATACCCTGGCCAGGTATGCAGAGGAAGGATATGCCAGAGAAAAACCCTAGAAATCTTAGGGTTATGAGATAAGAAATTAATATAGGAATAAGAGGTTTAACATAGGATGTGATACAATTTTTGCTTTATATTGCTTATTTGATTGAAAATCACTAGAAATGCTCTTATATGCATAATTTAGATTTTCAGTTTGTAAAGTAAATATGATTCTTTTATATTGTTGTGTGTCATGAATGATTTATTTATTGTTTAAATTTTTTATATCAAGTAGACCAAAAGTTATGTTTAAATGAGTTTGCCTTAAGTGGATATTCATTCCACATGTTTGAAATCAATAGGAGTTGGTTAATCCTGAGTAGCTCTTGGCTTCAGGACTATAGGTTCGGCCTGGTCCGGCTGGCAGGATGCGTTACTGGGATCTAATGACTCCTATTAACAGTATAATTAGAGTAGACTCTGGATGATTTAGACCTGAATCATAGTAAGAATGTACATACGATAAGACGTTGGGATGTAAGAGAAAGATTAGAACAACTAAGAATTTGCTGGAAATGATATCTGAGGCCCAATGTTGGAGTCTCATATGAGCAATCCTTAATTGGAAATAAAGGAACATGATACAAGGTTCAAATTCAATTTAATGATTTGTATTATACGAACTCTAAATATAAGAGTATGGAAAGGATATGAGAAAAATATGTAATGGCTAAGATAGTAAGAATCAGCTTTGGGTTGGATCATGGAATGGAGTAAAATACTTTTATGTACTTCAAAGCAAAGAGAAAATAAAAGAAAAGAGTTGAGTATATGATAAGTACATAGAAATAAAGAGTCTTATGAAAATTATAAGACCAAGACAAGAAACTTAGTTGGATTAAAGGAAATGTTAGAAATGATGACTTTGATTAAGGAACGAGAATTACAAGACATAATTGAGAGTATGGAATGCATATCTTTATTATAAAGTTAAATACATTCATACATACTACCTTTGGATTCTAAGTCTCTATAGACTAACAAATTAGTTTTTAAAATAAAGAACAAACACATAACTTAGAAAATAAATGCATGATATAAGAATTTCTCAGTATTTACAATTATTTTAAGTACACTGTTCTGACAGTTCTAGAATGATATCATATTGTGATTTGAACTGCAATCAAATGAATGAGGTAACTGAAACCCTAAGGATAGGGTGTTGCCATGTAATAAGTGAATGAGGTAATTGAAACCCTAAGGATAGGATGTTCAATGAATCAAGTATTTTGATATCAAAATTCTCAGTATAAGATGTGTGATGCTTAACAGTTCAATTGCACAATTTTAGTGTATAAAGTGCCAAATTGACATGCATTCTGTTTATTTGAGAATTCCAGTCTGCCTGCATGCATATTGATATTGATTTCTCAGTAAATTACAAGTGGACATGTAATTAGATTATTTAAGAATTTGAAATCTGCATGCATGCTTATTATGTTGAATCTCTTGATATTTGCAATACCTAAATATATGGCTTGTCCAGTTTGAAATGATACTCATGTTACGTTATAAGTTTCCATTAAATTGAAGAGATATCATGGAAATACCAAAGTCCAGAACAAATGAGAGAAAGAAAATTCCAGTGATAAGATAAGGAAGAATTTAGTAAAACTTATGAGATCTAAAGTTTGAATTTCAAACTGAGGGAACATAGTCACATCACAATAACGCTATGTTATTGATAAAGAAGAAACTCTAGAATGTTTAGAGTTGTAGTAGTTCAAGGGATATCAATAGTGATTTGACCTTGAGTACTAGCATCCCTATAAAATAAGATCATGAGATTTGTTCTATGAATGGTAAGCTAGAATTAATAAAATCTAGGGTTTAAAGGTAGATAAACAATGTGAAAATGGCTCGGAAAGAGTGAAATATAAATTTGAAATGTAACAATAAGTAAGTAGCATAGAATGAGGAGTATTACCTGATACATGATCTGAAGTTAGCTGTTGTAATTCATGCTCTTAAGACATGGCATCACTATCTTTATGGTGAGACATGTCAGGTGTTTACAGATCATAAGAGCTTAAAATATATCTTCACTCAGAAGGATCTGAATCTTAGACAACGCAGATGATTAGAATTGATCAAAGATTATGATGTGACCATAGATTATCATCCTGGTAAGATAAATGTGGTAGTTAATGCCCTAAGTAGGAAGTCTAGTTCAATAGTGGATGTATTTTCCATGGCATATTTCAAAAGAGACATGCTAGTGGAAATGCGGAAGCTGAACTTAGACTTAGGGGTGACAACACATAGTGGTTTGATTGCACAGATGCAAGTCAAGCCTACTACTTAAGATCAAATCAAGAAACTACAATAGGGTGATAGTGAGTTAAACCAGATCATGCATGACATGGCAGGGGGAAGAGACTAGAGTTCAAGTTTTCAGATGATGTTGTGTTGTATTAGCATGACAGGTTGCATGTACCTTGAGATAATGATTTGAAAGAATAGATTCTTAAGGAAGCACATGCATCAATGTATGTTATACATCCAGGTGACACTAAGATGTACATGAATCTCAAGAGTTTGTTTTGGAGGCCTGGCGTGGAAAGAATGTAGCTGAGTATGTGGTTAGGTGCAATGTGTGTCAGCAGGTTAAGACTGAGCACTAGAAACCTACATGTACCTTGCAATCTCTTCCTCTACCTGAGTGGAAGTGGGAACATATCACAATGGATTTTGTGATAGGGTTGCCCAGGACACCTAAAGGTTGTAACTCGATATGAATGATTGTGGATAGATTAATTTAGTCTGCTCACTTTCTTCATACTAAGTCAACCTTTGATGTCCCGAAGTTGACTAAGATATATATGGATGAGATAGTCAGGTTGCATGGTATCCCAGTTTCAATTATATCAGATAGAGATCCTAAGTTCACATCCATGTTTTGGAATCAGTTGCATCGTGCTTTGGTCACAAAATTAAGATTTAGTATAGCTTTTCACCCGTAGACAAATGGTCAGTTAGAGAGGACCATTCAGACTCTTGAGGACATGCTGAGAGCATGTGTCTTGCATTTTAGTGGAAGTTGGGAAGAACACTCGAGCCTTATAGAGTTTGCATACAATAATAGTCACCATTCTAGACTTGGTATGGCTCAGTATGAAGCTCTATATGGTAGAAACTGTAGATCATCCATATGTTGGTATGAGGTTGGTGAAAAGTAGATTCTTGGACCCGAGATAGTAGATTTGACCACTGAAAAGATTATTGTGATCAAAGAACAGTTAAAAGTTGCACAGGACAGGCAGAAGAGTTATGCTGAGAAAAGACGTAGACCTCTTGAGTTTGAGGTTGATGATGAAGTATACTTGAAAGTTTCACCATGGAAAGGAATGTTGAGGTTTGCCAAGAGAAGCAAACTGACTCCTAGGTGTATGGGCCCGTATCCTATTATTGAGAGGATTAGACCTGTAGCCTATAGGTTAGAATTGCCATCTGAGTTGTCAAATCTACATGACGTGTTTCATGTATCGATGTTGAAGAAGTGTTACCTTGGTACAGAGGAGATAGTGAACTCAAAACCTGTCCAGCTCAAACTTGACGTGTCCTATGTTGAAGGACCAGTACAGATAGTTGATCAGAGGATCAAGAAACTTAAGAATCACGAGATACCGTTAGTGAAAGTTTTGTAGAGAAACCATAACCCAGAGGAAGCTACGTGGGAGCTTGAGTTAGATATGCGTAACAAGTTTCTTTTTCTCTTTTAGGAATTTCGGGACGAAATTCTTATAAGGGAGGGAGATTGTTATGACCCACATTGAGGTTAACCAGTAAATACCTTGATTAGTGTGAAACACCTTGATTAGTGTTGAGTATCATATTAAACATCATGGTTAATCAAAATAAGTTAATATGTGAATCAATGGTTGAGATTGAATCACCTGAGGCAATCAATGATAATAGCAATGTGGATCGTTAAGTTAATTAATTTGAATTGAATACTCACTGATGCGTTTAGTTCTTTGATCAAGTGAGGCAGTCTAATTGGCATGATTATTCGCTTTGAGATTGTAGTGGATTCCGTGCTTGGCATTTTGCAAGAAAAATCAGTTAAATCGGACATTCGAGGCAAATGTTATGATTGTTTCAAGGATTTTGGATCTGGTTGCAATTTGACCCCCGTAATTGATTTTTTTTATTTTCTTTAAGAGGGTCGGCTACCCCTCTTCTCCTTTATCTGCCTTGATAAAACAGAACCAGAACAAAAAAAAAAACAGCCGCAAAGCGGCGCTGAGCAGGTCAATCGACCGCGAGCCAAGGGAGCTAGGGCGGGCATCTGCAGGGGCGATTCTCGGCCCTTTCATCTCCGGAACGGCCGCGCCCACCTCACTTTCTCCTTCCTCCTTCCCTTCCTCACCTCGATCATGCCCTAGTGGCGCCCAGCTGCGCCCCTATCTTTCCCCGACCTGTAGAACAGCAACGGCCGATCGACATAGTTGCGGCGCGACCAACATCTACTGGAGAGGGAGGGGCGACTCGACATAACCTTAGAACCAACAAGCATCGCCTCCACCTCCTTCCTCCATCCTTTCCTTCTCTACACTCATATGCAGTGCCCAGCCTGCAAGAAGCGGCGCCCAAGCAGAAGGGGCGGCGCCCCAGCTAGCCCGAGCAGCAGTAGCTGCAGTTACGATCTTGAACATCCATGGGCGCTAGACAGCACCGAGGAACGATTCCTTGAACTCGTCCTTGAGGTCCAATCACGAAACAACATCGATCGATGCCCAAGTCAAGCAGCGGTGGGTGTGCCACGTTTAAACCAGGACTGTTCCAAGGTAGAAGAAGACCCAGAAATCGCCCGGAATCCTGCCTTGGACGCATCTCCGGACGAATCCGGACAGTCCAAATCACTGTGAGTAGGATTTCATTCATTTATCATTAAATAACTCAGGCGTTTGAATATTTTCTGTTTTGTGCGCAAATTACGCTGATAAAAGGCGTTATCAGGCGTAGGGCGGCGTTTGGCGTCGCCCGAATTTTTTTATTTCATAAATTGCTTCTAGACGCTGTTATATGATTAAATTTAGCAATTGATCAGTGTGGATTGAATCGGTAGATTTATATGGTTCATTGGAACCTAAATTGCTTATTTGAATGTTGAAATTAGAAATTCATGTCTAAAAATGGTATGGATTGGGTATGAACCCAGACAATAAGGATTCTGATAAATTATCAGATGTACGATTTTAAAGTTGATATGAATAAATAAAATATGCAATAAAACCCTAAATTGCATATATCTTTTGACGTTAATATGTGTAAATTTATATTTACATGAAATGGCACATTTCTCTAAAATATTACCAGAAATTCTCAAGTATTGTTAATAAATTGTATTGTGATATGTAATTAACTCTTAATTGAGTTAAGTGATGCACAAACCAGGATTTGGGTTAACGTGCACGTTTTTTGAGAATTTTAGAGAATTAATAATTGTTGAGTATGATTCTCATATGTGAAGTAAATTTCTTTAATTTGTGCAATAAGATTAATTGTTGAGTATGATTCTCATATGTGAAGTAAATTTCTTTAATTTGTGCAATAAGATGTTCAATTGCGTAAATTCGCTATGTATGTGCCAAATTGAAATAAGTTGGGTTATTTATGCATTTTTAAATTGTCTGAATGCATGGTATGAGAATTTCTCAGAAATTACAATGATTTGAAATATATTGCTCTGTCGGTTTAGAATGACAGTGTATTGTGATCTGATATGAAATCAGTAAATGTGATTTTCCTGTTGAAATGGTTATATGTTAATCAGTTAATAGACTTAGGTGCCCCAACACCGTAGAACCCCATTGCGTGGTCTGTACCTTTGGGGTGAAACGATCGATCTAGCCTTGTGCCTAGATGGTCGGGCTCGTGTTCAACAATGATCCGTGTGTGTGTCACGGTGGCACGAGGGCAGACAGACAGTGTCCAACAACAAAACGTGCTTGTGTCACGGTGGCACTGGAGAAAAATGGGGGTTATTCAACATTAATCCGTGCTTGTGTCACGGTGGTAACCCAGACCCTCCGACTGTGCACTACAGGGTGGGAGGAGTCCAGAGCACTCGGAGTTAGTGCAGACAGGCCCTTGTGCGCCTGGGGCCCTTGTGCGCCCGAGAGTCCTGTGCAGACCAGGACGGACAGTCAGACTTAGCATTTCCCGGGTGTGTCGCTAAGTCTTGTACGGTGGGATCGTAGTTCGCTACAGATCTTCATATGTAGAGTGCGCTGCATATGTTTGGGGCATAATAATATAAATATGTAATCATATAGGATCACAGTAAATTAATATATCTGAACTTTTGTGTCAATTCATTATATCTGTTTATTTGTTTAAATTATCTGTTGTTGTATAAAAATGCGATTATATTCTGTAATCTGCTATGTCATTAGAACTGCCCTGCTTGTATTGTATTTATGTTTATTTCAATTTTATAAACCTGATGAGTTGTTTAGTGATAGCTAAATGAAATGCTATTCACTGAGCGAGTAGGCTCATACCTCTACTCAAAACATTTTCAGGTCATCATCAGCAGCAGGAAATCTGAAGGATCCTTTCATACTAACGCTTAGTCTGTAGAAGGTATACGTAGTTAGTAGTTAGAGGTCTCTTAGTCATTTCCCCTCGATCCTTGGGACATGGTGTGGGTGAGAGAGAGTACGTATGGCGGATGTGTAAAAGGTGTAAATTAACTGTTATGTTTACTTTCTGTTAAGCAATGTTACATGTTGTAAACTCTGTTTATGTTCTCTAGCCAGTCTAATTGAAATTCTTTCGCAATAGTTATTTATGTTTTAGTTTACAGCAATAATCCGGATATCATTACGAGGTTTTAAAAAAAAGAAAAAAGTTCTCAGTGATTTGTTTATGTGATAATCCCTCCGTCGCGTCCTAATCTCGTGATTAGTGGTTAGTGTGAGATCGGGGTGTGACAGATGAAGTCCCATGTTGTTTTCATCATCAGGGCTTCATTGTGTTCTTTTACAGACATGATACCCAAACCACCGTTTTCCATCGCTTCTACCACTCAGTTCCATGCTACAAGGTTACATTTGGTTCTATCTTCTGATCCACTTCATAGAGAATTTCTTATTGTCAGATCTATATTATATCGCACAATGAACTAGGAACTTTGAAGGCTTTGCATGACATAGGTTGTGGATGCGTTAAGGTCTAATTTTGCCAACATTACCCTTCCTGCTAATGATAATGTGCAATTAGACCAGTTATTTACCCTCCTGCTCAGATTGGTGATAAGACTCTGGTACAAAGTTTTGGAATTCCTTCCATGGATGATCTAAACTCCTAGGTGTCTTCCAGTATGTCTATTTGCACAATACCGGTGACCCTACATATTCTTCTCCCGGTTCTCTCTGATGTGTATTTGGAAAAGAAGATGTTGGATTTCTCCTTTGATAATCTTTATCTCGAGACTCTTTCAAATTTCTTCAAGCATCTCATCATGGTTCTTTCCTATTGGGTAGTGGCTTCCCTGAATAGGATGATGTCATCAACAAAGCAAATATGTGAAAATGAGACCTTCTTCCTAGTGAAGCTTGCTTGTCTCCAACTTCCAGTTCTTACTTTGAAATCAATAGCTTGACACAGTCGTTCTACACGCAACATGAAGATATAAGGGGATCGTGGGTCCCCTGGTTTCATATCTCTGGTAGGCTTGAATGGCTCTAGTGTGTTGCCATTCCATAGGATAGAAGAGTTCCATATTGTGATCACATGCATGATAATAGAGATGATATGCACAAAATATTGTGGATGAACTCCCATCCCATCCTATTGTAGGCCTTGGATAAATCTACTTTTAGGGCCATTGTGTGGGTTGTAGTTTTCAAGTTCTACACCGAGTGGATGATTTCTTGAACAAGCAACACATTGTTTGTTATTTGCCTCCCAGACACGAAGCTCAACTAGTTGGGTGATATCTAGCTGTTCAAATAGGGTTTGATTCTTCCTACCAATATCTTAGATAGCAGTTTCACACACACATTATTCAAGGATATCAGACGTTGGTCTCCACAGGTTTGTAGATGTTGGCATTTTGGGATCGAAACGATTGGATGGATTTCTTGCTCCTTCGTCTAATTGGCTTCCTTCGGTGGATTTTGAATGAATTTCATAATGGATTTCTTCACGACTCCCTAATTTTGTTGCAGAAACTTTGTGTCTACCCCATCCAGGCTCAGAGCTTTGAGGGATGCCATCTCCATGAGTTGGTCTCTAATCTCATCCTCCTATGGTTTCATGGCCATCTGTTAAATAGTGTGATACTCCAACTCTGAGAAATTTCCAATATATTCCATACTAGGATTTATTTTGATTCCAAGTGCATCGTCCGTAAAGAGTTCCTCATATAACTTTTTAATATGTGCCTTGAGCTCATTCTGATTCTCTACCCAATCTCTCTCTTCATTCTCCATCCTTCTTATTTTTTTATTTTTCTTCATGCCTTGACACTTGACTGGAAATAGGTCATATTTCTGTCTCTCAATTTAAGCCAATGACAGTGTGCTTTCTGCTGCATTTGTATTTCTTCTAATCCTAGTTCCTCAATTAGTTCCTACTAAATATCTATAATTTTATTCTCTTAAAGTGAGTCATAATTATGAGCTAATTCCTCCTTTGCTAGAAGAAGTCACACATGAATAGATTGCTTCTTTTTTATCACCTTCCTCCTCTCCAATGAGTCCCATTCAGATGCCTTCTACAAAAATTGCCATGTCGTATTAGTGAAACTCATGTTTGTATATGATTCTTATTGAATTAGATGTCAGAAGGACTCTTGCTCCAGCCAGTGTGCCCATGTCATCCTTCTTGCATTTCTCCTCGTTGGTTCTGATTCTTTGGTTATCAGTATAGGTGTGTGGTTGGGTGTGTCCCTCTCCACAACTTCTACCTTGAAATTATCATTTTGATACAGCTATTGTTGATTACCCAAGGCTCTATATAATTTCATATGTAATAAACCCTATTTGAAAGTCTTACATGGTCCACTCAGGGATAGTTCCACCAACTCACAGTCTGACATGGCGTCTGAGAAATCATAGTAGCTTCCATCATTGAATCTTTTCCCTCCTATCTTTTCTTCTGGATGAAGATATGCATTGAAATCTCCAACCACTAGCCAAGGCAAGTCAATGTTTTGAGCTAGTATTCATAATTGATTCCACAGAATCTTCCTCCCTTGTCAGAGTGTGCTTCCATATACTACGGTTAGAAATAGTTGATTATCTATTTTGCAATGTATGAATTGTCAGTAGCTTAAAATGATGTCAATCAGATGTGTCCTCCCTTTCCATAGGAGCCACACTCCCCCAGAAAAACCTGGTGCTTCAACTTTGTGTGAGATAGATAAACCCATACTCTTGATGATTTGATCTGCATTTTCTATACTTGTGTGAGGTTCAAAAAGAGCCATGATTGATACTCTATACTTCACTTCCAATTCCTTTGCCATGTTTTGGGTATCTGAATGGCAGATACCCTAAGTGTTCCATGTCAGTACTATCATAAGGAAACCTTGTCATGTGCTTCCTTTCCTCCACCTGCCTCTTCCTCCAGTTCTTTTGTGAGTGTATGCTTCCCTCTCTTCCTGGAAGAGTTGCAATTCTCATGGACATCAGTATCTTCTGGTTCCTTAGGTGGATCCCAACCGAGGAGTTGCCATTAGGGCTTCCTGTGTGAAACACGGGGGTGTTACTTGGTCCCCCTGCGTTTCCCCCAAGATCAAATGGAGTGAAATGATCCACCCTTTCACGTTTCGTTTCATCACCTATCAACACCTCCGCTGTGTAATTCATCCCCACATCTTTCCCATTTCGGTTCGTGTTATCTGCATTGACTCGCTCATTCCTCCTATCACCTTCTACTTGTCATTCCTAATCTGCGTTAGAATAGTTGTCTGCCCGATCCTGTGCTTCCATGTTACTCCTAGTCCTTCATTTCCATTCACTCCAGTTAATTCTCCGATCAACATTATCTTTGTCCCCATGCACTCCTTCAGTGTCTGTGATCTCATATATTTCAATGTCATCATCCTATCGTCCCTGAAACATGTTATGTGTTTGTATAAGCTCCTTGCCTTTTTCCCCACTTTGTTTTCTAGGATTCCTTGGCATTGTTTGTGCATGGATTCCCTCTGTGAATCCCTCTTTTCTCAGCACCAAGTCTGGTTTCTCTGTTTGTCGAGGTTCTGTTGGGATCTGAAAAGGGTTTGTTCCTATCATGTTGATCGGGCATTTACTGTCTACATGTTCGGCCTTCCTGCATTTCATACATATAAGTGGAATATTTTCATATTGAACCGTGTAACGTTTCCCTAGTACGTCTACCACTAGTGTGAGTAGTTTTTCTAGTTCAATCTCCATCATAATTCTCAAAAATCCACCCTGCCTACATAATTGTATTCATGTCAACCTTGATCGTTCTCCATACTATGTCACCCACTGCTCTCAAGAACTGGTCATCATAGAGGTGAAATGGTAGGTTTGAAATTTGTATCCACACTACCATGTTGTCAAGCTATAGTTTGTCCAGCGAGTACCATGGATTCCACCTTTGAACCGATAAGTATGACCCATACAGAGGCCACGGTCCCCCTATGAGTGCTTTTAGGTAGTCGTCCTTCTTCTGTAAATGTACTAAGTAGTAATTGTTGTCCATATCTATTAAGTTGAAGCCCCCATTTGGTTTCCAAAATCAGACTATCTTATCTCTAATTATCAGATAACCAATTTCTTTTGCTAGGAGTTTGACCACCACATCGAACTTCCACGGTTTTAGAAGTTGATTGGGTGTTTCTTGCCATATGTCAAAGGATGGTATGTCGTTCACCAAATCTCATTTTATGTCTTATGGCTTCAATTAAATACACAAGTTCTTCACATCAATGTGGATGTCGCCGCTAGGGTCTATTTTTGGGCATTCTACCACATCCTTGTAAGACACCTTCTCTCTACTATTCATATTTTGTGTCTCTTATGTCTCCTTCCCTCAGTTTGTTGGTATCTCCGTGTTTAGAAAGCTCTTCCCAGAGTTCCAAAAACCTTCCACTTCCATGTCGTTCCAAGTCTCCACTATATCATGGAACTCAGAGTTTTTAGTTATAGATCCTTGTGTCTCATACACTAAATGTATATCAGAGGCTCCCAACATGATCGATCCATGTCTTGGTCTACCTGGATCACCATCATTCGTTGTTGCAAGCCCTAGTTTGCCTTGTGCGCCGCCATCCGCTCCTGAGTCCATCTGTCGTCATTTTCTCCCAACCAATGAATATTTATAATATGTAAATAACTTTCATACATTGAACTAAATTACCATTCATTAGTTATATCAAAGTAAATACAAAGAACAAAAGTAATCAAGTAAACTCAGTTAGATAAGAAAAAATAGATACTTACAATAGGCTCCTTTAGTTTATTCTCATTGTACAAAACAATTAATTAAATATGCACATTACAACCAATTAAAAACATGTATTAAATTCTCACTGATATCTACTCGAACAAAAGCTTCTGGTTCCGCATTCATCTTGAGGCCATATAACTAAGTGTGGCTACCATCTTAAAGAGATTGATGATTTTTCTAGTATACAGAATGAGTAAAAGGTTCTTGATACATTGCAACATGTTCATATACCACCCTAATAATCACAACAAATTCACATGTAATACAAGTTATGTTTGTAGACCAACACTACATAATTCCACAATCCTTAGATTTTTGGCACAAAAACTACCCACATAAACTTATAAAATTCCCATCACCTTATCCTCATGTGCACGTTTGTGACACCCACCATTATTTACAATGTGTACGTGTCATCCTCCCACCTCCACTCCCCCTTCATCATTCACCATCTCAATTATCAAAGTCATCCTACTAAAACCCCTGATTGGAGAAACATCTTTTGTTATAACATAGTTTTCACATGTATTTATATGATTGAAATGCAGTTATTGATATAAAGGATATGATAGAAACTTGATATGATTTGTTTTAAAGTATGGATTTAACATGCAATTTATCCTTTGCAATGGTTTTGTAGTTTTTACTATTTTGAATATACCAATAAATAGATATGAGAAAAAGAAAGAGAGAAAATCCCAAAATAGATGAATTACTAAAGGTAATAAGTAATTAATAATTCACATACAGAATTATGTGGAGTATTCTAGAAAAGTAGTATGGAAGACAAGTAATGGAGTGGTTTTAGCCCTTTATAGTTTTTAATGAGAAAAGTAATCAAAAATAGGAAAATGGAGTTGGAAAGAGAAAAGATATAATTTGATGCCTTAAATAAAGCATATAAAGGGGAGACTTGAAGACAAAGAAAAAACACTTTTAACTTGTGTATTTTGGTCTCAAATCTTGCCCACACCTAGATATAAGTGCCATAAACTTACCTTTGAAATTTGAGATAAAAAGGATAAAGGGAGAGAGATATATGGAATTTAATAGTTTTCCTAAAGTGTAGAGGATTAGGAAAATATGTATTAAATGTAACGATTTAAATTGTTTTGGAAAAGAAATCATAGACTCGGTCCTTTGATAATTCACTTGAGATGACAATTGTTGGATCACGATCTAAAGCTATGTGGGTCATCTCCTACCCAAGTCAGATCGGAAAAGGTATTGCACACACAGGAAGATTCAACATGTGATATCACTCTCTACAATCCACCTCTCCGCAAAATATTTGGACCATTGAGTTCGTCTAGGGATTTCAAAAAGGAAACCTATTTATACGAGGGGAAACCATGGCATGTGGACTTAAAGAGAACCCTTGTCAGTAGTCATCTCTTTACTGGGATCTCAAACCCTACATCATGTCACAGATCTTATATATATCATATCGCTCGACTTTTCCAGAGGAAATGGAATGAGGACAACAAGACTCTACTCTAGGAACATATCTCCCTCTTGCGGTCAACCTTCTCTAGAGAGATTCTCCACCATGGTGTCGTCATGTGCAAAACAAGAAGAAAGGAAAGAGGGGCGAGTGTGGGTCGTTGGATCGAGGTCCATCATAGACCAGCGATATCATCAAATGATCGGGGTTTTGTCTCAACTCAGAATAGGGTTAGTGGACGGATTGAATCTAAGCTGCACAATCTACATGGCAGTCAGCGGAGACCAAGGATCCAGGGGTTGGGGATTTCCCAAGAAAGGTATTTTCTTTCCTCCTAATCAAAAAATTAGAAAAATAACCAGATCTTGCAAAATCAACTAAAAATCCATCTTTTGGCCAAAAATGCAAATAAGTGGTGCTTTTTATCAGAAAAATGCAAGGAATCTAATGAACTTGGTTTCAAAGCCTAAATATGCCCCGAATTCTAAAAGTGCCTAAAGTTACTAACTTTAATGTATTAAAAGCATGGAAACCCTAGTTTCTTAAGTTTAATGATCATAATATGCTTAAATGACTTTAATGGATAAAGCTTAGTCTTTATGGATAAAAAGGACATCTTTGACTTAATTTGAGATTAATAATGCATCTGATATAAAATTAGGGTTTGGGAGTTAAAAAGGGATTAAAAGTGATAATTAGGGTTAGGAAAGCCAATACTCTAATGAAACCCTAATTCGACCCCAAAACCCTAAATCGGAACCCAAGTCAATCTTAATAATTGATATTGAATAAATAGTAATTATTGGGTGTTATGCATTAATTTTAGGGTGATTTCTTGCTTAATCTCAACTGCACTTATTTTCTTGGATTTTTTATCTCTTTCGAAAAAGGTATGTTGTTACACCTTTGACTACCCGCCCTAACCGACTTCCGTGGTTTCTCAAAGTTTTCCCAAATTGATTGCAAATGAAAATAGTTGGATTCTTATTTACTTCCCTACAATCTATAAAGCCCCTATGAGTATCACATGATATATGAATAACTTGCTCAAACCCCCCATACCAACTCTTGAGGTCTTAGAATAGAAAGAATGAGATAGACTCATTGAGATGACTAGGACCAAGCCCCAAATTGGGAAGGTCATATGAGGTCAAGCCCAAGTTGGGAAGACCGATATGGAACCAAGCCCCAAACTAGGAAGGCAACCTAAGTTTGCTGTAGGGAAAAAACCCTAAGAGAGGGTATCCTAGAGGTTGATTAAAAAAGGGTTGAGGAGTTATGATGAAAATGTAAATTTTGATTCTGTATTAATATTTAGTAGAATATGATGTTACACTTAAATACATATATTTTCTTTCCCTCACATACCAATATATCCTGACATACTGATTGTGTTTTGTTTCATGGCATTTTAGGTTAATTTGATATTATTATGCAAATTGGACTACTAGAGAAGGAGGCACCAAAAGGAAATGTGCTTAAAACTACTCAGGAGAATTTAGATAGATAGTTTTTATTTCATGCTCAACAATAGATTTCCACATCACGTAACTCCTTTGTGGAGAGTTTATCTTTCATATTGTTACCAAACTCATTTCCAATTTAGTATAATTTATAATTAAACCTGGTTAGTTCCTAAACCTTGATGTTGTAAATATGATAATGGATCTTGGCCTATCGGTCTGCCTCAATAGGGGACAACAGGGGGAGGGGGTCATTACATTTGGTATCAAAGTCTAGTTTACCATTTAAACTTAAATAATTATTAAATTTTAAGAGTTCTACAGAGCCTAAGGGAATAATTAGAGTATTTTCTAAAGATGATGGTGTCTAGAAGGGACCACAACCCTAGGGCTGGAAAAACTTTCCTCCGCACCGCTAGTCAGCTTACGAGGACTCCCAGGCCCGTGCATCCTGCCTGGCCAAAGTCAAATGATTTTATTCGAAATAGGATACCTCTAGGAATTCTTATCATCTAATTTCATCCATTCTCTACCCCCTTGTTTCACTCACCAAAACCCTAGGGACCTGATAACTGCTTCTGCTACCCTTCTTAGTAATAGGGTTAAGGATATTAGGGATTAAGGCATACTCTGCCAAATAATAAAATGCATGTGAATAACATGTCATGGACCTAATTTTATGATACTTTAAATGCCCTAAATATGAAATTGAGATTAATAACACATTTATGTGAAAAAACATGGCCCACACCAAGACCACTGTCATCCTTGATGAAACACCTTGGGATCACCCATAGGGAAGGCCCTTCTGTAGGAGGAAGAGGTCCTCGGAGAAGAATAGGAAGGATATGTAGGAGGTGTCCTCCAGGAAGTGGAAGAGGCCAGAGGAGGCCTCTATTGAGGGAGGTTCTGAGCCCAAGTCCGTCACCTTTGACATCCCAAGCCCCAATGATGACACCAAAGGTGAACCCATGTCAGCGGATGAATTCAAGGCCGCAAAAGACCCTAGTCATGTTGCTAGCTCAGGACCGACATTCAGGCAAGTGGTAGTTCACACCCCAAATGCACTTTTGCTAGAGTAGTAGAAGAAGCTCACTGAGGCAATTAGTGCCCTGGCCCTTCAAGATGTCGCCAGAGATGAGAATGGTGAACCATTTCCCGTCCGCCCTCATCTTGGAGCCACCATCCTTGACTTCATCAAGATGAACATAGAAAAGTTATGGGGCGAGGACAAGACAGAAGTTGTCGATAAAGTAGATGTCTAGCTCCTAGCTATGGAGGATGGCTTCTGAACACTGGAGGTGCAAGCCAATAAGAAAGTTATCTTTGTTGCTCACCTTCTAGAAGGAGCTGTAAAGTTGTGGTAGGAAATCTACATCGTAGGCTGAGATCTAAGTGAAGAACCTATAGCCTGGGTAGACTTCCACACCATCTTCACTACAAGGTTCATTTCCAACTCTGCCAAGAAGGATAAGGAAAAGCAGTTCATGCTCCTCTATTAGGGAAATATAACTGTGGCAGTTTATGCTCAAAAGTTCCGCCTCCTAGAGCATTTTGGATATATGTTGATTCAAGAGAGACAAGTGGAACATTTCATAGATCGCTTGCACCCTCAGATAAAACCTCACATGATGGCAATTAAAACCCCCAAACATCACTAAGGCCCTCAACTTCACCCAAGATATGGAAAGGTTAGTCATGCATGCACAAAACCTGCCTAAGGGGCATCTCGGCTTCAATGAAGGTACTTCTGGGTCGAGAAATGATAATAGGAAGGCCCAAGGTCGTCATCATGGCAAGGGAAGGAATGGAGGAAAGGGAAAGCCTCGTAATGAGAATTGCATGCATGGGGCAACCCCAAGGTGCCAAAACTATGGGAGGACACACCTTGGCAAGTGTCATTTTGAGAAGAAAATGTGCTTTTATTGCAAGCAAGAGGGACATTTTCAACCCAACTGTCCTCTCCATGACACTCGGGGTGACCCAGTGGCGGCCCAACCAATGGTTGCAACTCTTAGGAGGCAACCCCACCTACGGGAAAGTGTCAACAATCCCAAGTCTTTGCCATTGATAATGAAGAAGATTGGGCTAATGTCAACCAACTCATAGAAGGTAACCACCCCTAAAAAAACCATTTTCTATCCTTTCCCATGAAGTACACATTTTGACTATCATAAATGAATGTAGGATTGCTTGATATAATGGGCCACAATGTTAAATATTTGTTTGCTTCTGGTTCTACTAATAATTTCATTTCTGGAAATCTCGCAACTATGCATTGATGGGACTTCAAGGAATTAGAATATGTCTTGAAAGTCACTACCCCTAGTGGTTGTATCTTTTCATCCCTCCCTATGACACCAGTGATACCTGCTAAATATATGAGCAATGAACTCCTACCAACTTTGTCCTTCTTGATATGAATGATTTTGATGTCATTATAGGAATGGATTGACTTTATAACTATAATGAAAAAATAGATTGTAGGGAAAAGAAAATAAGAATAAAGAGACCAGATCATGCACCCTTTACCATTAGAGGTAGGAGGGATGCTACCACCAACCTGTATGTATCAGTTGTGAAAGGGGGACAAATGGTAGATGAAGGTTGTCTTATGTTCCTAGCCATAGTGATTGAGCCGAAACAGAAGGTGCGACCCTTAGAGGAAATAGAGGTAGTCAGGGACTATGTTGATGTGTTCTCAGACGATTTATCAGGCATACCTCTGAAAAGAGGAGTGGACTGTCCATATAGCTACCTCCCGGGACAAACCTAATTTCCAAGACACCTTACAGGATGGCTCCCACCCAGTTGCATGAGTTGAAGAAGCAATTGCATGAACTACTAGACAAGGTCTTCATCCGACCCAGCACATCCCCGTGGGGAGCATTGCTCCTCTTTGTAAAGAAGGATGGTTCGCTCCACATGTGCATAAACTATAGAATGATAAATCAAGCTACCATAAAGAATAAGTATCCCTTACCCCACATATATGACCTATTTAATTAGCTCAAAACTACTCGAATCTTCTTGAATATTGACTTGAGATCCGATTACCACCAGTTGCAAGTTAAGAGTGAGGATATTCCAAAAGCCACTTTCTGGACCTGCTATGGCCACTATGAGTTTTTGGTTATGCCATTTGGATTGTCTAATGCTACAAGTGTGTTCATGAACCTCATGAATAGTGTGTTACAACCTTGTCCATTTTTGTCCTTCCATGAAGACTTTTACTTCTTATCAGATCTCTATTTGGTATCACATACCAAACTGAAGAAGTAATCAAATTTATCTTATAATGTTTATACCTAAAGTGGAGGCCTTAATGCCTTCCTCCTTCTTCTTCTTTAATTCCTCTAACCAGAATGGGAAATTTCTTTTCCAATGTCCATAGTGGTGACAATTGTGACAATCGCCTCTTATTTTCTTCACACCTCCCTTTGCTTTGAGATTTGAAAACTTAGGTTTCTAGATAGCATTAGAACCCTTCTTAGCTTTGCATTTGCTAGATTTCCCCTTTGTCTTACTGATCATCATCACATACTTGGGTTTGTCTTTCTTCATCCGTGTCTCAACTATTCTCAACATGCCCAACAACTTTGTCAACGGCTTGTCAAAGTCGATCATGTTGTAATTCATGACAAACTGACTATATGACTTTAGCAGAGACTGCAGAATGACGTCAATCACCAACTCTTGACCCAAGGGGAATCCCAGTCTAGCTAGGTTCTCCACTTACCCAATAAATTTGAGAATATGAGGACCCACTGGATCTCCTTCTGTCATGTTACATTTGAACATTGCCTTGGAAACATCATACCTCTCTAGTGTTGCCTGATCTTAGAACATGTCCTTGAGATGTGTAACCATCTCAATCACATCCATGTTCTATGTTGCTTCTACTACTCATAGTTCATGGAGCATAGCATCATACACTCGACATCCACGACATCTTCAATGTACTTCTTGTATGCATCCCTGTCAGCCCTTGGTGCATTTTGAGGTGGTTCCTCTACATCTGGCATTTCCAAGACATGGATCTTGCGTTCCTGTGTGAGAATGATTCTTAACGTCCTGAACCAGTCGTGGAAGTTGTTCCCAGTTAGTTTGTCCTTTTCAAGGATCAATTGCAATGAAAAGTGATTGTTGTTCGTTGCCATTTGATTCTACGAAAGAATTTGCAATTTTGACAAAAAATCATTTTTTATTTGATTTAATTTGATTGAATTTGGGAGATAATAATTAGATCTTTAATTCATTATTGTTCTCATTATTTTGATCAAATTGACAACCCTCAAGTTTCAATTCGGAAAACTACAACGAACAATTTTCTAATGAGCCAAGATCCATATTTCGTCAAATCATGAGTCAACTTTTGCCGATCACGCACAACTTGATTATTTAGGTAGGCAATCTTGCCAATTGCATCATATAAAACTATTGGATAGATGATATGTGCAACTCTTTGCCATAATCATCTACAAGCTTTTGGACTTGGGATCTCTAAGTCACCAGTTTATCCTGACTTAGTAGCCAATATGATAATAATGCACCCTGCTTTGGCGACACCTACATTACTACCATCACACTTCCATGAGGTAGACGACACACCACACTTTGGTGTAACCTATGCTTGGTCGAACAAGTTGTTCATGTGTATTCTATTGGAACACATCTTAGACTTAATATGTTGGATTGATGTATTTATATATATCATATATATATACACATATATTGTATCCAATCACTACATATATAGTATGTATCATATACATGTTGTATCCCACAATGTAAACATGCAATATAAACAAAAAACAATTATTATGTCCATGTCTACTTGTAATTTCTTGGATTCACAAGGAATTACTATCACCTAGGTCAATCATCACTTCTCATGTATGAACTTGCTATTGGTGTAGATATGTGCGTGCCAATCTGGGTAGACCGGTTCAACCCTTGAATCGATCGTCTCACCTCTTGGCTGGCTGGTTGGTCCTTCAGGTCAGTTGTCTGGCCTCCTATCCAATCGATATTTGGACTCCTTCTAAACAGTCGATTGGGTCCACCAGGCGGTCGTCTGACTCCATCACTCAGTCCTCCATGGTCCTCCAGACGATCGACTCATCTCACGAACTGGTCTTCTCATCCGACGATGATTATCTTCTTTATCGTTGTAAGAAAAGAAACTATTCTATTGCTATTAAACTATTACATTGTAAAGAGAAATTTCAAGTTACATTCAAGGAGAAAAAAGGTAGGACATAATTAAATTTACATTGGAAAGAGGGAGGTAGAGGCTCGGTACGTAGAGCGAGAAAAATAGGAATATAATCAAACCATTCAACTACATGCAGATATTAGATATTAGCCATAACCACGCTACACATCCACCATCAAAACCACTTTTAGGGAGACACATGTAAATTGCATATATATCATATGTATGTATGAGATAGTTTGGGATTATGTGGTCTTTGATCAAATACGCATATGAGACAGCTTAAATATTCACATCGTATGCAATTAATAAATAATTAAACTAAAAATCTGATCATATCAATTATCCTAAAACATACTATTTGACGTGGCTCTGATGCCACTATTTAGAAATACGGGCACAGAGTATAGCAGCGGAAATAAAAAATTTATCGATTCGTATTCCCGTAACAGCAAGATCGCGTCAACTACTATAAAATATGAAGGATGGTTTTAAAAGTTATACCTAGTTCTGGAGCAAGTCCAGCAACAACAACTCGCTTCAATGCAACATTCTGCTAGTTGCTCTTAGACAGTGGTTGTGCAACTCATGATCTTCACCACAAACAATGAACATAGCAGCTTCTACAGTGACTCCTGCGGTCTCGCCACAGACTACATGATGAATTTACTCTCCTAGAAGCAGTTAAAGGACTCCTTCTAGAGTAGTTCACATAGACCAGCTAGAACTCATGTTGTTCAACTAGAAGAGACATAAAAGCATTGTCCTTCCCGTTGGTATACTAGTCACCAACTTGCTCTCCTACAACAATGATCGTCAGTTTTTTTCTCCCGTCGTTATCCCCCTTGTCGGGTAGGACTTATTTGGGCTCTCTTGGTTACCACAACTAGAGAGGACAACTATTTTCACAACAACTGATTCTCAGTTGATGTTGTTATTCTCTGGAAAGTCCTAGTACCCATCTATTTATAGGGGGTTAGGGCCAACATTTCCAATTTGTTCGAGATCTGTGTGGGAGTGGAAGAGACCGGAAGATCTTGAATTTTTGCAACTTGGGAACCATGAGACGGTTGTCTGGTAACCCGGACGATCGTCTGGTCACTTAAGATGACCACCTTGCATTTCTAAACGGCCGTTTGACAGTTTCCCAATGGCATACAAAATTGACAACTCATTTCCCATTAATGTTAGACATTAATTCATTGCACCACAAGTATTGTGCAATCAAAATGATTTAGAAAAGTATCTAGAACCTTCCTCTGGCCTAAATGAGCAATCTCGCACTTAAGAGACTACCGTCTCGCTCACCCAGATGGCCGTCTGGTGAGTCGAGCCAAGTTGGTCAGTTCACACCTCAGTTTGGCAGATCTTAGCCAATTCAATTTCTGATTAGCCTGACAACCCAAATGAGTGTCTCAACACTTGAGACATTCGTCTGGTTGCCCAAACGACCATCTCATCCTGTGAGATGGTTGTTTGGCAGTGGAGTCAGCCAACTTGTTGCGTTAATTGAGTACCTAAATACTTCACTAATCAATCCAATCATCATTCAAGATCAAACTCCTCTTCTAGATGAGTTCATATGTGTGTGACCCTATAGGTCCCATATCACATTGGTAGTGAATGTCCATAACTAACTTATGACATCACAAGTAAGGAGTGGTGCCTAGTTGCACATCAATGCTACCCAAGTGAATGGAAAGTTGGAGAACAACTTCAACCTATAATTTGTGTAAGGTAATGATTTTATAATTTCTTTGTCTCTGATATCTAGGATGAACTCGATGCATGAAATTGTCATTCTCTCAACGTTCAATCCATATTCCTTGAACCAAGAGCAGACTATATGAGATAATGTGACTTCAATATCATATATTGATTTACATGTGCATACACATGCGTTTCTCAGTCTTGCTTATCAAGTGCCCATGATATCAATCTCCGATAGGAGAGATAAATCCCATATCTATCACTCACAGTCAATCCCCATTTTTCAAAGTCATCCAATCATTACCATTATAACAATCCATGTTTTAGGACTGCATTTGATGATGTTAAAGCGTACCCAACGACATGTGATGAATGTATTGATTTCAAGTCTAAGAATCGCAATCACCACCTTCACTATGAGAGATGACTATGACCACCAATGACGGTTTCCATGTGTCACTCTCAAGGTAGGTATGTTTGTTACACTGTTCCATAACATTTATCTGTGTGCTTGGTTTGATATTGCCATATCATGACTAATGAGATTCTATCATCAACCAACCCACACTCTAGTCTTATATGTTACTTGTGTCTATCTACCTTCCACAGTAACAACCAACCAGGGACATAATAAGAATGTACACACTCTTAATATTCGTATGATATCATCTTCCAAGTCACGTACTTGAAGACATACATCATTGAGTATTGTCATTCTTTAGACATTCATAATATTTCCTCATTATCTCATAACTGAATGAAATAGAATCAATTGAAAGCTTGCCTTTATGAGTATTAATCAAATTCTTTATGGTATATGGCATGTCAATCATCACATGATTGGCTCTATAAGCATACCATACCAACATTTTTTTAATATGTATTGTATATGTGTTAAAAATGAATAGTTTTGGATAAAACATCTCATTTAAGATTTTGTTACATAAAAATTACTAATATGTAACATACTTGAAGTGAATATTAGCACAAATGGCATGGTTTCTTTGATTATCGATGTTTCACCGAATTATGCCAAGTTTTTATAGCTTTTTCCCATTAGGTTACTAATATTTTTTTAATATTACTGGATGGAACATTTTTATAACACCTTAATATAATTGATGTAGTATTAGTGTGATTATGATGATTAACTGAGATGCTATCGAGAAATGACCATATATGTGGAAAATGAGCGGTTAAAGGGAATTGCCTAATGGGATCCAGATAGCTCAACCTAGGGGGTTTTATTAAATGATGAACTCAAATGCTAGCATTATTTTTTGGCATAGTTTAGTCATTTCTAAATAATTAAAATAGAAAACTCTATTTTTTTCTCCAGAGTACATGACTTGGTATTTTTAGCTCAGTTATGCTCAAAACTAGTGTTATCAACAAAAAGTGCCTTTTTTGTTGTAATTGATAAATGGAACACAAATTAATATATGTTTAGATATACACATATTGAAATATTATTATTATTATTATAATAATAATAAATTTAAAGAGGTTAATTAGTAGTTACGTTGACAGTGGTGAAGATAAAGCTGACATGAACTACGTTAGCTTCATATAACCTTGAATTTCCCTTTGATGGATAAAAAATGAGGGTCCACGCTCTACGATTTCAATTATTATAAAATTAATAAATATGATTATCTTAAAGTCATACATGGATATCATATAGTATGCCATATTAGGATGTCTCAACCTTAATACCTTCATATAAGCTCTTTCTTGAATGATGCATGACATATCACATATATTTGGTTAGGGTTTACATGGAGTGCTACTATATTTATGTGTCATTTGTATTACATTATGTTGCAACTAAAACGTTTATGATGAGTGAGAAGTTTATATTTGTTTAGTATATTTATCTTCATAGTGTTATTTACAGTCTACTTTTGTTGCATTAAAATAACCTCTTTTAGTTGAATCCTTGTAACTAAGTGAACAAGTAAATATACAACAACATGAAGTAAGAAATTCAATTAGTGCTAATTATGTGATTTTATAGTAAAATTACCATATAGTTAATGGATTAATATGAAATGAGTAATGTTCTATATAGTAACTCTTTTTAGGGTATGTTGAAAATTACAAAGAGTTTCACCTAAAGGAAATTTTTGTATCCAAGACTATCAAAACCTGCCTAGTACAAGTGTCAATTGAGTTTAACAATGAGAAAAATAGGTAAACGAGTTCAATTTAGTAGTCATATCAATAATCACATGTGAAGCCTTATTTAGTTCAAAGTCTTGAGAATGTACTCTTGCTTAGGGTAAGTGTTCCCAATAAGAATGTTCTAGATGGTTTTCTATAAAAATGAAATACATTTGTGTTATTATGCTACTTAAATTATTGCCTAGTTGTTGAGGTGATGACTTTCTCTTTTCATGACTATTGATGACTTCAACAATTGAGGCGATAAAATCAGATAGTACACTTTAAATGAAATTTGATTATGAAAGATGAACAATGTAGAACAATAGCAAAGTAAAACTTTAGTTTATTTAGATTTAGCATCCTGAGCAAAGTGGTATTTCTCAATGGCCTTAATTCAGGAAAGTGAAACAATTTTATTGTAAGATAAGGTTATCAGGATAATAAACTTGAGGGTTTGCATGGGAGACTATGGAGCCTCAGATGATCCATAACTTCAACCACAATTTTAGTTGAGTATGGGGCATCATACATGGCGAGTAGCATATCTACCTTCTACCTATTTGAGTATTACTTTTGTTGGGGAGTGGTTAGACTTTGGGTGTTTGTAGTTTATCATCACGTTCGTGTCTAATATGGAAACTCTTAGGGGTTTTTGTAAACTAGTCACCTCTGTAATTAAATAGTGAGACCCTTCCTACATACCCAATTTAGGGAGCAAGTAGATCTTTATCAACCACAATTCGTTGATCCTCTGTAGTTACCATGTACCACCGATGTGTTTTCCAGCCATATAGGTACTGACATCATAAACTTTTCAAGGTGATTTGTTGTCTGGTGGGTGTAACCCTAGGGCATAAAATTAATTACCATCTAAAAGTAGTGTATGGTATGAACTTTCTACTTTATTTGAGATATTAATTGCAATTTTTATTTAATTTGTTTTTTTACTATTCTAAAATTATACATGATCTTGTTGTGTTCCTATTTATAATTTTATTAAAAAAATTGGTAATATCTCACTTGTATGATGCTAAGTAATTACAACAGAAACTGGTTATTTAACATGTTTTTCCTAAATTTCAAATAAAGAAATCTTCCAAGTTGAGTTTTCATATTCTCATTGGTAACGATACATGATATCTATCTAGAGTGGAAATCTATCCATTCACTGGGATTCTTTGAGTCTCATGTTAGTTGTTTGATTTTTGAATAGGTATAATCACAGTAGAGAATATATCAAGTTGACACAGATGCAAATAAGTGCAATGTAGACTATAATAGAAGTCTATGTGCTGCCACTTCCCATTAGGGATGGCAAAAAGTGACCATCGACATCCATAACAATTCACCCAAACCACTATGTTCAAATTTTAAAGTACTAGACTCCCGCCCCATTCAAATGGATGTATCAGATGAAAATGCACGGCTTCCCATGGTAATTCGGGTTGCATCCATTCTGTGCCAGCCCATGCAGTTGGTAATCTTATTCAAGTCCAGAAAATTACACTAAAGCCCCTGTATTTTATACATTCACTAGATTTTTTTAATTTGACCCAAAAATCATAGCACAGATGCTCTATTTGACATATTAGCCTGCTAGAATATATATTTGGCCTAAAAAAATTAAATTTGCATAACAAATTGCACATTTAGCCCAAAAATCTCATAACAAGCCCTCTACTAAACATATTAGCCACAAAGAACATTTATTTGGCTTTAAAACATTTAAATTTGCACGACAAATTGCACAAAACCCCTAAATTTTATACACAACCAAAAAACGAACAATTTTGCATTATCAGCACAACCAAATTTTAAACACAACCAAATTTTATGCACAACCAAAATTTATCAACGTTTAGAAAACTTAAGCCATTGGTGCTTCAAATCAAAATATAATAAACATTGCACAAACACATGATTCTAACACCAATCTAGATTCACAAAATTATCAGCAAACATTGCTCACGTTCAGACAGATCAACTATATGAAGTCTAAGGTTCACATATTCAGATTACATTGCACATTTTCAGACATCTTAAACATTGGTCCATGTTTAGAAAACTCAAGAATTGTTCCACGTTTAGACAGCTCAAACTACACAGATGTTCAACTTCATACAGTTAAAATGAAAACATTAAAATGGTGGCTATAACTTGAGTACAACATATCCATATATCTATTTAAATTGTCTTCAACCTCCATTTCAGATTCAGACAACTAGCGGCCTCCATTTCAGATCCCGACAACCAACCACTTCAGCCTCCATTTCAGATTCAGACAACCAACAGCCTCCATTTCAGATTCAGACAACCAATCATTTCTTCATGTAAATCTCACCTAAAACATATCCATAAGATGAAAACAAGTCAAGAAGACAATTAATAGTCTCTGCCATTTTCAATAAGATGCAAACACAATAAGACATCAACATATGAATTTGAGTGATAATGTATAAATAAATAGAAGTATAATCCAACATCCAGCTGATGAAGCATTAGAATATATCTGTACATAATAAACTGACCAGTCCAACTGTTGAAGCATTAGAATAAATCTGTACAAACTAATCTATACTTGAGTTGAAATTCACATATAGATCCAAAAGGCAAAGTGGTTACAAAACCCTAGGAGGGAGGGAGGGAGGGAGGAAGCCAAACATATAAAGCTTTAGTAACTTTGGTTTCTAACCGTAAAATAGTAGAACTTCAATTTCACATGTCTTCAGTTTCTTACCTTAGTAGCTGCAAAAGAGGCATGAAAATGATTGTGACTTAGGAACAACGAAAAATGCATTCGTGCAGTTGTTGAGACTAAAAAACATAGTAACCTAATAACTGCTTCCCATCTTGAATCATCTGTCCCTGATGCAAACATGACAAACGCATAAAACATTACAAAACATAACATATGCACACTTACCTTGAACAGGAAAACCGTCTTCCAACATGCATGTACTCAATTCAAAACTTTTATGAAGTAGATTGAGTTCCAGAATATAAGACATTCAACTATGAATATAAGATATGTAAGAAATTCATTAAAAAACACTAGATCTGAGAAAGAGATTTAGGCATGTTACCATCTTCTTCACTATCTTCATCCTCCAAAAAACTAGTATGATTAGCTAACTGACTTGTTTCACCTATATAATTCAAATACACAATTATCCATTATTAATTATCCTTAGAAGAATCAATTAATGTAATATATAAGGCAAACTAGGATGTGGCGTCTACCTTGTCTTTGGTTATTTCTTAGCCAACTTTGGGTGCAAATCAAAGCTTCCGCCATAGTAGGGTGGAGTCTACTACGATGTGGACCAATTACCCTCCTTGACGTGCTGAATGTAGACTCTGAGGCAACAATGGACACAGGAACAACTAATAAATCCTTCACAATGGCTTTTAGGGTAGGATACCCATCACCGTTCATCTTCCACCACATTAATACATCAAATTCTGAAGACTGAGGCAATATATCAATTTCTAAGTACTTATCTAGTTCTGTTTTGAAGTAACTTGAATTTCTCTTTTGCTTCTTCACAAAAGCCTCAAAATTTTGCAAATCATCATCAACATCCTCTTGTGATGAAAACATTGGATTTGAAGATGGCCAGTCATTCTCCACTTCATCTTGCATCTGGGTTCTGTCTTTATAGTCATTCAGTAGATCATTACATGCATCATGACCATTTTTAATGTGGAGCGCAGACTCATCTTCACTATATATTTTTCCAAAATAATACTCCACTATCTTCATTTTATACCTTGGGTCTATTACAACAACAACTCCCATTGGCACATAAATGTCATCCCAATATTTTTGAAAATTCCCCAACATATTTTTAGCCATAGTCACGATCACCTCAATTGGGGATTTCTGCCAATTGTCTAAAGCCACTATAATATGGAAAATCTTAGGGAAACATATATTAGAGGTAGGATATCTAGTCCCAGATAATAGCTCTGTCACCTTTTAGTACACCTTCAACTTCTCACAAAGTTCAAAATAGAACTACAGTCTAATTCAGTTGGAAAAGCCTTGTAGTTTTTATCATGCTGCCTTAAAATAGTAAAAACATCTTTATAGATCATTGCACCTCGAAGTAAGTAGGCAGAGTTCCACCTAGTTGGGCAATATAAAGATAGTTTCTTGGAAATGAGTATCCTTAATTGCCTCGCTGCTTCCTCAAATCTCTCTACTCTTTTTGCAGTGGTAGTCCAATATGCAACAATATCTCGTACCTTTTCTACTCCCTCTTTGATTACACATAACCCATCCTTCACAACTAGATTCAATATATGTGCAATACATTTCATATGCAAATATCTACCAGGCAATATTGTGGAGTTTGGGAACAATTTATCTTTGACCATATCAAGCATCAGATCATTAGTGGAACAATTGTATATAGTAATACACGACGCTCTAGTATCAATCTTCCAATCTATTAAACAATTCATCAGAACCTCACATAGTGCTTCACTTGTGCGAGAACAGGGTACATAGGCAAACCTATACAAGCAAATACATATTATAAAAATAGGGTAAACCATAAGCAAAGGATTTTACTAATTCACCTAACATTTAGACAGTGAAGAGAATACCTCAGTATTTGGCTTCTTAAAGACCAAGAGGAGTCAACATAATGTGCAGTGACAACCATGTAGCCCCTCATTTGATAATTTGATGACCACATATCAATTGTCACTGCAACCCGAGAATCAAATCTCTTCAAAAAATCAATTGCCTTCTTATTCTACCCATCATATATCTTCACAATTTCATTCTTTATGGTGTTCCTGGTTGGACATTTGAATGAAGGCTGTAAGACATTGAGCATTTTTTGAAATCCAATGTGGTCCACCATATTTCATGGGTAATCATGCAAATGCATCATATCCACAAGAGACTTTCTCCCATTTTCCTGGTTAAATGCAACTTTCATTGCCTCTCTCGTACAACTTGTTCTCCTAATACTACCTCCATTCAAAACTCGACACCTCAGATTCCTATGATCATGAAGATGAGATGTCCTGTTACAACCCCAATTTTTGGGTTCCTTTGGTGAGAAATGTAATTTCTCACATTAAAGATATTGGAACAAATAATGATATAATTTGTTTTGAATAAAAGGATTTCGTTTACAATAGCCTTGATGACTGTTTTACGGGCTTTATTGGCTTCTGGGCCCAATAACAAGGAAATTCAATTAGTAAATGAATAATTGAGTTTTTGAGAAAAGAAAGGTGTGGAAACCTCTAGAAGGCAAAAGAACTTAATCAAAAGGTGTATTTTGTGCCACATGGGTTCCTTGGGTCCCAAGGAGTCCAAGGTTGCAGAGAGAAAGCAATAAGAAAAGAAACAATCAATTAAACATTTCTTTATTAAGAAAGAAATTGAAAATAATGATAAAAGGTGGAAAATAGGTGGAAAGTGGTATAATTGAGTTAGCCTTGGTGGAATTTCGTATCCCAAGGATTCTTCATGATAAAAGGAATACCAATGAGGAAAATAAAAGAGGAATAAAGAGAAATCCTCAAAAAGAGATATTTTAATAAGAATAAAACATGATAATGAGAAATAATGCATATAGATGCATCTAGAAGGATAATAAGTATCCTTGAAAAGGAATTTCGAAATAATAGAGTTTCTTGGGATCCAATGAGTCCCAATGAAGAAAGATGAAAGAGAAAATACCAATAAAGTCAAATAAGAAGAAAAATGTGGAAGGAATATGATAAAAGGACATATTCAGACCATTTAATCTTTTGTATATAATTTTGTTTGGCAAAAGAAAGTTAAATATGATGGGAACATTTTCCCTTATTACTTATCAAGGAAATTATGTTCTCGAGAGAGGTACAAGCATAGTTTCAGATTTAGTTTACTTCCAAGCATAGATATCTCTTTGGAAAGAAACTTTCCTTTTTCCCCAAGGAACTAAGGGCTCTAAACCCAACCAAACTGTAACGACAGTCGCCGGATTGACAAACAAATCGTTACTAATTAAGTGGAATAAACATAAAAAACAGATTAACAAAAATCACTAAAATTTAAAATCATTTTGCAAGGAGATCCTTGTACAAAAAACGTTTACTGAAAGATCCAAAACTCATACATATCAGGATTTACATTGTACAACATTGTTTCATCTCCTGTCGAGGATAATATATAACAGTTGCTCTATCAAAACACATACTGGAGCAACATAAAATCTCGAGACATTCAAGCCAAAATCTCATATTATTCTTAAAACCAGTACGAACCAACTCCAAGGACCTGAGAGTACAGAGACGACACATAGAGCTTCTATCTACAAGACCTGATAGACAGTACACTCAACCTGAGTTGTCACTGCTATCCCTACTGCTGTTGTTATTTCTTTGTAGATGTTCTCACTCTCCTCCGTGCTTGTCCACCTAAAAAAATGTTGGATCCCACGCGGGTGAGACAACTGTAATTGCCCCAGTGGGAGATATAACTCTCCGCCAATAATATTATTATCATAGTGAAATAGTATTAAACTGAGCAGAGGATAAGCAGTTTAGAATATTCTCATATTTTAAAGCATTGCAACTATCTATGATAGAGCAGTAAATCATCTATTCTCTTTATAAGGAATAGGAAAGAACATGTATATCATTTACCCATCATACTATATCAACATCTCAAGCTTATCCTATGATACTCATTATCATGGTATGTCATCCATGAATCGTTCTCATTTCTATCTGTTGGCCTCAACCAATATGCTAACTAGATATTGAATTGTACCAGTCATGTGAGTATACATCATCATATTCTATCTAGGCATTGGACTATGCCAATCCTGTGCAACCATTCCAGGCATTGGACTATGCCAGACCTGTGACATTATTCCAGGCTTTGGGTTATTACCAATCCTGTGCAATTATCACTGAATACCACATCAATTTTACTAGGCATTATACCTTGGAGTGGCCATCATGCTTATTCACATCCTTTTTATAAACAAGTATCCCTCTTATATATTTCAAACACTATAGCCCTTATTTGGCTATAAGCATAAAGCATGTATGATCAAGATTTCATTACTATTATTGTATCCATTTATTATTATCATTATATTACTAAGTTTCCATTTCTTAGTTTATTTTGAACATTATCATTTCTTACATGAGACTTTGATAAACACCTTGTTACCTCTCACTAGGAAACAACTATCCTCATGGCTCACAAGGCCCATTAAGTATCTTGTCACCTCTCATTAGGCAACAAATTATCACATGGCTCACAAGGCCATAACACATCTTGTCACCTCTCACTAGGCAACAACTTATTCTCATGGCTCACAAAGCCATAACACATCTTGTCACCTCTCACTAGGCAACAACTTATTCACATGGCTCACAAGGCCCATAAGACATCTTGTCACCTCTCACTAGGCAACAAATTATTCACATGGCTCACAAAGCCATAACTCATTATACTTGTTATACAAGTATTTAGCATGCCTTTCAAGGTTTATGCAATAAGAGAATTACAACCATCCCATCATTGGGATTTGGGTTTTCCCCTTCATGACCGATTAGGGTTTCGTGTTTATTTTATTGATCCAAACCCTAATTCATTGCTCCACACATCTAGGAGAATACATTTCTATTATAAGTATCCAATCATACTTATTTATTCTCAACATTTATCATTAAATGATTACCAACACAAGGTATGAGTTTCTCTCTCATCCTCTCTAGGATATTGATTACATCACACTTTATTGTTTTGGATTAACCCTTTCTCAAGGTATGTTAGCCTACACTTATCAAAGTGCATTAGACTCATTATATTTCAATGTAACAATTGGCACGAAACACTTCATGTGTTACTCATCCATACATATTGGATTTAAGATGCATCAAGGTGTAGCAACCTTAAAGTGCTGGATGTAATATTTACCATATCTTGGTGTATCACTTCCCTCATCACTTTTAACTTACTTAAGTTCACCAACTTATCTTGTATTAGGGTATTTCCCATCCTAATACTTTATCCACTATTCCATCATATTAATCTTGTAAAGTATTGGCCATAAGTCATACACTTGAATCACCCAACTATCATCAATGATATGGACTCATCTCGGGTTAAGACACTGTTGATATAAGGTTGTCCATTATCAACCACTTTAGGTGTTTCACCTATAAAGGTATTAGCCACACCATAACTTGGTGTTACTCTTATCACTCCTAAGAGTGTCTTGCCCTCACCTTTACAAGGTATCTTGGGTTAGAAGTGTGCATATGTTCACCATATCAGGTTGTAAGTATATGAGCACTCATCATGTCGGGCTAGAAGTATATACACACCTTTCATATCGGGCTAAAGGTGTTTGTATGTGTTACCCATGTCATGCATGAGGTATTAAGCCATCACCATGTTGGGCTAGACATCAACTAGGGTTGTGTATCGGGCAACAATATTGTGCAATAGCACTTGCTATTCTTTACTCATTTTTGGTTTCCCAATTTAGGGTTTCACATCAACTTATAAGTATTCATTTAACCTTGTATCATGCATGGAGTCTATACTTGACTCCCTATCGTGCAAGAGGTGTATACTAAACCCCCATATCATGCAACAATGTATTCATTCATATCCATATCGTTCAAGTGAAGTAGGTGCATCATCATATCGGGTTAAAGGTGCTTACTTGTGTGCTTACACCCGATATCACTTTTATATGGTAATATCATCATCTTCAAGCTCTAGACCTTTGTTCTAACTATTATAGTTCATGTCAACAGGTCTAAGCAACTACTAGAACTCATAATTTCATCAACTATTTCAGGAAATTTTGGAATTAAAAGTAGATCATTAAATACAACAATTTAGGTGATGAATAATAACATGGTTGAGTTCAAGTTATATAACCCACCTTAAGAACAACTTCAAAGCTCCAAGCTCCAAAGCTCCACGTTCCCAACATTGAAGATGACTTTATCAAAAGTCCAAGGCTCGTTCACAACTCCTTCATATACAAGGAATCACCATGGATAAGTAATTGGTGAAGAAGAAAAGAAAGGAAGATCAAAACCCTAAAATCATGCTTCAATCCAAGGTTGAAGATGATCATGACCTCACCTTAGGGTTAATATTTGAGTTCCTTAGATCTTTGTCCGACACCCTACAACTCTTGGGCGATATGTACTTCCTCTTGGCTGACACAACTTTGCTTGTGGCCGATACCCCCTCACTTGTGGCCAAAATCACTTCAATTGGCCGATATCAACTTGCTATGGGCAATATCAACATGCTATGGCCGATATACTTGCTATGGCCGATACCCAAGGCCTATGAACGATACCCTTGTGCTCTTGCACGATATGCCTGTTGACTCAATGTCAATTAGGTCAATGTTGACTCACATCTAAATTGACTAAACCCGTGTTTTGATGATGACTAACCATTCCACATATTGGTGTCTAATGCTTCTACTTGAGTAATTTCAGATTAGGTATAGACACACTCCAATTGCCCTAACTTGCGCATCTCAAATTGGAGAAAAGACAAGTCAAAGTCATACAAGTGCACATTTTTGTAATATGATGTATATCCATTAGAATCATGTTGTAAATCACTTGTAATGATTGTATGACTTGTAATTAAGCTTAGAAAAATATCAGGAACACTTAGATCGAATATTAGAGCACTTTTAATGCAACTTTGAAAATCAATTACAGACACTTGATCGGTCTAGTTTCCCACCCTGAAACTCGACCGATCCACCTGGGCTGATTTTCTGAAGATTGCATCGGTCCAGTTTCCCACCCTGAAACTCGACCGATCCACCTGGGCTGATTTTCTGAAGATTGAATCGGTCCAGTTTCCCACCCTGAAACTCGACCGATCCACCTGGGCTGATTTTCTGAAGATTGCATCGGTCGAGTTACACATATAGAAACTCGACCGAATGCACTGTACGGAAAAGTGCAGAAAAGTGTTTCTAGCCGTTGTGAAGTTTCAACAAGTGAAAATAGATCCGTTGCAAGCCACAAAATAGCTAGTTTTCGTTCACAAGTGTTCCCAAAGGCTAAGAGGCATCCCCAACTATAAATAGGACCCCTTGGGCTTCATTCCAAGGTTGAACATTCATTGCAAACTCTATGTGAGGCTCCTATTCTATAGTTGAGTGCTTCCTACAACCTCCTCTCTCTCTCTAAGCTTAATCACTTACTACATCCATTAGAGTGAGTAGGAAATCTTTAAGAGAGCTAGTCCTACATGTATATCTTGTGAGGCTCTCACTTCCACCACCTCCTATCTCTTCTTTCAATAATGAAGATGAAGGTTCTCTCTCTTATCCAAGAGAGGTGAAGAAGAATAAGGGAAGGCGTCCCTTGGTGAAGATCAAGGCTGAAGACTTGGAGCTAGAGTGGGTAAGCCCGTGGAGAAGGCAGAAGACTCAAGCTCAAGTGGGTAAGTCATTGGTGGAAACTTCTCCGAGTGAAGGTGAAGTCAAAGGCAGAAGATCCAAGAAGAGTGGGTAATTCCTACAAGGCCGAAGACTTGTGCAAGAGTGGGTAAGTCCTTGGAGAAGACCAAAGACTCTTGCAAAGTGGGTAAGTCCTTGGTAAGGTTGAAGACTCTTTGTATTGGATAGGTAAGTCCTTTGTTTGGTCATGCATTGTATGTCTTATGAATGAATATAAGAGTGCAATAGTTTGGAAGTCCTAGAGGTTGACCTCTCTAGGCAAGTGAACTGACACACTTCTAGTTTGAAGTGTGGAACCACTCTAACTAGCTTGTCTATTGGTGCATGTTCAATCTCTCTCATCCTTGCTATGCATGTTTTAGTTGCACTCAAATTACCTATTTAGCAACCTTATCTTATCATATATATTGAAGGTTTAATGAATTTTGTGTAAGTGCTTTCAGCTCTATTCACCCCCCTCTAGAGCATCTAATCACCCATCTAGGATCCAACAAGTGGTATCAGAGCGGGTCTTCTCCAAGCATACTTCCACAAGTAGGAGAATATATGTGATTATGAAGATGGACAACCTTCAAAGAGAGAAATAGAAGGAAACAAGAGAGAAAAGGGGATCACAAAGGCTCCATCAACAAACGAAAGCACTAGTGGAAGATCTAGTGAATTTGAAGATGGAAGATGCCATTGCACCCTCTTGACAAGCTCAATTAAAGATTTAAATGAGGTAAATCCAAGTGTTGAGATTCTAACCAATTATTATCTTAGTCAACTAAATGCTTCTAAATTTGCAAATTCTAGCTTGCTTGATAAGATTAAATTTTTAGAATCTCAACCTTCTATGACTACTTCATTTATAGAGCTTGCTACTACTATTATTTCTCTCTCTATTGTTTCTTATGCTCTTAAATGTGCTTATGAGAGTAAAGAGCTTACTTTGCAAGGAATAGAATGTGTAGATAAAGTTTATCCTTCAAAGATTACTTGTCTTGTATATGAACTTGCTTCCTTACATAGTAGTGTAATTGCTCTTGACCCTCATACTATCTTTTCTTATAGAGAGAAAGTTTTTGATGCTCTATCTTGTGATAAAGATTCTTATATGACTAAAGATGTTTGCTTAGAAATCTATCTTGTGCATGCTAGAGATGATATGAATCTATTGTGTTTTACCTTTACTTCTCTTATGCATGACAATCATAGTTTGAGATCTTCTTTGCAAAGATTCTTTGGTGATAAAAAGAATCTTAATCAAATCCTAGACCATACTACCAAACAAATGGGTAGAGATGGCATTGGACTTGACTGTAGCCAAAGGAACAACTAATACAAAGGACCTTCATTTTTCAATGAAGAATCCTCCAGTTCCAAGGCTACGGGCACTTGTAATTATTACAATGAAATTGGTAATTATTCTACGTCTTGTCCTTTTAGGAAAGCACCCAAGAGAAATAGGACTTGGGTTGCTAAAATAACCCCTCCGGACCCAAAAACATGATTGGGGACCATTTCATCTTTCTTCTTGTAGGTACTTGCAAATGGATTGACTTGAGCCACTAATTTGCAAATTGACTTCTCAATCCACATGAAAGAAGAAAGGTGAGATGTGTAGAGGGTGACAACAAGTGGAAAAAGAAATGGTAAGCACAAAGGTAAATGTTTTATTGCTTATAACCTATCCTAACTTGTTTTTGTCAAGTTAGTGTGCACTATACATATAGTTTTTGAGTCAAAAGTGGCATTTTGTGATTCTCTTCACACTCTTGCTCAAAAACTGTTTCTAATGCTTCTATAGTGCATTAATAACTTACTTAGACATGTTTGGATACAGTTTGTATATTTAACATGCCTTTAAATATGTTTTCATGAAATATATGTGCTCTTTGACAGCTGCTCTGTCGGTCAAGTTTTCCCTATTGAAACTCGACCGATTGGCACCAATGGGTGTTGCCAACAGCTGTCATCGGTCGAGTTGTCAATGCACAGAACTCGACCGATAACACTATGCACGGAATATAAATTTGGCTTATTGAGTGAGAATTTCCCTCTCAACTAGATTTTCTCAACCAATAGCCTTATTTTTTTGGCACTCTCTTTTGGTACCTTTATATATGCATATTGCCATGTTCTAAATTGCCTATCTTGCTTACAACTCTATCTCTCTAATTGCTCTAAATTGGTATATCTATATCTTGCAATTACTTGCTTTGAGTTGTTTTGCAGGTTTTGATGATGATCTCTTTGGATCTCTTGGTTGTGTCTAAAAAATTGCTTTCGTTGTGCTCTAACTTGCTACATCTATCTAGGTGTATATCTTGTTTTGATACAACCTTGAGGTTCATAGGGGTAATCATCTTATGGTAAGGATGCATATCTATTGAGTTATATCCTTTCATGCTTCTAAAATTACATATCTCTTTGTTTGGATATATCTCTTCATCTACTCATAGCTTTCTTTATCTTGTGTATCTTTGGGTATCTCTTGCTATGATCTAGATCCTACTAGTAGTCCTAACTTGTGATATCATCTACTAGTAGTTCATATACATGTAGTTCTAACCCTGTTTATAATTGACATCTTTGCTCATCTATATGCTATGCTTGTATCTTGTCTCATACATACTCAAGATTGTTCTTTAAATTGCATATCTACTATCTTGAGTTGCTTGCATAACATTGTGATGCAGGGTACATAGATCTACATTATATGTAGAAATTGGAGTATTTTTGGATTTGATGCAATTTTTGCTCTAGTTTCAGTTTTTGGTGGAAGACTTGTGTTTTTCATGCAGAAACAACCTTCCAAGCAAGACTCATCGCTTCGCCATGAGCTCTAATGGTTTTTGATCAAATTCCGTCATCTTGAGGGTCAAAATTGCAACTTATTGTTTTTCTGCAGCACCTTATCTTGCATTTTGGGTTGTTCAAGTATATATTTTAACTTACTTTTCTTTCTACGCTTGGACAAGCCCCTATATGTGCTCTTCTACTCTCCTTATATATATTTGTGTTATCTCCTTTCTCTTCAACAAGTGATGTTTCTTATTTCTTCATAACCCCACTTTTTGAAATGACAAAGGGGGAGAAAGGTATGTCTTCTTTTAAAAGAGGAAGAAGGCATGTCTTACATGAAGAAGAGAAGTATGCTCATGTAAAGGGAGAAGGTAAAGGGGAGAAGACATATATGTATAGAACATATATGAGTAGAAGACATAGTATTCTATAAATGTTGTGAAAGCTAACCATGCAGGAATAATAGAATCAATTGAGGGGGAGTATGAAAACTCCATGCACATCAATTGAGGGGGAGCATATGAACTCAACTCTATTGAAACCCCTAGTTTTCTCCAAAGGTATGACTTTACTTAAAAGCTTTCAATACATTTATGGAATGGTTTGTCATCTTCAAAAAGGGGGAGATTGTTGACTCAAGGTCAATTAGGTCAATGTTGACTCACGTCTAAATTGACTAAACCCGTATTTTGATGATGACTAACCATTCCACATATTGGTGTCTAATGCTTCTACTTGAGTAATTTCAGATTAGGTATAGACACACTCCAATTGCCCTAACTTGCGCATCTCAAATTGGAGAAAAGACAAGTCAAAGTCATACAAGTGCACGTTTTTGTAATATGATGTATATCCATTAGAATCATGTTGTAAATCACTTGTAATGATTGTATGACTTGTAATTAAGCTTAGAAAAATATCAGGAACACTTAGATCGAATATTAGAGCACTTTTAATGCGACTTTGAAAATCAATTACAGGCACTTGATCGGTCCGGTTTCCCACCCTGAAACTCGACCGATCGACCTGGGCTGATTTTCTGAAGATTGCATTGGTCCAGTTTCCCACCCTGAAACTCGAACGATCCACCCGCGCTGATTTTCTGAAGATTGAATCGGTCCAGTTTCCCACCCTGAAGCTCGACCGATCCACCTGGGCTGATTTTTTGAAGATTGCATCGGTCGAGTTACACATAGAAACTCGACCGAATGCACTGTACGGAAAAGTGTAGAAAAGTGTTTCTAGCCATTGTGGAGTTGCAACAAGTGAAAATAGATCCGTTGCAAGCCACAAAACGGCTAGTTTTCGTTCACAAGTGTTCCCAAAGGCTAAGAGGCATCCCCAGCTATAAATAGGACCCCTTGGGATTCATTCCAAGGTTGAGCATTCATTGCAAACTCTATGTGAGGCTCCTATTCTATAGTTGAGTGCTTCCTACAACCTCCTCTCTCTCTCTAAGCTTAATCACTTGCTACATCCATTAGAGTGAGTAGGAAATATGTAAGAGAGCTATTCCTACATGTATATCTTGTGAGGCTCTCACTTCCACCACCTCCTATCTCTTCTTTCAATCATGAAGATGAAGGTTCTCTCTCTTATCCAAGAGAGGTGAAGAAGAACAAGAGAAGGCGTCCCTTGGTGAAGATCAAGGCTGAAGACTTGGAGCTAGAGTGGGTAAGCCCTTGGAGAAGGCAGAAGACTCAAGCTCAAGTGGGTAAGTCCTTGGTGGAAGCTTCTCCGAGTGAAGGTGAAGTCAAAGGCAGAAGATCCAAGAAGAGTGGGTAATTCCTACAAGGCCGAAGACTTGTGCAAGAGTGGGTAAGTCCTTAGAGAAGACCGAAGACTCTTGCAAAGTGGGTAAGTCCTTGGTAAGGTTGAAGACTCTTTGTATTGGATAGGTAAGTCCTTTGTTTGGTCATGCATTGTATGTCTTATGAATGAATATAAGAGTGCAATAGTTTGGAAGTCCTAGAGGTTGACCTCTCTAGGCAAGTGGACTGACACACTTCTAGTTTGAAGTGTGGAACCACTCTAAATAGCTTGTCTATTGGTGCATGTTCAATCTCTCTCATCCTTGCTATGCATGTTTTAGTTGCACTCAAATTACCTATTTAGCAACCTTATCTTATCATATATATTGAAGGTTTAATGAATTTTGTATAAGTGATTTCAGATCTATTCAACCCCCTCTAGAGCATCTAATCACCCATCTAGGATCCAACAATGCCAACCCTCTTGCACGATATGCCACTCAACTCATCACCCTATTGGCCGATATCACCTTATATGATCAATTTTACCTACTTGACCGATATGCTCTTACCATGGGCGATATCCCAAGGGCTATGCATGATACCGTAGCATCCCTTCACGATATGGGAGCTCTATGCACGATACCTTAGGGTAGGAGGGTGAAAAGGGTCGCAAAATTGCTGCAAGGGGTGAAACTAGGGGTATATATACTTGTTGTTCATGAAGGAAGGCAAAAATGAGGTGTCAACATTTTGAGCTAGTAGGTGCCACGTGTCATGCATGGGTGACACATGTACATGCATGCATCAACATTTATCTTGTCTTGAAAAACAGTTGAGAATCATTTAGGGATAAATATTCGTCCATTACATATCTATTTGAATAAGATATATCAACAAAATCACCACTTTATTCACAACTCATCACAACTTTGCTAAGGAAGTTGTAACCCGACACACCTCACCTCCTTGAGGTTCTTTGTACGATATGGACTTTGCCAAGATTTCACAAAACGATATGGGACACCTCCTTGGGCTCCATGGCCGATAGGAACTCATATATAAGCTTTTCAACTTGATACAACTCAAGTTAAGCTTTCAAATTCAACCCTTTTCTTGGTCATTTCTTCACCAAGATTACCATCATTCATAATCATAATGGAATAAAGTACGGTGTATCCTCCTTTCTCTCTCTTCTACATGATGCTAAGAGGGAGTAGGAACACTCTATATGTGGTAATTTGCATATTAATCCCACATTTTGGGTAAATTGCAATTTGTACAAAAATTGGTGCACAATGCTCCAACATTGTTCAAACAAGTTCAAACTTGGAATTTAGGCTTTGAACAAGCCACCAATTAACATAATTCTCTCTCTTATGATTTTAAAACACATGTGGTACATTCAACATGTTACATTTTGCATTATAATCCCTCAACTTGGGTAAATTGTACTTTGGTCCAAAGCAAAGGAAAATTGCTCAAACAACATTCAATCGGGACCAAACTTGAAACATGAGTGTGTCACATGATAACAAAACACCTTAGAGGATTATATTAAAGTTCTAAGCAACTTTATTAGTCAAAACAAATAGGGTTATCTCATAACCCAGGTCAGGGTCGTTACAAGTTATAAACCCCTAACAAGGATTTCGTCCCTGAAATCCCAGGAAAAGGGAGGGACCGATTATTCATTAATCATGCCCTCAAGTCTCCACATAACTTCTTAATGTTATGGAGATACCATAGATCTATAGTTCACACAAAGTTCCTTTCACTAATTCAACCTTATCAATGTTTATGTTTATGCAGAGCATAAACCCTTAACATATGATGTCCATATTATTGAAAGGAAGAAGCATAAAAGAGCATACTTATATCATCACCCAAGAATATTTATCAAAAGGGAAACATATATATCTAACAGAGATAATTCACTCAGCAATATTTTATTCATTTGGAAAAGTTCACTTAGCAAAACTCTATTTAATTGGGAATGCTCACTTAGCTTTTCTTTTATATTGAGAATGTTCACTTAGCTCTTCCTATTTAATTGGGAATATTCACTCAGCTCTTCCTATTTAATTGGAAATGTTCACTTAGCTCTTCCCATTTAGGAATGTTCACACAACTCTTCCTATTTAATTGGGAATGTTCACTTAGCTCTTCCCATTTAGGAATGTTCACAGAGCTCTTCCTGTTTAATTGGGAATGTTCACTTAGTTCTTCCCATTTAGGAATGTTCACACAGCTCTTTCTATTTAATTGGGAATGTTCACTTAGCTCTTCCCATTTAGGAATGTTCACACAACTCTTCCTATTTAATTGGGAATGTTCACTTAGCTCTTCCCATTTAGGAATGTTCACACAACTCTTCCTATTTAATTGGGAATGTTCACTTAGCTCTTCCCATTTAGTTACATTATACTCTCTCGATTGTTTCAGAATGACTACTTGATCAGAGTAATAAAAAAGACAACAATCTAAGAGTTTCATACTTGCCTTATCTTCAATAATCATATACCTGGCCAGGGTATACAAGTATTGAGATTAGATAATATGTACTTTATTTACTATCATATTCCTCACTTCTCATATCATTATACACACAGAATTTTTCATTTCTAAATTTTCTTCAGATATTGCTTTAATATCTCATCTTTTATTACACAGATAAGAGAGATTATAAAGCATTTTAAGGAGCACTGAGTAAAATGTAAGTTCTCTTCTTCCTTGTCTCCTTATAGGATAGGTTAAAGGAAGTTAAAAAATAATTACTTTCTTATTTTTAACACATAGAATCAGAAAATGAAATATCAGAATGAATCTATTTCATCTGACCTGTCTGGGATGTCTGTCCACGTCCTCTATTGTTACTAGAAAACTGCCTCCTTTGTGAGCCTTGCTGACTCTGCTCCTGGGGTTGAGTCATCATCAAATTCTCGTCTGGACAATCCTTTACTAGATGTCCCGGCTGTCTACATTGATAACAGACCCTGTGTGCAAAATAGGGTCTGTGAGATCCAGTTACCAATGTTGATGCTATGTTGGGGGCTCCACTTGGAACATTACTACGATCCCTACCCCTACTTGACGTCCATTGCGTCTGGGCATGGAATCTTGATGATGCTACCGATGTAGAAAATTTCGGCTTCTTAAAACTTTCAGACCTTTGTCCTTGAGACTGAGTGTACACCTTCTTACCACTAGTTTGTCGTTTCTCAATTTCAGACCTCTCTATCCTCCTTACCGACTCCACAAAGGTGGAAAACCTCTCCCTATTCTCTAAAGCAGATACAGGAGTGGCCAGTTCAGCGTTCAACCCCTTCTCAAAATGCTGAATTCTTTCCTCATCATTAACTGCCATTTATGGACAAAACCGCAACAACTCCATGAACTTAGCTTCATACCTGCTAATTTTCATCTATCCTTGTTTGATCCTCTCAAATTGAGAAATCTTCTCATCAAGATACGTCTTAGGAAAGTATCTACTGATGAATTTTTGTCGGAATACCTCCCATCCAATTTCTTCACTTGGTCTCTTATCTTCTTCTATCATCCACCAATGACCAGCACTCCCTTTTAGGAGGTACACGGCATGTCTTAACTTTTCAGTTTCAGGGATATCAAGGATCCTGAAAGCCTTTTCCAACTCTGTCAGCCACAAATCAGCATCTGCTGGATCAGATGTACCAGCATAATCTATGGCTCCAACCCGACAAAGTCTCTCAAAAGTCTTACCGGCTCCGTAACCCTCATGGTGGGCTGGTGCCCTAGGTGTAAGTATTGACATCCTATCTGTCATGTGAGTCATGGCAGCCATAAACTGCCCAAACATGGCTTGGAAGGCTGGGTTCCCCATGTCAGATTGATTAAACTAGGGTTGTTCAGGTACGAGCTCCTCCCTATCATGGTCTCCTGCACCTCCTTCTGGTGCAACAACACTGCTCTTAGCAGCATGTTCTTCATGTGGTCCAGACATCTTCAAGTTCTTCTTCTCCTATGTGAGTAGAAGATACTATTAGATAAACTGGAAGACATTTAGAACAGACTCAACAATCCTTAGTCCTATGTCTCTGTAGACTCAACGAACCTTAGGCTCTGATACCAAACTTGTAACGACAGTCGCTAGACTGACAAACAAATCGTTACTAATTTAGCGGAATAAACATAAATAGCGGATTAATAAAAATCACTAAAATTTAAAACCATTTTGCAAGGAGATCCTTGTATAGAAAACTTTTACTGAAAGATCCAAAACTCATACATATCATGATTTACATTGTACAACATTGTTTCATCTCCTCTCGAGGATAATATATAACAGTTGCTCTATCAAAACACATACTGGAGCAACATAAAACCTTGATACATTCAAGCCAAAATCTCATATTATTCTTAAAACCAGTACGAACCAACTCCAAGGATCTGAGAGTATAGAGACGACACATAAGACTTCTATCTACAAGACCTGACAGACAGTACACTCAACCTGAGTTGTCACTGTTGTCCCTGCTGCTGTTGTTCTTTCTTTGTAGATGTTCTCACTCTCCTCCGTGCTTGTCCACCTAAAAAATGTTGGATCCCACGGGGGTGAGACAATTGTAATTGCCCCAGCAGGAGATATAACTCTCCGCCAATAATATTATTATCATAGTGAAATAGTATTAAACTGAGCAGAGGATAAGCAGTTTAGAATATTCTCATATTTTAAAGCATTGAAACTATCTATGATAGAGTAGTAAATCATCTATTCTCTTTATAAGGAATAGGAAAGAACATGTATATCATTTACCCATCATACTATATCAACATCTCAAGCTTATCCTATGATACTCATTATCATGGTATGTCATCCATGAATCGTTCTCATTTCTATTTGTTGGCCTCAGCCAATATGCTAACCAGATATTGAATTATACCAGTCATGTGAGTATACATCATCATATTCTGTCTAGGCATTGGACTATGCCAATCCTGTGCAACCATTCCAGGCATTGGACTATGCCAATCCTGTGACATTATTCCAGGCATTGGTTTATTACCAATCATGTGCAATTATCACTGAATACCACATCAATTTTACTAGGCATTATACCTTGGAGTGGCCATCATGCTTATTCACATCCTTTTTATAAACAAGTATCCCTCTTATATATTTCAAACACTATAGCCCTTATTTGGCTATAAGCATAAAGCATGTATGATCAAGATTTCATTACTATTATTGTATCCATTTATTATTATCATTATATTACTAAGTTTCCATTTCTTAGTTTATTTTGAACATTATCATTTCTTACATGAGACTTTGATAAACACCTTGTTACCTCTCACTAGGCAACAACTATCCTCATGGATCACAAGGCCCATTAAGTATCTTGTCACCTCTCATTAGGCAACAAATTATCACATGGCTCACAAGACCATAACACATCTTGTCACCTCTCACTAGGCAACAACTTATTCTCATGGATCACAAAGACATAACACATCTTGTCACCTCTCACTAGGCAACAACTTATTCACATGGCTCACAAGGCCCATAAGACATCTTGTCACCTCTCACTAGGCAACAAATTATTCACATGGCTCACAAAGCCATAACTCATTATACTTGTTATACAAGTATTTAGCATGCCTTTCAAGGTTTATGTAATAAGAGAATTACAACCATCCCATCATTGGGATTAGGGTTTTCCCCTTTATGACCGATTAGGGATTCATGTTTATTTTATTGATCCAAACCCTAATTCATTGCTCCACACATCTAGGAGCATACATTGCTATTATAAGTATCCAATCATACTTATTTATTCTCAACATTTATCATTAAATGATTACCAACACAAGGTATGAGTTTCTCTCTCATCCTCTCTAGGATATTGATTACATCACACTTTATTGTTTTGGATTAACCCTTTCTCAAGGTATGTTAGCCTACACTTATCAAAGTGCATTAGACTTATTACATTTCAATGTAACAATTGGCTGGACACACTTCATGTGTTACTCATCCATACATATTGGATTTAAGATGCATCAAGGTGTAGCAACCTTAAAGTGCTGGATGTGATATTTACCATACCTTGGTGTATCGCTTCCCTCATCACTTTTAACTTACTTAAGTTCATCAACTTATCTTGTATTAGGGTATTTCCCATCCTAATACTTTATCCACTATTCCATCATATTAATCTTGTAAAGTATTGGCCATAAGTCATACACTTGAATCACCCAACTATCATCAATGATATGGACTCATCTCGGGTTAAGACACTGTTGATATAAGGTTGTCCATTATCAACCACTTTAGGTGTTTCACCTATAAAGGTATTAGCCACACCATAACTTGGTGTTACTCTTATCACTCCTAAGAGTGTCTTGCCCTCACCTTTACAAGGTATCTCGGGTTACAAGTGTGCATATGTTCACCATATTAGGTTGTAAGTATATGAGCACTCATCATGTTGGGCTAGAAGTATATACACACCTTTCATATCGGGATAAAGGTGTTTGTATGTGTTACCCATGTCATGCATGAGGTATTCAACCATCACCATGTCGGGCTAGACATCAACTAGGGTTGTGTATTGGGCTACCATATCGTGCAACAACACTTGCTATTCTTTACTCATTTTTGGTTGCCCAATTTAGGGTTTCACATCAACTTATAAGTATTCATTTAACCTTGCATCATGCATGGAGTCTATACTTGACTCCCTATCATGCAAGAGGTGTATACTATACCCCCATATCATGCAACAATGTATTCATTCATATCCATATCGTTCAAGTGAAGTAGGTGCATCATCATATCGGGTTAAAGGTGCTTACTTGTGTGCTTACACCCGATATCACTTTTATAAGGTAATATCATCATATTCAAGCTCTAGACCTTTGTTCTAACTATTATAGTTCATATCAAAAGGTCTAAGAAACTACTAGAACTCATAATTTCATCAACTATTTCAAGAAATTTTGGAATTAAAAGTAGATTATTAAATACAACAATTTAGGTGATGAATAATAACATGGTTGAGTTCAAGTTATATAACCCACCTTAAGAACAACTTCAAAGCTCCAAGCTCCAAAGCTCCAAGTTCCCAAGGTTGAAGATGACTTTATCAAAAGTCCAATTCTCGTTCACAATTCCTTCATATACAAGGTATCACCATGGATAAGCAATTGGTGAAGAAGAAAAGAAAGGAAGATCAAAACCCTAAAATCATGCTTCAATCCAAGGTTGAAGATGATCATGGCCTCACCTTAGGGTTTATATTTGAGTTCCTTAGCTCCTTGGCCGACACCCTACAACTCTTGGGCGATATGGACTTCCTCTTGGCCGACACAACTTTGCTTGTGGCCGATACCCCCTCACTTGTGGCCAAAATCACTTCAATTGGCCGATATCAACTTGCTATGGGCAATATCAACATGCTATGGTCGATATACTTGATATGGCCCATACCCAAGGCCTATGCACGATAACCCTGTGCTCTTGCACGATATGCCAACCCTCTTGCATGATATGGCACTCACTTGCACGATATGCCACTCAACTCATCACCCTATTGGCCGATATCACCTTATATGGCCATTTTACCTACTTGGTCGATATGCTCTTGCCATGGGCGATATCCCAAGGCCTATGCACGATACCACAACATCCCTTCACGATATGGGAGCTCTATGCACGATACCTTAGGGTAGGAGGGTGGTAAGGGTCGCAAAATTGCACCAAGGGGTGAAACTAGGGGTATATATACTTGTTGTTCATGAAGGAAGGCAAAAATGAGGTGTCAACATTTTGAGCTAGTAGGTGCCACGTGTCATGCATGGGTGACACATGTACATGCATGAATAAACATTTATCTTGTCTTGCAAAACAGTTGAGAATCATTTAGGGATAAAGATTCGTCCATTACATATCTCTTTGAATAAGATATATCAACAAAATCACCACTTTATTCACAACTCATCACAACTTTGCTAAGGAAGTTGTAACCCGACACACCTCACCTCCTTGAGGTGCTTTGCACGATATGGGATTTTCCAAGAGTCCACAAAACTATATGGGACACCTCCTTGGGCTCCATGGCCGATAGACACTCATATATAAGCTTTTCAACTTGATACAACTCAAGTTAAGCTTTCAAATTCAACCCTTTTCTTGGTCATTTCTTCACCAAGATTACCATCATTCATAATGGAATCAAGTATGGTGTATCCTCCTTTATATCTCTTCTAAATGATTCAAGGAGGGAGTAGGAACACTATATATGTGGTAATTTTCATATTAATCCCACATTTTGGGTAAATTGCAATTTGTACCAAAATTGGTGCACAATGCTCCAACATTGTTCAAACAAGTTCAAACTTGGAATTTAGGCTGTGCACAAGCAACCACTTAACATCATTATCTCTCTTATGATTTTAAAACACATGTGGTACATTTAACATGTGACATTTTGCATTATAACCCCTCAACTTGGGTAAATTGCACTTTGGTCCAAAGCAAAGGAAAATTACTCAAACAACATTCAATCGGGACTAAACTTGAAACGTGAGTGTGTCACATGATAACAAAACACCTTAGAGGATTATATTAAAGTTCTAAGCAACTTTATTAATAAAAAAAAATAGGGTTACCTCATAACCCAGGTCAGGGTCGTTACACAAACCCTCGCCTCTTCCTTGCTACCCTCGACCTATATAAGGTCTAGATTCAAAGGTACCGAGACCAGAGGGATCTAAGACAGTGCACAGTCCTCTTTCAACTTTGCCTCCTTCTTGACCACGAAGGAAGGGACAATGTGATTCCTGAGGCAACAGTTGGTGATGGAATTGGTTCTCGAAGTGGTAGCATTCTCTTCCGGTCAGAACGACAACGAGGGAGATGCCCAGGTGCGCAATCTCGTCGCCCAGCCACCTGTACCCTACCTACATGGCAGGTGGACGAGAAGCAGCAGCAGATCAGCACCCGACCACTTCGGCCACCACCAAGGGTCTCCGTGGCTGCGGTGGAGGAGGGTGGAGGTAGCAGAACCTTCGTAAGTGCTCCTCGAGTCCCAGGGAGGGGAGGCAACACGGTAGCATACCCTTACCCTAGCGGCAGCGCTGGGTTTGCGAGGAAGAAGAAACATGGAAAGGCATTGGACCGATGTGCCCCTCCGCGGGCTGAATAACCAACAAACTAAACGAGGGCAAAGTCGTCATTTGGTTATATTTTCCAAATTGAGCGAGAACGTTGCATGGAGGGAGCGACGTGCCACGCTCTGATTGGCCCAAAGTAAGTGATTGTTGTGAAATTCATATCTCTTAAACGATAGCTCGTATGGTTACGCATAAAATATGAATTTTGCTCAGAAAAATAAGAGGAATCCAATAAAAATATATTTAGAGGCTAATTCCTTTTACAATTCGAAAAGTAATAGAAGATATCAACTTTAATACTTTAATGATTACGAAACCCTATTTTGAGTTGATTAATATATTTAATAGGGTTTAATGGATGATTAAAGTTGATACTAGCATGTTAATGATAAAAAGGAACATTAAGAACAAAAAGGATGAACTTTGCATATAATTAGAATTTATGTGCATAAATAGGCTTTAATGGGCCTTGAAACCCTAATGTTGGTAATTAGGAGTACTAATGGCTTTAATTATTCGATTTCATACATAGAACTGAGTTTTTATGGTTATAAGCTATTTTGAGCATTAAAGTTCCTAATTTGTGGATAAATAACCTTAATATAGAAATTAGGGTTTCCTAGTGGATAGATGGTAGAATTAAATATAAATAACATTCATATGAGTGTTAGAGCATAATGAATTAAGAATTGATGATAAACGAGCATAATGACTTTGTCATAGACAAAAAAGGATAAAAATAGTAGCTTTAATGTAAAAGAAGCTTAATGGACTTATTTAATGGTTAAATATGCCTTTAATACGAAACTAAGGATTAGATGTTGAAATAATTAGGGTTTGTGATCAATTGCGTTAAATTAGGGTTTAAAATAGTAAAAGATGAAGGGAAACTCTAATTGCAATGGAAACTATAAAAGTGGACTAGAAGCCCTAGGAAGTGAGATAGATTTAATAGATCTTGATGACATGAGTAATAAAAGGAAATTGTATAATTTGTTTTAGGATCTTATTGAATGCTTGGTTGCCTATTGTTGATTGGAATATTTTTATCTCGCATCAACTTGACATGTATGTGGTTACGCTTATGATTATCCCACATTAGTTTTCCGAGGATTTTATCGATGTTTACATCGTGACTTGAATTAATTGTTGGATGAATTTAATTCATACAAGTTATAATGTGAATATGACTATCACATAAGAGATGCGCCTACTAGCTCAGATCCTAATCCCCTCTGTAGCTTAATGGGTTGACCTAGTACATGGCTACCAATGGGGTAGGCCCATCAGGTCATTAGATGACTTAGTAAATGGCTACCAAGAGGGTAGGTCCAGCAAGTCACTTTGAGTCAGAGATTGGACTACCTATGGGTAGTGCCATGCGACTAAACCCTAGATATTGATCTACCTGTTAGGTAGGATCATGCAGGGTTTAATAAGGATCTACCTAGAGAGAGGTAGTATCTCAGTCCACTGTAGGGACAACACAGAGATAGGGGATATGCAATGATTGAGTAGTATTGCTTAAAATGTAATTTTGGATGTTAAATGAGATTTGGATGACTACATTGTTAACATAGTTGCACAATTATTGTTTCCCTCACATACCAGCTGTTTGCTGACCGATGTTTTGTTTGTCGGCGTTTTAGGTACAAGTGAAAAGAACAAACAGTAAAGTGGCATATGTGGAATTAAATGAGGGTTAACGTGTACAGGAGGATTAGTTAGATTAGTATCTTCATGGATAGAAGTTTAGAAATCCCAGTTTTTAAAAGGTAAGCACAGTTTTATTTTATACCAGTTTTCAGTTTAGTTGGTAAAGTTTATTAATTGTTATTGATTATTTGTCGAACCTTTGATCCAGGTTATTGGTTAACAGCTCTGACCTTTTGGTCTCCCTTAATTGGGGGTTACTGGGAGGTGGGGTCATTACAATTGGTATCAGAGAGAAGGTTCCTCACTTAATCTTTAATAATTATTAAATTTTACAAATTTTGTAGAACCCAAGGGAGTTATTAGAGGATTATTTGAAAGACAGAGGTGTCTAGAAAAGGATCACGACCGGGGGCTGGCAATATTTTCCTCCACACCGCTAGTCGGAATACGAGGACTCCCGGATCTGTGCGACTGCCTGGCCAAAGTCTTAGGGTATGATTCAAAATAAGATACCTTTAGGACTCTCTCATCTTGTTCATCTCTTCTCAACTCAAATTCTGTTAAGGACCTTAAGGATTAGGGGTTTCTCTCTTTTCCTCACCCTCTTGAGGTATGGGTAAGGTTGATAAGGATTAAGGGATCCTCCACCAAATTAATAAAAAGCATGTAAATAAGATGTCATGGACATAAGCTTAATAGAGTAAGTGTAAAAGAATAGATACATACTTAGGTCGCATGACACGAGTTGTCTTTGCCCTCAGGAGAGACCTGAGGATAGACCTCCTTGTCAGGAGGATGAGTAGAGAAAGTTAGTCTTGGAGGTAGAGATCTCCATTAAAAGTAAAGACCTAGCACATCCTCTGAGGATGATGTTAACCCTAACCCTAAGTGGAGGTAGAGAGAGAGATGACATGATGAGTTAGATGTCATGGTAGACCGGGTGTTTGGTCGGATATGCCTTGGGTTTGCCATACGAGCCATGAGAGGTTGGATAACCTAGTACCTTTGGCGACCCAACCCTAGAGAGGGTCATGCATGTTAGAGAGAAGGATAGCTCCTTCCTGGATGAGGTTAGAGGAGAACCTATAGAAACCCAATGGGCTTAGGCAAGTAGGGTATAGCTTTCACCCATAGTGCATCAGTAGTACTGACAGTAGGTTGAAACCTTGGTCAAGGGAGTATGTTGGATAGCTTATGTGATAAATATAAAGAGCTAAGGATAATCTTGAGCCAAACATGAGTTGAGAAAAGACTTCACCCAGGTAGGGATATGCTGGTAAGCTTAACCCAACTTCATGTAGTGAGGCAAGATGTGGAGTTAGATCTAGAAAGAGAAAGTAGGACCCAAGAAAGAAGGTTGGAAGCTTAGATTCTGAGACATGAGGAATAGTGGGGAGTCGAGGATGATGCGGCCTAAGTGGATGATAGTGGATGCTTCTAGTACCTATGGTATAAGTGATTACCTGCTGGCTGAGATAAAGAGTGCTTTAGACCCTGAGGAGGTTTAAGTAACCAGTTGTGAGGCTTTATACCTAGTTGGTTGTCCTGGAAGAGGACTCAACTCCAAAGTGTTGCTCGAGTAGAAGGATCATGAAAGTAAATGACTTACCTTGGACATGCTTGATTCATGATTAAGAGATTGAGAATGTAGTTGGATATCCAAAGGAGAACCTAGGGTTCCTAGGCCTAAGAGGGGAAGCAGTGTATCCAATGATCATGATGAGATTTGAGTCTCGATAGTTTTGAGCATGGTACTCCTCATGTGTAGAGGTAAAAGAAATCCTTAAGTTAAGGGTATGTTTGATGAACCCCTCACAACTAAGTTGATCTAATGTTGAGGAGAGAGAACAAGCATGACCTAGCATGGTTTAATAGGTGGTCTGCTTGTGCCTTAGTAGTTGTTGGGTTAAGCATGCTCATGTGAATAAAAATCCTAAGGACGGTTGTGACCTTGTTGTCAAGGTGTAGTTTCCTCCCATCCTGGGAGAGGGACCCTTTTGTAGGGTGTATACTAGTTTTGTTGATTTTAAGGTAACCTATGGAAGTTTCATATGATCTTGAGAAGCTAAGTGATGAGTACATGGTACGAGAATGAACCTGTAGACCCATAGATAACCATCTCGATGTGCATGTGGGTGTGATACCATGGAGGTAACCAGTATGAGGCCTGACTAGGGTAGGCAGGTTGCCATGACCCCTGTGAAGGGATGAAAGACAACCCATGAATGCAGAGAGAGATGGTGAAGGCTTGGATACGGTTCTAAGTTTAACATGTACTATGTTAGAATCCTAAGTCTATCCAAGGGTCAAGTAGGGATAAGACCGATGGAAGTAGGGGTTGCCTAATTCCCTAGTTGCACATGACCATAGGGTCAGGAGGTAACAACTATCATTGTCTGAGGGCCATGGGTTAGGTGATTGATCACCTTCATGAACTCATGGGACCCAATGGGCAGATGAGTAGGGCACTCTCTAAATGCATAAGGGAAAAGAGATGACCCCCAAAAGTGCCGACACCCAATAGACCTAGAGGATATGACCAAGGATTGTGTGTAAACCCAAGTAGGTTCGAGACCAGCTTTCCATGGAAGTAACTTTGATATCATGATGTTTGACATAAGTTGCACGTTTTAACTTAGAATTGAAGGTATACTGGCGATGTGGGATGTATCATCTCTACTCTTGGAATAGGAAGAACTTTGTGTTTGGATGGCCGCCAAATGCTTATTTCCTCTTGTTATGAGAGGGAGAGATGGGATAGTACGCATGCCATACACCAAGGATAAAAGATGATGCGAGTTGGAACGTTGCTACAAGGTATGAGGACAGAGATGATAACATACCTTGGTGGAGTGAATGATACATGGATGGTTTGCAAACAATAAAAGGAATAAAGTAGTCATCTTATAAGGATGCTTTTATCATGAACTATGAGTCATACAAGGTGGAATTCAAAAACCAAGAGGATGAGCTCAGAGAGTTCTGATGAAGATAGACTTAGAGTTTGAGACAATGCATGTATTTAACACTACCTAGTACCTGAGGATGTGAAGTGGTAATGGATGCTCTAGTTGAGATATAGATGCCTAGTTTGGCTAGAGACTAGAAGAGGTTGTTTGGCTAACCTTAAGTTGAGAAAAAGAGGTAAGTTTGGCTAACACTCAGGTGTATCAATAGTGGTTAATCAAGTAAATGATTGTTTGGTTAGCCAGCCTAGTCCGTGATATAATGAAAGGATGGTTGTAGAACCTCATATGTACTTCTTTGGAAAGGAAGGTGATGAAACCCCGACTAAAGTGGTTTAGGGTTTCTTAGGAATCGATCTTGAGGAATCATGACATACAGGAGATCATGATTCTAAGATCACCATATACCGTACTACGAAGATAGTAAGTGATAGTAGCACTTTGGCTGCTTGATGTAAAGTTGCATGTAGCACGTGGCCATGCAAGCCAAGGATGAAGGACGAACACCAATAACCCTGTGCTTTGACTTAGAGGTTAGGAATCCCAGAGAGGGAATGGGAGTTTATCCACTATGGATGGTGGTAAGTCTCCCCTTGACCAAGAAGGTCAAGATGCAATATGGGTTTTGGTAGATCACCTTACCTAGATGACATGAGAAAGAAATGAGTACTATCAAGAGACAGATTTTGTTGAACTACATAAGAGAGAGAGATGGTTCAACTGCACCATGATGCAAGTTCAAAAGTTCTTGAGTATGACCTAAAGGTTCACTTCCATGAGGTGGAAGTAGAAACATACATAACTCGATGTTAGTACCGCTTATCACCCCTAACTAATGGTTAGTATGATCCAGACTAGAGGGTCTAAGGTGAGCAAGTGAGCTTGCTCAAGGTGATACAAAGAGACAGTTCTTAAGATGTGATGTTAACCACCATAGTCTTTATCGGGATGAAAGAAGTTCTAGAAGGAGGTTGTGTCGGTCACCACTTCATTAAGATGATGTTGGTGAAGGAGGCCTCGTGAAGGTCAGAAAAGAACCACAGTGTGTGCAGATGAAGTCGCTTTGATCGAGCAATGGCTGAGAGAGATCCCAGTGGTGACATGAGTCACGAGCTGATGCAAAGCAGGCTGACATGCAATTCACTACGGGAGAATATGTGATGGGAAAATCCGATCCCTCTAAGCTACAACTGAGAGAGCTGAGTCCCCGATATATGGGTCCATTTGAGATGGATTGGTGGAGATGGTTGTGTTTAGCCTTGCCCCTCAGGATAACATGATGTGTAATGTGTTCCATGAGTCAGATCTAGAGCACTATGTGAGGTACCCAAGCCATGTGCTGAGCCCTGAACCTATTCAACTTTTGAGAGACGGAAATGTCCTGAGTCACCTATGAGGGTACAATATACCAAGGTAAGAAAGAACTCAGATGGAAGAATATGAGATGATAAAGGTTCTTGTAAAGTACCATGGAAAGAGTAAGGCCACATGGGAGCCATGATGGACATAAGAAAGGCTTATCCTATTTGTTGGTTTGCTTGATGGAATTTTGAGGGGAAAATTCTTATAAGAGGGGAAGGATGTTACAACCCCAATTTTTGGGTTCCTTTGGTGAGAAATGTAATTTCCCACATTAAAGATATTGGAAAAAATAATGATATAATTTGTTTTGAATAAATGGATTTCGTTTACAATAGCCTTGATGGTTGTGTTGTGGGATTTATTGGTTATTGGGCCCAATAACAAGGAAATTCAATTAGTAAATGAATAATTGAGTTTTTGAGAAAAGAAAGGTGTGGAAACCTCTAGAAGGCAAAACAACTTAATCAAAAGGTGGATTTAGTACCACATGGGTTCCTTGGGTCCCAAGGAGTCCAAGGTTGCAGAGAGAAAGCAATAAGAAAAGAAACGATCAATTAAACATTTCTTTATTAAGAAATAAATTGAAAATAATGATAAAAGGTGGAAAATAGGTGGAAAGTGGTATAATTGAGTTAGCCTTGGTGGAATTCCGTATCCCAAGGATTCCTAATGATAAAAGGAATACCAATGAGGAAAATAAAAGAGGAATAAAGAGAAATCCTCAAAAAGATATATTTTAATAAGAATAAAATATGATAATGAGAAATAATGCATATAGATGCATCTAGAAGGATAATAAGTATCCTTGAAAAGGAATTTCGAAATAATAGAGTTTCTTAGGATCCAAGGAGTCCCAATGAAGAAAGATGAAAGAGAAAATACCAATAAAGTCAAATAAGAAGAAAAATGTGTAAGTAATATGATAAAAGGACATATTCAGACCATTTAATCTTTTGTATATAATTTTGTTTGGCAAAAGAAAGTTAAATATGATGGGAACATTTTCCCTTATTACTTGTCAAGGAAATTATGTTCTCGAGAGAGATACAAGCATAGTTTCGGAATTAGTTTACTTCCAAGCATAGATATCTCTTTGGAAAGAAACTTTCATTTTCCCCCAAGGAACTAAGGGCTCTAAACCCAACCAAACCCTCGCCTCTTCCTTGCTACCCTCGACCTATATAAGGTCTAGATTCAAAGGTACCGAGGCCAGAGGGATCTAAGACAGTGCACGGTCCTCTTTCAACTTTGACTCCTTCTTGACCACGAAGGAAGGGACAATGTGATTCCTGAGGCAACGACTGGTGATGGAATTGGTTCTCGGAGTGGTAGCATTCTCTTCCGGTCAGAACAGCAACGAGGGAGATGCCCATGTGTGCAATCTCGTCGCCCAGCCACCTGTACCCTACCTACATGGCAGGTGGACGAGAAGCAGTAGCAGATCAGCACCCGACCACTTCGGCCACCACCAAGGGCCTCTGTGTCTGCGGTGGAGGAGGGAGGAGGTAGCAGAACCTTCGTTAGTGCTCCTCGAGTCCCAGGGATGGGAGGCAACACGACAACAGACCCTTACCCTAGCGGCAGCGCTGGGTTTGCGAGGAAGAAGAAACGTGGAAAGGCGTTGGACCGATGTGCCCCTCTGCGGGTTGAAGAACCAACAAACTAAACGAGGGAAAAGTCGTCATTTGGTTATATTTTCCAAATTGAGCGAGAACGTTGCATGGAGGGAGCGACGTGGTGCACTCTGATTGGCCCAAAGTAAGTGATTTTTGTGAAATTCATATATCTTAAACGGTAGCTCGTATGGTTACACATAAAATATGAATTTTACTCAGAAAAATGAGAGGAATCTAATAAAAATATATTAAGAGGCTAATTCCTCTTGTAATTCGAAAAGTAATAGAAGTTATCAACTTTAATACTTTAATGATTAAGAAACCCTATTTTGAGTTGATTAATATATTTAATAAGGTTTAATGGATGATTAAAGTTGATACTATCCTGTTAATGATAAAAAGGAACATTAGGAACAAAAAGGATGAACTTTGCATATAATTATAGTTTATGTGCATAAATAGGCTTTAATGGGCCTTGAAACCCTAATGTTGGTAATTAAGAGTACTAATGGCTTTAATTATTCGATTTCATGCATAGAACTGAGTTTTCATGGCTATAAGCTATTTTGAGCATTAAAGTTCCTAATTTGTGGATAAATAACCTTAATATAGAAATTAGGGTTTCCTAGTGGATAAAAGGTAGAATTAATGATAAATAACATTCATATGAGTATTAGAGCATAATGAATTCAGAATTGATGATAAATAAGCATAATGACTTTTTCATAGACAAAAAAGGATAAAAATAGTAGCTTTAATGTAAAAGAAGCTTAATAGACTTATTTGATGGTTAAATATGCCTTTAATCTGAAACTAAGGATTAGATGTTGAAATAATTAGGGTTTGTGATCAATTATGTTAAATTAGGGTTTAAAATAGTAAAAGATGAAGGGAAACCCTAATTGCAATGAAAACTATAAAAGTGGACTAGAAGCCTTAGGAAGCGAGATAGATTTAATAGATCTTGATGACATGAGTAATAAAAGGAAATTGCATAATTGTTTCAGGATCTTATTGAATGCTTGCTTGCCTATTGTTGATTGGAATATTTCTATCTCGCATCAACTTGACAGGTATGTGGTTACGCTTATGATTATCCCGCATTAGTTTTCTGAGGATTTTATCGATGTTTACATCGTGTCTTGAATTAATTATTGGATAAATTTAATTATCACATAAGAGATGTGCCTACTAGCTCAGATCCTAGTCCCCTCTGTAGCTTAATGGGTTGACCTAGTACATGGCTACCAATGGGATAGGCCCATCAGGTCATTAGATGACTTAGTAAATGGCTACCAAGAGGGTAAGTCCAGCAAGTCACTTTGATTCAGAGATTGGACTACTTATGGGTAGTGCCATGCGACTCAACCCTAGATATTGATCTACATGTTAGGTTGGATCATGCGGGGTTTAATAAGGATCTACCTAGAGAGAGGTAGTATCTCAGTCTAATGCAGGGACAACACAGAGATAGGAGATAGGCAAGGATTGAGTAGTATTGCTTAAAATGCAATTTTGGATGTTAAATGAGATTTGGATGACTACATTGTTAACATAGTTGCACAATTATTGTTTCCCTCACATACCAGCGTTTTGCTGACCGACGTTTTGGTTGTCAGCATTTTAGGTACAAGTGAAAAGAACAAATAGTAAAGTGGCATATGTGGAATTAAATGAGGGTTAACGTGCATAGGAGGATTAGTTAGATTAGTATCTTACGGATAGAAGTTTAGAAATCCTAGTTTTTAAAAGGTAAGCAAATTTTTATTTTATACCAGTTTTTAGTTTAGTTGGTAAAGTTTATTAATTATTATTGATTATTTGTCGAACCTTTGATCCGAGTTATTGGTTAATTGCTCTGACCTTTCGGTCTCCCTTAATTAGGGGTTACCGGGAGGTGGGGTCGTTACATGTCCCATGCTTGGGATTTGCTGCATACACTTTATGGCAATATATACACTCTCTTGTCCACCACCCATCCACCTTATTCCTCTTATAATGCTTCCAAATCTTACTCCTAAGAACTCTAGATGGTGATGAAACATCAACACTTTCATCAAGTAAGGTCTCTTGGACAGTAAGGCATGGAGTTTTGTTTGGAGTCCTAGATTCTTCAGAAAGGGTCGCCATGTCTAGAAATATATTACCAATTAGAATTTCTATATTACTATCCTAAATTAAGAATACAGACAGATAGGATTTCAAGTATGTTTTGCTTGATTTTAAACTCAACATAATAACTTGGCATTACTTATATCTAGCATTCAATATTCAAACAAAAGGAAGATCGATGGTAACCAATTAAAAACAAATATACATAATAGCAGGGATATCAACATTATATTTGGTAACCAATTGAATAACAGGAGAAAAAAGGGCCAGTGATACATCACAAAGCATCACCGAAGACAGTGTCAATTAGCATTTATTTTATACCTCATGTACCACCTTGCTTTGAGAGAAACGTGGAACTGTAGATCGTCCTGATCCCAACCCCTTGCCTTTGTCTTCCTGCACGTTTGCGATCCCAAGACAATGTTAAATAGCATCACCGAAGATAGCATATCTGTCTGCATTCTTAAAGCATTCCCTAAAATGAACAGACTCCCATGAATGTTTCAAACTCCCGATCCTTTCCTATTCCTAATCATGCCCATGGTTGAGCATCACAAAGCATTAGTCTCATACCTCCCTAACCAAAGGTGGAATGCATTTACACAAGTAAATTAATCAAACCATTAGTCTAGTGCCTCCCTAACCAACGACTAATTAATCAGCATTGACCACATGGTCCACACCCCCAGTCTATGCTTATCGGAGGAAACTAATACAAAATCCTTCCCCACTAAAGCAGTATTACATACAGAAAAAAGTGGTAGACAGAAATAGAAAAATATAATGATCACTCTCCGAGGTATGTACATGGTAACCACTGGAGGTTTGACTTGTAGATGGGGGGAAGGTTACAAAGAATTGGGTGGGGGGGGGGGTAATCAGTACCTGATTGAAGGCGAGGACGTTGTTAACGAAGACGTGGCGAGTAGGGACGTCGCGATAGTGGAGACGAGTGAGGACACCGAAGGGGCCGATGAGACAAGCGGTGGAGCGAGCTGCAAGCGGGGCTTTCCGTCTCCTACACCTTTAGATCTGAGTTCTGCGGCGAAGAGAAGCTGCTTAGCAGTGTCGAGAGACCTTCTCTTACTTGATTTGAGACGAGAAGCTACGGATCTGGCCGGAAGCACCACTGCGGAGCCATAGCGGTGGGGCACAGAGGTACTGTGGTAGGGTTTTTGGAGCTCTCGCATGGAGAGTGGGAATCGTTTGTGCGACGTCACTATCGGGGTGGTAGGTTTTGCTCACCCGATTATACCACAGTTTAGATAGTAAAATACCCAAACGACCCTCCACTCGGAAATAGATGTACCAATTAGTGGGCTGGATCGGGGTGGGCTGGAGCGGGTGGTGGTAGATGTGATATTATTGCCATCCCTACTTCCCATGATGGGGATTATATTACAATTCTTTTCATTGTGCATGTTAATGGATGCAAATTGGATTATAAGTAAGCAATGCCATTGATATAATTTGGTTCGATTTAAGAACGAGTGAGTTGTCATATCACTAGATATTGATTATTGAGATGTAGCATGAGTAGAATGTTGATTGATTGTTTTTTTTAAAGGAAAATAAAAAAAAAATACTTGTGTTTTCTGATCTTTAGTTTGATATCATATGATGCAACATTATTACCACCTTGTATACTAAGGCATTAGTTTTTGTATATCCCTAAGGGATAATATTAGTGCTACCTCCAATAAACTTTTTGCCGTAGACTAGAGTATTAAAAGTGGTAGGACAAGTTTTCGGCCACGATAGATGAAAATGTCACATAAGAAGGTTTGTTGGAGATCATTAGGATCATCAAAGTAATGAGCCGAGAAGAGCAATTGAACACCTATGGCCAAGCGATACGATATAAGTCAAATAAACACACATATACTTGAACTACTATGGATGTCAGAAGCTATCGGCACTCGGCAGTCTATATATACACACCTCATGAAGTGAAAAATGAAAAAAGCAACTCACATCCAATCTTTGATTGTGTTAAGAAGGATTTCCTATCCAATAGCGGATTTAGGTGGGTGCTCCTTTTTCAGAGAAGTCTGGTTGGAGACATGTCAGGCTATGTAGTGGAAGGACGTACGGTCTGGTTGGTGACATGTCAGGCTATGTAGTGGAAGGACGTAATAATAAAAGTGTGAAAGCGAAGGAGCAGTTAGCTGCGCGGTGTGGCAGATGGTGTGGATGGAGTAATAGAAGGGGCTTGAAGGACAAGCAGAGAAGGGGTGGGGGACCTTGGGTTGTTGTGTCGGGTACCCAAATAAACAGTGTGGAACTTGGAGTACTGCGACCAGCTGCAGCTTGAGATCGATCCAGGTGCAAGGACTCGTAGCAGTGGGCGGGAAGATATATATGATGGCGTGATACGTAGTAGTAGTACCTGTTGATGATGATGGATCAGCAAGGGCACTGGAGGGGTGTGTGTATCATATCATGTATGTGAAGACAATGAGAGAGTTGGTGTCGGTGTTTGGCCATGAATGCGATCGGTGTTGGTGTTAGGCTGTCATCCACGTACATTAATCATAAGCTGACAAAATAAAGTCTGTGGTTACCTGCGGTGCTGGTTCCACCGAAACCATCATTCATCAGAGCGGAAGAGGAGAGGACCATTCTGTTTCTGTATGTCATCGATCGGGCTGATCGGGCGTGGTCATCATCTTCTTCGCCATTCACACACACCGAGTTATCGATCGTGCTGTAGTACCCGGATGGGGATGGGTCCTTGTGGGTGATATAATGGCGAGCCAGGCTCAATCATCGCAAGGAAAAGGACGACCGTCAGTTCCGGCTGTTGGTACATGAATAATGGCCGTCCATATGATTGCATGAGTTGCGTACGGGAACGGGTGGAGGTTGCGGGATGGTTCATGATTGGGGGGAGATATTAGCTTAGATATATATCTCCGTGGCGTGGGGCCGGCCCCCGAGCACAGACAAGCGCGGGGTTATTACGCTTGGAGACAAGGCCTTTGGGTCCCTCGTCGGCAAGAAACCGCGCCATGGCAGCAGCAGACACAGCAGTGGAGCTGTTGATCATGGAAAAATTCTGTGATCTCTGGGTATGGTCCGCATGGATGTGTAACGTCAAAAAGGCCGTAGTAGGGCCCTTCCTTCCATGCGTGGCCCGTGAAAATACGCGTCCGTCCAGGTTGAGGTTGAATGGTTGATCCCCCACCACCACACCCACGGGCCGCACGAGTTGCATGCAAGGACGGGCACTCCTAATAAGGCCGGCCACTTACGTGGGCCTCTGCCAGGAGCAGCCAATGAGAAAGGAAAGAAAGAAGCCGATGGGCGTCGTATTTGGGTTTGAAAGACGGTGGTAAATGGATCTCGATCCAAATCGCAATCCCGCAGCTTGAGCATTGTCGCTACTACACAGTGATGCACACATACGTGGAGGTCCAGCTAAACAAAGATGACGATTGACGATTGAGAAAATGACGGCACCAAAGATCGGGCCGACAAGATTTCGAATGGTGATAGATCTTGTTGAAACCCTTTCTCTACTTCCGTGTTTATCTAGTAAGGAATCTCAACCAACATAAACTCACTCACTCTCTCTCTCTCTCTCTCTACCCTCGTCTTAGTTTGGGATTTTCTCATCGACAGAACAATTCGCGTCAGTAAATTACCGACCATCCGTCGTTCCCATTTAAAAGCATGTGGTGGGGTGGGGTCCCCTGGCATCACAGACTGCTTTTGCATTCCATCTGGAAGTATTCGGGCCGACAGGCAGTGGTAGTAGCAGTACCAGGTGTGGAATCCAATTTTGTGGCTCGTTTTTGTTCTGTTCCTTGGTTGTATGTAAAATGTATCTTAGCCTCGTGAATACATTGTACCATGCTGCTCCTGGGTGGTGTGGGACGTCACCAGGATCCAAGCCCAGTTGCCAACGTGACGGTGGGACTGGGATTGGCTTGGAGCATTTTTGCTATGAATCAGAGCTTTCGCTGCGATTCCATCATAAAGAGACAAACAAAGCTCTCATCATATTTGGGAGATACTTATAAATTAAGAATTGGAATCCACAGAGAGCAGTGGCCTAGCTAGCTGCCCAGACATATGCCATCGACACTTTGCTTTTGCTGTCTTTTCTGGAGCCGGGGACACGTACGGCCCCACCTACCACCTTTCTCCACCTGGAGTCGGATCACCCCTCTTCCCATTTGCGCCGGTCGCAACGGACGCCCAACAAATAGATCATTGGCGACCATGGCGTGGGCCCTCCTTCTTCCTCTCGTCTCTCCTACCGGATCGGGTTAGTAGGGCAGCCACCCGCCATTATTCACCAGCTACTTTAAGGACAACGATCGACTGTTATCACAGTGCCACTATCTATTCTCAATGCCATGCCACCGCGTGTGTAAAATGCCACAACACCAGATCCCTGTCATTTTGTTGCTACGCCACCGGCACTCGCAGTCCTCTTGATTCAATCACCTAACCTTCTGTTCACAAAACCAACCACCCCCATTTGATTATCTATCTGCCAAAACAAATATCATATTTTATTTGTCAGGTTAATCTAACTCGAGGCCGCACAACCAACTATCGATGGCGTACGTCCCTTTCGCTCTCAAGTTTGCTGCGTCTCATTATGCGAGTCTGTGACTGTGAGCGTCCCTCTTGGTTGTCCATGCATCTACGAGTCATCATAACAGCTACTTCACTTGAGAAAACCAATTGGTTAAACTCACCCATGTAAGGAGAATCTGCAAACCCGCATGCAAGTACAGTGGTATTAGTTGAGGATGCTGTACAATCATCTACCATTTGTGGTAGTTAGTTGTAAAAGATGACTCTACTCGGGCTGTGGTGTTGTATGCTCGAGATATGTTAAGGGGATAACCTAGGGAAACCTTCACATATGAGTTCATGGTGAGGCAATGAAGACATGCTCGAGGATATCTTCATAGACGAGTACAGTTCATGGTTAGATACACACGACAAATAGTTGTAATTTTCTTTGTGTGGTGTCTTTTGTCTTGAATATTTTTAACACTCTTATGAATCTCAAGTCATTCGGGTTTTATGGTGTTTACCCCATTAGGATATAGGATGGATGGAGTTTGCCTATCTCCCTTAAAATATTAACACAAGGATTGTGAGGACCCATCACACTAATCAAGTAAAAAATCATCATTAGGACAAATTGTCAAAGCAAATACAACTTAAAACTAACAACCATAAAAACTAAACAAGAAATTCTAATTAGGGTGAACTCCATAAAGACCCAATTACAAATAATAGTCATACACCTAATGTCATATAAAATCTCATTACATGTAAGAATGATTAGTTAGAGATAAAACGTGATAGAGAAACGAACCATAATATCTTTATTAAACTCATCAATAGGATTACAACATGGTCCAATTTCACTAAGATACAACAAAATAAGAAGCTTCATCTACTTCACAACTCATAATCATAAAGAAACTATACGAAAATATGGCTATAGAGCAGGCAGTGAAAATATAAATTTAATCTACCATATTCCCCATAACTAGCGGATCACGTCAATAACTATAAGATGGAAAGGACGGTGTCGAGGATATATCTGATCCTGGAGCAAGTCCAGCAATAATCCTCATCGTTGTAGTTGTACAACTCTGACTCCTAGTTGCATTGTGACTCATCTGACTGCTCCTCCATGGACAACAAACTCGAACGTCGTCTTCTACAACAATTCATCCTGTCATAGACTGTCAGTTGATGATGCCCTCCTAGCGGCAGATAACGACCTCCCGCCTCTAGAGAAGTTCACACGGACCGCCTAGAACTCCTATCTTCCTGCTATAATAGACATGAAGAAGTTGTCAGTCTCGTTGGCATACTAGTCACCAACTTGCTCTCCCATAACAATGATCTCAGTTGCTCTCTCCCTTGTTGTCCCTCCCTAGTCAGGTAGGACTTTCTTGGGCTATCTTAGTTACCACAACCAGAGAGGGAAACAAGTGTCTGAGTAACTGATTCTAAATTATATGTTAGTCGGGTAGGACTTTCGTGAGGTATCTTGGTTACCACAACCAGAGAGGACAATAATTGTCAGAGTAACTGATTCTCAATTATCTATGTTGTGCTCTAGGAAGCTCCTAGTACCCCTATATTTATAGGAGGAGTTACGATATGGGTTCCCAATATGTGCAAGAGTGAAAGGGATTGGAAGATCTTGGATTTTTGCTACCTACGACCACCAAAACGACCATCTAGAACACCAGACAGTCGTCCCCCACTGTGAGACGGTTATCTCACACTGTGAGACCGTCGTTTCACAGTTTCTCAATCACATACAAATTTGACGATTCGTTTCCCATTATTTCCAAGCATCTATTCCTTGCACAACAAGTAATGTGTAAATGAAACAAATAAAGAAAATATCTAGAATCTTCCTTCGGTCGAACTGACCAATATCTCCCATGCGATATGACCGTCTCGGTCACCTAGACGGTCATCTGGTGACCCGAATCCAATCGGTCAGTTCACACCTTAGTCAATTTCAACTCAAATCAGCCTGACACTTCAAACGCCCGTCTCAACCCTTGAGATGACCGTTTAGCACTCTAGATGGCCGTCTCACTCAGTGAAATGGGCGTTTGGCAATGTGATCATCCTAATTTGTTACGTGAATCAATTATCTAAACGTTTTAGGAATTAATTCAATTGTCATTCAAGATTAAGCTCTTCTTTTAGGTCGAGACCTATGTGTGTGACTCTATAGGTCACATATTACATTGACAGTGAATGTCCATAACAACTTATGACATCACAAGCAATGAGCGATGCCTAGTCACACATCAATGCTACCCAAGTAAATGGGAAGTTGGAGAACAACTTCAACCTATAATCTGTACATTGTGTTGCAATGTTTGTATAGTTCCTCTGTCACTAATGTCCAGATTAAACTGGAGGCATGGAGCAATCATCCTCTTCATCATTCAATCTTATTTCTTGAATCAGAGCAAACCGTCTGAGATATATGTAAGCTCAATATCATATATTGACTCACATGTGCATGGACATGCATTTCTCAGTCTTGCTAATAAAGAGGCATATAACATCAAACTCTTGTAAGAGTGACAAATCCCATTTCTACCACTCACAGTTTATCTGTTACAACCCACATTGAGGTTAGTCAGTAAGTACCTCGATTACTGTGAAATACCTTGATTAGTGTTAAGTACCTTATTAAACATCATGGTTAATCAAGATAACCTAAGATGTGAATCATTAGTCGAGATTGATTCATCTGATGTAATTAATGTTAACTGCAATGTTAATCGTTAAGTTAATTACTTAAGATGATTAACCTATCTAAGATGGTTTAGTTATTGTGTTTTTATGCCTTGAGAAGGTAGATAATCTTGTTCTTAAAAGAATGAAAGAAAAATCACGTAATTTGGACTTACAGAGAGAAAGTTATGCAAGTTTGAAGTTTTTGGGTTTAAACCACAATTTACCCAAAATATCCCCTTCCCCTTCCCCACGCACACTCGTCGCGCAGCACTGCATGTGTTGTAACGCCAGATGTTGTGCCAATAGGAGCGATGGGCGAGTGTTTTTAGGCCCGCTTGAGTCAATTGAGATAGGATTCAGCTTCGGACAGTCTTTCCCCCTTCTTTCCTTTCTCTCGCTAGCCCCAATCGCAACCCGCGCCCCCCCTCCTACGCCGGCCAACAACACAACGACGACAACTTGGAAGCTCCTGGGCACATAGAAGCCACCCAACTAGCCTCACCAGCTCCGTCTGTGGAGCCAGATCGCGGATCCACCGCCTAACAGTCCGCAAACAACGACCAGCCGAGTTCCCTTCTCCCCCCCCTTTCCTTCTTTCTCCTCCACAACGCTGGGCTACAACCGACTAAAGGAGGAAGATGACCCAGCGACGCCTAGAAGTAGATTTTTGGGCAAAATCCAGTAGATTTTGGCCACCACGTTTCTCAGTGAGTAGAAACTCACCCCCGTCACTGATTCAACTTCAACAAAAAAAATGGAATTTTGATTGCATCTGTTGTTTTCTTGTAAGGAAGTTGCTTGCCAGTAGCTCACATTTTGGTTTTCCTTGCGTATGATTTGGAAGAAGTCAGCTGAACATTTTATCTAAATTCATATTCACAATCTCAAGGGATAAAGGAAAATGCATGGTTTCACTGTTAGACTTGTACGATTCGAACATATAATTCCAGCTGCAGTCCCAGATGCAGTGCACGGTTGCAAGGTTGAAGCCAACCTGCTTGTTTCCAGTACCATTAGATTAATTCCAGGGCTAATGTTGTTGGATCGAATTAAAAAAAAAACAAACACGAAAGTTTCATCACAGCGAGTGATGATGATAATCCAGCAATGTATTTAGTGTCTAATCAATTAATAAGGCACTCAACCAAGGGTTAAGGTTGATTTGTACGTTTTCTGAGAAAAATACGAGTAATTTCACAGTTGTTAATAATGGTTGTTCTTATGCCAAATAAATAGTCTTGATCAATATAATCAATAGTTTTATTGCATGATTCAAGTAATTATCAGTGCCAGTTGACATGTACTCTGTATGTTTAAGTATTTTAGTCTTCCTGCCTACATAACCAATTGAATTTTTAGTATATTACAGTGTTGTTAAATACACTGCTCTGCCAAGTTAAGTAAGAAAGTACATGTCGTATTTATAAGCTTCAGATGAATAGACTCAGTACCATAGAGATACTAGTCATGTATAAGTAAGGAAAGATACAATATAGTAAGAGCTTTCTAAAAATAATAAAATAATAGACTTAAGGGCCATGAATACTGTAGATTCCCTATGAGAGGTTTGCGCTGTAGGGATGAAACGACCTAACCCTAGCAGTATATAATATACGGGGGTCAGAACGTACTAACAGAAGCCCTAGTGGAAGTCTCCTTAAAAATACAATATGTAGTGTCCAACATCAACCAAAGATCCTGGTGGCACTAGAGTACAGAAAAGCCAATAGCTGGCTTGACACTCCGCCTGTGTGCTCAGGTCAGAGGAGTCCAGTTTTACAGCCCATAGGTGTGCCGAGGCCAGAGAGCTATTTTCCTGTTGTAGAGCAGAGACATTGTCAGGCTTAGCATCCCAGGTGTATTAGCTAAGTCTTGTATGGTGAGATCATATTTCGTTACAAATCTTCATATGTAGAGTACACTGCATATGATCAGGACATAAGCTAAAATATGATAATATAAGTTTTAAGGAGTTTCTTATAAGTAAGAAAGGCTAAGAAAGATTCGAGTACAGTTTCACAACAGTTGTTCTTTAAATGTAATTTTGGCATTCTATGTTATTTAACTATATTGTTTTAGATCTGCTCAGTGTAGTAATTTCTATATTTTTTATAGTTTAATAAACATAAAATGAGTTATCTGCGATGATTGGGTGAAATTCTATTCATTAAGCCAATAGCTCACCAACCTACTGATTTTTTTTCTAGGTAAACGTCAGCATGAGGAAGCTGAAGGATCTTATCACCCAGGCTCTTAGAAGGTAGTTCATAGTTAGAATAGATGCCTCTTAATCATTTCCCCTCGATCCTTGGGGCATGTGGTGTGGTAGGGAGAGAATGTAATATAATATATAGTTTAGTTTTAAGTTATCTGTTGTGGTTTATATTCTGCATGAAAATTGTAATATGTTGTGTAAATCTGCTTTGCCTATCTAGTAAAGTAAATAGTAGTTGCTTCCGCAGTTTAGTAAGATTTCAATTTATTCCAAGTTATAAGATTTTCCTTGAGATTAATTTTATGTGATTAAGAAAAGAAAAAGTTAAGGGTGGTTTACCAAGGTTGACTCTCCGGTCTTCGGGGTCATTAGAGATGGAATGGGGATCGGGGCGTCACATCAATTTTGGTATCAGAGCGTAGGTTGAGTACGTAGTTACTCTAAGCCTAGGTCAGGGGACGATAAGAGACCAATAAGATTTGTATGTTTTCCTCTTTGAACTACAATTTTCTAATAGATGCATTCTATTATAGACATGCAGATGGAAGGAAGAGGACGTGGACATGGTGAGGAGCAAGCTGAGAGCCATTACTACCCTGACCCTCGAGCAATGGCTCAAGGTGAAGAGGATAATGAGGCAACAAGAATGTATCATATTTTTCTGGAGACAAAAGAAAAATACAAGATGGACAGGAAGTCTTCATCTTCCATTAAGGATCTGATGAGATCCTATGAGTTGGTGAAGAAGCTTGGTGGAACTGAATTTTCTGAAACAACAGATCCAGCTGTGGCGGAGGTGTAGCTTCGACAATTGGAAAAGGTCTTTCATTTAATGGAGTTATCAGAAGATAAACAAATCAATCATGCGATCTATTTACTCAAGGGAGATGATGAGCTGTGGTGGTGGGGAGTGGAAGATAAAAGGAGAAATGCAGAGATGACCTGGAAGGACTTTGTGGATGAGTTTCACCTTAAGTATTTTCCTCCTACTTTCCTAAGTTATAAGATTAAATAGTTGGAGAATATTAGACAAGGAAATATGACAATTGGTGAATACGAGACACATTTCACAAGGTTGGCAAATTTCTGTCTGCAACTTGTACCTGATGATGTAGAAAAGTACAAAAGATTTCAACAAGGATTAAGATCAGAGATTAGACACAGTGTCAGCCATTAGTCGAAGAGATAGAGAAAACTTTGGGGAATTTGTGGAAGCAGTGAGATGTGTAGAAGAGTCAGTTAATGCTGATAAGCAGTCTGAGAGTAAGAAAAGATCTGGATACTTTAATAGAGGGGGACATGGCAGTGGTGGATACATAGGAGGTGGTGGTTTCTTTTCAAAGATAGGACAAGGACTTGGCTATTTTGGTAGACAAGGATCTATTTTTTCATCAAGTGGAGGAAGGCCCAATTCTGGAAGATGGAATACACAGTCTACATGGACACCTCCAATTAGGTCTTTGGGATCTTCAGTGTCAGTGACAGGTCTGCCAAAGAAAGAGATACCGATGTGTGATATCTATGGGAAGCTGCATTCTGGGGTACATATTTTCAGGAATGTCACATCTACGGACATGTGGGACACTTTAGAAGGCAATGTCCCCAATTACAACAAGTGGCAACACAAGGTTCCTAGTCACAATACCAGAATGTTTTGAGACAGGCTCCAGCTGGAGGAGCGAGTTCTTCAGTAGCTTTAGGTTCCCGAGGAGGAGGAGCACCCAGTGGAAGTGAAGGACAATGAGGACATCATGGGAGAGTAAGAGCTTAATGACGCTTCTTCTCTCTGACACAACAAGAAGGTATTGTTTCTTCCTGAGTAGTTACAGGAGAAATGCTTCTCTTTAATAGCATTTCAGCTATAGTTTTGATAGATCTGGGTGCTACTCACTCGTTTATATAGAGTTATTTAGCTTGTGAGCTTAACCTGTTAACCCAAGAGTTACCATTTGAGTTTTTGGTGAGAGTTCCATTAGGTGAACCGATAGTGTTGACAGAGTTTTGTCCCGGATGTTTATTGACCTTTGGTGGTTACACCATCACGGTTAATCTTATACCCTTAGATGTTAACTCTTTTCAAGTTATCTTGGGTATAGATTGCCTAGAGATGTATAGAGCTCAGCTCGACTGTTGGAAGAAAGAGGATGTCTTTCAACATGGTGGATTTCCTTATGTCTTTACCGGAGACAGGAAAGTTTTGTCTATGTGTATCATATCAGCCGCTGTATGTGATAAGATGTTGCAGAAAGGTTGTGAGGCGTTCTTGACACATGTAGTAGATACCAGAGAAGAGAAGAGCATAACCATCCTATGGGATGTGCCAGTGGTCTGTGAGTTCCTAGATGTTTTCCCAGATGAGTTTCTAGGTCTACCTCCTGAAAGAGAAATAGACTTTGAGATCCAGGTGTTGCCAGGTAGTCACCTTGTAGCGCTGCCAGCCTACATAATGGCACCTGCAGAGTTGAAGGAACTGAAGATCTAGTTACAGGAGATACTGGATTAGGGTTTCATTCGACCTAGTTCTTCACCTTGGGGAGCTCCAGTCTTGTTTGTGAAAAAGAAAGATGGTACTATGAGGTTATGTATAGACTACAGACAGTTGAATAAGATCACCATCAAGAATAAGTACCTATTGCCAAGGATAGATGATTTGTTTGATCAGTTGTGTGGAGTGGCGATCTTTTCTAAGATAGACTTGAGATCTGGATATCATCAGTTGAGGATAAAGGCTTCAGATATTCCTAAGTCGGCTTTTATAATAAGATACGAGCATTATGAGTTTCTAGTCATGTCGTTTGGACTGACAAATTCCCCAGAAGCTTTCATGGATATGATAAACCAGATTTTCAAGCCGTTCTTGGACCAATTCATAGTGGTTTTCATAGATGACATTCTGATTTATTCCAGAGATGATGAGAAGCATGAGCAGAATCTGAGGATAGTGTTATAGTTGTTGAGACAACACTAGTTATATGCTAAGTTTAGTAAGTATGAGTTCTGGTTAGCTGAGGTTTCTTTTCTTGGACATGTCATCTCAGGAGATGGAGTAAGTGTTGACCCTAAGAAAGCCAAATTTGTTCTACAGTGGGAGCAGCCTAAGACTCAACTGAGATCATAAGCTTCTTTGGATTGGATGGTTACAATAGGAGGTTCATCCAAAACTTCAATGTTGTAGCGTCACCTCTAATACGCTTAACGAGAAAGGATGCACCGTTTGTCTGGTCAGACAACTATGAGAAGAGTTTTTAGATCTTGAAGAAGAGGTTGACTACATAACCATTGTTGATCCTGCCCAAGGCAGATAAAGACTACACATTGTTTTGTGATGCTTCAAGGAGAGGTTTAGGTTGTGTGTTGATGCAAGAAGGCAAAGTAGTAGCTTATGCATCTAGACAATTTAAGAAGAATGAGGAGAATTACCTGACACATGATTTGGAGTTAGATGCAATAGTTCATGCTCTTAAGACATGATGTCACTATCTTTATGGTGAGGCATGTCGGGTGTTTACATATCATAAGAGTTTGAAATATATATTCACCCAGAAGAATCTGAATCTTAGACAAAGAAGATGGTTAGAATTGATCAAGGATTATGAAGTGACGATAGATTATCATCTTGGAAAGGAGAATGTGGTAGAAGATGCCCTGAGTAGGAAGTCAAGTTCAACAGCTGATGTATTCTCTATGGCATGTTTCAGGAGTTCAGGAGAGACCTTCTAGTAGAGATGTGGAAGTTAAACTTAGACTTAGGGGTGACAGAACAGAATGGGTTGATTACACAGATGCAAGTCAAGCCTATTTTTTAGGATTAGATCAAGGAACTACAATAGAGTGACAGTGAGTTACAGCAGATCATGCAGGACATGACAAGGGGAAAAAGACTAGAGTTCAGGTTTTCAGATGGTGGTTTGTTGTATCAGCATGACAAGTTGTGTGTACCTAGAAATAGTGATTTGAAAGAACAAATTCTTGAGGAAGCGCATGCATAGATGTACGTTATGCATCCATGCAACACTAAGATGTACATGAATCTTAAGGAGTTGTACTGGTGGTCAGGTATGAAGAAGGATGTAGCTGAGTACGTGGCTAGGTGTAGTGTGTTCCAGCAAGTTAAGGCTGAGCATCAGAAACCTATAGGTACTTCAATCTCTTCCTATACCAGAGCGGAATTGGGAACATATCACAATGGATTTTGTGGTAGGGTTGCCCAGGACATCTAGAGCTTGTGACTCAATATGGGTGATTGTGGATAGACTGACTAAGTCTGCTCACTTTCTTCCTGTTAAGTCAACCTTTGATGTCCCAAAATTGGCTAAGATATAGGTGGATGAGATAGTCAGGTTGCATGGTATCCCAGTTTCAATAATATCAGATAGAGATCCTAAGCTTACATCTAGGTTTTGGAATCAGTTGCATCATGCTTTAGGCACAAAGTTGAGATTCAGTACAACGTTTCACCCGCAGACGGATGGTCAATCAGTAAGGACCATTCAGACTCTTGAGGACATGATGAGAGCATGTGTCCTACATTTCAGAGGAAGTTGTGAAGAACACTTGAGCCTTATAGAGTTTTCATACAACAATAGTCATCATTCTAGTCTTGGTATGGCCCCGTATGAAGCTCTGTATGGCAGAAAGTGTAGATCACCCGTATGTTGGTACGAGGTGGGTGAAAAAGAGATTCTTGGACCAGAGATAGTGGATTTGACTACAAAAAAGATTACAGTGATCAGAGAATAGTTGAAAGCTGCATAGGACAGGAAGAAGAGTTACGCTGAGAAGATGTGTAGACCTCTTGAGTTTGAGGTTGGTGATGAAGTGTATCTGAAAGTTTCACCATGGAAAGGAGTGTTGAGGTTTGGCAAGAGAGGCAAACTCACTCCTAGGTTTATGGGTCCATATCCTATCATTGAGAGGATTGGACCTGTAGACTACATGTTGGATTTTCCATCCAAGTTAGCTAATTTACATGATGTGTTTCATGTATCGATGTTGAAGAAGTGTTACCCTGGTACAGAGAAGATAGCGAACCCAGAACCTGCACAGCTTAGAAAAGATGTGTCCTATGTTGAAGGACCAGTATAAATAGTTTATCAGAGAATTAAGAAGGTCAAGAATTGAGAGTTACTGTTAGTAAAAGTTTTTTGGAGGAACTACAACCTAGAGGAAGCCACATGGGAGCTTGAGTTAGAAATGCGCAACAAGTTTCCTTCTCTTTTAGGAATTTTGGGACAAAATTCTTTTAAGGGAGGGAGATTGTTACAACCCACATTGAGGTTAGTCAGTAAGTACCTCGATTAGTGTGTAGTACCTTGATTAGTATTAAGTACCTTGTTAAACATCGTGGTTAATCAAGATAAGCTAAGATGTGAATCATTAGTCGAGATTGATTCATCTGATGTAATTAATGTTAACTGTAGTGTTAATCGTTAAGTTAATTACCTAAGATAATTAACCTAGCTAAGATGATTTAGTTATTATGTTTCTATGCCTTGAAAAGGTAGAGAATCTTGTTCTTAAAAGAATGAAATAAAAATCGCGTAATTCAAACTTACGGAGAGAAAGTTATGAAAGTTTGAAGTTTTTGGGTTTAAACCACAATTTACCCAAAATATCCCCTTCCCCTTCCCCACGCACACTCGACGCGTAACACTGCCTGTGCTACAGCACCGGCTACTGCGCTAATAGGAGTGATGGGTGAGGGTTTTTAGGCTCGCTTGAGTCGATTGAGATAGGATTCAGCTTCAGACAACCTTTCCCTCTTCTTTCCTCTCTCTCGCTAGCCCCAATCGCAACCTGCGACCAACCCCCCCCCCACACACACACACACGCGCCGGCAAGCAGCACAACGACGGCAACCTGGAAGCTCCTGGGCACATAGCAGTCACCCAACCAGCCTCACCAACTCCGACCGTTGAGCCAGATCGCGGATCCGCCGCCTTACAGTCTGTGAACAACGACCAGCCAAGTTCCCTTCTCCCCCTTTCCTTCTTTCTCCTCCACGGGGCTGGGCTGCGACCGGCTAAAGGAGGAAGATGACCTAGCGGTGCCTGGAAGCATATTTTTGGGTGGAATCCAGTAGATTTTAGCCACCACATTTCTCAGTGAGTAGAAACTCACCCCTGTCGTTGATTTAACTTCAACAAAAAAATGGAATTTTGATTGCATCTGTTATTTTCTTGTAAGGAAGTTGCTTTCCAGTAGCTTTCACTTTGGTTTTCCTTGAGTATGATTTGGAATAAGTCAGCTGTACGTTTAATCTAAATTCATATGCACGGTCTCAAGGGATAAAGGGAAACACATGGTTTCACTGTTAGACTTGCACGATTCAAACATATAATTCCAGCTGTAGTCCCAACTGTAGTGCATGGTTGCAAGGTTGAATTCAACCTGCTTGTTTCCAGTACAATTAGATTAATTCCAAGGCTAATGTTGTTGGCTCGAATTAAAAAAAAACAAGCGCTGAAGTTTCATCACAACGAGTGATGATGATAATCCAGCTATGTATTTAGTATCTAATCAATTAATAAGGCACACGACCAAGGGTTAAGGTTGATTTGTACATTTTCTGAGAAAAATGTGAATAATTTCATAGTTTTTAATAATGGCTGTTCTTATGCCAAATAAATAGTCCTGATCAGTATGATCAGTAGTTTTATTGCATGATTCGAGTAAATATCAGTGCCAGTTGACATGTACTCTATATGTTTAAGTATTCCAGTCTGCCTGCTAGTATAACCAGTTGAATTTTCAGTATATTACAGTGTTGTTAAATACACTGCTTTTCCAAGTTAAGTAAGAAAGTATATGCCATATTTATAAGCTTTAGATGAATAGACTCGGTACCATAGAGATACCAGAGTCAAGTATACATAAGGAAATATACAATATAGTAAGAGCTTTCCAAATATAATAAAATAATAGACTTAGCGGCCCTGAACACTATAGATTCCCTATGAGAGGTCTGTGTCGTAGGGATGAAATGAACTAACCCTAACAATGTCCAGTATATGGGGGTCGGAACGTATTAACAGGTGGTACAGGGGATAAATCCCTAGTGGAAGTCTCTTTAAAAATACAATATGTAGTGTCCAACATCAACCTGAGATCTTGGTGGCACTAGAGTACAGAAAAGCCAATAGGTGGCTTGACACTCCTCTTGTGTGCTTAGGTCAGCGGAGGAGTCCAATTTTACGGCCCATAGGTGTGCCGAGGCCAGAGAGCCATTTTCCTATTGTAGACGAGCGACGTTGTCAGGCTTAGCATCCCGGGTGTGTCAGCTAAGTCTTGTATGGTGAGATCATATTTCGTAATGAATCTTCATATGTAGAGTACACTGCATATGATCAGGGCATAAGCTAAAATATGATAATATAAGTTATAAAGAATTTCTTATAAGTAAGAAAGGCTAAGAAAGATTCGAGTACGATTTCACATTAGTTGTTCTTTAAATGTAATTTTGGCATTCTATGTTATTTAACTATATTGTTTTAGATCTGCTCGGTGTAGTAATTCTTGTATTTTTTTTACAGTTTAATAAACATAAAATGAGTTATCTGTGATGGTTGGGTGAAATTCTATTCACTGAGCCAGTAGCTCACCAACCTACTAAATTTTTTTCCAGGTAAACGTCAATACGAGGAATCTGAAGGATCTTATCACTGAGGCTCTTAGAAGGTAGTTCATAGTTAGAATAAAGGTCTCTTAATCCTTTCCCCTCAGTCCTTGGGGCATGTGGTGTGGTAGGGAGAGAATGTAATGTAATATATTGTTTAGTTTTAAGTCATCTATTATGCTTTATATTCCACATGAAAATTGTAATATGTTGTGTAAATCTGCTTTACCTATCTAGTAAAGTAAATAGTAGTTGCTTCCGCATTTTAGTAAGATTTCAGTTTATTCCAAGTTATAAAATTTTCCTTTAGGTTAATTTTAAGTGATTAAGAAAAGAAAAAGTTAAGAGTGGTTTACCAAGGTTGACTCTCCAGTCTTCGGGGTCATTAGAGATGCCACGGGGATCAGGGCGTCACACTATCCCCGTGTGTCAAAGTCACCCAATAATCACCTTTGTAACAACCCTTGTTTCAAGACTGCATTTGATGATGTCAAATCATACCCAACTACATGTGATGAGTGCAGTGATTTCAGGTCTAAGAACCACAAACACCACCGTCACTGTGAGAGCTAACTATGACTTCCATGATGATGGTTTCCATGTGTTAGTCTCACGGTGGGTCTGTCCGATACACTATGCTCTAACATGTATATGTGTGCTTAGTTTGATATAGCGATATTATGAATTATGAGATTCTGTCATCAACCAACTCACATTTTGATCTTATGTGCCACTATTGTCTATCAACCTTCCACAATGGCAACCGATCAGGGACATAATGGGAATATGCATATTTACTCTTAACATATGTTTGATCTCATTTCCCTAAGTCCTATACTTGAAGACATACGTCATTGAGTAGTATTGTTCTCTAGACATTATAATATTACATAATTATCTCATAATTGAGTTAAACAAAATAAATTAGAATCTTGCTTTTATTTATCAATCAAATCAATTACAAGTTATGCCATTACAATCATCATATGATTGGCTCTTTGGGCATGCATACCAACAGACTCTCACTTACACTTATATCCAATCACCCATGAATCATATTTCAAGTGATCTAACATGACTTTCATGCTTCTACTGTGAAAGTGCCTTTGTTAAGAGGTCAACCACATTATTCTCAGTTGGTACTATGCAAATATTTACATCTCCTTATTGTATGATGTCTCGTATGAGATGAAACCACCTTTATATATGCTTTGAGAGATGATGCGATCTGGGTTCCTTAGCTTGTGTAGTATCTCCATTTTTTCACAATATAGCTCAATTACATCGTTGATGCTTAGAATGACCCCAAGTTTTGTAATGAACTTGTTGATCCATACAGGCTCCTTTGTTGCATTCAATGCATCAATATACTTATCCTTAGTTGTAGAATCAACAACTATCTCTTGTTTGGAACTCTTCTAGCTTACAACTAGTTGTTTAGGCAAAACATGAATCCTAATTGTAATTTGTAATCATCTTTGTCATTCTGGAAGTTTGCATCGGTGTAACCTTTTCCCACCAACTCTTCCTCTCTATCGTAGACCAAGAACTTATCCTTAGTTCTTCTCAAGTACTTGGGGATGTTCTTCATGGTCATCCAGTGAGCATCACCTAGACCTGACTGATATCTGCGCATCATGCTCAAGGTATACAAGACGTCTAGATGGGTACACAATATTGTGTACATGATTGATCCAATTGTTGAGGCATATGGAATCAAACTCATGTGTTCCCTCTCTTCATAAGAACTATGACATTGAACTTTAGAGATGGTCACTCCATGCAATGATGGTTGGTTTCCTCTCTTTGAGTTATCCATGTTGAACCACTTCAATACTTTGTCAATGTATGTGCTCTCACTTAGTCCAAAAGGCCTTCTAGATCTATCTCTGTAGAACTTTATCCCCAAGATGTGGGATGCTTCTCCCAATTCTTTCATAGAGAATGTATTTCCAAGCCGTCTTTACCATTTATAAAGTAGGGATGTCATTCCCCATCAATAGTATGTCATCTACATATAATACGAGGAATGTCACTATGCTCCCACTAACCTTCTTGTACACACAAGGTTCATTTTCTTTTTGAATAAAGCTAAACTCTTTGATTGTCTCATCAAAATGAAGATTCCATCTCCGAGATGCTTACTTCAATTCATAGATTGACCTTACTATCTTACAGACTTTATTTGCATCCTTTAGATTTATAAAACCTTTAGGATGTGTCATGTACACATCCTCGAGAAGATTTCTGTTACGGAATGTAGTTTTAACATCCATCTGCTAAATTTCATAGTCACGATAAGCTACAATGACAAGCATGATCTTGATGTACTTAACCATGGCCACTGGAGAAAAGGTTTCGTCACAGTCAACACCTTGAACTTGTCTAAAATCCTTTACAACCAATATGCCCTTATAGGTTTTTACTTTACCATCCATGTCAGTCTTCTTCTTGAAGACCCACATGCACCCTATGAGTTTTACCCCTTTAGGTGGATCCCCCAAAGTCTATACTTTGTTGGTATACATGGATTCCATCTCAGATCTCATGGACTCAAGCCATTTCTCAGACTTTGGTCCCTCAATAACATCTTGATAGGATATTGAGTCATCATCTATGACCAATTCACTACCTTCTCAAGTTACAAGATATCCAAATCTTTTAGGCTCAAGGCGTTTCCTATTAGATTTATGAGATCCTGTGTTACTTGAGGAATTTGAGATTCCACAACATGCTGTGATTCTCTTTATTCTTCTTGTTCATATATCAGTTTAATGTCTTCTAGTTGGGTTTGAACCTCTTCGAGCTCTACTTTTCTCCCACTGATTCCTTTGGAAATGAAATCCATCTCAAGGAATGTAACATCCATGGAAAAAAACACTTTGTTGTCAGATTGGGAATAAAAGTAATGTTCTCTTGTTTCTTTAGGATACCCAAAAAAATAACATCTATCAGATTTAGGACAAAGTTTAATAGAAAACATTCTTTTAACATAAGCTTCACATTCTCAAATCCTCATAAAAGACATTTTGGGATGTTCCTATGCCATATCTTATATGGTGTCTTTTGAACTTATTTAGATGGTACTCAATTTAGTGTATACACGGAGGTATGCAGAGAAAACCCCAGAAGATAGTCAGAAGCTCAACTAAACTCATCATCGATCGCATCATATCTAGCAATGTGTGATTCTTTCTTTCTGACACACCATTATGCTGAGGTGTTCCAGGTGGAGTCCACTGGGATATAATCCCATGGGCTTTAAGAAGATCCTCAAACTCTTGGTTTAAGTATTCTCCACCTCAATCAAAACAAAGTCCCTTAATACATTTACCAAGTTGGTTTTGTACTTCATTCATAAACTCCTTGAACCTGTCAAGAGTTTCTGACTTATGTTTCATTAAATAAAAATAGTCATACGTACTAAAGTCATCAGTGAAGGTAATGAAGTATTGATACCCACCTCTAGCAATTGTTCTGAAAGGCCCAAACATATCAATATGTATGATTCTTGAAAGATCACTAGCCCTCTCATTGTTACCAGTGAAAGGGGTCTTAACCATCTTGTCCAACAAATAAGATTCACATGTCTTTATTGATTCCAGATCAAAAGAGTTTATATAACTATCTTTATGGAGTCTAGATGCGATTCTCATTTATGTGCCCTAGACGACAATGCCAAAGGTATGTTTTGTTTGCATTGTTGCATTTTAGTATTTTAGTATTAACGTTATATACATCTGTCTTTATATCTAACAAGTAAAGATCATAATACATTGGGACACTGCCATAAAAGATCCCTTCTTTCGAAATAGAACATCAAACATTTTTCATATGGAATTCAAATGCATCCTTGATCATACAAGATACAAAAATGATGTTTTCATTTGTACCAGGTACATAATAGTAGTTCTTTAACTCTATTACAAGCCCTGTGTGCATATATATGCTATAGGTTCCAACAGCATTGGCCGCAACTCTTGCGCCATTAGCAACTAGCAGGTCCACCTCTCCTTTTCCCAAAATCCTACTTCCTTTTAGATCTTGCATATGACAATATATTTGAGATCCACATCTGGTATCTAGTACCCATGATGATGAAGTAGATAAGTTTATCTCAATAACATATATACCTAAAGTGGAGATCACCATCCCCATATTCTTCTTCCTAAATACCTTCAAGTACAAAGGATGAGTTTCTCTTGTAATTTTCTTTCTCCTTATCTTGAGTGTTGAAGACTTGGATTTAGGCTTGACCTCAGAACTCTACTCAGTCTTGTGTTGATCCTTAGACTCGACTCCACTGATCACCATTACAAGCTTGTCTTTCTTCAAGTTTGCTTCAGCATGAATCAACATGGCAAGCAAGTCTAACATCTGTCCAGCCATATCATTCACATGATAACATACAATAAAATGGCTATATGATTCTGGTATTGTCTTTAGAATCATATCAGCGGCTAACTCTTGGCTCAAGGTGAATCTCATTTCTTCAATATGATACACATGTCCAATCATATTGAGCACATGTTCTTCGACTGAGGTTCCCTCTGTCAGCTTTGACTCAAGTAGAACCTTTAGGATACCGTCCTTTTCTTGTTTTGCAAGCCCAAGTGTTACTTTCTTAAGATGTGTTAGCATCTCAAGAACACTCATGTCCTTGCATTGCTCATGCAACTCATAGTTCATGCATCTAAGCATAAGTTACTTTATGTTCAAGGCATCATTGACATGCTTTCAGTAAGTGTCCACTTGTGCCCTAGATGCATTAGGAGCAGGTATTTCTAGCACTGGTTTGTCAAGTATGTAGAGCTTGCAATCTTCATTGAGAACCCTTTTCAAAGTTCAAAACCAGTCATGAAAATTTGTCCCATCAAGTTTGTCCTTCTTAAGGACCAATCACAATTCAGATTTGTTTGTCATTTGATTCTACAAGAGAAAATTTGCATTTGTCAATTTTTTTGATTGGATTTGAAAATTTGATGATATTAATTAGGTCTATAATTATTACCGCTCCCACTATTTTATTCGAATTTATGGCCCTCGATATCAATTCAGATAATTGCAATGTATAATATTCTAGTGGGCTAGATCCAAGATAATTCAGATGTGGCTCGATCAACACCGCAAAACACAGTCAACCATCAAGGTAGGCAACTCTTGCCAATTGCATCATATGCAATTATGGATAGATGATATGTACAACCCCTTGCCATAATCATCTGCATGCTTCTGGGCCCAGACACTCTGAGAATCACCAATCAAGCCTGATCCAAAAATTGACAGGATAGTAATGCACCCCGCGAAGGCAAAACCTACATTATTACCATCACACTTCTACAAGATAGACATCACACCATGCAAAGGTGTAACCTACACTTGGTTGATCAAGCTTTTCATGTGTGCCATTTTTGTAAAGAATCTAAGAATTTGATATTTTATTTGAGGGATTTTGTATAAATACATATACTTTATCCAATCACCACATATATAGTACATATCATATACATGCTATATCCCACAACAAAAACATGCAATAAATGAAAGTGATTGTTATGACCGGCCTAATGTAATTCCTTAGAGTCACAAGGAATTACATCATCCTAGGTCTACATCTCATGCAAAAAACTATTATTGATGAAGATCCATGCTTGCCAATCTGGGTTGATCAGCCCTTGAACCAATCGACTCGCCTCTTGTCCGGACATTTGATTGTCTTACAACTCATCTGGTTCTTCTATCCACCATCTATTGGCTCCTCCAACTGATCGGTCGGGCCCACTAGGCGATTAATTCAACTCGTCCTTCTGGTCCCCCATCGTCCTTCAGTTGGTTTGCACGTCTTCAGAGCGTCTTCTTCTTCATCATTATAGGAAATAAACTATCCTACTTTTACATGATTATAGAGAAACGTGAGTTACATTCGAGGGAGAAAAGGTAGGAAAGAATTAACTTTACATTGGGAAGATAAGATAACGACTCGGTATGTAGATCAAGATAAAAGGATAAAACAACCACACAATCATGCACAGATAATAGGGGTTATTGACTATAACCATACTACACATCTACGATCGAAACCATTTTTAGGGCGACTCGTGTAAATTGCATATATATATCATATATATATTAGTTTGGGATTATGGTGGTATTAGATTTGATAAGATAGTATTCAGATCAAAAAACTAAAATATGATCATATCGATTATACCATAATATAGTAGATTGACATTGACTCTGATACCACTATAGGGAAATATGTCTACAGAGCAGGCAGTGAAAACAAAAATTTTATCTACCATATTCCCCATAACCAACAGATTGCATCAATAACTATAAGATTTAAAGGATGGTTTCGAAGATATACTTGGTCCTAGAGTAAGTCCAATGAAATCCTCATCATTGTAGTTGCACAAATATGGCTCCTAGTTGCATTGGGACTTGTCTAACTGCTCCTCCACAAACATCAAACTTGAACATCATCTTCTGCAGTACCTCCTCCTGTCACGGACTACTGGTTGGCGATACCCTCCATGTGGTATATAATGACCTCCCACCTCTAGAGAAGTCCACATAGACCACTTAGAACTCCTATCATCCTACTAGAACAGACATGAAGGAGTTGTCCCTCCTATTGGCATACCAGTCACCGACTTGCTCTCCCACAATAATGATCTCAATTATTCTCTCCCTTGCTATCCCTCCCTAGTCGGGTAGGACTTGCTTGGACTCTCTTGGTGACCACAACTAGAGAGGACAATAATTGTCAGAGTAACTGATTCTCAATTATCTGTGTTGTTCTTTAGGAAGCCCCCAATACCCCTCTATTTCTATGAGGGGTTAGGGTCTGGGTTCCCAATCTGTGAGGGAGTGGAAGGGATGGGAAGATCTTGAATTTTCACAACCTGCAACCACCAAAATGGCCGTCTGGCACACCAAATGGTCGTATGACATGCGAGATGATCATTTCACAATTTCCCAATCACATACAAATTTGGCAATTTGTTTCCCATTAATGCCAAACATCAAATCCTTACAAAACAAGTAATGTGCAAACAAAACAAATACAAAAAGTATCTAGAACCTTCCTTTGGCCGAACTGACTGATCTCACCCATGGGAGATGGCCATCTCGGTCACCTAGACGGTCATCTGGTGTTCTGATCCGAGCCGAGCTGGTTGGTTTGCACCTTAGCCAATTTCAACTCGAATCATCCTAACACTTCAAACGTCCATCTCAACTCTTGAGATGACCATGTGGCACACTAGACGACCATCTCACTTTGTCAGATGGGCGTTTGGCAGTGCAGTCAGCCTGATTTATTGCGTGAGTCAATTACCTAAATGTTTTAGTAATTAATTCAATTTTCATTCAAGATTAAACTCCTCTTCTAGGTCAAGACCTATGTGTGTGACCCTATAGGTTCCATATTACGTTGGAAGTGAATGTCCATAACAACTTATCACATTAGAAGCAATGAACGATGCCTAGTCACACATAAATGCTATCTAAGTAAATGGAAAGTTGGAGAACAACTTCATCCTACAATCTATGTATGGTGTTGCAATGTTTGTATAGTTCCTTTATCACTGATGTCTAGATTGAACTCGAGGCATGGAGTAGTCATCCTCTTCATCATTCAATCTTGTTTCTTGAAACAGAGTAGACCGTCTGAGATATATGTAAACTCAATATCACATATTGACTCACACGTGCATGGCCATGTATTTCTCAGTCTCGCTAATCAAGAGGCCTAGAACATACAAATCCTATTTCTACCACTGACAATCTATCCCCATGTGTCACAGTCACCCAATCATCACATTCATAACAACCCATGTTTCAGAACTGTGTTTGATGATGTTAAAGCGTACCCAACTACATGTGATGAGTGTAGTGATTTTAGGTCTAATAACCACAACCACCGCCATCACAGTGAGAGCTAACTATGACTTCTATGATGATGGCTTACATGTGTCAATCTCATGGCGGGTCTGTTTGATACATTGTTCTCTAACATATATTTGTGTGCCTAGTTTCATATAGCCATATTATGACTTATGAGATTTTGTCATCAACCAACTCACATTGTGATCTTATGTATCACTGTTGTCTATCAACCTTCCACAATGACAACCCATCAGGGACATAATGAGAATATGCATATTTACTCTTAACATCTGTATGATCTCATTTCCCCAAGTCCTATACTCAAAGACATACGTCATTGAGTAATATTATTCTCTAGACATTTATAATGTTACATCATTATCTCATAACTGAATTAAACAGAACAAATTGGAAGCTTGCCTTTATTTATTAATCAAATCAATTACAAGTTATGCCATTACAAGCATCATATGATTGTCTCTCTGGGCATACATACCAACAAAAACACCAAGGGAAACAACTTACATATCACTAAAAATTACCCACCCATCACTTAAGAAAGTAAGAGTATATGGACACTTTAGAAACTACTATGCTATCACTTGTTACATATTGATCATCATGTCCTTTCTTCTATGGTAGCATATCTAAAACATAATAGAAGAACCACGTGAGACTCATAAGAGTCTCAATGAGATGATTACTCTCTCCAAGATAGGAACATGCATATATATCATATTAAGATTTATTATAAACAGAGAGAGATACTCATCATTTAGTTTAATTTCCAATTATCCAATTATTCCCATATATCAAAACAAGATATCTTTAGCGCAAGGTATAATACATTTCAGATTACGAAGACAACACTTACATATATCAATCATCTTAAATATTGGAAATAACCTCACTTATAGTGCTTTAGACGATCAACACGAATGACATGGTTATCATTATCATTTAAGACCTAATTGACTCAATATTATTTTAGACTCTTACCTTCATTAATTTGAAGAAATTCAATCCAAATTATAAGCTTATGTCCACAAAGTCCCTAAGCCCAACATGTAATATCTTAAGATTAATGGTCTCCATATGACTCCACCAAGCCTCGATTGTTGTGAGGTATACAAAGTTGTGGCACATTAGACAAACCTACTGGTGGAGAGTTTAAAAGCCAATCCATGTGGATTTCTCAAAGGCAGCCTAGTATCACGTCCTACATATGTAACCTCAACAATATATGACTCTGAGCACCCTCACAACCCTCATGTTTTTACAAGGATACCCATTTCTTTATCCCAACCTCTGAACACTGGGATAGCTCCTATGATACTAGGGCATATGCTACATGATTAGAGTTTCATTTTATCACTTAGTCCAGTTACTCATATTTCATATATGTTTCATAAATGATAATTATCTTGATTAATCCAACCCAATTAGAGGTTTTCAGCCTATCATTTTCATGCACAAACAATATCATAAGTAGGCAAGATTGAACATCAGTTAATATTAGCATTAAATGTAAAGGAATATGTTAAAATAAACAAGCAATATAGTATCTCCATATTCCCTTTTCAACTCAATTAGGCTACATGCCTTAAATCATTACTATGTTCACTGAGATCTTCCCCTTGTTCTTAACATCTGGGCCTTATGTCCTATTTAGCCTCATAAATTCAACATCATCCTCAAATAAGGCATCATCATGATGTATTTGCAATTTCATCATACATATTTAAATGCATATTATCATTACACTAAATGGTCAATTTCTATGTCTAGGTATCTTCATAATTCTTAGTTAGAATAAGAAATATTCATGCAACAAAATTAAACATCACCAGTGTAAGGAGTCATGATGAAGGTTTATCACATTGTATTACCTGAAGGTTCCCTCTTAGTATTGTTTTGTTCAAGGGTGATTGATCATCATTTTTTATCTTTTATATGGACTAATGATTATTAAAAGTTTGGGCCTAAGGGTTCACATCATTTTCCATAATCTTGTATTATATTCATATCAAAACATGGAATTACCCTTACATTCGACCTTGTTATCATCCCAATGTATCACCCATTTTATTTCCCTCAAGTTATCAAGCCCAAATACTTCAAGCCTAAGGCATCAAGACTAAATCATACACCACATTTAGGATGCATTTATAGTCAAACTATATAAATAATTAGCGAGGATAAGAGGAGAAATCAAAGGTCTTCAACAAATTAATAGTTCACCTCTAATAAAGGATTTCTCAACATCACGTCATTCTTGTTTTCTTACTTGGACCCTACCATGAGTTATCATATTCATGTAGATTGATTATTATATCTATATTTACATTAAGATTCTCTCTCTCCTCTATATCAATCACCTTCTATTGCAATTGTCTCTCCTACCCAATCAGGTTAGTAGGGCAACTACCGCCCATTATTCAACAATTATTTTTAGGACAACAATTGCTATCACAACTTTCACCAGGTGTAAATGTAGAAGACAACCTTCATGATATTTTTGTTATTCTACATATATTGATACCCTCATAGTCTTCTAGTTCAACCACCTAAAACCTCATCTCTTCCTTTCCACACACAAGGGTTCTAATTGATTATGAGTCACGCTGCACATAGTCACTCTCCCACTCTATTTTCCACTTGTTCCTCAATGGTAGTGATTTTTTTGCAAGGTTAACAAGAGTAGTTTTAGAGAGAAATGAATGAAATCAAAAGGAAGGAGATAAATAAGGAGGGAGGTAAAAAAAGAGAGGGAGATAAATAAAGAGGAAGGTCGATAAAGAGGAGGGGATAAATACAGAGGAAATAGAGAAAACAATAGAGATAAATAAGGAAGGATGTAGGCAAAGAGGCAGAGATAAAGAAAGGAGGGAAGTAGAGAAAGAATGGGAGATAAATTAGGAGGGGGAAGATAAAAAGGCAAACATAAATAGGATGAAGGTAGGAAAGGAGAGAGATGAAGATATTATCATAATCATTTTTATATATTATTATATAATTTATTTATTTTTGTGTATGCATTGTTTATTTTAGAGTAGAATTTAGGAGAGAGAAAAAAATACAAAATTTAAAACAAATATTACAAGTAAATATATAACATGATGTTACTTTTGGCACTATGATATCCCCTATCATTCTTACTATAACAGATGTACCATGTCGATGATTAAGCACCATTCTAATTTTACATGTAACAGATTGATCAATGTATTTTTGGTACTAATGTGAAACTGTATTCACAAATATTAATACAATACCAAATAAACACAAATAAAATAAATGTTACTTATATCTTCTTCAAGTACAATGCAAATTCTGAGATTTTGTGTGGATTCTTAAATGTTTGGTAATGTGTGGATTTTAAAATCTTAAATGATTATAATACACAAATTCATGATTTTATTTCCTTAAAAATGACAAAAATATAAATTATAGAGAGGAAAAATTCTCTTGTATTTGATTTGAAAATAGTATGATTGGCTTATGCATCGCTTGCCTTGGGTGTAGCCCAACTTGCTCATGATCCTTATTTGGATTGGCAATCAACCATCAAGGGAATGAAATCACCAATTATCATTGGCAAGAATCCCATGTATGTATGAAATCATTAAGTATATGCTCGATGAGGCTCTTTATTCATGAAGACTGATGCAAGGACATGTCTCATGATTCCAGATGAGATATGTGGAATGTGATCTCTCTGTACATGGACTGACAAAAACTTGAGCTTGAAATACGTTCATGTTGATCCCATGTATGTATGAAATCATAATGTTGGCCACAAGGAACGACAAATACGTTCATGTTGATCCATGATCGTGTGAATGACCAACAAAAAATGTACCTCATGCATCACTCAATGAAGAATATCCCATGCATGGACTAATAGCCTCTTTCCAATGATCATGAACTGATGAGACCCTGGTGTTGTTACTGGACAACATGTCATGGTCGTAAATCTACAATCGCGTTATGACAATGACGATGTATGGGCACCATATGTTTTACTCTCCTTACTCTCTCCCATCTTGAGCCTATAGATACTTACCTTCTCCTCTCAGATACCCCTTGTGATCAAGTCACTACTATAGAAAAGTGAGATGAGGAGCATCAGATGAAAAACATCACAAGTTGTGGGAGATCAATGAGATCTCTGAAATGCTTCTCTATGAAGTTCCTACAAGGTTGAAAGGAATTCTTGCATGCATGGTCTACTCCTTCCTCCTCCTTACTAACCTCAACCTTTCTTAGCATATTACTAAGACATAAACAAGTAAGAACCCATCTCTCCCTCTCTCATGTTGATCATCTATCTTCTTCTTCCTTGAACCATGTCCATGGTTGTTCCCTAGTTGTGCTTCACAAAATTTGTCCTAGTTAATGAACCATGCTTTATTGTTCCCTCTTTCAACCTAGTTTATCTAGATTTCATGGAGACTGTATTGTTTGGATATTAGTGAATAGAGCACTTGAATCTTGAGTGGAGTTCATGGCTTGAGTGTTTAATTGAAGCTTTAGAGAGAAAATCTTGGAGATTTTGAGTTCCTTTTTAGTGGTGCGTTGGAGTGGACCTGTCTTCCATAATTTGTAAGGCGAGTGATATTTTTGTTTTGCATTTAATACCTACACTAAACACACAAATCATAAACTTCTCATATCGAGTAACCTTGTTGAAGACATGTATATTATATGTTGTTTTTGGCATGGAAGATGTAATGTGTACTTTCATGTTCTCCAAGTCATTTTAAAAACACTCCTTGATGATAAATACATCATCACTTAGTCATGTAAGTACTTAAATTTGAGATATATGGCAAATGATGTTTATATTGTATTTTGGTACCCCATAATAAGAAATTGCCTACTTTGCATTCCTCGCCAATTTAAAGTTTTTCCATGATGAAAATAAGGCTTTTCCTTAGTTGTTATGCTACTAAGTTTTTGTTGAGAAATTATCGATTAATATCCAAGCACACTTGTATGTGGAAATCCAACATTTTTATGTAAGTTCTTGTACTCCATAAAACTTTCCTATATTTTCAATTTTAAAGTTGAACTTTTTCATGGTGAATTTTTTTTGTGATGAGAGATGGAAATTAGAATCTCAATTGGTGAAGAAATTCAAATGAGGAATCAACCTCACTATGGACCTTGAGGAGAATTAGGACTTATGGTGCTTGTATTCGAATATACGACCTTGGTATGGGTGAGAATGGTGATTTACACTTGATTTTCGTAATTGATTTTGTATTGTAATACATTTTATATCTTCTAAAGTTGTGAAGGCCCGAATAATATTTTAATTACATTTAGGTTGATTGTATGTAACTTGATTCATACATTCATAAAGTAAGTAATACATTTAACTAATAAACTGCAACCCTAATTATGCATCTCCATGAGCCCGTGGATCTTTTTCCCTAGGTCAGTGGGGGAAATAGTGAAACATGTTAATCTCGCAACAATTGACAAATTGTGAGAAGATGATCAAAGCATATATTTTTGTAATATACATAGGTGTGTGGAATTGATATATTATAACATCCAAAAGTTTATGAACATTCATTTGTGATTGACGTTCCAATAATGTTCATCAAACGACTATTATGAATGTGTCTTAATATTTTTAATTTTCTACCTTGTGCTTTTGGGTGATGTGATATATGAAGTAGGGAAGACGTGATATATGCAGACTCACCTTTGAGAAGATCCACTGTAGATCTAACTTTTTTGCACTCTACCTTTTTTTTTCAACCTAGCTTGAATTGAGGTGTGGAGATAGTTAATGGAATCCATATATCCTTTGATCTTATACAAGGTTAGTCAAGGCTTTGTAGCCACTAGATAGTAGTTTGAGTAGTACATCTCAAACTACCTACAACACATTAAAATATTTAACTCAATCATATAGTATATCTATTTAGTTAAGTTAAAAAACATATGGATGCATTGTTGTTAGTCTCTTATGTTTTGTAAGCATTATATGTGAACATACTCTGCATAAGTAACTGTGTTTTCTCTTCTATATTCTTGATATATAGTTTATTTTTACTAAATTTCATGTATTGTTTAAGTTGGTTATTGTGCTGAAGTAGATTTTTCCCCATTTACATGTAAATTGCTCTTCGAGTCGAACCTTTTTTGTGAAGCTGCAAAGATCCCTTCCATGGATGCCAGCTTGGAGCTCTAATCCTTATTGTAAGCCTCTAAAATCCTAACCCTGGGTCCTATCTACCTATATAAACCCTCCTTTAACCCATGCACACAACTAGTCCTTTGGTTCTCTCCCTCAACCCCTCTTTCTTGCATTTTCCCACAAATTTGGGATGGTAGTGTGCTTTTATAGCATTACAACATCCCTCTCTCTTGAAGAACTCCATATTTTTATCTCTATCTCTCAAAATCTTGCACATATCATAATTTTCACACATACCTTTTTACTATCTTTTTCGGTCAAGAGAACGAGACAAATCAAATGGGATTATTATGAAGATCTTATTCCAAACCCTATTCTAAATAATTCCTGAAAGATAATCTTTGGTGATGATCCTAAAATCAAGTTTTGAATCTTGATCTAGAACTGATCTATTTATCATAAACATGTTGTTGAAATAGTGTTGAACTCATATCTTAGATCTTGATCTATTTTGATTATGATTATGGATATAAAACATGATGATGATGTAGAATTTGGGGTCTTATCATAATGTGACCTCAATATTAATCAACCACTTGATATGGATAACATGGAGAATTTTTTATCTTAGAATGACGATAGAAGTTGTAAAATACAAGAGATGAATATAACTTCTGGTCACATTGGGACTCAACCACCAAGAGATGAACTTTGAAAAGTTGTTCTACAATCACATTAGATATTGATCCTTGTATGCATGTTTACATGCCCGGTGGCGTGACCCAAACCCACTAACCAAGATTTAATCCTGCCAAAGAGTGATTGACTATTTAACCAATTTTAATCACTAGCTAAAATCAACTATAACCTTTTCTTTTCTTTAAATTAATAGATCCAATGAAACTTCACGTTAACTTAATTAATAAAATCGGATTTAAGCATAAGCATCATGAATTTACAACCGAGGTTTATTCTTACTTCATAATCGACTGAAATATCTAGTTCTGACTTTAATATACATTAATTATAATGTATTACAAAACTACTATCAGTCCTCACTCTTGCATACCCAAGACCATAGGAAGGATAAGAGACCATCTAATTAAGTTAAATATTCCTCTCAAGATAATTGATCTACTCCTGATGAAATCTAGCTTTTGACTCCTCCCGTTGACCTCTAGCTGTTCCTGAAATATCTTTCTATAGAGTGTGTGAGCTACTATCTTAGTGCATGAAAATTCATCAAGAAATTATGATAATTTAGTTTTATATTGTTAATAGAATTAAACATCAAAGAAAGTGAGCATGGTAGTTGAAATCTATAAACCATACAACTTTTTAGCAGTTTTGATAATAATTGTAATAAATAAAATAAATCAATTTATTAATAAATTTTTATTATGACCTAGACCCATATGAAGTGTACCAAAACATTTCGAAGTATCACAACAATCTAGGATATCACCTTACTAGACTTAGAGAAGAATCAAGACTCTTAGTGTACGAAACTAGCTCCCTGGTGTACAATAAGGCTCTCCGCGTCTAGATTCGATGGCTAAACAACTGGCTGGATAAACTTGATTGTTCCTCTAAACTTGGGTACTCAAATGGAGCATCAAAGCACTTGGATTAACTGCCTACATTAGTGATTCCACAATGGATTATCTACTAAGCAATATCTATACTCAATGAACTATAATAGGTAGAATCGCAATATTGGATACCTCACTAATATAAGGAGACAATTTTCACTAAGCTTAGCATCACAATATTGGATACCTCACTAATATAAGGAGACAATTTTCACTAAGCTTAGCCCCCCTTGCCTCTCTGGTACGCTCTAACAACCATATACCAAACTCAACCATTCAGTAGACATGTTTCCTCCTTCATGGTCTAGACCTCTGTGATGAATTCTATAAAGTTTATAACATCTCATGTCTAGTTAATTGTTTAGTTTCACAAATAGAATTACTATTGTACTATTCTTAGCTTAACTCAGTAATTAAGGCTTCTTCATTCACTTTTTGAACACTAAACTTAATCTAGATCATTTTCATCAATAATACATCTACTTGAACTGATAAATTGAGCAACTGATAATACTAGAATGAACTATTATTTGGAATTCATAAGTATCTATCAAGAATTGACCATCAAATAGATCATAGCTTCATAATATGATTTAATATTTTTGAAATTAGGGAAAACCCAGAGTTCCTATGCCTCTAATTTCATCATCACAATTCACATGGTCTCACAAAAAATTATAATAGATTTGAACACATTCATAAGACATCACAATTATGCTAAATAATCAAAGCTCCACTATATCTCATATTTTGTCTAAATAAATTGAATAAAATAATCACTATGCAAAATAGTACATGTTTTCTTATAATTTACGGGCTTAATTCCTAGATCTGATCCTACGTTGTTGGTCTTGGATATAGGCCTTATTTGTCCAAATTTCAGTTTGTTGAGCTTGGATTGGATGTAAAAACTTCAAAGCCCAACTTCTAACAACATGTTTTTAGCTCTGTTGGTTTTGATAGAGCCTAATTGAGGAAGAAGATGAAGAGAGGAGGTAGAATAGGACCTCTAATGAGACTTACAATAGATTTAACCAAAGGAAAGAGAAATAGAGAATAAATCTATAGTTAAAACCAACTTACCACAATCAATATGTGACTTCATCTTTGCCCCCCCATTTCTTTGTGTTCTTCCCAAAAGTTGCCCTAGAAATCACATCTATTCACCTCTTTTGTGGGTTAGGGCATTGATTGTATGGCAAATAGAAATATGAACCCGAAGAAATAAATTTCATCATATTCAAATATGTGGAAAAAGTTATGGCCTTTTGTGATTGATTGCAATGGGAAACAATGCAACACAAAACCATCAGTTTGTGAGTTTGTGAAATCATTGATTTGTGAGTCAGTGAAACCACCAAAACAACCATCAATTGTCAACCAATGCTAATTTCATCACCACAATTCACATGGTCTCACAAAAAAATTATAATAGATTTGAACACATTCATAAGACATCACAATTATGCTAAATAATCAAAGCTCCACTAGATCTCATATTTTGTCTAAATAAATTGAATAAAATAATCATTATGCTAAATAGTACATGTTTTCTTATAATTTACAGGCTTAATTCCTAGATCTATCCTACGTTGTTGGTCTTGGATATAGGCCTTATTTGTCCAAATTTCAGTTTGTTGAGCTTGGATTGGATGTAAAAACTTCAAAGCCCACCTTCTAACAACATGTTTTTAGCTCTGTCACTTTTGATAGAGCCTAATTGAGGAAGAAGATGAAGAGAGGAGGTAGAATAGGACCTATGATGAGACTTACAATAGATTTAACCAAAGGAAATAGAAATAGAGAATAAATCTATAGTTAAAACCAACATACCACAATCAATATGTGACTTCGTCTTTGCCCCCCCATTTCTTTGTGTTCTTCCCAAAAGTTTCCCTAGAAATCACATCTATTCACCTCTTTTGTGGGTTAGGGCTTTGATTGTATGGCAAATATAAATATGAACCCGAAGAAATAAATTTCATCATATTGAAATATATGTGGAAAAAGTTATGGCCATTTGTGATTGATTGCAATGGGAAACAATGCAACACAAAACCATCAGTTTGTGAGTTTGTGAAATCATTTATTTGTGAGTCAGTGAAACCATCAAAACAACCATCAATTGTCAACCAATGCTGATTCTATGTGTATACTAAAAGTGCCATGACTTTCTCATTTTAAGTCTGATTTGGTTCATTCTTTTTACATTAGGTAAATTACTGAATTCTCAACAATTCTACAACAAAAGTTGATAAAATTATCAAATGAAAACCTCATAATTAATTAATTCTTTAAATTCCTACAATTCTCTTTGCAGATACATGTGTAACCTGTTACTATATCAACAAAGGTTCAAACCTCAATGTATTTGCAATGCATATTTTTTCACTTATCAAAGGACAAGTTTAATCTAAGTTAAAACATAAATGAATCAATTAATTATGTAAATTATTTAATAAATGTGAAATTAACATCAAGATTATCTTAAATCCTTAAATTACTAGTAAACTAAGGAATAGGTAGTAACAATCTCCCCCCTCTAATACAATTTGTATCTCAAAATTCCTAGAAGATAAAAGGATACTGGTTACACATCTCTGAATCTTACTTTCATGTGGCTTCATTTACACCATGATTATTCCAAAGGACCTTCACTAGAGGTATCTCCCTCTTTTTAAGCTTACAAATCCTACAATCTAGAATTTTTATGCATCTTTCAAAATAGGAGATATCTTCTCTTAGTTGTACTAGTTTTGGATTTATGATCTTACATGCACCTGGATGGCACTTTTTCAACATGGATACATGAAACATGTCATGTAGATTAGATATCTCAACATGAAATTCAAGTGTTTATGCTACTGGTCTAATTTTTTGAATGATTGAATAGGGACCATGTATTTAGGAGTTAGTTTACCTTACTTTCCAAACCTCAGTACACCTTTCGATGGTGATACTTGCAAGTAAAATCATACCAACCTCAAACTGAAGTGGTCTATTCCTTTTCTCTACATTAACTTTTCATCTGTCATGTGCAACTTTCAACTATTTTTTGATCACATATATCTTTTCTATTGTCTCTTACACAACCTACAAACCTAAAATTGTATTTCACCAACTTCATACCAAAAAATAGGAGAAATAATCTTTCTCTCATACAAAGCTTCACAAGGGGACATAGATTAGAATGATGAGTGTTAGTATAGGCAAACTCCATAAAATGAAGGTGAACCTCCCAACTACGACTGACCTATAATACAATGCTTTCAGCATGTCCTCTACAATTTGACTTGTCCATTATAATAGTCCACCTATTTGAAGGTAATATGTTGTTCTAAACTTCAAACTTGTTCTTAAAGAATGATATAGATGATTCTAGAATGTAGATGTGAACTTGGTGTCTCTCTTAGATATAATAGTTAATTGGTACTCCATGTAATCTAACTATCACATCTACTTAGACCTTGCTAGTTTGGGTGCTCTTCAAGCTGACTTAATGAAGAGAAAATGAGTGGATTTAGTTAGTCTATCTACAATCACCCATATAGAGTCAAAACCATGTGATCTTCTAGCTAACCCCACCAAAATATCCATGGTAATATGTTCCCACTTGCACATAGGACTAGGGAGTGGTTGTAGGGTACCTATTGGCTTCTGGTATTCAACCTTGACTTGCTGGCACACACAAAACTTGGCTATATACTCTACCTATATCTTTCTTCAAGATTGGACTCCAATATAACTCCTTGAGGTAGTTGTACATTTTGGAACTTCTCGAATACATTGCATACACAAAAGTGTGAGATTTCTTGAGAATCTACTTCTTTAACTCAATGTAATTTGGCAAAAATAGTCTTTCATGTTGATATTATATCCCATAATCTGAATATTTGAATTCTTTCATATTATCTTCTTTGATATCATGCAAGATTTTCTTCAATTCACTGTCACTCTGTTGAATATCTTTAATTTGCTCATAAAATGTAGGTTTAACCTATATCTGTGCAATCAATCCACCTTGTTCTGACACACTCAAATCTAGGTTCATATCTTGCATTTTGACCAATAAGTCTCTTTTTATGCATGCCATAAAAATATTTCTACATGTGACGTAGACTTCCTACTTAGAGCATCTGCCACAACATTGGCTTTTCCACAGTGGTAGCCAATGATAACATCATAATCCTTAATAAGTTCTAACCTTATGTGTTGTCTCAAATTGAGATACTTTTGTGTATATATGTATTATAAACTCTTATGGTCTATAAAGACCTAACATGACTCACCATATAGATAATGACACCATGTTTTTAAGGCATGCACTACTATTTCTAGCTCAAGACCATGTGTTTGATAATTCACTTCATTCTTCTTGATCTTCTAGAAGCATAGGAACCACCTTTCCTTCATGCATAAGAACACATCCCAAACCTCTCTTGGATGCATCACATAACACCACATAACCCTTATCTTCCTCCACTAAAAATAAAAATTGATGATGTAGTTAACTTCTTCTTCAATGTTTGAAAGATTTCCTCACATGTTTTAGACCAAACATAAGGTACATCCTTCCTTGTTAAATGTATAAGGGTTTTGTTAAATCACTGAAATTCCTTATAAAATCTCGTATAACATCCAAATAATCTAGAAAACTTCTAATCTTAGTAGGAGTTGTGTAATGCTCCCATGGAAGAATTTCCACTTTCTTAGGATCTACACTGACTCCTTCTCCTAATAAGACATGCCCAATAAAGGAAACTTCAGCCAATTAGAACTCACATTTTCTAAACTTAACATAAAGTTGATGTTATCTCAACAACTACAAAGTTATCCTTGGATGTCACTCATGTTATTCTCCCTCTCTAGAATATTTAAAAATTTCATCTATAAACACTACTATAGACTGATATAGATACAATTTGAAACTCTATTCATCATGACCATAGAAGTTGTAGGGGCATTCTCTAGTCCAAAAGACATGACTAGAAACTCATAATATCCCTATCTTATTCTAAAGGCTGATTTAGGTGCATTTGCTGCCTTTATTCTTAACTAACGATAACCTAACTTGAGATTTATCTTTGAAAGATTGTTGCTACGCACAAATGATAAAATAGATCATCAATCCTAGGAAAAGGATATTTGTTCTTGATGGTTATCTTATTCATATTCCAATAGTCTATTCATAACCTCATAGTTCCATCCTTATTTTTCACAAAAACACTGGAGCTACCTAAGGTGATGTACTAGGTTGAATGAAACCCCAACCTAGTAACTCTTGCAATTGACTTTTTTAATTCCTTTAACTCTGCATGTGCCATTTTATAGCCTGGTAGCGCTATTGAGTGACTACTAGGTAAATTTTGTATCTCAAATCCAACATCTCTCTTAGGAGGTAAACATGATAACTTATTAGGAAAATGGTCTAGAAACTCACACACTATGGAAACATTCTCTATATTAACTATTCTTTTCTATACCTTTTCATCTACCACATGTTCTAAGAATACCTGACACCCTATTCTCATCATCTTATCACCTACAATAGATGATACTATGCACGTGGGTAAGACAATCCTTTCTCCAATGAAGACAAAGGAAAACCACCTTACTGAAAGATAGCCTCTTTCTTCCAACAATCTAGCTGGACATGGCATGTCTCAAGGCAACCCATACCCAAAATTATTTGAAAACAATTAATATACAAGGGGATAATATTAACCACTATAGTATACCCATTGAAACTCCAAATACATGCAGGGTACACTTCTATCAAAACTATTGGCTGACCTAACGATACTCGTAACAATAATTCAGAAGATAAATCTTGAGTTGAAAGATTCAATCCACTATCTAATGATCTTTGTATAAAAGAATGTGTTGCACCAGTATCTATCCAGACTATAACCAAAATGTTATTAAACAGAAGCATCTCACATGTAACAACTATGGGTGAGAATACATACTCATTCCAGTTCAGTCATAGAGAAGAAGCATCATGTATCTCTCCCTTTGCCATGATGTCCTCATTGTCCACTACTACTAATAGGTTCTTCCCCTCTAGATCAAGATGTCATTGCTATTTACTTGATCCTCTAGTTGGATCCTGCCTATATGAAGTTTGAATTTTAGAATGTGGAATATGTGCTGGTGTGAAAGGAAGCTTTCAATATTCTCTCCTAAAGTGTCCCATCTGTCCATAGTAGTGACATCCTTGAAAATTGGTTCTCCAACACGGGTCAAACTGTTCCCTATTTCAAGTGTCACATACAACCCATATCTTGTCTATATAGACCTATCACTAAGGTTGATGACCATAAAGGCCTTGATGAATGTTCCTACCTTGGTGGTGTGTTCCATCTGCTAGGGCTAGATCTTCTGCTACTATGAGAAGATACAACATCACTTAAATCATATCCCTACCTTCAAAAAAAACCAACCTCATCCTATTTTGGAAAAAAAATCCACCACATCCTCTATATCCGCCACTACTCTGCCCTTTATCAAAATTTCCAACTCTGTTTCTAGTCTCAATGCTTATCAAAGCTAATTGACTCTTCTATATGTCTTGAAGCTTCCACAAATTCTTCAAAGTTTTCTCTATCCCTTTGTTCAAATACTAATATGTTATGTCTAATACCTGGTCTTAAAATTATTTGAGACCTCCTACATTTCTCTTTTTTTTATCTAGTTTAAGTTATGGAAAAAAAACCAATCTTGTGTAATATGCCTCATACTCATCAACTGTCATACTTCCATGTCTAATACTCTCCAACTATCTAATCTTATGATTTAGGAAGGTACGATGAAAATGCTTTAGGTGAAACTCATCTACAAAGTTATTTCCAAGTCATCACTATATTTCTCCTCTTATCTTGTATTGCATTCCACCACAATTCAACGTATTCTTTATATAGCTAGACAACATGATTAATCTACTTGTGATATGATAACTCCATTACATGAAAAACCTTTTATAGCTATCAGTACCCACATCTTCCATAGTTGAGTCTATTGTCCTAGAAAATGTAGTCCTCCAAGCTTCTTTACAAGATTTTGGGATCTCATCTGGTTCTCACTAGAAGATGAAAACCTCCTATCCATCGTATATTTCTCCTTTGTCTCTCAAAATTTTACAATACATCTTAACCACCTCATCTCTATCTTATCCACCTTGAACCATTGTCTAAGGGTCAATGCCATATTGGATCTCAATATTTTTTTATCACCATGACCACGTCCTCTTCCTACCATCAAAAAATCCATAACTGAACAAATATATTAAAAATTGCATTTTGAAAGAGGAAAAATTCTGATCCTATTGGTATGTTACCACCTCTATCCCAAGCTTAAGCTCTAATACCAAGTTGATTACATGACCCACATCCACCAACAAGGGTTTAAGCCTGCCAAAGAGGGGTTGGACTAACCATCCACTTTTAGTCACTAACTAAAACTAGACTTAATTTTTTCTTTTCTTTAAATTAATATAACTAATGAAACTTCATTTTAACTTAACTAATAGCATATGACTTAAGCATAAGCATCACAAGTTTGCAATTGAGTTTACTCTTGCATCATAATAAACTAAAATAAGTGAGTTCTAGTTTTAGTATACATCATTTACAACTTACTACAAAGATTCTCTTAATCATCACTCCCACATACCCAAGACTAGAGCAAGGATAAGAGATCATATAGCTAAGCTAACTATTCCTCTCAAGACCTCAAATGATCTACTCTAGATGAAAGCTAGCTTCTGATTCATGTTGAGCTGGACCTACTCCTCAAAATTATTTTAGTAGAGTGTGTGAGATACCTGCTTAGTGTGTGGAAAGTCATCAAGAAACCATGATAATTTAGTTTTATGTTATTAACAAAATCAAACATATAAGAATATGAGAATGGAAATTGAAATCTATAAACCATACAAGATGCTAGTAGTTCTGATAATTACTAAAATAAATTGATCTTTTATTCCTTAAATTATGTCTTGGACCAACATGAAGTGTACCACAACATATGGGAGTATCACAAAAGCTACAATCTCACTCTATAAGACTTAGAGTAGACCCACAACTCTAACTCTACTAAAGTAGCTCCCCAAGTCTATAACGGGGCTCACCATGTCTGGCCTTGGTGACTAAAAATTGTTAGATAAACTAGTCTGCTTCTCTAAACCTGAGTACTCAAGAGGAGTCAAATCACTTAACTTAACTATCTACATTAGTGGTTCCATAAGGGATGACCTATTAAGAAATATATTAACTAATTGAACTTTGATAGGTACCACCAAGAACTCTGGTTAATGTTGGGTACTTTACTAATTTAAGGAGACCATCCTCACTGCATTTAGTTTCCCATACCTCTTTGCTACGATATGGCTACCTCATCCTGGACTCCGCCACTCGGTAGGCATGCTTCCTCATTCATGTTGCAGACCTCTGTAATGGATTTTATAATGTTCTGTCTAATATATATCTTTCTTTAGTTGAACAAAAAGAATTACTATTGTATTGTTCTTAACTTAATTTTGTATTTAAGGTTTCTATATTCTCCTTTCATAATATTGAACTTAACCTAAATCATTGGCATCAATAAGATATGCTACTTGAACTGCTAAACTGATCATACTGATAAATACTAAAATGGACTATTCTTTGTACTTAATAACTATCTAACTGGAAACAACTGTTAAAAAGATTGTTGATTCATAATATGATTAATATAATAGAAATTAGGGCAAACCCAAAGTTCTAGTGCCTCTAATTTCATCACTAATATTTACCATGATATCACAACAAATTATTATGGAGACAAAAGGATTCATAGGGCATTACAATTATCTAAAATAAACAATATCTGAATCGAAATATCATATTTTGTCTCGATAAACTTAAATACAATAATCACAATGCTAAATAGTACATGTTTCTTTGTAATTTTTGGGATTATTTTCTATAAAATAAAGGTTTAATGGTGATTTTCCACTGACCTATATTTGATCCTAGCTTGCTGATCTCATATGTAGGCCTGATGTGTCCAAATTTTGGTTTATTGAGCTTGGTTACCAAGTAAAAGCATAAAAATCTACCTTCTAACAGAATGACGTTAGCTCTGCTGCTCCAAATAGAGCATAATAGAGGAAGAAGATGAAGAAGGGAGGTAGAAGAGGACCTTTGATGTGACTCATAGAATATTTTAAGCAAGTGAAACACCAAGAGAGAAGATATATATGGTCAAAACTAACTTATTATAGTCAATCTATGACTAGGTCTTTGTTTTCCCCATGTTCTACATGTTCTTCACATAAGTCATCCTAGAATTTGACTTTCCTTCTAGTTGTTTGATTTAGGGCTCCAATTGTGTGGAAAAATGAAACGCAAATTGATACACACAAACCACATGTTAAATTCAAGTATACGTATCAATATAATATAGGCCCAAAGAGGCCCGAATGTCAAACTCAGGGAAACATTCTCTAGATACTAATACTAACTATAATGAAATCAGCTAAGCCGACAAAAACTTTGAGTGAAGGTTTAATTATCTAAGATGCAGAAAATAAATCTAAAATTACTGGTTTTGATCTCAAGTAGAGTGAATTCCTTAGGATTATGATTTCACCTCAGTTAACATTAAAGTTAACATCATATCATTAATAATTATATCTCTTAACCCATAGATAAAGAGACATGTAGCAAGAATTACCTCTCATAGTGTAATTCACTACCTAATCTAATACCAATACCACTCTTGTAGTAATTGTGTTATTAGTTAAGTGTTTTACTAAAATCTCTGGGTTATTCTCTTCATATTCGTAGATTTATCAAGGTGTGATATAAAATATGTAAATTTATGAGTTTTTCAATCCTTAATCCCTCTCTCGATGCAATTAAAGGTCTATTAAACTACCTATGGTGATCAAACACATATAATTCATGATACTCTCATAGAATTATGTCCAAACATTATGAGAAAAAGATATATTATTGCATAATAGTCAATTACAATGCATAACATGGCTACTCCCAGGTCCTAAGGAATAAGATAATTAGACCTTCATGATTCTATTGTCAAGTACATAAGAGAGAAGAAGAAAAACATGGGGAATATTAGAGAACTAAAAGAACCCCTTGGATAAGCTCTTCTGGATGACTCCTTCATGTGAGCGTGACGATTTGCTAACCTTGGGCTACAAATTCGTCCACCGGAGGTGCCCAAATATCTGGGAATGTGGCTTTCTTCTCTTCTTTCTCCTTTCCTTGCTCTCGACCTCCATACAATGGAATAAAATGAGATACCTAGGTGTTTCCAAAACCTTCCTAAGTCATAGAAGTGACTTAGGTTTCATTAATTGCCAACTGTCAGATTAAACATGATTTTCAGATCCGCCTGAGGCCACTAGTTGGTACTAGCAATTGGGTGTCGGTACTATCGACACCTTCGATAGTTGCAGTCACCTGAGTAGTTGTCAGTACTACTGAGTTGATGTAGGTAATACGGAGATTTCTTTGAGATTTTCTTATTCCTTGTTTTGAGGTTGTCGGTAGCATCGACTTCCTTTGTCGGTACTATCGAGTATTTCTGGTTCAACATGTCCATTTTTTTGAACAAGTGTTGGTACCACTGACAACCAAGTTGGTAGTACCAAGCTAGGTAGTTTCTTGAAGATTCACTTGAAATTTACAAAAATTGAACATAAGCTCGCAAATAATAATGAATCTAACATGAACATTAAAAATACATTTATTTGATGTAGTTAATTGTCACAAGCTAATGATTATAAATTGGGCACAAATGAATATGAAAATGAACAATAAGTGCACAAAATCCATAAGTAACAACCTGTGAAAATGATAATTATCTGGTGCATCAAACTCCCCTAAGCTTAAATGTTGCTCATTATCGAGCAATACACCCGCAGATATGTTTGAGACAAGTCAACAAAAGGACATTAAATATATATATTTCCTTTCTCAACTATCCCCACCTGGCAGTCCCAAACCAGTTTTTATTGACCATTGAACAATCAACTACTCTCAAAGGACCAAAAATCTCCATAAAAGATGCCCACCCTTAGATCAATGAACACTATCAATAGAGCAGTTAATATCATAGTCAATCTAGAATTCACTTGGTGTATCATGTGATTTCCTATCTACATTGCTCTTTCCTAACTACCAACTAATTGGAAGAAGTTCTATTTATAAGAATGAATGAGGAAATCAATCACATATGTGACCTACCAATAAGAGCAATGGATGGAATGAAATAGGTGGCTTATGAAGAATCACAAGTAGCACTCAAATTATTTATGCAAGATTAAAACATGATGAATATTTATGGTGAAGATAATGAGAATTGTATGAATCCTAATACCTAATATTATGGGTGAAATGATGCATGTATTTAAAATCTTATCAAATGGATGAGAATGATGTAAAGAAGAGAATGCATCTTGTCAATGTTTCCATTTCTTTGTGAAGAGTTTAGGGCATCCTTTCTCCCTCTTTATTTCATAACATTAATTTTTTTTATATTTTTTCATTGGCCCACTATTTTAGCATGATGGAAAGTTATGCTTGGGCTTCACTAACATATCTCATTCATTTTTTCTTTTCATTTTTTTGAGGGTATGGTTGTGTATCCCTGCACTTCTTATTTCAAAAGAAAACAATGTGACAACATGATGTGAAGATGAATGATGAAAAATATATGCAACCTGTTGGGTTTTAGGGGAGACAGAGAAGGAAGCATAAATAAAAAATTTCTTCTCCCAAACTGAGAATAAAGGAATCGCGTCAACGTCTATACAATAGGAAGGATGGTTTGTAGAGGTGTACCTTATCCCGAGGCTTTCTCGGCGATGTTACCTCACAGCTTGCACGGTCTTCACCTCCAATCTTGGACGGTGTCTGTGCAGCTACTGATCTCACTGGGACTGTTAGTATTGGCAGCTGTCCTCTGAGTGGTACAAGTCTCCCGCCTCTGCAGTCGTCCACACAGACTTCCTGGAACTCCGATCTCCTTGTCCCACAAGGAATCAAAAGGAGTCGTACCCTCCTATCGGCATACTAGTCACTGACACACTCTCATGCCACCAATCACTTTTCTGTAGTTGTCCTTCCCTTACTATGTCTCCCTTATTGGGTAGCACTTGCTTGGGCTCTCTCGGTTACCAAAACCAGAGAGAACGACAACTTTGCAGAGCAACTGGTGTTCTGAGTTGTACTTTGGGAAGCTCCCAATACCCCTATATATATAGGAGAGTCATGAGATAGGGTTCTCTACCCCAGGCAATGTGGGATTAAGGAAGGAGTAGAAGGGTTCAAAATGTTCCACAAAACAACCAACCGCACTAGAAGAACCGATCGTTTCAACCCTGAAACGATCATTTGGTGACCTCAACCGATCGGTTCACACCTGAACCGATCGTTTGGGACACCTGAACCGATTGGTTCACTTCTGAGCTGATCGGTTCATGGTCCTAGTCCAACTCAAATTGACTTTCATATTTTTTGTCAGCTAAACAAATATTAATCCTTGTTCAAATCGAATTTGTATAAGTGAAACAAATTGTATTTGCAAAATAGTCTTCTGACTTTCCAAACAATCTCAGTTGGTCCACTAATCGACCGGTTCAACAATTGAGTCGATTGTTTCATGACACATGAGCTGATTGATTCATCACATGAGATGATCGGTTCAACAACCTGAGCCGATCGATTCATCACATGAGTCAATCGGTTGGAAGTGCAGACTGTGCAAAATCAGTCAATTGTAGTTTCAATCAATCTGATACTCTAATCAATTGGTCCAACACCTTGAACACTATGATATTGAGCCATCAATTGATTGAGTATTTAATTGAACTACTAAACTCCTTTAGTAATCAATATAAACATCTTTTGTGGATAAACTCCTCTTCCATGTTAAATCCTATGTGTGTGACCCTACAGGTCCATTTCACATTGGCAGTGCAAGTCCATAACACTTATGACTTCACAAGAAAAGAGTGGTGCCTAGTCGCACATCAGTGCTACCCAAGTAAAATAGAAAGTTGGAGAACAACTTTCAATCCTACAATCCGTGAATGGTGTTACAGTGAATGTATAATTCCTTTGTCACTAATGTCCTGAATGAAGTCAAGGCATGGTACATTCATCCTTTCAACGTTCATCCATTTTCTTGATCTTAGAGCAGACTGGGTGAGATGTGTGTGACATCAATATCACATATTGATTCACACATGCATGTACATGACTTTCTCAATTCTACTCATCAAGTGGCCATGGACATCAAACTCCCTTAGGAGGGACAAATCCCATATATATCACTCACCCCTCAAAAGCCCCATGTGTCAAAGCCACCCAATCATCACCTTTATAACAACCCATGTTTCAGGACTGTGTTTGATGATGTCAAAGTGTACCCAACAACATGTGTTGAGTGTAGTGATTTTAGGTTGAAGAATCACAATCACCATCATCACTGTGAGAGCTGACTCTGACTACCAAATCATGGTTCCATGTGTCACTCTCATGGTGGGTCTGTCCGGTACACTTGTTCTCTAACAAGTACCTATGTGCTTGGTTTGATATCACTATATTATGACTAATGAGATTCTGTCATCAACCAACATACAATCTAGTCTGTAGTGTTATTGATGTCTATGGTTATTTCCACAATAACAACTGACTAGGGACTGAACAAGAATGTATACTCTTAACATTCATATGATCTCATCATTTAGGTCCTGAACCTAAAAGCATACGTCATCGAGTAAACAATTCTTTATACATCTATCATGTTACACTATCATCTTAGAAACAGTTAAAACATATAGATCGGAAATTGCCTTTATTATTATTCAAATCATTTACAAAGTATCCCATTACAATCATCACATGACTTGCTCTATGGGCATACATACCAACACAACCCACATGTGATTGTTATCCATAATATTTTTGTTTGTTCTTTTCATTTTGTAACAAACTATCATGTCACCTATTATGCCATGCAATGCAATCAAAAGGAAATAATTTGGGTTACTTGATCATATTAAGGTGGTGACTCAAAATGAGTGGAAAATGGATGGAATCACATAATTAAGAGATAATGCCTTTCTTGAGCTATGATATGTCCTTCTCTAATGACCTATCTATAGGGTAACCTTAGGATTTCTTTCTTAAATTTCAATTTAAGATCCTTTCAATTGTTTGATCAATTTAGGCTCAAACCCCATCTTCATCAACATTACATGAATCATTAAGATTTCCATTCATATCAAGCGTCCTTAAGCAGACTAACCTATATACTTCCTCTAGGTGGTGTAACTCAAGAAATTTCACAGACATGGAAGAACAAACTCTATGATGACAAGCTAGAAATCATGCTTTAAATTACTCCACAGTTATACTAGATAGATTTTGGATCCTACAACTTGGAATAATAAAAATGAAAAAGCAAATAAAAGATAAGTATGTTTCATCACCCCCTAAGATTGAACCTGACTATGTCCTCATAGTTAATATCCAATCATAAGGTAGAACAATGATACTAGTTGCTTTGAAGGGTGGTGGCGGTGGTAGTGGTGGCTGAAATGTTCCCTTTGGCTTTTGTGGATAAAATTTTATTGGTGTCCCCCCTGGTGTTAGTGCCACCAAATTGAGTGTTGGAGGTATCGAGATATGGCATCAAATATCCTTCTTTGATTTCCATGAGTTGGTAAGACTAACCTGTGTGTCGATGGTATTGACAACCTTCTCTGTATCTCTATTAGTTTTGCTGATAAAAGTCAGTAGTACCGACTTTGGTGTCAGTAGTACCAAGTCTTTCAAATTTCTCAATGCTTCCAAACATTATCTCAATATATTGAACCTAGAGCATCATCGGTGTTAATAGTATTGAGTTGGATGTCGATAGTACCAAGTCCTTATTAGTTAACTTGGCCCCTCTCTACAATAAGTCAGTGCTACTGAGTATACTATTGGTAGTACCGAATTTTAGAACGTGACCTCCTCAGTCCCTGTGATGTCATCCATACTATCGAGTTTGCGGTCGGTACTACCAACCTGTTCTATGTCTACACACCAAAGAAAATAATAGAATGCAACTAGAATGTAAAGAACAAAATTCTAAAACAAAACCAAACGGTTGGTTGTGTTATAAAGTGAATTTTCCCCTATTTTTGTTCAATTCCAATTTTTCTCTATATATGTTCACTCGTGACCTAAATTTAATTTTCCTTGGCTACTTGATCGATATTGATACTCAAACTCGAAATATAATAATCAATGTGGATTTTATATACCTTGTGACACCACAAATTATGTTACATTATCACTCCACTCAAAGAAATATATTTGTCCATGAAAATTTATCTTCAGGTTCTCAAACTTTTTTGAAATGTTATACACATTTTTGTGACCCTATGGTCTAAATTTCACCTCATTGGACATTCCAACTATTTTCTATGAATTGTTGAAGTTATATGCTAAACGTTCCTTTTATTTGCCTTTTTTTCTGACCTTTACCAGGTCAACGATCCGCGGCCCATTTTGGGAGCGAACCCTGACCCTCAGATCAGGCTCCCATGGATCAGAGGCTAGATCGAATAGTCATGGGATCACCCCTACCTCCCGTAATCAGTGGGGAGGAGACCAGGAAAATTGAACGAGCAATCAAACTCGTTTACAACTGAGATTTAAAATTCCAAGCGAATAGAAAAGTTCATCTCACAAATTCCTGCTCATCTATCCCCGATTTGACTACCTTTAATACACCATTTTCCCATCAAATGAGATGCTCACTCACCCCTCTCTCAGCCTGTACCAAGGGCACCCCTTCAAAACCCTAATCCTTGACTCGATACCCTACAAAAACTCGACTAGAGTTTCAGATCACTCCCACAAACCCTGGCGACATCTCTCCTTTCTCTCTCTTGTTCCCGTCCACTTTGCCTCTTTTACTCTGATCAACCTTACGCCACAACTCTGCCGAGCTACGTGGGTCGCTGCTGTTGGAACGAGGGACTGTGATCGTTGGATCATAGTCAACATTGGGCTGAGATCGAGGATCAATGGCTAGGGATTAAATCATGCTCCTTCTCTTCTCCTCTCCCTCGCACGTGCCAGGGAGGCTGTTCTTTCTTGGCCACAATATCTCAGCCACAATCGAGGCTGACTAAGAATCTGACGGTTGGTGTTTTTCCCCGCTTTCCCTTTTTCTGGTAAATATCCATCCTCTCTACTAAAAAATTCTAGTAAATGACCCAAACTTGAAAAAAAAACACAACTTTTGATTCCTAACTCCAAAAATTATGAATAAATCATCCATTTTGATCAAAAAACCCAAGGAATCAACTAAAAATACTTGTGAAGCCTAATTCTTTATGGATTTCACTGATATCCTTAGTTTTTTATCTCTTGGTCATATAATGTAGCTAATGACTCTATTTTGTTTTTAATCTTTGGAAAACACTAATATTTGACTCTGATGATTATCTTGAGACACTAAAATCAGATTTTTTATAATTAAAAATTTAGATCTAACCTTGTTGGATATCTACCCTTGAATATGAATCATGTACCCTAAAATAATGAATAATCTTGATATTATGATCTATCGAAATCTTGTGAAATCCTTGATAATTTGACGTAATATCTGATCCATGACTTTACTTTTACATCAACCAAAATTTGATCTAGTCTTGAATGCAAATGATGTTAATTCATCATGATGATGATCTAGAGACTTGATAATGACTTGAATAATGATCATAATAATTAGGGTTAGCTGATATATTCCTAAAATACCTAGGTAGGCCATTCATATTAGAAATAATCTTGACACTTGAATAATGTTGGACATCTTGAAATATTGTTGATCATAAGTGGACGACCTAACCCCAAGGTTAAATAGGAATGATTAACCCTAATCTTGAATATTTAAACAAGATCGTCTAAACATCATGGCCTTGACCCTTGATCCAATCCTATTGATCTAGCATCTGACTCAAGGGGTTGATCTATTATTTATTGGAATCCATACTCTGAAGAACAACCAAGAATGTATGCTTTTATATTAATTCCTTCTTGAACAGACTAATAGTATTGAATGATACTTGTATGTACCTCTTGATTTGTATACTTGTCTATGTACTTGTCTGAGCTATTGTTCCCCATTGATTAGTCTTCTGATTTTCCTATGCTATATTTGAGACAAACTTGAAAATATAAATGATATTTCCCATTATGACTGCCCGAATTATGATGATGATAATGTTCATAATGTTGATATTGAGTACAAGCGACCTCCTCATTTAGAGGGTGGAACTTGTAAATATCGATTGACCTCCTACCTCATATGGAGAGAAGGAGCTTGGTGACCTCCCCCATCTCGTTGGGGCAATGGAGCCACATAAATATATAACCATGCTTCTCGATATCAACATAATAGGAACTTGTAATAAAATCTTGTCAAATAAATGTTTGTTTGGAAAATCACTTGTTGATTATTTTCCTTATAAGTTATGTTAAGTACTATGTTTTGCTATAAATGTTTTCTTTTCTTAGATATATTCCTTTCAAAGCGTACCGATGCATTTGCATTGACTGCATCTCGATTTTCCTAATTTTAGAAAAACCAGATGGATCATTATGAAGAATTGACTAGGTCACTTCCCCTCATGACAAAATCTGATGATATGGTCAAAATCTACAAAATCTCATATTTGGATTCATTGGTTATGTAAATGCCTTGTTTTATGAGTTATTATTTCTTATTGTATATGTCTGTGTGTGAGATCCTTTTGGGCCACTCATAGATGGGCGCTTCAATCCCTTTACCACTGTCTAGGCAGTGATATTGGGATTGGGGTAAGAATGGTTATGTGACAGGTTGCCTCCCAACAAGCACCCTTGTTTTATGTCCTAGGCTCAACAAGGTGATTTTCTTCAACCTGGGTTGTCACATGATGGTTGTGAAGATCCATCTGGAAGTATGAATTCTACTCTATCATCATCTATCCTGAGTGTCAAATAGACTCAGCCAATGGAAGTGATCACGATTGTCATATCTTGGAATGACCTTCCTAACAGCATCTCATATCCTCATATCTCATGCATATCCATGACCATAAAATCAATAGGAAAGATGAATTTTTTTGACTTTGACTAGAACATCCTCGCTTATCCTGTACGACCTAACAATAGATTCATCTGCAAATTCGATTGTCATAGATGTTTTTGTTGGTTCCTTCAATCCAAACTTTCAAAAGGTAACAAGAGACATGAGATTTATGCTCTCCCTAGAGTTGCATTGTGCTTGTTAGAAATGTTGGTTGCCTATAGAAAAAGGATGTTGAAACATCCTGGGTCCTTTTCTTCATTGGTAGTTTTCCCTGGATCATGGAACTCACCACTTCATCAACACATAAGACATATATAACTTTTATCCTTCTTTTCTTATTGATGATGCCCTTCAAAAACCTTCCATACGAAGAAATATGTTTTAATGCCTCCATGAGTGGGATATTGATGTGGAGCTTTTGAAAGATGTCTAGGAATTTCTTGAATTAGCTTTCCTATTTCCTCAGCTTTAGATTATTTGGGAATGGAACATATGGATTCTCTGTATGCTTGTGCGGTGGAATATATAGCACACTAGGGATCTCCTCCCCTAAGCTTGCTTCAATGCCACCCTCTAGGACAATATTTGATGCATCTCCTTTGTATGGAATGTTATGTGACTTCTCCTTTTGAACTATGGGTGCCTCCTTATGGACCATGACTGTGTTCCACTATGGAGTAGAACCTTCACTTGTTCTTCTTGCACAAGCACCTTGTCTAGAACTATAGGAGGCAACATAACTATGGTGGAACTTTAAAGTTATTTTCCCTACAAAGTAGGTGAAGATGCAATATCCTTGTCACCTTTTACTAACCTTGTATCCACTAAGGTCCATGCATGAGCATACTACACTGGCATTCTCAATCCTCGAGGTCTTTCATTTAGGTAGGTATATGGAACTTTTAGCACATATACCCAATATGGCTCTAGAGTGTGTTGCTTGGGTGACTTCTCGATATGATGTTTTGGCTCCTTAACAACAGAGACAAATTTTACTTGGTGATGTTGGGGAGTTGTCTCTATTTTTCCAGGAAATCCCCGTTGAATGGGCTTAATTATGGAGGCCACCTCTACTACTAGCTGAGAATTTTGATATTCAATATTTCATATCTGAGCTCCTTAATTTTGCAATTCCCTCTATGTCTGCCCAATCATCACCTCATTCTGACTCACTAGCTTCCTGAGTATGTCCTTAATGCGGTCTATCTTACTAAGGCTCCTTTCATGCTTCTGTGCATTTCCTTGATGTTGTGCTTGGGATGGGTCCTGCTAAAAATTATTGAGATCCTTCCAATAAAAGTTGGGATCCTTCCTCCAGGAATAATCATTGCCCCTGTAATTCTAATGCTACACAAACATGTACTCTTCTAGAAGAGATTCTAGCCTTTAGAAATATATCTTGGCAATCAAGTCCAATTTCTCATTCAATGTTGTTATCTCCTTGGACTCTCCAACACTTTTAATGGTTGTTGAGCGTTCTCTTTCGTCTCCCCATGACTGGTTTTTATCCATGTTCTTGAAAATTTTGTGACACCTAGAAGACTTATTGTTGAGGAAGAAGCTTGTTCATGCACTATCAAGTGTGATCCTTCCTCCTTGACGCATATCATAATAGAAGATCTTTGCTTGGCTATAAATATAAATCCCATGATGAGGGACCTTCCTCAACATGTTATGCAATTCTCTTCCATGCTTCAGAATATGACTCTTATGCCTGCTTCTTGAAGTTGTAAATTATTCTGACCGATCTATTTGTCTTCTGGGGTGGAAAGTAACACTCAAAGATAGCGTCTATCATCTCTTCCTAAGTCTCAAAGGATTCAAGTGGTAGGTTGTAGAACCAAGACTTAGCATTGTCTTCCAATGATGAAGGAAAAAGCTTCAATTAAATAACTGTCTCTGACACTCTGCTGATCTTCACCATATCACAACTTTCAACAAAATTGTTGATGTGTCATCAGGTCCTCAATGTTGTGGCTATAGAATGCCTGTGACTTGACCAATGTCACCAACCCAGGATCTATCTTGTAGCTGTCCACATTTATGACTTGTCTTTTTATTGGCCCTAGCCGAGCTATTAAGGAAGACACCTTGATCTTCTCCCAAATAGTCTGTTCTTCTATTGTGTCTACCATTTGAGTTGGTTCTGGTTCCTTTGATGGAGGTGTTGGAGTTGTAGATGGTGGGGTTTGAATCATCCCTTCCACTGAGTAACCATACTCCTGTGCTTTGTGCCAAAGATCTTCTACGCTAAAGCTAGAGCTCTCCAGAGTTGACACTCCATAATTGGTACTTCTCGTCTGCACCATGCACTACTACAAAAAATTGTTGAGAATAATGTGAGAATGGATACTAATGATTGATTAAATGACATTTGATATTCACTTTAAAAATAATAAAAAGAAAAGAAACAAAATAAAGGTTGCGGCCTAGAGTGGACGATCACAACAGCCGTAGTGCTGAGGTTGCCGTTTCCCCGACAATGATGCCAAAAACTTGATACACACAAACCACGCGTTAAACACAAGTATACACATCAATGTAATATAGGCCCAAAGAGGCTCAGATGTCAAAGTTAGGAAAACATTCTCTAGAGATTTCTACTAATTGTGATGCGATCAACTAAGGCAATGAAAACTTTGAGTGAAGGTTTAATTATCTAAGATGTAGAAAATAAATCTAAAATTATTGGTTTTGATCTCAAGTAGAGTGAATTCCTCAGGATTATGGTTTCAACTCAATTAACATTGGAATTAACATCATATCATTAATAATTATCTCTCCTAACCCCTAGACAAAGAGACTTGTAACAAGAATTATCCACTCTCATGACATAATTCACTACCTAATCTAATACCAATCCTTCTCTCGTACTAATTGTGTTATTAGTTAGGTGCTTTACCAAAATCTTTAGGTTATTCTCTTCATATTGTAAACCCTTTCTCAAGGTGCAATATAAAATATATAAATCTATGAGTTTTCCAACCCTTAGTCCCTCTCTCGAAGTAATTAACAGTATATAAAACTACCTATGGTGACCAAGCACAGATAATTCATGATGTTCTCATAGATTTATATACAGAAATAAGAGAAAAAGATATATTAATGCATAATAGTCAATTACAATGCATAACCGGGCTACTCCTGGGTCCTAAGGAACAAGGGGATCAACCCTTGCATGATTTCCATTGTGAAGTACATAAGAGAGAAGAAGAAAAATGTGGGGAATTTTAGAGAACTAAAGAACCCCCCAGAGAAGCTCTTCTGAATGACTCCCTCACGCGAATGTGCCAATTTGCTAACCTTAGGATGCAAATCCATCCATCGAAGGTGCCTGAATCTCCCAGAATGTGGCTTTCTACTCTACTTTCTCCTCTCTATGCTCTTGGCCGCCTTACAATGGAATAGAATGACATACCTAGGTTTTTCTGAAATCCCCCCAAGTCATAGAAGTGACTTAGAGCATCATTAATTGCCAACTATTGGATTAAACATGATTTTAAAATCTGTCTGATCTTGTTGTGTCGGTACTTCTGAATGGGTGTCAGTACTACCTACACCTTTGATAGTTGCGATCACCTGAGCAGTTGTCTGTACTATCGAGTTGATGTTGGTAATACTGAGATTTCTTCGAGATTTTCTTAATCTTTGTTGTGAGGTTGTCGATAGTATCGACTTCCTTTTTTTGGTACTACTGAGTCTTTCTGATTCAACATGTTCCTTTTTCTGAGCAAGAAGTCAATAGTACTGAGCTATGTAGTTTCTTGTAGATTCACCTAAAATTTACAAAAATTGAACATAAGCTCCCAAATAATAATGAATCTAACAAGAACATTAAAAATACATTTATTTGATGCAATTAAGTGTCACAATCAAATGATGATAAATCATGAATAAATGAATATGAAAATGAACAATAAGTGCACAAAATCCGTAAGAAACAACCTGTGAAAATGAAAATTATCTGGTACATCACAAATCCAACAAAAAGATTTCATTGGATATTGATATATATAGCAATTGTTATGGCCGTTTTCATGTCTGGCTATGCTGGGAGGTGAGCACAAAACCATCAATTTCTAAGTCTCTGAAACCATTGGTTTGTGAGTATGTGAAATGATTGGTTTGCGGGTCTATAAAATCATCAGATTCGTTTTGTAGAACCATCAGTTTGTGAGTCTATGAAATCCTCAGTTTGTGAGTCTGCGAAACCATTAGAAGGCCCATCAAAAGAACCATCGATTTTCAATCGAAGGTATTTCTGTGTGAAAACTAAGGATGCCATAATCTCTCATTTTAATTAAAATTTGGTACATTTTTAATTTGAATACATAATCGATGTTTCTACAATTATATAGTAAAGTTGATAAAATTACTAAATAGTAATTTCTTAAATAATTAGTTCCATAAATGTCTATAATGTTATTCCCAAACACACATGTTATGTATTAATATAACAACCAAGGTCCAAATCTCGATGTATTCCCAACACATATTTTTTACTTATCAAAGGACACATTTAAGCTAAGATAAAAAATAAATCAATCCATTAGTAATGTAAAGTATTTAATAAAAGTGCAATTAACACCAATATTATCTTAAGTCCTCAAATTACTAGTTAAATAAGGAACGTGTTGTAACACCCAGGATCCTTGATCTACCATTGACTCATGTTCCCAAGTTTTAGACTTTTGAATAAACAAGGCACGCTTTATCCTATTGATAATTATCTATCGTATTGCTTTGGTGTATAAGATATGTATGATACACTAGCTCAAATTAGATTATTGTTTGAAATAAGTGACTCTTATGATACTTGTTATGTTTTTCCATGTGTATGTTGTTTTTTAAAAACATTCTTCCGTTCAACTTCATATCAAATCCTTATTAATGGTGATCCCTCTATTCCTATTTTCCCCAAGAATGGAGTTAGGTAGGGGGATCCTATAGCACCATATCTCTTCATTATAACTATGCAGGGGTTTTAAAAAATGATGAAGGGAAGAGTTAAGTCAAAATTGATTCATCCTATCCGAGCATCTAAGACTGTAGATTGCTTGCATATTAATTTTGCAGATGATTTAATGATTTTTGGTAATTTTGAGGATGAAAATGTGAGAAATATTAAGTTTCTTCTTGACGATTTCAGTGTTAAATCAGGCATGTGTATAAGTTTCTCAAAGAGCTCTTTTTTGTGGTAAATATGCATATATCTCTTCTATCTCAAGATTCATGGAGGTAAATGAAGGTGAATGGGAGAACTCAAAATCCATAATCTTCCCTTATTCACAGGGAAACTGAGGAAGAGTCAGTGTGCTTCCCTTATTGATAGAATCAAGAAAAGAATGGATGGTTGGAAGGACAAATGTTTTTCTATGGATGGTAGGTTGGATTTAGTTAATTCTACACTTTCCATTATGCATTTATAATAGGTTCTCGCCTTTTCTATTCCTTCTTCTACCTTGGAAGAGATTGATAAAGTTTGCAGGGACTTCTTGTGGGGCCAATATGAAGAAAAGAAACCTTCATCTTTTTAAGTGGGAGAATGATACCTTACCCAAAAAGGAAGGTGGTTTGGGTTTAAGAAAGAGTAAGGAGGTTGTGAAAGCTTGTATTATGCTTATTATGTGGAACATTGCAAGCAAAAAAGATTCCGTATGGGTCAAATAGATAGGAGAAAAATACTTAAAAGGGAATTATCTGTGGAGTGTTTCTCAATTGCCAAACTTTTCATGGATGTTCAATAATGTGTTGAGAGTCATAGATGATTTGTTGTTGATGATAGAATTCAAAATTGGACCTGGTAATCACTTTAAAACGTCATTGGATCCATGGGTGAATCAAAAGTTCCTTAATGATTTTATTGACAAAAACATGATTAGTAGAACTGGTTTTACTTCAGACTCATTCTGTGTTCCATCATTTCTAATAGGAAGTGGAGTATTCCTAAGTACATAAACTCTCAGGCATTGAAGGATGTAGTGAGAAATATTCAGATTCTTGCAGAGGAGGATGATCATATCACTTTCAAAGGGAGTAAGGATGTTAAATATAAAGATGTTTGGAATTGTATCAGGGCAAAGGGTACAGAAGATGAAGGTTTTTGTTGGTTATGGGGATGCAAGAGTCACATTAATAGCCTGGTTCTTGTTTGGAAGGCTAAACTTAAAAACTTCCTACATCAGATTATTCTACGAGAATAGGGATAGATGTAGCTTGTATTTGTTTTTTGTGTCGAAATGCTTATGAAAATACTGACCGTATTTTCTTCAATTGTTCCTTTACTCATGATCTCTAGTTCATGGCAGTGGATATCCTTATTATAGCTTCTACTCCAAGTAATTGGAATGATCTTTATGCCTTCAAGGATAATAAAGCCAAGATTATCAACACTATCATCATGTATCATAGTTGGCTAGAAAGAAACAAAAGAGTGCACCATAACTGCAGTATAAGGAGTTCTGAACTCTGGAAAATGATAAATTTAGAGTTTGATATTCTTATCAGTTGAGGGCTCTATTTTCTGTGATGTTTGTTGAAGCTTCTTTTTTACCTCTGAGTAGTGATCTTGTAGCCCTTGTGCTCATTCTGGTTTTATTTACTAGTCTCCTGATGCTTCCTCTCTTGCTTTGAGATGGCCTATTGGTTTGTTGCTGGTTTTGAAGTTTTCTTATCTCTGAGTTAGTAATGGTTTTGATGCTTCTAGTTACTAGTTTCTTTGAGTGTCTAAAGTGTAGAAAAGGGTTCCAAGGTTCTGGGAGTTCAGTTATCAGTGTGGCATCACTTTGCTCTGTTCATGGCTTGAAGTTGATGATTATACATATACCTTGGAGCTGCTTCTTTGGAAGTCTTACTTGTCCTCAGGTTGAATCTTGAACTACTTTTATTCTAATTGATGGTTCATTTGTTCTTTTTGGAGCTCACCCTTGTTATGACTGGTCATTCTGTTGGTGTTTTGAGGAAGCTGGTCTGGCCCTTATAGCTCCTTCTTAGGAATCTTAATCTTATGATATCTGGAGGAACTCCATGTAATAGTTGAGATTTTTTCTTGACCTGATTTATGCTTTTAGGAGCTATTGGATTTATCTAAAGATATTTTCTTCTTGATTGTCTATCACACATTGAGTACAGATATGAGATCTTACATCCTATATAGTTTGTTTTCCTTCTTCATTGCTCTATTGGGTAATGAAATTCATTGTATATACTCACCCTCTTACAAAAAATGAAAAAAGAGCCCCACAAGTTTATCTGACAAAAAAAAGACAATGAGTAAACATTTTGTCATGATAATGGATGCATAGAAGTCTGTACCTTTGGGTGTAGAGAGGCATGTATGCATGAGAATTGAATATAAAGATACCCACACCATTGGGTGTAGAGAGGGTTGAACATATGAATAGTGAATGTGGAGTGATCTATACTTAAGAGTATAGAGAGGGTCAAATTTATAGGAGGGTATGCAAACATATCCATACTCATTTGTGTAGAGTGGGTCAAATGCATAGAAAATAATCCATGTGGTAATGCATGTATAAAACATGTTTTGGTTTCATATAGGATGAACTCATATAATACCATTTCCTTTTTTCTTACTTATTACATCTTAGTAATTATATTGTTATAACATAGTGTATTATAGCCAAATGTGCTATTGCATTTGTAATAAGTCATGATTATTACTATTAAGCTAATGGAAAAGATTGATGAAGCCCTTTTGTGATTCATACTCTGATGAAAAGTTCATTGAATCATGAGAGGTGGTATTATTCATGATAGTTACTTCTTGTTTATCTTTTATGTTTTAGAGATTTTTTTGCATAGGATTGTGTGTGATTCCTTTGGGCCTCCCAGGGATGGAAGATTCAATCCCATAAATATTATTTGGTGAGAATTGGGGTTGGGGTTGAGATTGGAGTAAGAAAAACTCCATCACAATTATGATTTGTATATGAATAGTATAGTTTTGCTACTTATTAAAAGTACCTACTTTGTTGATCTTAGCTATAAACCAGTTGTAAGTCATAAATGCTATTAGTAGTAATATTATATTGTCATTGTACTCTTAGGTGTGGTTGGGAAAGTTGTATGCGGTTGTATCTATTGACTCAAGTATTTATATGTATGCCTTGTAATGTAATACATGTTGCGTATATAGGATAGCATGCATACCCTTCTTGTATAATAGGTGTGATTGAGGTCACTAAACTATGATGATTGTAATACATACATACATACATACATACATACATACATACATACATACATACATGAAGGGACCTGAGTTCGAATCCCGGTTTCTGCCTTGATTTACCACCCTCCCGGGCATTCGGCCTCTACCAAGGGCATAGGAGGGGGGAATCTTTCTCTCTTAATCCCATACATACATACATACATACATATATACGCCGACAAGGAGTGTCTCAAGTGTTCAAGCACAATGTCTCCTCATGAAGGGACCTGGGTTTGAATCCTAGTTGCCGCCTTGATTTACCACCCTCCCAGGTGTTCAACCTCCACTAAGGGCATGGGAGGGGGGAGAAATATTTCTCTATCTCTCTCTCTCACACACACACACAAAGAGAGAGAGATTTATTTGATATTTGGCTGACAAGGAGTGGCTCAAGTGGTCAAGCACGGTGTACCCAAACAAAGGGACCTGAGTTCGAATCCCAGTTGCCGCCTTGATATACCGACCTCTCGGGCATTCGGCCTCCGCCACGAATGTGGGAGAGGGGGGGTGAGAAATCTTTCTCTCTTCCCATACATACATACATACATACATACATACATACATACATACATACATACACTTTCCGATACATACATGCATACATACATACAAAAAGCACGTGCTCCCTAGAGTTTTGCTTTGGGCGATTGCGGAGGTGATCACTGAGAAGCTCGTGGGTATGACACCCACATCTTTAGTCACTCTGACCGGTGGCATCCACCACCATAGCCCACCCCCCGAACCCCACCACCACCAATCCACTATGATGGAGAAATAGAAGGAGATAGAGAAGGACCCCGTGACGATGCATACGCGAATGACGAGAGACGAAGGAAGGAAGATGACTGACCAGATCACTGAGGGAGGAGAGGAAGCACCTGCTCAAAGAGTGGTGTGAAATCAAATTCTCAAACAACTGGCTAGCAATAAGGACAAGGGCATGGAGTTCCCGAAACCTAGGGTTAAAGACAACAAGATCCATGTCGATTTAGAGGAGATGGAGTTTGATAGGCTTACAAACATCTAGGAGAATACAATCCTGGTCTATACTCTGGGAAATAGAACATTTTATCCTCATCTAATGGCATGGATTAAGCGGACCTAGAAACCAAAGGGATCCTTTGAGTTGCTGCCCCAGGACAACGACATCTTCCTGGTGCGTTTCTCAACAACGACAAACAAGGATGGTGTTTTGGTGTTGGGACCTAGATGGTTTGATCAACAACTCATGATCGCTAAGAATTACACTCATGATGATGAATTGAAGAAGGACTCATTCATGACCATCCCGACGTGGATCACGTTGAAATCTTTTGGGAGATCCTGGACCAAGCGACCCGTCGACATGATTGTAGCTAGAGCGGGTCGAGGAACCATGGGTCCTAGTTGAACTAGAGGTTGAAGGGCCAAAGCCATCAAGAGTATGGCTCAATGTAAAAGGCAGACAACCGATTCCGATAACCATAGTCTACAATCACATTCCTATGAGCTGCAGCAAATGTTGGGCGTTTGGTAATGGCACACAGCAATGCAAGGGGTCGGAGAAGATAGAGGAGAAAACCTCGAGTAAAGCTGAGCAATAAAGATCGATCTCAAGACATGTATGGAGGGAAAAAGCAATAGACAAGGATGTGAAAAAATAGGCCGAACTGAGGAAGATACATTGGGGTTGCCCAGGTGGAAACCAAGGAGATGATGAAGCACATGTTAAAACAACAATCACAGAAAATGGACAAGATCCAAATAGCAGTGCAAGTGGAACACAATAGAAGGAGATGAGTTTGGGCAAAGAAACATAGAGCAAACCTACTGAGAAAGAATGCACAAAACGAGAAGAGGGTGAATTTGTTCTGTCTTCTAAGAAGAGAAACCGCAGGGTGGGCATCCCTAAGTCTCGAGGTGTTGGAGACGTCCATGACAAGGGGAACATGTTTGAGGATTTGAGTGACTCAGATAAAGAAGTAGAACAAATAATCAACCATGATGAGAAGGAAGGTGGAAAGAAGAATAACAGGAAAGAGCCCCTAAGGTGTACCAGAGAATAGAACAAATCATCTTGAAATGTCCATGCTTTTATGGAACATCAAAGGTGGGTGCGATAGGAATAAGAAGAAGGAAATCTAAGAATGGATTACTGCTAGTGGACAATCGTTAGTTGCTTTGGTTGAAAAAAAATAAAGAAGCATAATAAAGCTAGTATTAAATATTTGTTCCCCCGAGGGTGGGAGCAGGTGTCTAATATTGTATGTTGAGTTGACCACAGTTTGTGTGTCATGGAAATTGAGTGCTTGGTCGGTGACAGTAATACAGATGTCAGACCAACACATCACAGCTGAGTGCAAAAATAATGGGGGCTTGCATATGTTGGTGTCAGCCATATATGCCCATAATGATGCGAAGAGAAGACACGAGATATGGAAAGATATGATTTCTCTCTCTAGAAAAACCTCCTTACCCATGGTTGGTGATTGGGGATTTCGACATTGTTCGACTACAGGAAGAAAAAAGAGGTAAAAGACTAGCTTTGTATGTTGAGATGAATGCTTTTAATAATACAATAGACAAAGCCAGGCTATTTGAGTTACCCATGACTGGTGGAGATATCGTCACATGGAATAATGAAAGGAACCCAGGAAATAGAATAACAAGCAAACTAGATAGAGATATGGTGAATGATGAATGGCTATAGATTTTTTCTAATGTGAAGGTAAAAGCAGGTGTTTCTAAAATAAGTGATCATGCTCCGATTTCAGTGCAGATAATAGAAAAGAAGTAGAAAAGGAAACCATTTAGGTTCTTAAACTACTAGGTGGAATGGAATGGCTTCAATGAGGTCATTAAGGAGAGCTAGAATGCAAAGGTGGTAGGGAACCCCATGTATGTGTTTGCAAAGAAACTGGCAAATACAAAGATTTCTTTAAAGAAATGGGTCAAAGCTGAAGTGAATATCCCAAATATGCTGATGGAAACCGAAAGAGAATGTAAAGAGGTTAGAGAAAAACTTCTATATGATCCGCTCAATGAAGGACTGATAATGAAAGAGGCTGAGTTGAAGTTGAAGTTGGAGGATTTCAAAAAGGAAGAAGAAAAATGAAACTGGCAGAGGAGCAGAGACAAGTGGATGGAGGATGGTGATAGGAACACTAAACTCTATCATATGACAGTCAAAAGGAGAGAAGCTAATAACATAATCTTGGAACTTATTGATAAAGATGGCAAGATTGTCCACAAGCAGGAGGATCTAGAGGAACAAATTGTAGAGTTCTACTCTTCTCTTTACAGCAAACACTTTGAGAAGGATTTGAAGAAGAAGGAGTCATAATGGATGTTCAAACTCTATAGCACCCGTAACAACATTATCACAAGGATGGCAGATGAAAAAGAAATCAAGGAGGCTATTTGGAGTATTGGCAGTAACAAGTCCCCGGGATCTGATGGTTTCAATGCCTTCTTCTACAAAAAGACATGTGAGATAATCAAGGAGGACCTGATTTCTTACGTTAATTGGTTTCTACAAGGGGGCAACATGGTTATACATGTTAACCACTCTTTTTAGTGCTTATTCCTAAGAAAAAAGTGACAACATCTTTTCAACCTATTGTATGTTGTTCGATACAATATAAAATTATTACAAAAGTCATAGCTTCTAGATTGAAGACGGTGCTTTCCTACCTCATTTCTAAAAATCAAGGAACCTTTGTGACAGGAAGGAACATTACTGATTGCACTTTGCTAGCAGGGGAATTTTTGCAAAACTATAAGGTGATGAGAGGTAGCAAGAAGGCTAGTTTGAAATTGGACATGTCCAAAGCCTATGACAGTGTTAGATGGGACAAACTCTGGAGGATCACAGAACAAATGGGGTTCAGTTAGTAGTAGATTGGATGGATGAAATAGTGTGTGGAAACAACCAGTTTCACCATACTGGTCAATGGTACTTCTGTAGGTATGTTCAAAGGCGGGAATGGACTACGTCAAGGAGACCCACTCTCCACTATTCTTTTTGTTATTGTCATGGAATATTTCACACCGAAGATGGTGGATGCAGAGGAGAAAAAGTAGATCAGCCCATACAATATGCACGGTACCAAGGTGATGACACACTTAACATTTACAGATGATGTGCTTGTTTTTGTTGAATCCAAACAAACTACATTGGTCAACTTGCAACTTCTTGTTAAGAATTTTGGTAAGCAGACTGGGCTATGAGTTAATGCAAGTAAGATCCATCTTTTTCTGTCAAAAAACTGCTACATTGTAGAAGATAGACTAAAGGATGCCATGGGAGTGGAGATGGGGAAATTTCCTACCAAATATCTCGGGTTCCCGCTAGCTGGAGGAAATCTACAAGTCAAAGATTTTGTTGATTGCATGGATAGGCTGGATGAAATGATTAGTAAGTGGCCAACCAAAAAAACATCTTTGGCAGGGAGATCTAAGCTTCTAAAGGCTTCTGTTGAGGGACTACTCACTTTCTAGGTGTAGCAGGGAGAGATCCCCAGTCCGATCCAAGATAGAATGAAAATGAAGATGGCAAACTACGTATGGGCAGGTGGATACCATCCAATGATACATGCACAAATGGCTCTTCCCATAGATGAGGGAGGGCTAGATCTAAAATCACCAAGGGACATCACAAAATGGGGGACAATGAAAAGAATTATTACCTACCAGAAAGACACCTCAACTTGGGGGAAATGGATGAAAGATAGATATCAAAGAGGACTCGAGTTCATATCCCAAACAAGGGAAGGATATTTTGGTATGTATGCCCATAGAGAAGGTCATATGATTATTGTAATGGGATACTTTGTAAATGATTTGAATAATAATAAAGGCAATTTTTGTCAATATGTTTTAACTATTTTGAGATAATGGTATGACATGATAGATGTCTAAAGAATTGTTTTACTCAATGACGTATGCCTTCGGGTTAAGGACCTAAACAATGAGATCATACGGATGTCAAGAGTATACATTTTTTTCCCTAGTCAGTTGTTATTGTAGAAATAACCATAGACATCAATAGCACAAAAGGCTAGAGTGTTTTGGTTGATGACAAAATCTCATTAGTCATGGTATGTGATATCAAACCAAGCACATAGATACATGTTAGAGAACAATGTATCAGACCGACCCACCATAAGAGTGATGCATGGAAACCACGCTTGGTTAGTCAGGATCAACTCTTATAGTTTTGGTGGTGACTGTGGTTCTTTGACCTGAAATTACTGCACTCATCACATATCATTGGTACACTTTGACATCATCAAACACTGTCTTGAAATATGGATTGTTATAAAGGTGATGATTGGGTGACTTTTGTACATGTGGTTTTGACTGTGAGTGATAGATATGGGATTTGTCCCTCCTAAGGGAGTGTGATATCCTAGCCACTTGATGAGTGAGACTGAGAAAAGCATGGCCATGCGCTTGTGAATCAATGTGTGACATTGAGCTTACAAATATCTTAGACAGTCTACTCTAGATCAAGAAACATGAACTGAATGTTTGTAGAGGATGACATGTCCATTTCTCAAGTTCATTATCAGATATCAGTGACAAAGGAACTATACATTCACTGTAACACCAATAACAGATTGTAGGTTGAAAGTTGTTCTCCAACTTTCCTTTTCACTTGGGTAGCACTGATGTGTGACTAGGCACCACTCTTTGCTTGTGAAGTCATAAGTATTTATGGACTTTCACTGCCAACTAGAAATGGGACCTATAGGGTCACACACATAAGATTAACCTGGAAGAGGAGTTTTTCCACGAATGATGTTTAGATTGATTACTAAAGACAACTGTAGGACGACAACTGGTGGTAGGAGAGTGTATTGGTGACTAGTACGCCGACAGAAGGGGACAAATCCTTCTAGTGTCCTTTAAGACAGGACGAAAAGAGTTCCCAGTGGTCTGTGTGGACTATCTGTAGAGGTGGGAGGTTTCTGCCGCTTAGGAGGATGACAGTCAATCACAGTCCAGGTCAGGACCATGACCTGCACAGACACCTTCCAAGACTAGGTGGTTGAAGACCGCACTAGCTGTGAGGTATTGTCACTGAGCAAGCCTCATGACCAGGTACAACTCGCTAAAACCATATTTCCTATCTCGTAGTCATTGATGCGGTTTGCTGGTTATGGTTTTGTGGTGAGATTTTTTTTGTTTTCACTGCCTTCTCTATCCTACAAAATCCAACAGTGGTATAAGAGCCACTTCAACGTTCTATGTTTTAGGATTAATCGATATGATCGATTTTTAGTTTTATGCCTTTTATTTATTGCATTAAATGTGAATATTTAACTGGCTTACATGCATGTCCAATTTAAATCCACAAATCCCAATATACATATATGATATGGTATATATATGCAATCGATATGCGTCGCCTTGAATCAGTTTTTGGTGGATGTGTAGCATGGTTATGTCCTATAAAACCCCTATGTGTGATTCGTTGGTTGTGGTTGTTTGCATCTTGGTCTGTGTACTGAGTCCTTTCTCCTATTCTTGATGTAACTCGAGATAACTCAAGCCTTCTGTTCTACCTTTGCTCCTCCTTGAATTTAACTCGGGGTTTCCCAAAGCAATATGTAAAATAGGATAGTTTATTTCCTGTTATATCGAAGAATGGTGGGTGTCCAGATGAGCGACTGGAGGACCAAGATGACTGTCTCATGGACCGAGATGATCGGCTGGTGGATCGAGATGAGCGGCTGGTGGCTTGACAATGTGCATGATGACCAGACGAACCGATCAACTAGAGCAGCCAAACGACCAGCTGGTGACAACTAACCGACCGGCCGGGAGGTGAGCCGATTAGTCATGGTATGAGTTGATAAACTTTGAATGGCTACAACACGGGACTTCATCTTCTATAGGTTGCTGCATATGATCTAGACCTAGATGACCGTAATTCCTTGTGGCTCAAGGAATTACAATAGGATGGCCATAATCATCGCTTTATCGCTTCACAAATTTTTCTTGTGGGATATAGCATGTATATGATACATACTATTTATTGTGGTGATTGGATATGTATATGTATATAAAAACCAAACCCCTCAATAAATATTAAGTTTTAGATGTCTTCCATTAGCGACACACATGAAAAGATTCATCAACAAGCATAGGCATCCCATGGGTGGTGCGTTGTCTATCTCGTGGAAGTGTGATAGTATTTGTGTGGGCCCACCAAGAGGGGTGCACTTCTATCATGTTGGCTTTTGGGTCAGACTTAACTAAGTGGTCCTAATGGGATTATGCACTTAGAGGCATGGAGATGATCATGGCAAAGAGTTGCACATTTCATCTATCCAAGAGTTACATATGATGCAATTGGTAAATGTTACCTACCTTAATAATTGATTAATGACACTAGCATTGGCTGGGTAATAATGCAATTGTTTTGGATCTTGGCTCACTAGAAGGTTGTACGTTGTAATCTTCCAAATTGATGGTGAGGGCTATCAATTTGATCAAAATAGTGGGAGTGATAATTATTTAAAGTCCTAATTAAATGTCGTCAAATTTATTCAAATCAAATCAAATCAAAAAAGAGTTTTTGACAAAATGCAAATATTTTCGCTTATAGAATCAAATGGCAAAGAAATCATCTTTTACATCGGGCAAATTAATTGAGATAAATTTTCATAAATGGTTAAGGATTGTGAGAATTGTTCTGCACAATCCTAAGATACCAGTGGCCTTAGAATCCGCTCTATGTATGCTTAAGGCATTGTTTGGGGCTGAAAAGAAGAAGGATAGTTCCATGATAGTGATCAATTGAATGGAATCCAAGGACAAATGCAAGTGACAGAAGGGTTCTCTCTCCAAGTTGAAGTCCATATCTTCTGCGCTCAAAACATGGAGAGGATTGAAGAAATCATGGAAGACAAAGCAAGAGATAGAGATCTCTACTTCAGGTGTATACGTGATAGAGATTAACTTTACTACTTCATCATGGGTACTTGATACCGGATGTGGATCACAAATTTGTTCAAATGTGAAGGATCTGAAAGGAAGTAGGCCTTTAGGGAAAGGCGAGGTTGAGCTACGTGTTGCCAATGGAGAAAGAGTTGCTTCTAGTGTCGTAGGAACCTATGAGTTTTCTCTATCAAGTGGGCTGATAATTGAGTTACCGAACTACTATTATGTACCTGGCATAAATAGGAATATCATTTATGTATCTTGTTTGGACAAGGATGGATATGAATTTCTTATTAAGAATGGAAAGTGTTCCATTTATAAAGATGGGTTCTTTTATGGCAGTGCTCCAATGTCTTATGGTCTATACTTGATAGATCTACTAACAAATGTATACAACATAAACACCAAATGACAAAAACTCAATGACTCAAACAAAACATACCTTTAGCATTGTCGTCTAGGGAACATAAATGAGAATCGCATATCTAGACTCCATAAGGATGGTTATCTGGACTCTTTTGATTATGAATCAATAGAGACATGTGAATCTTTTTTGTTGGGAAAGATGACTAAGACTCCCTTTTCAGGTAAAGGTGAGAGAGCTAGTGATCTATTAGGACTCATACATACTGATGTATGTGAGCCTTCTAGAACAAATGCTGGAGGTGGGTATCAGTACCTCATTACATTCACTGATGACTTCAGTAGGTATGGCTATGTTTACCTGATGAAACATAAGTCAGAAACTCTTGAACGGTTCAAGGATTTCATGAATGAAGTATAGAACCAGCTTGGCAAAAGTATTAAGGCACTTCAATCCGATCGAGGTGGAGAATACTTAAGCCAAGAGTTTGAGGACCTTTTGAGAGCCCGCAATATTATATCACAATGGACTCCACTTGGAACACCACAACATAATGGTGTATCAAAAAGAAGGAATCACACATTACTAGATATGGTGCGGTCTATGATGAGTTTTTCCGATCTTCCAACTTCCTTATGGAGTCATGCTCTTCAAACCGCCATGTTTACACTTAACCGTGTACCATATAAATCGGTTTAAAAGACACCATATGAGATATGGCATGAGAAGCGTCCCAATGTATCTTTATGAAGATTTGGGGTTGTGGATCTTATGTCAGGAAAATGTTTTCTAAAAAGCTTAGACCCAAATTGGATAAATGTTATTTTGTTGGATACCCTTTATAGACCAAAGGATATTACTTTTAATCCCAATCTGACAACAAAGTGTTTGTTGCCAAGGATGTTGTATTCCTAGAGAAGGAATTTATTTCCAAAGGAAACAGTGGTTGGAAAGTGGAACTCAAAGAGGTTTGAGACCAACAAGCAAACATTGAACCAATGGATGTACAAGAGGAAGATAGAGATTCACAAGTGGTTGTGGAATCTCAATCTCCTCGAATAACACATGGATATCATAGATCTAGTAGGACACACCTTGAACCTTAGAGATTTGAATATCTTGTAACTCAAGAAGGCGGTGAGTTGGTCATAGATGATGAGCCAACTACCAATCTAGAAGCTATGGAGGGGCTAGATTTTGAGAAATGGCTTGAGACCATGAGATCTGAGATGGAATCCATGCATACCAACAAGGTATGGACCTTTTTGGAACCACCTGAAGGGGTAAAACCCATAGGGCGCAAGTGGGTCTTCAAGAAGAAGACTGACATGGATGGGAATGTGCAAACTTATAAAGGCAGATTGGTTGCAAAGGGTTTCAGATAAGTTCAAGGTGTTGAATATGATGAAACCTTTTCTCCAGTTGCCATGATTAAGTCCATCAGGATCATGCTTGCTATTGCAGCCTACTATGACTATGAGATTTGGTAGATGGATGTTAAAACCGCATTCCTTAATGGGAATATAGTGGATGATGTGTACATAACATAGCCTAAAGGTTTTATAGATCCAAAGAATGCAGTCTAGTCTGTAAGCTACAAAGGTCAATCTATGGATTGAAGCAAGCATCTCAGAGCTGGAATCTTTGATTTGACAAAGCAGTCAAAGAGTTTGGCTTTAGTCAAAATGAAGATGAGCCTTGTGTGTAAAAGAAGGTTAGTGGGAGCATGACTACATTCCTCATATTGTATGTAGATGACATACTATTGATGGGGAATGACGTCTATGACTTAGAGAAGGTAAAGACATGGCTTGGAAATACATTCTCAATGAAGGACTTGGGAGAAGCATCCTATATCTTAGGAATAAAGATCTATAGAGATAGATCTAGAAGGCTTATTAGACTAAGTCAGAGCACATAGATTGAAAAAGTGCTGAAGCAGTTCAACATGGAGAACTCAAAGAGAGGAAACATAGACATGGTGCATGGAGTTACCATCTCTAGAGCTCAATGTCCCCGATCTTGTGAAGAGAGGGAGCATATGAATGGGATTCCTTATGCATCAACCATTGGATACATCATGTACGCAATGTTGTGCACCCCTCTCGATGTCTCGTATGCACTCAACATGACGAGCAGGTACCAGTCAGATCCTGGAGAGGCTCACTAGACAACCATGAAGAACACCCTAAAGTACTTGAGAAGGACTAAGGATCAATTCCTAGTATACGACGGTGAGGAAGAGTTGGTGGTAAAGGGTTACACCAATGCAAGCTTCCAAACTGATAAAGATGATTACATATTGCATTCAAGATTTATGTTTTGCCTGAACAATAGAGTTGTGATCTAGAAGAGTTCCAAGTAAGAGACAGTTGCAGATTCTACTATAGAGGCCGAGTATATTGATGCAACCCATGCAACAAAGGAGGTTGTGTGGATCAAGAAGTTCATCTCTGAACTTGGGGTGGTTCCGAGCAGTTGTGATACAATTGAGCTTTATTGTGAAAACAATGGAGCTATTGCTAAATATAAAGAACCCAGATCACATCAGCGGTCCAAGCGCATACTGAGGCACTTCAATATCATACGAGATATCGTACAATGAGGAGATGTGAAGATTTGCAGAGTACCGACTGAAAACAATATTGTTGATCCCTTGACGAAGGCACTTTCACAGCAGAAGCATGACAGTCATGTTAGGTTACAAGGATTGAGGTTCCTGGGTGATTGGCTCTAAGTACAAGTGGGGGTCTGTTGGTATGTATACCCATAGAGAAAGTCATATGATGATTGTAATGGGATACTTTGTAAATGATTCGTATAATAATAAAGGCAATTTCCGTCTATATGTTTTAACTATTTTGAGATAATGGTATAACATGATAAATGTCTAAAGAATTGTTTTACTCAATGACGTATGCCTTTGGGTTAAGGACCTGAATGATGAGATCATACTGATGTCAAGAGTATACATTCTTATTTTGTCCCTAGTCGGTTGTTATTGTGGAAATAACCATAGACATCAATAACACAAAATACTAGAGTGTGTTGGTTGATGACAGAATCTCATTAGTCATGATATGTGATATCAAACCAAGCACATAGATACATGTTAGAGAACAGTGTATCAGATAGACCCACCATAAGAGTGATGCATGGAAACCACACTTGGTTAGTTAGGATCAACTCTTATAGTTTTGGTGGTGACTATGGTTCTTTGACTTAAAATCACTACACTCATCACATGTCATTGGGTACACTTTGACATCATCAAACACTGTCTTGCAATATGGATTGTTATAAAGGTGATGATTAGGTGACTTCGACACTTGTGGTTTTGACTGTGAGTGATAGATATGAGATTTGTCCCTCCTAAGGGAGTATGATATCTTGGCCACTTGATGAGTGGGACTAAGAAAAGCATGGCCATGCGCTTGTGAGTCAATGTGTGACATTGAGCTTACAAATATCTCATACAGTCTACTCTAGATCAAGAAATGTGGATTGAATGTTTGTAGAGGATGACATGTCCATGCCTCAAGTTCATTATCGGATATCAATGACAAATGAACTATTCATTCATTGTAACACCAATAACAAATTGTAGGTTGAAAGTTGTTCTCCAACTTTCCTTTTCACTTGGCTAGCATTGGTGTGCAACTAGGCACCACTCTTTGCTTGTGAAGTCATAAGTGGTTATGGACTTTCACTGCCAATGTGAAATGGGACCTATAGGGTCACACACATAGGATTAACTTGGAAGAGGAGTTTTTCCATGAATGATGTTTAGATTGATTACTAAAGTGTTTAGGTACTCAATTAAACATTCAATCAATTGACTTGACTCAAAATCATGGTGTTCAAGTGTTGAACCAACTAATTAGAGTGTCAGATTGATTGAGAATTGCATGACTGATTTCTACACAAACTGGACCACCAACCATCGACTCAAGGTTAGTAAGACGATCAGTTGACCTTAGTGAATCGATCAGTTTAGCTAGACCAGATGAGCGAGGTAGGGTTGTCCCAGTTTGTGAGAAAAGATTTTCGTTTCACTTGTACAATTCAATTGGGACAAGAATTGATCTTTGGATTGATTGGAAATGAAAGAGGAAAGTCAATTTTTGGGCAGTCAGGAATGTGAAACGACCAATTCACTGGGTGAACTGACCAGTTCACACTCCTAATTGACCAATTCATTTGTCAAATGACCGGTTCTCTTACCGCAATGCAATCCATTCATGAAAATTCCGAACCCTTCTACTCCTACTTTAGTGCCGCATTGCCTGGGGCTGAGAACCCTGACCCTGACCCTGACCTTGACCCCTCCTATATGTAGTGGGTACTGGGGGCTTCTCAAAAAGCACAACTCAGAACATCAATTGCTCTACAAAGTTGTCCTCCCTAGTTCAGGTAAGCGAGAGAGCCCACGCAAGTGCTATTTGACTAGGGAGGCACAACAAGGGAAAGACAACTACAGGATGACAACTGGTGGTGGGAGAGTGTGTCGGTGACTAGTATGCCGATAGAAGGGGACAATTCCTTCTAGTGTCCTTTAGGACCGGACAACTAGAGTTCCTAGTGGTCTGTTTGGACTATATGTAGAGGCGAGAGGTTTCTGCCGCTTAGGAGAACGATAGTCAACCGCAGTCCGGGTCAGGACCAGGAGCTGCATAGACACCATCTAAGACTAGGTGGTTGAAGACCACACTAGTTGTGAGGTATTGTCACTGAGCAAGCCTCAGGGCCAGGTACACCTCTCTAAAACTATCTTTCCTATATCATAGTCGTTGATGCGATCTTTTGGTTATGGTTTTTTGGTGAGAATTTTTTGTTTCTACTGCCTTCTCTATCCTACAAACTGAATAGGATACTCATGCACTATTAATGTCATGATAGAGATGTGGCAAAAAGTGAGATATCTTTTCATACCACAGTTGGATGGCAGATGCAAGCTTAAAGATATGAACACTAATCTATGGGAAGTCACAAGATCAAGAGTTGCAAAAGACAAGCACATGGAATACGTATGGTCCGGGAAACATGTACCAAAATGGAGTATGTGTCTTAATAAAATTGTGCACATTGGACTAGCTACTCTGGACACGATACATGGTTGGAATCATGAAGTTTCTTTTATTTGGTTATTATGCAAAGAGGCGAATGAGTCCAATAGTTACTTGATAGGATGTTGCAAATTTAGAAAACATGTATGGGAGATTATAAGCAAAGAATTTGGACTGCATATATTGATGAAAGAGGAACCGAGATGCACATTGGCAAGCTACAGACAAAGTGATAAAATGAGAATTTTTTTTTCTGCTCTATGCTATCATATATGGACAGAGTGGAACACAAGAAGACACAAAGGTGAAGCTAATAGTGTAAATAGTATAGCTGTAAAAATATATAAATGTGTTAGATGTAAGCTGCACATTTATCAATAGAGCGAGCTATGCTTTTTGTTTGAATGTATGGTGTTGGGCCTACAAGTAACTCTTGACCTCCTATATTTTTAGGGGGAAGTCAGGATATATTTACCTGATTCTGATACATACATACATACATACATACATATATACACACATACATTACATGCATACATACACACAATAAAAAGTAATACGCGCGGCAACCCTAGGGTTCGTGCTCTGGAGAAAAGCGGCGCAACCAGGGCGATCGAAAAGGTTGAAGGAGGGGACCTTCCCCTCCTCAACTTCCCATGAACCCACCCCCTAAGAAGACCTGGTCACAGGTCCTCGGCGGCGCGAAATCCTACAAACAGCATGACTATGCCGGAGCTGAGATCGTCGATGGGAAACGATTTGTTACCATCGATGAAGATACGTATGTGTGGATGGAGAAGAACTAGGCGCATACCGCTGTAGTGTACGTCATGAGGAAGAGGCCATACTATTACCATCTGCTGGCCTGGATCAAGAGGATTTGGAAGCCAAAAGGAGGCTTTGACCTATACTCTAAACCAAACAAGTTTTTCCTGTTGCGTTTCAACAATGAGGAAGATAAGCAAACGGCCATAAACATGGGGCCACGATGGTTTGACAAGCAATTAGTGGTAATCAAAGACTTCAAGGTTGGAGATGATCTGAAAAAAGACCAGTTCAGCACCTTCCCGGTTTGGATCACCATGCCAAGTTTAGGTAGGAACTGGTCAGAGAAAGCAGTCAGTATTGTGGCTAGCAGAGTAGGGAAACTATTCTGTATAGATCTCAGATCGCTATCTCAAGAGTCTCTTGGTGAAGCTCGGGCTCTTGTAGAGATTGAGGCTGAAGAGGAACCACCCAAGAAGATCTGGGTTAACATGCCCAAGAGGGAGGCTATGCCTGTGGACATCAATTAGGAACACATGCCGGACAGATGCTGTGACTGCATGAGCTTCAGTCATGGAGATAAAGAATGCCCCCTCAAGCCTAGGGTGGAGGAGACGATAAAGGAGAAAACACAGGAACGTGCCTGGAAGAAGGTTGAGAACTAGAAAAAGAGGAATAAACAATCAACTGATGCTTCCTATGAAGAAGCACCTGTCAATGAGAAGGGTGCTAGTTCAACTGTGAAAGAAACCAAGAAGGTTGTTAATGTAGACAAAGAAGACGATGAAACTGTGAACTCAATGACTCCTGTTGAAGTTCCTGTTAACCAGGAGAAAAACCCTGAAGAGGAGGTGCCATCTCCAACACGGAAAGAGGCTGTCAGTATTGAGGAGGAGGAGGCAAGCACGAGTACATTGACCCCTGATAAGGACCTATCTAACTAAGGAAGGAAAACTCAGAAAGGGAAGGGGAAATCAAAGAACATAGATGCACGAAGTGCAGATACTGGAGGAAACGAGTCACGAAAGACTCGATCTTCTGGGAAAGTTAATTAATGACTTTTTACATGGCGAATGTCCGTGGTTCTGGGAAGCCACGGAAGATAAAGGACATGAGAGCAATAATTAGGAAGGCACAAGCATCAATGGTGATCTTGGTTGAGACAAAGATTAAACAATCTTTCAAGGAATCTATGAAGTATCTATTCCCAAATACTTGGAAATTCTACTATAACCATCAATATGATGATAATGGTAGAATTGTGTTAGGCTGGGATCCGAGATCATGGGACCTTACTGTTATTGATGAAGACGATCAACAAATCACTGCTAAATCTTGCAATAAGGGAGGTCTATGCATCGTTGTCACGGAAATCTATGTGAGAAATCTCATGCAGCAACACACTGAGCTCTGGAATAAGCTTACTGACATCTCCAACCAAATCCATTAGCCTTGGCTCACGATTGGAGACTTTAATAATATCCGGAAGCGAGAAGAAAAGGAAGGTGGAAGGGATGTTCTTACCCAAGTACTGAGCACCTTCAACTGCGCCATTGACAATGCTGGACTCATCGAACTACCTACGGTTGGCGGTGAGACTTTCACATGGAGTAACAAATTAGCTAAATCCAAACGCATCTCCTGCAAACTTGACAGAGCTTTAGTAAATGAAGAATGGTTGACGAAGTTCCCTGGTTCAAAGGCTAAACTCCTAACATCCAAGTTTTCTGATCATTCTGCTATCAATGTAAGTCTTAGAGAGATCTGAAGAAAGTCTAGACCCTTTCGTTTCTTAAATTACTGGAAAAATTGGCATGGTTTCAATGAGCTTGTTCAGGAAGTATGGAGCAAGAAGGTGGACAGGAACCCACTGTTTTGTTTCAACCAAAAACTGAAGAATCTTAAGAAGGAACTTAAAATTTGGGCAAGGAAGCACGTGAATCTGCAGAACCTTCTCCAAAAAGAACATTCTGAGATGGATGACATTGCCACTACTTTGAGGAAGACTCTGTTGGACGAACAACTGATTGAAGCTGAATAGTGTACATATGATCGCATTAAAACACTTGAGAAAGCCGAGGAATTGTACTTCTGGCAGCGGAGTAGAATGGACTGGATTTCCAATGGAGATCGGAACACCCGTCTCTACCAATCAATAGTCAAGAGGAGGGATGCACTTCACACAATTGCAGAGATATACAACAGTGATGGAGTTTTTCTCACAGATGAAGAAGCTATTACAGAGGAAATTACCAATTTCTTTTAATAGATTTATAACCAGGAGCAATGTTCTGTGGATTTTGACAGTTCTGGATGGTCTAAGATGGTCACTGATGAAGATAATGACATGCTATGCAAAATCCCAGATATAGATGAAGTGAAACAGGATGTCTGGTCCATTGGCGCTTCCAAAAGCCCTGGACGAGATGGTTTTAATGGCTTCTTCTATCGTCATAACTGGACAACTATTAAAGAGGATCTACTGCATGCTGTGCAATGGTTCTATAATGGTGGTAATATGGTTAGGCAAATTAACCATGTGTTTCTTGCTCTAATCCCGAAGAAGGATATCATCTCCTCGCCTATAGATTTCAGGCCTATAGCCTGTTGTTCTATGCTATACAAGATTATCACGAAGATTATTACAATCCGACTGGCTTCTATCATGCCTAAGATAATTTCCCCTAACCAGGGGGCTTTTATCAAAGGGAGAAGCATTCATGATTGTGCTTTGCTAGCAGCTGAATTTACTCTTAACTATAATGTAGCGAGGAGTTCTCCTTCTGCATGTGTTAAGTTAGATATTACAAAATCTTATGACTCTGTTCGATGGTCCTATCTATGGAAATGCTTGGAGGTGCTAGGGTTCAGTACAGAGTGGATAAAACTAGTGCAACAGTTTGTCTCGACTCCGTCTTTCTTTTTTCTTATTAACAGAGCATCTGAAGGGTTCTTCAAAAATGCAAATGGGTTATGTCAGGGAGACCCACTGTCTCCTCTTTTTTTCACCATTGCCATGGAAGGACTCACTAAGAAAATCGACAAGGCTGTCAACTTGAAGACAATCTGCACATACACAATAAGGAACACCCCTGTGATGTCCCATCTGCTTTTCGCAGATGATGTTTTGATCTTCTGTGAAGCTAGAAACAGAAATCTAGTGAATCTGAAATCTATCCTTGAGGATTTTGGCAATGAATCGGGCATGAAACTTAACAAATGTAAGTCGAATATCTTCTTCTCAAAATCTCTTGTTGGAAAGTAAGAACTTGCTGAGCTTTTGGGTGTCCAAATGGGCACGCTCCCCACCTCTTATTTGGGTTTCCCATTAGCAGGTGGCAATCTCAAACGACGTAACTTCAATCCTTGTCTTGATAGACTCAAGGATATGATCATGAAATGGCCAGGGACCATGCTCTCGTTCTCGGGTAGACTTGTCTTGATTAAAAGCTGTGCTATGGGGCTTATCCAATATTGGATGGCTCAAGGAGAAATCACCAAATATACAATGTATAGAATGGAGATTCTGATGGGAGACTTCCTTTGGGGTTCATCCATCCATTTGGCTCATGGGAAAGGATTGCATTTCCTAAAGATGAGGGAGGTCTCAGTTTGAAGAAATTGGAAAACCTAGCTGACTTCCAAACGATGAAAAGAACAAAGATTCTTCTGTAAGGTGAATCAGTATGGGCTAAATGGATGATTACAAGATATGGGTTGAATGACTTTAGTCAGCCAAACCACAGATGGGGATTCTCTACACATTGGCGGAGAATCACTGAACGCTGGCCGAAGTACCAAAATAAATCTAATGAGAACATGTGGAACATATGTAGACAAAAGTAAGAGGAGGAAAAGGCTGCTAAATGCCTGTGGAACTGTAAATACAATCCGAGATGGAGTTTTACAACTTTCAGAGCTCACAATAATCTACTTCCTACGATGGAAAAGGTTCTAAAATGGAGTCCGAATGTGGATGGTAAGTGCTGTCTCTGCAATACAGCCTTGGAAACTGCTATTCATCTTACATCAGATTGTAAATGGTGGCGATACCTCTGGGGCAGAGCTGCATTGAAGTGTGGAATCAAATCCTCGAGCATGCAAGAGTGCCTTCTGAACCTGCACTACATTAGAAATGAAGACAAGGTGATCATCCTCTGGGCGGTTACTCTTTGCATCCATGTCATCTGGATCGAAAGAAACTCTAGGAAACATGGAGGAAAACCTAGAGATGAGTTAGATGTGTTTAGTAGGATTGAGAAAGAACTTCAGATGCATTATAAAATGTATAAGTTGAACAATGTATCTCAGTTCCTAATTCGAAACTGGTCTTTTTGTAAGTACTAAAAGTATTAGTATTTCATATTTTGTAAGGTCTAATCTAGATCTTTCAGTCTGTAAACTACATGTATGGGTGTAGCTTGTAATTTTGTCCCTCTTTGAGGGTCGGGAATATATTTACCAAAAATTTCCAATACATACATACATTCATACATACATACATGTGCCGACAAGACTTACTAGGAATTTCTGATACATGTGCTGACAAGGAGTGGTTCAAGTGGTTAAGCACGATTTCCCCTAACAAAGGGACCTAGGTTTGAATCCCAGTTGCTGCCTTGATTTACCATCCTCCCAGGCGTTCGACCTCTGCCACAGGTGTGGGAGAGGGGGAATCTTTCTCTCGTAATCCCATACATACATACATACATACATACATTCATACATACATACATACATACATACATACATACATACATGAAGGAACCCGGGTTCAAAACCACTCAGACAAGCATCTCTTGATTTATCACCCTCCCAGGCATCCGGCCCCCGCCATGAGTTATGGGAGAGGGGGATAGAAATATGTATCTCTTAATCCCATACATACATACATACATACATACATACATACAAATGGGCATGCTCCCCACCTCTTATTTGGGTTTCCCATTAGCAGGTGGCAATCTCAGATGACGTAACTTCAATCCTTGTCTTGATAGACTCAAGGATATGATCACGAAATGGCCAGGGACCATGCTCTCGTTCTCGGGTAGACTTGTGTTGATTAAAAGTTGTGCTATGGGGCTTATCCAATATTGGATGGCTCAAAGAGAAATCACCAAATCTACAATGTATAGAATGGAGATTCTGATGGGAGACTTCCTTTGGGGTTCATCCATCCATCCGGCTTCATGGGAAAGGATTGCATTTCCTGAACACGAGGGAGGTCTCGGTTTGAAGAAATTGGAAAACCTAGCTGACTTCCATACGATGAAAAGAACAAAGATTCTTCTGCAAGGTGAATCAGTGTGGGCTAAATGGATGATTACAAGATATGGGTTGAATGACTTTAGTTAGCCAAACCACATATGGGGATTCTCTACACATTAGCGGAGAATCACTGAACGCTGGCCTAAGTACCAAAATACATCTAATGAGGACATGTGGAACATCTGTAGACAAAAGCAAGAGGAGGACAAGGCTGCTAAATGCCTGTGGAACTGTGAATACAATCCAAGATGGAGTTTTACAACTTTCAGATCTCACAAGAATCTACTTCCAATGATGTAAAAGGTTCTAAAATGGAGTCTGAATGTGGATGGTAAGTGCTGTCTCTGCAATACAACCTTGGAAACTGCTATTCGTCTGACATCAGATTGTAAATGGTGGTGATACCTCTGGTGCAGAGCTGCGTTGAAGTGTGGAATCAAATCCTCAAGCATGCAAGAGTGCCTTCTGAACCTGCACTACATTAGAAATGAAGACAAGGTGATCATCCTCTGAGCGATTACTCTTTGCATCCATGTCATCTGGATCGAAAGAAACTCTAGGAAACATGGATGAAAACCTAGAGATGAGTTAGATGTGTTTAGTAGGATTGAGAAAGAACTTCAGATGCATTATAAAACATATAAGTTGAATAATGTATCTCAGTTCCTGATTCGAAACTGGTCTTTTTGTAAGTACTAAAAGTACTAGTCTTTCATATTTTGTAAGGTCTAATCTAGATCTTTCAGTCTGTAAACTACACGTATGGGTGTAGCTTGTAATTTTGTCCCTCTTTGAGGGTCGGGAATATATTTACCAAAAATTTCCAATACATACATACATACATACATACAAGGGGGGTGCGACAGGAACAAGAAGAAAGAAATCCGAGAGTGGATTGGTGCTAGTGGGTGTTCGATTGCAGCACTGGTTGAAACTAAGATTAAGGAGGAAAATAAACTTAGCATTGGTTATTTGTTTCCACAAGGGTGGGAGCACATATCCAACCTACAACATTCTGAACTGGCTAGGGTGTGCGTGGCGTGGAAACCCAATGCATGGAAGATGACAGTGATGATGATGTCCGATCAACACATCACACTGGAATGCAGGAACACAGCTGGCTTACACATGTGCTTGACAGCGGTCTATGCTCATCATGATGCAAAGAGTAGGAAGGAACTCTGGCATGATTTGGCTCTCTTGTCTACAAAGGTGACGACACCATGGATGGTGATTGGCGACTTCAACAATGTCAGACTACAGGGTGAGAAGATAGGGGTAGACCTGCACTACAGGCTGAGATTGATGCCTTTAACAGGGCTATTGATAAAGCAGATTTGATTGAGCTTCCCATGACAGGCGGTGTCCTTTTCACGTGGAATAATGAACAAGACCTGGGGGACAGAATAGCTAGCAAGCTGGATAGAGCCCTAGTTAATGAAGAATGGTTAAAGATGTTCCCTAATGTGCAGGTGAAAGCCGGTGGATCTAAACTTAGTGACCATGCTCCTCTCCTTGTGAAGATAATAGAGAAAAACAAAAGAGAAGACCGTTCAAGTTTCTTAATTATTGGGCAGAGTGGAAGGGCTTTGACGATATTCTAAAGGAGGTATGGGGTACACACATCCATGGGAATCCTATGTTTGTCTTTGCAAAAAAGTTATCACTGCTGAAAACAAAACTGAAAAAGTGGGCTAAGGAGAAGGTGAATATTCCTAATATGATTGCAACAACCAAAAAAGAATGTAGCGAGATTAGAAAATGCTTGATGGTTGACCTGCTCGATGGGGACTTAATTGAGAAGGACCGAGAGTTAAGGATGATTCTTGCTGATTTAAAAAAGGCCGAGGAGAAATTCTACTGGCAAAGAAGCAGGGAGAAATGGCTGAAAGATGGGGATAGGAATACCAAGCTCTACCACATGACAGTCAGAAAAAGGGAGGCTTCTAATATCATATGTGAGCTAATCGACAAAGATGGGCAGGTGGTTAATAAATAAGAAGACATTGAGGACCAAGAAGTACTGTTCTACAATGAGCTTTATAATAAAAACTTTGAAGATACTTTAGAGGAGGAGGACATAGACTGGAAGTTCAAACTTTCTAGCACCCATAACAACATTCTCACTAGGGAGGTCACCGAGCAAGAAGTTAAAGATGCATTATGGAGCATAGGCTGCAAAAAATCCCCCGGGTCAGACGGGTTCAATGCTTTCTTCTACAGGATGACTTGGGACACTATTAACGAAGACCTCCTGAGGTATGTGAGATGGTTTCTTGATGGCGGTAATATGGTTAGACAAGTCAATCATGCTTTCCTGGTTCTCATTCCCAAGAAGAAAATTACAGCTTCTCTTACGGACTTTAGACCTATTGCATGCTGCTCTATTCAGTACAAGATTATAGCAAAAGTTCTAGCCACAAGACTGAAGATGGTCCTCCCTTTTCTTATTTCTAAAAATCAAGGAGCCTTTATTACTGGCAGGAGTATTAGTGATTGTGCCCTTCTTGCTGATGAATTTCTAGCTGATTTCAATGTGATGAGAGGGAGCAGAAAGGCCTTCTTAAAGCTTGATATCTCAAAGGCGTATGACAGTGTCAGATGGGATAGATTGTGGTGGATCATGCAAAAGATGGGTTTTTCTGAAACATGGATTCAATGAATGCAACAATGTGTTGGTACAACAGGTTTCTCAGTACTGGTGAATGGCACATCTGCAGGTTTGTTCAAAGGTAGCAATGGTCTTCGGCAGAGCGATCCCCTTTCTCCTCTCCTCTTCACCATTATCATGGAGTACTTTACAAGGAAGTTGAAAGAAGCGGAAGATTCAAAATTGATCAAAGCATACACTGTCCATGGTGAGAAGGTAATGAGCCACCTTATCTTTGCGGACGACGTCCTACTTTTCCTTGAGGCCAACGTTGAAATGTTAAAGGAGCTGAAAATTTTTCTGAGAGAGTTTGGAGAGCGGACGGGGCTGCGGATTAATGCAAATAAGACACAACTCTATCTCAAAAAAAACTACCACCACATGGAAGATAGATTGCAAGAAGCTATTGGAGTGGAGTTGGGCAAGTTTCCGACTAAATATATGGGATTTCCACTAGCGGGGGGGTAACCTACAAGTCAAAGATTTTGCTGAATATATTGATAGATTGGATGAGATGATAGCGAGATGGACTACACTAAAGACATCCATGGCGGGCCGAACTACCCTCATTAGATCAGCTATAGGGGGACTTCTTATCTTCTGGGTACAACAAGGTGAGATTCCGGGTGCTGTGCTTGATAGGATGGAGTTGAAAATCTCAAACTTTATTTGGGCGAGTGAGTGTCATCCCATGCGCTATTCTAGGCTGGCCTTGCTTAAATATGAAGGGGGTATGCAGCTAAAAACTCCAAGGGACATCGCCAGATGGGGAACACTAAAGAGAATCATCTTGTACTAGACCGGTGGCTCTATATGGGGGAGATGGATGAGAGACAGATACCCACAAGGACTGGATTTCCATCCTCATACTAGAGAAGGCATTTCACGCACCATTCATATGATGAGGAGTCTATGGCCGTAGGTCAAGCATCTTTTTTGTCAGACTCATATTGGAGAATGGCACATGTTGAATCCAAAAGCTGATTTGTGGGAGATCACAAGGACAAGGGCTGAAAAAGACAGGACTATGGCTCAGATATGGGATGGTAAGCAAGTTCCCAAATGGTCCACTTGTGTATTCAAAATTTTACACGGAGCTTTGGCGACCCTAGATAAAGTACATGAGTGGAATAGAAATATTTCTACCACCTGCTATTTATGCAAAGAAGAGGAGGAATCCCATAGCCACCTATTTTGTAGTTGTAGATTCACGAAGACCTTATGGGGATAAATCTGCAGGGAGTTCCGATTACGAATAGAGCTGAATGAAGACATAAAAAAGATGGTCAAACGCTGCGCCAATGAGGAGATGAAGCTTCTTCTATTTTCTTCCCTGTGCTTCCATGTGTGGAATGAAAGGAATGCTCGTAAGCATACTGGAGTAGATAGTAGTGTGAGTAATATTGCTGCAAAAATTTGTAAAAATGTAAAAAAGAGATTACGTATTAGCTAGATGTGTGAGGAGCTCACATACACGTTGTATAGCGAGCATAGGGCTATATGTAACTCTTGACCCTCTTACATTTGTAGGAGGGAAGTCAGAATATATTTACCTGATTCCGATACATACATACATACATACATACATGTATACATACATACATACATACATACATACATACATACATACATACATACATGTATACATACATACATACATACATACATACATACATACATACATACATACATACATACATACATACATACATACATACATATATGTCAGGGAAATCGATGCAGCCTGTGTCCTAGTGGAGGTTAGGGTAGAGGAACAATTGACAGAGACAGTTTGGCTAAGAGTCCACGGATGAGAAGCCATCCCGTTGAAGGTTTTTTTCAACTACAAGCCACCAAAGTGTAGCCAAGGCTTTTGGTCACCCTGAGGGTGCTTGCACTGACGACCAGGATAAAGGCACAACAAAGAAACAACAAAAAAAGTTGTATGGAAAGAGAAGAGTAGAATGACAAGAACAAAGGAGAGACAGAGTGCGGTTGATAAAAGCAAGAAGCCAACTGAGAAGGAGGCCGCAACGATTAATACCATGGCTGGCTTGGATAATACATATGCTGAAGAGATATGATCATCATCTACAACCCCCAAGGATAACCCTAAAAGAAGGTGGGTATTCCCAAAACACATGAGATGGGTTCTATCTTGGACACATATAATGCTTTCAAAGCCCTAAGTGACTCTGACAAGGAGGAACTAAGACAGGTGGAGCAAAGAGGCTGAGAGGATAAGAAGAAGAAGGAACTACCCAGGCGTACTCGGGCAAACAAGAACCTTAAATATGTCCATTCTCATGTGGAATATCAAAGGGGTGTGTGACAGGGATAAGAAGGAGGTACGTGATTGGATTGCTACAAATTGCCCCTCTATTGTGGCACTTGTTGAGAACAAGATTAAAGAGAAGAATAAATAGAGCATTGGGTACTTTTTTCCATAGGGTTGGGAACACATGGCTAACCTAGAATATTATAAATTGGCTAGGGTGTGTGTTGTGTGGAAGCTCAATGCATGGCATATGATAATGTTGAAGATGTCCGATCAACATATCACATAGGACTGCATGAATACAACTGGATTGCATGTGTCTAATGATGGTGTATGCTCATAATGATGTTAAAAGAAGGAAAGAACTCTGGCATGATCTAGCACTACTTTCTAGACAGATGAAGGCACCCTGGATGGTGATTGGCGACTTCAATAATGTCAGATTATAGGCGGAAAAGATAGGGGGCAGACATGCTTTGCGAGCTGTTATTGATGTTTTTAATATGGACATAGATAAAATCGAAGTTGATTGAGCTTCCTATCACAGGTGGAGACATGTTTATGTGGAATAATGAATAGAATCTAAAGGATAGGATAACACACAAGTTGGATAGAGCATTGGTAAATGAGGAATGGTTAAAGTTTCTCCCCAATGTGCATGTGAAGGTAGGAGGTTCTGAGCTGAGTGATCATGTCCCTCTCTTGGTGAAAATCACGGAAAAGAAGCAAAAGAGAAAACCTTTCAGTTTTCTTAATTACTGGGCTGAATGGAAGGGCTTTGGTGACATTGTCAAGGAAAGCTGGAGCATGCAAATACATGGGAACCCCATGTTTATCTTTCCTAAGAAACTGACAAATTTGAAGCTGCTTTAAAGAAGTGGGCAAAGGAGGAGGTAAATATCCCCAATCTAATTTTTGAAATAAGGAAAAAATGCAGAGAGGTATGAAGACTTCTTCTTGTTCATCCCCTTAATGAGGAGTTAATAGAGAAGGACAGATAACTAAAGTTGATGATACATGATCTCAAGAAGACAGAGGAAAAATTCTATTGGCAGAGAAGTAGAGAGAAGTGGATGGAAGATGGAGACATAAACACACAACAATATTACATGGTGGTGAAAAGAAGGGAGGCAACTAATATCATCTATGAGTTGATTGACAAAGATGGGAATGTGGTAAATAATCAGGAAGACTTAGAGGATCAAGCAGTGTAGTTCTACAATGATTTATACAACAAATAGTTTGATGAGGTAGTGGAGCAGGAAGAGATGGATTGGAGGTTCAATCTCTCTGGTACTCACAACAATATTCTCACAAGGGAGGTGATTGAACAGGAGGTGAATGAAGCCTTATGGAGTATTGGCTGCAACAAGTCTTTGGAATCAGATGGGTTCAATGCTTTATTTTATAGGGATTCATGGGACATGATCAAAGGTGACTTGCTGGAGTATGCAAAGTGGTTCATGAGTGGAGGCAACATGGTGAGACAGGTTAACCATGCTTTTTTGGTGCTCATCCCAAAGAAGAAGATTACTACATCACTTGCTGATTTCAGACCCATTGCATGCTGTTCGGTCCAATATAAAATTATTACAAAAATTTTGGCAACAAGGTTGAAGATTATTCTACCTTTATTTATTTCTAAAAACTAAGGAGCTTTTATTGCAGGAAAGAGTATTAGTGATTGTGCTCTTCTTGCCAATGAGTTCTTGTCTGATTATAATGTGATGAGAGGGAGTAGGAAAGCATGTTTGAAGCTAGATGTGTCCAAGGTATATGACAATGTCAGATGGGCGAAGTTATGGTGGATCATGCAACAAATGGGATTCTCTGAACAGTGGATTGGCTGGATGAAATAATGTGTTGGCACTATAAGATTTTCAGTTCTTGTGAATGGCACCTCGGCGGGACTGTTTAGGGGGAGAAATGGGTTGCAACAAGGAGATCCTTTGTCTCCTCTTCTTTTCACTATTGTCATGGAGTATTTCACGCAGAGGATGAAGCAAGTAGAAGATAGGAAGTTGATCAAAGCATACATGGTACATGGGATGAATGTGATGAGTCATTTAATTTTTGCATGCGATGTTCTGGTGTCCATAGAAGCCAAGACTAATATGTTAGTGGAACTGAATAATATTCTAGGAAGCTTCGGTGAGTAGACTGGGCTATGAACTAATGTGAAAAAGACCCATCTCTACCTCTCTAAGAAATGCTACCAAAGTGAAGCTAGATTGCAGCAAGCTATGGGAGTGGAGTTGGGTAAATTTCCAACCAAATATTTGGGGTTCCCTCTTGCAGGTGGTAATCTCCAAGTGAAAGATTTTTTGGACGACATTGACAAGATAGATGAAATGATAGTGAGATGACATTCCCAAAAGAATTATATGGAAAGATGTGCAATGCTTACCAGGTTAGCTATTGAGGGTCTTCTTATCTTCTGGGTGCAGCAAGGCAAGATTCTTGGAGCTGTGTTGGATAGGATGGAGATGAAGATCTCTAACTTTGTATGGGCAAGTGAATGTCATCCTATGCTTTATGGTAGACTAGATTTTCCTAGATTGGAGGGTGTTTTGCATCTACCCCCCCCCCCCCGGAGATATTTCTAGATGGGGGACTCTAAGGAGAATTATTTCTTTCCAAGATAGAAGCTCAGGATAGGGAAGATGGATGAGGGAAAGATACCCGTAAGGTTTGGATTTCCAGCCAAGAACATGTGATGGGTATTCACGTGCCATTCACATGATGAGGGGAATTTGGCCAAAGGTGAAGCATCTATATGATCCATGTCTTGCAGGCGATTGGAGAATAATAAATCAAAAGGTGGATCTTTGGGAGGCTACAAGAATAAGAGTTGAAAGGAACAGGTTGATGGAACAAATATGGATAGGAAATCATGTGTCCAAGTGGTCCATATGTGTCTTTAAAATTCTATATGGTGCATTGGTGACTTTGGACAAGGTGCATGGATGGAACAGTGAAACTTCTATGATATGCTTGCTATGTAATGAAGAAGAGGAAACTTGTTGTCACCTATTTGGGTGCTGCAAATTTACTATGGATGTATGGGAAATGGCATGCAAAGACCTTCACCTGCGAATGGATTTGGCTGAAGATGCTAAGAAGATGGTCAAGTGCTGAAGAACTGGAGAAAAGAAGAAGCTCATGTTTGTTGCTATGTTCTTTCACATTTGGACAAAAAGGAATGTTTGTAAACATGGAGGCACAACCAAGAGTGCGAGTACTATTGCTGTAAAAATTTGTAAATGTGTGAAGCGCAAACTACGTATTAGATAACTGTGTGAGTCATTCACGGTAGTGTTATGTAGTGTTGGGCTATATGTAACTCTTGACCTCCTATATTTTTAGGGGGAAGTCAGAATATATTTACCTGATTCCGATACATACATATATACATACATACATGCCAACAAGGAGTGGCTCAAGTGGTCATGCACGGTGTCCCTTAACAAAGGGACCCATGTTTGAATCCCAGTTGTCACCTTGATTTACCACCCTCCTGGGCGTTCGGCCTCTGCCATGGGCGTGGGAGAAGGGGGGAGAAATCTTTCTCTCTTAATCTCATACATTCATACATACATAAATACATACATACATACATACATACATACATACATACATAAATACATACATACATACATACATACAACATACATTTTATGTGTGTTGCTTTAGGATCCTCATAACCCAGTGGGTGATCAGATTTGGAGTGGGAGGCACGTGCCGAAATGGAGCATATGTGTTTATAAATTTCTACATAACATCCTTGCTACCTTGGATAGAATTAAGAGCTGGAATTTTGATATATCCATTGTATGTTTACTTTGTGGTGAAAAGGAGGAAAGTCACAGCCATCTAGCTGGCGAATGTGAGTTTACAAAGGAGATATGGGAGCATATATGCAGCAATTTCAATTTACAAATCAAACTCAATGCGGAACCACATAGGATTCTTGCAAGATGCGGAATGGATGCAAAGAAAAATCTGATGTTGGAGGGCCTTTACTACCATGTTTGGGAAGAGAGGAATGCAAGGAAGCACCACAGAAAGTCCACTAATACTATTAGTATTGCTGTAAAAATTTGTAAATGCATTAGGCGTAGATTATGTATTGAATAGATGCATGAGTTGTATTTCTATTTTGAGTGTATGGCGTTGGGCCTACATGTACTCTTGACCCCCTAATATTTTTTAGGGAGATCGTCAGAATATACTTACCAAATTCTGGTACATACAACATACATACATACATACATACAACATCGTCATCCATCTGGTCGTTGACTGGTAGATCGCCTAGGAAACCCGACCCTAGGGCATGGAGCCCACACCGACGGCCTCCCTGGCCGAAGGTGTCCACCCCCTGACGCCCGCCCACCCTCACCCACCACCGCAAGCCACCCCGACGTGATGAAGGATAGAAGAGAGGAGCCAGAAGCGGAGAAACCTAACCCTAGTGGGAAGGGGGATGGAGATAGCAACAAAGGGAAGAAGACCATCAAGATAAAGGGATGGATGCAAGTACTCAAGCAGCTACCAGTGAGAAAGGAGAATGCCCTAGACTTCTAGAAGCCGATCGTCAAAGGAGGAGAGGTCAATGTTGATCTCAATGTAGAGGAATTCGACTGGATGTGGGATATATGGGAGTATACCATCTTGGTATATGTCTTGGGCAAGCATCTATTCTACCCACATCTGCTCGTGTGGATGCGACACACATGGAAACCAAAGGGAGACATGGAGCTACTATCGAGAGAAGAAGGGATATTCCTAGTCAGGTTTACAAATGCGAAGGACAAGAAGGTTGTACTCAACCTAGGGCCACATTGGTATGATATGCAACTAGTAGTGGAAAATGATTATTGATATGGGGATGAGCTTTAGAAGGACTTATTTACATCAATCCCAACATGGGTGACGCTCAACTCGTTCGGTCGTTCGTGGACGAAGAGGGTGGCTGGAACCATTTCTTATGGAGTCAGTAAGGTTTTGCATATCGACGAGAGTTCATTGGAGGATGACGAGACAAGGGTCCTGGTAGAGATCATGGTAGAGACAACCCTACCAGATACTATCTAGATCAAAGTTCGTGGACACAAACCAATTTCAGTGAAGGTGACCTTTGATCATATTCCAGCAAGGTGCAACAAATGTCATACTTTTGGGCATGAATGTAAGGAGGAGGTTGTCGAGACAGATGATGGTGCAAAGACATGGAAGGCTAGATCGAAATCACAAAGAAAGGTTTGGAAGAGGAGAAACACTAATGAGCCAAGCAAGCAGGGATTATCCAATCCACAGCAGGAGACTGTGGGCACGACGGCCAAGGAGAATCCCAACACTGGAAAGTCAAACATGGCAGTAGGTTAAGAAGATTCGGGTGTTACTAAAGCTGAACCAGAAGGAAAGAGGGATCAAGAGAAGGAAGGAAACACAATGGAGGAACAAGGAGGTCAGAACCCACCTAAAGTTGATGATGATCATAAAGAAGGAGAGTTCACCCCCACTGCCAAGAAGAAATGATATAGAAGGATGGGTATTCCCAAGACCCATGGAGTGGGAACCATACTAGACACAACCAATAGCTTCAACGCTTTGAGTGAGTCTGATAAGGAGGATGATAAGGCAGAGGAAAAGGAATAGCCAAATAAAACCAAAAAAAAGGAGCCGATAAGGCATATCAAGGCACACTCTACCCATTGATATGTCCATGCTTTTATGGAATATCAAGGGTGGGTGTGATAGAATCAAGAAGAAGGAGATTCGGGAGTGGATCACTGTGAGTGGGCATTCAATGGTTTCTCTAGTGGAAACAAACATAAAGAAAATAAATAAAGACAACATTAAATATTTAGTTCCGCAGGGATGGGATCATGTTTCCAATATGGAGTGCTCTGAGCTAGACAGAGTTTGTGTTTCTTGGAAACCAAGTGCTTGGGAGATGATAGTGATAGATATGTCAGATCAACATGTCACAATGGACTGTAGAAATAATGTGGGCTTACATATGTGTGTCTCGACTGTATATGCTCATAATGATGCGAAAAGCAGCCAATGGCTATGGCAAGATCGGGTTTCTCATTCCAAGCAAAAATCTCTACCATGGTTTTTTATTGGTGATTTTAATATTGTCTGGATACAAGTAGAGAAGATGGGGAGAAGACCAACGTTGTACTCAGAGATGAATGATTTCAATCACACAATAGACCAAACTGGTTTGTTTGAGCTACCAATGATTGGAGGTGACATCTTCACATGGAACAATGAGAGGGATCCTAAAAATAGAATTGCAAGCAAATTGATAGGATGTTGGTGAATGATGAGTGGTTGTAAATTTTTCCTAATTTGTAGGTTAAAGTAGGTGGATCTGAAATAAGAGACCATGAACCTATCTCTATGCAAATTATAGAGAAGAAAATGAAAAGAAAACCCTTTAGATTCCTAAATTATTGGGCGGATTGGAAGGGCTTCAATGATGTTATTGAGGAGAGATGGGAAACATCCTCATAATATGTTCGATGCTGTTGAAAGCTATATCCACGTGATGTGTGTATTGCATAGCTAAAAAAATTCCAGTCACTATCTGAATGACTAAACAAATACCTGCTAACGAACCAAAACCCCACCAATAACTAAGATTGCTTGGGGTTGGATAATCTATCAAATGCTGGTTAAGTGTGGAGGTGATGGGTTGTTTTCGAAGAGAGAATCATTGGTTTCTCAATTTCTCTTTGATCTTGTGCGTGACAACCCCTCCCCCCTATTTACTCCGACCCACTGATAACGGGGAATCCAATCTACATGTTTGCAAAGAAACTGACAAAGACAAGGCTTTTACTAAAGAGGTGGGCCAAGGCTGAGGTGAATATCCCAAATATGTTGGCAAAAACCAAAAGGGAATGTAGAGACATTAGAGGGAAGCTTCGACAGGACCCACTAAATAAAGATCTGATAAAGAAAGATGGGGAGATGAAGACTATGCTAGAGGACTTGAAAAATGTAGGGGAGAAATTTTATTGACAAAGAAGCAGAGACAAGTGGATGGAAGATGGAGACAAAAATACTAAACTCTACAACACAGAAGTGAAAAGAAGGGAGGATAATAACATTATTTCAGAACTCGTTGACAAAGATGGCAATGTTGTCAACAAATAGGAGGACCTAGAGGAACAAGATGTAGAGTTCTACTCTTCTCTTTACAACAAACTCTTTGAAGAGGAGCTGAAGAAGGAGGAGGTAAAATGGAAGTTCAAACTATCTAGTACCAATAATAACATCCTCATAAGGAAGAAAAATGAACAAGAAGTCAAGGAAGCTTTATGGAGCATTGGCAGTAATAAGTCCCTAGGATCTGATGGTTTCAATGCCTTCTTCTACAAAAAGGCATGGGAGTTAATCAAGGAGGACCTGATTTCTTATGTAAACTGGTTTATGGAAGGAGGAAACATGGTTAGACATGTTAATTACTCTTTTTTAGTGCTCATTCCTAAGAAAAAAGTGACAACATCTCTTGCTTATTTTTGACCTATTGCTTGCTGCTTGGTACAATATAAAATTATTGCAAAAATCCTAGCTGTCAGATTGAAGATTGTACTTCCCTATCTCATTTATGAAAATCAAGGAGCCTTTGTGACCAGAACGAGAATTAGTGACTGTGCTTTGCTAGCAGGGGAATTTTTGCAAGACTATAAGGTGATGAGAGGTAGCAGGAAGGCTTGCCTGAAACTGGATGTGCCCCAAGCCTATGATAATGTTATATGGGACAAACTTTGGTGGATGATGGAACATATGGGTTTCAATTAGCAGTGGATTGGCTGGATGAAATAGTGTGTGGAAACAACTAATTTCTCCATACTGGTTAATGACACTTCTACATGTATGTTCAAAGGTGGGAATGGACTACGTCAAGGAGACCCACTCTCCCCTCTTTTTTTGTTATTATCATGGAATATTTCACACGGAAGATGATGGAAGCAGAGGAGAAAAAGGAGATCATCCCATACATTGTGCACAGTACCAAGGTGATGACACATTTAACCTTTGTAAATGATGTGCTTGTCTTTGTTGAAGCCAAACACAATATATTGGTGAACTTGCAGCGTCTTCTCAAGAATTTTGGTAAGCAGGCCAGACTGTGTATCAATGCAAATAAGACCCATCTTTTTCTATCAAAAAACTACTACCAGATGGAGGATAGACTAAAGGATGCTATGGGAGTGGAGATGGAGAATTTTTCTTCAAAATATCTCAGGTTCCCACTTGTTGGAGGAAATCTACAAGTTAAAGATTTTGTTGATTGCATGGACAGATTGGAGGAAATGATTAATAAGTGGCCAACCCAAAAAACATATATGGCAGGGAAAGCTACGCTTCTAAGGGCTTTTGTTGAGGGACTTCTCACTTTCTGGGTGCAGTAGGGAGAAATCCCCGGTCTGGTCCTAGACAGAATGAAAATGAAGATGGAAAATTTTCTATGGGCAGGTGGGTACCATCCGATGAGATATGCAAGAATGACACTTCCAAAAGATCAAGGAGGACTAGATCTGAAATCACCAAGGGACATAGCAAAGTGGGGGACAATGAAAAGAATTATTACCTACCAGGAAGGAACCTCAACTTGGGGGAAATGGATGAGAGATAGATATACAAGAGGACTTGAGTTCATACCACAAACAAGGGAAGCATACTCACACACTATTAATGTCATGACACAGACGTGGCCGAAAGTGAGACACCTTTTCATACCGCAGATGGATGGAATATGGAAGCTTAAAGACATGAAGACTAACCTCTGGGACATCACAAGATCAAGAGCTGCAAAAGACAAGCACATGGAATAGGTATGGGCAAGGAAACATGTACCAAAGTGGAGTATGTGTGTTTATAAAATTCTGCATAATGCACTAGCTACTTTGGACAAGATATGCAGATGGAGCCATGAAGTTTTTGCTATTTTCTTACTATTCAAAGAGGATAATGAGTCTCATAATCATCTGATAGGCCGCTACAAATTTACAAAGGATGTATGGGAGATCATATGCAAAGAGTTTGGACTGTATATAATGCTAAAAGAGGAACCAAGACACACACTGGCAAGCTACAGACAAAGAGATAAAAGGAGAATTTTGTTTGCTGCTCTATGTTATCATATCTAGACTAAGAGGAACACATGAAGACATGGAGGCGCAGATAATAGTGTAAATAGTATAGCTGCAAAAATATGTAAATGTGTTAGATGTAAGATGCACGTTTGTCAGTAGAACGAGCTACACTTTTTCTTTGGGTGTATGGCATTCGACCTTCATGTAACTCTTGACCTCCTATATTTTTAGGGGGAAGTCGGAATATATTTACCTGATTCTGATACATACATACATACATACATACATACATACAACCCGCCTCTTCCCTAGGGTTAGCGTTGGTGACTACCCATGCGACCTAGGTGATGATGACTACGTCGGGGGATATCCATGTCGTCCAACCCTCCACCGCCACCAACCACATGACCAAACCTAATCCCCCACCCACCCATGATCTCGACGACTCTATTGGGACACAACCTGGAAGTAATGACGATCCTAGCCAATCCCTAAAGGTGGGCATGAGGAGCACAAAGCCGATGGCCAAGCACGCCTGGAACCAAATTCTCAAGGGACCGGTGGCAAGTAGAGTTGAGGAGCAATTTCCAGAGCCTAGGTGCACGGAAGGGAAGGTCTTGGTCGACTTGGAGGAGGAGGAGTTTGTGAGAATGCACAACATATGGGAATTCACTGTGATGACCTATGTCATCAGAAAATGACCATAATTATCTCACTTCCAAGCCTAGATCCAAAGAATTTGATAGCCGAAGGGTGCCTTCGAGCTTCTTTCAAGAGAGAGCATGATCTTCCTTATCATGTTTTCCAATGCAACTGATAAGAAATTGGCTCTGGACCTTGGAGTGAGATGGTTTGATGCTCAATTGGTGGTGGCCAAGAACTATTGAATGGAGAAGAACTAAGGAGAGACAACTTCTTGACCAACTTGTCCTGGATAACCTTGAGATCGTTTGATCATTCATGGACCAGACGAGCAACATGCACAATTTCCAGCAGAGTTGGGAAGGTACTCCATATAGACGACCGATCTCTTAAGAAGGAGGAAGTGAGGGTGCTTATCAAGTTTATGGCAAACGGAGAGCTTACTGAGAAAGTGTGGCTGAATGTCTGGGGTAGGGAACCCATATCGGTGGAGGTGGCTCAAAGAAATCCAACAAAAAGGAGCCTTTGAGGCGTACAATAGGCAATAAATCACGTTAATATGTCCATACTCCTATGGAATATTAAAGGGGGTGTGATAGGTATAAGAAGATGAAAGTTTGGACATGGATCACATCAAGTGGTACATCACTTGTGGCAGTTGTTGAAACAAAAATAAGAGAGCAGAATAAACATAGTATTAGATATTTATTTCCACAAGGATGGGAATATGTATCCCATTTGGAGCATTCTAAACCGGCAAGAGTGTGTCTGGTGTGGAAACCAAATGCTTGGAAGATGACAGTGAAAATGATGTCAGATCAACATATCACACTGGACTGTAGGAACACTACAGGCTTACAGATGTGCTTTATAGTTGTGTATGCATATAACGATGCTAGAAGAAGACAAGATCTATGTCAGGACTTGGCTTCTCTATCTAGACATATGGAGGTACCTTGGATGGTGATTGGTGATTTAAATAATGTTAGACTACAGGGGGAGAAGATAGGGGGCATGCCAGCTTTGAGAATAGTGATAGATGCTTTAATATGGCTATTGATAAAGTAGAGTTGACTGAACTTCCTGTGACAGGTGGAGACTTGTTCACTTGGAATAATGAACGGAAATCGGAGGCCGTGATAGAAAGCAAGTTGGATAGATCATTGGTGAATGAGGAATGGCTAAAAATGTTTCCTAATGTAAAATTGAAGGTAGGAGGATCAGAGCTGAGTGACCATGCTCCCTTGTTGGTACCAATTACTGAGAAGAAGCATAAGAGGAAGCCATTCAAATTCCTTGACTACTGGGTAGATTGGAAAGAGTTTTATGACATTGTTAAAGAGAGTTGGAATTTCATGTAGCAGGGAACCCGACATAACTTTTGCAAAGAAACTTTCCTACACAAAATATGCACTGAACTAATGGGCGAAAGAGGAGGCGAATATCCCAAATATGTTCTCATAGATAAAGAAGGAATGCAGGGAGGTGAGGAGACTACTTTTAGCAAACCCACTTGATGAGGTACTCATTAGTAGGGACAAGGAGCTATGCATGATGTTGGAGGATCTCAAAAAAGCTGAAGAGAAATTCTACTGGTAGAGGAGTAGGGAGAAGTTGTTAGAGGATGGGGACAAAAAAACAATATTGTACCATCTTGCAGTGAAGAGGAGAGAAGCAAGAAATTTTATTTCTGAACTCATTGATGCGGATGGAAGGGTGTTCAATAAGTAGGAGGACTTAGAAGACCAAACCAATCTTTTCTATAGAGATCTATACAACAAGAACTTTGATGAAGTAATGGAGGAAGAGCAAGTAGATTGGAAATTCAAGCTCAGCGGAAAACATAATAATATTCTCACAAGGGAAGTAAATGAGCAGGAAGTCAAAGATACTTGATGGAGCATAGGCTACAACAAATCTCCTAGATCATATGGGTTTAATGTTTTCTTTTATAGGAAGACTTGGAATATCATAAAGAAAGAGCTAGTGGAATTTGTGAAGTGGTTTCTAAAGGAAAGTAACATGGTGAGATAGGTTAACCATGCTTTCTTGGTCCTTATTCCAAAGAAAAAAGCGATTGCATCTCTTTCTAATTTTAGACCTATTGCATGCTGCTCTATCCAATATAAAATCATTGCAAAAATTCTGGCATCGAGACTGAAGATGATACTTCCTTCTCTCAATCTGGGAACCATGGAGCTTTTATTGCAGGAAGAAGCATTAGTGATTGTGCCCTCCTGGCAAGTGAGTTTCTACTGAATTATAACATGATGAAGGGGAGCATAAAGGCGTGCCTGAATTTAGATGTGTCCAAGGCTAATGAAAATGTTAGCTGAGACAAGCTATGGTGGATTATGCAACAAATGGGATTTTCTAAGTAGTGGATAGACTGGATGAAATAGTGTAAATGTACCACAAGCTTCTCCTTCCTTGTGAATGGCACCTCGGCTGGTATGTTTAAAGGGGCCAATGGGCTGCAACAAGGGGATCCCTTGTCCCCTCCTCTCTTTACTATTTTCATGGAGTATTTCACACAGAGGATGATGAAGGAAGAGAAAAAGAAAGATATAAATGCATACACTGTGCATGGGACAAAGGTGATGAGTCATCTTATATTTGTGGATGATGTTTTGGTTTTCATTGAAGCCAAAACTAGCATGCTAAAAAATCTAAAGACCTTGCTTAGGAGTTTTAGAGAGCAATCAAGTTTGTGTGTTAATTCTAATAAGACTCAACTATTTCTATCAAAGAACTGTCACCAATATGAAGCTAGATTACAGGAGGTGATGGGAGTGAATATGGACAAGTTCCCTACCAGATACTTGGGGTTTCCACTGGCGGGTGGAAATATACAGGTGAAAGATTTCACTGACTACATTGATAGGGTTGATGACATGATTGCAAGATGGCCTACTCAAAGGACCTCCATGGCGGGCATAGTGAATCTCACCAAGACGGCTATAGAAGGACTGCTTATCTTCTAGGTGAAACAAGGGGAGATATTGGGGCTGGTGATAGACATGATGGAGATTAAAATCTCAATCTTTCTTTGGGCTAGTGATTACCATCCTATGAGATATTCTAGGGTGGCACTACCTAAGGAGGAGGGAGGGCTGAATTTAAAAACACAGAGATATTGACAAGTGGGGGATTTTGAGGAGAATAATTATATATCAAGAAGGAAATTTGATATGGGGAAAGTAAATGAGAGAAAGATATTTACATGGGCTGGATTTTCAGCTTAGAATGAGAGAATGATACTCACGCATCATCAACGTTATGAGGGAGTTATGGAAGCAAGAAAATTGCATTTTTGAACCTATACCTACAGGTGGATGGAGAATAAAGAATCCAAAGATGAATTTATGGGAGGTAACAAGATCCAAAGCTGGGAAAAATATGGTGTTGGAACCAATCTAGCTTGGGAAATAGGTACATAAATGGACTATGTGTGTCTTCAAAATTCTGCATGGCGTGTTGGTAATGTTGGACAAGGTAAACAAGTGGAATATTGATATTTCTACCATATGTTGGTTGAGTAATGAAGAGGAGTCCCATAATCATCTATTTGGGAGCTGCAAATTTACCAATGATATATGGGTAAGGGTAAGTGGAGAATTTGGACTACAAATAGCATTGAATGAAGATGTTAAGAAGACGGCTGCTTGCTATAGAAAAGAGGACAAGAAGAGATTGCTATTTGCTACACTTTGCTTCCATATTTGGAGTGAAAAGAATGAAATAAAACATGGCAGTTCAGCCAAAGGCATGATTAATACTGCTATAAAAATTTGTAAATGTGTACAACACAAGGTATACGTTAGATAGGAGTGTGGCTGTTACAATTATCCTGTTGTTCAATTCAAAATTTTTGTACCTTTTTTATCTACACTTTTTTGTATTGAATATTGTTTAGTGTTATTTGACATTTTTTTTCTGAGTGATCTTGCTCTTGTGGTGGTGTGGGGTCACAAGGTTTTAGTATCAAAGCCCATGCTCATTGAGGTTGTAGGGGCATAGAATCAGGATGTCATGTATGTTCTTATTGTTGGTATGAATGCCCAGAGAGCCAATCATATGATGATTGTAATGACATAACTTATAAATGATTTGGTTATTAATAAAGACAGTCTTGCAATGTTTTTTCTATTTTATTCAGTTATGAGATAATGGCACAACATAATAAATATCTAAAGAATGATATTACTCAATGACGTATGTCTTCGGGTTGATGACCTGAACAATGAGATCATATGGATTTCTAGAGTATATACATTCTTTCCATGTCCCTAGTCAGATGTTATTGTGGAAGGCTGATAGACAAAAATAACACATAAGACTAGAGTGTGTGTTGGATGATGATAGAATCTCATCAGTCATGATATGTGATATCAAACCAAACACATAGATACTTGCTGGAGAATAACAAACCAGACAGACCCACCATGGGAGTGACACATGGAAACCATTACATGGTAGTCAGAATCATCTCTCATTGTGTTTGTGTGATGGACTGAATTTTTGGCTTAATTTTGAGGACGAAATATCTTTTAAGGTGTGTAGGATGTGATGGAGTGGACTTTTGGAATCCTTAAATGTCCAATGACATAAGTGAATTCATGCATGTTGAGCTATTTATGGAGAGTTCAATTTGTTTTGATAAAGTGTGTGTATCGGTTCATGTTGAAATCAAGATCGAAATCCCTAAGTGTAATTGACCGGTAAAACAAGTGAGTCGTGTACCAAAATTGTACTAGGATGTAGCTTGAGTGACTACAAAGCTATGTTTGAAGTTTTATTATGTTTCATGTTCCTAGAAGGAGATTGGAGGTATGGAAAGGATGAACTTATGTGCATAAATAGGTATGATAGACCAAGGTTATAATAATTTTTAGCTCTAAGTTTGATATCAGTCTCCATCATGTGCTCCACTAGATTGTGAGCCGCGGATCGGCCTATTGGGGACCCCGACTTATGATTGTTGGATACATCACATAGTTTGGGACTGTTTTTCCCTTCAGGAGTGTTACAACATGTTTTAGCACACCAAACCCCCATACTCTCATGATCATGGGCCAATATACGACCTCAAGAAGTAGAACTGTCAACTGACTTCTCATTTGGAGTGTGTTGTATCCCCCTACCCAGTCATCCTCTATATAGTTGAAGGAAAACCTCACAACAAAGGGGTATAGGGAAGTAGAAGTAGTTTATAGGAAGGAAGGTGGGAAATCTAGCATGGGTTCAGGGGAATCCAACCCAGGCTTTGTGGTGGCATTAGAGGTGGTTGAATCCACCTTCACCAGTGAAGAAGAGAAAGAGGACTTGAAGCTGTTGTCAAGCGAGAAGAGGAGTTGCCATGTCACGACCGTGCTTCATGGCACCCTGGATCTGGGTAAAGAAAGAAAGGATGGCGAGGTGGCTCATCGGTGTTAGACTACAAAGACAGTGTTTGGTTCTGACAAGTTCATTGAGGAGGTGGAGTGAAGACGTGGCTGGAGAATGAAGAAGATGGGAGTCTGGGAGATGCTTTAATTGCAGATGGCAAGAGATCTCGCCGCCTTAGAAGAGGTGGGCAACCATTTTTCCTCGTTGGAGAAGAGGCTAGCGGTGGCAGCACCACGGATCCCTGTCACGACGGACTCACATGGACAAACTCGTTGAGCTCACAAAGAAGAGGAGGACTGGTGCTTAAGGAGGCAGATGGGGACGCACTCATAGGGATGATGATGACGGTGGAAGCTCATTGAGAATAATGATAGGAGATCGACCTCTCGTTGGAGGTCCAAGCCAAGGTGGTGTCTTGCGCCACAGAGTCACGCCAAGGCGTTGAGTGGAGAACAAAGAAAAGAGAGAAAGAGGGTGGCTCCGAACCAGGTCCAGCCCAAGTCAAAATCCTCTCCTTCAATCGTGAACCCAGATGACCAAGGCAAAGGAGCTGCGCCTCTCACATGCCACTTGGCTGCATCTCATTGGCAGAGGTAATTTATGAACCTGAAAATCTCAGAAAATACCTAGAGTTTGCGTAATTTATAAAAAAATAGCATAGTTATCGGAAAAAAGCAAATAATATATTGAAATTCTCAAAAAAATGCATAGAGTAAGATGGAACCATAATATTAGCCTTTTTATGCTTAAATGATAGTGATATCATGTAAGATGTAAAATGATCTTTCAGGACTAATAAATAATAAATGAAGACCTAAAATTATGAGAAGACATCAATAACTCATAAATGTGATGTGTAATCCATATGATATCAGTAATTATGTTTTTGATGCACAAAATCTTGTAATTTGCTCAATATGTCTACTTAGAGCTAATAACCCTAAATAAATGTAATAAATACATACGTGGTCGATAAATGATGAAATTTATAGAACACCCTAATATCAATAATTGAAAACTAATGTGGAACTTTGATATTAGTTAGATGCATATAATTCATGTTATATGTAAATGAATCTTAATACATGTCATGAAACCCTAATTAGGTTAATGATGTAACCTAGGGTTAATATGTGCATAAAATACTATGGAAGCTAATGTTTAGATGATGAACCCTAATCTATAACATAATTAGAAAATAACATCAGTAAGATAATTCCAAAACAAGAATGCAAGTGATAATGGAAATATCTGAATGAGTTAAGTAAACCCTAAAATAGATATAACTAGGGTGAAGATGGTGGGAACCTGATGATGGTACATGATATTATCTTAATCAAGTCTAACAAGGATATAGTTGACATCAGGAGTGTGGCAATTAGGATATCTTGATCAAGGTATGCCATTACCTCTTACTTGGCTTATTATACAATATGCTTGTGTTATATGTGTAGTAAAATATATGGCATAAGATATTGGATGAAATGATTGTTCTTGTATGATATGTTGCTTAATTTTGCATACTTATCGCTATGAACACATGAAACATAATATATCTGTTCCATTATATGAAAGCACTAAACTCTTTGGTAGTACAATGCTTGAAAGTGACCTAACTCTTTTGTAGTCAGTCACATTGTACATATGATCTAACTCTTCGATAGTTGATCATAAAGGCCTTAATCTTGAGCTGCTTGAGAGTCAAGAGAATGCATCAAACCCTTCGACGGTCAATGCATGGATATATAATGGAAAATGAGCTTAAAATATGTGTTCTCTTCTATTAATGAATGTTTTTGTGCAAGTATATGCTTTTTCATATATTAGTTTAATGCTTACAAGTATTAGTTTTATCTTTTTTTCAAGATATGATGTGAGGTATATAAAAGTCACGTAGGTGTACTTAGTACAATATTCTTGAATATTGTGCTGACATGTACCACATGTAATCTTTTGTTTAGGTTATTGACATACGATCTTGAAGAACCAAGATAGTTGAGAGTTGTATGTCGAGTTGATGTACAGGTGGACCTGTTGTCTTAAGATCCTATAGTTTAGTGGTAGTACATGTATATGCATAAGTTTACTATTCAATATATAATATCAAATGTTGTAACAATTCATGTTGTAATTATATCTTGAATGGTGAGCTTCTGATGTTGTGATTTGTTTATTGTTCATGTGCATGAGCTACTGTTTATTTTCTTCTGACTTACTTTGATTTTCTTATTTTTAGCCTAGTGTGGGGTGTTTGAATTGGGATTCTCGTTGAGGTGAGGTTTCAATTTAGACATCACACATCAGATTAAGTTTTAGAAAATCTGAGAACGTCACAATTGGTGGTGATTATGGTTCTTAGACATGAAATCACTACACTCATCACATGTCAATCAATGTACTTTGACATCATCCATCATGATCTTGATAAGGGTTTCCATAAAGGTGATGATTAGATGCACTAGGACACATGGTCATGACTGTGAGTGATGCAGATGGGATTTTCCCCTCCTACAGGAGTATGATATCTTGGCCACCTAATAAGCAAGACTGAGAAGTGCATGGCCATGCACATGTGAGCTAATATGTGATATTGATATAGACAGCCTGCTCCAATTCAAGGAACATAGATTGAATGTTGAAGAGTATGACTATTCCAACCTTTAGTTCAATCTAGATATCAGTGACAAAGGAACTGTACAAACACTATAACACCAATAGTAGATTGTAGGTTGAAGTTGTTGACCAACTTTCCATTTAATTGGGTAGCAATTATGTGTTTCTAGATACCACTCTTTGCTTGTGATGATATAAACTTGTTATGAACATTCACTACCAACATAATATGGAATGTATAGGGTCACACACTTAGGATACACTTGGAATAGGAGTTTATTTATGAATGATGTTTAATTTTATCATTAAAGTGTTTAGGTATTCAATTTAAGCAACAATTGACTGATTGAACTCTGGACCAATCAGTTCAAGTGTTGAACCAATCAGTTGGAGTGTCAGGTTGATTGGAGATTACATTGGATAAATTATGAATCAACCAAGACATGAACCGAGTGGGTCACTGAGTGACCCAATCAGCTCAGGGTTGTCAAACGACAGGCTTATGTGATGAACCACCCGATTCATGGATTAATTCAATTGTATCAAGGATTAGTGTTGACATCATGTTGTGAATTAGTCAGATTATAATTGCCAATACAATAGAGATTGTGAAACATGATGAAACGATTAGTTCAAGGGTTGAACCAATTTGCTCACATGACAACTGATCGCTTCACCTGTGAGATGACCATTTTTCTATCCACTGGATGCAAAAATTTGTGAATTTTTGGTCCCTTCCACTCCCACACAGACTGGGAACCCTGACCCTAACCCTCCTATAAATATAGGCGTATTTTGGGCTTCCTAGAGACACAATTCAATTGCCTCTAAAAATTGTTGTCTTTTCTGGTTGTGGTAACCAAGAGAACCTGAGCAAGTACTACCCGATAAAGGGAGGTATAGAACATGGGATGTAGAAACATCCTGGATCCTTCCTATTCCTTAACATCTTCCCCTTGATCAGTGCACTCATCACCTCATCAACCTATACAATATATTTGTCTTTAATCCACCACTTTTTGTTGATGATATCTTTCAAAAATCTCCCATAAGTAGGAATTTTCTGTATTGCCTCCACCAATGGAAAATTGATGTGGAGCTTCTAGAATATGTCTAGGAACTTTTTGAACTGTGTTTCCTTTTTCCTTGACTTTAGACTATCCGGGGATGGCACAAAGGACTTCTGTGCTTTCTTATGTGGGGGAACATATGTCACTTTATGAACTTCCTCCCCTGAGCTTGCTTCAGCACCACCGCCTGACATAGAAATTGACTTATCTACTTCGGGTGGAATGACTAGTTGTTGTTCAATCTATGGTGTAGGTGCTTCTTTATTAACCGTAGTTGTCCCACTATGGAGTAGAAACTTCACATGCTCCTTTACCGTGGGCACCTTTTCTAGAATAGGATATGTTGAGGTGCATGCATGAGTACAATGCACTAGAAATCTGCACTCCTGTTGCTGTCCATATAAAATATTGGGATATGGAACTTTAGGCACATATGCCAACTCAGATTCTAGAGTATGTTGCGTTGGTAACTCAATAAAATCTTGTTCTGCCTTATTAACAATAGAGACATATTTCACTTGATGATTTGACGTCTCTGTATTTGCTGGGACCCCGTGTTGATTAGTATTCTTCAAGGAAGCCACCTCTGTCGCCAGTTGAGAAATTTGATATTCAATACTACAAATATGTCCTCCTTGGTTTTGCAGCTCCCTCTTTGTCTGGCTAACAATGGTTTCATTTTGAGTGACTAGCTTACCTAGCATGTCTTATATGCGATCTATCCTCCTAGGGCCCCTGTCCTTCTACTTTTGTTGCCGAACGAACATGTAATCTTCACCTTCACTTCTAGATGAAGTGTGGGATGCTATTAGATGATGTTGTGTTCTCTCTCTCTTCACCCCATGACTGATTCCTTGCCATGTTCTTTAGAATCTCATGGCATCTAGAAGGCTTGCTGTTGAGGAAGAAGTTTGTCCCCATACTATCAAGAGTGGTCCTTTCTCCCTGATGCAACCCATAAAATAATATTTTTTCCTGGTCATAAAAATTGATATCATGACGAGGGACCTTCCTAAACATGTTTTGGAACCTCTCCCATGCTTCCAAGTATGACTCTTCTGCCTGCTACTTGAAGTTGATTATCTTCTTGGTCAACTCATTCATCTTTTGGGGAGGAAAGTAACGCTCGAAGAAAGCATCAATCATTTGTTCCCATGTATCTATTGACTCAGGCTTGGGGTTGTATAACCAAGACTTAGCATTGTCTGCCAAAAATGATGGGAAAAGCTTTAGGTAAATGACTGTCACCGACACTCTGTCAAATTTTACCATGTCGTAGCTTTCCACAAAATTGTTGATATGTGTCATTAGGTCCTCAGTACTATGACCATAAAAAGCTTGTCCCTTGATCAATGCCACCAAGCTAGGGTCTATCTTGTAACTTCCCACATTGATAGTTTGTCTTTTTTTCAGGCCCAACTGAGCTTATTGTAGATGACACCTTTATCTTTTCCCAGATGATCTACTCTTTGATTCCATCACCCATACCTTCCAACTGTGGATTTGTTGTGGGACCATAATCAGTGGTTCATGTTTGAACCATGCACTAGTACCTAAAATTTATAAGTTCAATGTGAGAACGATATACTAGTGATCGAATCAAAAGATATTTGTAATTCATCTTTGGAAAAGGAATAAAGAAGGTGGCCGGGAGTGGATGACTATAGCACTCATAGGGCTTGAATATGCTATTTCCCTGGAAACGACGCCAAAAACATGGCATCACTAAATTGTACATGTAAAATGCAAGCGTACACATTAAAGTAATATAGGCCAATGAGGCCCGAATATCAAACACGGGGAAATGTAATTCAAGAAACCTGTGACGTCCCGATATTTTCTAAAACTTAATATGATGTGTGACGTATAAATTGAAACCTCACCTCAGTAAGAATCCCAATTTAAGCACCCCACACTAGGCTAAGAAGAAGAAAATAAGAGGAAATCAGAAGGAAACAATCAGTAGCACATGCACATGAATAATAAACAAACCACAACAACAAAATCTCACCATTCAACATATAGTTACAACATTTGATATTATATATTGAACAATAAACTTATACATATACATGTACTACCACTAAACTACATGATCTTAAGACAACAGGTCCAGCTATACATCAACTCGCCATACAACTCTCAACTATCTTGGTTCTTCAAGATCATATGTCCATAACCTAAACAAAAGATTACATGTGGTACATGTCAGCACAATATTCAAGAATATTGTACTGAGTACGCCTATGTGACTTTTATATACCTCCCATCATATCTTGGCAATAAGATAAAACTAATACTTGGAAGCATTAAACAAATATACGAAAAAGCATATACTTGCCCAAAAACATTCATTAATAGAAGAGAACACATATTTTAAGCTCATTTTCCATTATATATCCATGCATTGACCGCCATAGGTTTTGATGCATTCTCTTGACTCTCAAGGAGCTCAAGATTAAGGCCTTTATGATCGACTATCGAAGAGTTAGATCATTTGTACAATGTGACTGACTATAAAAGAGTTAGGTCACTTCCAAGCATTGTACTACCAAAGAGTTTAGTGCTTTCATATAATGGAATAGATATATTATGTTTCATGTGTTCATAGCCATAAGTATGGAAAATCAAGCAACATATCATACAAGAACAATCATTTCATCCAATATCATATGCCAAGTATTTTACTACACATATAACACAAGAATATTGTATAATAAGCCAAGTAAGAGGTTATGGCGTACCTTGATCAGGATATCCTAATCACCACAATCCTGATGTCAATTATATCCTTGTTAAACCTGATTAAGATAAGATCATGTACCATCATCAGGTTCCCATCATCTTAACCCTAGTTATATCCATTTTAGGGTTTACTTAACTCACTAGGATATTTCCATTATTACTTGCATTCTTGTCTTAGAATTGTCTCACTGATGTTATTTTCTAATCATGTTAGAGATTAGGGCTCATCATATGAACATTATCTTCCATAGTATTTTATGCACATATTCACCCTAGGTTACATCATTAACCTAAATTAGGGTTTCATGACATGTATTAAGGTTCATCTACATATAACATGAATTATATGCATCTAACTGATATCAAAGTTCCACATTAGCTTTCAATTACTGATATTAGGATGTTCTATAAATTTTATCATTTATCGACCACATATGTATTTATTACATTTTATTTAGGGTTATTAGCTCTAAGAGAAAATTACAAGATTTCGTGCATCAAAAACATAATTACTAATATCATATGGATTACACATCACATTTAGGAGTTACGGATGCCTTCTCGTAGTTTTAGGTCTTCATTTATTATTTATTAGCCATGGAAGATCATTTTACATCTTACATGATATCAGTATCATTTAATCATAAAAAGGCTAATATTATGGCTCCATCTTACTCTATGCATTTTTCTAAGAATTTCGATATATTATTTGCATTTTTCCGATAACTATGCTATTTTCTATGAATTACGGAAACTCCAGGTATTTTCTGAGATTTTTGGGTTCATAAATTACCTCTGCCAATGGGATTCCACCAAGTGGCATGTGAGAGGTGCAACTCCTTTGCCTTGGTCATCTGAGTTCATGATTGAACCGAACAATTCTGACTTTGGCTGGACCCGGTTCGGAGCCGCCCTCTTTCTCTTTTTTCTTCATGTCTCTGCTCAATGCCTGAGTGTGAGTCTACGGCGCAAGCCACTGTCGTGGCTTGGACCTCCAATGAGAGGTCAATCTCCTGTCATTCTTCTCAACGAGCTTCCACCACTATCATCCTCCCTATGAGTGCGTCCCCTTCTGCCTCCTTGAGCATCAGTCCTCCTCTTCTTTGTGAGCTCGACGAGTCTGTCCATGTGAGTCCTCTGTGACAGGGATCCGTGGTGCCACCGTCGCTAGCCTCTTCTCCAGTGAGGAAAAATGACTGCCCACCTCTTCTAAGGTGATGAGATCTCCTACCATCTACACTCGAAGCATCTCCCAGACTCCCAGCTTCTCTATTCTCCAGCCACGTCTCTGCTCCGCCTCCTCCATGAACTCGTCGGAACCAGACACCATCTTTGTAGTCTAGTACTGGCGAGCCACCTCGCCATCCTTTCTTTCTTTACCTAGATCCAGGGTGCCATGAAGCATGGTCGTGACATGGCAACTCCTCTTCTCGCTTGATAGTAGCTTCAAGTCCTCTTGAGTGAAGGTGGCTTCGACCACCACTAACGCCACTTCAGAGCCTAGGTTGGATTCCCTTGAACCCATACTAGATTTCCTACCTTCCTTCCTTTGAACTCCTTCTTCTTCCCTATACCTCTTTGTTGTGTGGTTTGCCTTCAACCATACAGAGGATGTTTGGGTAGGGGGATACAACACACTCCAAATGAGAAGTCAGTTGATAGTTCTACTTGTTGAGGTTGTGTATTGGCCCACGATCATGAGAGCATGGGGTTCGACGTGCCAAAACACGTTGTAACAGTCTTGAAGAGAAAAATAGTCTCAAGTCGTGTGATGTATCCAATGATCATAAGTTAGAGTTCCCAATAGGCCGATCCGTGGCTCACAATCCAGTGGAGCGCATGATGGAGACTGATATCAAACTTAGAGCTAAGAATTATTAGAACCTTGGTCTATTATACTTATTTATGCACATAAGTTCATCATTTACATACCTCAAATCTCCTTCTAGGAACATGAAACATAATAAAAATTCAAACATAGCTTTGTAGTCACTCAAGCTACATCCTAGTACAATTTTGGTACACGACTCACTTGTTTTATCGGTCAATTGCACTTAGGGATTTCGATCAAGATTTCAACATGAACCGATACACACACTTTATCAAAACAAATTGAACTCTCCACAAATTGCTCAACATGCATGAATTCACTTATGTCATTGGACATTTAAGGATTCCAAAAGTCCACTCCATCACAAAACTACTACTAACTACTTTCAATCATCTAGGCTGAAGAAAAAATCGATTTAAGAGTTATTAAAGTAATTGCAAGAAAATAAAACTAATTTATTGTTTTGTGATCACAATGAGAAGAAATTCCCTAGGACTTTGGTTTCACCATGATTGACACTACACTTTTTTACCCTAATATTAATATATGTTCCTCCTGTTTATGGTCAAAGAGACCTGTAGCTAGAATTATTTTCTTTCACCGAATAATCCAATACCTATCCTAATACCAAGCCCACTCTCGTATCGATTGCATTATTAGATAGGTGCTTTAACGAACTACTATGGGTTATTTTCTTCATGTTTGTAGGATTTCTCTTGAAACACGATATAAAACTTGTGTTACTATCGATTTCCAATCCTTAACCATCACCTCGAATCTATCAAGGATCAAATTAATCATCTATGGTGTGCAACATAAATAATTTAATACGAATTCATAGCAAAATGCCCAAAAAAAGGAGAAAACAATATACTAATGCAAAAGATCTAGATAAAGTGTACAATCGGGCTACTCCTGGGTCCTAAATAACACAGGGATTAGCCCCTCATGGTTTCCATGGATGAAAACATGCTAGAAAGAAGGAAATATGTGGAGAACATAGAAAAACTGATGAACCCCCTAGAGAAACGCGATTAGGATGCTCCTCACTGAGGAACGGATCCGCAAGTCGTGAATTCTGCCCACTGAATGTGCCTAGAACCTCCCGAACGTGCAATTCTCCTCTCCTGTGCCTTGTCCATCGTGTAATGGAATAGAATGTGATCCTTAGGTCTGCTGCATTTCCCCTAAGTCATAAGAGTGACTTCAGGCAAAATAAATCCTTAGCCATCACATTAAACTTAATTTTGGATCTGCCTGATTCTTCCTGGTTGGTACTACCGACAGGATGTCGATACTACAGACTCCCTCGATTAGTTGTGGTCGTCGTGCTTCTTTCGGTGCTACCAAGCTTAGAGTCGATAGTATCAAGTTTCCTCGATTAATTTCTTTTCATATCTGAGAAAGTGTGGGTACCACCGTCAGTAAAGTCAGTACTACTGATCTATGTAGATTTTTTGTAAAATCACCTAAAATTCATAAAATCCTATCATAAACTCTAGAAATATGATAAATCATTCAGAAACATTGAAATTACATCAATTTGATGCAATTGAGTCACATAGGCTAATATTAATAAATTATGCACAAATTCATATGAAAATGAATGATAAGCACACAAAAATCAATAATAAATAGCCTATGAAAATGACAAATATACAATGCATCAATGGGTTGTCAATCAATAGAAACCTTATGTAAGTGACAAACTATGAGTGCCCTATGTAGGCCCCTCCTTCCTCTATTCCCTCTCTACCCTCGTGATCCTATAAATGTATCTGCTCTCCTTGTGTACAACCTACTTGATTGAGTCATTGTTATGAAGAAATGCGAAGAGGAACTTTTGCAAACTGCCATCATTTATTAGAAATTAATGAGATCTCTGAGTTGTTGTGAGAATAGGTCTTGCATGAATGTATGGTATTCTCCTTCCTCCTTCCTTAATAACCTCAACATTTTTTAGAATATTCCAAAGACCTAAACAAGTAAGCACATCTCTCCCCCTCTCCAACTCAATTTCTTGTTGATCTTCATCTACTTCTTCTTGAAGCCATGTCAATGGATGTTCCTTGGTTGTGCTTAATTAAAGTTTTCCTAGTTACTAAACCATGCTTTTATTATTCCCTCTTTTACCCTATTTTCTCTATATTTGATGGAGAAGCTGCTATATGGAGCTTGTGAAGAGCAAGATTGGATGTTAAGTGGTGGTCACAACTTGAGTTTGTTTGAAGATTTAGAGAGAATGGAGATTTTTTTGTCCTTGCTTGTGGTGCTTTGGAGTGAACTTATTTTCAACTATTTGTAAGGAAAATGGTATACATTTTGGTGCATTTGGTAACTCAATTGAACATGCAAATCATATACTTCACAATCCACTAACTTTGTTAAAAGATTATAAAATGTGTGTTGTTTTGACAATGTAAGATGGAATATGAATTTTAATATTCACCTAATTATTTTGAATACACTCTTACATGATAAATACATGTTCTGTTAGTCTTTTAAGTAATTAAATTTAAAATGTATGAATCAATGCTATTAAAAGTGTTACTTTTATGGCGTTTTTCTACTCCATAATGAGAAATGGTGTTCCTAGATGATTTATAGTTTTTCCATGATGATATTAAGGATTTTCCTTGCTTGTTATGTTGCTAGTATATTGTTGGAAAAATATCCATTAATATCTACTGTCACATATATGCATAAAATTAGTCTTTTATGCAAATTATTGTACTTCATGCAACTTCCCTAGTATTTCTGAGCATAAAAGTTGAACGATTGTATGGAGGAATATTGTTATTATGAGAATTAGAAACTAGAATCATAATTGATTATGATGTTCTAATGAGTCTTTGACCTTGGAATGGACCTTGTGGAAAATTGGGCCTTGTAGTACCCTAATTTGAATATAGGGCCTTGGTATGACTAAGCATGGTGATTCACATCCAGATTTTAATAGTTGATTTTATACGGTAATATGTTTTATATATTCTATAGTAAAGTTTTATTTATTTTTTAATTATTTTTAGGTTAATTCTATGAATCTTGATTGATACAGTCATAAATGAGTTATTGGTCTAATTAATCAAATATAAACCCAATCATGTAGTGCTTTCTTTTTGTCAGTGGGGTAAACTGTCAAATGTTTTAATCTTTTTGTAATTTCTAAATTGTGAGACGATGCTCAGAGCTTATATTTTTGAATATCTATAGGTATGTGGGGGTTGTTATACCCTAATATCTACAAGTCTATAAGGACTCAATTTTGATATATGTTCCACAGATGTTTATCAGACAATGTTTGTGATTGTGTCTTGAAGTTTTAGTTTTTATACCCTTTGTTTCTAGTGTTGTTTCTTGTATACCCAAGGTGGACATGTGATATATGTGGACCAGCCTTGGAGAAAATCCATGGAAGATCCAATCTTTTTACACTCTTTCTTTTTGTTTCCTCACTCCGACAGAGGTGTGGAGAGATCTAATGTAATCTTAATGTTCTTAGATCTATACTGGGCTAGTCCATGCTTTGCAATCATAAGCTTGTAGTTTGAGTGGTACACCTCAAACTACCTATGGCATAGTAAAATGTGTAATTTGGATGTATATTATAGTTGTTTGGGTCTACTTGAAACTCACATGTATGTTCTATCGATTTATGCTTTTAGTTTTTGCAAGAAATATATGTGATACATACTCTGCATAGGTAACTATATCTGCTACACTATATTATTGATATAGCCTTTATTTTTGTTGAACAACCTATCTGGTTGATGTTTTTTATGCTTCGTATATGTCCTGTATAGTTGCCCTACTAACTAAAACACACACTATTAATCTTAACTATAAGTTGATTGAAAGTCATAGATGTTATCAACTAGACTTCATATCTCTAGGTCTGGGATTCTAACCCTGTGATTTCAACAACTTTCAGGTGCCAGTAAATAAACCCAAACTGTGGTGGAAAGGATCACACATTTGGAGGATTGTAATAGATAAAAAGTTGTTGAATTTTTTTGATGTAGCTTGTCAAGAGTCACCCGTTTACTCACAAGTTTGGATGGGGAGTATTATGTGGTTGTTTCTATCGAATCAACAATTTGGATGTATGCCTTGTAATATACTACATTTTTTACATGTTACGTATATATGTGAATATGCATATTTCTATTATATAATATGTGTGAATGAGATCACTAAACTCTAATGATTGTATATTTCATATGGAAATGAATATATGTATACAAGGGCCTTGTTAGAATTACCCGTGGTTTAAATTTGGATTTTTTATTCCTTATTGTTTATATTCAATTTTTTCATAATGAATTTTGTTTATTGTTAATCAACATTTAGTTATGAGTATTGACTCTACGATAGTGGGGCATCACAGTTGTGCCATGTGTACTTCTCAATCCTTCTTTTCATCTACCCCATGTATGTCCACTCTTATCTAGGTTGTAAGTTGTCACAAATCATGGTTCCTAACTAATTTGTCAATGCACTTAATTGTGATTTTAATTAGTACATCTCTTTCACCTTAAGAACACTTCTAATTAAAGGTAAGCATGGACAACATATTATACTGCATATAGTGGTCTCAAAATTTTCTTGACCAAACTCAAATATGAAGAGGATCCAGACCAAACCTGAATTGATTGCTAAAATGTGATTAGAAAAAAGTTTCCTAGAACAAACTTGACTGCAAAGAGGATCCATACCAAACTTATCTTAATCGTTAAAATGTGGTCATGATTGTTTAATTTCAGTCTAAAACCATGGGTACATAGTATTTACTTATAGAACGATTAAGTAAAGATCTTTTTCTAAAAGAACTTAAACAATAAATGATTCGATCTCTATTTCAAGTTTTGTTGTTGTTCAATAAGGATTCTACATCCAAACAATTATAAAAATCTTATTATCTAAATAAAAGATGGAAAATGTTGTATATCACATGTAATGAACAAATATTAAACTTATTCAAAACAATAATCTGTATATCAACTACACCATTAGTGTAACAGTTGTTTGCATCACAAATAATAGATGTAATGTTGAGATAATTAAAAGAGTATCTATATATCAACTACATCATGACTAGACTAATTTACTTTATATATATGTACATATATATATAGCTGATCAAGTTTAGCTAGACATTTTGAACAATTGTGTAGACTGTGACCAGACCACTTAAGGATTGCATGAAGATTTTTCTAACCAAATTTGACTACAACATCCATCTAGACTAGACTTAATTGAATGGTCTGGTCAAGTTCAAATTGCTCTGATGGTCATTTGGTTTCCAACCCATGCCTACATTTTTTGATCTCCTAGTTTCATGATTTCTTCTCTATAACTGATTTTCCATATTCATTAAATCTATGGAAGTCTGGATGCATCATTATTCAAGTAGAACCTCCCTCCAACTCAACATTTTTCAACCAAGTAAAATTATTTATAATATCAAAAGATGTTGATCATGCAAAAAAGATACAATATATCATCAACATTTTATGTGATCCAAACAACAAACTATATATTGAAAAAAATTAATTGTAAAATAATAAAATAATATCAATGCAAATCCTAGGTCCAAAGGAATAGATGATTAGTTCCTCATGATCAACATGTTATTTGAGTAATATAAAGAAAAAAGAGTAGAAATAAACATAAAAGTGACAAAAGACCACACAAACCCCATGGTAGACACGACCAACAACATATATAAAAATTCTGAGCAATTTTCATAGGTTAAAATGGCCTCCATGTTCATGTGGGTGATGAAGTTTGGTGATCCCCCTCTTTCTCTTCTCCTCAGTTATTAACCAAAGTAAAAAAAGCAAGATATGTCTCCACCCTCCAAGAACTAAGTTTTAAGTAATGTAATTTCAAGAGGTGAAATCACAACCATAAATATATCTAACTAAAACTAAGTCGATGCATTGACTCACACTATTGCAGTTCCTATAAATATGCAAATACTGGATGTTTCTACTTATGGTTTGAAACTTTGAAGTAATAAGTCGATGATATTGACTTGGTTATTGATGCATCAAATCAGGTGCTGAGAGGTTACTATCATGATATCAATATGATTGATCCATGACATCATGTCTATAGCATTAGATTTTCCCTTGAAATTTGTGTTTGTCTACAATTAAACTCAAGATTATTAAGAATTTTAATATCTTGATAATTATATGCCAAAATACATGAAATATAGTATAAAATAGTTCACTATCAATTACTCACTACTCTATTGATATGTGAATGAAATGTAGTGGTTCACCAATAAAGAAGATGTGTTGCCATATAAAAACCAAGAAGCACATGTTAGGTTCAGTGGAGTTGTCATCGACAATAAGGGGACCAACACTAATGACATCTTTATGGAGAATTTTTTCAAGGAAAAACTATTGGTGAGAGACATTTCTCTAGTGCACAAGAAAGCCTTTTGAAACCATGGAAATATGTATTAGTGGCTCGCATGATCAGTAATGACCTTGGGTTTCTAATTTTGAGAGATCGCTTGAAGCTTCTATAGAATGTCATAGGGAGATTTAATATGTTAGAGTTGGACATGGGACATTTTGTGCCAAGCTTTTGTGCACCTGCGATTATGACACAACTTTGACAAGTGGCCCATGGATGATTTTTTACTACAATATGGTTGTCTTGAAGTGGTATCCATCATTCATACCTACTGAACAATACCCATAACTCATTTTATTATGGGTCCATATCCTAAACTTGTCGCTACATCTCTATGTCCCAACCATGTTTGAGTACATTGGCTCATGGAAGACTCATTAAGGTAGACACCCACACTGCCACTAAACTCAAAGCCAATTTTTTCAACTTGCATTAGAAATAGACACCATAAGACCTTTGATCCCCTCAATTCTTAACAATGTCATTTAATATGAGGTTGAGTATTTAGGATTGATTTGTGCATATGCTGCATGTCGGAAGGAGGGCCATATCTCAAAGAAACATAAGGTGGATGGAAGTGAAACTATCTTAAATACCAAGGAGAATGAAGAAGTCCAACACAGTGTAAGACAAAAAATTCATGATAGCGAAAACAATTGACAAATCTAAAACACAGAGGAGGGCTCAAAAGAGGAAGAGGTCCACCAATTGATAGACCACTATACTCTAATGTCAGAAACAAGTTCATTGGGATATCTGAACATGGAATGGTAGATTCACATGAGCATGGTGCATATGGGAATGAGGCCCCAAACCAAAGTATGAAACAAGGTAAAAGATCTATGAAGGTATGGAACAAGAAGGCAACTGCTACCACAACTAACATAGACCATACGAGGATGACACTAGTAGGTTTTTATAATCAAGATGCCATGCAATGGAATATCCAATCCAATACAATGAAGATTGCAAAGTAGAAGGGACTACACTCAGTTGGCAACCCGATGGTGGATGAGGTAATTGAGGTGTTCAATGAAGAAGAGGCTAAAATGAGGATTTGTGACACTGAAACCATGGGGGAATCCCTGAGAGGAATGAAGAATACTAGCGAGGTCTTTATGGAGGACAACACAACTGTATTAAACTCATTGGTGGGAAGGAATATAAGAAATTGGTACTAAGATGAATCACAAATGCAGGGATAAAATTGTAGTTATTATAAAACAAAGGAGGAGTCCTAGAAGAATGGCAAATGCCATAGAATTCATTGGGAAGGAAAAAAAATTATGAAAATCTAGTTGAGAGAGATGGAAAGGAGGATGGCGATGACAAAGAGAACTAGGTACCTATACATGAAATTAATGGTATTAAATCAATCTCTATATATTAATCTATCTATCTTTAGTTTCATGATTTATATTCTTTTTTGGAGTGTAAAAGGCATTGGTAAAGCTGATACATGTAATGTATTTATGGATGTTATGTTAACTCACCGAACAAAGGTGGATGCTATTCAACAACCTCCGATTAGTGAGAAGAAAGATATAGACTCCATCAAGAAGCTCAACTTCAAGAAATCTCATCATGTGAAAGAGAGAGGGTTTTCAGGAGGTATTTGAATTTTCTAGAAAATAGATGAATGTATTGTAGAGATCCTCAATGTCCATCGACAATTGATTTCCTGCATTATCAATAAGTCAGGTGTCCTACCTTCATTTATGCTGGCCCATACATCACTGTGAGGAATTTTTATTAGAAGCACCTTGTGAACATGGGAAAAAAGTTCCAAGAATGATGGCAAATTGGGGAAGACTTTAACCCATAACCCACCCTAGGGAGAAGTCTGGAAGTGATACTTTCAATGTCAGTGAAGTAAAGTTTTCTAGTGACACTTTGATGGAGTTCAGGCTATAATGGATTTGGGCTTCTCAACATTGTAGTTTTCCTATAAGCATGGCATGTTGTAATACATATTGGACCAATTTGTAGCCAATGATGAATTCATCAAGTGCTAGCCATATGTTGTTGCGGAACACCCACTGAGAATACACTCAGGCCACTGCCCTATATTGACAAAGGTAAAAAAGAAGATCAAGGAGAATACAAGCTTCCTTACCAGTGCCTCTTAGTACGAAGAGGAGGATTTCGTGACTCTATTTAAGAACTATTGGATGATACACAAGACCTTAACTCTTCCATCTGGATGCCAAACATTAAATATCTACTTGATATAGGAAGTTTCTAAAGAAAAGGAGGCAAGAGAAAGACAAATTCATTAGAAACATTAACCAACTTCATATTTTCATGGCTGAAAACTATGATGAAGTCTCAGACACAATGTGCATAGAGATGCAAACTAAATTGGATAACGTCTTACATAAGGAGGAGGAAGACTGAAAACAATGATCATACATCAATTGGCTAAAGAGCAAAGACAATAATTCTAAGTTCTACTACACATAGGTGAATCATAGAAGGAGGAGTAATACTATCAGAACTCTAAAGAACAATAGAAGAGAGTGGGTTACTGATGAAGATGACCTCCTACAATTAGTGGTGAGACATTTTAAGAAAATGCTTGTAGAATCAAATCAGAGAAGGAGGCTTCAAGAAAACACCATTCTAGGCATATTTAAGGAACTAATTGAGGAAGAATAAAGGAATATTGTTGCTACTCCCACGAAGCATGAAGTTAAAGATATTCTAAAAAACATGAACCCATATCAAGTAGTTGGACCTGACAATGCTAATTCTTTGTTTCTTCAACAGAAGTACCACATAGTAGGGAAAATTGTGACCATAACAATGTGAAACACCTTACAAGGATACATGCTTACTAATGATCTCTGTGACACCACCATTGTTTCAATTCACAAGGTCCCTAGAGCTAAAAAATGTGTGCGATTACAACCTATTTCTTTAAATAGTATCGCTCTTAAACTGGCTTCTAAGGTTGTGGTGGAAAAGATGAAAAGCCATATTCTAGAATGGTCTCTCCAAAGAAAAGTGCTTTTGTTCCTGGTAGAAGGATCATAGATAATATTGTGTAAATCCAAGAACTTGTGAACAATACTAAGAGGTGGTTGGGGGAAAATACCATGGCTATCAAAATTGGTTTAATAAAAGAATATGACCAGATGTCCTAGATGTTCATTGAAGAAATCATCACTCTAGTTGTCATCTTGACTAATATCAAGCATTACGACATGCAGTCCATAAGAGGAGGCTCAACATCCATTGCGTGAAATGGTAAAGCTTTGAGATCTCTCAAGGCAAGTAGAGGGGAGAGACAAGGGGATTTCTCATCCCTTATCTATTTGTGCTATTCTTAGAGAGATTGATCTAGTCAATCCAGGAGAGTGTTTGGAGAAACAAACAAAAACCTATTAAATTGGTTATTATAGGACTATTAGTGAGCCATTATTTATTGCGGATGATGGGAGGTGGTCCCACACAATGACCAATCCTGAAAGACCACTCTTTCGTCAACCATGTATGTTTTGGGGATGATGTAATCTTGTTTGCACAAGTTATTAAGCATTAGAAGGAAATCATTTTAAATTTCTTCAAGAAATTTGAGAAGGCATCTGGATAGTCTATTTCTATTTCCAATACTTGGGTGCACTTCTCTCAAAGTGTTCCTAGAATCACTATTAACCACATACATGATGTTTGTAAGTTTCAATTAACCCAAGATCTTGGAATGTACCTTGACATCTCAATTGTCCACTCCAAATTTAGTAAGAATACATATTTTGAAATTTTCAATAAGGTTGGGAGCATAATAAATGCCTATTCCAAAAGATCTCTATCCCTTGCAGGTAGGGTGTGGGTGGAAAAGGCCACACTCAATGTGATTCCCAGTTTTCTTATGCAAACCACGGTGGTTCCCATGAGCCTTTGTGACATGGTTGATGGATTTGTTCATGGATTCATTTGAGGAGAAACCATGAGAGTAACCTACTTTCCATGGTCACCTAGGACAAGTTGAAAAGCTAGAAACCCTACTAAGGATTGGATATTATGTGCATGAGGGAATGCAACTCCACCCTTATGATGAATAGTACATGACATGATAGTCAATTGAGACATTGTGTGGTTCAACAGTCTACAAGAAAAGTTTGATGCTTGTAAAAGTTCTAAAGATGTGAAGATGTCTATATTGGAAAGAGACACAATCAAAAGAAAATAATCTATTAAGGATAACTCTACTATTATACCCTTGAGCGGGATACAAATGTTTGGAGTGAATACTAGGTAAAACCTGATCTCTACCTCATGTGATGCACTACAAATACGATACTTGAGGAGCTTCTTGACTTGCAGGTCAGCAACCTCATCAACTTTCTTGGCCATAGGACACAAAATTTCTTGAAGAATGGATCACCCCTATGACCCTCAAAGCAGTGCTATAACTCCTACCCCATCAATGACAATCATAGAGGTCTACATGTATGGAATCATACAACAAAAGGTAATTCCTTAACCAAAACAACTTATGTATTTTTGTGGAGGACTTTTGACATTGATTGTCCCAATAATTAGAAAGATATCTAGAAGATCAAAGTTGGTAGTAGAGTGCATACATTCTCCTAAATCATTGGTCACAATGCACTGCTAACCAATGAGATGGGGAAGGTTGGCCATGTAACAAACAACAACCTGTGCGAGAGATGCAAGAGAACTAATGAAACTATTATGTATGCACTACATGACTTTGAGTGAGTACGGGGCATTTGGAAGGTCATACTACATGACTGTGACTTGCAAAATTTATTAAAGAGTTGTACACAAGTACCTAATGAATGCAATGCATTGTAGAGACTAAGAAAACCACATAGGCAATCATCATTTCTGGTAAGTACATTTGTAAATGTTAAAATGAACACCTTTTTTAGAAGGCTCTGAATACAACTATACATCAAATATGTTATATCAAGAAGGCTATAGAACTAAATAAGAAAGCTTGGCTAGAAGAAGATAAGGCAACGAGGGTTAATAGATAACAGGGGTGGGAACCACTACCCAGAAACTACTAGAAACTTAACTCTGATGTGGCGATGGGAAGGAAGGGATCTACAACGGCCACTATAGCACAAACTTCCAATGGTTAATGCAGTGTAGGATGGGGAGAGAAGATCAATACCAACTATGTGATTGAGGTTGAACTTCAGGGATGCATGCATCTATGATTTATGCAAACAAAAAGGGCTTGATCAATGTGATTGTAGAAATAGATAGCTCCACAGTGCTTAAGATACTTGATGGTGATCTAAGAGATTATCCTATGTTTGTCCAATGGTCTTCCAAGATCAAGAAGTTATTGAAAGAAACAAGGTGAGTATAGTATGCCTATAGAGAGAATAATAGGATAGTTGATTTTCTACCCAAGGTTCACCTAAAACGCCCCTACAAGACTTATGACTATGTAAATCCCCCCATTGAGATAATGAATCTCTTATAACAAGAACAATGTAATGGTAGTAGTACTATTATATTTAGTTCTAAAATTTTAATTAATGTTTGTAATTTGAACTCAAATTTGCTTATAGGAGGAAAGAAAGATGAATAAAATAGCTTCCTGAATTATCTAAAAAATAGATTGATCTGTGATCACTTTAGTAATTTAATCACACTAAAGTATAAGATAATTGCATGATAATGTGTATGCATAAAAACTCAAAGTACTATTCCACTTGCTTTAATTGGGAATGAAACGTGGTGGATCACCCATATTTTCTAGGTTTTCCATGAGGAAGGTGGGAAAATCTTCCATAGAATGTGCCATGGGTTAGGTAAATCCATGGCTCAAGAGAGCTCATTTCCCTATCAAACTTTAAACCAAGGTGGCTATGTTTACCAAGTGACAAGTACATTATTCCTCATTTCTACATCTTGGACACCTTAAATAGTTATGCATACACCCATACCCAACATCAAAACTCAACCATGTTTACTCTCGTGAATCCAAAAAGTGAAGTTATTTCTTGATTTGTGCGTGTCATCCAAACAGTGAAACTACCTTTTTTTTAAACTCCTTCCCTTATTTTCTACCTATTAGACTTTCTTTAGAACAGAATTACCAAAACACCAAAAGTTTGTAGAAGTTGTAAGTTGATAGAACGTTGACTCTCAGTCAAGTTATTTTTAGTTGCTTGGATTCATTCCCTTGATTTTAATTTCATAATGTAACTATATTTATCAAGATCTTTTAAAGAAAAACAATTTGATGGCTTAACTTTCTCAATCTTGCTCTAGAATTTGGTAGACTTGTTGTTGTTCCAGTGCTTATCTCTAGACATCATCATATTTATTATTAAGGTCACTACTTATGATTGTTCTATATTCATTAAATATTATTTACTCAATCAACCTATCTCAAATCATCATCCAATCTTGGGCATGATGTGAGACATGTTAATCAAGGGCATTACCATGCATGAGTTGATCATGATTATTTTGACTCATTCATTAGAACTTTTCTCAAATTTTCTCATGTAAACCACTAAAAAATCATCCCAATCGTATGTTATGTATCTCTACCATGGGAGATGTTGAGGCATTTGGGATCCAAATTCACTAGAATGACCAAGAATGAGGATGTATGGACCATTGTGATTTAGCAACTTGGAATACTCATAAGAACTTTGTGTTTTGTCTTTGTTTGATCATCACAACCCAAACTAGAACTAGAAGTGTTTGTAATCAGATAATACATGTGAAGTGATGATTTGTAATTGGTGGTGCTTCTATGCCTAACACATTACTCAACCATAATATGATTTCCTTACCTAGTTTCATGGACATATTGTTCTTTCTAAATCCTCGCGAGGAGTCTTCTTGGGTCCTTCAATATTTTTTGAATTATTTAAACATTGGTCTTTCATTTTGTTATTGAAAATATGATACTGACTCCAATATCCTTATCTTTGTATGTCTTTATCATATGCCTTTAATGTTTATGCCAATTACACATTACATTCCTTATTGATTTTGTTCAACTTTCAATTGATACACTATGTCTCCAAACAATTATATTACTCATGTACATGCAACTTTGATACAACCTTTTATAAATGTACTGGTTGTTTATTTACTTTCTCGTATTCAGTGAATCAGTAAAACCATATGTATGTCATTCCCAATGATCTTTTTCTCATTTAGATCTACTTTTAGTAATGCTCTCATTAAGATTAAATGATAACATTTTTTTTCTATAAAAGCTCTCCCTAAGTAAAGTTTATTGTATATATTCCTTTTGGAGTTGGTTTTGACTCAACAACGTTACTATGCATAAGTTTGATATGTTTCATGTTTGCAAACTATTATTGAGATCCTCCATAGTCTTTCATAAACACTAGATAGCCCCATTATATTTCTTATATATTCATCTCTAACAAGCTCGTTCCTCATTGATGCACCTAGGGCATATTGGGATAACAAATACTTATAACTTTCAGATTTAGACACTGTAACATCCCAGGATTTGAGGCCTTGGATAAAATGATCTTAAAAGGAATGATTGGACTACCCATATCACCAAGGTGCACCTCCTTTTCCGGGAGCCCATCACTAAGAACTCCATAGTTAAGCGTGCTCAGCTTGGAGTAGTACTAGGATGGGTGACCGGTCGGGAAGTTGATCCTAGCTTGCGCGTCAGTGTGGGAAAAGTGCGTAGTTAAGGCTAGTGGTGGTTTGTGGGGCCAGTCGTCAGTCCTGAAACTCTACTAGAGCCATGGGAAGTGGGCCCAGACGTTACAGACACACTCTTGATAAAATATCCACAAGCGTATGGTTGGAAATGTTGTACAGGTGTGGAAAGTCAGGGATAATCCACAAGAATAGTTAAGGAACTGATCTAGGTTTGTTTTAGCTAGGTTCCTACTGAGGAGTAGGGTTTTCTGATTTAAATAGTTGATTTAAACTAAGGGTGTAATCATTTAATAGGATAAAGAAGTAAATCTATATTTACCCTACACAATTAAGGATAACTAAAAATTTAAGAGAGAAACTAATACTAACTAATCCATATCAATTAAAATTCACAATAATCAAGGCAAGAGAAAGAACTAACCAACACTAAACAAGAAACTAACCTTGACTATGCAAATTAGATTAAGGAAGAAAGAAAAGAAGCTAATTAGACTAACACTAACTAGAAAGAAGGAAATTAGGGATTTAACAAATAATAAAAATAGTCAACTGTATGCAGGGTATGTAACTATTAACCATTTGTATGGGTCACACTCATGAACATACACCCTTCAATTTAGTTACCAAACTAAAGAATTCAGAGTAATGTACATTATTAATCCTGTCCTATTAGCTGTCCATGGGTGGTATTGTGATGTCCCCGGATTTTCTAAAACTTAATCCGATGTTATACACCTAAATTGAAACCTCACCTCAGTGAGAACTCCAATTTAAGCACCACACACTAGGCTAAAAAGAAGAAAATCATAGGAAGTCAGAAGGAAACAGTCAGTAGCACATGCACATGAACAATAATAAAACCTTTCAACAATATGTTCACCATTCAACATATAATTACAACATGAATGGTTAGAACATTTGATATTACATATTGAACAAGAAACTTCTACATATACATGTAATACTACTAAACTATAGGATCTTAAGACAATAGGTCCACCTATACATCAACTTGCCACACAACTCTCACTATCTTGGATCTTCAAGAGCATAACTACAACCTAAACAAAAGATTACATGTGGTACACGCTCGCACAATATTCAAGAATATTGTACTGAGTATGCCTACGTATCTTTTATATACCTCTCATCATATCTTGGCAATAAGATAAAACTAATACTTGGCAGTTATATATAAATATAAGGAAAAGTGTATACTTGCACAAATATGTTCATTAACAAAAGTGAACACATATTTTAAGCACATTTTCCATTATATATCCATGCATTGATCGCTGAAGGTTGAATGCATTAAGGCCTTTATGATCACTACCAAAGAGTTAGATCATATGTACAATGTGACCACTACCAAAGAGTTAGGTCAGACCACTACCAAAGAGTTAGGTCATATGTACAATGTGACCACTACCAAAGAGTTAGGTCACTTCCAAGTACACTGCCAAAGAATAGTGCTTTCATATAATGGAACATATATATTATGTTTGATGTGTTCATAGTAGTAAGTATGGAAAATCAAGCAACATATCATACAAGAACAATCATTTCAACCAATACCATATGCCAAGTATTTACTACCATATAACATAACCATATTGTATAATAAGCCAAGTAAGAGGTAATGGCGTACCTTGATCACAGATATACTAAACCATATTCCTGATGTCATCTACATATAACATTAATTATGTGCATCATCAGGGTCTCATAATTAAATATGAGGTTCCACATAATGATATGAGCTTACTATGTAAATTTCATCATTTATTGAGCATGTATGTATTTATTGCATTTTATGTAGAGTTAAAATCCCTAATTAGACATATGGAGCAAATTACAGGATTTCGTGCATCAACATCATAATAACTTACCTTAAATGGATTATACATACCATTTAGGAGTTACTAGCACATTCTCATAATTTTAGGCCAACTTTTGATATTTATTATCCATAAAACTAGTGTAACATATCATACATGATATCACTATGTTTTAAGCATAAAAAGGCTGATATAATAGTCCCATGTTGTTCTATGCATTTTTTTGAACATTTTGGTACCCTGTTTGTAATTTTTTGATATTCGTGCTAATTATTATGCATTTTCTAAGATCTGAGTATTTTTGGGTATTTCCCTTTTTCTGGCCAATCCTGCCTTGCCACGTGGCTTCAGGATTGGCACAACTTCCATGGGTCGGCCGGTCTGGTTCACTGGATGGACTTGGATTAGGGTTACATCTTGTGTATTAAGAGTCATCTACATATACATAAGGACTCAAATTTCATTATTCAAATATGCATTCCATGATTCAATCGTTGATTTAGTAAATAGGAACATCGAAAGTTCACTTCATCACATCCTACACACCTTACAGAGATTTCATCCTCGAAATCAAAGCCAAAATTAAGTCTATCACATCATATACATCTTAAAAGAAATTTCGTCCTCGAAATTAAGTCATCTTCTTACTTCAACGAAGAACCAAAAGGCATTCATTCATATGTAGGGTACCTCTTGAGGTGCAACATATCGACCAACATAAGATCAAAACTATATCTATACATTTCTAGGCGATTAAAAAGAATCTAGGGTTAACCATCTGCTTCATATAAGGTTGAAACAAGGGTTTCTCGTTTAGAATTTTAGATTATGCCACCACATATTTCATATTTTAGGATTTACACCCTCATGTAACATATTTCATTTATATGATCTGATTTCATTGTTTATAAGAAATTGCAACATTTACTAGTAATTTCATCACAATATTAATCAACAATATCACATTATCATTATTATTCATGTACATGGTTAACCATTTATGCATATATATCTATTAAACCATCTCTAGGTTTCCATAATAACATGTCTATATATCATGTCTCGATATTAGATCACATCTTATATATATTATATCATGGTTGTGCTAAAGAAACTTATACAAGTGGCTTGTCAACATATATCCAAACTTTATCTAGTCCAATTGAGGTTATCCTGACCCGTATCATGAGGGTAGTGCCATGCTCAGTATCTCTGAGCTCACTCATATCATGAGTAACATGTACACACTAGCTCTATCTTCCCTCTTTGGTCTAGGGTTATCAGGTCTACCTCAGGGGTACTGGAATATAGCTTTACAAGATCTAGCCATGTAAGAACAAACCAAACCACAATATGATATTCTCTTTATAGGTTCTCTACCCATGTGATATGCTTTTTCCCAACTCTATATCTTATATACACCACTAGAGTCCTACAAGGGATAATAACCTGTGCATGAGGCTTTACAGAAACTAACACAATTACCTCCTCCAGGGCCTTGGGACTCTCTCTCTCCCTCACCCAGATGGTAGGTTCTCATATTCAAGTTCACATGTGCATATATAACCAGCCTCTCTTTGTCTCTAGGGTTTGGTCCTCCCAAGGACATCTAGGGTTCAACAAAACTATAAGAATCATGCATAAAGAAACTCATCTCAATCACTCAGGAGTATTCTAGTTTAGGACATATCATATCACATACTTCTCACAATTCCCATATCTTGGAGTTTAGGTTCTCTGACCTTCTCCCAATGGGTTTCACTCTCTCTGGAGTTAACTCCCTATAACTAGTCCTAACACTAGAGGTCCTCCTTTGTAAAAGGGCTTGAGGCTCATGCTGATTCACATCTTATCTTGACTTAACATATCTTATCTCATAAAAGCCTAGTTACTTGCATCATCAAAACTCATCTTGCATCCTCAAAACTGAACTTAAGTCCTCAAAGACAAACATATATCATCATAAACTATCTTATATCATTTATATACAACTTAGATCATCATTTAATCTTATTCGATCTATCACATATTCCAACAAGGATCTTGACATCTAATCTAGAACTACTCTCTTCTAGACCAATGTCATTCACTTTCACTTAGGTTACATGACCACCTCCTACTCGTACATGTATGGGGACACATTTTTGTAATACTTATATATATAATAAAATATTATATAGTTTTTCTCTGATAAAACAAGCGTCAGAGAAAACTATTGAGTCTCGATCTTATTGGAATAAAAAACCAAATCTAGAAAATGAGTGTCCCACACATAGTAGAGAGTACAGTGCCATGAAAACTAGTAAAAAGGGTGAGAACATGGTGTATACTGGTGTAGATACCTAAAACATAGATGCATCATATGTCAAAGGTTTCTCTTCCCATGATGTACGCCATTTTCAAATAATGCAACGTCCCATACCGTTTCACTATAAGGAAAGAACGACATCTAAGGACTTGCTATACCACAAGCACCAGTCTAGGCCTAGTTCTCGGACATCTAGGTGCTAACCTAGAGGCTAGGTAAGATCTAGTCTCTAAAAGATGACTAATCTAACCCTAAAGATGTTTTTAAGTTCAAGTTTCTTTAGTTTTGAGTTTCATAATGAGAAAATGTCAGGCTTTGCTATTGTTCATGCTCTGATACCACCTGTGACGTCCATAGGTTTTATAAAACTTAATCTGATGTGAGACATCTAAATTGAAACCTCACCTCAGTGAGAACTCCAATTTAAACACCACACACTAGGCTAAGAAGAAGAAAATCATAGGAAGTCAGAAGGAAACAATCAGTAGCACATGCACATGAACAATAATAAAACCTTACAACAATATGTTCACAATTCAACATATAATTACAACATGAATTGTTACAACATTTGATATTATATATTGAACAACAAACTTCTACATATACATGTACTACTACTAAACTACAAGATCTTAAGACAACAGGTCCACTATCCATCAACTCGCCACACAACTCTCACTATCTAGGATCTTGAAGAGCATAACCACAACCTAAACAAAAGATTACATGTGGTACACATCAACACAATATTCAAGAATAGTGTACTGATTACGCCTACGTATCTTTTATATACCTCTCATCATACATTGGCAATAAGATAAAACTAATACTTGGAAGTTATAAAGAAATATAAGGAAAAGCATATACTTGCATGAAGATGTTCACTAACAATAGAGAACACATATTTTAAGCACATTTTCTGTTATATATACATGCATTGACCGCCGAAGGTTGAATGCATTAAGGCCTTTATGATCACTACCAAAGAGTTTGATCATATGTATAATGTGACCACTACCAAAGAGTTAGGTCAGAACACTACCAAAGAGTTAGGTCACTTCCAAGCACACTACCAAAGAGTTAGTGCTTTCATATAATGGAATAGATATATTATGTTTGATGTGTTCATAGCATTAAGTATGGAAAATCAAGCATCATATCATACAAGAACAATCATTTTAACCAAAACCATATGCCAAGTATTTACTACCACATAACACAAGCATATTGTATAATAAGCCAAGTAAGAGGTAATGTCGTACCTTGACCATAGATATACTAAACCATATTCCTAATGTCACCTACATATAACATGAATTATGTCCATCATCGTGGTCTCATAATTAAATATGAGGTTCCACATAATGATTTGAGCTTACTATGTAAATTTCATCATTTATTGAGCATGTATGTATTTATTACATTTTATTTAGAGTTAAAAGCCCTAATTAGACATATGGAGCAAATTACATGATTTCGTGCATCAACATCATAAGAACTGACATTAAATGGATTATACATACCATTTAGAAGTTACTAGGTCATTCTCATAATTTTAGGCCAACATTTGATATTTATTATCCATAAAACTAGTGTAACATATCATACATGATGTCCCTATATTTTAACATAAAAGGCTGATATTATGGTTCCATGTTGTTCTATGCATTTTTCTAAACATTTTGCTACCCTGTTTGTAATTTTCTGATATGTGTGCTAATTATTATGCATTTTCTAAGATATGAGTATTTTTGGGCATTTCCCTTTTTCTGGCCAATCTTGTCTTGCCACGTGGCTTTAGGATTGGCACAACTTCCATGGGTCAGCTGGTCTAGTTCACTGGTTGGACCTAGATTAGGGTTACATCTTGTGTATTAAGAGTTATCTATATATACGTAAGGACTCAAATTTCATTATTCAAATCTACATTCCATGATTCAATTATTGATTTAGTAAACATGAACATCAAAAGTTCACTTCAACAAATCCTACACACCTTAAAGAGATTTCATCCTCGAAATTAAAGCCAAAATCCAGTCTATCATAGGTATGGTGATGTATAGGGTCTATCTATCCATCCAAACTTACGAGGCTCTTTTGACTAAGATAGGTAAATAATGGTCTATATCATCCAAGTATAGGTTTCCAGGAGTGATTCTCCTAATACACTTTGTGGAAAGGGGCATTATGGTTTGTAGGAGAAGGGTGTTTCACCTCCTATTAATTGCATCAAACCACTCAACATGATCTATTATATGTACATATGGAGGAACAAACGTAGCGACTCAGATCACATATCCAAGCTTGTGAAGTAAGGTAGTAGATGAAGAAAAGAGAGAAACTAGCTAAGGTCTAGTAAATGGACTTAAGAGTTTTTCCTCTTCTATTATCTCTTCTCTCTATACCTTAGGGGTTTTCACACATAAAACACCATAAAAAGAGATAAGAAGGGATAATAAGCAATAATATAACCATTTCTAACAAAATAAAGTATCATGCATACATTATTTCCAACATGGTATCATTATTATATATTTTCCCTCAAACAACTTAAAAAGTGGATTATCTACTCATAATGAAATAAATAATAAAATAATATGAGAAGGTAGAGAGAAATTCCATGGATGTTTTGATGGGGAGCATCCTCCATCTCTAGTAGCAACTAGCTTGGATTCCTCCTCCAAGAAGAGGGAATGGCATGGAAAGTGGAAGTGCATTGGTCAAAACCCTAGAAAACTATGGTTTTGAGTTGAAGGTGACGAATGGGATAGAGGATGGGGTCAGTAAGTGGTAGGTTGTAGAAATCAACGGCTAAGGGAGCTAACCCTCGACTCCTAGTCATCACTAAGGTTTATATAGGAGTCTGGGATGTTTACAGTGAAGTGGGGATCGAAATCGGGAAATTAGTGTATAAAATGGTAGGTTCAAGGGTAAAACGACCATGGTGACAAGTTGATAAAATGATCATGGTTATTTGGTCTTGCATTTTAGGCTTGTGATTGGAAATTTAGACTAGTAGCATGACCATGATGTGCACCGCAACCATTGTGGTATGAGGGTAGGATGACTGTGGTGGATGGAGCATGTATTTGTTCTCTAGGAAACAATCATTTTGGGGATATACTACCACTATTTTGGTAAGTATCATGACCATTCTAGCCGGTACGCACCACACTCACTTTAATGAGCACAAATGTGGGGGTCGAGATGCATTTCTCCTTGAAGATCTTGTGATTTCTTCATATTTTAGGGTATTGTAGCATGATAGAGCCCTAGTTTGGGTCTCCGTCTTGTGTCAGTTTGTTCCTTATTCTCAATAAGATGTGTAGAGTGGATGCCATTACCCAAAAGTTATCATATTGTAATATATGTAATTATGGATTTCTCTTACATGTTTTTAGGTACTTTGGCACTTAATGATGGAAGGGAGAGAATAAGGAGGATCTTATGTCTTCCATAGCTAATAAAGGAACATAAAAGATCCCTAAATCTACTCCAACCTACTCCCAAGAGACCAAGGAGAAAGATAAAGTAAGGAGCATCGAAGAAGTATACTTAGAAGATTCAAGTTCAAGGAAAAGCCCCCAAAACGGCTGTCATACTTCACTATGGACATGCATCAAAATGCTAGCTCAGTGTCAAGCAACCCTGGGGCAACTTAGTAACCACAATAGTGTTTCCAAGCCACCAACATGGTCATGGTCTATAGAATAATCATGTTAGCAAGCTCTTGATCCCCTCCTACCTCCTTCAACATGACCATGGTACCCATCACGACCGTTCTACCCTTATGTCACCGCAATCATTCTATCTAGAATAGCCAAATACTTCATCTCATTCCACCCAAATTTACTCTTACATTTTCATATTTACACCATGACAGTTCCCATCCACCACAACCATTCTCACACCCATCCACCACGACCCTTTTATCCAAAACAGTCATGCTACCCACCAAACCCTACTGTTTGCCTACTATCATTTTACATTTACCCCCACTTAAACCTAAACCCCTACGCCACTGTGTATACACTAGTGGTATTTAGGAGTCTAAGATTATCTTCTCCTAGACTCCACAACCACCACCCTTGATTCCCTACCGATTCCACCTCATTTCCTTCATACGTCCACCCCAAAATCCTAGTTTTCTAGGGGCACTTCACTTCCACTTTCCGTGCTTTCTTGCATCCTGGAGGAGAAGGACGTCCTCATATCTACTTTAATAGAAGAGAGGATGTGCTTTATCTACACCTCATGTATTTTATATTCTCTTTTCACATTTCTTTTGTTATTTCTTTAACTATGAATAGCTAAGCCCCTATGTGGGCTATTTGGGGACAAAAATGTGTAACTATGAAACCATGTTGGTAAATGTTAGTGCACCAAACTCTCATTTAATTTTCTAGTGCTATGTTATTGATTCCAATCATTTCCTACCTTTTTCCATGGTTTTAGGAGCTATGAAATCACCTAAGGAATAGGAAAATGAATGATTTTGGGCTTTAAGGTGGAGCAAGTCCTATGTCCCAAGAGGATCCTTAGCTAGTTTCTCCACCTTCCCCTTTTGCAATCCATTTCCCTAATCCTAGGTGTGAAATTCAAGTAACTAGATTTGCCTCCCCTTTATACATAGGTAAATGACTAGTTTAGTGGTTAAATGGAACTAGTAGGAGGTAGAACATTCTCCTTCTACTCCTCACACCATTCCTTGTCCCTAGGTGCATTAGTAAACCACATATATAAATAGAAGTGAACCATATAGACTGATTCCTATCTATTCCTTAGTCAATGGAACCTCGCAAGGGTGTATGTTTAGTGATAAGGACTATTGATCTTACTCACTACCATTCCATCCGTGGTTCACAAATAGAATAGGATGCATGCTCTAGTCTAATCCTCATTATTTTGTTTGGAAGATATTCAGTGCAATTTTTCATATGAACATGGCCCTATACATGATTGATAATTCCATTTTACCCCAAACAACCCACTATCCCATCTACTTGCTTTTTGCTCTCTCATTAGCTAATTGCATTTTTTTGCTTGGCTTTCTTTCCTTGTTCATGCCCCTTAGCTCTTATCTGAGTAACTTGTGCTTGTTTACTTTATTGTTATAGGATTGCTTACTTACTTGCTTAGCGTAGTTCTTCCTACTTTCTTAGTGCATTTTCTAGATTAGTTTGGTTACTTGTACTCTTTTTCTCTTTCTCTTGTTAGTGGGTAGTCTAATTTAGATCAATTTCTTACGTAGCAAGTTTAGTTGAATAACATTGCTTGGTTAGAGTTAACTTAGGTTTGATTTTGCTACTGCCTTTTTCACCACTAATGTAATCAAAACTCCTAATGCAAACCATAAAAACCATTTTCCCTTTCTCTAAATCCTAAAAAAGAAACCTTGGCCAGATGTTCTACCCCATCCCATGTGGATTGACCCCCAACTTATTCACTGTTTATACTATGCTCCAAACCATATGTGCTTGCAAGATAGGTTTTGTGTGTGTATTTGAGAATCAGCCTCTTAGGGATTCTCTATATTAAAAGAATTTCTTATCTTTGTGCACCCAACGTGCATCATAGCATGGCTGTGGCAAAGTACCAGGTACATTTTGGGGTTTGTCGTTTGCACTTTGATGTTGAACTTGGCCATCGTGGTGCTTTTTTCTCAACTTCGATCCTTGGTCACTTGGGGTAGGTTGGTGGCACTCTTGGCCTCTCTTTGAACTCCTTCAAAGTAGAGGAAGTCCTAGGATCAACATCCTTGTCTCCCTTCCACCAATTAGTGATTAAAGAAACTGAAAAACACATAAAAAGCATCCAAAAGTGCATTTGACATAATGTGATAATTGTAAGGAAATAACATGCATTTTGAAAATTTTAATGTGAATAATGGGAACAAAGACACAAGATGGAGATTTAATCTTGGGCTCCATCACCCACCAAATATAAAAAAATATTTTTCCTCAAGTATGCTTCAACTAAACATCTCTTTACAGTTTAATCAATTATAAAATGATATATGCACTCACGTACATGATTGTTGTCTAAATAAGTTCAAGTATGAATTCATATATAAAATACATTTCTCTTATCTTTTATAACAGAAAAAAATGAATAAAGGCTTAGAGAACGTAAACTTTCCATATAGGGTACCTAGACTCATGCAAGTGATGTAGTATTTACATATCTCTGGGCCAATTATTTTATATTTGGATTTTTTCACAACTGCTAGGGATTTTGTTTCACTTTCATGCATTCATCCTTATATGTCAATCCATCCACATTTTCCACTTGGCTATGTATGGTGGGAAAGGTAGTCTATGTTTAATGTTTCCTAGCCTAGTGGATATGCAATTAGAAGAAGGGGTATGTGGGAGCACTCATATTTCTTTAGGTCCTATTACATAGGATCACCTTTTATTTTCTTTTTGCATAATTTCTATTAATTTCCCCCCTTATGTATCTAGGGCATATGGTGGTAGGAATAATCATAGAGGAGGAAGAGTTGCTCGCTACAAGCATTTGAAGGGTGCCCAATGATTACTCTTTTTGTGCTTTTTAGAATCTTTTCATTAAGTGGAGGGATATGAAATGATGTAAGAAGGTGGATGAAGAGAGGAGTCACATGGTGTGATTCTTAATATGAGGTCTCCTACATGTAAGTTATTCCAATCATTTTCACAAGAAATTAACAAAACCCTGATAAATGAGAAATTTGGGTAAAGGACATTCTTTTCACAAGACATGAATAATTGTAAACAACTATGGATTGCCTCAATGCATTTCAACCAGATAGTCCAATGTTTCATAAGAGAAGGGAAAACATGTATAAATTTTAAATTTGAGATCATTTAGTCATAATTAAGTACTAATGGGTGTGTATTTATCATAGGTCATTCGATTCATTCAACAATTTAGAGATTAGATTTGAGCACCTATAAGGGAAAATATTCCACACTCGAGAAGATTTGGCAAAATGGTACCAAATTATCCCTATTCATATCAAGACACAACTACTAAGCAAGAAAGAGAAATAAAACAAATGCTAGATAATAGAACACAAATAAAATAACCAAGGCTAGATTTAGGGAAAATGAGAGGATGCCATTTGAATAGTGAACATATTTAAAAATGTACACAAATATGCTAGAAATAAATGACATGGGTTACAACTCTGAAAAGTTGCAAAAAAAAGGGTAAACTAGACAAGTGGGGGTTAGTAAAATAATTGATCATCTTAGGAAAAATTTTGGATGATGGAATAAAGCAACAAGGACATAGCTCCCTACCAACCCAAGCTTTGAAATGATGTTATCCTCATCATGAAAAAATTGCTTAGGATAGCTAGGTAGTGAAATGGAGCTATTATGGCCTGGCATGAAGGTTGGGAGATCCAGTAGTCACACAAATGGTGTGGGTTTGGATCCACCACATCTAATATGTGAGGAACAACCATTATGGTCAATCTTGACTACTACCATTATAAATAAAATGACCATTTTGGGAAATCTGATGTAGATGTTTCATCCACTTCAACTTTCTTGTTCCATTTATCTTGGATCTCCACATGATTTGGCTACTCCATGGATCATTCTTCAAGATAAGTTCATGTTCTAAGATGAATTAAAAACAAAAACTATCAAGTGTGGTATGTGTGTGGTTCTCTTGGAAATTTTGTAAACAAAAAAAGAGTAAAGAGTAATAAAAAAGCAAGGCTCGAATGAAAAGGCCCTCAAACCTATGCGGATTTCCTCCCACTAGTGTTAATTTTCTTGCCTTCATCTGGGAGTGGATCTCCTTCATCATCATTTTTTGTCCAATCTAGTAGTTCTTCCCTCATAGTAGATAGCTCTCTCAAATTCATTTTGGAATTGTTCCTCATTCCAATCATCATGTGGGCCCTCAAAATGGTCATCTTCATCTTTGACCTTCTCTTCCTCTTATATTGCTAAAGGCTTAAAGTTGCTTATACTCAACTTCATATTCATGAAGGTCACTATCATTCTACTAGTTTGCACATGGATATCAAAATTCATTACTGCCAAGAATGGTCTCTCTAAGATTATCAAGAACAATGAAGTCATTCAATAACACTATTATATCCATGTCGATCACCACCACCGTTCGGGAAATCGGTCCGCACAGTCGCATATACTCCCGCATATACCTATTCAGTCACCCTACCTAACCACATATTGCTAATTGGTCCACTAAGCAGTCATGAGCCACATATACTACGCTTGGCCGATTAAGCGGCCGATTAAACTCTACATTTTCAAAAGTCAACAACTTATGCCCATGCATTTCATACATACATGCATACATATACACACATTTCATTATATATTTAAATTTAAATATTTAGTCATTGATCTATATGTATATATTGTAATACATATAAAAATTTCCGCACACATTTCTACATTTATATGAATACCTTTTGATATTAGCATGTATACATACATATACAATATACCTAATTATACAATCACACATTTATACATGTATATACATTTGTACATTGATTTACATACATTTTAGTAATAGAACATATTTACAAAGACATTCCATATATAAACATATATACATACATAAGCACATCATACATCATAAATACATACATGTTAGTATGTTTATATTTAGATGTATATATGTGCCTACTCTATATATTTTAATTTATGATCTCAAAATATCATTCTATATATAATTATTTTATTGAAGTAAAAAAAATCTAAAACTTCATGTACTCTTTCATGCCGCATATACTCTATGTAGTACCCTCATCGCCCGTACACCGCATACCGCTTTCCTGAACCATGATCACCACTACACATCATCCCCCCACCCCTTGGAACCTTAACATACCGGTTGTCCAACTGAAGAGTACAATTGACTGGCTTGATCTTGCCCAATCCCATTCAATTTAAACACTATATGACATTATATTTACACTAGACCCAAATCAAGAAAGGATTTCTGAATGTGATGGCCACCAATGTGGAAGAGGATAAGGGGGAATCTAGGGTCCTTCCTCTTCAAGTGTATATCATGTTGTAGAGGTTTTCTCACTTTCTTGGTAAGCTTCACATTTTTGGGAATTCTCCCTATTGTCTTTCTCTTGAAAGTACCAATATCCTTTGAGAAATTTGACATAATCTGGAATTTGATTAATTGCATCAACAAATAGGATGCTTACGTTTACTTGCCTAAATATCTCAAGAATCTCTACATTTTTCTTATGCTTCCTCTTGGATGACGAGGGACTATCCAATGCATCCAGAAAAAGTGGAGGTTCATTTGAGCATAGTATCATGGGAGAAACTATTTTTCCTTTAGGAACACATGAGGACTTTCAATTGTCAACACCAGAACAATATAAGCTATAGAGGTCACAAATACTTTAAAGGGAAGAACATATGGTATCAAAAATCAACATGAGGTATCATGGGATCATTTCTAGCTTTCCCAAACATGATATCATTACTTGCCTTCCTAAGAATCACTTCATCAATATATCCTCAGTTCACATGGTCAATGCCCATTTGACTCTTAGGCTACTCAATAACCTTACCACTCCTGAAGATGGTCACCACATTCACTTTCTCTTGTGGAGGAGGGTGGGCTTGTTGAGATTGTGGTGCTGGGGGCATTCTTTGGTGGAGGGGAGTATTGTTAATGGTAGGTGTATGATAGGGAGGTTGTGGCGGTGTATGAGGGTTAGGAAGGATTTGATATTGGTATATGGGTTGCACTTGCCTTGGGATGGGCAATAGAAGTTTAAAAGAACAACCATGGGTCCACTTTCATTATTGGGATTCTCCGTAGTTTGGGAAGGATGTATCCCCTCCTCATGATGAGCAGGTGTCAAAGATAATTGTTCAAGTATTTGATTCAACCTATTCACATTGTTTTGAACATCATCAAAACCTCTCAATCTAGAGAGACTTCATCTTCAAACCTTTAACTATAATTATGATCGGTAGGACTATGACATGTAGCCTTCAGAATTTTAATTGCCAACATATTGCAAGGCCTTCACTTCCTCCTTCACCCAACCAGTAGCTTGCACAGAGTTACTAGAGGCACATCCTGCTTAATTCGTAATTAAGTTGATCTTTAGCTAAAATCTTCATCAAATGAGGATTTGAGTCATTGGTGGTTGAAAAGGTTGCATGACATATCACTCTTATGTTCCTATCATAGTCATTCATCACACTGGATGCTTGATGCCTTGAATTTCCACTAAATACTTAAATAAAGGTCATGAATATTATGGGAGTTTGGCCATAAAAGCACCTCCACAAGATGAATCCATAGCGGTTTGGATCAAGTAAAATGGCCTGAAGAAAAAGAGATTCACAAGCTACAACATAGGAACTGCATTAAGGAGACATTCTCTCAACAAATTTTGAAGCCTTTGCAAGCGTCACAAAATTTCCCATAGTCCATTTGTCTATTCACAATAACACACCACATTCATGTTAATATTGCAACATAATAGAATTTTTTGAAAAATACATTATTCATATCTTCCCAATTCAGAATCTCCATTTTAAAGAAAAACAAATGCTTGGATTTTTCATTTTGAGAGAAGGGAAACATAGTCAAATGAATTGCATCCTTGGTTGTGATTGTAGTGCAGAAAGTTAAGCGTGTCTGTAGAAAGCATCAGAGAAGACCAAAAGCTTTTGTACAAGGGATGGAGGGGTATAGAGGTTTTGTACTGACATAGTATCAATCCTTGTTGTAATTGGATATATGTAAGTGCATGGAAGGAAGTATTTGTGGAGAGGCTATGGGATCTCTTCATTATGGGGTGGTCATCCTCCATTGGTATTAGCCATCTCTCCCTTCTCTAACATAAACTTTCACCTTGACATTTCACAATCAAGAAGTCTTAGCAATCTCAATGCAAGAATAACACAAAGAATAAACAATAACAATGGTGATGTCAATATGAAAAGTAAAATAACCATCTAGGTTGAGCACCACTATACTCATCTACAAAACCAGAAAGCTGAAATGTAGAGGGTACACTAGGCTAACAAATACTTATAAATGCATGATTTAGATACACTCTTCATAAAAGATCCACAAATTCATGACTCAGAGCATAGTATAAGAGGGGAAAGTCAGGGTTGATCAATGGAGAGAGATGGGGGCACTAGATCTAGGTCTATTTTAGCTAGGTTTCTAAATGGATTATAGGATTTTTTGGGGTTAAATGGGAGTCTAGTGAAACTAAGGGTGAAAGAAATTAAAGGGAAGAAGAATTAGAACTTGATTAACCCTATTCAATTAAGGCTAACTAACAAGCCAAGAGAGTAAATTATACTAAGGCATAGAAACCTAATTAACATTAAATAAGGAAAGAGTGAAACTAACTAACACTAAACAAGTAACTAACTTTACCTAGACTAAGAAAACAAGAAACAATGCCAATTATACAAATACAAGCTAGCAATAAGACAATTAGGTTTTTAACTAGTAATGTAGGTAGTGCAATGTTGGTGGGGTATGTTACCATCAACCATGTGTAATGGTCATATTCATGCACATACATCCAACAATTAAGCTACCAAACCGAGAAACAAGGAGTAATGTATATTATGAATCCTATCCCATTAGATGGACGTGGCTGGTATGGTTGGAGTATAAGTGAACTAGTGCCTATCACATTGAATCAAACCTTATGAGGTTCTTTTGACCAAGGGATACGTAATTTGTCTAGGTCATCTAAATTGATGTTTCCAGAAGTGATTATCCTAGTACACTTAGTGAAAAGGGGTGGTATGGGGTGTAGGAGAAGGGTGAATTTATTGGGAATATGGCATCAACTACGACAGTGGAAACAAAAATTTAACTACCACATTATCCTATAGATAGTAGATCTAGTCAACAACTATATAATGGAAATTAGGGTTTGTAAGGGATATACCTATTCCTAGAGATATTCCAGTGACTTATCCTTGCAACAACGTGCTTTTTCTTTAAGTCTCACTTGAATGGTTGTTGGTAGTAGCCTCCTTATTATCACCATGGCTGGTAGTTGAGTGTGTCCTCCTAGTAGGGAAAATTCCTCCTCACCTCTAGAGTAGTCCACGTGGACCACCGGGAACTCTAGGTTGCGCTACCAGAGCCAATGGGAAGGAGTTGTCCCTTTGAATGTGATTGTTATCTCTTAATTGTCTCTCCCTTGCTATTCTCCCTTTGATAAGTAGGACTTGCTCAAACTCTCTTGGTTACTACAACCAGAGAGGAGAAAAATTGTTAGAGAGATTGTTGTGTATCTAAAAGCCTATACTACCCCCACCCCTTATATATGATGCTAGGGTCATGGTTTCCAATTCATCAGGGGATCGAAAGAGACAAAATTTCATGAATTTTCTATAAGCTACAAATGGTGAACCGGATGGTTCAACCCTTGAACCGGTCAGTTCACTAACTTTCCAATGTTTAATCACATTGGCATTCAATATACAAGTAATGCACAACATGACGCCATCATCAATCCTTGGTCCAATCATATAGATCATTGAATCAGGTGATTCAACACTTGAACTGGTTGTTTGAGACCTTGAACCGGTCAGTTCACTAGATGAACCGATCAGTTCACTAGGTGAAATAGTTAGTTCATGCCCTGGTTTAAGTATTGTTCAACCAATGTTGTTTCCAATTGACCTAACACTTGAATGGATCGGTTCAACACTTGAACTGGCCGGTTCACAGTCCAGTCAGTCAATTTTCAACCATTGTTGTTTATATTGAATACCTAACACTTTCATAATCAATTTAAACATCATTTATGAATAAACTCCTATTCCAAGTGCATCCTATGCATGTAACCCTATAGGTCCCAAATTACATTGGTAGTGAATGCCCATAACCAATTTATGACATCACAAGAAATGAGTGATATCCAGAAACACATCACTGCTACCCAAGTAATCTAGAAAGCTGCAGAACAACTTCAACCTACAATCTTTGATCAGTGTTACTATGATTGTATAGTTCCTTTGTCTCTAATATTCGGATTGAACTTGAGGCATGGAATCATCGTCCTCTCAAACTTCAGTCCATGTTCCTTGAACTAGAGCAGACTGTATGAGATGCATGTGAGCTCACATATCAATATTGAGTCACATCAGTATGGCCATACATTTCTTGGTCTTACTTATAAATTGGTCATGATATCAATCTCCTGTAGGAGGGACAAATCCCATCTACACCAACCACACTCAATCCCCATGTGGTATAATGTATTTTAGTGTCACCTTTATGGAAACCATATTCGAGGTCACATTTGATGATGTCAAAGTACATCAAACAACATGTGATGAGTGTAGTGATTTTAGGTCTATGAACCACAATCACCACTATCACTATGAAAGCTGATTTTGACTACAATTCCATGGTATCCATGTATCACTCTTATGGTGGGCCTGTCCAATACATTATTCTCTAACATGTACCTATCTGCTAGACTTGATATCACATATCATGACTAATGAGACTCTATTATTAGTCAATACACACTCTAGTCTTATGTATTAATGTCATCTATTTTCTTCTACAGTAATATCCGACTAGGGACATAACAAGAATGTATGTACTCTTATCATAAATATGATCTCATTGTTCAGGTACTCTACTTGAAGTCATATGTCATCGAGTAACATCATTCTTTAGACGTCTATTATATCAATGTCATCATCTCATGATTGAGACAAACATAATAGATGACTTACCTTTATCATTATCAAATCAAGTATATGATGCCTCATTAAAATTATCATATAATTGACTCTATGGGCATACATACCAATAGACTCCCACTTGAAATTAGAGTCAATAACCCACAAATCTTATTCCAAGTGATCTTAACATGTCCATTATGTTTCTACTATGCAAGCACTTTTATAACGGGTTAGCAACATTCACTTCTAGTCGGTACTTTGCAAGTTTCACATCTCCTCACTATACGACTTCTCGTATGAGATGGAAGTGATGCAATATGCTATATGAGATTCCTTACCTAACCAGTAGCTCCATTGTTGTCACAATATCTCTACTGTGTTATTAATGGTTGGAAACTCTCACAAGTTCATGTATATGAACTTCTAGATCTATACAATATCTTCTACTGATCTCATAATGCTAAGAATTCCAACTTCTAATTATAGAATTTAAACAACTATCTCTTTCTTGGAACTTTTCCATCTTACAATTCTCATTTTAAGGTCAAACACAAATTTAGATTTCTATTATTAATTTTATATGTCATTTTGGAAGCTTGCATTGGTGTAACTCCTTACACCCAACTCTTTCTTATTACCATAAGTAAGGAACTAATCCTTTTAGCACTTTGAAGTACTTAAAGATGTTCTTCATGGTAGTCTAGTGAATTTCACTGGGATCTAATAGATATCCACTTGCCATGTCCAATATATATAAGACAATGGGATGAGTACATCACATTGCATACATGATGGATCCAATTGCAAATGCATATGGCATCTCACTCATGTTTCCCATTATTCACAAGAATTGGGACACTGGGATCTTAAGAGACTAATCCCATGGAACATGGATATATTTTCTCTCATTGAGTCATGCATGTTGAGCCCCTTCAACATCTTACCGATGTATGCACTTTTTCTTAGGTCCAGAAGCTTTCTAGATTTATCTCTATTGATGTTAATTCCTATCACATAGGATGCTTAACCTAAACCGTTCATAGAGAAGGTACTTTCCATGTTAGGTTTTAACATTTACAATATAAGAATTTTATTCCCCAACATTATGTGGAATATAAACATGCTCCCACTAAATATTTTGACTAAAGACAAATACTTTCACTATCTTGTCAGATCAAAGATTATATCTTTGAGATGCTTACTTTAATCCATAGATTGACCTTTATATCTTACAAACTTTATTTGCATAAATGTACTTACAAAACCTTTAGGTTGTGTCATGAAAAAATCATCATGACTATTCCTTTTAAGGAATGTGGTTTTAATATCCATATGTCAAATCTCATAGTCATAATAAGATGCAATAGCAAGCATGATCCTAATGGATTTAACCATGGCAATTGGTGAAGAGATTTCATCATGTTCAACACCTTGAACTATATTGAAACCCTTTGCAACCAATATTCTCTAATAGTATTGTACACTACCATCCATGTCGATCTTCTTCTTGAAGACCCAAATGCACCCTATGGGTTTTAACCCTTCAGGTGGTTTCACCAAGTCATACTTTGTTGGTGTACATGGATTCCATGTTGGATCTCATGTTCTTAAGCCATTTCTCAGACTTTGGTTTAGGATTGTGCCATTTCCATGTTGGATCTCATGTTCTTAAGCCATTCAATCCCATGCCATATCTTATATGGTTTCTTTTGAACCAATTTATACGGTACATTGTTTAGTGTAAAGCACATGCCAAAAAAGAAATTGGAAGATTAGCTAGACTTATTGATAATCACACCATGACTTAACATGGTTTGATTCCTTCTTTTTGATACATCATTATGTTTTAGGTGGATTTCATTGTGATACACTATCACAATCTCTCTAGAAGGTCCTCAAAACTCTTAGTTTAAAATATTTTAACATTGATTATATCAAAATGTCTTAATACTTTTACCAAGTCAGTTATGTACTTCATTCATTGATCTCTTTGAACACAACAAGAGATTCATACTTGTATTTCAATAAATACAAATCACCACATCTACTGAGATAATCAGTAAATATAATGGGGTACTAGTAACTACCTCTAGCATATATTCAAAAAGGTCTACATACATCAATATGTAAGAGCCCTAATAGAATACTGACTCTCACATTACATATAGTGAAAATTGTTTTTGTCATTTTTCCCAATAATTAAGACTTGGATGCCTCTATTGGTTCAATAATCAAAAGAGTCTAGACAACCATCATTATGTATTCTAGAAATGCATTTCTCATTTATGTTCTCTAGATGACAATGCTATAGGCATTCATTGTTTGAGTCATCAAGTCATTCCATATATTTGTCTTAAGAACTATCAAGCAAAGCCTGTGAGACATAGGACATTGCCATACAAGATCCTATATTTAAAATGAAACATAAGTTTATTCATAATATTCTTTTCCATACAAGATACATGATGCTTTTATTAATGACAAGTAAACAATAGTATCTCAATAATTTTATCAAATGTCCATCAGGATGAATACCAAATTCTAACTGTGGTGGCAACAACTTTTTCTCTACATAGTTCAAGCTTACTTCTTCTCAGGTTCTGAAGTGGAGATTTCTATCTTCTTCTTCTTCCTAAGATCCTCTATATAAAGACGACACTTCCTTTTTTAGTGTCCAGGATGGTGACAGTGGTGGCACTTTCCTTCCTTGTTCACTCCTCCCTTATCTTTCAGTATAGAAGACTTTGGCTTCTGGCTAGATTTAGAACTCTTCTTAGCTTTTCCTTTTCCCTTATACTTCCCTCTATTGTTCATCATCATAGATTTGGGTTTCTCCTTCTTCATATGCACTTCATCTATGCTCAATAGGCCAAGTATTTCTGACAACAACTTGTCAAAATCATTCATGTTGTAGTTCATGACGAACTGGATGTAGGATTCTGGCGGTGAGTGCAGAATCACATATGTGGTCAGCTCTTGGCCCAAGGGAAATCCCAATCTAGAAAGGTTCTCCACATACCCAATGAGCTTGAGTACATGATGATCTATTAGATCTCCTTCAACCATATTTCACTTGACCAATGACTTTGAGACATCATATATCTCTTGTTTTGTCAGATCTTGGTACATGTTCTGAAGATGTGTAACCATCTCAATAACATCCATGTTCTCATGTAGTCTCTGCAACTCATAGTTCATTGAGTACAAAATTAGGCACTTGACATCTACAACATCTTCAGATTGCTTCCAGTAAGCATCCCTATTAGCCTTAGGCGTGTTAGGAGTAAGTTCATCTGGCTATGGTGTTTCAAGGACATAGAGCTTGTGCTCTTGAGTGAGAATGATTCTCAATGTCCTGAACCAGTCATGGAAGTTGTTCCCATTCAACTTGTCCTTCTTAAGGACTAATTGCAATGAAAAAGTGTTTGTGTTTTCCATTAGATTCTACAAAAGAAATATCTACAACTTTTGTCAAAACACTTTTGATTTGATTTGCTAAGTTTGATGATATTAATAAGGATTTTAATTAATTATCGCTCCCACTATTTTGATCAAATTGATAGCCCTCATATATCAATTAATAATATTACACCGTACGACCTTCAAGTGAGCCAAGATCTATTTTTCATCAAATCATGAATCCGCTTTGGCTGATCGCCCACAACTTGATTATTTAGGTAGGCAACTTTTTCCAATAGCATCTAAATGCAACTCTTGGATAGATGGTGTGTACAACTCCTTGAAACTAACCATATCTATGCTTCTAAGTATTTAATCTCATTAAGATCACCTAGTTAAGCTTGACCCAAAAGCCAACACGATAGAATATGCACCCATCTTTGGCAGACCCACATGACTACTATCACACTTCAATGAGATGGATAGTGCACTAAGATTTGGCATAACGTATGCTTAGTCGATCAAGTTTTTCATCTATGTTTCTTATGGAAAGCATGCAAGAGTTGATATGTTGAATTGAGGGATTTTATATTTATATAAATATATATACATATCCAATTACTACTTACTCATAGTACATATCCTATACATTATATAACCACAAATGAAAAATATGAAATTATAAAACACTAGTGATGTTTATGGCCATATGTAATTCCTTAGAGACACAAGGGATTACAACCACCTAAGGTCCACATCATATGTAGCAACCTATTATCAGTAAAGATTTGTGCTCGAACTAATCTAGATTGATCAATTCAACACTTGAACTGACTGGATCGCCTCCTGGTTAGTTGGTTGATCCGTGGGATCGATCGTCTGGTCTCCATTCCATACGATGTCTAGACACCTCCAGTCGATTGGTTGGGCCACCAACCGATCGTTCTGTCTCCTCCTATCATCTTTCCTCCTTGGTCCCCCAACTGATCAGTTCGTCTTATGAAGAAGGCATATCGTCTGGTGTAGAGCGTCTCCTTTCCCATAAGAAGAATTAAAAATATCCTAATGTTATTTAACATAATACATGGTAATAGGGACATGTCGAGTTACATTCAAGGGGAGCATAGGAAGGAAAGAATTAATACTTTTACATATAGAAGAGAAGACACAATATCAATATGCAAAATAAGTTAAAATAGGATAAACAACAATCCAACCAAGAATACAAAGATCGAGGGGTTATTGTCCATAACCATGCTAAACATCCATCATCAACAATAATTTTAGGACAACACGTGTAAATTACATATATAATGATATATTAGTTGGGATCATATGTGGTATCTGATTGGATATGCACATTAATCATTTTAAGTATTCACATCATATGCAATAAATAAATCATAAAATAGAAATCAAAACATATCAATTAAATCCCAAAGCATAGTAAACTGACGTGGCTTTGATACTACTATTGGGAAATATGGCAGCAGGAACAAAAAGTTAATAGCCATATTCCCCTATAGATAATAGATCTCGTTAAAAACTATGTGATGGGAATTAGGGTTTGCAAGAGATGTACCTGGTCTTGGAGTAAGTCTAATAACTTATCCTTACAGTAGTCAGATTCTTCTTCAAGTCATACTTGGACAGATGTCGATAGTGGCATCCTAGTTAATAACTAAGGATGATGGTGAATTGCATCCTTCTAATAGGGAAAATGCCTCCTCTCCTCTAGAGTAGTCCACACAGACTACTGGGAACTCTACATTGTTCTACCAGATCCAACAGTAAGGAGTTGTCCCTTCGAACGACGTCAGCGTGCTGGCACTGACTTGCTCTCCCAATTCTCTCTCCCTTACCATCCCTCCATTTGATAGGTAGGACTTTCTCGGGCTCTATGGGATACCACAACCAGAGAGGACAACAATTGTCAAAGAGATTGTCATGTCTTTGAAAGCCTAAACTGCCCCCTTTCTATAGGATGGCCATGATCAGAGTTTCCAATTCCTCTGGGAGTGGAAGAGATGGAATTTCATTAATTTTATAAAAGCTACAAAAAGTGAACCGGTCAGTTCAAGGGTTGAACCGACCAATTTTACAAACAGTGAACCGATCAGTTCAGTGTTGAACCAGTCGATTCAACCCGTGAACTGATCAATACACTAGTTTTCCTATTTTCAATCACATTCGCATTCAATATACAATTATGCACACCATGATGTCAACATCAATCCTTTATCCAATCACATTGATCATGGAATTAGGCGGTTCAACACTTGAACTGGTCATTTGAGACCTTAAACTGATTGGTTCACTAGGTGAATCGGTCGGTTCATTCCCTGGTTTAGGTATTCTTCAACCAATATTGTTTCCAATTGACATGACACTTGAATCGATTGGTTCAACACTTGAACAGGTTAGTTCATAGTCCAGTCAGTCAATTTTCAACTATTGTTGTTTAATTGAATACCTAAACACTTTAGTAATCAAGTTAAACATCATTCATGAATAAACTCCTATTCCAAGTGCATCCTATGTGTGTGACCCTATAGGTCCCAAATTACATTGGTAGTGAATGTGCATAACCAATTTATGACATTACAAGCAATGCGCATTATCTAGAAACACATCATTACTACCCAAGTAATTTGAAAAGTTGGAGAAGAACTTCAACCTACAATCCATGATCAGTGTTACCATAATTGTATGGTTCCTTTGTTTCTGATATCTAGATTGAATTTGGGGCATGGAATCGTCATCATCTCAACACTCAATCCATGTTCCTTAAACTAGAGAAGACTGTATGAGATGTATGTGAGTTGACATATCACATATTGAGTCACATGAGTATGGCCATACATTTCTCTGTCTCACTGATCAAGTGTCCAGGATATTAATCTCCTGTAGTAGGGACAAATCCCATCAACATCACTCACGCTCAATCCCCATGTGTTATATGTATTTGAATATCACCTTTATGGAAGCCCTTATTCAAGGTCACATCTGATGATGTCAAAATACATCAAACAACAAGTGATGAGTGTAGTGATTTTAGGTCTAAGAACTACAATCACCACTATCACTATGAGAGTTGATTTTGACTATCATTGCATGGTATCCATGTATCATTGCCAAGGTGGGTCTTTCTGATACACTATTCTCTAACATGTACATGTGCGCTTGACTTGATATCACATATCAAGACTAATGATACTCTATCATCATCCAATACATGGTCTAAGAAAAATCTTATGTATTATTGTCGTCTATTTTTCTTCGATAGTAATATCCGCCTAGGGACATAACAAGAATGTATGTACTCTTATCATACATATGATCTCATTATTTAGGTCCTCAACTCGAAGACATATGTCATTGAGTAATATCATTCTTTAGACTTCCATTATATTTGCGTCATCATCTCATGATTGAGAAAAACATAATAGATGGATTCACCTTTATCATTATCAAATCAAGTATATGATGCCCCATCACAATCATCATACGGTTGGCTCAATGAGAATACATACCAACAATTTTACCTCCTATTACACCCATTCAACAACTTAACATGCTATTTTCTAAGTGTGTATGGAGGAACATACTTAGATATTTAGATCACACACCTAGGGCTAATGGAGTAGGGGTGTAGGTGATAAAAGAGGGAAACTAGATAATGAGTTGTACTTATAAGTTTTTTCCTCTTCTAGACTTTTCTTTCTCTTATCTATATAACTTATGTGTTCTTATGCATCAATCACCATAGAAAGAGATAATAAGGGAGAACAAGCAATAACATAGCCATTGGCAATGAAATCAAAGTATCATGCATAAAGATTTTCCATCATGATATCATAGTCATATGTTTTACGCCCGAACAATCCAACAAGAGACTTATATATTCATAATCAAGTAAAGAACAAAATAAGTGGATAAAATACATAGAAAGGTCATGGATGTCAATGGACAATCCTCCTCGTTCATCTCTAACAACAGCTAGCTTGGGCTCCTACTCCAAGAAGGTGGAATGGCATGGAAAGTGGGAGTGGAATGGCCAAAACCCTAGAAAACTAAGATTTAGGGGGGAATGTTATGAATAGGAGAGTGGATGGGATAGGTAAGAGGTACGTGGTAAAAATAATTGCCCAAGGGAGCTAACCCTCCACCCCCATCAACCATTAAGGCTTATATAGAGATCTAGGGTGTCTAGGGTTTAGTGGGGGTAAAATATGAAAATCAATGGAAAAAATAGGTATAGTTTAAGGGTATCACAACCGTGGTGGGAAACATTATTGTGGTAATGTGGGAGTGTCGTGGTTATTTGGTGGTGGATTTCAACTTGTGAGTGAAAATTTAGACTGGTAGCACAACCACAGTGGGAACCACGATGGTTGACATGAGGGTAGCATGATCGTGGTCAATATCACGATTGTGATGGATGGAGGAGGAGGGATTTGTGCTCAAGGCCGTTGTCATTTTGGGGGAATATTATCATGGTTGTGGTAAGAAGAACAACCATTCTAGCCTCTATGCACCATAGCCATTTTGATGAGAATGCTCGTTGTGGCTGAGATGCATTACTCCTTGAAGAACTTGTGATTTCTCTAGATTTCTGTGTCTTGTAGCACAGTCGTGATAAAGTACCAAGACTATTTTGCGATATTTGAAGTGCACTTTGATGTTGAACTTGGCAATCTATGGTAATTTTTCCTCATATTCTATAGTTGGTAGGGGAGGTCGGGATGCTCTTGGTGTCACTTTGGTCTCCTCCAAGGTTGGGGAAGTCCAAGGATCAACCTCCTTGTCTCCCTTCCATCAATTAGTGATCAAAGTACTTGAAAAATATGTAAAAATGATCCGTATGTGCATTTAAGATAATGCAATGATTATTGTGAAATAACATGCATTATGAATATCATGATGTGAATAATGAGAAAAAAGGCACAAGATGAAGACCGAATCTAGGGATCCATCGCTCATGTCTTTATGCGTAGATAATAGAGTTCTCAACCGAATCCAGGGATCCATGACTCATGCCTTTATGAATACGTATTAGAGTTCTCATCTCAACCACATCTAGTTTTTTGACACCTTATTTTTTGACAACCCATCTACCCCTAATGTTCATCGTAGCTAGGCACATAATATTATATTAAGCTTATCTTTCAATATGAGTATAATTTTATTGTCATATCTGACTCCATTTGATCATCAATGAATCCTAGAAACACATCATCTTATATTTAACCTTCCAAAGAATAATATAGGCCCACACAATATAATAAGCAATGAGTAGTTCCACTTATACAATATTTTGTTTATGACTTGGTTATTCAGTAAGTTTATGTATCTAAATACAATGTTCCATAGACAATTTAGTTTCATTGTCTATTTCTTACTTATTAGTTCATAGTTTTACATAGTGAAACATCTAAACATGCATTATTTTCTTTTATATTTTTATGTTCTCTAGCGATGTTCATATTATCAGACCAAACCACAAACTAGACTATCCAAGCCAATCCAAGTAGTCTAGTTGGTTTGGAGAGGTCATTGGTCTAGTCGGTCTCAAAACTCTTCAAACTAAGTTATAAATATCTGGTCTCAGTTTGAGGGACTAGTTTGACCATTTCGAAAAGATCAAAATAATATATATATATATATATATATATATTCATTCATTGCCCGTGCGGGTAACTTGGATTTTCGCTACCCGGCAGCCAAAAAAGTAACTCTCCTGGTTAAGAAAGTAACTCTGCTGTAAAAAAAGTAACTATGGTGTCAAAAAAGTAACTTTGATGGTCAAAAAAGTAACTCTGTACAAAATATACAACAGATATATATAAGGACGGGTTTTTTTATTTGGGGGGAGGGGCAAATGATATTATTTTTGGATGAATTTTTTTGGGGAGCTAGAAAAAATGGTCCTCTCCAATTGCAAATTTTTTTTTTTTAAAAAAAGTGGTCGGAAGGGTGGGCGGGTAGCTACCCGCGCGGACAATAAAGATGGGCCCATATATATATATATATATATATATATATATATATATATATATATATATATATATATATATATATATATATATATATATATATATATATATATGTGTGTGTGTGTGTGTGTGTGTGTGTGTGTGTAAACGAAATATGGTTAATACATAACATCGCATAGACAAATGTCGATAACTACCAATGTAATAAGATAAACATAGCTACGTAAAAATTAACGTGATCTTTTATACTAAATTTAGTAAATTAATCTAATATAAAAAGTAAGTTTCTGCATTTTTATTGTCATGTTCTACTGCAGATCAGTGGCATAGCTAGAAAAATTACTCAAGGGGGGCACCACTTAATTTAAAGGCATTCATGTGATAACTTAGTAGGGCACTAGAGCATGTTTTGCTTCGAATTAACCCATTTTTATGTAAAAATGTATACAATTTTGGAATGAAGGTAGGGCACATGCCCACCCTCTAGTGTATGTGGCTACACCACTGCTGCAGATTGATAGGTTGTTCTACAAGTTTGGGTAAATCTTTCTCATATCAAGATTATGCACCTTTTATATGCATAAGTGTGCACTTGTATGTTTATTCTATGATTGTGTTGCTTCCACTCGCATTTTATTTATAATATAGTAATGTATCATATGTTTAAAGCTACACGATACCAAAGTAGTATTAGTTTCATATTCTCAAGGTAGAATATATGAAATTATATGTCACATTCAAACGTCAAATCAAACTATTAATGTAAACTTTCGATAGAGATGACCTACCTTTCAGTGTACTAATAGTTTACGGCTCATCGTATTGATTTGAGACCAGTTCAAAGACACCACCACCATCATCAACATCATCTGAGCTTCAATTCCAACCATAATAGGATTGGCTACATGGTTTATTCTTTTCCAACCAGATCAAAAATTCACCAAATCACAAAAAGCAGTCTAGCTTGATCCAGTTTGATCTTATCAATTGTCTATTTTTTCCTAATTTTTTTGTAAATCACTAATTGTGGTCTAGCCAGTTATTGTAGACTTACCAAGCTAAATCAAACCATGCCAGCATACCCGCTCCTAATGTTCGCCATATGAGAGAGAATTCCATGATAAATAATACAAAATAAAGCTCGCTACACATCCTTCCACGTATGCGGCCACATTCTTTCATGTGTTTCAATTCTTCTTTTTATTACATCCCCTTTTCTTTCTCCTTCCCCTCCCCCTACTCGTATCTATCCCCTAACTGAAAGCACTAGACCAAACTACTGCTTCACTCCCATAAAAAGAAAGACTAGTAATTTCCACACAAACGACGAGCATTCGATCTGGAAACTAATTATAATTATGCCATTACATGAGATACTCTAATATGTGTGCAAACGATATGATTCGCTTGTGCGCCAAACATGTTCCTTTGTACTAATCTGACTAGCTTTGGTATATTGTTCTGACAACTTCTATATTTTTAAAATAGATGCACATCTATCTTTGAAAAAAATTAAAATAAAAAATTCAACATCTACCAAATGCATGAAAGATCTGTCATAGCGGAAACCATATTGCATCCATCATACGGGAAACCATATTGCATCCAACTTACTCAAAGTCGAACTGCAACCTTTTTCAAGTTTGGGTTCCATTTCAAAACTAATTGACAATGAGTGGAGTAGTCTAATATCTTATATTTGGTCACACATCTTCAGACATAAGTAATATGAGATTAATTTCATTCATACATGACTTAACAATCTCTCACTCATGTGTGAACATATAAACTCCCCCTCAAAAAACAATTAACCGCACCACATTACAGCCCCAACCGCACAACCCAATAGTGTATTTTACAAAGGGCAAAGCCCCAAGCCCGAACCAGACCCTAATACCACTTGAAGGGGAAAATTAAGGAGGAAAGGTCCGACCCAATATATAATCAAGTTGTGATTCCATCTCAAAACTAATTGACAATAGTGGAGTAGTCCAATGTCTTTTATTTTGGACACATCTCCACACACATGTAGTGTGAAACTAATTTTATTCACACATGGTTTAAAAATTTGAGCTGTGAATACGTAACCTACACCTTTCTTGAGTGTTGAATTTTAGAAACTAACATTATCTCAGTGTGTTTCAATCTGAAATTGTTATATATTTGATTAGTTAATTTTATAGTAACCGCAAATAATCCGTTGATTTTTGTTCCATGATTCAAGCCAGAAAATATCTTTACTTGCGATCTTCATTCAAATATGTATATAACACCAGTTTAAGGTTTGATCTTGCCCTTTATGTAAAAGTAAAAGTGATATCTTGACCTGAAATGTGACTGACTAGACGACCCCAAGTTTTTACAGCCTTAAATGTAGGTCAACTTGTAGACGTTAATTTCATTAATAACAGTGAACAAGTATTTTTTTTTCTTCTAATAAGAGGTAGTTAGACTACGACATATGGTTTGCTTTTTGTGTGGTGTGTTTAATTAGCTACTTATATACTAAGCGGCATTTTGATTCAAGTTAAATTTATGAGAAGTGAAATAGAATACACGATACCAAATATTAAGACATTCCAAAAATAGTTATATCAAAAGAAAGTGGATAACATAGAAAAAACAACTATCTAATTATATGAGAAAAGTCTGTTTGATGGTTTTCTATGTTTTTTTTCAAAATTTGAAAATTACAAAGACAACTTTGTATTCCGATATATACTATGTAAAAGAGTGTGAAAGGAACTGTATAGAACTCTTTTTAATATTCTTACTTGATAATTAGTTTTTTTTCTAATAGTCAGCCGTCTAATAATACATATTTAGATTTTTTAAATATTTTATTATCTAATTTGTCTTTGTGTATTATAGTAAGAATATGTGCAAGGCCGTTCGAGGAATTTGAATGCAATTTTTTTAATGAAAAAATGAATATATATAGATCGGTCCTTATATTATTATATATGAAAGTTTGTGTGAATGGTTGTTCCATTTTTACGTTTAATCTACTAGTTGGGCTTGTGTATTCTCATAAAATTATTTGTAATGCCGTAGTAGGAGTTGACTCCTACCCATCTATACTATATCACATACTAGTAAAGGCATGTGCTTCACACATAATATATTTGAAGTATGATTTATTTGTAACATATATCATGAAGAAAAATGGCTAACATGATTTTGAGGAATTGATAGCTTTTTCATTACATTTTAAAATCATATATTAGTCTATAAGGAGTGTGTCTTAGACAATTCAATCCGAGCACTTAACCAACATTTAGTATTGTGCTCTCGCCCCGCGCCTAGGGTTCCGTTTTCCCAGAACGCCGACTGTGTTGGTGGTTGTCTTCCTCCTCTCTTAGGTTAGGGTTTTCTCTTGCAGGTCCAAGACATGTTGTCGGTGTTAGATCCCACTCGTGGGCTAGTATCGGATCTGATGGCAGATGACCTAGTAGATCAGTGTGAGAGGCTGCAGATTACATAGGCAAAAGAGGAGGTGGCAGAGGTAAAGGTGGACGACAACCAGTTTCTGATAGAGCACATGGAACTGGCGTTGGTCGCCAGGTTATGGACAGAGAGATCCTTCAATTTTGCGGCGATGAAGCGGACCCTGGCGCAGGTGTGGGGACTGCTCGATGCAGTTCTTTTCAAATCTGTGGATCCAACAACATTCGTGATCCAATTCACGAATTGGAAGGATAAACAAAAGGTTTTGGATGAGGGCCCATGGAATTTTGACAATAAGCTACTTCTTCTCAAGGAGGTGAATGCAGGGGAGCAACCAGGGCGGATTGAGTTCATAGACCACACCATATGGGTCCGAATATATAACCTACCTTTGGGAATGAGATCGCCGACGACGATCAGGAGCATTGCGGAGAATATTGGACCGGTGGTGAAGATGGACTGTGACGGTTTGGGATGGGAGACCTCTGCTAGAGTGAGGGTTACGATCGATGTATCAAAGCCTTTGAAGCGGATCCAGAAAGTGTGCTGCAAAGATGGCAAGTTGGTGGTCGTCGATCTGAAGTATGAATGACTACCTGTGTTCTGTTTCCATTGCGGTCTGCTAGGGCACGTGGACAGGGACTGCCCGAGCTTGGAGGAAGACGATGACAACAGAAGGTTCTGGGGAAACTGGTTGCGGGCGTCTCCCCAAAAGCCTAGAGTTCCTCTTGAAGACGAACTCCTTGGGGGGCAGCGCTCCAGGGCAACAGGACATTTCCAGTTCCAAACGAGAAGCAAATCAACCGCTAGCCAGTCGTGGGGGTCTGAGGGTTGGTCCCAGGAGAAGAACGAGCGGATACCAGTAAGGGCGCACAACATGAAGGAAACGAGGGAGGCGTAGAGCAAGAGAAGAGAGGTGAACGATGAGCAGATAGGGATAGAAGACTGTGGGGAAAGTCTACCCCCGCAGAACACTGCAAGACGGAACCAATGTACAATGGCGGACCTCCTCGCAGTGTTCAAACCTACAGCTACGGTGGCGGGTGGAGGGAAGCATGCTGGTGAAGACGGGGAGGTATATGTCCACGGGGGTACAAAGAAGGTTGCAAGGAAGGAAGGGAGGGTAGATTTTGAGCATGAGTCTCGGGAGGAGGAAGCAGTGCATACAGGGGGAAACGGTAGAGTAGAAGTATAGAGGGAAGACGACCAGGTCCATGGTAGGATGGAAACAACAATGGGATGTGGTTTGGGGGAACAAGGTGTGGGCGACGTGAGGGAGAAACCAATGGCGAGCGGCGATGGTGGGGGGATGGAAAGAGCAGAGGGGAAGGAGGGGGAAAAAAGAAAACTTTGCACATAAGGAAAGGGGTATTGCTGGCAAGCTTAGCTCGATTCCCTGGGAAGGTGACGGAGGAGTTGGAGAAGGAAAGAGGACGCGCGCTAGCTGAACGCAGACAGAAACTGAAGCTGAGAAAGGAGATGTTACCAAAGGTTACTAATACTGAGGGGCAGGGGGAGCAAGGGAGCAACAACAGCATGCGGGTCACCAGGAAAAATAAACACAAGATTAGCAGAATGAATGTCGATGAGTAGGGCAATGAAGCTATGGATATGGATACAGGAACAACAAGGGCAGCGATTGTGGAAGGTGTCAAGAGACAGAAGACAGTGTACAGAGCAGTTCTGGGTGTTGATAACAAAGGTGAAACTCACCAAGTAGTGGGTGTTGGGGGAGCCCAACACCGTGAACATCCATGAAAATGCTGAGCTGGAACTACCAGGGGTTGGGTCGGCCCAAGGCAGTGGATGCTCTCCGAGCATTGTGTTGGAGCGAGAGACGTAATATAGTTTTCGTTAAGGATAGGTTACTTGAAAATGTGAAAAGAAGGTGTGGCTTTGTAGAAGGAATTTGCATCTCATGTTCTGGTAGAGCTGGGGGCATCGGCTTATGGTGGAAGGATGTGCAGGTGGATATTATCAGCTATTCTGACAGGCATATTCAATATAAAGTAGAAGACGAGAGATCTGACTTCAGCTGGGTAGCGTGTGGTGTTTATGGATGGGCGGCACAGGATCAAAAATATAAAACCTGGGATCTAATGAGACAACTGTTTGGGAGTACAGGAGGCCATGTTGTGTTCTATGGTGACCTTAATGAAATCACGTAAAATTCAGAAAAGTGAGGAGGACCAGCGAAGCCAGAAAGAGTTATGAGGCCGTTCCAAGAGGTTATTGATGACTGTGCACTTCTAGACATTGGCTTTGATGGTAATATATTCACGTGGCGCAGGGGGAGGACGGTAGAGACTCTGGTGGAGGAGAGACTTGATAGATTCCTGGTGAGTGATGAGTGGCGAAATAAATACATGGGCTGATCTGTAAAACACCTCCCTTTCTATATGTCAGACCATGCACCGATTATTCAGTCAGCAGTGGTGGGCGATCCAATGAGAAGGAAACGGCAGGCTAGATTTTACTTTGAGCCTATGTGTCTGTCCGAGGAAAGCTGTGGCGCGACGGTGTCGGAGGCTCGGAGGGAAGGGGATGTGCTGGATCTGAAATGTAAAATCAAGAAGGTGGGTGGGAGTCTATACAGATGGGCAACAACAAAGTTTGGTGGGGTCAAAAAAAGAATCAAGGAGACCACAAAACGCTTGGGTGAGGAACAGAAAAATGGCCGGATGGGGAGGTGCTGAAAAGATGTGAGGAACTTGCAAATGAACTACAAAAACTCCAAAGAGAAGATGAAATGTTTTGGTGTGCGAGGGCAAGAATAAAAGAGCTAAAAGAGGGGGACAACAACACAACGTACTTCCACCATAAAGCATCCCAACGCCAAAAGAAAAACACTATTAATGGTCTTGAAGATGAGAATGGGATTTAGAGGACAACAGATGAGGAGATCCTGAAAATTATTGAAAACTTCTATAGAGAACTTTTCCAGGAGGGGGGCTCCATTGACAGTGAAGGGGCAGTGGCTGGTATTCATAGGAGGGTGGAGGGTAGGACGGCAGAGATTCTAGAACAGGAGCTATCAAATGAAGAAATTAGAAGAGTTGTTTTCCAAATGTCACCTAATAAAGCATCGGGTTCTGATGGTATGAAGCCTATTTTTTACCAAAAATTTTGGCACATAATTGGGGAGGACATTGCAAATCATATTAAAGGATGGTGGAAAGGGGAGTGCTCAATCAAGGATTTTAATGATATGATGGTTGTTCTTATTCCTAAGGTGAAAAGGCCAAGAGTGGTGGGAGAGTTCCGACCTATCAGCTTATGTAATGTTGTATACAAAATTGCGAATAAAGTTCTTACAAATAGGTTGAAACCTCTCATGGATAGCATAATTTCAGCAAATCAGAGTGCGTTTATACTGGGCTGAATGATCACAGATAATGCTCTGATCGCATATGAGTGTTTTCATGCCATGAAAAGTGGGAAGGGTGGCAAACAAGGGCAGATTGCTTTGAAGCTTGATATGATGAAAGCTTATGACAGGATTGAATGGGACTTCTTGAAGAAGGTCATGGAAAAGTTTGGGTTTGGATGCAGGTGGATTGACAGAGTTATGGACTATGTATCCTCGATCTCTCACACTTTTACAGCCAATGGGGAAAGATCTAACACTTTTCAGTCATCTCGTGGACTTCGACAAGGTGACCCTATCTCTCCTTACTGATTTATCCTATGTGCTGATGCGTTCTCTACCTTACTTAATCTCACGGTTAGTGCAAATTCCATCCATGGTATGCGCATTAGCCGGGGGCCCCCCGGATCTCATATCTCTTCTTTGCAGATGATAGTATTCGTTTTGCTAGAGGGACTAGGAATGAATGCTTGAGAATAGCTGAAATTATCAACCAGTACGAGCAAGCACCGGGTCAAAAGGTCAATCTATCCAAGTCCGAAATTGTCTTTAGCAAGAAGGTGATGCGAAGCAAGAGGGATGATATAAAGGGTCTTCTGGGAGTTAGGGAGGTGGACAGACAGGCAGCCTACCTGGGCGTACCTACAGCTATTGGGAGATCAAAGAAGACTGCATTTTCTTACATCAGAGAGAGGATGAGTAACAAACTTTTGGGATGGAAGGAAAAGCTGCTTTCTAAACCAGGGAAGGAAGTTCTAATCAAGGCGGTTGTACAGGCTATACCAACCTATGTCATGAGTGTCTTCCAACTTCTGACGGGCTTGATTGAGGACCTAAACTCCATGGTGGCAAGGTTCTGGTGGGGGGAGAAGGTGGGAGAGAGGAAGATTTCATGGATGAGCTTGGAGAACTTGTGTAAGTCAAAGGAGGGTGGTATGGGCTTCCGCGATCTATCAACATTCAACCAGGCGTTATTGGCAAGGCAGCTATGGAGGTTTCTCACAAAGCCAGAAGCGTTGGTCTCAAAGGTCTTAAAAGCTAAATATTTCCTGAATCACAGCTTGTTAGATGCACGTCTTGGCCTTACACCCAGCTACACATGGCACAGTCTTTGGGGGGCAAAATCTCTCTTTATGCAGGGCCTTAGTTGGAGGGTTGGAGATGGCAAAAACATCAATATCTGGGAGGACAGGTGGATCCCGGGTAAGGAGGACATTCTTTCTAGCTCGGGAGACGTGACAGTTGGGTGGCCCACAAAAGTTCATGAGTTGATATGGACGTCTGGAAAGGAGTGGGATGTGGACAAACTCCTTAATCTGTTTTCTAGGGAGACAACAGCTACGGTGAAATCTATTCCTCTATCTACACGGGATACGACAGACACGGTATATTGGTGGCCGCAACATGACGGAAACTTCTCGGTCCGGTCGACATATTGGTTGGGGAGGCTGGGGTACGATGGACTTAGAGAAAGACAGATGTGAGTACCGCATGCCCTATGGCGCCTTATATGGGAGAAACGTTAGCCTCCAAAGCTAGCTCATTTTCTTTGGCGTATTGCTATGGACAGCTTGGCTACTAGAGGACGCTTGCATGATAGACATGTTTCAGATGATGGCGTTTGTCCCATTTGCGCAACATAAGTGGAATCCATTCGACATATGCTTTGTCAATGTTCTGGGGCAGATATAGTCCGGCGGGAAAGTTGGCTGGGAGATGCTAAACGGCTTGGGGATTCTGGAAATTTTCATAACGATATGGTAGAGCTGTTCGAGTCATGCACGGAGGCGGAGATGGATGAGGTTGCTGTTGTGTGGTGGATGGCGTGGACATGTAGGAACAATAATTTTTTTAAAGATGAGGCCCCTGCCCCACGGCCAATCTTACAGACGTACATGGTGCTGATAGCTGACTACAGGAGGATGGTGGTATGCGAGGGGGGACATGCCTTGGGAAGGGGGCTGGGCGAAGGGAGGGATGAGGATGGTTGGGGATGGGGGCGGCAGGGTGTGGACCGGTCATGGGTGTTTATACACTCAGACGCATCTGTGTTGGAGGGATCGAAGAGGGGGCTCGGGGCTGTCCTTCGGGATGGGGAAGGTAATTTTGTGGGAGCTATTCAGCAGCACATAGCAGCCTTTTGGGACTCATCAGTAGCGGAAGCCGCAGCAGCCAGGTTGGGACTTACACTTGCTAAGGAAAAATGTCATCCAGACATGAAGGTAGTACTATGCTCAGACTCTCTCTCTCTAGTGAAGGTGCTGAAGGATCCAGGTGGAATAAGGGATTACGTGGGTCTCCTTGCTGAAGACCTACGCAGTGTGGCTTCCTACTTTAGTCTTTTCCATTTTTTTCATGTAAAAAGAGCCCAGAATGCACTGGCTCATTTTATCTGTCATGATGCTATTGACTCGGGAGGCCATACTGTTAGATACGACACTATGCCGAGTCGGTGGTGTGGCGTTGCCGAGAGTGACAGTTTCTTTGTACCTTGATTACTTTTATAAATGATGATGGGTTTTTTTAAAAAAAAGTGTGTCTTAGATTTTTATTACTTACATTAACATTTCACAATCTATTTATTCATGACTATATGCTTCTATGTCGTGACACCATTAATGTCACTGTCTTTCATGTTTTTGTTGTGATTTCTCCTATACCCAATCACAACTCACCTTTTTCATCTCAAAATATGACTGTGATATATGTTTGTATAAATTATGTCATATGCATGTATATTTGAGTAGACTTACTTTTTGATAATGTATGTGTCATATGAAAAAAAAATAGTTATAGACTCTTACTTCTTTACCATAAATTCATATATGTTTGTTACTTGATCAATATTATTTTACATCTATAATTTTCATCATAAGGGAAAGAATTGTATAAATTAACTTCTACATGGTGAGAAGATCATTATTCATGTTCATAAAAAAATGACAATAATCTAAAAAAATAATTCATGCATTTTTTTCATAACTTATAAATAATTGAATCATTTATGTGTATCTCTCGAAATTCACAACTCATACTATGCCCAATGTAAGCTATAATTTTCTCCAAAACAATTAAGCTTGATTTCAATTTTGAAAACAACATTTGAAATTAAGATTGTATTCATGATATAATAGGATATATCAAAAGTTTAAAAAAATATGGATAAAATACTTTCAAATGTATTGCATGTTATAATGTTTTTTATTTCTATAGTCTCTTGTTGATCTCATACATAATAAGCTATATTGACCTCATAGATTTATGGTTATCTATAAAATAGAAAAAACCTCATAGATCCAAAAAAGTAACTAATTCAATAATGCTTGGTTAATATAAGATATAAGTGAATCAACTTTGAAGTGGTAAATAATGGTGACATGATATGTTTTTATAGGATCATAGGCACAACAATTTTTAGTTTCAATGTGTATGCAAAGTTTTGATCAGATATATGGAACTATATATAATTCATTGTTATCTAAAGAGGTTTCAAATCATTTTAACTAACTACACACCACGTTGATGAATGGTCTTGAGTAAAATAATGTGTTGTGTGAATAAATACAAAAAATAGTTGGTTTTAACGAATTTAACACTTAATTTTAAATTTGGTAGAATTTTCCATTATATATTATACATAGAATAAACTTGCACAGTCAAATGTTTTATTGATAAGATAAAAATTGAATAGAGAAATGAAGGTTAGGTTCATGAAATGCCTTTGACATATATAAAATTTCTAATACATTTTTACATATACAATGGCTATGTAAACCCAAAATATCACAACATTTATATCTAGATGAAACATAACCAGGTCACTTGTAATAAGAATGAAATCTAAGTAAAGAATCTTGTATTTAATTTATTTGTCCAAAAAAAGATTTGTGAATAAAAACTTTCTTGTTGTTAGGTATAATCTTCACAAAATAGACATTTCTATTATATAGAGATAAAAAAATCTTGTTTATGTTATGATCATATGAACAAAATAGGTTGACTTTCAAATGTTGCCTAAAACTATTCAAGTAGTACTCCCCCAAAGGCGATACACATAATTTCTTTGTTTAGGCATTTAACTCAATCAATCTTACAACAATAACTACAACCAACATTTATTTTACAAAGGTATATTATTATTCATTTTTATACATGAATGTAACATTTATGTTATGTTTAATTAATGAGGTTAATAATGAAAATAATGGTTCCATCTCATTGTATGTGTACATATTTTTCTTAATTTCAACAAATCCTTTCAAACCAACACATTGTTGGATGTATAATTTGTTTAATTAACAAATGAAGATTATACTTTTTGTAATTCTTTAACAATTTGCCTAGTGAGTTTGTGGGAAAAGAATACATTAAACCATGTGCCAATTGTTCCGTAAAGTTTTCAATTCAATCTTCACTACACAATGGGCTAATATTGAAATTTTTTAATATTCTGGAAGTTAGCATGGAAAATTTTATTTTGTATAATTCCAAATAATAACATGGTCGGAAATTATTTATGTGTTTGGATATTTTAGAACTTGTTGTGGAAAAATTAAATAAATCTAAAACACATTGAGATGCAAAATTATTACATTTTTAATTGAACTTGAGAATTTTAATAATGTGGCACTTGATAGGAAGAGATAAAATAAGTAAAAACTCTTTGTATTATATGAATGTTTTCCAGGATGGAATAATACAGGTTAAAAATTATTTGAGTTTGAAAAATAAGTAAAGGCTAGTGTAATGTATGTATTTTTTTGGAATGGAATAATATAGGTAAAAACTTATTCATTTTTGAAGTTTAAAATATGTGTAAATTTTATCGTATCTTAGATTTGTCTTAGGTAAATGTTGGTCATTTCCAATATATACCTCATGACATTAGAGGCCACAATCATTATCTAGACATTTAACTATAATGAAGGGATTTTAAATTGAATAGCTCATAAAGTGGAGTCTATTAAAGAATAATAATTCATTGCATATTGTATAGGATTATTTTAGAAACATTTTTTATTTTGTTTAGCATTTACTGATCATAAAATTTCACCATACTTATTAAGCACCTTGTAAAAACAAGTCTAAATTATCAAAGTCATTTTCTATTACTCCCTATTACAAAATATCCCCTTTAATTGTAATCATTGAGTTGTACACTCAACCTGCTTCCATCTACTATTCCCATGTTTGGTTGAGGACTAAACCCTATACGTTGTGTTTTTGTGGCCACATAGACAAATTGGGTTCATATTTGATTTTTTTTTTGTTTATTGTGGATAAAAATCAAGTTACGAGGTTGGTTAGTTCAAACGGACCCCCCTAGTAGGAATGAACCCAATACACCATGAAAAGGATCGATTCTTCTAGGTTTGGGCTTGTATTATGCTTTATTTTATTATTTAGTGTTAACTAACTATATCTATATTTGCTATCCTGAACATGTTTGAACCTAGTCTAGATATGTGGCACACATTGATTCATAATGAAAGATCGCAGATACCATCCAGGGTAGTGTATCTAAATTAGGTTGTTTGGGGAACAACTTTATCTGTGTGGCGATGTCTAACAAGAAACAAACCCATAATGTTTCAGCCAATATCATCAACATTTTATCATGGTTTCTTTTCTAAATCTTATTATTATTGTGCATGATATATATATATATATATATATATATATATATATATATATACACACACACACACATATATATATATATATCCTTTGAAATACTTACCCACCACATGGGTTTTCCATAACTTATTAGAAAAATAAGTGTCATATTTCTTTCCAACTATATAGAACATACATAATTTGTTGTTGTTTGGATGGTAGCCACCATCCCTATATTACATGACATACACTTCAACTATTTATGCTCTTCCTTCACCATCTGTTGTAAATTGATCACAAAAGAACTTGCATCACGTACATAAGATGCAACATACTTCCTAATTGATGACCACTCAAAGTAGAGATTTTACAACCTCACCTCAATGTGAGGAAAACATACAATTGATCTCTAACCAATGTTATGATTCCCTCCAATGGATAGCTATCCCCTTAATCCATATTGTGATGTCTTTTCTAATGTGTCATTAGGTGTTCTCACAACTCTTCAGTAAAGGATGTATAGTTTTTTCACCTTTCCATGATATTCAAAATTTAAATATGTTTTTGTATTGAAGCCATCAACTAAATAATTATGTCAAAGGACACACAAAAAACAAATTTAGTAGTATTATTCCAGAATATGCTACCATCATAATTGTTATATATATGGGTTGTGCAGTTAGGTATTGTGAGATATGAATTTTTCTCTTGTTATGTTCTTAAGCTAGCTAGAGTTTGTGTGATTAATGAAGCTAATGTGGTTTCTACTGTGTAACTCAATGGATGGTGGATTAAAAACATGTATGCAAAGGAAGACTTGTTAATGGATATATTAAATTGGTCTTGATTCACATTCTCTCTTGATTCACTCATAAAAATTTCACAAATAATTTGATATGTGGTATACTTAGTTCATATTTCACATATATGAAAGTTTCAAATTAGATTCCACATATCATAAAATTTGATTTGAGAAAAAAATAAATCTTACATAGCTAAGCATATACTAAAAAATATTATCATCATCACCATAATCAACTAAGACTCAATCTCAACCATGTCGGGGTTGGCTACATGGATCCTTCTTTTCTAATCAGCTCTATTATTGATCATATTATGATCAAGATATAAAGATGCAAAATCTCTCTTTAGAAACTCTTGCTAAGTTATTTTAGATCTACCTCTACTTCTTTTAATTGTGCTTGACTCAATAACCTTACTTTGAATAGGTGCATTTGTTAGTCTACGTTGTACATATACATACGATCTTAGACGACATTCATGGAAACTTGTCCTTGATGCTCATCAACCCCACTTCATTTCTAATATATTCAATCCTCAAACAATTTTTTCTTATGCTATCACACATCCATCGTAGCATGCACATGTCTACCGTATTCATCTTGTTGAAACCTTGTTTCTTTATTGACTAACATTCATTCCCATATAGTATGGTTGGTCATAAACTTGCTCTATAAAACATAATTTCTAATTTGAGAGAGATCTTTTATTCACATACTACTATAGTTACACTCCTCTTATGATCTTGAGATAAACATCATCATGAACCTCACCCTCCCTTTCAAAAATAGAGATAGTAAACCATGTTTTATATAATGAAAATATATACAATTTGTCTTATATATAAAATATATAAAGTTTATTATTATTATTATTATTATTTTTATTATTATTATTATATATATATATATATAGTCAGGCTAGTGTACACTCGAGTGTATCGGAGGCACCGTACACCTCACTCATTTTTAAATATGCAATAACTTTTTGAAAAATATAAACCATTTATCTTCTTAAATATCTTAAGAACATACTATATAATAAATTTTAGCTCACTTGGACACTTATAGGCTGTGCATCTAAAGGATGCAAAAATTAGGCATTTCAAATTAGTTTTGTGCTTCGATTTTTTTGCCCTTGGATGAGTGACTTACACTCATCCAAATGAGCTCCAATTTTGTATGTGGCCTATTATTATTGTAACTATTAAGATCAATGGATTATATTTTAGAAAAACATGGTCGAGTTAGACAAACACCATTGGGGTGTACAACGTAATCTATACACTCGAGTGTATTCTAGCCTGACTCTATATGAGTCAGGCTAGTGTACACTCGAGTGTACCAGGGGCACCTATATATATATATATGTTATCATTAAATGTGGTATGTTAATGTTTGGATCAGATATTGATGTGAATTGTGAAAAAATTCAATCAAATCAAACTCAAATATTACTATCTAATATCCATCATATTTCATATCCATTACGGAATCAATTTTTTGTTCAGATATTATCCTCTTCCAATATGTCCAAATCTATGGAGATGATTACGTTGAGTTTGGCCATGTACAAGATGGAGGGGCCATTTTGGGAACAAATTCATTGTTCTCAAGTTATTGTCTTGACATGTTGCATTTAATGTTGGTCGTGCAAACCTCCAATCAATTTTTAAGAGATGGTATTTGGGGTATATGTAAGGCTAGGATGAAATGCAACAATGCATTTGGGTGAAACCATTTTACCATAATTTTATAAGCATTTATCTACTATCTACCATAATGATTCTGATAATTATTAATGGAATGATCGTGGTTCAAATCACAAGAAAAAATATTTCTTGATTTATAACCCTCTCAAGTATCCGACCTCTACCATATGTTTCGGGAGAGGAGGGATCTTCCGTTCTTAATCCAAAGATTATCAAATGATAGATGTTCAAAAATAGGCTAATATTCTTAAGCATAAGAACAAATTATTTAGTTATGACATGTTTTGCATAAAATGGTTATCTCTATTTTAGTTATGAAGAAATACATTACAATATAGCACATTGTGTTGAATCACTCATTAAAAGAACCTTTACACAACAAATGTCATGTTCTACCATAAATGGTGGTCCAGAAAACACACCATCTTGAATCTGCCATTCAACGTGGCATTTTACAAATCAAGTATCTAAAACTACCTCAATTACTGGCAGTTTTATCTAGAAAATCTTGAAAATGCCATCCTAAGCAAAACTTTTCATCATTTTTGTTTCAAATTATAAATTAAATCACTAATCAATGTGGCAGTTATAGACAATTGACCCATATAATGCCGCTGAGTAGCGGCTTTAGATCGAAATCTACTATAATGGGAAATATTTTTCTGGATGTGTTATGGATGGAATTTTTATACCCAAATTATGCCAAGTTGAATGTTTTCAGACAACATTTTGAAAGATAGCATTACATGAGGCTTTTATATACTACAAAGAAACAAGTTTCCTGACTATTTAAATAAGAAAGAATAATGATATTGGCCATGAAAGCATTATTTTGTTGGTGGCAAACACAACTGCACACAGAAGTAATATTAACATAAGTAAGAAAGATACGCTAAAGACTGAATGTAGACGAATGATGTATTATATGCAACAAGTTAATAATCTAATATAATCCAAGAAAACCAGGAGGAACAGACAAATTGATGACTAACAAAGAGAATTATGAATTGGAATCAACAATCAGATAATTTCAAGAGTATATAGAGTTGGCCATAGTAAACCAGAACTTATTTCACACTTTGATAAAAAAAATAATAAACCAGAACTTATTTCACACTTTCTTCCTATCAGTCTCATAAACACCTCCTACAAAATCATTGCAAAAACATTAGCAAATAGGATCAAACCTCTCATGGACGAAATCATCCCTCTAAACCAATCCGCCTTTCTAAAAAACAGAAGCATCCAAGATGCTTTTTTAATGGTCAATGAAACCATCCATCTTTGTCATACAAAAGAAAACCCTTTCTTGCCATTAAACTGGATTTTGAAAAAGCTTTTGACTCGGTCAATTGGAACTGTCTTCTACAGACTCTGAAAGGTTTTGCTTTCCCTGACAAATAGATCTCTTAGATCCATGCATGTATTTCTACAAATCACTTCTCCACAATCATCAATGGCGTTCCTTTTGGCTATTTCCATAATTCAAATGGACTTAGATAAGGGGACCCACTCTCTCCATATCTTTTCATCATTTTAAGCACTATTCTCTCTCGCATGCTCCACATGGGAAAGCAAAACAGTCTCTTTTTGACTCCTGATGACTGTATGGAGAACATTATTCAATTTGCGGATGATACCATCATCTTCTCCTCACCAGATTTTTCCTCTGTTTAAAATATCTTTAGGATCATAGGTCTTTTCTCCTATATCTTTGGATTGAAAGTTAACATTCAAAAATCTTCCATTTTTGGGGTAAACATTCAACAATCCTCTTTGGAGAACCTAAAAGACTTTCTAAAGTGCAGAACAGAAGATTTTCTGATCAAATATCTAGGTCTTCCTATCACCCCTTATAACATTTTAAATGCCATTTGGAAACCTATTATTTCAAAAATAAACACAAAACTCACATGTTGGGAAAACAACTTCCTAAATCTCTCGGGAAGGCTCACCCTGCTAAATAGTGTCATTACTCCTATAACAACCCACTTCTTAAGCTGTATACCCCTACCCTCAAAAACAAAATCCATTCTTGATAAAATCCGGAGAAATTTCTTATGGAATAATGTCCAAAAGTAAAATAAACAAGGGAAACACTATCATCTAGTTAATTGGAAAACTATTTCAGCTCCCATTGATCAAGGTGGCTGGGGCATTATAAATATTGAAACACACTCTCTCTGCCTCATCGCCAAAGTCATAGATTGTCTTATCCAAAACAAAAAGAAAATATGGACACATCTTATCACAAATAAATACTACCAGCACTCACCCCCTTGGCACCATATCCAGTGGAAATCTGCTTCCCCACTCTGGAAATTCATAAATAAAAACATAAACATGCTTTCTCAAATCATAAACACTCCTCCACATTCCCACAAAAATATTTCCTTCTGGTTTGACCCATGATTTGGAAAAAACTCTGTCGTGAATCTTAAAACATCTTGGACAATTCCAAAAAAACTTCTCAACATAAAAATTGATAAAGCCCTTTCTCTCATTACCAGTAACAGATCAAACTCTTTAAAAAGATGCATCCTTTCCTAGGTCAGCCAAAATGATTTTAGAAATCTAGCTAGTACTTTGGAAAATAACATCTCAAATAACATCACCTGGAAATGGGGGAAAGAATATTCGGTCAAGCTTGCATACAATTTTCTCAGCAACAGAGGTATCTCTCCATCATCAACAAAGCTTTGGAAACAAAAATGGCCACAAAAATACAAAACATTCTTATGGCTTCTTCTTCACAATAAACTTCTTACAGGTGAAATATCTCAAGAAAGGGTTTCATTGGACCTTTCAGATGTGTCCTCTGTGAAAAAACAACGATTCAGACAACCACATCTTCTTCAAATGCACATTCTCACAAAACATTTTTTCACACTTCATGCGAAAAAGTTTTCCCGATCTCCAGGAAGACATTTTCCCCATTAAAATAACCCCTTTAAGAAGCTACAGAAATTTCAAAAGTAATGATATCTTCATCACAATTTGTTGGAACCTATGGAAAGAAATGAACAATAGAACTTTCAACAACGTCAAAAAATTGGCAAAAATTATCATTTCTCAAGTAGATGCCGATCTTCACATCCTCACTAAACTGCAGGAAAACTAACAGATGGAAAAAAGGATGATTCGGAAGAAGGTGAATCCGAAGCTGCTTTTCTCTGCGATCTGAAAGCTATGGTGGATGACGAGGCTGGGGTCATCTTAGTGCAGCAACTTCTGTGACTCAATCAAATCCAAAGACGGTTCAAATCAGTTTATCGTTTAGATGCAAAAACTTTATAGGAGGTTTGTCTTAAGGGGAGCCTCCCCCCAGCTAGCCAAACTTTGCTTCTTTATGCTTATGATTCAGTTTTTTTTTTCTATTTTTTTGCTCCGTTCAGCTGCTCCCTTCATAAACATTCTGTTGGTACTTCACATAAGCAGGTCTCCGTTTGCTTGATGTGTCTTTTTTTAATATAAACATTACCATTCCTCAAAACAAAACAAAAAAAAGAGTTGGCCATAGTGATGCCTACCTTGGAAGTGGCATCACTCGTCCACAAAATGAATGCAATTGATAGTGACAAACATTGCATGTGTAGACTGGAGCAATTCTAAATGGCAAGCGATGGCAATAATGATCTGCTTGAACTCCATAGCGTGTATCCCTCATAGATCTGAGTTTCCACATGTGCGTGTGTTCACCGCATGTTTCAAATTAATTTCACTGGAGTACAGACAATGGCTGTGCGATCTGTCGTATTATTTGAATGCATCCCTGTCACCACTCTGGGAGAAGTGGGTGTCGATGTTGCTCGTAATAAACTTCTTGGGCAAAACAAGGGTTGAGTCGACAGTGAAGTCTGATGAATGCAAGGTATTCTTCTTCTAGTTTCACCTTGAGACAACAAATTAAGTTTTCTCTAACAAAATTCTTCCCTAGAGTAGACGGGAAATACTGTAATAGAGGACTGCAAGAATCGTCAGCTGTGGCAATAAAATACAACAGCTTCTGCGAGTTCTCACGCTGGTGGAGGACAACCTCCAATTTATACCGATAATGACACTGGCAAATCATTTCGGATCATCTGGAAAACCACTACAAGTCCAATATAGTGGAAAAAGCCAGGAAGCCAAGAGGTACTCAACGCATTGGCAACACCTTTCTGCTGTAGTAAACCACCGGAGTTTGGATAAAAGCAAAAAATTGCACAGCGTTCCCTGGAGTTCTGTTCTACAGAAGGCGCAATCCATGATGATGCCCAATTTAAGAGTTGTACTGCTCTCCGGATGGGAGTTCTGTTCTACAGAAGGCGCAAGTAACAGACCGCAGTCGGCGTCATGTTTCGCTGCTTTGTGCAACAGAGTTTAGGGTAAGACACGTACGGGATAGGAAGAGTTTTGAAGAGCACGGGACTGTAATTCAGGACGGATTTGCTGCACCCGTTTTCTTATGGGAGCAGCCTACTCCTAGTCTCATCTGCATACACGTATTGTTGAAGATGAAAGTGGTTGGTCTGGATTAAATGCAATGGACACCCGTTCTCATCCGCAATAAGGAGTAGTGTACTACCCTTTGGAATGGGAGCAGCAGATCATGCGGCCTAATAATCAACGTGGCGCTATCGGATCCGTCATCAAATATCTTTATGTTGATGGTGAAATCTTACTGTCTGAATGAGTTTTAAAAATATCTGGTTGTCAACAATAGTAAATAATATTAACTACCCCGCATCCTTGGACGCCACTTCTTCTGTAACTTGTTTAGACGGAAAGGAGTCTTCACGTTTAGTATGGTAGATAGTAGATTTATGTTAAAGTCAAGAGAGTGTGGTACAACCACCAGAAGAGGTAAAAGACTTGTTCGCTCCATGTGAGTCATGTGAACAACAAAAATGATATACAGTTTTGTCGATGGCAGCAAGCAACGTCATTTATTTTATCCCTCGTCTTTCTTTTTAATGACTTCTTTCGAAACATTATGTTGGATACACCATTCCAAATTCAGTTTCAATTTATATGTTTTTCTTCTAGCCCTTTTTACTCACAATATAATCGCCTATTAATTCAAATCTTCTCCCTTTTCATTAAATCTGATTGATACAATGTATCCTATACTCTAGTATTATCAGACCATGCGTGATACACCTAGTTGTGATATAAAATCATCTAGACATGACTTGTACAAAAAAAAAGACTACTAATACAGTTTCAATGTTATTCAGAGTCAGTGTCTCAGTGCAAATAACGTTATCCACATCAACATATAAGCATGTGATGTATAAGCAAAAGGGTGACATGACTACCTATCACCTTAAAAATGTATGTCACCTTTAGAGTGTGGGCTTTGTGCTATGACACCTATCCGAATAAACGTCACCTATTGGTAGTTTCCAGATTCTAAGACATGACAATAAGTGACATCATTGACCATCACCTACCCCAAAAACATAACAGCAACACATGTCACCCATTTCATAAAAGATGGTTATAGGGGACATGCATGCATGTCGTGTATGTAATGCCTAACAAACGACATCAAGAACTATCTTATATCTACCACCACATCAGAAAAAAGTAAATATGCATGTCACAACTCATTTTCAACATGAAAAAATAAACTATTTATAAAACGTCAAAATTGCAATTGCATAAAGAACAATCTCATTTCTTATAAAAGGTAATGTCATACATAATCAATTTGCCAATTTTTCTAATATCCAACACATACATATGACCCATCCCCAACGCAACACAGTGTAGTGAAACCTGAAGATAACCTGATCCTGAAACCCATTTTTACTATAAGGTAGGTAGAAAATTCATTTTACGGTGCTTTTGTATGCACGTTGATGGACATGACATGGCAGGAAATCCTCTACCTGCCTGGAAAACATTTGCGCAACAAAGTTCTCTATAACAAACATATTATCTCCTTTTCTTTACTTCATGACTTCTATTAGTACGCTCCTCTTAAGTTGTAGAAGTTGAGATAGTGTTTTACTTCAAATTGTATGCCTTTGTGGCCTGTTGCAAAGAGAATTTGTCCACCAAATATTCCCCATGTGCCCATTTTCTCCACTATGGTCATTGCTTTCATCACAATTTATAATTTCCAACTCACCTGAAACAATAATAATGTACATATTCTAACGTCAAATGAGATACATATTATGTCCATCTACTTGTTGGAATGAAGGGTCTAGATATTACCATTTCTACGCAGAATAACTAATGATATATATTATACAATTAGTTTTAGTAGTTAGAATGTTCCCTATATTGTCAACTTGGTACTGTAAATGATAAAAGTACAAAGCATATAGTAACTCTTTTTACAAATTACCATGCCTCATGGTCAAATGATCATATTCAAAGCTTACAACAGTATTATGTAGTTGCATGTATTCTATAGTTGTGCTAAAAATAGACAGCCACCTCATGTGCTAACAGCATATAATGGGTGCACTAAAAGCTAACAACAGTCTCTAGTGACTGTAACTGTTATTTTATGTCTTGTGCAGCTAAACTAGTAAACTAAATGGTAAATTGACACTTGCAGCACTTTTGCAGGAAGTGGGTTTATACACTTGCGGGATTGTAAATGAAGTCCCCTGTGTTAGCCAGCAATTCCAGATGGATTTTACTTGCACATCATTCTAACCGAGACGTACCTTACTATATTCTTCGTTGTTGTTTTGAGTTTGTCAATGGTCCCAATGACTAATAATTTGTTGTTTACTAGAAATACTTGAAATCTAATACAAAAAATGTGGGAGTTAAATAATCTTAACAACAACAATTTACTAGCATTATCTACAATCATTGTTGGGCTTATGGTTGTCACAAGTTTCATACATTAAATTCTACCCTGCAGAATAATATACCACAACAACATTCAAATAAACAAACCCGTGGCTTTTGTAAGAACAAGCGTGGATCAATAAACAATCATCACCAAGGAGCTCGTACTAACCCCACCTCTGTACTTATTTATTGATTAAGATACAACAGATACAATCATCATCAATAATAAAAACTTACCTACTTAAGCTAATTAAAAAACTGAACTGGTTTCATTGATCTCATGATCTTCATGCTAACCCAAAAGGCCATTTGTAGATACAAAATACAAATTAATAGCATGAAATGAGACATTCACAGGTGGAGTGGAGAATTCATTGGGTCCTCCACCACAAAACCATCCCCCTCACTTGATCCCTCTCCTCCAAACTTCCATCTCCGTCACAATTATAGACTTTCCATCTTCCCACGTCCACACCAACCTTTAATATAGTGTCGGTGTTCTTGTTTGTTACATGTAACATGACACCAAAAATATACCCCATAAATACGTATGTAAAATCTCCACAGACGGATCTCAACAAGTTGAGAGAGAGATAGAAGTGAGGTGGGTGGGAAATTGTGAGAGAGACAGAGAGAGGAACCAACGGGAGCTAGGGAAGGGTAAGAAGTATTTTCTCTTCTTAATCAAAATGGCAACCCCTCGTCTCATTCTCCTTTTCAATTTCCCCCCAAACAAGTTAAAATTCTTATGTCTCATACCCACCTAGTTGAAATCCTGATATGGGGGAATTATAAATGGAGCCTCATATGTTTGGATATCCTCCAGGTTTCCATGGCAAGTGACTCACCAACATCCATGAGTCAAAAAATTGGTCGCATGTAAATCTTTTTTACACTTGAGTCTATATTCTATCGTAACAACACGGTAATTCATATATATTTTGCAGCAAGGTAGGCAAGCACTACCAGAGTACATGGCTATAAGAGACTAAGAGTAAGTAGTTTAGGACCTAGTCATAGTGACTTGGTCGTAGTGTTGAGGACTTACTTGAGATAATGCATAACTTGTAGTCACTGGATGGGGAAAGAGATCCCAGTGTGGCTTCTAGTAGATGGAACATGATTAGGGTGCAACCTACACATTGGGATAGATCCCGAGTAACTTTTGTGGCATGTCTTGCTGAATTGTAGCTCGACTCAGAAGATGTCTAAGGAAACTACAATGAGAATTTCTTTCGATCACCAAAGAGCACATGTGCAAAATGTTGAAATATTTATGTATGGAGATAGAATGATGAAGCAAGTAGTGTAGTTGGCACACCCACAAGCTAGGTCAGTGACCATCAATGAAGGATGCACATACAAGCGATGAGCCTCTATGTATAGCAGCATATGCAAAATGAACCAAACTCTCATTAGCCTCTTACTTATCCTCTTCATCTGTCTGGATCCTCTTATTGATGTCTCTCACACTCGTATCTCCCCATCAACCCCAATATAATACTCGGAATATAGACAACCTTATAGTTTTATGCTAGGAAAGTTTTGGTCGTCCTAGACACGTGTCGAACACGGACACGGCGTGGACACAGATGGACACGCTTAAACACGGCTCAGAAGTGTTCGCTTTTTTTAAAGCCTGAACAGGGCATGGACACAGCTTGGACACGTCGTGGACACAGCAAGCTCAAACTAATACCCTATGTAAAAGAAATATAAATTATATATCTTCTCTCTCCCTCCTCTTATTCCAGCATCACTACCATATGTCTCCTCCCCATCCTTTTCCTAAGGATTATTACATATTTATCTATTGTAATTCATACTTATATATATAATTCATCATTATATAACAAGTATTCCAAGAATTTGACATCCAAATTGATTATATTCATCATTCTTCATTCATACTTACTTGATTTGATATTGCAAATGTATTCTAGATTAATTTACATTGATGATTTATTATCTCATAATGGAAATATACTAGTGTTTTCTTATAGAGTCTGCGTTCATATTGTAAGTGAATTTTGGGTTTGATTTAGATTTCTTTTAAGTTTATTTCTTTAAATCTCACATAATTAGTTGTTTTACAAATTTGCATAGATAGACATTATATGTATTAACTCCATGTTAAGTGTATGTATACGTATGTATACATACATGTACATCATAAGTATATATTTGTCTATATATGTATACAACTATATTATACTTATACCTTTATATGTATTTATGTATATATATAATTATATATATGTATGTATATGTATATGTATATGTATATGTATATGTATATGTATATGTATATGTATATTTATATGTATATGTATATGTATATGTATATGTATATGTATATGTATATGTATATGTATATGTATATGTATGTGTGTATGTCGTCTCCAACATCGTGTCTATGTCCTATATTTTTGAAAATTGTCGTGTCTCGTGTCTGTGTCTGTGTTTGTGCAGTGTCCCCTATCCGTGTGAGTATAGTCAAACATAAAATGAAAAGCAAGGATAAAGATCAAAATAATATATATACGAGTTGTGTTTAGGTTAACAACCAGTACAAATTAGCTACAAATAAGAAAAAGGTGAAATTTGATTTGAAGAATACAGAAACTGTGTACTAGCATTAGGAAACATGAGATTTGACTTGGCAGAGTCAATAACATAAGAACTATGAATCTATGACATGTATCATCATCAGGGAATCACCTAAATATATTCAACACCGAAGTGGATACTTCAAAATTGCAAAGAAGTTGGTGTAACTGAATCAAGAGAAAAAGCTTGTCCTTCAAACAGTCTACTCATAGTTAGATGGTTACAACTTGCATCATTTACACATGTTCCTTCGAGGCTTCATGTATATGATAAGGTTACTTGTAGGTAAACTCATACTTGTCAAAGCGCGCGCCTAGGCGGCCGCCAAAGCGTTGAAGCGTTATACTGGCTCGCTGTGTGGGAGACGCTTAGTTTTAGAAAAAAAAAGTGAACGCCTTGGTTGCCTTGGCGTTTGAGCGATCGCTTCACGCCTTGGCGCGGTCCATTGCGTGGGACCCGATTAAGGTCCGACTTAGAAACAAATACCCATGACCCACTCACGATTCCTCTCCACTCACGATTCATCTCCCGCAAACCCCTCCCTGCTAAACCCTCGACCCCGACTCCCTTGTGATCCCCAAGCTAGCATTGACCTAGCTGGATGAAGCAAGGAGAAGCTGTGTCAGCAACTCCCTCGCGTCGAGGTAGGTGGTCTCCAACCTACATCGCGGCCTTGAGGGAAGTTGCGCCAAGCCGCCAAGTGTAGCGAAAGCCACCAGCGGAAGCCACCAGCGGAAGCTGCAAACTCCACCAGTTGAAGCCGGCGATCATCGATAACTGGTAAGTCTTTTTTTTGTGATTTCTTATTCCATCTTCTCCTCCTCTCCATTTCTTCTCCATCGCCATCTTCCTTTCTTCTCACTCACTTGTTCTTCCCCCTCCCATATGCAATGTGGACTCTGTCCAACTACCTTCTTCCTTGCGCCAAGGAAGAAGTGGAGCTTCTTACTGCCTTGCGACCTTGAGAAGAGTTGCAGTAGTTGCCCCAAGCGGCCAACACCCAAAGGGAGCATTACAGAGCGGCAATTCCAGTAGCCGCACTCCAATAGCAGCCAACACTTTCAAGTACGTTTTTTTTACAAACTTCTTCCCTATTTTTCTTACTAATCTAGCTCCATCCCTTCCCTATTGCCTTTCTTCTACATCTCCTTCTTGTTTCCCCCTCCCAACTACAACAAAGAATTGCTGCTACTGACTACTGACGAATTTTAGGATCAATGTCATGCTATATTTTTTTCTTTATATGAATTGATCTGGTGCCACCTTAATTTTGTATGTACATCATATTCTTCTTCCTTCCCATGTTCTTCTTTGTCACTAAGACCCAAGTGTGTTTTCTCCTGCTGTAATGTTTACTGTTTGGCACCCACGTTTGCTGTCTTGTGCTGCACGCCCATGTGAGGCCTCTCCCAACAAGTGAAACTTAATTACAATTTTCTATTTTGTTTTTTGGTTCTATTGTTTGTAGATCTATAGTGATGGACTCTGATTTAGTTGGTGATATTGATGTTCCTAATTCCACCCCTCAATCTCAAAGACCTGGGGAGATTGACCCTCATTTTGTAGATGCAATGAATGACCCAAAATTGAGGGCAAAATCCATAGTCCTAGGGTGGAAGTATTCCTTTTGGCAAAATGTAGGTGATAAGAACAAGGTTAAATGTGCATTGTGCGGTCACATCAACAATGGGGGCATCACGAGATTGAAGGAGCACTTGATTGGAGGATTTCGGGATTGCATCAAGTATCCTAAAACAACGACTACAATTGCTAAGGAGTTGCTTGACTATAAGAACCGCAATAAGAAGAGGAAGGTGGATCTTGATTTCTAGTACAGTCAGAATGAGTCCAACACTCCTAATGTTGTTAATGAGGAGGGTGATGGTGTGTTTGTTCCATCTTCTACCCAAAGGTCTCAAACCATATCTAGTTCTGCAAATAGGCCACCTGTCTGCAAATATCCTTCTAGAAAAGGACCAATGGATTCTTTCACCACTCCTAGTCCATGGGACGTTGTTGCACAAAGGAAAGCAAACTATAGTGCTTCACAAACTACAATAGGTGATACCTACAAAAAAGAAGCTACACAGGTTGCTTATGACTGCATATCCCAATGGTTTTATGAAGCTGGTATTCTCTTTAATGCCGCAAACTGTAATAGCTTTGATGTTATGTTTGAGGCGGTTATCCAAGCTGGTAAGGGATTCATTCCACCTTCTTATCATCAATTGAGGTTGCCTTTACTTGAAAGGCAGTTTGAGAGATGTAAGGAGATGTAGGTGGTTCATGAGAAGCATTGGAGATCTTATGGTTGCACGATAATGTGTGATGGATGGACAGATAAACGTCAGCGTACTTTGGTAAATTTTCTTATAAATATTCCTGAGGGTTCATTCTTTATCTATGCTAAGGATGCGACATCTGATGAACACACAAGGGTGTTACTGTTCAACTTGATAGATGAAGTTGTTGAGAAGGTTGGGGAGGAAAATGTGGTGCAAGTTGTCACTAACAATGCAGCCAACATGGTGTTGGCCGGGAAGATGTTGATTGAGAAGAGGAAGAAATTATTTTGGACTCCTTGTGTTGCACATTGCTTGGATCTTATGTTGGAGGACATCTCTAAATTGGACATTTTTTCAGGGGTTCTTACAAGGGCAAGAAAGGTCATTACTTTTATTTATCAACACACTCGTCTGCATGATGCTTTCGTGAAAGGTAGTGACAATCACCAAGAGCTTGTAAGGAGTGGGGTGACACGGTTTGCTACACATTTCTTAGCTTTATCTAGCTTGTTGAAGAATCATCCTTCTTTGACTAAGCTCTTTGTTTCTGACATATGGACCAACAGTTCTTGGGCAAAAACCACAGATGGAGATCTTATTTTCAATACTGTTATGGCAAAATCATTTTAGGAGAAGGTGGAGAAGTATTTGAGGGCAACCCAACCTCTTGTGGTTGTGTTGAGATTGGTTGATGCCGATGAGAAGCCACCTATGGGGTATGTAGGTCGTGCTTTTGAGATGGCCAAAGAGAAGATTATTGAAAATTTTGGCCAGAGGGAAAAGGAATACAAGCCTATCTTAGATATTCTTGATTACCGTTGGGGCAAGCAAATGAAGCGTCCCTTGTATGGTGCTGGTCTTTACTTAAATCTCGTCTATTATTATGATATGAGGAAAACAAATAGGGTTGCAACTGGGAAATATGAGATTGACCTCATTGAATGTATTGAATGGATGGTTAGTGATGGTAAAGAGAAAGATATAATTTCTCGGGAGCTAGAGGAGTACAAGAACGCTCGTGGCCTATTTGGGAAGGATATGGCTATCAGGTAAAGAGACCAAAAAACTCCATGTAAGCCATTTTCTCATATTAGTTATAGGCTTATAGCATTATATAAATATAAATATTTTGGTAATTGACTACATATCCTTGATGGCAGTGGAGTGGTGGGATAGCTATGGGGGTACCACCCCAACATTGCAAACATTAGCAAGACGTATTCTGGGTTTATGTTGCACTTCATCATCTTGTGAGCGTAATTGGAGTGCCTTTGACTTTGTAAGTCCTTTTTGTAAATTAATTTTATTTTGATTGCCTAGTATAACTATATAAGTCAATAAATATTCATTCAACTCTTTTATAATCTTTAGATCCATACAAAGAGGAGAAGTAAATTAGAAGCTGAGAGATTGATGAAGCTTGTTTACATTCAATACAATACACGTCTTGATCAAAGGTTCAAGGATAGGAGGTTGGGGAACATGGAGAAGGATTTTGATCCTATTGCTCTTTCTGTGCTTAATTGGTCAAGTGAGTGGATGATAGGAATTTATGTGGATCCTGAGGTAGTGCCTGGTGTTACATTAAGGGTTATTGATGAAGTTTTAGGAGCTTCTGATGTTTATGATGTAAGGAGACCTAGGAGGGCCGCTTCTCAAGTGCAACCAAGCACTTCACAATCACATGCATGTGGGCGTGGGCGTGGGCATGGGCGTGCTAAGGAAACACCACCACCACCTATCAATGAGGAGGAAGAGTGGGATGAGTTCATTGAGAATGATGATTATGAAGATTATGGAGCCGAAGATGATGGTCTTGGACCAAGTTCTCACCTAGTTGATGATGCTTGATCCATATCTTTATTTATCTTGTTAAGTGTTCGTACTTTTAATTTGTAATGATGACTTTAAACAACAATGTCTTGATGGTGCTCTTTCTTGCTTTGTATTTTTGATGTAGTCACCATTTTTGTCTTAGAAACAATTACTTTTGCATGAGTGCACTTGAGGATATAGGGTAAAGACTGAATTATCTTCAGTTTTTGCAATATCGTAAGTTTATTGAAGATTCATAATGTAAGGTATGTTATCACTAATCTTCTTTAAATGTTTATCTCTTTAATATTATTACTATGTGAAGATCATAAGGTATGTGACATTTTTTTCTTGTTTCAACAAATTACTTTTCATTACTAATATACTATGTGTGAAATTATTCTCATACTTGTTTTTTATATAGTTTCATAGAAACTATTTTGATTATGCTTATATATGGTTTAGGACTATTTAGCACATATTTCATACATTTTAAACAATTAAAACCGTTAAAACATTAATATAAAAATACATATATATATCTAAAATTATTAATTTAATAGGTCGCCTAGGCAACGCCTAGTCACGCCTAGTCACAAGGCTCTCAGCTTGAACGTCGTGTCGCCTTTCCGCCTTGACAAGTATGGGTAAACTATAGAGTATATAGTGGTGACATCTTTTATCTTTTTGTTGTATCTATAATTGTATCACAGTGAAGGCTACACTGCCTTCCCTAGAAGGATATACATTGAGCCCTTTTAATTTGGTTAGATGAGAACCTCTGAATGATGATGGCACAAGGTGATAACATGAAGGAGGAAGGTTTCATTTGGATTTCAATCACCATTATGTGATTACGAAAAAAATTGACGTTGTGTAGTTTACCTAATGCATACTAGGCTACAAATTACTACAGAAAGTATTCCTAGGCTTGATCATGCAAAAAATGAAATTGTTTAATATTGTGCTAATCAAGACTATGAATGACCATTATAAAGCACTTAATATTTCTCACCACTAGATACAAATGATGGTTTCTATACATAACTAAATTACATACGTGAATTGATGAGCTAGATCGGTATAAAGAGATTTCACATACTTGCATATCATGTGCATGAGAAGTGTGACTACGATGCCCCTTCTCTCCAACTAGCAAAAGTTAATAAAAAAACCCATGGAATAAGTTTACTTCTAATATGAAGGGGATCGTATTAATTAACAACATTCTAATATGTATAAATAGTTAACTTCAGCTTCAGACCCACCATTTTGGTACTTGTCCTGATTTGTAATATCTTTTTTAAGGTGATGCGATGAACATAGTTGCGTACAATAATGGGAAGCAAAAGCATGGTGTAGTGACGACTTAGTTATTGTATCAAAAAATGAACCATGAAAAGTGTAATTGTATAAGTAAGCTAGTAATTCTTACCAAGTATAAGGGGTTACCTACATGTATTGACGAAGATGTCCTACCTGGCCTAACCTTTCCAGCTGCTTGAACCAACCTTCACATACTAATTGGACACGAATACAATAACACAACATTCCAATTAGTCTCACATGAATAATCACTTATTTGACATTCCAATCATACTAAATTCCATAGACAAGTAAGACTACACCTACTGGATGTGAGGAAATTCAAGTGGCAATTCAAGTTCCTTAGTTGCTAATTTGAGTGGCCGAGTTGTGAGGAAAAAAATAAAGAAGCCTATGCCCTACCCTTATACATAGAGAGGATAACGTCTCCAAGGTTAATCCATTAGAGAAATCCAAACAGGACTAGAATGTGTTGGGTTTGTGATTGAGATAGGAACACTTACACTTACCATGTTGCTATCTAAAGGAATAATATATGTGATTCATTTCACTCCCTCATCAAAGCTGATAGCATACTGGCTTAGAGGACCATAAGAGATGGAAATGGAAGTTGTTGAGCCTAGTCAGTGCTTTTACAAGGATATCCAAACATAGTGACAATTAAAATAAGTGCCAAGAAAAATGGCTAACGCAACTCACTTAGTACTGTAACATCGATTGCATTAGTCTACACACAACATCACATAAATCAAGGTCATCCAGGCGGTCATGCAGCCAGATTTGGTGGACTTGAGTAGTGTGGGAAATAAGATTGCCTACAAGTGAGTTGATTCAATAAATAGAAATCTATTATAGGAAGGCTAGCGTAAGAAAATTGAAAATGCAAGCAAGAATCGGTGTTCTATTAATGTGAGTACATTCACTTCTTAGTGGTTCCAAATACTTATTAGTATAATTTGCTTATATCTGTATAGCATAGGACAACTGAGTCATAAGCAACCATGTACCATGAATGAAGTAAAGCTGCAACCCACATTTATGTATCACAAGCCATGTGAGTCATAGATTTCAAACACAAGAGTACATAAATGATAGTGGAGCCATAATGGTTGTCAAAAATCTAGCATATTTTCCCTAGCCTTGATTCTATCAAAAAATCACGCAAACAATTATTAGGGACGAAAATCACTATTTTATTTAATGATGTTGTCATACCAAAACATATCAGTTATGCCATCAGCTGTACAGGGTGATCAAGACTCAAGAAAATTACATTAAATTTATTTCTGATGTCTGCAACTTTCACTGTAAACTCGTGTCCATATTTGTTTTGACTGCTAAGAGTAAGAGCCACTTATAAGGTCAATGAATGGTAGAGGCATATCATTCCAGTGCAGTTTTCGAGTCTACCAGGATGCCTAGGTCAGTTTGTAGGTGCATTCTATTGGGAATGTGCAATAATGTGAATCTTAGAGTAGCATTTTTGACAAGCCCTTTAATTTTAGATAAAGAGGGTGAGCATAATGATGAGTTGTAAAATGAAATTTTGTATCCATAACTACTGAAAGGGGTGAGTTCCGTCAGTGTGACATGTTTGTTGTTACCTTGTGTGAAGGCCTTGAGCTTGGCTTGAGGGGCGTCATCCTATTGTCCTGTTGCAGTACAAGATCCAATTAGGAGTCTTTTGGCAATCCGATCAGTTTCCCATGGCCATGTCCCAGATGTAGCTAGGCTGCAAGACATTGATCTGAACCCAGAGGCTATTACCATGGGCCACTCTTCATCTCTATGACTGAAGGGCACATCAGTACTGGAAGGCGTTTCATCAAACATGTGGTCTTCGTCGGCACCAGCACAAGGTAAAAATAAAAGTAAGGGATCAGAGTATATAGAAATAGAGGGAAAATGAAGGAGAGGGTATATTGGAGGAAAAGAACAAAGAAACATGTTGTAGCTTACATGGGAGACATGCCATAAGAAGCTGTGTCGAGTGCCGAGATGATGGTGGTTTCCAGTTCAGGGAGAGACGGTTTGATCGTGTCTTCCCCAAAGGTGCGCCGACCCTCTAACGGACTCCTCGACGATCTATGGAGACTCCGGGTGAGATTGCGCAACCCGTCTGTGGGTAGGATGAAGCGGGAGGTGCAAGGCGGAAGAGGGGCGGTAGTTGGGCGGTGACGAAATGGGGAAGAGAGAGCGATGCACGAGTGGGGAAATAGAAGGATGCACGGGATTGACTGATTCAGGGGGGTCAATTGGGGCTGCTGGAAAATTTACATTCCCTAAACTTACTTTCATCATATTATATTTACATCCCTTTGAACTAGGACTAAGAGGGGAGATCCATTTTACCTACTATTTCAATTTTTACACTTGGGTTCCTCACAAACTAAATAAATTGAGTAAGATGTAGTTCATGATGGAGGACTTGTATGCCAATGTGACCCCCGGGGTTCCATATAAATGAGGAACTGTCCTCATAAACTTCTATATCAATTGTGCATGATACATAAAGGTGGCTAGCTACCTGGATTCTCATATCAATTTCCACTGTGTTAGTAAGACCAAGGCTTTAGGCTAGTATTAACGGCATTAAGCTTATACTTTCTCCCACATCAGCTAACAATTTTCTTTCTTTGTTATCTTCACATTGGAAGGGATGGTGAAGACTCATGTGTCCTTCTGCTAGGTGGGAATCTGTTCTTGCACGAAATTGCTCGAATTTTTGCAATTTGGATGGTTTCTGCTTCATCTTTATGTCTTCTTTTAGTTGTTCTCAAGAGAGAGGAAGGACAAAGGCAATAATTCAAAAGTAGAGTCTCCAAGGAAAAACGGGCATCGACATATTGGGATAATGCAACGATGCAATGGGTCGTAGGTGTGTCGGGCAACGCAACCCTAGTCCTATCGGGCAGCAACACCTCCATCGTGACGGCTTACTAACACACAGATATCGGGCAACAGGGTGTATCGGCTACCCTCTCCTATTTGGCAACATCAACACATGTGTGACGGTCACCAGGGGTAACGAACAATGCCCTAGGGTGTCGACATAGAAGAGCGACGATCCTCTTAAGGTTCAGCACGCTTCAAGCAACACGTTTGTGGTTGTGACACTAAGTTGTGAAGGCCCAGGGCATATCAGCCAGCTCACCACGTATCACGATCCAACACCACATCATCTCAACAGCCACCAACAAACTATCACCCTCATATAACATCGGCCCACTCATTCCTAAAGGCATGACGGTCAGAACGAGTCGTCCTAGATCTAACCAAGGTTGTGACGACCTGCCACAAAGGTGACATCCTGGGGCGTCACAAGTCGTTACGGCCACCCAAATGTATTGGCCTACCCTACCTATCGGCCTCGCAGCATGTCACCCTCTATAGAATTATAAACAAGGTAAAAGATGGTGCAACGCAGGTAGAAACTAAACAAGCTCGTTTTCCCAAAATAGAACATGAAGCTACCAAGGAAAAGTTACTAGCATGCAAGCAATAATGAGCCATAGATCAAGAGAAAGATAAAAACTAAAAGGTGATAATAACAAAGAGAGTATAGAGTTATATAACCTGCCTCCCTTCACAAATCAATAGGGATGAAATCCTAGAGTCACAAACTGATATGGTGTATCTAGAGACACCAAAAAACTGATATGGTATATCTAGAGACACCATAAAACCCTAGAGCCACAAACCATCCCAAGTTGTTGTAAATACATTTGGGAGGTGTCATGGCACATATGATGATAATGTTATCTCACAGGTAAGTCCTTAAAAATACATTCAGGAGGTGTCAGGTCCCATATCATGGCAATGTCCTCTCACAATAAGTTCATAAAAATGCATTTGGAAGGTGTCAGGGCCCATTTCAAGACAAATGTTATCTCATATCAAATCCTTAAAAATGCATTTGGGAGGTTCCACAACTCATATCATGATAGTGTTCTTACACAACATGTCCCTTCAAATGCATTTGGGTGGTTTCAAGGCCCATTTCAAGACAAATGTTATCTCAAAAATGCATTTGGGAGGTGCCATGACCCATATCTCACAACGCAACATCGCAATTGTCTCCACGACGCACGTCGTGACCGTGATAGAATGTGATACAACAACATTAAAGCAAAGTGCATTGACTAGTGTTACACATAGGCTTCGTGACCAACCCACGACACAACGTCGTGACCCAACCTTAGAGCATAACGTCACGACCACATCAAACACAGTGTGGCAACCAGATCAAAACGAAGTGTCACATCTAGAAGCAGAACATACCATCACGACTGAAACAAGGCCAACCATCACAACCTAAAAATGCATTTGGAAGGTGACAGGTCCCATGTCATGACAACATCCTCTCACAACAAGGCCATAAAAATGTATTTGGGAGGTGTTAGGGCCATTTCAAGACAAATGTTATCTCACATCAAGTCCCTAAAATTACATTTGCGAGGTGTCAGTTCCCATATCATGACAAATTTTATCTCATATCAAGTCCCTAAAAATGCATTTGGCAGGTGTCACGACCAATGTTGTGATAGTGTCCTTTCACAAAATATCCCTTCAAATGCATTAAGGAGGATACATGGCCCATATATTAGTAGTGTCCTCCCATAATAAGTCCCTAAAATGCATTTCGGTGAAGTTTGGGCCCATATCATGATAATGTCCTCTCACACCAAGTCCTTAAAAATACATTTGGGAGGTGCCAGGTCCTATATCATGACAACGTCCTCTCATAACAAGTCCATCAAAATGCATTTGGGAGGTGTCAGTGCCCATATCATGACAAATTTTATCTCATATCAAGTCCCTAAAAATGCATTTGGGAGGTGCCACGACCAATATTGTGATAGTGTCCTTTCACAAAATGTCCCTTCAAATGCATTAAGGAGGATACATGGCCCATATATTAGTAGTGTCTTCTCATAATAAGTCCCTAAAAATGCATTTTGGTGAAGTTTGGGCCCATATCATGACAATGTCCTCTCACATGAAGTCCTTGAAAATACATTTGGGAGGTGTCAGGTCCTATATCATGACAATGTCCTCTCATAACAAGTCCATCAAAATATATTTGGGAGGTGTCAGTACCCATATCATGACAAATTTTATCTCACATCAAGTCCCTAAAAGTGCATTTGGGAGGTTCTACGACCAATATTGTGATAGTGTCCTTTCACAACATGTCCCTTTAAATGTATTAAGGATGATACATGGCCCATATATTGGTAGTGTCCTCTCATAATAAGTCCCTAAAAATGAACTTCGGTGAAGTTTGGGCCCATATCATGACAATGTCCTCTCACGCCAAGTCCTTGAAAATACATTTGGGAGGTGCCATCGCACATATGATGAAAATGCATCTCACAGTAAGTCCTTATAAATGTATTTGGATGGTGTCAGGTCCCATATCATGACAACGTCCTCTCACAGCAAGACCATGAACATGCAATTTGGAGGTTTCGGAGCCCATATCATGACAAATTTGTATTTGACGTCAAGTCCCTAAAAATGCATTTGGGAGATGCCATGATCGATATTGTGATAATGTCCTTTCACAACATGTCCCTTTAAATGCATTAAAGAGGATACATGGCCCATATATTGGTAGTGTCCTCTCATAATAAGTATTGAAAATGCATTTTGGTGAAGTTTGAGCCCATATGATGACAATTTCCTCTCACTCCAAGTCCTTTAAAATACATTTGGGAGGTGTCATCGCACATATGATGACAATGTCATCTTATAATAAGTCCTTAAAAATGCATTTATGCGGTGTCAGGTCCCATATCATGACAACTTCCTCTCATAACAAGGCCATCAAAATGCATTTGGAAGGTGTCCGAGCCAATATCATGACAAATGTTATCTCACATCAAGTTCCTAAAAATGCATTTGGGAGGTGCCACGACCCATATCGTGTTAGTGTCCTTTCACAACATGTCCCTTCAAATGAATTAAGGAGGATACATGGCCCATATATGGCAGTGTCCTCTCATAATAAGTCCCTACAAATACATTTCGATGAAGTTTGGGCCCATGTCATGACAATGTCCTCTCACGCCAAGTCCTTGAAAATACATTTGGGAGGTGCTATGGCACATATGATGACAATTTTATCTCACAGTAAGTCCTTAAAAATGCATTTGGGAGGTGTTAGGTCCCATATCATGACAATGTCCTCTCACGACAAGTCCATGAAAATGCATCTGAGAGGTGTCAGAGTCCATATATTTACAAATATTATCTCACATAAACTCTCCAAAAATGTAATTGGGAGGTGCCATTATCCAGATCATGATAATGTTCTTTCACAACATGTCCTTTCAAATGCATTAAGGAGAGCCAGGGCCCCTATATTGACAATGTCCTCTCATAATAAGTCCCTAAAAATGTACTTCAGTGAAGTTTGGGCCGATAAATGACATCGTCCTCTCACGCCAAGTCCTTGAAAATACATTTTGGGAGGTGTCATGGAGCATATGATCACAATGCCATCTCACAGTAAGTCCTTAAAAATGCAATTGGGAGGTGTTAGGTCCCATATCAAACCCTAAAATGAGCACTGATGCATTTCTTCCTATGGTGTTACACACTACTAAATTAGAGTTTGAATAGATGCAACCCCGCAAACAACAAACACGATGGATCTTTCAAAGTTTATATATGGACCTAGTACGACACACTAGTTTAACTAATCACACGTGCCCATATGAGCACGGGGGTGTGTTGTAGTATAGGCAAGTGGCAAGAGTAGGGTCAATCCTCAGGGAGATGGGGGTACTAGAGCTATGTTAATGTGAGCTATGTTCCTAAAGCGGAGAGTAAGGTTTGAGGGTTTAAAAGTTGGTTTTGGATTATTATGCTTCATTTGAAAGTGATTAATAACAAGAAGGAAACTAGATCTCACAAGACAACATTGCAACTGCCTCCACGACGCATGTTGCGACCGCGATAGAATGTGATACAATAGTGTTAAAGCAAGGCGTCACAACCAGTGTTATACATAATCTTCGTGACCAACCCACAACACAACGTCGCGACCCACCCTCACAGCACAGCGTCGTGATTGAAAGAAATGCAGTGTCACGATCAGATCAAAATGAAGTGTCACGTCCAGAAGCATAATGGACCATCACAATTGAAACAAGGCCAACAATCACAACCAAAACCATCCCAAGTCCTTGAAAACACATTTGGAAGGTGCCATGACACATATGATGACAATGTCATCTCACAATAAGTCCTTAAAAATGTATTTGGGAGGTGTCAAGTCCCATATCATGACAACGTCCTCTCACAACAAGTCCATAAAAATGCATTTGGGAGGTTTCATGGCCCATTTCAAGACAGATTTTATCTCACATCAAGTCCCTAAAAATGCATTTGGGAGGTGACATGACTCAAATCACGATAATGTCTTTTCACAACATCTACCTTCAAATGCATTAAGGAGGAGCCAGGGCCGATATATTGACAGAGTCCTCTCATAATAAATCCCTAAAAATGCATTTGGGCGAAGTTTGGGCCCATGTCATGACAATCTCCTCTCACAAACATAGTGTCGCGACGTCAGAGCACAATGCCATATTGACATATTCCTCTCATAATAAGCCCCTTAGAGCACAACATCATGACCATAACAAATGCAGTGTCACGACCAGACCAAAACAGAGTGTCACGTCCAAAAGCAGAATGGACCATCACGATTGAAACAAGGCCAACTAACACAACCAAAATCATCCCAAGTCCTTGAAAATACATTTGGGAGGTGCCATGGGACATATGATGATAATGTTATCTCATAGTAAGTCACAACCCACCCTCACAACACAACGTCACGACCCACCCTCACAACACAACGTCGCGATCCACGCTCACATCACAACATCACGACTGCATCAAACACAGTGTCCCGACCAGACCAAAACAAAGTGTCACGTCCAGAAGAAGAACATACCACCACAAATGAAACAAGGCCAACCATCACAACCAAAACAATACCAACTGTCTTGACTTCAACATGTCACTGAATATGTTTTTGGGAGGAACCAGGGCCCATATCATTATGGCATCCTCTCACATCAAGTCTTTGAAAATGTATTTGAGAGGAGCCACATCTAATATCATGACAATGTCCTCTCCCAACATGTCATTGTAATTGCATTTGGGAGGATATGTGACCAATATCATGATAGTGTGCTCTCACAGTAAGTCCCTGAAAATAAATTTCTGAGGAGCCAGGGCCCATATCATGATGGTGTCGTCTCACAACATGTCACTGAATATGTTTTTGGGATGAACCAGGGCCCATATCATTATGGCATCCTCTCACATCAAGTCTTTGAAAATTCATTTGAGAGGATCCACCTCTAATATCATGACAATGTCCTCTCCCAACATGTCATTGTAATTGCATTTGGGAGGATATGTGACCAATATCATGAAAGTGTGCTCTCATAGTAAGTCCCTGAAAATAAATTTCTAAGGAGCCATGGCCCATATCATGATGGTGTCATCTCACAACATGTCACTGAATATGTTTTTGGGAGGAACGAGGGCCCATATCATTATGGCATCCTGTCACATCAAGTATTTGAAAATACATTTGAGAGGAGCCACCTCCAATATCATGACAATGTCTTCTCCCAACATGTCATTGTAATTGCATTTGGGAGGATATGTGACCAATATCATGATACTGTGCTCTCACGGTAAGTCCCTGAAAATAAATTTCTGAGGAGCCAGGGCCCATATCATGATGGTGTTGTCTCACAACATGTCACTGAATATGTTTTTGGGAGGAACCAGGGCCCATATCATTATGGCATCTTCTCACATCAAGTATTTGAAAATGCATTTGAGAGGAGCCACCTCCAATATCATGAAAATGTCCTCTCCCAACATGTCATTGTAATTGCATTTGGGAGGATATGTGACCAATATCATGATAGTGTGCTCTCACAGTAAGTCCCTGAAAATAAATTTCTGGGGAGCCAGGGCCCATATCATGATGGTGTCATCTCACAACATGTCGCTGAATATGTTTTTGAGAGGAACCAAGGCCCATATCATTATGGCATCCTCTCACATCAAGTCTTTGAAAATGCATTTGAGAGGAGCCACCTCCAATATCATGACAATGTCCTCTCCCAACGAGTCATTAGAAATGTATTTAGGAGGATCCACATTCCATATCATGACAATGTCCTGTCATAACAAGTCCATAGAAATATATTTTGGAGGATCCATGACTCATATCATGATAATGTCCTCTCACAACATGTTCCTCAAAACAAATTTGTGAGGATCCATGGCCCACATCATGATGATGTCCTTTCACAACAAGTCCTTCAAAACATGTTTAGGGGGAGCAATATCCCATATCATGACAATGTCCTCTCACAACAAGTCCCTAGAAATACATTTGGGAGGATCCACAACTAATGCCATGACATTGTCTTCTCACAAAAAGTCCCTAAAAATAAATTTATGAGGAACCAAGGCCTATATCATGATGATGTGCTCTCACAACAAGTCCCTAAATATACTTTAGGGAGGAGAAAGGGTCCATATCATGACAATATCCTCTCATAGCAAGTCCCTCAACATATATTGGGAGGTTACAAGGCGCATAACATGACAAATATCATCCATAGAAAGTGCATATAAGTATATTTGACAGGATTCATGACCCATATCATGATACTGTCCTCTCAAAACAAGTCCATGGAAATGTATTATGGAGGAGCCATGACCCATATCTTGATAATGTCCTCACATAGAAAGTCCCTAAAAATGTATTTGGATGGAGTTGGGCCCTATATCATGACAATGTCCTCTCATAAAAAGTATATAAAAGTTCATTTAGGAACCAAGGCCCATAACATGACAATGTCCACTCACATCAAGTCTTCAAAAATGCATTTGGTAGGTGTCAAGTCTCATATTATGACAGTGTCCTCTCATAAAAAGTCCTTAAAAATGCTTTGATCAGAGACATGCATGTATGCATTGTCCTCATAGTTGTTCATAAATGAGTTGTGTATGAGCTTGGGGACAATTGAGGAACACTCAGTTGGGTGCTTGCGGAAGCTACCATCCATTTTTATCAATTGGTGTTGGGGGTGGTGGTCTACACAATCTGTTGCCAAGGAGCAATGTGCCTAATAAGACAAAGACATGTTAGCCTTATAATGATCACAAAAGAGACTTGTATGAGTCTGGTGACAATTGTCATGTCAATATCCCCTCATGAATGACTTCGATTGAATTATAATGACTCTCAACAACAATTCGACTAACACATGTCCTTTTTAAATAGAAGACATAAAACTCTTCATATAATTGCTCAAAAGATTACATAAAAGCTCTCACAGAAGCACGAGCAACAAACTGGGTTGCCAATCCTTTTTGGATGGCAAAACCCAAGGACCCAAAAATAAAATCATTATATGTAGATGAAGGTGTCATAAGATTCCTATTTAATATATGTTGAAGGCATCGAAGAAGAGAAACTGCATCATCGGCAAGAACCCCAAATGTGTCAAGGCGAAAGGTAGAAAATGATGTTGATTGGTCTCACATGTTGCTCCATGTTTATGAACTTTTTGTATTGCTGCCTCGGACGCCACCCGCCCTGCTTTAAAGTTTTTTGAAAGGATACATGTCAAGGGAGAAACTCCTGTTAGGTCAACACAGGCATGTTTTCCATTCATCCAGTGAAATAAAAGAATGTCTGCAGGTCGCAACAAATGAAAATCATCAGATTGAGTATCAAGGAAGGCGAAAGGAGATTATTTCAAAATTTTTAACTCAGCTCGAGAGACAATGTTTAAGAGAGCATCCCGAACAACATCATGACGGAACTTATAACCAGGCCGCGAGTGACAGTGCACTGCATGATCACCAAAGGCATCAAGATCTGTGATGTTACAAATTGGACAATGTTCATCACCTAGATACAAGGGAATCATAAGCTAATACCGAAGGATATCTCGATACTCAATAGGTAACATAGACAAACCAAGGCCATCAATAGGAACAACCCTCAAGAAATCTTGTGTGTGATCGGCTTGTAAATAAGTGAGAATAGCCTCCTACCGTAAGGATAGGTTTCTTTCCATGATTTGCCGGATGACCATTTTGTAGTAAGCGTCTGTCAAAATAGACTGGGTCTTTGAGGTGGCAGAAGGCATACTTGTCAACGTATAACAAAAAAAAAGATGGCAAGATATTGCATATGCTAGCATGCGCTTAGACAAAGGGGAGCCCTGTAGGCACACGTGACCTCACACAACATATGGTCTTGGAGATCTGTAGTGTGTATATGAGAGGCAACAAAAGCAAATTTACTGACATCATGAGAGGACTTGATCCCCAATCCCACTATATGCATAGGAGGTGTAGCCAAACACCATTGTACATCACCAAAACATGGGCCGTCACCAACCACAATACGCTCCAGACAATGACGAAGACTGTGATAAAAAATATCCAACACATGTGTGATAGAAGGAGGTGTTATACGAAGACCAAACAATAGTTTGGGCATCCCAACACAAGACCTAAGAAGAAGAAGCCACATTGTGGGTCTTGGAGTGAGGACATGCGATACATCATATCAAGGGTCTTCATCACACATTTTTGGAGAAGTTCCTTTGTAAAGGATGCATCTGTAGAAATTGGGCCACCTAGAATCTTCACTCCACTCTCTGGACGAGAGATGTCAGTAGGAAACAAGCCCACATTCGAGCGTCATCTAGGGTCATCAGATGGCCAAAAAATCTCTATCTTCTTAGTATTGAGATGAGGACCATACATCGGGCATCACTCCTGAATGAGGGATAGAGCCTTCAGAACAACCTTTGTGTCCACAATGAGGGTACCATCATCAAGGTAGAAAGAAAGGAGGTAAAGTTGACATGCATCCTTTACCTGTAAAATAAGAGGGTGGAGTCCCAGGGAAAAAAGAAGGGGGCCCAATGGGTCACCTTGTACCCCGGCAGAATAAAAAAGAGGCTCGCCATGATCCATATAGAGAGGAGATGGAGAGTTGTAGCAAAACTCAAGCCATCATGCAATAGAAGGGCAATGAAGATGAACCTTTCAGAATATGGTAGATCTATCAACTATGTTGAAGGCATTGTTGAAGTCAACAAGAGCCATGGTGACCTTAGTGCGGTGTTGTTGTTCATAACAAGTCGAATGACAGCATGTAGAAGGGCCTCAGCACCACCAGAAATGCCAACACCACACTAATGATCCTTAAGATAAGGGACGACATCATAACTTACACCCTTTGCCGCAACTTTGGATACAAGGCACCGCCAAATAGTACCCATAGCAATAGGACGAATTCCATTGTCTAGTGTGAGAAGATGAGTCAATGGAGCACTGGCAATGTAGGGAGCTAGGGAATCTGGACAACGACCTATGAGCCAAAGATTCACCATAGTTGAAACTGCATTAAAAAACTCATCTTTCACCACAGCGACATCCCCACACATATAATCAATAAGATGTTGTGCTCATAGGCCATCACGTGCGCAAGTGGTCCCTTTCTTGAATGATAAAATGGCTTCTTCAACCATGGAGCAAGAAGCAACAAATGGAGAGCTAGAAATTTTAGACCGAGGTTGTACCAAAGGCAGTGGAGGTTGAGGGTGTTTAGTTTTAAGATCTGAATGAGTAGTAGCTTTTGTGGGGGCAACACCACTAGAGGATAGAACACGCGGTAGAAAATTGGCTATCTTTGATCTTAGACTTGGCACGTAAAATACAAGCTTCAGAAGAATGTTCTCACCTAATAGGACAAAAATGAGCCAAAATCTGAGCCAAGCATTGTTGAATGCCTTTACGTCCTGAATTCCAAGTCTTTAAAGTCTTAAAGATTATAAGTTGTTGTAGAGAGATCGTTTTTTAGAAGACTGGTCTTGAGTAGACTTAGGGGAGAAGCGATACAGAACACATGCTGGAAGCAACAAAAGATGAATCCATGCATCAATAGAGCGTGGGCAAGAAGCCACCTGGAGTAAGCAAGCACAAAGAGTGTCGGCAAAGGGCAAACGACAAAGAAGAGGGATGCTCTTTACGGTAGGTACACCCGTGCGGAAGACAAAATCTAAAAGATCTGTGTCGAGCTGTAGTTGGTCAACAGGAAGAGGCGGTGGTCAATACGCTGACGAGTTGACAGGGTGCAAGGAACAGAATCTGGAAAGCCAGAATTGATGGGAGCAGGAAAACCAACTATCACATCGAGTGATGCCTCACCAGGCTGTCGAGGTAGAGTGGTAGTAACATCAGAGCCATCAGAAGCTTGATGAGGATATGCTTTAGACCATGGCAGGATGCCAAGGCATACACCACACATCCAACGCTTGGAATAATAAGGAGCAAACACCAAGCCCTCCAAACATCAACATACTCCAACGCCTTACGGATTCCATCAACACGACTCAGTGAAGATAAATGAACAACCCAAAGATGATTAGAAAAATTATTTGCTACTAACGGTTTGCCGTGACATGTATGGAGGTTCCTAAAAGGACATGAAACTTGTGCAGTAGGTCTAACCATGCAGGATGTAGGCCCCATGCGGCAAGGGACCACATGAACAACCTCACGACTTTTCACCTGTGACGTAGCAATACAGTCATAATGTGTCGTTGCCGATGTGGGAGAACTAAAATTTTCCATTAAAGAGAGCAGAACCGAGACATGGAGGGAACCCTCCCGTGTATGGCGGCCAGCAGGGTAGTCCTTCCTGCTGGGTTGACCAATGCCAAGCCTACTTAACACACGACTATAGGGAATCGTGTATGGGCTGTCGCCTCCGGGGATTGATGTCGGTCTCTATCGTATCGATCCTCAACGTGCTGAGACCTGAATGGATAGGCACCAGGGATGCTCCGAGCGCGCTCGTGCCCTAATCCCTTGCTGCTATGGGCGTGGCTTCCGAAAAAAGGGCAGCCACCGCCGGTCTGGCCAAGTCCAACAAAAGTCGATAAGTTGAATTAGACTTGAAGTTACCACTGAACCTTTCTGGTCGCCTTCCATTCGCGTTCGAGAGACACTATGGAATCCGGATCTGGATGGTATGGCGTGAGGCAACGAGACGAGCAGAGAACCCCCGCCATCAGCGACACCAGGGTAGGTGCAATAATTAATCAGAGGTAGGTGGGAGATAAATAGAATCGTCATCGGTGTCGACGTCACGTGTAGTGGCTCAGCGCCCTCGCATCGCGACGTCGTACAACATACGATGACCAAATAAGTGTTGATATATTCCAACAAAAATACACTCGGGAGGAGTCATGACACATTTCTTCTCACAAAAAGTCCCTTTCAATACATTTCTTAGGAACTGGGGCCCATATAGTGATAATGTTCACTCACAACAATTCTCTAAAAATGCATATGTGAGGGTTGGGGCCCATATCACGAGAATTTCCTCTAACAGTAAGTCCCCCGTAATGCATTTGCGAGAGTTCAAGGCCCATATCAAGACAGTGTCCTCTCATAGTAATTCTGAAAAAATTGTAAGGTTAGGTGACATGAATTTATGTCATCTATAACTTTGGTGACACACATACATTTCACCTAAATGTTATGTCTCATTGTATATTACACTTGACTCATATACATGTGTAAACCTTCATTAGAACATAGGTGATTCAAATGTATATCACCTATAGTGTGTCACATTTTCAAGTATGATAAAATGTCTGTCACCTATGTTGCACAGACTATAGGTGACATACATGCATGTCACCTAAAGTATGTCACCCTTTCAAATATACAAAAATGTATGTCATCTATTTTACGTAGGCATGCACAGATTATAAGTCATGTACAAACATGTCACCTAAAGTGCATAACTTTTTACATGACTGTCACCTATTCTATGTTTTTTGGTAGTGATATTACCAACTTGCGCTTTCTAAATTCGAGGACCGTGCCTGTGTTGTATAAACAAGTTACAGAAGAAGTGGCATCCAAGGATGCGGGGTAGTTAATATTATTTACTATTGTTGACAACCAGATACTTTTAAAACTCATTCAGACAGTAAGATTTCACCATCAACATAAAGATATTTAATGACGGACCCGATAGCGCCACTTTGATTATTTCAATCCAACACCGAATGAAAACACATTCAATCCAAGAGTGACAATTGGATATGTAAAATTTTAGATTATGAGAGAATCCTCCGGAGATTTTATTGTGACTCGAGCCTCTTCAGCAAGCATTATCTCAGCATTTTATACTTCGATACGCTCGACTCTCGTTTTATATTACAGCAAACCGCTGCTTTTCTTTTTAGCTTAAACTTATAGCTCAAATTTATTATTGGATGATCATACGGTCACATCTGTCGTTTGGTAAGAGCGATCCGACTATAGAAATGAGTGAAGTATGTTAGTAGCGTACGTAGGCGTCAGGCGTTTGAGTGCTTATGTATAGCTACCCACATCAACTGCTTGTGCAATTAGGTTTATAACGACGTATGATATGTATGGCCGAAGCAATACCTACATATCTATATGAGTATATTCTAAATACCAGGTCTGCTAGGTGCTATTCATTATATTATAGCTAGACTTTTGTGGGGTAGATGATATAGAGAGGAAAATTCATTGTAATATATAAGATGTTTCTGAAATAATATGCTGAAGCTTCAAGCTCAAGAAGAATTTGTTATGCGAGATATAGTCTGAGTATGCACGAGAAGAACAATAACGACTCTGTAGACGGAGCTAATAATTACCAAATAAACAACCAACGAGAGAACAAAGTTCATAAAAAAAATTTGCAAAAATTTATTTATCAACTTTAGAAGATTACAAGAATTGTCGTAGTCTCATAGTTTTTCACCCACGATAGAATCATGTAGTCCACTCTCACTCTCTCTCCACTTTAACTATCTTTTTGGCTTCTCCTTTTTGGCATACCATAACATATGTCAGACACTCTATTTTAGACTCGAAAGTTAAGTCCACCCCAGATTAATTAGGAGTAAGACAAGAGGATACATCTTTTCTTATGCGAAAGGATAATGAGAATACGATTTCAAACTAAATAGAAAAGAGAGTTGGATAAGGAAACAATATCTTAGACTCCAAGTCTAACATCGGTTTGGACTTTCTTATATTATTAAGACAATATGCATTATCCTAATATGATAAGAGATGTTATCTCAATAATCTCCACTTTGGATCTTATCCGTTGAAGTGTGTTTTCTCCTTCTAGAACTTTGCTCCCATTCTTCTTCTATGATTTCACCCTTTGAAGTTGCTTCCATCACCGAAAGTGCTCTACCATGCACTGCTACACAGAGTGCATGTCAGGGCATGGCTGCCTGAACCCATCATGTGATAGCTCCTCAAGATGTACACTTTGATAAATTACACTGCCTCTACCTATAGTTGGAAGAACTACATCCTTTACACCTTTGACCCTCCATGCCATAAGTTTGTACCTTTTCCGAGTCACACTCGCTCGATGGTACTACGTGGCCGGTCATGCCACGTCTTCCTTATTCCAATAGTTGATAGCTTTGCTTCTTTACCTGTTGAAATTTGTAGCTGATCATGCATCCTCACACTTGAGTGTACTTGGGAGTGGTTCACATGTAGAACTATCTAGGTTCATGACGCCCGCCTCATGTGCTAAAATTTCATCTACGCCTCCAGTGGTTGTAGAACTCCTATCGGCTACTCCTCTTTTAGTTAGACCATCTTCAACCAAATGATATGCTCGACTGGACTAGGTACCTATGATGCCTCATGACATACAAAGAGAGATTACTCAAAACAAAGCACAAACTAACACTAAACAACCATATTACTACAAAATACAAGAAATTAAAGCCGAATTCCCATATCTAGCACAAGTGGAAACATATCACATTAGAGTTCATATATATATATATATATATATATATATATATATATATATATATATATATATATATATATATATATATACACCTGTCAGAGGATTATTACATAGCATTGATCACTGGCTCACTGGCCACAACCTGTATATATGATAACTTATTCATATACATACATGCCATATATGTACAACAAAGGCATAAAGACAAAACATCATCTCGTATACAACATTTAAAAAACTCCCCCAATGACCTAAGATTACAGGGAAGACACATAAGACTCTACTACTGTTGGGTTTTTTGGCCTCAGAGTAGGCAGCGGAAATAATTTTTTTTACTAGCCAATAACCTATAACAGGAGATCGCATCAATGACTATTGAATGGGAAGGATGGTTTTAGTGAGATATACTTGGTCCTAGGGCTTGCGTAGGGACAACACCTCACATCCATGTGTAGTCTTCAACACCATGTCTTGGATGGTGTATGTGCAGCTCCTAGACTTTTCCATGGAGTCTGGCCTCCACCACAGACTGCAGCTGATGTGTCCTCCTGAGCGGCAGACATCTCCCTCCTCTGCAGATAATCCACATGGACCACCTGGAACTCCTGCCGTTCCAGAAGAACTGACAGGAAGGAGATGACCTTCTTATTAGTGTACTAGCACCAACCTACTCTCCCGAACTCAGACTGCTTTTCTATAGTTGTCTTTCCTTCACTATGCCTCCCTAGTGGGGTAACACTTGCTCGGCTCTCTCGGTTACCAGAACTAGAGAGGACAACAACTTTGTAGAGCAACTAATGTTCTGAATTGTGTGTTTTGAGAAGCCCCCAGTATCCCTCTCTTTATAGTAGAGGGAAAGGTCAGGGTTCTCAGTGTGTTTGGGAGTAGAAGGATCTAAAAATTCCATAAATAGTTTGTACTGTGGTAGGCGAACCAGTCATTTCATAACTAAAATGGTCATTTGGCAAGGTGAGCCGGGAGTGTGAGTCGATCGGTTCACCCAGTGAACCAGTCATTTCACTTCCCATACTTTCTTGCAATTGGCTTTCCTTAATCGTTTCCAATTGATGCAAAAATTATGCATTATTCCATTAAAATTGAACAAGTGAAACGTGAACGTTTTCTTCCAACTGGGCAAATCCTTATTTCCTCAGTTGGCATGATTGTGAGCCTCCCAGTTCACCAAGTGCACCGGTCAGTTGGCTCACACCAGTCAATCATCTCACAAGGGTGAACCGGTCGGTTGATAGTCATAACATTGCCAATGCAGTCTCCAATCGACCTGACACTCTAACCAGCTAGTTCAAAACTTGAACTTGATAGTTCTGAGTCCAGACAGTCAATTGTATGTTTAATTGAGTACCTAAACACCTTTAGTCTCAATCTAAAAATCATTCATGGACAATCTCCTCTTCCAGGGGTATCCTATGTGTGTGACCCTATAGGTTCCAATTTACATTGGCAGTGAATGTTCATAACAACATATGACATCACAAGTAATGAGTGGAATTTAGTAACTCATTATTGCTACCCAAGTAACTCAGAAAGCTAGAGAACCACTTTAGCCTACAATATGTGATTAGTGTTACCATGATCGTATAGTTCCTTTGTCACTAACATCCATATTGAACTTGAGGCAAGGAACGTCATCCTCTTCAACATTCAATCCATGTTCCTTGACCTAGAGCAGACTGTCTGAGATTCATGTGAATTCACATATCATATATTGAATCATATGAGGATGGCCATACAATTCTCAATATCTCTTATCAAGGGGCCCTGGATATCATACTCCTTGTAGGAGGGACAAATCCCATATCTATCACTCACAGTCAAGTCCCATGTGTCAAAGTCACCCAATCATCACCGTTATAACAACCCATACTTCAGGACTGCGTTTGATGATGTCAAAGTATACCCAATCACATGTGATGAGTGTAGTGATTTCAGGTCTAAGAACCACAATCACCACCATCATTATGAGAGATGATTGTAACTACCATTCCATGGTATCTATGTATCACTCTCACAGTGGGTCTGTCCGATATACTGTTCTCTAACATATATCTGTGTGCTTGACTTGATATCACATATCATGACTAATGAGACTTTATCATTAGTCAACACACACTCTAGTCTTGTGTATTACTATAGTCTATTTTGCTTCCACGGTAATATCTGACTAGGGACGTAACAAGAATGTATGTACTCTTAACATACATATGGTCTCATTGTTCAAGTCCTTAACCTGAAGACATATGCCATCGAGTCACATCATTCTTTAGACATCTATCATATATGTTTCATCATATCATGAGTGAGACAAACATAATAGACAAAATTACCTTTATCATTATCAAATCAAGTATCATATGCCTCATTGCAATCATCATATGATTGGCTCTCTAGGCATTCTATACCAACAGACTCCCACTTGCACTTAGAGCCAATCACCCAAAAATCATATTCCAAGAGATCTTAACATTTCCATCATGTTTCTACTGCACAAGTGCTTTTATAGAGGGCAAGCAACATTTGCTTCAAGTCGGTATATTGCATGTTTCACATCCCCTCGCTGTATGACAACTAATATGAGATGGAAGTGGCATAGTATTCTATCTGAAATTCCTTTGCCTAACCAGTAGCTCTATTGTTGTCACAATATTGCTACTAAGTCACCAATGGTCGGAACCTCCCATAAGTTCATCCATTTGAGCTTCTAGATGCATACAATATCCTTTACATTGCTCATAACACTAAGGTACTCATCTTCTTATTGTAGAATTAATCAATTGTTTTATGTTGGAGAATTTCCAACTAACAATTCTTATTCTAAGGTCAAAACACAAATTTTTCATTTCAGAAGCTTGCATCGGTGTAACTCTTTACACCTAACTCTTCCTTATTACCATAACTAAAGAACTAATCCTTTAAGTACTTCACAAGTGCATAAAGATGTCCTTCATGGTATTCCAGTAACTCTTATTGGAGTTTGATATATATCCATTCATCATGTCCAATACATACGAGATAACTGGATATTTATATCATCTTGTCATATAGGATGACGATTTCATATCTTCTTGTCATGTTCAATACATACAAGATGATGAGTTCATATATTATTTTCATGTCCAATACATACAAGATAAATAGTTCATATTTTCTTATCATGTCGAATACATACAAGATAACTAGATGAGTTCATACGTGATAGATCCAATTGTGAATGCATATGGAATCTATCCATGTGTTCCTTATTCTTCATAAGAATTGGGACACTCGGCTCCTGAGAGACTAACTCCATGGAACATGGACATGTTTTCTCTCACCATGCTAAACTCATTCAACATCTAGCTAAAGTATGTTCTCTTTCCTAGGAAATGAAGCCGTCTTGATCTAGCTCTATAGATCTTGATTCCTATCACATAGGATGCTTCTCTAAAAACCCTTTTAGAATGCACTTCGTTGCCAGATTTTGTAGTATAAGGATGATACTCCCCATCAATATGTGGAATATATATATGCTCCCACTAAGTTCTTTTAATCACACATTACCTCTTCATTATGACCCAATTCAAACTCTTAGACTATCTTGTCAAATTAAAGATCCAGTTCTGAGGTGCTTGCTTCAATCCAAAGATTTATCTATGTGACTTTATAGACTATATTTGCATTATTGGATTTATTAAACCTTTAGGTTGTATTACATACACATCCTGCACAATATTCTATTTAAGGAATGTGGTTTTAACATCAATATGCCAAATCTCAGTCATATTAAGCTACAATGGCAAGCATTATCTAGATGGATTTATCCATGGTAACTGCTGAAAAGATTTCATCATGTTCAACACTTTGAACTTGTTAAAAACTCTTTTCAACCAATTTACACTCCATGTCAGTCTTCTTCTGGAAGACCCAAAGTACCCTATGGGTTTTACCCCTTTAGGTGAATCAACTATGGTCATATGTTGTCAATGTACATGGTGTCCATCTTGGATTTCATGGCTTCAATCTGTATCTCAGTTTCTGGCTCTCATTAGCTTCTAGGTAGACTGTTGACTCATCATATGACCAACTCACCATCTTCTTGTCCATAAGATATCATATATCATTCAAGCTCTAGGCGTGTTCTACCAGAACCATGAGTTCTGTGTGTTATTTAAGGAACTTTGAGATTCCACAACATTTTGTGATTCTCTTTATTCCCAGTGTAAAGCATGTGCCCAAAAGGAAATTTGAAGATGTATCTAGTAATCACACTCTGACTCAACAAGGTGTGATTCCTTCTTTCTGATACACTTCTCATGATACACTATCATTGTGTTTTAGGTGGAGTCCATCATGATACATTATCATGATCTTCCAGAAGGTTGTCAAACTCTTGGTTCAAAGTATCTCCAAATCGATCATATCAAAATTTAATACTTATACCAAGATAATTATGTACTTCATTCTGATCTTCATGAACACTTCAAGAGATTCATGTTTGTATTTCACTAAATTCAAACTATCATATGTACTAAGGTCATTAGTAAATACATTGAAGTACTAGTGATTACCTTTATCATTTATTCTAAAAGGTCTATATACATCAATATGTATAATCCTTAATAGAACAATCTTCCTCCCACTACATCTAGTAAAGAATCTTTGTCATATTGCACAATGAATGAGATTAGCATGTCTCTATTGGTTCACCAACCAAAAGAGTCTAGATAACCATCATATGGATTTCTAGAAATGCAGTTTTCATTTATGCACTACAGATGACTATGCTATAGGCATTCAAGTTTGATCTATCATGTCATTCATTACATGTGTCATACACATTTGTCTCTTTAACTATCAAGTATAGTTGATGAGATATAGGCATTGCCATCAAAGTTCATATCTTTAAAATGAAACATCAGTCCATAACACTCTTGTCCATACAAGGTGTATGGTGTTTTCATCAATGGCAGGTATATAATAGCAATTCACGAATTTTGTTACATGCCCATGAATGTCATAATGTAACTGTAATGGTAGCAACTCTTGATCCGCAAAGTTTCTAGTTTTATTCTTCTTAGGTCCTAAAGTAGAGATCTCTATCTCTTTCATCTTCTCGAGATCCTCTATAAAGAGGTTATTTCCCTTTGCAATGTCAAACAGGTGATAATGGTGGCACTTTCTTTCCTTATCTTTATAAGTGAAAAAGGACACATTCCCTTTTACACTTACCCCTTCTCCATATCTTGAGTGATGAAGATTTGGACCTTAGATTGGCTTCAGAACACTTCTTGACCTTGCTTTAGTTTATGGACTTCACTCTGATGATCATTATCACAGGTTTTTTCCTTTCTTCATTCATGCTTTGGCATCAACATGCAAGGCACTTCAAACAATGGTTTGGCCAAGTTTCTCAAGATTTGATAAACTGGCTATATGATTCACACAATTATTTGTAGAATCGTATGTTTGGTCAACTCTTGACCTATTTGAAATCACAGTTAATCTATATCCACAATCATATTAATCATATGTGATTATACCTTATCTCCATCTGTCTGGTTATACTCAAAAATCACTTTGATGACATTATACCTTTCATGCTTTACATGATTCTTAAGATGTGTTACCATCTTAAGAATGTCAATGCTTCAAGATGTTTATGCAACTCATAGTTCATATAGCTTAGCATAAGGTTCTTGATGTCTTAGGCATCATTGGCATAGTTCAAGAAAGCATCCATTTCAGACATAGGTGCATTTGGAGTGGTTCTACTGGCTATGGTCTTTCAAGGACATAGAGCTTTCACTCACTTGTGAGAACACTTCTCAAAGGTCCTAAACCATATTCAAAGTTTATCCCATTTATGAGCTGATCACAACAATAATGTATTTGTGTTTGTTATTTGGATTCTATAAAAATAATTTTGCAACTTTGTCAAAACATTTTTTATTTATTTGATTTGATAATTTTGACAATATTAATTAGGCCTTTAATTAATTATCACTCCCGCTATACTTGTTCAAATTGATAACCATCATGTATTAATTTGGAAGATTACAGCGTACAACCTTCTAGTGGCCAAGATCCATATTTCATCAAATTATGAGTCAGCTTTGGCTAATCGCCCACAACTTGACTATTTAGGTAGGCCATCATGACAGTTGCATCATATGAAACTCTTAGATAGATGACATGCACAACTATTTGCCATGATCATCTGCATGCCTCTGGAGCTTAGACCCTCTAAGAATCACTAGTTAAGTCTGATCCAAAAGCCGTCATAGTAAGCATGCACCCTGCTTTGGCAGAACCTACATGTCTACCATCACACTTCCACGAGATGGACCGTGCACCATGCTTTGGCATAACCTACACTTGGTCGTTCAAGCTTTTCATGTGTGCCTCTTATGGAAGGCATATTAAACTTTAATATTTTATTTGAGGGACTTTATATAAGTACATATACATATCCAATCACCACATTATTATAGTATGTATCATATACATGCTATAACCACAACAAGAAACATGCAATATCGATAAAAGTGATGATTATGTCCATCCTAATGTAATTCCTTGTAGCCACAATGAATTACAGTCATCTAAGGTCTACATCATATGCAACCTGTTGTTGATGAAGATCTTTGTGCTTGAACCATTCTGGGTTGATCGGATCATTATATGACATGATCGGTTCACCTCCTGGTCAGTTGGTTGGTCGGTCTGGCCTCCGATGTCTAGACACCTCCAACAAGCGGTTGGGCCATTATCTAGTCGATTCGGATCCACCTTCGCAATCCTCTTTGGTCCTCTAGGCAGTTGGCTCATCTGGTTCTGAGTGTATTCTTCTTTGATGTAACTAAAAATAAACTATCCTACTTTTATATAATCTTTGGGAAACCTTGAGTTACATTTGAGGGGAGCAAAGGTAGAATATAAAGGAGCTCGAGTTATCTCGAGTTACATGTGGAATAGAAGGTTGAGGCTCAATATGCAAAATGAGATGCAAACAACCATAACCAACCAAGCACACATAGGGTTTATAGGCCATAACCATGCTACACATCTACTATCAAAACCATTTTAGGGCAACGTGTATCAATTACATATATACCATATCATATATGTATATTAGTTTGTGGTCACATGTGGTATTTAGTTGGATATGCACATTAGTCATTTTAAATATTCACATCGTATGAAATAAATAAATGATGATAAAAATAAAATCTATTCATATTGATTTATCCCAAAACATAGTACGTTGACGTGGCTCTGATACCACTGTTGGGTTTTGTGGCCTCAAACTAGGCAGCGGGAACAAAAAAAAATTTACTGGCCATTAACCCATAATAGGAGATCACTTCAACGACTATGTAATGGGAAGGATGGTTTTAGCGAGATATACCTGGTCATGGGGCTTTCCCAGGGACAATACCTCACATCCATGTGTGGTCTTCAATGCCATGTCTTAGACGGTGTCTGTGCAGCTCCTGGTCTTCACCATGGACTCTCGCCTCCACCATGGACTACGGCTGAAGTGTCCTCCTGAGCGACAGACATATCCCACCTCTACAGATAGTCCACACAGACCACCTGGAACTCCTATCATTCTAGAAGAACTGGCAGTGTCGGGACCCACTCTTTTGATTAGTATAAATACCAATCATTAGAGATAATCCCAAAACCTAAACTCAGATTATGAAATAAAACAATGAATTCTCGACAATAGCGAATAAACAATATACGAAAAACACAAATAAATTTTTCCTTTTTCTTTGTTCACAAATTCATAAATCAATGACACAACAAGGACATCACATTTAGATATCACATATCTTATTCAACTCCAGTAAATCCAGAATCAATCTTATTCTCATATGTTGTTTAGTTTACATCACATACATATACATTGATGAACAAACTTAGTCTACAGCCCATCCCGGGAAAGAGAGAGTACATGGACATTCTATTCTATCTAGATTATGCTATTTATATCTTCTTTGTTGCAACCTCTCCGTTGGATAGCATTATACCTAAATACATTTGAAACAACATCATGAGACTCATATAGACCCCCAGTGAGTGGATACCTCCCACTCAAGCTAGGTACATGCATCATCATCAGATTAAGTATAAAATCTTAAAAAAAATGCAAATATTGAAAAGTATAGAAAATAGTTATATCATAAGTCATATCTAACTTACACTGCTAATCTAATACAATAGATAAGGTAATCACGTAAACAAATAACAACTTTGAAGCATCTTTTAGAGCATGTCTATGAACAAATCAGTAGATACTTCTAGTTCAGATTATGAATCTTACTGCATGAGTAATAAGTCAAGTTCTAAGCATTTTGAATCAATACTTAACAATAACATTATCTTTGTGACACTCCACCATCCGGGCCAGGAACACATCCTGTAGTCCTAAAGCTGAAGTACACATTATACATATCTACCAAACCATACTATCAAATAGTAAGAAATCCAACTCATAATCAGAATGGATATGAATCCCATCATTTATAACTTGTCAACATGACATATCATAATATGAAATAGTAAATGTCCATATCAACATGGTTACTTTCCATAACAAGAAGCATAATAAAAAATGACAAATCATCAAGTAGTAGTACAAGGAATGTAAAAACCATTCAAATCATGTTTTACATGGCTTGTCATATTTTATTCATTTGCCCTGAAACTAATTGGCTTGTACCTCACCAAGTAGAAGTCACCATGTCTGATTCTCATGTCAACGACTCACCGTCACTATCTTTGGGTTTAGTCGGACACCCTAAGACATCAACAATAGACCATGGCCACCTCAGGGTTGCCTAAAGAGGCTCACATCCTTATCTCGGGTATAAGAGATAGGAACCAACAAAATAGTATATCACATATCACAGTATTTCACATTTCACATATTTCATTTCAACAAAGTCTATTCCATCTGAACATAGACTTTCACAACAAGGATTTAGGGCCAGAGCCACTCCAAATGACTCACTCCTAAATCCTGGTAGTCTAACCATTAAGGTCTCGATCCACACTCCGGAAATCCTTCTCATAATTCATCGATTACTACAAGGAGATCAGTTTTGTTTCCCCAGTGTGGTCCTTGGGGGAAACTCACGGTGTTCAGGGAACCTAACTAGATGTTCCATCATTTCACTTATTATTAATCTCTTTTACTCAGCTTACAAGAATTCAAAACATCATATATCATATTTGTGTATTCTTGTGTAACTAGAATAACATGAAACATATCAAGTTTATCAATAAGGACAATGATCAAAGCAAGAAGCATAATAAATCTTTCTATTGCAACACACATGATTATTTCTATCTTCTACTTCATCTTATAGCAATCATCAACCATGGGCTTTCTGCCATAGACATAATCTTATTGTCCAGCATTTACCCCATCAGGGTTTTATAAATATTAGTGGGCTTTCAACCCTAGACATGATCTCATTATGCAATATTTACCCTTATCAGGGTTTCTTAATATGTAAGGAGTGCATATTGAATTCAATTTCAACATATTCCTTATCAGTTCATTGTATATCATAATTCTTAACAAATATTAGCAGAGGCATTAGAACTAGCAACAGTAAAAGTATATAGACATCATGTATCATTCATCATATTCATAATAGATTTATCATACAACATATGCTTGTTCCATCCAATCTCAATAGATGCAAACAAATTACATGCATATACATGCATAACAGACTTAGTTCTCTTCTTCTTTTATTTCACATTCTCCATACGTGTTAGTAATCAACACATGTTGATTATCATTTGAATTCCATCAAAATAGTCCATTCTCTTAGTACAAGTATTCTATCAAACAATCACAATACAAGAACACATTCTTGTAAATCAATTCAAATACTTGAGTTTCATCTTTTAGTTGAATTAAACTACAATTATGTACATTCCTTAATCCCTCATTTGAGATTGTTATTCATTAGCACCATCTAGCTCGACATTTTAGGGTTAGAGTTTGTTTCTTAAATTTGTCTACTAATTCTCATCTTTTTCCTTCAATTTCATATTCATTAATCTCAATTTCTTTCATGCCATGTTCATTAAATTACTGGAACAAATCATTTTTAACTCACTTGACATACAATACTTCTATTTTCATTGATATCCATCAAAGTCTAGTTTTAGTATGTTTCATTCAATTTGGATTAGGCCACATGTAATTAAAACAAAGGATTAAAGACTTCATCATAATAACTTCATTAGTTTCATCTTTAACTTGCCATCACCATCAATGCATTTTTTTTCTTCATATCATTTCTTATATTTAGATAAGTGTACATGTCATTGACTTCTAATGTCATTCCCATAATCAACAATGATCATTCTTTACTATACTAAAACAAATGCATTAGACTTAGACGATATTAATAAGACTCATCGTATTCAATTGAAGTATTAATACTTTCTACTTCAACATTTGATCACATTTACAACATCATATACACGTTCTAGCTTAATCACTCATAATATTCTTAATAATAAACTTTTAAGGTTTTCAAAAAGTCATTCCTTAGTTCAAAATATCATACGAATCATATCATTCAGTAATCCAATCATGACTCAAGGGTTCATTAGGGTTATTCACAAACATGGAAACCCTAGTTTCCATTTTCACACATATCATTCATCAATCACAAGTATACATTGATGAATTGACTCATTTGATTCAATTCCTAAAAACAAATCCTAATCAGGATATGTGGTCATTCAAATCCATTAACATTCAACAATACAATTTTATAATACGATCTAATACAATTCAAATATGAATCTATCCATGTTAATTCAATTCCAAGCATATCAGCCATTAGGCTGACATTTAGGCAAAATTCGCATGAAATAGAATTTTCATCTATCCATAGGATTCTACATGGATCCTCAATAAATATATTAGGAACTAATCAAGTTTTAATCAATGGGAAATAATAAAAATCAGCAGAAGTTGATCCCCTAATATCATTCCTAAATCAAATCCAGTCACATACATATACAAGTAGGGTTTCTGATTGTTTTAGCTGGATGGAATTATGCTTTCAACATGAATACAAAGCTTAGAAGGGAGAAAAACACTCACCTCAAGTGCCAAGAACCTCTGAATTTTTGGAAACCAAATCAAACTCTCACAAAAGAATCCAATTCTTTCTCCTCTCAACTCGGAAACTCTAGAAATGGGGATTAAAAAAGAAAGACTGAGAAAAGGGGGAGATTTGATGTGATTTCAAATAAAATCAGAGGAGGGGTGGAATCTTTACATGTGAGAGAATATTAACCATGAAATGCTATGCAAACAAGCTAAACTTACTTGATTTCATCATATCTTGGATAGAGAAACCCTAGGTCAACATCTCCACCACTTTCTCTACTCAAAACCCTAGCTCTCCTCTCTCTCAAGAATTTCATTTCTTTGACAGGAATGATGAGTTATGAGAGCTCCTTGTATGTTAGGTTAGTCATATAGATAAATTGATGTTCTTAGAACATTTGCAAACAAGCCCCTCAATGTATTTTTATTTTGCTCAGACTGGTTGGTCGGATGAGTTATAAACTCGACCGAAAGCACTCGTTTCAAAACTCAAACCTCATCCAAAAATTATTAAACTTTAAGTCAATGTCTAAAATTGAGTTTATAATAAACAGTAATTTTTTTAGATCATTTAGCATTACCAATAAGTAAATAAAAATTAAATACTACACTGCTATATTGCAGTCAACAACATGGTCGATCGAATTTGTCCTTCACAGAACTCGACCGACACCCCTCTCTATAGAGATCAAAAATCATACAAAAATTACAAAAATGTAATATGGTGTGTATAATGGAGTTTAAAAACTACAGTTAAAATTTTAGATCAATTGGATATACCAATAAAAAGATAAAATTCAATTTCCACACTGCTATATCAATATGAAAATATGATCGGTGGGAGGTGGTTTACAAGGGACGAGGCTCAAATGTCGTGGCTGACATGATGGCAAAATGTAACCTTAAGAACAACTGTGCATACTCTGAGTACTCCCAACCCCTGGAAGAGGTTCTTAACCTCTTAGTTAGGGACATTTGTAATGGTAGTAGTACTACCATGTTTACCATTCCAAGTTTAATTAGTGATTGTACTTTGCCTTACTTAGCTCGCAAGGGGAGGGTGGGATGAATAAGATTGCCTCCCGACTTTTTCAAAAAAAAATGATCGGTTGAGGTTGAAACTTGATTGACAAACAAGTCATAAAATTCTTCAATAATTCTGATATTTTTTAAAAGTGTTCACATTTTATATATACAAATCATATCCAAATTTTAATTAAATCAAAGTTACACATAATACTAAGAATAAGTTAGTGAGACACTATATTTATCTAATTTTGTATTCATATATCATCCAAACCCTAATTTGGGCCAATTAGGGTTTCCAAACCTTAACCCTAAATATGTGAATCAAAGTATGATCAAACCTTCTCATTATATTTAAAATATAAAAATTAAGTACCAACACTCATCAAGCTTTAAACAATGATCAACTTAGTTAAGCATACAATCATCCAAGTAAACCCTAATTAGGTGACTAATTTGAAAATGGGTCATTACAAATTCTTCCCTCCTTTTATGATTTCATCCTAAAATCCAAGAAAAGATATGGAAGAATATCATATCATATAATCATTCATCTATCTCGACATCTAGTTAGAAAGTCTTCCATTTTATCTTTCTTTCATATGATTTTTTTTGCATTTAATGGATATTTCGTCCCTTATCATCATCATATCTCTCCTTGAGTATTACTAACACTTACGTCAAAGATATTAGTAATACATCATTTATCAAGATCTGATTCACATCACCTTTCTCATCCTTTTAAAATTTTGATTGTGTATCTCATGGATAAGATTATGACTGTCACGGGTTAACAACCTAACTCCACTCTACACCTCAGGCACCAACATAAGGTGTACAATAGAGTTAAAGTTGCCCGTCCCTGAGTGGATCAAACACATGAATATAAAAATGCACCGAATAAAAATCTTCCATACATAGACCAAGTGTTAATTACATAGGGGCCCAAAGGCATAGGAGTTCTATAGAAGAGAACTTAATACATGAGAAACTACTTGTAGAAGAAAAAGAACATAATCTAAGAATCCCATTTAGCTTTAGCATCCCCATGATAGATCTTATTTTGTTGAGCAGCAATATCATCTTCATCATCATAAGCATCATAAGCAAAAGGTACTTATTAAATATTTGCAAGTGGTACACATCAGCACAATATATAAATATATTGTACTGAGTACGCCTACGTGTATTAAATTATACCACACATTTAAACTTGGCAACAAATCAAAGGAAAACGATAATCACTTAGCAATGGAAAGGAAAAACTTATAGTATATCAACAACACACTTATTGCAAGAGAAAAATATTATAAACACAAGAATCTCATGTTTTAGCCATTTTTAACCAATATGTGAGTAATTGCTCAATCATATGCACTATTCTACCAAAGAGATCTAGTGCTCATTGTACTATTCTACCAAAGAGATCTAGTACTACTTTTAGGTGCACTATTCTACCAAAGAGATTTAGTGCTCATTATATTATTCTACCAAAGAGATTTCGTACTACTTTTCAAGGCACTATTCTACCAAAGAGATTTAGTGCTCATCACATATTGGTTCAGTTACATTTAGTTCTTGGTGATCATATTCATAACTATAAGAAAACATGCACCACATATTTCTAAATTATCAATTAGATATACTCATATGATTACTTCATTACATTTATACATTACGAACAAGGAACATAATGACCAAGTGGGAGGTAATGGTGTACCTTCTACTTAGAAGTGGGGAGTCCAGAGATTCTCCTCACCGGTACCTTTGATATCTTGAAATTATTGGAGATTTGGTATTTATTAGTTATATTGTTCAAATTACCATTTTTCTAAAGAGTATATAAAAGGCCCTATTTATAGTTTTGGAGTCATGAGAGTTGAGTACGATTCTTAGAGTATGGATTCGAGTCCAAGATCAATAGTGTCACATCAGAGTAGGGTTATAAGGTCAAAATCATGGTCTTTAGATCATGTTGACTAATTATGCACATATTGATAAGTCAAAATAGGGAAAAGAGTGATAATTAGGTTTTATTGATAATTGAGTCTCAATAATTGGATTTGATCATTCCATAATTATATAGATGCAAAAATATGATGATCACATGTTTTTGGTGATTTAGACAGGTTCGAGTATTTTCTAAATAATTAAACAAGATATAATCATATTTGAGCATGAAAAATTATTCAAGTCATATTTAGGGTCAACAGATGTCATGTTCGTGATCCTCGCATTTTTCTGATCAAAATGGACTACTTATATGTATTTTATGACATTACTACTATTTATAACAAATTTCTCAAAATTAGGTCATTTATCGAATTTTGAGTGAATAGAAGAAATCTAGAAAAAGCGTGGACCGTTGGATGATTAGATCCAACGGTCGAGATATCATTCATGTAGATTACAAAGGATTCAAGATAACTGAGGTGGATAATAGGCTGCTTACTTGGCGGTTTGTGATTCGTCCACTTGGATCTGAGTCATCTTGACGTGGGCTCGCGTGATTGGTCCAACTAAGCAAGGCGGATCCCTCTCTTCTCCTTGCTCAATGCTCATAGAAAGCAGAGGAGGTGAATTCTAGCAAGCTCGTGCCAGTGGAGGAGGATCTCTTGAGTGCGGGTGAAGGTGGGTAGAGCTTCGTGGAGGTCCAAAGTAGCTGGACGACCAGCTTCCGGGTCGTGGCTCCCTTGGAGTCGATGGGTCGTCTAGATGGTCAGAGCTGCAAGCAGCTCACGGCGGAAGGAGGAGGGATCGGGAGTAGTAGGTGAGAAAGCTTGGGTTTGAGGGGCCGTTGAGGTGGGTGAAGGTCTCTCGAAACTCGGGGAGCTGTCAATTGGTGGCGAGGTGGCCAGGAGCAGCCTGTCCAGTAGCTCGACGGCGGCGAGTAGTGCTGAGAAGGAAACCTCGAGCTCAGGGGTGAGAGGTGCTCGTTCCAGGTAAATTGAGGGTCGAAGGATGTCAAAGGGAGGTCGAGGAGTGATATGGTGAGCTTAAATAGAATGGAGAGTGGGAGAGGAGAGAACTTCCAAAAGGGCTCGATGATAGTTGGAGAGATCTCACACCGACGAGGTCGTGGAGAGTGGTTTCGGGGGTCGTGTGAGTGCTTGGCCAGTCCATGGAGATGAGGGGAGGCATTTGACTCAGTCACTTTTGCGTAGGGTGGCGCAGAGTGACGAGGAGTGGGTCATCTTTGTGTGGGTGGTTGTAGCCACATTCTTGCGGGCTGTTCAGAGGTAGGGGATGATCAGGTGGCCGTATGATCCGCCCTGGATCCATGGACGTGCCATTCGATGGTCTAGATAGCTCACGAGGGAGGGTCGGCAGATCGCTGATGTCAATGACGCGTGACCAAAGATCAAAAATATTGGAAACTTAGGTTAAATGATGATATCATGACATATATTAGATCAAACCTTAGTCAAATCTTGTAAAAATCATAGAGGGGGCTAGGAATGTCCAAATGACATGAAATTTGGACCATAGCTTCACCACAACATACCCCACATGTTGGTAATGTTTGGGCTTGAGATTCCAAATCATTGAGTGGTCAAATTATCTTTAGGATAATTAGGGTTTTGAATTAGATTAAAGTAAAAAAGAACCAAGGTAATAAAGGAAAGAGAAAAAACCACTTTATCACATCCTATTCACCTTAAAAGAAATTTTGTCCTCAAAATTAAACTTGTTGGAAAAGGTGAGGAAAATGTTGCTCCATATCCATTCGTAATTCCCAAGTTGCATCTTTTGCACCATGGTGGTTCCACTATACCTTCACCATTTTGATTTGCTTGTTCTTGAGCTCTTTCACCCTGGAGTCGAGAATCTTTCTAGGTTGTTTAGGATAAGAAAGATTCTCCCGCAACTCAAGATGTTCGTGATTCATCACATGACTATCATCCTTCACATACTACTTCAAGTTGGATACATGAAAGACATTGTGCATCATGTCGTACTACGGAGGAAGAGCAAGCTGATAAGCACATTCACCAATGCGCTCCAACACTTCTAAATGACCCACATATCTCAGAGTAAGCTTCCCTTTGTTCTTGGCTATGGCACATATAGGTCTGATCTTTAAGAAAGCATAGTCACCAGCCTTAAACTGTCTGCCGGACCTGTCTGCATCAACATATGACTTCTGATGATCCTGGGCCCGTTTCAACCTCTGCTTAATCAAAAACACCTTATCAGCATAAAGTTGCAATTCCTTAGACTTTAGCATCATCCTTTCTCTGACTTCATCCAAATGGAGAGGGGATCTACATGTCCTACCATAGAGAGCTTCATAGGGTGGCATATCAATACTGGACTGATAGCTATTATTGTAAGAAATAAGATCCTCCCCAATCTAAGACACATGCTCTGAGAAGATCCTCTAAGATTTGGATAGTGAGTTCAAACTGGACATCAATTTGCAGATGATATGCTGTGCTGAAATTGAACTATGTACCCAGCTCATTCTGCACCTACTTCCATAGATGTGATGTGAACTTTGGATCCTGATATGAAACAATAGAAATGGGTACTCCAGGTAGCCATACAATCTCCTTAATATACAACTCAGCAAGCTCAGGAACCTTAGTCGTAGTCTGCATAGGTAAGAAATGTGCATACTTGGTCAACTGGTCTACTATGACCCAAACCGCATCATAACCCTTCCTGGTCCTAGGTAGTCCCACCATGAAATCCATAGTGATATTTTCCCATTTCCATTCGAGAATTTGTAAGGGTTGCAATATACCACTGGGACATTGGTGCTCAGCCTTAATCTGATGGCAAGTGAGACACTTAGAGATAAATTCTTCTATATTGTTCTTCATACCTCTCTACCAAAAGTGTCTTTTCAGATACTTATACATCTTAGTAGATCCAAGATGTATGTAATAATTAGACCCATGTTCCTCTTATAGAATACGCTTCTTAATCTCTGACTCTTCAGGTAGAGACTTCCTATGCTTGTACCTCAGTCCACCATCCATACCAACATATAGATGTGTCTGGGGATTAGCCACAAGAGCTGTCATCTCCTCCAAGCTAGGGTTAATCTGTTGAGATATCACGAGTTCAAAAATAAGACTAGTAATAATATTGATATTTGCCATAATAATAGAGCCATATTCTTCTTGAGATGACCCATAAGATGAAGGTTCCAGACGCATTGATGCACAAATCCACTTCTTACGACTAAGAGCATCAGCTACAACATTGGCCTTACCTGGATGATATGCAATAGTGAAATCATAATCTTTGAGATACTCTAACCATCTCCTCTATCGTAGACTGAGGTCCTTCTGATTCAAGAGATATTTGAGGCTTTTTTGGTCTGTGAATATATCAAACGTAGCACCATATAGATAATGTCTCCAGATTTTGAGAGCATAGACAATGGAAGCTAATTCCAAATCGTGAGTTGGATAATTGACCTCATTAAGTTTCAATTGTCTAGAGGCATAGGCAACAACTTTACCATCTTGCATGAGGACACAACCCAAACCCCTTTTAGAAGCATCAGAAAATATTACAAAGCCATCATTACCAGAAGGTAAGGTCAAAACAGGAGCAGAAGTCAAGAGGGATTTCAATTCTTGGAAACTAGCCTCACACTCAGGAGTCCAAATGAATTTGGCATCTTTTCTGGTAAGTTTAGTCATGGGTATGGCTATTTTGCTGAAATTAAGGATGAAACGACGGTAATAGCCTGCTAGACCAAGGAAGCTATGAATTTCAGAAGCATTGGTAGGGGCTTTCCAATCAAGGACAGTTAGAAATTTGGCAGGGTCAACAGAAATTTTCCCACCCGAAATGACATGGCCAAGAAACATGACTTGGTCAATCCAAAACTCACATTTAGATAATTTAGCATACAATTTCTGGGCTCTCAAAATATCAAGGACTTTCTGGACATGTTCACGATGTTGATCAATATAATTTGAATATATAAGAATATCATTAATGAAGACCACAACAAAGCTATCAAGAAATGGCTGGAAGATAGTATTCATCAAATTCATAAACACTCCAGGAGCATTAGTTAAGACAAACGGCATCACCATGAATTCATAATGTCCATATCTAGTTCTGAAAGTTGTCTTTGGAATATCACAATCTTTTACTCGTAATTGATGATAGCCTGATCTAAGGACAATCTTGGAGAACATAGTGGCATTACGAAACTAGTCAAACAGTCATCAATTCTTGGGAGGGGATATTTATTTTTAATGGTGGCTTCATTGATCATGCGATAATCAATACACATTCGCATTGACCCATCTTTCTTTTTAACAAAAAGGACAGGAGCACCCCAAGGAGAAGTACTAGGATGGATGAAGCCTTTATCAAGAAGTTCCTCTAATTGTTTCTTGAGCTATGCAAGCTCGGCAGGTGCCATCCTATAAGGTGCCTTAGAGACTAGTGTGGTGCCAAGTGCTAACTCAATTGAGAACTCAATCTCACGAACTGGAGGCAGTCCTAGAAGCTCCTCAGGAAAAATTCCCCGGTAATCTCTCACCTTAGGATCAGGCACAGATACAACAACAAGATAGGCTCTACATCCTTTGGCTATCAAGGTTTTATCTTTAAGAGAAGAAATAATCATATTTCGGTTTCTTTCTTTTCTCTTGGAAATAATCAAAGCTTTAGAATTGGGTGCACAAAAGACTACTTTCTTGCCTCGGCAATCAAGCATAGCAAAGTTGGAAAAGAGCCAATCCATCCCCAAAATTAGATCAAAATCTTCCATATCATGAAGAATAAAAGCATATTGAAATTTATATCCACCAAAAGAAAAATGCAAGGTTTTGGTTTTCTGAAGAGAAGTATAAATTTTGCCACTGGGAGTCGTTACATCCAAGATATAACCTAGATCATTGATCTCTAACTTGATCATGGAAGCAAGATTCCCAGATATGAAGGTATGTGTTGATACTGAATCGAATAGGGCCACACCAGGATGATGTTGGAGGCATATCATGCCTACATTATGATTTTTGTATGAGATCATGGTTTTCAAATATTTATTATAATAAAGAATTGTTAACTTTATTACCTTCAATCAGATGGTTGTCATTAGCCTTAGCTTCCTCTGCATCAATTGCAAACACTCAGCCTTGACTATTTTTTGGCTGAGCCTGAGCTATAGGGGTAGCTGGCTAAATAGGTGGAGATCCATGATGATTTGGGAGGGCATGATGATTTAGATTCATCCAATGTGGCGGATTAGGGCAGTTGCCCCTCATGTGTCCCTCATGTTCGCAATTGAAACAAAGGGGTTTATCATACTTGCATCTTCCAGGGTGTATACCCCCATAGTTCCTGCATCTAGTAGCATTAGGTTGAGGCCCTCGATATGGCCCACCTTGGCCTTGGCCTCCTATGTTTGGTCTGCCTCAATATGATTGACCTCTATGGTGATTTCCTCCTCTTCCCATGCCATGGCTATTAGGCTTCTTCTTATCCTTTTCCTTCTCCTTCTCCTTGCCCTTGGTGACGGATGCATCGATTAAACCTAGGTATCCCAAGCTTGGTGTTTTGTTCTTCCCTAAGGTTCTTTCTTGGGTAAGGGCATTGTTGATGACAATTTCAAAGGTAGGATGGGTGGAGGTGCAAAGGTAAACTTTGATTTCTTGGTTAAGTCCATCTATGAAGTGTTCAATCTTTTCATCTTCATCAAGGTTACAAGCATGATGCTCTAGGAGTCTAAAGGCTCTAACATAGTCAGCAAAAAATAGGTTTCCTTGGGTGAGGTTATTGAACTATTTCTTTTTCTCCTTCCTAGCGGATATGGGCATGAAACTGTTGGTAAAGATCCCCTTAAACTCCTCCCAACCTATGGGGGCATCTGGAAGTGCTCATGTATGGTAATAATTTTCCCACCACAACTTCATAGACCCCCTGAGTTGGTAGGTAGCAAAGGTGACCTTATCTTCCTCAGGACACTTAGGGGCTCTAAAGGCATTTTCAACAGATAGGATGCATGCATCATCTTTATCTAGGACTTCACCTAAGTCTTCTCCATGAAAGGTTTTGGGTTTGAGCTTAAGGAAGTCACTAATGGTGGTTTCAAGGTTGGTTCTAGAGGATGAGGCACCATTGTTGGTTTCTTTTAGGGCTAGGGCATGCATACATTCCAACATCACCTTCTTTTGTTCTTCCCAATTGCCTACAACCATGGTCTTACTAGGGTTTGATTGAGATTCATCACCAGAGCCATCATTAGATCTTTCTCTCTTAGACCTAGTTTTTGGAGGCATATGCAAGTTTTTATAAAAGATAGTTTAGAGATTTATTTGAGATAGATCATAAAGCAAGAAATAAAGATTTAGCAATCACGACATATATTTTTCCAATTTTTCATGTCTTTTAGTTGTTCCCATTTCTCCTAATCTACCCACATAATAGAGAGAGTATAACATTGATCATGGTCATGAGAGAGAAAGTAGATAAGAAGCCTAGTGTGTATCATTCACTAAATAGGTGGCTGGGGTAGTCCTTAATTGAGAAAATGTGAGAGGAAAGATTTTCCTAAGGTAAGGGTGCCCACTTTAACAATAATTGCGTTAGCCAGGCAGATAACTTGCGGCAGGAACCCTACCACCTTGAAAATGGATGGGGAGAGTGATTATGTCAGAACCTTCCACAAGTACCCTTCTAGACACCTCGGCAATTGATTGCTAAATGTGGGTTACCTCAGGTCTAGGTAAGGTTACTAATTATTTAGTACACCTATATTGATTCATGTGCCTGATCTGATACCATCTGTCATGGATTAACAACCTAACTCCACTCTACACCTTAGGAGCCAACATAAGGTGTACAATAGAGTTAAAGTTGCCCATCCCTGAGTGGATCAAACACATGAATATATAAATGCACCAAATAAAAAGCTTCCATACATAGACCAAATGTTAATTACATAGGGGCCCGAAGGCATAGGAGTTCTATAGAAGAGAACGTAATACATGAGAAGGTACTTGTAGAAGAAAAAGAACAAAATCTAAGAGTCTCATTTAGCTTTAGCATCTCCATGATAGATCTGGTTTTGTTGAGCAGTAATATCATCTTCATCATCATAAGCATCATAAGTAAAAGGTACCTATAAAACATTTTCAAGTGGTACACGGTAGCACAATATATAAATATATTGTACTGAGTACGCCTACGTGTATTAAATTATACCTCACATTTAAACTTGGAAAAAAATAAAAGGAAAATGATAATCACTTAGAAATGGAAAGGAAAAACTAATAGTATATCAACAACACACTTATTGTAAGAGAAAAATATTATAAACACGAGAATCTCATGTTTTAGCCATTTTTAACCAATATGTGAGTAATTGCTCAATCATATGCACTATTCTACCAAAGAGACCTAGTTCTCATTGTACTATTCTGCCAAAGAGATCTAGTACTACTTTGAGGTGCACTATTCTACCAAAGAGATTTAGTACTACTTTTCAAGGCACTATTCTACCAAAGAGATTTAGTGCTCATCACATATTGGTTTAGTTACATTTAGTTCTTGGTGATCATATTCATAACTATAGGAACACATGCAACACACTTTATCAAGAACCAAGGTAATAAAGGAAAAGAACCAAGGTAATAAAGGAAAGAGAAAAAACCACTTTATCATGTCCTATTCACCTGAGGATAAAACAACCAAGGTAATAAAGGTTTAGAGAACAAAACAACTTTATCACAATGATTCATTCACATATTATCATCCGCATTCATCAATTTCCTTTATGAAGAAAATCATCTAGTGTGTATCTTAGTTCATATGTTTTTCTCACAATTTCTAATTTCATACTCAAATTCAAACTCATTAGAGTTTGTCTTCATAATCCATTAAGCTTACATCTTTCTTATATGAAATTTCATGTTTGCCATAGGTTCCATATTGAATTATAAAATCCTTTTCTTTTTCACCATTTTATCATCATGCATCTTTTTATACTACCAGTTGTGTTCATCTAGATAATTGGTCAGGGCATCCAGAAGAAGTATAGTTAGCAGATCCATACTAGCTTAGCTCAATACCCAAATACTTGACCAGAGTATCTGGATACTGAATTCCATCAGTATGCACATCATTCAAGTTATATTCAACATCCACATTATCATTTAGTCCTAGACCCTATTGTCCTTGCTGACTCATCTAACCTAGGCTTTGATACCATGCTTGTCGGGACCCACTCTTTTGATCAGTATAAATACCAATCATTAGAGATAATCCCAAAACCTAAACCCGGATTATGAAATAAAACAATGAATTCTCGACAAAGGCAAATAAACAATATACAAAAAACATAGATAAATTTTTCCTTTTTCTTTATTCACAAATTCATAAATCAATGTCACAACAAGGACATCACATTTAGATATCACAAATATTATTCAACTCTATTAAAACCAGAATCAATCTTGTTCTCATATGATGTTCAGTTTACATCACATACATGTACATTGATGAATAAACTTAGTCTACAGCCCATCCCGGGAAAGAGAGAGTACATGGACATTCTATTCTATCTAGATTATGCTATTTATATCTTCTTTGTCGCGACCTCTCCACCATGATATCCAGTTGTCAAACAAGAAACAGGCTGACGAGAACCAGCTGAGCCCGATAGCTAAAGTACACCAATGGGCCTCTCCCCCTCCTGGGTATGCTAAAATCAACACAGATGCATCCTGGAGCAGAACTAAATCCACCATTGTAATGATTGGATGGGACCAGGATGGACGTTAGAGTGGAGCTCATGTGAGGAAGACGACAACTAGTTCTGCCCTTCATGTTGAAATCATAGCGGTTGACTTGGCGTGTAAAATTGCTAGCAGATCCAGACCGGAGAAGATCATTTTTGAAACTGACTGCAAACTACTTGTTGATATGCTTCAATCTGATGTGCACGAGAACCCTAGGTTTGCACTCTACTTGGATAGAATCTAGCAGAGATGTAAACAACATGAGGACTGGGTAGTTAAATATGAACCAAGAAGCTGCAACAAAGTGGTTGATGCTTTGGCCAAGCACCACCAAAAACACACTAATGGTTGCTTCAACCATACCAGACCACCTGAATATCTGGTCCCTAGGTTGAGGGAGGAGTTGTGTATTGGTAGTATTACTACTACGTTTACTTCTCTAGAAAACCTTTCCCCTTGTAATGCATTTCCTTATTAGCTTGCACGAGGAGGGCGAGATGAATCAATAGCCTCCTAACTTCCCAAAAAAAATGTCACAACAAGGACATCACATTTAGATATCACAAATCTTATTGAACTCCATTAAAACCAAAATCAATTTTGTTCTCATATGTTGTTCAGTTTACATCAGATACATGTACATTGATGAACAAACATAGTCAACAACCCATCCCGCGAAAGAGAGAGTACAGGGACATTCTAATCTATCTAAATTATGCTATTTATATCTTCCTTGTCGTGACCTCTCTGCTGGTTAGCATTATACCTAAAAACATTTGAAACAACCTCATGAGACTCATATAGATCCTCAGCGAGTGGATACCTCCCACTCAAGCTAGGTACATGCATCAACATCAGATTAAGTATAAAAACTTAAAAGAAACATACAGATATTGAAAAGTATACCAAATAGTTCTATCATAAGTCATATCTAACTTACACTGGTAATCTAATCCAATAGATAAGGTAATTACTTAAACCAATAACAACTTTAAAGCATCTTTTAGAGCATGTCTACGAACAAATCAGCAGATACTTCTAGTTCAAATTAAGAATATTACTACATGAGTAATAAGTCAAGTTCTAAGCATTTTAAATCAATACTTAACAATAACGTTATCTTTGTGACACTCCACCAGCCGGGCCAGGAACACATCCTACAGTCCTGAAGCTGAAGTACACAAAATACATATCTACCAAACCATACTATCAAAATAGTAAGAAATCTAACTCATAATAAGAATGGATATGAATCCCATCATTTATAACTTGTCAACATGACATATCATAATATGAAATATAAAATGTCCATATCAACACGATTACTTTCCATTACAAGAAGCATAATCAACAATGACAAATCATCAAGTATTAATACAAGGAATGTAAAAACCATTCAAATCATGTTCTACATGGCTTATCATCTTTTATTCATTTGCCCTGAAACTAATTGTATTGTACCTCACCATGTAGAAGTCGCCACACCTGATTCTCATGTCAACGACTCACCATTACTATCTTAGGGTTTAGCCAACCACCCTAAGATATCAACAATAGACCCTGGCCACCTCAGGGTTTCCTAAAGAGGCTCACGTCCTCATCTCGGGTACACGAGATAGGAACTAGCAAAACAATATATCACATATCACAATATTTCACATATTTTTCATTTCACATTTCACATATTTCATTTCAACAGAGTCTATTCCATATGGACATAGACTTTCTCAGCAAGGATTTAGGGTAGAGTCACTCCAAATGACTCACTCCTAAATCCTGGTGGTCTAACCTTTAAGGTCTCAATCCACACTCCAAAAATCCTTCTCATAATTCATCGATTACTACAAGGAGATCCATTTTGTTTCCCCGGTGTGGTCCTCAGGGGAACTCACGGTGTTCAGGGCACCTAACTAGATGTTCCAACATTTCACTTATTATTAATCTCTTTTACTCATCTTACAAGAATTCAAAACATCATATATCATATTTGTTTATTCTCGCGTAAATAGAATAACATGAAACAAATCAAGTTTATCAACAAGGACAATGATCAAAGCAAGAAGCACAATATATTTGTATATTGCAACACACATGATTATTTCTATCTTCTACTTCTTCTCGTAGCAATCATCAACAGTGGGCTTTCTGCCATAGACATAATCGTATTGTCCAGCATTTACACCATCCGGGTTTATCAATATCAGTGGGCTTTCAACCCTAGACATGATCTCATTATGCAATATTTATCCTTATCAGGGGTTCTCAATATGTAAGGAGTGCATATTAAATTCAATTTCAACATATTCCGTATCAGTTTATTATATATCATAGTTCTTAACAAATATTAGCGGATGCATTAGAACTAGCAACAGTAAAAGAATATAGACATCATGTATCATTCATCATATTCACAATGGATTTATCATACAACATATGCTTGTTCCATGCAATATCAATAGATGCAAATTAATTTCATGCATATACATGCATAACAGACTTAGTTCTCTTCTTCTTTTATTTCACATTCTTCATATGGGTTACTAATCAACACATGTTGATTATCATTTGAATTCCATCAAAATAGTTCATTCTCGTAGTACAAGTATTCTATCAAACAATCACAGTACAAGAACACATACTTGTAAATCAATTCAAATACTTGAGTTTCATCTTTTAGTTGAATTAAACTACAATTATGTACATTCCTTAATCCCTCATTTGAGATTGTTATTCATTAGAACCATCCAGCTCAGTAATTTAGGGTTGGAGTTTGTTTCTTAAATTTGTCTACTAATTCTCATCTTTTTCCTTCAATTTCATATTCATTAATCTCAACTTCTCTCATGTCATGTTCATTGAATTACTTGAACCAATCATTGTTAACTCCCTTGACATACAATACTTCTATTTTCATTGATATCCATCAAAGTCTAGTTTTAGTATGTTTCATTCAATTCTGAGTAAGCCACATGTAATTAAAACAAAGGATTAAAGACTTCATCATAATAACTTCATTAGTTTCATCTTTAGCTTGCCATCACCATCAATACATATTTTTTTTCTTCATATCATTTCTTATATTTAGATAAGTGTACCATGTCATTGACTTCTAATGTCATTCCCATAATCAACAATGATCATTCTTTATTATACTAAAACAAATGCATTAGACTGAGATGATATTAATAAGACTCATCATATTCATTTGAAGTATCAATACTTTCAACTTCAACATTTGATCACATTTACAACATCATATATAAATTCTAGCTTTATCACTCATAATATTCTTAATAATAAACTTTTAGGGTTTTCAAGAAGTCATTCCTTAGTTCAACATATCATAAGAATCATATCATTCAGTAATCCAATCATGACTCAAGGGTTCATTAGGGTTATTCACAAACATGGAAACCCTAGTTTCCATTTTCACACATTTCGTTCATCAATCATAAGTATACATTGATCATTTGACACATTTGATTCAATTCCTCAACCCAAATCCTAATCAGGATATGTGGTCATTCAAATCCATTAAAATTCAACAATAAAATTGTATAATACGATCTAATACAATTCAAATATGAATCTATCCATATGAATTCAATACCAAGCATATCAGCCATTAGGCTGACATTTAGGCAAAATTCGCATGCAAATAGAATTTTCATCTATCCGTAGGATTGTACATGGATCCTCAATCAATATATCAGGAACTAATCAAGTTTTAAACAATGAGAAATAATCAAAATCAGTATAAGTTGATCCCCTAATATCTTTTCCAAATCAAATCCAGTCACATACATATACAAGCAAGGTTTTTGATTATTTTATCCGGATGGAATTAGGATTTCAACATGAATAAAAAGCTTAGGAGGGAGAAAAAAACTCACCTCAGGTGCCAAGAACCTTAAAAACGTAGGTCAGCCTTTGAATTTTTGAAAACCCAATCAAACTCTCGCAAAAGAATCCAATTCTTACTCCTCTCAACTCGGAAACCCTAGAAATGGGGATTAGAAGAGAAAGAGTGAGACAAGGGGGAGATTTGATGTGATTTTAAATAAAATCTGAGGAGGAATGGAATCTTGACATGTGAGAGAATATTCACCATGAAATGCTATGTAAAGAAGCTAAACTTACTTTATTTCATCATATCTTGGATAGAGAAACCCTAGGTCAACATCTCCACCACTTTCTCTACTCAAAACCCTAGATCTCCTCTCTATAAAAAATTTCATTTCTTTGACAGGAATGACGAGTTATGAAATCTCATTGTGTGTTAGGTTAGTCATATAGATGAATTGAGGTGCTTAGAACATTTGCAAACAAGCCCCGCAATGTATTTTTATTTTGCTCAGACTGGTTGGTCGGCTGAGTTATAAACTCGACTGAAACCACACGTATCAGAATGCAAACCTCATCCAAAAATTATGAAACTTTAACCCAATATCTGAGATTGAGTTTTTAAGAAATTATAAAAATTTTAGATCATTTGGATTTACCAATAAATAATTAAAAATAAAATATTGCACTTCTATATTATAGTTAGCAACATGGTCGGTCGCGTTTGTCCTTCACATAACTCGACCGACACCCCTCTTTGTAGAGATAAAAAATCATCAAAAAATTACACCAATTTAATAGGGTGTCCATAATGGAGTTTGACAACTTAATTTAAAATTTTAGATCAATTGGATTTACCAATAAAAATATAAAATTCAATTTCCATACTGCTATATCAATCTGCAAATATGATCGGTCGAGTTCAAAACTCGACCGACAAATAGGTCAGAACATTATTAAAAATTCTGATATTTTTAAGAGTGTTCACATTTGATATATAAAAATCATATCCGAATTTGAATTAAATCAGATATATACATAAAATACTAAAATCATTTAGTGAGACACTATATTTATCTAATTATGTATTCATATGTCATGAAAACCCTAATTTGGGCCAATTAGGGTTTCCAAACCTTAACCCTAATTATGTGAATCAAAGTATGATTAAACCTTCTCATTATATTTAAAATATCAAAAATTAAGTACCATCACTAATAAAGCTTTAAACAATGATCAACTTAGTTAAGCATACAATCATCCAAGTAAACCCTATTTAGATGACTAATTTGAAAACGGGTCATTACAGACAGGAAGGAGACGACCCTCCTGTTGGTGTACTAGAACCAACTTGCTCTCCTAAACTCAGACTGCTTTTTTTACAATTGTCTATCCCTCACTGTGCCTCCCTATTCATGTAGCACTTGCTCGAGCTCTCTCGGTTACCAGAACCAGAGAGGAAAACAAATTTGCAGAGCAACGGATGTTTTGAGTTGTGTGTTCTGAGAAGCCCCCAATATCCCTCTATTTATAGTCGAGGATAGGGTCAGGGTTCCTAGTCTACTCGGGAGTGCAAGGATCCATAAATTCCATGAATAGTTTGTACTGCTACAGGAGAACCGATCATTTCATAATTGAAACAGTCATTTGGCAAGGTGAGACAATCGGTTCACTAATGAATCGGTCGGTTGGTAGTGTGAGCCGATCGGTTCACCCAGTGAACCAGATGTTTCACTTCCCAGACTTGCCTACAATTGACTTTCCATAATCGTTTCCAATTAATGCAAAGATTAATCCTTATTCAAATCGAATTGAACAAGTGAAACATGAAAGTTTTCTTCCAACTGGGAAAATCCTTATTTCCTCAGTTGGAAGGACTGTGAGCCAACCAGTTCACCAAGTGAACCAGTCAGTTGGCTCACACCAGTCGATTGGCTCACACGGGTGAACTGGTCAGTTGGTAGTCCTAACATTGTCAGTGTAGACTCCAATTGACATGGCACTCTAACTAACTAGTTCAACACTTGAACTTGATAGTTTTGAGTCGATTCAGTCAATTATATGTTTAATTGAGTACCTAAACACCTTTAGTCTCAATCTAAACATCATTCATGGACAATATCCTCTTCCAGAGGTATCCTATGTGTGTGACCCTACAGGTTCCAATTTACATTGGCAGTGAATGTTCATAACAACTTATTACATCACAAGCAATGAGCGGAATCTGGTAACTCATCATTGCTACCCAAGTAACTCAGAAAGTTGAAGAATAACTTCAACCTAAAATCTGTGATTAGGGTTACTGTGATCATATAGTTCCTTTGTCACTGACATCCAGATTGAACTCGAGGCATGGAACGTCATCCTCTTCAGCATTCAATCCATGTTCCTTGACCTAGAGCAGACTGTCTGAGATGCATGTGAATTCACATATCATATATTTAATCACACAAGTATGAACATACAATTCTCAGACTCACTTATCAAGAGGCCCTAGATATCATACTCCTTGTAGGAGGGACAAATCCCATATCTATCACTCATAGTCAAGTCCCCATGTGTCAAAGTCACCCAATCATCACTGTTATAACAACCCATGTTTCAGGACTACATTTGATGATGTCAAAGTATACCCAATCACATGTGATGAGTGCAGTGATTTTAGGTCTAAGAACCACAATCACCACCATCACTATGAGAGATGACTATGACTACCATTACATGGTATCTGTGTATCACTCTCAAAGTGGGTCTGTCCGATATACTATTCTCGAACATATATTTGTGTGCTTGACTTGATATCACATATCATGACTAATGAGACTCTATCATTACTCAACACAAACTCTAGTCTTATGTATTACTGTTGTCTATTTTGCTTCTACAGTAATATTCAACTAGGGACATAACAATAATGTATGTACTCTTAACATACATATGGCCTCATTGTTCAGGTCCTTAACCTAAAGCCATATGTCATGAGTCACATCATTCTTTAGAGATCTATCATGTATGCATCATCATCTCATGAGTGAGACAAACATAATAGATGAAATTACCTTTATCATTATCAAATCAAGTATCATATGCCTCATTACAATCATCATATGATTGTCTCTCTGGGAATACTATACCAACAACTACACAATACAAGCATCTCATCCAACCTTTACTCAGCTACTGCTCCTCTTGTTGCTCAGCCTCAACAACATGATCTCTACCTTGTCATCCACGACCACCAAAAAGATGTAGAAAGCTACGGGATCAGATCAAACATCCCAGTGAGAGATATAACTCTCCACCAACATCTATTAAAAGCATAGATAACTAAGTAGGTAGATACCATGCTTAACAGGTACAACAGATTCAACTAAACGATATGCATTAAATAGATAGAGTAGGTTAAACCTACTAGGCAGTTACCACTGAGAAGTAGAACAATTATAACTTTAATAAGGAATATGAAGAACATGTATAACTATAGATTTGTCTTAGCGCATTATGATTCAAGAAATTAGTACAATGATAAGGAAAAGGGTTCAATCAATGTTATTCATATTTGACCTTAAGAGAAATATACTACACAGTTGTATTACGTCTTTTATTATGCCCTGAGGAGATGAGGTATACCACTCATGCTCCAATTGACCACTTCTAAGTCAAAATAAGTGCCATACAAGATCTGGGAGGATCCAGATGCCTATGATCTCTCCACACCCTCGGTCAGTCTGAGTTTGCCACAGTGACATGTCATGTCCAACTTTAAAATAGCCTAGCCCTCCTTGGTATATAGGTCATGGCGCTAGTGAAATTGAGTTACGACCATAGCCACACTCCTACTGACGTATGAACGCAACCATCATCAAAGATATCATATATATACACTATATCACATCATTTAGATATGGCCTCGACAATTCTCCTACCAGGGTATGACCATAGTCAATCTCGTAAAATGGATATACTCAATAGTATATGACTCTGAGCTTCTACTTAGGGAGAACTCATCTCACCATCCAGCAAGTACTGACACTGAAGCTAGATCTATGGCACATGGAAACTACATGATTAGGGTTTCACTTTATTAATTAGTCCAATTGGGTATCTTTTAGCATCAATCAAGTTACAACGTACAAACCCTAAATGAACTCTACAAAGATAAGGGCATAATACAACTTTAGAAGATATAAAATGCATAAGGTGTGAACTTATCACATCATCACCACATGATACTTGTAGCACTACCATTCACAAGGCCATCATCAATGTCAAATCACTATGGGATATAAAACCCTCAATCACATCACTGGAGGATTACACCTCCTACTAGGCATTAAGCCTCATGCCGGTCATAAGACCCATTACATCAATATGATTTCATCATGCCTCATCAAGGATCATAGACATAACCATAAAATTCACATAGCTATGACATTCATTCAACCTGCAAGGTTAGAGTCACACAAGTAGGAGAGAGAAAGTATAGTTACATTCCATACATCAAAGCAAGCTAAAAAGACTTAGCCTACTCTAGAATTAGGGTTAGGGTTCACAGACATAGCCAATTAGGGTTTCATTCATTAACTATCACCAAACCCTAGAATATATCATTTCCCACTTTCTTGAAATTCATAAGGATTAGAGGATCATCATTGATTATGATTAGACTATTATATCAATAACACTAAGTATCAACATTTTTCACATGTGCATGTATGACCATCTCACTATGCTATACATATGTAGCAACCATGTATCATATATGTGTGTGTCAACCATCCATCAAACATATGTCACGACCAAGCTCAAGACAGATGTTTTGACCATCTAAAAAATAAGGTCTAGGATCATATAAAAACCAAGTGTCTCGACCACTACCAACATGGGGTCTTGATTACCAACTAACATTGTGTCTCGACCACCATCAAGAACATGTGTTACGACCACTAACCATCATCGGTCACGACCAACCTATGGTTAGGGTTTGGACCATCACTAATAGCACATGTCTCGACCATCCATAAAAAAAGTGTCTCGACCACCCTAGGGTTAGGGTATCAAATGTGACACCAAAGCATGTGTTTCGACCCTCAACCTATTATGGTTAGGGTTGTGCTCGTGATGCTAGGTCATGAGTCTCGACCGAAACAAAGCAAAGCATCACGACCATCATCCCATGATCAAAGTGTGTCAATCAATGCAAGATCAAATGGGTAGTGACCACCAAGGTCAAGCTACCAAAAGGCAAAACAACCTTCCTAAAAAATAAGGATAAACCATAACCAAAATAGAAGTGTATTATAGACAAAATAGGATATTAACATCAAGGGAAAACCATCATCAACAAGGTGGAAAAATCCATGCAAAAAGGGCACCAAAACCTTAAAATCTGAACTTCAACATGAACCTTCAAGAAACCAACTAGGTGGAAGAAGACCAAGGTTCAACCTCAAGAAAACCCCCTTAAAAACTTCAAGAACACAAGGTACAAACCAAAACATCGTGATAAAACCAAGAATCATGTTTCATGTAACAACTTTACTTCCTCCATTACTTAGAAAACGAGTTCATGGAATTAGGGTTAAGAAAGAGAATAATCTTCATGTGAATACTAAGTCTTAAACATTAGATCATGGAAGCCTCATATAGCATACTATAATCAAGTTTAGAGATCAAAATAGTAGCATGCAAGCAATATTATGGTGCAAGTAATAGAAGAAGGCAGAGAGTTATATAACCCGCCTTAAGGAGAGACCCCAGATCTAAGATCACCAGCTCCAAGGAAGAAGATGAAAATCCAACCAAGATCAACACTTCGGCCTCAAGAACACCTCAAAAGAGAAGAGTACCGTGGTCAAAAGGAAGCTCAAGAAAAGAGGGTGAAAAACCCTAGGCCAAACCAAGCATAAAAAAGAGAGAAAAGAGAAGACATCTCCTCCTCACTGGGGTGTCACCATGTCAAAACATAGTCTATGACCCCTTTGTGGGAAGAAGATATTAAAGGTAGCCACCATGTCAAAACATTGTCTTAAGGCCAAGAAGGGGAAGAATAAAGGTAGGGTTCCAAAGGGAAAATGTGATCAAGAAGGTAGAACCACTTACTAAGAAGAGAATCCACAAAGAATCACTACAAGGAAGGTGATCAAGCTTCAAAGCACCACATGCAAGGTTGGTCAACCTCCTAAGCACCCAAGATCAATCCTTCATGCTCCTTAAAGCTCCAAGGATGAACATAAGAGAAGGCAGATGAAGGGATGAAAATATCACTTGCATGAAGGAGATAGGGGTTATATACTCAAAGGAGGACGGAAGTAATGTAGGTGTGAGTTGTCAACATGACAGAGCACCAAAGGGGCACTTTTCCACCAAGAAAACAACCATGCAACCACTATGTACATGCATGTAACCTATGGTAATATAAAAAATGTTGGGTATCGACCACATAGGTCACCAACACACTCATTTAGGTCGAGACATATCAAGGGGTCAAAACAAGCATCAAAGAACCAGGTATCGACCATAAAAAAGCTCACTTCATCATCATGGTTGAAACACATCACAAGAGAGCACCAAGATCGAGATAAACCCATACAAAGGAGAGGTATTGGTCAAGACACACCCAAAGCACATCAACAAGGTCGAAACATAGGTCGCAACACCCAACCATGCTCAACATAGTCGACACCATGCACAACAACAAGGACCCTAGAAACTGTAGCATCACCACATGATGCTACCTCATCATCTAAGGTCCAACAAGGCACCCCATAGCATCATTCTATATCTCATGATGCTAAAGAACTAACAACACACTCAACATGTGACAAATTGCAAAATAACCCCTCAACATGATTAAATTGCAACTTGGTCCAAAATAAGCATACAAAGCTCAAACATCATTATAACATGACCAAACTAAAAACATAAGCTTATCACATGTTAATAAAGAATATCAAAGGATTGTATTAAGGTTTTAAGAATCTTATTAAGAAAATAAAGCATACTCAAGCACTAATCTAGATTAGGGGCCTTACAATACCCTTCATGATTACTTACCCTTTACAATTTGCACAACTCCACCTTGCTTTGAATTTTCACAATCAACAGATTCAAGTGCCCTTTCAGCTATTAAATTCCTATTGAGACTAGACACATAGCAGAACCCCAACAATGTGCAACATAATCAATAATACATCTTGAACGTAGTTGTTCCAATTCCCATAATTTGGTCGAGCATGTCATTTTCCAGACAAACACATGCACGCTCGACATAGAGAACAACCATTAAATGTTCTTCTCTCTTGACATATGATGAAGTGAGAACCTGAATCAAATATGAAACCACAAGAGTACTTGATTCTATAACATCCAGTGCATCTATATATCCTTCCATCAATGAGAAAACTAAACCCTTCAATTCCTTCAACGTTGGACGATCTTTTAATATTCAACCCTCCTCATCACATATATAACATGTATGTCTACCCTTGTACTTTCAATTCTTCTTCATGTGAACCATGCTTTTGTTGATGTTATCTGTAACAACCAAAGCTTGACTTGCTAAGGAAGATTTTGATGGATTCTTTAATGACTCTACTTCCAAAAGATATACAACTGCCTCATTGAAATTGATTATAGTTTTCCTGAGAAGAATATTCATCACCAATTGCTCCCATGACTTTAATAGAGATGAAAATATGAGAACTACCTTGTCTCTCTCACTGATCTTCTCCTCCATGCTAACCAATTATGTGATGAGCTTGTTGAAGACGTTGTGATGGTAAATGAACATGTGCCCTCTTTCATGTGCAACTTGTACAATTGTCTTTCTAGCGCCCATTTGTTCGTCAGTGAATTTTCCATAAACAATTATTCTAAAACTCTACTTAATTTCTTCAGCGAGTCTTCATTGATCACAGAATACTTTACTTCATGACGAAACTATGACGAATTGTATTGATAACTTTGTAATCCATCATCCTCTAGTCTCCATCAGACATATTTTTTTTGGCTTCTCTCCTTCACACACTTCGATTAGATGTTGCTGTAAAAATACATCTTTCACCATACTCTGCCATACACTGACATTGATTTTTCCATCAAACTTGTCAATATTATGATTCTCGACATTACTCATCGATGCCACCATGCTTTATGTGAAACCATTTCTCACTGATCATCTCACAACAACCTTGCTTTGATATCACTTGAAGTAATATGTGAAAGATTCAAGCCCAAGAAATACCCATTATGCAAGATACAACCCGAGCATGCATGAGAAGAACAATAAGGACCCCTGTCAATGGAGCCAATAACTGTCATTAAAACAACTAACAAAAGAACAAAGTTGGCAAAGAAGACCAACAATTCAATTTACCAACATCTAGAAGATTACAAGGATTGCCTCTCTCCCACAATCCTACACCCACAATAGAATCATATAACCCACTCTCACTCTCTCTCCTCTTTGGCTATCTTTTTGGCTTCCCCTTTTTAGCACACCCATAACATATGTTTGGTACTCTAATTATAGACCTAAAATATAAGACCAACCCATATTAGTTATGAGTAGGACACGAGGATACATATATTCTAATAGGAAAGGCTAATGAGAATATCATTCCAAACTAAATAGGGAAAAGAATATATTAGACTCCAAGTCTAATACCAGTTTGAACTTTCTTATATTGTAAATATAATATTCATTATCCTATTAGGAAAATACATTATATCAACAATCTCCACCTTAGATCTTATCCGTTGATGGGTGTCTTCTCCTTCAAGAATTTTTCTCCCATTCTTCTTCTATGCTTCGACCTCAGGAGATGCTTCTGTCACCAGAATTGCTTTATCATGCACCCCTACGTAGAGTGTGTCTGAGTATTATTGCTTGAACCCATCACGTGAGATCTCCTCAAGATGTATAGTTTGATAAATACACTACCTCCACCTGTAGTTGGAAGAACCACATCCTTCATACCTTTGGCCCTTTGATTTGTATCTTTTTTGAGCCACACGGGCTCGATGGTACTATGTGGTTGGTCTTTCCACATCTTCCTTCTTCCAACAATTGACAACTTTACTTTTGTACTTGTTGAAATTTATAGCCAATCTTGCATCCTCACACTTTATTGCACTTGGGAGTGGTTCACATGTAGCACTATCTAGGTTCATGATGCCTACCTCATGTGCTAATATTTCATGTACACCTCCAGTGTTGGTAGAACTCCTGTCAGCTACTCCTCTTTTGGTTAGAACATCTCCAACCAAATGATATGCCCCACAGGACTAGGTATCCTTAATGATAACTTGCCCTTTACAAGTAACTTGTAAAACTCCACCTTGATTTTAACTTTTATAATAAATGGATTTAAGTGCCCTTTCAGATAATAAATTCCTCTTGAGACTGGGGACATAGAAGAGTGCAACATGCACTATCATACATTTTGAACGTAATTGTTCCAATTCCAGCAATTTGGTAGAGCCTATCACCTGGAAGATGAAAAGTTCCACGCGTTCAACATAGAGAACCTTCTTCTCACGGGACATATGATGAAGTGAGAACCTGAATCAAATATCCAACCATTAAGCGTACTTTATTCCATAACAACAAGTGCATATGAATATTGTTTTGTCTACGACCAAACTCCACCCTTCATTCCTTCAACTTTGGACAATCTTATAATATGAGACCCTCCTCATCATATATATAGCATCTACATCTACCCTAGCCCTTTTGATTCTTCTTTCTAAGACCCTTTCTTTTGTTGATGTCATATGTAATAGCCAAAGGTTGACCACCTGAGGAAGATTGTGATATAATTTTCAAAGACTCTGCCTCCAAAAGATATACAACCACCTCATTGAAATTGAGTGTAATTTTTTCGACAAGAATATTCATCACCAATTTCTCCCATGATTGTGGTACTCTTCCACACACTAAAATTACTTTTTCCATCAAACTTTTCGATAACATGACTCTTTACGATACTCATCGATGCCTTCATGCTTTACGTGCAACCATTGCTCAATAATCATCTCACAACAACCTTGTTCTGATACCACTTCAAGTAATATGCAGAAGCTTCTAGCCCAAGAAAAACCCATTATGTGAGATAAAACTTGAGCATGCACGAGAAGAACAATAACGACCCCTGTCGATGGAGACAATAAGTGCCAAACAAACAACCAACAAGAGAACAAAGCTGTAGAGAAGACTACAAAGTTCTATTTAGAAACTTCCAGAGTAAAATTATTGTAGCTCTCTCAAAATACTACTCCCACAATAAAACACTATAATACACACTCTCTCTATCTCCTCTTTGCCTATCTTTTTGGATTTCCTAATTTGACACGCCCATAACATATGTATGGTACTCTATTTATAGACCCGAAAATTAAGACCAACCCAGATTAGGAGTAGGATAAGAGAATACAACTATTATAATATGAAAGGATAATGAGAATAGAATTCCAAACTAATTATGAAAGAGAATTGGATAAGGAAATGATATCTTAGACTCCAAGTCTAACACCAATCTAAACTTTCCTATATAGTTAAGACAATATTCATTATCCTGAGTGGATAAGAGACATTATCTCAGTACTTTTAGGTATTCCCAAAATTCGAGTGAGAAAGTACAATAGTATGGATGTTGACACACTAATTTTGCTGACTCAGTAGAAAATTACAATTAATGTCAATTCTCTAGCTAATGATGGAATTTGTGCAATGTCCTACCTGAATTTTACATTTTCCATAATTTCTAACATTTTCCCACCAATTTAAAATGCCCCTTTTTGTCCACTTTCACACAATTTGGGCTCTTCTACAAAGAAACTTTCTTTCAGACTAGAAGTGTAGTTGTTTGTCACGGAACCGTTCTTACCCCAATCCCAATCCCACTGCCTAGACAGTAGAAAAAGGATTGAAGCGCCCGTCCCTGAGTGGCCCAATAGGATCATTCACACTAGCATATACAATAAGAAATAAATAACTCAAATACTGGATAATTAAAGAACAAACTAACCCAATATGGAGATATACCCGATTTATCTTTATCATCAGAGTGTATGAGTGCGGAAGCGATCTTATTCAATATTCCATTTGTAATGCCTAAAATCAAGAAAATCGAGACACAATCAAGCAACTGCACAGTACGCTATGAAAATCAAGTAAAACAATTTATAAGAAATTAAGTATACTTGGCAGGACTTATATTTCAAAGTATAACAGACGATTTCCAAACATTCAATATCATTCAACAAAAAGGTTGTCATTCAATGATTCAATTTTTATTACGAGTTCCCATTATACTGTAATTCGAGAAGCATGCTTATATATTTTGTGACTCTATTACCCCAACGCGATGGGGAAGGTCACTAGGCTCCTTCTCACCATAGGAACATAGGAAGCCAATGTACAAGTCCCACCTCCAAATGAGGGGGTTGTTGTACTCAATATCCACATTATCAACATTATCAATATCATCATCATTATCAATATACGGGCAGTCATAATGGGCATGCAATTTATGTTTTCATGTTTTTCAAAATATAGTATAGAAAAATAGAAGACTAATCATAGGGAACAGTAGCTCATCCAAGTAAATAGCCAAGTATAAAGTCAAGAGATACATAAAAGTATCTTCATACAATCAAGGAGGAGCTATATAATAGCATACCTCTCACCAAGATTTCGAGTATAGATCACGAGTAATAGGTTGACCTTTCAAGTTAGATCCTAAAACACAATATTTAGATCAAGGGTCAAGATCAAGATATTTGGATATCATGTTGCAATATTCGAGATTAGGGTTACACTTTCCTAGGTCAACCTTAGGGTTAGGTCATCCACTTATGATCAACCAATATATCAATTTGTCCAACATTATTTCAAATATCAAGTATTTCAAGTGTGAATGGCCTACTTAGGTTTTCTAGGTACATGTGTTAACCCTAATTATCCTGGTCAATATGCAAGTCCAAAAATCAAGTCTTTAGATCATTATCAAGTTCTAACATCATTTGGGTTCAAGATTAGATCAAGTTCTAATTAGTATTAAGAGTAAATCAGAGATCAACTTTTAGGTCAAAAGATCAAGATATGACATAAGATTTAGACATATTGTTAAGATGTCATCATCATATTCAAGATTGAATCAAGTCAACAAATATAGATCTAGATAATTAATGGGTCAAGTATGATTTTAGATTCTCAATATGAATATTAGAGTCAAGAATTAGGATTTTCAGTGGTTTAGTCAATATTAACCATCAACAGAGTCATTTAGATCAATTATATAAGCAATAGATCAAGATTAAGATATATCAGTGAAAAACGTTTCGAATCAGGTTTCCAAAGTACTTTTAATCGATTCACTAGGTTTTTCTGATCAAGATTGACTACTTGTTCGAATTATTTGGAGATAGGATGCATTTTATATGATTAAAACAAGATCTTGACATTTATATGAATTTTTGAATAGAGGGGAGATATTTACCTTATTTGTGAAAATCGAGGGCTGTTGGATCAAGATTGGGTGGCTCAGATCATGCCACAAGGTTCACTGGTCAGGAACTGGTTCAAACTCTATTTGGCCGATTTATTCTTGATTTACCGGTTCACTGGTAGTTTGCTTAGTCTGGGGAATTTCCCCTTGAACCAGCAAGTCGGGCTCCAGTCGTCTACGCTCTAGCTTCACCCCGCGGTCCAAGAAAGGAGGCGGAGGAGCTCACTAGTGTAAATGGGCTTTAGGAGCAGCAGGGACCGAGCAAGGCCACGAGAAAGCCATCCCAGCTCGCCTTGACTTCGCAGAGGTGGTGGTGTTTGCAGATCGAGGTGAGAGGGCAAGCAGCGCAGATGCCCAGAGCGGCCTATGCGGCGGCGCCGCTATGGCAGCAGGAGGTCGTGGAGGAAACAGGGTGCACTTGGGGCTGGGGGGTGAGCAAGGGTGAGTCTCTGAGCATGGTAAAGTATATACGACCCTTGGGAGGGGTTTATATAGTATTAGAACTAGGGTTAGGACTAGTTCAATGTTTGGGGCAGCAGCCATGGCCACCGGAAGGAGAAAGGGAGGAGAGCAGGCCGTTTTGGCGGTGAAACAAGGTGAGAAACCTATTTAAAGTAGGGTTCGATCAATTCAAAAACATGAGGCAAGGATATTGGCTCGCTTAGAAACTTGAATCATGGTCAAGGGCGCGAGATTGCAAGTCTCGACCATAAAGACACCTCCCCGCTGATTGCAGGAGGTTGATGATGACCTCGCGGCCACTGGATCATGCCGGGATCTGCAAGAGGCAGATCCAAGGGCCAAAAGTCACCCCGGATCCCTTGTATGGATTGCTGACATGGCAAAGCTAAGAAAAAGGCACAAATAAAAGGGGAAAAAGGGGTTTTCAATACATAAACTTCAAGAATTCATAGTAAAATGTAGGAATGTCCAATTGACCACAAATTTGGACCAAAGCTTCAAAATAATGTGGAGAATATCTATAAAATGTCTGAGAATCAAAAGACAAAGTTTGATTGACCAATTAGATTCTTTGGACAAAGTGATGAATGAATCCAATTTGAAGTGTTATAATGTGTATAAAAACTACATTGGTCACCATATCTTGGATTTGAGTCTCAATAACGATTATGAAGACAATAAAAATAATTTGGGACCAATCATAGGTATAATGAGGGTAAAGTAATAATTTGAGCAAGGACTGGTGAAATTCCACTTTGTTACATCCTTCCCTCCTTAAAAAGAATTTTGTCCCCAAAATTCAAAATATCCTCAAGTTTAAAATTATTCAAATCTAGATCATATCCTCAATTACTAGAACATCCTCAACTATAAAATAAAAATCATGTCCTCAAACTTCAATTAGTCCCAAAAACCATAATTGAGATTCCATGTTCCATATCATAATCAACTTGGTACTAACATCATTTCATCATCGAGCAATTGAGTTCAAAGTCATCATATGAGTCATAAATATTGAGTGCATCCCATTGATCACAAATTCAGCAAGGTCATATTTTAGATCAAGCAAATAGAGTTTAAGTGTACAAGGTGACTTTCAATCCCAATATTTTAGGGTCCTAGCCTCTACATTGGCCTAGGTGGGGTTATGTATCCATGATTTTGAGATTTCAAATTTCAACATTTCAAGACTACACCATACTTTCAATATCATGATTTTCAGGCTCAAAATCACAGGGAGGTCCCACCCTAGTCCTAATGGGAGCTAACCCTAACTCATAAATTGAGAGATTCAACATAGTCATCATTTCAAAATTTTCAGGATTTGGGATGTTGAAGTCATTAGTCATATATCTTAATGTTCAAAAAGGTGTGATCATAGGATTTGTATCATTATTGAGATTTGATAATCGTGAGTCACAATTCTATAATCAAAATCAAGAGTCAAGATTTTAGACACCAAAAGTTATAGATCAAAAATTTTATCGTATGTATAAATATTTTAAAGCTAGGGTTTATATTCCTATTTAGACCTTAGGGGTGATCACTCATCTATATTCAATTTTAGTAAAAATATTTAGGCAATATTCGAGCAATATATCAAATTTCATTATCATTGTATCCAAGGTTGATGAATGATCTACACCTAGGTCTATCTAGGAAGTCAACCACAACCTATAGTCAATATTGTCATATGTCAAGGTCATTATTAAATCAGTATTCAGATCGAGTATCAACCATGGTTTTAACCTATTAGGCTTAGGTCAACCAATCCAAAATCGGGTGAAAGGAGATACCTTTCCAAACTCTAAATAATCAGTAGGATGAAAATGTAGAGGTAGTCGTGATAGGGATGTGACCTAGGTTAGGGGGTCATGAGTCAACTACCACCCTAATCTAGCACATTACTTACATTGGTCACGATCCACTGATCTTATTTAAATCATATATATCAAAGTCATAAGATCAAAATTCAAGATAATAGGGCAATAATGTCAAATTTTGCAATTTTTTCCTTTCATTATCAAGGTAGTGTTATAATTTGGCAATCAAGGATTTGAATTTGGCATTCGAGGAATTAGAGCATAATAGTGCAAAATCTAGGCCCATAATCATATCAAAATCGAGATTGCAAAAGGCATCAATGGTCAATAGGGAAACAACTTTTTGCATCATGGTCTTACATCATGATTTTGTGAGTCCTAAGCTTCGCCGCTTGATGGCTTAGTCATGATATGTATCAAATAGGGTAAAAGTTTTCTTAACTAAGTATGAGGTTTAATCAATAATAGGACAAATGGACATTAATCAAATCGAGACCTCATCAACAATGAAGTATAAGGTATAAGTCCTTCTTATTTCACCATATCATAATCTCAAACATAGGGAACATATATTCAAGTTTTAGCTAAGTTGAGTGTTTATGATATCAACAGTCATACATGAGTATTTGGTTTCAAAAATTAATTGATCAAAATCGAGTTTTCAAATTCAGTCAGATCATGGTATCAACTTTCAAGATTTAGCGATATTCACTTTTCCCATGTATAAGCTACCCATAATCGAGACATCATGTGGTAAAAGGTCACAAGAGAGGACCACATGAAGGGATGAGAAGACTACCTAATCTTCATCTACATGGGTGGCTTAGGATAGTCCTTAAGGAAAAGATGAGATGCTAGAAGACTCTCTAGGGTTTCACAAGAGAACCTTTAGGTCCAGTTCTGGATCAATTAAGGCCAGGTAGAGCGGGGGATCTCAACCACCGTGAAGACGGATAGGAGAAATTATGCCAGGACCCCGAGCCTAGACACCTCAATTTTCACCATTATGGACTTTAGGGTTTCTTGGGTGTAAGAGACTTGAGAAATTATTTACTTCAAGTATATGGGAGTGTGAAAGCTTTGATACCAACTGTCACGGAACCGTTCTTACCCCAATCCCAATCCCACTGCCTAGACAGTAGAAAAAGGATTGAAGCGCCCGTCCCTGAGTGGCCCAATAGGATCATTCACACTAGCATATACAATAAGAAATAAATAACTCAAAAACTGGATAATTAAAGAACAAACTAACCCAATATGGAGATATACCCGATTTATCTTTATCATTAGAGTGTATGAGTGCGGAAGCGATCTTATTCAATATTCCATTTGTAATGCCTAAAATCAAGAAAATCGAGACACAATCATGCAATTGCACGGTACGCTATGAAAATCAAGTAAAACAATTTATAAGAAATTAAGTATACTTGGCAGGACTTATATTTCAAAGTATAACAGACGATTTCCAAACATTCAATATCATTCAACAAAAAGGTTGTTATTCAATGATTCAATTTTTATTACGAGTTCCCATTATACTGTAACTCGAGAAGCATGATTATATATTTTGTGACTCTATTACCCCAACGCGATGGGGAAGGTCACTAGGCTCCTTATCACCATAGGAACATAGGAAGCCAATGTACAAGTCCCACCTCCAAATGAGGGGGTTGTTGTACTCAATATCCACATTATCAACATTATCAATATCATCATCATTATCAATATACGGGCAGTCATAATGGGCATGCAATTTATGTTTTCATGTTTTTCAAAATATAGTATAGAAAAACAGAAGACTAATCATAGGGAACAGTAGCTCATCCAAGTAAATAGCCAAGTATAAAGTCAAGAGATACATAAAAGTCTCTTCATACAATCAAGGAGGAGTTATATAATAGCATACCTTTCACCAAGATTTCGAGTATAGATCACGAGTAATAGGTCGACCTTTCAAGTTAGATCCTAAAACACAATATTTAGATCAAGGGTCAAGATCAAGATATTTGGATATCATGTTGCAATATTCGAGATTAGGGTTACACTTTCCTAGGTCAACCTTAGGGTTAGGTCATCCACTTATGATCAACCAATATATCAATTTGTCCAACATTATTTCAAATATCAAGTATTTCAAGTGTGAATGGCCTACCTAGGTTTTCTAGGTACATGTGTTAACCCTAATTATCCTGGTCAATATGCAAGTCCAAAAATCAAGTCTTTAGATCATTATCAAGTTCTAACATCATTTGGGTTCAAGATTAGATCAAGTTCTAATTAGTATTAAGAGTAAATCAAAGATCAACTTTTAGGTCAAAAGATCAAGATATGCCACAAGATTTAGATCAATCATATTGTTAAGATGTCATCATCATATTCAAGATTGAATCAAGTCAACAAATATAGATCTAGATCATTAATGGGTCAAGTATGATTTTATATTCTCAATATGAATATTAGAGTCAAGAATTAGGGTTTTCAGTGGTTTAGTCAATATTAACCATCAACAGAGTCATTTAGATCAATTATATAAGCAATAGATCAAGATTAAGATATATCAGTGAGAAACATTTCGAATCAGGTTTCCAAAGTACTTTTAATCGATTGACTAGGTTTTTCTGATCAAGATTGACTACTTGTTCGAATTATTTGGAGTTAGGATGCATTTTATATGATTAAAACAAGATCTTGACATTTATATGAATTTTTTAATAGAGGGGAGATATTTACCTTATTTGTGAAAATCGTGGGCCATTGGATCAAGATTGGGTGGCTCAGATCATGCCATAAGGTTCTCTGGTCAGGAACTGGTTCAAACTCTATTTGGCCGGTTTATTCTTGATTTACCGGTTCACTGGTAGTTTGCTTGGTCCGGGGAATTTCCCCTTGAACCAGCAAGTCGGGCTCCAGTCGTCTACGCTCTAGCTTTACACTGCGGTCCCAGAAAGGAGGCGGAGGAGCTCACTGGTGTGGATGGGCTTTAGGAGCAGCATGGACCGAGCAAGGCCACGAGAAAGCCATCCCAGCTCGCCTTGACTTCGCGGAGGTGGTGGTGTTTGCAGATCGAGGTGAGAGGGCAAGCAGCGCAGATGCCCAGAGCGGCCTATGCGGTGGCGCCGCTATGGCAGCAGGAGGTCGGGGAGGAAACAGGGTGCACTTGGGGCTGGGGGTGAGCAAGGGCGAGTCTCTGAGCATGGTAAAGTATATGCGATCCTTGGGAGGGGTTTATATAGTATTAGAACTAGGGTTAGGACTAGTTCAATGTTTTGGGCAGCAGCCATGGCCGCCGGAAGGAGAAAGGGAGGAGAGCAGGCCATTTTGGCAGTGCAACAAGGTGACAAACCTATTTAAAGTAGGGTTCGATCAATTCAAAAACATGAGGCAAGGATATTGGCTCCCTTAGAAACTTGAATCGTGGTCAAGGGTGCGAGATTGCAAGTCTCGGCCATAAAGACACCTCCCCGCTGATTGCGGGAGGTTGATGATGACCTCGCTGCCACTGGATCAGGCTGGGATCTACAAGAGGCAGATCCAAGGGCCAAAAGTCACCCTGGATCCCTTGTATGGATCGCTGACATGGCAAAGCTAAGAAAAAGGCACAAATAAAAGGGGAAAAGGGGTTTTCAATATATAAACTTCAAGAATTCATAGTAAAATGTAGGAATGTCCAATGGACCTCAAATTTGGACCAAAGCTTCAAAATAATGTGGAGAATATCTATAAAATGTTTGAGAATCAAAAGACAAAGTTTGATTGACCAATTAGATTCTTTGGACAAAGTGATGAATGAATCCAATTTGAAGTGTTATAATGTGTATAAAAACTACATTGGTCACCATATCTTGGATTTGAGTCTCAATAATGATTATGAAGACAATAAAAATAATTTGGGACCATTCATAGGTATAATGAGGGTAAAGTAATAATTTGAGCAAGGACTGGTGAAATTCCACTTCGTTACATCCTTCCCTCCTTAAAAAGAATTTTGTCCCCAAAATTCAAAATATCCTCAAGTTTAAAATTATTCAAATCTAGATCATATCCTCAATTACTAGAACATCCTCAACTATAAAATCAAAATCATGTCCTCAAACTTCAATTAGTTCCAAAAACCATAATTGAGATTCCATGTTCCATATCATAATCAACTTGGTACTAACATCATTTCATCATCGAGAAATTGAGTTCAAAGTCATCATATGAGTCATAAATATTGAGTGCATCCTATTGATCACAAATTCGGCAAGGTCATATTTTAGATCAAGCAAATAGAGTTTAAGTGTACAAGGTGACTTTCAATCCCAATATTTTAGGGTCCTAGCCTCTACATTGGCCTAGGTGGGGTTATGTATCCATGATTTTGAGATTTCAAATTTCAACATTTCAAGACTACATCATACTTTCAATATCATGATTTTCAGGATCAAAATCACAGGGAGGTCCCACCCTAGTCCTAATGGGAGCTAACCCTAACTCATAAATTGAGAGATTCAACATAGTCATCATTTCAAAATTTTCAGGATTTGGGATTTTGAAGTTATTAGTCATATATCTCAATGTTCAAAAAGGTGTGATCATAGGATTTGTATCATTATTGAGATTTGATAATCATGGGTCACAATTCTATAATCAAAATCAAGAGTCAAGATTTTAGACACCAAAAGTCATAGATCAAATATTTTATCGTATGTATAAATATTTTAAAGCTAGGGTTTATATTCCTGTTTAGACCTTAGGGGAGATCACTCATCTATATTTAATTTTAGTAACAATATTTAGGCAATATTCGAGCAATATATCAAATTTCATTATCATTGTATCCAAGGTTGATGAATGATCTACACCTAGGTCTATCTAGGAAGTCAACCACAACCTATAGTTAATATTGTCATATGTCAAGGTCATTATTAAATCAGTATTCAGATCGAATATCAACCATGGTTTTAACCTATTAGGCTTAGGTCAACCAATCCAAAATCGGGTGAAAGGAGATACCTTTCCAAACTCTAAATAATCAGTAGGATGAAAACTTAGAGGTAGTCGTGATAGGGATGTGACCTAGGTTAGGGGGTCATGAGTCAACTACCACCCTAATCTAGCACATTACTTACATTGGTCACGATCCACTGATCTTATTTAAATCATATATATCAAAGTCATAAGATCAAAATTCAAGATAATAGGGCAATAATGTCAAATTTTGCAATTCTTTCCTTTCATGATCAAGGTAGTGTTATAATTTGGCAATCAAGGATTTGAATTTGGCATTCGAGTAATTAGAGCATAATAGTGCAAAATCTAGGCCCATAATCATATCAAAATTGAGATTGCAAAAGGCATCAATGGTCAATAGGGAAACAACTTTTTGCATCATGGTCTTACATCATGACTTTGTGAGTCCAAAGCTGCGTTGCTTGATGGCTTAGTCATGATATGTATCAAATAGGGTAAAAGTTTGCTTAACTATGTATGAGGTTTAATCAATAATAGGACAAATGGACATTAATCAAATCGAGACCTCATCAACAATGAGGTATAAGGTATAAGTCCTTCTTATTTCACCATATCATAATCTCAAACATAGGGAACATATAGTCAAGTTTTAGCTAATTTGAGTGTTTATGATATCAACAGTCATACATGAGTATTTGGTTTCAAAAATTGATTGATCAAAATTGAGTTTTCAAATTCAAGTCAGATCATGGTATCAACTTTCAAGATTTAGCGATATTCACTTTTCCCATGTATAAGCTACCCATATTCGAGACATCATGTGGTAAAAGGTCACAAGAGAGGACCACATGAAGGGATGAGAAGACTACCTAATCTTCATCTACATGGGTGGCTTAGGATAGTCCTTAAGGAAAAGATGAGATGCTAGAAGACTCTCTAGGGTTTCACAAGAGAACCTTTAGGTCCAGTTCTGGATCAATTAAGGCCAGGTAGAGCGGGGGATCTCAACCACCGTGAAGACGGATAGGAGAAATTATGCCAAGACCCCGAGCCTAGACACCTCAATTTTCACCATTATGGACTTTAGGGTTTCTTGGGTGTAAGAGACTTGAGAAATTATTTACTTAAAGTATATGGGAGTGTGAAAGCTCTGATACCAACTGTCACGGAACCGTTCTTACCCCAATCCCAATCCCACTACCTAGACAGTAGAAAAAGGATTTAAGCGCCCGTCCCTGAGTGGCCCAATAGGATCATTCACACTGGCATATACAATAAGAAATAAATAACTCAAAAACTGGATAATTAAAGAACAAACTAACCCAATATGGAGATATACCCGATTTATCTTTATCATCAGAGTGTATGAGTGCGGAAGCGATCTTATTCAATATTCCATTTGAACTAGGTCAATTTTTTCATATATGATCTCCTTATCGACTATTTTCTCATTCTCATGCCAAAATCCATCCTAAAGTTATATCATAAAATCCAAAGAGATGTGTCACCATTAACCTTTATGGTAGGATAAGAGCACCTAAATCCTCATTGCATTAGGGTTTACTATCAAGATTCTTATGTGTATCAATATGATTCTAAATCTTCCTTTTATAATCTCATGCATGACTTAGGTAAATGCTAGGGTGAACATCTCTTTTAGAGGGTGATTATGTAAGGTAAGGATCCTACTTAGGAACTTATAGGATAAGATAGGGATCTTAAGGGAGATACTTTGAAATAGTCTGCTTCTGATCACCATGGATCTGATACCATATTGTAAAGAGTGATATCCTAGAGGGGGTCCACTCCTCACTTATATTTTAGGAATAAGCCCATCTAATACAAACACATTATTAAGTATCCTGGAATAGGTGTATTTTTTCATCTCTCAAAATAATGATATTCAGGACCAAATGTATAGTAGCTAAAATAAATTAATGACTATATTCAATTTCATAAGTTTACATACTAATATCCCACTTGGTTTACATGAAAGATACTACTTCAACTGATAGGTAGAGGGAAGCCCAGAACTATCTCAAGTCTATCTCCCAAGCATCAGTTTCACTAATCTGAGGTCTAGGTCATCATGTCAAGCCTCCATGTTATGGTTTACCTTTGCGTTATACATGTTATATACAATAACAACAATAATAGGGGTTCTAGAGTCAAGATTCTAGATTCCAGTATGTTACGTGAAATGATCGGTCAATCAGCTAATGTGATTGACCGATCAAAATTCCTTTTATACCCAGATCATCTGATCAGGTCATGTGATCAGCTGATCTGAATTCTAGTCTGAGCTTTTCAGCATCGGACTGCTTTGGGATTGCTATTTGGAAAGGCATTGGAATTAGAGTTTTCCAAGCTCATGACTCTCCTATATAAAGGGGGCACATCCCAAAAGGTTGGATAAATCTTTGAGACAACGTTTGAGATAAGTTGGCTGTCAAAATTCTCTCTTGGAGAAAGGAAGAAACCTAAAGGATGGTTTCCCAAGTTAGGATAAGAAAGGGAGTTCTAGGTCGAATAACACATCAAAACTCCTATTCCTCTTTGATTTGGTGAGTGAGGTGGTGCACAAGTTCTCCCTCATCCGCATGCACAAAGTAGAGGCAGAGGGACACATATAAAGGCTTAGAGAAGCTATTCCACAAGACGACAAAAAGGTGTTGTAAAGAAGACAACTGTGCAACTGTTTAGTGGATAATTTGGATCTCTTATTGATCCATCTGATTTCTTATTGGTCGATTTGGATCTAGATCTTAAATGTTTATTTCTTCATTAACAAAATATGTGTCTATTTGTTGGACAACTGGTGTGCACGAAGGTATAGCCTTTATTCCTTCTTATATATTTTGTCCAGCGGCATTTTATAGCTATGATGGATATGATAGAAAGGGTATAAAGGAAGAATTTTTTTTAATTCTAGTGTGCCCCCTTACCAAAAATAATTTAAGTGCAACATCTTGGGTGAACAAGAATTGTAGAAAAAAAACAAAGAGATTCACATCTAATATAACCCTACCATCTATCTTTACAGGGTATTCCAATCACCTGATTGGATTCCTTGTTCGGTCAGTTCTTTAGTTATTGATGAAGTCCTTGTTTCATCTTCATTATGAACCCTTCTAGGAACTTCCTTGTTGGTATGGTCTTCTAATCGTCTCCACCTCTCCACCATTTTTAATTTATGATGTCAAAACATCATCCTATTCTAATTACAAGAATTAAAAGTTTACATGGAGAATGTAGAGAGAGAGGCACGACATGCAAGCCATATACATGTTATATATTTTGATCATAATAAACACTATGAATTACATGTTTCAAATCATAACCATTCACCATCAGGGCCTAATTTCCATATGAACATCCACCAAAGTAAAATATTTTAAAGTTTTCTAAGTATATGCAATATAGATATATCATGTAATATATGATATTTGGTGATTCATGTGGATACACATCGCAAAATTTTCATCTATGAACTGTTTTCTGTTCAAATCTCAAACTGGAAATAAAGAAATATGACGTCAACTCTGATACCACTATAAGGTTTTGGTGGGAGAGGGCACAATAGAAATACAAAAATTTCTCCCAATACTACCCAAGCAAAGGGATCTGTCCCAGCCATTAAATGTATTTATATTAAAGATATAGAAGGAATATGGAATATACATCAGCACACTTTAATTTTCCAACAACTAGATATGTCTTTTGTTTATATAGAACTTGCAATTTTGGATCGATATCTGGATCCAAACTGGTTGTTGTTGTTTCTTCCTTGTCATCACATCCACATCTTGTATCTTTCTTGAAGAATATGTTTGTTCTCAAGTCTCCACCCAAGGGCCTTGACCTCTATGTAGTCCATGCAGATGTGGGAACTCTTAGTGCACCACCTCTATTTCCAAGAGGAAGAGTAACTCTGAGTTGTTGACTTGTTAGCATCTATTGCTCTTCTTCCCTTCTATTACACATTGTTGTCCTTGGGGTGATTTTGTGTCTCTCCATGAGGAATAACTCTTAGAAAAATTGTCTCACATTGTTGTGTTAAGTATGTCTCACCCCATGGACATCCACCCCATTATATAAAAGAGCCATGGTCTTGTATTTCTCAAAAATCCAATCTCTTTCCTAATTACAACTCAAAATAGCCTCAGACAAGGAAAATTTAAACAATAATCCCAATTGATGTACTAGATTGCTCAGTCGATCAACTACGACCAATTTGGTCACTCGGTTACCTAACTCACCAATTTTGTCTTGATTCATTTGAAATTTTCAGTTCCAAATCGAACAAGGACATTTTCCTTTTCTTTCCCTAACTTGGTCCAACTGACCAACTGGTCACCTTCCCAAGTGCTAATTAATTGATTGATTGATAGTCATTTGTTTCACTGAATTAAACCATCCAATTGATCGAATGGCTTTCCCATTCAACTTATTGGATAGGATATCAACTTGTACATTATTTGAAACCATTTTAATCATTTGTTTGATTGCAAACATCAATTCCCTTATGCCTCATTATGTGTGTGACCTCATAGGTTCCATATTATGTTGGTAGTGATATTCATAACCTCACTAGAAAATATAGGTGTCTAGAAACATATCATTCCTACCCAAGTAATTGAAATAAGTTGAGAGCATATTCAACGTGTAAAGTGATCAATGTTAATATGACCATATAATCCTTCTCTCAAAGATATCTAGATTGAAATGTAGGCATGGGGCTGTCATTTTCTTAACATTTAGTCAATAATTCTTGAACTAAAGAAGACTATTAAGATTGTATGACCTCGATATGACATACGGACTCTCTTTATCATGGACATGCATTTCATAGTCTCACTTATCAAAAGTGAAGGACATCGCTCCAAATGGAGCAACAAAATCCATATGCATCACTAACAATAATTTACAAGTGTCACGGTGCACCCAATCACCACATGTATGACAACCATTATTAGAGTCATGTTCGGCCAGTTCTAAAATACACAACACAACATGTAATTGATGTAGTGATGTGTGCATTTTATATCATATTTTGGACCACTTTTGGTTGCATTTCCAAATCATTTTCACCCAATAATCACTCTTAATCATGCTAGATTTTCCATCTTTATTGTTGTATTTACTTGCTCTATGGTTTGGTTTGTAGGTACAACAATTTGGCATCAAAATGAGGATAAAATGCCATTATAACATCCATAAAGACATTCCCCAATCATCTAGACATTCAGAAAATCAATGTTGCTGAAACTGATAAAGACACCCCATGTCTTAATTAAGACAACCCGTGTCTTAAAAAGAGACGTGTCTTGTTAAAGACACCCCGTGTCTCAGCCCAGAAATTTAATGTAGAACTCCAGAATTGCAGCAACACGCCGTGTCTTAATAAAGACACCATGTGTCTTATTAAAGACATGTAGTGTCTTATTAAAGACACATCATGTAACCTTCCAGAACTCGGTCTATACTTCAATTATTGCATAAGACACACCGTGTCTTATAAAATACATGTTGTGTGACCTACAGATTTCACTCAAACGTGAATTTAACCCTCTCACACTTATATATATGACCCCAAGCCGTCTTGAGACAGTTATCACATACTATTTGGGACCTTTTGGAGCGGGACTCAAGAAAGGGAGAGCAAGGAGGAGTTGGAGGTGTTCCAAGGGAGAAAAGTTGGTTTTTCGAGAGGGAAACTTCTTCTTTTCCTTCTTCTCCAACAATTGCAGTAGGGATCTCTATCGTTCTCTTCTCTCCACTCAGAAGTGAAGCTTATTGGAGAGTTTCCAGCAGTAAGGATGGATTTGTGACTCCTTGACCAGAGTTCCAAGTATATCTTCCTTCATTCAAGGACATCCAAATTTATTTCCTTCTACTATGATGTCTAGCACTACTTTCTACTGTTTGTATCTACTTTCTACAGCCATGTACGAGTAGATCGCTTGCTCTTGGGCATGGGAGAGTAGCTCCCATGTCATAACATTATTGAACACGAATTTCATACATAATGCTAGTCATTTCACTGTTCTAAGGTTCATCAATGTTTAATTCATCTTACATGCTTTGTTGGTCACTTTGTATGTATGATTTCTACTCTTTGTATAATCTGGTAAGATGTGCATAGGAGTAAGGAGATGTACCTTAGATGCACTACCTTGACCATGGGAGTGGTTGGGATGTGTTAGGTAATAAATGTTTGTAATCCTAAACTAAGTATATCCACAGGAGTGGTATACAAAGTTAGGACTATTCTACACTATCGGGAGGTGGGTGTAGGATGCATGCCTCCCTTGTGTTATTGCTAGTGTCTTTGATCTTTGTTGTTCTTCATGTTATGATGTGGATGTGAAACCCTATCCTCAAGAATCCCTAATCCAAATTGATCCTTAATATAAGTGTTTTCTGTATTAGTTTATTTCCTTTTGATTACTTAGTTAACTAAACAAAACCTCTCTTATTAAAAAGATCTAGATTGTTGAAGTCCAATACTCTTGTGCCTAACAATACCCTTCTCCTTGGATGACCTCGATAATACTACACGCACCTTTATACTTGCGGGGTAGTGTTCGAGTTTACAAATATTAAAACTTGCACACATAGCCAACAAGTTTTTGGCATCGTTGCCGAGGAGCATTGATATTTTTGTTAGAGTAAAAAGTGTTGAATTGTAAAGGAGACTAGATCACCCCACCACCTATTGTATCCACCATCATTCTTTCCATCATGATCATCATCATTATCTTGTTTTTGTATCTTCCATTTTCTTTCTTGTACTTCACTCGCCTTCTTTACTTGTAGGACTATATGAGGCGATCCAAAAGGGGTCTTGAACCTTCCACATGTTTGGACCCCAAACTTGAGCATAAAGTTTGCAGTCTTCAAAAACCAAAGACGAGTGAACCTCAAATAGATTTGGAGGACTCACAGCCATCATCACCAATGTCTCCACCATGATCCTCACTAGCCCAACAAGCAGAACAAATGATGGAAGATGATCGTCCCCTAAAGGACTTCATTGCTCCAACTACTACAAATATCACTGGGGCTATCAATATCCCACTGATCAAGGCAAATGAATTTTCTATCAGCCCCACAATTATACAAATGATATAGTAGAACCAGTTTGGAGGGACACCAATGGAGGATCCAAACCTCAACGTTGCTGAATTTCTACAATTGCCTAGCACTTTCAAGATAAATGGTGTTCCTACTGATGTAGCTTGTCTTCTTCTTTTCCCTTTCTCTTTGAGAGACAGAGCCAAGGTGTGGCTCTATTCATTTCCAGGAAACTCCATCAACAATTGGGATGAATTCCTCAAAGTTTTCTTAGCCAAATACTTTCCACCAAGCAAGACTACACAATTGAGGAGTTAGCTCATCAATTTTTCTCAAAGGCATGGAGAGACCTTGTATGACACATGGGAAAGGTTCAAAGACCTTAAACATCTTTGTCCACACCATGGTTTAAGCAATTGGCTTCCATTGCAAACTTTCTATAATGGATTATTCTACAATACAAGGATATTTATTGATGCTTCTGCAAATGGTGCTCTAATGAAAAAATCATATAGGGACTCTTATGCCATTATTGAAGACATGGAACTTAATAATTGCCAATGGAGTCCTGACTGGAGCATCCAACCTTCTTGTTCAAGCTCTATTTTTGGAAAGCAAGTCACTGAAGTAACTTGTGATGCATGTGGTGCAGCAGGACACACTCCTTCTTCATGTTTTTCCACACAATCAAATTTGAAGAGATATTGGAGCTCAACAACAATGTCAACTGCAATTTCATCCAACAACAAAAACAATTGCATCCCAAGCTAAGTTTGGAGTCCATGCTTGAGACATTTATCTCAACTCAAATTCAACAAAATGATGAGCTTCACCAACAAAGGGAGCTGATAAAGGATGCTATATTTCAACTTTCTTCTAAGGTGTATGGGATTGCCACTCACACTAGGATGTTGGAGGATCAAATTTCTCAACAAGCTCTTTCCAATCAAAAAGTACCCTCCCCTTTTATGCCTAATCAACCATAAATAGATATAAGCAAGACATTCACATCAATTGCCTTGAGGACTGGACCTGCTATAGAAGAACCTTCTTCACCATCACATACAATATCATATGAAGTTGTTGAATCCAACGTAGGCAATGATGTTGAAGCTCAAAGCAAGAAATATACATATGCTCCTAAGGATGATTTTTCAAACAAGACAAGTTCCCCCTCACAACACATCTTTGATACAATGCTTGGTGATGACAAAATTCTCTTTGAATCAGATGTTGATTATTTTGAAGAAGAGAATGAAGTGACATACAACATTGAAATCTAGAAAACTATTCCTATTGCAAATCACAAGCGTCGATCTTTGGGCCAAATAAAAATATATTGACAAAGAGGTGTAGATGCTTAGCGCAACAATTTCTAGCCTCAAATCAAAGCAATGGACCTCCATCTCCATCATTCACCATGACAGGTTATCGGTTGCAATCCTCTTGAGTTTGTTATATGTAGTGAGGACACTGCAAATTTTAAGCTTAGGGGGACAGCAACCGGCTGATAATGTATTGTAGTTTTATTTCCTTTTTATCATCATTTTCTTAGTTGTTGTTTTCAATTCTGCTCTTCTCATGGAAAATCTAGTATGATATGAATCTTATCTTTTGTATGTGGGTTGAACTCCTATGCTTAAATAATTGTCCTCTTTTGTTGAGAAATATCATTTGGAGAAATTGTAAATGGCATGCATTAATCAAATGAAACTTTTTGGCCATCAACAAGTATGTAACTCTAGTTTATGCTTCTAGCCTGAATATTCATCTTTCACATCCTTGATTGCTTAAAACATGTAATGGTTTCAATTTTTGTGAGTAAATCAACTTTACAACATCATTTAGAATACGAGATGCCCTTGACAAGCTCTTAGTGCATTTCCAACCACTCTTTCGGTGAAATTTTGAGATTTTCAAAACAAATGAATGAAATCTAGCTAATGTTGCAATTAAGTTGAGTCTCCAATGTTGTGAAAAAAAATAATTCTTTTGGCTTATTTCCCCTCATACCCCATAAAAGAAGGCAAAACTACCCACATATCATGCTAGCCTAGTGTAAGTCTGATCTGGCCACGATGGTTAGGTGTTATGTCTTAAAAGAGGATAAAATACCTCAATCGGCACTCCACGTGTGCATAAGACTACATTAGCAGCCAAGTGTTGGAACCCGTAATCCATTGTCATATCATTTTTTGGAAAGAAGGAGAGTACAGTTGAAATTGTTAATTTTAACTAAGATTTCATCATTTGTATCCTTAATAGTTGAGAGTTTGAGTTGCACATCCACTAATTATTTGGCTTGGTCATCCAAATTCTACTTAGTATTGTTTAATTGATTATTCATTTAATTGTGACCACCCCTACTGAATGAAAAATCTCTTTCTTGGGTGTTTATGTTGAATTGATGGCTATGAGTGTAAACTTGTTGATCGTGGTTGGTTTGGTCTTATAGAAATTTTTCATTTTTTTTATCTATGTATGCACTTGACAATTCCTTCATTTGTGTTTCTATTCTCTTTTTGATTGAGGACAAGTAATGGTTTAAGCTTAGCGGGATTTGATGTGTGCATTTTATATCATATTTTAGACCACCTTTGATTGCATTTTTAAATCATTTTCACCCAATAATCACACTCTTAATCATGCTAGATTTTCCATCTTTATTGTTGTCTTTACTTGCTCTATGGTTTGGTTTGTAGGTACAATAATTTGACATCAAAATGAGGAGAAAATGTCATTATAACATCCATAAAGACATTCCCCAATCATCTAGACATTCAGAAAAACAATGTTGCTGAAACTGATAAAGACACTCCGTGTCTTAAAAAACACAACGTGTCTTATTAAAGACACCATGTGTCTCAACCTAGAAATTGAATGCAGAACTCCAGAATTGCAGCAACACGTCATGTCTTAATAAAGACACCATGTGTCTTATTAAAGATATGGCATGTCTTATTAAAGACACATTATGTAACCTTCCAGAACTCGATCCAGACTTCAGTTATTGCATAAGACACACCATGTCTTATAAAAGACATGTCGTGTGACCTGCAGATTTCACTTAAACGTGAATTTAACCATCTCACACTTATATATACAACCCCAAGCCATCTTGGGACAGTTATCACAGACTATTTGAGACCTTTTGGAGCGGGGCTCAAACAAGGGAGAGCAAGGAGTTGGACATGTTCCAAGGGAGAAAAATTGCTTTCTCAGGGGGGAAACTTCTTCTTTTCCTTCTTCTCCAACAACTGCAGCAGGGATCTCTATCGTTCTCTTCTCTCCACTCAGAAGTGAAGCTTATTGAAGAGTTTCTAGCAGCAAGGACAGATTTGTGACTCCTTGACCGGAGATCTAAGTCTATCTTCCTTCTTCCACAGGCGTCTAAGTTTATTTTCTTCTATTATGATGTCTAGCGCTACTTTCTACTATTTGTATCTACTTTCTACAGCCATGGATGAGTAGACCTCTTGTTCTTGGGCATGGGAGAGTAGCTCCCATGTCATAACATTGTTGAACATAAATTTCATATATAATGCTAGTCATTTCACTATTTTAAGGTTCATCGGTGTTTAATTCATCTTACATGCATTGCTGGCCACTTTGTATGTATGATTTTTGCTCTTTGTATAATCTGGGAAGATGTGCATAGCAATAAGGAGATGTACCTTAGCTACACTACCTTGACCACGGGAGTGGTTGGGATGTGTTGGGGAATAAAGGTTTTTAGTCCTAAACTAAGTATATCCACAGGAGTGGTATACAAAGTTAGGACTGTTCTACACTACCGAGAGGTTGGTGTAGGATACATGCCTCCCTTGTGTTATTGCTAGTGTTCTTGATCTTTGTTGTTCTTCAGGTTATGATGTGAATGTGAAACCATATCCTCAAGAATCTCTAATCCAAATTGATCCTTAATACAAATGTTTTCTATTTTAGTTTATTTCCTTTTGATTGCTTAGTTAACTAAACAAAACCTCTCTTGTTAAAAAGATCTAGATTGTTGAAGTTCAATACTCTTGTGCCTCACAATACCCTGCTCCTTGGACGGCCTCAATAATACTACACACACCCATATACTTGTGGGGTAGTGTTTGAGTTTACAAATATTAAAAATTGCACACAACCAACATGTAGTGACTTTAGGGAAGGATCATTGTCACCAAAGTCACATTTAGATAGATTCTGACTTGCCATGACATGGCTTCCATGTATCGTTCTCAAAGTTAGTTTGTCCAATACAACTTGTTCTCTTACAAGTACCCATGTATCTGAGTTGATACAAAAAATCATGACTAAAGAGGCATAATCATCATCATCATACACACTAGTCTTATGTATTGTTGTTGTTCTATAATATCCACAATAATAACCTACTACAGGCACAAAAAGAACAAATACTCTAAAGTATACATATGATCTCATGTTTAGGTCCTCAACCTAAACAATATGTCATCAAGTCAAAACATTATTAAGACATTGATAAAATTATGCATTATCTCAATACTAAAACAAGCATAGTAAGTGGAATTGTATTGATTAATAATCAAATCACATATACAGTATATTACTCTTACAATCATCACGTGATGGCTCTCAGAACATACAACCAACAATTATTATACTAATGTGTTGGCATTCCAAGGGCTAATTTCATAAGATGCTTGTTAGTTGACAAATCTATCAAGGAGTTTCAAAAATTACAAAATTGTGCATGTTTTACCAAATGTATTGTCAAATATATAATGACATTGTACAATTTTAACAAGCTATCATTATCTATTGATTTTATACCACCACCACCCTTGATCATGCATTACACCTACAGTAGAGAAACATACCATCTACATCATTGCATAATCATAACATACATACATGGAACTATGAACAATGATATATTATTGTATACTTTATCTAAGTTATAGATGATATACACAAGTTTTCCATTATCATGCAATATTTTGTTAATTAACAATGTGAGTATGGCTAGTTACTCAATGTATATACATAGAATAATTGTTATCTTTACCTACTTAACAATGTATGTAAATTTGTAACAACGAGTAAATGTTATATACCTTAAATTTAACCTATTTTTAATAAAGTATTAAAACTTCATTAGATATTTTCAATTACCAAGTTGTCCAAAATTGATATTCTTGAACACAACCATGTTTTAATTCTTACATCAACATTCTAACCTAAAACCATGCCATATTAATAGAACTCAGACTCATAACTAATTTTTTTGGATTGAGTGTCAAAGGAATACATGCAACTCTAGCAACACTATTAGTTTCTAACCCAAACATGATGTCACCCTTATAAAGAGTAGTGTGTTAAATAGACATAATGCCCATGTTTCACCCATAGACGCAAATCCACAATTCAAAAATGAGTTGTCTTAGATTGTAACTAGTACCCAATACATAATTACCATTATCGTCTCCTTGGCCTTGTTAACCACATCAACAATATAACAAAAATTATATTTGCATCCATAGTATGAAGGATATTAGTTACAACACCATAGAAATCACGTGTCTATTCATGTTACAAGAAATTTTGACTACATTAGAAGTGAAATTAGATTTATGTCAATAGTATACAAAACAATGATTGTAAAACAAGTTAAATCAAACAATATTCGCAACATTAAAATTTCTTTATTACATTAAAGGGGATAAATATGTAGCCCTCGTACACACTAAGTCAGCGCTTGGTATGTCATGGTAAAATAGACGGGGAAGGAGAAGGGGGCGGAGATGGGGAAGGAAAATTGTTAGAGTTGTTGTTTGATAACATGTACATGGGGAAAGGGATAGGGATGGATAAAAGCTTCAAAAATATTCTTGTTATATAGGTATTGGGACCGGGAGAGTAAAAGTCTATACAAAAACACCTTGTACAAGTATAAATCCTATTTTTCTAGAAAAAAAATTATGTATGTGTCTAGATAAGTAGTAGAGTCTTGAAAGAAACTTTTTTTCCCATGACTCACCATGTTTTTTCATAGGGACAAAATAGTCTAAATTTCCAAATAAATTCCTCATAGAATATTTTTCCTTCCACGTCAACATGACAAACAAACAACATAGTTTAATTCCCCATCATTCCTCTCTCCATGATTTATCGTGTAACACACATCCCAAAGCACCTTGTCATTTTAATGAGAAATTATACCACCCACCTCATTGTGTTTTAAGAGGGATTTTGCACAGTACTTACAATAAAATTGCTATGATTTTCTATCACATTGTCTAACAAAATTGGTTAGTCTCATTGTATCTAGTTTTATTTATTATAACCACATTTTTGTATGAAAAATGTTAGTCTCCTTGTAGCTTCAGTTGAAGAAGTGATGCATAAAAGTCATGATTAGGGTCTTTATTTTTTATCAACATCATTGTAAGGTTCCTATAACATTCTTGCTAAAAGTCATGGGAGAAGTACCAATGTGGTAGCTTTTGTAAGTGAGTTCTAGTTTACTTGTCAAATATAATCAATAAAAAGTGTGAGTGTGATGCAATAAGTGTTGTTATACCATGCACATGGAGGAATGAAATTAGATGAAGTGGAAATATGGTAATGATGATGACGTATTGCACTCATGGGTAGATATATAAATATCGAAATCGGGATATGATTACATGGTGTAAGGTGCATACATTTTTATTTTGCAAAATCATAATATATTTTAGGGTTATAATTAACAAAAAATTTTGGATTTTATTGTGGTATAATTAATGTAGGGGGAGAAAAAATCCAAGTTAGATGTGATAAATGTCTTAATTTTATTTTGGAAACATATGTTTAGTTTATTTTCTATTATGTCATTGTCAAGTATCTTTGTAACAATATAACTTGATTGTACTGCATGAAATACAAAATAGAATTTTTGATTTTTTATTCGATAAAAATTAGTCAACCCAATCCTTCAAGAATATAATCAATACACTCATTATAGGTGTAAAGTGTTTCACTCAAACAACGAGTGCTCTATCATGTTAGATATTGTCTCCGAAAATGTTGAATTCAAACTATTATACCAGTAAAACCACTGTGGTACTCATACGTTTAAATTTCAATGCTCCATCGAAGATATACATGTAGGTGTGTTGGATGTCTCTAACATTTTATGTCACTCGGTGTGATAGATGATATGTATGATGTGTATGTACGCATTTCTTTCCTAAGAATGTGGAATAGCGTGGGCCTAATTTGTTGGGATATTTCACTTCACCTATAAATTACCAGTTTAATTACTGTTTTGTCACAGCTCCTGATGGTAAACAAACGTCAATACCATTAAGGATTTCGTGCAGTTATACGTGAAGCATTTTCTTAGCTTTTTCTTTATACATGTATATATCATATGCATGGAAGTTTAGTTAAAGATAACAAAAGAATAGATTTATACGTGGACGAGTGATTCCTCCTCTAGAAGCGTGGTGGCGATCACTACGCTAAAATTATGAGGATGAGCACATCTTCATCCCCACCCCTGAAATGATTGACGCTGATTTCTTTCCTTTTGTAAAGAATTTGCCTTTTTAGTGCACCTGATGATGTTTGCATACAGTCCCGCTAGAGGTGTGTGCATTAAAGAGAGGCCCTCCAAATACTGTGAACATGGAAAGGTAGGCCGAGGCCGGGTGTGAATGAGGATGAGCGGTCGCTCTCTCCATGTTGGATGGGTTATTAACTCCTCAATCTCCATATCTTGATACTGTACTTTATTTATTCGTTATGGACAGCTGAAGCATGAGAGAGAAGACAAAAAATCAGGTAAGAACTACTGTAGACAAAGATGGGAGAACGAGAGATGGAGGAAAGAGGGATGGATTTTTGGAAGAGAAGAAGGGGCAACCGTATAGATCAGATCTTCCTGACCCTGGGCAAAGAATTGCAGATGTACCAGACTACCACAGGCTAGTAGCTAGCAATAGCGCAAGGGATCCAAGAGGGGTAGAGCCGTAGATAGGAGACTGGAGATTCGGTCAGCGTTTTTTTTTTTCTTTTTCTTCTCCTTCCTTTGGGTTTGCACAGTGCACGTGCGGTTGAGTGATGTGAAGGGGAGCTGAGACTTGCCCTTTGGCATTCAAATCAACCGGTCCCTGCTTTCGCTGCTGGTCCTGCTACTACCGGCTGCGCTGCAGGGTGCTTCTGATTGGTACTGACTCTGGGGACCAGATCTTGATTTCTACGTTTGCAAACGTGAGGAAATGCCGCCGCGCTGCTGCTTTTGTTGATGGATACTCTTTGGCAGCAGGAGAATCGTTGTTGTCTCTTGTTATTTCTTGTGCATCTGATGTCGTCTTGATCCTTGTTCAAAAAAGAGTAGTGCTGGTAGTATTCAGAGTTGCATTATGGAGATACAGTAGGCGGTAAGCTGGTGGTGTTTAGAACAACAGTCATGATCTGACAGCAGCCCACCTGAATGTATTGGTTGCGGCCAAGAGCGGCTAGCTTTCTGCAGCGCATACAAGCGCTACAACTCTATGGAGCACCATGGTTTGAGACAGGAAGAAACCAAGGTCACTACAGGCAATGTGAACAACACTTGTAGAACACAGTTCACATATTCTGTTTTAACATACTAATCACAATAGACAAAGGAGACTGAAAGAGACCCAATTAAATTCTGAATGAACCCACTTTGCAGACGAAAAGGTTGTTGTTGTTGTTGTAAGATCAATCAACGGTGGTTGATGGGAATTAGGAGGGAACATGCATGATCGGTAGGTGGATGACAAGTATCAGTGCCGGTTTAAAGTCCACTATCAGCCATTACATAACAAAGCCGTACTGTAAACTAAACATCTGCTGGGCTTGATCTATACATCTCTACTACAACACAGCTCATGATCGGTACTGCATCAATTAGCAAAATTTCCAAAAGGAAAGAAGAGTTTGTCATGGCTTGTAGGTTCCTCTTCTGTTAGCTTCATGGAGTTTTTGCCGGATCGATACATACAAGATTACACCCCTAACACTAGCCCTTGGAGATCCTGCCCACCCACCCACCCACTGACCGAATAACAGTAACAGCTCTTTTGAAAAATATATGTAAAAAAGAAGGAATAAACAGGTACCCACCCGTTAATGGACATAATTCAGCTACATCCCAGACATGAATAATCAGGTGGTGCCGGAAGTTGAGCCACCATGCGGCGTCGAGGCACCGACAGGTCCCCTTTGTGCGGCACTACCACTTGAAGTAAGAGGCATACGGACGGGAGGAGCGGTACTGCCACTAGGACCGGCAACAGAAGACGGGATAATAATAGCAGGAGCAGTAGAGACGCCTGTTGCAGAAGGGCCGCTGGAGGAGGAGGAAGCGCCAGCAGCAGCGGACATGGACGCTGATCCTCCCGCTCCACTACTCCGCTTCCGTTTCTTCTTCTCATAGGGTATCCCTCTCGCCTTTGCCTGCGATTCCCTGATCTCCCTGAGGTAGATCCGGACAGCCCTCGCCCCGAACGGGTTGGACTCAGGCCTTCCGCCGCTCTCCTCGTAGGCAGCCCGCAGCCTGCCGATGAGTGCATCGAGGCTTCCCCACGCCTGTCGGAGAGGGCACGCGCACGGGGACGGCGGGTTCGGGTGTCCGAAGAAGGCGCACCCGGGGGCATGCACTTTGGTCTTTCCGAACTGGTCGAGGTACTTGAGGAACTCGATAACGTGCGCGCCGCTGCACCGCGCCAGCGTCAGCGGGGGCTTGTGGTTCTTCAGGTACTGCAGGAATGTGTTCCAGTCGCGCCGCTTCTGAGACTCGTACCGGCTTGGGGGCTGCGATGAGGAAGCGGGTGGCAGCTGAGGAAGATCGCCGGTGGGTGCGGCTGGGGAGGAGGAAGAGGATGGGCCTTCCCCGGACCCGGAGGCTCCGGCCCCCGGGACGGATTCCATGCAAGTTGCTGCCTGGGGAGAGAGGGGAGGGATGGTTTTGATGCCTTTAGCTAGCGGACACTGTACTAGCTAGGATGTGCTAGAAGCTAGACGGATGTGCGACGCGGTCGGTTTACGGGCGAGATCGATCGCCAAAGAGTATGGTAGAAGAGATGAGAAGGTTGGAAGCTTAGCTTCAGGGATTGAGATGGACAACGACTTGTATGGATCGAACAAGACTGATATCCTTACCTATCTTGTTTCTTCTTCTCGCATGAAGGCGAGCTAGGGTTTTGCTGGGGGGGGGGGGGCCTAAGCCGATGAACGCCGAGAGTCGTAGCAGGCAGCAGTGAGAAAAAGAGAAAAAAAAGGGGAAGGAACCGACAAAGGAATTAAGTAGCACAAGCAATATTCTCTATCCTCGTTTTCCTGGGGCTCCTTCCTTCCTCGAGCTCTCACTTAGCAGCTCAATAATCGAGACAGGAAGGGAGCGGTATAGAGAATGAGACGCGGGCGCGGCGGACGCTGATGGGGTTTTGGGGTTGGGAGTGGCGCTCCCTGCTGATGTTGGGTTTCCGCATCCTTTCCCGATAGCTTTCCCGACGCGCCCCTCCCTCCCTTCGTGTACCGCTCGCAGCTATATATTTTCCGCCTCTCTCTCTCTCTCTCTCTCTCTCTCTCTCTCTCTCCTGTCGTTCTTGGTGGACTGCGGCAGTCTGCTCTCTGCTGGCTCGTGTTGGTGGGTGCGGGTGTGCCTCTCCAAGGTAGAGAGAGAAAGGTCAGAGGGAGAGAGAGAGAGAGCCAGGAAATGGGAGAGAGGGAGGCAGGAAGGGACCAAGAGCGAAAACGGAGGGTCGACAGCGGATTTGGAGAGCGGAGGGTTTGATGATGGGACGTGAGACAGAGGGCTCGTCCCGATTGGCAGGATGCGAAGGGGACTGGAGACCGTAGTTTTGTGTGTGGAACGGGAGGAGGAGAGAATGGGTAGGGAAGGAGGGATCCGGCTCCGGTGATGGTGGGTGGCTGATCACGTCTGCTGGTGAATAATATGATGAATTGAATGAATGCCTCAATGGAGCGTGTGGGGTACGCTTACATGGTGGCCCCTCCGGAAAGGAAACCACTAGTGAGAGGTCGTGACGCGACCTTAGGGTGGGGCCACAGGCCTATAACTCCGCCCAAGTTGTTGTAGAGCTTATTTTTGTCACTGTTTTCATTATTTAACTTGGGAAAAAGATAATGAATATGAGAGACTAGCTTTTCTAATAAAAATACATATCTTGAGCATTCGGATTTCCCAGCTCCACCAAACACTGTTTTCATGTATTTTTGTAAGAAAAGGCCAAGTGGCACAACGTGTTTGACCCATTAGATAGGTATAAAACCCATGGAATAGATCCTATGGGCCCCAACCAATGTAATTTTTTTCTCTCAAATTGTATGGCTTATATTGAGTTAGATAGTGATTTTGCATACCCTAGGGGAATGAGGTGCTTTTTTTAATACCATTGTTGTAGTACATGTTCCATGGTTGTGAATTTATAGCGGGTTTTTTTTTCTACTTGTTAGTGTATTTATAACAAATAGAAGGCTATTACATTTATAGTAGTTATATTTTTTTATAGTGTATACTCTTTTGTCTTATCGTTGCCTTGTTGTATAGATAGGTTTCCCACATTTTTTTTTGTTTATGTTTTTTCCTGAGGTAGGTCCTAGATAAGCTTGGCTTCCTCCTTGAGGTGATCAACATCTTGACGAGCTTCTTTGAGGGCACCTAGATTTTGGTTTCAATGAACAACATTTCTGTTGGGTTCTTCCAGATGTATAGAGGATTAAAATAGGGGAACCCCCTCTCTCCTTCCCTAATATCCTCTTTGAGGAGGTTCTATGTAGATCGATTAGAGTAGCTATACAATAAGTAGCCTGAGAAGATTTCACACTCATGGTAGAGGTACACCCCTAGCTTTTTTGTTATACGTTGATGACCTGATTATATTCTCTACATGCATGCCTTCATCCCTCCAGTGTGTCAACGACATCCTCACAAGTTATTCTTTGGCTTCTGGGAAATGGGTCAACAAGGAAAAGTGGTCCTTTATCTGTAGTGGGGAGGACCAACATGATATCCTAAGGGTTGTTGTTATCATGGGCACTCAACCAATGGGGGATTCTTCATCTACCTTGGGGGTCCAAGTCTCTAAAGGTAGACTTGAAATACATAACTTTGGGAGATTGTTGGAACAATTCAAAATCAAGGTAGCATTCTAGAATGGTAGCATGTGTTCTTTCATTGGGCATAAGACGCTTATCATGCACTCACTCAACTTGATCACTTTGTACACCATGACTACCGCGAAAATCCCGATGGTTGTGAGTAAGAGAATCAATTAGATGTTGTCGTCCTTTCTCTAGTTCTCTAGGGATGGTGATGCAAGGCATACTTGGGTTGTATGGGACAGGGTTACCACCCACATAGCCGAGGGGGGCCTTGGCATTAGTGCCCCTCCCCTCACGGTTGAGGCATATTCCAGATGAAGGTATGTTGGGATATCCTTCAAAGCTCATCGATATGGGCTTGATATTCTCTGCCAAGTACTCTTTCCCCTACTAACAATGAGTGGGACTACAACCTAATAATCTCAAGCTTAATTCTTTTACACCACCCTTCTAGCGTAAAGTTTGGGGATGCTTTCCAAAGGTTCTCCCTTGGTGTACCTAGACATTGGGTAAAGGGGTGATGGATTTTTGGGTGGCTAACTAGTGTGGACATGTTCTACTCTCCTATGTACTTAACACTAATGACATTAGCGTTGACTTCAAGCTGAAAGAATTTTGGAATGAGATGGTACTTCAGATGCGCTAGCTTTAGAACCTACAGAAGGTGTGAGATACATGATGGGGTCTAAATTTGCTATTTTGGAGCATGATGATATTCTAAAATAGTCGTTGATAATGGATGGTGACTTCACCACCAATGTGGCAAAGCAGGTTCTCTGTAATGAGCTAGAGTTTCATTAGCTTAGGAAGGGGATCTGGTTTAATGACACTCTTGTAAGAGAAATTACGTTGTCTACGGGGGTGTCCTTGCCTACGAACCACTAACAATGCACAATGGTTTGTGTAAGACCCATGACCCAACTTTATGGTTAAAGATGCTTGATTGATTTAATTGGGTTCTTATTTTATCAATTAGACATTTAATTATGTTATGATATCACTTGATTGATCTATGTTTCAATTTTAGTCCAGTTTGGACTTTGTTTGCTTAAGTTTTACAAATTCATGTGCTTTTGTGGACCTTTATGCAATTTTCCCTCTCCTAGGGATTTATCTATAATTTTGACACACACATTTTGTGCTTCATAAGTATTCATAATGTGTTTGATATGGTTTCACCTTTGATGCATGATTGTACCATCAGATGTTTGCTCCTTTCCATTTAGGTTGAGAATCAATGTATTTCCACCTAAGTGATAGAATCGATGTTTTTTTATGTATGATGAGGATCTGATGGTTTTACCAAGTGGGTGAAGGATCCAATGGCTTCTCCTTGTAGTTGAGGAATTAATGGTTTTCTCTTGTGACTCTTGAATCAATGACTATCCTTGTTGAGTGCACAATATGATGGAGGATCAAGGTTTGTAAAATGGTGAAATATACCACACAAACTGATGGTTTCTCTAATGATGTAGCTCGATGGATCCACCAAGGCACAAACTAATGGATATCCTTAGAAATAAACTGATGGGAGTTCTGATAATGCATGGATAAGAAAGATTTTGGGTTTTGACACATGGCAAGCTAGTTTTCAACCCTTGACCATATTTCTCTCTCATCTTGGATATATATACCCCTCACCTCTCTCCCAAGCAAATCTTTTCATTTTCCCTCTTGTTCTTTCTGCTAGAGAGACTAAAACCATGAGATCCTTGACGATGAATCTTAGATAGACCTTGTATGCATGTTGCTTTCAGGATTGGATCAAGCATCTCTAGGGTTGTTTGGAGCTTTCAAACCCAGTTTCTTACCTTATTCATGTAAGATCTTCTTCCCTAATCTACTTTTGTTGCTTTTTTCTTTCTTCTTTCTTCATCCATGGACGGAACCCTAGTGTTCTTGATGATAACTCGTTCATGTGGTTGAAGAACTCCTTTTCTTCTCTTTTTACCCTAGATTTACCTTATTCTTGAACAAAGGAGAAACCTTGGAGCTTTGGGAGCACACATCTAGGGTTTCATTTTCTCTTCTTGAGATATCTTGCTATTTGGACGTTCTTGTTCACCTTGAGGTGAGTTATATAACCTTCAACCCATTTCTTGCTTACTTTTAACTTGCTCTATATGGACCTTACCCTACAGCTTGGTATTATGTAGGAAGATGATCTTTTGTACACTATTTTGCATATATGTGTGATAGTTGTGTATTGTTAACTATCCTTAGATCATATGGATGTTTCTTCTTATATAAGAAAGTACCTTGGTTTTAAAGGTATGGAATGACGGTTTTATTTAGTGTAAAGAACTAGGTTTTCCTAAATGAACTAATGGTTTTACTTAGTACTAAAATCGATGGTTTTACTTAGTGTATAAATCGATGGCTTTGCTTAGTCTATGAACTGATGACTCCACTAAATATAAGAAATGATGGTTTTGCACATAACATGAGGCGACGGTTTTGTTAAGAGTAGTAAATGATGGTTTTACTTAGTGTGTGAATCAATGACACTACTTGGTATAAGAACGGATGGCTTCACTAAGTAAATTAACCGATGGCTATGTTAAGTCCATGAATTGATGGTTTTGTTAAATCCATGAAAGAACTAGTGGTTTTTGTTGAAGTCCATCAATGAACCTATGGATATGCTAAGTATATGAATTGATTTTTTTTCTAAGTCCCTAAATGAACCAATGGTTTTGCTTTTGTCTAAGTCCATGAATGAATTGATGGCTTGACTATGTATGTTGATTTGGTAATACAAATCCAATTCACACCTTGAACCCTTCCTATAATGGTTGATTAATGAGGGGTTAGTACTTCTATTTTCTATTGATATTGTAATGATGAATGGATGCATTCTAATGCTAAAGGTAACTCTGTCATGTTACTCTTGGAATTGTCATAACTCTTATGATTGATGAACTCTTAAGCTAAGTTTGAATGCAATAAGTGTTTTGGTGACATGTTAGACCCTCTGCAAAGTATTTGATTGATATTGATGTTCTTATAGGAAGTCATCATGTACGACCTGAATGGCATTTGTGAGATGTTTGAACCCTAATGGAAGTTATCCCTTTTCATGGATGACAATGGACTAGTATACTCTGATGTTGGACAAGAAATATGTCTTATATGTTTTATATCTTCTGGAGTTGTTATGTACCACTGATTTTATAAGAACAATATAGTGGTTTATATGCAACTTGGTTGACACAGTCTGAACATACTCAATTGGCTTAATTAACCAAGTAGAACCCCAATCATGTAGTGCCCTGAGTTGTAGAACTATTATGTGAGGATCTGTTGGATAGTAAAATGGGTATTCAAGGGAAAGTCAGAGGCGTATATTGTTGAGTATATGCAGATGTAGATAGAGTATATCATTGTCATCCTAATCCTAAGGTTTTGGAGAGTGATTGAGGTCATGTCTAGGATGTATATATATGTGCTGGAGTACAACTGCGGTCATAACTTGGATTTTAGGGTTGAATATCCTGGTTTCTAGTGACGTGGCCTGTGTACCCAGAATGAACTTGGCTGATTGTAGTTTGACTATTATGTCACTATAGCAGACTCATACTAATTGAGGGGAAGAGATCTTAGGGTTTCATAAAAATATATCTCATATAGAACTGATTGAGACTTTGCAATAGTTAGCTGGTAGTTTGTGTGGTACACTCAAACTACCCATGGCTTCATAAAATGTGTAATTCAGCCATGTAGCATATCTGTTAGGGTTATTTGGTGACTCACATTGGATGATAACCCTTTCTTGTCTCTTTTAGTATGTAAAAGTTATATATAATGTAGTAAGTGAAATCAACTATACATGTTGTGTTAGTTCTATCTAATCTTTGTTAATTATGTGAATCTTTCAATTCTATCATATTCCTACTTTATTTGTTTCATCACATAATCTGATGTAAGAAATAGACATTGTTGAGAGTTATATCTCTCGCTGGGACATAGGTCTCACCTTATGGGTGACCACATCTTTTTTAGGTGATCGTCAACAAGGCCATCAGACCCGTGGAAGTGAGGAGCAGTTTGGACATCCATAGAGAAAGAAGGTTGGCTAGTTGTTTAGTGTGTCATAGAGTCATCCAAGTACTCTTAGGTATGGGTGTGGAAGTTTTATAGATGATGTATATCGACTCAATTTTTTAATAGTGTACTGATGTTGTGCATGATGTAAATATGTGGACAATACCTTTTCTTTACTGGTTGTGATTGAGGCCACCGAACAAATGTAAAGATACCTGGTACGGTATATGCTTTTATGCAAGATGTTGGACTTCTATGTAAATATTTTTAGACGTTTTTGAGAAGTGTAATTTGGTTCTAATTATTCATCTTTTTTATGACATGATTAATTAGTGATCCATCATGTTTTGATTTTGAGTAATCTCATTAAGTGTGGGGGGATTGTCACCGTATGAGACTCTGCATCTAGTTAAGTGTTTTACCACCACATCAGGTGTTATCAACTTGAAAGGGGTATTGATAAATCCCCTATCTAGTCGTTGTCATATAGTGGGAGTCCCATGTTGTTTATCCACCCACTTATAAGAGCTTCCATCAAAGAATATCTCTAACAAGGTGAGGTCCATGATCTAGGCATAAAAATGTTCCATAGCTTGGTGCTCAGGGGGGTTATGATCAATGATATACACTTTCCACTGTCTATCGGGAATTGATATACTTGGCCATGATTGTCATGAATGATAAAAAAAGGAGAAGTTTATTAGGCATGCCATTATTTTCATGACACAAATATAAATTGTTTTATTATAATTACAAGAATTTTCATAGATTAGTGAGATGACTAAATGCTTGTGTAGGTTTTTCCCTCTCTTCATGAACCATGACTTCTTGTATCTTACCATGGGATGACTATAATAGGTGTTTAAGTATGATTACTAGAGTTTTTGATATCTACTATTTCCTGTATGATTGATAACCAATGATGCAAATGTTAAGAGAAGATGAACATGATGTTTGAGTTGAATTGGTGTGGTTGAATGGTAAGGCATATACATTCAATTGTTTGTCGAAGCCAGACTACATATACATCTTTCTTTTCTTGAAATCTGGTCAGATTAGGTTCATGTTCAACAATGTGATTTGCACACCATTTATAATAACATATAACTAAGTGAAGTCATAATCTATAATATATAAAGAAAGCACATCATACTCCTGGAGTACGTATACAACATGAAAATAGCCACATTGGTTGGGGCCTGTAGGTTCTATCCCATGGGTTTAATACATTTCTAATGGCCAACATGCAAAATACTTGGTATTTCTTACAATAACATCATCTACATCAATACTACTATAAAAAAGAGTAAGTTTGTACAACTTCTTGTAGTTTTGCCAATATAAAAATAACTTAAAATCTTGACGAATCATGATAGATGATTTTCGAAACACTCTCATCAACTATCTTTTCCCACCTTTATGTCACTTTTCCCCTTCTTATAATTTCTTTCCCTTTAAAATAAATCATTAAACAACATCCCTAGTTTTTCTCCCCCGCTAATAACTATTGCTTTCCATTCAAAAACACCATTTTACATAAAAGTCTCTCTTCTCCATCAACACAAGGTTTTTAAAAACTCCCTTCCCTAGAAAGAAAAAAAAATTCTTCCATTTTTGCTATTATGATCTCTTAAATTTTTTACATAAATGTCTCCACAGAACTGCGGGCAATAAATTGAGCTTCCAAGTCTTCCTCGATGATAAAATTTACAGATATCATACTAAAACAATATCATCATAAAAAAGTTAATTCCTCAGACCCCCACTAACATATGATTTTTTTTAAATTCAAACACTCCATCGTATATAAAATCATTTTTAAAGTCTCTCCCCTCCACTATTGTGCTAGTTTATCCCTTTCTTACTATCATGTCTCTAATACTACAACCTTTCTAATTTCGTCTCTCTCTACCCTTGATTGCAGTCACTCAAAGTTGATTTCCATTTTACCCTTGAGTATACACAATGGAGATCTATTTTTTTATTGCTCAGACTCCCATAAAGTTTGTACTAATTATCCTATTAATTTCTATTGTATTTTTTCTTAGTTTCACAAGTTAAAGTTATTGCTAGGAGAACATTTGCAATCCATTCATCTAATCATTCATATTACTATTATTTTGTATTCCATGTATGGAACAAACATCTCCATAATCAAGGTTTGACAAAAACATCTATAGTATATATTTATTTTATTGTTGTATAAAGATACTCTTTTTACCAATAAAACTAAACATGTATTGTAAAAATGACTTCGTAGAATCACAACCAACTAATTGAACTGGATGGCGAAGCTTATAGAAAGCACAATGCATACCTTATAAATTGTACCCAAGTTGCTAGCATCAAGGTTGTCTACTTTCTAACTTTCAACGATATTTTTTTTTATCACTAAGTGTGCTTCTCTCTTCATTCATTAACAAAAAAGGTGCCATATAGGTAATTACAAGTGGAAGATTCATAGTTTGCACTGCCCACCGATGACAATCTCCAACACTGCTAGATCTTGTTCGCATCAGCATGCGTCTGCTACAAGGAGACCAAACAAGAGACCACTCAACCTCTATTTGCACTTAGTGAGGTAGCCACAGAGCTTTAGTGCAAGATGTTTTCTCTGCTTCAATCAGAAGTTATATCTTCCTAGATATTGTCTTCATGGAATTTTGGGCGAAGGAACCTTCATGTAGCTTTAAGGGTTGGTTATTTTCCTATCCCCCCAAGGTTTTCTGGTCTATTTGGCAGCACCAATGTAGGGCCAAGTTTGAGGGTGCATCCACCAACACAGACATGTTGTGGTGAGACATCATGACACTAAAAATATGACAATCAAGAAGAAGTCTTTCAGGAACTAGGTGGACCTAGAGTTGAACAAAAGACTAGAAGCAGAGAGGGTCACAAACCCAATGTTCAGAATCAAATGTGTCTCCTTAGTCAAATGGTATCCCCTCTGATATATCTAATTTGAAGTTGAGCATAGTCATTCGGGTAAGAAATATGATGTTCGTGGTAAGGAGAGATGGACTACGGGCATTATGAGGGACATGACAAACCATCTCATACTTGCCTACAATGACGTTGACCAGCCATGAGGAAGCTTGTGTGCAAGCTCTGGTGATTACCTTACAGATGATGGATGATCAAAATCTTAACATCATGGTTCTTGAGACTGCCTCGAGATTAATCTATGAGATGGCTTCGGGGGAAGCTAAAAAGCTTTGGAGGACAACTCATTTCACTAGGGAGATCGTGGAGAAGATGCATGAGTTCTCCAACTCCAGCCACATGTACCTCCGATTATCAATACGTCTACTAGAGCTTTTGGTAACTAAGGGAGTGTTCATATTACCTCCTTTGTTACGAGGGAGCCTCTTTTATTCCCTATGGATAAGAGGGCTACTCATTTTAGATAGACAAGGCTTACCTTACATATTTACATGGTGAGTAGATACTTCGATAGGCAGTCAGATAGTTTCTTTGGGTTTGAGTTTAGTCCCAGAGGTTGGTTGTGGATAGGGTTGGAGGTGAGTTTTCTTTTGCATAGGTTGCGACCGTCACTAAGATGTGTGTTCCACATTTATGAGTAGTTATTGTTTTTTGCTTGATGTTTTTACCTACATGAGGACGGTATATGAATAAAATCATCTATTGGCTTGATTTTTTTAAATCATTGTAACTGTGATCAAGTATATGCCATCCATGATAAACATGAGAAATTATATATCATTGTTTGTAAATATGAAAAAGTATACGCCATTCATAATAAACATGAGTAGTATATAAGCTATTCATAACAAACATCAAATAGTATGTGTTATTCATGATACATACGTCATGTTGTCCCATACGTCATTTTGTGATAAACATTAGCGAGTATATATTATGTTGGGTTGGTACGAGCAAGTACATATTCCCTTCATGATAAGACATATCAAGTACGTGTGATTCCTAGTAAATACGAGAAAGTATGTCATTCATGATGAAATGAATGTTACATATGTCATTGAGATAAATATGGGAAAGTATATGCCATTTATGGTAAATTTGATCGAGTATGGATGCCATTCATGATAAATAATGGATAAATATTCTTAATTCATGGTAAAACATAATGTATATCACTAATGATAAACATGAAAATTAGGTACTATACGTATATGTAAAAAGTTGTTTTACTAATGTCTATAACCCTTCTTGGATACACCTGATTTCCAACCCATGCTCGGGAATGGGGCGCATGGAACATATTCCATCAAAGGTAGGCACTAATACGCACCAAACATGCTATCGTACCTAATGTGATAGTTAAAACCAAACACCTCCTTCCATAAGGTCATTACGAAAAGGATTTCTAAGAAGCATTGTCTTGCTTAAAATTGAGGATGATGTAGATTTACCATAGAAAACAATGCCATAAATGACAATATAATTATATGCAACATTTATAAGAGATAAGAACGTCATGGACTAGAATAGATCATGATTATGCAACACTTCTTATCATCCATTTTCAATGACATGTATCTATATTATAAATAGACGTAATTCATGATTAACATAAGCCAAGATGCAATATCAATGTGTATAGAACATGTATTCGTAAAAATAGGGGATTAAACCATATTACTTCATAGAGAATACATGTACCTTTAGGAGTACACAATAAAGAAAGTGAAATCAAAAACATTATCACACATTTATATCAAAATAAGAACATGATTTCAACATCCCTACATGACATTAAAAATGTACTTTTTATCCCATTAATGTCTTATGTAAAACTACATGATGTATGTAGTTAGTTATTTTCTTCTAATTATGAAGCAGTTATGTCACTAATATAATTGGTTCGACCCGACTAGGCATTGTCATCAAAATATCAAGTTATCTTTTACATTAATAATTCACATCACATATGAGATAAACCTACACATTAGCCAAACTAAGTACATTATCACTATATTAGGTTCACAACTCATCCAATAGGTATAAAATTATAATAAGAAAATATGGAATTTTAGGTTATTTACCCAACACTAGAAACTTACATCCCATTTATATTTCATCTCAATTTTGCATTTCTACATTCCTAAATTCTTCATTAGCTGGTCTCAATATATTACTAACATAATGGGATACATCTCATACTTAAGATTTTCTGGAGAAATTATGGGGATTTATCATATTCTCTTATTTAGTCATTCGTCTCATTCTAGGTATATTATAAATAAAATCTAGAAAATATCAAATATATCACAATAGGAAAGATTGTGGATCAGAGATCAAATGACTCTTCAAGAACACTAGTCCTAGAACTCTATTCACTTCTAGTACATAACGCCTTGATGGCACCTACCTATACACCTTAGCCTACTACGACACCATTGTCTGAGTCCATGCTTAGTTATGCACTTCGACCTCACTTATCTGCGACCTCACTTAGATTCTACATGTTCCTTTGTCACTATCTCAAAATGTAGGGTCTCGTGCTTACCCCTCAATCATTCTATTGAACACTTGTGAGAGATCGATCGAAGGCATCATTATCCCTAGTTATGAGTCACCTTCTTCGACTCTAATGATTAAAATACCTCATTATCTTTGTTAATCCCTTCTTTATGATCTTATCTATGATTGTAATTCCATTTGTAGACATGGTGTGGAGTAGGACCTGAATTATCAAACCAACAAGTGGGTCTACGAGTGTGAGGGAAGGGAACACGGAAAAAATATTAGTAGAAGTAAAGCGAGTGCAATAAAGGGCATGAAGTAAACAGGTATAGGAATGTTGTGAAATAATAAAAGAATCATAATAGGGGAAATTCAATGAATGTTGTGGAAATATTAAAGAATGATACTGAGACTACTAGAATGAATATGTGACAAATTGATACACATAGGTTTTCCAAAATAACACAAGGATGGAATGCATCACCTCATTATTTGTAGGAAATCAGGAAGTCAGTTGACCTTTTATTTCGATCTCAACAAAAAGTCATAAACTCATCATGCATCAATGAAAGGTCTCATGCAATAAACTATATCAAGGGTCTCATAAGAAATTGATATGCCAATACACCACTATATTTGAAGTATCACAACCACCCGAATCCATCATTAATAGAATCTCAATGATAAATTAGGTTATAGAAATGCCTATGCGGGAAAACAAAAGCAAAGTAATCATTGAGGTAAAATACACAACTATACTTTTCCCCAACACCAATAAACCTAAGGGAGAAGAAAATCAAGACCATTATATATGCAAATGGATATGAGAAGGTACAAGGAGGACCAAGGGGGATGAGTCAGATCAAAGGGAATGCGTGGGACATGGTGATGAACCTTGGGGGTTAAATAAACCATCAATGTAAGTCTCCATGTCTCTAACATCTTATATTATTCAACAACCTTGATATTTCTTGTAGATGCACAACACCCCCCAATCAAGAACTTGCTCTATGAAATGTCTGGTCACTACTCTTAATATTATGTGATAGCTATTTATAACCTCTCACAATCCCATGATCAACTAATGGTACTAGCAATGATGTCCAAATAATTGGATGGTCGATGCATAACCTAATGGGAATGGATTTTCTTATGTGAACATAATTACACCAAAGATTTTTTCTTCTCGTGAACAATACTTCAACCAAATCAACGTGGAATAATTTATCTTATAAGCATTTGAAGGTGAATGGATACATTTTAGGCTTGTCCATACCAACCTCCATATTATTTTTGACCTCAACCAAGATAGCATACAATCAACTCAAACCAATATCAAGTTTGAATGACGTTTTTTTAAGTTTTGGAAATCGAGTACGGGAAAGACTAAACTTACAAACAAAACATCATACAACTAATCACTACATAAACAAATTAAAGAATTGATGGGGTTGGGCATACTATATTTTGCTGCCTATATTTTTAAAACTAAGTTGAAAATACTAGATCTAAAATGAGTGAAAATACTAGATCTGAACTAGTGAAGTAAATATCATTATCAAAACAATAGTGGATAGGTATTATGGCAATATCAGAGAGTAAATACATAGCTAATAGGTGGTTTACATTAGAGAAACCCTACACATATATATAGGAGAGTGGATACACTTACAAACTTAGACACAAACCTAATGGTCCTTGACACATATGTCCATGAACTAACTAAATATTTAAAATTTAACTAAATAACTCTCAATTGGATAGCAATATCCCTATATTTTATGCTAAAAAATAATTTTTAATTAACAATTGACGTTGTATCTACTTGGAAATAGAAGCATGCTTATAAAGAAGAGAAATAATATATCACTCATAACAGAGAAATATGTAGTCCAAAATAATCCTTCATGGTGATCAAATATATTCTCCCTTATTTATTTATCCAAATTTGAGCAAAGTGAAAATAAAGAGAGAACTCCCCCTCTAAAAATAAAAAATTGTTTCCAATAAACATCACACTCTCCCTCTTAAGATAATGTAAAATACTCTTTAGAAAACATGTGTTCACAGAAAAATATTGCATATGATTTTGGAAAATTATGCATAAGATGTTTCTCATATGATAAAATAACCCTAATTGACTAATGACACATTGAAAGTTTGAGGTTTGACTCGATAAGTGTAAATAGGTAGCATCAATGAATGACTGTTCATTTGAGATATGTTATGCCAAAACCCATTACTTACCTAGATACATATGCCTTGTATTCCATTTGCACAAAAAGTTTAAAAATATATTCAAATTAAAAGCTTCAACTAAAATATATAAAAATTCAAGAAAACATTGCAATGTTTAATCTTTACCTAAAAAATATACCATACAAAAATTTATTCATAGTATCATGATTGAGAACCAACTCATATATTCTAAAAATAGTAATTTCATAACAAATAAAGGAATTGAATATGAGGATCTAAAGGTATAAATACCTTGATATTAGTATATCTAAGTAGTGAGGAAAGTATGGTTAAGGTCACCTTGACTTTGTTGTAAAGTGAAAAATTGTGCAATAGTCAATTAAATGAGCATTTGATGCTTTGGTGTATTTTTTATGATGAAAAATACCTCCTAGAATGAGCCATTAATGAACTCCCCCTAGCAGGTTAAACCCCAGGGTCAGACGTAGTGTGGTCACTCACCCATACGCAACACCCGATAGCATGATACATCGTTGTAGCATTGCCTGATCGGAACACCTACCAACCAATTTTCTTAGCTAAACCTCACTCCGGGTGGGAATCAAATCCAAGGGAGCTGGCTGGGAGCACCCCTCTTGACCAGTTCCACCAACATTGGGTGACTCTTTGGTGTAAAGTATGTTATAAGTGTATATGTTTTGGCACTATCAGACCTTTTTGGCAACAACATGCTATTTCCACAAGTTCCATGAAAAGATTCATTCCTTAAATGATCCTATAGATCTTCCTAAGAATGAGATGTAAGATACAATAATTTAAAAATTAGGTTTTTCCTAATTGGTATGATTCATAAATTCTCATATATAAACATGGAGATAGCTTTAATGGTATAATTTACTAGTGTATCATTACATATTAGTATCTCCCATAAATAAGCTTTAGGTTCTTTAAACATCATTTTTTTAATGAATTTGATGTATTCCAAGGTTTAATCTTAGGTTAACTATAAGTTTGGACATACAAAATAAGTAGCTCTAGCTCGAGTTAGATCCTAGATTTTTTCATTTCCTACATGAAAGCAATAGATGTATGCAAAAGAGGCATATCAGAGATATCCTTCCATGTAGGTATAGAATTCTTTTGGTGGTTCTCTCCTTGTGAGGTTCTAGATAAATCTTTTTACTGTTGATTTTGACCAAGTAGCTAATTTATAACAATTTCGTTAGGTATTTATTAAGTAAAACTATGTCCTTCATTTTCTAATTTATTACTCCCAGTTAGTCATTGCTTTTGCATGTGTAAGTATGGACCTATGAATCCAAAGGGGTGTTCTCTATTTCATGTTAATATCAATTAAAAGTTTTTAATATCAAAATTATTTCTCTAGGGAGTGAGTAAATGTATCATAAAACAATTATATAAATTTAAAAGTTGCAAAATGTAAGGGAAGTGAAGCTATAAACAATGTATAGGTAAATTAACTAAATTTTAAGCAAATGATGGAAATGTACACAAAGAGATAAATAATTATGCTAATTTAATCATAGCAAGTTTGTCAAGCACCTTATCACATATCCCACATAAGACTTCTAATCTTCTTGTTTTATCCATCTATATTATATTTACCTCTTTTTATTTTACTATTGGATTAGGGAGACCGTCTTTCCTATTTGGTGTAAGTTCTATTAGGGATCTAACCTATCCTTTTGATATCGTCTAATAGTATGGGATGGTCTCTTTCATGAATGTGTTGTATGAGGTATTCTCACCCCTTGAAAATCTCTACAAGATCATCTTACTATGTATAATGAGATGGTTGCCTCTACAAAGAGTGGGAGAGAGATAAGAACATGGTTGGATCGCTTAAATATCGTGAAAAGTACTCAAACTAGCAAGGAAATAGCACATCATATATCTCACTTACGTTGATACGGCAAGCCTCTAGCTAACATATTCTTCAATGATATATCAATTTTTTAGGTGACCTATGTGTATAAAATGCCTCTTTGGATCTCTATATGGTTGACAAACCCATAAAGAAATTTTATTCTTATAGACACACCCAGTTTTGAGTTCAAATGCGAAAAATTTACCCATATATGATCCCAAGCATTTGATAAAATAGTTTAGTTAATTGAATGTGAACTAACATGAAATCCTCAAGTGACTCTTGAACTCATAAGTTCTCTATTATGAATTGTCTAGAAAATGGTCATCTATTATTTGCATTTATCAAAAAAAATATTGAACCATGATAGATCTAAATGATTTTCAGTTGAAAATTCCAATGTGAGAGCTTTATCAACAAATGAGAGAATTGTGGGTTTACAATAGTTGTGTTGACTCAATTTGAACTTCATGTATTCTTTTGTTACAAAAAGAAACGTATAGGATAACAAGCATATTGTTATCATGGCTTTGTTAAATTGTAAATATAAAGAGTAGGAGATTCTACTACACATGTAGAGCCTTCTCTTTCAATATGATGGTCTAAATTTATTTTATGTTTTTCATTCATGTTCTATTGAGACATGTTCCTAGTAGAACTTAAATCATTTTATGTGTATCAGAATGTGAACTCCTCCTTATGTAAAATCAATCATTCATGAATATTAAGTTGAAAAAAATTCAAAGCTGTTGAAAAAAAATTCAGACAAGCTATCCTTTTCAAGAGTTTATATCTTCAGTGAATCTTGTAATATGTCATTATTTGAGATTTAATACATTTTATAAAAACATGTGCTTGAATTGATAAAATATTTATTATGAAAATAGCTTCATGATTTGATCTCTTGCATGAATTTTAAATGATATTATTGTTGAGAGAGTGTCTTAAACTCTCTAAAAAATCTTCCTTGTTTAACAGGACATCTACACCAAGCCTCGACATCTTTAGGATGTGTTTTGGGAACCTACAGGTGTATTTACGGTCATTACTTCAGACCATATATGGTCTGCCTAGACTGTATTTGCATATATGGTCCAGCCGGACCGTATACAGTCCAATGTCGGACTGTAAATGGTGTTGATTTGGAAATACAATCTGTGCTACGGATCGTATACAGTCCCTGCCGGACCGTAAACCTGGCCGGAAAACAACTTAGTGACTTCAGACTTTGGATATGGGTTCTATTCTTATAAATAGACTTCCCCAACTCATCCTAAGTATGAAAAGAAATGAAGAGACATCAAGAGTCATCATTTTTCAAAGATCTAAAGCCACAGACGGACCTAGGGCTTTCCTTAGGGTTTCACGCCTCCAAGAGGTCCTCTCCAAGAAACCGTCTTCTCCCACGGTTGGCTTTCGAGTGTAAAAGGGGATTGGGTACTTCTTCTCTCTTCTATAATCATCATCCATGTAATCTCTCTATCAATAATATCATCTCTGCCAATGGGTGTAGGCTCCCACATTGGGAATTTTCCGAACCACTATAAATCTTGTCTTTGTGGTTGCTTGTTTGGTCATTGTTGATCTTCTTCATATGTATTCGGTTTGGATTGCTCAATCTCACGCTTCCACATCTCCGCAACAATCTCGTTGGGCCTTGCTATTTGGGTATCTCATCACCACCATATCTCGACAACTGGTATCAGAGCAATTTCTACCTCCGGATCTCCACCATAATGTTAAAGTACAACATCGAGAAGTTTTATCACTTGAAGAGCTTCTCTCTCTGGAAAGTTAAGTGTGAATATTTCCTCACGCAAGAAGGAATACACAAAACTCTTCTAAAAAAGGAGAAGAAATTGGAATCCATGACGGATGAATGGTGGGAGGATATTGATCAGAAGGCACATACATGCATCTTTCTCTATTTAGAGGATGAATTCCTCCATGATATCGTCCATCTGAAGACAGCCAAAGACGTTTGGGATGAACTTGAAGAACTCTGCATGAAGATGTCTATCACCAACAAGCTTGCACTAAAGAAGCGCATTTTCATGCTTTGTAGGGAAGAAGGTGGTTCCTTGATGGCTCTTCTCGATGAGTTTAGTGAATACATCCACAACCTTGGGCAGATCGATATAAAGATAGAGGACAAGGATAGAGAAATTGTGTTTCTATGTACCCTTCCATCATCCTACGAGAATCTCTAGGATATGATGATATTCCGTGAGTCAAAGACTATCTCACTCCATGAAGTTAAAATGGTCTTGACGTCTCAAGAGAAATTATAGAAGGATCTTACTTCATTAAAAGTAGCGGGTGAAGCTTTGACCACTAGATGAAGGGAGCGTCCACGTGACAAAGACCCTGAAAGTTCAAAGCAAAAGAAGAACAAGTCAAAGTCATGTCAATCAAAGAGGTGCAACTATTGCAAGAAGACATGGCATATCCTGGATGAATGCTACAAGTTGCAAAACAAGAAAAAACATGAGACATCAAATGATGATGCAGCTCATGCAAAGGTGGCTCATGGAGGTTTTGAAGACGATCACTATGTTCTTGCTTCATCACCGTCCTATGCCTACAAGAAGGATTGGGTTCTTGATTCAGCGTGCACGTACCACATGATCGAGCATAAGGATTATTTCCATACCTATGAGTCACATCAAGGTGGAGATATCCTTATGGGTGATGATCATCCTTGCAAGACGATTGGTATTGGCACGGTAAAGATTAAGATGTTTGATGGTGAAGTCAGAACATTGACAGACGTCCAACATGTTTTCGGGTTGAAGAAGTCTCTCATCTCATTGGGCACACTTGAAGACAAGGGATGCAAGTTTTCTGATGAAAATAGTGTTCTTGATGTTCTTAAAGCTAAACGAGTCCTCGTGAAGGCAGTGAGAAATTCACACAAACTATACATCTTGCAAGGTTCCACTATCTCAAGCTCTACAGTGGTTACAACTTCATCTAAAGACACCACAATGCTCTGGCATATGCGTTTGGGACATGTGTCTAAGAGAGTGATGATGCTTCTGAACAAGAGAGGGTTGTTGTGTGGCGAAAGCATTAAAAAGTATATTTTTGCAAGCATTGTGTTATGGGGAAGGCCAAACGCAATAGATTCGACATGACAATTCATTCTTCCAAGGATTCTGTAGATTATGTTCACTCTAATCTATGGGTCCCTTCTCGTGTTCCTTCCAAATGTGGTGCTAAATTTAAGATGACCTTCATTGATGATTGCACTAGGAAGGTTTGGGTTTATTTTCTCAAGAGCAAGGACGAGGCATTCTCGGCTTTCAAGGAATAAAAGGATCTTGTTGAGAATCACACTGATAAGAGCATAAAGACTTTTTGGACTTATAACGGCTTAGAGTTTTTTTTTCTTAGGAGTTCAATAATTTCTGTAGTGATCATGGGATCAAAAGACATTGTACAGTGCATCACACTCCCCAACAGAACAACATAGAAGAAAGAATGAACGAAAATTGTTGGAAAAGGCCCGATGCATGCTTCTCAATGTGGGTTTGGATAGATCTTTCTAGGCTGAAGCTATACATCCTCTTGCTATTTGGTGAACCATTCTCCATCGTATTCTATTAATTTCAAGACTCCTAAAGAAACTTGGTCTGGTAAACCTGTTGATTATTCAAATCTGTGAATATTCAGTTTCCCTACTTATATGCACATTCTAACAATGGCAAATTAGAACCTAGAGTTATCAAATACATATTCCTTGGTTATGCTTCTGGGGTGAAAGGATATCGCCTTTGGTGCAAGGATCCTTCTTCACCACGTTTCTTGGTATAGTGCAACATTACTTTTAACGAATAGGCCATGGTGTCTACTATGCAAGACAAAATTTCTCTTCTACATGTTCTCTACATGGCGTCTCACAACAGGTGGAGGCAAAGAAGATGTTGGCTCACAGGTTGATGAACAATATCCCTATTCTACACCAAATGATTTAGTGCCTACCGAAGATAAAGAGGAGATTCCAGAGAGATCTTACAGTGTAGCTGGGGAAAATGCAAACAAAACGTCAAACCACTTCAACGCTATGACTTTGGCGACTTCATGGTAGCCTATGCTATTTCCAATGTCATTGATATGGATATTGGTGATGAGCCCATCAATTTCCATGATGCAGTCACAGGTCATGATGCTCTGTAGTGGATTGCTACAATGAAGGAAGAGATGGAATCTCTCCACAAGAATCAAACTTTAGAGTTGGTGATACCTCCCAAAGGAAAGAAACTATGGGCTGCAAGTGGGTCTATAAGAAGAAAGAAGGTGATAGATACAAGGCACGCCTTGTTGCAAAAGGCTAAAGTCAAATTGATGGAATTGATTATAATGAGGATTCTCACCCGTTGTCAAGCTTAGTTCCATATGGGTGCTTCTTTCTTTGGTAGCCATTGAAGACCTAGAGTCGCAACAGCTAGATGTAAAGATAGATTTTCTACATGGTGAACTAGAAGAAAAGATCTACATGCAATAGTTAGAGGATTTTGAAGACGAAGAGAACCATGTGTGCTTGCTCAAGAGGTCACTCTATGGGATGAAGCAATCTCCTAGACAATGGTATAGGAGATTTGACTCTTGCATGATGCATAATGGATTTTCCAGGAGTAGCTATGATGCTTGTGTCTACTACAAAGGGTTGGATGACAATTCTTTTATTTACCTACTATTATATGTTGATGACATGTTGATTACTTCTAGACACGCATCTGAGATTGCCAAGGTGAAATATCTTCTAGGTAGAGAATTTGATATGAAAGACCTAGGTGAAGCTAAGAAGATTCTTGGCATGGAGATTCAAAGGGACTCAGATTATGCAGGCGGCCTCGACAAGAGGAGATCTATCATTGTTGCATGTTCACAGTGGGATCTACAGTTGTTAGTTGGAAAGCCACTCTACAAAGTACCATAGTACATGGCGGAAACGAAAGCTATGAAGAAGGCTTTATGGCTCAAGGGCTTGATGAATCAGTTGGGCATGGTTTAAGAACAAGTTATTATTCATTGTGATAGTCAAAGTGATATACATCTTAGCAAAGATCAAATTTTCTACAAGAGAACGAAGCATATTGATGTCAAGTACCACTTCATTAGAGAAGTGCAGCCGAAGGCAAAATTCAAAGAAAGAAGATTGGTACGTCTGAGAATCCAGCCGACATGATGACAAAGACTCTTCCGTTAGATAAGTTTGAGCTTTTCTCAAAATTAGTTGGTCTTCTTCTACCTAAGCTTTTCCCATGTAGGGCATGTGGAGGAGATGGTATTCTTAATTAGTTTCTGATATTGGAGAAGATTATAAGTGATTTTCTACTTCCATCATTTTTGAGTTGAAGACAAGGTGGAGTTTGTTGAGAGATGTCTTAAACTCTCCAAGAAAAGCTTCCTTGATGAACGGGATGTCTACACCAAGACTTGGCATCTTCAGGATGCATTTTGGGCACCTACATGTGTATTTACGGTCATTACTTCAGACCATATATGGTATGCCTAGACTGTATTTATATTTACGATCCATTCAGACCGTATACAGTCCAACACTGGACTGTAAATGTTGTTGATTTAGAAATACAGGTTGTGTCACGGACCATGTACAGTCCATGTCGGACTGTAAATGTAGCCGGAAAACAACCTAGTGACTTCGGGACTTTGGATATGGGTTCTATTCTTATAAATAGACTTCCCCAACTCATCCCAAGTATGAAGAGCAATGAAGAGACATCAAGAGATGTCATTTTTAGAATACCTAAAGCCACAGATGGACCTAGGGCTTTTCTTAGGGTTTCACGCCTCCAAGAACTCCTCTCCAAACAACCGTCTTCTTCCACGGTTGGCTTTCGGGTGTAAAGGGGATTGGGTACTTCTTCTCCATTCTGTAATCATCATCTCTGTAATCTCTCTATCAATAATATAATCTCCATCAGTGGATGTAGGCTCCCACATTGGGAATCTGCCGAACCACTACAAATCTCGTCTTTGTGGTTGGTTGCTTGTTCATTGTTGATCTTCTTCGTACGTATTCGGTTTAGATTGCTCAATCTCACACTTCCGCATCTGCAACAAGCTCGTTGGGCCTTGTTGTTTGGGACTCTCGTCACCACCATATCCAATTATCAGTTTTGAACTTTCTCCTTGTTTTTTTAACTTTTTATCAAGTATGTATGGTATCTTTGAGTTTTCCTTCATGGTAGCATTTCAACAGTCACCTAGTTATGAAGTGTATGTGATGTTTTCCTCAAATTGGGATAACTTTTATATTACCATTAAGTTTGTGATAAAAGCATATAATACTTATTTTGTAACATATCAATGATAACTATTTTCCACATCAAGGCTTTGCATGCATTTTATGGTGTGATTAGTATACGAAGAATAACATATAATAAAATCGTTGCATTTCTATCATGAATTTATAATATTAGTTTTCAACTCCATATAGAATTTACTTACCATCAAATACAATAAATATGAGTATAAGTATCATTGGGATTTTGGTTCCATCATATTGTGCCAAGTTGATGGGTTTCCACTATTTACAGGATGCGTAAGGAGTAAGAGAGGATGACTCAAGAAATGGAATCATTGAGTTGAATATAACTATACATTAAGATGCATTCCCAATCCAATTTCTAAACATATGTTAAGTCTTTATGCAACAAGTTGTGATTATTTAAATCCAAATTTTGTGTTACTAGATGTTCAAGATATTGTGGATAGTTCGTCCAACATAAAAAATGGATGATTTTGTTTCCAGGTATCATTTAATTTGAGTTTTAAAAACTATGATTACATATTTTCATTGCTTTTCTTAACATATATGTCTCTTCTGTGTATGTTTATGTGTGTGCATATATGCATGCATGTTTATGCATCTGTATTTCAGGCTTTTATAGAAAATTTGTGAATTGTTTTTGATAGCTAAAAGAAACATGGATAATATAGGATCATCTTTTTAGTTCTTTGATGTTGTGAAGTAACTATGAGGTTCTTCGCTAATTAGTATTGAGAAAGACATGTTCTTGTACACACTTTGATTCATAGCATGATGGACTCTAGAAATAGGCAAGTAAGCATACTTCCAATATTATTGTGGTAATGAGTTTTTGTTTCATTTTCACCTAAAGGCATGTAAGCATACTTACAATATTATTGTGGTAATGAGTGTTTGTTTCATTTCCATTCAAAACGTTTTCATAATACATCATGATTTAAGGAATGTTAAATGATTTTCCAAAGTTAGTTTATTAGTTACTTGAGAATTCTAGTAGAATTGTAGGTTCACAATGTTTGATTTTTTTTAAGCTAGCCAACCATGGGAGATGGAATTCACATAGTCTTGTCTAAGAAATGAAAGTTCTAGAAGCTTACGTCATCTTGTAAAGCACTTCAATTTTCACTTAAAAGAGATGGATAAGTATTTTACTTTATTTTTTTAATTTGGTTGGAGTCAATGTGATTAAGAATACTTTCCTTCGTTCAAGGTCAAAGCATCACAATTTTATTTAATCATGAGATGAATCCATTTCTGAAAACTTTCTATTTTATTTTGTGGGCTTCAACATTGTTTTCCGTTTTGTATTCAAAATAAGGTTTTCTGGGCTTTACAAGAAGCTAAATACAATAGAAGTCAGATAAAATCCAAATAACCCTCAATCTTGACTAGTGTGGTGCATATATACCTAAATTAGGGTACAAAAATTGTATCTAATGGTAGAAGATGTTCCAACAATTTCTCCTCACATGCTTGGTGATGATTCAAAACACATCTTGGATCTAATTTAAGTTACATATCATGAGTACTCTATCAAATTTGAACTACAACAATCACCCCTCAATGTCTACATTCTGCATGGCTGGCATATTTCCTGAATTTTGATGATGCAAGTGATGTATATAGTTCCTAGGATATGATTTACTTGTTTTATGTGTTCTAGATTCAACGCCATTTCCCTAGTGGATTACCAAAATTTGATGAACCTAAGGTTGGAAGATTTCTAGAATTTGTGGGTGGTAACCGCTTGAGGTTGGGCTTTATACACATGGATCCATGTCTATTATCACGTCCATAGTGTTGAAAAATTCATGTAACATGTTAGGGTTAGCATGATGATCCAAGAAAAAAGCATGTGTGTGACTACAGGTCCCAAGATTCTAGAAATCTAATGTCAATGTATTGGATGATACCCACAATTTATAGATGTGGGTCTTCTTGGTGTGTTCCTTCTTGGTCTTGGGGTGTGTGGCACCTGGTGGATGTGATTCTAGTATGTGCATGCTCACAAAGCATTTTTGCCTCTAGGTATCCACCTAAGCTACTTGAATACTTGGATCTCAATTTTGACATGAATCAGATAGAATTTTACCTACCTAAGGTGTCAGCCTCCTTTTCTCCCTCCCTCTATTTTTTGATTTTTCTCTAACTAGAGCCAATGAAGGAAACTATAGTTCATTAGCCATCATGGTCAATATGCATATCATGATATATAGGGTATTGGGGGATTAGGCTATCTCAAACCCATGTAAATCAAGAGTTTTGCTGGTAGATGGATTTGGTACATCTACTATCCTAGACTTTGATGGATTTTTTAAATCCTTCAAGTTAATTCAAACCTAGGAAATCACCCAAATCTGCCAATGTTTTGCCTTGCTAGAACCCTAAGTACCATAGATTGATGTTCAAGTCCCTAGACATATTATAACATATATATGGGCCCTCATCCATCGTTTCTTATTCAATGCTTTATGTTTGACTATGTAGGATCCATATTATGTTCGTGGTAGCTTCTAAAATTTGTATGTCATTCTCTCAAACAATGAGTGGTGTCTAGAAACACGCCATTGTTTAAAAAGTTAGTAGGAACAACAAAATAGTGATTACACCTTTAATAACCAATACACGATGCTGTCTAATCCTTTTTTTAAAAATATTTCCATTAAGCCAGAGGCATGAACTAGTCACCTTATTTGCATTTGATGTAGTTTCCTCTGATCTTTGTGTAAAATAGTAAAAAACTTATGAGCTTAGCATCTCCATTCATACTCACAGCATGGTCGTGCAAATTCTAATCTCACTCTTCAGCATCCTAGGATCACTCCCACTATATGGGAGGAGAAATCTCGTAGACATCATTAACAATGCACATCATGACTCCCAGGACATCTAATCACCACTTTATAGTAATCTTCTTCAAAATCACTTTCAAATGTGTTAAAGTGTGTTGAGCAGCATGTGACCATTGTATTGACTTTAGGTTTTGTAATCACAACATTTTTTTAAATTCATGTTTGAATATAACAATATATAGTGATGTATGACTTCCAAGGCGGATTCATCTAATACATTTCTATTGTAACAAGTAAATATGTGGCTGACTTGATATCTAATATATGTAGATGATGTTACATGTCAATCGCTCATCGCCACATATTGGTCCCAAAGTATTACTACTGTCCTGGTTTCACAATCATACTAAAAAAAGGATATCCAACAATATTGTACGAAACGTTCAGAGGATTGCATGTTCAAGCAATGTACTTAAGCCATATGGCTTCGGGCCTACTATTCTAGGTACATTTATTGTTTTCGTTAACATTACATAATTAAACGAGCATACTAAAACACAAATTACGTTATTATTCAAATTAAATATACATGGTATCCTTACTGTAATGGTTGGTTTGTTCCGTGTGTTACGCACCAAACATGTTTCTTAGAAATAATAAATCACTCTATTATGAGTGATAATTGAGGTTCTTGCTAGAGTCGAGGGGTATACTATGTGTTTGTTGTGGTACTAGCTAGAGTTCGTATAAGAGAATATATCTCTTCATTTAATAGAAAATTTACTTCTACTTTTCTACTTGTTTAGAAAATTGGCATCTATTATTTGCTTCTAGAAAATATCCTCATCTTGAAGAAGTGATTTCATTTTTTAGTTATAATCTTTCCTTTTTTAAAGTTCCTAGGATTGTGAGCTACAAAACTTAGCTTATAAGGTAAAGCACCAACATGTTATTTCACTACTGAAGCGACATAATGGAGGCAAACACATATGGTTTAAACGATTCTTGAGAGATGATTTTAGTTCTGGTAAAAGTTTTATTATGTTGTTAAACTGTTTCTTCTTTTTTCAATTGTAGTTCGTCATGGTTTTTACACTCATGAATTGGCATGTGAAAAAGTTGTCCAATGAAGTGATTATAAAGTAAGAGAAATATTTTATCAATTTCTCTTCTATGTGATCAAACATTAATAATCTAACCTAACTAGCCACACAAGATGAAAGGACATACTGGTGAATATATGTGTAATAGGTTGAGTTTGTCTATGATGTTATTGAATAGCCTTGTTTTAGTCATGACATGTTGCATGTTGAAGTTTACCAATTTAATGGCATTAAAATTATTTACTAAGGCCTTAGAATAGAGGAAATAGGAATTTGTATGTATGCATTTTAGCTTCTTCATAAAACATATCCATGTTCACTCATACCACCACAATTTGTAAACATGAACATATTACAGTCTTATGCAAACTGGCCATATAAACAATACCCCCCATTTCTAAAGTGACTAACCCTAATGTCGCATTGCAAAAAAAATTATCCCTCTTATTGCTCCATATACTGACAACTCCCACTCTATAGTTCATCGACTTATTTCCTCCATGATAAAAATGGGGGTGGTTCACCAGTTCCATATTTAATGAATAGATCACATTGTTGTCGGACTTTATGGATATTATGACATTCTTCTTGTGATGATGTAAATATTTTTAGTTTGTGTGTATTAAGTGTTTCATGTGAAGAAACATAGAAAAAAATAAAATGGATTTCTCCATGCTAAAATCCATATGTTTAGATGCTTATAGATAAAGTTGGACTAGAATTATGGCAGTACATGTGCAATTGTAAAACTTGATAGAGATCATGTTAATAAGTGTGAATGGCAAAAAACCGTACTAAACGCGATTGTATACATGTACATATCCACTAATATATGAAGTTTTTATTGCAAAAAATTGTTTGAAACATTTTCCAAATTTAGGACTTCATGGGCAAGTTGATTTTCTATCAAATTATCATTTGATCAAAAAGCTTGTCTGTCAAACTTAGTTTGATTAGGATACAATCATTAGACCAATAGATGTCAAGTATATGTCTCTGTCAAATTGTAGTTTGATTACGATTCTTCCTGGTCAAAATATAATTTGACTAACCTATTGTAGTCACTTAGGGTAATGTGTCATTAGTCAATTATCTTCCATTAACTATCTTGGAATGATTAATTTGGTAGTAAAACTCATGCTAAACACTCCCAAGACTCACTTCTAGTATTCATATGTGCTTCCTATATATAGGAGTATCATATAGATACCCAAATTACACTAAGAAATTTCAAGTACATCTACTTTGAGATTAGTAATTTAGTTCGTAAAATCCAAATACTTTCAAGTAAGCCTAAGCCTAGTATAGCTTAAGTTTCTTATTCATCGCTTACTCATAATATTTTGATTGTAAATTTTATGAGATTAGTTGTACGTACCTCCTTTGGTGTTCTCTATTTTAGTTCAGAGTTTTAGAGCTACTTCTTGAGAGAAGGTTGTATTCAAGGAGCTTTGGAGCTAGTTTTTGCGGAAAGGATATGTCTTCAGAAGATAGGAGGATATTGAGATCTTCTCAAGGGTGGTCGTTTGGCTTCTTGTAAAGAAGGTGATAGTAATGTGTTGAGTTAAAAAAAGAGATTGGTCTTTATCCAAAAAAGACATTATATCAGTATACAAAATTATAGGTTGAGAAATCCTAGTAGGCAACTACTAGGTAATGGAGTACAATGTGGTTGTATTTGTCGGTTGCTTTCTTATCTTATTTCTTATGCAAGTTTTTCTTTAAGAAAGTTGCAAACAAATTTTTTGTGTTCGAAAATTGTATAGACCTACTTTAGCTCTATTCAACCCCCCTATGGAGCATTCAATTATTTGGTTTGAATCAGGTTTGTATTGTTCATTCTCCAACTTAATCCTAGGCTTCTTATAATACTATGTTAAAATTTTGTTTCACAGATTATTATTTGACTTATATTCACTTACAAACCATTCTCTTTAAAAAAACCTAATCTAACATTCTCCTTCTTTGAAACCAATCAATACACTTTCACCTTTTAACTTTGGTCCTCTTATAAGTATGATGTCACTATTACGCTTGATTATAAATACCTACTTTTTGATTAAGGCATCACATAACCCATAAACCATTAAGGCCTCCTTCACATCATTAGAAGAGTTCATATCTTTTGTTCTATGAAATCCTCATGAAGATCAAGGCATTGTGCTTTGAGATCGAGAAAGGTGTGTGTAGCTTAAAATGATTATTCTCACTCAATAGGAATATCGTTGAGTCATATACTATTAGGTTGGTTGGAGACTATGATACAATGTCTTCAACTAAGACTACTTGAAGAATAAAAATTCAACCATTGTTAAGTGAATAATGAACCTACGTTTCAATTATAACCAAGCAAGTAGAACTTCACCTTCTCAATGCCACCATCATCACACTCCTATAGTCCCTCAAGTTACTACTCTACTACCTTACCTTCATTCTTTCTTAAGGCGGCTATAAGATGGATTGTGTAAGGGCAGCCTTTGCATTATCAACATGAGTTAGAAGCAATAAAACCTTAAGAAAAATATTTCCCCACATCTAATTCAACCATAGGTTTCATGCCTTTCTTGTCTTATCATATGTCTCTCTTCTCTCATCAACTCCATAAGAATCACTAGATATGTACCCATAGATCCGAGAGAGAAGCTTTTCTTATGTTGGAAGGTAGTGATCACACCTAGTTGGCTTTATTTGAGGAGGTTATAGATAATTTCTAGTCACCACTTATGTAGTACCTAGGAAGGAGGTCGTAATGTCCATAGATGAAGTGGTGGTAGCTACATGATCATCAATAATCAAGAACAATTGGGTGTTATGGCATGCCAATTATGAGAAAGATGCAAATGCTAGCCACAAAGCAAACACTACGTGTAACCATCAATGGTGCAATGTGAATAACTAAACAAGCAACAACATGAAGTAGGATTGTGACTCTTGTGTAATGTTTAGTTATTTTTCAAAACTATGAATTTATCTAAATATTGGAATTACTAATGGATCCTTTCAAAGGAACACCCCATTATTGACTATATCACATTCAAAAACTAATAAATAAATCCTTGATTATATAAACATCATCTAATATAATACAAGTCTTACTTTAATTGTTTTAATGTATGAGACATAATTTGCCTGTGCACAATTAATATTGTTGAGGTTACTTTGACAATAGTATTTACATTTTCTCTTTTACTTGATGAATGGGAAGGACTGGACTTTGATGATACTACTTATTGCAATGGATTTGAATCCATTGTTTAATTGATTATTTTGCAAAGCATTTTGGCATCAAGCTATGGATTCCATGATATTTGCATATTAAATTGAAGTCAAGAAAATACATTTTTAAAGGATACTTTGCTAATCAAAATCGTAATTTATAATCTTTTAGATATTAAATTTTGATTGTATACATAAACTTTTACGATAGACACAAGAAGAATCCAATGATAAAATCGTTACATCTTGGCATTCATCTAATTTAGCTAAGAATAAACATTTTTCTATGGATGAAGCTTTTTATGAAATGTGGTGATGCACACAAAATATTGCCAATGTAGCCTATTGCATGTGTTACATTGGGTTACAAATACCCTTTAGGAGAAATGCATGGATCACGATGATGGATAATTTAGAACATTTAAATAGGGAATAGTCACAAATGTGTTTATTTTATATTTAGTAGGATTCAACAATTATAACAAAGCCATGGCAAATACTCATAGAACATTTTGTATGGTCTAGGGAGGCTTACTTTTCTGCAGTTTAGCTACTTACCTTTCATCTTATTTTGGACTAGACAATAAAGGTGATCACAAAAACTTAAAGATACAAAATCCGCTCTTGTTGTATTTCTGTTTTGCAAAATTTAGCAAGTCAAGCTAAATATGGCCATGCTGACCCTACAATTTTGACGATATACCTTGCGCAGATCTTGTCAATAGAACCCATGGACGTTAAACAGTACTATAAAGTAGAGAGTTGACAAAGTGTGAACTCAATCTGTGCAAGCATGATTTTATGGGCTTTAAGCGCACAAAAGCAGAAGATCATACCCGAGAAACAGTGGGTCTGGCATAGCAAATAACTGATTGGCGCAACACGGATAGATGGCATAAAACTGAAATTACACCGCTAAATCTTCAACTCAAAAGTAGAGTATATAAATCATGTTCAGTATCCCTTGGAGACAACTTTGTGGTTACTTCTTGTCTTTCTAGGAATCCATCTTATTCCCAGATCTCTTCATCGCAGTATCAGTAGTGTGCATACGAAGGGGCTTAGATTGAAGTGAAAGCTGATCAATTATGCAAACAGATGAAACAGGTCAGTAAACATTTATGAAAGTATACAGCAAAGTGAAAGAGTCAAAGACAAGTTGCATTTTATAATTACCTCTTTGTCCGTTCAAGACCTTAAAGAAAGCCTGAGCAAGTGACTGGATTTCCCGAAGACAAACGGTGGTGGTATCGTACGGACGGCCGCTAGTGCTATTTTTTTAGGGAATAATAGGTGCTAGTGCTAGTTATCAAGCAAATGTACAACATTCAACTTCCCAATACAATATACGCTCAATACACTAATTACTGAATTGCTAAATTTAATGAAACAGAAGGACGGGTATCCAATGCCACCAGCTACACAACCAAACAAAACGTAGCTTATTGATATAATGTTATATAATCTAATAGGCCCCTCATCAACCTCCACCCACAACTAGTCTTTTGGAAGTTTCCGACAAATGCCCTATTACGGAGGATTCCTTTCCCGAAGACTCAAACAGTTGGTATATACTGCTAAGGGAATTTCAGAAGCAACAGATCGATGGCTTGCCACAAATTTTCAGGACATGGGAGTGAACTGAACACCACAGTTCACTGGGTATATTCCTTTAGATGCAACAATATAATTATAATATATTCCCCTCAATCAACTGAGTAGACAGATAATGCAGACCGGTATGTGCCTCTTTTTGAATTTCTTTTCTTTGTGGATAAAGTAACATGTTAAATCTCGTAGAATGCTTGGGGTACCTGCTTAATTGATGAGATTCCAATACATACGCCAATATATAGCAGGAAAAAAAACTCTGGTTTCAGAAATTTAGCCGCCTGATAATTGCATTGACGCTGCAATTCCGGCACAAAATCTATTTGCAGTAAACGGTAGAAATGTCTTACAGCGCCAATTGCCCAGCCACTATATTTGGAAGAGGGAGATGCCGTTATTTACAATGTTTCCAACGCCACCGTGCTCACCTTCCCAACTTAAGTAATTCATGGTCAACCTTCATCATAATTTTAAAACAAACAATTAATGCACAAGATGAATCATATGTATAAGGTAATGAAACACATCATAAAACTTCATAATATTGAAATCTCCTTTATCTGAATTTAGTTTCCTGATGATCACTAAGAAATAATGATTTTTTTCTTTTATCAGAAGTCTTCAGTAGATCCAAATTACGATTAAAAAATCTAAGGCCTCTTTCACAATTATTTAGGAGTGAAAAGTATATTAGTGAAAAGTACCTTTAATCGATCTTCACAGAAGATTTTTTACATATTAGTGAAAAGTACTACTCTCATATTTACCCACCTTTTAGTCTGGATTCAACTTTTGGCAAACCTTGAGAACCTTTTACATTTTTGAAGAACGAAAAGGTAAAACAGAAAAGAAAATAAAAACTAGCTTCCCCTAAAAAACGGCCTACTTTTTTTAGAAGAAATAAACCACCTGTAAATCACACGTAGGATTTATGTTGAGAGAGTGTCTTAAACTCTCAAGAAAAGCTACGCTCTTTAGTCTAAATGTTTAGATCGAGCTTGACTAACTTTGGGATGCATATGGGCATTTTGAGGCTTTTATTATGACCATATAAGGTCGCTCTTATTCTGACTAGATGTTGTCGCAGCCACATAAATGGTCAGCAACATCTGACCATATATAGTCCACGGTGGCGGTGGGTTCATATGTTTGTACACATGATACCATATAACTCCGCCTATGTTTTCGTACATGTTCTATATGTTATGCAAATGTAGCCGGTCCCAAACCCGGGTGAAGGAGGGTTTGTGGTAGGTTGACAGTCAGCCATAAAACTCTCACTCCTCTTATGACATGGATCCTTATAAAAAATTCGTTGGAGCGTCCCTACTAAGCGACGCGCTGCATCGACACCTGGGGTGCGGTGATAAATATTTTAAGGGGTTTCAACGCAAAGACGCCCAGTTGTGTTGAAGGAAAAACAAGGATTCTCACACATTGGGTGGGTGTGGGTAAGAAGCTAGTCTCGCTGCATCATTGCCCGGATATAGTGAAAAATGTGCAAGGACAATCTTTTCGAAGGACAAAGGTAAAAAAAAGTTAAGCAAAAATGAATCAGAGTGGGATCTTGGAATATTGGCTCTTTGACGGGAAAGCCTTTAGAGATAGATGATACCATGATTAGAAGAAAAGTTTACATTATTTGTTTGCAGGAAACCAAGTGGACAGGGGAACGATGCAGAGAGATTAGAGACATGGGATACAAAATTTGATATACAGGTATTGACATAGAAATGGCGTTGAAATTATTGTTGATAAGATGTTGAAGGATGATGTCGTCAAGATCACATGGATGGGGGACAGAATCATAGCTATCAAGGTTGTTCTTAGGGGAAAGATTTTCAATATTATCACGCTTATGCCCCCAAAGTTGGCCTTAATGAGGAGGCAAAGAAGGATTTTTGGGATAACACGGATGAACTGATGCAAGAAATACTAATAGAGGAGAAGATCATTATTGGAAGTGACTCAAGGGCCATGTGAGCAGTAGCAATGTTGGATATGACAGAGTTTATGGAGGCTTTGGTCATGGCAGCAGAAATGGAGAGAGGATTTTAGACTTTATAGTTGATTATGATATGATCATGGTGAATACACATTTCAAGAAAAGAGATCCTCATATTATTACATTCAAGAGTGGGCGCAACTGAAGTCAAATTGATTACTTCCTTAAAAGATGGTTGGATAGAAAAGTATGTAAGAATTGTAAAGTGATTGTTGGGGACACCACCCAACATAGGTTGGTGGTTCTGGATGTGAACATGAAGATCAACAAAGGTGAGCATAACAGAATTCAAGATAGAAGGATCAAGTGGTGGAATCTTAAAGGAGAAAAGAAATTCACATTTTATGATAAACTTATCAAGGAGAGTACATGAAACTTGGGAGCCTGATGTTAACTTATGTGGCAAAGTATGAGCATGCAAAACAAAAATTGCCAAAGAGGTGTTGGGAGAATCTAAAAGGTGTGGGCCTCTACAGAAAGAGAATTAGTGGTGGAATGATGAAGTACAAAAAGGCTAATACAAAAGGGAGATCTATAGGAGCTTGCCTAAATCTAGAGAAGATGCAGCTTTTCATAGATACAAACAAGCAAAGAATGATGCTAAGAAGGCAGTGCAAGAAGCAAGGTCCAGATCAAGGAATGAAGTTTTGTCGGTATCGGCGGTATTTCGACCGAAATACTGATATTGACGAGTACCGATACGAAAACATGCGTGTGTACCGATAGGATCGCAAATACCGATAATACCGACATGTATACCGCCAATACCGCCATTTTTCGATGGTTTCAGTGCAAAATTCACTACTAACTTCACTGTACTGACCGAAACCGGCGGTATACCGACAGGTATACTGTTTTTTGTGAAAATGATTGTTGTTACTTATTAGGAGGAGAAAAGAAGGTGCATTTGGATGATTTTTGGCGATTGGAGCTAATACCAACCCAAATCAAGGTAATTCTAACTAATCTCTTTCATTTCTACCATTAGCAACCTCTCCATCTCTTTTTCCTACTTTTTTCTTCCACTTTCACCTTAAAAAAGTGTCTTTTACCGCCAAAGCCTAGTATTACTCCAAATTTTTATATGTTTACGCGAACATACATACATCTATAAGTGTATTATATAGATATGCAATATTATCACTAGATCTACCTGCTTACAACACTATTATCACTTCATAGAATTTGCCAAAAATGATGTGTATGAGGAGCATGTGACTATTGTACTACATACAACCACATTTATAGGATGCACATGTCATGGCCGCAATATCTCAGTAATATCAAATCATCACTGTATGGAGAATCAGCGCACCACTCAACATACAACTGATGTGAGTTGTAAGTAGATATGTTATTCATATGTTGTAAATTGTATATTATTGCATAATTGTGTGTATTTAAGTTTGTGGCTTGTGCTAGTAAAATTTCATATCTTAATTCCTACATTTTGTCATCGAAATCTCAATCCCTTACCTCCCACATGATGGACCCCCCCCCCAACACCCAATATAGAAATTTATTGTATAAAACGTTGGATTTAGGTGTAGAGATTACACCTGTAAAATTTCATGAATTAATTCGTTCATTTTGGCGTCGAAATGGCCAGGATTGCATCTGTCAGTATTTCCGTCGGTATACCGGTAAATACCTATTTACAAGCTGTCGAAACCGCGTCGTTATCGGTCACCTTGTTCCTTGGTCCAGATACTTTGATGAGATATATAAGAAGTTGGACACTAGAGAAGGGAAAAAAGATATTTATAAAATGGCATGTATAAGAGAAAGGAAAGGAAGAGACTTGGGTCAAGTAAAATGCATCAAAAATGGAGATGGCATAGTGTTGGTGAAGGATGACGATATAAAGAACCAATGGAGAAACTACTTTCATAAGCTTTTCAATTGAGATATTTTGAACAATGTAAGAGACTCGGGTTGATTTAATGCAAGAAATATCACTTACACGGGACGAGTTTCACTATCTAAGGTCAAGAATTCTTTTGAAAAATATGAAAATGAAAATAGCATGTGGTCCAGACGATATTTCAATTGATGTATGGAAGAGTATGGGAGATAAAGGAGTTGTGGTTAATAAATTTCTCTAACAAGATTATAAAGACAAAGAAGATGTCGGATGAATGAAGAAATAGTACTATAATACCGATCTACAAGAACAAGGAAATGTTCAGAGCAGCATAAACTACATAGGTATCAAGTTGATGAGTCACACATGAAGTTTTGGGAGAAGATTATTGAGCAAAGGTTAAGATTGATTAAACAGGTATCAGACGACCAGTTTGATTTTATACCAGGAAAATCAACAATTGATGTTTTTTTTATAAGGACGCTTATGGATTAGTACAGAGAAAACAAAAGAGATTTTCATATGGTGTTTATGGAACTGGAAAAGGCCTATGATAGAGTACCCAGGGAAGTGTTATGGAGGGTCTTACATAAAAGGGGTGTGTCTATCCAATACATTGACCTAATTAAAGACATGTATGATGGTTTAACTGCAAATGTTAGGACTTCGGGAGAAGAGACAGTTTTCCTATCACTGTTGGGGTACATCAAGGATTGACACTCAACTCTAATCTATTTGTTCTTGTTATGGATGAGTTGACAAAGCATGTTCAAGAGTACATCCCTTGGTGCATGTTATTTGTTGATGATATTATGTTGATTGATGAAAGAAAAAAATATTGAATGATAAAGTTAAACTTTGGAGAAATGCATTGGAATCTAATGGATTTATGATCAGTAGAAGCAAAACTTAATATATGCATTGTAAACTTACCCAATCTAGAATTGTGAATGGTAGAGACAACTTGGATGGAATGGATGTACCAATATGTGATAAGTTTCGTTACTTGGCCTCTATTGTTGAAAGGGAGGGTGAGGTTCAAGATGATATTTGTCACAGGATCACAGTAGGATGGTTGGAGTGGAGTGCAACTAGAGCACCATGTGACTAGAAGATCCCTCTCAGATTAAAAAAAAAAGTTTTATAGAGCAGCTATACAACCAGCCATGCTATATGGGAGTGAATGTTGGGCAGTGAAGAAACAAGCTCTGAACAAGATGAATGTGGCAGAAATGCGTATGCTGAGATGGATGTGTGGGAAGACAAGAAAAGATCGTTTGAGGAATGACTATATCAAAAATAAAGTGGGGGTGGTGAGCTAATATAGCTTTAAATGGCTTAAATTGGGCCTGAAAGGCCTTCAACGCCCACTTGATGCACTTAATAGGCTAGGCACCTTGCCTAGTGCCTCACGCGCCTAGGCGGACGCCTCGATAATTAAGAGTCCACTCTGATAAAAAAATGGGCGGCAACAACACATATGGCCACAACACTATGACAATATATGATCAGGTATGGTCAGGCTGGACTGTATTCCAGTCCAAGTTGAGTCTCAATCCTACTGAAACGAGGGTTGCAGATCCGTTTCTTATAAATTGGCCCCTTAACATCATCCTAAATCATATGATACATCAAGAGACGTCAGAATACAAAGATCTAAAACTAAGGATGGACCTAGGATCTCTCTTAGGGTTTCAAACCTCTTTAGGATCCTCTTCAAGCAATTGTTCTTCTAAGGTTGACTATCAAGTGTAACAGGGGTGGGGTATTTTTCTCTTTCGTAGTCATCCTCTTTGTATCTCCGCCTATGTTTTCGTACATCCTATGTTATGCAAATGTAGCCCGGTCCCAAGCACGGGTAAAGGAGTAGGGTTGGTGGTAGGTTGACACCAGCCATAAAACTGTCACTCTTTATGACATGGATCCTTATAAAAAATTTGTTGCATCGACACACGGGTACAGTGACAAATATTCAAGGGGTTTCAAGCGGCACCCGATTGTGTTGAAGGAAAAGTAAGGATTCTCACACCTTGGGCGGGTGTGGGTAAAGAAGCTAGTCCCACTACATCTATATGGAGATGTAGTGAAAAATGTACAAGGGCAATCTTTTTGGAGACCGGTAAAAAAATAAGTTCAGCAAAAATGAATCAGAGTGGGATCTTGGAATATTGGCTTTTTGACAGAAAAGTTTCCGAAGATAGTTGATACTATGATTAGAAGAAAAGTTATACATTATTTGCTTACAGGAAACCAAGTGGATATGCGAACAATGCAGAGATTGGAATACAGGGTACAAAATTTGGTATACATGCATTGATAAACGTAGAAATGGTGTCAGAAATTGTTGATAAGTCGTTGAAAGATGATGTCGTCAAGATCACATAGATGTGGGGGGGGGGATCATAACTATCAAGGTTGTTCTTGAGGGAAATATTTTCAGTATTACTAGCGCTAATGTCCCCCCATGTACGCTTTAGTGAGGAGGCAAAGAAGGATTTCTGAGATAATATGGATGAACTGATGCAATAAATAGTGATAGAGGAGAAGACCATTATTAGGAGTGACTTAAATGGTCATGTGCAGGAGTAGCAAAGTTGGATATGAGAGAGTTCATGGAGGTTTTGGATATGGCAGCAAAATGGAGAGAAGATTTTAGATTTTGCAGTTGCTTATGATAGGATCTTGGTGAATACACATTTCAAGAAAAGAGATTCTCATATTATTACTTTCAAGAGTGGGCGCAATTGTAGTCAAATTGATTACTTTCTTACAAGACGGCTGGATAGAAAAGTATGCAAGGATTGTAAAGTGATCCCTGGGGAAATACTCACCACCCAACGTAGGCTGGTCGTTTTGGATGTGAACATGAAAATCAACAAAGGTAAGCGTAACAGAAGCCAAGGTAGAAGGATCAAGTGGTGGAATCTTAAAGGAAAAAAGAGATTCACATTTTATGATAAACTTATCAAGGAGAGAACTTGAAACTTGGAGTCTGATGTTAACTCTATGTACAAAGTATAAGTGCATGCATAACAAAATTGCCAAAGAAATCTCGGGAGAGTCCAAAGGGTGTGGGCCTCCACAGAAAGAGACTTGGTGGTGGAATAATGAAATACAAAAGGCTATTAAACTCAAAGGGAGATCTATATGAGCTTGCCAAAATCTAGGGATGATGCAACTTTTTGGAGATACAAACAAGCAAAGAAAGATGCTAAGAAGGCAGTGCAAGAGGCAAGGTCCAGACACTTTGATGAGATATATAAGAAGTTGGGCATAGAGATGGGGAAAAAAGATATTTATAAAATGGCATGTATAAGAGGAAAAAAAACTTGAGTCAAGTAAAATGCATCAAGAATGAAGATGGAAGAGTGTTGGTGGAGGATGATGATATAAAGAATCAATGGAGAAACTACTTTCATAAGTTTTTCAATGGAGATATTGTGAACAATTTAAGAGACTCGAGTGACATGAATGCAAGAAATATCACTTACACACGACAAGTTTCACTATCTGAGGTCAAGAATGCTTTGAAAAGGATGAAAATGAAAAAAACATGTGGTCCAGACGGTATTCCTATTGATGTATGGAAGAGTATGGGGGATGAAGAAGCTATGTCGTTAACAAATTTCTTCAACAAGATTATGAAGACAAAGAAGATGTTGGATGAATGGAGAAATAATACTGTGAAAGAAAAAGATTGGATTGAATGCAATGGGATGGGATGGGATGAATACAAGATTGGACGCCCTCTCCTTTATAAAGGAGAGGGGAGACGCCCTAAGACTTAGGACGCAAGTAATCTAAATGTGCTGAGATACAAAAGCCCAATAACTAATTAACCTATTAACTAAATAGGCTAATATATACTCTTTAACACTCCCCCTCAAGTTGGATCATGGGTGAAACACATGTCCAAGATTGGAGTTACATGACTCGATAAAAGAAATGATAAATGAAAGAAGGAAAAGATGAATATCACTCCCCATACAAAGGATTGATACTCCCCCTTAAACAATACTCTCCCTGAATCATACGATGGTGCCTCTTTTCTTTGAAATTGTATTCTGTAGGTTGGAGATCCTCGAGCTTTGATGAAGGTCTTTTGGAGTGCATCTAGAATGAAGAACATCTGAAATGGAACCTGAATACTATAGCAGTAATTCGCCACTTGGAGCAGATGATCATCAATACCACAACTACGTCATCTGCATTGGATTACGTACTTAACGCGGCACGAACGCAGATGCTCAATGTCGATGTAGCAGTAACGAAATCTTCGAATTGTCTGAGAAGACGTGCATAACATGGCACGAACAAGAACGAACGATATGCTGGTGATACGATGCAGGCACCATAACTCCGTCGCATGAACCTTGGGGGCTTGACAAGAAAGGAGATATCATCCATCAAGGAAAGTCCCAAGTAGATCAGCAACAGGTGATGTCAAAATAGCAGATGTGGCTCGGAGAAGATGTGATGAAGCAGCTCGGTGAAGATAAACTGGATGAATCAGCCTTGCAGAAGTAGATTGGTAGGCTTGCTGAGCTTCTGAAAATCTGAAGAAGCACTTGTCTCATGTGAATCCAGCTGAAGTACACCATCAACACCTGACGTACATAACGCAATACGAACGTGGATAGCTCGGTGGTGACGCTGAATGAAGATCCTTCATTATTGTATGAAGATCCTTCATTGTTGTCTGGAAATAGAGAACGAATGTGTTGAACAATGCGAAGCTCCATGAAGATAATAGCCTGGAACATATATAGACTGAATACATATATCATCTTTTTTCATACTCTCTCTATCATACATATTCTCTCACACACACTCTCTCTCTCTTCTCATCTCTTCCTCTCCTCTCTATCCCCCCTCCCCGCACACCAAATACGACGAGAGTGGGTGTTTGGTGTGGAGAAATGGATATATGACCCCCCCCCGCACTGTGGAAAGGGATACACACATGATATGGGTGGGTGGGAAAGGAATTGATGGATTCGAGAGGATTTTGTGATATGGAGATGTGTAATATGTGGAGAATGAAACCGATAACCAGAGAGAATATGCTAAATGGGTCAATGTAAGATCCGGATAGGAAAATCGGATTAGGCTTAAAATTGGATCCGATTAGCAAAGATATGACCCATGCATAATGGATGGCATGGTTGAATATAGTGGAGTGCTTTGGCCAAGGATAGGTGATGGTGTTAGGGCAGCAACAAGGACTCAACGACGATGGCAATGGATAATCGATGTCAGCGGCAGTAGGATGGAGCAGAAGCCAGGGGGCCTGGATGATGGCAACGTCGACTGAAGAGTGTGATCGTTGGTTGGGGATACGGTTGCTAGATAATGAGGCAGCAACTCAGCAACGGACGGACATGAAAGATGGTGATGATTGCAACAAAGAAGATGATACCAGTCTCCTACACGACTCCGGAGATATTGCATGCCATGAGGTTACATGCGGAGTCCAAGTGCGGAGCCTCTCCATGTGAGGCGGTGAAGGCTGGTGTTGAGGACGTCAGGGCGATGCAGCGGCAGAGGCGATGGTTGCGATTGTGATGGCGTTGATTGTTGCTCCTGGTATTGGTGGCGGTTGCGGCTCCGTTGATGGTTGCGTCCAACAACGACAACAATATTGTTGTTGGGAACCAGCGGCTCTGCTGTTGGCCGCGACGCTTTGCACCAGATGCAGGAGGATGTGGCGGCGTGACTGATGGTGACATTATCTGTTGTTGTCAACGGCGACTTGATGGTGGTTGTTGATTGCATCGGGACGGAGACAGCCGGTGTACGGAAAGAAAAATTAAATCTTTAAGAAAGAGAAGAAGCCATAGAGGCCGGGAGATGCCTAGCGGGCAGCCGGCCTAAGCCATGGCAACGACGGCAGCCACCCGTAGGCGGGGGTTCTTCCCCTCAGTTGCTCTCTGGAAAAGACGAGTGGCGGCTAGGGCTGCATGCGTGCCGAAAAGGAGAGGGAGGAGGGGCGGCTGCTAGGTTTCCCTCGGGAGCGAACGCGCTCTGTTCACACAGGAATTATTGTTCACACCGTCGGAGTTACTGTTCACGCAGTCGTTACTGTTCACCGCTCTGATACCATGTGAAAGAAAAAGATTGGATTGAACGCACTGGGATGGGATGGGATGAATACAAGACTGGACGCCCTCTCCTTTATATAGGAGAGGGGAGACGCCCTAAGACTTAGGACGCAAGTAATCTAAATGGGCTGAGATACAAAAGCCCAATAACTAATTAACCTATTAACTAAATAGGCTAATATATACTCTTTAACAAGTACCATAATTCCAATCTACAAGAACAAAGGGGATGTTCAAAGCTGCACAAACTAAGGAGGTATCAAGTTGATGACTCACACTAGGAAGATCTGGGAGAGTATTATTGAAAAAAGGCAAAAATTGATTCACACATATATCAGACAACCACTTTGGTTTTATGTCGGAAAGATCAACAATTGATGCTATTTTTCTAAATAGGATTCTTATGGAGAAGTATAGAGAAAACAAAAGAGACCTTCACATTGTGTTCATTGATCTATAAAAGGGCTATGATAGAGTACCCAGGGAAGTGTTGTGGAGGATTCGCATAAAAAGGGTGTGCCTATCCTATACATTGACCTAATTAAAGACATGTATGATGGATCAACTGCAAGTGTTAGGACTACTAGAGAGACAAACTTTTACTATCACTGTTGGGGTACATCAAGGATCAGCACTCAGCCTTTATCGATTTTTTCTTGTTATGGATGAGTTGCAAACCATGATCAAGATAATATCCCTTGGTGCATGTTATTTGCTAATGATATTGTGTTGATTGATGAAAGGAAAGAAATATTGAATTATAAAGTTCAATTTTGAAGAATCTAATGGATTTATGATCAGCAGAAGCAAAACTGAATATATATGAATTGTAATTTTAGCCAATCTAGAATTTTGAATGGTAGAGTCAAGTTGGATGGAGTGGATATACCAATATATCATAAGTTTTGTTACTTGGGCTATATTGTTGAAAGGGAGGGTGAGGTTCAAAATGATGTTTGTCACAGGATCACAGTAGGATGGTTGAAGTGGAGGAATGCAACTAGAGTAGTATGTGACGAGAAGAACCCTCACAGATTAAAAAGCAAGTTTTACACAACAGCTATACAGCCAGTCATGCTATATGGGAGTGAATGTTGGGCAGTGAAGAAACAAGGTCTCAACAAGATGAACGTAGCCAAAATGTGTATGATGAGATGGATGTGCGGGAAGACAAGAAAAGATCATTTGAGAAATGACTATATCAGAAACAAAGTGGGGATGGTGAGCATCGAGGACAAATTGTGTAAAGGTTGTCTAAGATGGTATAGACAAGTGCAACTCAGACCGACAAATGCACCTATTCAAAGCAAGGTTATTGAGTCAAGCACAATTAAAAGAAGCAGAGGCAGGCCTAAATGAACTCGGGAAGAGCTATAAAGAGAGATTTTGAATCTTTACATCGTGATTAGAGTAAGACGCATAGCAAAGTTGATTGGAAAAAAGGATCTATGCAGCCGACCCCGACATGGTTGGGATTGAGGCTTAGCTGATGATGTAATCATCCTCTTTGTGACTATGACTCTCTCCATAACAATATCATCTTTGATAGTGAATGTAGGCTCGCATTGGGAATTGGTTGAACCACTACAAATTCAGTTTTTTGTGGTGTGCTTGCATCCTATCCTAGGAAGCACAGAGACAAACATGGACATGGCGATTCTAGAAAATATAGGACACAAACACGGCGATCAACACGACAGTTGTTTTTATATTTTTTAAATTGAACTAAAAATATATATTCATAAGAAACACAAAGTTACAAAAAAGACAATCTGGCTTCCATTCATATTCCATGTATTACCCTAACATGACGAGAGATAAAGATTAAAAAGGAGAGGAGACACTGGTAGATTAAATAAGAGAGACAGAAACACATGAAAAGGTGGAATTCGATGTCAACATTTTAAGATGTATGATGGTACTCACGTAAAATGATGTAAAGAAGCCCCAAGAACTTCAAGTTGTGTGTATTTTGAAGTCTAAAAGAATCAAAAGACAAAAAAATGGAGACTTTTATAAATAGTAAGCAATTTTTGCAGTTGCAGTAGTGTAGTCTATGAATGGACTTCACATAAACACTTCCAATAATGTACTAAGCTGCTGAATGCCAGAATATTGACCATTAGAGATACATAGTCTCTAAGTCAGTACTCAGTAACTGCAGATCTCATATTAATTATATGACTGTTCATAAGGGATATATATATTTAGATCATGGTTTAAAATTTCGGTCAAAATTGTGAAATTTCGGTCGAAATTTTGGTTTCGACCACTACCAGACATCGAAATGGACCGGTCCAAATAGCCAAAATTTTGATTTTTTTATTGCATTATAATTTTTAAAAAAATCTTAAATAAATGTGGGAGACCCCCCTGAGTTAATTCAATCTAAAATATAAGATCTAACATGTTATTACATAAAAATATATGTATGTATACATTGCATCATTGAAATCCTGATCGAAACAGTTGTGTATTTTCACTCAAAAATGTAGGAGCCCCCTACCCTATACCAACATATGATATTATTGTATAGTTAGGTGTATTTAAGTATATAGATCATCATGGTAAAAAAATATGACTTAATTCCTTTATTTGGTCATCGAAAACGTTAAAATTTGCATCAAAATCTTGTGTCGAAAAAGCGTAAAATATCGAAATTTTGGTCAAAATTTCGGTAAATTTCTGTTTCTGGACCAACCGAAACGACATCAAAATCGACATTTTAAACATGGATTTAGATACACAACATCAATTAATATAAATGCACAACTGGATATTCAAGTGATAGATATAGAATGATTAATAGAACAAGGTAATAATGGATAAAGGTTGATAGTTTACCTCAGTTAAATCAGCTTCTGAAAAATAGAGGAAGGCCCAAGCCCAAGTATAGATGAATGAGCCAAGAGATTAAATAAAAACAAGAATAGGGAGACAATTGTTGTTGATCTAAACTTTGATATGCTATAAGCATAGCAAGAATACAGTTGCTACCAAGGTATCAGAAAGTGGGAAGTGGGAGGCATGCAGACAGTACCCTATAACCGATTAAGCGGTAGGCATGGGATTAAGTGGGCGATTTTTGAAAAAGCGGATGTCTAAATTTTATATATTTTTATACAACATTATACGTATGTGTATCATCATCATCATCATCATCATCAATTAAGCCTCAATCCCAACTATGTTGGGGTCGGCTACATGGATCCTTCTTTTCCATTCAGCTCTATCATGGGTCATACTCTGGTTGAGATGTAGAGATTTAAAATCTCTCTTTATAAGCTCTTCCCATGTTAATTTAGGCCTTCCTCTTCTTCTATTAATTGTGCTTGCCTCAATAGTATCGCTTCGTATAGGCGCATTAGTCGGTCTGCGTTGCACATGTCCATACCATCTGAACAAAATTACAAGTGTAAGAAGAAATGAAGGAGGAAGAAGATGGGAACACCAATCACATGTCTGCTGCTAGGTGCAGCAAACGTGAGTAGGGCTTGAGCCTACACACTTGTATTTATATATTAGGGTAAATACATGAGGTACAAAGGGAGATACACACTTGTATCCATAAATAAAATAGGTCAGCCACCGGTTTTCCGTTCCGCCACTGTGCCAGTGTCGATACCATCGACTTGTGTCGATGGTATCGACGGAGTATTCTCTTGCGCCTGAACCAATCTCGATACTATCGACCTGTGTGTCGATAGTATCGACCGAGATGCAGTTGGCTTCAACATGAACCTGGACAGATCTCGATACTATCGACAGAGTGTCGATAGTATCGACCGAGATGCAGGTTGCTTCACACTCCCCCTCAAGCTGGAGAGTACACATCGTGGATGCCCAGCTTGCCACAGAGTTTCTGAAAAATTGCTGAACCCAAGGGCTTTGTCAGAATATCTGCTAGTTGATCTTCAGACCTAACATATGGAGTCACAATAGTGTCGTCTTTTATTTGATCACGAATAAAATGGCAATCAACCTCTATGTGTTTTGTACGCTCATGAAAGATAGGATTCCAGGCGATGTGCATGGCAGATTGATTGTCACACTTGAGCTCCATAGAAGGTAGAAGAGAAATTTGTAATTCATATAAAACAGATTTGACCCATTTTAATTCACAACATGCATGGGCCATAGCACGATACTCAGCTTCAGTGCTAGATCTAGCAACCACATGTTGCTTTTTACTTTTCCATGTGATAAGATGATCACCTAGAAAGGTACAATAGCCTGATGTAGATCTCCTATCAGTATGATCACCAGCCCAGTCAGCATCTGAATATCCTGTGAGAGACAGAGTAGATGGAGGTGCCTTTGGTCTAGAATATGTGATACCTTTACCGGGAGCACTTTTTAGATACCTCAGAATTCTGCAGACTGCTATCCAGTGTGATTGTCGCGGAGAATGCATATATTGGCTGACGACGCCCACAGCAAATGAAATATCCGGTCGGGTGACAGTTAGATATATCAACTTACCCACTATTCTCCTATAATATTCTGGATCTGGATACTCAACATCATTAACCACCTCTTTGATGTGATAATCCATTGGAGTATTTACCGGTTTAGATTCAGCCATGCCTGTCTCCTGTAACAAATCAAGCACATACTTTCTCTGAGATAAATTGACACCTGCATGAGATCTAAGCACTTCAATGCCTAGAAAGTATCTCAGTTTGCCCAGATCCTTTGTATGGAAATGTTTTTGCAAACCCTTTTTGACACGAGATATTCCCATGGTGTCACTACCAGTAATCACTATGTCATCAACGTATACCAGAAGAATAATGGATCCACAGGAAGAGCTGGAGTAAAATAAGGAATGATCAGTCTTGGAGCGAGAAAAACCCATCTAAAGAATAACTTCACTGAACTTGTCAAACCAAGCTCTAGGTGACTGTTTCAGCCCATAAATAGCCTTTTTTAATTTGCATACTTTCTGACACTCCCCCTGAGCAACAAACCCAGGAGGTTGCTCCATATATACTTCTTCCTGTAGATCACCATGGAGAAATGCATTCTTTACATCCAGCTGAAATAATGGCCAATCAAAGGTAGTAGCAAGAGAAATAATGATCCGCACAGAATTCAGGCGAGCAACAGGAGAAAATGTTTCAAAGAAGTCAACACCATAGGTTTGGGTGTAGCCCTTTGCAACCAATCGGGCTTTCAACCTTTCAACTGATCCATCCGGATTGTGTTTAATAGTGAAAACCCATCTACAGCCTACTACTTTCTTTCCTGCAGGAAGATCAACCAGATCCCAAGTACCATTATTCAAGAGGGCTGACATTTCAAGTTGCATTGCCTGTGTCCAGCCACTGTTCTTCATTGCATCAAAATGGTTTCTTGGTATAGACACAGAATCAATCCCAATAGCGAATGCACGGGCCTGCTTAGACAGATGAGACAGGCAACATACATTGGTAATAGGGTGTTTAATAGTACAGGACCTAGTACCTTTCCGAACAGCAATAGGAAGGTTGAGATTAGATGTCTCTGTAGGATTCTCTTGAGTAGAAGGCGATGATGAGGGCTCAGGGACTGGTGCCGCTACTTCTTCTGGATCCTGCCTGCCTCGCCTATGATATACATGTGTGTAATGCTCAATGGTAGGTCTATCTCCTGCTGGTTCATCCGGAATAGAAGTAAAATCCGGAATGAGAGGTGGCACTCCCTCACTCTGCACTGATGGTGGCAGTCTCTCACTTTGTATTTTTGGTGGCTCTCCCTCTCTCAACTGCTCCCCCTTGCTAATAGCATTGGAGAAATATGGAGTGGTCTCATGGAAAGTGACGTCCCTAGACACAAACATGCGGCGAAGACTAGGACAGTAACACTTGTATCCTTTGCTCGTAGTAGAGTAACCTAGGAACAGTGTTTTAATGGACCTAGGAGACAGCTTGTCGGTCTTAGGGTCAAAGTTATGGACAAAGGAAGTGCAACCAAACACTCTAAGAGGAATAGGATAGGGAGAGTCCTTGGGACGCAAAACAGAAAAGGGAGTATGTCCTTGAAGAACAGATGAAGGTTGTCTATTGATCAAGAAACAAGCAGTTAAAAGAGCTTCAGACCAAAACTTCTTTGGCACATTAGATTGAAACATAATAGTTCGAGCAATATCAAGAAGAAGGCGATTCTTCCTCTCTGCCACCCCATTTTGCTGAGGGGTGTGAGGACAAGAAGTGCGGTGAATCATACCAACCGAGCTACAAAAATCAGACATAGCCTTTTGAACATACTCCAAGGCATTATCAGACTGAAGAATTTTTATATTGCAATCAAACTGGACTTTAATTTCAGTATGAAAATGTTTCACAATAGACAACACGGACTCTCTACTTTTAAGAAGGTAGATCCATGTCATGCGTGAGAAATCATCAACAAAAGATATAAAATAACGAAAACCATTATAACTTTGGTCTTTTACAGGACCCCACACATCAGTATGCACTAACTCAAAGGGACAAGAAGCCCGCTTATTGACCCGACTGGGATAGGATAACCTATGGTGCTTTCCCAGTTGACATGACTGACACTCTAAGGAGGATAATTGGGATAACTCTGGTTCCAACTTCCGCAGGTTCTCCAAAGAAGGATGTCCATATCTGCAATGCCATAGTAAGGGGGAACCACTCAACAGGATGAATGGAGCAGGAGTAGGCATTTGGCGAGGTAGACTGTCACCGTTGAAAAGGTAGAGATCACCCTTCCTAGGCCCCCCACCAATCGTCTTCATACTCTTGAGATCCTGTAACATAAAACAAGAAGGTCCAAATATTACCCAACCTTTTAAAGTGTCAATCAGTTTTGCAACCGAAAGAAGATTAAAAGGAAATTCAGGCACAAAGTGAACTGATTTAAGATCAATCTTGGGTGTTAGGGAGACAGATCCACTAGCTAAAACTCTTTTCACTGAACCATCTGCCAATGTAACAGATTGGTGAGGAATTGATGAGTCAATAGTGTGGAGCAATCTCCTCATACCAGTCATATGCTGTGAGGCACCAGAGTCAACCACCCAAGATGAGGATGAGCCAGATGTTATGACAGATGTAGCCTGATTACCAGCTGTAGATGCCAAATTTGCCGATGAAGAAGATGATGATGAACCCATACTCATGTTGTGTCGCCTGAATGAACTGATCATATTCTTCTTGAGTGAGAGTGATGTCGGTGCCAGAAGATGTACCAACAGTTGTAGAGGATGAGGATCCTGTAGTGGTGGCACAATGTGCTGCCCCCACAGGTGGTGCAGCAGGTCTTCCATGTTTCTTCCAACACCTCTCCACTGTATGTCCTGGTTTATCACAAAAGGTACATTTCGGACGTGTCCCACGCCCTCTACCCATACCAGGGCGTCCTCCTCGTACTGCAGCGGCAGTGGCAACCGAAGCATGAGATTCTCCAGGAGGTATATCAGGCACAAAGGAAGCAGACTCAAACAGTGATTGCTGGATTCTTGAATAAGCCTCCACAAGACTAGGTAGTTTATCAGTAGCCAAGATAACACTCCGAGCGGAGCTACAAGTCGAGTTAAGCCCAAATAAGAATTTGGCCGTAACAAGATCATCTCTGTCCTTTATCTGTTCTGCAACAGTCACAGGATGATAATAACTTAGCTCTTGAGAAAGAGCCTGAATAGCCCCAAAATACTCCTCAAGAGATCGGTCACCCTGTTTTTCAGCAAACAAACGATCATAAATCATAAACTGACGGAGAGCATTCTTCTCTTGAGAGTAATGTTGCTTCACGGCGTCCCATATTTCCTTGGTCGTAGAGTAGAACATGAACCTTGCGGCGATTGCAGATTCCATACTATTCCACAGCCAAGTCTTCACAAGACTATCATGTCGCTTCCATTCAGCATATCCTTCGTCAGTAGATGCCTTGGGACCCGAGTCAACATGCCTTGCTCTGTCACGAGCCTCCAAGACGGTGTGGATGGCGTTCATCCATAGAAGATAATTTTTCCCGTTGAGTTCGATGGAGGCGATAGGTGACACCTCGTTGTAGATCATAGGTGTCTTGATATCCTCCATTGTAGAACGGAATATATGACGGATTGATACTCGTCAAAGAAAATGTGGTGACGGAGACATACACGTCACACACAGACGAAAAGAAAGAAGAAATGCGTTACTGACGCATTCCCAGCCTCCAAAGAATATTCCTAATCACACATGGAGGAGGTGTAACTATGATGATGATTGAGATGAAACTAGTCCTCCGGCGGTGTTTTTAGATGATCGTTGGATCACCTGAAGATCCTCAACTGCTCTGTGATAGTGGCTACGGTAGAGTTAGATATCTACCGCAGACCCAGAGTAGCCAACGGTGGTCCTTTGCAGCAGGTGGATTACGCCAAGGAGACGGGTGGGAAGCAGTCGGTCGTCAAGGAAGGAGAGACCTGGAGAGATCCTCCGGAGAGAAAGAGAGGAGAAACCCTAGATCGATCTCCGCTCTGATACCATGTAAGAAGAAATGAAGGAGGAAGAAGATGGGAACACCAATCACATGTCGGCTGCTAGGTGCAGCAAACGTGAGTAGGGCTTGAGCCTACACACTTGTATTTATATATTAGGGTAAATACATGAGGTACAAAGGGAGATACACACTTGTATCCATAAATAAAATAGGTCAGCCGCCGGTTTGCCGTTCCGCCACTGTGCCAGTGTCGATGGTATCGACGGAGTATTCTCTTGCGCCTGAACCAATCTCGATACTATCGACCTGTGTGTCGATAGTATCGACCGAGATGCTGGCTTCAACATGAACCTGGACAGATCTCGATACTATCGACAGAGTGTCGATAGTATCGACCGAGATGCAGGTTGCTTCACAACAAGTATGTGTATATAAAAAATATATTTCTAAGGAACTTCTATACATATATCTAATCAGAAAATCAGTAATTAACTAAGTATTCATCAATGCCTTACTATTAATCAATATCTCTAATCAGTAAAATCAGCACGCAGATCCGTACTTGTAAATAACAAACTATGAATTATTTTTTTGGTGAACAACAAACTATGAATTATTGATTTAAAGTAATCACTAAAGTAATATTAACCAGTAGTACCAATCATTAATCACTGAAAGCAGCAAGGAAATCAGTAAAACTAATCATGCATTAGAAGTATAATAGAGCAATATGATATTTACTTAGATGCATTACAGCAGTACCCAATTATTACAGCTTACACACAAAGTATGCATTCTTAATTAGGACTAGCTATATCATAGAACATTTAATGTATATAAGTTTCATATATTATAATTGACACTACTTGGATTATGTAATTAATTAATGTTAGATGCTTACATTAGTATTTTTAAACAAAGCGGGAAAAAGCGGGCAAAAAAGCGGGAAAAAGCGGGTGAGGCAGGGAAAAAGCGGGCGATTATGTTCAAAACGCTTAACCAGGCGCTTGGGGGCTAAATTAGGCGGATGAGGGTCTTGGCCGATTAAGCGGCCGCCTAGGCCATTTTTTAATTCATTGATTGCTACCCTCTTGCAAATAGAGATGGATTCTATAGAGACATGTTGTTTGGCTGCGTAGTTATGTGACTAGGATTAGTGGAGAGACATGACTTTTATTTGTGGGCTGTAAATGGGCCTGGCCATGTCCAGGCTGTGTCCACACCGTGTCCACCTATAAAAAAAAACGTTGGACACGGCTGGAGAAGCGTCCAATACGTATTTAGGGGTGCCCACAGAGTACTGGTGTCCAATACGTGTCAGACGAGAGTATGACACCTATTTTGAAGTTCCCATGCTTCCAAGATCCTATCGTGCTCACTCACAACAAGTTTGTTTGGGCTTGTTGTTCATTCTCATCACCAACAAGTGGTATTAGAGCGAGTTCATTCACCGCATCTCCACCATGGCATCGAAGTGCAAATCAAGAAGTTCATCTCATGAAGAGCTTTCTCTCTCTAACAAGTCAAATCTGAATCTTGCCTCACTCGTAAAGGAGTCCATAAAGCTCTTCGGAAAGGTGACTGAATTGGCACCCATGACAGATTTAATGGTGTGATGAGATAGATCAAAAAGGCCTATACAAGCATCCTCATCTTGTTTGGAGGATTAAGTCCTACACGAGGTTGTGTCTAAAGACCGCCACAAAAGATGGGGATGAACTTGATCTCTCTACATAAAGAACTCCATCACTAACGAGCTTGCGTTGAATAACTGCTTCTTCATGCTTCACATGAAAGGTGGTTCCTAGTCAGCTCTTCTTGATAAATTCAATAAAATCCTTTAACAACCTTGGCATATCAAGTTATCAACCTGAAGATATAGGATAGGGATCAAGCAATTTTATTGTTGCAGCCATAGTCCTACAAGAAATTTTAGGACATCATGATTTTGCGGGAATCCAAGATTGTCTCATTCCAAAGAAGTCAAAATGACGTTGACTTCTAAGGCTAAGGCTAAGAAAGACATCTAGGTTGCGTGCCTTGCTGCCTAAGCACACTTAAGCAGCTTAAGTCTTTTTATTCACTTCGGGACATTTCATCGTAGTGTATACATTTTTGTATCACAAGTACTTTCCCATTATATAAAATTTATATGTGGAGGTATATACTTCAAATCTTAAAGTTCATCCTCAAAATAAAACCCAAGACTAGGGATGGCAATGGTCCGGGTGCAGCACATCCATTCACCGCCCTGCTCGCACCAGACAAGCACCTCATCCACAGCAAACCCGAAACCAATTTACCACTCGAAATTGGTTTCCTGTAGACGGAGCACCACGGACACCTGAACCATGAAAGATTTATATTCATGTGACGTCGACGCCAAGGAATGCTTCAACGTATTGCTTTCATTTTTATAGCAAAACTCTCAAATCACCTTATGGTCCATCTTCCGTAATCTTTTAAATAAATTCCAGACATTACTTTGACAAGCAATTCACGGCAACTTGAAAGCATCGTCGTTCTCAACACAAGTTCGACCATGTGCCATGACCGTCATCATCGATGGGATTCTCTTTTCTAAGGTCTGGCACCTGTTAGGCAATCTGTTCAATTCAGAAAATCTGTAGGGTTTAAACAAACTCAGTCAGTAAGGCCAATGCGACGAGCGGCTGTATACCGCCTACGCAGAGGTGGGCAAGGTGTAATGGTCGCCGAGAAGACGGAAGAGAGGGTTGCAGAAACGGCGGCACATACAGACGCGCGACAGCGAGCAGTGCATACAGCCACAGCAGCGCCAGTATCAGTCGAACAATGGCGTCGTGTTCAGCCACACCAGCATCGCAAACAATCGCATCAGCGGTGATGTGTTCAGTCATTGCAGGGTGATAAGTTCATCAGAGGAAGCACGGAGAATATAGGCACAGTGGCGCCGTGTTTAATCATGGTGGCGGCGGTGAGTACAACCAAGGCAACGTTGGTGTGGCGGGTAAATCTAAGGCAGCGCAGTATGGAAACAACAGACATGACGCGTATGGTAATGGAGGGAGGCAATGTTCAGGGCGTACACTGAAAGACAAAGGTGTTGCGTCGTGAGTCTTGCATGATGTCCAATGATATGGTTTCCCATTTTCATCTGCACCAAAAATATGGAGTTTTTTTAACCAAACCATCACCTGAAATACTGAGTGGTTATACCAGTTAATGGTGTGGTTTGGATAGGTTCGGTTCAGTGAATGGTTTATGGCTTTTTTTGCCAAGTCTACCCAAGACTAACCTCGACAACAAAAATAATATTCAAGATGAAAACATATGTGGATATTATTAGTATAAAGCCCTAAAAATAGTAGTTGAAGACCCATAAAAAAGACTCAAGACGTATACCAAGGCGCACCCCTTGGTGTGTTTTGACGCCTAGGTGCCACCTTGACAAGTATGGTCTTTGCTTCATCAAAGTTGTAGGTAAACCATTGGCCACTAGAGGACGAGAGCGTCCACATGACAAAGACCTTGAGGATTTGAAGCAAAAGACAAACAAGACAGTCACATCAATCAAAGGGGTGCAATTACTACAAGAAGACATGCCATGCCAGTGATGAATGCTACAGTTGTGAAACAAGCAAAAGCGTGAGAATTCCAATGATACTACAGCTCATGCAAAGATGGCTCAAGAGGTTTTGAAGACTAAAGCTACATACTTGCTTCTTCGACATCCTTTGACTACAAGAATTGGATTTTGGATCCTACATGCACTTACCACATGAACCGAGCGTATGGATAATTTTCTTACTTATGAATCTGATCAAGGTGGAGATAGTCTTATGAGTGATGATCATCCATGCAAGACGATTGATGTTGGCACAATGAAGATCTGTATGTTTGATGGTGAAGCCAAGACATGGATAGGTGTTGACATGTTACGTTGAGACAAGATCTCATCTCATTGGGCACACTCAAAGAAGGGTTGCAAGTTCTCTGTCGAGAACAGAAGTCATGACACTCTTAATGATGGTCATGTCCTCATTAATGAAGTGAGAAATTCACATAAACTGTATACAAGAATGGCAAAAAAAACCTGCCACCCAGATATGTCCCATTCAATTAATCTGAAGATTTGGAAAATGGCTATTTTGAGCGTTTGCGGTTGGCCCGATTCAGATGTATCCATAATCATGAACGTCTTTTGGATTCCCTAACCAATATCCCATTACACCAAAGCCTTAGCCAGTCATTAACCCTTGCCCTAGCAATATGCCAAAGGTATCATGTCATCCTTCATTGCTCTGCCTAGCGTCGATTCATGTCCTTTGTAGCTCCGCCCAGCAGATAGCATCCTCGCTTCCACACCTCCTAAAAGCTCTAGCCAAGCACTATCATCAACCAACGACGCCCCTACAAGAACGTATAAGGAGATCAATGATAGAACCTGTTAGAGAGTTTGTTTATTATTGTTATTATTGTCTTTGTAATATGGGCCCAAGTATGTCTTGGCCATACTTGTCAAGGCGCGTGCCTAGGCGCGCCTAGGTGGCCGCCTAGGCGAGGACGCTTTATTATAATGCTACAGTGACCTATTTTTGTGGGTCTAGTTGTATATTTACTTATTTTAATGTTTGATATGGCTACACCAATGCTCAAAATTAATAGTGTTGCCTATTTTATGTGCCAAATATCAATTTTTAATTGGATCTAATACTCTTTTTTAGGTTTGACTGGATCTAATACTCTTTTTTGTTTGATTGAATCTAATACTCTTAGTACACATTTGATTTTTCTTAGTTTGCACCTTCAATTCAGATTGTACTAAGTAGCTATGCTATGAAGGATAGTGATTACATTGCTTAATATTTGTAGCTATGTATGAGAATAAATATATATTTATATGTTGATCACTCTTACATTCTTTACAATAATTCTTTTCATGTCCTTGACATTATTGTCAAATGATAATATATTAGAAATGTAATTGGTTATTTTTTCATACAATAAAATATATATATATATGGAGAGATCGACTATAAATATGTAGATAACTACATATATAACTACACAATGTGTGTATATGAGTGGGGAAAACCCATGACACATGTATATATACATAAAATATATACATAAATTATTATTTTTAAAGGTCGCCTAGGCGATGCCTAGGCGCGCCTAGTCGACGTCTAGGCACGCCTAGTCGCGCCTAGGCACAAGGCGTCCGGCCCCAACGCCGTGTCGCCTTGCCGCCTTAACAAGTATGGTCTTGGCCCATTAGAGTTAGGTTGTGTCATGTACGCTTCCCTGTTCTCCTATATATAGGAGCAACGTTTCTCTTATCTAATACAACGATCAACCGTCTTTTACTTTCTAAGAGAAACAACCATGTTCCTTTAATCGCAACATCAACAACGATAAATATTGCAGCCACATTTTATTCAAGGAAGTCAAACACTCTCCAATGCTCACCTCGTCCTCCACTTGAGCAAACCGAACCAAACCAAGATGGCTAATAGTTAGTGGCTTCACGACTTAGGTATGCTCCTCTTCACTTCCTCAACCTTGGTAATCTTTCTTGCAATTCGTTCGTGTATGAGACCCCACTCGCTCTGTGATATTGATCCTTCATGAAGCAGTAATACAAGAACAGTCCAACGAGAACAATATAGGCACCACCATGCTCGTCATCCACCATCCTCTTAATGATCATGTTCATCTCCGAGGCCAAACTCCATTCTTGGGTCGTGTGCTACATCCCGGAAAGCATGACATTCCTCAACATCCTACCATCACCCAAATCTTTCCCATTTATATTGTCTTCTATCCCCTCGTGAAGAACACCATGTTTGTGACAAAATCCAATGCCATAGTCTTCGACATCCTCCAAATTGAGCAATGCCAACGAGTGATTTGTCACCAAGAAGTGAGCAGCTTTCCATCAAACCTTGCTTAGATGTTTAATTCTTTTAATAACTTCTTTCTTTTACCTTGCCTGCGTCCTTTCACCCTTGGTTGGTATATTTTTCTACTCCGTAGAATTTCAATGCAAATTTAATTGGCATATGGATCGTCATCATCCTGATTTGCACAAAAAAAGGAAGTTGCATCTCTTAGTCCAGTTGATATAAGTTGAACTGATCAACATATGGGGCTGCCAACTCCGCTCCTCATCTACTGCTATTAGAGAGTGGTTAATTTAGTTAATTAAGTTATTTGAGTATGTTTGTATATGGGCCCAAGTGTGTCGTAGCCCATTAGGGTTTAGTCTAAAGTCTGTAGGCTTCTCTCTTCTACTATATAAAGGAGGGGGATTCTTCTTCTCAAATAGATTGCATAGCCTTCTTTTACTATACAACATGGTATCAGAGTAGTGATCTGTGACAAAGTGAGTTTTTATAATATTTTCTCTCTCCTAAAAGTTTTCTTATCAAATTTGTTGACCAAAATACCCACATACACTTTCCTCACTCAATTGAACAAAGATGTGTCACATATTGTAAAAATTTGCAAACCCTACTATGCTATGATGATAATATATGTGTTAATGTATTTAGTAAATGAACATATCAAAAGTCGATTTTGGATCTCAAATTTATACCATAGTCACCTATTAACATCTTTAAGATACCCCTAAAATTTTGTTACAATTGGGTCAACCGATTGGGAGATATGACCAATTGAAATTGGTACATATTCCACTCATTTTTTTTTTGACCAAGGACCTAAGTTTTGGGCTTGATTGACTAAATTAAATGTCACGCAGCCCATTAAGATACCTGGGCGCGGACCACTTAGCTGGTCTTCAACTCCAACCGTCCGATTGAGGCCTCGGCTTCCTGCCCCGATCCAAGGGAACAGGACCCGTCTTCTACCTCCCGCAAAGAGCGGGGGAAGACAGGTAAACCGAGCCTCATTCGCAGGCGACACCTCAACGCCCCCATGGAATATCTTCCGAATAGAACGCTTCCCCTCGGTGAGACGAGTTCAACGAGCCCGCACTCGACTTCCCTCATCCACGGAACAGGGAGAACGAACTCCCGACCCCTCGCCCTTTCTTCTGGCGGCGGCAGTAGACTTTAGGGCTTCCTTGCCTAGCCTCCCTCACGCCTATTTAAGGCCTTCATTAGCTCCGCCATGCTCCCTTTACTCACTTCACACCTTCAATTGCAAGCATCGACACCCCGAGCACTGCTCCCCTAGCCCACCTTCTTCAACCTCGGCTCTCTTCACCGTCAGGCCACCACATCACTCCTCGCTCAAATCCTACCCCTCCAACACCTTCGCCAACCCACCGCGAGTGTGCGCGGCTAGAGGGCAGGTCCCCAGAACCCCTCTCCATCCTAAATCCCTCTCACGCCGGCGACCTCGCCTCTCCTGCGGCGACGTTGAGCTCTAGAGGGAGCCACAAGCAGAAAACCTCACGCCTCTGAGCGGAGCAACCTCGTGAAGGCTAAGGAGCCTTCATCCACGCGACAGCACCACCTAGAAGCAAGCAGGAGCTTGTCGGAGTTGGTCGAGCTGCTCGGCTCGCAGTAGGAAAGGAGAAGCAAAGCAAGGGAGGGAAGAGTGCCAAAGGATTTTGAGCTGGGCCAATAGGCAATCGCCAAACCAGCTAGAGGGGTCGCGGGCCACCACTCCAACTCTGAGATCCGTGGGTTGCTTTGCGAGACCTTGGATCAACCTGGGTCGTCGATCCAGTAGGATCCGACCGTTGATCAAGGTAAGATCCTCTTCTTCTTTTTCTTTTATTCAAGAAAATGGTTTATCTTAAGAAAATCATAGAAAATTCTAGGATCAGCAGAAAATATCGAACCTATATATCATTTTGATCAGAAAATTATTCTCTATCCAAATAAAATGATATCAGGAGCTAGATCCGTCTTCTATTTCAAAAAAATAGTTGCCTAAAGCCTTAATGACCTCCTTAATTATAATTAATTGTTGATAATAGTTTTCCTTGATGATATCTGACCTTCCAAAATGTTTTTAACCTCAAATGTAACCATGTTTCCAATATAACTCGAAACACTAATTTAAGTAGATGAATGATGAAATGATTAGAAGAAACCCTAAATCTAATTTTCTCTCTCTACATGTAATTGGATATACATCTTTTTATCTAATCTAGTATTATTAGATGATGTTTAGTGACCAGGATTGGCCCTAAACCCTTGAACGAACCCTGATGTCATGAATGACTAATATGTTGAGGGTTACTTTCCCCTTTTATTCCAACCATCTTAGAAACCCTAGTTTTTGGAAATCTTCTAATTGATTAATTAAATACTATCTTTTAAGCAAACGAAGTAATGATAGATCAGACTTGATAATATCTCTAAACCCAATTAAAATATGGAAAAACCCTGATCTGAATTAGATAACATAAAAAGAATTATAACTAAGGACATATCTTAGTCTTGGTCACATGGACCAATAGTAATGTTGTACCCTTGCTTTCCTTGCAGGGTGACTTAATTCTTGTTGATTCTAAATTCTTGGATATCTGATCTAAACAAGCAGGTGCGTGGTCTTATAAGTATAAGACTAGATTTCTGGTTGCCTACGATATGTATCCCTTGAATGCTCGTATTTGAATATGATTGCTTGGTTGACTAGTATGAGTTATACTTCGCCAAACCTAATGTAACATAAATGGTTATGATGGGTTGTAGCTACTAGAGCACATAGCCTGGTATGGATGTATGTTGCCTAACATGGATGTATGTTTCCTTGGCCCATGTTAGATGTATGATGATATTATATTGCCCACACTAGATGTAAGTCAAGCGCAATATGTGTAGTACAACCGCATCAAAATGATTGTAATAAAAAGGATGTTTACCTGATTTTCGTCTTAAGAAATGGTTTTATCTCTCTTTTCTTCTTGTTCAAATATTTTCCTTTATGCAAACTTATTAGTGTAACTTTTACCACGTACCAGCTCTGCTGATGTTTTGTTTCTCATATTTTCTAGGTACAAGGAATAATTGACGACGAAAATGTAACACATGCTCAAAGTACCTGAAGGCACAAATAATAAGCATGGAGGATATATATATATATATATATATATTACATAGATCTATTCCACTTATCTTATTTCTTACTAGATGTTAGCTCATTTCTTTCCTAGTTGATGTTGAGGATGATTGAGATCCTATTTAATAAAGTTAACTTTCTCTAGAACAATATTTTCTCTCCATATGTAATGACTTTATTTTTTCTATATGAATGAATGTTCGTGTGGCATTATATGATGATGTGGACTAGATCTTGGCTAAATCTCTATTTTTAGTTGACTACCTTAATCTCTTATATTTTCCCTTTTGACATCTATAGATATGAGTGCACGCATATCTATGAATGTCACTATGGAAAGTATATAGAAATTGGGGGACGTCACATGATCCAACCCTAAACCTAGAGGAGACAAAAATATTTTCTTTCGCCTGTAGGCGGCAACCGCCCTTCTTGGCTTAATACCATGCATTGAGGGGCCATGGAGAGGGAGTTGCAATTTTGCGATGGCATTAATACCTTGAGCGGTGGGGAATGAATAATAGGAGCCTCAACAGAATCAGGCAGAGGAGTTTCCACCAATAGATCCGTAGATATGACAAGCCCGTCGCAGAAAAACAAGGGGCATTTTCAAAAAAGACCACATTTGCACTCACAAAACTATTTGGCAGTTGGGTCATAGCATTTGTACCCTTTCTATGTTTTGGAGTATGCCAAGAAGATACATTTTGTAGAGCAAGGGTCAAGCCTTGTCGATCCAGGATGAAGGTTTCAAACAAATCAAGTACCACGATAAATTATGGGAGGAATAGCAAAAAAGAGGTGCATCTGTGTATAAAATATTGATGGTACTTGGTTGTTCAACACAAAGAAGGCATCCGGTTTATCAAAAAGCAAGCAGCAGAAGCCGCGTCAGCAAAAAAAATCTTAGGAAAATGATAATAAAATAGAATCGTCCAGGCGACCTCCAGAAGATGACGGTATTTCCTTTTAATGACACCATTTTGTTGGGTGTGTAACAACACGAGGGTTTGATGAATGGTGCCCAATTTTTACAAAGCTTAAACAATATTGCATGACTTTGAGGGCATTACCCGTTGAAAGATTTTTATGGGTTTATCAAATTGTGTTTTTATTTCAGTAAAGAAAGCATCAATAGTATCTAGAATGCGCCCTATCTTCATGCAAAAATAACCAAGTAGCTCGAGAAAAATCATCTATAGAGGTATAAAATAGTTGGATCCTGACAAACTATTCACAACACAACCCCCAGATATTAGCATGCCCAATATTAAGCACTAATTTAGAAGCAAGCCATTTTACTAGGAAAAACAGATCTAGTTTGTTTGACAAGTAGGCATGCTTCACAATGAAACACAATATCAGATACAGTAGGAAGTGATTTTTTCATCTTTGAAGCCAACGGGTGTCCAAATTAATAATGCCATTGGAGTCCAGACACACACGAAGACAACAGACCAGTGGTAGCAGCATGTGGAGTATCAAGAGACATGCGGGAGGCATTGGACCTTTTTAGGACATCAAGAAGTGTAGGTAAAGGGCCACTAGACAGAATTTGACCAACAACTCTAGACAAAAAAGCAAGAAGCCCAGCAAGGAATTGAACGAAATGTAGTTCATGGAGTTATCTTTGGACTTCAATGATGTCAGCGAGAGGGAATGGTAAACCTAAAATTCATCCCAGAGCGCACAACATTGATTATAGTAATCTTTAATAGAGTTGTCAGTAGAGAACTCCTTCACTAGGTTCTTGAACATCTCAAACACTTTCTAGATTTTGTTGATGAGAATAGATATGAGACAGTTGATCCCATATCGCCTTTGTCATCTGAAGACTTCACAGGGATTGGCTGATTTTAGTTCAGTACTTTTCACCATCCAAGTCATTACGTAGGATTCTTCTTTAACCCATAGATCAAGGCTTGTTTGGCTTTATCATCAACGTGTTTAGCAGGTGCAGGCAGAGCAACAATAGTGAGGTGAGAACATGGAGCGTAGGAGAGGGCTAGGTGGTCGCAAGGGAGGGTAGGAGAGGGCTAGCAAAGGAAAGGGAGGTCAGGGAGAGGTTTGCGATGGTTGTGGTGGGAGGGATGGATTGTGAAAAGGGAGGGGCGGCTAGGGGTTGGCAATGGCAATGACAATAAGCAAGGGAGAGCAATAGGGGCGGGAAGTGAGGGAGGAAGGGATGGAGGATGGTGGCAGTAGGGTTCTGGGAGAGGCAAGGCTAGGGGTGGCAGTTGGAAAGCATGGACTAGGAAGCAACATTAGGTAGGATAGGGAAGCAGGGTTAGGGCCAGCTATTGGGGACATTAATGCTCTGACACCATAGTATATAGGATCTATTGAGATGATTAAAACAAATACAAGTCCTCCCTTAGTATAAGATAAGGGATGAATAACTACAGAGCTAAACAATATGGGATAAAAGACTAAACAGGAAAACATAGATAACACAAAATATAACAAGACATAAAAAGGCACTAAATATATTAACACTAGCAGCAGGCACGTTACTCATATATCAGCATGCACATTATCAAAAATAGAAGATCCCATCGCAATCTTATTAACAAAAAAATTCTCATTTGTTTGCCAAGTTAACAAGCCTTGTATTGAAATGAAGAACTAAACACAAAAGGAATCAAAATTTTCAGTTTAATAGAAGATAGGTGCCCCAATCTAAAATGATATTGTAGCGGAAATATAATTTTAGATAACATAGGAGCAATGGACATATGTGGTACATCCAGATAAATAACCCATCTAGTCCCTCATGGCCAAAACTAATCCTCATCTTTGTGCAAAGATCCTAAAAAACACATCCATCGGGGTCAAATGTGATAGAGAAATTAAGACTTTTCACAATCTTACTAGCAAAAAGCAAATTTCATGAAAATTTGGGGGTGTAAAGGATATATTTCAAAGATAGAGCATCCATTCGGATGTTCCCTCCTTTTACGACGACCTAGAACCACCAGTGAGCATAACATGAGGAATAACCATAGTATTGCAAAGAGTAGAACAAAGAGTTGGATTGTCATATATAGGTGACAATGTCTCGGAGTCTATCACCCATTATTTTTACCATAAGTAGCAGGAGTAGCAGGAAGAGAAGAACCTCCATCTTGATGCACCAATAGCAGTTTGTAACAAAAAATGTTCTTATAGGATTTTCTCAAGTTCGAAACCAATCAAGTTAGCCTAGGGGCAGTGGATGGTAGTGTGGTAGAAGCGGGCTCAAGAGACGCTTGTTCTGTAAGGCAAGAGTGTCATGCTTCGCTAACCGCTTGCTTTGGTTTGATTGTTCTGCTCATAAAAGTTGCAATGACAATTACTAGGAGGAGGTGCTTGTCCTTTTCATGGCCAATGCCACCCAAAAGTACACAACCTCGGTTGCGACCTTTATCGTTGGTGTAGACAGCAAGAGAAGATGCATTAGTAGCTTCACTAATGGAGACAGAGGCTAAGAGAACGGGTCAAATCCTCTTAAGAAAATCTACCAAGGAGGGAATAGGTATCCCTAGTTCCCTGCCAAGATCTGATCAACCACTCATGAGAAGGAAAGAGGAAGATCTACCCGATTGAACAAGCTAAAATTAAGCGTCGGTGTTTCAACTCAGTGATGTCCCAGTAAAGGATGATAATTTTATAACTCATCTGATAGTGCTTTAGTTTGGTTATAGTAATCTTCCATAGAGGTCGCAACGATGGAATGTAAGACATGCCCCACCTTTACGCACTTATGAGTGTAGGCGTCGTCGTGTTATTAGTTAGGCTTTATTAGCATGCTTTATTTTGTCCTTTTTCTCCTTTTTGGGCTCTTATAAAGTCAAGTGGTTTTGTCCCGCATTGGCTAAACGCTCACGTACAAGACATCGCAAGAGGTTACCCAAACTCATGTTGACCACCTCAGTTTGACCATCAGTTTAAGGGTGAAAGGAAGAAGAGAATTTGAGGTTGGTACCAAAGATTTTCCATAAGGTCTTCCAGAAATAGCTAATGAACTTAAAATCGCGGTCAGAGACTATGGTGGTGGGGAGTCCATGTAGTTTGACTACCACATTGAAGAAAAGGTGGGCGATATGCAAGGCGTCAGAAGTCTTACTACAGGCAATGAAGTGGGCCATCTTTGAAAAATGATCAACAACCACAAACACAGAGTCATGGCCACGGGAAGTGCGGGGAAGACCTAAAATAAAATCCATACTTAGATCCTTCCAAGGCTCATGGAGAATAGGGAGGGGAGTGTAAAGACCCATATTTTGTCTTTTAATTTTGGCCAAATGACAAGTATGGCACTGAGACACGATGTGAGCTACATCACGTCGTAAGGAAGGCCAATAAAATCCGTTCACTAAAGTGGTGGTTTTAACTCTACCAAATTGGCCAGCGAGGCCACCAACATGTAATTCCCAAATGAGAAAATCTTAAACTAAAGTAGAAGGGATACATAATTACGTGTTGCGAAAAAGAAATCCATCTCGTAGAATAAAATGTGAAGCATGGCCAGGTGTACTGCTGAGAAGGTCAGAATGAATAGTTGTGAAGTCAAGGCAGGTGGAATATTGCTCTTTCAGACGGTCGAAGCCCACAACTTCAACGACCATATACTGTAGGGTGTTCAAGCAACGACTGAGAGCGTCTGCGGCCTTGTTCTCAACACCCGAGCGATGTTTGAGAACAAAAGTGTACTCCTTACAAAACTCACACTACTTGGCGTGACGCACACTTAAATTCTTCTAGAAATTTAGAAAGTGAAGGGCATGATGGTCAGGTCAAAGGATGAACTCATGATGGAGAAAGTAATGTCTCCAATGACGTAGGGATTGCACAACAGCGTAGAATTCTTTATCGTAAGTGAAATATTTACGCTTTGCGTCATTGAGTTTCTCACTAAAAAAGGAAACAGGTTGCCCTTCTTGACTAAGAACGTCTCCAATGCCAACACCGAAAGCGTCGCAAGATACTTCAAACGAAAGCGAGAAATTAGGAAGGCAAAGAACCGGGGCTTTGGTCAACTTAGTTTTGACAGCCTCAAAAGCACGTATTGTGGATGGCGTCCACTCTAATTTGTCACATTTCAATAACTCAGTGAAAGGAGCCATAATGGTGTTAAATCCTCGAACAAAACAATGATAAAAAGTAGCCAGTCTGTGAAAGCTAGAAGGTCAGAAATCGAAGTGGGTTGGGGCCATTCAGTGATGGCTTTGACTTTGGTCGGGTCAGCCTCAATGTCGGTAGCAGATATAAAGTAGCCAAGGAAAAGGAACGAGCACTTCTTTAGATTGACATACAGTTTCTCAGTTCGAAGTGTGTCGAAGATAAGCCGAAGATGATTTAGGTGTTCGTCCTTGGTCTTACTAAAAATCAGAATGTCATCAAAGTATACCACTAAAAAATTCCCAATGAATGGCCGTAACACATGGTTCATGACTCGCATGAAGGTGTTGGGTGTGTTGGACAGGCCAAAAGGCATGACTAGCCACTCATAGAATCCGTCCGGGGTTTTGAAGGCAGTCTTCCATTCATGAGACTCCATAACACGGATCTGGTGATAACCGCTATGGAGATCAATCTTCAAGAAATGGCGGGATCCCATCAATAGATCAAGCATGTCGTCAAGGCGTGGTATAGGGAAACGATATTTGACAGTGATTTTATTGATGGGTTGACAATCTAAGCACATTCTCCAGCTACCATCCTTCTTGGGGGTAAGGAAAGCAGGAACCGTACAAGGACTCTTGCTCTCTGGAATGAATCCTTTGAGAAGGAGTGGATTCTTTGATATATAGGACATACATACATCCAGATTTGCAACTGGCTTGTTCCAACTCTCTTCGGGTGACAAGGTGTAGAGAGTGATTGGATTTGGAGGACAGGGGGGCCGATGGAGGACTCTTTTTCAGAGGAGAGATGAATCGAGTAGGTGCTAATCGTATGTGTTAGTCCTGGTGCTTGAAGGTATAAACATTGCAACGTCCCTCATTGTGGGCATCTAAGTCATAAATCTAAGGACGACCAAGAATGATGTGGCCAACATCCATAGGCAAGACACACCAAATGTGGTTTGAATAAGCACCTAGAGTGATGGGTACAAGGCATTGTTGGGTGATGGGCAAGCTAATTTGGTTCACCCAATGGACTTTATGTGGTTGAGGATGGGGCTCTGGGCGCAAGTCCATGCGCTTCAATCCATAGGGTGAAATGATGTTCTGAGAACTGCCACCATCAATGAGTAGTTTGCAACTTTTACCAGCGTGTTTGAATAAGGTCTGGAAGGGGGGGTGCGTTTCCATTCCTCCCCTTCCGAAGGGGCAGCTAAAACATGCATGACCTGGAGATATGACGGATCATAATTATAGTTGTAATCAGCGTCATCATTAGAAGGTTCAGAGGCAGGAAAACCATCTTCATGTTCAATGTCATCCTCAGCGTGGTATCAGGAAAATCAGAGGACACAAAAATCGCACACCAAGGGCATTGAGCAGCTAGGTGAGTCGTGTTGTGACAATGAAAGCATTCACGACCTCGTGGAGGAGGCCGATTTTGAGTGGGCATTATCTCCTTGCCTTTACTGGATGAAGGAGTTGATGAACCCTAGGGAGATGGTTGGGGTAGAGGATAGGTCGAACGAGATGAGGTAGTGACACGGTTATTGGTTGATCGACTACGTTGACCAAAACAAGAAAAGAAAGGACCACGAGAAGCGGGATGTAGGTAACTCTCTACCTTTTGGGCACGATGAAAAGCATCATCCAAGGAGTCATATTGTTGTAACTCCATTTCTCGTTTTATGTCAGGGTGTAAACAGTACCAATCAGAATCATTGTGAGTACAACGGTGCTTAGCCTCCTTAATTCGTTCCATGTACTCTTCAATAGATGATGACCCTTGGCTAAGGGCCATCCAATCAGAAAGGAGTTGTCTTTGGGATTGGGCGGAAACATAGCGCCCGCGTAGCTTAGTCTTCATCTCATCCCAAAAGAGGATGGGAGGTTGACCAGTACGCTCCATGTCGTGTTGAACACCTTGCCGATATCACTTGGCCGACCCTTCCAGTTTCTTCATAGCAAACCTAATCTGTCGAGCGTCAGTCATGTCATACCAGTCGAAATAATCTTCCAAACTAGCAATCCAATCGAGAAAAGCTGAGGGATCAAGTTTACCATCAAAAGTGGGGGCATCTATTTTAACTCGTCGAGTGATATCATTGTGATGCAATGGACGAGGTCCTGGGTGGTATTGATCGCATGGGTTGTGGGAGGAAACCGGTCCATGCGCGGCGGCGAGGGGGGGGGTTATGAAAAACATCATGGCCAAGGGCTCAAGGATGAGGTGTCATGGGATGATGTGGGCCCTGCGGTGGAGCCCATGGTTGGTAATGAGGTGCTAAAAACTTACTTTGTCTCATGAAAACTATAAGCTTTCTGCAGATGCACACCGCAGGTTTCAAGAATTTAATGTGGGAGATTATGTGCTAGTACATGTGCATCCTGAACGCTACCCTAAAAATTCCTTTAAGAAGCTTCATGCCAGAGCGTCAGGACCTTTCCAAATACTTAGTCCACAGGGACCTAATGCCTATGTACTGGATTTGCCAGCAGATTGAGGCATTAGTGCAGTATTCAATGTGGAGGATCTTTCTCCTTATCGTGGTACATTCGAGCCCCCTCCACCACCACCAGCAGCTTCTTCAGATCGTCACTGTGCTCCACCGTCTTCAGTGGTGTTACCGCCTCTACCTCGACTTCCTCTACAGCCGCCTGAACGCATCGACATCGTTTTGGACGACCAGACCGTCCTCACCAGCTAGGGCATCGTACATCGTTTCTTGGTTCACTGGAGAGTCGTTCTTCAGCAGACGCCACCTGGATCACCGAGGAGTTCTGCCGCATTAATGCAGATCTTCTTGAGCTCTACCTCAGTACTGACTCGACAGAGTCGAGTCTTTTGTAGCCGAAGGGAGTTGATATAGGACAGGCTGCACCTTTACGCAGTTATGAGCGTAGGTGTCGTCGTGTTATTAGTTAGGCTTTATTAGCATGCTTTATTTTATTATGTCCTTTTTCTCATTTTTGTGCTCTTGTAAAGTCAAGTGGTTTAGTCCCACATTGGCTACCGCCCATTTAGTCTTTCTTTTAGAAGCCTATATAAAACCTCTATCTGCATCCATTTAGAGGCACAGTTGATGAGTAAGAATTATCTTTTAGCCATTGCTTCATATTTTTTAATAGTCAGTCTGTAGTATTTTTTAATAGTCAGTCTGTAGTATTTCATTAGAGATTTAAAAATTTAAACGACTTTCCTTGGTTTGCGTTGATGTTGATACCATATATCCTTCGTAGTGTGTAGGTGAAGCAAGAAAGCACTAATTATGGTTTCCGCGCTACGGACTCCATGTAGTAACACCAGACTCGTCCTTGACCCATTGGTCATGGAGTTGCTTGGCTATGGCGTAGTCCTAGATGGCTTTGGCATTTGTAGCAAAGTTAGATGAAGAGGTGGTGTCAGGACAGAGTTCATCAGGTAAGAGCATTTCCATAGCGCTTTTGCATGTATCTCAAATGGGGTAGACCGAGTGTGATAATCGGTCGACACGAAGTGTGATTTGTTTACCAATTATCACTTGGCGAAGTCGACGCGAAGTCGAAGTCCTGCACAATGGTTTTAATAAACGGGCAATTTTTGGCTCACACGATAGAGAAATTTGTTGATTGAATATGGGAGTCATTTATATATAAAGAGAGAGAAAGATATTCCAAGATACACTCAAGTATAGAAATCGCGTCGTACACTCAAGTGGTACTTATGTATCAAGACTGTTTTTTAATATAAAAATTATTGTCCATCATTATTGTAGCAAATACATACTATGTACAAACTTGAGCACAATTGGATGGATGTAAATCACTATCCTAGAACAACGAAAATGACATACATGGATTTTTTTAGTGTTTCATTTTTGTTGTTTGGGGATGCATGACCTGTAAGTCTCCAAATGAGCTCAGTTTTTCTAATTAGACCATTCATACCATATTTAAGAAGATCAACAGTTTGGATTTTCAAAATATTAGTTGCGTGATGCAAAATAGCTTTATTGTTTAGCGTCTCAGATACACTTGAGTGTATCACAACCTCACTCTTTCTCTCTCTTCATATATGTGTGTGTGCCTGTAAATATATATACGCATACTCCCATTGGCAATTAATTATGGGATGAAACCCCAATTGCATCATACTTTAGGCCTTGGCTACATCCTCTCTATTTAACCTAACAAGTGGAATCAACGAGTTAACTAATTAAATCAAGGCCGAAAGGAAATTGAAGAATGAAATTGGCTGATTTGAGGGAGACCTTTGGTATAGGAAAGATAGTTTTCACTGCCTTGAACTGCAATTGTAGAACCATCTGTGAGGGTGACATTGGGCAATAAAGGCTTTCGGTGTATGTAGTGAACGTATCAAGAATACATGTGGTTTGGTTAGCTGCACATGAATCAAGAACTTGGGAAGATATGATTGCTTTAGAAGTTTGGGAGATGCAAGTTTTGGATCCAACTCGCTGACAAGGAAAGGGGAGCAGCTAAAGCCTATTGTGTAGATGAATCCTCATCAACTACCCATACTTCTCATTTGCTATAGACATTCAATGCATAAAGTTAGCCCGACCATCTTCTTCATATGTCTCCAAGTTTGTGTCCATGGTACGAAAACCATGAAGTGTGAGCAGGGTTTCCTTGGCGCGACCCTTCCTAACATAGTGCTTGCACTCTAACTACTAACATGATGCATTCATCCATTGCATGCTCCTCCCCCTCTACTTTTATGCCCTCCACATCCACATCTGCGTGGCAGAAGTAGGACCAGTCTAAGCTAAAACTGAAACTAGTCTGAGCAAACACGTTAGACTTGTTGCAAGCTGAGGAATTCAGACCAGCACACAAGGAAGAAAATGTCCGATTTTGGCGCCTTTTAGGTGGGCCACAGAAACATAAATTTTCACAAATTTTGATGAAAATTTTGATAGATGCGTTCATGGCCTTTTCAGCAGCCAAATAAACTAAGTAATTAATGAAATTTCACTAGAAAATTCTACTACCATAGATCTACTCAAATATGTAATAATATTTTATATCAGATGTGGGTGGGGGTCTCCTCATATGTGAGTGAAGGAAGCTGAATTGTTTGGATAGAAAATTTCAGTGGGGATTTTTTATGTCAACTTTCGATGGTGTAATGAGTGAATTAAGTCATTATCATTTGCAAGCACAATACATAGATATAAAGACACAAGACATTGCAAAGGAATAATAACGGTCAGTATGCTTTGACAATGAAATTCGGCATCTGATTACCATCGCTATGGAGATTTAAGCCAAAAAAATTGCATTTTCTATGAAATTTTAAACATTGTTGGAGCATCATGAAACAAAATAAAATAGTAAACCCAGGAATAAGCCCCTACAAAGAATGGGCGCTCACATCCAGAAAAATTGATTGCAAACTCCTTCGTGATCACAGCTAAAGACCGGATGGGGACTTCATTACAACCGTCTTTAAAATTTCTGTCGAAATTTGGTTTCAAGAGGGATCAGACAGAAATGCACCTCCCCATGGATCGCTAAGTATATTTATGGAAACATTTTTTAAATTTTGCCAAGTGGGGCAAAAATCTGCCAAAACACAAAAAAGTAGGTGAACACCCCGAGTTTGGGCCTTCATTTCATGAAACACACCCAAAATGGGTTCAGTGTTTGGAGAAACAACTGCTAAACGCATGCTACTCTTGGAGGGTTTCTTCTCTGACGATTTCTTTTTGTTTTTCCTTTCTCTTGGGAGCTTTCTTTGTCGGATCTAATGTAAGTTTACTCTCTCCTTCCCCTCTACACCTCTTTCTTCCAATTCCAACCCCTTCTATCTGGATCGAAAAGATCTACTCTGAAAATTGCAAGTCACAATTAATAGATCTCCAAATCTTATGACCTACAGCCTAAACTTTTGGATTTATTAAATTATCTTATAAAGTACATAGATCTACACTTATTTTACAAATCTAACTTAATATATATCATGTTTCTTGAGATAATGGATAAAATATTCCAAAAAGGAGCTTTTTTTTAAGTTTTTCAATACTTATGCTAATATACATTATCAACCACCTAACAAAAGTTAAGAACTTAAGATTATACTTAAATATATTATATGAGATGATTTTCGTAAAGATATTGTACAAGAAATACAATTTCAAATTTTAAATTGATTAATATATAATGTCAAACCTTAAAATAATGAACTAAAACAGTTTAAGAATTATTCATGTACAATGTTAATAGTTTATAATTATATACATCACATTTTAGCTACTGGTGGGAACAATATATAGGTAAATGCATTCAATTGATATAATCAATATATTAGACTATAAGTATCGACTATTGTTTGTTATTTTAACCTATTGATAAAATGGTCTTTAAAATAAGATATAGAAATTGATTATTGACATAATGATAGATTTGTTTTGAAAGAAAAAAAAAATAAGAGATGACATCTTTAGGTGATAGTGATGGTGGAGCTTCCCAAGTTGACCGGGGGGAGGGTGCTCTATAAACTAAAACTGTAATGGATTGTGCTTGAAAAGTTCTATAAATGAATTCCTTTATTACATATTATCATCGAAAATCCTCATTGACAAGTTCGGTTTTTTCACTCACATGTAGGACCCCCTCAATATTTATATATGACTTTATTGCATAAGTAGGTGTATCTATGCATGTAGATTATCCTCACAAAATTTAGTGTTGCATATGTAGATGTATTTATGCATGTAGATTATCCTGGTAAATTTAGTGACTTAATTTATTTATTTGGTCAATAAATTATGTGTCAAGATCTTGTGTCAACTACAATGCATTTGTCAAAATTTCTATAAATTGTTATTTCTGGATGATTAGAAACTGCATCAAAATTGGACGTTTTAAATTGTGATCGCAACTAACTAATCCCTATGCTTCAAAATGTTATAGATATCATTAGAAATAGAGAATAAATCATGTAGTTCATCAATCAAAGATGCAACCTTTCCAAAATTCAAAGTCAGGAAATCATCCTCTTATCACTATCGATATCACACAATTTTCATATCCTAAGAAAAAGTTGGAATGCATTACCAACAAGTGATCACATAATTCCTTGTATGTTTTGAATTGATTCATCACAACAGTTGAATGTTTCGCAGAGTTCCATGTCAAATACAAAGATTGGCATCTTGTTGTGTCCCTTTTTCTAGAGTAATCGTCTGGATGGTTATAATTCCCTTGACCTTTGAAGAGTCACAGATCGATTACTCGATATGATGTTCATTTCATTGAGTTTGTAATCAGTGATGAACTGGTTTTGAAACATGATTGTGGCTAATTGATCAGAAACAAAGATCTCTTTCTTATCAACCATCATAAACATACAATACTACACAAACTAGACAGATGCAATGCTGCTACAGGTAGCATGGACAGCGATGACAACTAGCAAAGCAAGAATTACAATGGCTAGAAGATTTTGTAGAGGTACAAGGAAGCATACACATCTGCTAAAAGATCGAGCAACCGCTACTACGGACCTGATAACGGTGGCTACCTAGTCGGCAGATGGAGTTCATGGAAGCAACGTTGAACAAGGCAGCGACTAAAGCAACGGTAACAACTACTACTTGTTGCAGACTATGCCAATGGCGGCTAATAACACCACAACGACACTCAATGCTTGCGATAGATGATGTTGGAAAATGGCAACTAAAGAAGAGGAAGAGAACGTAATGTTTGTTGCATAGGAACAGGACAGTGTTGGTGGAAGAGGGAGGGGAATGTGATATCACCCCTCGTTGCTTTGACAACGGTGGAAGAAGAGGGAGAGGAGGATTGGTCACTTAATTATCAAGGTGCCCGCCTAGGCGCTAGGCAAGGGGTCTCAAACTAGGTGCCCAGCTTATTAATTGTATTAAGTGGGCATCTAAGGAATTTTCGGCCCTTATTAAACCATTTAAAGGCTACATTAGCATGAATTAGGTTTGGATTTGGTCAAATTAGATGACCTTGAGTCATTTTATGGTAGAAATATGTTTGATTTAGGCCAAACCAGGTCAAATGTTGGCAAAATAGATCTTATTTGGGAAAAACATGTCTGATTTGAGAAAATTAGATCTAATTTTGCCAGATTGGGTCTCATTAAATTCAGTATAAGGTAGATTAGGGGAAGTGAGGTCTAATTAGGTCATGTTACGCAAAATTAGGCCTAATTTAGGTTGAATCTGTTCAAATTTGGGGAAAGTAGGTCTGATTTGGAGGAAGTACATTTGATTTGAGGAAATTATGTAAGATTTGGACAAACTTTGGTCTCATTTAGGTCTGTATAGGATATTAGGAAATGTAAAGTCTACTTAGGTCATGTTATACAAAATTAGGTCTGATTTAGGCCAAACCAGGTCTAATTTGGAGAGAACATGACTAATTTAGGGAAATAGGTCTGCTTTGGGAAAATTTGGTCTGATTTGGCCGAATTCGGTCTCTTTAGGTAAACATAGGGTACATTACGGGAAGTTTGGGTCTAAGAAGTTTATGTTACACATGAAGAAAAATCTTTGTTATATATATATATATATATATATATATATATATATCAGGGTTTACAAAGAGTCATATATATAGCCTTGTCTCAAGGTATGATTTATAGGAGACACTACATAATTGAACTAATGGTAATGAGCTTGAGGAGAGTAAGCCTAATTAGATTATACAAGAGAAAATTAATAATAGAATATACAGCCAACACTCCCCCTCAAGCTAGGGAGTACACATCGTGTATTCCCAGCTTGCCACACATATAGGAGAAGAATGAAGGTGGAGGCTTTGTGAAAATATCAGCAGTCTATTCTCTAGTCTTTACATATGGTATGGTGTAATGATCTTCTTGTCACGAATCAGGTCTCTCACGAAGTGACATTCAACCTCAATGTGTTTAGTACGTTCATGAAAAACCGGATAATTAGCTATATGAATAGCTACTTGACTAGTGGTGCGTCCCCGCTAGTGGTGCTTTTACACCCCACGAGGTCGGAGCGCACGTGATATGGGATCTTCGCTTTCGAAATTTGTATGGTCCCAAATTGAGTCGATCACTAAAACTAAAACAGTTCGCCCGCAAGCGTACGGGGTACTGTCATAGTATAGGCGAAAGGCAAGATGCGGGGTCGAACCACAAAGATAGAGGGGGCACTAGAGTTAGAAGGCGTGAGCTATGTTCCTTTTGCGGAGCTAGGGTTTTAGGGTTTTAAGGTTGTTTGATGGTTTGATTATACTAAAGAACGAGTATGAAAGACACAATTGAAACTAAGTTATCAAAAACCGAACTAGCAATCTAGATGACAAACTAGCTAAACTAAGGCAGGGGCAAGATGGACTAGACTAAGCAAGCAATTAGCAACTAAGGAACTGAATTAACCACTAACTAGATCACAAACCTAGATTAACACTAGCTAGCAAAACTAGGCAATTAACTAAGTTAACCAAAGCAATTGAACTACACTAGCATTAACAAGCAAACAGAGCAATTAAGGTTTTAAGCAAGAGTGATTAAGGTGGGTGGGCCGTTTGGGAAATGTCACTTTGATTTTAGTTGGGGGAGTTCATTAAACACGCATGGTGCTCAAATCATATCTAGATTACCGAACCAAACAACAAGGTCAATGCCATTAGAACATACCCTATACTACTAGTAGAAGACTAGGGTTAGGTGTAATTCTAATGGGATTGGCCAAATCTAGGTTTCTAGGGTAAGTGATAGTGGACAATTGAGGGTTGAGGGTAGAGATGGGAGTGGAGATGAGGGGATTTATCCTCATGCCACTAGCCACTCTAGCCTTTAGAAGGCCCTAGGCAATTGCATCACTCTCACTTACACTAGCCACTTAAATCTCACACTCACTTGTAGGAGGAGGGATGTGTATGTAGGAACAAAGGGGGCTAGCTAGGGATCCACTAATTGGACCTAGGAGCCAATCCTAAGATTGCCACATACACTCCAATTTCTCCTAGAAGCTAAGTGTCATCAAACATCTCAAAGCAAGCAATCCATGTTATAAGCACAAACCACATGCAATAAAATAGGAAAACAGATAGAAGCAAGAAGCAATCATCATAGATATGAATTAAGTTCATTACAAGCAACTTTCCCCCAACATGGTATCAAAGTCACATTTTAACCCCAAACAGCCGACCACTAGGGGCTTAGCTAGACATGATCAAGAAAACAAGAAAAGAAAGGGGTAGAAGAGGAAGAAACTCCATGAAGCTTGATGAAGTGGCCTTCTTCTTCACCTCCAAGTTGCTGCAGACGACCTCCCTCCTCCAAGGGTGTAGGGGAGCATGAAATGGTGGGGGATTATGGATGAAAACCTAGGAAACTAGGATTCCATGGTGGAATGAGGGTGGAAATGGTGGATGGTGAGCCAAAATGCAAGGAATTTGCACAAGGAACTCAAGAATGGAGGGTTGAGTAGTATAGTAGCTGTGGGGGAGTCTAACCTAGTGCTATGGCCGCCACCCAGGTATATATAGGTGGTGGTGGAAGCACTAGGGTAAGTAGGGGTAGTTTAGGAAAAGCAGTGCAAAGTTGTGTAGGGTCGGTGATCACCACGGTCGTGGTGGGTGTGCCACGGCCGTGGTGAGGGTAGTGGGGAACGGCCGTGGGGGGTGAATACGGTCGTGGTATGAAGGAAGTGGCTAAAAAGCGAAGTATGTTGGTGGCCACGGCCGTGGCGGACTGCCACGGTCGTGGTGGGTAAGGGGCACCACGGCCGTGTTGGGTAACACGGTCGTTTTGGAGGAGGAGGAGGTGACCGTAGGAGGGGCCACGGTCGTCTTGATCATCTTCGGCCACGGTCGTGGCGACTTGGCCACGGTCGTGGTGGCTTGGAGGAAATCCCTATTGGCAACTGAACTTCTGGCAATTAATTCCCACGACCGTGGCAGGGTGCCACGGCCGTGTTCTCTTCTACTGACCACGACCGTGCTGATGGCCACGGTCGTGGCAGGTGGCCACGGCCGTGGGATTCTGTGGAATTTCCCTGTTGAACTTGGCACTTCATTGCTAAAAAAAGGCACGACCGTGGCATGGTGCCCACGGCCGTGGTGAGGTTGGCCTCACTCAATTACACTTCAATCTTCGTCATTTTTGGATGTCTTTGCTTGGGGGTGATTCTTGACCATTGGTGGTAGGTTGAGGGAGACTTTGGGGCCTTCTTTGGGTCCCTCCATGAGTGAGGGAACCCTAGAACTCCTTCTTTCTCTCTCTTCCATCTAAGCATTGTTCAAGTACCTGAAAAACAGTACAAAGAACATCTATAAGCATATTTGCAATGATAAGCATATTAGGGGTAAAAAGCTTGTAATCTACATGTTTAGATGTGACTTAAGTACAAAATGGCACAGGATGGAGCCCTAAAATAGGGCTACATCAACTAGCGCACTTGAGTTGTTAGAAAAGAGAGGAAAACCTAATTCTCGAAGAATAGACATCACCCATTGAATTTCACAACAGGCGTGTGTCATGACGCGATATTCCACCTCAAACTTGAACGAGCCAAACATACTGCTTCGTACTCCAATTGACGGATGACCCCCTAAGAGAATGCGAAATCCAGAAATAGATCTTTAGTCATTCACATCTCCATCCGAGTCAGCATCCGCATAGAAGTTCAAAGAGATATCTGGAGATTATGACTTCTTGTAAAGGAAACTTCTACCAGGTGCACCTTTCAGATAGCGTATGATGCTTTGTACCGAACTCCAGTGGCACGCAAGAGGTTTAGACATGTATTGACTAACAACATTAACAACAAAAGCAATATCCGGTCGGGTAATTGTAAGATAGATGAGTTTCCCAGTTGTGCGTCGATTATGTTTAAAATTTAGAAGAAAAAAAAAACTCCCCCTCAAACAGAATTTTGTTGTGATAGTCCATAGGCAAAGAAACAAGCTTACAATTCAGCATTCCATAGTTTGACAAGAGGTTGAGGATGTAATTCCGCTGCAATAAATAAGTGCCCTAACGAGAACGTAGCACTTCTAGGCCCACAAAATAGCGAAGTTGTCCTGGAACCCTGGTACAAAATTGTTGTTAAAGTGCTTGTTTTAATATTGAAATCCCATGAATAACACTACTAGTGATAATGATATCATCAACATAGACGGCGAGGACGATGGTCCAAGTTTGAGAAGAATTAAAGAATAGACTATGATCACTAAATTATCTGAAAAAACCCAGGCTAGCAAGAATACCAGTGAATTTTATGAACCAGACCCATGGTGATTTCTTAAGACTATACAAAGAGTGTTTCAGATGACACTCTTTAGCAAGACTCCCCCTAAGTATAAAAATGGAGGGGTGGTTTTGTATACACTTCCTCCTCTATATCACCACGAAGGGAGGCAATTTTAATGTCAAGTTGTAACAGAGACAAGTCTATGTGAATGGCAAGGGAAATTACAATCCTGACAGTAGCAATGTAGGTGACCGGCAAGGTCTCAAAGAAATTCACACCATATACTTGAGTGAATTCTTTGGCAACAAGCCAAGCTTTAAATCGTTATGCCGATCAATCTGAAATAAATTTAACAGAAAATATCCAGCAAGATCAAATTGTTTTAGTCTAGAGGAGGGGCAAGATGTCAAGTCCCATTCTCTCGCAACGTTGACATTTTCTCGAGCATCGCAACTTTCCAACTAGGGTGTTGAAGAGCCTCACAATAGTTTTTAGGAATCTAGATATATTCGAGTTGTTGGGCGATGGATTTAGCAGTACGAGAAAGCTTGGATAGGCAGCCGGTATGTGATATAGGACGAAGAAGAGTGCCAGAGCAGATATCATTCTGGAGAGTCAGGGGGGCATGCTAGATCCTCAGACGTGAAAATTGGTGTTGGCTCCTGCGTCAAAGGAGGAGAAATAACATGGGTTGTGGGATGGGTTCATAATCCATTGGGTCAGAATGATCAAGCTCAAGGAATTCAGTTGGAGGTTGAGGTTGAGGCAAAGACTTACTCTTCAGACAGGATGTTAACGAAGAATCAAAAAACATCTCAGATTAATGAAAAGTGACATCCGGTCGAGACATACATATGACGGTTGTTTGGACTATAACAACAATGACCTTTCTGAAAGGTAGAATAGCCAAGGAAATCCGTTTTGATAGAGCGCGGATCAAGTTTATCTGCTTTTGAACAAAGTTATGGATAAAAGCAATACACCCAAAAACACGCAAAGAAAGATGAAAAGCTATTTCTGAGGGGAAACAACCAAATAAGGGGTCTTGTTCCAAAGAACAGAAGATGGTTGTCGATTGGTGAGGTAGCAAGTTGTGAGAACGGTTTCAGATCAATAAGTCTTAGGTAATTTACCCTAAACATAAGAGTATGAGAGGTATCAACTAAATGACGATTTTTACATTTTGCCACCCCATTTTGTTGTGGAGTGTGAGCACGGGAACGCTGATGGATAGTTCTAGTTCTAGAAGAAGAAGAAAATATGCCTGAGGCAAACATATTTCGAAAAATTATTGGTCCAAAAAATTTAATGGATTATTAAATTGTGCTGAAATATTTTATGAAAATTCTGGAAAACACCAATCATTTCATCACAGGATTTCAAAAAATATAACCACTGTTGGCTTTTTGGATATGTCACATTCATATTTCGATGATGCAAAGATTTTCCAAATTATGTTACTAACATGTGTATTAAGTATTTCAGGTGATCAAGGAATTAAGTCAAGATCCAACTACAAAGATATATATATAGGCTATTTATTTGTTGCCCGGCGGGTAGCATTGGGCAAGTTACCCGACAGCAGCGCGCGGTGACAGGCGTTTGTAAATAAGTCGGAGTTACTGTAGCACGCGTTTCAGGAAAGAAAAAACCACGCAGCGTCCTCCGCGTTCGTCTGTGCCGCCGCCAGGCTGATAGATCCGATCTACCCCCCATCCGCCGCTGAACGGCCCACATGCGTAAATCCGCCTCTGATTCCAACTTCCGCGGCGTATTTCGGTCTTCATTTTACATTTCTTCCTAGGAAATCCCTATATTCATCTCCATTCCCGAATAATAAGGACGGCTTCCCCTTTTATCAATCTTGTAGAGGAGGACGACTTAGGTGTTTCCCACCTTTGTCTGTGTATCCCGTAACGATATCGATTTTCAACAAGTTGATTCCACGGTTTAGACCTACTGTTGTGAAGCTCACGCCGCTGAGGAGGGAGTGGGGTGGTTGGAGAATTCTCTGTTCTTTCTGCATATTTAGGAGCAAATTGCTGTTGTGAATTCCACGCCGTTGAGGAGGAGGGAGTGGAGGTGGTGGGAGAATTCCCTGTTCTATCTGCATTTTTACGAGCAACAATTTTTCCAAGCTACATTTAGGTAGATTTTGTATTTCTCTTTGTCAATTCATTCAGTTATACTCGTTTTTCTATTTTTTCTAATCATTTCAATGTGTATTCATCCCTCTTTCTCTTGTGTGGGAAGAAAACCCAATTTTTGTGTCTGCATTTTCGTTTTTGAAGTAGTAACTGTCATACATGTTTTTATGTTTTGCGTAGTTACTCTCTTGTTATACTTGGTTACACTTTTGACTTACCGAGTTACTCTTGTTGTGTTACATGGTTACTCTTCTGGTCTTCTGAGTTACGCCAACACACTGTCATGGATCCCAGCCTTGATACAGATGCTGCTAATGCAAGTGTCGGCAGTCGGCCCTGACGATGATAATCCTCAGTCTTCTCATTCTATTAGTGCTTCCTCTCCGTCCCCAACTGCAGTCCCTAGAGTTGGCCTTCAGTTTGGAAGTTTAGATGAAGGTAGCTCCTTCTATTGCAGCTATGCTGGAATGATTGGGTTTAACATCAGGAAACACGACAATAGATATGAACGGGGAAGTAAGATTATGGTTGCCAAAGATCTGGTTTGTGACAAACAGGGTAATATTTGTCGTTCTAAGAGGTCTAGAGGGCTTCTGAGCCCCGTTTGTGATGAAGTGGGTAACTTGCAGGATAAGCTGTCTAAGAAGCACAAGCGTTCTGTGAAGAGGTGTGGTTGTGGAGCCATGATACGTTTCACACTGGATAAGTCCTCATCCATGTGGGTTGTGACTGCATTTGTTGAGGAACACAATCACGATCTTGTTGACGTTGCTCATATCTGTTACCTCAAGTGTAACTCATCTCTTGATGAAATTCAAAAAGAGATCCTTTCTTCCATGAGCCAAGCTAACATACCTATATCGAGACAGATTGCATTGATAGCATCCGAGTCTGGCGGCTATGAAAATCTGACATTTACCAGCAGACAAGCTCATGGACACATCAGTAGCAAGAGGAAAGAGTCGGCCAAATACGACGTCGACATGGTTTTAGATTGCTTTGCCAGGTTCAAGGTCCTCGATCCGAAATTCTTCTATAGCTACCAAAACGACCCCGATTGTTGCCTTACTCATCTGTTTTGGGTTGATCATGTCTCCATTGAAGACTGCGGGCTGTTCAGGGATGTGATTGTGTTTGACACCACCTACCGCACCAACAAGTATTCGATGGTTTTTGGAATGTTTGGTGGAGTTGATCACCATCGCAAGACAATGTTGTTTGCATCTACTCTGCTGGTCGATGAGAAGTACGACTCATTTGTCTGGGTTTTCAAGCAGTACCTACTTTATTTTGGCAAAGAGTCGGTTTCCATCATAATCGATCAGGACCGTGCTATTAATGTTGTTATCATCACTATTTTTCCCAATTGCAAGCATCGCTTCTGCAGCTGGCACATCCTACAGAAGCTTCCCTCCAAGCTTGGTGGCGTTCCTAACAAAGACCAGATCATAAGCTCCTTGAATGATTGCGTCTGGAACATGGATGATGTCGACATTTTCAAAGAGAGGTGGGATTCTGTAATTCAGGAGAATGATTTGTTGTCCATCACCTGAGTTTCAGATATGTATGTGATGTGTTGCGATTGGGTTCCGTGCTATATGCAGTCCTCCTTCTTTGCGGGAATGAAGACGACTCAGAGGAGCGAGAGCCTGAATGCGTTCATTAGGAGTCATGTGAATAGTAGGAAGACTCTCTTTGAACTTGTATGTTCATTGAAGATTGCCTACTCTCATGTGAGGGAGATTGAAAATTTCAAAGACTTTGATGACGAATACAGTAACCTCCCTTTGTCATCACTGTGGCCCCTAGAGGAGCAGATGAGAGGTATATACACCAAGTCCATCTTTAAGATATTCCAGTCTGAGGTTCACCAAAGCATGGTCTACAATGTAAAGGAAGCTTCAGAAGGTGTCTTTGAGGTGTATCGCGTCGGTGGACTTGGAACTCCCCGTATATCGAAGAAAGAGTCATCTAGTGACATTGTTTACTGCAGTTGCTTCATGTTGGAATTCAAAGGCATCCCTTGCAGGCACATCCTCTCTTATTTGAAGAGTCGTGACTATTGCACTCTTCCCGAGCCTTACATACTGAAGAGGTAGACCAAAGGGTACAGAGAACACCCTTTGATTTTTGGCAAAGCGTCAGTTAAGCATCCATCCACTAGGAGGACACTTCACCTTGTTTCTGCCTGCAATTTGATTGTCGACATAGCGTTTAGGAACAACGTTGTAGATCTTTGCCATGAAAAACGGTTAGCTTTGCGAAAGGAGCTCTTATACTTGGATCTCGTTGATCCTGGTGCAGGCGCTGGTGTAACCGCTTCTAATATAGCTTCCTCTTCTGCTGTCAAGGTCCATATACCTAGTAATTGCAAAACTAAGGGGAGACCTAGATCGACCGATGTGAGGTTTAAATCTGGAGTTGAGATTGCCCAGTCTAAAAGAGAGAGGCAGTGCAAGAATTGCTTAGAGTTTGGGGTCAACCATGACAGCAGGAACTGCCCTATGAAGAAGTAGTCCATTCCGTAGGGATTTTGTTTCTGGACTCTGTGTTGTTGTTGTTTGCTGTTCAATGATTATCTCTGTTGCTGATTGTGTGGTCTGTTGATGCTTGACGTTTTTTAGTGGAGTTTGTAGTTGATTAGTGTGTGAGTGAGGGATATTCAAATCTGTAATGGGTTGTTCTTTTTGTCTGCAGTTTTTGTGAAAGTGATTTTGTAACCCTCCATGTATTTTTACTTGTGTTTTGTAATGTATCTATGTGTTACGTTGAGCTCCACCAGCTGTATGTATACTTTGAATATGCTACAAAGAATCTGTTCTGATCAGATGTTACTCTTTTGCAGAATATTTTTTGTTTTATCTTCGTGTGCAATGGATACTCTTTTCTTTTGAAATACATATATTTTTGGATTAGTACAGTTTTTTTCATGTTTTGTTCAGTGTACTCACAAAATGTCAGTTTTTGCTACTATGTGGTTCACATACACTGGTTTCGTGTTTTTGACAAACCTTCAGCCACAAGAGTTACTTTATGGACGCTGGAGTTACTTTTTATATCGTCGCAGATACTCTCAGTGTTCTCTCAGTTACTCTCAGTGCTATTAGAGTTACTCTCAGTGCTATCAGAGTTACTATTAGTGTTCTCTCAGTTACTCCTTAGTGCTGTCACAGATACTCTCAGTGTTCTCTCAGTTACTCTCAGTGCTATCAGAGTTACTCTCACTGCTATCAGAGTTACTGTTAGTGTTCTCTCAGTTACTCCTTAGTGCTGTCACAGATGCCTCATGGATTACCTCTCTTTTTTTAGAGGTACTCTTACAAAGTATGTGGGTTACTCATTTGAATCATATGGTTACTTTTCTATACTATTATAGTTACTCTTAGTGTTCTTATAATTATACATAGTCTCTGGAACAAATGATATATATTATACAGTCTCTGGAACACATCATTCAAAGCATAAAACGTTATATATTATACATACTCTTTGGAACAAACAATACAGAAAACTACAGCCAAATCAGATATAAGGACGGTCCATCAACTGAACATAAAAACCAAAGAGCTCAGGGGGTCAAATCCATCCATGACGAGATCTATCATACACACTATTTACTCCATTGCAAAGCAGAGACAGCAAACCAAAACAGCAACTTCAGAATCATTAAAACTTATGGCCACACAAATTCGTATATGAGCAGTTCATACATGTTGTAGATGAGTCAACCTGTAAAGGATTTACCCATGAGTCAACCACGATTTTGAGACCAGGATGGTTGGGGGCGGTATAGGTGGTGATGGGGAAGATTATCGACCAAAAGGCAAGGAGAAAAGGGCGGTGGTGCATACATATTTATGATAGGAATGTTGGACAGAAGAAGAAGCAGTGTCTTCTGCAGAAGTTGAGGTGTCAGTTGTTGTAGATGAGTCAACCTGTAAAGGATTTACAGCTGATCCCGGCGGTGCTTGGTATTTGTCCCTAACAAACAGTTGATCTGCAGAGTCGTCTGTTCCAGAGAATACTGCTTCACCAGGCATTCTGAAGAGCGGAAGAAGGTCGGTTGGTGTTTCTAAGAAATAATTTGTGATCCATGCTGTGATAGTCTGGTGATTGGTTGGCTTGAGGAAGATGATCCAATCTTTGCAAATCTTGAGTTGTGTGATCATCCTTTTCCAGCCCCTACCAGTTGAAAGTGATCCGTTTTCATTCTGAATAAGGGTGATCTGAAATGTCTGGTTTCCGATATGGAAGGTGGTGTTGCCTGGTTTAATGTGAAAATGGAGATATTTCCATTCTATAGAAAGTTGAATGGATTCCATTATTTTGTCGCCAAGGGTATAGTTCATGGGCTGGATGAACGGCTCCATGGTAGGCTGTGTTGAGGGTTGTGAGAAAACTAGTAATGGTAGAAGAAGGTAGGATGTGAAGAAGGTAGGTTGTTCGGAAGTGAGTGAAAGGGCGAGATGAGAGCACTGGAACTTAAAAGAAGATGGCAGTAGTGCTCTGTGCTTTTGGCAGTACAGTTTGCAGACATTCTGTTGTTCTGATGATACAGTAGTGCTCTGTGCTCTGTCCTCTGTGCTCTGTGCTTTTACAGTTTAGATGATACAATTTAGATGATACTGTAGTGCTCTGTGCTTTTACGTTGTACAACGTTCTCTTTTCTTCTCTTTTCTGGTTCTTTCTTTAATAGAATCAATGCATTGTACATATCTTTTCTTCTAATGCATTAAATGGAGTGAGATTCACTTAAAGAGGATAGCAGGCCTCGTGGGGAGGGATGGGTTGTTGGTGGAGGGACTGGGGAGTATTTCCATAAGAGTTACTTTGCAAAGTACAAAAGTTACTTTTTGAACGCTAGAATTACTTTTTATACTGTCACATTTACTCTTAGTGTTGTCACAATTACTCGTTGTGCTCCTACTGTTACTCTTAGTGTTGATACAATTACCTTTTTCTGGAATCGAACACTTGCTCTCATACCGGTACAGTTACTTTACAAGATGTTCCTGTTGTATTTTTGAAGGTTACTGAACAAACACTGTGAGTAACTGAAAAAACCACGCGAGTAACTGAAAAAACCCTGCGAGTAACTGAAAAAACCCTGTGAGTAACTGAAGGTTACTCACAAAATGTCAGTTTTTGCTACTATGTGGTTCACATACACTGGTTTCGTGTTTTTGACAAACCTTCAGCCACAAGAGTTACTTTCTAGACGCTGGAGTTACTTTTTATATCGTCACAGATACTCCCTATGTTCTCTCAGTTACTCTCAATGCTATCAGAGTTACTCTCAGTGCTATCAGAGTTACTATTAGTATTCTCTCAGTTACTCCTTGGTGCTGTCATAGATACTCTCAGTGTTCTCTCAGTTACTCTCAGTGCTATCAAAGTTACTCTCACTGCTATTAGAGTTACTCTTAGTGCTCTCTCAGTTACTCATTAGTGCTGTCAAAGATACCTCATGGATTGCCTCTCTTTTTTTAGAGGTACTCTTACAAAGTATGTGGGTTACTCATTTGAATCATATGGTTACTTTTCTATACTATCACAGTTACTCTTAGAGTTCTTATAATTATTCTAAGAGTTATGATATTATCATCACTCTTTCTCTTGTGTTGTTTTCTTGTTTGGTAGTCTAACTCAAAGTATATATCTCCATATAAAACCATAGCAGTTTTACATTCAAGAACACAACATTCAAAGCACAAAACGCTATATATTAAACCCAGAAATACTCGTATTTGCAATATGATTTAGATCAAAAATGTAATTTTCAGGCTTTTCGCAGCACACAAGTAAATGTATCTCATAGCGGTTGCACATCAAAATTCCAGAAGCAAATTGTTCAAGTCTTACATTTCAATTAATAATTCACTATTTCAGCTAAAATTCTGCCATTTATCTAGGCTTGAAACAGCCTCTTCCTCCGTGCTCTTCTCTTCATTTGGTGCTTCTGTCTTCTCTTCTCCTTGCTGCTTCTGACATTCATCTCTTCCTCCCTTGTTCTCCTCAGATGGGCCTTTTTTGATGTTTTCATTGTTATTTTTTGATGCACTTGTACAGGTTGAAACTCCCCCCTCGCCATCATTCTCTGAAAAATACCAGCCCTTATGGCCAGCATGTCCTTGCAGGTGAAGTCCATGTGTTTTCCATTTACCAGGCATTCTAGGTACTTCATGACGAAGATCCCACAGTCAAGTGAGTCTTCTTCCTGCTGTGGGCACAACGGGTACTCCCGTCCCCACTGTGACAGTTGGTCTCCTTTTTCTGCCCCCCTGAAGAATTTGTGCACAATACCCACCTGCATTAAAAATACACAACTCTTATTAATCATCAATCAACAAACATTAACCTTGTCAATCCACTACAAATAGAGTTACTTTTTATAGATCGCTTACCCATCTAAGGAATTCCTTTTTTGACTTGCTATTTCCACTCATTGAGTTATAAGACTGATGTGCTCCATCCCAGAAACTTGCCTCGTACAAGTGCCAGTGGTTTTCGTTGTTCAATATGGTGAACACCGAGTCCATTGTGTCCCAATCTTTCATCGGGACGTTGAATAGTGGAGATAGCATGTCGATCTGCTCCATGGTTATGTTTTCAACATCAAACGCCAGCTTCTGCTGCAAATGCAAATTCACATCTATAAGTTTCAGTTGTGTATATATTTTTGCATTTTTGATGTAATTTTGTATACCAATTTTGTTCTTCTTACCGGAGCATATGTGCTCAAGCAATGCCATGATAGACCCTTCTTCCTCCTTTTGCTTGTGGTAGCTTTGAGCATCTGTACAAAGCAGTCCATAACCTGAAAAAAAACCACAAGCTTTCTTTGTTTAGGAAAAAAACCACAAGCTTTCAAAGAGTTACACTACTATTTATTTGTTTCTTACTGGTGATTGCGTCATTTGATCTTTGTACAGTAGGGTGGCGAGGTCCTTCCCCATGCACCAAATGTCATCACTGAATCTCCATTCTTGTTTTGACCTGTCAATCGTTTTTATAGATGTTATACATATTAGTTTTGATATTGAATAAGCGATGTTTTATATGTGTACAATTGACAAAATAACAAATTTTCTTACATTTCTTCTATATTGTCCATGAAGTGGTGGACAATTTCCCTGGATTGTTTTGTTTTGAAATGCTCAAAACCAATGAAGTTTGACAGCTTGTGCTGTCAACAACAAAAGAGCACTTCATGTTAGAATCAATCTTCATTTTCCACTATGTTGATATGTCGTACGGTTACTATAGACCATCGTACAGTTACTATTTATGTTCCAACAGTTACTCTTCTAATTCACAGAGTTACTCTGGACTATCATAGAGTTACTCTTTATATTACTACAGTTACTCTATAATATCACACAATTACTCTACTGTATTTACGCAGTTACTCAAGTATTGATATACTTTAAAGGAGATGCAACCTTACCTTTTCCTCCCTCCTCTTCTTCACGTTCTTCTCGATGTTGCCTATGATTTGTTGTTCTATCTTTGACAACTTTTTTCTGGGCTCCTCCTTCTGCCCTTCTTCTTCGATTATATTCTCCTGTTGTTCACCTGTTTCTTCTTTGCTCTTTTCTTCTGCATCTCGTGCAGACTTTCCGTGGTCCAAACCTTCAGCTGATTTTTCTTTCTTCTCCTCCTCATCACCATTTTTCTTCCCATCATTCTCATCTTCTGAGGCTCAGCCTGCCTCGTTTCCTCGGCGTGTCGTCCTTATCCACACCTTCCTTCTCTACTTTGCTCGTCGTATCGACATCCTTCTCAGGTAGCGCATCTAAACTGTCTTTGGGTTCTTGAACATTCCCCGATGTGAACCTCTCAGCAGATTGTTCGAATCCACCGGCAGGTGACTGGGATTTGTCACCTTCATCTCCGAATTTTCTCCTCAGATTTCTATTCTCCTCTTCCAGCTCGGCTATTCTGTTTTCTAGCCGTTTCTTCTCTCTCTACATTTCAATGAATGCCTCAACAACTATTTTCGTGCAGATCTCCTTCTGCATCTTTAGCTCCTCCTCGAGTATGTGAATTCTTCAACAGGCACTCCTTTTCGGATGACCGGCTTTATTGCCCCCTTTTCTGGCGTTTGCTTACTTTTCGCCCTTTTCTCCGCAAGGTAGTAGGGCATGTCTTTCATTGTTTTTGAAGCTCGCCAATAATCCCCCTGGTCTATCTTCATACTTTCACAAACATGTCCATAAAAAAATCAAAAATAATATTTAATAATACAAACTTGCAGGATTATGTTGTATATTAGCTTTCGTAATAAATAAGAAATATTCTTACATCCTTAGGGTCCACAGGCCCTAAATCCATCAACTTCTCGACCGGCGCAGCCCACTTCTTTATCCTTGGCTTTGCGTCGAGGAACGTTGGCTTTGCCATCTTCGTCATCTCATATGCCCAAACCTACATGTAAACAGAGAGAAAATTCAATGCATATGTAACTGCCCCCCATAGTCATCATTGTAACAATTTTGTAGATGAAGATAATTTCGTTCACTTACACATAGGCACATCACACACCCTGTTGTGTAGAGGGTGGTTTTCCCTTTCTCCCCTTTCCTCCTCAGCTGGACATTCTGCTTCAGCATCTTCATATTCCTGAAGATACTCCCATGCACCAGCTTTGCCTAATTCATCTGCGTCGTTTCAATAACATCGTCTAGTTAGTGCATTATGTAGAATACTTCGAAATGCAGCACCATCAGGCAGAGGAGAAGATGGCCAAAGAACCAGAGGAAGCGGCGGCCGCAGAACCACAGACTACTCTGAAAGGGGATACGGAAGGGGCTACGATGCCCAAGGCAACGGATGTAGCGGAGAAAGAAGCAGTTGCGGAAAAGAAGATGAAAAAAGGGGATGCGAACACGGGTGAAACGCGACAAGAAGAGGCTGCGAAAGGGGAGAAGGAGGTTGCTTCTGCGACTCCTCAGTCAAAAACGAAAAAGAAAAAAAGAGGGGCTGCAGATCCCCTGACGAGTAAACCGTCGGAGAAAAGAGCAAAACGAAGTAAGCTGAGTACGGCTGAGAAAGAAGGCAAAGGAGCTACCGAGACTGGCAAACCTCGGTGTGACAAAGCGGAGAGCGAAGAACGACAAGGTAATTTGTGCTTGCATGTACATTACAAACGAGAAACAAAAAGATTTCGTATAGAAAGTAACAATGCATGTTAAAAGAGTAACTGTTATAACAAGTAGAGTAACTACACGATACCAAGAGTAACTGATATAGAACATTCGAGTAACTGTACGACAGCCTAGAGTAAATGGAGTAAATGCTGGAGTAACTATTACAAAACAAAGAGTAACTCGCACACTTTACATAGCAGTTACCATATGAAAACCATATTGTTAAGCTAAAAAAGACTAAAAATTTAGAGTAACTTCATTCGTATGCAGGAAAAGAAAGGGAAGGGAAAGGGAAGGCCGAAGAAACTAAGGATACAGAGAAGGCTGCTGACGAGATAGGAGAAGAGGAAATAAGGAGGAAGAAAGAAAAGGGAAAGGAAAAGGCTACCTATGAGGGAGGAAAAGAGGAGAGAATTAAGAGGACAGAAAAGGAGAAAGGAAAGGCAGCTGAAGGTAATATTGAATGGATTTATAAATTTATTAAATTGATGTTACTATCATATGACACTTACTTGCACTTTATTAAAATTGTTGTTACAAGAATAAACAGTTAGCATTAAAAATATTATCAACCTACCACGCGGATTGAAATGTGAAAAATTGAAGGGTAACTTGACTTAGTAACAAGTAATGCTCAAAAAAAAAACTAAGAGTAACTTTTCATATGTTTGCAGTGGGGATAAAGAGGATGTACCACAGGTGTTACCTAAAGAGCTACATCACCACCGGCCAGCGCGTGGTGTTTACAAGTAATCAGCTGAGAATGATGAGGGCGACGGCATTTGCAAACATGATAAAGATGCTGAATCTTATGGTTGACGTATGCCTCTTGGAGGATTTGATAGACAGATATGTGGATGATGACAAGTTTTTGTTGGCCAGAGGGGTGGAAAGAAGGATGACAGTTGAGGATGTAGGGGTAATTCTAGGTATCCCAAGCAGAGGTATGGACATCATACCTAGGAAAAATTATGAGATTGTGAGATCAATATGGCAACAATTTGCCAGGGCAAAAGGTAAACAAGGAAATGAAGGGGAGACCTCTAAGAGGTTGAGGGAAAAGGATGTCCTGCACAAGGACAACTTAGCAAAGCTTTGGTAAGAATTTGCAAGGACCGACGATCCAGCGGACTACCAGAACATGTGTCGTGCGTGGATGTTGCATCTGCTGGCAACATTCCTACTCCCAGACACCAGCTATTGCACACCAATCTACATAATGCACTAACTAGACGATGTTACTGAAACGACGCAGATGAATTGGGCAAAGCTAGTGCAAGGGAGTATCTTCAGAATATGAAGATGTTGAATCAGAATGTCCAGCTGAGGAGGAAAGGGGAGAAAGGGAAAACCACCATCTACACAACAGGGTGTGTGATGTGCCTATGTGTAAGTGAACGAAATTATCTTCATCTACAAAATTGTTACAATGATGACTATGGAGGGCAGTTACATATGCATTGAATTTTCTCTCTATTTACATGTAGGTTTGGGCATATGAGATGACGAAGATGGCAAAACCAACGTTCCTCGACGCAAAGCCAAGGATAAAGAAGTGGGTTGCGTCGGTCGAGAAGTTGATGGATTTAGGGGCTGTGGACCCTAAGGATGTAAGAATATTTCTTATTTATTACGAAAGCTAATATACAACATAATCCTGCAAGTTTGCATTATTAAATATTATTTTTGATTTTTTTAAGGACAGGTTTGTGAAAGTATGAAGATAGACCAGGGGGATTACTGGCGAGCTTCAAGAACAATGAAAGACATGCCCTACTACCTTGCGGAGAAAAGGGCGAAAAGTAAGCAAACGCCAGACAAGGCGCCAACAAAGCCGGTCATCCGAAAAGGAGTGCCTGCTGAGGACTCCAACCTGGAGAGAAGAATTCACATAATCGAGGAGGAGCTAAAGATGCAGAAAGGGATCTGCACGAAAATAATTGTTGAGGCATTCACTGAAATGCAGAGAGAGAAGAAACGGGTAGAAAACATAATAGCCGAGCTGGAAGAGGAGAACAGAAATCTAAGGAGAAAATTCAGAGATGAAGGTGACAAATCCCAGTCACCTGCCGGTGGATTCGAACAATCTGCTGAGAGGTTCACATCGGGGAATGTTCAAGAACCCAAAGACAGTTTAGATGTGCTACCCGAGAAGGATGTCGATACGACGAGCAAAGTAGAGAAGGAAGGTGTGGATAAGGACGACACGCCGAGGAAACGAGGCAGGCTGAGCCTTAGAAGAAAATATGTGGAAGAGAATGACTCAGAAGATGAGAATGATGGGAAGAAAAATGGTGATGAGAAGAAAGAAAAATCAGCTGAAGGTTTGGACCACGGAAAGTCTGCACGAGATGCAAAAGAAAAGAGCAAAGAAGAAACAGGTGAACAACAAGAGAATATAATCGAAGAAGAAGGGCAGAAGGAGGAGCCCAGAAAAAAGTTGTCAAAGATAGAACAGCAAATCATAGGCAGCATCGAGAAGAACGTGAAGAAGAGGGAGGAAAAGGTAAGGTTGCATCTCCTTTAAAGTATATCAATACTTGAGTAACTGTGTAAATACAGTAGAGTAATTGTGTGATATTATAGAGTAACTGTAGTAATATAAAGAGTAACTCTATGATAGTCTAGAGTAACTTTGTGAATTAGAAGAGTAACTGTAGGAACATAAAGAGTGACTGTACGATGGTCTATAGTAACCGTACGACATATCAGCATAGTGGAAAATGAAGATTGATTCTAACATGAAGTGCTCTTTTGTTGTTGACAGCACAAGCTGTCAAACTTCATTGGTTTTGAGCATTTCAAAACAAAACAATCCAGGGAAATTGTCCACCACTTCATGGACAATATAGAAGAAATGTAAGAAAATTTGTTATTTTGTCAAGTGTACACATATAAAACATCGCTTATTCAATATCCAAAACTAATATGTATAACATCTATAAAAACAATTGGCAGGTCAAAACAAGAATGGAGATTCAGTGATGACACTTGGTGCATGGGGAAGGACCTCGCCACCCTATTGTACAAAGATCAAATGACGCAATCACCAGTAAGAAACAAATAAATAGTAGAGTAACTCTTTGAAAGCTTGTGGTTTTTTTTCTAAACAAAGAAAGCTTGTTGTTTTTTTTCAGGTTATGGACTGCTTTGTACAGATGCTCAAAGCTACCACAAGCAAAAGGAGGAAGAAGGGTCTACCATGGCACTGGTTGAGCACATATGCTCCGGTAAGAAGAACAAAATTAGTTTACAAAATTACATCAAAAATACAAAAATATATACACAAAACTGAAACTTATAGATGTGAATTTGCATTTGCAGCAGAAGTTGGCGTTTGATGTTGAAAACATAACCATGGAGCAGATCGACATGCTATATCCACTATTCAACGTCCCGATGAAAGATTGGGACACAATGGACTCGGTGTTCACCATATTGAACAACGACAACCACTGGCACTTGTACGAGGCAAGTTTCAGGGATGGAGCACACCGGTCTTATAACTCAATGAGTGGAAATAGCAAGTCAAAAAAGGAATTCTTTAGATGGGTAAGCGATCTATAAAAAGTAACTCTATTTGTAGTGGATTGACAAGGTTAATGTTTGTTGATTGATGATTAATAAGAGTTGTGTATTTTTAATGCAGGTGGGTATTGTGCACGAATTCTTCAGGGGGGCAGAAAAAGGAGACCAACTGTCACAGTGGGGACGGGAGTACCCGTTGTGCCCACAGCAGGAAGAAGACTCACTTGACTGTGGGATCTTCGTCATGAAGTACCTAGAATGCCTGGTAAATGAAAAACACATGGACTTCACCTGCAAGGACATGCCGGCCATAAGGGTTGGTATTTTTCAGAGAATGATGGCGAGGGGGGAGTTGCAACATGTACAAGTGCATCAAAAAGATAACAATGAAGACATCAAAAAAGGCCCATCTGAGGAGAACAAGGGAGGAAGAGATGAATGTCAGAAGCAGCAAGGAGAAGAGAAGACAGAAGCACCAGATTTAGAGAAGAGCACGGAGGAAGAGGTTGTTTCAAGCCTAGATAAATGGCTGAATTTTAGCTGAAATAGTGAATTATTAATTGAAATGTAAAACTTGAACATTTTGCTTCTGGAATTTTGATGTGCAACCGCTATGAGATACATTTACATGTGTGCTGCGAAAAGCCTGAAAATAACATTTTTGATCTAAATCATATTGCAAATACGAGTATTTTTGGGTTTAATATATAGCGTTTTGTGCTTTGAATGTTGTGTTCTTGAATGTAAAATTGTTGTGGTTTTATATGGAGATATATACTTTTGAGTTAGACTACCAAACAAGAAAACAACACAAGAGAAAGAGTGATGATAATATCATAACTTTTAGAATAATTATAAGAACACTAAGAGTAACTGTGACAGTATAGAAAAGTAACCATATGATTCAAATGAGTAACCCGCATACTTTGTAAGAGTACCTCTAAAAAAAGAGAGGTAATCCATGAGGTATCTGTGACAGCACTAATGAGTAACTGAGAGAACACTAAGAGTAACTCTGATAGCAGTGAGAGTAACTCTGATAGCACTGAGAGTAACTGAGAGAACACTGAGAGTATATGTGACAGCACTAAGGAGTAACTGAGAGAACACTAACAGTAACTCTGATAGCACTGAGTAACTCTGATAGCATTGAGAGTAACTGAGAGAACACTGAGAGTATCTGTGACGATATAAAAAGTAACTCCAGCGTCCAGAAAGTAACTCTTGAGGCTGAAGGTTTGTCAAAAACACGAAACCAGTGTCTGTGAACCACATAGTAGCAAAAACTAACATTTTGTGAGTAACCTTCAGTTACTCACAGGGTTTTTTTAGTTACTCACAGTGTTTTTTCAGTTACTCGCAGGGTTTTTTCAGTTACTCACAGTGTTTGTTCAGTAACCTTCAAAAATACAACAAGAACATCTTGTAAAGTAACTGTACCAGTATGAGAGCAAGTGTTCGATTCCAGAAAAAGGTAATTGTATCAACACTAAGAGTAACAGTAGGAGCACAACGAGTAACTGTGACAACACTAAGAGTAAATGTGACAATATAAAAAGTAATTCTAGCGTTCAAAAAGAAACTTTTGTACTTTGCAAAGTAACTCTTGTGGAAATACTCCCCAGTCCCTTCACCACCAACCCATCCCTCCCCACGAGGCCTGCTATCCTCTTTTAGTGAATCACGCTCCATTTAATGCATTAGAAGAAAAGATATGTACAATGCACTGATTCTATTAAAGAAGGAACCAGAAAATAGAAGAAAAGAGAAGGTTGTACAATGTAAAAGCACAGAGAACTATTGTATCATCTAAACTGTAAAAGCACTTAGCACAGAGCACTACTGTATCATCAGAACAGCAGAATGTCTGCAAACTGTACTGCCCATCTTTGCAACACCAAAAGCACAGAGCACTGCTGCCATCTTCTTTTAAGTTCCAGTGCTCTCATCTCGCCCTTTCACTCACTTCCGAACAACCTACCTTCTTCACAACCTACCTTCTTCACAACCTACCTTCTTCACAGCCTACCTTCTTCCACCATTACTAGTTTTCTCACAACCCTCAACACAGCCTACCATGGAGTCGTTCATCCAGCCCATGAACTACACCCTTGACGAAAAAACAATGGAATCCATTCAACTTCCTATAGAATGGAAATATCTCCATTTTCACATTAAACCAGGCAACACCACCTTCCGTATCGGAAACCAGACATTTCAGATCACCCTTATTCAGAATGAAAACATATCACTTTCAACTGGTAGGGGTTGGAAAAGGAGGATCGCACAGCTCAAGATTCGTAAAGATTGGATCATCTTCCTCAAGCCAACCAATCACCAGACTATCACAGCATGGATCACATATTATTTTTTAGAAACACCAACCGACCTTCCGCTCTTCAGAATGCCTGGTGAAGCAGTATTCTCTGGAACGGACGACTCTGCAGATCAGCTGTTTGTTAGGGACAAATATCAAGCACTGCCTGGATCAGCTGTAAATCCTTTACAGGTTGACTTATCTACAACAGCTGACACCTCAACATCTGCAGAAGACACTGCTTCTTCGTCTGTCCAGCCTTCCTATCATAAATAGGTATGCACCGCCGCCCTTTTCTCCTTGCCTTTTGGTCGATAATCTTCCCCATCACACCTATACCACCCCCCAACCATCCTGGTCTCAAAACCGTGGTTGACTCATGGGTAAATCCTTTACAGGCTGACTCATCTACAACAGGTATGAACTGCTCATATATGAATTTGTGTGGCCAGAAGTTTTAATGATTCTGAAGTTGTTGTTTTGGTTTGCTGTCTCTGCTTTGCAATGGAGTAAATAGTGTGTATGATAGATCTCGTCATGGATGGATTTGACCCCCTGAGCTCTTTGGTTTTTATGTTCAGTTGATGGATCGTCCTTATATCTGATTTGGCTGTAGTTTTCTGTATTGTTTGTTCCAAAGAGTATGTATAATATATAACATTTTATGCTTTTAATGATGTGTTCCAGAGACTATGTATAATATATATCATTTGTTCCAGAGACTATGTATAATTATAAGAACACTAAGAGTAACTGTGATAGTATAGAAAAGTAACCATTTGATTCAAATGAGTAACCCGCATATTTTGTAAGATTACCTCTAAAAAAAGAGAGGTAATCCATGAGGTATCTGTGACAGCACTAAGGAGTAACTGAGAGAACATTAAGAGTAACTCTGATAGCAGTGAGAGTAACTCTGATAGCACTAAGAGTAACTGAGAGAACACTGAGAGTATTTGTGACAGCACTAAGGAGTAACTGAGAGAACACTAATACTAACTCTGATAGCACTGAGAGTAACTCTGATAGCACTGAGAGTAACTGAGAGAACACTAAGAGTATCTGTGACGATATAAAAAGTAACTCCAGCATCCATAAAGTAACTCTTGTGGTTGAAGGTTTGTCAAAAACACGAAACCAGTGTATGTGAACCACATAGTAGCAAAAACTGACATTTCGTGAGTACACTGAACAAAACATGAAAAAAACTGTACTAATCCAAAAATGTATGTATTTCAAAAGAAAAGAGTATCAATTGCACACGAAGATAAAACAAAAACTATTCTGCAAAAGAGTAACATCTGATCAGAACAGATTCTTTGGAGCATATTCAAAGTATACATACAGCTGGTGGAGCTCAACGTAACACATAGATACATTACAAAACACAAAAGTAAAAATACATGGAGGGTTACAAAATCACTTTCACAAAAATTGCAGACAAAAAGAACAACCCATTACAGATTTGAATATCCCTCACTCACACACTAATCAACTACAAACTCCACTAAAAACGTCAAGCATCAACAGACCACACGATCAGCAACAGAGATAATCTTTGAACAGCAAACAGCAACAACACAGAGTCCAGAAACAAAATCCCTGCGAAATGGACTACTTCTTCATAGGGCAGTTCCTGCTGTCATGGTTGACCCCAAACTCTAAGCAATTCTTGCACTGCCTCTCTCTTTTAGACTGGGCAATCTCAACTCCAGATTTAAACCTCACATCGGTCGATCTAGATCTCCCCTTAGTTTTGCAACTACTAGGTATATAGACCTTGACAGCAGAAGAGGAAGCTATATTAGAAGAGGTTACACCAGCGCCTGCACCAGGATCAGCGAGATCCAAGTCTAAGAGCTCCTTTCGCAAAGCTAACAGTTTTTCATGGCAAAGATCTACAACGTTGTTCCTAAACGCTATGTTGACAATCAAATTGCAGGCAGAAACAAGGTGAAGTGTCCTCCCAGTGGATGGATGCTTAACTGACGTTTTGCCAAAAATCAAAGGGTGTTCTCTGTACCCTTTGGTCCACCTCTTCAATATGTAAGGCTCGGGAAGAGTGCAATAGTCACGGCTCTTCAAATAAGAGAGGATGTACCTGCAAAGGATGCCTTTGAATTCCAACATGAAGCAACTGCAGGAAACAATGTCACTAGATGACTCTTTCTTCAATATACGGGGAGTTCCAAGTCCACTGACGCGATACACCTCAAAGACACCTTCTGAAGCTTCCTTTACATTGTAGACCATGCTTTGGTGAACCTCAGACTGGAATATCTTAAAGATGGACTTGGTGTATATACCTCTCATCTACTCCTCTAGGGGCCACAGTGGTGATAAAGGGAGGTTATTGTACTCGTCATCAAAGGCTTTGAAATTTTCAATCTCCCGCACATGAGAGTAGGCAATCTCCAATGAACATACAACTTCAAAGAGAGTCTTCCTACTATTCACATGGCTCCTAATGAACGCATTCAGACTCTCGCTCCTCTGAGTCGTCCTCATGCCCGCAAAGGAGGACTGCATATAGCACGGAACCCAATCGCAACGCATCGCATACATATCAGAAAGCCAGGTGATGGACAACAAATCATTCTCCTGAATTACAGAATCCCACCTCTTCGAAAATGTCGACATCATCCACGTTCCAGATGCAATCATTCAAGGAGCTTATGATCTGGTCCTTGTTAGGAACGCCGCCAAGCTTGGAGGGAAGCTTCTGTAGGATGTGCCAACTGCAGAAGCGATGCTTGCAATTGGGAAAAACAGTGATGATAGCAGCACTCATAGCAGGGTCCTGATCGATTATGATGGAAACCGGCTCTTTTGCCAAAACAAAGTAGGTACTGCTTGAAAACCCAGACAAATGAGTAGTACTTCTCATCGACCAGCAGAGCAGATGCAAACAGCATTGTCTTGCGATGGTGATCAACTCCACCAAACATTCCAAAAACCATCGAATACTTGTTGGTGCGGTAGGTGGTGTCAAACACAATCGCATCCCCGAACAGCCCGCAGTCTTCAACAGAGACAGGATCAGCCCAAAACAGATGAGTAAGGCAACAATCAGGGTCGTTTTGGTAGCTATAGAAGAATTTCGGATCGAGGACCTTGTGATCTAAAACCATGTCGACGTCATATTTGGCCGACTCTTTCCTCTTGCTACTGATGTGTCCATGAGCTTGTCTGCTGGTAAATGTCAGATTTTCATAGCCACCAGACTCAGATGTTATCAATGCAATCTGTCTCGATACAGGTATGTTAGCTCGGCTCATGGAAGAAAGGATCTCTTTTTGAGTTTCATCAAGACATGAGTTACACTTGAGGTAACGGATATGAGCAACGTCAACAAGATCGTGATTGTGTTCCTCAACAAATGCAGTCACAACCCACATGGATGAGGACTTACCCAGTGTGAAACGTATCATGGCTCCACAACCACACCTCTTTACAGAACGTCTGTGCTTCTTGGACAGCTTATCCTGCAAGTTACCCACTTCATCACAAACGGGGCTCAGAAGCCCTCTAGACCTCTTAGAACGACAGATCTTACCCTGCTTGTCAACCAGAATCTTACTTCCCCGTTCATATCTATTGTCGTCTTTCCTGATGTTAAACCCAATCATTCCAGCATAGCTGCAATAGAAGGAGATACCTTCATCTAAACTTCCAAACTGAAGGCCAACTCTAGGGACTGCAGCTGGGGATGGAGAGGAAGCACCAATAGAATGAGAAGACTGAGGATTATCATCGTCACGGCCGACACTTGCATTAGCAGCATCCGTATCAAGGCTGGGATCCATGACAGTGTGTTGGCGTAACTCAGAAGACCAAAAGAGTAACCCTGTAACACAACAAGAGTAACTCGGTAAGTCAAGAGAGTAACCAAGTATAACAAGAGAATAACTACGCAAAACATAAAAACATGTATGACAGTTACTACTTCAAAAACGAAAATGCAGACACAAAAATTGGGTTTCTTTCCCACACAAGAGAAAGAGGGATGAATACACATTGAAATGATGAGAAAAAATAGAAAAACGAGTATAACTGAATGAATTGACAAAGAGAAATACAAAATCTACCTGAATGTAGCTTGGAAAAATTGTTGCTCGTAAAAATGCAGATAGAACAGGGAATTCTCCCACCACCTCCACTCCCTCCTCCTCAGCGGCGTGGAATTCACAACAGCAATTTGCTCCTAAATATGCAGAAAGAACAGGGAATTCTCCAACCACCCCCACTCCCTCCTCAGCGGCGTGAGCTTCACAACAGCAGGTCTAAACGGTGGAATCAACTTGTTGAAAATTGATATCGTCACGGGATACACAGACGAAGGTGGGAAACACCTTAGTCGTCCTCCTCTACAAGATTGATAAAAGGGGAAGCCGTCCTTGTTATTCGGAAATGGAGATGAATATAGGGATTTTTGAGGAAGAAATGTAAAATGAAGATCAAAATACGCCGCGGAAGTTGGAATCAGAGGCGGATTTACGCATGTGGGTCGTTCAGCGGCTGATGGGGGGTAGATCGGATCTATCAGCCTGGCGGCGGCACAGACGAACGCGGAGGACGCTGCGTGGTTTTTTCTTTCCTGAAACGTGTGCTACAGTAACTCCGACTTATTTACAAACGCCTGCCACCGCGCGCTGCTGTCGGGTAACTTGCCCAATGCTACCCGCCGGGCAACAAATAAATAGCTATATATACATTGGATACTTGCAAATCAAGTTATACCATGTATTTATGTATTTGTTTGTACATGTGTGTTTTCTTACAACTTGATAAATATGATGCAAAGGACAAGTGATGATATTCTGAAACCTATCCTAAACCCTATCCCATTCTCATATGACGTCTTTAGGGTTGTTAGGTTTCATTAGAAATGTCACTAGATGGGTGTTCCTATTGTTTACACATCTTTTACAATTTTTTGGTCGAGGAACTTTGTGGACCGAGACACACTCGGTCAAACTTATTGTTGACACCTTCGGTCGAAGTTTTTCTCGACTGACAAAGAGTCGTTGGGACATCCTTTTGATCTTTGACCAAGATATAGCCGTTGGAGCTTTTTTGCACTCAGCACATGCTCGGTCGAAATATTACTCGACCGAGAGTTCCAGATGAAAAACTTCTCAATCGAGGAACATTTTGGAACGGAAATAATTACGATCAAATTAGTTGTTGCACCTCAATTAACTTCGTTCCAAGGACTAGTTGACCACTTAGAAGTTAGAACCCTCTAGGCTCTCCCCTAAGTTGTCCTAGCCACTTGTAAAACATTCCTATAAATAGTAATGGTCTTAGGACACTTAGACACAACTTTTGAGCAACAATTGCATATACATTGACATACACTTGATCTAGCATCCTTCTAAAAAGTGTGTAATCCCTACACTTTATATTGCCATCAATCTAGTCTAAAAGCCCAAGCATTAGTTTGAGTGTTCCCTCCACCCACTACAACTTTGCGTAAACTTTGTGAAAGAAGATCATCATCACTTGTTCATAGTGCTAAATTGTACGTCTTGTAAAAAGAGCATTCTAATCTCCGTATTCCTCTCTTGTTCTTATACAACGGTGTGTTGCTGCTTCTCACTACTTCAAGGAAGAAGGTTGTGGTGAAGCGCTCTTGGTGTTACTTCAAGGTTGAAGGCTACAACCAAGGTGGTGGAGGTGGATTGCGATACTCTCCAAGAGGGTGACCTTCCGGCGGCCCGTCAAAGAAGTTGGTAGTTCTCCTTGAGCTGAAAAGGAGGGTTTGTCTTGACCCACAAAAGGCACCGGTAAATTTTGTATATTGCGTATCAGTATACAAAAGGAATAAAATACATGTTTTGCAAATCCTAGTTGGTGACAACTAGGGAGTGAACTGATGTCTTAGACAGAACCGCTCTAAATCTTTGTGTCCTTTTGTGGTTGCCTCTTTTGTTTTATATTTCCGTTGCATTTTAAGTTGAGTAATTTCATTTGATTATAGAAAGAAAGGAATATGAGGTTCGGTGAAGGAAAGGTGTCTCATACTAGTCATAAGTTGGGTGCCCCAGAGTCAACAATCCAAGGGGCAAGGGGAGTTCGATGTCAGTATGGAGATCTCGACATTACCTTAGTTGGATGCTAGATGTGCCGAAGATGTCACAGTGGATTGCATGGTTATGGAATCTCCGAATTATGTGTATTGTAGAGGATCATGTTAAGAGGTCTGCAGAAGTTGCTCATACTCGATTGAGGAGATGGTAACAGATTGATGATCTGATCCCTGAGCAACATGGGCAGTACCAGTGTTACGACCATGCCCATAGGGAAGATCGTGCTTTTGATGGCACTTTTCTTCCAATTGGCCAAAGTTGTTGAAGACAGTGCATTGTGGCCTAGGGGGGCGTCCCCGGCAACGTTGTCTTCCACGGGCAATGGAAGCAATCACTAGATGCGATTCTGGTAGAGTAGAAGACAAGTGGCAAACATCAGATTGCTGGAGACGAGACAAAACATCTAGAGTGGGAAAGTTGTCACCGACCAAGATAATGATGCAAACTGGAGCATGGGTTGGATGAAGACCATTAAGAAGTTTGGCAGTGACAATATTGGACTGCTTTTAAGTTTGATCCTAAGAAGAGACGGGCAAAAATTAGTCAAGTTGTTGAGATAAGCTGACAATAGAATCAAGATATTCATCGAGGGTCATCCGGATTTTTAGCAAAGAACTTATCCCAAATTTTATAGTCTTCAAGCATTCTTTTCCTGCGTGTAGTGTCAACGGACAGCGTCCCACACTTCAAACATACACGTGGAGGCAATCGAAGCTTCCATATTGTTCCATAGCCAGCTTTTGACTTGGCTATTGACCCGTTTCCAATTCAGGGGTTTTCTCGACAGGTTTTTTAATAAATTTCACCTTGTCTCTACACTCAAGCATTGTTTGGATGGAATTCATCCAGAGCAAATAATTATCTCCATTCAACTTGATTATGGAGAGAAGAGCACACTATCATTATAGACAATAGTCTAAGGTGAATCTTTTCCGTCAGTCATGCCTTTAGACAGGATGAAAAGGTCACACCAATAGAACGTTGGTGGAGAAGATATCAAAGTAGCATACCGGCAGAACAACGGTGGATATGAGAAATCACTGGTAAGATGCATCGTGAGAGAGAAGAATGCCAGAAATAAGCATGGTTGTAGCCGGAAAGAAGCACAGTTGTAAGCACTATCACATGAATGAAGCATTGTGATAGGAAGAAGATAACAGATCCCTAACAATTGTTGGCATTCACCCATATATGTAGGGAAAATACATGGGAATGAAACCAAAATAGAAGGAAAATTTGAGGTTTTTACAACCTTCTTTTTAGAAATCTCTATCATGCCAAGATCAACACGCTACCAGTCAGATCCTGAGGGTGACAGAGAAGGAAATGAGTACCAGTCAGATTCCCACAGAGGTTGCTATGCTAGAAAGCCCCCAATCAAGGGGCCACGGGTGCAACCCGAAAGGGGACGTTAACATACGACTCCCCTACCAAAGATCAAGTTAGACAGGATGAAAAGGTCACACCGATAGGACGTTGGTAGAGAAAGATATCAAAGTAGCACACCGGCAGAACGGTGGATATGAGAAATCACTAGTAAGATGCAGAGTGAGAGAGAAGAACACCGGAAAGAAGCATGGCTGTAGCCGGAAAGCACGGTTGTAAGCACTATCACATGAATGAAGCAATGTGATAGGAAGAAGATAATAGATCCATAACAATTGTTGGCATTCACCCATATATGTAGGGAAAATTCATGGGAATGAAACAAAAATAGAAGGAAAAACCGAGGTTTTTACAACCTTGTTTTTAGAAATTTCTATCATTGCAAGATCAACACGCCACCAGTCAGATCCCGAGAGTAACAGAGAAGGAAATGAGTACCAATCGGATTCCTAAAGAGGTTGTTATGCCAGAAAGCACCCAATCAAGGGGCCACGGGTGCAACCCAAAAGGGGACGGTAAGATACGACTCCCCTGCCAAAGATTAGACAAACGGGAATAGATACCTCCAGAGACAACGGAAACAAAGACAGGTCATTGGAAATCACCACCCAGCCAAAGGGCCGCAATGGGGGTTGACCCGGGCAACCGCCCCACGGGCTCTAGCGGTGCGCTAACACGTAGCGGCGAGCCGCCGCATGTGGCGCAAGAAGGCGGTGGTTTTCAGTGGGGAGGGCGCGGTGGGCGGTGGCTGGTGGTCGGGGAGGATAAGAAGAAGAAGAGGAGAAGAAGAAAGAAGAAAAGGAAGAACGACGGGCAAAAAAAAAGGAGGCTCCTTTTTGGAAACTAGATGGTTGCTCTGATACCATGTGAAGAGAAATCTTTTTTATATATATCAGGATTTACAGAGAGTCATATATATAGCATTATCTCAAGGTATGATGTATTGGAAACACAACGTAACATAAATTAAACTAATGCTAATGGGCTTGAGGAGAATAAGCCCAATCAGATAATACAAGGGTTAATCAATACTAAAAAATACCACAAACACTACGCAAAATCAGGTTAGATTTAGGCCAGATTAGGTCCAATTTAGATCAGTATAGGTCAATTAGGGATGATTAGGTCTATTTTAGGTTATGTTAGTGTGGTTTAGGTCAAATATAATTGTTACAACTTAGATATAACCATTAGAAATATACATAGTAATGTATCTATTTGAATATATATATATATATATATATATATCTGTGTGTGTGTAACTATACATATGTATAAAAAAATAGTCTTGATTTGTCTATGAGGGCTAGGGTGCACAATGTATGTACCCCGTATATTTATAAAGAGAACAATTACATAGAGGTCCACATAGAATAGGAAAATAACAAGTGAATATAAAGAACTTAAATAAAACACTATTTAACACTCCACCTCAAGTTGGAGCATAGATATCAATCATGCCCAACTTGTCCACAAGAGAATTGAAATGTTTCTTGGCCAGCAGCTTTGTGAAGATATCAGCAACTTGGTCTTCTGAGCGAGTGAAAGGAGTGCAGATACGACCAGTCAGAATAGATTCACTGATAAAGTGGCAGTCAACTTCAATGTGCTTGGTCCGCTCATGAAAGACAGGATTATTTGCAATAAAAATAGTTGCTTTATTATCACAGTGCATAGGAATAGGAGCAGAAGGTCCCACATCAAGTTCTTTTAGAAGAGACTGCACCCACAGAAGTTCACATGCAATATGAGCCATAGCACGGTACTCGGCCTCAGCACTAGATCTAGCAACAACATTTTGCTTTTTGCTCCGCCAAGTAACCAGATTTCCACCAACAAAGGTACAGTAACCAAAGGTAGATTTTCTGTCTATCTTGCTTCAAGCATAGTCAGAATCAGAATAGCCTTCAAGAGAGCAATGACCATGTTTTCTATAAAATAGGCCTTTACCATGAGCTTTCTTCAGATATCTCAAGATATGACACAGTGCTTCCCAATGACACTGTCTAGGCTTGTCAAGATACCTGCTAACAAGACCAAAAGCGGTAGAAATATCAGCTCTAGTGACAGTCAAGTATATTCACTTGTTAAATAGTATTCCAACAGGACTAGGGAATATTGCAGTCATAATTTTGTCCACTTTTACTCTTCTCGTGGCATGATCAACCAATCCTCTTGTCCATCAACGCCTAAGCAATATGGATTGGTGAGGGAAAATGTAGCCATGTAAATTAAACTGCACACATCCATTTTCAGGTGTATGTCTGAAAAGATTTTAAGGAAGATGTGGGTCTTATTGCCACATATCTAATTAACCACAAACCATCATTTGTCCTCAACACTTAAATGCTCTTTATTATCCTTCATCCAAGAAAGCCATTGTATCATGTGCCACCTAGGTTTTTATTGTGATTTGTCCATACAATGGGTGACGGTCAACATAAGCTAAGTCCTAGGTCTATCAATTGAATCTTTTTAGGATATTCACAAGTGCAGAAAAGGTATAAGTGTAATTGACCTTCGTTGTGTCGGTTTTAGTTATTGTTGTTGTCATATTTTTTGGAAACGCACCGTTCTTTGGTGATAGTACCTCCATGTCTAAAGTTGATGATTCTTTACCTCATGATTATTGTTGAGTACTTGAGTCTATTCATAAACCTACCATCACTAATCCAACGGTAAATCATCAGTTGTCCAAAAATCACCCAAGTATACACACATCAAAAGAAAAAAATCCAACTACATGTATTATTATGCCAATGGTCGAAAAGAAGCCAACAATTATTTTGATGATTTGCCTATCTCTATAAGAAAAGTCAAGTGGACTCGTACCTCTCATCTTGTATCCCACTTTCTTTTTTATGTTCACATCTTCTCATTTTAACATTTATGTCCTTTATCTTCTATTTATGTTGCTACTTCTATATTAGAGGCATTCAATCACCTTGGGTAGGGAGTTGCTATGGAAAAGATCTCTGCTTTGAGATATATCATACATGGTCTCATGTTCCATGTCTAACTAGGGAATCAGTTGTTGGTTGAAGATGGATACTTTTTGTGAAAGTTGGTCTAATGGTTTGGTTGACAAGTGAAGGTGCTATTAGTCACCAAGATATATGCGTAGGACCTCTATGGTCAGGATTGCTTTAAGATGTTTGTCCTGGTGGCAAAAATGGTATCTCTGGGCATATAGTTGTCTTTAACTGCTACTTTGCCTTGGGCTCTCTATCCATTGGACATTAAAATGCTTTTCGACATAGCGAAATACTAAGGAAATTTAAATGGAGCAACCACTTGGGTTATTTGCTCAAGGGAATCTAATATGGAATACAATGTGCATAAGTTGTTTGAAGTAGTCTCTCAAGGTCTGTTTGGAAAATTCAGTCATCTTCTTACAAGTTTTAGTCTCCATAGTTCTTCTCATTGTATATGAAGACCATATAGTTGTCATTGTGATGATCAACATGCTCTATCATGGTCGCCTATCTTTTTTCAGGGACAGTTGCAACCTAAAGACTTAGGCAACTTGAAGTATTGCACATTGAAGTTGCAATGTCAAGGGATGGAAATGTTATGCACAACGAGAGAAACTTGGCATTACTTCAAAAAACACGGATGTTAGAATCGTAACCTAGAAAATTCTCATATGGATCTGAAGTCAAATTTCTAGTAGAGAAGGTTGATCTTCTTGAGAACCCTTAAAGACACAAAATACTTGTGGTAAAGGGAATCGGTTAACATTGATGACACCTATATTGCATTTTATGACAATGCTTTAGTTTCATGAAGAAGCCTTGTCTGAGTCCCCTAGAGGAAGTTATGTGTATACTACGCTATTTTAAGAGAACTCCAACGAAAGGTATGTTATGCAATAATCATAGTTATCTAAAGATGTCAAGTTTTTGGATGGAAATGAAAAGGCTGAAGTACCAACATGCGGTCTATTACTGGTTTATTGTGTTTGTATGGGTGATAACCTACTATCTGGGATAAATTAAAGGCAAACATCTGTAGCACGATCAAGTGTAGAGTCAAAATAGAGGGTCGTGACACTTGATGCATGTGATCAACTCTAGGTTCGACATCTCCTAGAAGAGTTGGGTTTATTGCAAACTTAACTGGGTCTATGGAGTTGGGATGTGATAACCAAGTCCTTGTCCATATTGCTTTCAATCCACTATTCCAGGAAAGCACATAAAAAATATAGATAGATTTCCACCTAGGAAGCATGGATACTCCAAATTAGGTGAGACGTATTGGATACTAGTGTTCCTTGGTTACTCCTAGATATGTATTGGATACGGAGAGGCATCCAGATTCTTTTCACTTCAAAAGATTGGATACTTCATGGATACATATTGGATACTTCATGGATACGGCCCAGCCCATTTACATAGAAATGCATACATAAACCAGATTGAATTTGTCAGTATGTATGTATTTTTACCGTTAGTTATATATTTATTGTAATTATTCTTTCTTAGTTCTACGCAAGGATTGTAAAGTGATCTCTGAGGAAGAGCTCACCGCTCATAATAGTTGGTGTTTTTGAATGTGAACGTGAAGATCGACAAAGGTAAGTATAACAGAAGTCAAGATAGAAGGATCAAGTGGTGGAATGTTAAAGGAGAAAAGAAATTGACATTTTATGATAAACTTATCAAGGAGAGAACTGGGAACTTGGAGTCTGACGTTGACTCTATATGGCAAATTATGAGCTCATGCATAACAAGAATTGCCAAAGAGGTTTTGGGAGAGTCGAAAGGGAGCGGGCCTCCACATAAAGAGACTTCGTAGTGGAATAATGAAGTACAGTAGGCTATTAAACTCAAAAGGGAAATCTATAGGAGCTTGTCTAAATCTAGAGATGATGCAACTTTTTAAAGATACAAACAAAGAAAGAAAGATGCTAAGAAGGCCGTTTAAGAGGCAAGGTCCAGATACTTTGATGAGATACATAAAAAGTTGGATACTAGAGAAGGGGAAAAACATATTTATAAAAATGGCTCGTATAACTGAAAAAAAAGGAAGAGACTTGAGTCAAGTAAAGTGCATCAAGAATGAAGATGGCTAAGTGTTAGTGAAGGATGATGATATAAAGATGCTCAGGATTTGCTGGACTCGGTTCTGCACGGAGTACGCTGCTCCCTACTGGAATAAACGATGCGTGTATGTTTGATTTGGTTGAGGCCGACGATGTTGATCTGCATATACACGTGTAAATAGATCACTTAAGGAGTAGCGTACTCCTTGTTAAAAGAGGAGCAGCAAATCCTCACCAATGGAGAAACTACTTTCATAAGCTTTTCAATGAAGAACTGTGAGCAGACAGTATTCCCATTGATGTATGGAAGAGTATGGGGGATGAAAGAGCTATGTGATTAACAATATCTTTAACAAGATTATGAAGACAATAAAGATGTCGGATGAATGGAAAAATAGTATTATAGTCCCGATCTACATGAACAAAGGAGATGTTCAGAGCTGCACAAACTTTAGAGGTATCAAGTTGATGAGTTATACTATGAAGCTTTGGGAGAGGATTATTGAGCAAAGACTAAGATTAACAAGAATATATCAGACAACTATTTTGGTTTTTTGTCAGAAAGATCAAGAACTGATGTTATTTTTCTGAGGAGGCTTATGGATAAGTATAGAGAAATCAAAAGAGACCTTCATATGGTGTTTATTGATCTGGAAAAGGCCTATGAACGAGTACCTAGAGAAGTGTTATGGAGGGTTTTGCATAAAAAGGGTGTGCCTATCAAATACATTGACTTGATTAAAAATTTTGACTTCTGATGGATCAGTGAAAGAGAACCCTCGACTTGTATTGTACAGTCGGGGTGTACATACTTATAAACAATAAACATTACAGACTTATACAATTAGGTCCCTGACCTTTTCTTCACTATTATGCATAGGTCCCTATATATTTATCAACACTCCCCCTCAAGCTGGAGCATATATATCATATGTGGTCAACTTGTTACATAAATATTGAACCCGACAACCATATAGAGACTCGGTAAACAAATCAGCTAACTAATTTTCTAACCTAAGTGGTGGCAACTGGATCAACTTCTAAATTTTTTCACGCAACAAGTGACAATCAACTTCAATATGCTTAGTTCTTTCATGAAAGACTGGATTTTGAGCAATGTGGACAGCTGCATGATTGTCACATTTCCAAGGAATGAGATACCGTCGGTATCTGTGGTATACCACGCTCGAAATACCGATATCTATGGGTACCGGTACAGATGCACACGATTCTGCCGTTAGGATTGCAATTACCAGTATTTTGGTGGGCTTGCCGCCAAATATTGGGGTATCGGTGCAAAATTCACCACTTACCCACCGATGCAGGGCAACACATGCGGTATACCACTCGATACACCGTCATTTGCGAGCCAAATGCTGCTACTGCTGTTTGAAGAGGAAAAGCTTGAGGATTTTGGGTGATTTTTGAGATTGGAGTTCAAATCAGCCCTAATCAAGGTATGTATATGATGAATGCATATTCATCTATCTTTTTGCATATTTTTCATAGTCATTTTCATTAGAACTTTATCATTTTTTTAGTAATTTCTGGAACAATTTGCAATTTACACACTTTTGATTTATTATGCAAATACTTAACTCTTTTCTCACTTTTTGTAGGTTTTTCTCCAAAGCTAAAGTTTTGACCTACTGAGCTCATGAGACGGCCGTCTCACAGCTCCAGACAGACGTTTCACATCCATGAAGCCCAAACCCTAGAGCTAGACGATCACTTGGTCCTCGCTCAACCTACTACTTCAACACTCCAGACGGGCGTCTCGCTTCATCGAGACAGTCGTCTCATCGGTCCCAAGCGAGCATCCAGACTAGCCCTGACGGTCATCTCATGACCCTACTAAGTCAAACATTCAAGCCGCCATTCATGTTAGGGTTTTCACCCTAAGTTCGCTCACAGTGGCATGAGACGACCATCCCACATCATCCAGATGACCAGTTCGCAAATTTCTTCATGGCCTAGCAATAGAGTCAAACGGCGTCGCCACCCCTACATTAGGGTTTTTGATCCGATGCTTCTAGAAACCACGCCATGTCATCCCTGACGACCGTCTCGGATAGCGGACGGTCGTTTCACAGCTCGCGAGCAACATAGTCCAGCAGCCGCAACACCCAATTGTTTCTCCCCCATTTCAGGGTTTCCACCCCTCCTTCCCCTATAAAAGGAGGGGGGACTTCACTAAGAAAGGGGTCCTGAATTTTGTATAGGCATTTTATTATTAAAACTATGTTACTTTCAATTCATAGTGTAATCTTTCAATTTTGCAATAAAACTGGTTCTTGTCTCCGGATCTTGATTTCTTTCTTGTTCTTATTCTCTCTTCTAGTTCTTGCTTTTGGAGAGGGGGATTAAGAGAGCAAGTCATTTAATTGTCTACTCAGAAATTTTGGTCCTTGTGGTCTATGGCTTCCTACCTTCTTCCCCTTGTTTCTCCATTCATTGGTATTACTAGTGAGTAATTCCCTTATCGAGGCGAGGGGATTAGCCCCTTAGCCATGTGTTGATCGGATAGGGTTTTACATGACTATTTTAGACTGATGGTTTTCGGTTTAAAAATCGCCGATTTAAACAAAGTAAATTAATCATTTTTATCGAGAGTTAATCCCGGCAGATGCGACTGTGGAACCCGGGATTTAGAACGCCTAAACCGATTACACGAGGATTTAGATGTGACCGCGGAAAAATCCTGTTTAGGATGAAGGAGTAGGATAAGTGAACGTCTGGACCAATGGGTTCACGTGGAGTTCATCTCTTGCGTTTTATTTATGAATGATTTGCATACCTTCTACTATCATACTTGTCGCGTATTTCTTGATCTTGTCTTTACTTTGGCTAAGGTGGTGAAACCCCTAAACCTCAATGCTTCCCCTTCTAATTCAATCGTTCTTTTAATGCTTGTTTTCCATCGCTTCTCTTTATTTCTAACACTTTACTTCTTGTTTTAGATAATCTTGTGTGCTAACAATCTTATTTCTTTACCCCTAAACCTCAATGCTTCCCCTTCTTATTCAATCGTTCTTTACTTTGGCTCTGATGGCTTGTACTACCTGGACTATCTAAAGAAAGTGGACAATGTGGCTCTGGCTTCTGCAGTATCTTCATCAGTATCGGCTCTACAGTGGCATTACAGACTTGGGCACCCATCCTCTGAGAAATTGCGCCATATTGTACCTGATGTAGGAACAAATGTGTTTCAATGTGAATCGTGTCAGTTAGGCAAACAGACTAGGGTTGTTTATCCTAAACGTTCTCAGATTGGTAGTAAAAATGTTTTTGATCTTGTTCATGCTGATGTATGGGGCCCTTGTCATGTCCCTAGTCTATCTGGAAACAAATATTTTATTTTGTTCATTGATGATTTTTCTCGGGCCACATGGTTGTTTCATTTGAAAAGTAGATCTGAAGTATTGTCCACTATTAAATTCTTTTCTGCTGAGATGAAAACACAATACTTTATGCCTGTTAAAAATTTTAGAACGGATAATGCACTTGAATTTGTTCAGAAAGATGTTGAGTTGTTTTGTAAATCCATTGGCACTATCCACCAGACTTCGTGTGCATACACACCTCAACAAAATGGTATAGCAGAAAGAAAGAATAGACACTTACTAGAGGTAGCCAGAACTATTATGTTGCATGCTAATGTACCACGGAGATTCTGGCCAGAAGCCATCTTGACTGCATGTTTTCTAGCAAATCGAATGCCTTCTTCAGTTATTGGAAATAAAATACCTGCGCAAATTTTGAATCCTGATAAACCTTTATTTACTGTACCCCCTCGCATTTCTGGCTCTACATGCTTTGTAAAGTTGCTTGGCCCAATGCATGATAAACTATCTCCACGTGCTGAAAAATGTATTTTTTGGGGTATTCTCGTACACAGAAAGGGTACAGATGCTATAGCCCAACTACCAAAAGATGGTTTACTAGCAGCGATGTTGTCTTTTTTGCGGGGACACCGTACTACTCTACTCAAGGAGATAGTCTTCAGTCTGAGCTTATTGCTTCTCCGCTGCCTATTACTAGTGACTGTGTTTCTGATGCCACTACTTCTGTACAACCAACACCTCCTCTTCTTGTTTATCAGCGCACGAACAGATCTCAACCTGCACAAGACCCCCCCAACCAAGCCAATCTTCGCCTCCAAAAGGTTCTGCATCACCTGAGGTAATCTCTGACCTTGATGTGCCTATTGCTCTTAGGAAGGGCACTCGTTCCTGCACTATCCACAATATTGCTAACTATGTATCAACTGATAATTTAAGTGTTCATGTTAGCAACTTTGTCACTCCTTTATCTGTTGTTGCCATCCCAAAGACTGTACAGGATGCCTTGCAAAGTACAGCTTGGACGACTGCTATGAAGGAAGAAATGCTTGCTCTTTCTGACAGACAAACTTGGGAGTTGGTGGATCCACCTCCTCAGTGTAAGCATGTAGGCTGCAGATGGGTGTATGTTGTTAAATATCAACCAGATGGTACTGTAGAACGTCTGAAGGCACATCTGGTTGCTAAAGGTTATACACAGACCTATGGTATTGACTACTTTGAAACTTTTTCACCTGTTGCCCGTCTAAATTCTGTCAGAGTTCTCTTATCTGTTGTTGTTAATCTTGACTAGCCTCTAGTACAACTTGATGTTAAAAATGCTTTCTTATGTGGAGATCTGCAAGAGGAGGTCTATATGGAGCAACCTCCCGAATTTGTTGCTCAGGGGGAGTCACATAAAGTCTGCAGACTAAAGAAGTCTATTTATGGGCTCAAATAGAGTCTTCGTGCCTGGTTTGATAAATTGAGCAATATTCTGATTGACTTTGGTTTTCTGAGATCTCAGGTGGATCATTCTGTCTTTACTAAGAAGACCTCTGCCGGTATTGTGATTTTGATTGTGTATGTGGATGATATTATACTTTCTGGCAGCGACTCTATTGCTATTCAGGCTACTAAAGCCCATCTCTGCAAACACTTTGCTACTAAAGATTTGGGTAAACTGCGGTATTTTCTGGGCATAGAGGTATCTAGAACTTCTAATGCTCTTGTGCTATCTCAGAGAAAATATGTCTTAGATCTTCTGCAGGAGACTGGTATGCTTGGAGCTAGACCTGTTGATACTCCTCTGGATCCCAATGTCAATTGGGATGATGAGTCTTCTCCATTCTTTGCTGATAATAAAAAATACAGGAGGCTGATTGGAAAAATGATATATCTGACTGTGACTAGAGCTGATATAGCTATTGTTGTGGGTCTTCTTAGCAGGTATTTAGATAAACCCAGACAGTATCACTGGGATGCACTCTGTCATATTCTGCGATATCTAAAGAAGTATCCTGGCAAGGGACTTCACTACAGGAAAAATGGACATTGTTCTCTTGAGGGTTATTCTGATGCTGACTATGCAAGGAGCAAAATTGACAGGAAATCCACTTCTGACTATTGTACCTATATTGGAGGTAATCTGGTCACATGGAGAAGTAAGAAACAAAATGTGGTTGCCAGATCTAGTGTTGAAGCTGAATATAGGGCCATGGCCCGTACTGCCTGTGAGCTCCTGTGGGTGTGTTCTCTCCTAAAAGACTTTGGGGTTGAGTCCTCTTCTGCTATACCCATGCACTGCGATAATAAAGCTGTTATCTTCATTGTAAACAATCATGTTTATCATTAACGCACCAAGCATATCGAGGTTGACTGTCATTTCATTCGGGAGTCTATCCTGACTGGCAAAATCTACACTCCTTTTACTCGTTTTGAAGACCAGGTTGTTGATATCTTCACCAAGCTGCTGGCTAAGAAGCATTTTTGCACACTTGAGGACAAGTTGGGCACGATTGACATCTATGCTCCAACTTGAGGGAGAGTGTTAATATATATGTTATGTTATTTCTATTCTGTTATTTTACATTATATTTGGACCTCTTTGTAATTGTCACATTACTATAAATACAAGGAAGCACACATTGTGCAACCCTAAGCTCTCTAAATGTCATTGTCTTTTACATCCCTTATCGAGGCGAGGGGAGTAGCCCCTTAGCCATGTGTTGATCGGATAGGGTTTTACATGACTATTTTAGACTGATGGTTTTCGGTTTAAAAATCGCCGATTTAAACAAAGTAAATTAATCATTTTTATCGAGAGTTAATCCCGGCGGATGCGACTGTAGAACCCGGGATTTAGAACGCCTAAACCGATTACACAAGGATTTAGATGTGACCGTGGAAAAATCCTGTTTAGGATTAAGGAGTACGATAAGTGAACGTCTGGACCAATGGGTTCACGTGGATTTCATCTCTTGCGTTTTATTTATGAATGATTTGCATACCTGCTACTATCTTACTTGTCGCGTATTTCTTGATCTTGTCTTTACTTTGGCTAAGTTGGTGAAACCCCTAAACCTCAATGCTTCCCCTTCTGATTCAATCGTTCTTTTAATGCTTGTTTTCCATCGTTTCTCTTTATTTCTAACACTTTACTTCTTGTTTTAGATAATCTTGTGTGCTAACAATCTTATTTCTTTACTTTCTTGTCTTAATATAATCTTTTCCTTTCATTTGCTTTAGTGTAATCTTTTATTTCTTTTGCACTTTACTTCTTATTCTAGTGTAATCAAACAAACCCCCAAACTGGAATTTAACTTTTGTTCCTTATTCAAAAATACCAAAAAGAAATAAATTCAAAAATCAATCGGGATAAAAGGGAAGAATCTTAATAACGTTGTCCTGTGGGATCGACCCTTCTATACTAGCCTTAACTGGAAAGTAAAAAACGGATTAAACTCTAGGATAATCATCTTCGTGAATTGGTGTGCTATTCGACGCGTATCAAATTTGGCGTCGTTGCCGGAGACAACGGATCATTTTCTTGAACTGTGAAAAAAAAATTTTAAAAATCATTTTTATGCCTTTCAGAGTAAAATTCTGAAAGTGATATCTCCTCTTTCTGCTGAGTTTCCATTCTAGCAGTACATTTTTCTACACTCGAATATTGTTTGTCAATTATAATTGTGCATACGCCGCCCGCCAAACTCTAATTTTGCGCCGCCTTTTTTTGATCTCGAGAGGCTGAGAGAACCTTCCATTGTTTGAATAAACAAAATAGAGTTAGGATGGATGAGGAAGAGGTTGCCCGTAAGATTGAGCGGGTACTTGTTGCTCAAAGAGAGTGAATGATGGTTGCACATGTGACTTAGGAAGTCGCTCTACGTGCAGCCTATGTAGCTGAGCAAGAGGCCCTTGAAGCCGCTCAAAGGGAGACCAAGAGACAAAAACAACTAAAAGATTTTTCCACTTCAAAAAGTGGATATGCACAACATCTAGTCGTGCCAGTCGAGATTACAACCCCCTAATTCGAGATCCACACTCAATGGATCACCATGCTCCAGGTCAACCCATTTTCTAGGAACAAGGATGAGCGTTGTCAAGATCACCTCCGACGCTTCACCGACCTTTGCTCCCTACATAAGATCCCAGGCATTTCCGAAGATGCCATTAGACTTGGATTGTTCAAGTACTCTCTTTCAGGGCAAGCCAGCAGTTGGTATAATGCCATGGAGAGTGAAGAACCGGTCACCACCTGGGAGTCCTTAAACCAAATTCTTGGATAAATATTTCCCCCCTTCCCTCACCTACGAAATCAGGGGACAGATCATTCTCTTTCACTGGTCCCAAGAGAAACTCTAAAAGAAGCTTGGGAGAGATTTAGGGAACTCCTTCGACGTTGCCCTCATCATGACATTTCACAATCTCAACTCATTGAGAAATTTTACCGCGGTGTTGATGATGACACTAAGAAATTCCTTGATTCCTCATCTAAGAGGAAACTTCATGTTTCAAAACCTGAGCAGCGCATGGGAGGTTGTCAAACGAGCCTCTGAGACCCAAGCCAGACGAAGAACCGGTGGGGTCCTTCAAGTTGCTAAGGCTGAGGTAAATCCAGATATCCATACCATTGCCGAAGCCCTTAAAATGATCTCCTGGAAACAGGATCGCTTAGAGTCCTCATTCAATGCTTATGAGAGGCAACCCCAAGAAGTCAGAGCCGCAGAATCTCTTTGTGGAATTTGCCAAGGGTATGATCATGCTACCCTGCAATGTCAATACATCTATAATAATAATATTCAGCCTGATGTTGGTCAGCAAGTGAAGCACCTAAACTCAATCCATAGTATTCCGGGCCTAAAGCAAACTAGGCATGATACTCGTTTCATGAAATTTATAGATGCCATGAAAAAGTTCATGTGGATATTCCTTTTCTTGACAATTTAACTAATATTGCCTGCCTGGTCTAAGTATATGAAAACCTTATTGACCAGGAAGTACCACACCGACGAGCATGAGACAGATGTGCTTGCTAGAACCACCTTTGATATCATCCAAAGCAAGATGCCAGAAAAGAAGAAAGATTCTAGTTCCTTTGGGATTGGGTGCTACTGCTACCTAGGTGATAATGCTTGCAGGAAGGGCTTTGCAGATTTGGGTGCTAGTATTTGTATCATGCCCTATAGTCTTTACAGGAGGTTGGGATTTGTTGATATGCTTTCTACCGCCATGACCATCCAATTAACTGATTCATCTATGACAAAACCTATGGGTATCATTGAAGACATACCTATAAGGGTTGGGAAAGATGCTTATGTCCCATGTGACTCGGTCATCATGGACATAAAGGAATATTTACGCTACCCCATCATTTTCAGTCGTCCCTTTTGGCCACCGCTCGTGCCTTGGTTGATGTTGAGGCCGGAACCATCTTCTTACGCCCAGGGAAACAAACCCTAAAGTTTAGGGCGTTCGAAAGCATGCACGGACCAAGCCTCTAGGAAGAGGTTTATCTCCTTGATTGTATTGAGAAGCTCCATCAAGTGAGACAAGAATGGGAACTAGTTGAGGATCCCCTCCAAAATGCCCTTGTGACCTCTATTGATTGTTACTTTGAAGATGAGCAATTGGAGCAATATAGACTTCATCTCGGTACCTTTGAGGAGATCCATGATGAAGAGTTTGAGGATCTCAAAATGGTCTCTCTTGTAGATGAAAACCCTGAACCCCCCACGGCACCCGAGATGAAACCCCTCCGTGAAGGTCTTAAGTATGTCTTCCTTGATGAGCAACAACTTTATCATGTTATCATTAACTCCGATCTTACCTATGAACAGCAAAACCAAGCTCATGACTGAGCTTAGGAAGAGAAAAGCTGCCTTAGGATACAAAATGGCTGATTTGACAGGGATCAATCAAGCGATTTGCATGCAGAAAATTCCTATGGTGGAAGAGTACAAACCTTCTAGAGATCCTCAACGGAAACTGAATCCCAACATGAAAGAGGTTGTGCGCCTAGAAGTTATCAAACTTTTTATTTCAAAAATTATCTATCCCATCCTCGATTCCCCCTGGGTTAGCCTTGTTCAGGTCGTCCCCAAGAAAGGGGGTGCTACTGTCGCAAAAAATGACAATGATGAGCTCATTTCTACCCTACCTGTCACAGGGTGGAGGATGTGTATTGACTATAGGGTACTGAATAAGACCACTAGGAAAGATCACTTCCCTCTTCCCTTTCAGGATCAAGTACTAGAGCACCTTGTCCATCAACAATATTTCTGTTATCTTGATGGCTATTCAAGTTTTTATCAGATTCCCATTCATCCGGACGACCAGGAGAAAACGACCTTCATTTGCTCGTTTGGCACTTATGCATTCAGGAGAATGTCTTTCGGGTTATGCAATGCCCCAGCCACTTTTCAGCGGTGCATGTCCGCTATCTTTACTGGATTGACTGAGACCGTTATGGAGGTGTTTAAGGACGATATATCCGTCTATGGACACGGTTTTGACTCTTGCCTCAAACATTTATCTCTTGTTTTAGAAAAATGTAAGGAAGCATGCTTGATTTTAAACTGGGAAAAATGTCACTTTATGGTGACAGAAGGGATTGTCTTAGGCCATAGGGTGAGCAACCATGGCATAGAAGTTGATAGAGCCAAGATCGAGGTTATCTCCAAACTTCCACCCCCTTAATCTGTCAAGGACATTCGTGCCTTCGTTGGGCATGCGGGTTTCTACCGTCACTTCATCCGTGATTTTTCTAAGATCAACACACCCTTGACTAACATTCTCCAAAAAGGCACCCCTTTTGTGTTTGACAAAGCTTGCATGGCCAGATTTCTTTGTTTGAAAGATGCTCTCACTTCTACCCCCATCATTAGGGTCCCTGATTAGTCCTTGCCTTTTGAGTTAACGTGTGATGCGAGTGATTACGTTGTTGGTGCTATTCTTTGACAGCATTTTGATAAAAAGCACCATGTGATTTACTATGCATTCAAAACTCTTAATGATGTCCGACAGAATTACACCACTACTGGGAAAGAAATGCTCGTCATAGTCTATGCCTTTGACAAATTCCGCTCATATTTGGTAGGGTCCAAAGTCATTGTTTACACGGATGCGGCCAGTAGATATTTCATGACTAAAAAGGATGCCAAACCCCGCCTTCTTCATTGGGTCCTTTTACTTCAAGAATTTGACCTAGAAATCCTCGACAAGAAAGGTTGCGAGAATGTGGTGGTCGGCCATCTTAGTCGCCTTGACTTTTTCGATGATGATGGTATCCCCATAAATGACTCCCTTTCGGGTGATAAATTGTTAAAAATGAAATCTTGATATCATTGGTTTGCAGATTATGTGCATTTTCTAGCTGCAGGTGTGTTGCACCCTGAATATAAGGGACATTCTAAGGCTTAGCTTTTACACGATGTGAAATAATACTATTGGGGCGACCCATACCTTTTTAGGCTGTGCTCCGATGGCCTTTATCGTAGGTGTGTCACAGAGGAAGAGGCTCATGACATTCTTGAGCAGTTACATTCTGGCCCCACAGGAGTGCACATGAGCTCTCAGAAAACTGCTAAGAAAGTATTACAATCTAGTTTTTTCTGGCCCACTCTTTTCAAAGATACCTACCATTTTGTCCTTGTTTGTGATGAATGCCAAAGGACTGAAAACATATCTAAGAGAGACCAAATGCCCATGACTTCTTGGCAGGAGATTGAAATCTTCAATGTGCGGGGAGCAGATTATATGGGTCTATTTCCTTCTTCTTGCGGGTAGAAATATATCTTGGTGGTTGTTGACTATGTTTCCAAATGGATTGAAATCTTCGATGTGCGGGGAGTACATTATATGGGTCTATTTCCTTCTTCTTGCGGGTACAAATATATCTTGGTGGTTGTTGACTATGTTTCCAAATGGGTTGAAGCCATCCCCACCAAAACCAGTGATTCTAAACCTGTGAAGAAACTCTTCAAAGACATTATTTTTCTTAGATTTGGGGTACCTCGTACCGTAGTTTCTGATGGAGGTTCCCATTTTTTAGAGAAAAGTTTTGAGTCCTTATTGAAACAATATGGAGTCCATTACAAGGTTGTCACCCCTTACCACCCTCAGACTAGTGGTCAAGTTGAGGTGTTAAATAGGCAAATCAAGTCCATCCTAGAAAAGACGGTCAATCACACTAGGACAGATTGGGCTTTGAAACTTAATGATGCCATGCGGGCATACAGAACTGCCAATAAAACTCCAATAGGCACCACTCCTTTCAAGTTGATCTATGGCAAATCGTGTCATCTACCCGTAGAATTAGAACATAAGGCCAATTGGGTCATCAAAACTCTAAATTTTGACTTATCTACTGCAGGTGAAAACTGTTTTAAGAGTTAGATGAGCTCTGGATGACGGCCTATGAAAATGCTAGAATTTACAAAGACAAAAACAAAATATGGCATGATGGCCACATTAGGAGAAAAGATATTCGGGAGGGTGACCAAGTTTTAATGTACAATTCCAGGTTTAGATTTTTTCCTGGAAAACTTAGATCCAGATGGTATGGGCCATGTCTCGTTAAACGTGTCTACCCTCATGGCACTTTTCTTCTTTGGGATAAGGTGTTAAGGGAGTTTAAGGTTAATGGGCATAGGCTTAAACGGTACACCACCGTTGAGGACTTTCTATCTTCTAAGGCAGATCAACTCTCCTTACTCGAAGACCTTGACCTGTAAGAACCTCCACCTCCCCCTCCCAAGCCTAAAATGACTCCACGACCCAGCTTTGTCGGGCCTTCGACATTAAACTAGGCGCTTATTGGGAGGCAACCCAATCATTTAATTTTTTGCAATTTTCTTCTATAAATGTCCTAGCTAAGCTTGTTTCAATTTCAGCTTGTTATTGTTTTAAAAAAAAAACCGAGAGGTTGGCTATCCAACTTGATGTTCGTTTGGTGAAAACAAGCTACCTCACGAAGTCAAACGACCGCCTGAGAATGCCCAGACGGTCGTCTTGACAATCAAGGGACACTTTCAAAACTCACGGCCGTTTGTATTTTGAAATCTGAAAGGGCACCACAACCATGCCAGACGGCCATTTGGCTTACCTGAGATGGTCGTCTCGGCCACCAGGAGACGCATTCAAGGCGAATTCAAACCTCCAGACGTTTTGATATTTAAAATGTTCACCTTGACGCATTCAAGGCGAATTCAAACCTCCGATCGTTTTGAAATTCGAAACGTTCACCTTGACCACCTGAAACGCTAAACGGTCGTTTGGGATCTTCCAGACGATCGTCTCGCTTGCCCTAATTGGCCTATAAAATAAGCCACTCGGGGATCAGTGAATCACACCTTCACCAAGTTACCCCCAAGCCATGTAGCCATCGTCGCCTCCCCAGCAGTAGCCCCATTTTTTACGACCTGCTCCCAACGGCCGCCTCGCCCACTCCAACGGCCGTTTAGCATCTTCTGTGTCGGCCATCACGAAGCTCCAACTCGTTGTCACGACGTCTACTCTGATAATTACAGCGCGGAAAAGTTCTGGGTCGACATCACTGGACTTCCACCAATGTTTCCCAGTGGCCTCAAGGCAACTAGTATCAACAACCTTGTGGTTCGCTATCTTCACCGAATACTGGCTCGCACATTTTTCGGCAGGGAAGGTACTCGGGGCGTCATGACTTTCTCTGACCTCTAAACCTTGTGGTGTCTTCTGCACGACAAGCCATACAACTGGGGAACTGCTATGATCGATTATCTGAACTATCAGGCCACCCGCACCACTTCTTCCTCGTATTGCATTGGCCATATAGTAACCTATATTGTACTTTTCCTGGGCTACACTAATATCTCATTCATGCCGCTGACACTAAGGAAACACATGATTGACCTTGCATACTTGAAAGGGTGCAAGTTCCTCCATCCGGGTGCCAATGGAGTCTGCTACTTGCTTTTTAAAAGACTCCCAGGTCGTTTTCGAGCTTCCACGACATGCTAGGTTTGCAGTCGCCAACCTAGTTTTTGACTTGTCAGATCTGTCAGTGCATATTGCACGGTTCCTTCTGGAGCATCCCAATCCAGACGACATCCCCAAGCCCATGGCCCATAGCAGAATCTCCTTAGAGGCACATGACGATGAGACTAGACCACCACCTTCGTCTTCTCGACGCCGCACTAGGAGACGCAGGTACACTGAAGAAGGCCCAGAGGAGCCTTATGGCTTTTACGAGATCTGAGATCAGTTGGAGGAAATCCAACGCGAGCAGCAGCGCCAAGGTCACTAGCTCAACCATATGTACTTGATGCAGCGCTCCCATGAGTCTTGCCATGTGGCCTAAGACCACTACATCGCCAGTCGACCCCAGTATGAGGAGTATGGGGCCCATCAAGCGTATCCTAATCCCAACTAGCCATATTGGGGAAACTACTACTACAATCATCCATCATCTTCACATTTTCCACCGCCAGAGTGAGATCTTCTTCCCTCCATCTCCGATTTAGGTTTTGCTTGGGACGAGCAAAAATCTAAGTCCGGGGTGGAGGTGGGTGGTATGATTCTATTCCACCCCCTATCTTTTCCCTTATTTGCTTTATTTTGCCTTTTTACTGTTTTGCATGTTTTTGCTTTGTTCATGGCCATTATCTAGTCGGCCATGCCTTTTTATTTTCCTTAGTTTTAAAATTGCCATTATCTAATCGGCCATTGAGTAGACATCTATCATTGTACCCCAAATTGAATTTAGTAAAAAAAAATGGCAAAATCTATTACAAATTGCCATGTCTGAACCCACCTTGTCACCTAGGACCCCTAAATAACATCACTCCTTTGAATAGTTGGCAAGTCATAAGGATCAATCAGATCAAGCATAATTTTTCCCTATATTTTGATGAATGCATATTAATCTATCTTTTTGCATATTTTTCATTATCCTTTTCATTAGAACTTATCTCTTTTTCAGTAATTTCTAGGACAACTTGCAATTTACCCACTTTTGATTTATTATACAAATATTTAACTCTTTTCTTACTTTTTGTAGGTTTTTCCTCCAAAGCTAAAGTTCTGACCTACTGAGCTCATGAGACAGCCGTCTCACAGCTCCAGACAATCGTTTCACATCCATGAAGCCCAAACCCTAGAGCCAGACGACCACTTGATCCTCGGCTGAACCTACTACTTCAACACTCTAGGCGGGCGTCTCGCTTCATCAAGACGACTGTCTCATTGTCCCAACCGAGCATCCAAACTAGCACAGACGGTCATCTCATGACCCTACTAAGTCAAACATTCAAGCTACCATTCATGCTAGGGTTTTCACCCTAAGTTCGCGCACAGCGGTACGAGACGGTCGTCCCACATCATCTAGACGACCGGTTCGCACATTTCTTCATGGCCAAGCAAAAGAGTCAAACGGTGCCGCCACCCCCTCATTAAGATTTTTGATTCGATGCTTCTAGAAACCACGCCATGTCATCCCAGACGACTGTCTCGGATAGCGAGACGGTTGTTTCGCGGCTCGCAAGCAACATATTCCAGCAGCCACCACACCCAATTGTTTCTCCCCCATTTTAGGGTTCCACCCCTCCTTCCCCTATAAAAGGAGGGGGGACTCCACTAATAAAGGGGTCATGAATTTTGTACTTGTATTTTATTATTGAAACTCTATTATTTTCAATTCATAGTGTAATCTTTCAATTCTGCAATAAAACTGGTTCTTATCTCCGGATCTTGATTTCTTTCTTGTTCTTATTCTCTCTTCTAGTTCTTTCTTATGGAGAGGGGGATTAAAAGAGCAAGCCATTTAATTGTCACCACCTTTGGTCTCCTCGGAGATTATAGTCCATGTGGTCTATGGCTTCCTACCATCTTCCTCTTTTTTCTCCATTCCTTGCTATGACTAGCAAGTAGTTCACTAATCGAGGCGAGGGGAGTACCTCCTTAGCCATGTGTTGATCGGATCAGGTTTTACATGACTATTTTAGATGGATGGTTTTCGGTTTCAAAATCGCCGATTTAAACTAAGAAATTAATCGTTTTTATCGAGAGTTAATTCCGGCGGATGCGACCGTGGAACCTGGGATTTAGAACGCCTAAACCGATTACACGAGGATTTGGATGTGACCGCGGAAAAGTCCTCTTTAGGATGAAGGATTGGGATACGTGAACGTCGGGACTTATGGGTTCACGTGGAGTTCATCTCTTGTGTTTTATTTACGAATGATTCGCATACTTGCTTCTATCTTACTTGTCGTGTACCTCTTGATCTTATCTTCACTTTGGCTAAAGTGGGGAAACCCCAAAACCTCGATGCTTCCCCTTCTGATTCAATCGTTCTTCTAACGCTTGTTTTTCCATCACTTCCCTTTATTTCTAGCACTTTACTTCTTGTTTTAGATAATCTTGTGTGCTAACAATCTTCTATCTTTACTTTCTTGTCTTAATATAATCTTTTCCTTCTATTGCTTTAGTGGAATCTTTTATTTCTTTTGCACTTTACTTCTTGTTCTAGTGTAATCAAACAAACCCCCAAAGTGGAATTTACTTATGTTCCTTATTCAAAAATACCAAAAAGAAATAATTTCAAAAATCAATCGGGATAAAAGAGAACAATCTTAATAACATTGTCATGTGGGATCGACCCTTCTATACTATCCTTAACTGGAAACTGGAAAGTAAAAAAAGGATTAAACTCTAGGATAATCATATTAATGAATTGGTGTGCTCTTCAATGCATATTAATATACTTAATTTCTTGCATTTCCCACCATTTCCAACCTCTCCCCCCTCTCTATTTCCTTCTATTGTCCCCTAAAAAATTCACCAAATACCTCCAAATCCTAGATCTACTCCAAAAAACTTATGTTTAATGTTAGTTATCACTAGATCTATGATTATATTATATAGATCTACTAATTTATCACAAGATCTACCCAATTAGCTCACTAATAGTTAACATTACCATTTCACTAATTAATAGTAATAATACAATTAGTACTATTAATAATAGATATTTAATTTAGGTTTAGGAGAAGAAGTTCTATCAAAGATTAACATGAAGATAAATAAACAAAAATACACGCAAAATATTTAAATATTTTGTTTTTTATTTATTAAAATGTTGAAAATAAAAAAACACTTTTTGTTTTTTCTATTTAATTATGTGTTAGTGTTGTATAAGATGAAATTAGCATTTAGAAACATATCACTTGCTCAAAATATTTAAATATTTTGTTTTTTATTTATTAAAATGCTGAAAATAAAAAAAGCAATTTTTTTATTTAATTGTGTGTTAATGTTGTATAAGATGAAATTACCATTTGGAAACATATCACTTGTCTTTTTAATAAGTAAATATCATATTTTATAATTTAAAAATAATTTCAGACTTTATTTATTTTAAAATATATTTATCGTCAAAATAAAAATCAATATTGTATTTAATTCTGTAATTACAAGCAGGTATTCTACATTTAAAACATTGTTTTATATTCTATAATGCATAAAAGAAATCTATTTGATATTAGGGGTCCTAGGTGACAAGGTGGTTTCATACATTGTACAACTAATCCAAGGAGTGATGTTATTTAGGGGTCCTAGGTGATGTTATTTCTATTCCAAGGAGTGAATGTTATTTAGGGGTCCTAGGTGACAAGGTGGTTTCAGACATGGCAATTTGTAATAGATTTTGCAAAAATCAATCGGGATAACAATAGAGACTTATTTATTTCAGACATGGCAATTTGTAATAGATTTTGCAAATAATTTCAGACTTTATTTATTTTAAAATATATTTATCTTCAAAATAAAAATCTTAAAAATATTGTATTTGATTCTGTAATTACAAGCAGGTATTCTACATTTAAAACATTGTTTTATATTCTATAATGCATAAAAGAAATCTATTTGATATTAGGGGTCCTAGGTGACAAGGTGGTTTCAGACATTGTACAACTAATCCAAGGAGTGATGTTATTTAGGGGTCCTAGGTGATGTTATTTCTATTCCAAGGAGTGAATGTTATTTAGGGGTCCTAGGTGACAAGGTGGTTTCAGACATGGCAATTTGTAATAGATTTTGCAAAAATCAATCGGGATAACAATAGAATATCCTTGGAATGGGGCTGCACGTGTTCCTATTGTTGACCTAGATGATGATGAAGATCAACATGCTCAACATAAAAGAAAGAAAGGCACCATTGATACACTTTTCCATTTTGCTAGTGCGAGATTGAAGCATTTTGATGAGCCAGGGGTTAGGAAGCCTGATGCTAGGCAAAAAAAACTCTAAAAGCATTGTTTACTGGTGCAAAAGAGAAAGTGGGCAAGGCAGTGGGTAAGTTTCATCTTTGCTCATGGTATACCCGCACATGTTGCAACTGAACCCTATCTGCAACACATGATAGATGTGATAGGGGACTCTGGTAGGGGCATCAAAGCCCCCACTGCATATGAATTGATGAACAAGTATCTTCCCCAAGAGAAGAAAGATCTACAGGTATGGATTTCAGACCAGAAACAATTGTGGTCTGAATATGGTGTCACACTCATCTGTAATGGGTGGACTAGTGGAAACAAAAAGCAAATTATTAACTTTCTCGCATATTGTCGTGGATCGACTGTTTTTCTAGACTTTGTTGATGCTTTTGATGAAGTCAGGAATTACAGTTACATCAAGAAGCTAATGAAAACATACATCAAGCAGGTAGGGGTTGAGAATGTAGTACAGATAGTGATTGATAATGGCTCTAACATCAAGAAGGCCGGTGAAAGTACAATGAAGAGATATCCGATCTACTGGACACCATGTGCTGCCCACTGCATAGATCTGATTCTTAAGGACGTGGACACAATTGATTACATCAAAAGTGTGACAATTGATGGTAGTTTGATCATAGGTTTCATCTACAACCATTCCATCTTGTTAAATGTAATGAGGCAACCTGAGTATTGTGGAGGTGATCTAGTTAGACCAGGGGTGACTAGATTTGCAACAAATTACTTGGCCTTGAATTCATTAAAGTCCAAAAGGGATGGACTTAGAAGGCTCTTCAATGGCGTGCAGTGGACCTCCATGAAGGAACACAACACCCCGGTTGGCAAAATGATTGAAGAACTAATTGCTAGTCGGGCTTTCAGGGATAAGGTTACAAAGGTGTTGTGAATAATGGAACCTATTGTCAAAGTATTGAGGCTGGTAGATGGTGACAAAGCCGCAACAATGCCTTACGTGCATGATGCAATGCAAGTAATGGTCGAAAGTAATGCAGCTCCTAGGTCCCATTCACAATACATGTCTATTGTAGACAAGCGTTGGACAGATATGTTTTTGCATCAACTACATAAAGCAGGTATATAATACTTTCTTGTAAATTCTGATTTATGTTCTAACTCTATAACTCAGTCAAAAGTCTAAATCTTATTTCCTTACTCGGAATTGGTGACAGCTTACTATCTAAACCAGAGGTTCCAATACTCGCGAAAATTGGGCTAAGATGCAACTCACGTCTGACGTAAGAGATATAATTAACAAATTCTTTACCTCTACAGAAGAGCGCACCATAGTGATGGATGAGGTATATAACTATATATATTACATAACTTACATGAAGTCATAAACATATTCATTCTTGTTTGATGTTTCATCATCTGATTCTTAAGTCTGAACATCTTAAATATTTTTGCAGTTGTGACAGTTTCGTGAAGGCACCGGTTGTTTTGGTCATCCAAATGCAGTTGCCGACCGTGAACAGGGTGATCCTGGTAAGTGGTGGGTTTGGAATGGAAGGGTGCCCCCCCATCCAAGAAAAGTGGTCGTCCGCATTCTTTCTCAAACAACATCTGTAGGAGTTTGTAAAAGAAATTGGAACACTTTCAATTTAATACACTCAAAAGAGAAAGAACATTTTGGGGGCAAACACGCTGAGAGATCTGGTATATATTCACTACAACATGTGGTTGAGGGCTAGAGCAATACGAGATGCCAACTACAAGGAAGTGGATTTTGTTGTCATCCACTATCCCATTGACACCGCATACACATTCAACCCATCCAGGCGTAGAGGCATAGAAGAAGTTGATGATTCAAAAGATCCTTTGGAAAATGGGTGAATAAGATAGGTCATCCCATTCTTGATAATCTAGATGGTCGTCCAGATCCATAATAAAAGAGCAATTTGTAGCAGATTCTGATATTAATGTTGATCAAACTCCACCTGAAAGACTTGAGCCTAAGCATGAGCATCAAAATATTGATATGGAAATCAGTAGAGCAGTGGAAGAAGAGTTGGGCAGCACAAATTCTTCTTCTTCAAAAACTAAATATGGGTCAAAATCTAAATCTGATGATGATGATGGTGAGCGCTCTCCGAAATATCTTCCTACTGTTGATCCTGAGAATGATGATCCTCTTTATGTTACTAGGGTTGCACCTCCTCCGGCTGAAAAAGAATATCCCATGTCTCATAAAACTTTTCAAAGGAGGAAAACTCAAATCGGCAAAAACTACAGTGGTGCATTACCACATGAGGCTACAACAACTACAGGCTCCTACAACTACAACAGTAGTTATTATTATGATATTGCTGATTCATTTGGGAGCATGAGTATTTCAGCTTCTGATTCTCAATCTCAACATGATTCAACATTAGGCTTTGGCGATATGCTATTTGGGCAAACACATGAACAACCCTACCCATCTCACTCTCAATATGGGTATTCTGGGAATCAAAATCAGCCACCACCACCACAACCAGAAGTAGAACATCATGTTGGATATACCTATATTGCAAATGTCTCAGGCCCACATGGAAGCTATCAATACAACTCCCTTGCATTCTCTGACGATGGTGGGCAAACATGGAGTGGTGGTCATTCAGTTCTTCCTATTTCTTTAGTCCCAATACTTCATATGGTTGTGCCTATTCCTCAAGCAAGTCAACCTTCTCAAGTTCCTCCACCTACATCTCCAAGAAATGCACAATGTCTCAGAGAATTAGAAGTGCATTTTCTAAAGATTGGGATGATACAATTTGTCAATGATGATGTGTATGAGGAGCATGTGACTACATACAACCACATTTATAGGATGCACATGTCATGGCAGGAATTTCTCAGTAGTATAAACTCATTACAGTATGGACAACCAACACGCCACTCAACATACAACTGATGTGAGTTGTAAGTAAATATGTTATTCATATGTTGTAAATTGTATATTATTGCGTAATTGTGTGTATTTAAGTTTGTGGATTGTGCTAGTAAAATTTCATATCTGAATTCCTACATTTTGTCATTGAAATCCTTCATCGAAATCCCAACGAAACAGGACAGATTCCTTACCTCCCACATGATGGACTCCCTCCCAACACAACCAATATAGAATTTTATTGCATAAAACGTTGCATTTAGGTGTAGAGATAACACTTGTAAAACTTCATGAATTAATTCGTTCGTTTTGGCGTCGAAGCGGCCAGGATTGCATCTGTCGGTATACCGGTAAATACCTATTTCCAAGCTGTCGAAACGGCGTCGGTATCGGTAACCTCGTTCCTTGCACACTTCAAGTCCATAGGAACCCCTTGCATGAAGCTAAGCTCCTCTAGCAAGTGGTGAATCTTAGAAAGTCACATGTTGCTAGGGCCATAACTCTATGCTCAGATTATGCACCAAATCATGTTACAACGGTCTGCTTCTTGCTCTTCCAAGACACAAGATTTCCTCCCAGAAATAGGCCTCTTGTCAATAGCAGATCCAGCCCAATCGACATCCAAGAAACCCTGCACCTGTAGATGTCTATGATTTTAATATAAAAGTCCCTTGCCAAGAGACTTCTTAAGATACCTCAGAATGTGCATCACAACCTCCATATGACATGTGCATGGCTTATCCATGAATTGACTAACAACACTAGTAGCAAAGGCAATGTCGGGTCGAGTGACAGTCAGGTAAATCAGCTTACCAACAAGTCATCTATATCTCCACGGATTATCGAGTAACTTTCCTTGCTCCATGGATAATTTGACTTTAGGATCCATTAGAGTATCAGCATGTCTAGTCCCAAGCATCCATGTTTCACTGAGAAGATCTAAGACATACTTCCTTTGTGAAATGGCTATCCCAGACTTGGACTTGGTAACTTCAATCCCCAAAAAAATTTAAAACTGCCTGTCCTTTGTCTAAAATTGGCCCTGTAGAAAGATCTTTCACTTTGTAATGCCATGTTTGTCATCCCCGATAATCACAATGTCATCAACATACACCACTAAGAAATTGCTCCCAGAACTTTGTCGTCTATAGAAGATAAAATGATCTATGATACATCATTGAGTCTGAATTCAAAAAGAGCACTACTAAATCTACCCAACCAGGCACGAGGCGATTGCTTCAGACCATAGAGGGACTTATGAAGATGACAAACTAGATTCAACTCCCCCTGAGCAACAAACATAGGTGGTTGCTCCATGTAAACTCCCCATCCAGATCACCATGTAGGAATGCATTTTTAATATCAAGCCGGTGTAGAGACCAAGAGTGAATAGCAGCTAGAGACAAGAAAATGCGAACAAATGCCATCTTAGCCACAGGAGAGAAGGTCTCTGAGTAATCCTTCACCATAGACCTGAATGTAGCCTTCGTTACCAAACGCGCCTTGAGCCGATCAACACGTCCATCTACACCCACTTTCACAGTGTAAACCCAGCGGCATCCAACTACAGACTTGCCATGTAGGCGTAAAACAAGAGACCAAGTCTTGTTTTTGTCAAGAGTTGACATCTCATTTATAGCATGACGCCAACCTGGGTGATGATGTGCAACTAAAACATAAGGGATATAGAGATAGAAAACATAGAAGAAATAAAGGAATAATATGAAGGTGAGAGATGGTTATAGCAAACAGAGTTGGATGTAGGATGTGAAATATTTTACGCGTGCAGGACCGAACACCTTTGCTCAAGGCAATAGGAATATGTTGTTGAGAAGGTGAAGTGGAAACTGTCTCTACCTGAGTCTCGAGGAAGCACCTAGAGAAGGAGTTGAATTGCAAGGAGCTTTGTACCACATGTACCTATAAGACGAGTATAAACTTGCATGATCGGTGGCCTAGCAGAATTGGGTGGAATAATATGAGAACATGAAGGTGCAAGAGCTCCTCCATAACTACGGGAGTCACAGAAGGAGTGTTGTCAAAGAATGGTATAGAAATATAGAAATATTGTGTTATTTTCTGTTTCTACTGTGATTATGTTCTTTTGTATTAGTCCCATATTGCCTGCTTGTATGTATGTCTTAACTCTCTATTGCTATATAAGAGAGTACCATGTACACCTTTTTACTCACTGAATAAACAACACATTTCCACTTTATATGGTATCAAGAGCAGGTTAATTTTTTCCCCCACCCATCAGCCCACCCATGACGTAAGCCCATCGCCCCCCCCCCCCCCGCCGACGCTGCCACCCCCCCCCCGCCGACGCTGCCACCCCCCCCCCTCCACCGCAGCCCACCACCACAGGCGCCACCCTCCCCTCCTTCCCTCCAGCCATCGCTGCCCCCCCCAGCGTCGCACCCCCCCTTTCCCCCAGCGCCGCCGCCCACCACCTGCCTCCCGCCGCCCGCCCTTCTCTTTGCCCTCCTTTCACGCCGCCACCAGCCCTCCTCCGCCCACCCTCCCTTCCCGACAACACCTCTCGTAGCCGCCTCCTCTCCTCCACAACCCACCACCTAACAACCTTCTCCCTTCTTCGGATCCCTACGCTTCCGGCCGGCTGTCACTGGTTTTTACCTCTACTTTTGCTCTACGTTCGGGTGCTCGTCGGATCTACTTTCGGACACCCACTGACTGGTTAAGTTGAGAGTCTCTCCGTCTCTTCGTTCTTTCTGCCTGCGCCTCATGTTGGAACGTTGAGTTTTCCTCATGACGGCGTAGGTTTCTCTATGCATTCTTTGCCCGATACGGGTCTTCTGATCTGACACGTCAGATCTCTGTTGCTGTTATCTGCCCTTTGTGGGTTTCTACTCTGATCTGCTTCTGCGCCGCCCGCCTCTGCCATGGCGCTCCCTGAGCCTCCCCGGTCTCTTTGCGTTACCACAGTGAAGCTCGACGGTGGCTCCAACTACCATCTCTGGTCGGCGTCCTTTGTGCTATATGTCAAAGCACAAGGCCGGTATCATCATCTTACGGCTGAACCTCCTGTTGCTCCTACTGCTGATTCGGATGACAAAGTCAGACAAAGTTATGCGCAGTGGTCCAAAGATGATTCCGGCGTCATGTCTTGGATCCTCAACAGTACCGAGCCGCGTATTAGCCAATCTCTTCTCTGCCTTCATGATGTGAAGGCTATGTGGGATCAACTGTCCCATGTTTATTCCCATCAGGAGAATCCAAAACGTGTTTTTGAAATCTTCAAAACCTTGGCGAAAAAGGAGTTCTCCACTGATACTTCTATTGATGACTTCTACAACCAATGCTCGGCACTGTGGAATGAATTTGAACTCTACCACCCTTTGACGGCGGACATCAAAGTTGCTCAGAAACAACGCAACGAACTGCAACTGGTGCAGTTCTTGGCTGCACTTCCTGCCTCTTTTTCTGGTGTGGTTGACCAGATCCTCTCCAGCGACCCACTACCGACTCTTCGGGATGTTCTAAAAAGACTCTTCGGGATGTTCTAAAAAGAGTCCAGCGTCTGCCATCCATGACTCCCACTTATGTTTTTTAGCATCCTGCGCTTATTGCTCGCTCTGTTGATTCTGGCCGTGCCCGTGGTCGCGGTCGTGGCCGTGGTGGTCGTCCTCCTCCCTCAGGAGGCTGAGGCTCTTCTGGACGTGGTGCCCCTCCCGGCCCTCGCTACTGCAACTGGTGTGGCCGGGACAATCATATTGAAGATCGTTGTTGGATTAAGCACGGCAAGCCGGCTTGGGCTAACCATGCTGCTACAGAACCTGCTGCCGACTCTACTGCTGCCCCACCTACTGCTCCAGCGAACACTGACTGGTTACGTTCAGAGTTTGAAAAGATGTTCTAGGAACGTCTTGCGCAGATGCCATCCTAGTCTACTTCCGGACCTTCTGCGATGCTTGCCTCTCCATCATCTGGTAACAAACAGTGGTGCATTGATTCAGGTGCTTCCACTCATATGGCTGGTGATCTTCACCTATTTTCAAGTCTCAATAAAACTGCTCCTATAACTTCTGTTACTGTTGCGAATGGTTCCAAAACTGCTGTTCATGGCACTGGCATGGTTCCACTGTCACCAAAATTGCACTTGAATTCTGTTTTATATATTCCGAAGTTCCTGTTAATTTACTGTCCGTCAGTAAGATGATTAAACAACTCCAGTGCTCTATTAAATTTGATCCTTCTGGCTGTATTTTGAAGGATCTCCGCACGAAGACGAGGATTGGTTCGGGCCGTGAAGGACCAGATGGGATGTATTACTTGGATGAACCTCCTACTGCTGTGGCTCTGCTTTCTACTTCAGTGACAGGATTACAGTGGCACTTTCGCCTGGGTCACTCATCTGCTGCCAAACTAAAACATTTATTTCCTACTTTATCTGAGAATAATTTTTCTTGTGAAACTTGTGTTTTGGGCAAACAAACTCGATCTGTTTTTCCAGCTAAGAAAATTATTGCCTCTAGAGAAATCTTTGACTTGGTTCATGCTGATATTTGGGGACCATGCTCTGTATCCAGTCTCTCTGGTGTGAAATATTTTATGACCTTTATTGATGATTATTCTCGCACCACATGGTTGTTTTTGCTTAAAGGTCGGGATATTGTGTTAGATACTATTCGCACCTTCTTTGCTGAAATTCAAACACAATTTAATAGACCCATTAAAATTTTTCGTACTGATAATGCTCTGAAATTCATGCAACAATCTGTTACATCTTTTTGTGCTGACCGTGGAACCATACATCAGACTTCTTGCCCGTATACCCCTCAATAAAATGGCGTTGCTGAAAGAAAAAACCGCCATCTTCTTGAGGTTGCTCGCACCCTTCTTCTACACTATAAAGTACCCCAACACTTCTGGCCTGAAGCTGTCTCTACAGCATGCTACCTTATCAATCGCATGCCTTCCTCTGTTCTGAAAAATCAGGTCCCATATACTATTTTGTTTCCTGATAAACCCTTATTTTCTCTGCCTCCTCGCATCTTTGGGAGTACTTGTTTTGTGAAAATTCTTCGTCCTGGTCTCACTAAACTTGATGCTCGCTCGGTCAAATGTGTGTTTTTGGGATACTCCCGTACTCAGAAAGGTTACCGCTGTTTTGATCCTATCAAAAAACAGTGGTTGGTTAGTGCGGATGTGACCTTTTTTGAGCATATGCCTTATTTTTCTACTGCTGGTGCAAAATTGTCGGATGACATTATGGCTCCCACTCCATTACCTTTAGTTGTTGAAGAACCTCATGCTCCTGATGTGCCTCAAGAACGCCCATTGCAAGTCTATCGGCGCAGGTCAAAGAACATTACTGCTTCTGAAGCCCCGGCTGAACCAAATCCTACGTCTGCGGATGATCCACCGACCACTGAGGTATTTTCTGACCTGGATCTTCCTATCAGTTTACGGAAAGGCGTTCGCTCCTGTACTCAGCATCCTATCAGTAATTTCTGTTCATCTGATAATCTCTGTGGTAGCTTTGCTTGTTTTACTTCTGCTTTGTCTGCTGTGACAATTCCTAAATCAGCTAAAGAGGCACTTTGCCATCCTGCCTGGAAACATGCTATGGAGCAAGAAATGCATGCACTTTGTGATCAACAGACTTGGGATCTGGTTGATCGTCCTTCTTCATGCCACACTGTTGGATGCCGCTGGATTTTTACTATTAAATACCAACCGGACGGTACCATTGAACGCCTGAAAGCCAGACTAGTTGCCAAAGGATATACTCAAACGTATGGGGTTGATTATTTTGAAACATTTTCTCCAGTCGCCCGCTTAAATTCTGTCTGTATTCTGATATATGTTGTTGTGAATAAAGAATGGCCTTTGTATCAACTTGATGTCAAAAACGCTTTTCTCTATGGAGAACTACAGGAGGTCTACATGGAGCAACCTCCGGGTTTTGTTGCTCAGGGGGAGTCTGCTTCTAAAATCTGCAAACTCAGAAAGGCGATATATGGTCTGAAACAAAGTCCACGAGCATGGTTTGACAAGCTCAGTCAGATCTTGATCACCTTTGGCTTTCGGCGTTCACAATCTGATCATTCTGTGTTTATTCGTAAAACTGCAGCAGGACTTGTCATACTTATTGTATATGTTGATGATATTGTCTTATCTGGCAATGACAGTGCAGGGATACATGCAACCAAACAACATTTAGCACAACACTTCATCACCAAAGACCTAGGGAAACTACACTATTTTCTAGGTATTGAGGTTGCTAGATCTTCTGCAGGACTATGCTTGTCACAGAGAAAATATGTTCTTGATCTCTTGCAAGAGACTGGTATGCTGGGCTGCAAGCCAGCCAACACTCCTCTGGATCCCAATATGAATTGGGATGATGATACTTCCCCTCCTTATGCTGATCGCCATCAGTTCAGGAGACTGGTTGGCAAACTTATCTATTTGACTGTCACTAGAGTTGATCTGGCCGCTGATGTAGGTTTCATAAGCCGGTATCTTGATAAACCCCGGAAATGCCACTGGGATGCTATCTGTCACATCTTACGATATCTCAAAAGCTCTCCAGGGAAAGGTCTTCTGTACAAAAAACATGGTCACTGCAATTTATCTGGTTTTTCTGATTCTGACTATGCAGGAAGTCGATCTGACAGAAAATCTACATCTGGCTATTACACTTTTGTGGGAGGCAATCTGGTTACTTGGCGTAGCAAAAAGCAGACAGTTGTTGCACGGTCAAGTGCAGAGGCAGAATATAGAGCTATGGCTCATACTGCATGTGAGCTCCTGTGGGTCCGTGGCCTTCTGAACGAATTTGATATCACCTCTTCTAGCCCTATTCCTATGTTCTGCGACAATAAGGCGTCTATTTTCATTGCGAGCAACCCCACCTTCCATGAAAGAACCAAGCATATTGAGGTTGACTGCCATTTTGTTCGGGAGAAAGTTCTATCTGGACACATCTACACTCCATATCTCAGTACTGAGAAGCAGCTTGCAGACATCTTCACTAAAGTTCTACCTAAAGCTCGCTTCCAGACACTGATTGACAAGCTGGGCTTATTCGACATCTACGCTCCAGCTTGAGGGGGAGTATAGAAATATAGAAATACTGTGTTATTTTCTGTTTCTACTGTGATTATGTTCTTTTGTATTAGTCCCATATTGCCTGCTTGTATGTATGTCTTAACTCTCTATTGCTATATAAGAGAGTACCATGTACACCTTTTTACTCACTGAATAAACAACACATTTCCACTTTATAAATGGCATGTCTTCATAGAAGGTGACATCCGCCGATATGAAGAAGCAATGTAGGGTAAGACTGTAGCACGTGTACCCATTTTGAATCTGAGAATAGCCTAAGAAGACACATTTGACTAACTTCAGACTCGGCTTATCCGTACCCGAACCAAGACAGTAGACAAAACCAGCACACCAAAACCTTTGGGTGGAACATTGTACAAAGGATTTATAGGGTATAGAGAACAGAGTCTATTCTATTAAGTGAGTAAAACTGAGTACAATGCCTTCTCTTTTATAGGACAAGAGAATAAAACAATAAACACAGCTAAGCAATATGGGATAAATAACAGAAGTAACAAGTAGAGTAGAGCACAGGTAAATAGTAAATATAGCATATCTCTTTACTCCCCCTCAAGCTGGAGCATAGATGTTGAACATGCCCAGCTTGTCCACTAGTCTTGAATCTAGCTTTAGGTAGAATCTTGGTGAAGATGTTTGCCACTTGTTTTTCAGTATTGAGATGTGGGGTGCAGATGCGGCCAGAAAGAACAGATTCCTGAACAAAGTAACAGTTTACCTCGATATGCTTTGTGCGCTCATGAAAGGTAGGGTTGCTCGCAATAAAAATAGAGGCTTTCTTGTCACAGAACATCGGAATAGGATAGGGATGGCAATGGGTGGATTTTTTTGAATCCGAACTGAATCCGAACAAAAGTGGGAGATGTAAAATCGATATGGACCCAAACTTGAATTAAAGCTCAAGATTGAAACTCGAATTCATCCGAACTGATTGCGACCGAAACCAAACTTAAAATCTGAACTCAAACTGAACATCCCGAACCGTGCCAAAACCAGCTTAGCCGCTGCCGCTGGTCTCTCCCGCCGTCCCCATCTGCCACACAAGCATCCCCCACATCCGCTGACTACAACCTCGACCCCTGGATTAGGGCATCTCAGCACCATCATCACCACAAACACAACAACCACCGTCCACACTCCTCGTCCTCTGTTGGCGGCAGAGGTTCCTCCTTCATGGACGCCTGCGGTAGAAACTGAGGCGGTGACGACGACATCAATTCGCGCCTGGGCTTGCCACGCTCCCAGAACCGCTAGTTTGATGTTGCGGTGAATGAGAGGGTGAGTTGTTGCTGCGCGAGGGCTTGAAGAATGAGATCATGGGACTACAAATGCGGACCGCACGAGATATGGCAGCGGGGCAAGCTTTGGAGACTGGGGTAGTGATTGGATGTCATCGTCATACTAATATAGCAGTTTGGGCACGCCTCCCATAGGAACTGGACGACTCTAGCCTGCCTGAACGTTAGCGGTGGCAGAGGGAGCTTCATAGACTACGCGGCGAAGTGAGCTTTACAAGCTGGGGCACCAGTGAAGTTGGTGTATGCGATAGAGACAGGATGTTTTCGAGGTAGTGATGCCAGCAGGGTGTTCTTGTTAACCTGCTTTGGAATCCTTGCCACTTGAACGATTCGTCCCTAGCAGCAGCTCTTCACATGATCGCATCCCCACCAAAACTCTATTGGCTTCCCCTGCACCACCCATAACTTTTCGGCACCTCGCTGAGCTTTTCGAAGGATGCTGTTGGAACTCACGCCGTAGCTTGTGTTCACCACCTCTACCATTTAGCATCAAGTTCACCACCTCTATGGTTCTGTGGCTGGATAGTGGAGGTTGGAGAGGGCTGCGGTGATTGAGAGGGGTTGCAGTGTGAGTGTCTACGGGCAGGTTTGGGTTTCTGAACCAAAAATCAAACAAAGGTATGATAATACGATTATTTCGGTTCGGTTTGGTTCGGATCAGTTCGGGTTTGGTTGAGGTGGGTATTTTTACCATGCCTAGAATAGGACTACTATCAAATATATCAAATTCTTTGAGAAGGATTTGAACCCACAAAAGTTCACATGCAATGTGAGCCATAGCTCTATATTCTGCCTCTGCACTTAATCTAGCTACCATTGTCTGCTTTTTGCTACGCCACATAACTAGGTTGCCTCCAACAAGGTGCGGTATCCGGATGTAGATTTTCGAATACACCTACATCTTGCATAATCAGAGTCAAAGAAACCAGAAAGATTGCAATGGCCATGTTTCTTCTACAATAAACCTTTTCCTAGAGAGCTTTTGAGATATCTCAGACTGTGACAGACAGCATTCCAGTGACACTGTCAGGGTTTATCAAGGTACTTGCTTACAAACCCGACAGCAACGGTAAGATCAGCTCTCGTAATAGTAAGGTAAATGAGCTTACCAACCAATCGCTTGAATTGGTGGTTATCAGCATCATGGAACAAAATTTCGATCGAAATTGTGAAATTTCGCTCGAAATTGCAAGATTTCGCTCGAAATTGCGAAATTTCGTTCGAAATTTTGTTTTTTTGCAATCGGACATCAAAACATCAATTTGCAGGAACTAGGGATGGCTATGGGGTGGGTATGGGTGACCCATACCCATACCCACTTAACCCACTTAAGTTTTGGGCTAACCCATACCCAACCCATTAGAAAAACATGATAAAAGTCGGTACCCATACCCGCCCCAACGGGTCATGGGCATCCAATAAAACCCATATAATCAATCCCATTGAAAACTACAAATAAAATGCAACCTATTATGTGGTATTCGTACCCAAAAGTCCTCTATTACTAAACATTGGAACATAAGCAAGCCAGTCCGACCAAAACACCGTTAAGTTTATTTAACTTTGAATATTAGCAAAATGGCATAATAAAAGGGGGAGACCAGAATCAAACTCAAAGCACACCGTACCAAACCCATATACGAATCGACTAAACATTAACTTATTATAAATTTACCAACCATAAAACGTAATACACGTATTATAAGTTGCTCCAAGTCAATAATATAATAAACAAAGTTTACGTCAATTACACTACGTCGTTGTAATTTCCTTAGCCTACGCGACATCATACATACGTTTTGTCAAACAGTTTGTGTGCACAAACACGAAAACTTGAACTTTTGCTTGTTTTTTGCCCATAATCCTACAAAATCAATCCAGCATAGAGAAAGTGGAGTGGAAGCCCGATATCCTCTTGTATACAAGATCCAGTCGACGCCACTATGCCACAGCCAGAAATGCTATTGCTTGCTGCTGTTTTGTCAGAATTGGAAGAAGAACAAGCGGCAGCGTGCACATCCTAGGGCCAGGAGAGTCATGTCATGGACCTTCTCGAGCACGAATTGTGTCGCTATTGTCGCTCCTGCAAATCCCTTGCGGCTCCGGTTGCGAAGACTGAGGTCGAAAAGGGAGGTCACAGGGGAGCAACATCGAGAAGGAGGAAGACGATGCTGAAGAGGAGGGGGAGCGCACGAGACCATGGAGACTGTGAAGGAGACTACAACTGGACGCAGTTGATTCACGATCGGTGGCTGTCAGCTCGATTTGGCTCTGGAGGTACGCGGTTTCGGCGTCTCTGTCTGCCCATGTCTGGATGCAAGTAGTCCAATAGACGCCTCAGGCAGTTGCAGCTTGATGGCGGCTTGTTACGGGAGCACCTTGATGGGTTACCGCCTTTCGGTTCCCCACCTCTCTCGGCTAGCAATGGCTCGCCCTTCCCCGTCCGCCGCGGCTCCCGGTCGATCGATCGAGGAGCGTGATGGCGGCTAACAGCATAGGCGCCTACTGCTTGGTGGCGGCGACCTAGAGAAGCAGGTCCTTTACGATGTTCATTGTCCCTCGTCGATCGGGGGAGCATGACTGCAGGAGGATCGACACTTCCAAGAGATGAAAAGGGGGTAGGGCCGCATCCGCAGCGGAAGGGGGATGGTGTAGGCGAGACAGTCTTCGTGGGTCTCAGTGGGTCCTAATGGGTCACGACGTGCGGAATGGGCCATGACCTTACATCCCCATTTGAACCCAACACGCAGCCGAAACCCATTTGACCCATTATATTTGGGTCCAAATGGGCTGGGGCAGGATGGGTATGGATCTAATGGGCCATATTGCCATCCCTAGCAGGAATTGGTCCGCAATTTCGCAAAAATTTCACAGCTCCAGTCAAATTTCGCAAAACATGGGGTATTTTAGTGCAAGAAAGCCCAGTTTGGGCCTTGATATTGTGAAATCAGTGTGAAATGCAACACCTATTTCGCGAAATTGTGTTCCATCAACTGGATTTGTTGGGACTTTGATCTTTTAGCAGTTTTTTTGTGACATCTTACTCTTTAAGGGTGCTTTACTTGATTCTAAGGTATGTAAACCCTCTCCCTAGCCCATCTACTCCTATTTCTACTCCTTTTTAGACATATCTTAATAAATACTCCAAAAATCCTAAATTTCTAAGTGACATTTCTCTTAAAATTCTTAAGGTCTTGAAGTGAATTTGTAAATCTAAGAAACAATAGCGTGAAATATGTATATCTATACTTATTTTGAAAATCTAATCAATATATTTCTTATTTATACACAAAATGGCTACAAAAGCTTTTTGAATGGAAGTTCTTATATTTTTGTATTTCACTTATGTAACCCTATATATGTTATAAAAGTAGCCTTGTACAACATGTTGTGTAAGTTGTAACTTATAACTTGTAACCCTAAATATTTTATTATTATTCATTTACGTAACCCTAAATATATTATAATAGTAGACTTATACAATAAATATACTAACCTATAATATTATAACTTCTAAGTTGTAAAGTTATGAAGTCTAGTACTCTAGTTGTTTTAACTTGAGGTTTGCAAGTCAGTAACAGTCTAACTGTCTAACAGACTTGACATTTCTGTTCATTTGTTCACTCACTCATCAAGACATGGATCCCACCCTAACCTCCAAACATATAAATTTATTATATAATCTAGTGTGTCTATGTTTAAACATTGTGTTTGCAAAATTCCATAACTTAATTCCTTCATTTTGTCATCGAAATTCTATCGAAATTGTTCAACTTTGTTCACTTACAAATGTGGGAGACCCCCACCCCCACATATCCAATATGAAATATTATTGCATATTTGGGTAGATCTTGGCGATTAGATCGTCCTGGTAAATTTTCATGATTTAATTCGCTTATTTGGTCGTCAAAATTGCGCAAAATTTCTGTTTCTGGGCCATCGAACACGACATCGAAATCGGATATTTAATTCTATGATCGCTTGAGAAATGACTATATCAGGAATAAAGTGGGGGTGGCGAGCATTGAGGACAAGTTGCGCGAGGGCCGACTCAGATGGTACGGACATGTGCAACGCAGACCGACTAGTGCGCCTATACGAAGCAATTCTATTGAGCCAAACACTATAAATAGAAGAAGAGGAAGGCCTAAATTAACATGGGATGAGCTTATAAAGAGAGATTTTGAATCTCTACATCTCAATCAGAATATGGCCCATGATAGAGCTGAATGGAAACGAAGGATCCATGTAGTTGACCCCAACATAGTTGGGATTGAGGCTTAGATGATGATGATGATGATCAGCATCAGAGGAGAAGATTCATCGTCCCAATCAGTGTTTGGGTCTAGAGGGGTGTTGGCTGGCTTGCAAACAAGCATACATGTTTTCTGCAAGAGATCTAGAACATATTTGTGTTGGCAGAGACATACCTGTTGATGATCTAGATACTTCAATGCTCAAGAAATATCTCAGTTTACCAAGATCCTTAGTGACAAAGTGTTATTCTAGATATGTTTTTGTAGCCTGAATGCCAGAGGTGTCACTGCCAGATAATATAATGTCATCTACATAGACAATAAGAATGACCAGACCAACCGCAGTTTTTCTGATAAATTCGAAGTGATATGAATGAGAACGATGAAAGCCAAATTTTATGAGAATCTGACTGAGCTTGTTAAACCAAGCACGATGACTTTGTTGTAGGCCATAAATTGCTTTCCTCAATTCGCAAACTTGCGAAGAATACTCCCCCTAGCAACAAAGCCAGGCGGTTTCTCCATGTAAACTTCTTCCTGCAACTTTCCATAAAGAAATGAGTTCTTGACATCGAGCTAAAATAAAGGCCAATCTTTGTTCACAGCAACAGAGATGAGGATACAAACAGAATGGAGTCTAACTATCGGAGAAAATGTCTCAAAATAGTCCACATCATAAGTTTGAGTATATCCTTTTGTCACCAGGCGTGCTTTCAAACGCTCAATCGTGCCATCAGGGTGATATTTAATTGTGAAGATCCATCGGTATCCAACCATAGGATAGACAGAAGGGCGATCCACAAGTTCCCATGTCTTGCGGTCAGAGAGTGCCAGCATTTGAGCTTCCATTGCTTGTCGCCATGCAGGGATTTAAAGTGCCTCTGTAGTATTTTTTGGGATAGACACAGCAGAGATTGCAGCATTAAAGTAAGCAAAGATAGCACCCAGATTAGTAGATTAATAAACATGACTAATTGGATGTTGAGTATAGAAGCGGACACCTTTCCAAAGGCTAATAGGAAGGTGTAAGTCAGAGTGCACCTGAGTTGTTTTGTGATCTTCTGTCGAAGGAGGAGCTGGTTGTTGAGGGGTCACGGAGGGGATAGTCGGCTTGGGTCTTCTCTTGTAGATTTGCAACGGTCGTTCTTCAGGTTCCATAAGGTGGATCGATATCCACAATGTCAGGTAACAGAGTGGGTGCAAAATATCACAGCATAAGGAATCCCATTTATCATAATAGTATGGCAGATGTTCAAAGAACACTATATCCGCACTAACATATCAGTGTCGCATGATAGGATCATAACAGCGATATCCTTTTTGGGTTCTGGAAAATCCCAAAAAGATGCATTTTATGGAGCGAGGGTCCAGTTTTGTCATCCCCGGACGAAGGTTTTTAACAAAGCAAGTGCACCCAAAGATGTGCGGCAGAACAGAAAAAAGTTGCGCATCAGGAAAGAAAATGCTATACGGCTTCTGATTTTGCAAAACATAGGAAGTTGTGCGATTGATAAGGTAGCAAGCTGTAGAAACAGCCTCAGGCGAAATGTTGTGGTGCGATAATGAAAAAGAATAGTGCGAGCAACCTCTAGAAGATGTCAGTGTTTGCGTTCAGCAACCCCATTTTATTGTGGGGTACAGGGGCATGAAGTCGGATGTATCATCCTACGGGATGAGCAAAAGTAAGTGACTAATTTTTGCATGAATTCAAGAGCATTGTCGGTGCGAAAGACTTAAATGGGTTTATTGAATTGAGTTTGAATTTCAGAAGAAAAAAATGGTGGTGATGGTGTCCATAATAGTGTTGCGATCTTTAAGTAAAATTAACCCTGTAGCTAGAGAAAATTCGTCAATGAATGTCCCAAAATATTTAACACCAGATTGACTTGCAATAGAATAGGGACCCCACATATCCGCATGAACAATATCAAAAATGCATTTAGAACCAATTTCTTTCTTTGCGGGAAACACGGATCGAGTTTGTTTGCCATATTGGCAAGATTCACAAGAAGAAAATTTATCAGTTAAAGCAGGAAATAAACGTTTCAACTTAAAGCAAACGGGTGGCCGAGACGGTAGTGCCAATGAATCCCAGTCACAGATGTCGATAGCATAGCAGTCACTGATGTCGGTCCATCCAGGTAGTAGAGCCCATCTGGTCCCTCATGGACCGAACCAATCCTTGTCTTCGTGCGGAGATCCTGAAAAACATAACCTAAAGGGTCAAACGTAATAGAGAACTGAAAGCTCTTCACAGTTTTACTAAAATAAAGTAGATTAACAGGAAATCTCCAAGCAAATAAGACAAATTTCATATGCATATTTCGAAATAAAGAAATCATTCCAATGCCATGGGCAGCTATCCGAGAGCCACCAGCTACCGTTACCGGAGGTAGACGGGTGGATGTTGTTAGAGCATAGAATAAATCAGAGGATCACTAGAGAGAATTTGGTCAAAACCCCAGAAGACGATGAAGGGAGTCCGGCAAGAAACTGGACAAGTTGTAGTTCATTGTGTTGTCTTTGAGTTTCCCTGATGTCAACAGATAAAAGATGATATTTCATATTCATTCCAGAGGGCAAAGCACTGGTTGTAATAGTCTTCAACAGACGCATCAGTCGAGAATTCCTTCTTTGCCAGGTTCTTAAAGATCTTGAACACCTTCTTGGGGTTTTACTGATGGGAGTAAACATGGGAAAGTTGGTCCTACATAGCCTTGGCATCATGGAGGCAGAGCAAAGACTAAATGATCAAAGGTTTAGTGTTGTTAACAATCTAAGACATAACACCTGAGTCATCTTTACTCCACTGTGTGTATGCTCGTTGGGTCTTATCATTCGTCGATGCATCCAGGGCAGATTTAGGGTCGATGGTGATATGTGAGCAGCGAACTTGTGCTTTCACACACTGAATAAAAGATGCAGACCAGAGGTGCTAAATGGAGCCATCAAGTTTCACCTTGGTGACACACCGAGAACGTGGAGACTCAGTAGATGCCATAACGCAAAGATCGATAGGCGGGGCAGAAAGCAACAACAGATATTAGAAGACAGTAGTAGCCAATAGTCAGGAGATAGCCAGAGTACCCGTTTGCACAAGCAGAAGACAGCCAGAATCAGTAGATCTGATAATACCTGCAGCGGGGCAGAAGAGGGCACTAGGAGATCTAATGCATCAAATCCTAGAAACCCGCAAAAGGGGTAATATAGATTGAAGACAGACCTACGCCATCATAGGGATAGAGCTACTCCACCATGAGGCGTAGGCAAGAAAGAAGTATAGCTTGTTTAAAATGTCCATGTGTTATATTAAAAAAGACACTGTAATACGTAGAAGGAGATGGAAGGGATTATAGCAGAAAAGTAGAGGCAAGGGGCAAAGATGATGTACGGGAGATGGAGAAGTGGAGAGAAAGGGTGGCAGGTTGTTTTGGTGGAGATGGTGGGCAGCAGACTGAAGGTCGACAGCTGCGGTAGCATGGGGAGAGGGGGTGGCGGCGGGCTGCTAGTGGGGGGGTTGAGGCGGCAGGAGGGCAGGGGTGGATGCGAGAGGGAAGGAGAGGAAGGGCGGCTTAATCTTCTTGTCCACTTACTGGACTTATGAAAACTTAATCTTCACAACTATTGAGAGATATTACTGTATTTCTTGTTTAAATGTATTTCTGTTTAACTTTCTTTAGTCTGTAACATGGGCCCATGTATAAAGTGGGCCATTAGGGTTTTCAGTTCGCTCCCTTGTACAACCTCCTATTTATAGGAGTGAGTTTTCTCTTTTGTGAATATAGAAAACACGGCCATTTCCACATGGTATCAGAGTAGGATACCTAATCCTGATCTCCACCAGCCGTCGCCACCTTCTCCCTCGCTCTCTCTTTCCCTCCATCATCCACCGCTATCGCATCCTCCATTTTCACCGCCGTTGCTGATCACACCTAAGGGGATTTACTTCTCCTTCTAGCCCTATCCTCTTTTCCAACAAGAGGATCTAGGGACATGGTCGACGGTCCTTCCAAGGTTCTCATGCCCTAAAGAACTATTATTTGGAAGAACCGTTTGGCAGATCTGGGGTCATTCATGACCACCTATTCTAGCCTCTAGGGCTCTATCCACTCTATTATTGGTATGATTGGGTATATCCAACATATCACTATGCTTCTCCTTGGTAAATCATAAGAATTTGTCACTTATTCTGGGTCCCTTTTGACCTTATTTTGTCGAATTCGTCATTTCTACTCCTGATCTGCTACTGCCCCGACCTTCGACATGTTGTGTTCCCACCAGACACGTCGTGTCCTAAACCGCCGAATCATCTGATCTGCTGCTGCCCCGACCTTTGACACGGAGTGTCTTATTTTGGCACGATGTGGCTCACATCGGCGAATCATCGAACACGGTGTGTCTTATTTTTGACACACTGTGTCTTTTTCCAAAAGACTATCTGCTACTGTTTGACACGCCATGTCTCTTTCTAGGAGATTATCAGTTGTTGTCTGACACGCCATGTCATATTTTTGACATGTGTCTCTTTCCAGAAGACTATCTGTTGAAGTCTGACACGTGTCTAAACACGATGTGATGTTGCTTTTGGAGAGACTTTGGATATCACTATTGCTCTATGGCTTTATCTTCCTCTGAGATCGTGGAGACACATGCTAGATGTGTCACTTATGTCAAGTTCAACAGATCCAACTACATTTGTGGGCACGATCCTTTCAAATTTATGCTCACTCTGCGGGCAAGCTTAAGCATCTCACTGAACTACCTCCTAAAGATGAAATGAATGACAAAAAGAAGGTCGAGTATAAGAAATGGGCAGAATGTGATTCGCAAGTCCTGTCTTGGATTCTAAATAGTTGTGAATCACATGTATCCACCAATCTCCTATTTACTGATAGTGCCAAGGAAGTCTGGGACCATATTGCTCAGATCTATTCCAGTAAGGGAAATGCCTCCCGTGTATTTGAACTCTATAAATGTAAGGCCCCTAAACTTGCTTAATGAGTTGAACAAGTTTAATTACCATAATTTAATGTTTAGCGCATCATTAAGTTGATTAAGTTGAATTAAGTACTCACTAATGCAATTAGTGCTTTGATCGAGTGTTACAGTCTTATTTGCATGATTTCATGCCTTAGGGTTGTAGTGGATCTCACGTTTGAAATGTTGCAAAAGAAATCGTTTGATTTGGACGTACAAGGCAAAAGATATGATGTTTGCAAGATTCTGGGGTTGAATTTGCAATTTTCCAAGTTTTTAGCCTTATAACCCCTTTTCTTCCTTTCTTCCTTATCTCCTTTCTTCCCCAAAACGAGCAACGCCCAGAACCGACAGAGCGACGCCTGATAGACCAGCAACAGAGGGGGGCAACGCACAGGTGATTTAGGGCTTGGTAGCTTCGATCCGCAAGCGCCCTCTCTTTCTTCTTCCTCTAGCTCGCCCTAGCGGCGCCCAGCAACAGCCTGGCCTGCTAGGGCGGCCGACCTGTTGCAGGTGCGGCGGCCGACCTGTTACAGGTGCGGCGACCAAGCAGCAACGACGACGGCTGACTAGGGCCTTGGGAGGGCCGTTTCGGTGGCGCCCAGCTGCGCATCTCCTTCCTTTACCTTCCCTTCACCTTCACCAGCCCAAACGTGCGCCCACCTAGCAGTAGGGGTGGCGCCCTAGCAGCACCGGCCAGCAGCAACGCCGACCAGTTGCAGGGCGGCCAGCCAGAGGCCGTTTTGGTGCAGCAAACACCATGAAAACAACAACCCTGAGTCCAGCCTTGAGGTTCAAACTTGGATCCGCAACCAATAGATGTGATTAGGCCCAGCTTGGAGCTCACTTCCAATCTGTATGTGAGGTAGCTTGATTGCAGCAGCAACTAGGAGCAGCTGGCGTGAGCAGCACCTCTAAAACGGCGCCTTCAACTTGGCCTTGGTGCCTAAGCATGAATCTGCCACCTCCCAGCCAAAATCAGCAACCAATTGAGTCCCCTTTCCAACCTGTACGTGAAGCACATTAGAACTCGATTATTCTAAGGTTGAAGATGACCTGTCGATGCCCGAAAACAGGCGCCTGGATGTAATTCCAGTCGAATCCGGACGTTTCGAACCGCGGTGAGTAGAATTTCACTCCCATTCACACGATTTAACTCGAATAATCGGACATTTCGATTAAAAGCAGTGTTATTCGCAAATGTCAGTGTTTACCCAGGTGTCGGGCAGTGTCGGCACCGCTCGACTCCTAATTTGCACGTTTAAATTATTAACACCTGCTCGACACTAATTAGTTGATTTATATGTGCGATGGGATTTAGTGAAATTATACGATCGATCGAACCTAGTTTACTCGGTTAAATGTCGAAATCAGTAGTGCACAACCAGAAAAATGTTCCATAGTAGAATTTGCTCTAAAGCTCTAAAACCCTACCTTTCTTACTCCTTATGTTTAGGATTTGCTCATTTGATGAAGAAAGGTGCTAGATAGACGAATTCATAGCTTATTCTTGGATTTCTTCTGTGTGTGGTTCCATCTTCTCATTAGAGGCAAGTTTTATAACTTGCTCCACGTTTATTGCTTACCATAAGCTTTCTAAATCATGTTCTTGCTTGAAAATGATGATCCATGCACTAAAAAGCTATGCTTGAATTGGATTTCAATTTTTATAATGTTCCTTGTTCTGATTTCAGTTATATATGAACATGTGATCATGTGTATGTTATTCCTAAGGTATAATGTGTCTTGGATCAGGTTGTTTTGACAACCTATGGTGCTAAGCACCTATCAAACAATTATCAATTTTAGGATTTAGAGTTGATTTCTTCTGTAAACCATGACCCGACGATAGTACCATTGCAACAACCCTATGGTGTTGTATTCATAACAACTGATGGCGGTGATCAAGGGTGTCAAATGATGGTGACAACCTATGGTCACCCCTTAGGTCAGGTTTTAGATCAATTAGAAGTATAATGAACAATCATTAAGTACACTAGTGATGATATCAATCAATGATGACATCAGCTTAATATTTGATGCTGATTAATGAATATATTGTTGATCTAACAACCTATAGAGATTTAATGATCACTAATGATGGTGGGCCAGGTCTCTACAATCTATAGTGAGTTAATCATATAGTTTTAGCATCAATTAAGCCTTAGACCAATGGTTTCTCGGGTTATTTGATGCAATGGTCGGACCTATACTGTAATTGATGGTTTTAACATGTGAACTTGACCCAATGGTCGAGATTTATTGTTTATTCCTCCATTAAGGTGGAATGATGGATAATGTAATATGTTGGTCCTAATAATGTGATTTAAATGGTTTCCTTTATATGATCAATTTAAGGATCTTACTTGTTGACAATGAATGGCTTGTTCTAAATAAATAGTCGATTGTGGGTTTTACCCTACTTCCAATGGAACTTTTTGTGTTGTTAATCAAGGAATGCCTAGGGTTAGATGGTGATAAAGAACAAATCAAGGACTTCATAGGTGGTTTATCCAAGGTGTTTACTTATGTAAACAACCAATAGTCTTACCTTTTAAACACCCAATGGTTCTGGGTGACATTGTGGTATGGTGATACGGGTTGAATGATGATGAAACAAATGGAGGGTTACCCTTAATAAGGTAGCCTTACCTATTCACTCATATAGTTGAAAGGGATGATAACCATATTGTGTAGATATGTAACCCTAATGAGGTATAGCTTGTTATACCTAGCTTTAATATAACTAAATGATGGTAATTGGGTATGAATAGTCCTTGAATGACTAATACAACCATGGAGTACTCTATTATTGTTGAAACCCTAGTATGCTATAACATGATGGTTACACCTTAATTTAGGTGTGGGTTCACACTTGAGAATAGTATGGAATGTGATGGTAATGTTTCATCTTATGCATCCATGATCCAATAGGGATGCCATGAGTTAGGGTTTGGGTATGAGTGTTGATTAGTAACATTGATATAATTTATCATGTTGAACCTAACTCTAATGCAATTAGATAAAGATAAGTATTCATGTTTAACATTCTTATATGATGGAATGATGGTAGAATAACCTCCTTACTATGATCATAACCTTGATATGTTAATTGGTGGTTATTATAGTCACATGGTTGATACTTTCTTATGCTAAACATGTGTATAATGAATATGATAGAGTTAATCATATCTAGATTCCTTGCATGTTGATGTAATAAAGGAATGTTCTTAATGTTAATATAACCCTGTTATGATTGTTTATGAATACCACCGAGCTCATAACTGCAATATTGTACTGATTTGTATTATATAAAATTGATGTTGTTGAGCCTTGTTATAAGGCATGCAAAGATAATGATGATCTTGCAGGGAATAATATGATGGTCTTAATGACCTTTGAGCATTGTTGAGCCTTGAATGAAGTGTAATTCTCTTATGTTGATAAGGGTTGATACCCTGTGATATTGTGAAAAGGATTTTATATCCTGTGATAGTATGATGGTCTTAATGACCTTTGGGCATGGTTGAGCCATGAATGAGGAGTAATCCTCTTATGTTGATAAGGGTTGATACCCTGTTATATTGTGAAAAAGATTATTATCTTGTGATAGCATAATGACTGGTGTAGTCTCATGAATGGCAAGCGAATAGTACCATGTGATGATGAGATGAGAAATTATGTTTCACACATTTTATATCTTTTCAAGTTTTGATATTTATATGCTTGCTAGAAGTGAATTAGGATTTGTATGTTCACTTGTTTGATGCAGCCTTAATTCACCCAATTGGCATAACTAATCAAGTGTGACTCTAATCATGTAGTGTCATGTGCCGTAGAACCATCTTCAGTGTCAGAACTTGTTGGATGGTGAAACGAGTATTCCTAAGGGAAACTCGGAGCGCATATTGTTGAATATGCGGGGGTGGCAGGTTGAGGATATATCCTTGTCATCCACAATGCAGATTGTGGAGGTTGGCTATGGTCATGCCTCATACATCTGATGTGATTGAGAACGTCTGCGGTCATGTCTCGGTGATTATAACATGATGTGATTAGAGGACAACTGTGGTTGTACCTCAGTGTTTGGGTTTGAATACCCTGGTTTCTAGTGTCGTGACCTGTACCAAGGTTGGACTAGTGGTTTTCAGCTTGACTATATGTCGTTGTGGTGGCAGCTTTGACTGAGATGTCACTGCCTTTTTACTCGTACTGACCGAGGGAAAGAGATCTTAGGATACCGGCACTCCTAGATCTTGTACGGAACCGAATAGCCCTTCGCAGGGGTCGGTTGGACTTTGAATGGTACGATTCAAATTCCCCAGGGCATAATAAAAGATGTAATACAGCCGTATAGCATATCTGTTTAGGGTTATACACAACGTTTCACATTGGATGATAACCCTTGTTATCTTTACATAAAGATGATGCTTAGTGCAATTAATAGATAGTAGATATACTTATGTTGTGGATATGCTTAAGATTGTAGATGCGTACATACAGTATCCATGCTTATGTTGATAACTATACTGCTACTGCTGATTATAATCATGATGCCAAATATCTCAAGTTGTTAGCTATGCTATGTTATCAGACTTGCTCATGATGCTAGATATGCATATTCTACTTAATATTATGTTATCAACAAGATAAAGGATGACAGTCTGGCTAATGATGATTGTTAGTATCTTCTCCTTTATGTATTTTGTTAATCATCAGTATTATTGATCTTATTTGTTATATCTGATTAAATTGTTTAACTGCTTAATTACTTAAAAAAATTATAATCAATAAACGTTGTTGGAGGTTATAACTCTTGCTGGGACTGGGTCTCACCCTTGTGGTTTGCCACATTTTTTTTAGGTAATCGGCAGTGACGATAACAGAACCATAAAAGTAAAGAGGAACTACAATAATGAATATTTGATAAAGTTGATTAGATGTCTAGTGTGTCCTAGAGTCGTCCCTGTACTCTCAGGTCTGGGCAGGAAAAGTTTGTATATGGTGTTTCAAATGAATCGAGATTTTGTTAGCATGTTAATGCTTGTTTGTGTGATATATACAAATATTGTTCTCAAGTGTATATATGTTGTGGCTAAGGCAATAGAACAATTTGTATCAAATTCTTAGCATAGTATGGATATAAGAGTTGTTGGTCTCTCATGCAAATGTTTTTGAGTGTTGACATTGAAATCGGTTATAATTTACCCATATTTTTTGGTATGTGATTAATTAGTGAGTGATTGTGTTTTATGTTTTGAGTAATCTCGTTTAGCGTGACGGGTCCCGACAATAAACGTATGCATTCTCTAGGACTTGACAAAGTTACCTCGTTTGCCTCACATTTTGATACCTTCAAAAGTATTTGGGGAGAACTCAAACTCCACAATTCATTATCTATTGATCTCAATAAACTGCAAAAATAACAAGATGAAGTCCAGTTATGACAGTTCTTGGCATCCCTGCCCCCCAGCTATGAAGTCGTCCGCCAACAAATCCTTGCATCATAACCATTATCTTTGGCTATCTCGCTCTGTGTCTTCTACTACCAAAGAAGAGCATGTTGCCCTAGTTGTTGCTGGACAAGGACGTAGAAACTCTATGTGTGGACGAGGTCGAGGTCTTAACAATGGTGGCAGAGGGCCTCCTCCTCAGTCCTGTGGAAGAGGGTCTTCTCCTCTTTAGCCTCGGTATTGCAACTTCTGTAAACAGACTAATCATATCGATGATAAATGTTGGAAGAAGCTTGGAAAGCCTGAATGGGCAAACCAAGTCTCCACTATTTGGTAATCGGGTGTGCGATACTTTGCATCTTTTATTGACGATTGGTCTCGTACCACTTAGCTTTATCTTTTGAAAGATCGCTATGAAATTTTAGAATTTAGATGTTTTCTCCAAGTTTTTGAGTAAAATAAAAACTCAGTTTTCTGCTACTCCAACATTTTGTCTGCACTGATAATGCTTCTGAGTACGTGCAACATGGTTCTCAAAACATTTATATCTCAAAAGGAACTGTCCATCAAACCTCGTGTGCCTATAGTCCACAACAAAATGGTGTTGCTGAAAGGAAAAACAGACACCTTGATGTTGCTCGAACTCTCCTCATTGAAATGAAGGTTCCCAAATTCTATTGGGCTGATGCCATTCTCTTAGCCAACTACCTCATCAACCGCATGCCTTCGTCCATCCTAGAAACTTATTTTTGCCCTACCACCAAAAGTTTTTGACCGCCTTTGTTTCGTCCACAATCACCAACCTATACTTGATAAATTGTCTCCACAAGCTGTTTGTTGTTGTTTTCTTAGATACACTCGAACACAAAAGGGGTACAAGTGTTTTGACCTTGTTGCACGTCGATTATATGTTAGTGCGGATGTAACCCTTTTTTTAAGATACTTCATTCTTTTCTTAACCAAGTCAACAAGTGTCTTCTCCTACTGTACCACTTCCTAATGTACCTCTTTCTACTGTCTAGTCCGTCAATGAATCTTCCACCCCTGTTCTGAAAGTTTGAGCGGCGGAGCAAAAGACCTCTACCTGAAGTATCCCCTGCTATGACCTCTTCGGAGACTGATGATCCACACCAGTTCGTGGTAATTCTACTGACTCTAGTCAAGCATCTGAGTTGGACATGCTTATTGCCTTACGGAAAGGACAGCGGTCTGGTGCAAAGTATTGCATTTCTAAACATGCTTCTACAGATCATTTAAATGCTTTCATGGCTAAATTTACTGGTGCAATGTCTGTTGTATCTATTCCAAAGACTGTTCGGGAAGCACTTCTCCATCCTAGATGGAAGAAGGCTATGGATGAGGAGATGGATGCTCTTCAATCCCGTAGGACATGGGTCCTTGTTGATCTTCCTCCAGGAAGCAATCATGTTGGATGTTGTTGGGATATATTGTTAAATATTTGTTAGACGATACAATTGAACGCTTAATAGCTAGATTGGTTGCCAAAGGATACACACAAGAATCTGGAATTGATTATTTTGAAAAAAAAATCCCCAGTTGCTCGTCTTAATTCTGTGTATTCTTATTTCTATTGTTGTCAATCAAGGATGGTGTATGCATCAACTAGATGTCAAATAGGCCTTTCTATATGGTCACTTGCAGGAAACTGTCTACATGTCCCAACCTTCAGGTTATGTTGTTGAGGGGGAGTATTCTGGGAAAGTTTGTCTTCTTAAGAAGGTTATTTATGGTCTTAAGCAGAGCCCTCAAGAATGGTTTGGCAAATTCTCTCTTATACTACAGCAATTTGACTTCACAAGGTCTCAATGTGATCATTCTGTTTTTATCAAGACCACCATTTCTAGAATTATTATTCTTATTGTATATGTGGATGATATTATTATATATGGTAGTGATACCACAGGGATTGTTGATACAAAGAAATATCTTATGAAGCACATTGTAACCAAAGACCTTGGACGTCTTCGGTACTTTCTTGGCATTAAGGTAGCATATAACGAAAATGGGGTATCTCTATCACAAAGGAAGTATACTCTAGACTTATTATCTAAAATTGGAATGTTGGGTTGTTACCTGCTATCTCACGTATGGATTAGGCACATGATCTATGGGTTGAGTCCACTCATCTCTTAAAAGAAAAATATTGCTACAAGCGACTAGTCGGCAAACTTCGGTATCTCACTGTTACCATACCAGATATATCCTTTGATGTAGGAGTTCTTAGTCAATTTATGGATTGCCCTCAGCAATGTCACTGGGAGGCTGCCTGTCGTGTCCTGAAATATTTAAAGAATGCCCCTGGACAAGGGTTATTTTATAAAAGAAATGGGCATCTTGATGTTTGTGGATATTTTGATGTTGACTACGCAGGATGTAAGTCTGACAGGAGATCCACTTCTGGTTATTGTACCTTCATAGGAGGTAATTTGGTTACTTGGAGGAGTAAGAAACAAAATGTAGTTGCAAGTCTAGTGCTGAGTATCGTGCAATGGCACATACTACTTGTGAATTGTTATGGATTAAATCTATTCTTGCAGACTTTGAGTTCCCTACCACCTACGCTATCTCGATGTACTGTGATAATCGTGTTGCTACCTTCATTGTTAGCAATCCTGTATTCCATGAGAGGACCAAGCATGTTTAAGTCAACTGTCATTTTCTTCGAGATGTTGTACTGGATAAGAAGATTACTACTACTTTCCTGCCATCACATGAGCAAATTGCAGACATATTTAGTAAGCCTCTCTCTGGCAAGCGAATTGAGGAACTGCGTTGCAAGTTGGGCATGTTTGACATATGTGCTCCATCTAGAGGGGAGTATTGAGAGATATTACTGTATTTCCTGCTTAAATGTATTTTTGTTTAAGTTCTTTCTTGAATCTGTAACATGGACCCATGTATAAAGTGGCCCATTAGGGTTTTCAATCCGCTTCCTTGTACAGCCTCCTCCTATTTATAGGAGTGAGTTTTCTCTTTTGTGAATATAGAAAACACGACCATTTCCACAACAACGTTCCAAATACCACCTGACCTGATCTCAGTAGGTAACAGTATAACAGATTAGTAACCGGTATGTGGCAAGTAGATTATTTTTGGTAAAAAATAGATAGTTGATTCAGTTTCAGCTCGATAAATCTCTATTTGACCTGAAATTAGACTTAGCCTATGAGAGTTGCAAAATCAACCAGTAATGATGATCCTAGTGTCAAAATTTATCTAACGTCAAATTTAGAAAGTCATTATAGACCAGTGTTTCAAAAAAAGGCTGCATAAGCGGTCCGCATATACTTAGCGCTTATAAGGCCGATTAGTCAGCGATTTTTAGTTGGACTTTGTTACCCCGACCCAAACTAGACTATATCTTTATTGATAACATTCTCTTGATGTACTATTTATTGTATGTTTTATACATGAGACACTTGCTTATTTAGTGTTTGTTGTTTTGGACCTCTAGGACATGCAAACATCTTTATGTAAGATATGGTTAGTCTAATATTCTTATTTACTTGTGTTAAACCATTTCATGCATGCTTCATGGGAATTTATGCTTAAATGATTACTAGAATGCCTTCTAAATGGTGCTTTACTTTTCAAGGTTTCACTGAAACTTTTATATTTGAATCTATCTCAAGTTTTAGAGTCCAAATATGTATTGTATGAATTAAATCTGCAATTGTGTGATTAATTTATATATAATAATAAAATTATTAAAAAAAATCAAAAATGCATATTCTCCCGCATAAACTCCCGCATACCACATATACTGTATAAGGTGACCTCTCCACACAGCATAGCGCATACTGCTTTTTGAAATACTGTTATAGACCTTTTTAAGAAATGAGGAACTCGGACCATTTTTGTGAGAAAATTTGGAGTAGAAAATCCCCGTACTGTAGATCACCTCTTTCACCCATTAAAGTACACGAGCATATTTTTCATCACGGATGAATATTACTCATTCTCACAATATATAAACAAGCTGATTCTAGTCAAACGAAACAAGGATTCTATAGAATAAAATCACTTTCAGCTTCTTCATCATCTAAACCCTCAACACCAACCATGTCAGTGCTGGCCACATAAATTTCTCTTTTACCTTCAGTTCTTGTTGGAAAATAGAAGGTTGTGCTACTTTTTTTTTCATCGTGAACCTAATACATAACTTTCTCAAATAGTAATAAATCTAGAGTACCTGGCCTCTATGAACACCCTTATATGCCTGATAGGCTGATACTGATTAACATGGTACTAGAGACATTCAGAAAAGCCCCATTTTGTCAAATCCTCATCTTGAGCTTTAGTACATGCTAAGCCCATCTAACAGTCTGATAAACAGACCTAGTCTGTCTGATCACAAACCATGTATTTTATAGTCTAATCTATAAATAAATCAAGTTCCAAGTAGTTATATATTACTTTTTACTTTTTAGTAGCTATATAAATCAAGTCCATGTCAAGCCTGATATAAACCAAGTAGATTGTTTAGTCCAATACAATAATCAGTAAGTTAGTAAAGACACAGTATACCATATTTTTATATAATTAGTAACAGTGTACATGTCACAGTCCAACAGTATTATAATATGTCATTATTAGAGTATTAACTATTAGTGTATTTTATAATATGCTTAGTGATACAGTAAGTATAATACTTAAGAGAGTTAGAGTTGGAGTAGACATACAGTATACAATCTAATCTATACTGAGTGAACAGTGTGTTATATAACTACTAATTAGCAAACAACTAAAGACTTTAACAGTTTTGCACCCAAAAAAACTAAATACTAACGGTAGAACATCATCATCTAAGCCTCGATCCCAGCCATGTTGTGGTAAAACCACATTGCATATAATTTACTCAGTTGACAGAAAGTAGACTTTAATTGTTACTGTATATATGTGCAGTATCATAATACCTACTAGAAAAGGAAGTATGTTTTTTTCTTATTTCCTACTTTGAAATTTTTGATTAGTTGGTGTGTGCTTGATTGCTTGAGACAAGAAGAAGCATATCCACAAGTAGAGGAGGACTTCCGCACGCCGTAGATGAAGATCACAGGAAGACAGAAAGCACAAGCATCAACTAACAGTACAGGTGCAGCAATAACACATTGCAGAAGCCACCGAAGACCAACATAGCCCCCTAAATTGACTACTATTCAGTCAGAGGAGGCTATGGGAGAGAACCTAGAGCCAAAATCCTCTTTCCTGAGTGCGGAGATATTATGCCCCTGTTTGGGAACGGACTGGGATTTCGTAGTCTGGACTGGATTAGACTGGGTTAGTCAGGATTCAGTCTGATTCTGTTTGGCAACCCAGTCTGATTCTGTTTGGCAACCCAGTCTGATTCTGGTCAGCTGGTCTGATTTGAGTCTGATTGCAGTCTGATTCTGTTTGGCTACTAGACTGGATTCAGTCTGATTTTGTTTGGCAACGTAGTCAGTATCTGCTGATTCTGTCCTGCTGTTGTAGAACTGTTTTAACAAGAATAAGGTATGTGTAGTTGTGCTGCCGCTTAAGCAGAAGTTGGCCGAAGTGTATTATATACTAAATAACAAATACATAATATAATTTATGTATTTAAATTAAATAGTAGCACACGTGCGTAGCATGTCTGTAGCAGAACGTAATACCACATAAATAAAAAGATAATATTTTATTGGTTCCCGTGCAAATACATATGTAACATACAAACTGAAACGAGAGGTCTGCCCTGGACCTAGACAAAGACAAAGTTACACAATTTAAGTTGGTGATCAAGCAGCCAACTTCATGCCTCGTCGTACTCGTTGGCCAACTTCATGGCCTCGTCGTACTCATTGGCCAACTTCATGGCCTCGTCGTACTCGTCCCGCGACACAGGACAGGCTTCGTCCAACACCTGATTTGTTTCCTGTTTGCTGACGTCTTTTGGCCACTCGAACAGCAACGGCAGATGGTGAATAGGATGAGTAACACCCTTGGCTTGTTCGTCTCTCTCATTTGGGCCCTCATCGCGTGTAGGCTCGCAACATGGTTTCTTGCAAACAAGGTTTTCTTCTACATATTTTTTAATCTTCGACGGAGACATCAATAGTTTTTCAAATTTTGTCCTTGCCTTTGACTGTGACCGCGATGATGACATCTATAGTTAATAAATCAAATTTAAGTATTAGCAAATATCAATAATAGTAAGATAACTGTGACAATATTGAATACAAATAAATGCTCCAAACAAACTTAGCTACAAACAAGTAAGAACGTGATGTGTGCATTCAATACATAACAATAAAGCTCCAAACAAACTTAGCTGCATACAAATAAATGTTGCGAGGTAAACACAAACAACTACAAAGTCGTGGAAATATATTACAGGTTAATGTGTTATTTTCGCCGTCTAACGTGGTTGTTTGATTCACTCATCGGTGTTAAAAGGTATTCAGCAACCCCAGGTGGGTAAATGCGACGAGTCGTCATGAAGTTGCGTTGCACGGCCAATGGCGGGGGAGGCAATAAATCTCCCAAAATAAAAAGATTGTCTCTTATGAACTCTCTCCTTATGTGTTGCCATCTCATCTGCAACTCAGTCAAAGATATGTAAGGCCCCCCAGTTATGATTCGGAAGTCACGCCATGCCTCCATCCAAGCCTGTGTAGTATATACTCCATTAACACATCTCCCCAACTCATATTGGTTTCTCATCATACCTCTGAGAACCATATCAAGCTCCGTACACCACATAAAAGAAGGCGTCCTTCGAGGCCCAGCCATATTACAGATTTTGTAAGTAATATGTTTTAGACGTAAGTGTGTATCGCATAATTAAGGGAATATAAAATGCATATTCAGTGCTAACTAACATTTATCAACATCACGGTGAAAAAACATACACCCTCCATAAAACATACACCAACATTATGATAAATAACTAAAGCCTGTTAATGTCGGATGAATTCAGAAAGATTTAATGTTAAAAACATCGAATGGTGGACAATGTAAATCGACACACCAAACTAAATGTAGCTCTCTGCCATTAAACGTTATGGCGTCACCGTGGGTGAAGGAATGTCTAAAAGAAGACTACATTCTTCCTCCAGACTGGCAACGTAGCGTTCTAGACCCTCATGCTCATACTTTTTTTTGGTGCATATATCATCGTAGTTGTGATGAATTTCAACAAAGTCCTTCATGTTCATTGCCTGGCCCCACACTGACTTGCACTCGACAATTAGTAACATAATCTCAGCTTTCAAAGAATCAATTGTTGGGGGGAGATCGACTGCCCAACGGAAGTATCTGCACCGATCTTTTCCCTACAATGTATTATCAAGTTTAATGAATGACAAAGAATGTGCAGCATACACAACGGCAACCTATTATGTATGTATTTACTAGTGCACCTCACAAGAAGGACATATGTAATACATTTCGCCCGGCCTTTCACTTAGAATGCCAAAATCATACAACCCTGCATCCTCTGTGTTAAGCCGCAAGGCTGCATCTAACCCACAATCACACCTCGGAACTCCAGATGGATCCATTGACATCTAAAACATAATTGAGGATTAGTAAAAATATTGTCGGATTCTGAACATAGATTTCAAATACAACTTTCCGAACATAAAATAGGCCTAACTGCTTGTTTTACATCTATGATGTATTGTATCCGTCCTCGTTTGAAGAGTCGTTACTTCGACAACGACTTCTAGAAACATAAAATAGGCCTAACTGCTTGTTTCACATCACGAGCAGTAACGACTCTTCAAACGAGGACGGATACAATATATCATAGATGTAAAACAAGCAGTTAGGCCTATTTTATGTTCGGAAAGTTGTATTTGAAATCTATGTTCAGAATCTGACAATATTTTTACTAATCCTCAATTATGTTTTAGATGTCAATGGATCCATCTGGAGTTCCGAGGTGTGATTGTGGGTTAGATGCAGCCTTGTGGCTTAACACAGAGGATGCAGGGTTGTATGATTTTGGCATTCTGAGTGAAAGGTCGGGCGAAATGTATTACATATGTCCTTCTCGTGAGTTGCACTAGTAAATACATACATAATAGGTTGTCGGTGTGTATGCTGCACATTCTTTGTCATTCATTAAACTTGATAATACATTGTAGGGAAAAGATCGGTGCAGATACTTCCGTTGGGCAGTCGATCTCCCCCCAACAATTGATTCTTTGAAAGCTGAGATTATGTTACTAATTGTCGAGTGCAAGTCAGTGTGGGGCCAGGCAATGAACATGAAGGACTTTGTTGAAATTCATCACAACTACGATGACATATGCACCCAAAAAAAGTATGAGCATGAGGGTCTAGAACGCTACGTTGCCAGTCTGGAGGAAGAATGTAGTCTTCTTTTAGACATTCCTTCACCCACGGTGACGCCATAACGTTTAATGGCAGAGAGCTACATTTAGTTTGGTGTGTCGATTTACATTGTCCACCATTCGATGTTTTTAACATTAAATCTTTCTGAATTCATCTGACATTAACAGGCTTTAGTTATTTATCATAATGTTGGTGTATGTTTTATGGAGGGTGTATGTTTTTTCACCGTGATGTTGATAAATGTTTGTTAGCACTGAATATGCATTTTATATTCCCTTAATTATGCGATACACACTTACGTCTAAAACATATTACTTACAAAATCTGTAATATGGCTGGGCCTCGAAGGACGCCTTCTTTTATGTGGTGTACGGAGCTTGATATGGTTCTCAGAGGTATGATGAGAAACCAATATGAGTTGGGGAGATGTGTTAATGGAGTATATACTACACAGGCTTGGATGGAGGCATGGCGTGACTTCCGAATCATAACTGGGGGGCCTTACATATCTTTGACTGAGTTGCAGATGAGATGGCAACACATAAGGAGAGAGTTCATAAGAGACAATCTTTTTATTTTGGGAGATTTATTGCCTCCCCCGCCATTGGCCGTGCAATGCAACTTCATGACGACTCGTCGCATTTACCCACCTGGGGTTGCTGAATACCTTTTAACACCGATGAGTGAATCAAACAACCACGTTAGACGGCGAAAATAACACATTAACCTGTAATATATTTCCACGACTTTGTAGTTGTTTGTGTTTACCTCGCAACATTTATTTGTATGCAGCTAAGTTTGTTTGGAGCTTTATTGTTATGTATTGAATGCACACATCACGTTCTTAATTGTTTGTAGCTAAGTTTGTTTGGAGCATTTATTTGTATTCAATATTGTCATAGTTATCTTACTATTATTGATATTTGCTAATACTTAAATTTGATTTATTAACTATAGATGTCATCATCGCGGTCACAGTCAAAGGCAAGGACAAAATTTGAAAAACTATTGATGTCTCCGTCGAAGATTAAAAAATATGTAGAAGAAAACCTTGTTTGCAAGAAACCATGTTGCGAGCCTACACGCGATGAGGGCCCAAATGAGAGAGACACACAAGCCAAGGGTGTTACTCATCCTATTCACCATTTGTCGTTGTTGTTCGAGTGGCCAAAAGACGCCAGCAAACAGGAAACAAATCAGGTGTTGGACGAAGCCTGTCCTGTGTCGTGGGACGAGTACGACGAGGCCATGAAGTTGGCCAACGAGTACGACGAGGCCATGAAGTTGGCCAACGAGTACGACGAGGCCATGAAGTTGGCCAACGAGTACGACGAGGCATGAAGTTGGCTGCTTGATCACCAACTTAGATTGTGTAACTTTGTCGTTGTCTAGGTCCAGGGCAGACCTCTCGTTTCAGTTTGTATGTTACATATGTATTTGCACGGGAACCAATAAAATATTATCTTTTTATTTATGTGGTATTACGTTCTGCTACAGACATGCTACGCACGTTTGCTACTATTTAATTTAAATACATAAATTATATTATGTATTTGTTATTTAGTATATAATACACTTCGGCCAACTTCTGCTTAAGCGGCAACACAACTACACATACCTTATTCTTGTTAAAACAGTTCTACAACAGCAGGACAGAATCAGCAGATACTGACTACGTTGCCAAACAAAATCAGACTGAATCCAGTCTAGTAGCCAAACAGAATCAGACTGCAATCAGACTCAAATCCGACCAGCTGACCAGAATCAGACTGGGTTGCCAAACAGAATCAGACTAGGTTGCCAAACAGAATCAGACTAAATCCTGACTAACCCAGTCTAATCCAGTCCAGATTACGAAATCCCAATCCGTTCCCAAACAGGGGCTATAGGACTGGGCGGGGGGGCTCAGGCTCAGTGGTGCCCTATATTCAGAAAATAGTGTGGCTAACATATTACAGGGATCTACCTGGTCGCTTTACAGAGGGAATCAGGTGGGTGATTCATTTGGTCATCCTGCTCAATTGGTACCTATGCCCAAAATTAGGCAGGCCAGTGCACTGAACCGCGTAGGCAGCTGCCAGAGCCATTTTTAAAAACACTGACTAGGATTGTAGCTAGGACTTCACGTCTTTGTATATGGAGCATGATAACTTGGTAATAAATTATCAATCCCATTTATGATACGTCGTCTGAGTTGTCAGATGAGTCATAGTTCGGATACCATGTTTAATGAATATGACTGGGGGAGCAATGACTAGTGTTTTACTATGAACAACGGTAGCCTTTACATATGACTATGGGTTGCTGCCACTTACCCATTTACACGGTATGGGACCAATCCTAGTATATAGAAGATATACAAGATATTTATTTTAGTAATTGACACTAATCACTTGGAGAAGCAATACGCGAATCGATGTGGCTAGATCTAATACAGAACTAGAGCATAGGTCCATGGCCCATTAATACAGTGAGACTTATTGGTAAACGCTCTTCTTACTCATTCTACACATACCTATGTATATCAATAGTTATGCGAATACCTTTACTGCTAGAAACCTAGTACTTCGTGACAGATGCAGTATATTGAGGTTGACCGTAATCAGCACAGGACACAATGATGTCAAAGAAGATTTTTACCCCGGTGATGAGCGCTTGGAACCAGGCACCAGAAGTATTCACCTAATCTCTTCCTATGAAGCGAGTTCAAAGCCACATGGAGGTGTGGCATGCATGATATAAAATATTGATGCTCCAGCTTAGAGGGTGGAGTGTGGACATTGATATAAATTTTCTATGTATTTTTGTTAGTTTGTTCATTTCCTTTTCTTATTGCTCCTTGTACTAGGGTTGCCATGCTTCCCTACAATTCATAGATAATATTTTTCTTTATTCACTAAACTATCTTTTGCAGTTGTTGCGGGAATGCTACAATGAACACCTCAGAAGACTAGGTTCATACTAGAAATAACAGTGGGAGAGGCAAATATTATGAGCAAACTATAAGGGGGAATAATCTAAGATGGGCATGTAGAATGTAGGTCAGCAGGCACAACCGCACAGATGACAGGTGTTAGGAATGATGTAACGGAGTCAACAGAGATAAAAATAGAGAAGTGGTGGAGACAAAGCAGTATGCAGAGAATAAACGAAAAGGTTTGGCTTCACTATTATAAAACTACAACACAGCAAAGCTCAATGGAAGAAGGATCCATGTAGCTGACAAAGATGGTTTGAGATTTTAGGCTTAATGATGTGGAGAGAAGATGAATCCACGTTTTTATTGGAAAACGACATGTTATTCAAACTTGATTCATGATGACCTTATTTTCAGTAAACTGCATATTCTGCATCTTCTAAGCATTTTTCCCGCCAAGAAGCATATTAAGACTACATGTTCTCGTCACTATATGAAGAATAAAAAAATTTAATTAAACTTCTTCAGCTTCTTGTAATATGTTTCAAGGATTACTTGCTTGTCGATAAGTCCAACACTTCTATGAGGGTAATGCAGGAAGCTAAATATCAAATGTTTTTTAGGATCAATACCATATTCTTGAAACAAATCCCTAAACAACATTCAGCTAATGTCATGTCCCCAACAAAGATGGTCTAATATGTTTTGGGAAAGATCATAAAAACACCAGTGTCTTCCTGCAATAGAAGTGAGGTGTGTCCACACCATAGTGAGCTGAAAAAATATCAATTAGAAAGATTGGTTTCATGGGAAAGATAGTTTGGTGCCAAGTATGGTAATCTTCTGAGGAGCGATATTGGGACAAGTATGGTAAACATTACTGAGGAGATGAAAAAATATCAACTAGAGACATTGTGGACACAATAATCATTACTGAGGAGCGATATTGGGACAAGTATGGTAAACGTAAATGGGCTAATCAAGAATTTGTTGAGAGTGTTGAGTCTGACATGGTTCCCTCCTCTAGCTCTACTACTACTTCAACTAATGGATTCATCCAAGTTTGAAAAGCTAATTCAAGAAAACCTTCCTTCCTAGACAGTTGTAGGTCATCCTGATGGAGGCTTTGCTTTCCTAGCTTCTCGGCCTGCACATAATAAACAGAGATAGGTCATAAATTGGGGTGCATCATCCTATATCTCTGGGAATTCTACTTTATGGCCTCACTAAAATGTCTCTTATTCCTCCTGTCAAGGTGGTCAATGGTTCTCAATCTCCAGTGCATGGCTGGGAACATAAGCACACCTGCAAACCAGCTGCTGAAATCTGCTCTGTGAAATAAAATTGTATTGAATTGAATGCAATGGGATGAATACAAGACTGGACGCCCTCTCCTTTATATAGGAGAGGGGAGACGCCCTAAGACTTAGGACGCAAGTAATCTAAACGGGCTGAGATACAAAAGCCCACTAACTAATTAACCTATTAACTAAATAGGCTAATATAGACTCTCTAACACTCCCCCTCAAGCTGGAGCATGGGTGAAACCCATGTCCAAAGCTTGGAGGTTACAAGACTCGATAAAAGAAATGATACATGAAAGATAAAAGATAAATATCACTTCCCATACAAAAATTGATACTCCCCCTGAACCAAGTGGTGACAATGTCTCTCTTCTTTTAAATTGTATTCTGCAGGCTTGAGATCCTCGAGCTTTGAAGGTCTTTAGAGAGCATCTGGAATGAAGAGCATCTGAAAAATGGAACATGATACTACAGTAGTCATTCGCCACTTGGAGTAGACGATCCTCAACACCATCACTACATCATCTTCATTGGATTACATACTTAACGCGGCACGAACGCGGATGCCCAATGTCGATGTAGCAGTAGCAAAATCTTCGTATTCTCTGAGAAGACGTGCATAACATGGCACAAACATGAACAGACGATGTGTTGATGATACGATGCAGGTACATAAAACTCTAACGCATGAACCTTGGGGGCTTGACAGGAAAGGAAATATCATCCATCAAGAAAAGTCCCAAGTAGATCAGCAACAGGTGATGTCGAAATAGCATATGTGACTCAGAGAAGACGTGATGAAGCAGCTCGGTGAAGATTAACTGGATGAATCAACCTTGCAGAAGTAGATTGGCAGGCTTGCTGAGCTTCTGAAAATCTGAAGAAGCACCCATCTGTCTCATGTGAATGCAGCTGAAGTACACCATCAACACCTGACGTACATAACACGTTATGAACGCGGACAACTCGGTGTTGACGCTGAATGAAGATCCTTCATTGTTGTTTGGAAGTAGAGAACGGATGCGCTGAACAATGCAACCCTAAACCCTAAACCCTAAACCCTAAGCACCCATCTGTCTCATGTGAATGCAGCTGAAGTACACCATCAACACCTGACGTACATAACACGGTATGAACGCGGATAGCTCGGTGTTGACGCTGAATGAAGATCCTTCATTGTTGTTTGGAAGTAGAGAACGGATGCGCTGAACAATGCAAAGCTCCATGAAGATAATAGCCTGGAACATATATAGCCTGAATACATATATCATCTCATCTCATATTTTCTCTCTCATACATATTCTCTCATACTCTCTCTCTCTTTTCATCTCTTCTTCTCCTCTCTATCCCCCTCGCACACCAAATACGATGAGAGTGAGTGTTTGGTGTGGAGAAATGGATATATGACCCCCCCCGCACTGTGGAAAGGGATACACACATGACACGGGTGGGTGGGAAAGGAATTGGTGGATTTGAGAGGATTTTGTGATATGGAGGTGTGTAATATGTGGAGAATGAAACCGATAACCGTAGAGAATATGATAAAAGGGTCAATGCAAGATCCAGGTAGAAAATTAAATGGATCTAATCCCGACTCGAAAAGGGATTTGTTTGGCCCGTTACGGCAACAAATCCGGGGGTGCGGGGGGCGGGGGTGTGGGAGGAGCCTCCGCGAAAAATCCGATTAGTCTTAAAATTGGATCCGATTAGCAAAAATAAGACCGATTAAGGATCTGAATATCAATAGAGATAGAGAAGTTGGGGGCAGTAAAAAGGGTTGTTTGGTAGTGGTGGAGAATGGTGGGTAGCGGGACATGGCGGTGGACAGCAGAATGATGGAGCCTGGATGATGGCGACAACGTCTGTTTGATGTTGTTGCAGAATTTCAGCGGCGACTAGGTGATGACCAGCTACCATAGGACTTGGCCACTACGAAGGTGATGATATTGGCTCTTGGGCGGCTCCGAAGATGTTGCAGACCATGAGGCTGCAGGGGAAGCCAAGTGCAGAGCTTCTCCATAAGCAATGGCAAAAGCTTGATTGATGATGGCATCGACGGCGACGGCGGCTGAAGAGTGCGGTCGTTGGCTGGGGATACAATTGATGCTAATAGGCAGCAATACTGCAGTGAACGGACACACGATGATGACTGCCAAGTAGTAGTGGCCGAATAATGGCAGCGATGGTTGCTTGTTGTTGGTGGTGGTAGCGTCAATAGTCGGCCCGATAGGGACAACGGCAGTAGCGACTAGCGAGGGATGCGGCAGCTGCTATTTGTTGTGGCGGCTGCTTTGCGTTGGATATCGATGGCAGTGATTGTTGATCGGCGAAGGAGTTGGACAGACACAGCGGCGGTTGTTGCTGGTGATCAGCAGTGATGGTTATTGCTTTGCTGGAACAGGCAGAGGTCGTGTTGTTGTTCGCTCATCCGCAGCGTTGACTATTGATGTTGGCTGGCGGCGGCTGGCGATGATGTTGCCGACGGCAGCATGTTGCAGTTGGCCTACAACGGTTGTTGCTGACCGGTGATGGCGCTCATAGTTGTCGGTCGGGGCTTTGATTGTGCGGAATAAGGGGTACAGCGGCAGCAATAGACTGGTGTGGTGGAAAGGGGAGCGTGATGGCTAAAAATAATAGCATCGGAAAGAAGATGATTGTTTTAAACGGAGAATAGAGACCATGGAGGCCGGGAGATGCCTAGCGCGCAGCCGGCCTAAGCCATGGCAACGGCGGCCGCCGCCCGCAGGCGGGGGTTCTCCCCCTCGGTGCTTTCTGGAAGAGATGAGCGGCAGCGGCTAGGGCTGCGTGCGCGCCGGAGAGGAGAGGGAAGAGGGGCGGCGGCTAGGTTTCCCTCAGGAGCGAACGCGCTCTGATACCATGTGAAATAAGATTGTATTGAATTGAATGCAATGGGATTAATACAAGACTGGACGCCCTCTCCTTTATATAGGAGAGGGGAGACGCCCTAAGACTTAGGACGCAAGTAATCTAAATGGGCTGAGATACAAAAGCCCACTAACTAATTAACCTATTAACTAAATAGGCTAATATAGACTCTCTAACATGCTCTTTATGTTCCTAAATTTCAGAAGACCTTGAACTCACAGCAATTCACAAGCGGTATGAGCCATGGCTTTATACTCTACTTTAGTGCTTTACAGTGCAACAACGATTTGCTTTTTACGGCGGCAGGCAACCAGATTTCCTTCTGCAAAGGTGCAATAATCGGATGTCGATTTGCAAAATAGCCAGTTATTTTGCAGTGCTTGTGTCCTGGTAATTTTCTAAAAAACATTTCTAGGGGAGCCTTTTAGATATTTGTGAATATACCCAGTGACATTGTCGAGGTTTGTCTAGATACCTACTAACAAGCCCAACTGCATATGTGATATCATCTCTTAGAATAGTTAAGTATATGAGTTTACCAACTAGTCTTCTACATTGCTTGTTGTCATATTATGGATGAGAGGAGTCATAATTCCAATTTGTGTTGGGATCAAGAGAAGTCTAGCTAACTTGGCTCCCAGCATGCTAGTTTCTTGTAGGAGATCAAGTACATATTTGCATTGACATAGACAAACTCCAGAAGAACAATGTGAGACTTCAATTCCCAAAAGTTTGCCTAAATCTTTAGTGATAAAGTGTTTTCCCAGATAATCCTTGGTGGCTTGTATACCATCATGGTCACTACCAAAAAGAATGATAGCTTCCGCATACACAATCAAAATCACAAGCCCTTTTTATGGAAATTGAATGATCAAAATAAGAGCGTCTAAAATCAAATTTAATAAGAATTTGACAGTTTATCAAACCATGCTCTCTTGCATTGTTTAGACCATAAATAGCTTTTCTAAGCCAAAAAAAAACCTTAGAACACTCCCCCTGAGCAACAAACCCAGGAGGTTGCTCCATATAGACTTCCTCATTCAGATTTTCATACAAGAAAGCATTCTTCACATTAGATTGAAATGAGGGCCAATCATGATAGACGCGACAGAAATAAGCACACAAATAGAATGAAGATCGGCAATAGGAGAGAGTTTCAAAGTAGTCAACTCCATAGGTCTGAGCATATACTTTGGCGACCAGGTGAGCTTTCAATCATTAGACTTTACCATCAGGATGGCACTTATAGTAAATGCCCATCTACATCCCACAGGAAAAATATGAGCAGGAGAATCTACCAGATCCCATGTATGTTGTAAGAACGCTCATTTCAACTTTCGTTGATTGACGCCAGGCAGGATGTTGCTAAGCTTCAGCTGCAGTTTTAGGAACAAATACGGCAGAGAGAGAAGTGAAGTAACCAAAGTTGGTGCCAAGGTAAGCATTAGAACAGAGATTGATTATAGGATGCAAAATACAGTGTTAACATATTTAGTGTTCTGTTATTTACTATGTGTTTTTTAGTATCTTGTTTTTTATCCCATATTGGTGAACTCTGTAATAACTGAACTCTCTTATCCTATATAAGGAGAGGGTCTATGCTTACTTCTTGATTATCCAATAGTGAAAACCTTTTAGCCTCCACATGGTATTAGAGCACTGTGATCCCCCCCTAAGCCTCTCCTAACCCTAATGCTTCCCCCTAAACCCTACCCTTTCTCTGTCTCCACCCATCGCCAACCCCTACCTTCTTCCCTTTCCGGTGTCAAGCCCTCCATCCTCTCCTTGCCTTCTTCCTTTTCCGCCACTAAGCCCTGCCCTTCACCCTCCTGAACCCGTCGCCATCTGTCATCCTCCTATCACTGCCACACCCTATTGTTGTCATGCCCTTCGTTCTCCTGAACTCGCCACCACCTTCCGTACAAACCCTCCACACCCTGCCACAGACCACCTTCACCGCAAATGGACGCCTACCCACCCTCCTGCAGTCGTCGGCCATCCCCTAAACCCACCGCCTACACAGTCGATTGGTCACCCCCCACTGCAACCCCCTCCATGTTGTTGTCGCCACAAACTCCCACCCATCCACCCTCCATCCAGATCCCCTCAATGCCACCCTGCAACCACCAGTCTCCGCCACCGCACTGTCCATCCACTAGCCACGAATCCTCCCACCAGCCATCTTTCCCCATACAGCCAAATGTTCATCACCCTCCGTCCACCAGTCCTCCTTTCACCCATTTACCTTCTACATCTACATCTCCCTTTGAACCAGTTTTGATCCATCCTTACATGTTTTCCCTAGTATAAACACCCTTACCTCAGTCCATCTTCGCAACTTAGGGAGGGACTTGTTCCCTCCCTTCTACCTTCGCCACATGTGTGTCTAATTGACGATGTGACATTGGTTCCTTATCTTCTTTTGTTTGTCAATGTATTAGGTTTATCTCATCTATTGCTTTTTTGAGGTGATGTTTCAAGCCTCGTCTTTCTGATCTACAGCTCTACCACACCTTCTTTCTGGCACCTTGTGTGGTCTGAGAACTTGATTCCATAATGGCCTCTCCCAATAACTTTACCACACTGTGTGACCACAGCAAAACTGCATGGTGCATGGTTCTAACTACCATATGTGACCTGTATCTTTTAAGATGTACGTCAAGGCTCAGGGTCGGTTCTCTCATCTTATTATTGTTGCACCACCAACACCTGCTAAGACTGCTTTGAAAATCAAGCAGTTCTATGATTTCTAGGTCAAGGATGACTTGGGAGTAATGACTTTGGATGGTGAATAGTACAGAACCCAAAATTTCAACTTTGTAATAGATGGATGTCCAAGACATGGTTTAAAATTTTGATTTCGACGCCATTTCCGATGGCTCAGAAACAGAATTTACAGAAATTTCGATGGAAATTTCGACATTTACGCTTATTTCGACACAAGATTTCGACGACCAAATAAAGGAATTAAGTCACAAAATTTTACCATGATGATTTACATACATATATACACCTATTTATGCAATAAAATCATATATTGATCTTGGTGGGGGGTCCTACACGTGTGAAAAGATTGAAAATTGTTTCGAAGGGGATTTCGATGACATTTTCAATAGCATAATGAAGGAATTAGTTTATAGGTCATCACGTTTTAATCATATTTTACCCTCTCTTGACAAATAGGATATATATCAAGTTAGATTTGTAAAATGATTGTAGTTATATGTAATTTATGGCATAATTTCATAAACCCTCAAGTTTATGTTGTAGTCTATCACTTGCAACTTGCAATTCGGAGTAATCTTTTGATCAAGCTGGGGTAAAAGTAGAATAAATAGATGTAGATGGGAAGGAGAGAGAGTAAGCTTACCTTAGATCCGAAGAGCAAAGCCTTCAAGAGTAAGAGAATGCAAAAAAATCACCAAAGAAGTAATTATGTGACAGTCCAAGTGCAACAGGCTTTGGGCCGTTGATTTCGAAATTGTTTGTGTTTCACAAAATGCATGCCCAAACTGGCCTTTTTTCAACAAAATGGTTGTATTTTGTCAAAATTTTGACCCCCTTTGCAAAATTTCTATCTAAATTTCAAAATTTTACTTATATTTCAAGACGTGTGCATTTCTATGTTTGATACCCGTCGAAACCAAAATTTCGAGATTTGGACCGAAATTTTGAACCATGGTCCAAGACGATAATGCCACTGTATCTAGATAAAGAAGATAACAGAAGAGTGGTAGCAGCACGCGGAGTATCAAGGTAATATAAATCATCTGGTCCATGGTCAGAACCAATCCTTATCTTCATGCGGAGATCCATAAAGACAAAACTCAAAGGTAATAGAGCACTAAACATGTTTATTAGTTTTGTTAATGGAAAGAAGATTTAAAGGAAATCGTGGAACTTTAGATAGAAGATTTGAGAAGTAGATTATTAGGTGTTCTAATATTCCCAATGCCATGCACCGGGGATTGAGTTGAGAACCATCAACCACCATGACAAGAGGAACAACCACTACACTCATATGCCTCACATGGGGCCTCATATGCGTATTGACCACCTCTCCAAACCGCATATGTCTATGCGGTCCTAGCCGCATATGCGGCGAATATACGGCCATATGTGGCACATATGTGGCCATTTTTTGTTTAATTATTCATTAAATTCGTATACACACAAACACACCCACATATACATATATGGATACATATATAACATACCGTACAAGTAAATTTATAGGCTTACATATAAATATATATTGGTGAAATATATTACCATTTAAATAAGAAATTGTATTCTCATATAATTAATTTATTTTAAAAAAACATTGCATATGCACCCACATTGTACTTATGCTCTATGCAGCACCCTGATCGAACGCATACTGCATATTGCTTTTCATAACATTGGGAACAGTTGATGTTGCAGAAAGGTCAGACAATAAAGCATAATTCCTAGAAATATGAGAAGAGGTGCCAAAATTGATGAACCAACCATTTTTACCGTATGTCGCATGAGAAGCAAGGAAGGTAGACACTTTGTCTGGTCGAGCAACAGCAGTCTGGACATGAAGGCATTCTTGAAGCAACTTTTTGAACTCGGAGTGGATCCAGTCAGTGGAAGGAGTACCAAAGCTAGAACAGGGAAATGTGTCAGCTTCATCTCCTTCAGCAAAGACTTGATTAGCCCATGTCGGTTCTCCATGCTTGACCCAGCAGTGTTCCTTGATATGGTTGTTGAGGCCATAAAAGTTACAATGTCTCTTTCCAGGAGGAGGCTATTGCGTCCATGTCTAGGATCTCTAGAAGTGACCACATCCAAGACCATGACCCCGGCCAAGGCCATGTCCATGATTCCCTGATCGAACAGCCTGAGCATATGCATCAAATGATGTCGAGGGGAGAGAAGATATCAACAAAAGACGGTGGACCCTTTTCAGGACATCACAAAGAGTAGGAAGGGGTCGCTAGACAAATTTTGATTAATAACTCTAGAGAAAGAGGCTGAGAAGATAAACAAGAAATTGAACTAGTTGCAATACATTGTTGTCGTTGGACCTTAGTGATGTTAGCAAAATGAGGGTGGTAGACCTCAAATTCATCCCTAAGAGCATAGCATTGATTTTAGTAGTCCTCGACAGAGCCGTCAGTAGAGACTCCTTGGCTAGGTTTTTAAATATCTCAAGCACATTTTTGGGACTCCATTGATGAGAGTAGACATGAGAGAGGTGATCCCCACATTGCCTTTGTAGTCCTAAGACGACGAAAAGATTGCTTAATTTTGCATTCAACACTGTTAACAATTCATGTCATCATGTTGGAGTCTTCCTTAATCCAAATGACATATGCTTGCTAGGTCTTCTCATCAGAATTTTCAACAGGAGTAGGTGGGGCAGCAGTAATAAGATGAGAATAGCGCCTTGGAGCCTTCACATACAACTCAAAGGAGGTAGACATGCATGGTAGTTAGAACCATTCCACTTGATCGTCATAACACAATGTCAGAAAGCATCAGTAGAAACTGTGACAACTAGTAGCATGGAGAAACACGTGAAGCTGCAGTAGCATATAGAGAAATATGATAAAGGACGCCTGGCGACAGAAAAAGACCCAAAGCATGGGCAGCAAAAAAAGGAACCTACGTCATTATGTTATTTTATTGTAATATGTGACGTAGGAAGAGAGGGAGGACACGCACCCTGAGTAGAAAGAGAAACTTGGTTGAGAAGGTAGAGGGTTTTTTAGAGGGGAGACAGGGTACTAGGAAAGATCAGCACAATAGAGAAGATAGCTCATGGAAGACGGGACGACAATGGTGGAAGAGATGTGGAGACAAAGGTCAGAAGAAGGGAATTGTTGGGGGGGTGTTGTAGAGAATGGTGGCAGAAGCTTAGGAGAGGTAGAGGAGGCAACATACGAGAGGGGCTGGAGGAGGCAAAGGAGAAGAGGAGGCGGGCGGCGACTGGAGGGGTGACATGGGGGTTATGACGGCGAGAGGTGAGGTCGGTGGTGACTGGGGAGGGTTGGGGTGGTAGTTGGAGGTGGTGGTGGCTGAAGGAGTGCATGGGTGGTGGTTACAGGTGGCAAAGGCTAAAGCAAGGGCGGAGGGAGGGCTTGGAGTGTGTGGAGAAAGGGACGGCTAGATGGAGGGTCAGCAGCAGACGAAAAAAGGGTAGAGGAGCAGTGACGGGAAGGAAGAGGGCAGGGGTGGCGGAGGGAGGGAATGTGGGAAATGGTAGCGGGAAGAGGGTGGGGGAGTTGATGGTTGTTGGTGGAAAAGGGGAGGAAGTAGGGTTTAGGACATGGGGAAGGAAGCAGGGTTAGGGTTAGCTAGGGGGATCAAACCGCTCTTATACCATGTGATGATATAGGATATGTTGAGATGAATGAAACAAATACAAGTTCTCTCTTTACATAAGATAAAAGAGGACTAGTTACAGATCTAAGCAATATGGGATAAATGACAGAAGAAAAAAACAGATAACAGAAAATATAGCTAGACATAACACAAAGCACTAAATATATTAACTGAAAGAATGAGGAGCCCCTGAAAACTGCACAGTCATTGTGCGTGTGGGATCTACGTAGGGAGGATGAACTGAAAGAAGGGGTCTCCTGTCTAATTGTAGAAAATAACTTATCAGTATCACAGATGGTATACGTGTGGAGTGCATTTGGTTCGTGAGTGTAGTGACTAGTGTACCTTAGTTGCTTCCCATTTCTCTTTTCTCGTAGCATAAAACATGAATTCGCATTAATTTGAAGTCCCATACTAATCCACAACCAAAATTTGACTCGGCTATCACGTTTGACATTCAAAACTTTTACATTAGGAGGTCCAGAATCAACAATTTTGATTTTGTCACAAAATTTCAAGGTGTGTACAAGATTCATCCATAGAAGATAGTGTGCTCCATTCAATTCCAAAGATATAACGGAGCTTGTTCATCGTAGACCACAGTAGACTGGAGTGACACCTTGTCTGCCATGTAAAACGAGAAATGCCACTACTGCAACAGATTGTGGTATGAAATTTGACAATATTACAAAAAGTAATGCATTGTAGGATGAGCATCGAGCCGGGCTATAGCGAATTTTGTTTATCCCAAACCCAAACCCACATTTTAAGGCGGGTCGCGGGCCGGGTTTGGCCCGAATAAAATTGAAAAATGTCAATCTGTACCCGGCCCATATAAGAATGATTGGTTTCGGGCCGGGTTCGGCTTTGCCCATATGACATCGAATGACCATGCCAAATTTTGCCAGATCTAACTTGCTAACATGAAAACTAAATTAGTATGATATATACTATATGATCAACCTTTATATATATATATATATATATATATATATATATATATATATATACACACACTTATATATATAGAGAGAGAGAGTCTGGCTAGAATACACTCGAGTGTACAGATCGAACGAATACACTCAAGTGTGTTTGCATATCACGACTATTTTTTGTAAAATGTAAACCATTGATCTTCACCGTCATACTATAACTAGGCTACATACAAATTTTGGGCCCATTTGGATGAGTATAAGTCACTCATCCAAGGGCAACAAAATCGACGCGCGAAACTAATTTGAAATGCATAATTTTTGCGGTCTTTATAACATGACTTATAAATATGGATCCAAATGTGCTCAAATTTTGCGTATGAGCTATTCAGAACATGTTTAAGAAGATCAACGGATTAGATTTTTGAAAAAAATATTGCATCATGAAAAACGACTTGAGTGTATTCTGTTCCAAATACACTCGAGTGTATTCTAGCCTGACTCTATATATATATATATATATATATATATAGAGAGAGAGAGAGAGAGTCTGGCTAGAATACACTCGAGTGTATTCGGAGCAGAATACACTCAAGTAGTTTTTCATGATGCAATATTTTTTTCAAAAATCTAATTCGTTGATCTTCTGAAACATGTTGTGAATAGCTCGTACGCAAAATTTGAGCACACATTTGGACATTTATACGTCATGTTATAAAGACCGCAAAAATTATGCATTTCAAATTAGTTTTGCGCGTCGATTTTGTTGCCCTTGGATGAGTGACTTACACTCATCCAAATGGGATCAAAATTTGTATGTAGCCTAGTTATAGTATGACGGCGAAGATCAATGGTTTACATTTTGCAAAAAATAGTCTTGATATGCAAACACACTTGAGTGTATTCGTGCGATCTGTACACTCGAGTGTATTCTAGCCTGACTCTATATATATATATATATATATATATATATATATATATATATATATACACACACACTTTGTGATCTATGCAGTCGGAATATGTATACCTTAGTCGCATGATCTCCTATAGTAATGAAATGGATATTGAAAGAGCAACAAATCATTTTCTCATATATTTATGAGACTTAAAAATCAGTGGAATCTACAATGTGGCGTTTTGCTTCCTCATCCTATATGTATATACAATGGAATGGGTGTTCGAAAAGCACAAGATCATTTGTCTCCTACATGTGGGCTTGAGCAAAAAAATGAGCAAATGCTACTATGCACTGAGCTAGTTGCTTCTCTATTTTTCTTTAATGAGCTAATGATATGACTTTTCCGAGTGTTATATACATTGCAAATCAAAGTATGGATGCCATAATTTATTCATTTGTTAAAATATACATAGCTAAACAACAAAAGGTTCCATTTGAATGACACAGTGAGATCACAACAAAGAAATCAAGTACGTCTATCCATATCAATGATGGTTATCTTACTAGTATCAATTCACTAATCATGTTGATTGATTAAGGATTATCCATGTTGGCATTGGTTGGATACGTACTACATGTTCCATCGACAAATCTGTATATTTTTCTTTCAGGACAAACATAGATGTATAAGAATACAATGTACATAAAATCTAATTTGGGCATCCGGGATTACCTCAGTCCATACCCGACCCTAATAAAATATGGGTTAAAATTTTAAGCCCAGCCCACCCATATTACAAATCAAATTCGGGTTTGGATTGGGTTATGCCGGTGGGTCACGGGTCGGATCGGGCCGGCCCGACCTGATGCTCATCCCTAAATGTGTAGCTGGAAAGAATGAGAAACCCCTAAAAATGCAAACTCGTTGTGCATGCAGGATCTATGTGGGGAATGGAAGGATAAACTTGGAGGGTTCTCTTTAATGAATCTGTGCAGCTTTACAAATGCTTAGAGAAGAAAAAATGCCCAAAGAACTGCTTTATAAAACCCAAAGTGATGTATAATAATCGGCTATAGTATTGTATAAGTATAATGGAGCAGAATATCTTTTTATTTATATTTAAAGGATAGGGTAACGTAACTACAAGTAAATTTTATCGCTCAAAGTGTGCTTTGAGTGATTTTTTGTAACTTTTGAAACAATGGGACAAAATTGTGTTACAAAAGGGACACTTGTAAGTAATCAACCCTTCTATATTTATACAAAGATTCTGCATGGAACTGACCCGCTAATCTTTTTCGCAAGGGCCCCTTACATTCCTCAATTTACTCCCTCATTTACACCTATTCCCCTCCGGGAAGGATTACTCATAGTCTTATCTTTACTTAAAGTCTCTACCAAGAAATTTGAACATTGCTCTAGACTGATATGCGGATCCGGTAGCTTGACATACCACTTCACGAGTTTATCAGCTGCTCCATTGGCTTCTCTTCCTGCGTACATTATTGCACATCCCTGTACGCTCCTCATCCTCCTTATAATGCTACCAACTACAGGCTTGAAACATGCTGGGGCCGGTTTAAGACCTTCAATGAACTGGGAAGCCGGTTTAAGACCTTCAATGAACTGGGAAGCTATCAAAGAATCTGTATGGATAACATGGCAAGTTTCAACTTTTCTGCCTGAGTAATGCCCTTCTCAATTGCAACAATTCACCCTCGATAGAGTTCTCACCTCTAAGACCTCTGGCACCTTCCCGTATCCACTCGCCTTGGTCATTTCTTATCACCCAACTAATGCACATCTTCTTCATCGTGTTGTTTACTGCTACATCCACATTATTTAACTGATATCCTTCGTCAGGTCTTTCCCATAGTCTCTTTACCCTTGCTCCAGTATCTGCCCCTCCTTTGTGAGGCAGGAATGCAGACACCGTATTCCTGACTCGCACTTTATCTTAATGATTATCTCACTTGCACTTGCAGTTTTATTCCTGAAGATGTGTTCATTTCTTGCCTTCCACAGACTCCAGCAAGCTGTCATGAATTCCACTGCTCCTTTTCCTTCCTTACATTTCCTTCCTAACGCAAATTGCACCCATTCACCTGCTCCAGATATATCAAAGAGCTTCAGTACTGGATTATGGAAGAATCTCCCCCACACTTCATATCTGAATGGGCAGTCTCTCAATGCATGTAGAACCATTTCTTCTTCATTACCAGATCTGCTACAGCTTCCTTCATTTGTCATCTGTCTTGCTTTCCTCATACTATTCGTCAATATTCGATTATGTGCCACCAGCCAAGCAAAGATCTGAATTCTATGAGCGACTGAGCAAATCCCATATTGGATTCCAGTTACCTTCTGTGCTGATCATCTTTGTTTTGATAAGCATCTGGTATACACTTTGAAGTATTGAATTGCCCGTTTTCCCCTGGTAACCGTTGTCGGCTGTCCCTTCCAGAGAGCTTATGTGGGGTCAGCATTCTACTAATCTCTCGAACTGACTCCACAGTAAACCATTCCTTCGGGAAATCTTCATCCCAAACATCATACTCTTTTACAAGACCTGCTAATTTTAAGACCTTTGTATTGTTTAAATTATCTTTTTATATTTATTTGAAAGGATAAGGTAACGTAACTGCAAGTAAATTTTATCACTAAAAGTGGGACTTCGGGTGTTTGTGGGTAACTTTTGAAACAATGGGACAAAATTTGTGTTGTAGAAAAGAGATACTTGTAGGTAATCAACCATTCTATCTTTATACAAACATTCTGCATGAGATTTACCTGCTAAACGACCTTATTATTGTTTCAATTATCACTAGAATGATTTATTGATGTAAGTCATGTAGATAGATATCTGAATACATACTGATCGAACAGAATACAATATATGAAGAAAACAGCATGGTCGATGTTGAGCATCAAAATCAAGAAAGAAAAAAACAGCAGACTGATCATGGGTAAGAAAGATCCACACACACAATCTATAAGAGAAGAATGCCATGAGTGAAGGCAAGTACTTAACCAAAAGTGTTAAGACGAGAAAAAGAGTGAAAAACAATTTGGAAACAACACAAATTTTCAGCAGTTTCGAACAAGACTGGCTTCTTTGCAAATGCAATTTGTAAGAATTATCTTTATAATGTTCCTAATCATGGCTAAAGAAAAGTGGTTAATTTTCAGCTTGCAGGGAAAATGCTAAATTGTGATTGAGGGGAAAACAAAAAACAGATAAAGAGTGAAGCAATAATTCCATAACAAATATAAGCTTGTGTTGAAGAAATCCTATATTGTGCCCATAAGGACTGAGATTAGGGACTTACATTTCACCATCTGAAAAACCTGATCCGGATTCCTACACTGACTCAGTCCATCTCCTCACCATGGCGCAGTACCTTTGTAAACAGACAGACATCAAAAAGTCATAAAATTGATCTAAGTAGGACATAGAGTGGGGCTAGTCAACAATGACATTTATGAAAACCACTTGTCATCTCTGGATAGATACGTTATAAAGTTTTGATACAATCTTATCTACAGTCCTTTAAAATGTATATCAAGTGGAGCATCATGTGAACCTATGTAATTTAGATTTTATGACTCTAAAAGAATTATTTGTCATGTGAGAAATGATGCATGAGACACAGTTAGAACTCAAAATCTAGCTAACCACATTTACTATACTTAAATGTTGTATACCATGACTTTGACGCTGTAGGTACTAAAAAAAGTGTATGCAGCAAGGGAAGACACGTCCATGCGGACTCGCGTATTAGCCTAATTAATCTTAAGACCAAAATCCCATGACAAAAACCTGTAGCGACATTGTGCTTTTAGAATGTAGAAGTCTGGAACTACATTTGGGGGTGAGAAAATCCCTCACTCGCAGACCTATCTATAAGTGGTTGATCAATGCTAAGGGCATGCTTAAGCCCAGAATGCAAGTTAACCATATTCTTAGGCTCTCTCTTTCAAACAATGCCACGGTTTTTTTCAACTTGGAAAATGTGGATCCATGCAACCACACGATATTGACAGACTATCCAAACCTTTGTTATCTATTTTAAAAGACCTCTATATCTCACGTTATAAACAAAAGGCCTTCCCTAGCAGCAAGCCAGACGACAATAACAACGTTTGAAAAAAACTCGAAAATGGCAAATGCAGGAGCATCAATTGAAGATACAGATGCGTCCAGAGATATTTTCAGTAGAACATAACGAGCGTCTCCCTTCGAGAAGAACCGTGCTTGGCGCTCCATGCAGCTTTCGCCGATCGTAGAGTTATGCTTAACGCTCCGTGAGGCTCTCTTTCGCCGGTCGCATGTTAACTGGCATTAGAACAATACTTTCCGCCGGTGGACCTTGTGAAGGCATGAGCGCGTAATGTGACAACATTACGACGAACATAGCAATGTCGCCATGTCGGAATGAAGTGGGGCGCCGGATCGCCATGAAACGAGGAAATGAGGAAACAAGGGCGGATGGGCCAGAAGAGTCTATACCCTAGACAGTGGAACTGGAGGGGAGTGAAAGCGACCTCGCCTGCTGGAACATCCTCCCGTTGCCGACTTGCCGTTGCCGAATGTCGACCCAAAAAGCTGGAAAGAGCGACTTCTTTCTTTACTTAAACACACGTGCACAAGCATGTGTCAAATTAAAAAGGTTACACTTATATTAGATAGTTATATATATAGAGTCAGGCTAGAATGAATGGATCGGACGAATACACTCAAGTGTGTTTGCATATCAAGACTATTTTTTACAAAATGTAAACCGTTGATCTTCACCGTCATACTATAACTAGGCTACATACAAATTTTGAGCCCATTTGGATGAGTGTAAGTCACTCATCCAAGGGCAACAAAATTGACGTGCGAAACTAATTTGAAATGCATAATTTTTGCGGTCTTCGTAACATGAGCTATACATATCCAAATGTGCTCAAATTTTGCGTATGAGTTGTTCACGAGATGTTTAAGAAGATCAACGGATTAGATTTTCAAAAAAAATATTGCATCATGAAAAACTACTTGAGTGTATTCCGCTCCGGAACAACTCATACGCAAAATTTGAGCACATTTGGATATGTATAGCTCATGTTACGAAGACCGCAAAAATTATGCATTTCAAATTAGTTTCGCGCGTCGATTTTGTTGCTCATGGATGAGAGACTTACACTCATCCAAATTGGCTCAAAATTTGTATGTAGCCTATTTATAGTATGACGGTGAAGATCAACGGTTTACATTTTTAAAAAAAATAGTCTTGATATGCAAACACACTTGAGTGTATTCGTGCGATCCGTACACTCGAGTGTATTCTAGCCTGACTATATATATATATATATATATATATATATATATATATATGTGTGTGTGTGTGTGTGTGTGTGTGTGTGTGTGTGTTTATAAAAAAATTAAAACTATACACTTGTTATAATATTACGCAACATATTTTTAGAATATTAAGCACGCATTCCATGATATTAATAGATATGATATAATGCACACAACAATTGTCGTTTGAAATAGATCAAAATGGGAGTGGAATAGGTAATCATTTTAACAAGACTGGACGTGGATCAGTTGGCAGTATCAATTATTTAAGGAGGTCATTACAGAGGAAGGAGATAAGAGAGTTAGAAAAAATTAATAGGTATAAGGAGAAAAATAGAGAAAGAAGTGACACAATTTGAATGGATAATTGCATGTAACCACTAATTGAGGAGAGAAAAGAAGAAGAATAGATAGAGAAAATTAAGTTTGAGAATGAATGATGTGTCTCTACGATAATGGAAAGTTGGAGACACAACAGTGTAACCACATGTAAGCAGATAATGGTTGAGATAATGAGTAAAAGATAGAAAATTAAGAAAATAAGGAGAAAATGCCATAAATGTGAGGAGGGAGAGGGGGTTAGGGAGGTTATGCATTTTTAAAATAGTCTAGTTAAACATCATTTATAACATTTTATCTAAATTATATATTTCTACAAAATAAAAAAATACAACAGAAAGAAAAATGATACACATATCTCTGCTTCTAAATAATGTGTTTTTTGAAGTACTTTTTGATGTGTTATTAGCTGATATAGAAAAATATTTACATAAATTCAAAATGTGTTATCATTTTGTGATTTAATTATATATATCCCTACAAATTAATTTTTTACATGTAGTGATCTAGGAACAATATCTATATGTTTCAAGAAAAATGTGGTAAACATTCATAATTCAACATTATCATCTGAAATTTTTAAGAATATTGAATAAGTATGCAACATGTCACCTGAAGTATAAGGCTAGAATTGATATTATATTTTATGATTAATGTTTTATATATGATAAGAAAGTGAAAAGATATTTAGGGTTTTGTATCATTTGGATACATATCAAAATTTAGTCAAATTTGTTGCAAGATAAGAAAGAAAACAATAAGAAAAATAATAGCCGCAATGTATTTATGTATGAGAAGGGTCTACAACATTTTGAAAATATCACATTGAAACTAATAAAATTAAGTAAATTCATAAAGTGGCAGTCATTTGTTAAATTTGTTATTCATAGGGTGTGCCCTATCAAGTGTTTCATGAGTTGCATGTTCCGGCATCCATGTTACAAAACCATTTTATTCAAAATAATAACAATATTTTTTATATTTTTTCCTACTGTATGCTATTTTTCCTTACGTAAACTCTAATGTGTTTGTCATTTAAATTATTGATTGTATTTTATATTTAGATATTTGTCATGTATTTTTCTCTCATTATATGCTACTGTAAAAATAGCATGTTAGTTTTACTAATGGGAAGAAGAAACCATAACTACATGTAATCTATTTTATTTAATAATATGCAAATTTGAAAATACTACTTACACGGATTTTATAAAAAAGTTGATAAAAATTATTGAGTATCCAGAAGGTAGATCTATAAAAATAACTAAAATTATTTTTCTTGAATTTGTGATAGAGTTGGATTTTCCTTTCACAAAATTAACAAGGTGACGATGAGAAAACAGAGAAGTATAGGTTTATAAAAGACTTTAGGATATGAATAAAAAAATCTGACATAAAAGTCTTAAACGGTTATCTTAACTTAATTGTGAATGAGAGGTAAAAATTAGTTGTTACAAGTGAAGAAAGTTACAACATTAAGACATCTCTGTTGTATATTTTTCAAATTGTATGATCTATAATAAGTTTATAGTCATGCTCCCCATCCATGCATTTACCAATAACTCACATCTATAAAAAGTTAGCATGCATATACACATACCTTATTGTAAACCATACTGGTCAATTAAACACGACCACTCTTTAGATATACACAACGGATTACATATGCAACAATTTGATAGAAAGACCATTGTTCATATTTCATCTTTCTTATTAATTGAATATAAGACATCTTTATCAAAATCATAATTCTACATTTTTAACATCTACATCTACATGCATAAAATTACAAACATCCACATGTCAATGAAAAGAGAGATGACTTGTCGATATCATTGTGAATGTCAATAGGGATTGCAAGTGTATAAACACTATAAACATGATAAGGGAGGAATTTTTCAAACTGAGAGAGTTTCAATAAATTGTTTCCAAAAATAATCATAACCATTTGTAGAGAAATAGATGAGATTTACATTGTGAGAAGCCATGAGCATCCTTTCATATAATAAGTATAATTAAAAGAGGAATTCAATTTATCTATACCATCTGAGTTCTATTTCCTATCTCCCCATGAAGTTTTTGTTGGAAGAACAGATTACAACATAAAGTCATTCATTTGGTGGAGACATGTCCATATTTCTCTTATATGGTACTTCATGTCACAAACCACTTGCCTTTCACAGAGAATGAGTTTGATACACTTGTCTGCAAATCTGAATAGAAAAAAGGACAATGTCAAAGTGGATGACGTATGAAGTGATCAATAGAAGACTCAACACCTTGATAATTTGCTCCCCTTGACGACAGAAGGGTGCATAGGGGGCAATGCTCAAAGTCTTCCTTCAAATCCCCCTGCAAAAGGTAAAATCAAAGTCAGTTGAGTCGAAATACTTCTTGACATTCCCCTACACATGGTTGTGCCCGGACACCCCCATCAGGTTCTTCTGGTATGCTTGTTTGAGTTGGGGCGTCATAGACTGTATGGAGATGAATATTTATGTACAAAACTCATTGCGGTCATATGCCAAAAAGTATGACATCAATTAAGGATATGGATGATGTAATTTAAATTGACAAAAAAATTAAAGGAAACTTTCCTTACCTAAATAGATTAAATATGGAAAAGGCTTAAGTAACAAAAACCAACATAAATGAGAGTACAATCATAAATATTATTGTATCTTATGAGATCAAGAGAGACATGACAAAGTTACACATGTCGATGAAGAAAAATAAATGAACTCACAGAGGATATATGCCTCCACGGTGTCTTAGTCATATGCTTTGGTGGACAAAATTTAAAAAAAACAATGATCTGTCTGCAAACCGCTTTTTCCTTTTGTTTTGCTTGAGTTGGGGTGGCATTTTTGGAGATCCAAGGATTGGATTTTATAATGTCATAGTTAAAGAAAGCAGTGGGTTGCTCGGGCAGGGGAAGAGTCACCGTCAACCTGCATTGTTGAATGTTGTAAATGTGTTAGTTTGGATGTTAAAGCTCTGCAAGGACTTGCTTTCAACTGTGAACCTCTACGGGATGAAGATTTAGATTTAGATATTTGGTTTATTTCACCATGGCCATGAAGTGTCAAAAGTTAAACAGTGAAGCAGTGTAGAGCTAAAAGAGTAGTAATAATATGTTTTCAGATTCAAACTTCACTAATAAGAAAGAAACAACGTATGGAAGGAGACGGTCTAGTGGAGGTCGCCAACTTACAACAAGAAGGATGTGGATGGATTGGATCTAGAAGTTGATGTTTTTCCAAGACTTGCCTTCTATTTACCAACTCTTTAGTATGAAGATATAGATTTATGTTTCATTCCACCATGGTAAGTCAAGCATTAGAAATTGGATGTGAACTTCTCTGATATTGTGTGGGAACACCTTTTCGCTCGCGACACAACCAAGAAACATTTATGAGTCATGGCAATATAGTTGCTATTTTAGGAGAACATGTTTTTAGTGGGGGACTTTTCTCAAATCAAAGTAATTCTATAAAGCCAAGAGCCCGAGAAATAAGGAGAGAGGGAGGTTGATTCTTAAGATGAGCAATGACCAGTCACAGCGGATACGATGAGTTAAGATGATAGTTTTTATTTTTCAAGGAAGCATACATTTAGTAAGATTTTTTCAATATAAAGTTATTTTTAGAAAATCCAAAAATTGAGAGAAGGTGTTAATTCAGCAGTGGCCCGCAATTACTATGGTCAAGATGACATGGTAGCCAGTTTAAAATGTGCATTTGAGAAAGAGTTTACCATGGTACATTATTTTTTAAAATTCAAATAGGTGATCGGTCAATTATTTTCAAAGAAAAAAATAATTACATGTGTATCATTAGTAGACCAATTCACTTATTATTAATCATGTTGTATTTATTGCATAGAAGTAATCTTAGAAGGAAATATTAAATATATAAAAAAACCAGCAAAACTCACTTTTTATTGCTCATGTTATACAGATCACACAACATTGGAAGTCACGTTGGACATAATATTAAATATAAAAAACAAACAGTGAGAAAATCATTGAGAACATGGACCAAACCTTTAAAATAGGAGATATTGATCAGTTATTTAGCGTGAAGTTTGCTACATGTTTCGGGAAGTTGTTACGACGTGGTGGAGAGTGATGGAGATAATAGCAATATGGATGGGGGGACTTGGCGATGTGGGTTTTAAATCTAAACAAAGAACGTGGATCGTGGGCAACCGCATAGATAATAATTGCAGAACAAAAAGCATTAAAACTTCAGAAAAAACATTGGAGGAGAGAGAATCAATGAGTTTGACTAATGGTTATGGGTGAGAGAGAGAGAGAAGGGTGCAGGAAATTCAAATTCAAATTCAAATGTGAGAGAGTTCAAAAAGAGTGAGTTCTTATTTTTCAAACTAAATCGTTTTTTTACAGTAAAAAAAGCTGAAAAAATGTGAGAGCAGCTTGAGTGAAGGAGAGTGCAAGCTTTTGTCATGTTGACAAATCCGTGGTATGTGATTAGTCAATATAACTTTGGGCGGGTGTATTTGAACTGCCTGCAAAACTCGCTCTATTTATAGTAGTATAGATTAGAAAAAAGACTAGTAGAAGGCACGTGCTCTGCAATTTAATTAGTCTATGAAACATGAAATTGCTCATCTTTTCTCATTTATAATATATCTTTCAACCGTGTAATATTTAATATTACATTTAGTGACATAATAGAGAGAAAAAAAACACATCGGAAAAAAAATTGTAGTTGTCAAGATTTTTAACTAATTCAAATTTAATCTGTGTATGAGTAGGGCTGTCAATTGGGAGGGTATTATCCGTTTACCCTTACCCATACCCTGGAGGGTAAGGATAAGGGTAGAGATTTTTATTACCCTTTACCCATTTACCCATTCCCCGTTTCCCCACTATACTATAAGGGGAGGGTAAGGTATAGACATTATCCATACCCTTTTACCCGCACACGATATAAAGGTTATACAAAAATATATTCTAAAGGAGTTTGCATGTAAATGTTTAATCCTAATACTTTATTCTATCATTGGAAAATGACTTGGTGTTGTGCTTGTAATACTTTCTTGTTGAGGGAAAAATATATATATCTTGCGGAAAATGAAGTGTTGGTGAAACACTTATTTGTTATGCATACTTATACAAAGGAAAAAAAATGATTTATGTATAAAAAATTGTTATTATGTGAATTGACTTAACTTTACATGGAGAAACATATGATTTTCAATTGGATATAATGTTTAATATGTTTTTATCAATAAATTAGTTATAAAATTATTAAAAATCAACACACAATGTGTATAAAACTCTTTTTTGTCAAAATTACCCGCTTACCCTTTACCCTCCCCATTTACCCTGTGGAGAAGAGGGTAAGGGTAAGGGGAGGGTAAGGAGATTGCTGAGAAGGATAATTACCCTTACCCTTACCCGCTACCGAAAGAGGGTAAGGGTAAGGGTAAGACCTTACCCTCCCCATACCCTCCCCATTGACAGCCCTATGTATGAGTTTCAAGCCTTCTCAACCAATGCCTTAAACTCATGACTGGATGAAAGTGTTTAAATCCAAAATTGATTTTTTTTCAGAGTTCATAGTTATCATCACAATAATTGACATATTACATGCTATAAGAGAATAGATCCACTAACATGTAGCAGTCCTGCATTATATAGTGTATCAATATAAAAATTACATTTGCTTTCCTTCTCTGTCATGTCTTTACGGAGTGCTCGAAAAATATTAAAGAAAGGATTATAACAATGAAATAACTACATGAAATTTAATGCAAAAAAAAGAATTAAATAGATTGATGAAGTAATTTTTGACCTATATTAACAAAGATTTAAACTTAAAATTTCTTTTTTTACTGAAATAATAATTAGAACTTATAATAATTACATACAAGTCGTCAAAAAAGATAATAGTTTGATTAATGGGTAGTCAACTTTCGTCAACCGGTAGCGTGTAATTACTATATTTCCTCATCACCTTTTTGAGCATGTACATGTTCATTGCTAAAAGAAATAATAAAGTAGTAAGAGATCAAATAAGCAAAATAAAATGATGTCAAGGAAAAAAAAGCAAAATAAAGTGGATAAACAAATCGGTGAACTTCAGGATGAGCCTAAAAAAATTAGGATTGCAAGTGGTAATGACAATAATATACATACAACCTATTAAAATAGAAAATTTGATTACAAAACTTGATTAACCGCCTGCTAACTCATTCCAATCTGTCGTCAATAAAATAAATTTTGTTCTTCTTAGACATTTGTATGTTGACAAAAAATGTGTAATTGCACTAACAATTTAAATATAACCGTCTAAAAGATAATGATTCAAGTAATTTCCAAGTGACTCCTTGTAGCACGAAACATTTGATTATTAAAATTATAATGTTTCATTTTCTAACTAATTAGCCTATAATGTGGACCGTACCGATGAGTGCTCACACAGACTTTCCAGGATTAACATCCATAGCCCCTGTTTGGTTTGGGACTGGAATTTTATAGTTAGGACTGAGTTAGTCGGGATCAGTCAGTAGAACTGGATTGGGGTAGTCTGGATCCAGTCTGATTATATTTGGAAACGCAATTTGATTCTGGTCAACTGGTAAGGATTGAGTCAAGATTCAGTCTGATTTTGTTCGGTTGTCAGTCAGGATTCAGTTTGATTATGTTTGGCAACGTAGTCAGGATTTGGTTGTCCTATCATGTTCTTACATAACAGTTTGTCATGTTCTTACATAACAACTTTAAAAATAATGACCACAATATTGTGTTGACTGTGCAATACAAGATTAAAAATTACAATAAATATTTAATTTATACAGGATTGATTATGTTTGTTGTTTTTATTTTATGAATATGAGTTGAGTATTATTACTTTTATATGTATATTTAAAGTAAATATTACTTTAATCACTATTGTGTGAATGCATGGCACATGTCTTGTTGTATGTATGTATACTTATACATTTTTGTATAAATAGGTAAGTAATAAAATATTTGGCGACAGACAACTTAAATTTATCACAATACATAATATTTTGTTACACAATACAACATAAATTGCACACAAGTGTCATCACAATTTAAAAGATAAAAATTTCAAATGATGTTAGGTACTTATATGCATTTGTTGCACTCCAACAACATTAGGTCGTGTGTTTGTCTCTTTGATTATCGGTTGTTGCACATGGTTGAGAGCTTCCCACTTGATCAAGTTGTTGTTGTATTTCTGTGGGTAAGTACGGGGACTTGTCTAGAATGTGTGTGGAACTGTATCTACAATTTTTAACACATTTCTTGCCTTAAAGGCAACCATGTTTATACCAGTCCTCCCAATTAATGTATGAAATTCTACAAGGGCATCACGCCAACCTTGACAGACATGAGGACTACGCAAGCGCCGCAGCTAGTACTAACGACCCAACATTGTGCCGAGTGTAGCAACTAACTCGTCATCTCATTGAAAATGATTCATTGTGTGCGAGAGTGTCTGTGGTATAGATTAATAACTATCAAACTAATGTATTCAATGACAAAATAGGTGACATAAGTGGAGTCAATGTATAAAAATGGCTTTAAAATAATATAGATTCTTGATACATATGCAACCAAGGATAAAATAAAATGTAATTTGATGTAAGGTACAAGAAACTTTGTTCAACCAATAGTATTAAAGTAAACCAAACATATAAGATTCATATTCTAATTAAAATACATATAAAAGTAATTGTTTCACAGAAATATAAAAGTATTTTTTCACAGAAATTGAGATGACATAGCTTACATCACAACTTAAATTACGAAAAAAAAGATTATTTCATGTATAAACACTGGGCAAATACGGCATGGTCCAACAGAGAGGAGACAAAAAAAAGGAATGGCGTGTCTAGTAGTTGCCTAGATCTAGAAACCCACAAGCAGTCTAAGATGGTGACCAGTCACTGTGTTGCCCATTCTTCAGTGCGGAGATAGGTTTTTGTTGATCTCAGGTAGGACCGTCCCAGTTGACCCAGCTTAGGGCCTCGTCGTACTCATCCCATAACACGGGATACTCTTATTGCAACGATGACTTGTCCTTTTCATCCTTCAGCCAATCAAATAATAGCGGCAGATGACAAACTGGGTGAGTGACACTATCGTTGCTTTGTTTTGGGATCACATTTGGGGAGTGAGATTGTCGCAACACTTCTGCTTACACATGAATTTTTTGTTCACATATTTCTCTATCCTTGCACGTGACATCAACATTTTTTCAAACTTTATACGGGACTTTGAAAACGAGTTCGACATCTAAACATAATAAATAAGTACAAGTTCGAGCAGATTATGATAACAACAAAGTAAGAATGATAATAAGTTACACAAACTAGGAAAATAGTTAAGAGAAATTGAAATAAATAGTTAGTGTATTTGACATAAACTTCAACATGTAATGGTTCATAATCATTATAAAAATAAAAGTTGGCGAACAAATATAAACAAGTACTTGTTTGACCAAATATTGATAGTAACAAACTAAAAATCACAATAATTTATAATTAGTGTTCATAATCATCAGATCAAGTACGTTTTTAGATGCATACAAAACAAAAAAATGAGTGTCCCTAAGGTGGTGAACAATTTCTTACAAGTTTATTCGTTGCCTTCACCACCTAATTCTGCAGTTGCGTCATTGTTGTTTTCAATGTTGTTTAGGTATTCTGCAACTCCTGGGGGGTAAGTGCGTCGAGTCATCACAAAATTGTGTGGAATGACGTGTTGCACAACCAATGGCTGAGGAGGTACAAAAGTTCCCAAAATAAAATGATTTTCTCTAATGAACTCTCTCATGAGGTACTACCATCAAATTTATACCTCTCTGAGAGATATGTTAGTCACCCCTACTATGTTTTGAAAGTCATGCCACGCCTCCCTCCAAGCTTGTGTAGTATATAATCCATTCACACATCTCCTCAGGTCATATTGGTTTCTCATCAAACCTTTGAGGACCATATCATGCTCCGTACACCATATGACATACGACGTCGTGCCTTGGCCAACCACAATTACAAATTATGTATGTAATATATTGCAATGGTAAGGGTTCATTTTACAATGGTGCAGATATAATATGATAATTAAAATATAAAGATTTAATGTGCATATATCTGGTGAAGCCATAAAAAACCAACATTATGATAAAAAAAGATCATACATAAAGTAGCAAGCTTATGATGTATCTTTAACTACAAGCAAACTCAGGGGTCCAATTGTAGGAAGAGCATACATAAAGTAGTAAAAGAGGTATTCTAACAACTTCATTCATTGCCCACATGACCTACTCTTGCAACTCAATTGTTGTTGTTTTCAACATTGTTTAAGTTTTCTGCAACTCCTGGTGGGATCACATATTGCGTTAAGGGATGAGGAGGCAATAAATGTGCCAAAAGAAAATGATTTTGTCTGATAAAGTCTTTCTTTAGGTTCTTCCAAAGGGTTTTCAACTAGTCCAAAGATATGAAATACATCCCTGTTATGTTTCGAATGTCACGCTATGTCTCCATCCACGCCTCTCGAGTATAAAATGCATTGACACATCTCCCCATGTCATACTACTCATGGCATCAAGTAGGATCTGATTGTGCTCTAGCCGCCATAAGGAAAATACGCTCATTGGTTTCCCAGCCATATTACGGATTTTGTATGTAATATATTTCAGATGTAAGGGTGTGTATCACGATTATGTGGATATAATATGATTATTTAGATTTAAATAGCATGCACCCTCCTATCTGGTATAGACATAAAACATTCATCAACATTACGTTAAAATTCAATAACCTTATAATGTAATTCAAAAAACATTACGATGAAATTAAGAAAGTTTATAATGTTAATAACATCCAACGATAGACAATCTAAGTCAATAGGACAATCTAAATCTAACTCTTCCATTCAACATTATGGCATCATCGGAGGTGGAGCAATGTCCAAAAGAAGACTACATGTTTCCTCCATCTTATCAACAGAGGTTTGTAGAACCTCATACTCGTATTTTTGGAGGTGTATATATCTTCAGAGTTGTGATGGATTTCAACAAAGTCCTTCATGTTCATCGCCTGGCCCCACACTGACTTGCACTCACCAGTTAGTAACATAATCTCAGCCTTCATATAATTAGTTGTTGGGGTGAGATCGACTACCCAATGGAAGTATTTGCATCGGTCTTTTCCCTAAAATGTATTCCCAAGTTCAAGTTAATGGCAATGAATGCACAAACTACACAAGAAGGGCAACCGATTGTTTATGGATTTACTATCACACCTGACTAGTAGGACACACGTAATACATTTCGTCCGACCTTTCACTCAGAATGTCAAAGTCATATAACCATGCATCCTTGGTGTTAATCTGTAAGGTTGCAACTAGACCACAATGACACCTCAGAAGTTCAAATGAATTCATTGACATCTAAACATGATTGTTGATTAGTAACATAATGTTGAGTTCAAAATGTAGATTTCAATCTAATTTTAAGAGTATTTTGATAGGACAAGTTGACTGTTCTAACATACAAGTGAAGTTTATTTGGATAGATAATACTGTATTACAACTATGATGTATTGTAGCCCTCTTCCTCTATTGAAGAGTTACTATCGGTCAGTAGGTTAAGTAGTTCACGAAGATATATGCGCCTCTTCCTCATAGTTGAAATTTCTACTACTACCCTATCAGTGTATGTCCTTGTCGAATAGACAAAGTTGCATTGTGCAGACCAATGCTTGCATTCATTGCGTGCATAAGTAAGTTGTGTTACCATAACATCCCTAATTTTAGTAAGGGTGGCCACGGTAGGTTGTACTTGTTGCGTGGCCAACATCATACAACATTTGTTTCGAACAAGACCCCTACCACATGTAAAATACGTCATGTGGGGGGTTTTGCCTTCAAACTATCCATTTGCCGCATCTGTGACATCCATGTATACTCATACGGTGCATTGGAGGCCACATGGATATGATGACATTCCATTCTCCATTTTAAGACAATCTAATGAAGCATACTGAGACATTTATAATTAGGAGCCCTAGAAACATTGTACAAAATAAATCTAACATGGATTAGAGCACATGTCAAGTGGTAAATGAGTTTTAAAATACTATAGAAATTACAACAAATACAAAGGAAGGTCATCGATTTTCCCAAATTAAACCAGAAATATTTTCACACAAAACATCACCCTCTCGAGCATCAGCTTGAGTTGTTGGAGGGAACTCAAGTCGACCCCAGTTCCTGGGAGGTCAGTTGGAAAACTATCTTCTACAAAATCATCCATCATAACATCACCAACATGTTGGCATCATATGAAATTGTGTAGAATACAACACATCAATATTAGGCGACATTGTGAATTCACAGAATATGTTATGCCTTTTTTAGGTAAGTAAACCTCCTCTTCAACACACCGAAAGGTCTTTCAACAATATTGCATAATTGTGCATGTCAGTGGTTGAATATCTCTCTCTTGTTGTTGTACGTGTGTTTGTTTCCCCGATACTCATCTCTATGGTAAGTTGTGTTGCCATTTTGTGCTAGGAATTGGTGGGTCTTGGAGTAGTCTGCATCAACCAAGTAATACTTTCTGGTGGGTACTTTGAAACCACTTGTGGTCCGCACAGATTGTAGGATCTTCTGGTCTGATGTACAACCCTCCCATCCTGTGAGGACATATGTAAACTCCATTGAGAAGTCTACTGTAGCCATGACATTCAGTGATACAGACCCTTTTCTATTTTGATATCAGTTCTGCTTATCGCATCTAACCAAAACCAAGATGTGTGTCCCATCAATTGCACCAATGGCATCCTAAAATAAGATAGTGACTTGTTCAGCTTACATTTTAATGTTACCATGAATCGCCATTTTTTGAAGAAAAAAAACTATTACCTTGAAGTAAGGGTAGAACCTTGGGCTCTAACAAGATGTGACGATGCGGTGTTGTGGTTGTGGTTTGCATCACAATGTATTCGTGACACAAGCCACACACCCCATCCAATACTTCATTGAATTTTCTACTTATGGTCTCACTAGAGTGAATGTATTCCTCAGCTAAAACACGATTGGTATGGCCATGGCCAACCATATGAAGGAAGTAGCATACAGACTCAACTGATGATGCACATCTACTACTACGTAATAAGTGTGAATCTTAAGCTTATCCATGAGGATTAAAACTGTAAATGGATGCCTTCAGACAGGTCATATGCCCTCTGCTCATGTCCATGTATGATTTTTAAAACTTTTTGGTGACCACTCCTAATACTAACTGACTTGGGTAATGGATGTATTATGTCATTGTCAACCAAGATGGCGGTCGCTATTGAGTCAGCTATTTCTTTAGCAATATGATTTGCTGGCCCAGACATGATAGCTAAAATTTATGTAACTAGGTTTGTTTTACATGTGTGGTCAGTACCAGACATGCTGCCTGCAATTATAAGGAAGACAAAACTAAGATATGATTTCTATAACAAGAATAAGATAAAAAGTCATGGTGTGCATTAGCAAAACTGCAACTAAATTATATATGAATATCAAATTAACATGTTCACTACAAAATTAAATATTACAACAATAACAAAAACAATAACCAAATATAGTTAATGTTCTCAAACTTATCAAATAATTCAAGAAACAACTAACTTATGGTGTTGATTCTAACTATGGTGTGCCACCTCTACTAGTCCCGCTTGTTCCAACATTATCATTGGTAGTATGATGCATGGATGGCATACTTAATGTGTTGCTAAATGCCCCCCCAGGGTGGGTGGGTTGTGTAGACAATCCCTATGGAGACAGCCCAAAAGAGGGGGTCATGGAAGGTGGAGGTGTTACATTAGCAATGTGGGACCTTTCGCAAAGGTCTTACAACCAGATAATAACTTTATGCGGGGTATGTTAGAGGTTGTGGTAGATACTGCAGTTGGTTGACTCCTCCATGGAATTAACAAGAGTAGTAAAAACATAGGTAGGGGCATCTTGGAAAGTCTCATGGAAATGTTGCAAAATCATTATAAACTCTTCCTTTTCAATGGCTCTGGTGGCTACACCGGTCTCTAACTCGTGCACCTTTGCATACACCTTTGTGAATTCAGATAGCACATCACTGGATAGCGAACATCGCTCAGGTGTCATTGATGCTCACTTCCTATGCCTATGGCTATGATTCCTTGTACCAGTTGCTTGGTTATTCGTTCCGGCATTGTCTCCCTCACTCTGAGTGCTAAAAAAGGCTATGTCTACTACAACACTAGTGCTATCTAGATTGACAAGAGTATCGAAAGCATCTAAGTCAACAACAACATCATCCTCGGAGGCGACGTCCAACGGCAGTTGTCTGCCTACTGAAGAAATTATGTGATGTCCTCTAGCAATGTTCCTTCCCCCCATTATATTGATGTCATAGTAATGGTAGAAGGATTGGTTAATCATCCTTTCTAGTTCCTTGTTTCCCTATTGTCAAATAGTTTAAATTAGGAGGATAAATTTAATTACTAAACATGAATGTTATGTCGGTGTGTTATTGTACATATTGAAAGTGTTTCCTTCCACTCTAGGGTGTCTGGCAATATTGGCTTGTTCCTGGTCTCATCCATCCAACACCACTCTTGTTGGTCACAAGCTTCAACTTTGCAAATTCCTTTTTCAGGTTCTTCCACCAAGTTTTCACTTGGTCCAATGCACAGTGTGGGTTCTATTGGGTTTTAGGAGAGGTAGAGAAGACAGCTGAAACAAAATTGTTCTCCTCCCCGAACCCAATATAAAGGAATCGCATCAATGTCTATACAATAGGAAGGATGGTTTGTAGAGACATACCTTATCCTAAGGCTTGCTCGGCGATGTTACCTCGCGGCTCGTGCAGTCTTCACCTTCAGTCTTGGACAGTGTATGTGCAGCTCCTGGTCTCATCGGGACTATCAGGATTGAAAGCTATCCTCCGAGCGGCAGAAGTCTCCCGCCTCTGAAGTAGTCTACACGGACCACCTGGAACTCCGATCACCTTGTCACACAAGGAATCAGAAGGAGTCACACCATACTGTCGGTGTACTAGTCACCGACACACTCTCCTGCCACCAGTCGTTATTCTACAGTTGTCTTTCCCTTGTTGTGCCTCCCTTACCGATTAGTACTTGCTCGGGTTCTCTTGGTTACCACAACCAGAAAGAGAGACAACTTTACAGAGCAATTGGTGTTCTGAGTTGTACTACCAGAGAAGCCCCCAATAGCCCTATATATAGGAGGGTCATGGGACATGGTTCTCTACCCCAGGCAATGCGGGATTAAAGCAGGAGTAGAAGGGTTCAAGATTTTCCACAAAATCTGACAAACTGTGCCAGTTGAACCGATCAGTTCAGCCCTGAACCGATCATCTGGGCCCTTGATCCGACCGGTTCGTGGTCCTGATCCAACTCAAATTGACTTTCCATGTTTGTTTCCAACTATTAGTCCTTGTCCAAATCAAATTTGAACAAGTGAAACAAACTTAGTTGGTCTCCCGACCAGTTCAACAATGTGAACTGCTCGGTTCATTGACCTGAGCTGGTCGGCTCACTAGCCTGAGCCGATCGGTTCATCTCTATGAGTCGATCGGTTGGGGCAGCAGATCAGTCAATTGCAGTTTCAATCAATCTGATACTCTAATCATCTGATCAAACACCTTGAACACTATGATTTTGAGCTATCAATCGATTGGGTGTTTAATTGAACTACTAAACTCCTTTAGTAATCAATCCAAACAATATTTATGGAGAAACTCCTCTTCCAAGAATATGTCCTAGTGTGTGTGACCTTGTAGGTCCATTTCACGTTGGTAGTGAAAGTCCATAACACTTATCACTTCACAAGCAAAGAGCGGTGCCTAGTCACACATCAGTGCTACCCAAGTGAAATAGAAAGTTGGAGAACAACTTTCAATCCTACAATCCGTGAATGGTATTACAGTGAATGTATAATTCCTTTGTCACTAATGTCCTGAATGAACTTAAGGCATGGTACAGTCATCCTTTCAACATTCATCCATTTCCTTGATCTCAGAGCAAACTGGGTGAGATGTGTGTGACATCAATATCACATATTGATTCACACATGCATACGCATGCCTTTCTCAATCCTACTCATCAAGTGGCCATGGACATTAAACTCCCTTAGGAGGGACAAATCCCATATCCATCACTCACCCCTCAAAAGCCCCATGTGTCAAAGTCACCCAATCATCACCTTTATAACAACCCATGTTTCAGGACTGCGTTTGATGATATCAAGATGTACCCAATAACATGTGTTGAGTTTAGTGATTTCAGGACGAAGAATCACACTCACCACCATCACTGTGAGAGCTGACTGTGACTACCAAATCATGGTTCCATGTGTCACTCTCACGGTGGGTCTGTCCAGTACACTTGTTCTCTAACAAGTACCTATGTGCTTGGTTTAATATCACTATATCATGACTAATGAGATTTTGTCATCAACCAACACACAATCTAGTCTTTAGTGTTATTGATTTCTATGGTTATTTTCACAATAACAACTGACTAAGGACTGAACAAGAAAGCATACTCTTAACATATGTATGATCTCATCATTTAGGTCCTCAACCCAAAAGCATACGTCATTGAGTAAAATAATTCTTTAGACATCTATCATGTTATACTATCATCTCATAAATAGTTAAAACATATAGATCAGAAATTGCCTTTATTATTATTCAAATCATTTACAAAGTATCCCGTTACAATCATCACATGACTTGCTCTATGGGCATACATACCAACAGACTCCCACTTGCACTTAGATCTAGTCACCTAGGAACCTCAGTCCTTGTGACCTAGCATGACCATCATGCTTCTACTGAGAAAGGGCCTTCGTCAGTGGATCAGCTATGTTGTCTTCAGTTGGTACTTTACAAATCTTCACATCTCCACACTGTACGATCTCTCATATGAGATGGAAGCGCCGCAGTATGTGCTTGGACTGTTGATGTGATCTGGGCTCCTTAGCTTGAGCAATAGCTCCATTATTGTCACAATAAAGCTCAATTGCATCATAGCTACTGGGAACTACACCAAGTTCAGTGATAAACTTCCTGATCCACACAGCCTCCTTTGCTACATGTGAAGTAGCAATATACTCAGCCTCTGTAGTAGAATCGACAACTGTTTCTTGCTTGGAACTCTTCCAGCTCACAGCTCCATTGTTTAGGCAAAATACAAATCCTGATTGCGATCTGTAATCATCTTTGTCGGTTTGGAAGCTTGCATCGGTGTAACCCTTTGCTACCAGTTCTTCCTTGCTGCCGTATATAAGGAACTGATCCTTAGTCCTTCACAAGTACTTGAGGATGTTCTTTACGGCTATCCAATGAGCATCCCTGTGATCTAACTGGTACCTGCTCATCATGCTGAGAGCATACGAGACATTTGGGCATGTGCACAACATATTGTACATGATGGATCCAATGGCTGATGCATATGGGATCCCATTCATATGCTCCCTCTCTTCACAAGATTGGGGACATTGAGCTCTAGATATGGTGACTCCATGTAGCATGGGGATGTTGCCTCTCTTTGAGTTCTCCATGCTGAACTGCTTCAACACTTTGTCAATGTATGTGCTTTGACTTAGTCCAAGAAGCCTTTTAGATATATCTCTATAGATCTTAATACCTAGAATGTAGGATGCTTCTCCTATGTCCTTCATTTAGAAAGTATTCCCAAGCCAAGTCTTTACCTTCTCTAAGGCTATGACATCATTCCCCATCAATATTATGTCATCCACATACAATATGAGGAATGTGGTCATGCTCCCACTAACCTTCTTGTACACACAAGGTTCATCTTCATTTTGAATAAATCCAAACACTTTGACTTCCTCATCAAATCAAAGATTCCAACTTCGAGACACTTGCTTCAATCCATAAATTGACCTTTGTAGCTTACAGACTTTATTGGCATTCTTTAGATCTACAAAACCTTCAGGTTGTGTCATGTACACATACTCATTTATATTCCCATTAAGGAATGCAGTTTTAACATACATTTGCAAAATCTCATAGTCATAGTAAGCCGCAATAGCAAGCATGATCCTGATGGACTTAATCATGGCAACTGGAAAAAAAGTTTCATCATAGTCAACACCTTGAACTTGTCGGAAACCCTTTGCAACCAATCTGCCTTTATAAGTTTGCACATTGCCATCCATGTCGGTCTTCTTCTTGAAGACCCATTTGCACCCTATGGGTTTTACCCCTTTGGGTGATTCCACCAAAGTCCATACTTTGTTGGAATACATGGATTCCATCTCGGATTTCATGGCTTCAAGCCATTTCTCAGAATCTGGTCCCTCCATAGCCTCTAGATAGGTAGTTGGATCAACGTCTATGATTAACCCACCGCCTTCTTGAGTCACAAGGTATCCAAACCTCTCAGGTTCAAGGTGTGTCCTACTAGATCTACGAGGTCCTTGTGTTATTTGAGGAGACTGAGATTCCACAACACCTTGTGATTCTCTATGTTCCTCTAGTACATCTAGTGGTTCAATGTTTTCTTGTTGGGCTTGAACCTCTTCAAGCTCTATTTTCCTCCCACTGTTTCCTTTGGAAATAAATTCCTTTTCTAGGAACACAGCTGTCCTAGCAACAAACACTTTATTGTCAGTAGGGTGGTATAAATATTATCCCATTGTTTCCTTGGGGTATCCAACAAAATAACATTTATCGGACTTGGGTCCAAGCTTATCAGGAAACATTTTCCTGACGTAAGCCTCACAACCCCAAATTTTAATAAAAGACAAATCGGGATGCTTCTCGTGCCATATATCATATGGTGTCTTTTGAACCGATTTTGATGGTACTCGGTTAAGTGTAAACGCAGCAGTTTCAAGAGCATAACCCCAGAAGGAAATCAAAAGATTAGCAAAACTCATCATTGATCACACCATATCAAGTAACATGTGATTCCTTCTTTCAGACACACCATTATGCTATGGTGTTCCAGGCGGAGTCCATTGTGATACGATACCACGGGCTCGTAGAAGGTCCTCAAACTCTTGGCTTAAGTATTCTCCACCTCAATCATATCGAAGTGCTTTAATACTTTTACCAAGTTGGTTCTGTGCTTCATTCATGAAATCTTTGAACCTTTCAAGGGTTTCTAACTTATGTTTCATCAGGTACACATAGACATACCTACTGAAGTCATCAGTGAAGGTAATGAAGTACTCATACCCACCTCTAGCATTAGTTCTAAAAGGCCCACATACATTAGTATGTATGAGTCATAATAGATCACTAGCTCTCTCACCTTTACCTGAAAAGGGAATCTTTGTCATTTTGCCCAACAAACAAGATTCACATATCTCTATTGATTCATAATTAAAAGAGTCTAGATAACCATCTTTATGGAGTCTAGAGATGCGCTTCTCATTTATGTGCCCTAGACGACAATGCCAAAGATATGTTTTGTTTGAGTTGTTGAGTTTTTGCCTTTTGGTGTTTACGTTGTATACACTTGTTTCTAGATCTATCAAGTATAGACCATAAGACATTGGGGCACTACCATAAAGGATCCCATCTTTTAAAATTGATCATTTTCCATTCTTAATGAGAAATTCAAAACCATCATTGTCTAAACAAGAAACGGAAATGATATTCCTATTTATGGCAGGTACATAATAGCAGTTCTTCAACTCTATTATTAACCCACTAGGCAGAGTTAACTCATAGGTTCCTACGGCACTGGTGGCAACCCTTGCCCCATTGGCAACACGTAGTTCAACCTCACCTTTCCCTAAAGGCCTACTTCTCTTAAGATCCTTCACATTTGAACAAATGTGAGATCTACATCTGGTATCAAGTAACCATGATAAAGAAGTAGTAAAGTTAATCTCTATCACGTATACACCAGAAGTAGAGATCTCTATCTCTCACTTCTTCTTCCATTGTTCCTTCCATCCTCTCCATGTTTTGAGCACAAAAGACTTTGATGTTGGTTTAGCGAGAGAACCCTTCTCTCCCTCACCTTTATCCTTGGACTTTGTTCCATTGATCTTTATCAATGAATTATCCTTCTTTTTATTTGTCTCAAACAGTGCATTAAGCATACATAGAGTGGATTCAAAGACTATCGGTATATTTGAATTGTACAAAACACTTCTCACAATCCCTAACCAGTTATGGAATTTATTCTCAATTAATTTGCCCATTTTAAAAGATGATTCTTTTGCCATTCTACAAGAGAAAATTGCATTTGTCAAAACTCCTTTTGATTTAATTTGATTTGAATAAATTTTGACGATAGTTAATTAGGCCTTTAATTAATTACCGCTCCCACTATTTTGATTCAAATTGACAGCCCTCACCATCAATTCAGAAGATTGCAGCGTACAATCTTCTAGTGGGTCAAGATCCTGAAATCCTCTCAGTCATGGACCAGCTAGGGCTATCACCCAGAACTTAGATCTTCTAGGTAGGCAACACTTGCCAATTGCATCATATGCAACTCTTGAAAGATGTCATATGCAACTCCTTGCCATGATCACCTCCATGCCTCAAGGTGCTAGATCCTATCTAGGTCACATTGTTAAGTTCGACCCAAAGCAAACATGATGAATATGCACCCTGCTAGGGTAGACCCACATATCCATCCTTCACGCTTCCACGAAATAGACGGTGCACCATGCTAGGGCGTGCCCACACTTGGCCGATCAAGCTTTTCACGTGTGTCGCATTTGGAAGGCATCTAAAACTTTAATATTCAATGAGGGATTTGGTTTTATAGGTACATATACATATCCAATCACCACAATATATAGTATGTATCATATACATTCTATATCCCATAGAAAACATGTGAAATGATAAAAGCGATGATTATGGCCATCCTAATGTGATTCCTCGAGCCAAGAGGAATCACAGTCATCTAGGTCCACATCACATGCAACCTGTATAAGATGAACTCTGCATTTTTCTGTTTTGGGTTTGATCAACTCATCTCCATGATTGATCGGCTCGCCATCAGGCTGGTCGGTTAGGTGCTACCAGCTGATCGATTGGCTCCTCCAACCGAACAGTTCACTGGTCATCGTGCATCTCCTCAGGTTACCACCCACTCGTCTCACTCCTCGAACCGATCGTTAAGAATGCCAACCGACCGGTTCACACCTTGAACCGATCGTCTCAGTCGTCGTCAGGTTGTCCGCCTTTCTTTGACATAATAGGAAATAAAATATTTATTCCTATTTTACATTTGAAAAAGGAAACCCCAAGTTACATTGGAGGGGAGCAAAGGTAGGAAAGAAATCTCGAGTTACATGAGGAATAGGAGATAGGGAATCGGTGCACAGACTGAGATGCAAGCAACCACATCCAACCAAGCACACATACATAGGGTTTATTGGCCATAACCACGCTATACATCCACCACAAAACTTGTTTAAGGGCGACATGCATCGAGTACATTTATATTACATATCATATATGTATTTTGGGATTTGTGGATTTAGGATTGGACATACATAAAGCCAATTTTATTCGCATCATATGCAATAAATAAAGGTGACAAACCAAAATCGATCACATCGATAATACTAAAGTATAGAGTAGTTGACATGACTCTGATACCACTGTTGGGTTTTAGGAGAGGCAGAGAAGGCAGAATTTTTCTCCTCCCCGAACCTAGTATAAAGGAATCACGTCAACGTTTATACAATAGGAAGGATGGTTTGTAGAGACATACCTTGTCCCGAGGCTTGCTCGACGATGTTATCTCGTGGCTCGCGCGGTCTTCACCTTCGGTCTTGGACGGTGTCTGTGCAACTCCTGGTCTCACTGGGACTGTCGGGATTGACAGCTGTCCTCTGAGCAACAGAAGTCTTCCGCCTCTGAAGTAGTCCACACAGACCACCTGGAACTCTGATCGCCTTATCACACAAGGAACCAGAAGAATTCACACCCTACTATCGGCATACTAGTCACTGACACACTCTCCTTCCACTAGTCGCTATTCTACAGTTGTCTTTCCCTTGTTGTGCCTCCCTTATCGGGTAGCACTTGCTCGGGCTCTCCTGGTTACCACAACCAGAGAGAACGACAACTTTACAGAGCAACTAGTATTCTGAGCTGTACTACCAGAGAATCCCCCAATACCCCTATATATAGGAGGGTCATGGGACAAGGTTCTCTACCCCGGGAAATGCATGATTAAAGTAGGAGTAGAAGGTTCGAGATTTTCCACAAAATCTGACAAACTGCGCCAGTTGAACCGATTGGTTCAGCCCTAAATCGATCGTCTGGGCCCTTGAGCCGATCGGTTCAAGCATGAGCCAATCGGTTCGTGGTCCTGGTCCAACTCAAATTGACTTTCCATGTTTGTTTGCAACTATTAGTCCTTGTCCAAATCAAATTTGAATAAGTGAAACTATGGTGACTCAACTTCAAAAATCGAGATCAACGAATGCGGAAGCGATTGACTAGCAGCAGAATTATTAAAAACCATTAAAAATTAAAACTTTTTGGAAAGAGATCTTTTAGTAATAAAACTCTTTTATAAGAAAACAAGATAAATTGTTTACAACATGATTCGTCATTACATTTATGTAAAATCACATCTCAAGTAATTACATACATCAATTGCCCTGTTATTTGTGCAAGGCAAGATACAAAAATCTTGAGGCATTAAGCCAAAAACCTTAGATCCACTGACTCCTAGGACCTGAGAGTACAGAGACGACACATAGGACATACTATCTACAAGACTTGACAGACAATGTCTCCACCTGAGAATCACTGCTGTCCCTAATGTTGTTGCTGCTGCTGCTGTTGCTCACCCTCAGATGGGTTCCTCCGTCCTCAGTGTCTACCTAAAAAGTCGAATCCCACGGGGTGAGATAATTTGAATAATTGTCCCAGCGAGAGTTATAACTCTCCGCCAGAACCTTTATTATTGCAATAAAGGAATAACAATAAGCAGTAGAACTTTAAATATTCAACATCAGGTTTGATATTAAGTAAAGCAACATTCTTTAGCAATCATTTCAATTATAACTTAATTGAATATCAAGGCATATCTCAATAAGGAATATGAAGAACATGTATACAAGTTATTCAACTAGAACATTATAAACAATGTATCGTCAATCATTGTTTCTCGTAGTTCAACCTACGTAGTTATACTACACGACTGATTATGTTTTTTCAAACATTATTATGCCCTGAGGAGATGAGTTACACCTCTCATACTCCAACCGACCATTACGAAATCACAATCGGTACCATACATAGGTCATCAGAAGAGCCAGATTCCTATGACCTCATATTCCCCAGTCAGTGTGAGGACCAACATGCAGGACATCTCGTGTCTCTGCTATAATAGCTTTCTAGGGTATTCTGGCAACTTCGCTATTAGAGTTATAGTGGCATTCTGTACTCTCTTCGCCATCGAGGGATTTCTTGTTTATCTCACACCGATGCGGCATTAACAACATCATCGGGAGATTAGTGATACATCATCCCGGCATAAACATATAATAAAGGGATGAGAGATTAAAGTACATCTCACATCAATCCCTACATTAGGACGTAAGGATAATCGCGTCCATAACCCCAACATACTCAAAAGTATGTTCTCCAGGAGTTCCCTTAGGAAAACCTGTTTCACCATCATTAAACTACTGACAATGATGGATCTATGATCAGGGCTCTACATGATATCATTATACTTGATTATTTAAGTACATTATAACATTCTTTTAGAAACAAGCATGTTTTCAAACATAAACCATTAAAGCAACTGCTATAAAGAAAGAATACTAAATATATCAAGTTCATTTCACATCAGTTTTCATTGGGATATCAATCCTTAACCATCTCATCATTATGATTAAAAAATAGGGGTGTTCAAACCCTTAGATCATCATAAGTCATCTAACAACATGACCTTGATTATATCAAAGTAGATATTGTTCATGGCTCTTACAGCCCATCAATCTCATATGTTACCTCTTAAACCATGCAACATAGTATATCATTATTCATAAAGCTTATAACATGCTTTTAATGAATAAGACATCATAACCCTTACCTGGCTATGATCACTTCTTTATAAAGACCTGCATGGTTAATACATTTGATAATAGGCAATTTATCTCTATATCATCATATTATAAAACAGAGATAATCTTTTAATTCAAGGGTTGTACCATTATGCCTTCAATAAGGTTAGGTTTTCCCTATTCATTTCAATTAGGGTTATTCGACCCCTTTTATCTTAATTAGGAAAAGTGATTCCCTATTTCATACTTCAATCATGAAGTTTTATACTTAAAAACATAACCCAGAATTAGGGTTTACTGTTCATTTCATCATATCACCCTAGATTAGGGTTTACTATTCACATTACATGATATTACCCTAGAATTAGGGTTTACTATTCACATTACAGTGAATTGAGGTCATACCATCATCATGTATGAAGATTACTTTCATTAATACCTTCAAATAAGTTATGATTCATTAATCACCATAATTAGGGTTTCCATGATCTCTCTATGAAGGATCATAACCTAATTATGTGTATATTGGAGGTATTTTACTTGATTCTCATTCATATTAGGAGTCTTCTCTCTCCTCTTACTATTAGATGATGTTTACATCACTCTAGATTAGGTTAAGTCAAATCAACCTTGATAACATAAGTCATGTCATCACCATTATGGTCATTAGGGTTTTCTTGATCAAGGGGGTATTGGTTACTCTATCCCATCAAGGGTACTTTGGTAATGTTCACCATTGACCATACATGCATTAGTCCACTAATTACTAAACCCCTTAAAGACTTTAGGTATCTTTAGGGTTTAGGTTAATCAACTACTAAACCATCTTGACCACTAAGGCATCAAACGTTCTTGACCTTAATAGACCCCAAACGGTTTTGCACTTTTAACCTCCAAACAATTTTGAAACTGTTTGGAGTTGTTGACCGTTTGGTCCCTTTGACTTTCAAGACTGCATGGCCAAGTACACCATCAAGACCGTTTGCCCTAGGTGAGGTGAAGACCGTTTGGTATCGTTGACCGTTTGGCCAACTTGACTTTTGAAACTGCATGGACAAATTGATCTTGAAACCGCATGGTCACCAAATGGTTTGGGATCGTTTGGTCCAAACACCCTCAAAACCGCATGGACCAAAAAGTGCCTCAACCTATCCAATTGAATTAGGGTTTCCAAGGCTGAACCCCTCAATCGATCATACAAAGGTTAGCCACTCATCAATTGAGTCAATTAGGTCAATCCTTACTAATTTGACCCTAAATTGAACCTCAATTGGTCACCAATTAGGGTTTGGATTGATTGGATTAGGGTTTGGAATCGATCATCCTTCAACAAGTATCAACATGAGCCTAATTGATGTTGAACCCATTGAACCATCGTTCAATTGGGTCATGACCTGACCCCAGACGGTCTTGGGATCGTTTGGACATCCTACAAACGGTCTTGAGACAGTTTGACCATTATTTTATCAAAAACCAAGTCATTCACTCAAGGGTTGAACCCTATATTTGGTCACAAAATCAGAACTTAATTATTCAACAACTTGATATGATTGAACCCTCAATTGATCAACCCCACTTGACCCTAGACCTCCAAACGGTCTTGGGTGGTCACCAAACGGTCTTGAGACCATTTGGGTGATCCCCAAACGTTTTTGAAACCTTTTGGGCCACTCAACCTAAACTTCAACATGATTGCACTATTGAAATCAGCAATAGACCCGATTAGGGTTTAGATGAGTAAAGTGCCTTCAATTGGTGATTTACTTGGAATTAGTTGATGATTTTTGGTGGGTGATTAGTCCATAATGTGTACAGAAGATATCCAAATGGTCAACACTTGGTCAACTCTTCCAAACGGTCTTGGACCGGTTGCTCTCAAACGTTTTTGTGAAGCCGTTTGCCCTTTAAACGGTTTTGAAACTGTTTGCCCTTCAAACAGTTTTGAAATTGTTTGCTTCCAAACAGTTTTGCAAACCATTTGGGCAAGAGGTGGAGGACCGTATGCTAAAGTAAGATTAGGATGAACTTTGGAAATAACACCACCTTATTCTACCTCAAGAACATGGACTGTTCTTCACGGTTTTGGTAGCAAGAACACATAGAAGTGTCTAAGGAAGGAGATTAAGCTACGTTTTCGTAGAAAGAAGATGCATAACAAAACTTAAAGGGTTAGAGTTATAAAACCCGCCTTAGGATCTGATCTAGAGCTCCAAGATTCGTAGCTTTAATGGTGTCTTGAGCTCCACAGGTCGTCCAAGGTCCGTTCCTCAAGATATGGATGGAGATCGATGATGGCTAGAAAGAAGAGTTATGTAAGGAAAACTACTAAACCAACCTCATAGCAAGATTTCCTCCATGAATTCAAGCTAGATGTCAATCAAAACTTACCCAATTCAGTTTGGTCATCCTCCTCTGCTCCTGAGCTCCCTCTTAGTCGGCCAAAGCAAAGAGATAAGTGAAGGGATGAAGGGAAACGATCCCTTGCTTTGTGAAAAAGATGTACTTATATATATTTTGGGTATATTTTCAAGACAAGGAGGATTATTTCTTTATTTCTCAAATAAGTCCCTCTCCCCTCCTTGGCCACGTCTCTCCCTTCTTCCCTTAAGAAAAACTCCTCCCTTATCCAAGGTTTAGAGGAAAAGAAGCCAAACACCTTACTAAGTTTGCACATATACAAGGGCCATTTTGCATACATCTTGGTTATTTAAATGTAATGGTTACCTTTCTTATTTGATCATTCAAATGAGGAGCCCTCCTCATCATCTTTGCTCTACTTGATGTCAAGAGTCATGAAAGATACTCTAGAAGGTATATTTTACATGTTGCACCCTATGTTTAGGGTAAATTGCACTTTACACCAAAACTAGGTTTTAAAGCACAAGGATTGCTCTACAAGCTATATCTTGATGCCCAAGCTTGGAGAATCCATATCACTACATCATATTCATTCTCATGATGTCTCAACACTAGAGGAACATCTTAACCTGTGCAAATTTGCAAGTTAACCCCTCCAATTGGGTAATTTGCACCTAAGTCCATATTTAACAAAACAATATTACAACATTGTTCAAAAAGGACAGAAAAGGAGATATATGTTCCTCAGAAGCTTTAATTACAAATCAAAAGATAACCACAAGAATTTAATCACATAATTCAGCAAAACACCTAGGGTTAGTTCATAACCCAGGTCAGGGATGTTACAGAAACAAACTCGGTTGGTCACTCGACCAGTTCAATAATGTGAACTGCTCGGTTCATTGACCTGAGCTGGTCGACTCACCATCCTGAGCCGATCGGTTCATATCTATGAGCTGATCGGTTGGGGTAGTTGATCAGTCAATTGCAATTTCAATCAATCTGATACTCTAATCATCTAATCCAACACCTTGAACACTATGATTTTGAGCTATCGATCGATTGGGTGTTTAATTGAACTACTAAACTCCTTTAGTAATCAATCCAAACAAGATTTATGGAGAAACTCCTCTTCCAGGAATATGTCCTAGTGTGTGTGACCCAGTAGGTCCATTTCACATTGGTAGTGAAAGTCCATAACACTTATGACTTCACAAGCAAAGAGCGGTGCCTAGTCACACATCAGTGCTACCCAAGTGAAATAGACAGTTGGAGAACAACTTTCAATCCTACAATCTGTGAATGGTGTTACAATGAATGTATAATTCCTTTGTCACTAATGTCCTGAATGAACTTAAGGCATGGTACATTCATCCTTTCAACATTCATCCATTTCCTTGATCTCAGAGCAGACTGGGTGAGATGTGTGTGACATCAATATCACATATTGATTCACACATGCATGCATATGCCCTTCTCAATCCTACTCATCAAGTGGCCATGGACATCAAACTCCCTTAGGAGGGACAAATCCCATATCTATCACTCATCCCTCAAAAGCCCCATGTGTCAAAGTCACCCAATCATCACCTTTATAACAACCAATGTTTCAGGACTACGTTTGATGATGTCAAGGTGTACCCAACAACATGTGTTGAGTGTAGTGATTTCATGTCAAAGAATCACACTCACCACCATCACTGTGGAAGCTGACTGTGATTACCAAATCATGGTTCTATGTGTCACTCTCACGGTGGGTCTATCTAGTACACTTGTTCTCTAACAAGTACCTATGTGCTTGGTTTGATATCACTATATCATGACTAATGAAATTCTGTCATCAACCAACACACAATCTAGTCTTTAGTGTTATTGATGTCTATGGTTATTTCCACAATAACAACTGACTAAGGACTAAATAAGAAAGTATACTCTTAACATCCTTATGATCTCATCGTTTAGGTCCTCAACCCAAAAGCATATGTCATCGAGTAAAACAATTCTTTAGACATATATCATGTTACACTATCATCTCATAAATAATTAAAACATATAGATCGGGAATTTCCTTTATTATTATTCAAATCATTTACAAAGTATCCCATTACAATCACCACATGACTTGCTCTATGGGCATACATACCAACATGTTCGCCATCCTATTTTGCCAATCACGGAGTGTCTCCCTCCAAGCCTCCCTAGTAAACTGCCCATCTATACTCCTACATATGTCATACTGCCACCTCATTGTTGAAACTAGAGCTCATTAGACTCCCTCAACCATACAATACAGAGTTTGGGGTCTGCGGAAGACATACTATCAGAGGGGCCGCAATACAACATGATAGTAGGGTCTTTAGATTAGAAGTTGTTCAACCTAGGTGTTAATGCAAGCTTAGGTGTGCATCATAGTAGCACATTTGTTGCAATATAACACAACATCAATGTAACATAATTTCAAATCCAGTCAATCATGTTAAATATAGGGAAAGTTGGGTACAACTACGTGAACAGTTAAAAATCAGATGATACAAATGTAGACGATGGGCCCAAATTTTGGATTGTTGACATAAAGTGGTCAAACTGAGGAGTATTTTATGTGCAAGAGTTGGATTTTAGAGTTGGATTTCAGACTGAACAATATATCATAGCAACATTTATTTTGTATGTAAAAGTCGATTCAAGTTGGATTTCATATTGAACATTCGCATTTGTGCAGTAGTTGGAATTCAAACTAAAGAATATTTTTGTATAACATAAAAGTCATACACCAAATAGCATAAATTTGCTGTGGAAAATCAAGTTCAACTTGCCTAGGTTTCATTTCAGTTCAATTTATTCTAAACTTTTCATGCCAAATTTGGGTTTCATTATGAAGAATTGTTAAATTTCAAGAGTTGGATTTTTGTATAACATAATTAAAGACAAAAAATCCTAGTAAATACCCAAATACCATATATTTTCTGTTGAAATTATGTAAGATTGATCCATATACACACCACATCACATCACCACAAAAACAAACACCATTTTCATGAATACAACCACAAATAGAACTAAACCACCCATTCACATACATATTAAGAAATAGGTAATAGAATCCCTCATACAATTTTAGAATTACAAAAGTCATTCTTAGATCCATGTACATACTGCAACAGAATTGCTTCTTCAGAAATAAACAGAAGTTGTTAGATCTTGTGGATTCTCAATTGGTCTTCAGGCTTGGTCTGAGTTTCAACTGCAAAGTAAAGTGTTGTATTGTTGATGGTGCTTAGGAATGTCCTGAGTTTAGAGGAAGTGAGGATATATGAGATGTGTTAGTTGCTCAAGAAGCTCCTGTTCACAGTGAAGATAGATTTTTATATAAAGGAGGTGAGCTAGGGATGGTTGGAACATTTGTAGGAGGAAATGGCAAGCAGTAGCTTGGGGAAAGTGGATATGGTCATCTGTTATACCTTACAAGTGCTCTGTTACTTTGTGGAAGATATTTTTGGGGAAATTACTGATGGTGGATTATTTAAAGAGTGTGGGTCTTCAGTTTATATCTAGATGCTCATTCTATTTTTAAAATGAGGAGTCTAGTGTTCATATGTTTTTTAATTGCACTTATAAGATTTAGGATCTCTTTCAGAAGTATTGTAGTTGTCGTCCAAGGCGTTCTAAACAGAACCATGACTACTTGTGGTATATCTTTTAGAATCATTGTGGTATATCTTTATAATGCATGTAATCACTTTGTCACACCCTGACCACTTATGTACCACACTCTCTCAAATGAGTCAGATAACCACATGCAACCATTGATTGTCTTTCCTATACGAAAATAGGGTTCTCCTAGTAGGATTTTGTGACATCGACTTTCATTAATGACTTTCACATCTTAGTTTGTCATTGAGCTCATATTAGGATCAAACCCAAATTCAAATGAACCCTAGCCAAAACATTGTTGACTCATTTATCAACTGCCTCTAAAGATGAGACTCATTATATAAAGGTTTAGTGGTAGGAAAATTCCTTTATTGAGTGGCCATGGTTTATGAGATTAAAGATAGCTACAAGGATCATCACAAGATGTGTATATTCCCATAACATGTATTATGTTATTTTGTAGGATCATAGATTCAATCAAAAAAATCTTAATCCATGTGTGTGAAAAAGTTCGAGGGTCCTCAAGAACTTATACCAATTAGATATTACTAAAGTGATATCATTATTATGATGAGAAATTGCACAACACAGATGTAGAGACTGGAACAAAGGTAAGCAGTAATCATGTGTGTGAAAAATTTCAGGGGTGAAAAAGTTCTCCCCTGATCCAAGTATAACGTTTATAGGGAGTACATAATCATGCCAAGTATAACGTTTATATGGGTGAAAAAGTTCGTATAAAATAGGTGTAGATATCATTATTAATCAATGTGTGTGAAAAATTTTAGGGGTCCTCAGGAACTTATTTCAATAGTATAACATTTATAGGGAGTACATAATCATTCATGATCCAAGTATATCATTATTAGATATTGATTGATGATCTAGTTAACACTATTTGTGTAATACTAATACAAGCATCAAGAGTTATAGTGTTGTAACATTTGATAGTGGAAAAGGATAATAATGTGGGTAAAGGCATAAATAGCGTAGTACAATATAAACAGTAACACAATATTAAACCATACATTTTATGTGTTAAAAAGAGATTGTAGAATTTTTATTTCAAATGCACTCCACAGTATCACACACACACACATACACACACACACACACACACACACATATATATATATATATAAATCCGCTTTGATGATGTTTTGAAACATTCCATGACCACCTCAGTTATGGGACATCCAATAGATATCTTATACTTATTTGACTACATTAAAAAGATTTTGGTTTCTTGATAGAAAAGGTTTTATAGATTTCTTTTACTAAGTAAAAGAGAGAGTCTTGTTGTTTCAGAGAGATATTGGTGCCTTGGTGGGAGAGGAGATTTCAGAGGAGTTTGGGGTGTTTTATATTCCATTGTGTGGGTGAATAGAAGAAATGGTTAGATTTGAATGGTGAGCTTAAGATAGGGATCAATTTCATAAAAATAAAGTCAAGAATATACAACCACTAGTAAGAAGTGGATGGACCAAGTTATAAGTTGACAGTAAAGAAGTGAAAACCACTTCTCTACTAAAAATTTGAATAATAGAACCTCTAGTCCAAACATACTCAAAAGGTATGATGGAGTGGGTGTAAAATTTTCAAATCTTTATATAATGGTAATCAAAAGACCAAAGTATAGCAGTGGAATAAAATCATGACTATATTCAATTATAAACAGGGAACATCTTAAACTTACATCACAAGGATCCATGTAGAGGAAATCTAAACCACCTCAAGATTGTCTCCAAGATTTAGCTTCACAAACTAAGTCCATGTCATCAAGCCTTGTCATCCAAGTCCTCCACCTAGGGTTGGAAGCATACCCCAGCAAAAGAGAAACAATAGGAGACATCAACAAAAGTTGGTATGTGCATACTAAAAAGCAAATTGAGCAATTTATAAAGAATAAGGGACATCAAAATAAAAGGCTTCCCATGTAAGGGCATAAAAGAAAAGAATCATCATCATCATAAAAGAAGATACTTGCCATAATCAAAACAATAAAGTAGTGCCACATAAGCACATATCAAGATTTGGGCACACAACCCATCAAAAATTTGGGCACATAACCCATCATAAATATCATCAACCAGCATGCATGTGAGATAAGCATAGCCCTAGAACAATATAAAGACAATGGTGGCCAACCCCCATAAAGCTGAAGCCTGATAGAGAATGACACATAACCAAACTCCCAAATATATATAAAATTGGGCCAACCCCCATAAAGCTAAAACCCGGGTATGGGGCACATAACCACCATCTCAAAATAAATAATAAGGGCACATAACCTAAAACTAATGCAGTTACACTACTCTAGTGTTGCTGAATCACATAGCATGTTAAATGTAGAGGCAAGTAGAAAAGTATAGTCAGAAGATGATACAAAGGTTGCCATCACATAATGGACAACACGAACATATAAACATCCACTTCAAAGTGGGCGTATATCACCAAGTAAACATCCACATCACAATAGGCATATATCAAAAAGTAAACTTCCACATCACAGTGGGCATATGATATCAAAAGTCCAACTTGCACCAAGGCATAAGAAATAGAGTCAAGAGAATATCCATGATCACAAGATCAATAACAAATAAGATAGTTCACAAGAACCATGATTTTCAAAAGAAAAGACATATGTGCAGGTTATTGTCCATAGGACCAAGAGAAAGAATAAATATAGGTTAATTGCTCAAAGGAATAATCGAGGATGCAAACATACCTCAACTTCAGAGTCTACTCTTTCCAAAGCTAAGTCTAGGTCCAAGCCTAGGCCTCCAAAGAACCTATGATGCATATATGTGGAATTAGGGTTAGGTTTCCATTACATATTCAAAACCCTAAAAATCACCTTTTTATTATTGGCAAATTAGGTTATAAAAACTACACCATGTTTTAGGTTATATTTTCTTGAGTTCAAAACATATTTTATTATATTTTCTGACTTATAAATATTTAGTTATGAATTATACAAGTTATTATCTTATTTAATTAGATCCATCAAAACAACCTCTTTATAACATTATATTTAGGCTACAAAACCAATACCATTAGAAAGCTTACATTTTTTTTAATCCAACAAGTATTTATTTGTAATTTTCAGCTAATCAGAGATTTAGTTATGAATTTTTGAAATCCGGTCAATTGGAAAAATTTAAAATGCCACATCAGTGAAGAAACTCGTAGAGAAAAGGATAAGGGCGGGACCCACTCTGCTAACTTGGACCAAATGGTGTCGGCCAAGTCATGGTGAAAGACCCAGCTTTGACTCACCCAGGGCCAAGAAAACATGGGCTGAAAAGACATAATTGCCCATGCATAAAAAAAGGCAGAAAAGAGACAAAGCGAGGGTAAAAGAGGAAAGAAAAAGGGAAGTCATCTTCTCCCTCCCATGCTAGCCATGGGTGTGAGCCATGAACAACAACCAAAGCATGGTTTTGAGGGGAAAACCGCCCCGTACAGAAATACGAGAAGCAAAAGCATCGAGTCGAAGAGAAGACACCGTGAAAACTCACCGTGAAGGAAATTGCACTTTGACGTAGTCAAGCATCTAGGAGATAGACCGCAAGCCCGGGGAGGGACGAAGCCAAGGCAGTAGTCAAACGCACGCTCAAATGAAAAATTGAAACTGAGGAAACGATACATGCAGTGCTTCACAGATGGAATCATCGTCTTAAAAGGTTGGGTGTTTGGGTCAGTAGGGATGGTAGCGCCGAGCAGAAAGGAAGGAGATTTGGGCGAAACTTAAATACAGAGATTTAGGGTCTTATTTATGGTTTGAGAGATTCAGAATACTCTCCCAAACACAATGGGAGAAAAATCTCGAGAAACCATCGAGATACGACTGAGAAAGTTGAGTCAGAAAATTCAAGGAGGACGGGTTAATGTAGCTCTCCACAGACCTCTCCTACCTGAGGTAGGAGATAGGTCGGGAGCCACATGATGGAGATCAACGGCTCAGATGGCTCATGCTAGAAAGGGAAAAAAAATAAAGGAAAAGCAAAGTGTGACGCAAGTAAATCGGGATATCTTCATCGAAATGGAATTTGAGTAAAGTGGAATTACATAATTATATCAATTCTTTCCTAATAAAAGTGGGTGTCTAAACATGTCCAATTAATATAAAAATTGGCACCTAAACTAATTAAGGCATGTAGATTCTGATTATGCACTTAGTTTTGCCTTTTGAGAACTTTTAATGGGATAAATAAATCAAATCATATTTTCTCTTTCCTCTCTCATTAATGGAATTAGGATTCTCCAAATTTTATGAAACTTGACCCACAAGTCATATTTAATGTGTTGGATACCATCAATTTTACATATTGGGTTTATTTGCATATTTATTTAATATTTTGAAGGTTCTACACACTTTCTCTCTCCTAATTACACCTTTTAAGCAAACTTTCTCCAAATTGGATGAAAATTCACCCAAAGGCTATATTTATTATGTAGATCACAAATCTAAGATTATTTCCCTCTTTTGGATTCATGAATTATATTTATTTTTTAATTACATCTTTTAGGCAATTTATCTCTCCAAACTTACCATATTATTTTAAGGACGTCCAAATTAAATGAAAATTGACATGCATGCTTATTTTAATGTGGTGATTACGAATTTGAAGTCTATTCTTTATTTTGAAGATTTCTTACATGGGTTTCGTCATCTGGCCCATTAGAGGCCCATTAACTTCATTACACAACCAATTAGGTTATTTATCATCTTATTATCACCAAGTGAATTATGTGGCATATTATTTTACATTATTCATGCATTAGATGATTATGATCACTCTAACCTCAACCTTGTTTGGCTAAGCCCAAAAGGTCAAACTTCCAGGGTAGGGTCCAAGATCTGGTATGTTATAACACTCCACCCCTTAAAAGGATTTTTCCCTTGAAATCTATAGATTAGAACATCAACAACTAACTACTCTCCACCCCTTAAAAGGTTTAACCTAACAAGTCAAGCTAGTCAACTTTTAGGGCTACCCACATATCTTAGTGGTGAAAGTTTTAGAGATTAATGTTTTTGATGTATCCAACTATACAATCACCATCTAGGGTTGAGTTATAAGTCCTAGTGTCTCTAATCTATCAACCCTACATGAACATCCAAAAGTCATTGGGTAGGCCATCTACACCTTTATATCATTGCTAGTCATAAAACTAGGGTTATATGCTAAACAACTATTTCTAGGGTTTCTCTTCATTGTGATTTAGTTTGAGAAAACTTCGACAAATGAGAGAAAAATTTTGTACCCATAGTAGTATATTGAAAATATTTTTTGTTGGTGAAATACTTTGCGAGGTAAAACCAACATGCTAGCAAAAATTAATACGAGAACCAAGTCACAATATTTCCATATGAATACTTCCTCATAACCTAATCTTATCCTATAACAAAACCTTTTTTCATAAGAAGATCATCATAGATAAAATCTAGGGTCAACATCTCATTTAAAGGCAACTAACTAAGTCAAGGGTTCTAATGGGGAGACAAAATTGAAATAATCAGATTCCAACTACCATGGAAGAAACGAAAACCACTTCTCTACTAAAAATTTGAATAATAGAACCTCCAGTCCAAACATACTCAAAAGGTATGATGGAGCGGGTGTAAAATTTTCAAATCTTTATATAATGGTAATCAAAAGACCAAAGTATAGCAGCGGAATAAAATCATGACTATATTCAATTATAAATAGGGAACATCTTAAACTTACATCACAAAGATCCATGTAGAGGAAATCTAAACCACCTCAAGATTGTCTCCAAGCTTTAGCTTCAAAAACTAAGTCCAGGTCATCAAGCCTTGTCATCCAAGTCCTCCACCTAGGGTTGGAAGCATACCCCAATAAAAGAGAAACAATAGGAGACATCAACAAAAGCTGGTATGTGCATACTAAAAATCAAATTGAGCAATTTATAAAGAATAAAGGACATCAAGATAAAAGGCTTCCCATGCAAGGGCATAAAAGAAAAGAATCATCATCATCATAAAAAAAGATACTTGCCATAATCAAAACAATAAAGTAGTGCCACATAAGCACATATCAAGATTTGGGCACAGAACCCATCAACAATTTGGGCACATAACCCATCATAAATATCATCAACCTACATGCATGTGAGATAAGCATAGCCCTAAAACAATATAAAGACAATGGCGGCCACCCCCATAAAGGTGAAGCCTGATAGAGAATGACACATAACCAAACTCCCAAATATATATAATTGGGCCAACCCCCATAAAGCTGAAACCTAGGTATGGGGCACATACCCACCATCCCAAAATAAACAATAAGGGCACATAACCCAAAACCAATTCAATTACACTACTCTAGTGCTGCTGAATCACATATCATGTTAAATGTAGAGGCAAGTATAAAAGTATAGTCAGAACATGATACAAAGGTTTCCATCACATAATGGACAACACAAACATATAAACATCCGCTTCAAAGTGGGCGTATATCACCAAGTAAACATCCACATCACAGTGGGCATATATCAACAAGTAAACTTCCACATCACAGTGGGCATATGATATCAAAAGTCCAACTTCCACCAAGGCATAAGAAATAGAGTCAAGAGAATGTCCATGATCACAAGATCAATAACAAATAAGATAGTTCACAAGAACCATGATTTTCAAAAGAAAAGATATATGTGTAGGATGTTGTCCATAGGACCAAGAGAAAGAACAAATATAGGTTAATTGCTCAAAGGAATGATTGAGGATGAAAACATACCTCAACTTTAGACTCTACTCTGTCCAAATCCAAGTCTAGGTCCAAGCCTAAGCCTCCAAAGAACCTATGATGCATATATGTGGAATTAGGGTTAGGTTTCCATTACTTATTCAAAATCCTAAAAATCACCTTTTTATTATTGGTGAATTAGGTTATCAAAGCTACACCTGAACAACTTGGAATCGGGCCTTCTTTTCACACTTTTAGGTTATATTTTCCTGAGTTCAAAACATATTTTATTATATTTTTCTGACTTATAAATATTTAGTTATGAATTATACAAGTTATTATCTTTTTTAATTAGATCCATTAAATTAATCTCTTTATAACATTAGATTTAGGCTAAAAAACCAATACCATTAGAAAGCTTGCATTTTTGAATCCAACGACTATTTATTTATAATTTTTAGCTAATCAGAGATTTAGTTATGAATTTTTGAAATTTGACCATAAGAAAAATATTAAATGCACATCAGCGAAGAAACTCGTTGAGAAAAGGATAAGGGCAGGACCCACTCTGCTGACTTGGCCCAAATGGTGTCGGCCAAGTCATGGTGAAAGACCCAGCTTTGACTTGCCCAGGGCCAAGAAAACACAAGCTGAAAAGACATAATTGCCCACGCTAAAAAAAGGTAGAAAAGAGACAAAGCGAGGGTAAAAGAGGAAAGAAAAAGGGAAGTCATCTTCTCCCTTGCACGCTAGCCATGGTTGTGAGCCATGAACAACAACCAAAACATGGTTTTGGGGGAAAACCACCTCGTACATAAATACAAGCAACAAAAGCATCGAAGAGAAGAGAAGACACCGCGGAAACTCACCGTGAAGGAAATTGCACTTTGACGTAGTCAAGCATCCAGGAGATAGACCGCAAGCCCAGAGAGGGAGGAGGCCAAGGCAGCAGTCAAACGCATGCTTAAATGAAAAATTGAAACTGAGGAAATGATACATGTAGTGTTGCGGATTTGCGGGTGGAATCATCGTCTTAAAAGGCTGGGTGTTTGGGCTGGTAGCTCCGAGGAGCAAGGAAGGAGATTTGGGTGAAACTTAAATACAAAGACTTAGGGTCTTATTTATGGTTTGAGAGATGTGCAATACTCTCCCAAACATAATGGGAGAAAAATATCGAGAAACCATCGAGAGACAACTGAGAAAGTTGAGTTGGAAAATTCAAGGGGGACGGGTTGCCGTAGCTCTCCACGGACCTCTCCTACCCGAGGTAGGAGACAGGTCAAGAGCCGCACAATGGAGATCAACGGCTCAAATGGCTCATGCTAGAAAAAAAGGAAAATCAAAGTGTGACGCAAGTAAATCCGGATATCTTAATCAAAATGGAATTTGAGTAAAGCGGAATTACATAATTATATCAATTCTTTCCAAATCAAATTGGGTGTCCAAACATTGTCCAATTAATATGAAAATGGGCACTTAGACTAATCAAGGCATATAGATTCTGATTATCCACTTAGTTTTGCCTTTTGAGAACTTTTAATGGGTTAAATAAATCAAATCATATTTTCTCTTTCGTCTCTCATTAATGGCATTAGGATTCTCCAAATTTTATGAAACTTGACCCATAAGTCATATTTAATGTGTTGGATATGATTTTGCCATCAATTTTACATATTGGGTTTATTTGAATATTTATTTAATATTTTGAAGGTTCTACACACTTTCTCTCTCCTGATTACACTTTTTAAGCAAACTTTCTCCAAATTGGATGAAAATTCACCCAAAGGTTATATTTATTATGTAGATCATGAATCTAAGATTATTTTCCTCTTTTGGAGTCATGAATTATATTTATTTATTAATTACACCTTTTAGGCAATTTCTCTCTCCTAACTTACCATATTATTTTAAGATTGTCCAAATTAAATGAAAATTGACATGTATGCTTATTTTAATGTGTTGATTACGAATTTGAAGTCTATTCTTTATTTTGAAGCTTTATTACATGGGTTTTGTCATCTGGCCCATTAGAGGCCCATTAACTTTATTATGCAACCAATTAGGTTATTTATCATCTTATTATCACCAAATGAATTATGTGACATATTATTTTACATTATTCATGCATTAGACTATTAGGATCACTCTAACCTCAACCTTATTTGGCTAAGCCCAAAAGGTCAAACTTCCAGGGTAGGGTCTAAGATCTGGTATGTTACATTGACATATTAACAAAGATAAGTAGATGACCATATATGTAACTCAAAATTGTTCCAATGGAGGAGAACTGATCATGTTGTAATGATTTCAAATATCTATGATTGGTGATGAGGAGATGCCATATCAAGCACTCAAAAATATAATACTGATATTACAATATCTACTACTTAGATTACCCAAAATTTGATCAATATTTTGCTATATAGGATCATTGGTCATGTACTATGATAACATCATGGCTTACATAATAAAATACAAATGTATCTCCACACCTTCCAACAAGACTATTCCCCACTACTAAAGAAAACATTTTTTTACAATAGTTCATTTTTTTCATTTTACAACAGGTGTTAACCGTTGTATTAGATCATGTGGTCATATGGGGGTGCTTTATACAACATGTAATGCACACTAAAATGTAACAGGATGAGATTTTTACCACCACTATGTTGATGAAATTTTAAAATGAAGACAAGTTGTATTGGTTTCTTTTTATGGACGTACAATAATATTACAAATGAAGCTTTCATTATGAATGTAAATAATTCTAAAAATTAAAAAGTTGCAGGATATCGATCAATCATCATCCATGTTCACCACTTTTTAGAAAATTTGAGCCTTTCCATGTATTTAGATTCTATAGACCAGTATTGAAATTCATCAACATGACCTAATCTATGTAGCAACATGTGCTCGTCTATGTTTGGCTTGTTATACATCTAAAATTGAAACATATACCAAAATCATCACTCATATTCATATTACAGAGTTTCAATTTGCATTGGGAGACATTGAGCCCAAAATCGAGCATCAGAAAGAAGATAACAAAAAATAGAGGATGGAATACCTGGGATTGAAGAAAAGTGCCCACAAAGAAAATAACAAATAAACAATGAATAATTGTTAGTATGATTCCAACATCAGGATAAAAAATGGAAAAACAAACAAAACCTATTAGAGAAGATGACCCACCTAAGTAGTGAGGAGAGGTTGGCAAAGGAGGAATTTAAACCAGGTGCGTATGCGATTACCTGGAGAATGATGTGCAGTTGTAGTATGAGCACTTTGACTAAGGAAACCCATATTTTATAGCACAATGAAGACCCCAGGAAATAGGGTTTCTCTCTCGCCTCTTCCCCTTCCCGCCTCTTCCTTGAAAACCTGGCAAAGAATGGTCAAATTGATGGCAGCATAAGTGACTAGACCAATGACAAAATGCCTTACCTAGTAGTAGTTACTCACCTCTCAATTCTCCTCCTTTTACCACCTGTTCTGCCCGTGAGGCAGCTGCTGCTCACACAGCTAGGGTGTAAAGGAGAGGGTAGACCACAGGAGATAGGGTTTCACCTCCTCTTCCACCTCATAGAACCTATTCTGCCATTGGAACAGAGGGTAGACCACTTCATCTTCACTGCTAACCGATGACATGGTAGGTTTCTTGGGAGCAAGTGTTGGCTTTCGTCTTCCTCGGGAGCAGCTGTTGTGTGAGATGTGCGAGGCGAAGTAAAGTCGGAGGTGTTGGGGGGATGAGCTAACAATACCTAATCCATATTACAATTCACAATCCCGCTCAGACCAGGACTGAGTTGGTTTAGATTTGGGGATAACGGAACCCCAAACCGGCCATTTCGGGACAACAAACCAAACGCTGATTGAAGCTAACCTGGATGAGATTATGTTGACCTGGCACAAAACAATGACTGGGAATATGGACTGGGTCCCGAACCAAACATGGGCATATTGTTCCTTTTGTTGTCCGCTCATGTTATCCGCTCCTATAGAACAATGAATTCCTATCCTATAGCAGAAATTGTCATAGTTATTTAAAACAATAATTGTTAACCTATGTTTAAAGAAGTAGAAGATGGGCATGGCTAAGAAATTTTGAGCCTACATTACAAGTAGCTAAATGTGGGAGCTGTTGGAAAATATGGTACAGAGCAAGCATCGAAATTTAAAATTTTATTACCATATTCCCCATAATAGTAGATCGCGTCAATAACTATAATGCAGGAAGGATGGTTTATGGGATATATCTGATCCTGGAGCAAGTCCAATGACAATCCTCATCATTGTAGATGCACAACTCTGAATCCTAGTTGCACCGGAACACGTCTGATTGTTGCTCCTACTGGTCAGTACCTCAGATTGCATCCATGAATGTCGTCTTCTTCAACAACTCCTCTTATCACAGACCACAGTTGACGTTGTCCTCCAAGCGGAAAACAACGACTTCCCACCTCTATGGTAGTCCACATGGACTGCCTAGAACTCATGTTGACATGCTGAACTGGACAGGAAGGAGCTGTCCCTCTTTGTTAGTGTACTAGTCACTAATTTGCTCTCCCACAACAACAAATCTTAGTTGTTCTCTCTCGTGGCTATCCCTCCCTTATCAGGTAGGACTTGCCTGGGCTCTTGTGATTATCACAACTAGAGAGGAAAAAATTTGTCAGAGGAACTGATTCTCAGTTGTCAGTGCTGTAGTTTTTCTTTGGGAAGCCCCCAATACCCCTTTATATATAGGAGGGGTTAGGGTAAGGGTTCCCAGACCCCAACCAATGCATAACTAAAGTGGGACTGGAAAGGACAAGTATGTAGGGAAATATGGTACATAGCATGTAGCATAATTTAAAATTTATTACCGTATTCCCCATAAATAGTAGATCCTGTCAATAACTATAATGCAAGAAGGATGGTTTTGGGATATACATGGTCCTAGAGCAAGTCCAGTGACAATCCTCATCATTGGAGATGTGTAACTCTGAATCCTAGTTGTACTGGGACTCGCCTGACTACTACACCTCCTGGTCTGCACCATGGACTATAGCCACGAACGTCGTCTTCTTCAACAACTCCTCTTATCACAGACATATGGTTGATGTTGTCTTACAAGCGGCAAACATCGGCTTCCCGCCTCTATGGTAGTCCACACAGACCGCCTAGAAATCCTATCATCCTACTAGATTGGACATGAAGAAGTTGTGCCTCTCTGTCGGTGTACTAGTCACCGACTTACTCTCCCACAATGACAACTCTTAGTTTTTCTCTCATGTGACTGTCCATCCCTTATCGGGTAGGACTTGCCTGGGCTCTCGTGGTTACTACAACCAAAGAAGACAATAGTTTTCAGAGGAATTGATTTTCAATTGTCTATGTTGTAGTTGTTCTTTGGGAAGCCCCCAATACCCCTCTATATATAGGAGGGGTTAGGGTAAGGGTTCCCACTCCCCAACCAATGCTATTCTACTTAATCGGGAGTAGAAAGGACAAGTAGATCTTGAATTTTTGCAACTTTTCTAGAAGTTCCACAACCTGTGCAACAAAATAGTCATCTCGCCAAGTAAGACGGTTGTCTTGCACTTGAGATGGTTGTCTCTCTAAGCAAGACGGTCGTTTTTCGATTTCACAGTTAGATATGAATTTACAAATTGTTTCCGAATTAGTGTCATACATTAATTTACTTGCACCCCAAGTATGTGTAATTGAAACGAGTTTGGGAAAACTCTAGAACTTTTGTTCGTCCTAACCGGGCCATCTCACACAAACAAGATGCCCGTCTCACTCACCCAGATGACTGTCTGGTGAGCTCGAGTCAAGCTGATTGGTTCAACAACTTGAATCGGTCAGTTCATAGGGCAAAACGAAGACAATTCAATTTCTAATCTGTCTGACAATCCAAACAGCCATCTCAACACTTAATATACCAGTATGACTACCCAAACGGCCATCTTACCCAATGAGATGGCCGTTTGGAAGTTCAGTTAGCCAATCTATCAATTTGTTGTGTGAATTGAGTACCTAAACACTTTAGTACTTAATTCAATTATCATTTAAGATCAAACTCCGCTTCTAGATGAGTTCCCTAGGTGTGCAACCCTATAGGTCCCATATCATGCTGGCAGTGAATGTCTATAACATCTTATGACATCACAAGCAAAGAGTGGGGCCTAGTCGCACATCATTGATACCCAAGTGAATGGAAAAATTGGGGAACAACTTCAACCTACAATTTGTGCATGGTGTTGTAATGTTGGTATTGTTCCTTTGTATCTGATGTCCAGATTAAACTAGAGGCATGGAACAATCACGCTCATTATTATTCAACTTATTTCTTGAACCAAGAGCATTCTGTCTGAGATATATTTAAGCTCAAAATCACATATTGACTCACATGTGGATGGCCATGCTTTTCTCAGTCTTTCTTATCAAGAGGCCTAGGACATCACACTCCAGTAGGAGGGACAAATCCCATGTCTATCACTCATAGTCAATCCCCATGTGTCAAAGCCACCCAATCATCACTGTTATAACAATCCATGTTTTAGGACTACGTTTGATGATGTCAAAGTGTACCCAACGACATGTGTTGAGTACAGTGATTTCATGTTTAAGAACCACAACCGCCACCATCACTGTGAGAGCTGACTATGACTTCCATGATCATGGCTTCCATGTGTCAGTCTCACAGTGGGTTTGTTCGATACACTATTTATAACATGTATCTGTGTGATTGGTTTGATATCGCCATATCATGACCAATAAGACTCAGTCATCAACCAACTCACACTCTAATATTATGTGTTATTGTTGTCCATCAACCTTCCATAGCAACAGTCAATCAGGGACATAATGAGAATGTAAATATGTACTCTTAACATCTACATGATCTTATTTCTTTCAAATCACGTACTTGAAGACATACGTTATTGAGTAATATTATTCTCTAGACATTTATAATGCTACATCATTATCTCATAACTAAATTAAATAGAATAAATTGGAAGCTTTCCTTTTATTAATAATTAAATCAATTTACATGATATGCCATTACAATCATTACATGATTGACTCTCTGGGCATACATAACCAACAAAGTAGATCTTGAATTTTTGTAACCTTTCTGGAAGTTTCATGACTTGCGTGCGACAAAACGGTCGTCTCTCCAAGTGAGACGGTCATCTCACATGCGAGACAATCATTTTGCTAAGTGAAACGATCACCTGGGATGCGAGACATTCATATCGCTAAGCTATATGGTTATTTCGTGCTTTCCCAATCAGACATGAATTGGCAAATCATTTCCTAATTAATGTCATACATTAATTTACTTGCACCCCAAGTATGTGCAATTGAAATGAGTTTGAAAAAGTCCAAAACTTCCGTTCATCCCAACCAGGCCATCTCACGCAAACGAGATGCCCGTCTCACTCACCTAGATGACCGTCTAGTGAGTCCAAGTCAAGTCAGTCGGTTCATATAGTAGAACTAAGCCAATTCAATTTCTGATATGCTTGACAACCCAAACTACTGTCTCAACTCTTGAGACACCCGTCTGGCTGCCCAAACGGCTGTCTCACCAAATGAGATGGTCGTTTGGTAGTTCAGTCAGTCAATCTATCGATTTGTTGTGTGAATTGAGTACCTAAATACTTTAACACTTAATTCAATTATCATTCAAGATCAAACTCCTCTTCTAGATGAGCTCCTATGTGTGTGACCCTATAGGTCCCATATCACGTTGGCAGTGAATGTCCATAACAATTTATGACATCACAAGCAAAGAGTGGTGCCTAGTCACACATCATTGCTACCTAAGTAAATGGAAATGTTGGGGAACAACTTCAACCTAAAATCTGTGTATGGTGTTGCAGTGTTTGTATAGTTCCTTTGTCACTGATGTCCAGATTGAACTAGAGGTATGGAACAGTCACCCTCATTATTATTCAATCCTTTTCTTGAACCAAGAGTAGATTGTCTGAGATATATGTAAGCTCAATATCACATATTGACTCACATGTGCATGGCCATGCTTTTCTCATTCTAGCTAATCAAGAGGCCTAGGACATCACACTCCAAATAGGAGGGATAAATCCCATGTCTATCACTCACAGTCAATCCCCATGTGTCAAAGCCACCCAATCATCACCGTTATAACAACCCATATTTCAAGAATGTGTTTGATGATGTCAAAGTGTACCCAACGACTGTGTTGATTGCAATTGATTTCATGTCTAAGAACCACAACCACCACCATCACTGTGAGAGCTGACTATGACTTCCATGCTCATGGCTTCCATGTGTCACTCTCTATGTGGATCTGTATGATAGACTGTTCTCTAGCATGTATATGTGTGATTTGTTTTGATATCGCCATATCATGACCAATGAGACTTAGTCATCAACCAACTCACACTCTGACCTTATGTGTTATTTCTATCTATCAACCCTCAATAGTAACAACTGATTAGGGACATAATGAGAATGTAAATATGTACTCTTAACATCCGCATGATCTCACTTCTTCCAAGTCACATACTTGAAGACATACGTTATTGAGTAATATTGTTCTCTAGACATTTATAATGTTACATCCTTATCTCATAACTGAATTAAACAGAATAAATTGGAAGCTTGCCTTTTATTAATAATCATGATATGCCATAACAATCATCACATTGTTGGCTCTCTGGACATACATAACCAACAGACTCCCACTTGCACTTAGATCCAATCACCCATGAATCTTATTCTGAGTGACCTAACATGACCATAATGCTTCTGTTGTGAAAGTGCCTTTATCAAGGGATCAACAACATTGCTCTCATTTGGAACTTTGCAAATCTTCACACCTCCACGATGCATGATTTCTCATATGATATGGAACTGCCTTTGTATATGTTTTGAGTGTTGATGTGATCTGGGTTCCTTAGCTTGTACAATAGATCCATTATTGTCACAATATAGCTCGAGTGCGTCGCTGATGCTAGGAACAACCCCAAGTTATGTGATGAACTTCTTGAGCCATATAGCCTCCTTTGCTGCACTCAATATAGCAATATACTTGACCTCTATTGTAGAATCGACAATTGTTTCTTACTTGGAACTCTTCCAGCTCACAGCTTGCGTCGCTGATGCTAGGAACAACCCCAAGTTATGTGATGAACTTCTTGATCCATACAACCTCCTTTGCTGCACTCGATGCGGCAATATACTCGACCTCTATTGTAGAATCGACAATTGTTTCTTGCTTGGAACTCTTCCAGCTCACCGCTCTATTGTTGAGGCAGAATACGAATCCTGATTGTGATTTGTAATCATCTTGATCAGTCTGCAAGCTTGCATCAGTGTAACCTTTTACCACCAACTCTTCATCTCCACCGTAGACCAAGAACTGACCCTTAGTCCTTCTCAAGTACTTGAGGATGTTCTTTACGGGTATCCATTGAGCATCACCTGGATCTGAATGATATTTTCTTGTCATGCTCAAATCATACGAGACATCTGGACGGGTGCACAACATTGCATACATGATTGATCCAATTGCTGAGGCATATGGAAACTTACTCATGTGTTCCCTTTCTTCACAAGAACTGGGACATTGAGCTCTAGAGATGGGGACACCATGACACGCAAGCAGGTTTGATCTCTTAGAGTTCTCCATGCTGAACCGCTTCAACACTTTGTCAATGTATGTTCTTTGACTTTGTCCGAGAAGTCTTCTGGATCTATCTCTATAGATCTTTATCCCCAAGATGTAGGATGCTTTTCCCAAGTCTTTCATAGAGAATGTATTTCCAAGCCAAGTATTTACCTTTTGTAAAGTAGAGATATCATTCCCCATCAATAGTATGTCATCTACATACAATATGAGGATTGTCAGTATGATCCCACTAACCTTCTTGTACACACAAGGTTCATCTTCATTTTGAGCAAAGCCAAACCCTTTGACTGTCGCATCAAAATGAAGATCCTATCTCTGAGATGCTTGCTTCAATCCATAGATCAACCTTTGTATCTTACAGACTCTATTGGCAAACTTGGGATCTATAAACCCCTCAGGCTGTGTCATATACACATCCTCCACAAGATTCTCATTAAGGAATGCGATTTTAACATCCATTTGCCAAATTGTATAGTCATGATAATCTACAATAGCAAGCATGATCCTAATGGATTTAACCATGGCCACTGGAGAAAATGTTTCGTCATAGTCAACACCTTGAACTTGTCTGAAATCCTTTGCAACCAATCTGTCCTTATAGGTTTGAACTTTTCCATCCATGTCGGTCCTCTTCTTGAAGACCCATTTACACCCTATGGGTTTTACCCCTTTAGGTGGATCCACCAAAGTCCATACTTTGTTGGTATACATGGATTCTATTTCAGATCTCATGGCCTCAAGCCATATCTCAGACTCTAGTCCCTCTATAGCCATCTTTATAGGTAATTGGCTCATCATCTATGACCAATTCACTTTCTTCCTGTGTTACAAGATATCCAATTCTCTCAGGTTCAAGGTGTGTCCTATTAGATCTATGAGATCCTTGTGTTACTTGAGGAATTTGAGATTCCAAAACACCTTGTGAATCTTTTGGTTCCTCTTGTAGATCTAATAGTTTAATGTTTTCTTGTTGGTCTCGAACCTCTTTGAGTTCTACTTACCTCCCAATGTTTTCTTTAGAAATAAACTCCCTCTCTAAGAATATATCCTCTCTGGAAACAAACACTTTGTTGTCATATTGGGAATAAAAGTAATATCCTTTGGTCTCCTTAGGATATCCAACAAAATAACATTGATAAGATCTTGGTCCAAGCTTTTCAAGAAATATTTTCTTGACATAAGCTTCACAACCCAAAATGTTCATAAAAGACATGTTGGGATACTTCCCATACCATATCTCATATGGTGTCTTTTGAACCGATTTAGATGGTACTCGATTTAGTGTATACATTGTGGTTTCTAGAGCATACCCCCAAAAGATATTTGGAAGCTCAATTAAACTCTTCATAGATTGCATCATATCTAGTAATGTGTGATTCCTTCTTTCTGATACACCATTATGCTGAGGTGTTCCAGGCAGAGTCCACTGGGATATAATTCCATGGGCTCTAAGAAGGTCATCAAACTCTTGGTTCAAGTATTCTCCACCTCGATCAGAACAAAGTGCCTTAATACTTTTACCAAGTTGGTTATGTACTTCATTCATAAAATCCTTGAACTTTTCAAGAGTTTCTGACTTATGTTTCATCTGGTAGACATAGCCATACTCACTGAAGTCATTAGTGAAGTTAATGAAGTATTGAAACCCACCTCTAGCGGTTGTTCTAAAAGGTCCACATACATCAATATGTATGAGTCCTAATAGATCACTAACCCTCTCATTGTTACCAGTGAAAGAGGTCTTTGCCATCTTGCCTAACAAACAAGATTCACATGTATCTAATGATTCAAAATCAAAAGAGTCCAGATAACCATCTTTGTGGAGTCTAGATATGCGATTCTCATTTATGTGCCCTAGACGACAATGCCAAAGGTATGTTTTGTTTGAGTCATTGAGTTTGTCCCTTTTGGTATTCATGTTATATACACTTTTCTCTAGATCTATCAAGTATAGACCATAAGACATTGGGGCACTGCCATAAAAGATCCCATCTTTACTAATAGAACATCTTCCATTCTTTATAAGAAATTCAAATCCTTTCTTGTCCAAACAAGATACAGATATGATGTTCCCATTAATGGCAGGTACGTAGTAGCAGTTCTCTAACTCTATTACAAGCCCACTTGGTAGAGTTAACTCATAGGTTCTAACTGTACTGGACACAACTCTTGTGCCATTAGCAACACGTAGTTCAACCTCACCTTTCTCTAAAGGTCTATGTAACATCCTAGGATTTGAGGCCTCGGATAAAATGATCTTATAAGGAATGATTGGACTACCCATATCACCAAGGTGCACCTCCTTTTTAGAAAGCCCATCACTAAGAACTCCATAGTTAAGCGTGCTTGGATTGGAGTAATACGAGGATGGGTGACCAGTCAGGAAGTTGACCTCGACTTGCGCGTGAGTGAGGACAAAGTGCGCAGTTAAGGCTAGTGGTGGTTTGTGGGGCCAGTCGTCATTCTTAAAACTCTATTAGAGCCTAGAACGGTGGGACCGACCATTACAAATGGTATCAGAGCCAAAACCCCTCCAGTAGGTGGGGCCCAGATGGGCATGGCATGCCAGTCTTTGAGCCGTGCGGTCCAGACATGTTAGAAAGGGTTGTCCATGGTGATGTAGCCACCCTTGTGTTGGTATTCTGTGACCGGGAGCTGGGTGTCAATGAGCCATTCTGGGTCTATACTAAAATGGGGCGATATTGTGAGGCAATATAGTTGAGCCTTGACGAGGACGTCAAGAGTTTAAGTGGGGGATATTGTAACATCCCAGGATTTGAGATCTCGAATAAAATGATCTTATAAGGAATGATTGGACTACCCATATCACCAAGGTGCACCTCCTTTTCAGCAAGCCCATCACTAAGAACTCCATAGTTAAGTGTGCTTGGCTTGGAGTAGTACTAGGATGGGTGACCAATAGGGAAGTTGACCCCGACTTGTACGTGAGTGAGGACAAAGTGTCGTTACAGTCTACTTATTTTCAAATCCTTCACATTTGAACAAATGTGCGATCCACATCCGGTATCAAGTACCCATGATGAAGAAGTAGTGAAGTTAATCTCTATAACGTATACCACAGAAGTGGAGATATCTACCCCTTACTTCATCTTCCTGGGTTCCCTTATCCCTCTCCTTACTTTGAGTGTAGAAGATTTGGACTTTAGCTTAGATACAAAATGCTTTTTGGCTTTGTCTATGTCCTTAGACTCAATTCAACTGATCACCATCATAGATTTGTCCATCTTCATTTGTGCTTCAACATTTCTCAAGATGTCAAGCAACTCTGACAGAGGTCCAACCATGTTGCATAAGTGATAACACTCAATGAACCGACTATATGATTTAGGCAATGATTGCAAAATCATATCCATGGCCAACTTTTTTTTTGATTTACTTGGAAACCACCCCCGAGGAGGAGCCACTTTGGTGACCCCACCCCGGCAATGTAAACCCTAGGGACATGAGCAGTGAGTGGTCTGGTCACCCCTCCCGCACCCACTTAAATCTAGTTACTTTTCGTAATGTGCCTACGTCATGATTCAAACCCCGATCCTTCATTGGGACTTATCGAGCCGCAACCAACCGAGCTACTCTGTCCGAACTCCATGGCCAACTCTTGACCCAAAGGAAATCCTACTTTCTCAAGATGTTCCATATGTCTAATCATATTAAGCACATGGGGCTCTACAAGATCTCCCTCTGTCAGTTTGCACTCAAATAGTGCCTTAGAGACATTATACCTTTCATGCTTATCATGTTGTTTATGGAACTCATAGTCCATACAACCTAGCATAAGGTTCTTGATGTTCACAACATCATTGGCATGCTTCAAATAAGCATCCATGTCTGTCTTAGGCGAATTTGGAGTGGATAATGGCTCTGGTATTTTAGGATCACAAAAACACTTCTCAAGGTCCTGAACCAGTTATGGAAATAAATCTCATTTAATTTGTCTGAACGTGATGATTTATTTATTGTTTGATTCTACAAGAGATGCAATTTGCATTTGTCAATACCCTTTTGATTTGATTTGATTTGAAATTTTTTGACGACACAATTAGGTCTTTAATTATTATTACTCCCACTATTTTATTCATATTGATAGCCCTCAATATCAATTCTAAATAATGCAACATACAATATTCTAGTTGGCCAAGATCTAAAACAATTTAGTCAATATCCAGCCAATGCTCGTGCTCATGCCTAATTGTTAAGGTAGGCAACAATTGCCAATTACATCATATGCAATTATTGGATAGATGATATGCTCAACTCCTTACCATAATCATCTGCATGCTTCTGGGCTTAGACTCTCTAAGAATCACTAGTTAAGCCTGACCCAGTGGCCAACACAATAATAATGCATCCCTCTTGGTGGGACCACATTATTACCACCATACTTCTACGAGATAAATGACGTACCACCCTTGGGGTGCCCACACTTGGTCGATCAAGCTTTTTATGTGTGCTACTAATGGAAAGCATCTTAGACTTAATATTGTATTTGAGGGAGATTGTATTTATAAGTATATACATATTCTTTATCCAATCACCATATATATAGTACGTATCATATGCATGCTATATCCTACAATGAAAATATGCAATAAAAAAGTGATGATTATGGCCAGTCCTATTGTAATCCTTTGGAGCTACAAGGAATTACGGTCATCTAGGTCTACGTCACATGCATAAACCTATTGTTGATGAATATCTGTGCTTTTTGATCTAGGTTGATAATTTCAACCCTTGAACTGATTGGCTCACCTCCTGGTCGGTTGTTAGGTCATCTCACTGCTCGTATGGTCCTTCTGTCCATCACAGGATGGCTCCTCCAACGGTTTGGTCAGGTCCACCAGGCAATCGGTCTGGCTTGTTCACCATGTCCTCCAAGGTCCGTCATTATCGTCATAATAAGAAAGTAAACTATTCTAATTATACATGATTATAGGGAAACCTCGAGTTACATTTGAGGGGAGTAAAGGTAGAAGAGAATTGACTTTACATTGGGAATATGAGATGGAGGCTCGGTACATAGACTGAAATAAATGGATAAACCAACCACATACAACCATGCACAAAAAGAGGTTATTGGCCATAACCATGCTACATATCCACCATCAAACAATTTTAGGGTGATGCGTGTAAATTGCACACACACAGATATATATATATATATATATATATATATATATATATATATATATATATATATATATATATATTAGTTTGGGATTATCGAGGTGTTTAGATTTGACAAGATATTATTCGCATTGCATGCAATAGTAGAATGACAAAACCAAATTGTGATCATATCGATATCCCGTAATATAGTAAATTGATGTTGGTACTGATACCACTGTAGGAAAATATGATACAGAGCATGCAGTAGAATTTAAAATTTTATTACCATATTCCCCATAAATAGTAGGTTGCATCAATAAATATAATGCAGGAAGGATGGTTTATGGGATATACCTGGTCCTAGAGTAAGTCTAGCAACAATCCTCATCATTATAGATGTACAACTCTGAATCCTAGTTGCACCAAGACACGTCTGACTGCTCCTCCTACTGGTCATCACCTCGGACTGTAGCCACAAATGTAGTCTTGTTCATCAACTCCTCTTATCATGGACTACTGGTTGACGTTGTCCTCCAAGTGGCAAACAATGACTTCCCGCCTCTATGGTAGTCCGCACTGACCGCATAGAACTCCTGTCGTCCTACTGGACCGGACAAGAAGGAGTTGTTCCTCTCTGTCAATGTACTAGTCACTGACTTGCTATCCCACAATAACAACTCTCAGCTATTCTCTCCCGTGGCTATCCCTCCCTTATCGGGTAGGACTTGCCTGGGCTCTCGTGGTTACCACAATCAAAGAGGACACCAGTTGTCAGATAAACTAATTTTCAGTTGTCTGTGTTGTAGTTGTACTTTGGGAAGCCCTCAATACCCATCTATATATAGGAGGGGTTAGGGTCAGGATTCCCAATCCCCAACCAATGCAGGATTAAAGCAGGAGTGGAAAGGACAAGTAGATCTTGAATTTTTCCAACTTTTCTAAAGTTTCACAACCCGTGTGTGACAAAACAGTCATCTCACCAAGTGAGACGGCCGTCTCACATGCGAGACGGTCGTTTCATCCTTTCCCAGTTAGATATGAATTGGAAAATCATTTCCTAATTAATGTCATACATTAATTTACTTGCACCCCAGGTGTGACATCCAACTCACAAAAACAAAATTAACTTAAGCGGAAGTGAATTATTTGCAGTGGATTACTAAAAATCACTAAAAATTAAAACTTTTTGCAAAGATATCCACACATAGGAAATATTTTCCATCAAGAACCATTGTATAACATTTACATTCTGGTTCAAATGTACATAACCTGTACCATCTATTCTCAGAGACTACAACATCAGCTGCCCTATAAACATTATATACAGACAACATAAAACATCGAGGCATCAAGCTAAAACCTCAGATCGATTTATTAAAAACTCTAACTATAAACTCCGAGGACCTGAGAGTACAGAGATGACACATAAGACTTTCTAACTATATGACTTAACATTCAGGGTCTCCACCCAAGATCTCACTGCTGTCCAGGTTATTTCTTTCCTTTTTCCTGCAAAAGAGTATCTGCTTCTTTGTCTGTATCCACCTAAAAATGTTGGATCCCATGGGGGTGAGACAATTGTAAATTGCCTTGACGGGAGATATAACTCTCCTCCAAAACATTGTTATTGTAGTTTAAAGATATGAAACTGGGCAGATGATAAACATTTTAAAGCATTCTCAACTTTGAAAGCATTACAACTATTTATGATAGAGCAATATATCATCCATTCTTTTAATAAGGAACAGGAATGACATGTATATCATTTATACATCGTATTAAACTTTTCTTGTGATACTCATCATCTTGTTATGTCACCCATGAAACACTCTTGTTCCATTCTGTTGGCCTTAGCCAACCTATTTAATAGATAAGGAGATATATCTACCATGTATTCATATATCAACAATACATGCACTGGGTTGATACCTATCATGTGTTACTATTACAGGCATTGGTCTATTACCAATCTTGTGTCATCAGTACATGCATTTAGCCTCTGCCAGGTATTGGACTTCTTCCAAACCTGATTACACTGCCAGGCATTGGACACTACCAATCCTGATTTCACAGCCAGGAATTAGACTTTAGCCAACCCTGATTACAGGCATTACACCTCTGTCAGGTTTTGGACTCTAATCAAACCTAATTACACAGCCAGGCATTGGACTCTAACCAATCCTGATTTCACAGCCAGGCATTGGACTTTAACCAATCCTGATTACACAGCCAGGCATTGGACTTTAACCAATCCTGTTTACACAGCCAGACATTGGACTTTAACCAATCCTGATTACACAGCCAGGCATTGTACTCTAACCAATCCTGATTTTAGGCATTACACCTCTGCTAGGTATTGGACCTTAACCAATCCTGATTATATCCCATGTCTGTTTACACAGAACTGGGCACCTTATTCTTTTTCTAACATTAAACTCTGGCCATGCCAATCATGCTCAATATATTCTTTATGTATTACAAGTATTCCTCTTTTCTCATCACATGTATAATCCAAATTCCAGTATTATAATTGTATCCTTTTGTTATTATTATTATTATTATATTACTAAGTTCCCATTCCTTGGTTCATTATGAACATTATTATCTCTTATAAGAGACTTTTATAATCATCTTGTTACCTCTCAACTAATCTCATGGCTCACAAAGCCCTTAAAGCATCTTGTCACCTCTTACTAGGTAACATCTAACCATATGGCTCATAAGGACATTCACATATTGTCACCTCTCTCTAGGCAACAACAACATATTCCCTCATATAATACAATAGTAACACCACTATCCCTTCAATAGGGTTAGGGCTTACTTTTCACATCACATTAGGGTTTTTCATGTCCCAATACCCAATTTAGGGTTAGGGTTTTCCCATCTCACCTTAGGCTTTCATATTTATCAAATCAACCTTAATACATTGATCCACACCTCTAGGAGCATCCATTAACATCTTGAGTGATCAATCATGTTTATTAATCTTAACATTTTTCATTAAATGTTTATTAATGCAAGGAATGAGTTCATTTCCCATCCTTATCATGATATGATTACATCATACTCATTAGTTTGGCCTAACCCCATTCTTAAGGTATATTAGCCTATAGTTATCAAAGTATATCAAACTCATTACATTTCATTGTAACAATTGACATAACACACTTCATGTGTTTCTTATCCAAGTATATTGGCTTTGAGGTGCATCAGAGTATATCAGCCCTGGAATGCTAAAAGTGATATCTATCACATCTTGATGCATCACTTTCCTCATCACTTCCAACTTTCTTGAGTTATCAACTTATCATGGATTAAGGAATTTCCCATCTTAATCCTTTCATCCACTAACCTATCACTCTTACCATGAAGTGCATAGGTCACACATAAGAATGGTCCAACTATCTTTAATGATATGTACCCATTTCAGGTTAAGGCATTGCTTGCTATAAGGTTATCTATAATTAATCACTTTAGGTATTTCTCTTATCAATGTATTAATCACCATTCCATTATTAGGATTAGGGTCTCTCATACCATTGCCCTTTATTAGGGTTTAGGGTTTCAAATACTATCATACTTCATTAGGGTTAGTATTTCACATACCAACTCCCTTTATTAGGGATAGGATGGCATATAGCATCACTCTTCATTTAGGATTTCTCATGGAATCAACCTCAATTAGGGTTTCCACTATGGTTACCCACAACTTGGGTCTACTATTCATCTCTAATTAGGGTTTTACATCTCATTTCCCTAAATTGGAGTTTCATATATCATCACCCTAGATTAGGGTTACATCCTCACCCTAGATTAGAGTTTCATTTAGAATTGCCCTCAATTAGGGTTAGAGTTCAATAGCCCTGTCAATTAGGGTTTATGTTCATGATTAGGTTTCATGATCTCTTTGCTTAAGAATCATACCCTTAATCAACTCATGAATCATATTCATGTATGAATTTCATGCTATCATCTTCCCAACTTGATTAAGTCATATCAACCCTTCAATCAAGTACATACAACTATGATTAACATAGAGTACCACTTCATTGTTCCTATAAGCAATTAGGGTTCATCCCTTAATTGGCACTAATCACTTAGGTACTATTAGGATTTCAACCTTTGTACCTTCATTGATTATCATTACTAATCATCATTGGATCAATAGATCATTCATCATCTTAATTCTCAAGAGATTCAATTACATTGGACCTCCAATACATAAGGTATCCAATTGAATTGACCAATTGGATCTTCAATTACAATAGGTGTCCAAGTGGATTAACCAATTGAATCCTCAATCAATCTTGACTACTTGAGCCCCAAACGGTCTTAGTCTTTCAAAGTTCAAACGGTTTGAAACCGTTTGGTAAAGGTGGTGCTTGAGACCATTTGCTAAAACAAGTACTTGAAACCATTTGCTAAAACAAGTACTTGAAACCGTCTGCTAAAGTACCTTTTTGAAATCGCATGGACTCAACCGGTTTGGGATCGTTTGGTCCCAAACGGTCTTGAGACCGTTTGGTCCCAAATGGTCTTGAGACCATTTGGTCCAAACCTCCTCAAAACCGCATGGACCAAAGATGGTCTCAACTACTCCAATCGGTTTAGGGTTGTCAATGTTGATTCCATCAACCATTGTATTCATGTAACTAATCATCAATTGGACCTATCACCATACTTTGATTGAGTTAAGTAGGTCACCCTTCAACTGATTTGACTCTCAATTGACCCTCAATTGGTCATCAATTAGGGTTTCAATCAATTGGATTAGGGTTTGGAATCGATGATCCTTCAACATTAATCAATGTGTAACTAGTTACTTTAAAACTATTGGACCATCATCCAAATTAAACATGACCTGACCCCAAACGGTCTTGAGGTCATTTGGATGACCTCCAAACGATCTTGAGACCGTTTTCCCATCTCATCACTCAAATCCAAGTCATCCAATTAGGGTTTGGATCATTGGATTGATCACCAAACCAACATTTGATTGCACTTCAACTTAGTATCTTTAGATCTTCAAACACCTAACCATAGTCAACCCTAGACCTACAAACGGTCTTGGGTGACCCCCAAACGGTCTTGGGATCATTTGGATGATCTCCAAACAGTCTTGAGACCGTTTGCCCATCAAATCATCACCAACCATGTCATTCAATTAGGGTTTGGATCCTAGGATTGGTCACCAAATCAACACTTAATTGTATATCAATTTGGTATGTTTGGACCTTCAAACACTTGAACAAACTTAAACCTAGACCTCCAAACGGTCTTGGGTGACCCACAAACGGTATTGAGACCGTTTGTGTGATTCCCAAACGGTTTTGAAACCATTTGGGTCAATCAACCCAAAGCATCAACTCATTCAATTGCAAAATCAGCACTTAGCCGATTAGGGTTTATACCATATGTTTGAATCTTCAAATACCTAACCATACTCAACCCTAGACCTCCAAATGGTCTTGGTTGACCTCCAAACGGTCTTGAGACCGTTTGGGTGATTCCCAAATGGTTTTGAAACCGTTTTGGTCAATCAACCCAAGTTTCAAACTCAATCAATTATGAAATCAGCACTCAACCCGATCAGGGTTTAGGTGATTGTTGGACCTTCAACTCATGAACCAATTGGAGTTAATCAATAATAATTGATGGGTCATTAACCTAGATCATTATGAAAAAATCCCCAAATGGTCAACCCTGGTCAACATCACCAAACGGTCTTAAACTGTTTGCTTCTATACGGTTTAGTGAAACCGTTTCACTCCAAACAGTTTGAAAACCGCTTGCTCCCAAACGGGTTGTAAAACTATTTGGACATTTGATTGAAACCGTTTGGTCTAGATATTTGGGGAGGTGTGTGCTTATGATGATGTCATCATCATCAAGATCTAGACCCACTAAACCTGCTGTGATTTCCATGGAAATTGCATTAATCAACCAAATCAATAATTGTAAATAGAGAAATGATCATTATTTGATGGGGAATTGAATGCAATAACAAAGTTAGGGTTTCAAGTTATAAAATCCGCCTCCAATTGAGCTCCAAAGCTCCAAGATCATGGAAACAATGGTGGATGAAGCTCTTGCAACTCCCCTTAGGCTCGTCCTCAAGCTTTTGGTTGAAAAGATTGGCTAGGGTTGATGAGGAGATCGAAATAAGAAGAAATCAATGATTTATTTTCAATTTCCACCATGGAATCAAGGGGAAAAGAGGTCAAGAACCTTACAAACAGGTTGGGATCGTCATCCTCCTGTTCCTGATCTTCTCTTGGGGTTGGCCAAGGCAAAGAAAGAAAGGAAATTTGAAAAGAAGTCATTAAGTGAGTGGAAAAAGGGATATGTATAAGGAAATCCCAATGAGAGAGAAAATGGGATTATTTCCTTTAATTCCCAAAATAATTTCCACCAAATACCCCTCCATTTCTTGTCCACGAAGCCATCTTCATGTTCTTGCAAAATCTCTTCATTATCCAAGAATAAAGGGAAAAGAAATTAAGCACCTTAACCCTTATAATATTAATATCCATTTTTGAGTGGAATTTCTTTTTCTTATAATAATGGTGAGTGGAATTTCACCTCCTTAGGATATGATCGTGCATTTGCAAGGATTAATATCGTCCACAAACATCTTAATCCAACCATTTTAATTTTGGTTGAAGGCCCCTTCAATTATTTTATTTATTTTTGCAGTAAATTGAATTAGGGTTCCAATTAGGCTTAAATCTTGATTATTTTAATATCAAGATTCTCTCTCCTCCAACTTAATTCAAATGAGGCGCCCCTCTCATTTTCTTTGATATAAATGATGTCAAGAAACATTAGGGACCTTATTGAAGTGGTAATTTGCATATTGAACCTTAGGTTTTGGGTAAATTGCACTTTACACCAAAACTAGGTTTTAATGCACAAACATTGTCCAACAAGCTCTATCTTGGTGTCCAGGCTTGTGGAAACCATACCACTACATCATATTCATTCTTATGATGTATAAACATCATAGAAAAATATTATTATGTAACATTTGTAAGTTAGCCCCTTAACTTGGGTAATTTGCACTTTAGTCCAAAATAAGCAAACATTGCTTCAACATTGTTCAAATAGGACCAAAATTGAAAAATAAGTTCCTCATGAGCCCTAATTACTTCTCACAAGATAAGATTAAGCATATAATCATATTTCTTTATTAAAACACCTATGGTTAAAGCATAATCCAGGTCAGGGATGTTACAAATTATCCACCCCTCATAAGGATTTCGTCCCCGAAATCCTAGATAAAGGAAAATAGTTATTATTCATGCATCATATCATCATGTACTCACATGAAACCTAATTATTATGGAGACACCATAGAGTTTTGATCAATAAAAAGTTATTACATACAAGTTTATCATGGAATGATTCACATGGAACATATACTCCCATGTTCCTTAATTAATTCAACCTTTCTCATACAAGATTCACCATTATATTATGTCATTCACTTGGGACTATAAGTCTTTTTATGCTTTAATTGTGTCACCTTACCTGATGACACAACACAAGCTTTCCTTATTACATGCACTAACTATCTCATTAGTTGTGCATTTTCTTACGATAAGAAGAGGTTACATATCAACCAAGAACTTTTCTCAAAGATATCTTCAATTGTCATGTTTATGCAAAGCATAAACCCCTAACATGTGATGTTCATACTACATTAGGTAACTGGACTGATTTCACCGTTACCCCTTTCAGGAAACCATCATAAAATAGCCTGATATATCTCAGATACCAGAATTCCTTCCCTTGGTATTTACACATGTGTTGGTAACACATTACATCTTCATTTTCCTTTATAAGTTGATTTATGAGTAATCAAATTCCTTCATATATCAATTAGAATGTGGTAGAAATATCCATGCCACATCTCCTTCTTCTTTAAACTCTGGATATTGTTTTCAGAATGACTACTTGATCAGGGTAGTCAAAGAGATAACAATCTAGATATGTCATACTTACCTTGCCTTCAATAAATGAATACCTGGCCAGGGTATTCAAGAACTGAAATTAGGTAGTATGTATTTGTTTTATATTATGTTCCATATTCTTAACATCTCTTTAAATTCACTGCTTAGTATCTCAAATTTTCCCTTAGTGTTTTCTTTTATATCTTTTCCCTTTCTGCATTTAAAGAGAAATTTTTAAACATATAGGAGAAAATTAAACTGAACATAAGTTTTCATTCTTCTTATCTCATCTTCATATCCTTAAAGGATTATGCAGATGAACTAAACAACAACTACCTTTCTTATAAAAGAAAATATATGGTAACTTAAAATAAAAAGTTATATCTTGACAAGTCTTCCTTATTACAAGTTATCTAGTATCTTGTCTGTTGAGTCACCTCATCGCTTTCTATTTGGACATTGCCACCTCAGATGTCCTCTCTGTCCACATCTATAGCAATCTCAAAGCTTTTTAGGTGACTGCTGCTCAGGTGCACTATATTGTACTTGAGTCGATACTACTGAAATCTTTGATTGTTTAGTACCACTAATTCCTTGTTCTTGTGACTGTTTAGACTTCCTTTTAAGGTCTGTCTCATGTTTCTTTATCATAGACCCTTCTATCCTTCGAATTAATTCCACAAATGTGGCAAATCTCTCTCTACTTTCTAGGGCAGATGCCGAAATGGACATCTCAACATTCAATCCCTTCTCAAAACGTCAAATCTTTTCCTCCTCAGTAGCAGCCATCTGAGGACAAAATCGTAAAAGTTCCATGAACTTAACCTCATATTCACTTATTGACATGACTCCCTGTCGAATTTTCTCAAACTGTGAGATCTTTTCATCTAAATAAGTCCTTGGAAAATACTTATTAACGAATTCTCAACGAAATTCCTCCCATCCAACCTCTTCATCATTCCTTTTTATTTCTTCTATAGTCCACCAATGTCCAACACTACCTTTCAGAAGGTACACAACATGTTTAAGTTTGTCAGCATCTAGGATACTAAGGATCTTAAAGGCTTTTTCTAACTCAGTGAGCCAGAGATCATCATCTACTGGATCAGATGTTCCAGCATATTCTATTGCTCCTACTCGACGTAGTCATTCAAAGGTCTTACCAGACCCATATCCCTCATTGGGAACTGGTGCCCTAGGTGTTAATGCTGGCATCTGGTCTGCTATATACCTCACTGTAGTCATAAGTTGCCCAAAAAGATTATGAACATCTGGGTTTCCTCTCATGTTTTCATCAACATGAGGATTTTCAGGCACTGGTCCCTCCCTTGACTGATCCCTTGCACCTCCCATTGGTGCAACAACATTGTTCTCAACAACGTATTCTTCATGTCCTTCAGACATCTTTAAGTTATATATCTTCTTCTGCATAAGCAGAAGACACTATAAGATACACTGAAGTACACTTAGAACCAAGGAATAAGGTTTCGCCGAAATTGGGGAAATTTCGGTCCAAAATACCGATTTCGTTGGGACCTGATACGAAACCTTGCGATTGTCTCGAGACGGTCGCATTTCGCGAAAAAAAAACAAAATTTCGCCAAGTTTCGGCGGTTTCGCTGAAATCGTCAGAATTCGAGGGGGGTCTGTGCTATTTTACCATCTTAAGTGGCGGTACCCGAGCAAAACCGGCGGTACCGAGCTCAGAACCTGCTGCTCTTTAGCTGCTGCTGCTGTTTTGCGAGAAGAAGGTGATTTTGAGGGGGAAAACCGATTTAGAGCTGAAGATCTACTAGAACAAGGTAAATAAATATATTTTCTTCCATTTTCATTCATTTCCAACCTCTATTTCTCCTATTATCATCTATTTTGAACACCTATTTCTCCATTTCACATAATTTCATAATTTACACTAAAATCTTAGATCTACTCCACTATTCATCTAATTTGTGTGTTCTAAACATAGATCCACACATCTAAGCCATGCATCTATATATATCTTCAATAAATTTACACAAATAACTATTTTTTATATCTTTTTTAGATTATAAATACTAATAATAGTATATATAATATATATTCATCATAACTAGTTATTTCACTAAGGTTTAGTAGAAGAAGTTGTTACAAACACTAATATGAACACAAGGAAAATAATTTTGTAAAAAATAAGATATTTTAAGTATATACACTATTTAAAAATCCGAAAATTAAAAAAATCATAAAATATTATTTTTTTAGAAATAAGATATTTTTGTATCGTTTTAAATATCCTATTACAGTAGTACTCCTAATCACTTACATATACGTATAAATTATTTGTTAAATATGCATTTATCAATTTAAAAATATATTTTCAGACCTAAAAATACAAATAAAAAATAATTCTAAACCTTTTTTCGTATTGATTAATATCCTATTACAGTAGTGTACCTAATACATTACATATATGTACAAATTATTGATAAGTATGTGCATTTATCAATTAAAAAATATTTTCAGACCTAAAAATACAAATAAAAAATAATTCAGACCTAAAAATACAAAAAAAACAATTCTAAACCTTTTTTCTTCCTTGTTAATTTCCTATTTCAGTAGTGTACCTAATCAGTTACATATCTGTATGAATTGTTTCTTATGTCGTTTATTGTTTTGATTGCTAATGGCCTAATGCATTGCATATTCTATGTTGTTTTTTATTTATTTCAGTGTTGACAATGTCTTCTGATGGAAATTCATCTGGGAATGAGGGTGCTAGGCAGAATGCACCCAAACCCAAGGAAGTAGATTTTTCTTGGAATTATTTTGCTCCTGTTCCCGGGGTCAGGGAAAGGTGGTTTGTAACTTCTGCAAAAAGATAATTGGTGGAGGGGGCATCACCAGGTTTAAGCGTCATATTACTGGGGGAGACAAGAATGTTGCCTTATGCCAGAAGTGTCTGCAATCTATTAGGGATGATTTCAGAAAGATCATAGCATCCAAAAGGGAGAAGAAAGCCAAATGTATTGAGGCCAACAAATCTTACACTGATACTCTCTTCAATGTACAAGCCACAAGTTCATCTGTCGAGTCTGATGATGATATGGTGTATCCTCCAGGTTGTGGTGATACTGCTTACGGTCGACATATGTATAGACAGGCATATAGAGAATCAAGAAGAAGTGAGTGGGAAAGGGAGGAAGCTGCAAGAATACTATGGAGGTATGGGCCATCAAGAACCGTAGGAGGCAGTGGGACTGGACTAGGACTAGGTCACAGTCAACATGTTCCTCCTGTTGTTGATCTGGATGATGAAGATGATGTGTTTGCTCAAACAAAAAGGAAGAAAGGCACAGTTGATGTTCTGTTACATTCTGCTAGTGCTAGATTGAAAAATATTGATGAACCAGGGGTTAGGAAGGTTGAACCTAGGCAAAAAAACCCTTAAAGGCATGTTCAGTGGGGCAAAGGAGAAAGTGGGAAAGGCTGTAGGTAAATTCTTTTTTGCTCACGGAATCCCGACACATGTTGCAACTGAACCCTATCTACAACATATGGTTGATGTGATAGGGGAGTATGGTAGGGGAACTAAGGCCTCCACAACTTATGAACTTATGCATAAATATCTTCCCGAGCAGAAAAAAGAGCTAGAACAGTGGGTTAAGGAGAAAAAGATATTGTGGGCTGAGTATGGGGTCACACTCATGTGTGATGGGTGGACCAGTGGCAACATGAAACAAATTATAAACTTCCTTGCTCATTGTCGTGGATCTACTATCTTCCTTGATTCCGTTGATGCTTCTGGTGAGGTTAAAGAGTACTCATATTTATACAAGCTGATGAAGAAATACATGAAAGTTGTTGGGCTTGAGAATATTGTGCAAATTGTTATTGATAATGGATCAAATTTTAAGAAGGCTAGGGGAAAGATAATGAAGAAATCTCCCATGTACTGGACGCCGTGTGCTGCCCATTGTATAGATCTCATATTAAAAGATATGGGAAAACTTGAGTACATCAAATCTGTGACCATTGATGCAAAATTGATTACAAGTTTCATATATAATCATTCTTTTCTATTGAATGCAATGAGATGCCCAGAATATTGTGGAGGCGATCTAGTTAGAGTGGGGGTAACAAGATTTTCTACCAACTACTTGGCTCTAGATTCACTGAAGAAAAAAAGAGATGGACTGAGGAGGTTATTTAATGGAGTAGAGTGGACCTCCATGAAGGAGCACAATACCCCACTTGGTCGACGAATTGAAGAACTAATTGCTAATAGGGCTTTCTGGGACAAAGTTACCAAGGTACTTAAGGTAATGGCTCCTATAGTAAAAGTATTGAGGTTAGTAGATGGTGACAAGGCTACAACCATGCCTTGGTTATATGACGCAATGGAAACAATGGTGGAGAATGTGAAAAAAGCCGCTCCAACATCCAATGCACAATACATGAGCATCATAAAAAAGAGATGGACTGATATGCTTTTGCATCCACTACACAAAGTCAGTGAGCATCATTGTAATTGTATCATGTATATAATTATTTAACTGGTCTATGTTAAGAAATTAACAGGTTATGTATTATTTATTTACAGCATACTATTTGAACCCAAGATACCATTACTCACGACAATTGGGTATGAAACCAGACTTGATGAATGCAGTTAGGGATGTGCTCAATAAGTTGCTTACATCCACAGAAGAACGGATGCAGGTTTTGGATCAGGTATACAAATAGTTGTATAATTGTATTTCATGTTTATCTAATATCTATAACCTAACAACTATTAATGTGGTCTTTCATGTTTGTTGGCTTTTTTGTAGCTACGACAATTCCGTGAAGGCCTTGGATGCTTTGGCCACCCCAATGCAGTAGCTGACCGTGCAGAGGGTGATCCTTGTGAATGGTGGGTGTGGAATGGGAACGGTGCCCCTCAACTTAGAAAAATAGCCATACGCATTCTTTCACAGACAACTTCTGCAGGGGTGTGTGAAAGGAATTGGAGCACTTTTAATTTGATTCATTCAAAAAGAAGGAACAAATTGGGGGCTCTCAGGTTAAGGGATCTCATGTATGTCCACTACAACATGTGTTTGAGAGCTAGAGCCATAAGAGAGGCCAACTACAAAGAAGTCCAATTTGCTGAAATGCATGATCACATTGACACAACATACACGTTCCATGAAGATAGATTTCGGGGCCTTTATGATAGTGATGATGAGGGTACCGGTACAATAGAAGATCCCTGGGAAGAATGGATGAATGAAATAGGTCGTCCAGTTCTAGACAATATTTCTTTTGGCCATCCAGATCCATATGTGGAGGAGCAATTTAAAGATGCTTCGGGTGTTGTACTTGAGGAAGAATGAAGAAACAGAAGCCCACCTGAAAGACTTAAGCTAGAGCCTGAGCATGTAGATCTTGATATGGAAATTGACAGAGCAGTGCAAGATGAATTGGGTGGAGCATCTAGTGATTCAAAATCTATAACTACTACATCATCTGGGTCCAAGTCTAAGAGTGATGATGACGATGATGATGGTGGTAATGCAGGTGGTGGTCAACATTCTCCAGAGTATCCTCCACCAGTTCATCCTCATAATGATGATCGTCCATATATCACTAGGTATATTCCACAGGAAAGAAATATCACAATGGCTGAAAAAACCTTTCCGAGGAAGAAAACTCGAGGTGGAAAAGACTACAGTGGTGAACCACCACGGCCACATGAGGATACATGCTATAGGCCTCCTACAACTACAACTACACCTATAGGATTCCAATCCTATCCTACTTCACAATACTATACTGATTCCACTTCTGATATTGCTGAATCCATGGGAAACATGAGCCTTTCTGATTCTCTATATCCTCAACAATCATTTGGTGATACATTGTTTGGGCACCCACAAGCGTACTATGGGTATTTTGGATATCAAACTCAGCCACCACCACAACCAGAAGCAGAATTAGAGCATCATATTGGATATACATATAGTGCAAATGTCTCGGGCCCGCAAGGAACATATCAGTACAACAGTAGTGTATTTTCTAATGATGGGGGGCAATCATGGAGCGGTGGTAGCTCAGTTATTCCTGTTGCTCAAGTCCCAATGCATGCTACTTTTCCTCAAGCTCGTCAACCTCCATCTGAAAGCAGGAGTCGATATCTTAGAGATCTGGAAGATCACTTTCCAAGGTTTGGGATTATGCAGTTCGTTTCTGGTGATGTGCACGAGGAACATGTGATTTCATACAACACACTTTACAAAATGTTCATGACCTGGGAGCAATATGTCAACCATATCAACACAATATAGTATGCTGAACAACCAACTCAACCAGCACGACACTCAACATACAACTGATTTGAGTTGGTAATTTATTATATTATTGATATGTTGTAAGTTTGATATTATTGGAGAAGTATGTGCACTTATGTTTATGTATTGTGCTAGTAAAATTGCATAACTTAATTCCTATATTTTGTCATCGAAATCCTTCATTGAAATCCTCAAGAAACAAGACAGTTCCCTTACATACCACATGAAGGACCCCCCCAACATACCCCCACATAAATTTTTATTGCATAAAACGATGCATTTAGGTGTAGAGATCACGCCTATAAAATTTCATAAATTAATTCGTTCATTTTGGCGTCAAAACAGGCATAGTTGCATTTATTGAATTTTTTGTCGAAATTTCCATAAATTTCGGTTTCCATGCTGTCGAAACGGTATCAAAATCGGATACCTTATTCCTTGCTTAGAACAGACTCGATACCTTAGTCCTATGTTTTTGTAGACTCAGCGAACCTAGAGCTCTGATACCACTAAATTGTGGCATCCAACTCGCAAAAACAAAATTAACTTAAGCGAAAGCGAATTATTTGCACCGGATTACTGAAAATCACTAAAAATTAAAACTTTTTGCAAAGAGATCCACACATAGGAAATCTTTTCCATCAAGAACCATTGTATAACATTTACATTCTGGTTCAAATGTACATAACCTGTACCATCTATTCTCAGAGACTACAACATCAACTGCCCTATAAACATTATATACAGACAACATAAAACCTCGAGGCATCAAGCCAAAACCTCAGATCGATTTATTAAAAACTCTAACTATAAACTATGAGGACCTGAGAGTACAGAGACGACACATAATACTTTCTAACTATATGACTTGACATTCATGGTCTCCACCTGAGATCTCACTGCTATCCAGGCTATTGCTTTCCTTTTTCCTACAAAAGAGTATCTGCTTCTTTGTCTGTGTCCACCTAAAAATGTTGGATCCCATGGGGGTGAGACAATTGTAAATTGCCCCAGCGGGAGATATAACTCTTTGCCAAAACATTGTTATTGCAGTTTAAAGATATGAAACTGGGCAGATGATAAACATTTTAAAGCATTCTCAACTTTGAAAGGATTGCAACTATTTATGATAGAGAAATATATCATCTATTCTTTTAATAAGGAATAGGAATGACGTGTATATCATTTATACATCGTATTAAACTTTTCTTATGACACTCATCATCTTGTTATGTCACCCATGAAACACTCTTGTTCCATTCTATTGGCCTTAGCCAACCTGTTTAATAAATAAGGAGATATATCTACCATGTATTCATATATCAACAATACATGCACTGGGTTGATACCTATCCTGTGTTACTATTACATGCATTGGTCTATTACCAATCTTGTGTCATCAGTACATGCATTTAGCCTCTGCCAGGTATTGGACTTCTTCCAAACCAGATTACACCGCCAGGCATTGGAGACTACCAATCCTGATTTCACAGCCAAGCATTGGACTTTAGCTAGCCCTGATTACATGCATTACACCTCTGCCAGGTATTGGACTCTAATCAAACCTAATTACACAGCCAGACATTGGACTCTAACCAATCCTGATTTCACAGCTAGGCATTGGACTTTAACCAATCCTGATTACACAGCCAGACATTGGACTTTAACCAATCCTGATTACACAGCCAGGCATTGGACTTTAACCAATCCTGATTACATAGCCAGGCATTGTACTCTAACCAATCCTAATTTCAGGCATTACACCTATTCCAGGTATTGGACCTTAACCAATCCTGATTACATCCCATGTCTGTTTACACAGCACTGGGCACCTTATTCTTTTTCTAACATTAAACTCTGGCCATGCCAATCATGCTCAATACATTCTTTATGTATTACAAGTATTCCTCTTTTCTCATCATATGTATAATTCAGATTCCATTATTATAATTGTATCATTTTGTTATTATTATTATTATATTACTAAGTTCCCATTCCTTGGTTCACTATGAACATTATTATCTCTTATAAGAGACTTTTATAATCATCTTGTTACCTCTCAACTAATCTCATGGCTCACAAAGCCCTTAAAGCATCTTGTCACCTCTTACTAGGCAACATCTAACCATATGGCTCATAAGGCCATTCAAATCTTGTCACCTCTCTCTAGGCAACAACAACATATTCCCTCATATAATACAATAGTAACACCACTATCCCTTCAATAGGGTTAGGGCTTACTTTTCACATCACATAAGGGTTTTTCATGTCCCAATACCCAATTTAGGATTAGGGTTTTCCCATCTCACCTTAGGCTTTCATATTTATCAAATCAACCTTAATACATTGCTCCACACCTCTAGGAGCATCCATTAACATCTTGAGTAATCAATCATGTTTATTACTCTTAACATTTTTTATTAAATGTTTATTAATGCAAGGTATGAGTTCATTTCCCATCCTTATCATGATATGATTACATCATACTCATTAGTTTGGCTTAACCCCATTATTAAGGTATATTGGCCTATACTTATCAAAGTATATCAAACTCATTACATTTCATTGTAACAATTGACATAACACACTTCATGCGTTTCTTATCCAAGTATATTGGCTTTGAGGTGCATCAGAGTATATCGGCCCTGGAATGCTAAAAGTGATATCTATCACATCTTGATGTATCACTTTCCTCATCACTTCCAACTTTCTTGAGTTATCAACTTATCTTGGATTAAGGAATTTCCCATCTTAATCCTTTCATCCACTAACCTATCACTCTTACCATGAAGTGCATAGGTCACACATAAGAATGGTCCAACTATCTTTAATGATATGGATCCATTTCAGGTTAAGGCATTGCTTTCTATAAGGTTATCTATAATTAATCACTTTAGGTATTTCTCTTATCAATGTATTAATCACCATTCCATTATTAGGATTAGGTTCTCTCATACCATCGCCCTTTATTAGGGTTTAGGGTTTCACATACTATCATACTTCATTAGGGTTATAATTTCACATACCAACTCCCTTTATTAGGGATAGGATGACATATAACATCACTCTTCATTTAGGATTTCTCATGGAATCAACCTCAAACAGGGTTTCCACTATGGTTACCCACAACTTGGGTCTACTATTCATATCCAATTAGGGTTTTACATCTCATTTCCCTAAATTGGAGTTTCATATATCATTACCCTAGATTAGGGTTACATCCTCACCCTGTATTAGAGTTTCATTTAGAATTGCCCTCAATTAGGGTTAGAGTTCAATAGCCCTGTCAATTAGGGTTTATGTTCATGATTAGGGTTTCATGATCTCTTTTCTTAAGAATCATACCCTTAATCACCTCATGAATCATATTCATGTATGAATTTCATGCTATCATCTTCTCAACTTGATTAAGTCATATCAACCCTTCAATCAAGTACATACAACTATGATTAACATAGAGTACCACTTCATTGTTCCTATAAGCAATTAGGGTTCATCCCTTAATTGGAACTAATCAATTAGGTACTATTAGAATTTCAACCTTTGTACCTTCATTGATTATCATTACTAATCATCATTGGATCAATGGATCATTCATCATCTTAATTCTCAATAGATTCAATTACATTGGACCTCCAATACATAAGGTATCCAATTGAATTGACCAATTGGATCTTCAATTACAATAAGTGTCAAAGTGGATTAACCAGTTGAATCCTCAAAAAATCTTGACTACTTGAGCCCCAAACGGTTAGTCTTTCAAAGTTCAAACGGTTTGAAACCGTTTGGTAAAGGTGGTGCTTGAGACCGTTTGCTAAAACAAGTACTTGAAATCGTTTGCTAAAGTACCTTTTTGAAACCGCATGGACTCAACCGGTTTGGGATCATTTGGTCCCAAATGGTCTTGAGACCATTTGGTGTAAACCTCCTCAAAACCGTATGGACCAAAGATGGTCTCAACTACTCCAATCGATTTAGGGTTCTCAATGTTGATTCCATCAACCATTGTATTCATGTAACTAATCATCAATTAGACCTATCACCATATTTTTATTGAGTTAAGTAGGTCATCCTTCAACTGATTTGACTCTCAATTGACCCTCAATTGGTCATCAACTAGGGTTTGAATCTATTGGATTTGGGTTTGGAATCGATGATCCTTCAACATTAATCAATGTGTAACTAGTTACTTTAAAACTATTGGACCATCATCCAAATTGAACATGACCTGACCCCAAACGGTCTTGAGGTCGTTTGGATGACCTCCAAATGGTCTTGAGACCGTTTTCCCATCTCATCACTCAAATCCAACTCATCCAATTAGGGTTTGGATCATTGGATTGATCACCAAACCAACATTTGATTGCACTTCAACTTAGTATCTTTAGATCTTCAAACACCTAACCATAGTTAACCCTAGATCTACAAACGGTCTTGGGATCGTTTGGATGACCTCCAAACAGTCTTGAGACCGTTTTCCCATCATATCATCATCAACCATGTCATTCAATTAGGGTTTGGATCCTAGGATTGGTCACCAAATCAGCACTTAATTGTATATCAATTTGGTATCTTTGGACCTTCAAACACTTGACCAAACTTAACCCTAGATCTCCAAACGGTCTTGGGTGACCCCCAAATGGTATTGAGACCGTTTGGGTGATTCCCAAATGGTTTTGAAACCGTTTGGGTCAATCAACCCAAAACATCAACTCATTCAATTGTAAAATCAGCACTTAACCGATTAGGGTTTATACCATATGTTTGAATCTTCAAATACCTAACCATACTCAACCCTAGACCTCCAAACGGTCTTGGTTGACCTCCAATAGGTCTTGAGACCGTTTGGGTGATTCCCAAACGGTTTTGAAACCGTTTGGGTCAATCAACCCAAGTTTCAAACTCAATCACTTATGAAATCAGCACTCAACCCGATTAGGGTTTAGGTGATTGTTGGACCTTCAACTCATGAAACAATTGGAGTTAATCAATAATAATTGATGGGTCATTAACCTAGATCATTATGAACAAATACCCAAACGGTCAACCCTGCTCAACATCACCAAACGGTCTTAAACCGTTTGCTTTTATGCGGTTTAGTGAAACCGTTTCACTCCAAACGGTTTGAAAACCGTTTGCTCCCAAACGGATATTTGACTGAAACTGTTTGGTCTAGATATTTGGGGAGGTGTGTGCTTATGATGATTTCATAATAATCAAGCTCTATACCCACGAAACCTGCTGTGATTTCCATGGAAATTGCATCAATCAACCAAATCAATAATTGTAAATAGAGAAATTATCATTATTTGATGGGGAATTGAATGCAATAACAAAGTTAGGGTTTCAAGTTATAAAACCCGCCTCCAATTGAGATCCAAAGCTCCAAGATCACGGAAAAAATGGTGGATGAATCTATTGCAACTCCCCCTAGGCTCGTCCTCAAGCTTTTGGTTGAAAACATTGGCTAGGGTTGATGAGGAGATCGAAATAAGAAGAAATCAATGATTTATTTTCAATTTCCACCATGTAATCAAGGGGAAAAGAGGTCAAGAACCTTACCAACAGGTTGGGGTCGTCCTCCTCCTGTTCCTGAGCTTCTCGTGGGGCCGGCCAAGGCAAAGAAAGAAAGCAAATCCGAAAAGAAGTCCTTAAGTGAGTGGAAAAAGGGATATGTATAAGGAAATCCCAAGGAGAGAGAAAATGGGATTATTTCCTTTAATTCCCAAAATAATTTCCACAAAATCCCCCTCCATTTATTGGACACGAGGCCATATTCATGTTCTTGCAAAACCTCTTCATTATCCAAGAATAAAGGGAAAATAAATTAAGCACCTTAACCCTTATAATATTAATATCCATTTTTGAGTGGAATTTCTTTTTCTTATAATAACGGTGAGTGGAATTTCACCTCCTTAGGATATGCTCGTGCCTTTGCAAGGATTAAGCTCGTCCACACACATATGAATCCAACCATTTTAATTTTGGTTGAAGGCCCCTTCAATTATTTTATTTATTTTTGCATTAAATTGAATTAGGGTTCCAATTAGGCTTACATCTTGATTATTTTAATATCAAGATTCTCTCTCCTCCAACTTAATTCAAATGAGGCGCCCCTCTCATTTTCTTTGCTCTAAATGATGTCAAGAAACATTAGTGACCTTATTGAAGTGGTAATTTTCATATTGAACCTTAGGTTTTGGGTAAATTGCACTTTACACCAAAATTAGATTTTAATGCACAAACATTGCCCAATAAGCTCTATCTTGGTGTCCAGGCTTGTGGAAACCATACCACTACATCATATTCATTCTTATGATGTATAAACATCATAGAAACATATTATTATGTAAAATTTGTAAGTTAGCCCCTTAACTTGGGTAATTTGCACTTTAGTCCAAAATAAGCAAACATTGCTTCAACATTGTTCAAACATGACCAAAATTGAAACATAAGTTCCTCATGAGCCCTAATTACTTCTCACAAGATAAGATTAAGCATATAATCATCTTTATTTATTAAAACACCTAGGGTTAAAGCATAACCCAGGTCAAGGATGTTACACCAAGTATGTGCAATTGAAACGAGTTTGGAAAACTCTAGAACTTTCATTCTTCCCAACTGAGCCATCTCACACAAGAGAGACACCCATCTCACTCACCCAGACGGTCGTCTTGTGAGTTTGAGTCGAGTTGATCAGTTCAAAAACTTAAATCAGTCGGTTCATAGGGCAGGACTAAGCTAATTCAATTTTTGATCTGCCTCACATTCCAAACGGCTATCTCCACACTTGAGATGTCCGTCTGACTGTCCAAAGGGCCGTCTCACCCAATGAGATGGTCATTTGGTAGTTCAGTCAGCCAATCCATCAATCTGTTGTATGAATTGAGTACCTAAATACTTTAGTATTTAATTCAATTATCATTCAAGTTCAAACTCCTCTTCTAGTTGAGTTCCTATGTGTGTGACCCTATAAGTCCCATATCACATTGGTAGTGAATGTCCGTAACGATTTATGACATCACAAGCAAATAGTGGTGCCTAGTCGCACATCGTTACTACCTAAGTAAATGGAAATGTTGGGGAACAACTTCAACCTACAATTTGTGTATGATGTTGTAGTGTTTGTATAGTTCCTTTATCACTGATGTCCAGATTGAACTAGAGGCATGGAACAACCACCCTCATTATTATTCAATCCTTTTCTTGAACCAAGAGCATACTGTTTGAGATATATGTAAGCTCAATATCACATATTGACTCACATGTGCATGGTCATGCTTTCCTCAGTCTCACTTATCAAGAGGCCTAGGACATCACACTCCAAATAGGAGGGACAAATCCCATGTCTATCACTCACAATCAATCCCCATGTGTCAAAGACACCCAATCATCACTGTTATAACAACCCATATTTCAGGACTATGTTTGATGATTTCAAAGTGTACCCAATGACATGTGTTAAGTGTAGTGATTTTAGGTCTAAGAACCACAACCACCACCATCACTGTGAGAGATGACTATGACTTCCATGATCATGGCTTCCATGTGTCAGTCTCTCTGTGGCTCTGTTTGATACACTGTTCTCTAACATGTATCTATGTGATTGGTTTGATATTGCCATATCATGACCAATGAGACTCAGTCATCAACCAACTCACACTCTGATCTTATGTGTTATTGTTGTTTATCAACCTTCCACAGTAATAGATGATCTAGGACATAATGAGAATGTAAATATGTACTCTTAACATCCGCATGATCTCATTTCTTCCAAGTTACATACTTGAAGACATACATTATTGAGTAATATTATTATCTAGACATTTATAATGTTACATCATTATCTCATAACTAAATTAAACAGAATAAATTGGAAGCTTGCCTTTTATTAATAATCAAATCATTTTTACATGATATGCCGTTACAATTATCACATGATTGGCTCTCTGGGCATACATAACCAACATGAGCAAGCTGCTCAGTTAGACAGAATATACAAGCAAACAACATGCACATATGTATAGGCAAATAAATTAGTTAAGTGCCATTTATTCCATAAACTAGGCATAAACCCGTGCTATGCACAGGTGCCTTAGTAGGTTGTAATGATTAATTAAATGTTAAATTTTGAGAAAATAAGATGTAATAAATATGTACTATATATCTTAATAGGTTTTCTCATACACACATGGACCAATATCTAATTTCAAAAAATAGAGAAAATGACATCCAACCCCCTCTATGGGCTTTGTTATATAGTATAAATGAGTCTCATAATATAATATATAATTAAAAAAAGTAAAGAAAAAAGTGAGGTGTACACACACAGGGACCGGTATGTAATTTTAGAAAAATAGAGAAAATTGCATCCAACCCCCTCCATGAGATTTTTTTATATAGTATAGGTGAGTCTCCTAATATAATATATAATTTAAGAAATCAAAGACAAAAGTGTGGTATACACATAGAGGGACCAACATGCAATTTCAAAAAATGGAGAAAATTACAACCACCCCTCCGCTGGCTTTCTTAAAAAGTACATATGAGACTCTTAGTATAATATATAATTTAAAAAATTAAAGACAAAAGTGTGGTGTACATACACATGGACTAATGTGTAATTTCAAAAAGTAATGGGGGAAAATCACATCTAACCCCCTCCGCATGCTTTCTCATATAGTATAGATGAGTTCCTAATATAATCTATAATTTAAAAAATTAAAGACAAAAGTGTGGTATACACACAGGGACCAATACATAATTTCAAAAAATAATACATAAAATTGCATCCAACCCCTCCTGGGCTTTCTTGTATGGTATAGATGAGCCTCCTACTACAATATATAATTTAAAAAACTAAAGAAAAAAGTATGATGTGCACACACAAGGACCAGTATGTAATTTCAAAAATTAATGGTGAAAATTGCATCTAACCCCCTCTAGGATTTTCTTATATAGTATAGATGAGTCTCCTAATATAATATAAAATTTAAAAAATTACAGACAAAAGTATAATGTACACATACACAGACAATTATGTAATTTCAAAAAATAATAGAGAAAATTGCATCGAACCCCCCTCGGTAGGCTTTCTTATATTGTATAGGTGAGTCTCCTAATATAACATACAAATTAAAAAAAAGACAAAAGTGTGGTGTGCAGACACATGGACCAGTATGTCATTTAAAAAAATAATAGAGAAAATTGTATCCAACCCCGTCCACGGGTTTTCTTATATAGTATAGATGAGCCTCCTAATATAATATATAATTTGAAAAAATTAAAGACAAAAGTGCGGTGTACACACACAGGGACCGATATGTAATTTCAAAAAATTATGGAGAAAATAACATCTAACCCCTTTGGGGCTTTCTTATATAGTATAGATGAGCCTCCTACTATAATATATAATATAAAAAATTAAAGACAAAAGCGTGATGTAGACACATATGGACCAATATGTAATTTCAAAAAATAATAGAAAAAATTGCATCCAACCCCCATTGTGTGCTTTCTTATATAGTATAGATGAGCCTCCTACTACAATATATAATTGAAAAAATTAAGACAAAAATCTCATGTACACACAAAGGGACCAATATGTAATTAAAAAAACAATTGGGAAAATTTCATCCAACCCCCTCCATGAACTTTTTGTATAGTATAGATGAGTCCTAATATAATACTTAATTAAAAAAAATTAAAGACAAAATTTTGGTGTACACATAAGGACCAGTATGTAATTTTAAAATAATGGAGAAAATTACATCCTACCCCTTACGTGGAGTTTCTTATATAGTATAAATGAGTCTCCTAATATAATATATAATTTAAGAAATTAAAGACAATAATATGGCATACACACGGGGACCAATATATAATTTTAAAAATAAGAGAGAAAATTGCAACCAACCCCCTCCACAGGCTTTCCTATATAGTATAGACGAGTCTCTTAATACAATATATAATTTAAAAAATTAAAGACAAAAGTGTGGTGCGCACACAGGGACCAGTATGTAATTTTAAAAAATAATGAAGAAAATGACATCGACATATTAGTATATATGCATTTTTGAAAGTGGCATCTGCATTAAGTTTTATGACTGGAGGCTTTGTCTTTGTCCATCATATGTTTCTTCTTTGATGCACCTGAGTCTTCATTCTGTCCCATGCCTTGTCATTTAGATTTGCCTTGTTCCTTATCACTGAAATTTGATGTTCGATAACTGACTGCTTCTTTAAAAAAATCTCAAGGTTCCTACCTTTCCAAATACTGTAGCATCCCGGAATGAACCTGGAGGAATGAGATTTATTGGTCCGCATGTTGTTATCTAGAAAACGCCATAGGCTGTCTTCTCCAAAAAAGGAGTTCCATTGAGTGTTGTCGATCAAACTTTTCCATATAGGTACGACCATAACACAGTCTCATAGTGCATGTAAACATGTTTCTTTGCCATCTCCACACTGCGGACACAAGCTATCATTGGACATGTGACAATTACATCTTCATTTGTTGGTTAAGATGGCTTCGTGCCCTACCAACCACAGGAATGTCTTGACCTTAGCTGAGGCCTTTTCTCTCCAAGTATGTTGCCACTTACCATTGGTCTTGATATCTTTCTATTTTCAAAGGTGCAGGTAGGCAGAGTTTATGGTAAACTGACCCGAATCAGTATGATTCCAAGCTCGAATGTCACTATGCTGTAAGTTGATAGGGATTTGTACTTGCAAGATTAGCTTGATATCCTCATCGTCAATCCATTCCTTAAGAAAATCAACACCCCATTTGTTTTCTAGGCTAACCAAGCTAGACACTTGAAGCTCTATAAGTTCTATAGGAATAGGGTTTTTAGTTTTGTGTAAGAGTATTTTGTCATGTCGCCACCACCTATCCCTCCAAACATTCATCCCTTAACCACTTAAGGGAATCCAGAAAGAGTTCTCATCAATAAATTCTTTGCACTTGAAAATTGGTCGTCCCAATATCGATATATTAGGGACTCTAGAGACTTTGTCCTGTAAGATCTTGAATTGCATTCCTTTACACCAAAGTGAAGATCTTCCCGCCGAGACCCCCCAGTAATACTTACTGATGAGAGCCTAATTCCATTCGCACATCGATTTGATGCCCAAACCACCATCTTTTTTGCAAGATGCGACTTTGTTCCATTCAACCAGTGATAGAGGATGAGATTTTTGATTTCCTCCCATATAGAGGAACAAATACTGCTATCTATGTGATCACATATCTTCAGAGGTAAGATGCTAGTTTGCATGATATAACTTGGAATAACACATAGCGTAGATTTAGCCATGGAGATCCTACCTATAAGAGAAAAGCATCGAGCAGTCCAAGAATCAATTTTGGACGATAGTCAATTGAGTACCTCGCCGTAGGTGTCATACTTCACTCTCCCATGTATTATGGGGACTCCCAAATCCTTGTCGAGATCACTTACTTCAGAAATACTGCTCATCCTACAAATAGTTCTCCTGGTGCTTCTAGTTATTATCTTAGCGAATTAGATGTTCGATTTAGCCGCATAAATGGATTGTCCAAATACTTTCCCAAATTCATCAAAGCATTCCAGAATAGTTTCCATCTACTTGATGTTTTCCTTAGCAAACCAGATCATATCATCTACGAAGCATAAGTGAGATATGCTTGGTCCTTTTGCAGTAATCTTGACTGGACAACATAGCTTATCTATGACCCTTTGTTCAATGTGTTGGCTAAGACACTCAAGGCACAAGAAGAAGATATAAGGTGATAGTGGGTCTCCTTGCCTGAGCCCCCTCATCGCTTTGAAGCTTCCAACTAACTTCCCATTCTAGATGAGGTTTGTATGACCTCCAGAGATCAAGTTCATGATGTACCTGATGATACTATTAGGCATACCAATTTTCATCAGTGTGTCTGCAATGAAAGGCCAAGTCATCTTATCGTATGCCTTAGAAAGATCGATCTTTAATGCCATACTTCCAACAACATTCCTTCTGTTCATGTTGTGGATAAGTTCTTGGACTACGACAACGTTACCCGAGATCCTTCGACCCGAAACGAAAGCACTCTGCGCAGGAGAGACCCATTCTTGTAGATGTTGCTTCAGTCGCTCAACAACTAGTTTAGAAGTGATATTGATGGAGAGGTTATTGAGGGAGATGGGTCTGAGTTGTTCGCACCTCTCGGGTTTATTCACATCACACATCTTGCAATTCAAATCATCACATGCAATCACCTTTGCTATGGTTTGCACTGTAGATTTTTTTAATGGTATGCCAGTTAGATAACATAAAGGTTCCATCTACGCCATCCAGACCACAAGCCTTGTAGGGATTCATATATTGCAAAATTTTTACACCTCATCTAAGGTTGGTTCATTTTCCATTCTTTAGCATTGATGCTGAGTAAGTTATTTGAATTGGCCTGTGAACTTCCTAATTCTCTCTGTCTCAATCAGGTGAGCTTTAGTGAATAAACTCTTGAAGTGATTTAGAACTAAATTATGTAACTCATCCTCCGTGCTTAACCTCTCCCCCTGATGTTTTATATTCTTTGCTTATATAACAAACATACAAACCTTAATAATGTTAAGAACATGCTAGATATGCTTAAAGATTCATTTTTCATGGACTTTTTGGGGAAGTGAAATGAGTAATCTCAAGTTTCCTTACCCTTCTCCCCTTGCATGATGATATATGATGGAAAAATTAATCTTTCTTGATGACTTAATTCTATAATATCGACTTATACATGTTTGTGCCCTAAAAACTATAAATTAATTGATTGTTGGGTTACATGTCAGGGGAAAACCTAACTTCGCTGATATATTCATGTCTGTCTAAGATGAAAATGCAATCTTTTCTTAGCCAATATGATGCTGAATTTCGTGATACATGTGATTATTGCTTAAAGGTGGCACTTTATGCATATTATTTTTCTAGTATTTGTATCATGTTAAAGAACTTATAAGCAACAATATGGTTGATTATTTTTAATTATGAGGAGAAATACACCTTTTTGAGGTAAATGTTGAATCATTATGAAGTCTTGGCCTTATTATGACCAAAAGTGATGATATGTGATAGGTTTGTATACTCTGATGCATGTTGTGAAGTTGTCTAAAGCTTGAACGTTCTTATACTTGATTAATGTTGTAGTATGTCTTTATTTACTATCATCTATCACAGATTCTTCCTAGAAGACAAGTAAATGGTTAAAGTAATTGAGTGGAACTTAAAACATGTAGTGACATGTTGATAACATCCCATTTTGTGGATATCATATGCCTATTTTACCCTCCATCTGCTTTTCTATCTTAGACTTTAGCATGATAAATCCCAATTTTACTTGAATTATTTGCTATTGCATAGTGGTAATTACTTTACTTATTTTTAGGGAAAATTTCCATGTTTTATGTCTAATACCCTATTCCATCGGTTGGCAACCATTGGCCATAAGGCCAGGAAGTTCATTGACCTTCATTAGCATAGACGCCCAATGGATGATGACCAATGAAGCCTTGAATGCCATCAATTGATGGGGGGACCAATGGTTGGAAATCGATGAGCCATGGAGACCACAAACTTTCACTAGCTCGAAGTCCACGAGTCTACAACTGATAAAAACAAAGTCTGGACAACCAATGAAAGGGAAAGGACCATCAACTGATGATCCTACAGTTCATCGTCACCATCAAATGGTGGACCACCATGCTGTAAACGAGCCCTATCATCATCAACCAATGAAGTGATAGGATCAACAACTGATGATCCAACAACTACATTAGTTTATAGAAAGTCATCTTCCATCAACCAATGGAATTATAAGAGTAGGAACCAATTAAAGTACTACCTCTATGAACCAATGAAGTCATAGACCTCCATAAACCGATGGACATCCTTCTACCTCCACTGTAAGATTAGTTAAGTGTGCACCCAGAGGTATGTGCCCATAGGGCTTGAGGCACAAGCAAATCCCCTTGCAGTTAGGAACCTCAAGTACCCGACCAATCCCTATATATAGGGACCTCAACCTCAATAGAAAGAACTGTCAGCTTCAACAACAAACTCCTACCCAATTGGAACCTAACCATTGACCTCCATTGCTACACAAAGACAAAGGTCCTAGTCTCATATGTTAGCATCATCGAAAAGCATCTATTGCCCACCTTTGAGAGGAGGAAGGTAGAAGGACTCTTCCAAGCCTTCGTTCTAGCCATTGACCATTGAAGATAAGTTCTATATTGACATTCAATAACACAACATATAATGTTCTATTTTGTGGTCTCCATCTCTGTCAATCTATTTTACATTCACTTATTGTTGTTTGGGTGGTGACCATCATCACTTGTAAATGATCCATGTCACTTTTTAATATGCCTGGATAATCTGATTGACTTGGGTTAGGAGTAGCCTCCAAGGCCTCCCAACCATGTAAATGTTCATATTTCATTGAATGTATATTCTCTTAACAATGTTTATCTTCTTACTTACCCATGTTCACAAATGAATCACTTGAATGCCTAGATACTATAAGACCCCTAACCTTGCTTTTTGGTCAAACATGCTTGATTATCATAATTACATGCCTAAAACCTTAATAAAACCCTAATATGTGATTTGATATCATGTTACAAGCTTAATTTTCAAGTTTGGTCCACTTTGGACACTGTTTGAGCAAGTTATGCAAATATGTGCTTGTTTTGGACTTTATGAAATTTACCCATATCTAGGATTTTTAGTGCAATTTGTCATATGCTTGTTGTGCCTCATGTGTTTTCATATCATGTTGATATATTTGTTCTTTGGGGTGCCTTGTTACACCTTGGTTTGAGCAAGGACATCTAGCCTTGTGTTGAGATTAGGGTTTGCTCTCTTGGATACCCTAACTCACTGGTTGACCCTTAAATGTTGGGACCCGATGACCCACCTAGTCTTGGAAGTCACCAAGTTTTCATGTGGTTTCTAGTGTTGGCGGTTGATGAGACTTCTGACTCATCTTGGTTGCCAACATTCCTACGGTTGGTGGTTGATTGGTTTTCTAATACCTCTTGATCACCAACATTCCTAGTGTTGACGGTCGATGCATTTCTTATGTGGTCATTTGGTTTTATGAACCACATGTTTTACCTACTTGCATGGATGAGATGTTTTGACCTTGAACACCTGGCATGCATGGATAGACACCTCTCTCTTCCTTTCTCTCTCTCATCCTAAGCCTTATATATACCTCCCTTCTTACATGCAAACAAGTTCTTTACACATCTAGATCTCTCTCTTCTTCCTTGCTGCTTGGAGCTCATCCCCCTTGCGTAGTGGAGAAGAAGGAGCCAATGTATACAAATCTGGTTTAATTTTGCTTGCATGTGCACCTAGGGTTTGGATCCACCCTTGTGAGGTCATTTGGTGCTTCCTTGCTTTACTTCTTGGTCTTGGTAAGTGAGATCTCCCTCCCTTCCTTTGTTTTCTTTGTTGTTCTACCCTAACTTTCTCTATCTTCTTCTTGGTCAGATCCATGGTGGGGCTTGTGCTAGATCTTGAAGACACCTTCTTTCTTACTTTCCTTGACCTAGGGTTTGCTTCCTCTTTTAGAGAAGGAGCTAGCTTGACCGAGTGGAATGCTCAAGCTAGGCTTTCCTCCTTCCTTCCTCAAGCTACCTTTCTTTTTAGAGCTTCATATTCAGCTTATAGGTAAGTTATATAACTTTCTCCACATTTATTTCTTACTATTAGCTTGCATGTACATGATCTTGCTCTAAACCATAGTTCTAAGTAGAAAGGTGCTATCTTTGCCTAGGGTTTGTGCTTGTATGGTAGTTCTTGAGTATTTTATCTTCTTTAATGAATCCCTAATCCTTGTGTACGAACATTCCTTGGTAATGGAAGCTTTAATCCTTGCATGCATGTGGAAAATGATGGCTTTGCTCTTACGAACGAAGGTATTATTTAGGGTTTTGAGCTGATCTCTCTCTTTGTGATGCAACTCGATCGATTTTCTGACTCTTGGTGGTTGCCAAGTTTTCTGAGTCTTGATGGCCAATGGGTTTTCTAACCCTTGGTGGTCGCCAAGATTTTGAACTCTACTGGTCGCCAAACATTTTGAACTGTTGGTCACCAAAGATTTTGAACTATGTTGGTGCCAAGATTTTAAACTATGTTGGTCGCCAAGATTTTGAACCCTAGTAGTTGCCAAAGAATTCTAGCCCTAGTGGTCGATGAGATTTCCGACCCTAGTGGTCACCACGATTCCTAACCCTAATGGTCGATAAGATTTCAAACCCTACTTCTTGTGAAGATTTCTAACCCTAGTGGTCACCAAGAATTCTAATCCTAGTGGTCGATGAGATTTCTAACCATAGTGGTTGCTAAGATTTCTATCCCTAGTGGCCAATGAGATTCTAAACCCTAGTGGTCACTAAGATTGATAACCCTAATGGTAGCCAAGTTTTCTAACCTTGTAGTTGCCAAGATTTTTTTGATTCTATGGTCGATGGGTTTTTCTGATTCTATAAGTATGAGTCAAGAGTTGTGGTTGTATGGAATTAGATGGTTATGTCTGACTTTATGTTTTCACGATCCAATGGAAATGATAAGAGCTAGGGTTTATCCTTCATTGCTAATTTGTAACTTCTTTTCAACCTATCTTGTTAAACCTAACCCTAATACAAATAGATGGTGATGGTTAATCATACTTAGCTTCCTTGTATGATTGGTATGATAAGCAATACTCTCTCAATGTTTTTGTAACCCTAGTATCTTGCCATATGAACATCACGAGCTCTTAGATGCAATGTTATGTGGAATTTATATATCACATGTATGGTGATGGTTGATGAGCCTTTGGTAAGGCATGAAAAGATAATGATGTTCTTACAGGAATGATATGATGATCTTAATAACCTTTTAGAATGGTTGAGCCCTTATGGAGGTGTGATCCTCTCCATGATATGAAAAGAATTGGTATCATGTGATGATGTGATAATAATTATATTTCATACATTTTATATCTTCTGGAGTTGTAACATACCCATGTTGTTGTAGAACTCTTTTAGGGTTTATATGTAACTTGATTGATGCGGTCATAACTCACCCAATTGGCATTAACTAACTAAGTGAAACCCTAATCATGTAGTGCCTTACGTCGTAGATCCATTTCGGTGTCAGAACTTACTGGATGGTGAAATCAGTATTCCTCTAATGGGAGCTCAGAGTCATACACTATTGAATATATGCATGATTTGAGGATGACTGTGGTCATACCTCAGTAGGAGAACGGTCGAGGCCGTATCTCAGATGATTATGATTCATTATACGTTATGTTTTTAGGACAATTGTGATTGTACCTCAAATGATAGGGTTTGTATACCCTAGTTACTAGTGTCGTGACCTATATACCAAGGGTGGACTAGGTTGTTTTGTAGCTGGACTATATATGTCACTACGGTTGACTCATACTGACTGAGGGCAGATAAGATCTTAGGATTCTGGCTCTCCTAGTTCTTGTATGGAAATGAATGCCGCTTCACATTGATTAGTTGGAGTCTGAGTGGTATACATCAAACTCCCCACGCTTAATAAAAGGCATAATCCAATCATGTAGCTTATCTGCCTAGGGTTAAGCACTACTCAAAATGGTTGATAAACCTTGCCTTGTTTCTTGTAATGCTTAGTTGATTTATAATGCGGTAAGAGAAATTAACTATTAAAAGAGTATAAATTTATCCGTTCCTCTATATACTAAACTAATCCTGCTTAACCTATTTTGGTTGTTTAGTCTGTAATACCTATTTAATCTTCTCAATTAGTTTAATATGTTTAATAATATAACTTGTTGTAATCAATCACTATTGTTGAGAGTTATATCTCTTGTTGGGACATTGGCCTCACCTCAGGGGTCACCATATCTTTTTAGGTGATTGTCAGCAACATTGTCAAGATGGTGGTGGTGAGGAAGAGCAGCTTGGAGAACATTAGGAGCAAAATGTTGTCTAGTAGTTATTAGTGCCCTGGAGTCATCCTTGTACTCTTAGGTCAGAATAGGGAATGTTTTATAGATGATATGTACATCGACTTGAGTTTTTGGTAGTGTGTCGATGTTTGCATATGGCATGCATATGTGGAATAATATCTTTTGTATACAGGTTGTGGCCTCAACCACTGGACATACATGTAAATGTTGGATCCTAGGTGGGTGATTAGATGCTCTAGAAGGGGAGGGGGTGAATAGAACTGAATACACTTAAACAAAATTCATTATACCTTCAAGATATATGATAAGATAAGGTTGCTAAATAGGTAATTTGAGTGCAACTAAAACATGCATAGCAAGGATGAGAGAGATTGAGAAAACACAAGAAGACAAGCTATTTAGAGTGGTTCCACATTTCAAACTAGAAGTATGTCAGTCCACTTACCTAGAGAGGTCAACCTCTAGGATTTCCTAACAATTGCATTCTTATATTCATTCATAAGACTTACAATACATGACCAAACAAATGACTTACCTATCCAATACAAAGAGTCTTCAACCTTACCAAGGACTTACCCACTTTGCAAGGAGTCTTCCGCCTTCTTCCAAAGACTTACCTACTCTTGCACAAGTCTTCAGCCTTGCACGAATTACCCACTCTTCTTAGATCTTCCGCCTTTGACTTTACCTTCACTCAGAGAAGCTTCCACCAAGGACTTACCCACTTGAGCAAGGAGTCTTCTGCCTTCACCAAGGGCTTACCCACTCTAGCTCCAAGTCTTCAGCCTTGATCTTCACCAAGGGACACCTTCCCTTGTTCTTATTCACCTCTCTTAGCTAAGAGAGAGAACCTTCATCTTCATGGTTGAAATGAGAGATGGGGAGGTGGTGGAAGTGAGAGCCTCACAAGATATACATGTAGGACTATCTCTCTTACGTATTTCCTACTCACTCTAATGGATGTAGCAAGTGATTAAGCTTAGAGAGAGAGAGAGGAGGCTATAGGAAGCACTCAACTATAGAATAGGAACCTCACATAGAGTTTTGCAATAAATGCTCAACCTTGGAATGAAGCCTAAGGGGTCCTATTTATAGCTGGGGATGCCTCTTATCCTTTGGAAACACTTGAGAATGAAAACTAGCCATTTTGTGGCTTGGAACAGATATATTTTCACTTATTGCAACTCCACAATGGTTAGAAGCACTTTTCTGCACTTTTCCGTACACTGCAATCGGTTGAGTTTCTATAAGGGTAACTCGACCGATAGAGTAAAAGACAAAGCCGATATTTAGACCATCGGTCGAGTTTGTCCTGGGGAAACTCTACCGACCAATGAAAATCGAATTGGTATGGTACTCCATCAGTTGAGTTCTGTGTAGTGTAAACTCGACCGATCAAAATTCATTTTCAAGATCCAATCAGGATCGGTCGAGTTTGTAACTCATAGAACTCGACTGATGAACAATCTGATGTGAATTTTGGAAAATGGCTTTTGAGTGCTTAAACATTCGATCTAAGTGCTCCTGATTTTTTCTAAGCTTAATTACAAGTCATACAATCATTACAAGTGATTTACAACATGATTCTAAAGGATTTACATCATATTACAAAAACGTGCACTTGTATTGACTTTGACTTGTCTTTTCTCCAATTTGAGATGCACAAGTTAGGGCATTTGGAGTGTGTCTATACCTAATTTGAAATCAATCAAGTAGAGACATTAGACACCAATATGTGGAATGGTTAGTCATCATTAAAACACGGGTTTAGTCAATTTAGACGTGAGTCAACATTGACCTAATTGACCTTGAGTCAACAGTAAATACCTGATGTGGTATGTGTTGATATACAAGTTGTTGGACCTTTATGTAAATATTTCTAAACATGATGGTAATGTTTAAATTGGTTTAATTTTTTCCACTTTCTTGGTCACATGGTTGATTAGCAGTTGATCTTGTGTTTTATTTTGAGTAATCTCATTTAGCATGACATGGCGTCACAGCTTGGTTGGCATCAAAGCTTTAGGTTTGCCGATTCTACATGGATATAAGACTTAGAGTTTGTGTCTATTCTTTATGTAATCCAACATATCTGATCATAGCTTATGCTTATGCAGATATCTCTAGAGAATGTGAAGACCTTGCGGAGAGTAGCTATGTTGCACCACGAGGTGGCGATAGGAGGCTGACACATGATGGAAGAGTACCTAGGATGGGTCCGAAACATCCCACCGTGCCTCAGTTTGACCCTACAGCCATGCAAATCCAACCTTTCAGTCAATGTTTGGACATCTAATGGTGACGATTACACACATAGTAGATAGAGCACCCGTACCTCAAGCTAGGGCATCTGTCCCTAATGCATAATCTTAGGGTTCCGGGAAGACGTTTGAGAGATTGAGACATGTTGGAGCTATTGAGTACATGGGTACAACGGACTAATCCCACACATACATGTGGTTGACAAAGTTTGAGAAGGTGTTCAAGATCCTAAACATCCTAGAAGAGGACAAGGTGAAACACATTGTTTACATGTTGAAGGGCAGTGCCGACCATAGGTGGGTCATAGAAGAGGAGAAAATACTAGAATTTGTTGTGAGTTGGGAAGTATTTTGGTGAGAGTTTGTGAGTAATTACTTCCCAGAGACGTATCTAGACGAGAAAACACAGTTTGAGAAGCTGCGCCAAGGTGTGATGTCCATCAATGAGAATTATGCTAAGTTTATGGAGATTTTGATATTCTATCCTTATATGGCAACGACAGAGAAGGAGAAGATTCGAATGTTTGAGAAGGGTCTGAGCACAGAGTTGTATACGACAACATCTGCTTTGGAGAATAGAGAGAGGTTCTCTATCTTTGTGGATTCAGTGAGGAGGATTGAGAGGTCTGCTATCAAGAAACATGAAGCCAATGCAAAGAAGAGGCCAACTTAGTTTGAAGGATGGTCATCTTGTGGCTTTAAGAAGCCAAGATATCATCACCACAGTCACAATAGAGGTCAACCTTCTCTGAGTCGAGATCAGGAGTACCCTCCCAGTGGTCTTCGGGTAAGGGTAGATGTCACAACTTTCCACCAGGAGGAGCATGCAGTGCAACATCTATATCAGTGATAAGGTTATCTGGGCCACAATATGATTTGAGCACTTGTCACTAGTGTGGACAAGTAGACATATTACATATAAGGTGGACGTGTCCTATGAAAGAAGTGACACAACAATCAAAGCAGAATCATCGAGGTTCCTAGCAACAACAGTGGTGGTGACAGAGGACGCGATTAGGCATCACATGCAGGGTCATGTGGACCAGCTAGCAGAGGGTATGGACGACAACATGTGACAACTAGGTTCTATGCTATGAGTCATCTGAAAGGAGTGTTCAACCAACGGGTCGTGATAGGTTAGATGGAACTTTTGAATTATGACTTATTTACTTCTTCTGTCATATGTTTCGGTTGATCGGGGTGCGACACACTCTTTTATTACCAGAGAGGTGATCAATCAATAGTTATTATCTGTTGGTATGCATGCTCAAAGAGCCAAATATGATGATTGTAGTGACATATTATAAATGATTTGATTAATAATAAAGGCAAGCTTCCGGTTCATTATGTTTTACTCAGTTATGAGATAATGAGGAAACATAATGATTGTCTAAAGAATAACATTACTCAATGATATGTGTCTTCAAGTGTGTGATTTGAACAATGAGATCACACAAACGTTAAGAGTATGTACATTCTTATTATTTTCCTAGTTAGATGTTACTATGAAAGGCTCATAGACCACAATAACACTTAAGACTAGAGTGTGTGTTGGTTGTTGACAAAATCTCACCAGTCATGATATGTGATATCAAACTAAGCACATAGATACTTGTTAGAGAATAATGTATCAGACAGACCCACCTTGAGAGTGATACATGGAAACAATACTTCATCTCTCATAGTGAAGGTGGTGATTGTGGTTCTTAGACCTAAAATCACTACACTCATCACATGTCATTCAATGTGTTTTGACATCATCCACAATGATCCTGAATAAGGGCTGCCATAAAGGTGATGATCGGATCCAATGTGACACATGGGGATGATTGTGAGTGATGTAGATGAGATTTATCCCTCTACATGAGTTTGATATCCTGGCCAATTGATAAGTGAAATTGAGAAAGGCATGTGCATACACATGTGAAACATAATATGATATTGAGGTCATATATATATATATATATATATATATATATATATATATATATATATATATATATATATATATAGGGCCCATCTTTATTGCCCGCGTGGGTATCTACCCGCCCACCCTTCCGACCACTTTTTTTTCAAAAACAAATTTGCAATTGTAGAGGACTATTGTAGAGGACTATTTTGTCTAGCTCTCCAAAAATGTTTAGCCAAAAATAATATCATTTTCTCCTCCAAAATCAAAAAACCCGTCCTTATATATATACTGTATATTTTGTACAGAGTTACTTTTTTGGCCAGCAGAGTTACTTTTTTGACACCATAGTTACTTTTTTTACAATAGAGTTACTTTCTTAGCCAGGAGAGTTACTTTTTTGGCTGTCGGGTAGCAAAAATCCAGGCTACCCGCGTGGGCAATGAATGAACGCCCATATATATATATATATATCTTAGACAATCTACTCTAGTTCAAAGAACATGGATTGAACATTGAAAGGATGACGATTCCATGCCTCGGGTTCAATTCGGATATCAGAGACAAAGAAATTATGCAATCACTGTAACACATATCACCGATTTTAGGTTGAAGTTGTTCTCCAAATTTCCATTTATTTGGGTAGCAATGATGTGTGACTAGGCACCACTCTTTGATTGTGATGTCATAAATTGTTATGGGTATTCACTATCAATGTAACTTGGAACCTATAGGGCCGCACACATATGATACACCTAAAAGAGGTCTTTAATCATAAATAATGATTGAATTGATCACTAAAGTGTTTAGTTATTCCGAGCAACAAATTAATTGAATAGACTCACAACCAATTAGTTCAAGTGTTGAAATGACCGTTTGGAGTGTCAGGTTGATTGGAAATTACATTGGTTGTATTCTATATGAACCACGGTGCGAAATGACTAGTTCACTTAGTGAATTGATCGGTTTGAGTTTGTGAGATGACCATTTCATGAAGCAAGATGCCCAGTTTGTGATTCAATTCAATTGAATCAAGGATTACTACTGACGTCATGTTGTACATTAATTGGTTTAGAATTTCCATACAATTATGACCAGGAAACATGACAAAATAATTGGTTTACTGGGTTAATTGATTGTCTCGCATGCCAATCGACCGGTTTGCCACACGAACCAAACGTTTTGCCTATTGTAGGCTGTGGATTTTCATGAAATTGTCGTCCCTTCCACTCCCACACAGACTGTGAACTTTGACCCTAACCCCCTATAAATAGAGGGGTACTAGGGGCTTCTTAGACGCAACTCAATTTCCTATGAGAGTTATTTGTCTTCTTTGGTTGTGGTAACCGAGAGAACCTGAGCAAGTCCTACCCGCTAAAGGGAGGGATAGCAAGGGAGAACAATTGTAAGAGAGCAAGTTAGTGACTAGTACCTCAACGGGAGGTAGAACTCCTTCCTATATATTCTAGTAGAACAACGAGAGTTCTAGGCGGCCCGTGTGGACTACACTAGAGGTGTGGATACTTTTCTCACAAGGAGTGAAGACTAGGAGCTGCTGTAGATGCTGTTTGAGAGCAACTAGAAGAAAGCTGCACAACTACAATGAGAGATTAGTCGTTGGACTTACTCCAGGACCATGTGTGATCTTGTTCAACCATCAATAGTTGTTGACGCGATCCGTTGGATATAGGGAATATGGATATAATTTTTTTTTGTTTTTGTTGTCTATCTAACGCCATATTTTCCTATAGTGGTATCAAAGACACATCAATTTACTATATTTTGAGATAATCAATATGATCATATTTTTGGTTTTCATCATTTATTTATTACATACGATGCGAATATTTAAATTTATTAATGTTCATATCCGATTAAAGACCACATATGATCCTAAACTTATATATATATGTGTGTGTGTAGGTATATGTGTATATATATATATATATATATATATATATATATATATATATATATATATATATATATACAGATATATATACAGATATATCTATACACACACACAGATATATATATATATATATATATATATATGCAATTTGCACAAGTCACCCTAAAAGTGAGTTTTGATGCTGGACGTGTTGCATGGTTATGGCCAATAACCCAAATATCTATGTGTGGTTGAATGGTTCATTTTATTATTGTTAAATCTCGATTTGCATACCAAGCCTCTACCTTATTCTTCCCAATGTAAAAGTATTATTCTTTCCACCTTTGATCCCTCGAATGTGACTCAAAGTTTCTCATTATCGTGTAATAAGTTTAATAGCAATAGGATAGTTTATTTTCTTGCAACGATGAAGATGACGATGAGTGTCAGGTGAGCCGACCGTTTCACATGACGAGCCGACCGACTGGAGGATCGAGGATGACATATCATAGGAGGAGTGAGACAACCACCTGGTGGACGCAAATGACCATTTGGAGGTGTCCAAACATTGATTGGACAAGAGGCCAGGTGATCATTTCAGATGACCAAACGACTTGCCAAGAGGCGATCTGACCGGTTCAAGGGTTGAATCGATCAACATGGATTGGCAAGCACATATCTACACCAAAAATAGGTTCTTACATGAGATGTAGAACTAGGTGCTATTAGTTCCTTGTGGCTCCAAGGAATTATAATAGTATGGCCATAATCATCGCTAATATTTTATATTGCATGTTTACATAGTGGGACATAGCATGTATATGATACATACTATATAGATGTGGTGATTGGATAATGTATATGCATTTATAAACATAAAATCTCTCAATCAAACATATTAAGTCTAAGATGCTTTCAGTAGAAGCACACATGAAAAGCTTGATTGACCAAGCATGGGCACCCAAGGGTGATACGTCGTCTATCTCGTAGAAGTGTGATGGTAATAATGTGGGTCTACCAAGTGGGGTGCATTATTATTATGTGGATTTTGGGTCAGGCTTAAATGAGTGTCCTTAATGAGATTAGGCACCAAAGGTATGCATATGACTATGGAAAGGAGTTTCACATACCATCTATCCAAGAGTTGCATAAGATGCAATTGGCAAACATTGCCTACCTTAATGATTGATTATGGACGCTGCCATTGGCTGGGTAATAATTGAATTATTTTAGATCTTGGCTCACTAGAAGTTTGTACGCCGCAATCTTCCAAATTGATATGTGAGGGTTATTAGTTTGAATAAAATAGTAAGAGTAATAATTAATTAAAGACCTAATTGAATATTGTCCTTCTAAAATCAAATCAGATAAAAAATGAGTGGTTGACAAAATTGCAAATTTCTCTTGTAGAATTGAATGGCAACACACAACAACACATTTTCTCTACAATCAGTCCTTGAGAAGGACAAGTTAAATGGGAATAACTTCCATGACTAGTTCAGGACACTCAAAATTATTCTCACACATGAGCACAAGCTCTATGTCCTGGAGACACCAGAGCCAGATGAACCTCTTCCCAATGCACCTAACGTTGATAGGGATGCTTACAAGAAGCATATTGAAGATGTCGTTGATGTAAAATGCCTAATGCTACGCTCCATGAACTATGAGTTGCAAAGATAGTATGAGAACATGGATGTTATTGAGATGGTCACACATCTTAAGAACGTGTTCCAAGATCAGGCAATACAGAAGACATTTGATGTTACAACCTCAATTTTACATATGTTTTCATAATTGAAATGTAATAATTTTATGAATATGGACTTGAATTGAGAAGGTTGTATGCTTTGCTTTAAAGAATGGGTTTCTTTACAAATCTCCCCTTTGATATGAATTTTGTGATTTCTATTATTCTGTTAATCCAATAATGGATATAAAAGAGAGGAAAAGAAGAAAAGTCCAAATAATAGAGAAAAATAAAAGATAATAGATATTGAGCAATGTATTTATGAGAAATGTATGGAAATCTCTAGAAAGTGGAATTGATGGCCACAATTGATTAGATTTCGTTTACAAGTGATTAATAATGGAAAGATTAATCAAAATAAAGAATATAGGAAAAGAGGAAAGAGAAAATATATGTTTTAATGCATAATATATGCCTTATAAGTCATTGACTTGCAAACAAAGAAAATGAGTTATTCCTTTTATGTTTTGGCTCCAAACTTGGAATATAAATAGATTAAGACTTTATAGACTTTCATTAAAAATTTGGTATTAATTGGATAAGTGGTTTGGGAGATATGATTTTTTTTAAAGTAAGTGGATATCAATAAATGTCACAATTTAACAATCCTAATCGAAATACTCTGGGTTTAATCTGAGCCGTGGATTTTGGATCCCAGGGACCATGATCATCATGCTCCTTACGCATGAACATGCAAGTCGGGTAGTAGTCCCAATTTCTTCTATGACATCTCTCTCTCTCTCTCTCTGAACCATCTCATGTTTTAGAAACAACTCCAACAACTTTGGGAGACCAGTCTGAGTTGTTTAACCCTAGATTTCTTAGGGTTTTGTTGCTCCTAGCAGATTCACCCAAAATACCACAGAGGCAGGTCAATTCCATGAGTTTCCTCCTATAAAAGGAGGGTTGTTGACCCCCAAAAGAGACACAAATGCCTCTGACAGACCCTATTGCTCTTCGCGATCATGACCCTGCGAACAATTTTGCCTTGGACGATGGTCTTCACCCCTGCCCTGGTCCAAGCTACCTTGCCAGAGATACTCTCCTTGTCCTGACAGTCCAACGCACCCCCAAAAGAATTGGGAGCATGGGCAAATCTGCCAGAGTCTGGAGAAGGTATAAGCACCGTCACCTTACGGTTTGGAGGACGAGAACCGAAAGTCAATGGTCCAGTTGACCATGGCTGGCTTTGCTCATAGGAAACTGGGATCGCAAGGTTGAAGATGCAGAAGGGGGAAAAGACCCCTCTACCCCCAGCTTCAGTAAAGAAACCAGAGGGCAGGAACATCTTTCTGACATTGTTTGGGCCCAACCCGCGCGAAAAAGAAAAAGGATTCGATTAGCTGACGTGGTGGCCAAAGATTGGCCCAAAGGTAATTTATCCTGCAAAATTCGTAACTTATTACTGGTAGCTCAGATTAAAGAAAATTATATATGAATATTGCTTAGAAAAATACAAGCAATTTAATAAAAATACTAAAAGAGCCTAGTTTTGCTTCTAGTTTGAAAAAGTATCTAAAGTTGATACCTTTAAATGATCTAACTAGATCAAAACCCTAGCTTTTAAATATTAATGTTTTGATAGAGTTAGTTGGTACTAATAATCAAAGTCTGACTTAATTGCATAAATACAATGAAAGAGATCTAGTTAGAGATATATGTTCATAAATTGTGTATTTAGGGTTTCATGGTCTTAATGGTGCATTAAAAGGGTTACAAACCCTAATTTAGGTAGTTATGAGATTTAATGAATCTAAATATGAGAATCAATCTAGAAGGCATGAAAATAGTGTTATTGGACTGATTGTGGATAAATATCCTTAATATGGTAATTAGGGTTTCCTAGAGAATAAAATGGAATTAATGTTAATCTAGGGTTTGCTAACCTAGAAGATGTGAAATATAGTAATTAGGGTTCCTTTGAGAACCGAAATATAATTCTTTGTTGAATTGACAATTCAAAGGAACCTGAACATGATAATTGGCCTTAATGATCTGGACATAACCTAAAAGGATAAACATGGAGGTTTTAGTGTGAAAAAAGATATATTTGACCTAATTGGAATTCAATCATGCCTATGATGGTGAAATTAGGGTTTGTGGATCAAAAGAGCATTAAAAGTAATAAATGCATTATGGAGGCTAAAACCCTAATAAAATCCTAAAGTTGGCCTAGAAATCCTAAGGTGGAATCCAAGTCAATCTTGAAAATGTTTCGGGATAAAATAATGACACATGGGTGTTATGCATTAATTTCAGGATATTGTTGATTGCTTGATTGATTGTTCTTGATTATTCTTACTTGGACCTCAAGTTACTCTGGATCAGGTATGTGGTTAATTATGAGTAATTGCCTTTGGTTTCACGATGCTTCTCGAATGTTTTCATTGATTGGATGTAACCTAAACTGTTGAGTGTTTATTTTTGCAATCCTATAAAGTCACTATGATTATCACAATTAAATATATTTGTGTATTCTTGAACCTACATGCCACCCTGATGTAAGATGCATGACCAACCCCAGAGGGAAGGCGTAATCGGTCAAGCCCCGGAGGGAAGACCATTGGGCACCGAGAGGTGACCCCAGGTACCAAGCTCAAGATGGAGAAGGTGGTCTTCTATCCCTTACAAGGAAAAAACCCTTGTGAGGGTGATCCAGGGTTAGGGCAAAAGCGGTTGAGAATGTCACATTGAAAACGTAACTTTGGATTGTTAATAACTTATTTGTGATATTTAGGTTGTTAGCAATTAATTGTGAAATTTTGATGGTCCCCCACATACCGGTATAGAAATATACTGACCGATGTTTTGTTTGTCGATGTTTTAGGTACAATTATTGAAAAGGACAAATAGTAAGTTGACATATTGTGAATAATATGAATAATCAGTGCAAGGAGGATTAGATAGATAGACTTTATCGGGTGATAGAAGTCTAGATCTGAAATTTTAAAAAGGTATGCAAAGTTTTATTTTATTCCAGCTTTCCAGTATAGTTTTAGTAGAATTTAATAGTTATTTTTGATTAAATGTCAAACCATGGATCCTGAGTTATTGGGATAACGGTCCTGACCTTTTAATCTCCCTTAATTGGGGGTTATCGGGAGGTGGTGTCATTACATTTGGTATCAAAGTCGTGGTTCCTCATTTAATCCTTAGTAATTATTAAATTTTACAAACTCTATAGAACCGAGGAGTTATTAGAGGATTTTCCAAAAGACAAAGGTGTCTAGAAAAGGATCACGGTCTAGGGGCTGGCAATATTTTCCTCTGAATGCTAGTCGGTCACGATGACTCCTTGATGCGGTGTGACTGCCTGGCCAAAGTCTAAGGTCTTGACTCGAAATAAGTTACCTTTAGGAATCACCCATCCATTTTTTCCCTTGTCAACCCTAATTCAATTAAGGTTCTAAGGTTTAGGGTTTCTCTCTCCCCACACCCCTCTTGTGATTGGGATAAGAGTAATAAGGATTAAGGAATCCTCCACCAAATCAATGAAAAGCATGTAAAAAAGATGTCATGGATATAAGCTTAATAGTTTAAGCGTAAACTAAAGATTAGTTACATGCTTAAGGTTGCATGGTGTGTGTTGTCCTTCCCTCAAGAGAGATCTGAGGTTAGACCTTCTTATAAGAGGATGAGGAGAGAGTTAGCCTTGGAGGTAGAGGCCTTCAGGAAGAGGTAGAGACCTAGCACATCCTCTGGGGACGATGTTAACTCTAACCCTAAGTGGTTGTTAGAAAGAGGGTTTACAAGATGAGTTGGTTATCACAGCGGACCATGCATGTATGTACGTAGGTTGTCATGCATATTGGTTTTGAGTACCCGTGAGAAGCATGAGCTATGTGGGGTTGGTTGACCTAGTACCTTTTAGAGACCCAACCTTGGAAGGGGCATGTCGGTTAGGGTGAAGGATAACTCCTTCATTAAAGAGGATAGTGGTGACCATATAGAAACCCTTATGGGCATATACGAGCATAGAAGAGCATTCACCTATGTAAGAGAGAATGTCAGTAGTGCTGGCAGTAGATTGAGGCTTAGGTCAGAAGGGTTATGCCTGACTGGTTAGGAGATGAACATGTAGAGCTTTGGATAATCTTGCTCGAACATAGGTTTGGATCATACATTTCACCCATGTAGGTGTATGCATGTATCCTTAAGAGCTTATTCCACCTTCTTAGAGAGAGAACCTCCAGTGGTAAGGTTGGTTGTAGGGTTAGCTCTAGAGAGAGAGCCAGACCTAAGCAAGAAGGTTGGACACCTAGACTCCTAGACATGAGGAATACGAGAAGTTGGGCATGATATGACCTAGAATGGATGACCTACATGGATGTATGTGGTAGCCTCATACCCAATCCTTGGAGGCTTGTCATACTCTGGTTACCTTTAGAGGTACCAAACCCTAGAAAGAGGAAGATGCTTCTTGAACCGATGTACAGAAGTTGTAGGTGCTTACCCTACCTTATAGGTATAGAAAGGAGAGTTCCTTAGACCTAAAGGAGGTACGGTAACAAGTTATGAGGTCTCACACCAAGTTGGTTGTCCTGGAGTAGGACTCTCAGGTGTTGTTCATGTGGAAGGATAGTAGGAAGTGCATGCCATACCTTATACCTATTTGGTTTGTGGTTGAAAAGCTGAGCATGCAGTCAGACAACTGATGCATAAGAAGAGAACCTAGGGTTCCTAGACCTAAGAGGGGAAGTAGTAATACCTGGTGCACCTGATGCTCACAATGATGTTTGAGTTTCTATGGATTCGAGCATGGCACCCCCTCAGGCTTAGAGGAAAAGGAAACCCCTTCACTAGGGTATATGTTTGATGAACCCCTCACACATGTCGGTGATATATATATATATATATATATATATATATATATATATATATATATATATATATATATATATATATATATGAGATTGGCCAACTTCAAAGAATAAGGAACAAGTATGACATATCAAGAACTCAAGATGGCTTAGTATGTTGTCTTCTTACTAGTTATGTGTATAAGTAGCATGATAGGGCTAAGCATGTGCATGATGATGTAAACCTTGGAAGTAAGGACGTTTGTGACCTTTGTAACTATCAAGTGTTAGTTTTCTCCCATCCTGGGAAGGGACCCTTTAGGTAGGGTGAGTACTAGCTTTTGGGTAGGTTCTAAGTAACCTAAAGAGGTCCCTTATAGGAGCTTGATGGGCTAAGTGGAGAGAACATAGTATGAGCATGAATCTATAGACCCAAGTTTGACCATCTCTAAAGGGCATGAAGATATGTTTCCATGGAGGTAACCTTATGGGGCATGACCAAGTTAGGTAGGTCGCCATGATCCCTATGAAAAGATGTAAGTTTTACCATGAGTGCCCAGAGAGACGATGGAGTTTTGGGTAAAGATTCAAGAATGAGATGTGCTATGATGGAATCCTAGGTCTGTACTAAGGTCAGGTTGGGATAAGACCGATGGGAGTAGGAGTTTCTTAATTCCCTAGTTGCACAAGACCATAGGGTCGGGAGGTAACAACTATCATTGTCTGAGGACCATGGGTTGGGAGATTGATCACCTTCATGAGCTCATGGGACCCAAAGGGCAAACGAGGTGGGCACTCACTAGATGCATAAGGGAAGAGGGATGACCCCAAAAGTATCGGCACCCTACAGACCTAGAGGAGATGACTAAGGATTGTGTGACGACTCAAGTGTGTTTGGGAACAATTTTTTTTCCATGGAAGTAAACCTAAAATAGAGATGTTCATGATGTGGAGTCATGTGATGCACGTTTCAACTTAGATTGGAAAGTGTACTGGAGATGTGTGGTGCACCATCTCTACTCTTGGAATGTGATGAACTCTGTATTTGGATTGCAGCAAAATGCTTATTTTCTCTCATTATGAGGGTGAGAGATAGGGCAATACACATGCCATACACCAAGTGTAAAGGTGATGTGAGTTGAAACATTACTATGATGTATGAGGATAGAGATAGTAGCATACCTTTATGGAGGGTACGATGTATGGATGGTTTACAAACATGAAGAGAACTAAGGTGGTCATCATGAAGACATTTTATCATGAGCATCATGGAATTTATGAGTTGAATAAGCTTGAGTTGGATATTCAAGATGATGAGCTTGAAGTTTTCTTGACTCGGTTAGACCTAAATCCAAGATGAGGATGAAAATGGAATATATGAAGGTTTATGTCTTCACCACTATCTAGAACATAAGTATGTAAGGTAGTAATGGATGATTTTGTCGAGACATAGCTGTCTAGTTTAGCCAGTAGAGAGGCTAGAAGAGGTAGTTGGGTGAACCCTAAGATTGTGAGACATGTATGGTTAACACCCAATTACAACCAGACCCGTTGGTCAAGTGGTGGTTGCTTGGTTGGCCAACCTAGGGTTTGATGCGATAAGAGGATGGTTGAAGAACCTCAGATACACCTCTCAGGAAAGGAAGGTGATGGAACCCATGAATAGAATGTTCTAGGGTTTCTGAGGAGTCAACCTTGAGGAATCATGACATGTAAGAGCCTATGATGGTAAGTACACCTTGCATCGTGGTACTAATAAGATGATGAAAGTTTGCAATAGTGCTTTGAATACCTGCGATGAAGAAGTATATAAAGTTGCATGTGGCTTTTCACCATGCATGCCAGTGGGTAAAAGTCGAACACCAGTAACCCAGTAAGTTGGGAGTGGATCACCATGGACATTGTGGTGAGTCTCCCCTGGACCAAGGGAAGTCATGATGCAATATGAGTTACGGTAGATCGCCTTACCAAGTTGACCTTAATCCCTTTCCTAAGAAAGAGGGCACTGGCAGTGTGACAAATCTGGTTGAACTATATATATGAGAGAGAGATAGTTCATCTACTCTATGATCTGAGTTCAATATCATGAGTATGACCTCAAGTTCACTTCCATGTTGTGGAAGTAGGTATAAGAAAGAACTTGATACTAGATTGAAGTTGAGTACAACTTATCACCCCTAACTGGTAGTTAGTATGATCCAGACTAGAAGGGTCTGATGAGAGCGTGTGTGCTCGTTCAGGTGATACATGGGATAGTTCATGAGAGTTTGTGATGATAGCCACCATAGCCAATATTAGGATGTAAGAAGCTCTCTAAGGAAGGTCGTGTCGGTCACCGCTTCATTAGGATGATGTTGGTGAAAGGACCTCATGAAGGTCAGAGAGAGACCACAATGTGTGCAGATGAAGTCGCTTTGATCGTACGATGGCTGAGAAAGCCCAGGGGGGACATGAGTCGTGAGCTGATGTGAAGCAGACTGACATGTAGTTCACTGTGGAAGAATATGTGTTATGGAAACCCGACCCCTCTAAGCTATAGATAAAGATGAGTCCCCGATACATGGGTCCACTTGAGATGGATTGGTGGAGTTGCTTATGTTTAGCCTTACCCCTCAGGATAACATGATGTGTGATGTGTTCTTTGTGTCCAATCTAAAGCACTATGTGATGTACCCGAGCCATGTACTGAGCCATGAACCTATTGAGCTTCTAGGGAGGCTAAAATATCCTGAGTCACCTACGAGGGTATGTGGTACCAAGGTGAGTAAGAACTCAGATGTAAAAATATAAGATGATAAAGGTTCTTTGGAAGCATCATGGAGAGGATGAATCCACATGGGAGCCAATGATGGACATGCGAAAGTCTTATCCTATTTGCTTGTTTGTTTGGTGGAATTTTGAGGGCAAAATTCCTATAAGAAGGGAAGGATGTTACAACCTCAATTTTACATGTGTTTTCATAATTGAAATGTAATAATTTTATGAATATGGACTTGAATTGAGAAGGTTGTATGCTTTCCTTTAAAGAATGGGTTTCTTTGCAAATATCCCCTTTGATATGAATTTTGTGATTTCTATTGTTATGTTAATCCAATAATGGATATAAAATAGAGGAAAAGAAGAAAAGTCCAAACAATAGAGAAAAATAAAAGATAATAGATATTGAGCAATGTATTTATGAGAAATGTATGAAAATCTCTCGAAAAGTGGAATTGATGACCACAATTGGTTAGATTTCATTTACATGTGATTAATAATGGAAACAATAATCAAAATAAAGAATATAGGAAAAGAGGAAAGAGAAAATATATGTTTTAATGCATAATATATGCCTTATAAGTCATTGACTTGCAAAAAAAGAAAAGAAGTTATTCCTTTTGTGTTTTGGCTCCAAACTTAAAATATAAGTAGATTAAGACTTTATAGACTTTCCTTTAAAATTTGGTATTAATTGGACAAGTGGTTTGGGAGATATGATTTTTTTTAAAGTAAGTGGATATCAATAAATGTCACGATTTAACAATCCTAATCGAAATACTTTGGGTTTAATCTGAGTCATGGATTTTGGATCTCAGGGACCACGGTCATCATGCTCCTTGCACTTGAATAGGAAAGTCGGGTAGCAGTCCCGATTTCTTCTATGAGATCTCTCTCTATCTCTGAACCATCTCATGTTTTGGAAACAACTCCAACAACTTCGAGAGACCAGTCTGAGTTGTTTAACCCTAGATTTCTTAGGGTTTCATTGCTCTCAGCAGATTCACCCAAACTGCCACAGAGGAAGGTCAGTTCCGCGAGTTTCCTCCTATAAAAGGAGGGTTGCTGACCCCCAACAGAGACACAAATGCCTCTGAGAGACCCTATTTCTCTTTGCAATCACGACCCTACGGACAATTTTGCCTTGGACATTGGTCTTCACCCCTGCCCTGGTCCAAGCTACCTTGCCGGAGATACTCTCCTCGCCCTACCATTCCAACACACCCCCAAAAGAATTGGGAGTGTGGGCAAATCCATTGGAGTCCAGAGAAGGTATAAGCACTTTCGCCTTGCTGTTTGGAGGACGAGAATCGAAAGTCAATGGTCCAGTTGACCATGGCTGGCTTTGCTCACAGGAAAATGGGATCACGAGGTTGAAGATGAAGAAGGGGGAAAATACCCCTCTATCCCCAACTTCAGTAAAGAAACCAAAGGGAAGGAATGTCTTTTCGACATTGTTTGGTCCCAACCCGCGTGAAAAAGATAAAGGATTCGATTGGCTGACGTGGCAGCCAAAGATTGGCCCAAAGGTAATTTATCCTACAAAATTCATAACTTATTATTGGTAGCTCAGATTAAAGAAAATTATATATGAATATTTCTCAGAAAAATACAAGTAATTCAATAAAAATACCAACAGATCCTAGTTTTGCTTCTAGTTCGAATAAGTATATAAAGTTGGTACCTTTAAATGATCTAACTAGATCAAAATCCTAGCCTTTGAATATTAATGTTTTGATAGAGTTAGTTGGTACTAATAATCAAAGTCTGACTTAATTGCATAAATACGATGAAAGAGATCTAATTAGAGATATATGTTCATAACTTGTGTATTTAGGGTTTCACGGTCTTAATGGTGCATTAAAAGGGTTAAAAACCCTAATTCATGTAGTTATGAGATTTAATGAATCTAAATATGAGAATCATTCTAGAAGGCATCAAAATAGTGTTATTTGACTGATTGTGGATAAATACCCTTAATATGGTAATTAGGGTTTCCTAGTGAATAAAAATGGAATTAATGTTAATTTAGGGTTTGCTAACCTAGAAGATGTGAAATATATTAATTAGGGTTCCTTTGAGAATCGAACTATAATTCTTTGTTAAATTGACAATTCAAAGGAACTTGAACATGATAATTGGCCTTAATGATCTGGACATGACCTAAAAGGATAAACATGGAGGTTTTAGTGTGAAAAAAAGATATATTTGACCTAATTGGAATTCAATCATGCCTATGATGTTGAAATTAGGATTTGTGGATCAAAAGAGCATTAAAAGTAATAAATGCATTATGGAGGCTAAAACCCTAATAAAATCCTAAAGTTGGCATAGAAATCCTAAGGTGGAATCCAAGTCAATATTGAAAATGTTTTGAGATAAAATAATGGCACATGGGTGTTATGCATTAATTTCAGGATATTGTTGATTGCTTGATTGATTATTCTTGATTATTTTTGCTTGGACCTCAAGTTACTTTGGATCAGGTATGTGGTTAATTATGAGTAATCACCTTTAGTTTCACGATGCTTCTCGGATGTTTTCATTGATTGGATGCAACCTAAACTGTTGAGTTTTTATTTATGAAATCCTATAAAGTCACTATGATTATCACAATTAAATATATTTGTGTATTCTCAAACCTACATGCTACCCTGATGTACAATGCATGACCAAGCCCCGGAGGGAAGGTCTAATCAGTCATGCCCCAGAGGGAAGACCATTGGGCACTGAGAGGTAACCCCAGGCACCAAGTTCAGGATGGAGAAGGTGGCCTTTTGTCCCTTGCAAAGACAAAACCCTTGAGAGGGTGCTCCAGGGTTAGGGTAAAAGCGATTGAGAATGTCACATTGAAAATGTAACTTTGGATTGTTAATAACTTATTTGTGATATTTAGGTTGTTAGCAATTAATTGTGAAATTTTTATGGTCCCCCACATACCGATATAGAAATATACTGACCGACATTTTGTTTGTCGGCATTTTAGGTACAATTATTGAAAAGGACAAACAATAAGTTGACATATTGTGAAGAATATGAATAACCAGTGCAAGGAGGATTAGATAGATAGACTTTATCAGGTGATAGAAGTCTAGATTTGAAAATTTAAAATGGTATGTAAAGTTTTATTTCATTCCAGCTTTCCAGTGTAGTTTTAGTAGAATTTAATAGTTATTTTTGATTAAATGTCAAACCATGGATCCTGAGTTATTGGGATAACGGTCCTGACCTTTTAGTCTTCCTTAATTGGGGGTTACCGGGAGGCGGGGTCATTACATTTGATGTATGTAAGGTGTTGTTCAAATGTACATGATAGAAGGAGATCCAGTAGGTCCTCACATGCTCAAGCTCATTGGGTATGTGGAGAACCTTTCTATATTGGGATTCCCCTTCAGTCAAGAGTTGTCTAGTGATGTGATTCTGCAGTCTCTTCAAGAGTCATACAGTCAGTTTTTCATGTAATACAACATGAATGACTTTGACAAGCCATTGACAAAGTTACTTGGCATGTTGAGAACAGTAGAGGCACAAATGAAGAAGGACAAGTCCAAGTCTGTGATGATGATCAACAAGACAAAGGAAAAGTCTAAAGGCAAAGACAAATCTAACAAGAGTTCTAAAGCTAGCTATAAGCCTAACTCTTTAGCACTCAAGGCAAAGGGAGGAGTAAAGAAGGGAGGCACTTGCCACCACTGTCACTAGCCTGGACACTAGAAAAGGAATTTCCCTCTATTCGAGGAGGAATTAAAGAAGAAGGAAGGGGTGGAAACCTCTACTTCAAGTATAGACATTATAAGAAAAATTGATTAATTCTTCATCTTGGTATGTGATACCAGATGTAGTTATGATATACGTTGATGTGTAGGATCTAATAAGAAGTAAAGCCTTTATGAAAGGGCAAGGATGGAATATGTAGAGCAAGAGTTGCTGCAACTTTATTCTACATTTAGAATTTATCTTAGCCCATTGGGCATGTAATAGAGTTAGCCGAACTGCTATTTTATTATGCCAATAATAGAAACATTTTTCTTTATGCATCTTATATGGACAAGGATGGCTATAAATAAAGAGTTGTTAATGCTTCTGTTTCAAAGATGTGATCTTGTATGGCAGTGCCCTAAATGTCTTGTGATCTTTACATGAAAGGATCTAAATATGAATGTTTATAATGTAAATACCTAAAGGACTAAAACTTGATAAAACCAAACAATCAATATCTATAGCATTGTGTCTAGAGCACACATATGAGAAATACATTTCTAGAATCCATATTGATCTTTATCTAGACTCTTTTAGTTGTTGAACCAATAAGAGACATGCAAGTCTTATATATGGGAAACATGACAAACCACCTCTCACTAGATGTAGTGGGAGAATATGCATTGTATAAGGACATGTACATAATGATGTGTAAAGGCCTTTGGAATAAACTTATAGTTATTTTTACTTCGTTATATTTACTGATGATATGGTGATGTGTGTTGAATAAAATACAAAGTCTCTTGAATTGTTTAAGAAGATAACATGTATGAAGTACACAACTTCCTTAAAGATATTAAGATACTTTGATATGACCAATGTTGAAATACTTTATAGAAGTAGTTTGAGGTCCTTTTGGAGAGACTGCAATAGTGTATCACAATCAAATCCACCTGAAACATGATGTATCAGATAGAAGGAATCACACCATGTAAGTTAGGATATGATTATCATTTAATTTAATTTTCTAATTTCATTTAGGAATATGCTTAACAGTAAAATAATGTACCACCTAAAATGATTTAGAAGACATCATATGAGATATGATATGGGTATGTCCCAATATGTCTTAATGGTTGAAACTTATGCAAGAAAATAGTTTCTTGAAAAGATTTAATCACATAAATGTTAGTTTGTTGAACACTACTTATCTCAATCCAATAACAAAAGTGTTTTTTTGCTGGGATGGCTGAATTCTAAAAGAATCAGTGGAAGTAAAGTAGAACTCAAAAAGTTCGAGATCAATAAGAAAACATTAAGCTAGAAGAGGTACAATGGAAACCAGGAGAATCACAAATTCTTGTGGAATCTCAAGTTCCTTATGTAACACAGAAATACATAGTTCTAGTAGAACACAACTGAGATTGAAAGATTATGAATCCAACAAATCAAATGGGTAGGTCATAAGATTATGAGCCAACAAATCAACTAGACGCTATTGAGAATCAGAATTTGAGAAATGTGTCGATGGACATTAAGGAGTCCATGTACACTAACAAGGTATGACCTTGCTAGTACCACCTAAAGGGATTGTACCTCAAGGGTGCGATTGGGTTGTCATAGAGGAAGACCAACATGGGTGACATAAAAGGACAGATTGGCTACAACGATTTTCAAATAAGTTCAAAGTGTTGAACATAATGAAATCCCTTTTCCAATTGGCATGCATGTTTTTGCAGTTTAGATAGACTATGAGATTTGGAATATGAAGAATAAAACCACATTCCTTAATAGGAATAATTTAGAGGATGTGTATGAGATATAGGCTAAAGGTCTTATAACTTCATTAATGCAGATAAAGTCTATAAGCTACAATGTTCAATCTAGAGGTTGAAATAAGCATCTAAAAACTAGAATCTTTGATTAGACAAGATAGTCAAAGAGTTTGACTTGAGTCAAAGTAAAAGATGAAATATGTGATTAAAGAAGATTTAGTGGGAGCATATGAATATTCTACATATTGATGAGGAATAACAACTCAATACTAAGTATTGAAACCTGGCATGGAAATCACCTTCATAAAGAAGAATTAGGTGAAACATCCTATGTGATAAGGATTGAGATATCTAGAGATAAATTTGGAAAGTTTCTAAACCTAAATACGAGCACATATATTAGCCACATGTTGAAAGAGTTCCACATAAAGGATTTAGTAAGAGAGAATCTATCTGTGTAGACAGGATCAATTTCTCGGGAATCCAATGTTCCAATTCTTGTGAATAATGAAAGAGATTCCATATGCATCCACATTTGGATCAATCTGCAATATAGTGTATTTGTCCCATTATCTTGTATGTATTGGACACAACAAGATAATTTTAGTTAGATACAATTAAGGTCAGTGGAATACCATAGAAAACATCCATTAGTACTTGAGAAGCACTAAATTATATGTAAATGTACTATGATAATAAGGAAAAGTTGGATGTAAAGAGTTACATCGATGCAAGCTTCCGAAATGACATAGAATGATTGCAATTTAAAACTATGAGAAGAGTTGTAAGTTGGAAAGCGTTCCGAACTACATACCATTATTTTAATTCTACAATATAAGTCATATGCCCTAGTGTTATGAACACATGAGTGAATATTGTATGAATATAGAAGTTCATATAGAGGAACTTGTGATATGTTCCAACCATTGATGACATAGTAGAAATACTATGACAACAATGGAGATATTGGTTATTCAAGGAATATTAGATAGCATACTATGATAATTCCATCTCATATGAAATGTACTACAGTGAAGAGATGTGAAACATGTAATTTACCAACTAAAGGCAATATGTTGCTATCTCGCTAGATTAGCACTTGCACAACATAAACATGATGGACATGTTTAGATCACTAAGAATGAGATTTGTGGGTGATTGTCTCTAAGTGAAAGTGGGATTATATTGGTATGTAAGCTTAGAGAGCTAATCATAAGATGATTGCAATGGCATATTATAAATGATTTGATTAATAATAAAGGCAAGCTTCTGATTCATTTAATTATAAGATAATGAGGAAACATAATGAATGTCTAAAGAATAACATTACTCAATGATGTATGTCTTCAAGTGCGTGACTTCTACAATGAGATCATATGGATGTTAGGAGTATGTATATTCTTGTTATGTCCCTAGTCAGATCTTACTATGGAAGGATGATAGACAACGGTAACACTTAAGACTAGAGTGTGTGTTGGTTCATGACAAAATCTCACCAGTCATGATATGTGATATCAAACCAAGTATATAAATACTTGTTAGAGAACAATGTATCAGATAGACCCACCTTGAGAGTGATACATAAAAACCATACTTGGTGGTCATAGTCATCTCTCATAGTGAAGGTGGTGATTCTGGTTCTTAGACCTGAAATCACTATTCTCATCACATGTCGTTCGGTGTGTTTTGACATCATCCACCGTGATCCTAAATAAGGGTTGCCATAAAGGTGATGATCAGATGCACTATGACACATGGGAATGACTGTGAGTGATGTAGATGGGATTTATGCCTCCTACAGGAGCTTGATATCCTAGCCACTTAATAAACAAGACTGAGAAAGCCATGTTGCATACACATGTGAATCAATATATGACATTGAGTCACATATATCTCAGTCAGTTTTCTCTAGTTCAGGGAACATGGATTGAACATTGAAAGGATGACGATTCCATGCCTCAAGTTCAATCCAGATATCAGAGACAAAGGTATCAAAAATTTTAGTTGAAGTTGTTCTCCAACTTTCCATTTACTTGGATAGCAATGATGTGTGACTAGGCACCACTCTTTACTTGTGATGTCATAAACTAGTTATGGACATTTACTGCCAAAGTAACTTGGAACCTATATGGTCACACACATAAGATTACCTAGAATAGGAGTTTAATCATGAACGGTAATTGAATTGATTACTAAAGTGTTTTGGTATTCAATTTGAGCAATAGTTAACTGACTAGACTCCAACCGATCAGTTCAAGTGTTAGAATGACCATTTGGAGTGTCAGGTTGATTGGAAATTGCATTGGCTGAATTCCGGATGAACCAGGGTGCAAAACAACCAATTCACTTAGTGAACCGACCAGTTCAAGTTTGTGAGACGACCATTTCAAGAAGCGAGACACCTGGTTTGTGGTTCAATTTGATTGAATCAAGGATTAGTGTTGATGTCATGTTGTCCATTAATTGGATTAAAATTGCCAATACAATTGTGATTGGGAAACATGACGAAATGACCAGTTCATTAGGTAAACTGATAGGCTCGCATTCCAACCGATCAATTTGCCATGTGAACTGACCATTTCACCTATTGTAGGTTTTGAATTTTTGTGAAATTCCGATCCCTTCCATTCCCACACAAACTGGGAACCCTGACCCTAACCCCTATAAATAGAAGGGTATTGGGGGCTTCTTAGACACAACTCAATTGCCTCTGATAATTGTTTGTATTCTCTAGTTCTAGTAATAAAGAGAACCTGAGCACGTCCTACCCACTAAAGGGAGGGATAGCAAGGGAGAACAATTGTGGGAGAACAAGTTGGTGACTAGTACACCAACTGGAGGGAAACTCCTTCCTATCTATTCTAGTAGAACAATAGGAGTTCTAGGAGGTCCGTGTGGACTACTCTAGAGACATGTATACTTTTCTCGCTAGGAGAACAACATCAACATGTTGTCTGTGGTGAAGACCAGGAGATACTGCAAATGCCATATGACTGCAACTTGAAGAAAATTGCATAACTACAATGAGGTATTAGTCGCTGGACTTGCTCAAGGATCAGGCATGACCTCATTAAACCATCCTTCCCATTACACAGTTTTTGATGCAATCCATTAGTTATGGGGAATATGGACATTTTTTTTATTTCGACTACCTATCTGATGCCATATTACCTACATTATCTGCATGTTTGTGATAGATCTAATAGTCTTTGGCTAGAAACCCCTTTAGTTGGTTCCGCCGATATGCGGGAGGTATGTCCCTCTTTCCTACTTTCTTTTTCATCACACAAAATTCAAGTGGATCTTATCTCACTTGATATGCATGGATTTGATGTGATCCTAGGGTTGGATACCTTGAAGAAGTATAAGGTTGTTTTGGACTGTAGCTCCAAGGTTGCGATGTTTTGTGATGGAGATGTTTCGTGGATCTTCCAAAGAGATAGGAAGATTCTTCCTACATGTTTGGTGTCAGCTATGACATCAGAGAGGTTGATGAGATAAAGGCATGAGGCTTTCTTGGCACATGTTGTGGCTACCAAGAGGATCGGTCATAATATCTAAGAGGTACCCGTAGTGCGAGTGTTTGAGGATGTCTTTCCAGAAGAGTTTCTTAGAATTCCCCCTCCTAGAGAGATTGATTTTGATATCAATATTATTCCTGGAACACAACCCATAGCATAGTCACCCAACATGATGGCACCAGTAGAGATGCAAGAGTTGAAGAAACAGTTGCAAGAGCTGTTAGAGAAGGGTTTCATCAGATCAAGCACTTTCCCTTAGGGTGATCCCGTGTTGTTTGTGAAGAAGAAGGATAGTTCCACGAGGCTTTATATAGATTACTGAAAGTTGAATAAGGTTATAGTGAAGAACAAGTACTTGTTGCTGAGGATTGATGATCTGTATGATCAGATGAGAGGTGCTAAAATGTTCTCCAAGATAGATATGAGCTCAGTACATCACCAGTTGAAGATCAAGGTGGATGACATACCTAAGAATGCTTTTTAGACTAGGTATGGTCACTATAAGTTTGTGGTTATTCCGTTTGGGCTAACCAACTTGCCGAAAACTTTCATGGATATGATGAACATGGTGTTCAGACCATATCTAGATCAGTTTTTAGTTGTATTCATAGACGATATCTTGATATACTCCAGGGACAATCAGCAACATGAGCAACACCTTCTCCAAGCTTTGACGTTATTGAGGTAGAACATGTTGTATGCCAAGTTTGGTAAGTGTGAGTTTTAGTTGACTGAGGTGTCTTTTCTGGGTCATGTTATATTTGATAAGGGTGTTTGTGTGGATCTAAAGAGGGTAGAGTCTGTGCTAGAATGGGAACAACCCAAGACACTCACTGAACTTTGAAATTTTCTGGGGTTGGTTGGATACAAATTGAGATTCATTAAAAATTTCAGTGTTGTAGCGTTACCCCTAACCATGCTAACTAGGAAAGGTGATCCTTTTGTCTTGGATGAAAGGTGTTAGCATTCCTTCTAGTTGTTGAAGGAGAAGTTGACCGGTACTCTGGTGTTAGTGCTGCCACAACAAGGGAAAGACAACATAATATTTGTGACACTTCAAAGAACAGCTTGGGATGTCTGCTGATGTAGGAGAAGAATGTGATTTCTTTTACTTCATGATAACTTAAGAAATACGAGGAGAACTACCTGACACATGACTTGGAGCTAGCAGCCGTGGTTCATGCCCTGAAGATTTGTAGGCACTATCTATATGGGAAGAAGTGTCAAATCTTCACCGACCATAAGAACCTTCAGTATATCTTCTTAAAGCAGGAGCTGAACATGAGGCAAAGAAGATGGATGGAGCTGATCAAGGACTATGACTGCATGATAGACTTCCATCCAGGGAAGGCAAATGTAGTAGTTGATGCATTGAAAAGGAAGTCATCTTCATCATCATCTACAGACAAGGCACAATTACACTCTGTGGTGTGTCATAAGCGAGACATGTTGGTATCACTTCTCCAGATGAATGTACAGTTGAAGTTTCTCTATTGGTAGGATTACTAGAATAATTGCAGGTTATGTCTACCTTGATACAATAGACCAGAGATGCTTAGAAGAGTGATACTTGGATATAGAGAATTAGAACATAGTTTGGTAGTGGGAAGAATGATGTCTTCCATGAGTTAGTGGATGGGATAGTTTGCATTCACAACATGATAGTGGTTCCAAATGCTGAGGGCCTGAGGATAATGGTACTTGAAGAGGATCATCCCTCTATGTACATAATGCATCCTGGAAGTATAAAGATGTACCACAATCTAAAGGATCTGTATTGGTGGCCAAGTATGAAGCATGACGTGGGAGAGTTTTTTGCTAAGTGTCTAGTTTATCAGCAGGTCAAGCCAGAACATCATAAGCCTACATGGATGTTACAACCTTTGCTGATACTGTAGTGGAAATGGGATCATATTACCATGGATATTGTGGTTGGTCTTCCTAGGACATCTACAAGTCATGATTACATTTTGGTGATAGTTGACATGTTGACCAATTCAACTCACTTGCTTTTAGTCAAGACTACATATATACTAGAGAAGTTTGTGCAAATATATGTTGATGAGATAGTTCATTTGCATGATATTCTAGTTACCATAGTATCTAACAATGGCCCACATTTTACGAGTAGGTTTTGGGAACGTCTGCATAGAACTATGGGGACACATCTAAGGTTTAGCAAAACCTTCCACCCCTAGATAGATGGATAATCTAAGAAGACCATTCAGATGTTGGAAGATCTGTTGAGAGCATGTGTCTTGTAATTTCTTGGGAGTTGGGATGTGCACCTGAGTTTGATAGAGTTTGCCTCCAATAATAGTTATCAGATAAGTATAGACATAGAACCATATGAACCATTGTATGGAAGACATTGTCATTCACCTCTTTGTTGGTATAAGATAGGTGAGTATCGACTTTTGGGTCCAGAGCTAGTGCAGAAGACTACAGATAAGATCAAGGTAATACAACAACAATTGAAGGTAGCCCAGGGCAGACATAATTCGTATGCTAATAACCATCGCAGATTGTTGGAGTTCCAAGTCGAAGACCATGTGTACCTTAAGGTTTCCCCTTGGAAGGGTGTGCATAGGTTTGGTAAGAACGGTAAATTGGCTCCATCGTGAACCAACCAATCCTTGCACAAATAGTTGGGTCACCTTGACCAAAGAAGGAACTACTCCCCCTAATGGACACGTGGCGGTGCCCGATTGGCTCAAAAGGTAAGAAACTATGTAAACCTTATTTAATTCACTATAAATTCATACGATGTCCAAAAAATATGAATAAAATATCTACATTCTCAAAAAAGTGAGTAGAATAAGATGGAACCCTAATGTTAGAGTTTTTATGCACTAAAAATGATATCATGAAGGAAGTGTGATACTAATATAATGTCTAATAAATAATAAATGATTGTCAAAAATTATGAAAATGTGCCAGTCACTCCTAAATATGATATATGATCCTTGATATATCAAATATGATCATACTATGATATTTAATCATGTAATTTACTTAGTATAACTATCTAGCGATAATAACACTAAATAAAATGTATAAAATACATATATGGTCAAAAATATTGGAATATTCATCATAAGCCCATATCAATATATGGAACACCATTTTTTATTCTGACATTATGATGATACACATAATTTGTGTTATACAATGATGATGGATCTCAATGTGATATAAACCCTAATACTTTTTTTTGAAAAAATTGGCCATTCTATTCATCCCGTGGTCTGGGCTCAATCTTGGGACCTCTCACTAACAAACCGCGTGTTTAACCATCTTGGTGTCTTTTGTTAGACTATAAACCCTAATACACTTAATGAATATGACCTAGGGTTAATACATGCACAAAATGATATTGAAACTAATGGTCATACAATTGACTCTAATATGTAATACAACATCAGTAACATAAATCTTAGATAACAAGAAGAGTAAGCTAAGAAATAGTGATGGGAATATCATAATGAACCAAGCCAAACCCTAAAATGGACATATTAGGGTTAACATGATGAGAATCTGATGATGGTACATGTGATCTTGTCTTGATCAGAGGTTGACATGGATATAGTTGACATTAGGAATGTGATGATTAGATTATCTCAATTGAAGGTATGCTTTACCTATTACTTGGCCTACTATTTAGTATGGTTGTATTATGTGTACAAAATACTTGGCATATGATATTGGATGAATAACTGTTCTTGTACACTACCTTGCTTGATTTTATGTATGTATAGTTGTGAACATATGACATGTAACATATCCATTCCATTATATGAAAGCACTAAAATCTTTGATAGTATAATGCTTGTAAGTGACTTAACTCTTTGGTAGTCAGTCACATTGTACGTATGATCTAATTCTTTGGTAGGAGATCATAAATGCCTTACTCTTGTACTTCTTGAGAGTTAAGAGAATGCATCAAAACCTTCAGTGGTAAATGCATGTATATATAATGGAAAATGTGCCTAAAATATGTGTTCTATTTTTGTTAATAAACATTCTTTATTCAAGTATGGTTTTGTTATATTTGTTTATTACTGGCAAGTATTAGTTTTATCTTTTTTCCAAGTCATGGTATAAAGAGGTATATTTGAAACACATAGGCATACTCAGTACAATATCTTAGAATATTGTGGTGATATATAACACTTGTAATCTTTTGTTTAGGAGATATGGATCTATGATCTTGAAGAACCAGGACAGTAGAGAGTTGTGTGGTGAGATGATGTACATGTGGATCTATTGTCTTAAGATCTTATTGGTAGATGCAGTATGTGCATATGTAAAAGTTTGTTATTCAATGTGTAACATCAATTTGTAATGATAATTCATTTTTCAATTATTTGTTAAATGGTGAACATGTGTTGCATGGTTTTATTCTTGTTCATGTGCATGTGCTACCTTTGTTCCTTATGAAATCCTCTAATTTTCTTATTCTTAGCCTAGTGTGCGGTGTTAGAATTGGCATTCTTACTAATGTGAGGGTTTCAATTTGGAAGTCACACATTATGTCATGGTGTTGAAAATTTGGGGACATCACATGTGGTATCACAACATATGAGGATCTTGAAGCAAATGAATATCCAAAGTGTTTGAACACATCCACAACCACTAGTCTATTAAAAAAGAACTTCCAAATAAAGATGGATAATTTCATGGGTAAAGACTTGGACCAGATCCATTTCTACTAAGAAACCTGTGGGTACTTCAATCTACATTTCTCTCACATCCCTCTTCTCATGATCATTTGCTGTCCATTAAAAAAACTAAATCTTCCATTTCAGAACTAGCGGAGGAAGACTCTTCAAGAAATCTTGAATCTTTCTAGATCCTCTAATAATTGGGAAGCTTCAAGAATTGCCAACACAAAAGAACTAACTCTACATCTCAAACTAGCTCTTATTATGAAAACAATATGTTGATCCATATGATCTAACATTACATATTTATAAGGGAACCAAGGGTCAATCCAAAGTAAGAAATCATTCCCTTTGCCTACCTTGATTAAACCAGGGAGATAAGAGCATCTCTTTTACTCAAAAGCCTCTTCTGCATCTAAGAACAACAATCTTTTAGTTCTACAACCCAAACTAAAGAATCTTGAATGTATCTTTCATGAATCCACTTCACCCATAGCGTATACTTCTTAGTAGCAATGTCCTAGAGGTTTTTAATCAAACCAGCATGAATCCAATCCTTGATGGTGCTGAATACTAAGACCACCTTCAATTCTAAGCCTACAAATATCTTCCCAAGATACTGAATCTAGCTTCCTCTAATCTTCAACTTACTCCCCACAAATAAACCTCCTCATGATCTTCTCAAGCCCATCAATAACTGCCACAAGCAATGGAAAAGTAGCTGTCCAAAAAATAGGATAAGAAGCCAAAGTGGAAATTATGAGTTCCACTCTGCCAAACATGCTAAGAAGGCAACCCTTCCAGACATCCTATTTCATTTTCATCTTATCAACTATAGGAGAACACATCTTCTTAGTGAGTCTTCTAGTAAAAAAAAGTAAACCCAAAGTGCTTCACAGACAGATCAGTAACAAGAATGCTCCAAAATTTCAAAGAAGGAAGATTCACATTCCTACTTCAAAAAAGTTGACTCTTATTATAGTTCCACTTTAAGGCAGAAAACTTCTCAAATGTATGTAGAACACTGAGAAGATCATTAATGTTTAGCTCATCCACTTACAAGAACACCAAAAGGTCATCAACAAATATTAGATGGGATATATGAAAGTCATTGGAAGCCTAAATGGGAGTTAATAACCCCTTGTTGACCTTAGAGTTAATCATCATAGACAAACCCTGCATATCCATAATGAATAAGTAAGGAGATAAATGATTTCCTTGCCTTACTCAATTAGCTTCATAGAAATACCTCGATGGAACTCCGTTTAGGAGAACTTGAAATGAAGCTAAAGTGAAGCAAGTATTAACCCATTCAATCCAACACTGAGGAAAACCCATATGCTAAGCATAGTAAGAATGAAGTTCCTACAAACATAATCAAAAGCATTGGATAAGTCAGCCTTAACACACATTCTCAGAACACCATGTGCACTATTAAAAGAACCCAGGATCTATTTTCAAGAAAAATTTCATCCCTAATACTTCTACCTCTAACAAAAGTAGCTTGATTAAGACCTAATAACCTCCAGCATGATGTCCTTGAACCTATTTTCCATGACCTTGGTAATAACTTTGTAACTAATATTACATAGAGAAATAGGTCTGAAATCCCTCACATTATAAGCCACTCTGAACTTAGGACTAAGAACAATAAAAGAGCATTGCATTCCCCAAGAGTTTAGAGCTGAAATAAGAGTTTTTAATATATTTAATCACATCAGCACTAATAATATCCTGTGATTTACTAAAAAAAATGGAGTTAAAGCCATCAGGCCCATGGCCTTTGTCCACACTCAACTCCTTTAAACCAATGTCAATTTCCTCACTAGTGACAACCTTTCTCATGGAATTAAAGTGAACTTATGAAATATGAGGCAAATGCCAATCATTACTCCATTAGATATCACAACACATAGAAGAGTTAAAATATATTTAAATAGTAACTAGTAACATGTTCAAAAATAACAATTTCATTTGAGTAATAGATACCATCAATATCAAGATTATGAATAGCATTCATTAGACTCCTTACTTTAAGAGAGGAGTAGAAAAAATTCATATTTATGTCTCTAGCTTTAAGCCACTAGACTCTAGACTTTTTTTCTAAAGAAATCCTCCTTTGCCTTAAGAGAATCAATAGCCTCCAACCTGATGTTGTTCACCTCAGCCTGTAAAGGAACATTACCATGATATCTATCCACCAAATTTTCAAGAAATGAGTTTTATCTTCTAACCTCTTAGATCTTTAAGAAATGTTTACAATCTTCTCTTTGTTCCATTTAATCAGAGCCATTTTCATAGAGTTAAGCTTCCTATATACCATGTACATCGGGGCCCCGATAACATCAATACTCCAAGCCTCTCTCATAATGTCAAGAAAATCCACCCTAAAAGCCCACACATTCACAAAGTGAGAAGGACCATATAATCTCTTCTTACTACAAAGATGAAGGTTAAGAATCTTATGATCACTTACAATATTTATAACAAACTCCCCAAAATTGTGGGATAACTATTGATTAGATTCATATTGATAAAGATACAAACAATTTTTGAGAAGATACTTACCCCAATTTTGCTTTTACTATTCCAGGTGAAGAATGCATCTTTACCCGAGATCTCAAACAACTCAATTTTATTAATAACATTATTAAATCCCTCCATACTCATCATTGAAGGCGGCTTCTCTTCAATATTCTCAAAGGTAAGTCTAACAACATTCAAATATCCAAGGACACACAGTCCTAAGTAACAATCTTAGAGACACAACAAAGTCCTTCGTAAAGAGACACCATTTCCCTATCATCATTGAATCCATATACAACAATTAAATGAAGCTTGTCATCTCCAAAGAGAACCTCACAATGAATAAATTGTTCATTGTCCATCATCTAATTTATAGAAATATAAAGATCATACCACATAATGATAATCCTAGTATACTTATAGTAGTCAAAATTATCTAAGTGGTGAGCTCCATCCCATAAACTATTAACATCCGACTTCAAGCTACTCCTAAAAAATCTTGATTCAAGAATGATGACAATGTCAGCGCCAACCCTCCTCAATTGTTCTTGGACATGAGAAGTCTTATTATGAGCCCCTCTAACATTCCAAGAAGCAATAGAAAAAGGACTAATCATTGTTAAAGTTATTGTTGCTCTTGCATCTAGGCCAAATACATTGTCTACATCCATTACAGTATCAAGCTGAGAGAACTTGTTTGGCATCAACTGAATGTTTCTACTGGTTACAACACTCTTTGAGAAATGTTTAGGAGGAGATTTTGACTTGTGGTTAGTCATCCAAACACCACCATCAAGCATTACAAGTTGAGAACTATTCACTAAATCCATAACCACTTCACCAAAAATAGTCTTAGAAGGAATATTAGAAGGAGTACCATCACTCCCATTAACAATAATAACCATAGAAGGAATATCATTCCTCACATTATTAACATACATAGATGAACTATCTTCTAACAGTGTCATCTGATCAAGCACATTTTCTTCGACTAGCAGACAATCATAGAAGGTATCCTCACTACTGCCAATTTTCTCTTTGCCTTTCTGCTATTATATAGGAATAGAAGTCACCACATGTTTTGCACACTCCCTTTGACCATATCCCAAAGTACCACATTCCTTACAACACGTTGTAAACCATTCATATATCATCTTCACCATGTCCATAATACCATCATCACCAGTAGAGTAACCTCAGAAGGAAATGTAGAGGATACCAGAACCAAAGCTTGAATACTAGCAAAATCCAATCTTTTAAGCTCCCTTGTAGGTTTATCGACTTTGAGTTGAGTACCAATTTAACTTCCAATGATGCTAAATATATCCTCATCCCAAATTTCCAGCGGTAAGTAATGTACTCTCACCCAAACTGACACCTTTATAAGTTTAAGTTTCTCTAAAGGTTCCCCTAATTTCCACTTCTTCAACAATAGAGGTTCCAAGCCACCGGCCATGGGCCCTGTTCAAGAGCAATACACATGTCTCCTAAATCTAAGAAGAAAATAATAAAGAAATAATTACCATGAGAAAGAATCTCAAAGTCCTCCTTCATCTTCCAGGTCATGGTAAGATGGCGGTGGAACGTCAACCAGTGGGGCTTAAGTCCAATGACAACCCACCATTGTATTCCCCCATCTCTTCAAATTGCACTCCATAATTGATCTAGGATACTAGATCACACCATCCTTCAACTAAATATAATAGTGCTTCAAATCTGTGTTCCCCGCCTCACTAACTCCTTTTCAAACATCAACCCATTTCCTTGATTCACTTATAACATGAACCTTCTGCTGCCATTGATTCTTCAGAGGAAGTGGATGCCTAACCAGAGGTCTAGCTTAGCCAAGTCTACCAACATTCCCAGTGCCACCACCCCCTTCTCTAGGGTGAAAAGCCAGATCCAAAACCAAAGACATAGTGGTATAGTTCAATTGAACCTTGTTTGCCTTTGGTCGCAATTTCAGGTACAATTATGGATAAGTATGCAATTTCTCATTAATAAAGTACCTAATTGTAAAATTGAATACATTTTATCTAAGTGCATGCCTTCCTTCATAAATAATACATAAATTGATGAGATTTTAACTTGGTTATTATGATCTTATATCCTATCTAGTATAGTGGTTGATAAGTACTGATGTACCTCTCAACCAATGGAGTTTCTGAAACCCATCGACCATGAAGGTTTTGGAACTCATCGGTCTGATGGAGAGTCTGAGGACCCATTGGTAATATGAAGGTTCTAAGGACTCATTGGCCTTATGGGGATCCTAAGAAGTTCCCTCTGATGGAATAAACCTACCAACCGACAAAAGATGCACCAATGATCGTTCTGAGTTCTACACTGATGGAGACTATGAACTGATGGGAGTTAAGCATTTGGTAACTGATGGAAATCTTGGACTTGGGGACCAATGAAGAAGTTAGATGGGTAGAAAAATGAGAATTGGGACCTTGACCACCTATGGGGCCTCTGAGTTTTCAACTAATGAGAAGACTGGGCATGTGAATCGATGAATCTCTTGTGTGTATGTGAACAAATGATAAACCTAGATAGTAAAACTAATGAAGATTCAGACTAGTAGATTGATGGGAACCATGTTTGGACCGATGTAAAACATCACAGGGTCTATGTATATGAAAGGGGGGGGTCAGTGAGAAAGCTTTTTTACCAAAGAAGGTCCTCCTTTGATCGATGGTAATTCTAGAGACTAGCGATGGCCAATTTTGACGTTTACAAACATTCTAGCATGTGATACTTCTTCCCCTACATCCCATAGGCTTGTTTGACACCCCTTGCACTGCTGTAAACACAAAGGGAGCCTTGGAGGTCGATGGAAACCCCTTAGGGATTTATGTCCATGGATGAGATCTTACAAGTGGATGCATGTCAAAGACCAAGCAACTCCATGGTGTTTTCAAGATTCTCAACCTTGTTTGTTGAATAAAAAATGTAAGATCTTTCACCAGAATCTTTTTTTACTTATGTTATTCAGACCCTATTACTCCTTAGATGAAGTCCATGGTTTTCCATGGTGGTAACTTTCTCATCTAGCTAAAGTATCATCTTTTTGCCTCTTTTTCCCTTGTTTTCCCTAGATCCACAAATGAAGGAGTCATCTTGGAACTAGAAAAGTGATCTTGGACGTGGAAAGGAGGTTATATGGATTTATTATTTATTTTCCTCACCTCATATATCCTTTCAATTGGTCAAGCGTTGTGGACTTTATGGTGAAACCTACTCCATATAGCAAAAGAACCTTCCTTTTTCCTCTCATTAATATAAAGGAAGCTAGATCTTGCTTGGAGCTTTGGTTTTGGGGATGTTTGAGAGATGATCTAGGATCATGAAGCTTGTTTTGGATGACTTAGACAAGCTTCTTGATCATAACCATAAGAGGCAAATGATATGGCACGTTCTAGCATTTTTTTTACCTAGCTACTTATACATGCAAATCCTTAATCTTTCTCTAGTATATCCTAATTTTACTCTATGGTCACCTTACATGCTAAAAGATGACTTCTTCAGGACTGTTCTAAATGATTTTAAAGGAGATACATAGTTTAATGTTCTTTCTAACCTTTGAAAAGTGATTCTGGATGTTAATCTCATGAACACTTAAACATGTCATGCTGAAATCCAAAATACATGTGAAATAAAAATGGTATCTTTATAGTATCTTGGTGCCATATAATAAGGAAATCAATAAACATATTATGATTAATTCTTCTAAGTGTATATATAATGATCTTAAGGAGCTTATAGAACCATTATAATTCTAAAATTTCATCTAATTAGACATATAATATCAAGGTAGCCCATCTATGTGTGAAAGTGATCATTTCTATGTGTAATCTTGTAATTGATGTAGCTCTCTCATACCTTCAAAATTTAAATGGAACTTTGACATGGTGGTTAATCACCATAATATGAAGTGGAATCCAAATTTTTAGGTGGTTTTGATAGTCCTATAAGTTCTTGTCCTTAGTATGCTCTTATGAGGTGATATTAGCCTTTTATGGCCAATGGGAGTGGTTTTGTGCCCTAATGAGTACTTTGGGTTAACTTGTGAGTTATGCATTCTAGATTCATGAATCCTTAATTTTGAAATTGATGAATATAAAACCATTATGAATTAATAAGCATAATTACATGAATATACATGAAATCATGGGGTACTAAAGAAAGTATGCATGAAGTAACTCTAAGGTTTCTTAATTGATAAGAATTTAGTAATGGATGACAATATATTTATGCAAAGTGCATCATAATGGATTAATATCATTCCTCTTATTAGTACTGATGTATTTCATCTCTTCTTTCTCTATGATGTTAAGATATTGAATATGTATGTAACAATATGCAATAATACAAGATGTATATTTCTTATTGAATATATATGCATGTAGGCTTGATGCCTTGAGGTTAATACCTTGAATGTAGTGTCATGAATGTCATCACTGGTATGATGTCAGGGACCAATGGTCAATATTGATTCATGATTGATAATTGAGGAAGTATAACATGATGGATAAATTGGTGAAATGGGTACAATGGCAAAATGAGGTGAACTTATGGGTTTGATAATCTTTTCCTCCAAAAATGATGTACATATTATCATAATCAGGTAGACTCTAAAAGATACATGTGATAAGAATTTGTTGAGTTGAATGAATAATCCTAAAATAGTAAATATGGTAGTTCCTCATGATACCTTACTTTTGAATAGTGATGACTAATCATGATTTGTGATCATGTCTTGTCCTATATGATAATTATTGGAGCTTATAGGTATTGGATAATGGACTTTATTTTGTTAAACTATTTGAATACTAGATATGAAATGGTAAAGGGAGAAAATATTCTTTGTTACACCTTTATTAAGGCTGACATATGTAGGGCCTTGCTGTGTCCGAGAACAATATTATGGATCTTGTTGTGGTGGAGATTAATATGTGGGCCTTGTTGTGTTTAGGGACAATATGATGAACCTTGTTGTGATTGATGTTAATATGTTGGGCCTTGTTGTGGCCAAATATAATTACTTGTACATTGATTCAATGTATTGATATTTATGAATATTATTTTATATCATATGAAGTTATTAGTCTTGACATGTATGTCAATTATATCTATTTGCATTGTTTCAAGTAATTGATACAATTAAAATACAATTAATTTACCTAAATAATCAAGTATAACCCTAATCATGTAGTGCCACATGGTCGTAGAGCTATCTTGGTGTCGGAACTTGTTGGATAGTGAAATGAGTTTCTCTGTAGCAATCTCATATTGTGAGAAGAAGCTCAAATACATATAATGTTGAGTATATGCATGCATAGGGAGGGTTTTCTCTATCATCCTGACTTTAAGGCATTTGAGAATAGTTGCGGTTGTCTCTTGGTTTATATGTTGTTGAGATTGGTTGAGTGTGTGTCTTGGATGTATATATGGTTGAAAGATGTTGTGACCATAACTCCTATTTGAGGGTATCCTACCTTGGTTTTGGTGTTGTCGCATGTGTACCCAGGATGGGCCACATTTTTAGTGGGATGGCCATTGTGCCCCTACTGATAGGTTGGGCCATTGTGCCACTACAGTTTGTCACTGGTACTGACTGATGGGAAGAGACCTTTAGGATTTTGATCATCCTATATCTTATATGAGACTGATTGTGACTTTGTAGTGGTCAGCTAGTAGTTTAAGTTCTACACTTCAAACTACCTAGGCTTAATAAAATATCTAAATAAGCTATGTAGTATAACTATTTAGGTTTAATTGACAAATCACATGGATGCACAATTGTATTTTTTTACTTATTGCAAGTATTGCATCTGTTTCTTACTATGTGTGGGTAACTGTATGGCTTGGGTATATTTACAATATAGCCCTTTTCTACTTGCTGAGTATACATCTTGTGAAGATAATAAGTACTTGATGTTTATATACTGTGTAGAGATATTTAACTATTCATTAATCTATTTACAAATAAATTAATATTTATATGTCTATAAGAAATAAGTATGTTAGCTTTTGATATATCATATCGTTATGACTTGGGGTCTTACCCCTGTGGTTATCCACTTCTTTTAGGTATGTTGGAGTTGCAAAAATGATATGTTGATCAAGATGTAAAAGGATATAATATAGAATAGTGTGTCTAGAGCGTCCCTATACTCTCACTTTCCTGAGTTATGAATGTGTATTTTATGATGTATCTATGTCAAAATATATTGGTGTTTCTCTAGGATCATGAGTTGTAAACTAGTCAGATATGTTGTATTACTATAGTTTCATAATCACGTACAAACTTGTAATCCCTATGGTGAAATAAATAAATAGAGGTTTTAGTTGATTCTCTATTATGTCTCCCTATGAAGTGTTTCTTATGTGCAATTGTACCCTTCTATATATCACTTACAATGTTTTTGTGATGACTTATCACAATCAAATATCTACATAGATTGTTTTATTTTGTAAAATTTTGACTCTTTTTATGGATGTTAGTTTTTATTTGGATTTTTGTCTAAGGATTTGTCATTATGATCATTTAGGGTTTGATAAACATGATGGTTTCTTATAAGTGTGGTTTCAGAGCATATGTTATCTGAGTCTATAAGGATAATAGGAATTACGCCTGAAACTATGACTAAGTGATGAACCTAACACATGCATTGTGCATACTACTTGAAGTCAATGTTTGGATGCCCTGGTCAGGTAACCAAGTATTGAGGAATAGTCAATATGGAACTATTTGGTTATTCTCCTTATGAGTACTCTGACTAGGGAATCAATTGGGAAATGACCCTAGAGTGTAATGAAATAAGAACTCATGATGAAAAGCATGAGATAAAAGCTGACAAGAGATGCAAAACTTAGATTAAGTCTAATACATTGAACCAAAACAATGTATACATTGGTTAAAAAGTTTCAAGTAAATAATAATCTAATCACTAGAGAAAGACAAACACCATGACTTAACTCATATGAACCTAAGAGTTTGATCACAAAAGGAAAAGATGCGACACTATGATGTTTAACTTGAAAATGAATCATGTAAAAAGGAGTTCCTAAAACTGGAAAGGACACCTTATATGGATAAAAATCTAGAGTTTGAAGTTGGGATTACACATACAATAAATTAAGGATAAATAATCCAATATGAAAAGCTTTAAAATTTTCTATACAGTCAAGGAACCCTGATATAGTATGTTCAATAAGCAGAGGTTTACATGGAAGTTCAGGGAGAATATATGTAATAAGAAGAAATTGAAGTTTAGGGAGAATACAGGTAATAAGAAGAAACTTAAGGTGTAAGATCCATATAAGGAAAGGAAAAATTAGATATGTCAAATGTTAGATGGAAAGAGTGGAGCTTGAGGTAATCTCAGACCAACCAATGCGTACTAAGAAAGAGTGGAAGTAAACAATCATGAAAACAATGGGGATTTTATATATGTTACTTAGGAAACAAAATCCCTTGAATAAAATAGTGTGAATAATCATGAGGAATTCAAGTGAATATAGAAAAAGACAAGGAGACACAAGCCCTAATTTGGTGTAAGAAAAGATCCATATCTAGGATATATGATGATAATCAAGATGATAAAATGATGTGGGATGACACAAAGGGGGACAAATGTAATACTTTTCTACAATAATAATAAAACCAATAGGTTGGTTTCAAGAAGAAATGAGAATAAATAATGAATTAACAGTTGGATAAGAGATGTCACCATCCTTTGATTTTATTTGAGGATAAATTTAAATATGAATTATATGTTTTAGTATTAGGTTTTTGCTTGGAAAGGACATGTTTCAGTCATAGAATAAAGGCAAGATGATAATGTTTAAAGGAAAAGAAAGAATGTATGACATGTACCCATGTGTTGGTGAGTTTGATGTGGATAAATAACAAACATGAAGTTGTTACCTAGAAGATAGGAGAAGATCTGTACACAATAAGTGTCCATTAATTGTATGAGTTTTAGGAACATATGAATTAATACCTTTGTTACAATGAAATCGTGAACATAAATACATGATAAGGAGAGTATTTAATTGAGAATGAACATAATATATAATGACTCAACCCTTATGCGGAAAGTTACAAGTATAATAATTAGTAAAGAGACATAAGAATGATTAAGAGATAACAAGTAAATATATGGAGCATGATAGTCTCACTAAATTCTAAGTAGATGCCAAGGAATATGAGTAAAAGAATAAATGATGCATCAAATGTTAAAATTTGAAATAAAAATGCAGACTATACATAAAAACCCAGAAAAGACCATGATAATCATTCACTCATGAGAATAAGGTAGCATCAGCCACATCAAAATGATTTAGAGATGAAGTTCATGTTGCTTGTAGTTTTTTCCTACCTTAACCTTGGGATTTTGGGGTCAAATTCCTTTTGAGGAGTTTATGGCTGTAAGGCCATGACCTAGATTAAACCAAATCTTCCTGTAATCTTGATTTGGTATCGTAATTGTGTATTTCTTTAAATTTTGATGCCAATTTATTAGGAGATATATCTTATTGGGTTCATTTTGCAAATTGGTTGAAATATCAAGATTCCTGGCAAGTTGTGGACTTATTGTACATTCAACATAATATGAGGACTTAATTGAAAACTATGTGAAAAATATATAAACATGACTTTTCCTTCATAATCATTCTTGTTTGAGCCTTGGAATCAATATGTTAAGATAGAAATATAATTTGACTTTAGTTTAACATTCTTTGCCTTGGGTTTCAATGTCGTGTATAACTATGGATTAATATGAAATTTCACCTTAATCGAGAGCCTAATTGTAAAATTGAATATATTTTATCTAAGTGTGTGACTTCCTTCATAACCATACATAAATTCATGAGATTTGAACTTGGTTATTATGATCTTTCATCCTATCTAGTGTAGTAATTGATGAGGACCAATAGACCTTTCAACGAATGAAGATTCTAGAACCTATCGACTGATGAAGGTTTTAGAACTCATCAGTACGATGGAGGCTCTAAGGACACATTGCCCTTATGGTGGTTCTAAGTACTCGTTGATCTAATGGGGATCTCGATAGGTGTCTTCTGATAGAAGGACCATGCCAATCGATGGAAGACACATCGATGGACATTCTTATCTCTACAATGATTAAGACCGTGAAGCTATGGATTTTTGTCATTGGTAGGCTATAAAAATTCTGAATTTGGGGGATGATGAGTTACATGGGCATACCTGTGAGAATGTAGAGCTTGAACACCGATGGGGCCTCTGAGTTGTCCACCGATGAGAAGATTGGGCATGTGGATCGATGAAGCTCTTGTGTATGTGTGAACCAATGGAAAACCTAGATAATACAACTAATGAAGGTATATACTAGTAGATCAATGGGAATACTACATAGATCGATGGAAACATCCTAAGGTAAATGGAAATTAAATGGGGGTCGATTATAAGTCTTTTATGACCAATGAAGGTCCTCCTTTGACTGATGGTAATTCTAGAGACTTGTTATGGGAAGTTTTAACATTTACACACATTCTAGTATATAATACCCCTTCCCCTTTGTCCTAGAGACTCAAATTGACACCCCTTGGACTGATGAAAACATGGAAGGAGCCTTGGAGGTCGATGAAAGCCTCTTGGGGGCTGATGGCCATGGATGGGAGCTTACAAGTTAATGCAATTTGATGTGTGTGGAACCATTCAAAGACCACACAACTCCATAGTGTTTTCAAGCTTTGCAAGCTTGTTTCTAGCATTTAAAACGTATGGTATTTCCTCATAATAGTTTTTTACTTATGTCATTAACACCCTTGTAAACCCTAGCTGAAGTCCATGATTTTCCATGGTGGTAAACTTGCTCATAAGCTAAAGTATCATCTTTTCTCCTCTTTTTTCCTTGTTTGCCTTAGATCCACCATGGAGCTTGGAGCTCGAAAGGTGATTTTAGACGTGGAAAGGAGGTTTCATGGAGGTATTATTTCTGGTTCCTCACCTCACCTCCTTATTTTTTTTAGTCCAATGGACTTCCATGGTGGAGCCTACTCCATTTAGCTAAAGAGCTTCCTATTTCCTCTCTTTGAATATGAAGGAAGTTAGATCTTGCTAGGAGATTTGTTTTTTCAGACTATTTGAGAGCTTATCTAGGATCTAAAATTTCGTTCATGTCTTTATTATATGAACCTCATGATCATCACCATGATAGGAAAGTGATTTAGCATTTTATAACATTCTTTCTTTGACTTATACATGCAAATCCTAAAACTTGCTCTAATATATCCTAATCTTGCTCTATGATCACCTTAAATGCTAAAAGATGACTTATTGAGGAATGTTCTAGATGATTTAAAAGGTGATACTAATTTTGATGCTATTCGTAACCTTCTAAAAGTGATCCCAGTCTCATCAACACTTAAACATGTAATGCTGAAATCCAAAATACATGTGAAATGATACTAAAAATGGCATCTCTACGGTATCTTGGTGCCATATAATCTGGAAATTAACAAAAATGTTATTCTTAACTTGTGGGAGTGGATATATATTGATCTTAAGGTTCTTATAGAAGTGTTATACTGTAGAAATTTCATTTGAGTTAGACCTAAAATCTCAAGGTAGCCCATCAATGCATGAAACTGGCCATTTTTATGTGTAGTCTCGTAATTGATATAACTCTCTCATACCTTCAAAATATAAATTGAATTTTGACATAGTAGTTAATCACCATAATATGAAGTGGAATACAGAACTTTAGGTGGTTTTGATAGTCCTATAGGGTCTTGTCCTTAGTATGATTTTATTAGGTGATATTAGCCTTTTATGACCAGTGGGGGTGGTTTTATGCCCAAAGGAGTACTTTGGGTTAATTTTGTGGGTTATACCTTAGAGAGTCATCAATACTCACTTGGGAAGTATATTAATATAAAAGTCAATATGAATTAATAAGCATAAATACATGAATATACATGAAATGCAACATGGCAATAATTAATAAAGCATGCATGAAGTAACTGGAGGTTTTCTAATCGATGAGAATCTAATAATGGATGGAAATATATTTGTATAAAGTGGATCCTAATGAAGTAATTATCTTCCTATTATTAAGACATGTTTTTCATCTATACTTTCTCTATGATCTTAAGAGATTGACTAAGTATGCAACAAAATATGATAATATTAGATGTATCTTGTTTATTGGAGATATACATGTAGGCTTGATGCCTTGCAGTTACTACCTTGAGTGAAATGGCATGTGAAAACTACTAGAGGGGGGTGAATAGAGTTTTATAACAATTTTAACAATTATTTAACTCAAACAAACAACCACAAAGATATTGGACAAGAAGACAAGAGTTTAGAGTGGTTCCAACCTTAGCAAACACTAAGGAAGTCAGTCCACTACCCGGTTGCTTACCCAACCGGGATTTGAAAAGAAATTTATTTTATTACCTCGCAAGGATTTTACATAAAATACAATTTCTTTTCCTAAACCCTTCAAGCAGCCTTCACCTAGAAGTAATCGCCCAACCTTGAAGCAGCCTTCACCTAGAAGTAATTGCACCACCTTGAAGCAGCCTTCCTCTTGAAGTAGCTTCCCATTGCAATAGCCTTCTTGAAGTAGCTTCCCGTGCGATAGCCTTCTTGAAGTAGCTTGAAGTCCCCTTCTCCACCTGAGAAGTCAAACTTTCTCCAATCCGCAGCCTCCAACCCTAGGAGTAGCAAGGAGAATACAAAGGATAAAAAGGAACAAGAAAGGAAATAGAAATTACAACTTATCCTTTTAAGCACAAGGCTTGATTTGCCTATATCAAGCGTATTGATCTCCTAACCAATGAGTTTAGAAGTGTAAGTGCTGTAGTAAGGAGATGCTAGCCTATAGGACACGAATTTGAGCTAAGGAGAAAGTAGGCCAATGATCACAATGCTCAAATTGCTTGCAATAGATTGCTCAAGTATGCTCAAGTATTTCTCAAGTGTAACAAGTGTAAAACAAGTGTGTTTAGGTGTCCTATGGCTTGTCCTATTTATAGGAATGGCCTAAGGATGCTTAAGGACGTTATAGACAACTTCTAGGGGTTTCTAAATGCTTAACTAGCCGTTAGGTACAAAGTTGTTGCTTTAACAACGGCTAATTAATTAATTCTGCAGTTGCTGTCAGAGACCATCTCGGTCGACAAATAGTCGACCGAGATACCTACTCGGTCGAACTTTTGTCGACCGACAGGCTCTCTGGAACAAGTGATTTGCAACGTCTTTCATCAACTGCCAACTAACTTTTCTGTTGTGTCTAACGACTACTTTGGATCTTTCTCGGTCGAGAAGATTGTCGACCGAGAGTGTCTCGGTCGAGGAGTTTGTCGACCGAGATTGATCCTGTTTCAAGGTTTCAATTTAGGCACTAATTATGTGTGTGAGTATGCATAAGTAATCCTATTTGAATGGGATGACTTGTCTAACTGTGGTGTTTAGCTAGGGAGAATCTAACGCTTGATTTACATGCAATTCTAAGTACTTGTACATTATATTTTTGTACAAGTTTTTACAACAGTGATTACATTGCATGAAAATATAAATATGTAAGCTTGTAGATTTTCCCATGTTGCTTTGTCATCCTGCACACTCAAGTAGCTCGTTAGATTAATAAGAATGAAATGTTTGTCATAATCAAAACAAAGGGATTTATAGATGTCCATTTAGCCAACAATCTCCCCCTTTTTGAAGATGACAAACATTTCCAAAATATAAATAAATGAAATATAAAACATATGAGTTTCATACCTTTAGATTACCTTTTGTAGCTTTTTCTCTTGTGTATAAAGTGTGTGCTTATTATTCCCCATGAATTATGGAACATGAAATCCAGATCATTTGGGAATATAGCAACTTTCAATGTAAAGCCAAGAGTTTATTTATGAAACTCATTAATTGCTATATTTTAGTTTTATATTTATCTCTCCCCCTTTGTCATTTCAAAAAGATAACCGTTAAGAATAAAAGACTCCCCCTTAATTAGATACTATGCTTCCCCTTAGATAGATATTCTACATGGAGTTAATATCATTTTTGTCTAATTTAGCCACAATTTGTTTCTCAATCATGTGCAAGGGATGTTAAGCCTTGAAATGATATGAGATCCTGTTTGATTCATGGCATATGTATTGATTTCTCATCCATTTTACAAGGGATGTTAAGCCCATAAAATGATATGAGAATCCTTTAATCTCAGAGTACATAAAAGTGTCTCCATCAAAATGCAAGGGATGTTAAGCCCCGATTTGTTTAGAGAGTTCCTTTAAGTACAAGTTATATCATTTTTCTGAAATTCATAGATTTCTTCATAACCAAAAAGAAAAAAAATACTAAGGTCGTAACAAGCTCCAAATAATGTTTTTGTAAGCTTCTTAAAATAATCAAATTTGTTTTGATGAGCTCCCCCTTAATCTTACAATTAAAGCAATTTAAGGCTTCTAAGGTCACAATTGATTTTGATTTTGACCTTTATCAAAAGTATACGAAGATGATGTCCATATAAAAACCAAGAGCTTGTGTTTAAGTAGCACCAATATCAAAGCAAACATCTTCCAAGGTGGAAACGGTTTAGCCAATATTATCTTCAACATGATTTATTTTGCAAATATATTCAGTTTTATTGCAAACTTGACAACAGAAACCTTCTCGGTCGACGATCTTTCGACCGATAGTGTTCTCGGTCGAATAGTTTCTCGACCGAGAATGTGTCTGGATTTGTTTCATAGCTGTTTTAAGTAATTGTGTCAATTTTGCCACAATTTTAAAGGTTGCATTTTTATTTATTACTTCCCTTATTTTGTATGTTCTACAATGATGATCTTATAATCCATATTTTGAATAAGTCTCACAAAACAAATATCCATTGGAATCAAGTAAAGATGGCCAATTTCATTAAAAGCATGTATTACAAGCATAGAAAGATAGACACATCATATAGAGATGACCCATTACAATTATTCAAAAGATATCATTACAATAACTCCAACATTTACTGGAAAGACTTAAGGATTACATCAATGTCAGGGTCTTTCCCAAGAAAAGGCTTAGTTCCATAATACTGGACCAATGTTTGCCAATCTAAAGCACCTGTCTTAGTTAGAGCATATGCTTCCAAGAATGTAGGTACTCGGTCAAATCGGAAATGAGCGGCAATATCTTGCAGTTGCATGGATGAAAACTGAGTGTGTAAGATCCACAGATGGTGGAGGTGGAGTTTGATAATAGTTGTATGAAGGATTGTATGGATTGAGCATGCCAGGATTTAAAGAATACGGATATTCATCAGGTTGGTTTGGTGAAAGGGTTTGCATTCTTTGGTTTATATAGGTCATGGCATGATGGTTATAGTCTAGTTGTTTGCTCAGGTGATATTGGGAGCCAGCAATATAAGTAAGAGTGTTTTGAATGGGGTCATGTGATAGGTTAGTAGAAGGAGGGGGTGGTGGTATGTCTTGATGAGATGTTTCTCCTTCAACTCTAGCCCTTTTATGACCAACATCAATTCCCATTTTTTCTACTGTATTCTTACTTATCTTTTGTGGTCTACGCTCCCATGTATATCCCATATCCTCAAGTTGGGTCTTAAGGAAATGTTGAGTAATTTGGCATACAAAATCGGCATATGGAGGATTGCCAGAAAACTCAAGCATGTTTTTAAGAATGATGCGGATAAAATTTGTGGGAATACGTTGAATAATGGCATATATTAGACACATGCAAAAAACAGGAACTTCAGACTTATTGGCTCTAGGATGTATGCTTGTTGAAACAATGAGGTTTACAATCCTAGCAGCTGGTTTAAGATTTATAGCATAATATGTACCTCTATCTTCGTGACAGGTTGTATTGGATTTAAAAATGGTCCTTTTGATGTCACTAAGACTAATGGTATGGTCATCTTGGAGAAATTGGTTAAGGGGGTTTCCAGAAGTAAGGTCAAGGGTGTCTTGATATTCATCTATGTCAATGTTTAGCATTTCAAGAATATCCCCTTCAGTAAATCGGAAGCTATGCCCATTGACCATAGTGTAGAAGAAGATGGTTTCATTTTCAGAGTGGGAAATGAGGTTTGCATAGAATTCATTCACTACCTTGATTGAATAGGAAGGAAAAGAAGGGTTGATGAATTCTTTTAACTTTTGTACTTCGAAAAGGTCCTCCAAGTCGACGATGTTGATGAAGTCCATAACTTCAACTGGTCGTCGTGGGAGAGGAGCTTTAGAGGAAAGCCGTAGATATCGATCACCAGCATCTCCATCGACGAAGGCAATGTCGTTGATGATCGTCAGTGGTGGAGTAGCTTCCCGAGCTTCCCTTCCTTTCCTGCCGGCGACCTTCTTCTTCCCACGAGCAGATGATGAGGCCATTGTGTTGCTTGAAGGTGGAGAAGAAGCAAGGAAGGCTTGAGGATGAGAATGCTAAAGAGTTGCACAAAGATGCACTAGAGAGAGCCTATGGAAGCAAGAGTATGCAAGTGTGAGGAAGTGACCCGTTTTTGGTTCCTTTTATAACATTCCAGCGACCTGGTCGGTCGACGACTCGTCGACCAAGCGTCCGCAACGGTCATGTTGCAGACGCGCCACTTGGCTCCCCAACGGTCATAAACAGTCATAACGGTCGGTTTACAACGGTTATATCCAACGGCTATTTCTCGGTCGAATAATTGTCGACCGACATTGTCTCGGTCGAACATTTGTCGACCGAAAGTGTGTCTGATACTAAATCTGTATAGATTCTGTCGGTCGAGAGAGAGGGACTGACCGAGAGGTTTTCGGTCGAAGAGTTCGTCGACCGAGAGACTTACTGAGTACGAATTTGAAGCTGATTTTTAAGACTATTTTTGTAGAGCACACATATATAGATTTTCCAAGGGAGTAATATTGTGTTTATTATTGACAATATTGGGACAAGTTGTGATCATAAATTAATTTCTTTTAATCATAAAAGGATATCCAAAATAGTTATTATGTCAAACTTATTTTAGGTCGAATTTGACTACGACCATAGCGCCCCTTGGTCAAATTTTGTTTTGACCAAGAGGCTAATTTTGCAGATTTTCAGATTGAATATGTTGAGTATAATATCTGCATTAAATGTCAAGTTGAAGCATAATACTTAAGATTCTTAGGTACAATTAATTATCTCAAATCTTCAAAGATACTAATTTATGGATTGTGTTGCAAGCACTAATATATAACTAATAAATTATTTTGCTTGCCTATATTTTCATGGATCCATGCATACAATTTTCATTATCTATGCGCACCCAATGATGAAAGCATGTTATCAGCATACAATGATAATTCCATTACATGATTAGTATATGAATAGACCAGAAAATACTTTTACGAACAATCATGTGAAAATAGGAATTTTCTTTGACTAAGCATAATTTCAGTTTAAACTTTAAATCATCTAGGGAATAAACTAATATTAATTTCTTTTACATTTGTAATCTCACTATGTTGAGTTGAGATAGACATAGAAATATGCAACTAATGTTTTTGGTCATATCTCAACTTGATTTTGTTCATTTAGTTTGGCGGTTTTGGAACCCAAACTAACTCGACATCTTTTCTCTTATAAGGACATGAAAAATAGTAATGTCCAAGACGTGAGCAATAATGGCAACATATAGAATCAACCTCAAGTCGTTTTCTATGGTTTTGTTCTAGGTTGTTCTTTGGTAAAAATGTATTTGTTCCTTTAGGTACATATATAGTTTGATGGGTTTGTGACTTTTTCCAACTAGGTTGATAGGACTTTCCTTTAGGCTTATAACCTAGTCCTCTTCTCCCAATTTGATGATAGGAATTATCTAAGATTTGATCAAGAATGCCATTATTATTTAAATTACTGACTTTTTGTTGTAACTTGGCAATCTCTTCCATTCTTTTCTTAATATCTAGTTTTGCTTGGTCTAGATTAGATGACAATAAATTTCTTTCTTTAACAATAGTGTCATAATCTATATGAGTGCATAATAATGGTTGTTTTTGAAGATTGTTTACTTGAGTCTGCAAGTTTAAATTTTCAACAGAAAGGAGCTTGCAATCGACTTCCATAGATTTTAACTTAAGATCAGAATATTTATTTCCCTCTTTGAGATCCTCATTTTCAGATGTAAGAGCAAGAAGTTTAACATTTAGATCATCATTTTCTTTATTTGATTTCTTTAATTTCTTTTTGCACTCAACATATTTATTATGTGTCTCTTCAATAATAGCAACTAATTCTTCTTTAGATAAATCAAAAAGACTTACCTCTTCTTCTTCTTCACTAGTTGTAGCAATAAGACATTCTTTGTGCTCTTCCTTTGATCTCCATGGGCATCCGGTTGTTTTGTGGCTTGTTCCTAAACACCAATTACAGCATGTTGTGGTTTTGTCCAAACATCACCTTTCACCATTTCCCTCCATTCTTCAAGACCTGGTTAGGGTTCCTTGAAGCCTCGCTCTGATACCAATTGAAAACTACTAGAGGGGGGTGAATAGAGTTTTATAACAATTTTAACAATTATTTAACTCAAACAAACAACCACAAAGATATTGGACAAGAAGACAAGAGTTTAGAGTGGTTCCAACCTTAGCAAACACTAAGGAAGTCAGTCCACTACCCGGTTGCTTACCCAACCGGGATTTGAAAAGAAATTTATTTTATTACCTCGCAAGGATTTTACATAAAATACAATTTCTTTTCCTAAACCCTTCAAGCAGCCTTCACCTAGAAGTAATCGCCCAACCTTGAAGCAGCCTTCACCTAGAAGTAATTGCACCACCTTGAAGCAGCCTTCCTCTTGAAGTAGCTTCCCGTTGCAATAGCCTTCTTGAAGTAGCTTCCCGTGCGATAGCCTTCTTGAAGTAGCTTGAAGTCCCCTTCTCCACCTGAGAAGTCAAACTTTCTCCAATCCGCAGCCTCCAACCCTAGGAGTAGCAAGGAGAATACAAAGGATAAAAAGGAACAAGAAAGGAAATAGAAATTACAACTTATCCTTTTAAGCACAAGGCTTGATTTGCCTATATCAAGCGTATTGATCTCCTAACCAATGAGTGTAGAAGTGTAAGTGCTGTAGTAAGGAGATGCTAGCCTATAGGACACGAATTTGAGCTAAGGAGAAAGTAGGCCAATGATCACAATGCTCAAATTGCTTGCAATAGATTGCTCAAGTATGCTCAAGTATTTCTCAAGTGTAACAAGTGTAAAACAAGTGTGTTTAGGTGTCCTATGGCTTGTCCTATTTATAGGAATGGCCTAAGGATGCTTAAGGACGTTCTAGACAACTTCTAGGGGTTTCTAAGTGCTTATCTAGCCGTTAGGTACAAAGTTGTTGCTTTAACAACGGCTAATTAATTAATTCTGCAGTTGCTGTCAGAGACCATCTCGGTCGACAAATGGTCGACCAAGATACCTACTCGGTCGAACTTTTGTCGACTGACAGGATCTTTGGAACAAGTGATTTGCAACATCTTTCATCAACTGCCAACTAACTTTTTTGTTGTGTCTAACGGCTACTTTGGATCTTTCTCGGTCGAGAAGATTGTCGACCGAGAGTGTCTCGGTCGAGGAGTTTGTCGACCGAGATTGATCCTGTTTCAAGGTTTCAATTTAGGCACTAATTATGTGTGTGAGTGTGCATAAGTAATCCTATTTGAATGGGATGACTTGTCTAACTGTGGTGTTTAGCTAGGGAGAATCTAACGCTTGATTTACATGCAATTCTAAGTACTTGTACATTATATTTTTGTACAAGTTTTTACAACAGTGATTACATTGCATGAAAATATAAATATGTAAGCTTGTAGATTTTCCCATGTTGCTTTGTCATCCTGCACACTCAAGTAGCTCGTTAGATTAATAAGAATGAAATGTTTGTCATAATCAAAACAAAGGGATTTATAGATGTCCATTTAGCCAACAACATGGATTTCATCATTGGGATGATGTCATGAACCTTTGGTCAAGGTTAATTCATGATTAATCATGGATGAAGTATAAAATGATGGATAAAATGGTGAAAAGGTTAATATGGGAAAATGATGTGATTTTATTGGTTTGATAATACTTCCCTCAAACAATGATGTACAAACTATCATAATCAAGTCGACTCTAAAAGATACATGTAATGATGATTTGTTGAATTGAACTAATATTCCTAAAAACAATATAATATGGTAGTTCCTCATGATACCCTTACTTTTGAATAGTGATGATTAATCATGTCTTGTCGTATATCATCCCTATAAAAAATTCTATATATTGGAAAATGACTTATATTTTGTAGAAGTAATTGAAAACTATAGATGAAATGATATAGGGAGAAAATATCATTTTTTAAGCCCTCATTAAGGATGTAGTTCCATGAAAATATGTTGGGCCTATTTGTGTCCAAGAATGATATGATGGAACTTTGTTGTGGTAACTTTTAGTACATGTGCCTTGTTCTGCCTGGGGACAATATGATGGACCTTGTTGTGATTGAGATTGGTATGTTGGACCTTGTTGTGGCCAAAGATAGTTACTTGTACCTTGATCTAGTATCTTGATATTTATGAATATTTTTATATGATATGAAGTTATTAGTCCTCATTTATATGTCAATTATATCTCTTTGAATTGTTTATAGGTGTTTGATAGAATCAAAATATAAGTGTTGTAATTAATCAAGTGTAACGTTGATCATTTGCTGCCATGTGACCCTAGAGCCATCTTAGTGTTACAACTTGTTGGATAGTGAAACTAATTTCCTTGAATAAATCTCATATTGTGAGAAGGATCTCAGAGTGGTGTATTTGTTGAGTATATGTGGGTGTTCAGAGGGTTTTCTCTTTCATCCTGACTCCAAGGCATTTGACAAAAGTTGTAGTTGTTTCTCAATTTATATGTGGTTGAGAGCACTTGAGGCCATGTCTTGGATGTTTGTATGATTGAAAGAGGCTGTGGTCATAACTCAAATTTTATAGTTGTATATCGTGATTTTTGGTGCCATGGCCTATGTAACAAGGACTACCATGTTTTTAGTGGGATGGTTTGTTGTGCTTCTACAGGTAGATTGAGCCATTGTACCACTACAGTTTGTCACTCATACTTGACTGAGGGGAAGAGAGATTTAGAATTCTGGATATCTTAGATCTTGCATGGGGCTTATTGTGACTTTATAGTGGTTAGCTAGTAGGTTTAGTGGTACACCTCAAACAACCCAAGGCTTAACAAACTATGTAACTCAACAATGTAGTATAACTATTTAGGTTTAATTGACGAATCACATTTATATACAATTCTATTCCTTTACCTATTGCATGTCTTGTATCTATTGTTTACTATGTATAGGCAAGAATATGCCTTAAGTATATTTACAATATAGCTCTTTTTTACTTGCTCAATATACATCCATATGAATAGAAAAAGTACTTATATTTATATCTCATGTAGAGATATTTAAATGTTGATTAATATATATCACATATGATATAATTATATGCATGTAAGCAATAATTGTGTTAGCTTTTTCCATATCATATCACTGGGACTTTGGGTCTCACCCTTGCGGTTATCCACATCTTTTAAGTACGATGCACTTGTGGAAATGACATGGTGATCAAGATGTAAAAAGGAACAATATAAAACAGTTAGTCTAGAGTGTCCTTGTACTTTCACTTTCATGAGTTATGAGTGTGTAGTTGATGATGTATCTAAGTTTTTCCTCATGGTGTTTCTCTAGGATCATGGGTTGTAAATGAATCAACTATATTGTATTACTATAGTTTCATAATCATAGAAAAAGTTGCAACCCCTATGGTGAAATAAATAAAGAGAGATTTTAGTTGATTCTCTATTATGTCTCCCTATGGAATGTTTCAGATGTGCAATTGTACACTTCTATATATCATTTATAAGACTTTTTGACCATTTCTGATAATTGGATCTCTACACGGATTGTTTTATTTTAGAATTTCTTGACTCAAATTTTTTATGGTTGTTCCTTATGATCATAAAGGAATTGATTAGTGGGATGGTTCCTTACAATTCTTTTGTCTGCCCAGTTTCTAAAAGGAAAATTTAGCTAATACGAGTATGCAGGGAAACCACACACAACGTGGTCACTCAATTTTACCAAGTAAAGTTCTATCATCAAACAAAATCATTCTAGGGTTCTCTTCATACTTAGTGTGTCACAATACATACTAAATAAATATATTATACATTTGATCATAATTACTGATCAAACATACAATTAAAGATCACATCATATATCTATATAGATAAACTATCATAACACCAAAAACATTTTTGTGACATATTTTATGTTGACAGTTTCAATTAGAAAATCATCGCCATATGTTACAAATGATAGTTTTCAAACAAAAACCACCGAATAAAAGGGAACTTGAGTTTCACTTATGAAGTCGTTTAGCTGACGATTTACAAACTTAAACATTGTGTCTCTTTGTTTTCATCGAGGTGATTTTTTTATATTATTGTGCTAGATGTTTTCAATCCTTGTGAAATAGATCTTTCACATTCCATTTCTCAATTCAGTGAGCAAGTGTAAGGATTTGGTCTTGTGGAAAATTTAACTTAGATCATCATCTTAGTTATTACTGAGTGTTGCCTCCTTCTTCAGTGCTTTTATGAAGCATCTTTGTCATTGTAAAGTGTTACATTGGCCATCTTTGTGGCTATTGAGTATTGTCATTTTCACTACCTTTGACTTTACCTCTATTGTATTCACTTCCATTAGGGCATCATTGCCTCCACTACCTTTGCCTCACCTTTGATGTATTTTTCACTACCTTTGTGATAATTTGTAGTGAGAAAATCCACCCCTACTACCTATTGCAAGAGCTCTCGATGCTCCTCCCTACCGCCAAAGACATCGTTGCTCCTCCATGCTGCCAAAATTTCTTTCTCCTTATCCCTAACACCAATGTTTTTACTACTCCTCTCTATTATGAAGCCCTAATGGCTTTGCCATATTTTAATTTTGGATGTTTTGCACACTCTATTGTTAATATGTTGGTATAATAATTTGTATGTGGTTGCAAACTCAACCTATAGGTTAATACATCAATTAGAAAGATTATTCTCATTTCATTATAACAATTCGCATTTAATGTGGATAGCCTCCCTATAGAGAATGATAATTATATGTATATGTTTTCTATTTCATTCTCATTTTATGTGATTAATGAGTACTACTACATGCATTTAGTTAAAATTATGAAACATGGTCATCTTTCAACATATTTAGCTTTGAATTCTTTTAATAAATTACAATGAAGACATGACAATGCAATTAAGTAAATAAAATACAATTTAAATAAATAGGAGTATTCCATGTATCCATTTGAATTCGTATAAAATTTATTATAAAAAATAAAAATTATAACGAAGATATATGGGGGCTATACAATTTATATTTATCAATTGCTTTAATTTTCATTCACAAAGTTGAAATCTAATATTTATTATTATGTTTATAGAAAAAAAAGATTTTCAGAAATGGTTAGCATGATTCTTGTATGTCCTTGTGCTATTGTCTACACGATCAGAGTGTACATGGATTCCATTGATGTCGATAATGGTTAGTTCAAAGATAAAAACCTTCATTGGTTGTATTATATGTGCATACAAGGAGTTGTTCCGAACAAATATTGTATGACGTAGACATGCACCATCTACGAGATAAATTGACCACATTGACTACACTGATGAACACGATTTTAAGACAACTCAAGTATGCAAAAAAAAACACAAACAATTGCCAATTAGTTGTGACTATATATCATCTTCAAAAGAAGAAACAAATAGGCTTATATTAGAAATCAATACTCTCTAAATAAGGAACAACTTTATACGTGTAGGACTTCACCTCCCAATAAATACTACTACATCCACCAAAGGGGATGGGATTGCAGTCAATGTTTTTTTACTTACATGTATTGCCAACAATTGTATAATAATAATAATAATAATAATAATAATAACAATAATAATAATAATAATAATAAATGTTCTTTTTTCAAGCCAACTCACTTATTATAACAAGTTTAACTAACAAATTAAAAAATTATATTATCATTATGTAGTGTAGATAATTGCATTGTATACTTATAATTGCAATATTTACTTATGTGGGAAATCAGTTGCACTAAGGGTGAACAAAGATGATACATGTTTATGTGGGTTTATTCAAATGAGTAATACTCCAAGATAGTTTTCATGATGCCCCGTCACTCTAATCAATATTACTCAAAGTAAAAACACACGATCAACTACTAATTAACCACAATACCAAAAAGTGGGTAAATTAAAGCCAATTTCAATATTACCATCACATTCAAAAACATTTACATAAAGGTCATACAACTTGCATATCATCACATACCATATCAGGTATTTGCATATATGTCCAGTGGACTCAGCTACAACATGTATAGAAAAGATATCATTCCACATATACATGCCATATACAAAACATAGGCACACTTCCAGAAACTCGAGTCATTACATAGATCATCTACAAAAAAATCCCCTATCTGAACCAGGGAGTACATGGACAACTGTAGGACACACTAACACTAACCAACCTCCTACTTCTATTGCACTTCAGGCTGATCTTTCTCACCACCACAATCTTGACAACGTCACTGACGACCACCTAAAAAGACGTGGTGACCCACGAGGTGAGACCAACATCCCAACGAGAGATATAACTCTTAACCAAAAGTTATTGATTAAAACATGTATCATTATTACTAAATAGATCAAGCAAATTAAGCTAATTAAGAAGGTTAAGAAGATTGAGCATATTAAATACACTAATCCAGTTAAATAGATAGGCAGAGCAATAGGTAAAACTATCATCTACTAAATATTATATTTTTCTTACCACATTGTATAACAACTAAGAAGTATAAGAAACAAGGCAAGGGTTATCAACCAACGTGAATCATGTTTAATCCTAAGAAGATATACTACACTACTTGATTACATCTTTTGTTAATCCCTAATGAATCGAGGTATACCACTCAGCTCCAACTAACCACTTCTGAGTCAAAATCTGTGACATACAAGATCTAGGAGAGTCGGACTCCTAAGATCTCATCTGCCCTCAGTCAGTACGAGCTAGCCACATTGACATATATGTATAGATGCAAAACAACCTAGTCTATACTTGGTATATAGTCACAAATATAGTAACCAAGGTATACAAAACCCTATCATATGAGTTACAACTGTAGTTGTCCTCTATCTCATCATATATAGAAGAATATAATATAGGACCACAATCGTTCTCCTACTGAGGTATGACCGCAACCATCCTCCATAATGTTGGGATCAAGATGACAAGGATACACAGTCTCATGCACCCCACATACTCAACAATATGCGCTCCGAGTTTACCTTAAGGATACTCATTCACCATCCAAAAAGTCCTGACATTAGAATGGATCTGTGGCATATGGAACTACATGATTAGGGTTTAAGCTGATTAGTTAATGTCAATTGGGTAAATTTTAACTGCATCAATCAAGTTACATACAAACCCTAAAAGGGTTGTACAAAATCATGGGTATATTGCAACTTTAGAGGCTATAAAATGTAGGAGATATAATGTTTATTACATCATCACATGGTATTACTTCATTGCCATACTTGAGATCATGCTCATCATCATACCATCACATGATCAAATCCTTGTCACATCATGAAGAGGATAACACCTCACTAAGGACTCAACCATGCCAAAAGGTCATTAAGACCATCACATCATTCCCTACAATAACATCATTAACTTTCCATGCATCTTCAAGGCTCATCAACTATCACCATTCATGTGATACATAAGTTTGACATACCATTACATTTAAGAGCTATGATGTGCATCAGATAGCAAATTAGGGTTACAACAACATGGATAGAGAAAGTATTCCTTCATCATACTAGTCACACAAGAAGGTGTGTATCATCATCGATTACTTATATTAGGGTTAGGTTCAACTAGGTAAGTGAATTAGGGTTTTAAAATAACAAATTAAGGTAAACCCTAATTCTTATCATCTCCATAAATCATGAAAGAAATTAGGTCAAACATCACCATTGGCCATAGACCTAGGAATTTCATCGACCACAAGGATAGGAAAACATAGTGACCATACATGTTAGAGGCACCTAAGCAAGTTCTAGGACTAGGTGCCTTAGTGACCACTAGGGTTCAAGGTCATAACGACAAACATAAATAAGAAACATCATCGACCACTAGGGTCAGAGATCGTTGGTGACCATTGGGATTGGGATCCTTGGCAACTACCTAGGTTAGAGAACATCGACCGTTAGGGTTAGGGTTTTCAGCGACCATCTAGAGAGACAAAACTTGGCAACTGATTATGAATTCTAAACTTGGTGACCATCAAGTTCAAAACCTTCATCGACCACTAATAGTTAAGAACATCAATGACCTTTAGGGTGAGGTTACCTTGGAGACCACTAGGTTACCAAACATAGTGACCATCCAAGATAAAAAATTCTTGGCGACCACTCATGGTGTCAACATCTTAGCGACCAGTTAAGGAAATCAAAACATTGGCAACCACATAACATCAAAGTCTCATTGACCACATAAGGGAAATCTTGGCGACCATCATGATTCTAAAACATTGGCGATCACATAAAGTACAAAAATTCACTAAGTCAAGACCATCGATTAGCACAAGAAGGTCAAGAAAAACTGAACCAAAATCAAATCGTCAGGTATAAATACAAGGACGAAAATCATCTTGAAACCCTAAAAATAAACAATCTTTGAAGGGAGAAAAAACCAATATTTTCCACAGGAAAACAAGGACTAGGATTACCACTTCCATCAAGAAAATCTTGCACAATATTTAGGGTTTATCTAAGAGGATAACTACTCAAGAACCATCATACAACAAAACCCTAGCTAAGGACATCGTATTTCTACGTATTTCTACTTGGAACAACATATTAGGGCAAGATCATGTACATGCAAGGGAATAGTAAGCAATAGTCATGGAGAAAGTTATATAACTCACCTTAGAGATGATGAAGCAACTTCAACAGTAAGGTAGCTTGAAGGAAAGTGTAATGTCCCTCCAAGCACATATATACGTCAGCGGAAGCAAACCCTATGTTGTCCATAACATGGGTCACTTGAATTGGAGGAACATTACAAAACATGATATACATTGCAAAAAGATAAATGAAACACCATGCATTAAAATTGAACTTGATTCATACATTGTTTATAGTTGACTCCAAGAATTGAAACTAACAACCAAACATGATTAAACATTATTTGTACATGAACTTATCTATAACATTAGGATCTTCTATTGTAGATGGCACCCCACCATGTTGTCTTTTGGTAAATTTTGATCTATTCCTTAAGTTGAACTTCATATAATTTGTCCTTGGAGTTGCCCTATACCTATGGCAATCATGCCCCCAACCATGCATGTAATAAAAGCAATGTTAGAGTAAGAGAATTACTATAACAACATAATAACTTGGCAATAAGGAAAAACATGAAACTAATTGAACATTAGATCTAGATTCACATAACTTAATCTTGGTGGTTGATTAAAGTATCCTCGATACTTATGCACCAATGGTGCTCATAAGGTCTGTAGGCTCAACATTGACATGATGAGGAGAAAATAGTCCAACCCATTACATGATTAACCATTAACATGATGATTCTTTACTTTAATTGAAATTCTTTTAATCATGACATAAGCTCTTAAAAAAAATCTTGAAAGTATAAAAATCATTGGTATGAGTAATATTCAAATTAAAGTACATAGTTATGCATATAATTCATCTTGATCAACATAATAGTTATAAGGCGATGAAAATCAATATTAAATACTCAAAGTTCATGAACGCGCTTACCTCTCTCTCATGTTGAGGGTATCTTTAAGGTAATTGTAATCCCTTGTTCCATAACCTAATCACCTGGACATCATCAAAGTTCTATAAGTCATGTGTATTCCTTCTTTCTGTTTCTAGAACTCAAACCCTTCACCCTAACATCCTTAATTAAAAATTAGAGTTCTACTTTAGACTAAATGAAACTCTAACTTAAATCACAACAAAACCTCAACTTTGAACATATATCTAAAACTCACATTATAATCATTTAAACCATCATAATTGCATTATTAATGTTAACCTTGCATAATACTAATACATATAATACATACATATATTTAAAACAAAAAAAATACTAATACATATATGAAATAATCTATGATCAAGAGGAAGTTGTAAAACATAATCGTATGGATATAGTTCTTTCTAATTCTAATAGAGATAACACATCGAACCACACATCACGATGATTAAGAAAATCATATTAAATTTCATCAATAATCATAAAATTTATCATGTAATAACCACTCAGGTCTAAAAACAACGTACTCACATAATTATACATGTATCTCCTCCAAAACTTTGAAAACTATTAGGCCATTGTTTATTAGGGCTTACGCAAAAATCTTAATTTGTAATATTATTATACAGTAGTTAAAATATCCATAATGCTCTTAATAGGGTTTACACAAAAATCCAAACAGAGAATCAAATTTGAATGATCAAGGTTTAGAATTATATTAAACCGATCAATATAAACTTACTGTAAAATTTTCGTTAATAGCCAAAGTCGTTTGCTATATTTAATTCTCAAAACATTGAAAACATATATGATTTAGTACACAAAATATATTACATAATAAACATCAGAAACGTCTATCAAAAGTATTTTTAGAATATAGTACAGTTGAATATCTTTCTATGGACACCTTAGTATACTCAAAATCGATAAACATAACTCAAGTTATTATTTTTCAAAGGTTACCTTAATTTAGATTGATTCCGGCCATCAGTTTGAATCATAGGGATCTGATCAGCAAGTGTTCCCCTCTTATTGGCGGGGTGGGCCTCTCAAAAGGACAAGACACGGCCCGAACCATGTGCCTCCTTAGCCAGCCGGCCCTACACTGCATTCTCCTCATCTTGGCGACGCGCGCACACAGAAGAGAATCGCGGTTCCCCTGTTTTACTGCAAAAATAGAACACCGACACGGGCATCCACCAGTGTGAGGCAGTGCGCCATCTTGGCCGCGAGACCGCAAGGGAACACTTGAATCGACACTGTCTTGGACTTTCTGATGCGAGCAGTACATTATCTATGACTAAGGAAGTAGGAAATAGGAATCGGGGTTCTTCGTATCATCAGCCCTAGCCGCCGTTGCAGCTTCGGATAGCCCCAACGAGATGAAGCTCATTGCTTAGAATAGGGGAATGCCAGGAAAGCATCCCTCTGGCTTCATCCTATCCTCCTTCACCTTAACATATTCGTTGATGTGGCTCAAGAAGCAAGTGTCCGAGAGAAACCCAAGGCGACCTGCTTCCTCTGCCATGGCATCTTTCCTTCTCCTTATTCTTCATTCTGGCCCTCTCTCTCAATAAGATCGTGCTTCAGGTTTCTAACTCATCCACTACTCATAGCCTTTGTTCCTCTAATATAGTATTAAAATCCCTCCGATATACGGTTGCGAGTCCAGGATTTCACGGATTTGACCACAGGAACTTCCTGTTTGTTACATCTGTTGTTAATATTTGTTAATTTCCTTCATGCAAAGTGACATGTGCAATATAATTAACAAACAGATCCAAAATAAGAAACTAAGTTCAAACAAAGTAGGAGAACAGAAAATAAGAATTAGATTCGCAAACCAGATAGTTCGTTGAGAAACGAACCCCGACAATCCTCGCGGATAGACACCGTTCTCTCAGTCTCAATCCGACACGAATCTGGAACTTGCGCGTCTCGCTCGTGCTCGCTGCACTGCTACAAGTGCAACACAACAACCGCATGTACCACCGCCTGACAGTTGCGTCTCGGTGAAGAGAAGGAGAAGTCGCGCTTCGCACATGAGAATGACTCCACGAAACGTCTCCGAGACGACAACTCTCACACTCTGGATTGGGACTCTCAAAACACACGGCGGCAGAAGACTGTTTGTTGTGTGTTTAACCCTAATGACCGGAGGCATATATATAGCCACACACGTCCCTAATCCTATTTTCAGTAAGATACAAACACTCGGTTGCTCTTGTACACATTACGGAATAAAAACCGTAAAGAGAAATACTTTCCAGTTAGAATTAAGAAATCTGAATAGGAAAGAAACAATTAATTACACGAGTAATTAAATACTCAGTTGTATCCTAGTGCAAAAAGAAGACGAAAGACATTCTCCACAATCCACAATCCACAAGCCACAAGCCCAACCCCGAGCCCGAGCCCGAGCTCGACCCGGCCAGGCGAGGCGAGGCGAGGCGTGCGCGTGCATGTGTGCGTTGTGATGTGGTAACCCCACCCACTAAGGATGTGAGCATACCTCCCTCCTAGGACTCCTTTGGACACTAGTGCCCCATGTGATCCTACATATGAGGACCACAAAAGTTCTAGGAGTGAGCAATATGAGATAAAACTTCTTTGCCATTTGCACTAGAAACAACACTACATTCTCACATGTACTTGCTGCACTACATTGGGCTTAACTCATGCTAAATAAGTGATTACTACAGTAAACACACTACAGTAACTAGCTGCTACAGTAACTAGCGGCTACAGTAATCACATATCTAACAATCCCCCACAAAGTCCAATGTGTAGTGTGCTCTACCATTAAGTCCTCCATACTGTGCTTTCAGCAGATACCTTTCAGTTTGAATCTACCTGAGTGATCCAACTGTGACCCCCGTAGGAACTAGGTGAACAAAAGTCTTGAACCTGAACCTTGAGTACAAGAGTATAGGTTGGTAACAACACAATAAAGACATAGTAGTAAAGAAAAACAATGCATTAAGGCCATGCATATAAAATTTTATATCATGATTGATAACACAGAACAACCCAATTCTCTTGTTGTGGCCTACACAACATCAATCACTTAGCTGGAGTCTCCAAGGATGTACTGCTAACATCCTGTCCTAAGACTTGACACCATTAAGAGACTACTCTCTTACTAACTTGCAGTCATGACACTAACATGTTTCCAGGAGATAGACACACAGATGCTAGAAGCATCAAACAAGAATACATAGTGTCATCCGATTTACCCGACAACTTGTTATAACCACATTGAACCCAATTTGTGGGATCTCCACTCTTTTGGGTTGGGTTGCTACTGCCTGTAAATCTATAGGGGTTTCAGTCCCATCCCCAACTTGGATTTTTCCACTAAAGCCAAGGTTAGACCTTTAGTGAAAGAATCAGCTGTATTATCTTTGGCACCGACGTAGTCCACAACCACAACCCCATTAGACACTAACTCCCTTACAGATTTCAATCTGACTTGGATGTGTCTACACTGTTTTTGATTGTACTTGGAACTCTTTATCTTAGCAATAGTTGTAGTGCTGTCACAGTGAAATGAAATTGCAGGAAACGACTTCACTACCATAGGTAAACTAGACATAAGTCCATGTAGCCATTCAACTTCCAATCCAGTTTCATCTAAAGCACACAACTCTGCTTCAAAAGTGGACCGAGACAATATGGTCTGTTTTTAGACCTCCAGGAAACAACTCCTCCTCCCAACAGGAATACATACCCTGAGACACCATTACTCCCAGAATTCACAGCAATCCGGTTTGCATCACTATATCCTTCGACTACGGAAGGATGTTTACCACAATGCAGCCCAAGGGAACGTGTTCCCTTGATATACCTCAGAACTCTGTCAAGAGCTTCCCAATGGGTCTTGTCGGGACAACTGGTGTATCTACTTAACTTGTTCACGACAAACGCAATGTCTGGACGTGTACAGTTCATAAGATACATCAAACTTCCGATAATATGAGAGTATCGTAATTGAGACACTGGAACCCCAGTCTCATTCTTGAACAAGGGTTTGGATGAATCATATGAAGTATTAACAGGTTTACGTGATGTGTACTCAAACCTCTCCAGTATCTTCTCAACATAGTGAGACTGAGAGAGAGTTATACCATCAGTAGACCTTATGATTTTAAGCCCTAAAATCACATCAGCGACACCCATATCCTTCATCTCAAACTTGCTACACAAGAACGACTTTGTCTCATTTACTACTTTCATATCGGAACCAAAAAATAGGATATCATCGACGTATAATCATAACAAAATGAATCCATTATTGACAATCTTGCAGTAGAGACACTTATCAAATTCATTAGAAATAAAACCAAACGATGATATCACATAATCAAACTTCTCATGCCATTGCTTAGGGGCTTGTTTCAAGCCATATAATGACTTAACAAGTTTACACACTTTGGACTCATTCCCACGACCCACAAATCCCTCAGGTTGTTCCATATATATCTCTTCTTGAAGATCACCGTGTAAGAACACGGTCTTCACATCCATCTGATGGATATAGAGATGATAAATGGAAGCCAATGCTATAAGCACTCAGATTGTGGTCATACGGGAAACAAGTGAATAGGTATCAAAATAATCTATTCCTTCCCTTTGTGTGTAACCCTTAGAAACTAACCTAGCCTTATACTTATTGATTGTCCCGTCTGCATTAAGTTTCTTCTTAAAAATCCATTTGCAACCAACTGCAGAACAACCAGGAGGAAAATCCACCAATTCCCAAGTTCCATTCGAGAGAATTGATCGGATTTCATCATTAATGACTTCTTTCCAAAACTTAGCTTCTGGAGATTCCATAGCTTGTTTGAAAGTAACAGGATCATCCTCAACATTGTAAGTAAGAAACTCACTTCCAAAATCTTTGGATGTCCTAGGCCGTTTACTTCTCCTTGGTTCAATTATTTCTTCAGAATCACCAGATTCAGAAATAGCATGTTCTGAGTCGCCCCCACATTTGTCATCCTTTCCACATGCTCGGGAATGGAACCTGTGGTAAATGAATCTTCTTGAGAAACTTCATTGGGCACACCCGTTTTCATAGGAAACACATCCTCAAAGAATGTTGCATCACGTAATTCCACAATTGTATTGACCTCAATGCTAGAGATATCTGATTTTACAATCAGGAATCTATAAGCATAGCTTGTCTCTACATAACCTAAGAATATGACATCAACCATTTTCGGTCCTAATTTCTTCATTTTGTGTTCAGGGACAAGTACCTTTGCAAGACACCCCCACACTCGAAGATATTTAAGACTCGGTTTCCTTCCTCTCCATAATTCAAATGGACTACTCTCTGAATGTTTATGGGAAACTCTATTCAGAATATGGCAAGCCGTATTCAAAGCTTCCCCCCACATAAAGTTGGGTAATCCAGATGTTTGGAGTAAGGTATTTACCATATCTATTAAGGTTCAATTTTTACGTTCAGCTATCCCATTTGATTGTGGTGAATAAGGAGCAGTGACCTCATGAACTATACCATGTAATTGGAAAAATTCCAAAAACAAGTTCGAGGTATACTCTCCTCCCCTATTAGACCTTAATCGCTTAAGTACTTTACCGGTTTGAGTTTCAACTTCTTTCTTATAAATTTGAAATTTATCGAATGCCTCATCTTTACTTCTAAGTAAAAATACATAATAATATCTACTCCCATCGTCAATAAAAGTTATAAAATAACGCTTTTGATCTCTCATAGCAACACCATTAAATTCACAGATATATGTATGCACTAAATCCAAAATTTCCAAATTCCTATTCACAGAATGAAAAGGCTTCCTAGGAAATTTAGCTTGTATACAGATTTCACATTTATTGTTGCTAATTTCAGATTTAGGGATCAAATCTAGATTCATCATACGCTTCATTGAGGCAACATTAACATGTCTCAAATGTGAATGCCATACATCGAATGAAACAAGATTCGTGCAAATAGAACTATAATCATTCAAATTTAAAATGGAATTTGAAACAGGTTCAACATGAATTTTAAACAAGTTATCCACATCACATAAGTACCTCTTGCCAAAAAACAAAGAATCACGAAGACGTGTAATAATAGCCTTATTACATTTACAGTCTACTCTATAACCTTCTCTAACTAATATGACGCCACTAAGGATATTGCCTCAAATGGTTGGAACATGTCTGATCCTGTTAAGAGTCAAAACCTTCCCCGAAGGGAACTTCAAGTCCACCCATCCTTCGCCTTTGACTTCTGTAGAGATGGAATCGCCCAAAGTCACAGACCGACCTCGAGAGGCCTGATAAGACACAAACAAGGATTTATCAGCACACACATGTACATTAGCCCCAGTGTCAATTATCCAATAAAGTGGTTCAAAAATGGAAAGGATTTCAGGTTTAATAGACACGTACCCATCATTGAGGTTCAAGGATGTAGTCATCATGTTGACCACAGCCTCCTCAGTTGCAGATGCGGTAGCTTTCTTTGCCTTCTTAGTAGGACAATCCTTGTTCCAGTGGCCAACCTGTCCACAAGTCCAACAAGGTTTGTTCTTCGGTTTCTTTTGGATCTTTGCCTTGGATTTATGTGCATTCTTAGATTTCTTATCTTTGGTGTTTTTTGTAGAAGTAAGATTAACAGTTGGATTTGCATCAGTAGGCACCTTGGCCCCTTTCTCCTTTAAGTGTTCTTCTTGTATATTTATATCCATCATTAGTTTATCCATTGTGTGTGTCCCTTTTCGATGCTTAGAGACATACCAAACGACTCCCAAGACTTACGGAATTTTTCTATGATAGACATAACAACAAACTTCTCAGGAAACACCATCTTGGCATCTGAGAGTTCATGAACTAGGAGTTGTAGATCATGTGTTTGATCAGAAACTGACTTACCCTCAACCATCTGAAACTTAAGAAATTTAGACACACATTATTTTTCAACACCTTGATTTTCAGTGCTAAAATTCTTAATTAACAATTCCCATAAAACCTTGGATGTAGTGACTGGCGGCTTTGAGTAAGAATCATACATTTTGTTATTTGAACCAAACAGAATCAAACTGCGACACGTTTTATCACCCTTCTTCCAATTAGCAATTATATTTGCATTATCAGGAATTGTTTCATCAGATTCATGTTCAGTTTCAACTAAGTACTGATCATAACCCGCAATATTCAGCCAAATTTCCATCCGACTTTGCCAACGAGCAAAGTTGGTACCAGTAAATTTTCCAGGCATATTGGTTGTATCAATTTTACATCCCGAACCACCCTGACCGGCCATTGTTAATTAACGACAGAAACTGATTTCTTTAAGACTGTTGTTAATATTTGTTATTGTCGTTCATGCAACAGCGACAGGTGCAATGTAATTAACAATTCAAGCAGATCCAAAATAAGAAACGAAGTTCAAACAAAGCAGGAGAACAAAAAATAGGAGTTAGATTCGCAAACCAGATCGTTCGTTGAGAAACGAACGTAATACTTAAAGAAATCAATACCCGGCAATCCTCACAGATATGCACCATTCTCCCAATCTCAATCTGGCACGAACCTGGGACTTGCGCGTCTCGCTCGCGCTCGTTGCGCTGCTATAAGTGCAGCACAGCAACCGCAGGTACCACCGCCTGACAGTTGCGTCTCGGTGAAGAGAAGGAGAAGTCACGCTTCGCACAGGAGAATGACTCCACGAAGCGTCTCCGGGACGACAGCTCTCACACTCTGGATTAGGGCTCTCAAAACACATGGCGGCAGAAGACTGTTTGTTGTGTGTTTAACCCTAATGACCGGAGGCATATATATAGCCACGCGCGTCCCTAATCCTATTCCCAATAAGACGCAACCACTCAGTTGCTCTTGTACACATTACGAAATAAAAACCGTAAAGAGAAACACTTTCCAGTTAGGATTAAGAAATCCGAATAGGAAAGAAATATTTAATTACACGAGTAATTAATTACTTAGTTGTATCTTAGTGCAACAAGAAGACGAAAGACGGAAGACATTCTCCACAATCTACAAGCCCCAAGCCCAAGCCCAAGCCCGGCCCGGCCAGGCGTGGCGTGGCGCGTGCGCGTGCGTGCGTTGTGATGTGGTAACCCCACCCACCAAGGAGGTGAGAATACCTCCCTCCTAGGACTCCTTTGGACACTAGTGCCCCATGTGATCCTACATATGAGGACCACAAAAGTTCTAGGAGTGAGCAATATGGGATAAAACTTCTTTGCCATTTGCACTAGAAACAACACTACATTCTCACATGTACTTGCTGCACTACATTGGGCTTAACCCATGCTAAATAAGTGATTACTACAGTAAACACACTACAGTAACTAGCTGCTACAGTAATTAGCGGCTACAGTAATCATATTGTTGGTATGTATGCCCTGAGAGCCAATCATGGGATGATTGGTGGGATACATCAAGATTGATTTGATAAACATCAAAGGCAAGCTTCCAATTCTTTCCGGTTTAGTCATATGAGATAGTGATAGAACATATTGAATGTCTAAAGAATGACAATACTCAATGACGTATGCTTTCAGGTTGAGGACCTAAACGATGAGATCATACGAATGCTAAGAGTTTGTACATTCTTGTTATGTCCCTAGTCGGATGTCATTGTGGAAGGTTGATAGACAACAATGACACACAAGACTAGATTGTGGTGTTGGTTGATGACATAATCTCATTAGTCATGATATAGAGATATCAAACCAAACACATAGGTACTTGTTAGAGAACAAGTGTACCGGACAGACCCACCGTGAGTTTGACACATGGAACCATGACATGGTAGTCACAGTCAGTACTCACAGTGATGGTGGTGAGTGTGATTCTTTGACCTAAAATCACTACACTCAACACATGTCGTTGGGCACACTTTGACATCATCAAACGCAGTCCTGAAACATGGGTTGTTATAAAGGTGATGATTGGGTGGCTTTGACACATGGGGCTTTTGAGGGGTGAGTGATAGATATGGGATTTGTCCCTCCTGAGGGAGTTTGATATCCAAGGCCACTTGATGAGTATGATTGAAATAGGCGTGCGCACGCATGTGTGAATCAATATGTGATATTGATGTCATACATATCTCTTCCAATCTACTCTGAGATCAAGAAAGTGAATGAACATTGACAGGATGTCTGTTCCATGCCTCGAGTTCATTCGGGATATCAGTGACAAAGGAATTATACATTCACTGTAACACCATTCACAGATTGTAGGATAGAAAGTTGTTCTCCAACTTTCTATTTCACTTGGGTAGCACTGATGTGTGACTAGGCACCGCTCTTTGCTTGTGAAGTCATAAGTGTTATGGACTTTCACTGCCAACGTGAAATGGACATGCAGGGTCACACACATAGGATTTAACCTGGAAGAGGAGTTTTGTCCACAAATAATGTTTAGATTGATTACTAAAGGAGTTTAGTAGTTCAATTAAACACTCAATCAATTGACAACTCAATGTCATAATGTTCAAGGTGTTGGACATATTGATTGGAATATCAGATTGATTGAAATCGCAATTGGCTGATTCTGCACAATCTGCACTCCCAACCGATCGGCTCATGTGATGAACCGATCGACTGAGCTTGGTGAACCGATCGGCTCAAGTGTTGAGTCGATCGACTCATGGTCAAGGTGAAACGATTGCTTCAAATGTTCAAACGATCGATTCAACTGGTGCAACCGAGCCAGTTGGGAAAGTAGGATTGGTGAGAATTTTTCTTTCGTTTCACTTGCCCAATTTGATTGGGAAATAGGATTGGTATTTGATACCAATTAGAAACAAAAGAAGGAAAGTCAATCGGGAACTGGTCAGGACCAAGAACCGACCGGTTCAGAATGAACGGACTGGCTCATGGGTCCCAACCGATCGGTTGAGGTGTCAACCGACCAGTTCAGGTCCCCAACCGATCGTTTCAGTTGTGAAACGATCAGTTCAGGTTGTGAGTTGGTTGTTTTATGGAAAATCTCGAACCCTTCTACTCGTGCTTTAGTCCCATATTGCCCGGGATAGAGAACCCTGTCCCATGACCCTCCTATATATATAGGGGTATTGGGGGCTTCTCAAAGTACAACTCAGTGCTAGGGGTGAGCAAATAATGGTCCAGACCGGAAAACCGGACCAGAATGCTCAATTCGGTCCGGTCCGGTCCAGTCCATTTTGTGTTCGGTCCGGTCCGCGGTCTGGGAATTTCGATGAATTCGGTCTTCGGTCCGGTCCGGTCCGGACCGCAGATTGACTTTTATATAAAATTCATGTATATTTGAAGGTGTATTCTATAATAATTACAAATAAAGTACATATACAATCACTACTAGTATAAATGTTTGATACTAAAGTTATATAATTGTTAGAAGTGACTAAGATTATCAACTTTTTACAATTAAATAAGTTGTAAAACATGTAAAAAAGGCTGATTACGGTCCAAACGGTCCGGTCCTAACACAAAACGGTCCGGTCCCGTCCGGTCCTACCTCGAAACGGTCCGGTCTGCGGTCCATATATTTGTTCAAATTCGGTCCGCGGTCCGGTCCGGTTCGGTCCGATCCGGTCCGGTTCTGGACCGATGCTCAGCCCTACTCAGTGCAACCAGTTGCTCTGCAAAGTTGTCGTTCTCTCTAGTTTTGGTAACCGAGAGAGAGCCCGAGCAAGTGCTACCCAATAAGGGAGGCACAGCAAGGGAAAGACAACTGCAGTTGCGACTGGTGGCAGGAGAGTGTGTTGGCGACTAGTACGCTGACAGGAGGGTGCGACTCCTTCCAATTCCTTATGGGACAAGGAGATTGGAGTTCCAGGTGGTCCGTGTGGAATACTTCAGAGGCGGGAGGTTTCTGCCGCTCGGAGGATAACTGTCAATCCCGACAGTCCCGGTGAGACCAGGAGTCGTCAGTCCCGGTGCGACCAGGAGCTGTACAGACACCATCCAAGACAGGAGGTGAAGACCACGCAAGGTGCGAGGTATTGTCGCCGAGCAATCCTCGGGACAAGGTATGATTCCATAAACCATCCTTTCCTATTGTATAGACGTTGACGCGTTTCCTTGTTCCGAGTTTGGGGGAGAAAATTTCTGTTTCCGCTGCCTTCTCTACCTCCCCTAAAACCCAACAGTGGTATCAGAGCCACGTCAACGGCTCTATACTTTAGGATTATAGATACGATCGATTTTGGTTTGTCACCTTTATTTATTGCATACAATGCGAATAAAATTGGCTTTATGCATGTCCAATCCTAAATCCACAAATACCAATTTACATATATGATATGTATTATGAATGCAGTCGATACACGTCGCCCTTGAACGAGTTTTGTGGTGGATGTATAGCGTGGTTATGGCCAATAAACCCTATCTGTGTATGGTTGTATGTGGTTGCTTGCATCTCGGTCTGCGCACCGATCTTCCTTCTCCTATTCCTGATGTAACTTGAAATAGTTCGAGATTTCTTTCCTACCTTTGCTCCCCTCAAATGTAACTCAAGGTTTCTCTTTTTACAATGTAAAATAGGATTGTTATAACCCATAACTAAGTTAACTAATTAATACCTCGATTAGCGTGAAGTACCTTGATTAGTGCTAAGTATTTTGTTAAACATCATGGTTAATTAATATAAGCTAATATGTGAATCAATAGTTGAGATTGAATCATCTGAGGTAATTAATGATAGTAGCAATGTTGATCATTAAGTTAATTAAGTTGAATTAAGTACTCACTGATGTGTTTAGTTCTTTGATCAAGTGAGACAGTCTAATTAGCATGATTATTTGCTTTGAGATTGTAGTGGATTCCGTGCTTGGAATTTTGCAAGAAAAATCGTTTAAATCGGACCCTCAAGGCAAAAGTTACAACCTTTTTAGTTTTCTTGGACTTGAGATGCAATTTTCCCATTTATTCATCCATTTAGTGGGTCGGCTACTTTATTTCCCCTATCTTCTTTCTTCCCAGCCGACGCTCAATAGAACAAGAACAGACAGCGCTTGAGCGACGCCCAAGCAGGTCGATCGACCTGCAGCTGAGGAAAAGGGGAGGGGCGATCTTGGGGCGACTTGGGCATCCTAGCTCCAATTCCATCAGGTCGATGCTTCCTCCCCTCCGTTCTCTTTCTTCCTCCTCCTTCGTTCCCCTTTCCTTGCCTAGGGTGGTGCCCCATCTGCAGCCGACCTGCTGCACAGGGCTGCGGCCAGCAACTAAGGGGGAGAGTGGGGCGGCTTCGCAGCACCATCGATCCAGCAAGGCGTCACCTCCATTATCTTCTTCTTCCTTCTTCCTCTACCTCGCCCCCATCGTAGCCCTAGCTTGCTAGGCGGCGCCCTAGCAAACTGCAGCAGAACGACAGCCGCAACAGCGGCCAGGGAGCTTCCTTGGGCGAGCAAGTACCACCAAAACCACCACCCCGACTTCGGCCAAGAGCCTAGTGCACGAAACCGCAGCTTCCAGTCATGATTGGCACCTAGCCAAAACCTTTCTTCCAACTGAGCGCGGGAAGTAGCTGCTTGCTGCAGCATGTTCTAAACCAGGAGCTGTTGGGCGCATGAGACACCAGGGAAAAAGATAGCTTTGACCCCGGCCTTGAAGCCTAGGTACAAATCTACAACCCTAGTCCTCGATTTAGTTATTAACCGAGTTTCCTTTATAAGGAAATCAAACAGGGTTTTGGTCGGCCAGGTTGCACGGCGTGCAGATCAGTTGCACGGGGTGCAGATCAGTTGCACGGGGTGCAAAGTTGCAAAAAAGCAGAATTAGGCGTGTTTGTGGACGTTTTCGGTGTATACGAACACACCAAATTGGGTGAGTATTATCTCACTTAATTATCAAGGTTTAACTCATTAAATCGTAGATATTGCGTATATGAAAATGATGTTTATGTGTATATGTGGGTAATAGAGATTACCCGGATGCCGAGCCTAGTTAGCATCCTTAGACTTTTAATTTGCATAGTTCAAATGAAATGAAATGATTAGTAAAATAAATTTGTATGCTTTACGAGTAATTTCAGTAAGATGCGAATAAATGTGATAAAGTATTTCAGATTGAGTATTCCTTTCAATACAGTATATTTGAATGTTCAGTAATATGAAATCAGTATAGAGACGTAGAATAGATGTGAAATCTATTTACAGTGAACGAATCTGTTTGCATGAAAGCATGGCTGAGTTATGAGTTATTGCGATATAAGTAAATAGCTGTTGCACTATATATAGAAATGTTATGAAAGTTGAATTTCTAGTTTCAGCTAGTGAATTGCAGAAGTACTGTATATTCCAGTAGTCGAATATGTGATAGAGAGACACAATGTTATAAGAGTTTTCTTGTTATAATAAAATGTGTTAGACTTAGATGCCCTGACACCGTAGAACCCCTTTTGGAGGTCTGTGCCTTAGGGGTGAAACGACCTACCTAGCGTGTGTCTAGATGGTCGGTGGCTCGTGTTCAACAATAATCCGTGCGTGTGTCACGGTGGCACGAGGACAGAGAGGCAGTGTTCAACAATAATCCGTGCGTGTGTCACGGTGGCACTGGAGTAAATAGGGGTTATTCAACAATAATCCGTGCGTGTGTCACGGTGGTAACCCAGACTCTCCGCCTGTGTACTCAGGTTAGAGGAGGAGTCTAGAGTACACTCTTTGAGAGTGCAGTGAGGCCCTTGAGCGCCTGAGAGTCCTGACGCAGACCAGGACGGCAGTCAGACTTAGCATTTCCCGGGTGTGTCGCTAAGTCTTGTACGGTGGGTTCGTAGTTCGCTACGAGACTTTATATGAAGAGTACACTGTATATGATCAGGGCACAAGTTAAAAGATGATCACTTAGAATTAAGATAGATTAATATGAAACTTGTGTATGTTCAGATTTAGAATTTATAATACTTGTTCTTTAAATGTTCAGTATACTTTTCTGCGATAATTGCACTATTTAATTAGAACTGCTCAGTTTGTTAATTTATTCACGTATTCCTGTTAAATGTAAAATATGGAGTTATCTGATGATGGCTAAGTGAAATATTATTCACTGAGCGAGTAGGCTCATACCTCTACTCAAACATTTTCAGGTCAGCGACAGTTCCAGGAATCGGAAGGATCTTTTCATCCTAACGCTTAATCTGTAGAAGGTATATGTAGTTAGTTTAGTTAGATAGTGGTCTCTTAGTCCTTTCCCCTTGATCCTTGGGACATGGTGTGGGTGAGAGAGAGTGTGTATGTGAAATGTGTATAAAGATGTAAATTAACTGTTATGCTTTATTTTATGTCGAACAATGTAATATGCTGTAGACTCTGTTTATATTGCTAATCAGTTTAATAAAAATGCTTCCGCAGTTTGTTTAGATTTAGTTTACAGCATAAATCAGGTTAACTTTTAATGTCTTCAAAAAAATGTTTTAAAAGCTTTGAGTGGTTTGCCTTGTGTGTAATCCCTCCGTCGCGCCCTAATCTCGTGATTTGTGGGTAATGCGAGATCGGGGTGTGACATCTTGGTATCAGAGCATAGGTTGAGTATATGAATACTCTAAGTCAAGGTCAGGGGACGATAAGAGACCAATAGGATTAAGGTTTAAGAGTTTTTCTTCTGTCTGTAATTTTCTAACAGGAAGTGTTCTGTTATACTATTATAGAGGGCAGGAAAAGGATGTGGTCACGAGAACCAAGTAAAGAGTTTAAGTTGAGTCGTTAAGAATCATTAGGGTCAAAAGATAAAGTTACATGTGAGACGAATAATAAGTGATGTGTTTTAGCTCTGGGAGGTCTGAGTGTTTAGATACCCTGGCCAGGTGTCTGAATACTTAGATTGACCAGTATCAAGCTACTCTGTCTGTTCTTCTCTGGATGCCCTGGCCAGGTATGCAGAGGAAGGATGGGCTAGAGAGAAACCCTAGAAATCTTAGGATTATAAGATATGAAATTAATGTAGGAATAAGAGATTACATATAAGGTGCGATTCAACTCTTGTCTATTATTGCTTATTTGATTTAAAGATCACTAGAAATGCTTTTATATGCATAAAATTAGAATTTTCAATTTGTAAAGCAAATAAGATTCTTTTATATTGTTGTGTCATGAAGTGAATTGTTTAATGTTTGTTTTCTTTGTATTAAAGTAGACCCGAAATTATGTATAAATGAGTTTGCCCTAAGTGGATATTCTTTCCACATGTTTAAGATTAATAGGGGTTGATTAATCTCGAGTAGCTCTTGGCTTCAGGACTACAGGTTCGGCCTGGTCCGGCTGGCAGGATGCGTTACTGGGATCTAATGACTCCTATTAACAGTAAAATAAGAATAGACTCTGGATGATTTAGACCCGTAACATAGTGAGAATGTATATACACTAGGATGTTTTAACTATGATAAGAAGTCTAAATGTTCTTTTGTCTTGAAAATTTGGGTTTGAGAAGCATAGACCCTAATCGACCCAAAATAGGGTTTTGATGATACATAAACACAAAATTTGATAAATAGAATGTCTCACTAAATGATTTTTAGTATTTTATGTGTAACTCTGATTTGGCTAAAATTTGGATATGATTTGGATATATAAAATGTGAACAATATTGGAAAATATCAGAATTTTTGAAGAATGTTCTGACCTGTTTATTGGCCGAGTTTCAAACTCGACCGATCACATTTTCAGATTGATATAGCAGTGTGGTAATTGAATTTTATCTTTTTATTGGTATATCTAATTGATCTCAAATTTTAACTGTGCTTGAAAAACACAATTTTATACACTCTGTTAAATTGGCGTAATTTTTGGATGACTTTTGATCTCTACAGTGAGGGTGTCGGCCGAGTTTACAACTCGACCGAATCTGCTGCAGACTGCAATATAGTAGTGCACTGTTTGATTTTTAATTATTTATTGGTAATTATAAATGATCTCAAATTTTTACTGGAGGTCTTAAACTTCATTAGGTATAACATATAAAATTTCCAGAATTTTTGGAGCTTCTGTTAGCTATTTAATAAACGAATTACAGAAACTATTGTGAAAACTGAATTTTCAGCCAATATAATTAAAGTTGAGTGTTGGATTAATATGCTATTGACCCAAGCAACTCAAATTGATTTATATAATCGACCACACCCGCACACAATAATGCTATGTTATTGTTAAGGACCAAACCCTATAATGATTAGAGTTGTAATAGTTCAAGGGATATCACTAGTGATTTAATCTTGAATACTAGCATCTCTATAAAATAAAACCTTGAGATTTGATCTATGTAAAGTAAACTAGCATTGATAGTGATCTAGGGTTTTGAGGTAGATAATCTGAACGGTACATGAGAAACATGTAATGACTTAGAGAAAAGAGTAAAACATAAAACTTGATATGTAACAATAAGAAAGTAGCATAGAATGCGGAGTATTATCCGATATATGATCTAAAGATAGCTGATGTAGTTCATGTTTTTAAGACATGGCGTCACTATCTTTATGATGTGACAATAGATTACCACCATGGTAAAGAGAATGTGGTGAATGATGCTTTCAGCAGAAAGTCAAGTTCAACAGCTAATGCATTCTCTATGACAGGTTTCAATAGAGACCTGTTAGTAGAAATGTGGGAGTTGAACTTAGACTTAGGGGTGACAACACAGAGTGATTTGATTGTACAGATGTAAGTTAAGCCTACTTCTTATGATCAGATCAAGGAACTACAATAGGGTGATAGTGAGTTAAACCAAACCATGCATGACATGATAGGAGGAAAAGAGACTAGAGTTTAAGTTTTTAGATGATAAGGTGTTGTATTAGCATGACATGTTGTGTGTACCTTGAGATAGTGAATTGAAAGAAAAGATTCTTATGGAAGTGCGTGTATTGATGTATGCTATGCTTTCAGGAAACACTAAAATATATATATATGAATCTCAGGAGTTGTATTGGTGACCTGGTGTGAGAAGGATGTAGCTAATTAGGTGGTTAAGTGCAATGTGTGCCAGTAGGTTAAGGCTGAACCCTAGAAATCTACAGCTACCTTGTAATTTTTTTTTTTCTATGACTGAATGGGAATGGGAACATATCACAATGGATTTTATGATAGGGTTGCCCAAGACACCTAGAGGTTATGATTTGATACGAATAATTGTGGATAGACTAATTTATTCTGCTTACTTTCTTCATATTAAGTCAACCTTTGATGTTTTGAAACTTGACTAAGATATACATGGATGAAATAGTTAGGTTTCCTGGTAATCCAGTTTCAATCGTATCATATTGAGATCCTAAGTTCACACCTAGGATTGTAGAAACAGTTGCATCGTGCTTCGGGCACAAAGATAAGATTCAGTACAACCTTTTTACCCGCATACGGATGGTCAGTCTGAGAGAACCATTCAGACTCTTAAGGACATGCTGAGAGCATGTGTTATGCATCTCAGTGGAAGTTGGGAAGAACATTTAAGTCTTATAAAGTTTGCTTACTGTGAATGTTGAGTTTAGAAATACACAACTGATAATGGTTCAGTTTGAATATAAACCCAGGCAATACAAATTTGGTAAACCATTAGGTGCATGATTTCAAGATAGTAAGATAGCATTAAAATATGCAAATAAACCTAGTTGCATGCTTCCTGTTATGTTAATGTGTATGACTTAACATTTACATGAATTGGCACATTTCTCTGAGATATCATTAGAAATTCTCAAGTACTATTAATTATTTGTGTTATGATATGTAAGCAACTCTTAATTGAGTTATGTGATGCACAAACCAGGAATTTGGTTAATATGCACGTTCTTCGAGAAATTTCAGATAATTGAAAAATGTTACAGATGGTTTCTTATAGGTGAAGTAAATTACTCTTATTGGTGTAATAAGATGTTCAATTGCATGAATTCAGTATGTATGTGCCAAAATTGATTTGAGTTTGGGATATTTATGAATTTTAAATTTGCCTGCATGTATGATATAAAGATTACTCAGTAATTACAATGATTTTGAATATACTGCTCTGCCAGTTCTAGAATGATACCATATTGTGATTTGAACTGCAATCAAACAGATGAGATAACGGAAACCCTAAGAGTAGGGTGTTGCCATGTGACTAGTGAATGAGATAAGCCTAAGAGTAGGGTGTTGGCATGTGATGAATGAATAAGGCAAAAGAAACCCTAAGGATAGGGTGTTCAATGAATCAAGTATTTTGATATCAATTTTCAGTATGAGATGTAGTGATATTTAACAGTTAAATTGCATGATTTTATTTTAGTACCGAATTGACATGTATTCTGTTTATTTAAGAATTTTTGTTTGTCTGCATGTATAGTATGATAATTTCTCAGTAATTACCATAATTTGAGTTACTGTTATAACAGTTCTAGAAAGACAATGTTTTGTGGTTTGATCTGGGATCAGATCAGATGTGTCCCATGTTGAGGGACCAATACAGATAGTTGATCAGTGGATCAAGAAACTCAAGAATCGTGATATACCATTAGTGAAAGTTTTGTGGAGGAATCACAATATAGAGGAAGCTACGTGGGAGCTTGAATCAGAGATGCATAACAAGTTTCCTTTTCTCTTTTAGGAATTTCGGGACGAAATTCTTATAAGGGAGGGAGATTGTTATAACCCATAACTAAGTTAACTAATTAATACCTCGATTAGCGTGAAGTACCTTGATTAGTGCTAAGTATTTTGTTAAACATCATGGTTAATTAATATAAGCTAATATGTGAATCAATAGTTGAGATTGAATCATATGAGGTAATTAATGATAGTAGCAATGTTGATCATTAAGTTAATTAAGTTGAATTAAGTACTCACCGATGTGTTTAGTTCTTTGATCAAGTGAGACAGTCTAACTAGCATGATTATTTGCTTTGAGATTGTAGTGGATTCCGTGCTTGGAATTTTGCAAGAAAAATCGTTTAAATCGGACCCTCAAGGCAAAAGTTACAACCTTTTTAGTTTTCTTGGACTTGAGATGCAATTTTCCCATTTATTCATCCCTTTAGTGGGTCGGCTACTTTATTTCCCTTATCTTCTTTCTTCCCAGCCGACGCTCAATAGAACAGGAACAGACAGCGCTTGAGCGATGCCCAAGCAGGTCGATCGACCTGCAGCTGAGGAAAAGGGGAGGGGCGATCTTGGGGCGACTTGGGCATCCTAGCTCCAATTCCAACAGGTCGATGCTTCCTCCCCTCCGTTCTCTTTCTTCCTCCTCCTTCGTTCCCCTTTCCTTGCCTAGGGTGGTGCCCCATCTGCAGCCGACCTGCTGCACAGGGCTGCGGCCAGCAACTAAGGGGGAGAGTGGGGCGGCTTCGCAACACCATCGATCCAGCAAGGCGTCGCCTCCACTATCTTCTTCTTCCTTCTTCCTCTACCTCGCCCCCATCGTAGCCCTAGCTTGCTAGGCGGCGCCCTAGCAAACTGCAGCAGAACGACAGCCGCAACAGCGGCCAGGGAGCTTCCTTGGGCGAGCAAGTACCACCAAAACCACCACCCCGACTTCGGCCAAGAGCCTAGTGCACGAAACCGCAGCTTCCAGTCATGATTGGCACCTAGCCAAAACCTTTCTTCCAACTGAGCGCGGGAAGTAGCTGCTTGCTGCAGCATGTTCTAAACCAGGAGCTGTTGGGCGCATGAGACACCAGGGAAAAAGATAGCTTTGACCCCGACCTTGAAGCCTAGGTACAAATCTACAACCCTAGTCCTCGATTTAGTTATTAACCGAGTTTCCTTTATAAGGAAATCAAACAGGGTTTTGGTCGGCCAGTTTGCACGGCGTGCAGATCAGTTGCACGGGGTGCAGATCAGTTGCACGGGGTGCAAAGTTGCAGAAAAGCAGAATTAGGCGTGTTTGTGGACGTTTTCGGTGTATACGAACACACCGAATTGGGTGAGTATTATCTCACTTAATTATCAAGGTTTAACTCATTAAATCGTAGATATTGCGTATATGAAAATGATGTTTATGTGTATATGTGGGTAATAGAGATTACCCGGATGCCGAGCCTAGTTAGCATCCTTAGACTTTTAATTTGCATAGTTCAAATGAAATGAAATGATTAGTAAAATAAATGTGTATTCTTTACGAGTAATTTCAGTAAGATGCGAATAAATGTGATAAAGTATTTCAGATTGAGTATTCCTTTCAATACAGTATATTTGAATGTTCAGTAATATGAAATCAGTATAGAGACGTGGAATAGATGTGAAATCTATTTACAGTGAACGAATCTGTTTGCATGAAAGCATGGCTGAGTTATGAGTTATTGCGATATAAGTAAATAGCTGTTGCACTATATATAGAAATGTTATGAAAGTTGAATTTCTAGTTTCAGCTAGTGAATTGCAGAAGTACAGTATATTCCAGTAGTCGAATATGTGAGAGAGAGACACAATGTTATAAGTGTTTTCTTTTTATAATAAAATGTGTTAGACTTAGATGCCCTGACACCGTAGAACCCCTTTTGGAGGTCTGTGCCTTAGGGGTGAAACGACCTACCTAGCGTGTGTCTAGATGGTCGGTGGCTCGTGTTCAACAATAATCCGTGCGTGTGTCACGGTGGCACTGGAGTAAATAGGGGTTATTCAACAATAATCCGTGCGTGTGTCACGGTGGTAACCCAGACTCTCCGCCTGTGTACTCAGGTTAGAGGAGGAGTCTAGAGTACACTCTTTGAGAGTGCAGTGAGGCCCTTGAGCGCCTGAGAGTCCTGACACAGACCAGGACGGCAGTCAGACTTAGCATTTCCCGGCTGTGTCGCTAAGTCTTGTACGGTGGGTTCGTAGTTCGCTACGAGACTTTATATGCAGAGTACACTGCATATGATCAGGGCACAAGTTAAAAGATGATCACTTAGAATTAAGATAGATTAATATGAAACTTGTGTATGTTCAGATTTAGAATTTATAATACTTGTTCTTTAAATGTTCAGTATACTTTTCTGTGATAATTGCACTGTTTAATTAGAACTGCTCAGTTTGTTAATTTATTCACGTATTCCTGTTAAATGTAAAATATGGAGTTATCCGATGATGTCTAAGTGAAATATTATTCACTGAGCGAGTAGGATCATACCTCTACTCAAACATTTTCAGGTCAGCGACAGTTCCAGGAATCGGAAGGATCTTTTCATCCTAACGCTTAATCTGTAGAAGGTATATGTAGTTAGTTTAGTTAGATAGCGGTCTCTTAGTCCTTTCCCCTCGGTCCTTGGGACATGGTGTGGGTGAGAGAGAGTGTGTATGTGAAATGTGTATAAAGATGTAAATTAACTGTTATGCTTTATTTTATGTTGAACAATGTAATATGTTGTAGACTCTGTTTATATTGCTAATCAGTTTAATAAAAATGCTTCCGCAGTTTTTTTAGATTTAGTTTACAGCATAAATCAGGTTAACTTTTAATGTCTTTAAAAAATGTTTTAAAAGCTTTGAGTGGTTTGGCTTGTGTGTAATCCCTCCGTCGCGCCCTAATCTTGTGATTTGTGGGTAATGCGAGATCGGGGTGTGACAAGGATATAATTTTATTTCCTGTTATGTCAAAGAACGGAGGACATCTGATGACAGCAGAGACGATCGGTTCAAGGCATGAACCGATCGGTTGACATTTGAGACGATCGGTTCAAAGAGTGAGTCGATCGGTTGATGACCTGTTCGAGGAGCGAGACGAGCGGGTGGTGGCCATGATGAGATGTACGACGACCAGGCGAACCGATCGATTGGAGGAGCCAACCGACCGGCTAGTGGCACCCAGACGATCGACCAGATCGAGTAGGCCACTCATGTGATGAGTTGATCTACTCAGAAGGCAAAGCACAGAGTTCATCTTGTACAGGTTGCATGTGATGTAGACCTAGATGACCGTGATTCCTCTTGGCTCGAGGAATCACATTAGGATGGCCATAATCATCGCTTTTATCATTTTGCATGTTTTCTATGGGATATAGCATGTATGTGATATGTACTATGTATTGTGGTGATTGGATATGTATATGTATATAAAACCAAATCCCTCATTAAATATTAAGTTTTAGATGCCTTCCAAATGTGACACACGTGAAAAGCTTGATCGACCAAGTGTGGGCACGCCCAAGCGTGGTGCATCGTCTATCTCGTGGAAGCGTGAAGGATGGATATGTGGGTCTGCCCAAGCAGGGTGCATATTCATCGTCTTTGCTTTGGGTCAGACTTAACAAGGTGACCTAGATAGGATCTAACACCTTGAGGCATGGAGATGATCATGGCAAGGAGTTGCATATGAAATCTTATCAAGAGTTGCATATGATTCAATTGGCAAGAGTTGCCTACCTGAGAGATCTAAGTTGTGGGTAACATCCCAAGCTGGTCCATGACTTAGAGGATTTCAAGATCTTGCCCACTAGAAGGTTGTACGCTGCAATCTTCTAAATTGATGGTGAGGGCTATCAATTTGAATTAAAATAGTGGGAGTGATAATTAATTAAAGGCCTAATTATATCGTCAACTTTTCAAATCAATCAAATAAGTCAAAAATGAGTTTTTGGACTAAAATTGCATATATTCCTTTTGTAGTACAAATGACAACAAACAACAATCACTTTATTTGCGATCGGTCTTTGCGACCAACAAATTAAATGGGATTTTTTCCATGACTGGTTTGGACATTGAGAAGTGTTCTCAATAGTAGAGTAAAAGCTCCAAGTCCTAGTTAGATCAGAACCAGATGAACTCGATCCCACCACATCAATGCCTGAAAGTATGCTTATGGAAGCATACCGAGGAAGACATTGATGAGGAGTGCTTAATGTTGTGAACTATGAGTTGCAGAGACAACATGAGACATATGATGTCTCCAAGATACTGTCCTAGTATGTCATGACAGAAGGAGATCCAGTAAGGTATTCACACACTCAATGTGATTGGGTATGTGGAAAGACCTGACTAAGAAGGATTCCCTCTGAGCCAAGAGTTGGCTATTGGTATGATACTGCAAATGTTGCGAGAATCATACAATTCATGATAAGCTACAACATGAACAACTTTGACAAGTGTTGACAGAGTTGTTGGACATGTTGAGGATAGTAGAGGCAAAGATGAAGAAAGACAAACCATAATCTTTGATGTGAAGGTAATTCTTAAGGGCAAGGATAAGGGAAAAGCAAAGAAGTGTTCTGATGCTAGCCAACAATCCAAGCCGTCTTCAGCCTCAAGGCACATGGGGAAAGGGTGTATGAGGGAACTGCCCTTTATATCTGGAAGAACAAAAGAAGATGCAGGAGGGGATGGAGATCTCCACCTAAGGTATCATGAAATGAACCGCTTCTTTATCTGAGGTATATGATACCAAGATATGGATATGTCATATATGATATGCAAGATCCGCAAAGAAGTGATGGCCTTTGTGAAAGGACCAAGAAAGAAATACCCATCATTGGAGCAAGTGTTGCTGCCATAGATAGGAGTATCTTTCAGTTTATTTCAGCCTAAAGGGCACAAAATAGAGTTGAGAACTGCTATTTCATATTTTCCAATAGATAGAAACACTTTATTTTTGCATATTGTATGACAATGATGGCAATTAATAAAGAGATGTTTCAATATGATCTTTATGGCAATGCCTTGTTTATCTTGTGGTATTTGATATGCATAAGATAAAATGATACCTAAAAGTTATAGATAACTCAAACAAACAAATTAGCATCAATCATGAGAAATTCATTTCTAGTTTCCATGTGATGGATATATCTAGACTCTTTTGGTTAGAGAACCAGTAAGAGACATGAATATCTTGGACATGATTAATCAATCTTCACTAAAGGTAGCGGGAGAATGATTATCCTATTTGGTATGATACATGTGATGTATTTACATACCTATTGGAACAAATGCTAATACTTCAAATGGTGTTTAGAGAAATACCAATATGAATATCTTGAAGTGTTCAAGATTATCATAGATGAAGTGCAAATTTGGTAAAGTGTTAATTCTTGATGAGATCAATGAATGAAATACTTGGACCAAATGTTTCAGATCCTTATGAGTAATTATGATAGTGTATCATAGTGAACTCAAGATTAAGGCATGGTGATGTCTAAATCAATAAGGAATCATACTCTAAGGAGTTAGAGAATGATTATCAAATAACTGAATTCTTCTTAATAAAAGAATACCCCACACTAATAAAAGAAATTAAGAATCACAAGGGTTGTGAATTCTTATATCCTTACACCTCAATTATCTATGGGATGAGTTGTTCATGTGATGAGTCAACTATCTAGATGAATATGAGGAACCGAATTTTGAGTTATGGTTTATGACCATTACATCCTAAATGACTTCCATGTAAACCATAAGGTATGACCTTGATGGCAGCACTCATTGGATGAAATCCATAAGTGCAAATGAGTCTTAAGTGTTAAGACACATGGATAACATTTTGAGAAGGATGATGCTTGTTGATTGCAAATTAATGACTAAGACATTTGGCATATGGATACTAAAACCGCATTCCTATGAGGAATACAACAAGGATGTGTACGTGACACAACCCATAAGGTTTATGAATTCACTAATGCAAATGAAGTCCATAAGTTACAATGGACTAATCAATGTGATTGATTGAGTACAAAGCAACTCAGAATTGGATCTTTACTTTGATGATATAGTCAAAGGGTTTGACTGATATGTCAAAGATAAAGAAGGGATCTGTGATTTAGTGGGAGTGTATTCACATTCCACATGTTTATGTGAAATGGAAATGTTCTAGAATAGAAATCCAAAAGTGGAAATTATCTTTAAGGAAGATAGAGATGTTTCCTATGTGATAGGAATAGAGATCTATAGTGATAGTTCTTGAAAACCTCTTGACCTGAAAAGAGAAAGCATACATTGACAATCTGTACTGAAGGGTTCAGTATGCACAGATTCAGTGGGAGAAAACTTGTCCATGTTACATGGAGTTAGTATCCCAAGGCCAAGTGTCCAATTCTTATGAAGAATGAGAACACTAAGAATAGATATGGATCTATCATGTATGTAATCATCCCATTATCTTGCATGTTTTGACATGGCAAGAACAAAATGCATTCATCATCTTGTATGTAGGACATGGCAATATGATGTGCTCATCCTGATAACTCGTATGTGTGACATGACGAGTGGATGTCTGTATACTTCCAGTAAGGGTTACTGGAACACCATGAGAACTTGATAAGTACTTGTGAAGTACTAGTTCTATGGAGATAAGGAAGAGCTCAATGTAAAGAGTTACATTGATGCGAACTTCCGAAAGGACAGAAAATTGATCACAAAACATATATATAGGATATATAAAAGTGAAAGTTTGTTGATAATTGGAAGTGTTCCAATAAAACCATTTAAAAGGAAATGTCGAGTATCCGTGTGTTAGAGAACAACAGTGGATACTATATGGATCTGGAAGTTCATGAGATGAACTTATAGATATTCTAGTCATTGATGACAAGTATGGAATCCTTGACAATGCAATGTGGCTAAAGGTTAGCAAAGGAATATTGGATCACATATTACGACAACTCCATCTCATACATGTGACATACAATGAAGATATGTGAGACATGCAATTTATAATGACTTTGGCAAGGTGTTTCCATAACTCACTATGTTGGCACAAGAGCACAGTAACATGTGGGACATGTTTGAAGATCACTATGAATATGATTCAAGGGTGATTGGCTCGCAGTGCAAGTGGGAGTCTGTTGGTATGTATGCCCTGAGAGCCAATCATGGGATGATTGGTGGGATACATCAAGATTGATTTGATAAACATCAAAGGCAAGCTTCCAATTCTTTTTGGTTTAGTCATATGCGATAGTGATAGAACAGATTGAATGTCTAAAGAATGACAATACTCAATGACGTATGCTTTCAGGTTGAGGACCTGAACGATGAGATCATATGGATGCTAAGAGTTTGTACATTCTTGTTATGTCCCTAGTCGGATGTCATTGTGGAAGGTTGATAGACAACAATGACACACAAGACTAGATTGTGGTGTTGGTTGATGACAGAATCTCATTAGTCATGATATAGAGATATCAAACCAAACACATAGGTACTTGTTAGAGAACAAGTGTACCAGACAAACCCACTATGAGTTTGACACATGGAACCATGACATGGTATTCACAGTCAGTACTCACAGTGATGGTGGTGAGTGTGATTCTTTGACCTGAAATCACTACACTCAACACATGTCATTGGGCACACTTTGACATCATCAAACGCTGTCCTGAAACATGGGTTGTTATAAAGGTGATGATTGGGTGGCTTTGACACATGGGGCTTTTGAGGGGTGAGTGATAGATATGAGATTTGTCCCTCCTGAAGGAGTTTGATATCCAAGGCCACTTGATGAGTAGGATTGAAATAGGTGTGCACACACATGTGTGAATCAATATGTGATATTGATGTCATACATATCTCTTCCAATCTACTCTGAGATCAAGAAAGTGAATGAACATTGGCAGGATGACTGTTCCATGCCTCGAGTTCATTCGGGATATCAGTGACAAAGGAATTATACATTCACTGTAACACCATTCACGGATTGTAGGATTGAAAATTTTTCTCCAACTTTCTACTTTCACTTGGGTAGCACTGATGTGTGACTAGGCATCGCTCTTTGCTTGTGAAGTCATAAGTGTTATGGACTTTCACTGCCAACGTGAAATGGACCTGCAGGGTCACACACATAGGATTTAACCTGGAAGAGGAGTTTTGTCCACAAATAATGTTTAGATTTATTACTAAAGGAGTTTAGTAGTTCAATTAAACACTCAATCAATTGATAGCTCAATGTCTTAATGTTCAAGGTGTTGGACATATTGATTGGAGTATCTGATTGATTGAAATCGCAATTGGCTGATTCTACACAATCTGCACTCCCAACCGATCGGCTCATGTGATGAACCGATCGACTGAGCTTGGTGAACCGATCGGCTCAAGTGTTGAGTCGATCGGCTCATGGTCAAGGTGAAACGATTGCTTCAAATGTTGAAACGATCGATTCAACTGGTGCAACCGAGCAAGTTGGGAAAGTAGGATTGGTGAGAATTTTCCTTTCGTTTCACTTGCCCAATTTGATTGGGAAATAGGATTGGTATTCGATACCAATTAGAAACAAAAGAAGGAAAGTCAATCGGGAACTGGTCAGGCCCACGAACCGACCGGTTCAGAAATGAACCGACCGGTTCAGAAATGAACCGACCGACTCATGGGTCCCAACCGATCGGTTGAGGTGTCAACCGACCGGTTCAGGTCCCCAACCGACCGTTTCAGTCGTGAAACGATCGGTTCAGGTTGCGAGTTGGTTGTTTTGTGGAAAATCTCGAACCCTTCTACTCCTGCTTTAGTCCCATATTGCCCGGGATAGAGAACCCTGTCCCATGACCCTCCTATATATAGGGGTATTGGGGGCTTCTCAAAGTACAACTCAATGCAACCAGTTGCTCTACAAAGTTGTCGTTCTCTCTGGTTTTGGTAACTGAGAGAGAGCCCGAGCAAGTGCTACCTGATAAGGGAGGCACAACAAGAGAAAGACAACTGCAGTTGCGACTGGTGGCAGGAGAGTGTGTTGGCGACTAGTACGCTGACAGGAGGGTGCGACTCCTTCCAATTCCTTATGGGACAAGGAGATTGGAGTTCCAGGTGGTCCGTGTGGACTACTTCAGAGGCGGGAGGTTTCTGCCGCTCGGAGGACAACTGTCAATCCCGACAGTTCTGGTGCGACCAGGAGCTGCACAGACACCGTCCAAGACAGGAGGTGAAGACCGCGCAAGGCGCGAGGTATTGTCGCCGAGCAAGCCTCGGGACAAGGTATGATTCTACAAACCATCCTTTCCTATTGTATAGACGTTGACGTGTTTCCTTGTTCCGGGTTTGGGGGAGAATGTTTTTTTCCGCTGCCTTCTCTGCCTCCCCTAAAACCCAACATACATATCTAACAATTCCTCCGATATACGGTTGTGAGTCCAGGATTTCACAGATTTGACCACACGAACTTCCTGTTTGTTACATCTTCCTATTATATCAACTCCTCTTACCTTAATTTATTAACTATTATATCCAATGTTATCTATATATCACCAACATTTTTCTATAGATAAATCGATAATTCTAATTTTATTGGGAACTTCAGTCACGCATAAATTCATTTTATAAAGACTTTAGTAGTTATTGAGAGATTCCTCAAAATACATAATGACACTCGAAGATAATTCTAGAATCATAAGCCAATCAAATTACATATATAATCATGATTCAACCAACACTCTAAATATCACAACTTCATGTGAAAGTTTTTATACTTCAGCCCACACATCTAGATCTCAACTCCTAACGCTTCTATAAAATTCATATCATTCATTTTTTTATATCTAAAGATTGTGGTGTGACAATTCTACCCATCTTATTGGAAATTTCATCCTCAAAATTTTCTCATACTACCCACCTTAGAGTTTCACATAGTATGTGCATGTTGATTCTCTAATATCATCTTACAGTCTCATTAACGTACTTAAGACATAACTTACTCATAGTTAACATAATTTCACGAGAACCTAGTTAACTTGACATGACTTCATCATAAGATGGATTTTTACTTGAGTTGATATAGTCACTCTCCTGATTTCACTCACAGTGCTCATAAGGCCAATTAAGGCTTACATAAGGGCGGTTAAGGCTCACATAATGCTCCCACAGAGCTCATAAGGCCACTTAAGGCTCACATAAGGCCGATTAAGGCTCACATAATGCTCCCACAGAGCTCATAAGGCCACTTCAGGCTCACATAAGGCCGATTAAGGCTCACATAATGCTCCCACAGAGCTCATAAGGCTATTCAAGGCTCACATAAGGCCAGTTAAGGCTCACATAATGCTCCCACAGAGGTCATATGGCCAATTAAGGCTCACATAACATGATGGAGAGGACAATTATCAACATAACATGATTTCTTATACTTAAACATGATTTTCATAATTTCATAGTTCATAAGCATGGTAGTAATACATGATGCTCAAGTCGATCACATAATCATAAAATTGTAAAGAGCATTATTTAGTAGTATGTGCATGATTTTTATTTATCCATGTCAAATTATTTACTCTTTGTATGCATGCTTGGTCTTATTATGTAACTAGTTAGGTTTAGGTGACTATATGTCTCAAATTTTAATGCCAACACTTGTATATATGTTTTTCATACTTATCCTAGCACCTCCTTCATGCACATGTCCCATACCACATGTACTTGAAAGGACTAAACAAGTATGATTATGCACATAACATTCTCTCTACAAAATCTCATGAGTCTGTGTCCCATACCACAAGCACGTGGGAAGAAGAGAGAGCATGCTATGTACAATTCTACAGTTAACACAAAGATCTAAAACATCTAGACACATAACCCTAACCCTTATCTAACTTAATGTATTCAGACTAAACCTCTACTTTGGTTTCCCATATCTTGAAATTAATCCTATATACCTAGGACTTAGAACATGTGAATCTTTAGCTTAGTGGCCATCTACTCGTTGCTCTGATACCATATTGTAACGTCCCTCCAAGCACATATATACGTCAGCGGAAGCAAACCCTATGTTGTCCATAACATGGGTCACTTGACTTGGAGGAACATTACAAAACATGATATACATTGCAAAAAGATAAATGAAACACCATGCATTAAAATTGAACTTGATTCATACATTGTTTATAGTTGAGTCCTAGAATAGAAACTAACAGCCAAACATGATTAAACATTATTTGTACATGAAATTATCTATAACATTAGGATCTTCTATTGTAGATGGCACCCCACCATGTTGTCTTTTGGAAAATTTTGATCTATTCCTTAAGTTGAACTTCATATAATTTGTCCTTGGAGTTTCCCTATACACGTGGGCATCACGCCCCCAACCATGCATGCAATAAAAGCAATGTTAGAGTAAGCGGCATTGAGTATTACTATAACAACATAATAACTTGGCAATAAGAAAAAGCATGAAACTAATTGAACATTAGATCTGGATTCACATAACTTAATCTTGGTGGTTGATTAAAGTATCCTCGATACTTATGCACCAATGGTGCTCATAAGGTCCGTAGGCTCAACATTTACATGATGAGGAGAAAATAATACAACCCATTACATGATTAACCATTAACACGATGATTACTTACTTTAATTGAAATTCTTTTAATCATGACATAAGCTCTTAAAAATAAATTTTGAAAGCATAAAAATCATTGGTATGAGTAATATTCAAATTGAAGTACACAGTTATGCATATAATTCATCTTGATCAACATGATAGTTATAAGGTGATGAAAATCAATATTAAATACTCAAAGTTCATGAACACACTTACCTCTCTCTCATGCTGAGGATATCTTTAAGGTAATTGTAATCCCTTGTTCCATAACCTAATCACCTGGACATCATCAAAGTTCTATAAGTCATGTGTATTCTTTCTTTCTATTTCTAGAACTCAAATCCTTCACCCTAACATCCTTAATTAAAAATTAGAGTTCTACTTTAGACTAAATCAAACTCTAATTTAAATCACAACAAAACCTCAACTTTGAACATATATCCAAAACTCACATTATAATAACTAAAACCATCATAATTGCATTATTAATGTTAACCTTATATAATACTAATACATATATGAAATAATCTATGATAAAGAGAAAGTTGTAAAACATAATCATATGGATATATTTCTTTCTAATTCTAATAGAGATAACACATCGAACCACACATCATGATGATTAAGAAAATCATATTAAATCTCATCAATAATCATAAAATTTATCATGTAATAACCACTCAGGTCTAAAAACAACGTACTCACATAATTATACGTGTATCTCCTCCAAAACTTTGAAAACTATTAGGCCATTGTTTATTAGGGCTTACACAAAAATCTCAATTTGTAATATTATTATAGAGTAGTTAAAATATCCATAATGCTCTTAATAGGGTTTACACCAAAATCCAAACAGAGAATCAAATCTGAATGATCAAGGTTTAGAATTGAATTAAACTGATCAATATACACTTACTGTAAAGTTTTCGTTGATAGCCAAAGTCGTTTGCTATATTTAATTCTCAAAACATTGAAAACATATATGATTTAGTACACAAAATATATTACATAATAAACATCAGAACGTCTATCAAAAGTATTTTTAGAATATAGTACAGTTGAATATCTTTCTACGGATACCTTGTATACTCAAAATCGATAAACATAACTCAAGTTATTATTTTTCAAAGTTTACCTTAATTTAGATTGATTCCGGCCTTCAGTTTGAAATCATGGGGATCTGATCAGCGAGTGTTCCCCTCTTATTGGTGGGGTGGGCCTCTCAAAAGGACAAGACACGGCCCGAACCACGTGCTCCTTAGCCAGCCGGCCCTACACTGCATTCTCCTTATCTTGGCGACGCGCGCACACAGAAGAGAATCGCGGTTCCCCTGTTTTACCGCAAAAACAGAACACCGACACGAGGGCATCCACCAGTGTGAGGCAGTGCGCCATCTTGGCCGCGAGACCGCAAGGGAACACTTGAATCGACACTGTTTCGGACTTTCTGATGCGAGCAGTACATTATCTATGACTAAGGAAGTAGGAATTGGGGTTCTTCGTATCACCAGCCCTAGCCGCCGTTGCAGCTTCGGATAGCCCCAACGGGATGAAGCTTACTGCTTAGAACAGGGGACTGCCAGGAAAGCATCCCTCTGGCTTCATCCTATCCTCCTTCACCTTAACATATTCGTTGATGTGGCTCAAGAAGCAAGGGTCCGAGAGAAACCCAAGGCGACCTGCTTCCTCTGCCATGGCATTTTCCTTCTCCTTATTCTTCATTCTGGGTCTCTCTCTCTCTCTCTCTCTCTCTCTCTCTCTCTCTCAATAAGATCGTGCTTCAGGTTTCTAACTCATCCAATACTCATAGCCTCCGTTTCTCTAATATAGTATTAGAATCCCTCTGATATACGGTTGCGAGTCCAGGATTTCACGGATTTGACAACACAAACTTCCTGTTTGTTACATCTTCCTATTATATCAACTCCTCTTCCCTTAATTATATCCAATGTTATCTATAGATCACCAACGTTTATCTATAGATAAATCGATAATTCTAATTTTATTGGGAACTTCAGTCACGCATAAATTCATTTTATAAAGACTTTAGTAGTTATTGAGATATTCCTCAAAATACATAATGACACTCGAAGATAATTCTAGAATCATAAGCTAATCAAATTACATATATAATCGTGATTCAACCAACACTCTAAATATCACAACTTCATGTGAAAGTTTTCATACTTCAGCCCACACATCTAGATCTCAACTCCTCACGCTTCTATAAAATTCATATCATTCATTTTTTTTTATATCTAAAGATTGGGGTGTGACAGAAAGAGGGTAGAAAACCCTAGCTTGAGTACTCCTCTCGGCCAAGCTAGCTTCTTCTCAAAAAAGGAAGCAAACCCTAGGCTGAAGAGGCAAGAAAGAGAGTGTCTTCAACCCCTAGATCAAGATCCACCATGGAACTGACCAAGAAGAAGGGAAGGGGAGATAGGGCGTCAAGGAAAATGTTGGTAAAGACAGAGATATCACTTACCAAGACTAAGAAGTAAAGCAAGGAAGCTCCATAAGCACAAGGGGAGGGTAAATCTGAACCCTAGATCAACATGCAAGGTAGACCGGCCAAGCTCCTTGTAACATACCAAAACTTGGCTTTATTTGCAATTTAACCCATTTTCAATCTTTTTATTTCCTTCATATCCTTTTTGGCCTTTTCCCTAAATTTTCCTACCTTTTCTATCCTTTTTGTCCTCAATGTGGAATTTGAGCAATACTTAGTGGTTTGAATTATATTTGACTCATATTTATTACAATGAACCGGGTCGTGCACAAATACCTCAAATTAGTGTTGTAATTAGAGTCTAAAATGCAAAGTTACCAGTAATGAGAGATAATGAGTAGATTATATTAATTTAGAGTTTCTATGGCCTTTTGGAACAAGAAATGAGAAATAATATGGTATTGAGTTAGTTATTGAGAGAATAATCCTCTTTTCCTGTCTCTTTCCTCCTGTGTACCAATAAAACTTAAAAGGGAATAAAGAGGTGTTTTATGACTCTTGAATTAGTGTATGATGTATATTACGAATTTCTACTCAAGGATTTGTTAAGAAAAGTCTTTTCCTATTAATTCACCCTTTTAATACATTAATATATATATTAATGGAAAATATAGTGGTTATGGGTCAAATCTTGTGTAAAATGAAAGTATAATTTTATAGCATTATTCTGGACATTAATATTAGCCTATGATCCAAATTTGAGGTCATTTGGTCAATGTTTGAACCCACAACGGAATTAAACAAGTTTTGATTATAGTTTGACCAAGGCTTGTAATCAATTTCATTTATGCGAGCAATTAAACCAAAGTTTGACTATTAATCACTATCACACATTACATATTATATCTCACCTCTCCTGTGCACCATCAAATGACTTCGATTCGAGCACCTGATCAAATGAGAGATCCAACGATCCAACAATCATCAACTACCTTTGAAACGCTTGAGGTCAGCAAGCGTTTCACTCTACAACCCCATTTTCCCTCAACCGACGACCATTTCTTGTGATTCCTTTTCCCCTCAGTATGTCTCCTTCTCCTAAATAAAGTGAACCCTAACTCGTACCCTCTTGTGCCCTAGGGAAGAAACACCCAATCAGGCTTCCTACTCGCTCGTCACCCCAAGTTGCAGAGGTCACCGCATTGCACCTTACACCCATATAAAGGGTCGTAAATGACCCCTAGTCTTCATATATTCCTCCTCCACCTTCAATTCCTCCTCGTATGCCCTGAGATTCCTCTGCCTACTCAGTCTTCTTGCTCGGCGATGACAAACTAGAGCACGCTTCTCCGACCGTCCCGGTCCAATCACGTGTGCGGTGAGCATCCTCAACACCCTTTTTTTGCTTTCACATTGATAGTTTGCATTGGTTTATCTCGAGTTGCCGTAACCTATACCTTAGTTTGGTGACCTCTTTGGCGCTAGTCATCTCGGCACCCCTATACCTCTCTGACCCTATTTTCCTTTCATATGTGCTCTTCGAACCTCGCTTATGCTTCCCCTAGATTTACCGGTGGTTCTCATTCGTCATCTCCTCATGATGGATTCCGAGGCCTTTCCCCTATTTCCACCTTTCTGTGATGAGCCTCGAGCTCCAGTTCACGAGATGGATACTGGATTGGCTCGGTGCCTCTGCTGAATCATGACGAGTTCACCTGAGGTCTTAATAGCTCATACAGTCATGCATCCACAACCCTGATTTGAAGCCAGAAGGTACATGTGAGGCTGGTCGCACCATGGCCGGAGAAGGGACAAAGTTGGTCAGTCAATGACCATGGTACCCCTGGCTATTTGATTGAATTATTAAATTTGCAAGGACAGTTTAGCCTTTTAACAAATATGTTTATTTCTCAGACGCATACATTCGATTTCTTACATAATGTATCTTTTACCCATGCATCAGTGACTAATGTGTTACACGATCCTAGGTTCAGTGTATCATTTCACCATTCATTTACATCAACATTAATTTCAAATGAAATCAATGTCACATTGTGGTTTTACAAAATTCTGATTGACCTGTTTTATAAAATTCATAGTAAATCGATGCTTTATCAGAAAATACGTATAAATAGTCATTGGAAAGCACTTTTCGATTAGAATATGATTTTAGGGTTTTCAAGTATTGTTTTGCATCCCTATTTTGATGTTTAATATAAACACCATTTTAATTATATAAAAGCCCTAAAATTGATAACTAATTCATTTTAACTCCAAATTTAATAAATAAATAGGTTTTATTAATCAAGAGAATCCAATTGATCGACTGGTCTAACTTTTGAGTCCTAAATTGAAGGTTTTCCTAGAAGGTCCAAAATTAGGGTTTACTTACACTTTATGATATATGAAACCCTAATGCATACATATATATTGTAATTTAGGTTAAATAGGTTTTGGATACAACCAAGTTGGTGAAAGAAATAATTAAGACTCTACATTAATGTATGTGTGATCCTATGTATGTGCAACCCTATTTATGCATGAGTGTGTACACTTGTTCCTTCAGTTGGGCATTTTAATATTCAACCCTAATATTTCCAATGAGGCATAGTCTTAGCCTTTAATCTTTTTATTGCCTTCTTGTGGCACCTTTACTTCAATTACTTCGTGGGTTTTGAACCCCACTGCTATATTGCTTTTATATCCACTCTACCAATTTAATTTACTCAACATGATGAACTATTGACTAAATAACTAATGCAGTGTACATGTATACAACCACCCATAGTTGGGCATGTGTTATTTCACCCAGGGGAATGTGATTAATCTCCCCATTTATATATATATTTAGGTGTTTGGGAATGTGTTATTCTCCCTCACCTATTGGCTGAGGTTAGGTAGGTGCCTCAACCCTATATTAGTTTTCGTAGTCATAATGTTATTCATGCATGCAACTTTATTATTGTTGATCATGGCAGACTTTTTTTTATTTATTACATGCCTCATACTTTTGACCCTCTTAGCATAGTGAATCTTTATCAGACAATAATTTGGTTTATAATTGTCCTTATTCCTTTAATTGACACATACTTTATTTATCCTCTTGCTGGGTGATCCCAACCACCCAGGTTTAGGATCAAAGTGCACAACAGGATCATGATGGACCGGCCTAAGATTAGGGATAATGAGTTCATCCTTTCATCTTGGACCTATCCCTTAAGTTATTTCTTGGAGAAAATTTGATGTAGTTTAGTTTCCCTCTATATTAAGATCCATATTTTGGTGTATATATTATGTACACCCTTATTGGGAAAATTTTGATGTACAATTTTATGAAATTGAATATAGTTAATGTTTTAAATTCCACTGCTATTCATTGGTCTTTCGTGTACCATTATTAGTAAATGGGTGTTTAACCTTCTTTACACTCCTTCAACTTGAGATCCTCCTTCTCCACTAAACAAGGGGGACGAGCTCCAAGGAACAAAGGAAGAATACAGAGGAAGCTAGATGTGTAAAGAGGTTATTTGCATGCAAGGAGGAAGGTATATATAACTTAGGGTTGGGGAGAGAGAAAGGGATTTAGGTGTCAAGCCAAGCTTGCCATGTGTCTAAGAGATCTCATCCATGCAATCACCTCATTCATGCAACCAATAAAAACATAAACTAGGAGAACCCACCAAGAAAACTCATTGAGCAAGGTGGTCTAGAAAAACACAGTGACACTAAGCCAAGATGCTGACAACCAAAGTGATCAAAAAGCTCATCGACTATAAAACCTAGATGTTGGCGACCAAGATGAGTTAGAAACCTCATCGACTGCCAACCTTTGATGGATGAAGATAACTTCATAGACCGAAAAAACTTAGGACCATGAGAAAACTTGGCGATCGCCAAACTAGGTAGCTCAGCCTCAAGGTCAAACATTGACTTAGGGCATCCATGCAAACCCTAATCTCGACACAAGATGTCACCACTCAAACCAAGGTATAACAAGGCTACCCAAAGAACAACCATATAAAACATGATGTGAAAACATGTGAGGCACAAAAAGCATGTGAAAAATTGCAAGGAAATCCCTAAATATGGGTAAATTGTAGTTAGGACCAAAATAAGCACATGTATGCATAACTAACTCAAACAATGTCCAAACCGGACCAAACTTGAAACATAAGCTTGTCACATGATATCAAAGCACATCAAAAGCTTTGATTAAGGTTTTAAGTGTCTAATTATGATAAACAAGCATGTTCAACCAAAAAGAAGGTCAGGGGTTTTACAACCATAAGCCCCTAACAAGGATTTCATCCCTGAAATCCTACGTGAACAAAGACGAGTACTTCCTATGCATCTCATCATCTAAATCACACGTGACTTCCTCCACAACCCACTTATGCAAAATAGACTTAATTTAAACTATATCCTTCTTCTATAGCTTCTTCACCCTCCTATCCAAGATCAATACATGATCCTCAATGTATGACACATCCTCATCCAACTCAACCTCTACTAGTTGCAATGTCAACTCTATATCAGGGTGTCATTTCCTCAACATGGAGACATGGAAGACAACGTGCAACATGTGTATCTCTAGAGGTAACTCCAAATTGTATGCCACCTTCCCAACATGTGCCAAGATAGGGTATGTTCCCATAAACCTAGGAGCTAACTTACCCTTCTTACCAAACCTCATCACACCTTTTCAAGGGGAAACCTTAAGGTAAAAATGCCTCCAACCTAGAAATCAAGCAATATACAACGACTATCAACATATGACTTCTGTCTATCCCAGGTAGCCTTCAATTATTATTGTATCACCTTGATATTCTCTGTAGTCTATTGTACTAGCTCAAAAAGCTGATACTCACATGTCTCATACTAACAAAGAGGTGACCGATAATGTCTCTCGTATAATGCTTCACACGGTGCCATATCTATACTCCTCTGATAACAGTTGTTTTAGGAAAACTTTATCAAACTCAGATGCACATCCCAACTTCCAAGAAATTGCAAGACACATACTCTTAAAAGGTCTTCTAACATATGAATGGTCCTCTATGACTGACCATCTATCTGTGGACGAAAGGGTGTGCTAAACCTCAGTTGTATCCCCATAGATGTATGCAAATGTTCCAAAAAATAACTCGTAAACTATGGACATCTGTCAGATACTATGGTAACTAGAATACTATACAAATAGACTATCTCATCAACATATATTTGTGCTAAATTCTCTATTGTATACATCATCTTGACTGGAAGGAAGTGAACTGACTTGGTCAACCTGTCACCTATCACCCTTACGAAATCATGACCTTTGCTGTCCTAGGAAGAACAACCACAAAGTCCATAGTTTTATGATTCCATTTCCACTATATTATCAGTAAAGGTTGCAAAGTTCCTACAGGCTCACGATGTTCATCCTTGACCTACTAATAATCTAGACACTTAGCAACAAACTCTGCCACATCACGCTTCAGACCTAGATACCAATACAAATCCTTCATATTATGGTACATCTTAGTACTACCAGGGTGCATCACATACATCGAGGAATGAGCCTCCTCAAGAATCATATTCCTTAAACCATCAAAACCTAGAATCACCATCCTATTATGAAAGCAAATTGTCCCATTCTCTACCTCATGGAAGCCATCATACTTCCTGTTGTCAGACTCTAACCGGATATTTTATATCACGACATCACTCTTCTAAGCATCCCTGATCTACTACTTTAAGGTAGTATTTACCTATAACTATGCCAATAGCCCTACCAATAAGGAGACCTCTAACTGAACATTCATCTACCACAATGACACCAACATGTCCCGCTTGTGGCATACCAAAGTATGTACTTGTTCCTTGTTTGTAGATAATGACAAAGATGAGTTCCTTCTCAAATCATCAACCACAATGTTCACCTTCCCTGGACAGTAGTCTATCGTACAATAATAATCCTTGATCAACTCCATCCATCTCCTTTGCCAAATGTTCCGGTCCTACTTTGAGAAGTATACTAAAGGTTCTTGTGGTTGTTGAAGATCTGACTCTTCTCCCCATACAAATAGTTCCTCCAAATCTTCAGGGCACTATTGCTAGTTTCAGGTCATGTGTTGGGTAGTTCTCCTCATGTTTCTTAAGCTATCATGAAGCAAAATAAATCACATTCTTATACTATATCACACGATTCCCAAGCCATTCTTTAAAAGCTTACAAAAGATGATGTAGCCTTTCCCCTATTCCGGTAGCACTAACACCGCTGCACTGGTCAATTCTCTTTCAACAAATGGAAAGGGTACTGACACTTGTCATCCCAGACAAAAGGAACACCTTTCCTAGTTAACTTGGTTAGGGGTAACACTACAACACTGAAATTCTTTATGAATCCCCAATAGTAGCCTGCCAAACTAAGGAAACTCTAGACTTCTGTTAGTGTCTTGGGCTATTCCCATTCTAGCATAGACTCCACCTTCTTTGAGTTTACACAAACACCCTTAGCTAATATGACATGACCCAGATAAGACACTTTGGTCAACCAGAACTCACACTTACTAAACTTAGCGTACAACCTTTTCTACTTCAACAATGTCAATGCCTGGCATAGGTGCGACTCATGCTTCTAATTATCCTTGAAGTATACAAGACATCATCAATAAACACCACCACAAACTGATCAAGGTAAGGTCTAAACACTATGTTCATTAGATCCATGAAAGTTGTCAGCGCGTTGGTCAGCCCAAATGACATAACCAAAAACTCATAGTGACCATACCTAGTCCTAAAAGAAGACTTGGGTATGTCATATACCTTGATCCTCAGTTAATGATATCCTGACCTTAGATCTATATTTGAGAACATGGTAGCACCTCTCAGTAATTCAAACAGGCCATTTGTCGTTGACAACTGATACTTGTTCTTTATTGTGACCTTTTTCAACTATGGGTAGTCTATGCACAATCTCATAAAGCCATCCTTCTTCTTCACATACAACATGGGAGCACCCCAAGGGGAAGTTCTTGGTCTAATGAAACCCTTCCATAACAACTCTTGCAATTGTTTCTTCAACTCCTGTATCACTATTGATGCCATCCTGTAAGATGACTGCACTATGGGTTGTGTTCTAGGAATAAGATTGATCTCGAAATCAATCTCTCTAGGAGGGGGAACACCAGGAAACTCCTCGAGAAATACATCCTAAAACTCATGCACTATAGGCACCTGTTAGATACTAGGATTCCTCACCTTGGTGTCCACCACATGTGCCAAGAAGGCCTCACACCCATGTCTCATAAGCTTCTCCACTGTCATAGCCAACACCAAACACGTAGGTGTTGGATCAAGGTCTCTAGAGGGGGGGGGGTGAATAGAGCTTCACAAATCTCACAAAACAAATTAGACCTTCAAATTATATAAGTGCAAAAGCTTAAGCATACAACCAATTTGAAGTCCTAACTAACAAGCATAGTAAGGATGAGAGACAAAGATAGAATACACTTGGACAAAGTGGTTTAGAGTGGTTCCACACTTCAAACTAGAAATGAGTAAGTCCACTACCTAGAGGTGGTTAATCTATAGGACTTTGCAATCTTGGTTCTCTTATATTTATTCATAAGATTACAAGACAAAACCACATTCATCCAAGGACTTAATACCTCAAGCAAGGATCTTCAACCTACCGAAGGAACTTACCCACTTGAGAAAAGGAGTCTTCATCCTTCAACAAGGACTTACCCACTCCATCTTCAAGTCTTTTTCCTTCCAGAGATTACCTATCCTTCTTGAACGTCTACCTTGCCTATCTCATTCACTTGAAGATCTTGATCACCATGCTTTCTTCAACCTTGAAGAATAGCAACTCCTTCTCCTTCACTCAGAGAATATCTTCAAGCCTTTTCTTCAAAGAGGAAAGGGGGTAGGAAGATGGAGGTGGAGAGCTTTACATGGATACAAGGGATAGCTCTCTTACAAGGGATCCTAACTCACTCATATTCACATATTTGAATTGAAAGTAGAGAGAGAAAGGGGATCAAAGGGGTGTAACACTCTCAACTAAGTTAGGACCAAGCTATGCAATGGAAGAGCAAACTTGGGATGAAGCCCAAGGGGTCCTATTTATAGCTGGGGTGCCCCTTTGATAGTGGGAACACTTAGGGTCAAATTATAGCTATTTTTCCCAAGGCAACAGATCTATTTTCGTCCAAATAAGTCACCAACAGTTAGAATCACTTTTTTTGCATTTTCCATACAGTGCATTCAGTCGAGATTCAATAAAGATAACTTGACTGATCGACTAAAAGACAAACCTGATATTCAAACTATCGGTCGAGTTTCTCCTGGGAAACTCGACCGACCAATGAAAATCACATTTGGTCAGTAACCCAATCGGTCGAGTTCTGTGAATGCACAACTCAGTCGATGCACTCCTCAGAAAATTGATCCAGTGGATCAGTCGAGATTGGAACTGGACTGATCAACAACCTGTGATCGATTTTCAAAAGTGATTACAAAGTGATTAAAACTTGGTATAAAGTGTCCCACATATTTTTCTCATCTTAGTTACAAGTCATATCATCAATACAAGTGATTACAAAAATATTCTAAGGTCGTTTACATGGATTTCCTAATTAGCACACTTATATTGCTTTTGACTTGAACTTTGACAAGCTAGGGCTTGTGTAATTTGATCCTTTTCATGTACCTAACACCTAAAATCAATATAGAATACACATATTAGATACATATGAATGGAATGGTTAAGCCATTATCAAAATATGGACAATGTATAGCCTATAGGTCAACACTTGGAAGATCCACAAAGCATCTTCATCATAGAACATCACCACCTTGGAACTATAGTCCAAAAGCAACCTTGTACTTCTCTAAGGTATCCATCCCTAGGACCACATCAAATCCATGCATGTCTAGTGGCATAATGTTCACTTCAATGCTGTGTCCTGAGAAAGAAGGAATGCAAGATGGACACACCTTCTGCAACTCAGTGGAACCAACTAAAGGGTTTCTAGCAAAAGACTATTAGATCTACTACAAATAGATAGATAACAACTACTTATCACCTCTCTAGTGATAAAAGAGTGCATTGCACCTGGGTCAACCAAAATAGATACAAAAGAAGAAGTTGATAAGTCAGAATGAAAATGTTCCATCTGACCAATCACAATCCACAAATTGACCACTCCCTTAGACTGACTCATAACATAAAATCTAGCCGTCACCTATTTTCATCCTCATCCTCTACTAGCTGGTCCAAATGACCCTGCCTATGACACCTGACAGCGTCCCCTACCACCATTGCTACTGGGAACCTTGTTGACTCTGCCTCGACTGTTGTGTCACTTCTTCATCCTTCATGGGGCATGGCCACCTTATATGCCTAAGTTTCCCACACTTGTGACAAGTCCTCGAATCATACTACGGTCTAGACGACCCTATCACTGACATAGACACGACATTACACACTCCTATTGGATAAAAACTTTGACATCTACCCTTGCTCGGGGACCACTGTGACAACACTCCTGACCTAGGCTCCGAAAAGGCTGATTGCTTCTACGAATGAGGTGAATACAACCTTGGCTTCTTGAAGCCACTAGACGACTTCCTTTGAAATTAAGCTGGCCTCTTCTTAGCGTTAGCTTCATGCTTCTTGATAGTAGACCTCACAATTCTTCTCAATGACTCCACAAAGGTACATAACCTCTCTCTATTTTCTAAAGTAGACACTATCATTGTCAACTTCATTCTCAGACCCTTCTCAAACCTCCAAATCCTTTCTTTATCCATCACTATATATGAGGATAGAACTACTAAATTTCCATGAACTCTACCTCATACTCATTGATGGTCATGGAACCTTGTCGTAGCTTCTCAAACTGTGTTGTCATCTCATCCAGACATGTCTCAGAGAAGTATCAACTCACGAACTCTCACTAAAACTCTTCCCAACCTATCACAACTCTGGGTCTCTTCTCCAATTCTATGGCCCACCAATGGCCAACACTGCCCTTCAACAAGTAAACAATGTGCTTCACCTTATCCTCTTTTAGGATGTTTAGGATCTTAAATGCCTTCTCAAGATCCGTGAACCACATATCAACATCAGTCAGATCTGTTGTACCTACATACTCGACCGCTCTGACACGTCACAACTACTCAAACGTCTTCCTTGAACCCTGAGATTCCACATTAGGGATGGCTGTCCTAGCTTGAGGTACGAGCGCTCTATCCACTATATGCGTAATTGTCACCATGAGCTGCCCAAACATGGACTGGAAAGTAAGATTTTCCATGACTGTAGGGTCGAATTGAGGCACCATAGGCTCCTCCTACCCCATCTCAGGCACTCTATCTTTTAGGATGTTTAGGATCTTGAATGCCTTCTTAAGCTCCGTGAACCACATATCAACATCAATCGGGTTTTTTGTACCTGCATACTCGACCGCTCTGACATGTCACAACCACTCAAACGTCTTCCCTGAACCATGAGATTCCACATTAGGGATGGCTACCCTAGCTTGAGGTACAAGTGCTCTATCCACTATATGTGTAATTGTCACCATGAGCTGCCTAAACATGGCCTAGAAAGTAAGATTTTCCATGACTGCAGGGTCGAATTGAGGCACCATAGGCTCCTCCTTCCCCATTTCAGGCACTCTATCTTCACGTGTCTGCCCCCCAGTGCCACCTCCTAGAACAACGTAGCTACTCTCAACATGATCTTCACATTCTCTAGAAATATATGTATAAGCATAAGCTATGATCAAATATGTTGGATTAAGTAAGAACAAAAACAAACCCTAGTCCTATGTACCTATAGACTCAGCAAACCTAGAGATCAGATACCAACCTAAATAGTGACACCCCATCATTCTAAATGAGATTTCTCAAAGCAAAAACAAGTGATCAACTAGTAATTAACCACAATACTAGAAAAGTGAGTAAATTTAAACCAATAAACATTACCATAATGTTCAGAAATATTTACATAAGGTCCTACAACATGCATATCATAACATACCATATCAGGTATTTACATATATGTCCAGTGGACTCAACCACAACCTGTATACAAAAAATATCGTTCCACATATACATGCCATATACAAAACATAGGTACATTGCCAAAAACTCAAGTCATTATACAAATCACCGAAAAAACATCCCATACCTGAACTTAGGATTAGAAAGATGACTCTAGGACACATAACACTAACCAACCTCCTACTTCTACTACACTTCAGGTTGATCTTCCTCACCACAATGATCCTGACAATGTTGCTGATGACCAACTAAAAATATACGGTGACCCACGAGGTGAGACCAATGTCCCAATGGGAGATATAACTCTCAACTAATAGTTATTGATTATAGTAGATTTCATTATTACTAAATAGATTAAGCAGGTTAAACTAATTAAGCAGGTTAAGTTGATTGAGCATATTAAATACACTAAGCCAGTTAAATAGATAGGCATAGAAATAGGTAAAACTATCATCTACTAAATAGTAAATTTCTCTTATTGTATTATATACAACTAAGAAGTATAAGAAATAAGGAAAGGGTTATGAACCAATGTGAATCATGTTTAACTCTAAGTGGATGTACTACATGGCTAGATTATGTCTTTTATTAAGCCCTAAGGAGTTGAGGTATACCACTCAACTCCAACTGACCACTGCTAAGTTAAAATCAATGCCATACCAGATCTAGGAGAGCCAAACTCCTAAGATCTCATCTGCCCTTAGTTAGTACGAGACAGCCATAATGACATGTATCATCTAGCTACAAAACAACCCAGTTTGTCCTTGGTATACAAGTCACGTCACTAGTAACCAAGATATACAAAACCTATCATCCGAGGTACAACCACAACTTTCCTCTATTTCATCATATATACAAAAACCTATGATACGACCAAAACCTTTCTCCTATCGAGGTATGACAACAACCATCCTCCATAACCTTGGGATCAGGATGACAAGGACACAATCTCATACACCACAAATACTCAAAAATATGTACTTTGAGTTTCCCTTAGGGATACTCATTTCACCATCCAACAAGTCCTGACATTGGAATGGATCTATGGCACATGTCACTACATGATTAGGGTTTCACTTGATTAGTTAATGCCAATTGGGAATATTTTAACTACATCAATCAAGTTACATACAAACCCTAAAAGAGTTCTACAAAATCATGGGTAGATTGCAACTTCAAAAGATATAAAATGTAGGAGATATAATGTTTATCAAATCATCACATGGTATAACTTCATTGCCATACTTGAGATCATACTCATCATCATACCATCACAAGATCAAATCCTTGTCACATCATGAAGAGGATAAAACCTCACTAAGGACTCAAACATGCCCAAAGATCATTAAGACCATCACATCATTCCCTGCAAGAACATCATTATCTTTACATGCCTCTTTAAGGCTCATCAACTACCACCATTCATATGATACATAAATTTGACATAACATTACATTTAAGAGTTATGATGTGCATAAGATAGAAAATTAGGGTTACAACAATATGGAGAGAGAAAGTATTCCTTCATTATACTAGTCACACAAGAAGCTTTGTATCATCCTCACTTACTTGTCTTAGGGTTAGGTTCAACTAGGTAAGTGAATTAGGGTTTTAAAACAACAAATTAAGGTAAACCCTTATTCTTATCATCTCCATCAATCATGAAAGCAATTAGGTAAAAAATCACCATTGGTCATTGAGCCAGGAACTTCATCGACCATAAGGATAGGAAAACATAGTGGCCATACATATTAGAGGCACCTTAGAGACTGCTAGGGTTAGATGCCTTAGAAACCACTAGGGTTCAAGGTGACAGTGACCAACATGAATCAAAACTTCATCAACCACTAGGGTCAAAGATCCTTGGTGACTTCTAGAATCAGAGATCCTTGGTGAGCACCTAGGTCTGAGAACCTCATCGACTGTTTGGATTAGGATTTTCAACATTCATTAAGAGACACAAAATATAGCGACCAATTATGAATTCAGAACTTGGTGACCATCAAGTTCAAAACCTTCATCGACCACTATCAGTCAAGAATGTCAATGATCGATAGGGTTAGGTCACCTTGGCGAACATTGGGGCTACCAAAAATAGCAACCATCCAAGATAAAAAATTCTTGGGGACCACTCATGGTGTCAACATCTTAGCGTCCAGTCAAGGAAATCAAAACATTGGTGACCACATAACATCAAGGTCTCATAGACCACATAAGGGAAGTCTTGGCGACCATCATGACTCCAAAACATTGGAGTTCACATAAAGTAAAAAGTAGTCACTAAGTCAAGGCCATCGGTTAGCACAAGAAGGTCAAGAAAAACTGAACCAAAACCAAACCATTGAGTTCAAATACAAGGAGGAAAATCATCTTGAAACCCTAGAAACAAACCATCTTTTGAGAAAGCCAAAACCATTTTTTCCACATGCAAACAAGGTCTAGGATAACCACTTCCATAAAGAAAATTGTGCATAATATTTAGGGTTTATCTAAGTGGATAACTACTCAAGAACCATAATACAACACAAACCCTAGGTAAGGACATTATCTTTCTACTTTGAACAACATCTTCGGGCAAGATCATGTACATGCAAGGGGATAGTAAGCAATAATCATGGAGAAAGTTATATAACTCACCCTAGAGATGATGAGGAAAATCCAATATCAAGCTAAATCAAAGGAAAGAGGGTAGAAAACTCTAACTTGAGCACTCCTCTTGGCCAAGCAAGCGTCTTCTCCAAAAAGGAAGCAAACAGTAGGCTGAAGAGGCAAGAAAGAGAGTGTCTTCAACCCCTAGATCAAGATCCACCATTAAACTAACCAAGGAGAAGGGAGGGGATGATAGGGAAGTAAGGAAAACGTAGGTAAAGAGGGAGATCTCACTTACCAAGACTAAGAAGCAAGTAAGGAAGCTCCACAAGCACAAGGGGAGGGTAAATCTGAACCTTAGATCAACATGCAAGGTAGATTGGCCAAGCTCCTTCAACTTGAGATACTCCTTCTCCACAAAAAAAGGGGGACGAGCTCCAAGCAACAAAGTAATAAGAGAGAGGAAGATAGTGCATAAAGAGGTTTTTTGCATGGAAGTAGGTAGGTATATATAGCTTAGGGTTGGGGAGAGAGAAAGGGGTTTATGTGTCAAGCCAAGCTTGCATGTGTCCAAGAGATCTCATCCATACAAGCACTTGAATCATGCAACCAAGACAAACACAAACCATGAGACCCCACCAAGAGAACTCATCGACCAAGTAGGTCTAGAAAAACATGGCGACCACTAAGCCAGGATGTTGGCAAACAAAGTGATCAGAAAGCTCATCAACTGCCAACCCTAGATGTTGGTGACCAACATGAGTCAAAAACCTCATCGACCGCCAACCTTAGATGGATGAAGAGAACTTCATAGACCGAAAAAATGTAGGACCATAAGAAACTTGGTGATCACCAAACTAGGTAGCTCACACTCAAGGTCAAACATTAACTTAGGGCATCCTTGCAAACCCTAATCTCAACACAAGATGTCACCACTCAAACCAAAGTGTAACTAGGCACCCCAAAGAACAAACATATAAAACATGATTGTGAAACATGTGAGGCACAACAAGCATGTGAAAAATTGAAAGGAAAATCTTAGATATGGGTAAATTGCAATTAGGTTCAAAAAAGCACATGTATGCGTAACTAACTCAAACAGTGTCCAAATTGGACCAAACTTGAAACATAAGCTTGTCACATGATATAAAAGCACATCACATGGTTTGATAATTTTTTTAAGAATCTAATTATGATAAGAAAGCATGTTTAACCAAAAGCAAGGTCATGGGTCTTATAGTTTTACTACAATTGTACATCCAGAGATCCAAATAATACAACTATGACATTATTTACTTTATGTTACATCTATAGCTTACAATTGATAACAATTAAAATAGGAAAGGAAAAGACCCATGCCATATTTTTTAATAGGTAATCAATCTACCACCTACTCTGGAGTCTCTTCAGGATGAGATCAAGTTACTGAAAAAGGAATGAAAGTTAATCTGGGCACCTAAAAAGAACTTAAAGAACATGGTTTAATGAATCACAATGTTGAAAATATTTACCAGTTATAAGCACAAGTACATATATCATCTATAGCTACGAAGTCAGTTATGTACCAGCAACGAAGTTGGCAAAACTACAACTAAGGGCCTTATGGGTCGATTTCTAGGGTAAGCTAAAACAAACGATGCATAGTTAACACTGATGCTTTGAAAATGGGTACCGATGATATAGAGTGAAATCATCAACAATTATAAGATTGTCTTGAGATTATAGTTGATCATTCAATAGAAAGGATTTAACAACACATATCTGTGTCATCGGTTCAATTCAAAGAAACTGACGACACAAAGCTATATTAACAAACAATTAGTCATCAGTTTGTCTACAATAGCTGACATTATACTTCCTTATCAGTTAATATTTTAATTGATAATGATAGTTGTGTAGTTGGTTTTAATGGAAAATTGAGGACACAGATCTACATCGCCGGTTTTTATAGAAATTGACATCACAGATATGGTTTTTTATATAGCATGTCTATAGACCTTATGTTTGGCTATTCAAAATTATGTAAAACATGTGGTTTATTAGAACAACAAGTTCCATCATGTGTTGAACTTAAAAACAAGCCAACATACTTATGAAACCTGTAATAACAAACACATACAGAATTCCACATTCACACAATTCATTCACACACATGCATTTTAATTCTCATCAAAACTTAATTCCATTCTCTTGCACATACACAATTTAGAAAACAAACATGCAATTCCATTCTCATCACATGTACAAATGCAATTCTCATTGTATTCATCCCTTTTTGGATTCATTCCTCACATATGTGTATAAACACACATCATTCGCATATGTACCAGCAATTCACTTGCATCAAATTTAAGGTTGTAAAAAGTCATAACCATCACATGTATATAGAAATAATGAGATAAAAGTTTAGAAAACTCATATTTGTCCCAATCAAATGCAAAGTTGACTTCCTTAATGATGGAATGTGCCCACTCCTCTTGTATCTCATCAGCTAAATCTATTGTATAGGGTGTTGTTGTATCAAATGGCTGCAAAGAGGATGACATAGTTCAAGAGTTTGATTTGATTTCTTTATATTATCAAATGAGACTATTTACAAATGGATTGATAAAGACTACATAGATTACCTTTTGTATAAAATGGATGTCTTGTGACACTTGTTTAACAATGAAGTCCATATACCACATCACTAATATTCACATGCCAAATTATTATATTGCATGGGGCACTATATATTTATAGTTATGCAAAATGTTAATGAATAAAAGTATAGTTGGCATATATATGCATCGAAGTCATAAAAATACCTAGACATTCTTCTGAGTGAATACTTTTTTTGTCAACTAACTTTCCTCTGACCTATTTGAATGCTTTTATACCCCTATCAGTTGAAGTATCACATTTATTTAATTTAGTACATTGTCATGTAAATATGTAGACATTAATATATATTGACTGATAAAAAGTTCACTTATGCTACTATTTCCACTTTCAATGTATGTCCCCCACTCCCTATTGTGCTACCCAAATGATCTAGATAATATGCAAATAGTGTCTCGAGGATAATTAACATCTACTCCTAATGCTTATTACTAAGTGAAAAGAAGGCAAAGAAAAGAAAACTCAAAGTTTCATAATAAAATGTAGTTCATAAGTAAAAATTATAAGCTGAGTGATCAAAACTTACATAACATTGAAAGGAGATATAATGACACTCTTTCCTATAGTAAAAAATATTTAAATGCAGTAGAGCAGTAATCACTAAGAGATTTTGATCTCTATCTACACATCTAATCAATTATGGAACTAGAAATTCCACATTGGTTAATATGAACTGTCTAGACACCACAAATAAGTATATTGAAAACATATATGTATGGATTAATATATAATAAAACAATTCAACCCATATATTCACATATATAGAATGAGCTATTTAGCCATAAGATCTCACCATATACACAGTTCTATCACGATGGTATTTTACCAATTATAAGTAAATAGATACACAATATATGTCAAGAATGAATTAGTATCATGATCTTGACCTACAACATCTTTCTGGATACATACCATCATAGCAAACCCTTCTTCAAAATTGTGTAACCATAGTGCCAACCTCCTAAATTAGGATCTAGAGATTTAAATATTTCATTTGTAATCCAAGAAGGTAATTGAGGAGGTACTGGAGAAGGAAATGTAGGGGATTCTTAGGTACTATGATCTTTATATATTCTAATATTAGTTTCCAATCAAAGACACAATAGAAAAGAATCACAAATACAAATACAATGTAAATTTACCATACATTGTCATAAATAACTCCAGTTTTGGGCCACACAACCACACCACCTTTTGATATCCTATTGTGTCGTGCTTGGGGTGGCCATATGGAAGTGTTGTTTGTTTCCAATCTGGGTAGACAACCCTGATAGTCACACAAACCATATTGTCGAACATTGGAGCACCATTAACCGTGTCACCTGGAAGGGGTGGGAAATCATCACCCAATGCAACAATATAGAATCTAGGTTCTATTGACCTAACAATTATACATTGTCCATATTTTTATAATGACTTAATAATTCCATTCATATTTATCTAATATGTCTATTTGAGATTCATGTATTAGGTACAAGAAAATGATTATTTCAATCTAGTTCAAACTTGACTCAATACAAGCCAAAGTCAATGCAAATGGACTTTTGTTGAAATAGCTCTAAATGACTAAACACAATTTTTGTAATTAGTTTGTATTGATATCATGGCTTGTAATTAATATGAGAAAAAATCAGGAGCACTTAATTTGAACGTTTGATCACTTTAATGACATTTTCTAAAATGCATCACAATCTATTTGATTGGTCGAGTTTCCCTCCCAGAAACTCAACCGACGTCTAGGATGGGTCTTGGAAATGCCCAGGATTGGCTAAGTTTACATCATGATAAACTTGACTGACACCTTTCATTGGCAAACTGATTTTAAGCCAACATTCAAGTTTCATATAAGATAAACTCAGCCAACAACTCAAAATTAGTTTGTTGCATACTGGTATCAGCCGAGTTACCTTTATGGAAACTCGACTAACTGCACTATATGGAGTGTGAAGAAAAAGTGATTCTAGCCATTAGAGTGTTGCAAACATAAAAAATAAATCCGTTGCAACACCCCAAATGACCAGATTTCGTTCCCAAGTGTTTTACTGGCTAGTGGACATCCCCGACTATAAATAGGACCCATTGGGCTTCATCCCAAGTTTGCTCCTTCATGTTATTCAAACTCCTAGCTATAGTTGAGTGGATTTTATCTACTAGAGCCCCTTTCTCTATCTTGCTTACAAATCCAAATGTTTATATGAGTGAGATAGGCTATTTGTGAGATAACAACTTTATTGTAATCTTGTGAAGCTCTCAATCTTCTCTTTCTCCCATCCCTTTATTTAAGAAAGTTAGTGAAAGCTTCTCCAAGGTGAAGGATGAAGATCCTTGAGAAGAGTGGGTAATTTCTTCAAGGAAGAAGACCTGTTGCAAGAAGGGGAGCTACTTGGTGAAGGTTTCCAACTCCTTGCAAAAGTGGGTAAGTCCTTATAGAGGTTGAAGACTCTTGCTTGAAGGATAGGTAAGACCTTGTAAGGTATATTGGCTCCTTTTGGTCCCTAAAAAGGAAGGCTAGGTATCATTGTCCAACAAAGTTAAGGTCTTATTGTATGTCTATAATGGAATATAGCAAGCAATGGTTGCAAAATCCTAGGGATTGCCTCTCTAGGTAGTGGACTAACTTTATCCTAGTTTGATATGAACACTCAAAATAGCTTGTTGTTGATATCATTCAATATCTCTCATTCTTTCTATGTATGCTTAGTTTCATATCATATTACATATTTCTCTCCTACTTATTGAAGTGATTTGAAGGTCTAATCAATTGGGTTCAAGTGATTTTTAGCTCTATTCACCCCTCTATAGCCCTTTGATCCAACAAGTGGTATCAGAGCCACGATCTTCTCCAATAAGATCTCCCATAAGACGAGAAGATGGGTGACAACCTCTTAGGTTCTCTCAACTTGGAGGGTGGATTCTCCATGAGGCCTCAAATATTTGATGACACAAACTTCCTTTATTAGAAGCGATAGATGTAGTTCTACTTGCAAGGAATGAGCTATGACATGTGGAAAGTAGTCATCCTTCATACAAGGAGTCAGCCAAAGATGTAGCCACTTAGGATGAATCCTCAGTGAAGAAGGCACAACTAAATGAAAATGCCATAAGCATCATTTATGAATCCCTCACTCCTTCTGAGTTTAACTAGATCTCTTCTTGGAATACAACCCATGAGATATGGAAAAAACTTTGCATCACCTATGAAGGGTCCAAGAAAGTCAAGGAGGTTTCTTGAGAACTTCAAGATGGGCAATAAGGAGAGAGTGTTTGAGATGTACTCAAGACTCAACACCATCATCAATGGACTTGCTTCATTAGATCATCCTATGGATGAACACACCATCAACTCCAAGATCCTTAGGTTTCTTATGAAAAGGTGGGAATCTAAGATGACTTCTATTAAAGAAATTAGAAGCCTTGGTGACATTGCCACCTGAGAGCTTATTGGCAATCTTCAAGCATATGAGCCAAGACTTGACAAGCAAGAGGAAGATGAGAAACAAGAAGAGAAAGAGTCAAGGAAGATCAAGGACAACACATTCAAAACTCAAGTGAAGGCCATTGTTCTCCAATAATAACTTTCTTTCTGACCTACCCCTCCTTCCTCAAGTGAAGATGAAGCCCCTAGTGATCATGAAGCTAACTACTCCAAGGGGAAGTACTTCAAGGGAAAACCCTCCTCCTCCTCTAATCCATGGTTCTATGAATGTGGCCAACATGGAAACTACAAGAATGATTTCCCCAAGACAAAAATGTCCTACCACAAGAGTAGCTCCATGAAGAAGGAGGACTACAAGAAGAATGGCAAGCAAAGAAGAAGGACAAGAAGGAAAGATGCATCCCATGATACATGTAATGAGTCTTCTTCTAGTGATTCCAGTTCCAATGAGGGAGAATGCCACCTTGCTCTCATGGCCTCAACTAGTGATGACATATGTGAGGTAAGTGAGGTAAGTTTAAATGAAGTATCTAAAGAATTCCTCATTGATATGCTTAATGGTTCCCAATATTCTTTTTATAAATGCAAATCTAAGAAGAAGAGGTTAGGGAAAATTATTGATGACTTGTATGCTAAGATTGATTTTCTTGATAAAAATGAGAAAGTTCATCTTGATAGTATTGATTCTTTGCAAGGACAGTTTCTTAATCTTGAGCTCCAATACAATGGAGTTGAATTAGAGAATGGTATTTATCTTAAGAACATAAACATTCATAAAGATGACAACCAAACTCACTGTTGAAAACTACTAGAGGGGGGGGGGTGAATAGAGTTTTATAGATAATTTAACAATTATTGAACTCAAGCAACCACAATGTAAATATTGGACAAGGAGACGCAAGGTTTAGAGTGGTTCCAACTATAGCAAATACTATAGCCGTCAATCCACTACCCGGTTGCTTACCCAACCGGGATTTGAAAAGAAATTTATTTTATTACCTCTTCAAGGAATTTACATAAAATACAATCTCTTTTCCTAAACCCTTCAAGCAGCCTTCACCTAGAAGTAATCGCCAACCTTGAAGCAACCTTCCTTTGAAGTAGATGCACCAACTCCCGTTGCACCAGCCTTCTGAAGTAGCTTCCCTTGCGATAGCCTTCTTGAAGTAGCTTGAAGTCCCCTTCTCCACCTGAGAAGTCAACCCTCTCCAATCCGCAGCCTCCAACCCTAGGAGTAGCAAGGAGAGTACAAAAGATAAACAGGAACAAGAAAGGAAATGGAAATTACAACTTATCCTTTAAGCCCGAGGCTTGATATGCCTAGATCAAGCGTAAGATCTCCTAGCCAAGTATGTGAACTTGTAATTGCAGTGGATAGGAGAATCTAGCCTATAGGACACGAGATTGAGCTAAGGAGAATGTAGGCCAATGATCACAGTGCTCAAATTGCTTGCAAAAGATTGCTCAAGTATGCTCAAGTGTATTCTCAAGTGTAACAAGTTGATTTTAGTGTCCTATGGCTTGTCCTATTTATAGGAATGGCCTAAGTATGCTTAAGGATGTTCTAGACAACTTCTAGGGGTTTCTAAGTGCTTAACTAGCCGTTAGGTACAAAGTTGTTGCTTTAACAACAGCTAATTAATTTATTCTGCAGTTGCTGTCAGAGACCATCTCGGTCGAGGAATGGTCGACCGAGACACCTACTCGGTCGAAGTTTTGTCGACCGACAGGCTCTCTGGATTAACGTTCATTTGCAACTGCCAACTACTTTGTCTGTTGTGTCTAACAGCTACTTTGGATCTTTCTCGGTCGAGGAGTTTGTCGACCGAGAGTGTCTCGGTCGAGGAGTTTGTCGACCGAGAATGATCCTGTTTCAAGGTTTCAATTTAAGCATTAATTATATGTGTGAGTGTGCAAAGGTGATCCTAATTAAATGGGATGACATGTCTAACTATGGTGTTTGGCTAGGGAAAATCTAACGCTTGATTTACATGCACTTCTAAGTACTTGTACATTATATATTTGTACAAGTTTTACAACATTGATTACATTGCATGAAAATATAACTAAGTAAGCTCTTGGATTTTCCCTTGCTACTTTGTCATCCTGCTTAGTCCTGCACACTCAAGTAGCTTGTTAGATTAATAAGAATGAAATGTTTGTCATCATCGAAACAAAGGGATTTATCATAATATCCAATTTATCCAACAATCTCCCCCTTTTTGAAGATGACAAACATTTCCTAAATATGAAATAAGGAAATATAAAGCATGTGAGTTTCATACCTGAAAATTACCTTTTGTAGCCATTTATGTTTTGCAAGTGAGTGCTGGCCAAGATGTGATGAAACTTATTTATATTTTTGATTTTTATATTCTTTCTCCCCCTTTGTCATTTCAAAAAGATATCCAAGTTGAATGTTTTATTTTTCTTCTCCCCCTTAATATAATGCCCCCCCTTAATTAGATATCCTATTAGAAACATGGATTTTTATCTAATTTATCCACAATTTGTTTCTCAATCATTTGCAAAGGATGTTAAGCCTTGAAATGATATGAGATTCCCTTAAGCATATGATGAATGTATATTGATTTCTCATGTATCAAAGGATGTTAAGCCCTAGATTAAATGAGAATCCTCTAAGCTTAGAGTACATAAAAATGTCTCCATCCAAAAGCAAGGGATGTTAAGCCCTATTTTGGGTAGAGAATTCCATTTTCAATAAATTCATAAATTTCTTGAAAATTTTCAGCTACACATGGTGATTACAATGTTTTTGTAAGCTTCTTCAATCAAATGGTCAAAGTTTTGATGATCTCCCCCTTTTTCTTATGCTTTGCTCCCCCTTAGATAGATATCTCAAATGAAAGTTTGAATACTAAGCAAATATATAAAATGTTGTAGATGATCTCCTAGATTTAACAAAGATGTATGCAATTTATGTCAGTCTGGAAAAACAGAAACCCAGTCGGTCGACAATTGCTCGACCGACAATGTTCTCGGTCGACTAGTTGCTCGACCGAGGATGTTTCTGGAGAACTGTTTTGTCATTTGGAAATTTAGCCACAATTTTAATAGTTGCCTGTTTTAATTATTACTCCCCTTGTTTGTTATGCTCTACAATAATGAACTTATAATCCATATTTTTGAAGATGTCTTATAAAAAAAATAACCATTTGAATCAAGCAAAGATGGCAAACTTCATTCAATAGCATGGAAAAATATTACAATCATATAGAAATGACCAATTTATTACAATCATTGTCATTACAACTAGTACAACTCCAACACTTCACTGGAAAGATTTAAGAATTACATTGATGTCCGGATCTTTCCCAAGGAATGGCTCGGCTCCATAATATTTGACCAGAGTTTGCCAATCTAAAGCACCTGTCATAGTTAACGCATATGCTTCCAGAAATGTGGGAACTCGGTCAAATCGGAAGTGAGCAGCTATATCTTGCAATTGTATGGAGGAAAATTGAGTGTGTGCAAGATCCATTGATGGTGGAGGTGGAGGTTGATAGTAGTTGTATGAAGGGTTAAATGGATTGAGCATGCCAGGATTTAAGGAATGCGAATATTCATCGGTTTGGCTCGGAGAAAGATTTTGCATTCTTTGATTCAAGTATGTCATGGCATGGTGGGTATAGTTGAGTTGGTTACTAAGATGATATTGGGAGCCGACAAGATAAGTGAGAGTATTTTGTATGGGATCAACAGAAAGATTAGTAGGAGGAGGGGGTGGTGGTATATCTTGATGTGATGATTCTCCTTCTACTCTTGCCCTTTTATGACCAAAGTCAATCCCCATCTTCTCTACGGTATTCTTACTTATCTTTGGTGGTCTACGCTCCCATGTATACCCCATATCTTCAATTTGTAACTTAAGAAAATGTTGAGTGATCTGGCATACAAAATCGACATACGGTGGATTGCCAGAAAACTCAAGCATGTTTTTAAGTATTATGCGAATGAAGTTTGTAGGAATTTCTTTTATGATAGCATAAATTAGACACATGCGGAAAATAGGGACCTCAGATTTATTGGCTCTAGGATGTATGTTGGTGGAAACAATGAGGTTTACTATCCTACATGCAGGTTTCAGGTTTATTGCATAAAAAGTTCCCCTATCTTCATGACAAGTGGTATTGGTTTGAAATATGGTTCTTTTGATATCACTAAGGTTAGTGGAGTGGTCATCATGGGATAATAAATTTAGTGGATTGCCGGTAGTAAGGTCAAGGAAATCTTGGTATTTATCTATATCAATTTCTAGCATATCAAGAATATCCCCTTCGAAAAATTTAAAACTACGCCCATTGACCATGGTGTAGAAGAATGTGGTTTCATTTTCGGTGTGGGATAAGAGATTGGCATAGAATTCGTTGACTACCTTAGTGGAATAGGAAGGAAAAGAAGGATAGATGAAGTCCTTCAGCTTCTGCACTCCAAAGAGATTCTCCAGGTCAACTATGTTGATGAAGTCCATAGCTTCGACCGGGCGTCGGGGAAGAGGAGCTTTAGAGGAAAGCCGTAGGTATCGATCTCCAGCATCTCCGTCGACGAAGGCGATGTCATTGATGATCGTCAGTGGCGGAGTGGCTTCCCGATCTTCTCTTCTTTTTCTTCCGGCGACTTTCTTCTTCCCACGGACAGCTGAGGATGAGGCCATTTGTGTTTTGAGTGTGGAGAAGAAGCAAGGAAGATTTGAGGATAAGAATGCTGAAGAGTTGCACACAAATTCACTAGAGATGGACTATGGAGGCAAGGAAATGTAAGTGTGAGTAAGTGACTCATTTTTCCTCCTATTTATAGCATTCCAGCGACCTGGTCGGTCGACGACTCGTCGACCGAGCGTCCGCAACGGTCGAGTTGCAGACGCGCCACTTGGTTCCCCAACGGTCAAGAAAACGGTCATAACGGTCGGTTTACAACGGTCATATCCAACGGCTATTTCTCGATCGAGCACTGGTCGACCGACGTTGTCTCGGTCGAGCATCTGTCGACCGACAGTTCGTCCGATATTGAGTCTGTTTAGTATTTGTCGGTCGAGGGAGATGGGCTGACCGAGAGGTTCTCGGTCGATGAATTCGTCGACCGACAGACTTACTGAGCCCAACTTTTAAAGTTGATTTTTTAGATGCAAATGGTAGATCATTTTTGTAGAGCGTTTATATGGATATTCTAAGGGAGTAATATTGGGATAATTTAAGGCTTAAATGATAACAAATGATTTAATTTTCAAGAAAATTTATATTAAGATTAGGTCCAAAGAGAGAATTTCCAAAATAAGCAATTTTGTCGAAGCTTATTTTAGGTCGCCTTTGACTACGACCATGGCGCCCCTTAGTCAAGTTTTATTTTGACCAAGAGGCAGATTTTGCAGATTTTTCAGATTGAATATATTGAGTCTAATATCTGCATAAAACTTAAATATTAAGTTGAAGCATACTACTTAATTGGAGACACAATTTAATTATTTCAAAGATACTGAGTTAGAGATTTTGTTGCAAGCAATAACATATGACTAGTAAGTTATTTTGCTTGTTTGCATACAATTTTCTATGCGCACCCAATGATGAAAGCATGGTATAAAGCATACAATGATAATTCCATTATAATTAGTACCAGAAAATACTTTTACGATAAATCATATGAAAATAAGAATTTTCTTTTCATTTGATTTAGACTAAATCATCTAGGGAACAAACTAATATTAATTTATATTTGTAATTATGTAGAGTTGAGATAGACATAGAAATATGCAACTAATGTCTTTGGTCATATCTCAACTTGATTTTGTTCATTTAGTTTGAAGGTTTTGGAACCCAAACTAACTCTACATCTTTTCTCTTATAAGGACATGAAAATGAATAATGACCAAGGCGCAAGCAGTAATGACAACAAATTGAGTCAACTTCATATCTTTTTCTATGGTTATGTCCTATGTTGTCATTGGATGAGGATGTCCTTTTAGGTACATATATAGATTGGGTATGTGACTTTCTCTGACTAGGTTGTTGATGAGATTTTCTTTTAGGCTTGTAACCTAGTCCCCTTCTCCCAATTTGTTGATAGGGATTATCTAGAATTTGATCAAGAATGCCATGGTTATTCAAACTACGAACTTGTTGTTGTAGCTTGGCAATCTCATCCATTCTTTTCTTAATGTCTATTTTTGCTTGGTCTAGATTTGATGACAATAAATTTCTTTCTTTAACAATAGTGTCATAATTTATATGGGTGCACAATACTGGTTGTTTCTGAAGATCGTTTACTTGAGTCTGTAAGTTTGAATTTTCAATAGAAAGGAGCTTGCAATCGGCTTCCATAGATTTTAACTTAAGATCAGAAAATTTATTTCCCTCTTTAAGATTCTCATTTTCAGATGCAAGAGCAAGAAGTTTAACATTTAGATTATCATTTTCCTTATTTGATTTCTTTAATTTCTTTTTGCACTCAACATATTTATTATGTGTTTCTTCAATAATAGCAACTAGTTCTTCTTTAGATAAATCAAAAAGACTTACCTCTTCTTCTTCTTCTTCTTCACTAGTTGTAGCAATAAGGCATTCTTTGTGCTTATCCTCTTCCTTTGATCTCCATAGGCATCCGGTTGTTTTGTGGCTTGTTCCCAAACACCAATTGCAGCATGTAGTGGTTTTGTCCAAGCACTTTTCACCATTTCCCTCCATTCTTCAAGACCTGGTTAGGGTTCCTTGAAGCCTGCTCTGATACCAATTGAAAACTACTAGAGGGGGGGGGGGTGAATAGAGTTTTATAGATAATTTAACAATTATTGAACTCAAGCAACCACAATGTAAATATTGGACAAGGAGACGCAAGGTTTAGAGTGGTTCCAACTATAGCAAATACTATAGCCGTCAATCCACTACCCGGTTGCTTACCCAACCGGGATTTGAAAAGAAATTTATTTTATTACCTCTTCAAGGAATTTACATAAAATACAATCTCTTTTCCTAAACCCTTCAAGCAGCCTTCACCTAGAAGTAATCGCCAACCTTGAAGCAGCCTTCCTTTGAAGTAGATGCACCAACTCCCGTTGCACCAGCCTTCTGAAGTAGCTTCCCTTGCGATAGCCTTCTTGAAGTAGCTTGAAGTCCCCTTCTCCACCTGAGAAGTCAACCCTCTCCAATCCGCAGCCTCCAACCCTAGGAGTAGCAAGGAGAGTACAAAAGATAAACAGGAACAAGAAAGGAAATGGAAATTACAACTTATCCTTTAAGCCCGAGGCTTGATATGCCTAGATCAAGCGTAAGATCTCCTAGCCAAGTATGTGAACTTGTAATTGCAGTGGATAGGAGAATCTAGCCTATAGGACACGAGATTGAGCTAAGGAGAATGTAGGCCAATGATCACAGTGCTCAAATTGCTTGCAAAAGATTGCTCAAGTATGCTCAAGTGTATTCTCAAGTGTAACAAGTTGATTTTAGTGTCCTATGGCTTGTCCTATTTATAGGAATGGCCTAAGTATGCTTAAGGACGTTCTAGACAACTTCTAGGGGTTTCTAAGTGCTTAACTAGCCGTTAGGTACAAAGTTGTTGCTTTAACAACGGCTAATTAATTTATTCTGCAGTTGTTGTCAGAGACCATCTCGGTCGAGGAATGGTCGACCGAGACACCTACTCGGTCGAAGTTTTGTCGACCGACATGCTCTCTAGATTAACGTTCATTTGCAACTGCCAACTACTTTGTCTGTTGTGTCTAACGGCTACTTTGGATCTTTCTCGGTCGAGGAGTTTGTCGACCGAGAGTGTCTCGGTCGAGGAGTTTGTCGACCGAGAATGATCCTGTTTCAAGGTTTCAATTTAAGCATTAATTATATGTGTGAGTGTGCAAAGGTGATCCTAATTAAATGGGATGACATGTCTAACTATGGTGTTTGGCTAGGGAAAATCTAACGCTTGATTTACATGCACTTCTAAGTACTTGTACATTATATATTTGTACAAGTTTTACAACATTGATTACATTGCATGAAAATATAACTAAGTAAGCTCTTGGATTTTCCCTTGCTACTTTGTCATCCTGCTTAGTCCTGCACACTCAAGTAGCTTGTTAGATTAATAAGAATGAAATGTTTGTCATCATCGAAACAAAGGGATTTATCATAATATCCAATTTATCCAACAACTGTGATGGTATTTTCTTAACTAGAACTGAAAATGACAGACTTGTTACCAAGTTTGATGATCTTAGACATGCTTGTGATGCTATTAAAGATGAAAATAGGATCTATCTTGATGATCATGTCATGCTTTAAAGTAAAACTGCTCAATTGCTTGCTCAAATAAATGATCTTTCTTCTAGACCTTTATTTCCTAGTAATGAAGTAGCGAGCATTGCTCTTGAAAGAGATTCTTATCATACTAAAGCCCTCTGTTTAGAGGCTGACCTACTTCGTGCTCAAGATATTTAGCTAGTCTTTCTTCTACCATCATTACTCTTAGTGATGATAATCACAATCTTAGAGCATCCTTGTAAAAGTTTCTCAAAGGGAAAATGTCCCTCAATGAAGTTCTAGATCACTCTACCAAACCAAGTGGTAAAAGTAATTTGGGATATGAGGGAGCTCCCAAGAGCAAGAGCAAGGGTAAGAAAAAGAGCAAGGGACCTCCTATATTCCATGGAGAGTCATCCAATTCTAAGAACCCTATGGTTTGTTCACATTGCAAGAGTGATGATCATATTCAACTTATTGTCCCTACAAAGAAAATGGTGCCAATACAAAGATGCAATGGGTCCCCAAGCAAAATCTGGATCCCAATGTTTGAGTTGGACATCAACATCTTCCTTTCTTGTAGGAAAAATTAAAATGGATTGTTGATAGAGGCTAGTATAAGCATATGACCAGTGAGATAAGCCATTTCAACAATTTCACAAAGAAGAAATGAGGATCGATGACTTTTGATGACAACAACAAAGGTAAAGTGATAGATGAGGGTGATGCAGGTGATTCACTATGCATCAATAATGTTCTTCTTGTGTATGTCCTACATCATAATTTAATTAGGTTTATCCAATAATGTGATAATGGTTATCTTGTTTTATTAACCTCTTTTGGAATGCTTGCTTCTAGATTCCCTCTCCTACAATGTTATATATAAGGGAACTAGACATGGAAATCTTTATGTTATTGTTCCTGATTATCTTAAGCCTATTCTTGGTAGATGCCTTATTGTTGATAAGAGTGATATATCTTTGTGGCACTATAGGCTTGGTCATGTAAGTATGCATCGATTGAAAAAGTTGAGAAAAAAGGAATTGGTAAAGGGACTCCTGAAATTGGACTTTGAGAATGATGAGAAATGCAAACGTTGTACACAAAGAAAGAAAACCAAATCCTCCTTTAAATCCAAAGGAGTCCTTAGTACTAAGAGAGATCTTGAACTTATTCATATTGATCTATTTGGACCTATTAGAACTCAATCATTTCATAGTAGCAAGTATTACCTCATGATTGTCAATGACGTTTCTCTCTTTACTTGGACTTCCTTATTAGTTTCAAAAAGTGATACTCTCGATGTTTTCTCTACTTTTTCAAATGAATTGAAAATGAACTTCTTGCCACATCATTTTATTCGTAGTGACCATGGGGGTGAATTTGAAAATGATATGTTTGAAAGGTTTTGTGAGGAATCCAGTTACATGCACAACTTTTCTTTCCCTCATACACCTCAACAAAATGGGGTTGTAGAGAGAAAGAATAGGTTGCTATAGGAAATGTCTAGGACCATGCTTCCATAGTATGATACTCCAAAGAAGTTTTGGGTTAAAGCTATTAGCACCTCATGTTTTGTGCAAAACCTCATCTTTTGTACAACTTTTCTTCCCCTTATACACCTCAACAAAATGGGACTGTAGAGAGAAATAATAGGTCACTACAGGAAATGGCTAGGACCATGCTTATAGAGTATGATAATCCAAAGAAGTTTTGGGTCAAAGCTGTTAGCACCTCATGTTTTGTGCAAAACTAGATTTTCACTCATCCATCTTTAAAGAAAACCCCCTATGAGTTATGGCGTGGTAGAATGCCCTATATTGATTTCTTTGATGTTTTCAATTGTCCTTGTTTTGGTTTAAACACCAAGGATCCACTCGATAAGTTTGATGCAAAATTGTACAAGGCTTTCTTTCTTGGCTATAGAACTACTAGAAAAACTTATAGAGTGTTTATTGAACTGTCCAAAGTAGAAGAATCTATCAATTTAAATTTGTTGAAACAAACCCCTCTATTTCCAAGAATATTGTAAATGATGATGCTATAGATGAGGTGATTCCTCACTTGAAAGAGCCCAACATCGTTGACAAAGGAAAAGAGGTGATATTGGATGAAGAAGAGAAAGAATAAGAAAAGAAGGATCCAACTCCCCGCTTCACAAAACATCATCCTAAAGATCTCATCGTAGGCAATCCTTTTGAAAGGGTGAAGAAGTGGGCTGCATTCAACAAAGAACAAGCTCACATCGCATTCATCTCACAACTTGAGAGACAAAATATTAAAGAATCTCTTAAAGATGATGAATGGATCCTAGCTATGTAAGAGGAGCTAGAGAACTTTGAAAAGAACAAAGTGTGGACCCTAGTGCCAAGACCAAATGATAGGAAGATCATTGGTACAACATGGATCTACCGCAACAAGCTAGATGAAAGTGGAAAAGTGGTAAGAAACAAAGCAAGGTTAGTTGCTCAAGGCTACAATCAATAGGAAGGTATTGATTTTGATGAAACTTATGCTCCTGTTACTAGACTTGAATCAATTAAATGTTAGTTGCCTTTCCTAGCTATTGGAATTTCTTGCTTTACCAAATAAATGTTAAAAGTGTGTTTCTAAATTGTAGAATAGAGGATGAAGTATATGTGGCTCAACCTCCCAACTTTGAACATGATGAGCTCCCTAACCATGTTTACTTGTTACAAAAAGCTCTCTATGGACTAAAACAAGCCCCTAGAGCTTTGTACAAGAAATTAAAGAACATTTTGCTAGACAATCTCTATATCATGTGCAAAGTTGATTCTACCCTATTTCTTAAACACACTTCTAAAAACTTTTTGATCATTCAAATATATGTTGATGATATCATTTTTAGTGGAACTGATCTTGATCATTCAAGGAGTTTCGTTCTCTTATGCAGAGGTAGTTTGAGATGAGTATGATTTGGGAGATTACTTTTTTCCTTGGATTTCAAATCAAGAATACAAAGGAAGGACACTTTAGCAACCAAGGCAAGTATGCAAGTGAACTCTTGAAGTGCTTTGGGATGGAGAACATCAGGCCGATGGAAACCCCCATGTAAAACACCACCAAACTTGATAGAGATAAAGAAGGTTAGAAAGTACATGAGAAGCTCTATAGAGGTATGATTGGTATCTTGCTTTATTTAATTGCCTCCAAAAACTAATATCATGTTTAGCATTGTCTTGTGTGCTAGATTTAAATCATGCCCTAGAAAATCCCATCTTATAGCAGTTAAGAGGATTTTAAGGTACCTAGCCAAAACCCAAAAATCTTGGACTGTGGTATCGCAAGTCGATGGACTTTACACTTACTACTTATAGTGATGCAGACTATGCAAGGTGCTTAATTGATAGAAAGTGCACAAATGGCACTTTCTTCCTCCTAGGACCATGGTTAGTCTCTTGGTTCTCCAAGAAACAAAGCATAACATCTCTTTCAGCTACTGAGTCTGAATAAATTGCACTTGGGAGTTGTTGTACCCAAGTCCTATGGATGAAGCAAATGCTCTAAGACTTTAACATTAATTTTGATGCTTCTCCTATCTACTATGATAATAATAACGTAAGAAATCTTTCTTACAATCCTATATTGCATAGTAGAGCCAAGCATATAGAGGTCCGCGACCACTTCCTTCATGACCACATTGCCAAAAAGGATATTTATATCACGCATGTAGACACGGAAAATCAACTTGCATACATTTTCACAAAACATCTAGCTAGAGAGCAATTTACCTTTATTAGATAAAAATTGCTTATTACTTCTCTTGATGATATTGACATGCCTTCTAGCTAGATGTTCTCATACTTATATGTTCTTGCTCTTTAATTGCTCATATCTTACTTGTTTGTGCTATATTTGAGTAGTCTATATGCCTTATTTTTGCTTGGTTTTGTCTATTTTTCTGAAACACATGATTTACCACAAAGTAGTATAAAAAATGAGTGAAATGTGCCTCAATATTTTCAAAATACATGATTGGCTAGAAAAATAAATTTATATAGCACTCTAGTGGCCCAAAATTAAATTTCTTATCTTTTAGACAGATTGACGTATCGACCGAGTTTGTTCTGGAAGAAACTCGACTGACAACAGGACAAGGACTAAACTAAAATGTAGTGTCGACCGAGTTCCCAAACCTAAACTTGACAAACAACACTGTTGCATATAAAATATATAGGCTATCGGCTGAATTTTCTTCCTCTCAACTAGAGAAAATTGACTTATAGCCACTTCTTCTTGTTTGTCCTTAAACCCTAGGGCTACTCAAACCTCTCCCATACCTTCTCTATCCCCATATCACCTGTGCTAAATCTCCAAATCTCAACCTAGAAGCCTAGGCGACACACAACTCTTGACATTGTTGGTATGTATTCCCTGAGAGCCAATCATGGGATGATTGGTGGGATACATTAAGATTGATTTGATAAAGATCAAAGGCAAGCTTCCAATTCATTCTAGTTCAGTCATATGAGATAGTGATAGAACAGATTGAATGTCTAGAGAATGACAATACTCAATGATGTATGCCTTCAGGTTCAGGACCTGAACGATGAGATCATACAGATGCTAAGTGTTTGTACATTCTTATTATGTCCCTAGTCGGATGTTATTGTGGAAGGTAGATAGACAACAATGACACACAAGACTAGATTGTGGTGTTGGTTGATGATAGAATCTCATTAGTCATGATATGGAGATATCAAACCAAACACATAGGTACTTGTTAGAGAACAAGTTTACTGGACAGACCCACCATGAGTTTGACACATGGAACCATGATATGGTAGTCACAGTCAGTTCTCACAGTGATGATGGTGAGTGTGATTCTTTGACCTAAAATCACTACACTCAACACATGTCGTTGGGTACACTTTGACATCATCAAATGCAGTCCTGAAACATGGGTTGTTATAAAGGTGATGATTGGGTGGTTTTGACACATGGGGCTTTTGAGGGGTGAGTGATAGATATGGGATTTGTCCTCCTGAGGGAGTTTGATATCCATGACCACTTGATGAGTAGGACTGAGATAGGTGTGCACACACATGTGTGAATCAGTATGTAATATTGATGTCATACATATCTCCTCCAATCTACTCTGAGATCAAGAAAGTGAATGAATGTTGACAGGATGACTGTTCCATGCCTTGAGTTCATTCAGGATATCAGTGACAAAGGAATTATACATTCACTATAACACCATTCATGGATTGTATGATTGAAAGTTGTTCTCCAACTTTCTATTTCACTTGGGTAGCACTGATGTGCGACTAGGCACCGCTCTTTGCTTGTGAAGTCATAAGTGTTATGGACTTTGACTACCAACATGAAATGGACCTACAGGGTCACACACATAGGATTTAACCTGGAAGAGGAGTTTATCCACAAATGATGTTTAGATTGATTACTAAAGGAGTTTAGTAGTTCAATTAAACACTCAATCAATTGATAGCTCACTATCATAGTGTTCAAGGTGTTGGACCGATTGATTAGAGTATCAAATTGATTGAAACTGCGATTGACTGATTTGCACAGGTTTGCTGCCCCAACCAATCGGCTCATGAGATGAACCGATCGGCTCAGGTTGGTGAACCGATCGGCTCATGGGATGAACCAATCGACTCATGATAGGCTGAACCGACCGGTTCAAGTGTTGAACCGATCAGCTCAACTGGTCCAACCGAGATCATTTGGAAAGTCAGAAGATTATTTTGCAAATATAATTTGTTTCACTTGTACAAATTCGATTTGGACAAGGTTTAATATTTGATTAATCGAAGACAAGTTTGAAATTTAATTTGAGTTGGACCAGGACCATGAACCGATCGGCTCATTTGATGAACCAATCGGATCAGGTTCCCCAACCGATCGGTTGAGGTTGAACCGATCGACTCAACTCCCCAACTGACTGTTTCATGTATGAAACAATCGGTCCAGCTGGCGCAAGTTGCTTGTTTTGTGGAAAATCTCAAACCCTTCTACTCCTGCTTTAATCCTGCATTGCTCGGGGTAGAGAACCCTGTCCCATGACCCTCCTATATATATAGGGGTAGTAGGGGCTTCTTAGGACAACAACTCAGTGCACCAGTTGCTCTGCAAAGTTGTCGTTCTCTCTGGTTTTGGTAACTGGGAGAGAGCCCGAGCAAGTGCTACCCGATAAGGGAGGCACAGTAAGGGAAAGACAATTGTAGAAAAGCAACTGGTTGCAGGAGAGTGTGTTGGTGAATAGTACGCCAACAGGAGGGTACGATTCCTTCCGATTCCTTGTGGGACAAGGAGATCGGAGTTCCAGGTGGTCTGTGTGGACTACTACAGAAGCGGAAGACTTCTGCCGCTCAGAGGACAGCTGTCAATCCTGACAGTCCCGGTGAGACCAGGAGCTGCACAGACACTATCCAAAACCGGAGGTGAAGACCACGCTAGCCATGAGGTAACGTCACCGAGAAAGCCCCGGGATAAGGTACACCTCTACAAACCATCCTTTCTACTGTATAGACGTTGACATGATTCCTTTATTCTGGGTTTGGGAGAAGAAAATTTTTGTTTCCACTGCCTTCTCTGTCTCCCCTAAAACCCAACAGTGGTATCAGAGCCACATAAAGTGCTCTATACTTTAGGATTATCAATGTGATCGATTTTGGTTTGTTGCCTTTATTTATTGCATACGATGTGTATAAAATTGGCTTTATGCATGTACAATCCTAAATCCACAAATCCCAATATATATATATGATATGTAATATGAATGCACTCGATACGAGTCACCCTTAAATTAGTTTTGTGGTAGTTGTATAGTGTGGTTATGGCCAATAAACCCTATGTATGTGTGCTTGGTTGTATGTGGTTGCTTGCATCTCGGTCGGAAAACCGATCCCCTATCTCCTATTCCTGATGTAACTTGAGATAACTCGAGATTTCTTTCCTACCTTTGCTCCCCCCGAATGTAACTCGGGGTTTCCCAATTTAAATGTAAAATAGGATAGATCTTTTATTTCCTGTTATGTCAAAGAGTGGCGGACAATCTGACGATGACTGAGATGATCGGTTCAAGGCATGAACCGATCGGTTGGTGATCCAGATGACTGGCTCATGGAGTGAGACAATCAGGTGGTGGCCATGAGGAGATGCACGACGACCAGGCAAACTGATCGGTTGGAGGAGCCAACCGATCAGCTGGTGGCACACATACGACCGACCAGTGCAAGTAGGTCATTCATGTGATGAGTTGATCTACTCAGACGACTATAGCACTTCATCATGGACATGTTGCATGTGATGTAGATCTAGATGACTGTGATTCCTCTTGGCTCAAGGAATCACATTAGGATGGCCATAATCATTGCTTTTATGGTTTCACATGTTTTTTGTGGGATATAACATGTATATGATACGTACTATGTATTGTTGTGATTGGATATGTATATGTACCTATAAAACCAAATCCCTCATCAAAATATTAAGTCTTATACGCCTTCCATTAGTAACACACATGAAAAACTTGATCGACCAAGCATATGTTATGCCAAAGCGTGGTGCGCCGTCTATCTTGCGGAAGTGTGAAGGGTAAACATGTAGGTTCTACCAAAGTAGGGTGCATGTTTACCGTGTCAGCTTTTGGGTTAGACTTAACTGGTGATTCTTAGAGCGTCTAAGCCCAGAGGCACGGAATGTTCATGGCAAGGTGTTGCACATCTTCATTCATCAAGAGTTGCATATGATGCAATTGGAATGATGGCCTACCTAAATAGTCAAGATTGTGGGCGATCAGCCAAAGATGACTCATGACTTGATGAAATATGGATCTTGACCTACTAGAAGATTATACGCTGCAATCTTCCGAATTGATGGTGAGGGCTATCGATTTGAATAAAATAGTGGGAGCGATAATTAATTAAAGTCCTAATTATATCATCAAACTTTTCAAATCAATCAAATAAGTCAAAATTGAGTTTTAGACTAAATTGCATATATTTCCTTTTGTAGTTCAAATGACAACAAACAACAATCACTTTTTGTTGTGATCGGTCCTTGAAAAGGACAAGCTAAATGGGACTAACTTCCACGATTGGTTTAGGACATTGCGAATTATTCTCACTCAAGAGAGAAATCTCTATGTCTTGGATACTCTAGTTCTAGAGGAACCTGATCCTACCGCACCAAAGGCAGAAAGGGATGCTTATAAGAAGCATTCTGATGATGCCATTTATGCAAAGTGCTTGATGTTGTGCTCCATGAACCACGAGTTGCAGAGACAACATGAGAACATGGGTGTCATTGAGATGATTTAGCATATCAAGAACATGTATGAAGATCAAGCACGACAAGAGAGATATGATGTCTGCAGGGCGTTGTTCAAGTCCGTCATGACAGAAGGAGATCCAGTTGGTCCTCACACACTCAAGATGATTGGGTATGTGGAGAACCTAATGAGACTGAGATTTCCCCTGAGCCAAGAGTTGGCTACTGACATGATACTGCAATCATTGCCAGAATCCTACAGTCAGTTTGTGATGAACTACAACATGAACAACTTTGACAAGCCATTGACAAAGTTGTTGGGCATGTTGAGGACAGCCGAGACACAGATCAAGAAGGACAAGCCTAAGTATGTGATGATGATCAGCAGTAAGAAAGGCAAGTCCAAGCGCAAGGGCCAGGAGCCCAAGGCATCTTCAGCTCTCAAGGCAAAGGGAGGAGTGACCAAGAGAGGCAATTGCCACCATTGTCAAAAACCAGGGCATTGGAAAAGGAATTGACTAAAAAAGAAGGAGGAAACAGATGTCTCCACCTAAAGGTTTCATGAAATAAACTTGTAACATTTTTTAGGTATATGATACCAAGATATAAAATGTAAAGCACTCAATAAATGGGGAAATTATTTCCGCAATAGATAAGAGTACTTTAGTTTATTTTCAGCCATGAAGGCATGTAATAGAGTTATGAACTGCTATTTCATATTTGTCAATGGATAGAAACACATTATTTTTACATATTGTATGATAATGATAGTAATTAATAAAGTTGATGTTTCAATTTATGTGGCAATGCCTTGTTTATCTTGTGGTACTTGGTATGCATAAGATATGATGATACCTAAAAGTTATTGATAACTCAAACAATCAAATTAGCATTATCATGAGAAATTCATTTCTAGTTTCCATATGATGGATAAGCTAGACTCTTTTGGTTAGAGAACCAGTAAGAGACATGAATCTCTTAGACATGATTAATCAATCTTCACTAGTGGTAGTGGGAGAATGATTATTCGATTAGGTATAGTACATGTGATGTATTTGCATACCTATTAGAGTTAATGCTAATACTTCAAATGGTGTTTAGAGAAATACCAATATGATTATCTTGAAGTGTTCAAGAATATCATAGATGAAGTACACATTTGGTAAAGTGTTAATTCTTGATGATATCAATGAATGAAATACTTGGACCAAATGTTTGGGAACCTTGTGAGTGATTATGATGGTGTATCATAGTAAGCTCGTGATAAAGCCATAGTGATGTCTAAATCAAAAGGAGTCATACTCTAAGGAGTTAGAGGATGATTATCAAATAACTAATTTCTTCTTAATAAAGAATACCCCACACTAATAAAGGACATTAAGAATCACAAGGAGTTGTGAGTTCTTATATCCTTGACAGATATACCTCAATCATCCATGTGATGAGTTGGTCATGAGATGAGTCAACTATCTAGATGAATATGAGGAACCAGATTTTGAGTTATGGTTTATGACCATTACATCCTAAATGACTTCCATGTGAACCATAAGGTATGACCTTGATGGTAGCACCCATTGGGATGAAATCCATAAGTGCAAATAAGTCTTAAGCATTAAGACACATGTATAACATTTTGAGAAGGATGATGCTTGTTGATTGTAACTTAATGACTAGGACATTTGGCATAACGGATACCAAAAACACATTCCTATGAGGAATAAAACAAGGATGTGTACATGACACAACCTATAAGGTTTATGAATCCATTAATGCAAATGAAGTCTATACGTTACAATGGACTAATCAATGTGATTGATTAAGTACAAGCAACTCAGAGCTGGATCTTTACTTTGATAATATAGTCAAAGGGTTTGACTGATGTGTCAAAGATAAAGAAGGGATCTATGATTTAGTGGGAGCGTATTCACATTCCACATGTTGATGTGAAATGGAAATGTTCTAAAATGGAAATCCAAAGTGGAAATTATCTTTAAGGAAGAAAGAGACATTTCCTATGTGATAGGAATAGAGATCTATAGAGATAGTTCTGGAAAACCTCTTGACCTAGAAAAGAGAAAGCATACATTGGCAATCTATACTGAAGAGTTCAGTGTGCATAGATTCAGTGGGAGAAAACTTGTCCATGTTACATGGAGTTGGAATCCCAAGGCCAAGTGTCCAATTCTTATGAAGAATGGGAACACTAAGAATAGATATGGATCTATCATGTCTGTAATCATCCCATTATCTTGCATGTATGGACATGGCAAGAACAAAATGCATTTATCATCTTGTATGTAGGACATAACAATATGGTATGCTCATCCTGATAACTCGTATGTGGGACATGACGAGTGGATGTCTGTCTAGTTCCAATAAGGGTTACTGGAATACCATAAGAACTTGATAAGTACTTAAGAAGTACTAGTTCTGTGGAAATAAGGAAGGGTTCACTATAAAGAGTTACACTGATACAAACTTCCAAAAAGGACAGAAAATAATCGCAATATATATGCGAGATATATATAAAAGTGAATGTTTGATAATTGGAAACGTGCCAATAAAGTCATTTTAAAAGGAAAAGCCGAGTATCCGTCTGTTAGAGAATAGCAGTGGATACTATATGGATCTAGAAGTTCATGAGATGAACTTATAGATATTCCAATCTTTGATGACAAGTAAGGAGTACTTGATCATGCAATGTGGATAAAGGTTAGCAAAGGAATACTAGATCACATATTACGACAACTCCATCTCATACGTGTGACATACAACGAAGAGATGAGAGACATGCATTTAATACCGACTTTGGCAAGGTGTTTCCATAACTCACTATGCTAGCACTAGAACAAAGTAACATGTGGGACATGTTTGAAAATCACTATGAATATGATTCAAGGGTGATTGGCTCACAATGCAAGTGGGAGTCTGTTGGTATGTATGCCCTGAGAGCCAATCACAGGATGATTGGTGGGATACATTAAGATTGATTTGATAAAGATCAAAGGCAAGCTTCCAATTCATTCTGGTTCAGTCATATGAGATAGTGATAGAACAGATTGAATGTCTAGAGAATGACAGTACTCAATGACGTATGCCTTCAGGTTCAGGACCTGAACGATGAGATCATACAGATGCTAAGAGTTTGTACATTCCTATTATGTCCCTAGTCGGATGTCATTATGGAAGGTAGATAGACAACAATGATACACAAGAATAGATTGTGGTGTTGTTGATGACAAAATCTCATTAGTCATGATATGAAGATATCAAACCAAACACATAGGTACTTGTTAGAGAACAAGTTTACCAGACAGACCCACCATGAGTTTGAGACATGGAACCATGATTTGGTAGTCACAGTCAGTTCTCACAATGATGGTGGTGAGTGTGATTCTTTGACCTAAAATCACTACACTCAACACATGTCGTTGGGTAGACTTTGACATCATCAAACACAATCCTGAAAGATGGGTTGTTATAAAGGTGATGATTGGGTGTCTTTGACACATGGGGCTTTTGAGGGGTGAGTGATAGATATGGGATTTGTCCCTCCTGAGGGAGTTTGATATCCATGGCCACTTGATGAGTAGGATTGAGATAGGCGTGCGTACACATGTGTGAATCAGTATGTGATATTGATGTCATACGTATCTCCTCCAATCTACTCTGAGATCAAGAAAGTGAATGAACATTGACAGGATGATTGTTCCATGCCTTGAGTTCATTCGGGATATCGGTGACAAAGGAATTATACATTAGCTGTAAAACCATTCATGGATTGTAGGATTGAAAGTTGTTCTCCAACTTACTATTTCACTTGGGTAGCACTTATGTGTGACTAGGCACCACTCTTTGCTTGTGAAGTCATAAGTGTTATGGACTTTCACTGCCAATGTGAAATGGACCTGCAGGGTCACACACATAGGATTTAACCTGGAAGAGGAGTTTATCCACAAATGATGTTTATATTGATTACTAAAAGAGTTTAGTAGTTCAATTAAACACTCACTCAATTGATAGCTCAGTATCATAGTGTTCAAGGTGTTGGACCGATTGATTAGAGTATCAGATTGATTGAAATTGTGATTGACTGATTTGCACATGTCTACTGCCCCAACCGATCGGCTCATGAGATGAACCGATCGACTCAGGTTGGTGAACCATTCAACTCATGGGATGAACCGATCGACTCATGACAGGCTGAACTGATCGGTTCAAGTGTTGAACCAATCGGCTCAACTAGTTCAACCGAGATCGTTTGGAAAGTCAACAGACTATTTTGCAAATACAATTTGTTTCACTTGTACAAATTCGATTTGGATAAGGATTAATATTTGATTAATCAGAGACAGGATTAATATTTGATTAATCAGAGACAAGTTTGAAAGCCAATTTGAGTTGGACCAGGACCACGAACCGATCGACTCATGTGATGAACCGATTGGCTCAGGTGCCCCAACCGATCGGCTCAACTCCCCAACTGACTGTTTCATGTATGAAATGATCGGTTCAGCTGGCGCAAGTTGCTTGTTTTGTGGAAAATCTCGAACCCTTCTACTCCTGCTTTAATCCCGCATTGCCCGGGGTAGAGAAACATGTCTCATGACCCTCCTATATATAGGGGTAGTGGGGGCTTCTCAGGACAACAACTCAGTGCACCCGTTGCTCTGTAAAGTTGTCATTCTCTCTGGTTTTGGTAACTGAGAGAGAGAGCCTGAGCAAGTGCTACTCGATAAGGGAGGCACAACAAGGGAAAGACAACTACAGAAAAGCAACTGGTTGTAGGAGAGTGTGTTGGTGACTAGTATGCCAATAGGAGGGTACGACTCCTTTCGATTCCTTGTGGGACAAGGAGATCAGAGTTCGATTCCTTGTGGGACAAGGAGATCAGAGTTCCAGGTGATCCGTGTGGACTACTACAGAGGCGGGAGACTTCTACCGCTCGGTGGACAACTGTCAATCTTGATAGTCCCAGTGAGACCAGGAGCTGTACAGACACCGTCCAAAACTAGAGGTGAAGACCGCGCTAGACGTGAGGTAACGTCGCCGAGCAAGCCTCGGGACAAGGTACGCCTCTACAAACCATCCTTCCTATTGTATAGACATTGAAATGATTCCTTTATTCTGGGTTTGGGAGAATAAATTTTTTGTTTCCGCTACCTTCTCTGTCTCCCCTAAAACCCAACAGACATCTCCCCCAGTTTGGCTCCATTTCATCTCTTTCGATCTCCATGGCATCAAACCAATGCAAATGGACTGGACCAACTGGAGTACCTACGCCCTCAAGTACTCCAAGGTACATTTCCTTTTTTGGAACCTTGTTCATCTTCACTCAATCTGTCAATAGATATAAGGAGCTTCTTCCTAGAAATCATTTTCTCTTTCGTGCATTGCTTGAATCACATAGTGGCTTGATGAAGGAAGTTGTTACTGTTTTCAAATATCACCATATAGTGCACTTTTTGTAGAGTGATTGTGCTACACCGATTCTCTTTTTATCACACAGGCAGTCCACAAATGCTATGATAATCTCATGTGGAACTACACTACCCTTGTACCACCCCCTGACCAACAAGTGATCCTAACCTCCATGATTGCGCTAACTAAGATTACCATCTCTAAGGATTCCTTGAATTCCTACTTTAATGATACTGACATATCATATATATGGATAACCTCCTATCACAAGTATCTTGACTTGCTTGACCCCGAGAAGTTATATAAAAGTTTTGATCCTAAGCTTACCCTACCTGACATCCACAAGTTTTTGAAAAAACTTGATGTCCCCTATAGGAATAAATCCTTCTTCCCTCAACATCAAGACTTGCCTCATTGCATTAGTAGTCAATTGTAATATCCACCCAAAGAAAAACCAAATAGATAATGTAGAGAACACTATTGTATTAATGTACTGTCTCCTGAATGATGTCGGAATTGAATGGGCCCATTACATTCTTCACTACATGACATGTTTTGACTCAGGGAAGAACACTAGTGGAACCCACCACCTAAACCCAAATTTATTTGTGGTTTGTTTGCTCACCTGTATGAGAAATCCCTTTTCCATGATCTTGGTTACAATGCAAGTAGGAAAGGTTTTCACATCAGTAAAACCACTTTCAAGAAGTCCTTTCATCCTACCTCCTCTACCACACCTGGTTCTTACACCTCCACCCAAGCCCCTCTATCTCCTCCTAGACCTAACTATGACTCATTCTCGGTGTCCAATGAAACCTTGATGGGCTCCATGATACACCAACAAGCATACAACCTCCACATTTAGGACCACATCCATTAGTATCTAGTTCAGATCATGTCAAACATGAACTTATCATGCATCCATGCCTACCCACCTTCCAACCCTACCCTGGTGCTAACTATGCTTCCTATGCATACAATCAGTTCTACCTTATTCGCCACCCTAGTGTTTCTATTGTAGCCCCTACCTTTGATGGTGGACCTGCCCATGCTACCTCTCAGCCTCCTACTCTTGTAGTGGGTTTTGTTGCCACCTTACCTGCTAGTTTCGATGGGGGTCTATACACCCAATTTTGTACAAGCAAATGCATTGTGTGCATGGGGTATGTCTTTGGCAGAGCATCATACCAAGTGTCCTACCAATTGCTCTTTAATACCTCCAAAGGATGAGGAGATGGTAGATGGGTATGCTAACGAAGATGAGGCTGATGGTGATGATTATGAAGGTGACGATTGTTCTGATGATGGTGAGGCTACCCCTATTATCCCTGATGCACCTTCAGATGGAGATGATGACTACCCGTCGGATGATGATGATGTTGTTGACATAGATGCAATAGATGTTTATTTCTTAGTCTATAGGGTGCTCATATATATCACTTTTTGTAGACTATCATGTATTGACCATTTGGGCACTGTATCCGAGGCATGCTATTTTCATATCTCATTATTTTTTGCTATTTTGTAGTTTTCATCTAGAGAGGACATATCTGGTGTTGTAATCTGATTATATGCACCTTAACTATATGCTTGGATTTATCTTATGAGTTCTTGGTATGTGCTTCCATATTTTGATTATGACTCTAGCATGCTTGTTCTCTCTGAGTTTTTTATTTGGCACTTGCTATGGTGGTTTCTTGTGTAGTTTGTGCCTATGGACAAGACCTATGTTTCTTATCTCTTCTACCCCCTACCTTTTTGATATGAAAAAGGGGAGATAAGAAAGCTCAATCATATTTTATTGTGATCCTTTTCTAGTCTATTATATAAACTATCATGTGACTTGTAAGAGGACTCAATAGTATATATGTGGTATGGTTGCTTTTTGGAGAAACTAACCATACAGGAAAAGGTAAGCATGAATTGAGGGGGAGAAATTACAATTGTTAATTCATGTATCCCCTTACAATTCAAAAGGTAAAGTTTAAATTTCCAAGTCCTTTTTCTATATGTTGAGGAATAGTTTGTCATTGTCAAAAAGTGGGAGAATCTTGACCTAACAATTATACATTGTCCTTATTTTGATAATGACTTAACCATTCCATTCATATGTATGTAAGATGTCTATTTGAGATTGATTTTAGGTATTAGGCACAAGAAAATGATCATTTCAATCAAGCTCAAAATTTACTCCGATACAAGTCAAAGTCAATGCAAATGCATTTTGTGGAAATAGGCCTAAATGACTTAGGACAATTTTCGTAATCATTTGTATTGATGTTATTAATTGTAATTAAGATGAGAAAAAATTGGGAGCACTTAATTTGAATGTTTGATCACTTCAATGAAATTTTATGAGATGCATTAGAGGCTATTTTATTAGTCAAGTTTTCCTCCCAGAAACTTGACTGACGCCTAGAATGGGTCTTGGAAATGCCCAAGATCGACCAAGTTTACCTCAGGATAAACTTGACTAACACCTTGCACTGGAAAACTAATTTTAAACCACTGATTGAGTTTCATCCAGGATAAACTCAACGGACAACTCAAAATTAGGTTTTCACATAGTGGTATCAGCTGAGTTACCTTTATGGAAGCTCTACCAACTACACTAAATGATGTGTGTAGAAAAAGTGATTCTAGCCATTGGAGTGTTGCAAACATCTAAAATAGATTCGTTGCAACACCCCAAATGACTAGATTTCATTCCCAAATGCTTCTAATGTCTAGTGGACCAACTATAAGGACCCCTTGGCTTCATCCCAAGTTTTCTCCTTCATGCTTGACACGTGTTTACCGTGCGCAAAACACAAGTGAATGTATCACAGTAATCATGGACCTGTGAGGCTCAAGTCAAACGTGGGGAAGCATTTCTCCAGAAACTACTACTAACTACAAATCGATCAGCTAAGATGATGATGGTTGTTTGAGTTGGGTTGAATTACTAAATTAATATTAAAGCAAACAAATTAAATAATTTGAGTAAATCAGAAAGAGAACAAGTTCCTTAGGATCATGATTTTTCCACAGATATCACTTACAGTCTATCCTACACACTAATACCTATTATCTCAATTCCTAGATAAGGAGCCTGTAGCCAGAATTACCTACTTCTGCAGTGTAATTCACTACCTATACTAATACCGATCCCACTCTTGGGGTATTGGTTTGATTAGTTAGGTGCTTTACATTAATACTCTGGGTTTCTCCCCTCGTCTATTTTCCACTTTTCCCAAAGGGTACAATCAATGATAAATTCTATGTTTTCCAGCCCTTAATCCCTCTCCCAAGATGATTAAGTGTCTATTAATCCATTCATGGTGATCAAGCATAAATATATCAAGAAAAATCTATATAATTATATCCAGTAACAAGAGATAAATTGATATTAATGCAAAGAAATCAACTACAATCTATATCTGGGCTACTCCTGGGTCCTAAAGAACAAAGGTTATTTAGCCTGACATGGTTTTCATGACAAAACACACAGAAGGGAAGAAGAAAATGTGGGAAACATAGTAAAAACTAAGGTAACCTGTGGATCTTTGACTGTCCGGATGATCCCTGTGACAAAGTGGATTTTAGAATTATAATAAAATAATTACTCTTTCGACCTCATTATATCCATTAATGGTCCTAAATTAATTTTATTATCTACATAAGCAAAGTTGAGACTCAAATACAAAATATGGTGAACAATGTGAACTTTAAACACATTATAACACCTTATATTTGATTAATTCATCACTTTGTACAAATAAAGAAATTGACCCATCAAAGTTCATCTTCTTGTCCTCAAACTTTTCCTAAAGGTTCTCCACGTTTTTGTAAAGTTATGGTCTAAATTTGAGATCATTTGGACCTTCCTATGATTTTATACGATTTTTCTAAGAATTTCACCTTCTCCTAGTTTTCCTTGCCTTTTTCCACCTTTTTTCTCCCTTTTTCTTGTTGGGCCCGGCCTATCAGCTGCTTTGGGCGCCGCTGGGCAAGGTGGGTGACCCAACAGCCTTGGATCTTAATCCAACGACGCTGGGGTCATCCCCTACCTTGCGCCCAGTATGGCAGGTCCACGGTGGACTAGCCACCATGGCTCCCAACCCCGATCGAGCAAACCTGACCGGTTGCGCCCTATAGCTCGACCAAGAGATCCCCCAGCCTCTCTCGAAGCTTCCGCATGGATCGGTGCTACGGAGTTGCTACTTGGAGGCCAAGGAAACAGGCCATTCCTTTAGGGTGCGCCGCCCCCCGGTAACCCTAAACCTAGCCTCAAATCACTATATAAACCCTGCCACTGACTTAGGCTCGGCCCTACGAGCACGGGAAGCACCTTCTTTTCCCACGTCATGCCCTCCCTCTCTCGCTCCCTTCTTCTCCGGCCACTTCCATTACGGCGCCGCCGCATAGCCCAGCTTGGGCGTCCTTCCTCCTCACCTGTTCTCCTCTTACTTTGGATCCCATCAAGTTCGTGGGGCCAAGACGAGCTCCACCGGCCTTCTCGCACTCCCTCCTGCCCTCTCTTGCTCCCGGACCTCCTCCACTCCGGTGAGCCTGCCTCCCTTCTTTCTGGACTCGCGAGGGTATGCTACACGAGAGAAGCAGACCGGCCGGTCCAGGAAAAGAGCCCCAGTCCAATACTCAAATGAAGCGATGTCTGAACCAATGGAGCAAACCGGACAAACCAAGATTGAACCGACCCTCCAAGATAGCAAGTCCCAAGGACTATGTGGCTAGATCTGGGCCACTGATTGCGCATCTGGCAGTCCTTGATTTTTGTATCAAAGGTATTTTCACTCCCTCTCTGACAGATATTCATATAAAGTCCTGATCTTGTTTTAATTGTAGAAAATAAATACTAACTCCAAAAATTACAAATAAGTAGTCGATTTTGATCAGAAAAACCCAGTGAATCGATTAAAATTTCTTTTGAAACCTGATTCCAAATGTTTCTCACTGATATCTCTAGATCTTTGATCCTTTGCATATTTAAATTGTCAAATGACTCATAATCATGATTAATCTTTGGAAACCCTATTTTTGGACTCTGATGATATTTTGTAACCTAGATCTGATCTTTTTGAATCATCTACTCTTGAAAGTGAATCATTAGTGAATATAGATCTATTTACTTGATTCAATATTGATAATAATCTTGATGATGAGTAATCTTGATCTTGCAAAATAATTGATATAGTTTTGACCCATCAACCCAATCTGGAATTCCAATGATAGTATGTAACATGATGATGACCTAAATACTTGATGATGACTTGAATAATGATGATAATATTTAGGGTTGACATATATTCCTAAAATACCTAGGTAGATCATCCATCCTCGATTATGCTTGGCACTTGAGTAAATATTGAAATCTTGATATAATGTTGACTATATATGAATGATCTACCTTAGGGATGAATAGGATTGGAAAACCCTAATTTGGTGTACTTGATTTTGGTCTATAATATGATCTTGATCCTCGATCCATATCGTGATTGATCTAGGAACCACTTGAGACCCTGATCTTCTACTCTAGTTGATTAATACTCGAAATCTCGGTGAAAGGTACGCTATTTATATAACTCCTCCTTGATTGTATTGAAGATACTTTTATGTATCTCTTGACCGTATGCTTGGCTAGTTATTTGGATGAGCTATTGTTCCCTATGATTACTCTTCTATTTTTCTATATTATATTTTGAAAAACATGAAAACATAAATTGAATGCCCATTATGACTGCCCGTATATTGATAATGATGATGATATTGATAATGTTGATAATGTTGATATTGAGTACAACAACCCCCTCATTTGGAGGTGGGACTTGTACATTGGCTTCCTATGTTCCTATGGTGAAAAGGGGCCTAGTGACCTTCCCCATCGCGTTGGGGTAATAGAGTCATACAAAATATATAAGCATGCTTCTTGAATTACAACATAATGGGAACTCGTAATAAAAGTTGAATTGCTTGAAAAACTTGTCGAATAAATGTTGGATTTGCAAATTGCTTATTATTCTTTGAAATATAAGTCCTGCCAAGTATACATATTTTCTTATAAACTGTTTTTTTTTTATTTTGATAGCGTACCGTGCATTTGCATGATTGTGTCTCGATTTTATTGATTTTAGGTAATACGAATGGAATACTAAATAAGATCGCTTCTGCACTCATACACTCTGACGACAAAGATAAACCGGGTATATCTCCATATTGGGTTAGTTTGTTCTTTAATTATCCAGTTTTTGAGTTATTTATTTCTTATTGTATATGCCAGTGTGATTGATCTTATGGGGCCACTCAGGGACGGGCGCTTCAATCCTTTTTCTACTGTCTAGGCAGTAGGATTGAGATTGGGGTAAGAACGGTTATGTGACAATCCCCTTCATAGTAAGTATGGCCTGCTGTCTTCTGGCGGTAGAAACGTCCTCTGTAGGTGCTCAAATCACTCCCAGTGAATTTTTTAGTCTTCCATCCTTCTCTTCTCTCTCTTCAGTCACCGTACAATGAAAAATAGGTCGCTCCTTAGGTCTGGCTGTCATCCCCTTAAGTCATAGGAATGACTTAGGGTGTGAAATTTCATCCACTGTTGGATTAGAAGCAAATCTATGATAGGATTAATCAGGCAAACTCAGTGGTACCGACTTGATGTGTCAGTGGTACCGAGTCACTTAAGTTAGGTCATATGATCTCGATCCCTTTGATACCATTGTTAATGTCTCGGTGGCACTGGCGTCTTATGAATTCATGACACCTCTCTGATGTAAACTCCGTGGCACCAAATTCTAGGGTCGGTAGCACCCAGTCTTCTTGATACATGCGGGGCTCTCTGATGGTATCTTGGTGGCACCAACTTGTTGGGTTGGTAGCACCGAGATCTGGGTTGTTTTTGGGTGGCTCTCTGAGGTCAAGTCGGTGCCACTGACTTTTGTGATATCGGTAGTACCAATCTGTGTCAATTTGTCTTGTACCTAAAAACACATAAAGCATCGTAAGTGCTCAAAATTCATAAAATGCTAGTAAAAATGATTGAAACCATATAATTTGATGCAAACAAGGAAATATAGGATAACTATGACATTCCATGCATAATAGGTCATATAAATATCCAAACTACACATAAAAGCAAAGGAGAATGAGCCTATAAAAGTGACTAAAAACACATACATCAAACTCCCCTAAGTTTGAATGTTGCTCGTCCTTGAGCAACACACTCTCAGATCTGTTTGATTAAAGTCAGCAAAAGGACAAAGCAAATACATTCTTTTCTTAAAAAACCCACCTAGAAAGCCCTAAACCAGCCTTCATTGACCACTGAACCACTAACTATTCTAAAGTGACCAAAAACTGCAATAAGAGATGTCCACCCTCAGTCAATGACACTATTAAGTAAGCAGTTAACATCATAATTACTTAGGCGTTTGCTTGGTGTATTGCGTGATTCCCTACACTAAATTGCTCTTTCCTAACTACCATCTAACTTGAAGTAGATCTCCATGTAAACATGAATGAGGAGATAAATCGTGAAGAGTGGCCTACCAAGAAGAGCAATTAAGGGTGAAAATGGGTGGCACTTGAAAACTTCAAGAGTACATCCAATCTATTTATGCGCAATAAGGATGAACCTATATGAGTGCACAAGAATGTAATGAATGAACCTAATGCCTAATTTTCTTTTTCATGAGATGATGCATGTAGTACAAGCTAAGAATTTTTTTTCTTTCTTTTCATCAACTTGGGAAGTTGCACATGTGGATTATACTCTTCTTCATAAAAGAATGCAGAATTTACTTCATTTTTTTGAATTTCTTTTCTGTAAGTCTCACATTATGCGTCTCGCTTTCTTCTCAACTTTGCTTTTGATTTTTTTTTCTTTTCATTTCTCATTTTTTTGCATATCATCTTCTTAATTTTGAGTTAAAAAATCCACATGGCAAAAGAGAAAATCCATGTAATGGTGGAATGAATGCACTATATGAATCATGTTATCCAATCTATAATGGTATACAAGACTATCAATGACTACGAATGCAGAACATTTTTTTATGCAAGTAAACTACCTTATATGCTATGCAATGCAATCAAAGAAAAATAGTTTGGGGTACTAAAGAATTTTGAGGTGGTGAGTCAAATGAATGAATGGAAAAGATAGAATCACACAACTAAAGACAACACCTTTCATTATATTATGATGTGTCCCTCTTAAATGACATGTGTTCAGGGTGATCCAAGGAATTATTTCTCATATATTCATTTAAGATCTCGTTATAGTTTGGTTAGTTTAGGCTCAACATCTTCATCATCCACATTTCATTATTGAATAAGACTTTCATTTATGTACTGTGTCCTAAAGCTGACTAATTCAAACACTTCCTCAGAAGGTGTTGTAGAAGGATGTTGCAACTCAAACTTTTAAAAACATGATCTTCATTTTCATTTAACACTAGAGAGTACAAGCATTCAAGATTAAAATCATGCAATTTTTTAACTCCAAAATTACACTAGATAGATGTGGATCCTACTTGCACAACTAAAAATAAAGCAAACAAACTAACTAAAATAGAAAAACAAAATGAAAATAAAGATAGAAACTAAGATAAAAACTAGGATAGAATGATGTTCCAACACCCCCCAAAGCTTGAATATGACTATGTCCTCATAGTCAATACTCTAACCCAAGGGTGGAGCACTGGTGCCATGGATCAGAACGGTGGAGGTGGCATGTTCGGGTCATGGGGAGGGAACATCCCCTAAACTGATAGATTAGATGGAGGCATCAACGGCGGGTGTGGATACTCTCCGAAGTAGCCACGATTCCAATAGTTGTCGTAGAACGGCTGCTGGTACTGCTCAATCCTCTACATACATGTATGAACATTCTCTTGGTTGTCCAAGAGAAGGCATTCATTCTCAAAGATGGCATGTTGGTTCTCATATAGCCGTCCCTAAATGTCCTACATGCCGACTAGGGCCTCCTGGTGCTGGTGCTGCCCAGTCTGTATATGCTGCAGCATCCCGTACATGCCCTGCATGTTGTACAGGTCAATCTCCTCATGAGAAGGGAGTGTGGCTGAAGATGTCGAGACCGCATAAGTGCAAGCCCACTTGTATGGGACTGGTCACTGCATGATGGAGATGGTGGGCTCCACCTTCTCAACCTCATTGTCACTGTTGTCGTCATCCTCACCTCCCTACTATTCTCTCTTATCATCTTCCTCCTCTCCCTCATCCAATGGCCATCTAAGATACTCCACGCCAAACAAGTTGAATATAGGGTTAGGGAGGATGCGCTACCTATATATTCCTCTCCTTGTGCAGATGGCAATCACAATGTTGTTCTTCACACCAAATAAGTAAGGCCTCTTGAAGTGTTGAGCGTCTAGCTTTGACGGAGACTCCAATGGCGCAAGTGCAGATAGGTTGAGGTGGAAATGCAATGCAATCAGGGTGACGAATCCCCCAAACATCAGTGGTGTCTTCCTCCACACATTGCGCTTCACATGCATCATATGAAATAGGAGGAAGGAGTTGAAGTTGATTCTCTCGCTGTCTAGTAGCGTACAGGAAGTACAAATCATGTTAGTGCAGAGTCGGTGAAGGATACGAGTGAACGGGTGCTCGACGTTAGTGAGGGAGTTGACATGGAAGCTGATGTGGAATCCTTTGGGCACCTCCAACAACCTCTTCCAAGCTAAGTCATAGTTGAAATCCGTCGGGGTGAACCGTTCAAGAAAGTGTGCCCAATTGAAGGTATAGTTGAACTCCCTTAGTGTGATGGTGTAGTTCTTGTTGAAGAGGCAGAAGTTGACTCTTCCCTCCTTCCATTGACTTCTAATGCATTTATCGGGAGTGATAGGGACATCTAGAGAAGCTAAGAACTTGAGGACGAGCTCTGGGTACGTAGGACAATCCTTGAAGAAGGGGTTGTTTTTGCTTAAGGCTTAGCATTGGCAGACCCATCTCATGTTGTCAGTGAAGTCCACCTGCTCGATGAAGGATCGGTCTCCATACCGCATGACTATGACCTTCCTATTCTGCAACTCCTCATACACCGGCCTGGTGTCGACATCTGGGTGTGTGATGCGAGTTGGTCGTGGGACCAACGCCCCTTGCTCCACCGATGTTGACACTCGTCTTCTTGGGGCCATGGTGATGAACAAGAATGAGGATGGGAGAAAAGAACTCGGGGAAGTCCACTAGCTCATGTAGTAGTTGTGCTCTAGAATATGGGAGAGGTGGATGCTTGAAAGTGTGAAGAAAGTGGCTACACCACCTCACTTTTTATAGCTACTCATGACACTATCAGTACTACTGACAAGAGAGTCAGTGGTACCAAGTTGCAGAGCACAATCCGTGGTCAGTTCTTGTGATGCTTACGATTGGATGATGTAATGTGCATGGATCACCCTTCATCGGTAGTACCTACTTATGCCACAGATTAATGTCACCGACCACTCGATGAAGTGCATCTGAAATGTTGGATCGCAACCACTTGGATTGCTGACGTGGTGAGTCAGTAGTACCGACTTCCTTGGTCGGTGATACTGAGATTTTGCATTTTTGTCGGTGCTTGTAAAAATGGACTTGGTGTTTTGAGTGTGGGAGTGCACAGAAGTCAGTAGCACCAAAGAGAAGTATCGGTGGTACTGAGTCTTTATCAGTTAAATTGGAACGTATCTCTAGAGACTCGGTGGTACCGACATTACTGGTCAGTGCTACTGAGTTGGCACTGTTGATTTGCAAAAAGGCTGACCCTATTTTGGTACCACCAACTGATTAACTTAGTGGTACCGACATGCTTTGTCCTGCACACTCAAAAAGAACAGATCAAGGTACCTTTTTTTTTTACTAAAACTCAAATTGAAAGTACATCTAAACATGAAAATTGAATCTAAGAAGTGCGATAAACATTGGGTTGCCTCCCAACAAGCATTATTGTTTAACATCCTAGACTAGACAACCCTTAGAGCATAAAACTAAGGAATGGTGCAAAGTTGCACCTCCTCTAACCTTGTCTCTACCTCCCCTCTAGAACGATGCTTGAGTCTTTGGGCATTAACAAGGAATGACCTACTCCCATCTATAATGGTCACATCACCATGGGGGTGAACTTTCGCAATAACAAACAGTCCACTCCACTTGGACCTCAGCTTCCCTAGATGTAGTCTAAGCCTAGAATTGAAGAGGAGGACCTTATACCCAGGTAGAAACACTGGTGTGATTCTATTAGAGGTGCAACACACTACCCGATTTGACCCGACTAGATGCGCCCCACGAGGTCGGAACACACGTGATGGTAATTTGCTTTCAAAATTTATAAGCCTAACTTAACACCTACTCACACTAAAACACTACACCCACAAGTGCACGGGGTCGTGTCGTAGTATAGGAAGGTGGCAAGTATAGGGTCGGTCCACAGGGAAAAGAGGGGGCACTAGAGCTAGGTTTAGTTTGGCTAGGTTCCTACTGCGGTGACTAGGGTTAAGGGTTTAAAGGTGATTTGATTGTTAAACTACTATGAACAAGTGAGGAATTAAAAGCAAGAATGAAATCTACGTTAACCCTAGACTAGATTAAGGCTAAACAAGAAAGAAAGGATTAAGCTAGGTATGCCAAGGAAAATTACACTAAGGCAAGCAAGAGAAAAGTAAAAGAGAAATTAAAGAGCTACACTAGCATGCACAAGACAAGATCAAAGCAAGAAGCTAACTAATAAAGGAAAGAACTAATTATGCTAAGCAAGCACAAAACTAGGGTTTCAAGTAGTAAAGAGATGTGTGGGCTGTTTAGGGGTATGGACTGATCACTTAAGTTGGGGGGTGACATATGAACATTATTATTCCATTTAGATTATCCAAACCAAACAAAAAGTTAGAGTCTAATGAATTAACCTAAGCTACTAACTGGCCATGGATATGCTAGGTTGTGTATAGGGGAACTAGTCCCTAACGCCCCTACTACTCTTACGAGGCTCAATTGGGTTAGGGATTAGGTACAATTTGATTAGAGTCTAATCAAGTCTAGGTTTCTAGATTAGGCATTCCTAGGGAAATTAGGGGCCGAGGGTAGTAATGGGGAGGTGAGATTAGGGTTTTGGACCCCAATTGCCCCACATTCTAGCCTTGAGAAGGCTCCATACTAATTTCACTAGAATCACCTAATCTAGCTACTTAGATCTCTCACTTAGGTTTAGGGAGATTTATTAAGATGTAGGAAGATGGGAGGCAACCTAGGGATCCAAGAATTAGACCTAGGGGCAAATCCCAAAATTCACACATATAAGCAATTTGCCTAAATTCCTAAGTGATTTCACACACAAACCAACAAGCAATCCATGGATAATGAGATGTAAAAAGAATATAATCATTAACAAATGGAATTACAATGTTTACATGTCATTTTCCCCAACATGGTATCAAAGTAACATAATATCCCCCAAATAGCCCACCCACAGGGGCCTAGCTACTCATAAAAATGGAAAATACAAAAAGAAAGGAGAAAGAGGTAGAAGAAGCCATGGAGCTCGGTGTAGATGAAGAATTCCTCCTCTCCAGCAGCTGCAGGGCGTCCTCCTCCCTCCTCCAAGGTGCAAGGGTGTGAAATGAAGGGGATTATGGGTAGGAACTAGTATAAACTAGTGTTTTGGTGGTGGAAATGGTGAAATGGAGTGGAATGGAAGTGGAAATGGAGTGGAATGTAGTGGATGGCGATTTGGGGAGCTAGGAGGTGGTGGAGGGTAGCTGGCCTTGTACCCCAGCCGCCACCTATGTATATATAGGTGTCTAGGGTTAAGTTAGGGGTAAAATGGGGAAAGCAGTGGAAAATGGGCGAATTTTGTGAGTAGCACGGTCGTGGTGGGTAGGGTAGACCACAGTCGTGGTGTATGGGTATGATCGTGGGAATTAAAATAGGCCAAGCTACAAGGTTTTGGTCTGAATGGCCATGGCCGTGGTGGTCACCACGGCCATGGTAGATAGGGTGTTGCATGACTGTGGTGGAGTACCACAACCATGGTGGGTTGGATGATGGCGGTCGTGATGGTGTAAAACGGTCATGATGATCTTCTATAAAACAGTCGTGCTAGGTAGCACGACCGTGGTAGCTGCCCCTTACACGGCCGTGGTGCTCTTTTCTTGACTTGGAGTTGATTTGCAAGTGACCTAGCACGGCCGTTCTGTAGTACCACAGCCCTGGATCAACACTTTGACTCTTTTCTTTGGATTTTCTTGGACATCTTTACTTCAAATGATCTTTGGCCACTAGGGGTAGGTTGAGGGAGCCTTGGAATTCATTTTGGGTCTCTCCAAAGGAAGAGGAACTCTAGGATCACTCCTTCTCTCTCTCTTCCATCAAGTGTGGTCCAAATGCCTGAAAAACAACCAAATACTGTCCATAAGTGCATTTTATACAAATAAGCATATTGGGAGGAATGACGTAATCTAACAGGTATAGATGTGATTGAAGAGCAAAAAGACACAATATGAAGCCCTAAAATAGGGCTGCATCAAACACCCTATTAAGAATGTGTCTATCATGAATTTTCTTTGTCCTCTCCTTATTTATCCTAGAGCTTTCATAAGCGTTCATCCTTAGCTCATCTAATTCATTTAATTCTAGAAATTTGTTCTTATTTGCCTCATCTAAATTGAAGTTCATTTTCTTCATAGCCCATATGGTTTTATGTTCTAATTCTACAGGTAAATGGCATGTACGACCATAGATTAGCCTAAAAGGTGTGGTACCTATTGGAAATTTATAACATGTTCTATAGGTCATCATTAAGCACATAACTCCAATTCGTCCTATTTGTTAAGACTATTCTCTTTAAGATCTGCATAACTTCCCTATTTGAAACCTCAACCTGACCTTGAGTCTGTGGGTGATATGAGGTACCTACACGGTGTTTCACCCTATACTTGCTCAAAAGAGCTCCAAACTACCTATTAGTGAAATGTGAGCCACCATCACTAATGATTAGGCGAGACACACCAAACCTACAAAAAATGTAATCCTTCACAAATTTGCACACTACTTGCACATCGTTGGTGTGGTTTGGAATTGCCTCCACCCACTTAGACACATAGTCAACTATAAGAAGAATGTACATGTATGAATTGGATGACACAAATGGACCCATAAAGTCTATACCCCAAAAATAAAAAACTTCAACCTCCTGAAATACATTTAAGGGCATCTCGTGTCTCTTTGAAATTGTACCTACACATTGACAAGCGTCACAATGACGAACATAATTATGCACATCTTTAAATAAAGTGGGTCAATAGAACCCACTCTCCAGGACTTTAGCTGCCATCCTAGAGGTAGCATGGTGCCCACCTGTGGGTAGAGAGTGACATTGTGATAGAATGCTCTCTACTTCACACTCGGGAACACACCTTCTGAACATACAATCCCTGCATTGATTGAGAAGAATTGGGTCATCCCAGATATAAAATCTTAAAGAATGGAAAAACAATTTTTTCTCCCGGTAACCGCAATCTACAGGTATGTCCTTACAAGCCAAGTAATTCACTATATCTACAAACCATGGGTCATTATATTGAACAACAAATAGTTTCTCATCTGAAAACTCCTCAACAATGGGGATAGCTTTATCTCTCTCATCCGACCTCTCTAACCCAGAAAGATGATCAACCACTACATTTTCCACACCTATGTTGCCTTGAATCTCAATATCAAATTCCTGTAATAAAAGAATCAACCTAATAAGTCTAGGTTTTGCATCCTTCTTTTGAAACAAATTCTTGATAGTGGCGTGGTCTATCCAGACTATCACCTTAGCCCCTACTAGGTATTGTTAGAATTTTTCAAAGGCAAACACTACTACTAATAAATCCTTTTCAGTAGTGGTGTAGTTCATTTGTGCATCATTTACAGTTTTAGACACATAATAGATAATATTAGGAATTTTATCCCGACATTGGCCCAACACCACTCCCACTACATAATCCAATGCATCACACATCAATTCAAATGGGAGGCTCCAATTTGGAGCCTGCACAATCAGTGCAGAAATCAATTTTTCTTTGAGTGTTTCAGAAGCTTTTAAATATCATTCATCAAAAGCAAAATTAGTGACTTTTTCTAAAAGCTCAGACAAAGGCTTGTAAATTTTTGAAAAGTCTTTTATGAATCAGAGATAAAATCACACATGACCTAAGAAACTCCTAACTCCTTTCACCGATGTCGGTGGAGGCTGTGATGAAATAACCTCAATCTTGAATGGATCAACTTCTATGCCCTTGTGGACACCTTGTGTCCAAGAACTATTCCTTCACTCACCATCATGTGACACTTTTCCCAGTTTATAACCAGGTGAGTGTCCTTACATCTTTGTAACACCTTGTCCAAATTATGCAAATAGTCACTAAGTGACTCCCCATAGACTGAAAAGTCATCCATAAAAACCTCAAGGCATCGCTCCACCATATAAAAAAAATGGCGAGAATACACCTTTGAAACATGGCAGGAGTGCTACATAAACCAAAAGGCATTTAGCGATAAGAAAAAGTACCATAAGGGCTGGTGAAAGTGGATTTCTCCTGATCCTTAGGCTCTATAGTAATCTGATTGTAACATAAATACCCATCAAGAAAAAAAAGTGAGATCAACCGGATAAATGTTCTAGGATTTGGTTAATGAAGGGTAGGGGGAAAAGGTCCTTCAAGGTGGCTGCATTCAACCTACGGTAGTCAATACAAACACGCCACCCTGTCACAAGTCTAGTGGAAATCTATTCATTGGCTGCATTTGTGGTAACTGTAATCCCCCCTTTCTTGGGAACTATCTACGTAGGACTCACCCACATAGAGTTAGATATTGCATAAATTATACCTGCGGATAAGAGCTTGACGACCTCCATCCTGACCACCTCAGTCATGATCAGGTTGAGACACCACTGAGGCTGAACACTTGCCTTCACTTCCTCTTCAAGACGGATCTTATGTTGACATAAGGCTGGTGAGATCCCTTTTATATCTGCTACAGACCAACCAAATGCAGCTTGATGGTTCTTCAACATAGTGAGAAGCTGCTTCTCCTCCTCATCACTAAGAGATGATGATATGATCACTGGTAACTTTTCTTCTATAGCAAGGAACACATACTTTAAATGTCGAGGTAACGACTTCAGCTCCAAGTTTGGTGGGTTCAAAAGAGATGGGACCAAAGGAGGGGGTGGTGGTCCTAGATCTTCAAAGCACCTTGCATAATATCAATGTACTACATTTAACAGATAAACACACTCCTCCATACGATTGTTGCGTAAGATATCATCCACTCTGTTTGTCAAGCAGGCTTCTAAAGGTAACTATGGAGATGACCCTATCACATAATCAACCTTTATTTCTTCTTTTGCAGCTTGTTCATAATCCTCCCCATCATTTCCTAGATAGTGCATAGCTTGAGTTAAAGAAAGTACCTTAGTGTTCTCTAGGATGTCAACAACTAGAGTGCCTTTATCCAATCTTGTCATCAAATGAGAAATATCCAAGAATGGCTTCCCCAGAAACAAATAAATTTTGTTGTCTACCTGCTGAAGCATGTTGCACTGTGCCTTATCTCCGATTGCTACGGAATGCTCCGACATATTTATTTCAAATCTATCATCTTGGATTCCCATAATGAGGCATCCTCTACTCATCTCAAGTATCATGTCTACAATAGCTTGGAATGGCCTCCCCAGTAGGAGTTCATTACCATGGTCGTCTTACATCTCCATAACCACAAAATCTGTAGGAAAAATGAACCTTTCCACCTTTACTAGAACATCTTCACAAATCCCATATGGCTTCACTATAGAGTTGTTTGCCAACTCAATTGTCATGTTGCTCCTTCTAGTTTCTTTGAGTCCAAGCTTCTTGAAAGTAGATAGGGGCTATGATACTTGCCGTTGAATCACACAAAGCTTCTGTGAGTTTTGTCTTCCCAATAAAGCATGTTATATTAAAGCATCCATGATCCTATCTTTTGGGTGGTAGTGTGCCCAAAATAAAAACATTGACTTGTTCTTTAAGCACCACCACATCAGATTCTGGGATCTTCCTCTTTTTAGTAATGATATCTTTCAAGAACTTCCCATAAGACAATATTTTTTCAATTGCATCAATCAAAGGTATGTTCATCAATAGTTTCCAAAATTGTTCAATTGCATCAATCAAAGGTATGTTCATTGATAGTTTCCAAAAATTGTCCAGAAACTTCTTGAACTACCTATCCATATTTGTAGCCTTCAAACTGTTTAGAAATGACACCAGAATCACAGGTTCCCTCTGGTGAGGTGGAATGTATGCTCGAGTCTTGTTGTCTCCTACCTCATCAGCTTGTTCCTCAGTGGTCTTCTCTTGGTCTGTAGTGTCTACTTCTTCTACTTCCACTGGCTTAGCTTGAGTGTCTACATCTTTTGTCACTGCATTATGTGGTGCTCCGTTTAGTATCTTTCTACCACTATGGAGTGGAACCTCTTTTTCCTGTTGGTTTCAAGAAGGTACATTGGTGTTCACCGAAAATCCCTACTGCATCTGTTGCTTCAAAGCATTCACATCCGCTACAATATGGGATATCTGTGTCTCAATACTACGAATGCATGCCCCCTGATTCTGCAAGTCCCTCTGTGTTTGTGCAATCTACAGCTCATTCTGACTCACCAACTTGCCTAGCATATTCTCGATATTATCAATCTTCTACTGTTCCGGTGTGTATTGGCTTGACCACTGAACTGCTACGGTCTTGGTGGCTGCTGCTGTACTTGAGAAGGATCTTGTTGGAAGTTATTGGTGTCCGTCCATGAGAACTTGGGGTTTTTCCTCCATGAATAATCATTATTCTTGTACTGACCCCGGTGCACGTATTTGCACTCCTCTTCCTCTTCTTCATTAGGGCTTCTATATCGAGCACATAGTGACTTAGCAATGAGATCTAACTTCTCATTCAAGGCAGATATCACTTTAAATTCAATGACACTCTTTATTGTGGTTGTTGTCTCTCTTTCTTCTCCCTAGGATTGATTCTTTGACATGTTCTTGATGATCTCTAAGCAACGAGAGGGCTTATTGTTCAGAAAAAACCCTTCTCCTGCGCTATCAAGAGTTGTTCACTCCCCTTTGTGCAAACCATAGTGGAAGATCTTAGACTATCCCTGCATATCAAATCCATGATGAGGCACTTTCCTAAGCATGTTCTAGAATCTCTCCCATGCCTCAGAATACAACTCCTCAACTTGCTACCTAAAGTTGTAAGTCTTCTTTACTAGATCATTAGTCTTCTGTGGGGGAAAGTAGCGTTCAAAGAATGCATCAACAATCTAGCCCCACGACTTTATGATCTCATCATATAAATTATTGAACCATGACTTCGCCCCATCTGTAAGTGAGGATGAAAATAGCTTGAGATAGATTGTGCTAGCTGAGATCCTATCTATTTTTACCATGTCACATCTCTCTATGAAATTTCAGATCTGTGTCATCGGATCTTCAGAAAGGTGACCATGGAATGCTTGGGCCTTGATTAGAGCAATGAGTCCAGGCTCTATCTTATAGCTTCCCACGTTTATAGCTTGTCTTTTGATGGGCCCTTTCTGGGCCATAGACGATGAAGCTTTGATTTTCTCCCATATAGTTTGCTCTTCCGGTTCCTCTACTTTGACCCCCATTTCTTCCAGTTCAGGTGCTACTAGTGCCTCTATTTATTCTAACATAGGAGGATTCAGTGAAGGCATTCTGCTGAACCTGTCCACAGGTCTTCCCTACACTCGCTCTCCCTGCCAAAACTCTATTTTCCAAAAACTTGACACGCGTTTACCGTGCGCAAAAAACAAGTGAACATATTGCAGTAATAATGGACCTGTGAGGCCTGAGTCGAACACGAGGAAGTGTTTCTCCAGAAACTACTACTAACTACAAATCGATTAGCTAAGACGCTGATGGTTGTTTGAGTTGGGTTGAATTACTAAATTAATACTAAAGCAAACAAATCAACTGATTTGAGTAAATAAAAAAGAGAACGAGTTCCTTAGGATGATGGTTTAGGGTTAGAAGCAAATCTACAACTGGCCTGATCAGGAAGACTCAGTGGTACTGACTTAATGTATCGGTGGTACCGAGTCACTTAAGTTAGGTCGCGTGATCCCGATCCCGTTGATACCATCAATAATGTCTCGGTGGTACTGACTTCTTGTGAATTCAAGCCGCCTCTCTAATGTCAACTAGGTGGCATCGACTTCTAGGGTCAGTAGCACTGTCTTCTTAATTCACGTGGGGCTCTCTGATGGTATCTCGGTGGCACTAAATTCTTGGGTCGGTAGCACTGAGATCTGGGTTGTTTTCGGGTAGCTCTCTCAGGTCAAGTTGGTGTCACTGACTTTTGTGATGTCGGTAGTACTGAGCTGTGTCGATCTACCTTGTACCTGAAAACACAGAAAGCATTGTAAGTAATCGAAATGTAAAATGCTAGTAAAAAGTGAATTGAAATCATATAACTTGATGCAAATAAGGAAATATAGGATAACTATGACATTCCATGCATAATAGTTCATATAAATGTCCAAACTACACATGAAAACCAAGGAAAATGAGCCTGCAAAAGCAACTAAAAAACATGCATCAGTGCTAATTAAGATCCTAGCGATAGTTGAGTGAATTTTGTCTACTAGAGCCCCTTTTTCTCTCTTTCTTACAAATCCAAGCATCCATATTAGTGAGATAGGCTATTTGTGAGAGAGATACTCCATTGTAATCTTATGAAGCTCTCAATCTTATCTTTTCTCAATCCCTTTCTTCAAGTAAAGTTGGTGAAAGCTTTTCCAAGGTGAAGAAGAAGGTAAGGGCTAAAGATCCTTGAGTACAATGGATATTCCTTCAAGAAGGGAGACTTTTTGCAAGAAGGGGAGCTCCTTGGTGAAGGTGTCCATCTCTTCGCAAAAGTCGGTAGGCCCCTGTATAGGTTGACAACTCTTGATTGAAGGATAGGTAAGACCTTGTAAGGTTTATTGTCTCCTTTTGTTCCTTAAAAAGGAAGGCTAAGTATCCTTTCCCTAAAAAGGAAGGTCTTATTGTACATCTTATAATGTAATATAAGTATGAAATGGGTGAAAATACTAGGTCTTGGCCTCTCTAGGTAGTGGACTAACTTTCTCCTAGTTTGGAGATTGGAACCACTCTAGATAGCTTGTTCTTGTTTTCATTCAATATCTCTCATCCTTGCTATGTATGCTTAGTTGCACATCAAGTTACATATTTTCTATCCTACATTTTGGAGTAATTTGAAGGTCTAATGAATTTGGTTTAAGTTCTTTATATCTCTATTCACCCCTCCTCTAGAGCACTTTGATCCAACATGTTCTAGTAATGCAAGACAACATGACTTCAAAGCCTACAATTTTTTATATAATGTTATATACACCCAAAAACAACATATTAGAAATTCACCTCAAAGACTATTATATCATTTAAAAACTTACACTGTGCATTCCTAAAGGGTCAATGGGATTACTCCGAGCCACCACTGTATGAGAAGGGTCCACCTCGTAAGAAAACTGGTGCGACTGAGGTACTATCTAAGGAAATTGAGACTGAGAAGCCTGAAATTGTCTCATTGATTCTTCTATTATCTTTACAATCACGTCCTCTACCTCTTCTTGTGACAATCTTTTGTTCTTAATATATATTCCCTTTTACTCTGATGTGCCAAAGAAGGATCTTATACCTAGATCAGCCCCAACGCCCCTAACACATCCAGGATGCTCTAGAATACCCAAAGCAACTATCAATTCTTAACTTTGGCCCTTAGGAATGAAATTGCTTTCTTTTCTTTGCTCGTAGAGATCCTGCAAATAATCGTCAATAGTAATTGGTTAGTAAGACCTAACAATCAAGGTAAAAAAATGAACATGCACTACGAGAGTTGAATATTACCATTTTTGTAGTCACCTCAGTAGCTGGGGAGCTTGGTATATCTCTAAAGCGACTTGTCCTTATAGGTATATACTCCTCGTGGTGAGGTATAGGCGTAAGAGTAATGGAAGACTCAATAGATCCATGAGTAATCTACTCAGTAGAAGATGCTTCATGTATCTATTTGTGATACCAGGTGTAACCCAAATTATGGTTGTGCACATTATTTGCATGCCTTTCTTTTTGAGCATTGTGTATGGCCTGGTTAATCCAAAACATATGTTAATTATGTAATACATTGAATTCATCTAATTAATCATAAGAATGTATTTTAAAGTAGGATTGAAACCTTGAATTCATCAGTTTGTCTTGAAGCAACAAACACTTCCCACACATTCTTTTCAAGATAGGCCCATTTCTCAATGGTGGATTTTTTTCCTCTTATCACTCATTATGTATTCTCTTGTTAGTTTTGTCCTATAATTACTCAATATCTTCCCACAACATTTTAGTACACTTTTAAGATGCAATCTTTCATCAAGGTCATAGATATTCTACCAAAGTTCATATAATTAATGGCATATTTTTAAAAACAAAATTGTGAATATCTTAAAAAAAAGAATATAACACAACTACATCCGACCATACAAGGTCTTTGATGGAAGGATCAACTTTATGCTAATATTTTATTGTTATTTCCACTTTTCTACAAATTATAACCCCTAAATATTGCCTGCAAGTTCTATAATTCTTCCTAGTAGGATGTCTTGCTTCATCTAAGTCAATGTCCAACATCAGATCTTTGCCCCTTTATGATTTTAATTTATTCATCAAAGCGATGCCTCTTTTATATGCACAAACACACTGCTCCTCAACATATTCAACAAGATCCTCATGGTGAACATCTTCAGGCTTCCCATCCTAAAATTATCAAAAAAACACATTTAAGTGATAAAACATGTAACTTATATAACTGTGGCAAAGAAAACACACATCAATGTAATAAAACAAAACAACTTACACCAGACTCGTTGTCACGGCTCACATCATCACAATGCTCATCCTGACGATGCTCGTCTTAACAATCAGACACAATCCAAAAATGTCATATTAAAAATAGTTAAGGTATGAAATATAAGAGAAAGAATTCGAAATGCACATGTTGTATATGAAACATATATAACTGCAATAAAGAATGTAAAATGAACATCTAGCGTGTGAAAAGTAAAATGCATGCCTTTAGTATTGGTTGGATCTTTGGTCAATTAATATTCCTTCTATGTGATCTACACATGTATAGTAATTAGTGTTATATTCAACATTTACGATTGGTGGGCCAATTGAGAATGGACTAGGGTCATCATACTTGTCATATTACTCTTCTTCATTTATACGATCTCCAATGAACTACATTTTCTCATCAAGAATGATGTAACATTTTTCATTTGTAGGATCATTGATATAGAATACTTACTTCGCCTGTGATGCCATTATGAATGGTCCATCCTTCATGCCAATCTTGTCACGATTCACTAATGTGAAACCCAGTTCATTCATTACAATGAATTATTTGTTATCAATACAATTACACCTAAATATGGGAACTCTAAAATATGTGTAGTCAAATGCCCATATGCCTTCAATGACACTATACTAATACATTTTAATTTTTAGTTTAAAGGCGACCCATTTGATATTTTCAACAACATTATTTGGCATTTGAGATAGTTGACGGAAGACTTTATCTTCAAACCATCTAATAAATGTCCTATTATGCTCTCTAGCAAGCCACATTGAACTGGCTCTAGGTTATTTTGTCTTGATAAAATTGGTATTTTGATGATATAAAATTTACACTTCATTGATGTTGTGTAAAATGTACATGTGTGCTTGTTCCACAACTCACACCTAATTACTTCCACTCATGCTCCTAAAGGCCCTTTGCCTGAATAAGAATCAATTTTCTTTGCATTGGCAGGCACTCTTTATTACAACTGAAAAAGTCACTACAATGTCCATAACTTCCCTAGACACTTAATCCTCAATAACTATCCCTTCAATCCAATAGTAATTTTCACCTTTAAAAATACTCATGTACCGTTCAAAAGGATACATCCAATGCAAAAAACTAGACCCAATATTTTCACTTCCCTAGTCAAATTAACAACAAGATGCACCATGATATCAAAGAATGAAGGAGGAAAATACATCTCAAACTGGCACAAAGAAATGACCACTTCACTTTGAAACTTATCAAGATCCTCAAGATCAATAACTTTGCTACATAGAGTGTTGAAGAAGAAACAAAGAGTGGTGATTCCAAACCTTACATTCTTTGACAGTAAGATCAAATAGCCATGAGTAATATTTTTTACATTAGAGTGTGACAATCATGAGATTTAATACCTATCAGATTCAAATCCTTCATTGATACTAATCTATGGATATTGGAAGAGTATTTCTATGGTACCTTAACATTAATCAAGAACTCACAAAAAGTTCTCTTCTCCTGTCTTGACCATGTTAAACAAGTGGAAGGTAATATATGTTATTCAATCACTATTAAATTTTATTGTTAATTCTTTCCTGATGCCCATTTCATGTAGGTCTATTATAGATTTAATGCCATCTTTGGTCTTATCTAGTATTTCAATAGAGTACCAATTATTCTATCTCATATATTTTTCTCAACATGCTTAACATCGATATAATGCCTAACTACCAAAGAACTCCAACAATGAAGATCCCAAAATATTAACCTCTTCTTGAATAAAGATTTGTCACTCCATGTGGGAATAGTTTATTTTGATATCTTACCAAATGCATTGACAATGTCTTTCTCTTTCATAAACATCCTCCCCTAATATAGGATTAGGGGCACTCTATTCCTTCATTGATCTATTCAATGCTTTGCTCAACATTCGGTAAGGATGCACTTTTAGAAGAAACCTTTGATAACCAAGATATTTAGTCTTGCTGCCACGTTTTAGTGGTATTGATTCCATTTTCTCCTCATATATAGGACATGTTTTGGATCTTTTTATGTTGTATCCAGACAAATTCCCATATGCTATAAAGTCATTAATAGTGTAAAACAACATAGCCTACAAATAAAACATCTCTCTGCATGAAGCATCATAGGTCATCACACCTTCTCCCCAGAGTTTCTTTAATTCATCAATCAAAGCTTTAAGAAAAATACCAATATCATTTCCAAGTTGTTTGGGGCTCTATATCAACAAGGACACCATGACATACTTATTTTTCATACACAACTACGAAGTAAGACACTGTATAAAAATAATAACATCACAAGTGTTATGTTGTCTGCTCAATGTGCTGTATGGATTCATCCCATTTGTACAAATCCCAAGTATTATATTGCTAACTTCTTCACCACATTCATGGCACATTAAATTGATTTTCTTCCACTTTGGGGAATCAGATGCATGTCGAAGTATTCCATCATTATTTTGTGCATCCATGGTGTTGGAAAACAAGTATTGAAATCATAATATTGTATATAGATACCACATCACCTTGGCATGAGAGACAATTTTGTCCTTAACCAAAGTCATCACTTTGTACCTTGATGCCCCAAATTTGGCCAATCTTTTAATTTGATATAGTCCTTTTCAAATAACACACAGTCATTTGGGCATTCACGTATCTTCCTAGCCTCCATTCCCATTGGTCACAACATTTCTTTGTTTTGTGTGTTGAAATTAGAAGCTCGTTACCTTTAGGAAGAATTTCTTTTAATTAAGACAACAAAGTCATGAAGCTTTTGTCACTTCATCTATCATTATCCTTTAGAGTATACAATCTTAACTCATTGTTCTGCCTCATAAACTTAGTACAACCAAAGTATAATGGTCTATCATTATCATGCACAATGTTTCTAAATAAGCAAGGTCGATCAGTAAGATTTACCCCACAACTATGTAGCATCACATCAATCATGTCTATCAGAATCAATTCGTCCACTACAACATTGTTGGCAATTTCTTCTTCAACACAAGTACCACTATCAACATCTACTGGTCTCATATTAAGAATCTCTCCATTCCAGTACCATTATGTATAACCCTATACAATCCCATTGTACATGACATGATTTTGATTCTTTCAAGAATGTCAACTTTCAAGTTGTCACTACAATTTCTACATGGACAATAGAACCTATCTCTAGGTCATTTCCTATGCTCCTCTAAAAATATTATAAAGTGATCAAAACCAACAATAAACTCCATCATGAAGCAATTTGAAATGGACATCCATTATCAATCCATTCTATGATCACAACTAAAATTAGTACTGAATCATGTGTTTAGAGATTAAGGTTTATTGTTTAGGGTTTAGGGTTTATAGATTAGGGTTTAGGATTTAGGATTTATAAATTATTTTGGTAGAATCTCCTAGAAGTTCTCCAAGTATACCAATGCATATGGGCCAATACCCACCTACATATGCACCTAGAGAAAAAATGGGAAAATGCCGACAAAACATCTTGAAAATTGAATACACATTATACACTTACATCCTAAGTGAAATTAAGTGTTTAGGAATAGTATCAAATTGGGGACCATCCAAGATTTACTCCTAATGAGTAAATCTTAGAAGGGTTACTAGGCCAATAGATAATGTTGTCATTTTCATACCTATGATCTTAGTGTCATCATTCATATTGTAGGTGCAAAAAATGTACAGTAAGATAGACATATTCTATTTACATAGGCTAGATACTATTTAAACAAATCAAACAAGAAACAATTCATGCATTTTGTAAGTCTAATTTTGAACTATAATTAGATATATAATTAGAATTTATTGACCTAGAATAATACATAATACATGCATTTTCTTAAAAATCATAAGACAATTAGAATTTAAAGACTTAAACATAATACATGCATTTTCATAACAAATCAATAATTATAACTAAAAAAATAAAAAAAGGAAACTATCTCACTGGAACAAGGTGGTCATGGAGTGATGAGTAGTAGAGAAGACACTACAACACTAGAAGTCGATGGTCCAAGAAGCACCAATGGCAACAACAATGACAAGGTCCAATCAGTGTCATTGGCAATGTCGATTTGCTACTCAGGAGAGACCAACAACATTGATAGTGACAACACAATCACAACACAAACTAAAAAGTGGTGGTGATGGTGTTGGTTAGAGGAGAGACTAACAACAACAACACAATATGATGGCCGCCAAAGAGTTTAGGGATTGGGTGATCAAATAAAGAATGGGGAAAGAAAATTCACTGGTGTTATTAAGTGGAATTTAGTCATCTATTGATATGAAGAACCTAACACTAAGTTCTTAATCATTGATTTGTTCAAATAAACCAATGACATAATTCACTCTCTATTATCAGTTTGCCAATAAGAAACTAAAACCATATGTAGCTATCCATGTTAAAAAAAGTCAACCTCACTAAAACCTGTGTGGTCAAATTTTCAAAAGAACCGAAAACATATCATTCTCTGTCATCAGTTTGACACTTCAAAAACTAAGGACATATGTACTTATCCCTATCAAAAATGCCACTCTCATTAAGAACTGTGTTGTTAGTTTCAAGAAAAAAGCCAATGACGTAACCCAATTTCGGGGAAGAATAATTTTTGTGGGGCATGTGGTGGGAACCCAATATTGTTGGCTTTGTCTGAAAGAACTGTCACTGAAGGCATTTTGGAGGTAAAATATATTTTGAGGTAAGGGGTGCATCATCAGTTTTGTGATACCGAAATGACACCTGTTATATCAAACTTTTTATAGGAAAATTGAATTTCACTGTCAGTCTATGATGTCGGTTCAGACCCATGAGATCGCCGTCTAATTAGAATTGGTACCCATGCTTTTTTCTTAAATGTCAAGTCTTTACCAATTGTGACACTTTTGCTTTGCCAGTCGATAATGGAGATTTGTGGTGTCAGTTTTATTTGAAAATTAACATTAAGATAATTTACACCAGAGGTCAAATATGTACTAGTGATGGAATACGATACATTGTATATAAAAGTCATTAGGTTAGAGGATTCCAGTCACACTTTGGATCCGGTTCACCTTGATTTTAGAATTTAATAGGAGATTGATAGTTTTGGGAGGGTTTTATTAGAGTTACATACATCACTTTTGCATGGTCTTTCGAATTAGCCTAGCTCCTTTATCAATTTTGTCAGAATGGGAGTCCAAAAGTTCAACTGAGGACAATCACAACATGTGTTGATTTTATGGTTCTTCTAGTATCCCATGCTCATCTTTTATCTCAGACTAACCGATCATCTCATGTTCGTTGGGTTAAAATCCATCCCATTAGATCATTTGTAGTACCATGGACCTGTATACCACAGTTGTACTTAAAACATATATACAAGTATTAGTGGGGAGTGCTCAACATAAATGTTTCAAGTAGCAAATAAAATGTGTCATGAAGGTTGATAGTTTTGCATAAGATCACATGGAATGTTTTTCCTCCCAGCATACATCATAAGATCACATGGTGTAAAATAAAAGATGATGGTACATTACTTGAAGTTCCTCAAAACCAACTACATTTGGGACTAATCTAGGTTTATAGTGATGAATGCATATTCATCCCAACTTAAGTTGCATTCTTAGTCTAGTTTAGCATTTAAATCTCTTAATTTTCAATAGAATAGCTTTGTTTTGATATATTTAAGGTTTTGTACTAATCTATAGGAATTTGATACTTTTCTTGAATCCCTTTGTAAGTTTTGAGTTCTATAACTTTGTAGTGCTCCATATCGAAATAGATTTTGAGCACTTTTAGAAGGTAGATCGATCAACAATTTTTGTGTCTAAGGTCAAAATGGACCCGTCAATCAACTTGCAAATCGACCTTCAAATATCATCAATGATCGAGTCCCCACTGACCCTCAAGGTCATTGATCTATCGACCCACCTAGTCTCCATCAAGGAGCTCAACATTCAAGCCCATTGATGACCAAGGTTGATGACCCATTGACTCCCTTGGTCAACACTCAAAAGCTTGACACTCAAACTCATCTATGATCAAGGTCGGTGACCAATCAACCAACCTCTACCATCAGTCTACAATCGATGAGATAGTAGCCATCAATCGATGGCTAATGATCAAGCATGCCATCGATCATGAAGGTCGACAACCCATCAACCTCCTAGACCAAAGACCAAAATCCCACGAGTTAATATCTATCGGTTGATATCTAATGCTTGACATCAATGGTAAGCATAAGTGGTCGACAACCACAACCCTATATATAGGCCCCAAACACAACACTTAAAATCAACTTGAATTTTGGAGACGAACACGTCGAAAGGCTGATGTTGAGATCAGAGCTTAAGTCTAGGTCCATCGACCAAGCTAGTGATACTGAAATAGCTAGATCATTGACCTATAGATTTGGAAAATTCCATCGACATCCACAAACCAATAGCCACCAACCTCCTTCTCCAAGGTGATCTATCTCTTTTTGATTCACTGTCCATCCACCTACTTCAACCATAAGTCAAAGTTAGTATCCAGAAGAGAGATAATGAAGGAAGTTTGCCATTGCATACTGCACTGAGATAGTTATTCTATAGTCATGACCATGATCATGTCCCTTTCCTCTACTAGTGATATTAATCTCGCCATGTTGAGGGAGTAGTCCTTTCACTGGGGTGTGGGGAATCAGCCCACTACCCATTTCTTGCAATTTCATTCATATTCCAATGCTTGTATGAACTCATGTAATTCATAGCTAATAGTTTATTGCATGTTTTGTGGTTTGATCACTCGCTTTATGTGATTTATTATAATCTTATACTATGATAACGTCAACATTTAAGATTTGAATATCGATTAGCTTTGGTTGATTCCCTAACAAGAACTTCTGATGGGAAGTCTCCAGATTAGTGGATATAGGATTTGTAAGTAATGAGACATTGAGCTTACAAGGATATCTACTCATGCAAGTTGCTAACACCGAAAGGGGAAACTTGCATAACTCCAATTAAATCTTAATACATGTTTGGATTTGAATGAAGACATAGATTCGAGTAGTAGTGGTGAAACCCAATTCCACCCTAGTGTTTCCATCCATTGATAACTAGAATCTTAATCTCACTCTTTCATTCTTGCAACTTTAGTTAATCAAACCAACTCGAACTTTGTGATAAATACTAGTTCTTGATAGGTTACTTTGATCATATAATCCTTAAAAACAATGTCCCTTGGGGTTCAATCCTCAGATGTACTACAATATGGTACATCTTCTTGCAGGTGGCATTATTACACATTATTTTTTGGTAAACTCTAGGAATTCCTTTCATAGTGAATTTGTAGTGCATTGATTTCCACATCATAAAGCAAATCTGACTCTAGCACAATGATTGAGGCTAACTTGAAAGAGAATGAAACTCTGTTAGTTGGTGGTGTTAATAATTTTGACGACACAATTGCTAATTTTGTTTTGTTGCAATGTAAGTATATCTACTATGTTACTCATATTCGAAAAAACAATAATGATATCTTAACTTGTGGGTATAACATGTTCAAAACATGTCACTACTTTGTTATTACAAGAACATATATATTGTTGTTAGATTGCAACTAAATCTACTACCTCTTAGGATTTGAATTTATATATGTTGCTATAAACTTGTAACATGTCACTATTTTGTTATTGCAATCATATGTATGTTTATGTGAACTCAAAATGCATTGCAACTCATTTTAGTACATCATCAAAATTTTATTATAGTTGTGTTGACTTCATGTCTAACTTGAATGTGAACATTTTATCGCACTAGGTTTTTGAGGAATTTCAAATTATGAGATGTGACCCTCTCATTAATAGTAATTTTCTATGCAATTGTAGATTGGGCAGTTCTTATATTGCAAATAATATGACTGTTCATGACATAGTCCCACCATGGACCATAAAATATGCTCTAAAGGTTGGTGTATAAAATGTGCAAAGTAGAGATGCAACTAAATTTACTACCGCCTCAATATGTTATTATGTTTTAATCGAATTTAGTTGGAACAAACAATGAACATTTGATCACATAACCAATGAAGGAGTTAAAAATGTGTGATGTGAACCTCTCTTCAACATTCATTTTCTTTGTGATTTTATATGGAACAATTTTTGGTATTGCAATCAATACCAGAATTGATGATAGAGTCACATCAGGGGGCTTTAAATCTACTTCAAAGGTTGGTGCGTGGAATGTTCATATTAGGATTGCAACTCAATTTTGTACCCCCTCACAATGTTTTTAGGGTTGTATTGAATTCATTTGAAACTTGCAATAGATATCTAGTCTCATTAGTCTATGAAGGAGTTTCAAATTTTGTGATGTGATCATCTTATAAACAATCATTTTCTTTGCAATTTCAGATGAAACAATTTTGAGATTGTAAAAGATATGATCGTTGATGAGAGAGTCACGTCACCTTAAAATCTGATTCAAAGGTAGGTGTGTCGAATGTTCATATTAGGTCTACTACTAAATTTTAGTTCCTCCTGAAAACATTATGTTTACTTTAGTTGGATCTTGAATGAGCAATTTATCTCATTAGGTGAGTTTCAAATTTTGTGATGTGACCCTCTCTTTATTAGTCATTTTCTTTGTGATTTTAGATTAAATAGTTTTGTGATAGCAAAGAATATGACCTTTTATGATAGTGACACATCATGGATCTTGAAACATACCTTGAAGGTTGGCGTTTATATGTTCATAGTATGAATTCAAGTGAATTTACTAGCTCCTCTGAATTTTATTAGTGTTGAGTTGACTTTAGTTAGAACTTGCAATTAACATATCGTCTCACTAGGTTGTGAAAGAGTTTCAAATTTTGTGATGTGACCCTCTAGAGGATATTCATTTCTTCATGATTTTAGATAAAAAATTCTAGGATTGAAAATAAGATGATCATTAATGACATAGACACTTTAAGCATCTTGGAATACACTTCAAATCTTAATTTCTAGGATGTTCAAAGTAGGGATGCTACTGAACCACTGGCTCCTTGGAATGTTATTGAGGCTGTGTTGAATTTAGTTGTAACTTGCAATGAACATTTTGTCTCGCTAGGCTATGAAGAAGTTTAAAATGTTATGATTTTACCCTGTCATCAACAATCACTTTCTTTGTGATTTTAGATGGAATAATTCTAGTATAGCAAAGAATATCATTGTTGATGACAAAGTCACATCTGGGAGCTTGAAATCTGCTTCAAGGTTTGGTGTGTTGGATGTTCATTGTAAGGTTGCAACTAAATTTATCAATTCCTTATAATCTTATTAGCTTTCCAATAAATTCAGTTGGAACTTGCAATGAAAATTTTATCTCACTAGGCTATGAAGGAGTTTCAAATTTTTTTGGATGTGACTTTCTCCTCAACACTAATTTTCTTTGAAATTTTAGATGGAATAATTCAAGGATTTCAAATAATACAATCTTTGATGATAGAGTCACATCCATGAGCTAAAAATATACTTCAAAGGTTGGTGTGTGGGATGTTCATAGTAGGGTTGCAAGTGAATTGGCTAACTCCTCATAATGTTATTAGGTTTGTATTGAATATAGTTGGAAATCGCAATGAACATTTTGTCACACTATGCTCTAAAGGAGTTCCAAATTTCATGGCATGATCATCTTATCAATAGTCAATCTCTTTTCAATCTCATGTGGGACTATTTTGGGATTTTAAAGAGCATGACCATTGATGATAGAGTCACATTAGGGAGCTTGAAATGTTCTTCAAAGGTTGGTATGAGTTATGCTCATACTAAGGCTGCAACTTAATATCCCATAAAATATTACAAATTTTGTGTAGACTTTAGTTGGAACTTACAATTAACATTTATCCATTTCAATATATATTTCCCAATTTTTCGGAATACCACATTTTTTTAAAGACTATTGTGAAGGTAGTGTAGGATGTTAATACATGTCAAGTTGTTGGTATAACACATATTTGTATGGAAATGAATATTATCAAAATAGAGGGGGTGTTTTGTCAACTTGTTGATATAGCAATGTTTCTATACCTCTTTCTCTCTATCTCTCTCTCTCTCTCTATGTATATATATATATATATATATATTCAGTGTAATGTGATGCTAGTGGGAAAGGAATTTCAACTTCATTTGAAATTGAAATAAATGCTTTGAAGTTTGTGTTAATTGTAGTCTGACGTTGATAAATAATTGCAGTAGTTCTTTTATATACAAATTGTCTATTTGTCAATGAGTATTTGCAAAGGTAATGCAGATGTGACTTTTAATATGTATGTAGGTTGTAGTTGGTGGGATTACAAATTTTTTTTTTCACAATATGGAAGTTCTATAAAATTTATAGTAAATTATTTTCCCCAAACTCACACAATGGTTAAATGCCAAAATCACCAATTTGGACAATATTTAAAGTTAGTTATTGTAGAGAAAGTCGTTGGCACAATAAAACAACATGTATGTCATCTTTTTGGAATCATCATTAAAAGTTTAATGTGAAGTTTTTTAAACACAATCAAATGTCTAGTTTCTTGCGATACACACCTAGACATTAGTTGTAAACCGTCACCTAAGGTCATTTATAACATCAACAGAAGATTATTTTTGCAATATTGTATCTAATACTTCAAGGCCTTAGACCTTGTGTATTGAATTTATTTCATGATACCACATATATCAATTTCATAGTGTAAGTTGGTAATGGCATCGGTCCATGCATCAAATTCACAATGAGCCTTTTCAACACAACTTGTTTCTAGACAAGCACTTATGTGTGTGACTTAATATTTTATATCTATGACCCATGAGACTTGGTCATTAGCCACCTCACATACCAATCTTTGTGATATTATTTTTTACACAAATCCAAAATAAAACTTGACTGAGGATGATTTAAACTTCTATTTTTGACGTTCACATACTCTCTCATGTTCAAACTCATGTACTTGAAGTTATATGGTGTTAAAAACATCTAATTTTTTTATATCCAAATAAAAAATTATAATGAAATAAAATTTTCTCTGATTGATATCATTTATAATTAAAATGATGCTTAAAAAAACATGTCATGATTTGTTGTTATGGCATATGCGCCACTAGTCTCCCATGCACTAGAGTGATTTAATAATGTACCAACTGACCTGCCATGGTCACCATGCTTCTTATGCTATACATTCTTTTTAAACAACATGCAGTGTTGCTACTTGTCAGTACTATGCAAATTGTCTCACCTTCTTGATGTATGATTTCTCATATGAGATAGAAGCATCAAATTATGTGCTTAGATCAGTGTTGTGTCCATTGTTCCTTTGCCCATGTTTGCAACCCATTGTTGTTGCAAAATAGCTCACTGCATCATTGCTACCAAGATTAGCTTTTTGACCAACATTTTCCTTTATAGTATGAGAATCAACAACATGTTCGGCCCTCTTAGTATAGTCAACCATTTTCTCTTAAGTTGGAACTCTTCTACTTTATAGCTCTACCACTGAGACATTATACAAATCCTTATTGTGACTTGTAATAGTCCATGTTTGTTTAGAAGCTTGCAATGATTTTAACTAGATTTTGCTACGATAAAAAGTGTTACTATATTCTATTTGGTTGAAGTATAAAAGGATAACCAAAAATTTGAAAAATAGTTCACAAGTGATAATATATGTGATATAGAGGATGGTAGGGGAAAACTACATATGAAATGTGAAAGTAGAATACATCATTGGTGAGGAGTAGCCTAGGTGGTGCAGCTTGTCAATACCCAATGAAGACACCTAGATTCTATCCTTGAAAACCCTCCTTGAAAATGAATATGCTTGTCACACAATTGGTCTCAATATACCTAATTTGGGCATATTTTTTGTTTCTTATTGGAATGAGCGGGTAGCAGTGGCGTAGCTAGAAGTACATATAAATTGGACACCGTACACTATATATGCATAGCTAATGTCTGACGGTGAGCATGTCTGACCAAAGTAGCCCATATGGTAAGAGCTTGGTAAGTCCTAAGTGAAGGACCCATGTTCAAATTGCGCTGAATAATACTTTGCGAATGACATTTCATGCAGATTGGCTCTGGGAGGGGGGTGATTGAACCACACCCTTTATGTCCCAAGAGTTTACAATGTCTGACAGTGCACACCATGGACATTTTCAATTCGATTCTTTGTTTAATATGATTAATAGTTTAAGAACCAAGGGTGGGGCATGTGCCCCATCCACTCTATTTGTGTTGTCGCTACTGGATATTCTGTTGGTATGTATGCCCATATATCAAATCATATGATGATTGTGAAGGGGCGTCATATACTTTTTTTGATAATGATAAAGATAATTCTATTTATTATGTTTGTCACAATCATGACATGATAACACATATATAACAAATGCCCAAAGAATGATATTACTCAATGCCACATGTCTTCAGGTTGAGGACTTGAACAATGAGATCATATGTATGATCAGAGTACATCCATTCTTATTATGTCCATAGTCAGATATTACTATGGAAGCAAAATAGACAACAGTGATATATAAGACTAGAGAGTGTGTGTTGGTTGATGACAAAATCTCATCAATAATGATATGTGATATCAAACCAAACACATAGGTACTTGTTAGAGAATTGTGTCTCAGACAGACACACCTTGATAGTGATACATAGATTCCATGGAATGGTAGTCAGAATCAACTCTCATAGTGATAGTGGTATTTGTAGTTCTTAGTCATGAAGTCTCTATACTCATCACATGTTGTTCAATGTATTTTGACACCATCTGACGTGACCTTGAGTAAGGGTTACTATAAAGGTTGTGCTTGGGTATGTTGTGACATAAGGGGATTGAGTATCAATGATGTAGATGGTGTTTCTCCCTCCTACATGAGATTGATATCCATGCCACTTGATGAGTGAGACCGAGAAATGTATGACCATACTCATGTGATTCAATGTGTGATATGTGAACTCACATGCATCTCAGACAGTTTGCTCTACTTCAAGGAACATGGATTGAACATTGAAAGGATGATGATTCCATTCCCTAGGTTCAATCTAGATATCAGAGACAAAGAAAATATATGACCACGGTAACACTGATCATGGTTTGTAGATTGAAGTTGTTCTTGAACTTTTCAATTGATTGGGTAGCAATGATGTGTTTCTATATACCACTTATTGCTCGTGATGTCATAAGTTAGTTATGGACATTCACTGTAATTTCGGACCTATATGGTCACACGCATAGGATGCACTTGGAATATGTTTTTATTCATGAATGATGTTTAACTTGATTAATAAAATGTTTAGCTATTCAATTTAAACAACTACGGTTAACAAATTGACTGATTGGACTGTGAACCGACCAATTCAAGTGTCAAGATTATCGATTCAAGTGTTAGGTCAATTCAAACAACTTTGAATGAATATTACTTGAGTTGGAAAATGAAACGACCATTTCACAAGTGAAGTGACCATTTCATGAAATGAAACAACTGTTTCATGATATGAAATGACCATTTCAAAAGTGAAACGCCTATTTCATCATCAATATTTCCCAGTTCAATGATTAATTCAATTGGATATGGATTAAAGTTGATGTCATGTTGTGCATTAATGTAATATTTAATGCTAGTGTGTTTGAAAATAGGAAAGCATATGAGCCAACCATTTCAAGGGTTGAAGCAATTGGTTCAAGGATTGAACTGATAACCGACCAGTTCACTATTCGTAGCTTCCAACAAATTCATGAAATTTTGTCTCCTCCACTCCCAGATCCACTAGAAACCTTAACCTTGGCCCTCCTATAAATAGAGGGATTCTGATTATTGTTCTCTCTAGTTGTGGTAACCAAGAGAGCCCGAGAAAGTCCTACCTGTGTAAGGGAGGACAACAAGGGAGGGATAATTGGGGGAGCAAGTCGATGCTTGCACACTGACGTTCAAAGGGACGACTCCTTCCCATTGGATATGGTAGTGGAATGTGGAGTTCTTGGTGGTACACATAGATAACAATAGAGACAAGGAGATTGTTTCCACTCACTAGGAGGACAACAACCATCACGGTATGTAGTGGTGTCGCCTCGATAGTTGTCAGTGTGTAACTTGTGAAAGAAGCACACCACTATAAGGATTGTTGTTTGACTTGCTCCAAGACCAGGTATATCCCTTGCAACACTCTTTCCTAGATACATCATTGTTGACACGCTCTCTGATTAGGGAATCAAGCATTACAATTTTTGTTTTCCATGCCATATCTGTTGTCCTGATTTCCTAAAAGTGTTATCAGAGCTAGGTTAATTTATGGTGTATTTAGATTTAAATCGATGTGACCGGATTTTATTAATTGCATGTGATGCAATATTAAATGATTAATGTGAATATCTGATTAAAACCCACAAACAATCCCACAATTATAAATATATATATATGATATATATGTAATCAATACACGTCATCGTAAAAGTGTTTTGATGGTGGATGTAAACATGGTTATGACTCAAAACCCTTGTGGATTGTGTTCTTAGTTGTTTGGTTTATTTCTTATTGTTATTTGGTTTTCATATCGAGCCTCTCCCCTCCTTTCCAAATGTAAATTTATGATCCTCTTCCTATATTCCCCTTGAATGTAACTTGAGAATTTTCCTTTTACAATGTAATATGGAATAGGATAGTTTTAATTTATATTTTGTCATGAGAAGGAGTTCTGCACCACACAAACTGGCCGGCTTAGATGTCAAAATGATCGATTGGAAGACTGAGCTCATATGATGAAATGATTGATTGGAGGATCAAGGAAGCCAAACAACATGAGGAACCAATCTACTAGTGGCCAAAATGATCGGTTGGAGGAGTCCAGACATTCCTTGAACTAGAAACTAGACGACCGATTCAAGAGACCAACCTACCAACCAGGAGGCCAGTCACTTGGCTCAAGAGTTGGACCGATTGACCTAGACTGGTTCCATCATAGATTTTAGATATACAAGTTGTACATATGATGTGAATCTTAGGTGGTAGAAATTCCTTGTACCTCCAAGGAATTGCATTAGTATGGCTATAACCATCGCTCATATATTTTTGATTGTATGTCTTTCGTTTGTGGTTATAGCCTGTAGATGATACATATTATAAGTATATCGTGCCTAGATATATATATATATATACATATATATTTAAATAAAATCCCTCAATAAATATTAAGTCTTAGATGCTTTCCATACGCAACACACATGAAAAGCTTGATTGACCAAGCGTGGCCACACCCTAGCATGATGCATCATCTATCTTATGGAAGTGTGATGGTAGATATGTGGGTATACCCTAGCAGGGTGCACATTCTATCATGTTGGGTTTTGGGCCAGGATTAACTAGGTGACCTTAATAGGATGAAGTTCTTAGAAGCATGCAAATGGATTATGGCATGGAGTTGTGGATACCATCTATCCAAGAATTGCTTGAAATGCAATTGGAAAATGTTTCCTACCTTAATAATTGGTTATGAGCACCAACGTTGGTTGGGTATTAACTTAATTATTTTAGATCTTGGCTCACTAGAAGATTATTCACTACAATATTCCAAACTATAGTGAGGGCTATCAATTTTAACCAAATAGTGGAAGCGATAATTTATTAAAGGACTAATTAATATCATCAAACTTATCATATCAAAAGTGTTTTGACAAAAGTTGCAAATTTATTTTTTAGAAACAAATGGCAAACAAATCATTGTTGTGATCAATTCTTAACAAGGACAAACTAAATGGGAAAAACTTTCATGACTAGGTTTGGACTTTGAGAATGGTTCTCAATGTTTTGCATAAGCTCTCTATCTTGGATACACCAGTGCTAGAAGAACCTGTCATGATGCACCTAGTGTTGAGGTGGATGCTTATTGGAAGTATTCCAACGATGCCTTAGAAAATAAGCACCTTATTCTTAATTGTATGAACTATGAGTTTCATAAACAACATGAAGCATGGATATTCACGAGATGGTAACACATCTTAAGAATCATGTAAAGCAAGAAAGGTATAATGTCTCTGAAGCAATGTTTGAGTGCAAACTGATAAAGGGAGAACCAGTAGAACCACATGCACTCAATATGATTGGGCATGTGGAATATCTATAAAGACTCAGATTCCCTTTGAGCAAAGACTTGGCTATGAATATGATTCTAGAATCATTGCCCAAATCGTATATCTAATTTATCGAGTGTTATTACTTGAGTAACTTGGCAAAACTGCTATCATAATTACTTGGCATGTCGACAAATGATGAAGCAAGAATGAAGAAGGACAAACCTGTGACGATGATCAACAGAGTGAGGTCTAATGACAAAGGCAAGGCCAAGAAGTGTTTTGAGGCTAAGTTGAAGTCCAAGTCTCCTGCACTTAAAGAAATTAAGGAAGAAGAAGAAGTAAGCTAGAACTGTGCAGAGCAAAGGTTGCTGCCACTACATTTGGAATCTGTCATTCATCCTCTTAGACATGTAATACAATTAGTGAATCACTATTATGTACCTTCCATTGATGAAAGTATCATGTATCTTGTATGGACAAGAACATTTATGAATAAATTGATGTCTCATTTTCAAATATGAGATTTTATAGGCAATGCCCTATGTCTCATAATCTATACTTGATAGTTCTAGAGATGAATGTGTATGACACATATACTGAATGACTTGATGACCAAACAATGAATATGTATAGCATTGTCATCTAGAGCGCGTAAATGAGAAATGCATTTCTAGAATCCATAATGATCGTCATCTAGACTCTTTTGGTTATTGAACCAATTGAGACATTCAAGTCTTATTTATTGGGCAAACAAAAGCATCTTCACTAGATGTAGTGGGAGAGATACTATTCTATTAGGACTCATCCATACTGATGTATATATACCTTTTAGAATAAATGCTGGAGGTGGTTAATAGTACCTTATTACATTTACTAATGATCTCAATAGATATGGTAGGTTGTATTTACTTAAATTTAGGTCTAAATATATTGAAGTATTAAAGGAGAGCATGAATGAAGTACACAACTGGCTTGGTAAAAGTATTAAGACACTTCAACATGATCAATGTTACTATGAGTTTAAGGACCTTTTTGGAGACTATGATAATGTATCACAATGAACTCCACCTGAAACATAATCCTGTATCAAAAAGAAGGAATCACACCCTATTAGTCATGGTGCAATAATCAACAATATCTAGCCGACCTTCTAATTTCCTTTTTGGGCACATGCTTTACACTAAAAAATCACCGTCTAAAATGGTTCAAAAGACACCATATGAGATACGGCATGGGAGGTGTCCCAATATGTCTTTTGTAAGGATTAGGATTGAAAGGTTGTGTAAGAAATCGTTTCTTAAAAATCTTTGTCCACAAATTACATAAGTGTTATTTTGTTGAATACTACTTTTATATTCCAATCCTACAAAAAAAATATGTTTCCAGGATGGTTGAATTCCTAAAGAGGAATTTAATTCCAAAGGAATCAGTGAGACTAAAGTAGAACTTGAAAAGTTTAAGACCAATAAGAAAATATTGAACTTAAAGAGGTACAGTAGGAACAAGGAGAATCACAAATTGTTGTGGAATATCAAGTTCCTTATGTAACACAAAACCTCATAGATCTAGTATAACATCCTTTGAATTTGAAAGATTATGATACCTTATAACTCAAAAAGGAAATGAGTTGGTCATAAGAGAGCCAAAAACCTATCTAGAAGCTTTGGAGGGACCATAATATGAGAAATGTCTTAAGGCCATGAGATCCAAAATGCACTCCATGTACACCAACAAGGTATGACCTTGACGGATCCACCTAAAGGGGTAAAACCCATAGGGTGCAATTTGGATTTTTAGGAAGAAGACTGACATGGATGGTAGTGTACAAACCTATAAGAGTAGATTGGTGTAAAGGGTTTCAAACAAGTTCAAGGTGTCAAGATCTTTTCACCAGTTGCCATGGTAAAAAACCATCAAGATAATGCTTGTCATTACAACTTAATATAACTATGATATTTGGCAAAATGGATGTTAAAACCACATTCCTTAACAATAATGTTGTATAGGATGTGTGCGGGGGACATCCTAAAGGTTTTATAAATCCATATATTGCAAAATAAAGTCTATAACCTATAAAGGTCAATCTATGGATTGAAGAAAACATGTTAGAGATGGAATCTTCTATTTGACCAGATAATCAAAGAGTTTGACTTCATTCAAAATGATATGAAATGTATGATTATAAGAATTTAGTGGAAGCATTATCAACATTCTACATAATGATGGGGAATGTCGTCCATATCCTACATATATTAAAACTTGGCTGGGAAGCACCTTCTCTTTGAAGGGTTTAGGTGAAACATCCTATGTGAGGGGAACTGGGATTTATAGAGATAGATCTGGAAAGCTTCTTGTCCTAAAAAGAGCACATACATTGGCAAGATGCTGAAGGTGTTCAGATGGCATGACTCAATGAGAGAAAATTTGTGAAATTAGTCTCTCTAGAGTCCAATGTCCCAATTCTTGTGAAGAATGGGAAGAACATGAGTAAGATACCATATGCATTCACATTTGGATCTACCATGTATGTAATGTTATGCACTCATCTCATCATCTTGTATCTATTGGACATGATGAGAGGATATGTACTCATCTCGTTATTTTGTATGTATTAGACATGATGAGAGGACATTTTTCAGATCCTTATGAAAGTCACAGACTTCTATATAGAACATCCTCAAGTACTTGAGAAGCACTAAAAGGACCGGTTCCTTGATTATGGTAATAAGGAAGAGTTGGGTGTAAAGGGTTACACCGATGCAAGCTTCCAAAATGACAAAGAAAATTAACGATCACAATCTAAATTTATGTTTGACCTTAAAGAAGAACTATATGATGGAAGAGTTCTGAGCAAGAGACATTTGCTAATTCTACAATAGCAATTGAGTATCTTGGGATTAAGCGAGGCATTCTCTCCCTCTTTCCCACGGAAGAGGTGAATGCCCGTAAGAGTGGTAAATCAAGGAGGTAAGGGTCCCTTTGTTATGGGACATTGTGCTTGACCACTTGAGCCTCTCCTTGTTAGTGAAGCTAAATATCTTGGTGTTATGTGAACAAAAAATGATGTTGTATGAATCAATAAGTTCATATAGATGAACTTGTTGGAGGTTCCAAACAATTGATGACACTTGTGACAACAATGGAGCTACTGGCTAGGCAAGGAATCTCAGATAGCATACTACAACACTTCCATCTCCTACGAGAAGTCATACAACCACGAGATGTGAAACTTGCAAAATACTGACTAGAAGAAGATATTGTTAACCCATAATAAAAGTGCTTGCGTAGCACAAACATGATGGATATGTTAAGATCACTTAGAATAATATTCGTGGGTGATTGGTTCTAAGTGTAAGTGGGAGTCAGTTGGTACATATACCCATAGAGCCAATCATATGGTGATTGTGATGGGGCATCATATACTTGATTTGATAATGATAAAGGTGATCCTGTTTATTTGTTTGTCTCAATCACAGGATGATGACACATATATAATAGATGTCTAAAGAATGATATTACTTGATGACATGTATTCAGATTGAGGACTAGAAATGAGATCATATGTATGATAAGAGTACATACATTCTTGTTATGTCCCTAGTCAGATATTATTGTGGAAGAAAAATAGACAACAATAATATATAAAACTACAGTGTGTGTTGGTTGATGATAAAATCTCATCAGTCATGGTATGTGATATCGAACCAAACACATAGGTATTTGTTAGAGAATAGTGTATCAAATAGACCCACCTTGAGAGTGATATATGGATACCATGGAATGGTAATCAGAATCAGATTTCATAGTGATAGTGGTTATTGTGATTCTTAAACTTGAAGTCACTACACTCATCTCATGTTTTACAATGTATTTTGATACCATCCAATGTGACCTTGAATAAGGGTTACTATACAGGTAGTGTCGGATACGTTGTGACACATGGGGATTCAGTGTGAGTGATGTAGACATAATTTGTCCCTCCTATAGGAGTTTGATATACACACCACTTGTTAAGAGAGATTGAGAAATGTATGGACATACTCATGTGATTCAATATGTGATAGTTGAACTCACAAGAATATTAAACAATCTGCTCTAGTTCAACAAACATGGATTAAATGTTGAGAGGATGATGATTCCATGCCTTGTGTTCAATCTAGATATCAGAGACAAAGAAAATATACAATCACAGTAACATTGATCACAGATTGTAGGTTGAAATTGTTCTCCAAATTTCCAATTACTTAGGTAGAAATGATGTGTTTCTAGATACCGCTCATTGCTTGTGATGTCATAAGTCAGTTATGTACACTCACTGTCAATGTAATTTGGGACCTATAGGGTCACACACATTGGATGCACCTAGAATAGGAGTTTATTCATGAATGATGTTTAACTTGATTATTAAAGTGTTTAGGTATTCAATTTAAGCAGTTACAGTTGACAAATTGATTGGCTGGATTGTGAACCGATCGATTCAAGTATCATGTCAATTCAAACAACATTGGATGAATATTTTGTGAGATGGAAAATATAACTACCATTTCACAAGTAAAAGGACTGTTTCATGATATGAAATGACCAGTTCATCATCTGGATTGCCCGATTCTATGATCAATTCTATCAAACCAAGGATTAACCCCGATGTCATGTTGTTCATTAATCAAATATTGAATGCCAGTGTGTTTGAAAATAGGAAAGCATATTAGCCGATTGGTTGAAGGGTTGAACCGATCGATTCCCATGTGAACTGATTGGTTCACCATTAATAGCTTCTAAAAAATTCATGAAACTTTGTCTCTTTGACTCCTAGATTGACTAGAAACCTAGACTTTGGCCCTCTTATAAATAGAAGGGTTCTGAGGGATCCCAGACACAACAATAAGCTCTGAAAATTGTTGTCCTCTCTAGTTGTGGTAACCAAGAGAGCCTGAGCAAGTCCTATCTGTGAAAGGGAGGGGAAATAAGAGAGATACAATTGGGAGATCACGTCAGCACTTGCACGCTAAGGTTTAAAGGGACAACCCCTTCCCATTGTCTCTAGTAGCACAATGCAAATTCCTAGTAGTCCACATGGACTACGATAGAGGAGAGGAGGTCATTGCTACCCACTAGGAGGACAACCACCGCCACAATACGTGGTGGTTCTGACCTGACAGTAGTTCATGTGCAACTTGTGAAAGAAGCACACTACTGCAAGGATTGTCATTTACTTGCTCCAGGACTAGGTATATTCCTTGCAACCCTCTTTCCTAGATACATTATTGTTGACCTGATCTTGTTGATTAGGGAATCAAGCATTTAAGTTTTTGTTTCCACTGCCTTATATGTTGTCCTAATTTCCCAACAGATTCCACCATCTCTTTTCTCCCTCAATGTCTATGTTGGAATGAAGCTCATCACCCCTTCTAGGTGTAATAAGTTGAAACATATGCTCTCTGACCTCGGTCTTTCTACTCATGACCTAAATGATTTCACACACTACATTTGCTATAGTGGCACAACCAATGTAGCCTGGAAATCGATCCTCCCTTTAGAGATTTCATGGCCTATCACTTCTTCATTGAACTTGGCATTCAAAACATACTAGTTTTAATAATATAGAAGATTACATGATCACCAAGAGTCCACATCTTCCTATGACTCACTGTAAACAAAAAATTGATGTTCAGGACACACTGGGATGCCATGAGTTTTAAAGGTCCCTCCATATGTTATTTTTCTCCAAGAACTTAGAGGATTTGCTTCATGACTTCTTTATGTGCATGTTCTCTCAAAGTATATGCATACATTTCTTTCATCTCAGTAGGATTGACAATGACAACAATAAACTCCTCAGTAATATTAGACTTTTTTCTCTCATACTCTTTAGCTTAGTCTCATAATGACATCAAGTCCACAAGGGATGTTGCTATCTTTTAGGCATTAATTATGAAATAAATAATAGATATTACAATAACATTTCTTCTAATACTACTAAGATCTGTAATTCCATATCTTCTCTCTTCTCTCATTAGTTCTCTTCCTTTAGGATGCTACTTCTTCTCTGAAGGTCAAAGTCAAAGGCTACATGACCTTTAACTTCCTATTAGAAGGCAGTGCTTCTGCTGTTAGAGGAGTGGTACCATTTTAGTGTGTTGGAGGACTCAAATGGGCTAGATTAGGAGGATAAGGGTTGATAAGCCTATTTCATAAAGTTGTTGATGTTGTTATGTTTTCACTATGTTTTACTGCTATTTTTTATATTTTATGGTGTTCCTCAATTTTATGTGAGTTGTTCTATGAGTAACCTATTCCCGATATCATATTGTTGGCCTTGAGCATTTGTCTTATTCTAGGAATTTTTGGTACATAGTTTGCTTCTTCTATTACAAACTCCATCAAAACATTGTGTATGTGGTGTCTCTGAATCTTTTTATGTATGGCCCATATGGTGATTGTAAAATACGATGAGTCTAAGCCTAATAGAGGCTTTTTCCTAATTAAAAGAACTAGAATATGTCAGGTGTTTTCCAATTTCTACAAAAAGTGGCCTTGATGCTTATTACATTCAACAATGTCTATCCCTATCACCACAATATAATACAATAGAAAAATTGACCATAAAGCACTAATGGTGTTTCTCTCTCCTTGTCATTTTTATGGGTTGAGTTTTAAAGAGGAATGGGAAGGAGATAATGTATCCTGATTGATTGCATAGGACATGTCCTATACTACCAACTACCACAATAATAGACTGTGAGAGGTTATATGCTATATTTACGTGATTCCTCAAACTTCACTTCCAGATTCAAACATCAATTCAAGGAGTGGGCACTTGCTTGTCGAATCAACTGACAATTGTCATGTATTGTAAAAGTGGTACTCAAGGAACATGACTGTCTTTAGAATAAGATATTGAGGAAAAAGATCATGCTATGTGGACTCATAATGAAACATTTTAGTTCTTTTTCACTACAAAACAAGGAACAACAAATAAAATAAACTAAAAATTAAGAAGGAGAAGTACCCATATACCTCCTTACCTACCAAGTCAAGATAGATAGGATGGAGGTCATCAGGCGATGGGAAGATACATGTGAATTATGCCACAACATAGGAAGGGGCGGTACATTTGAATGGGGGTGGTAGTGAGAGATAAGATAGGCAGAGTGGTGGTGGTTGTGTCAATTAGGAAAGAGCATTCGTGTGATGTGACTCTAGCAGAGACTAAGGCCCTCCTCATCAGAGTTGTTTGTGTGATTCTTGGCAGCTCAGGAATGTTTATTTTGTATCAGATTATCTTATTTTGGCCAAGGCTATGGAGAACCTAGATGGACACAAAGACTAGTTGGGACTCCAAGTCCTAGATATCTTAGATGTTAGTAGTATTTTTACTTATGTTTCCTTTTTCTTGGTCAGTAGGGACTATAATAGAGTAGTGCATGATGTTTTTGGGACATCCCTTCAGGGTGAGTTCCTGAGTTCTAGAATTGCATGCATGATTTCCCCTCATGTTCTGAACCTTACTTTGCTGAATCCTTTATACGAATGAGTATTAGTTGAGTTTTCAAAAAGAAAATATTGGTCAGTAACAATCAAGAAAGGACTAGAGGCCCGCTTGTATTTTACTTCTATGTAAATCCCTAATTCCCCATTAGTTATTTACTTTATTCATCAGTGGCAATTCTTATTTTATCTAGGAATATGATATGTGGACCAGAAAACAGACCAGAAACTGAACATTTTTTATTTTCTAGCCACAAGACGACCTCACCCTTCTTCCGCACGATGATCCCACTTGCGATTACAATTGGAGATGATTTGATAGCATGATATTTTAAAAAGAACAAAGAATGTTAGTGGAGGAGCTTAGGGCATTGTTTGTGCAGTATTACCAACTTGCTTAGATCTTTTCCCTGTAGCTCACTAGAGTGAAGTTGGTTGATGATTTTCAATTTCTCCCCCTCCCCATCCATTTGAGCTTTCGAGTCGAGGTTTTTATCTGCTGTTGTTCTTGTAGGTTAGTCAGAGAAGAGGGTAGGCAATGAAATGAGGAGAACCACTATCACACAATATTGATACGCCTAACCACCTAATTAATGAAAGTGGATCCATTTTTGGCACAACACATGCTTCTTTAGTGGAACAACCAACAACATTAGGAACAAAGGTTGGTATATTGTTCAATAATATATGCTTCTTTAGTGGACAACTGACATTAGGAACATAGGTTTGTCTTTTCTTCAATAACCAACAACATGGATGATCGCTCAATGATTAGCCAATAAGGAAAAAGGTTGGTCTTTTCTTCAATAACTACTATGATACATGTTCCTAATTCACACTTGATCAGTATGTAGCAAAATTATACCAAAAAATTCAAATGTACAACACTTGATCTTCCATTAATGCTTGATCTTGCAGTACCAAAACACTAATTCTATAATGTGACTAACTAATAATTGGTCATCCAGTAACAGATTAAAACCCAACATTACTAGAGCTGAACTTGTGTAATGCTTGATCTCAATACTTTTTTTGGGATGTAGCATTGTTTCTCTGTTGGGATGGACCATTTAGTAACAACAGATGGAATAATTAGTAACACAAATGTAGTTGATGTTGTGATGTAGCATCACTTCTCTGTTGCGACCCCAAACACAACCACATATCACAATTACTTATTGCCTAATGGAACAATTATTCTACACATTCACAAGAAAAAACAGACATATAACACGTAAACATTACCAACATGTATAAAAAAAATTCTCAACACAATAACAAACTTATGCCCAAATTTAGGTCCATAATAAACATTTGGTATTACTATCGCTTCTCCAGAACAAACTTTTGTGAACATAATGACAAAGTTAAGTCATCTCCAAATGATCATAACAAAAAATTGTCAACTCAATAACAAAAATACCTCCCAAAAAATTTGTTATGTACATTGCTTTTACATAACAACCCCAAATGCAACCACATATCACAATTACTTCTTACATAATAACCAACACACACAACAAATTTTTACAACACAATAACAAACTTTCGCCCAAATTCAGGTCCATAACAAACATGTGGAATGTACTATTGCTTCTCTATAACAAACTTTTGTGAACACAATGACAAAGTTAAGTCACCGCCTTTTGACCATAACAAAAATGTGTCAACTCAATAACAATACTACCTCCCAAAAGTTTGTTATGGAGCTTTGCTTCTACATAACTAACCCAAACACAACCACATATCACAATTATTTCTTACATAACAACCGATGCACATAACAAACTTTTCTCAACACAACAAAAAAATTACTTGTTAGTTACATAACCCAAGTACGCCACATTCAAAATGTTACATACCATACGACTTTGGCCTTGGAAGCCAAATTAAACTTGTGGGAAGGGACCAATTAAACATACATAAAAAAAGACTAAAGTTATTTCTTCCTCCTAATTTCCATAGAAACATTAACATAACAAAAGTGTTTTTACACCATCCATCTTATATTTTGTCTATTATGATACCAAATTTAGGTTGTATCAAACTTAGTACATGTTGGGACCCCAATCATATTTGCAAATAACAAGTCTGAGTTTATGCTAATTGATGTTTTACAATAATATTATCTTTCTATATCATTTAAAATAACCTTACTAGAGATGAAATTGTTTAATGCTAATTTTGTGAATACAATGACAAAGTTAAGTCACCACCTTTTTGTCTGTCCACAAAACACATAACAACTTTTTATCAACCCAATAACAAATTTATGCTAATTGATGTTTTACAATAATCTTATCTTTCTATATAAGTTATTTTACACATTCACTAAGTCGCCTAGTCACATATCACACAAACCTAACACTACATTTAAATCCCATTACAAACTTCTATTAACACAATAATGAACTTACACTGTGTGATGTAATACAAGTATGCCACATTCACAAGCATTGGGTGATGTTACATGCCAGAACACTGTGTCACCACATTCACCTTACCCTACATACTGTCTTAAAAAAGGAAACAAATATACACCATCAGAACATGTAATATCATTTGGAAGGGGACAATTAAACCTACCTACAAGAAGATTAAAGTTATGTATTCAATCATATTTACCATACAAACATTGTGAACGTAACAATGACATTGTGTTTTTCTTCCATTTATCTTATCTATTGTCCATTATGATACTAATGCTTGGGTGTATGAAAATTAGTACTTGTTTCGACTCCAATCATATGTGCAAAAAACAAGTTGTGGTTAATTCTAATTGTTGTTTTACAATAATTTTATTTTTCTATTGCTATGTATTTTTCATGTCGGACTCTGAAGTCATTGTAGTTGATCTGAATGAATCCCCCAATCAAAATGATATGCAATGCAATGAAGGGATATATTTTATTGAGAGCGACAATGATGTCTTGTTACCAGAACATCTCTTGTTCCATTATCATTACATGATGATGGTGTCCATTCAGCAACATCTCTGTCAGATTCAACAACATCATCTACCGTCCATGCCCCCATTAATCCAACAGATGTTGGAGTTCCTTTGGCTAAGTTCAATTCAACTGATGAACCAAGATGATTCTATGAAATATATGCAGATGCAATAGGCTTTGGTATCAAAATGTCCCATTATTCCAAGGAATGAAATGACAAATTGACTGCAAGGATCACATACACTTGTGTCAAGGGAGGTAATCCACCAAACAAATGCAAGGATACTTTATACTGATACAAACTGACTGCACACATAATATGTTCCATCCATATTAAGATGAAACACACTTTCTTAGGTGAATATCAGATTTCACAGGTACAACTTAGCCACAATCACCCAATGCTGCAACAAGATATGATGCAGTTGCTACTATGTAAGAGACAAATTCCGCTTGAGATACAATGCTGCATTGACTTAAATGATGCAATTGGAATTAATGTGGAAAAAATGATGACTTCTCTAGTAACTGAAGCTGGAGGTTAAGATAATCTTACATTCACCCAAAAGGACCTCAATAACCATCTCCTTCATCCGAGGAAGCTACGTCTAGAAGAAGGCGATGCCCATGTAATTCAATCATACTTTGTTTGAATGTAAAAGAATGACCCAAAATTCTTCTATGCATTAGACTTGAATGATGATGATGTTCTTATAAATTTATTTTGGGCCGATACTAGGTCTCGAAGAGCATATAAATACTTTGGTGATATTGTTTCTTTTGATACAACATACCTAAAAAACATGTATGAAATGCCATTCACACCATTCGTCTATGTTAACCATCATGGACAATCGATGCTATTGGGGCGTGGGTTACTATGGAAAGAAAAAATAGAGAACCATACGTGGTTGTTTCAAATGTGGCTACAAATCATGGGTAAGTCACCAATACATTTATGTTTTCTTACATAATGTTTATCTAGAATTGTTCTTACTACAATCATTGCTAAATTAGTTTTTTTACCAATATAGTTACTTCCATTTATGCCTTTCCCTGTAATTCAGTGTTTTGCTTCCTTGGTTACTGCTATTTATTCATGCATGCGCCAGACTAAGTATATTTTAATGAGTTGTATGCTGTAATATAACTATTAAGTGTTGTATGGTACTACAACATTCCACTCAACATTAAGTTTTTTTTATTCTGATGCTTCATCCTATACATGTTTCTTTTATTGAAATATTTAACAATTCACCTAACCCATCAACCAAACTGAGTGTTGACAGGAATCCACCAAAGGGAATTGTAACTGACCAAGCTTAGTCAATAATAAATGCTTATGAAAAGTGTTTCTCAAGGTTAGGCACCAACTTTGTTTGTGGAAAGTAACGAGAAAATTATCCTGGGGAGAACTCCATTACATCCAATCTTATCATAAATGCAATATATGAAAGCTCATCAATTGATGCTTTTGAACAAAACTAGGCGGTTGCAATACAGACATGCAAAATAAATCAAGATTGTTGGCTGGCACGAATGTACCAAATACATCATGTGGGTACCTTCATACGTTGAGACCTGCTTTTGGGCTAATATGACAACAACACAACATAGTGAGTCAATGAAATCATTCTTTGATCATTATGTTAACTCAAAGACATCGTTAAAACAATTTGTTAATCAATACCACCTTGCACAAGAAGCAAGGATCAAGATAGAGAAGAAAGTTTATTATGATGATCTGGATAAGGTAGTTCCATTAAGAATTGAGTTTCAAATTGAGATTGATGCAAGAATGCTCTACATTCAAAACATATTAAAGAAGTTTCAAATTTAACTCCAACACATGATGTATTGTGAAGCACTGCTATTGAACAAAGTTGATACCTTATCTACCTTTTGCATAAAGGGACAACACACGGTGTGCTTAGTAGGTACCAACTCTATATTACTTAAAAACCAATTCATTGTCACACATGACTCTGCTCAGAACAACATCATATGCAGTTTTCATTCATTTGAGTGCAAGGGTATTGTGTGTAGGCACTCATTGTGCGTCCTTACACACAACTACAAGGTAGACAAGCTACAAATGTAATACGTGTTAGACAGATGGAGGAAGGACATCATACATGATTATGTAAATGACACAAAAATTATATGGACATGTACAAAATCAGCTGAGAGAGTTGAAGAAATTTCAAGCATCTGTCAATGTTTCATTGAATGTCACAAATTTTATATAAGCAGTATGATATTGTTAAGGGTGCATTAAACACAACAATTCAAACCTGTAAAAAGGTACAACTGCTGGAAACTAGTAGGAGCTTAGTTATACAATTTCATTCCATTGGTTTTACATATAAATTTTTCTTGAATTTACAAATTTGCACATTCATTTCATTTTTATGACATACACTCACAATGTTGCACTAATAGCAATGCTCTTTATGATTTAATCGTAGGATGAAAATCATAAACTGATAGATAGTTCTACAATAAAGGATCCTACCACAACCAAATAGGTTGGAAGGCCATCATCTTTGCAGAAAAAAGATCTGGAAGGAAATAAATTCAAAAAAGCTAAATACATATGCAAAGTGCAACAAGAAGAAGCTAGTCAATTAGCTACAATAGAATGACCAATCTCAGTACCCCAATCACAACATAATCATCCTCAAGTATGCACACCACAGAGCAACATGAATGATATCTACAACTCTGTAAACACAAGTTACAATGCTATAATTGTATGCCTAGTGAACACATCCTGATTCAAAACTGCACCACAAAGTCAATGCATGAAGTCTGAAGTGGACATCAACCAAAGAAGAATTAATGCAAATTCAAACACAACAATCCTCGAATAGAATCATATTCATACTAGTCCCTCTAGCTTGATCATCAGACAAAATTTCAACATGCCCTCTCCTATTGCTACTACATTGGTTAAGCTACACTATCCATGGAGACCAAAATTGGGCTTACACAAGGTTGTCTCTTTTTGTCAAATTTTTTGTTCACACACGTGTACATTTTTAAATGGCAATGGTTTATGCCATCTATACGATTGTACATGCATGTGTAACACTCAATATTGGTCCAGAATGTTAGCCACACTGGTACAATATATGTACAGTTTTACATTCATCACAAGTTAGCCAGGTGATGACATATGATCATTGCAGCTACAACACCAAAGGTTTGTTACAATACACACTCCAATTTTTCTACCATGTTGTATTTTGCATTAACCTTTGCTATAGTCATCCAATATAAATGTTATAGAAATCTACATAATTGTTTGTAACAACATCATACACTCATCACATTCTGCTACGGGCTGGCATAACATGAAGTCCGTTGTACAACTTATGCTATGTCAATGAACACTTAAATTACTTTTATTTGTACACAAAGGTCAATCAGACTTCAATACTACTTGTAGTACATTTAAAAACCATACATGTGTTAATGCTTGTTCTCCTAGTATACCCAATAATACTTCAAATCAACATTAGGAAACAAATCATCCACCTGGAATACCAACAACAGTTACACTACCATAGAACACATCCACATGGCATACCGACAACAATCATAATACCATGGAACAAACATACAACAATTCTATTACATTCGCCAATCAGTGGACTTGTATGCCCGACTCTAAGCCATTTTAATAAAAAGGTAACAACTTAGCCCCCCCCAACTAATAAAAAATAAGCATGCACTTTCATGTTGTCAGCGTCACGTTCTTGCATTAGGTAACAATACACAATAAGTACATGTACTGAAGACTATGTCAGTTCGTTGTCCATAACCAACCAAACCACATCTTCCTATTGTGTCTTACTCTTCAACGAATTCAATATCATTCACTACCATAACAAATTCACCCTAGTCGTTACATAACAAGTCCAATTCTCTAATGACATAATAATAAAACTATATTGTCCCAAGTCCCAATCCTCCAATGACATAACAAAACTATATTGTCCCAAGTTCTAATCCATACATATACGATTCTAGTTTTATACTTCGTAGCACACACTAATTCATATTTATCCTAACATCTGTAGCTCCTACATTCATCCTAAAGGATTTGCATAACAACCATATCTTACTTTTTTTTGAGTCTTAGGGAGACCCCGCTCCCCCTCCTCCTCAAATAGGTGCCAGAGCCCTGATGACCCAAGGAGTTGGTAATTACAGTGTGCTTAGGGGGATTCGAGCCCGGATGACCATATCTTACTTTTCCACTATAACAAATAACACATATTTAACCAAGGATGCTCACACACATGATCTTTTATGTTGAAGGCAACATTAGTACCCCAACAGAGCCATTTTAGGTGATGTAAGAAGAAAGTATGTGTTTTTAGACATTACTATCGTTCATTTTAAATGTAGATTACTACATTGTAACAAAAATTACTCTTGTCACAACAACATTAAATTTTATTCAACACAAGTAGTCATGTATTCCATATAGATAAATTTCACTATTTTGAACAAAAAGCAATAAGACAAATTGACGTTGAAAACATTCTGTTTACCCTACATCAAACAATTTTGTTTATGTTTACCTTACAATTGTCATACCGAACTACGGATTTGGTTCACCATCATTGATTCATAGGTGCAACAATTCCAACATTGACACCATACCATGCTGTAAATAAAAATCCACTTTAGTGTTTAATGCCTTAACAATATACATACTTGTAGTGGTCTACATACACTATACAAACATTTATACATCACACATGAAAATGGCCACACAACAATTACATCGCCAGTTTCAGCCAACTACTACTATACACTCAACATACTCCCAACCATTTCTTAATTGGTAACAACACATTCATATAACACTCCCATTGCCTTTATTTGAGCAATTGCAAAAAACATCACGTAACAACTTAATCTCCTGCGTGAAAAATATTAGTTTTTTCCATTCCATCACTCCAATTTTTATAGCCAATGTGATGTTTCTTGGCCTTAATATACATAGTTGAATTGTTCTACATACTTTAAACATATGTTCATACAGGAGACATGTCAAATGCAAAACAAAATGATATGGCCACATCCCAGTATATGTTACAATGCTTGCATTCAACATTGTACCAAAACACGCAAACCTCACATACATATGACCACCCCACGCAAACAAAATAAGTTTATTTAAGCACAACTTAATTACTATTTTCAACAAAAACACAGATACACAATACACCACATCCCATTCATAACACCCCTTCATTAACATACTCCTTCGATTGTAGTATAAGTATAACATTGTTTCCATGTAGGTGATGAAATCTTCTATCCTCTGTCCTTCACATATACATTCCATCCACCTCATAACATAAACACCTTAGTCATTTGTTTCTGGAGGTTGCCACACTGCCTTGTTATCAGACAAGATCTTCCAGCTATATTCATATACACCACTAATCTCTCTCACTAGGCTTTTTATACATTTTTCCTGAATTTTTAGAAAATCACATCATAAGCATACGCCAAAGGAAATAATACAATATGCATGATGAACAAACAAGTAATACTTAAACTTACCAATGTAACTGCACCGGGATGGCTCATGTTTGGCTTGTCATACCTCCTCATTGGACGTCATTTGTTAAAGTGAAGTATTTTCTTGTATTTGTGTATCACCACTAGCAAGTGCCAGTGCTGAGAGCTAAGAATTGGTAGAAGTATTACATTTACCTTCTTGATCTCTTCCCTCTTATTATAACAAAATTTGTGCATTATGAGGGCATTCTTTGTCTTTATTGCATGTGCCATGGTGGTGTTGAAAATAAACACCCTCCTTCCCCTTTTGTTTCCATACTCTTTGCGCATGACCTCACTCCTACCTTTCAATCATATATTATTGTCAAATGGGTAGTAGCATCATTTATTGGTTAAAATAAAACCATACATATCAACATCCAGACCTGTAAGATATTTCATTTTTAGTCTTAAATTAATAAATTATCTCAGTGCCATAAATTGCCTAATATTTACAATGCAGTATAGTACATAGAGGCACAACACAATATAAAAAACTAATATAACAATACTTTCATCTAACAAAGAGATCAACACAAATAACAAATCACTTGTTTGAACTTATGGATGCACCACTTATGACATGCCACCTGTCAGTTAGCTCCTTTTCTCACGTTCAACTGTCAATGACCAAACAAGATTATTACATTGTGTAACTTTCCATAACAATAGTCCATGTACAACTAAAACATAAACTATGGAGCATAACAGAATCCTTCGCATCCACACCACCAAACCATGGTTTATCATAACACATCCACAACCCATATACTAGACCACTAAGAAAGGATCAACTGGCTAGCACTGCCTTTCAACATACCTACATACCAGATAAATGCTAACATAAACACATGCTTACTTCACCAGTGTGTGCATTCCTAGGAACCTACTACACTGATTGTTCCCTAAATACAACATATCATTGTGTAGTGGGTTTATTTTAGTTCTTTCCTCCTTTCATACGCCATATATACCTGGACATTTGCCTTTTTTACTAAAGAACAACATTACTTATATTTTGTTCACTTACAACATCAAAATTACATCTTTCTACCCACCAAGTAGGTCTATTTTCCACTTTTAGATGACACCCACTCATTTAGATAACAAAATATTTACCCATAACATAAATTGGATTTTACACAAATTCAACAAATAAATCATCATGTATTCAACTAATCTAACCCTATAGGTACACACCACCAAGCCCTATGCTTGCTCAACCTAGTCACAAACCATGTACATGCCCTATTCTCAGCAAGCAGGCACCCTGACATTTAGACCTTCCAATCAACCCACATAATGTGTACACCACAACATGAAAAGGATCTTGGCTCAACAAAGGCACATTATTTTTTGTAGCTGCTAAGCTGGTTACTTTATCAACCTATGAAATGTTATGTAAAATGCTTCACATTTTGTGGATTTCACACACATTGTGTGTATGTTCTTTTTTATTTGTTTATAACAACCAATAGAGTTTACAATTTGTAATTTACTACGGTAGTGAGTGCCACAAATATCATTACACTCTGTAAGAGTGTCAACAATCTAACACAACTATGGCATAATCAAGCATCAATAAATTGTTATACAAATTACATTGTTGACATTCCTAGTTGGTGATGTTACCTCCCTTTTTTAGCATTTCCATGAAATCTTGGCGCATGATACATGCATTTTCAAACTTGAAAATAATATCATTGGGACACTTGCCCTTACTAGTGAGTGGAAAAATTACAAAAACTCACCAAAAATAGCATATATAGATAGAAAAAAATATTGGTGCAGGCAACTTCATGTTTTTACATACCTTATTAAGTAACAACACATCTGGTTTTTTAGTAAAATTGGTTGCATGCTCATCCCAATTTGGCATCACCTCAAAATCATTCTCTCTAAAAGGAGACATTAGCTTCACCTTACACTCTCCATGCTCACCCTTGACTCTTCTAACCAAAGAACTTAGGCTAGTACAGTTCCTTACTACTTTACTGATCTGTTCGGATTGATCCTCATTGTTACCCTCACGTGTAATCTTCACAACCGTGTCTTTAACAGGGTCCTAGCATTGAATAAAAACACATCAACATACACAGTAGTGTTTCTTAGGTGTCACCTTATCCTGGATTGTCAATATGAGAATCATACACATTTGGGTTTTAGGCGTACCTTTTCATCATCCTTTAGTCCATCCATAACAACTCATTCCATCTTTGCCATAGACTTTGCCTTCCCCTTGTTTGTTAGACAAAGAAACTAAGGTTTGTGAGTTTAGTACAGTGAGAACCTTTGCAATGTCATCATCAATGTCAGTGTTCTTCCACCAATATTCCACCTACACAACATATATTTTTTACATTACAATTACCTATACAATTAATAAAAAATTACGAAGGATTTTCTATCGTTTATACCTTTTTGCACCGACTACTACATTTTTTGTGGTTCATTTCATTCAAGGCTTCTTGCACACCATCATTTAAACCTACAATCTTGCATGGGAGTGGTTTGACACAACCACTACTGCCAACAACAACTTCCAAGTCCTAATGAAATCACATCATGCAACAAAATCAATTAAATCATGATTAGATTATAAAACATTACATCACCATATAGCAAAGCTCATATAAAAATGACTTACTTGGCGACGTACAACATAATGTCCTACATCATGGCTGGTGGCATGCCTTATTTTTGGTTTTCCTGCAGATGTTGTTTTAACAAGTCTTGGGATGGCTATTTGAGTGGAATCACCAACAATAGGTTTATCCAGCAACAAATTCCAAATAAGTTGTACCATTATTTCTTATTTGAGGTTGGAAAATGTAAAACATAATAAAACTGAATATATATCCCTTGGTCTGGGTAGAAGCAATGTTGTGGAGCTTTTATGCTAGCATCCAAACCATCTGTTAGGGTGTATCTAGTACCATCCACAGTTGGCGTATCATAAAAAATCTTAATCATAAGAAAGGATATCCATGCAAGTTTTTGTTGCACTTGGTGACTTAATGGAATTTACTAATAATTCATATAACATTTTAGAAAATAATTAATGTCTTCAATACACATTCTTTCTTTAGTTCTAATAGGGTTCTGGAACGACCACTAGTCATGTATGTCGGCCATGGGGTTTCAAAACTAGCCTGACAACATGTAATTATAAGTTACATAATAAACCAAACACAAACTTCCAATCAAAGGCATTGAATCATATGATACACACTTGAATTGACTTTTTACTCACAGATCTTGTTACTGAACACCTACAAATAGTTTCATTCATTTGGAATAGATTACAAATAAGTTGTACCATTATTCAATATTTTATGCTGGAAAATGTAAAACATAACAAAACCAAATACAAACACTACCCCTCTGTCTTGATATTTTTTCCCATGGAGTTTTTATGCTAGCATCCAAATCATATATTAGGGATTGTCCACTACCATCCATGGTAGGCATATCATAACACATCTTAATCATAAGAAAGGATATCCATGCAAATTTTAGTTGCAGTTAGTGACTTCATGGAATTTACTATTAATCGACATAACTTTTTTTTACAAAGTAAATATCATCTTTCATACACAACCTTTCTACAGTTTTGATAGGGTTACGGCACAACCACTAGTCATGTACATCAGCCCTGATGTTTCCAAACAAGTTTTACAACATTTAGTTATATGTTCCATAACAAACTAGACACAAACTTTCAATAAAAATCATTGAATCATATGATACACACTTCACTTAACTTTTTACTGGTAGATCTTGTTACTAAATTCCTACCAACAACTTCGTTCACCTACAAATATTATGTTGTTTATTTAACACATAAACATCTTATTATATGACTGAAAACTTCATTCCAAATAAATTTGTTGAACAAAGAACAATATTTTTTAATTTAATTTTATACACCGCCTCTGTAACGCTGCTATCATTAGAACAATACCTTATCATTACCCATCAAGTCAACATAATCCTATGAGTGTGTAGCAACAACACCAACATTCAAACCGTCATCAACTTCCATTCCATCATTATCTTTAAGCAGTGTGTCGTATTGTATATATGGTGTTACATAAAATAGAGAATACAAGACACACTGTCAATGTACAAAATAAATAAATGGGGGAATACTATATGCTAATGTTTTTGCTTGTTATCATTCATCGTATATGTTATACTCCTTTTGTTCTTATGTGATGGTGTTTCCTTACTAGAAGTGCTACAACCAATCACCAAGGGGGTTTCCATTGCCAAAATTGCCTGGTTAGACAATCAGGTCAAAGACGTGTTACCCATTTCATTAGTGAAGCTTATGTCAGTACCGTATACAATAATTGAACCTTTTGTATATGCCTATAGAGTCAATCATGTAATGATTATAATGGCATAATTTTAAATGATTTGATTATTAATAAAAGTCAAGCTTCTAGTTTATTATGTTTGTTTAGTTATGAGATAATGAAATAACATAATAAATGTCTAAAGAATGATCTTACCCAATGACGTATGTCTTCAAGTACGTGACTTGGAAGAATGAGATCATATAAATGTTAAGAGTTTATATTCTCATTAGGTCCCTGATCAAATGTTATTGTGGAAGGTAGATAGACAAAATTAACACACAAGATTAGAGTGTGAGTTGGTTGATGACAGATTCTCATTAGTCATGATGTGGTGATATCAAACCAAGCACACATATACATGTTAGGGACAGTGTATTGGAAAGACCCACTGTGAGACTGACACATAGAATCCATCATAATGGAAGTCATAGTCATCTCTCACAGTGATGGTGCTAATTGTAGACCTAAAATCACGACACTCATCACATGTCATCCAATATGCTTTGACATCATCAAAGGCAGTCCTAAAACATGGATTGTTATAAAGGCGATCATTGGGTGATTGTGATACCGATGGGGATTGACTATGAGTGATAGATATGGGATTTGTCCGTCCTAAGGGAGTATGATTCCTATAGGCCTCTTGATTAGCTAGATTAAGAAAAACATGCATGCACATGTAAGACAAAATGTTGAGCTTACATATATCTCAAACAGTCTGCTCTGGTTCAAGGAACATGATTGAATAATAATGAGGGTGAATGTGCCATGCCTCTAGTTCAATCTGGATATCAGTGACAAAGGAACTATACAAACACTAAAACACCATGCACATATTGTAGGTTGAAGTTGCTCCCCAACTTTACATTCACTTGGGTAGCAATGATGTGTGACTAGATGTCTTAAGCTAGCTATGGCCATTCACTACCAATGTGATATTGGACCTATAGGGTCACACACATAGGAACTCATCTATAAGAGGAGTTTGATCTTTAATGATAATTGAATTTCTTACTAAAGTGTTTAGATATTTCAATTCATGTAATGGATCAGCTGACTAGACTTCCAAATAAGCAGTTCAAGTGTTGAGACTGTTGTTTGGAGTGTTAGTCTGATTGCATTGTACATTAGTTGGAATTCTGCTTGACCCGGGCTGTGAGATGCCCATCTCGCTTGTGTGAAATGACTGTCTGTCTTGGTGAGAAATGACTGTCTGGTCTGGTGCGAGATGCCCAACTCGCTTGTGCAAAATGGTCGTCTGGCCTGGTGCGAGACGCCCATCTTAGTTGCACTAAACGACCATTTGGGATGGTGTGAGTCACTTCTATCGTTTACACTAGATGCCCATTTTTGTGGTGCAATTTTATTTCTCAAAGGATTAGTGCTGACGTCAAGTTGAGTACTAATGTAAATTGAATTGCCAACATATATGCAGAACTGGAAGGTGCAAAATGACCGTCTCGTCAGGCAAGACAACCGTTTCGGCACACATAGGTTACAAAACTTCCATAATTGTTGCGAAAACTTGAGTTCTTCCTAGTATTTTCCACTCCCGCTTTAGTCTCGCATTGACTAGGGATCGGGAACCCTGACCCTAACCCCTCCTATATATAGAGGGGTACTAGGGGACTTCCCAAAACACAACTGCAACATAAACAATTGAAAATTAGTTGATTTGACAAATGTTGTCCTTTATGGTTGTGGTAACCATGAGAGCGCAGACAAGTCCTACCCGACTAGGGAGAGATAGCAAAGGGAGAGAAACAACTAAGGATCATTGTTGTGGGAGAGCAAGTTGGCAATTAGTATGCCAATAGGAGGGAAAACTTGTTCCTATCAGGTTTAATAGGATGAAAGGAGTTCTAGTTGGTCTGTGTGGACTACTCTAGAGGCAGGAGTCCTTTGGCTGCTGCTACGAGAGCAACATCAACTTGCAGTCTATGGCGAGATTAGAGAAGCCATTGCAGTAGTTGTTCAAGTCAGCTGTCCTTGGATGAACAGTCAAACAATTCCTAGTGCAACTAGGAGCTGCACAGACACCATCCAAGATAGAGTGCACATCTGCATTGATAAAGATTGATGATGGACTTACTCCAAGACCAAGTATATATTTGTAAAATCATCCTTTCCATTACATAGTTATTGATGCGTTCTGCTGATTAAAGGGAAATGTGTCATTGAATTTTTGCTTCCACTGCCTATATATTGCAGTATTTCCCAACACTGGTATCAGAGCAACGTCAATTAATTATATTTTGGGATAATCGATATCATCATATTTTTGGTTTTACTGAGTTTATTTATTGCATATGATGTAGATATTTAAACTAGTTGATGTACATGTCTGTCTAATCACCACATAATAACCCAAACAAATATATATATATACATATATATACATATATATATATGTATATATAGGCAATTTACATGTGTCACCCTAAAAGTAAGTTTTGATGATGGATGTGTAGCATGATTATGGCCAACAAACCCTATATATGTGTATGGTTGTATGGTTGGTTTATCCCTTTATCTCAGTCTGCGAACCGAGCCTCTACCTTATCTTTCTAATGTAAAAGTATTATTCTCTTATACCTTTGCTCCCCTCAAATGTAACTTGAGATTTCCCTATAATGATGTAAAAGTAGGATAGTTTACTTTCCTATTTTGACGAAGACGAAGGATGTCCTGATGATTCCAGATGACCGTCCCGATGACGAGCTGATCGGATTGAGGACCATGGAGGGCCAAGTGGACAAGACAATCCGATCGACTGGTGGACCTGATCGATTCACTGGAAGAGCCAACACATGGTGGACTGTAGAACCAGACGACTAGATAGATGACAAAATGACCAGCCTGGAGGTGAGCCGATCAATTCAAGGGTTGAACTGATCAACTTGGATTGGAAAGAATAAATATTCATCAATAAAAAGTTTCTACATGTGATGTGGACCAATATGTGGTAATTCCTTGTGGCTCTAAGGAATTACATTAGGCTGGCCATAACCATCACTTTTCATTTATTGCATGTTTTCATTGTGGGTTATAGAATGTATATGATACATACTATATATATGTGGAGATTGGTTAATGCATATGTATTATACAAATTCCATTAATTTAATATTAATCTTGAGATGCCTTCCATAAGTAGAACACATAAAAAGCTTTATCGACCAAGCATATTTTATGCCAAAGCGCGGTGAACTATCTATCTCGCGGAAGTGTGATGGTAGGTATATAGATCTGCCAAAGCAGGATACATAGCCTATTGTGTTGGCTTTTGGGTCGCACTTAAGTGGTGACAACTTGGTGAGACTAGACTCTAGAGGAATGTAGATGATTATGGGAAAGAACTGAACATATAATCTCTCCAAGAGTTTCATTCAGATGCAATTGGCAAGTTGGCCTACCTAAATAATCAAGTTGTGGGTGATCGACCAAAGCTGAGTCATGACTTGATGAAATATGGATCTTGACCAACTAAAAGATTGTACGTTGTAGTCATATGAATTGATTGTAGGGAATATCAATTTGAAAAAAAAATGGGAGTGATAATTAATTAAAGACCTAATTAATATTGATTTTTCAAATTAAATCAAATCAAAAATGTTTTTTGACGAATGCAAATTTTCTCTTATAGATCAAATGGAGAACACTCAATCATCAAAATTGGATGAATTAAAAGAAATTTATTTTCATAACAGGTTCAGGACATTGAGAAGTGTTCTACATGTTCCTAAAACACCAGAGGCAATATATACTTTGAATTCACTTAGACTGACATGGGTGCTTCTTTGAAGCATGTCAATGATATTGTAAACATCAAGAACCTTATGCTGGGCTGTATGAACTATGATTTGCATAAAAAACATGATAGACATGAAAGGTACAATGTCTCTAAGGTGTTATCTGAGTGCAAACTGACAGAGTGATATCCTATAAGGACTCATGTGCTCAATATGATTAGGCATATGAAACATCTTGAAAGGTTGGGATTTCCTATAGGTCAAGAGTTGGCCACGGATATGATTTTGCAATCATTGCTTAAATCATATAGCCAGTTTATCGAGTGTTATCAGTTGAGTGACATGGCTAAGCCGATGTTAGAGTTGTTTGACATCTTGATAAGTGTCGAAACACAAATGAAGATGGTCAAATCCAAGATGATGATCTGTGGAGTTGATTCCAAGGACAAAGGCAAGGCCAAGAAGCGTTATGTGGCTAAGGCGAATTCAAAGTCTCCTGCACTCAAAATAAGGAGAAATATAAGGGAACCTAGGAATATAAAAAGGGATTGAGATCTCTAATTTTGGTATACGTTATTGAGATTAACTTCACTACTTCATCATGGGTATTAGATATCAGATGTGGATCACATATTTGTTCCAATGTGAAAGATATGAAAAGAAGTAGACCTTTTGAGAAAGGTGAGGTTGAACTATGTGTTGCAAAAGGAACAAGAGTTGCGGAAGTGCAGTTGGAACCTATGAGTTAACTCTACCAAGTGGGCTTGTAATAGAGTTAGAGAACTACTATTACATACCTACAATAAACATGAACGTCATATTTGTATATTGTTTAGACATGAAAGGATTCAAATTTCTTATACAGAATGGAAGATGTTCTATTAGTAAAGATGGGATCTTTTATGGGAGTGCCTCAATGTCTAATGATCTATACTTGATAGATCTAGAGACAAGCATATACAATGTAAATACCAAGAAACAAAAACTCAATGACTCAAACCAAACATACCTTTTGCATTGTTGAGTAGGGCGCACAAATATGAATCACATATCTAGACTCCATAAAGATGGTTATCTAGACTCGTTTGATTTTGAATCAATAGAGACATGTGAATCTTGTTTGTTGGGCAAGATGACCAAGACTCCTTTCACTAGAAACAATGAGAGGGCTAGTAATCTATTAGGACTCATACATACTGATGTGTGTGGCCCTTTTAGAACAACTGCTAGAGGTGGGTATCAGTACTTCATTACCTTTATTGATGATTTCAGTAGGTATGGACATGTTTACCTATTGAAACATGAGTCCAAAACTCTTGAAAAGTTCAAAGAGTTTATGAATGAAGTACATAACTAACTTGGAAAAAGTATTAAGGAACTTTATTTTGATCGAGGTGGAGAATACTTGAACCAAGAGTTTGAGGACCTTATGCGAGCCCGTGGTATTGTATCACAATAGACTCCACCTGGAACACCACAATATAATGGTGTATCAGAAAGAAGGAATCACACATTGTTAGATATGGTGCGATCTATGATGAGTTTTTCTGATCTTCCTACTACCTTCCGGGGTTATGCTCTTGAAACCGTCACATTTACACTTAACTGATTACCATAAAAATTGGTTCAAAAGACACGATATGAGATATGGATAGGGAAGCGTCCCAAATTGTCTTCTATGAGGATTTGGGGGTGTGAAGCTTATGTCAAGAAAATATTTCCTAAAAAGCTTGACCTTAGATCTGAAAAATGTTATATTGTTGGATATCCCAAGGAAACCAAGGGATACTACCTATACAACCCAACTGATAACAAAGTGTTTGTTTCCAAAGAGACTACATTCCTTCAAAAGCAATTCATTACCATTGGAATTAGTGGGAGGAAAATAAAACTCGAAGAGGTTCAAGACCAACAAGAAAACATTGAATTGATAAATGTACAAGAGGAACAAAGAGACTCACAAAGTGTTGTGGAATCTCAAATTCCTCAAGTGACACAGGTACCTCGTAATCTAGTAGGATACGCCTTGAACCTAAAAGATATGGATATCTTGTGACACAGGAAGGCAGTGAATTTATCATAGATGATGAGACAATTACATATCATAATTCTATTGAGGGACCAAAGTCTGAGAAATGGCTTGAGGCCATGAGATCCAAGATGGAATCCATGTATACCAACAAAGTATGGATTTTGGTGGATCCACTTGAAGGGGTAAAACCCATAGGGTGCAAGTAGGTCTTTAAGAAGAAGATCGACATGGATGGAAAGGCTCAAACCTATAAGAATAGATTAGTTGCAAAGGGTTTCAGACAAGTTCAAGGTGTTGACTATGACAAAACCTTTTCTCCAGTGGCCATGGTTCAGTCCATCGAGAGCATGCTTGCTATTGTAGCTTATCATGACTATGAGATTTGGCAGATGGATGTTAAAACCACATCCCTTAATGGGAATCTTGTTGAGGATGTGTATATGACACAACCTAAGGGTTTTACAAATCCAAAATCTACAAATAAAGTCTATAAGCTGCAAGGGTCAATCTATGGATTGAAGCAAGCATCTCGGAGTTGGAATCTTCATTTTGATGAAATAGTCAAAGAGTTTGGATTTATTCAAGATGAAGATGAATCATGTGTGTACAAGAAGGTTAATGGGAGTATGATTGTATTCCTCATATTTTATGTGGATGACATACTATTGATGGGGAATGACATCCTTACTTTACAAAAGGTAAAGACATGGCTTGGAAATACATTCTCTATGAAAGATTTGGGAGTAGCATCTTACATCCTCAGGATAAAGATCTATAGAGATAGATCAAGAAGGCTTCTTAGACTCAGTCAGAGCACATACATTGATACGGTGTTGAAGTGGTTCAACATGGAGAACTCAAAGAGAGAAAACCTACCTACATTACATGGAGTGACCATCTCTAAGAGTCAATGTCCCCGTTCTTGTGAAGAAAGGGAGTGCATGAGTGAGATTCCATATACGTCAGCAATTGGATCAATCATGTATGCGATGTTGTGCACCTGTCCAGATGTCTTGTATGCTTTGAGCATGAGGAGCAGACATCAGTCAGATCCAGGTGATGCTCACTAGACAGCCGTGAAGAACATCGTGAAGTACTTGAGAAGGACTAAGGATCAATTCTTGGTCTATGGTGGAAAGGAAGAGCTGGTGGTAAAAAGGTACACCGATGCAAGCTTCCAAACTGATAAAGATGATTATAAATTGCAATTGGGATTTTGTATTTTTCCTAAACATGGAGCTATGAGTTGGAAGAGTTCCAAGCAAGAGACAGCTGATGATTCTAAAATAGAGGCCGAGTATATTGTTGCATTGTATGCAATAAAGGAAGTTATATGGATCAAGAAGTTCATCTCTGAACTTGGGGTTGTTCCAAGCATCAGTGACAAAATTGAGCTATATTGTGATAACAATGGAGATATTACAGAGGATAAGGAACCCAAATCACATTAGTGTTCCAAGCATATACAAAGGCGGTTCGATCTCATATGAGAGATCACACAATGAGGAGATATACAAATTTATAGAGTACCAACTGAAAGCAATGTTGATGATCCCTTGACAAAGGTACTTTCACAATAGAAACATGATGTTCATGTTAGGTCACTCGGTATAAGATACATGGGTGATCAAATCTAAGTGCAAGTAGGAGTCTATTGGTGTATATGCCCTTACGGCCAACCATGTGATGATTGTAATGGCATAAATGATTTGATTATTAATAAAAGGCAAGATTCCAATTTATTCTATTTGTTCAGTTATGAGATAATGAAATAACATAATAAATGTCTAGAGAATGATGTTACTCAATGACATATGTCTTCAAGTATGTGACTTAGAAGAGTGAGATCATAGAGGTGTTAAGAGTATATATGTTCTCATTATGTCCCTCATCAGCTGTTATTGTAGAAGGTAGATAGACAACAATAACACACAAGATCGGAGTGTGAGTTGGTTGATGTTAGAGTCTCATTAGTCATGATATGATGATATCAAACCAAGCACACAAATACATGTTGGGGAATAGTGTATCAGAAAAACCCACTATGAGACTGACACATGGATGTCATCATAATGGAAGTCATAGTCTGCTCTCACAGTGATGGTGGTGGTTGTGGTTCTTAGACCCAAAATCACTGCACTAATCACATGTCATCCAGTATGCTTTAACATCATCAAACACAGTCCTAAAACATGGGTTGTTACAAAGGTGATGATTGGGTGACTGTGACACATGGAGATTGACTGTGAGTGATAGATATGAGATTTTTCCCTCTTAAGGGAGTATGATATCCTAGGCCTCTTTATTAGCAAGACTGAGAAAAGCATGCATGCACATATAAGTCAATATGTTGAGCTTACATATGTCTCAGACAGTCTACTCTGGTTCAAAGAACAAGATTGAATAATAATGAGGGTGAATGCTCCATGCCTCTAGTTCAATCTGGATATCAGTGACAAAGGAACTATACAAACATTGTAACACCATGCACATATTGTAGGTTGAAGTTGCTCCCCAACTTTTCATTCAATTGGGTAGCAATGATGTGTGACTAGGCGCCGCTCATTGCTTGTGATGTCATAAGCTAGTTATGGACATTCACTACCAATGTGATATGGGACCTATAGGGTCATACACATAGCCATCTAGAAGAGGAGTTTTATCTTGAATGATAATTGAATTGATTACTACAGTGTTTAAGTATTTCAATTCATGCAACAAATCAGCTGACTAGACTGCCAAACAATTAGTTCAAGTGTTGAGACTGCTATTTGGAGTGTTAGGATGATTGTATTGTACATTGGTTGGAATTTTTCCTGACCTGGGTAGCAAGATGCCCGTCTCGCTTGTGTGAAACGGTCATATGGCCTGGTGTGAGATGCCCATCTTAGTTGCACCAAACAACCATCTGGGATGGTGTGAGATGCTTGTCTCATTTACAACGGATGCCCATTTTTTGGGTGTAATTGGATTGCACAAAGGATTAGTGTTGACGTCAAGTTGAGTACTAATTGGAATTGAATTACCAACATATATGCAGAACTGGAAGGTGCAAAATGATCCTTTCAAATGTGAGACGACCATTTCAACGCACACAAGTTGCAAAACCTCCAGATTTGTTTTGAAAATTTGAGTTCTTCCTGTCCTTTCCACTCCCGCTTTAGTCCCGCATTGGTTGGGGACTTGGAACCTTGACCCTAACCCCTCCTATGTATAGAGGGGTATTGGGTGCTTCCCAGAACACAACTACAACACAGACAATTGAGAATGAATCGCTCTAACAAACTTTGTCCTCTCTAGTTGTGGTAACCATGAGAGCCCATGCAAGTCCTACACGACTAGGGAGGGATAACCAAGGGAGAGAAACAATTGAGGATCATTATTGTGGGAGAGCATGTTGGAAACTAGTATGCCAACGGGAGGGACAACTCCTTCCTGTCAGGTCCATCAGGAAGACAGAAGTTCTAGTTGGCCCGTGTAGACTACTCTAGAGGTAGGAGTCCTTTGGCTACTGCTATAAGAGCAACATCAACTTGCACTATGTGGAGAGATCAGAGAAGTTGTTGTAGCAGTTGTGTCTGAGTCAGCTATCCTTGGAGGAGTATTTAGACGAGTCCCAATGCAACTAGGAGCTACATAGACACCGTCTGAGATAGATTGCACATCTACATCGATGAGGATTGTTGCTGGACTTGCTCCAAGACTAGTTATATCTTCGTGAAATCATCCTTTCTATTACATAGTTATTGACACAATCTGCTAGTTTATGGGAAATATGTCAATACAATTTTTGTTTCCATTTCCTATCTGATGTCGTATTTTCTAACACCTTTTATGGGAAGATCTTGTCACCAATAAATTTTCAATAAAATCTCCCTACAAACATTTCATACATTCTACTGGATACAAATATAATGTACACTTACCATGATTTTATAACTGCACAACGAACGTAAACAAACAAGATGACAATAACACATTAGATAAGTAATTTATCATTGTGCACTAACGACTATACCAACACCTACACTCTAGTGTTGTTTGCCACTGTTTGTATGTTAACATCTCTCTATATTCTTAGTGAATTCTTCCGCAGACACAACCTTTTTTGCGGGTCACAAACAATTCATTCCCAGAACATGTAACACCTACTGCTTCATCTATAACAAAAAAATATCTCTTTTTTTGTTCTAGGAGGGCCCTACGTTAAAATATGGTGGCAATGTCTGTGTATGCAAAACCTATGTATGTCATGCCAACAAACAAATTTCAAATGTTACCCGATCAATACAATATTAGAACATTTTGTTATGGGCTTAGGCTACTCATAACGTATAACAAATATGCAACTCCACCATGTATGCCACATAACAAAACACTAATGCAATGTACCACAATCTGCTTGCTAGCCATTTCTGTTTCTTTTCCATTTGCGATTGTTGTATGATTCCTTTTGGAAGCAGAACTCATGACATTGTCAACTGATTTTCTGGTATCCTCCATCTTAAATTTATTACAACAAATAAAAACAACCAACACTAACAAAATAATTCAAAGTCAATAAAATTTCAGTTCACATCCAACTCTTGCAAGAGAAAACTTGGTTCATTTGAACCCATCTTATATATTACTCTATCTCTTTGATTGTTACTCTTGGAACTTCTTCACATGAAGCTATCCAACTCTTGGGACCAGATCTTGTGATGCATGTCTGATAAAAAAAGTCAAACATTCAAAATACAGAACTAAGCAACGCAACAGTTCATCACGAATGCACAATAAATTGTGCTTTCTACCTTGAAATGTGTTGCCAAATTAATTATCGACACATCAATACAAATATTCCCATCATGTAAAGGATTAATATTATATGTGCAATTAAGTTTTATAAAAGTTTCTTGTAATGTAAGGAGCTACATGTTACTAATACCTTATTTATAGTCTGTCTATTTTTTGGGTACACTAACACTATTACTTATGCTTTCTTTTTCCTACAAAACACAAATAATACCCAATCGACATTGCTTGGGAAAACAAATAAATATGGATCACACACACATATTTGAATGAAGGCAGTTAAGTTGACATTATGACGTTATTATGGTTAACTATATTCGATCACGACTTACGACCGGCTTGTTGTCCGTACATTGTGATTTATCCTTTCCCATACCACCATCACCATCCCCATCCTTGTGCAGGTGGATTACAACAACGATACATGTCAAGATCAAAATATTATGCCACATATACAAGTACATACCTTTTACACAATGTTACAGAAGACATGTATATAAGAAATGTGTTCACACATTTAGACCACCTCCAACAGTTTCAAATTGAGCCATATCTTTCCCAGTTTCATTTGATTTTCCATCCAAATCCTGTTATTACAAAGTATTGATTTTTTATTATTAGAAACTAATACTAAAAAGTTTCAAGAGCTAATATAATTACAAAATTAACATTTCCATGGTATTGCTCATCTTCAACATTTGTTTTATCAGTAATGCCCTTTATCTGCATAAAGGACAAGTCCCACGGCACCTCAACTATTTCCATTATAACTTACATAATCAACAAAAAATGTGTATCATACCATACTTTATCTCAAACACTTATTATGCCGACATGCATACCATAAACATAATGCAAAATAATAGAGTTCATGTTGTGTACCTTTTTGCCACATCCTCCTTCATCTCTACCTATTTACAAACCCTCTGACATGCTTGGATCAAAAAAAATTCCGACCTCTAGTTTCAACCTTAGTATCTAAATCCCACATAGTTTGACATTGTGCGACGCCTTCAATGAAGTCAGCTCATCATTTTCCGCCTTGTGCTTTTTTTTCAACTTCCTTATCTTCTTTTGGAGACCTTTTACCTCTTTGAGGTGCTCATCATGTGTTTCTTCCATCTTCTTCTTTAGATTTAGATTCTTTAGTTTCATCTTTGTTTCCATAAGCTACAAACATATCTTCACATCTTAGTCAGCGTATTACAATAGTTATACACACCCATAACTAGCAAACATCAAACCAAGAACATAATGGAAAACATTCCAGATAACAACAAATTTGCTAATCAGGGCAACATACTACATTACCTTTCTTTCCAGTCCAGCACATTGTGACCCAATGTCAATATACCTTACCTTCTTGGTCAAAGTTCTATCCTTCATCAAATAATCAGATCTAATATTTGGCTAATCCAATGTTTTTATAGACAAGTTTTGCCCAACCAACCAAGAACTAATCATGTTTGTATAGTCCCAACAATTCACTATGGGAAAATCATCTGCTCTGGCTTTCTGACTGGTTTGAGTTACCAACCTAAACCAAACCATCAAAATAAATGAACAACCCTTCAAGTATCCCTTGTTCCTTCTTCCCATTTCTGTCATGCCAAGGTCCAAATATGTAAGTATAGAATCTCCCCAATTGTATGCGCCAAGATCAGAAAGAATATCAAAGTATTCTCACAAATTTCTATAAATTGCAAAACCTACATATGGGTATAGAAAGGTTTCCATCATGACTACTAACCATATTTTCACAAAGTCCTCTATGCTCTTTTCATCTGTTTTCGTAGACAGTGGTCTTAGCACATCTAAGGCCTTCGTTATGTTAACCTCACCTTTGAAATACTCTCCGCATATGACATTGTCATTATTTTTAACTTCAAATTCCCTTACAATAACATCATCTTTTATAAAATAAATCAATTTTTGGTATTATTATATGACATAAATTTGTACAAAATAAAATATTTATGCATTTTGCAAAACATCCTAACCTTCAGTTGGTAACCCCAAAATTTGACCAACTTGATTTACATCAAACGACACAAGATTGTCTCCAAGTTTGGAACACTTTGTTTCACCATCGTAGCTTTCTACCAATGACTTTATTAGAACAAGATCAAAATCTTTGGACATTTCAAAGAAATAAAATGACCAAACACAGTCTCCTTCAACAATTTCTTGTGTTGGTCGTTTGCCATACCCAAAATCATGTTCAATTTTTGGTAGGAGCAACATGTGGTGAGACCTTTGGTCTGTTTTTCCCCCCTATCTGATTCATCTTGGCTACCATATGCAGACATCCTGCATCCATGGACAACCAATACTTATTTCAAATAAAACAAAAAATTAACAATACAACACACTTTTAAAGTATTTCCAACCCGGTTTATGGTAGCACTAAATTGTAGTCCATTATTAACCATTATGTCCAATCATTAAATAAAAATATCAAATTCCTAGCATAAAATTTTAAAAGCAGAACAACACACACTGAACCAATCTGAGATCAGCCGTTACAAATATGTAATCAACACAAGTACGCATTACACATGCATAACAAAGAAAACATTCTCAAACAACAAAAAACAAAATCCTACACAACCAACACAATGATAACCAAATCATCCTATACACAACCAAATTAATATTTTTTATGTATTGTAATTACAACTACTTCAGACCATCTAACAACTTTCTCAATTAATTTCTCAATCATGCAACACAACCCCTTGCATTTAACATATCACACATACAAATAAAATGCATTTATTATAGCATTTAGACATAGAAATAACAACAGTCACAGAACAACCTTCATAAGCATTTAACATTGAATTCATGGTATTGTTGTGTTGCATTATAATTGGTTTTATCACATAGAAAACATGGCCAAATGAACTTTTTCTAGCACTATTACATTCACAGGTATCATTTAAACAACAATACTTATTCGATAGTAAGATTACAATCATTTTGTTTTGCCAATATTGTGCAACTTTCATCTCTGCAATATTAGATAACATAAATATGTTTTTGTCCACAACTGGTCATAACAACTTCACTTTATTGTACTTAATCCCATGTAACCGTGTTTTACATGTACTGTATACATAATATGAAAGATAATACTACAACTGCACATATAAACAATGATCTAACAAATATGACATTATCAACTACATGTGCTCTAGCACTTTTGCATTCCTATATATCGTTGCAACAACAATACTTGATTGGTAACAACATTATGGGGGTTTAGAATTTGTTGTCCATATATCATAACATAAATATGTTGTTGTCCTCACCGGCTAACATAGTACCTAGTATCCAAAATAAGATATTCACTTCATGTAACAACATGTTCACCTATATGTAAAAATAAGCTAAATTGCATTGTAACAAAACTAACTTGTCCTCAATATCCTACGTGCATTGAACCTTTGGTGATGTTTGTTGCATATTTTGTACGTGCTAACATAACTATGTTGTTGTCCGCATCTAATAACAAGTACTACATGTTGTGCAACCAACCTATTCGCATGCATGTAACAATAGCTTCACTATATTTTTTTTCCGAAACTATTTTGTAATCAAGAGATGCTTCCTATTAGTTCATCAAATCTGTTGTTATTCTACGTACTAAACAAACCCAAATTAATCCTATAACCTCATTCTGAGCGATGTTTATCATTGCAATAACTGTTGGGAAATATGGGCACAGAGCATAGCAGTGGAAATAAAAATTTACATGTCCGTATTCCCATAACATCAAGATTACGTCAAATACTATGAAATAGAAATGACGGTTTTAGCGAGTTATACCTGGTCCTGGAACAAGTCCAGCGACATAACTCACTTCTTTGCAACTGCTGACAAGTTGCTCTTGGATGGTGGTTGTGCAGCTCCTAGTCTTCACCACGAATAACGTCTGTGCAACCTCTGCAGCGACTCCAGTGGTCTCGTCACAGACTGCAGGTGGATTTTGCTCTCCGTGCATCAGCCAAAAGACTCCTACCTCTAAAGTAGTCCACACAGACTAACTAGAACTCCTATCGTTCACCAAAAATGGATAGAAAGGAGTTGTCCTACATATTGGTATACTAGTCACCAACCTGCTCTCCCACAACGACAACTTCTCAGTTGTTCTCTCCCTTTGGCTATCCCTCTTTTTCAAGTAGGACTTGCCTGGTCTCTCTTGGTTACCAAAATCAGAGAGGACAAAAATTGTCAGAGGAACTGATTCTGAGTTGTCTGCATTGTGTTGTGCTCTGGGAATCCCCAATACCCCTCTATATATAGTAGAGGCTAGGGTCAAGGTTCCCAGTTGCTATCTGATATGGGATTAATGTGCGGGAGTGGAAAGGACCTGAGGATCATGAATTTTCACAACCTACAACAGCTGAAACAACCATTTCACATACCCAGACAGTCGTCTGGTGCATGAGACGGTCGTCTGGTGTGTGAGATGGTCGTCTTGCACTATTGAATGACTGTTTGGCAGTTCCTAATCTGAAACGAATTTGGCTATTTTAATTCAATTAATATCTCATATTAATTTCCTTGACCTCAAGTAAAGAACAATTGAAACTATTTGGGAAATATCTCAAACCTTTGTTCGACCCAACTGGGCCATCTCACCCAAGCGAGACACCCGTCTCACTCACCTACATGGCTGTCTAGTGAGTTGAGTCGAGTCGGTCGGTTCAATCACATTGAACCGGCCAGTCCATGGGCAAAACTTAGCCAAATCGACCAATCAACCTAACCCCCAAACGGTTGTCTCAACTACTTGAGAAGCCCGTCTGGCTACCCAAACGCCTGTCTCACTCAGTATGATGGTCGTTTGGCAGACATGGTCATCCAATCAAGCAATCAGTTGTGTGAATTGAATACCTAAATACTTTAGTAATCAATCTAATTGTCATTTAAGATCAAACCCCTCTTCTAGATGAGTTCCTATGTGTGTGACCATATAGGTCTCATGTCACATTGGCAGTGAATGTCCATAACTTGCTTATGACATCACAAAAAAAGAGTGGTTCCTAGTTGCACATCAGTGCTACCCAAGTGAAATGAAAAGTTGGAGAACAACTTTAACATACAATTTGTGTAAGGTGTTTAGTGATTGTATAATTCCTTTGTCTCTGATATCCAGGATGAACTCGAGGCATGGTTGGTCATCCTCTCAACGTTCAATAACATATATTGATTCGCATGTGCATGCACATGCATTTCTCAATCTCACTAATCAAGTGGCCATGATATCATACTCCAGTAGGAGGGACAAATCACATATTTACCAGTCACAGTCTATCCCCATGTGTAACAGTCACCCAATCATCACCGTTATAACAACCCATGTTTCAGGACTGCATTTGATAATGTCAAAGCATACTCAACGACATGTGACGAGTGCGGTAATTTCAGGTCTAAGAATCACAATGACCACCTTCACTATAAGAGATGACTGTGACCACCATGACCATGTGTCACACCCTCAAGGTGGGTCTGTCCATATACTATTCTCTAACATGTATCTGTACACTTGGTTTGATATTGTCATATCATGACTAATGAGATTTAATCATCAACAAACTCACACTCTGATCTTATGTGTTATTATTATCTATCAACCTTTCATAATAACAACCGATCAGGGACATAATGAGAATATGTATATGTACTCTTTAACATTTGTATGATCTCATCATAAAGTTAGGAACTTGACAACATATGTCATTGAGTAATATAATTCTCTAGACATTCACTCTGTATCCTCATTATCGCATAACTGAGTGAAGCAGATGAATTGGAAGCTTGTCTTTATATATGTTATGTTATTATTAATCAAATCTTTTTAGGTAGTTATGTCATGTCAATCATCATATGATTAGCTCTACGCGCATACCTTACCAACAACAACAATATTTACTTGATAACAACATTCCAAACCCACCCAGATACATAAATATGTAGTTGTTCAAACGTGCAATCCATATACGATACTCGTATTTTGAAACCTGTATTCCAAATGTAATATTCGCCTACATGTAACAACAACTTGACTATATTGTACTTAATCTCATGCAATAATGTTTTACATGCACTGTATGCATACTATGACATATAATACTACAACTACACATATAAGCAACGATCTAACAAAGACAATTATCAACTAAATGTGCTCTAGCACTTTTGCTTTCCTATTTATCGTTGCAACAACAATACTTGGTTGGTAAAACAATCCGGATGGGTCATAATTAGTTCTGCACACCTAGTATCATACATAATACGTTGTCTGCACTGGTTAACATATAATATCTACCGTCCTAGTATAGCTATACGCCTAAATGTAACAACATGTTCATCTACATATAACAAATATACTGGAATGCATTGTACAAACACTAACTTGTTATCATCGTCCTACGTGCACTAAACTTTTGGTGTTGTTTTCTGCATATTTTGTGTATCCAGATAAAAAGGCATTGTTGCATAGCAAGATCATGTTGTTCTTCATCCCTTATTGTGTTTTTTGTGTTTCTTGTTATCATTAATCAAATACGGAACAACCAAAGCTTAGTACCATAATAGCATTTCATATGCTTTGTAAGAAAAAAAAAACTTAGTTCAGGTCAGTGTGCCAACGGATACACTTGTCCGAAGATCAATGGATACAAAATAAAAACTTACTACTGCTATGACCGTTGTGTACACCTTCTAACAATAAAAAAATTTCAGTAAGCAAACAAGATTTGGTGTGGGCCTAGTACGAGCTAGCAATAGACGTAACAACTACATCTTGTTTGCTTAGTAAAAAAATTTCGTTGCAAATACAGACAAGTGGAAGATGTTTGCTCAAACTGGGACCAGTTATAACACAAGTTGAAGTTAGTATTGTACTAGACTAGGCGGCCGTTAAGTCAATAAGTGAAGCCTTAAGTTTGATTTCGTATGCAAGAGTAGTCTGAAATGAATCACACCTTTCCACACTAGCCCAAGTTAAATAGATTGATTACACAGACTTGTATTGGCTTAATAACACTTCCTATCAGTTTAATAACACTTATCTAAACAATGTTAAATATCTTTTAGTGTGGCCCAAAATAAATATAATATTAGATAAAATATTTTCATAAATGGATGCATCTGTTGGAGATGGGATGGTTTCCCACAACTGACATGCCTCTTCATGGTGGATAAAAATGTTTTATGATTTATTATATAAAGGATGATCCTCTCTCCATGGGACGATATCCAATAACCGACTCCACCCATCGGAGAATCAATCAGGAGATAGAAACATTGTTCCTCTTTATGTACGCTTCTGCTTGGGGACGCTCACTTCGCTTCTGTGGAAACGCTCCTTGCCTTCTCTATTATTTGGACGTGGCCGTTGTTTTTGCACAATAAAAAATCTAGACCAATCTTCATAGAGGCTTCTCAGAATACTGGTATGTCTCTCCTACAATGGTATCAGAGCATTGTTTGATCTTCTTCAGAATTGGTCTTTAAATCTGGATAATATTCTTTCTTCCGGCGTGTGGATCATCGTTCCAGATTGGTTTCTTCCGGCCGGCCTTTCTATTTTCTTTGCTTTTACTTTTTCCTAAATCACCGGTGTCCGAAGTGGGTTGAATTTGTTATTGAATTCATGCCTATCGGGCACGGTCTGCACTAGGGGGGAAGACACAATATAGCAGCAATTGAAAGCACCTATCGGGTACTTAATATACTAATCATGATGACAAGTTTTGAACCGCCACCACTTCAGGCTGAGAATAAAGGGACTTCCATTGCGGTACTTCTGATCAATTCGTAGTGACTTGTCCATAACCCTGTCTTGATGTGCGTGCCTGCTTTAATACCTATGCGTATGTATTTTGCTTTGAATCAAATCGTAGTGACTTTTGGCAGCAATATGATCGTATTTGGTTGTCTCGATGGATATTCATTTTTGCGTTGACACATGCACTAATTGTTTATTACCAACGTTACACATGATCATAGTGAACAATCTTGACGCCTATGTTGGTACACATATCATTGGTTTATTACTAAACTAGTGTATGATCAAGGCCATTGCATATATGATATACGGAATTCATGACAATTCAACTAGGTGAATGTATTATCTGATCTACAGATTTGTAAACAAGATCCATGCAGAACTTATTTGTATTTGCCTAATTGATTAATGCTTATTATACTAGTCATTCACAAAGAACTTTCTCAAACTTAAGTAATGCAGTATTGCGAAAGTAATTATACTTGAGTAGTTGAGTTGTAAAGGAAAAGGTTGTTGAGTCGTATTTAATTTAGGTAAGACAATTACCACCCAAAGGTGTATTTCTCTGTTGAAATTAAGTACGACATTACAAAGATGAATGTGCAGTAATGTATATAATACTTTACCCAAAGGTGAACATATTGTGTTACATTAATTCATACTTCTTCTTGCTTTATATGAGTGTGACCCACATATTTCTAATTCCACTTTGTGTTATATGTTTATCCAAAGATAATGATGTGATGCCTATTGGAATTAATAGATAAAGGTAAATTAAAATAGACATCATAAGTTACTTCCTCATCTTTGTATGAAATTTTAGTTGTGGTTTTAATATGAAATTTTAATTATTGCAGTTATTTCCTCATCTTTGTATGGAGAAAATAACAACATTCCAAATCTCAATGGTTCAAACTTTAATGAATGGAAAGAAAAGGTCATGTTTACATTAGGGTGTATGGACTTAGACTTAGCTTTCTGAGTAGAAAAACTACAACCACTTACTGAGGAAAGTACTGCTTCAGAAAAGGTCAATTATGATAAGTGGGAACGATCTAATAGCTTAGTTTGCTTCTTATGCAAGCACATGTTGGAAAGCATATTAGACGGTCTATTCCTACTTCTGAATTGGTAAAAGATTTTCTAAAAGTAGTGGAGGAATAATATGTTTCTTCTAGTAAGTCTAGGGCTAGCACCTTAATGGTTAAGATGTGCTCTATGAAGTACAATGGTTCTTGTGGGATCCGTGAACACATCATGGAGATGAGAGATATTGCCACACAACTCAATGAGATGGAGTTATCTATCTCTGATGCATTTCTTGTTTATTTCATTTTAACTTCCTTGCCTAGTCAGTATGGATCATTCAATGTTTCATACAACACACAAAAGGAAAAATAGTCAATTAATGATTTATTGGCCATGTGTGTTCAAGAAGAAGAGAGACTTAAGAATGAAGGGGTCCCTGCTGTGCATTTAAGTACCCATGACAAACATGGCCCCAAGGATAAAGGAAAAATGAAGGGAACTGCTCCTATCTCAGGTGGAGTGTCCAATCCAGATGGTAAGGCCGAGGGAAGCAAGGCTAATATAAAATGCTTCTTCTGTCGTAAGAAAGGACATGCTAAGAAGGATTGCTTCAAATACAAGAAATGGTTAGAGAAGAAAGGTATAATTTCTCTTGTTTCATATGAATGTCATCTTTCAAATGTTCCATTATATAGTTGGTGGCTTGACTTTGGTGCCACCGTACATATTTTCAATACATTGCAGGAATTTCAGAATCAAAGGAAACCAACAAAGCATGAAAAAGTCATTTATTCAGGAAATAAATTGGGCTCTCACGTAAAGGTTTTTGGCACTTGCAGATTAATCCTTGATAATGGAAGCTTGTTGGATTTAGAAAATACTTTCTATGTACCAAATTATAGTAGAAATTTAGTCTCTGTTTCAAGATTAGACAAACTAAATTATGATTTTATTCTTCAAAGTGGACGACTCTCATTGTATAAAAACTCTAATTTAATTGGTACTTGTGTTTTAATAAATGATCTTTATCAAGTTCAATTAAGCCTTCATTTTGAGCAATCACTTATAGTCCAACATGATATTATTGGAAATAAATGCACATTACTAGATGAAAATTCATCACTACTATGGGACCGAAGGTTGGGACACATATCTAAAGAAAGAATCTAAAGATTAGTAAAGGAAGGCATTTTAGGGCCTTTAGATTTTACCGACTTTGGAACATGTGTTGAATGCATAAAGGCTAAGCAAACCAACATTTCTAAAAGGGGTGCTAAGAGGAGTAATGGAACATTAGAAATAATTCACACGGATATTAGTAGACCTTTTCCACCTTGTTTTACAGGTGAAAAATATTTTTTAATCTTTATCGATGACTATTCACGATATATGTTCCTCTACTTATTAAATGATAAAAGTGAGGTTTTTCAAGCCTTTAAGGACTTTAAGATTGAAGTGGAGAAACAATTATGTAAAGTGATTAAGATAGTCATATCAGATAGGGGAGGTGAATATTATGGAAGGTTCACTGAGATGGGACAAAGAAAAGGACCATTTGCACATTTCCTTCAAGAAGAAGGTATTGTACCTCAATATACAATGCTAGGCACACCAAACCAAAATGGTGTAGCTGAAAGAAGGAATCGAACAATAAAGGAAATGGTCTGTGCAATGCTTTATAATTCATCCCTTCCTTCTACAATGTGGAGTGAGGCTTTAAAGACGGCAGTGCATGTATTAAACAAGGTTCCTAGAAAGTATGTCCAGAAAACCCCATATGAATTATGGACAGGAAGGAAACCATCCTTGAACTATATACACATATGGGGATGTCGTGCAAAAGCTAGAATCTACAATCCACATGACAAGGCATTTGACCCAAGAACCACTAGTGGTTTCTTTATTGGTTACCCAGAGAGGTCAAAGGGATATAGGTTTTATTGTCCATCTCATCCACGAAAGATATTCGAGACTGGTAAGGCTAGATTTTTGGAGGATCATCAAGTCAGTGAGAATGATCTGCTTCATAATGTAACTTTTGATGAAGTGCAGGATAGTGTTGTCACACCTGCACCTAGTCAAACTCAGATAAACTATCCAATTATTTTTCCCATGAACAATTATGAAGTGGATGAGCCAACAGAAGTAGATCATGCTCCTAGTCAGGTTGTAAATGAAAAAATTGATCATGTTCATGATGAAGGACAACCTAAAGAGCCTACAAAAAATGTAGAACCCAATGCTGAATTACGAAGATCAACCAGATCAAGGAGGCCTACCATTCCATCTGACTATGTTGTATACCTTCAAGAGCCAAATATGGACTTTGAAGATATTGATCCCTTATCTTTTTCACAATATTTTTCACAAGCAATGAATTGTGAAAATTTTCCTAAGTGGCTTAATGCCATAAAGGAGGAACTAGCATCCATGGATAAAAATCAAGTATGGGACCTTGTACCTTTGCCAGAGAATGTTAAACCTATTGGTTGCAAATGGGTCTTTAAGACTAAAAGGAACTCAAAATGGTGAAATTGAGAAGTACAAGGCTAGACTAGTTGCTAAAGGTTTCACACAAAAGGAAGGCATTGATTATAAGGAGATCTTTGCTCCAGTCTCATCAAAGGACTCCTTTAGGGTAATCATGGACTTAGTAGCTCATTTTGATCTTGAGCTACATCAAATGGATGTGAAAATGGCATTTTTAAATGGAGATTTATCTGAAGAAGTCTATATGGAACAACTAGAAGGTTTCATTGATAATAGTAGAAGTCACATGGTTTGCAAATTGAAGAAATCAATATATGGACTGAAACAAGCATCCCGACAATGGTATATAAAGTTTAACACCATTATATCAACTTTTGGGTTTAAACCAAATATTGTTGATTGGTGTACATACTTCAAGGTCAGTGGGAATAAATTCATAATATTGATTCTTTATGTGGATGACATTCTACTGGCAAGTAATAACATTGCCATATTAAATGAAACTAAAGAATTTATTGCCTCTAACTTTGAGATGAAAGATATGGGAGAAGCTGTGTATGTACTCGGCCTGGAGATACATTGAGACCGAGCTAAGGGCATACTCGGTATATCCCAGAAAGCTTACATATCTCAAGTTTTAGATAAGTATGGAATGAAAAATTGTTCATCTAGACCTGCACCTATAGTTAAAGGAGATAAGTTTAACTCCAAGCAGTGTCCTAGTAGTGATAAAGAAAGGAATGAAATGAGGAAAATACCATACACATCTGCAGTTGGAAGCCTACAACATCTCCAGATATGTACCTGACCGGACATTGCTTTTTCTATTGGAATGCTTGGCTGTTACCAAAGTAACACGGGCATGGACCATTGGAGTGTCGTGAAGAAGGTGATGCGCTATCTGTAAGGAACAAAGGATTACATGCTTACATATAGAAGGACAAACCACCTTGAGGTTATGGGATATTCAGATGCAGATTTTGCAGGATGTCTAGATAGTAGGAAGTCTACAACATGCTATGTCTTCCTATTGGCTGATGGTGCAGTATCATGGAGAAGTATTAAACAAAAGACTACATCTTCATCTACCATGGAAGCTGAATTTATAGCTTACCATGAAACATCATTACATGCGATATGGCTTAAGAATATGATACAAGATCTTAAAGTTGTTGACTCAATTCATAAGCCAGTACAGATATATTGTGATAATGAAGCCGCAATCACTTTTTCTAATAATGATAAAAGCACAACGACATGCAGACATCTAGACATAAAGCTATATGTTGTTAATGAGCGAGTTGACAACAAGATGATAATGATTGATCATATTGGTACACAATATATGATTTCAAATCCTCTTACAAAAGGGCTAGCTCCAGGATTGTATACATCTCATGTAAAGAATATGGGTCTGAGAACGTCATTTGATGTGTAATATCACAATGTAATGTTTATTATGTGATCACATATTTGACTCGCTACCTCTGTTTCAATACTAGTTATAACAGAATGTCAGTTTTTGACATAAGTGAGGACCAGAGAATAGATTTGAGGTTAATCTATTCATAAAGTTTATGCCACTACATATGAGATGATTAGATATTGTAGTACATAGATGGAAATACTCGTTTATTGAGTATCAACTGCTATGACTCATATTTAATTCTTTTATATAGAAGTATTTATAGGGCATCAATGGAAAATTATTAAATTTTATTGCCATGTCATTTTGGGCCAAGTGGAAAAATGTTAAATACCTTTTAGTGTGGTCTAAAATAAATATAATATTAGATAAAATATTTCCATAAGGATGCATCTGTTGGATATGGGATGGTTTCCCACAAACGACATGCCTCTTCATGGTGGATAAAGAGGCTTTATGATTTATTATATAAAGGATGGTCATCTCTCCATGGAACGCTATCCGGTAACCGACTCCACTCATCGGAGAATCCATCAGGAGAGAGAAACATTGTTCCTCTTTACGTACGCTTCCGCTTGGGGACGCTCGCTTCTGTGGAAACACTCCTTGCCTTCTCTGTTATTTGGACGTGGCCGTTATTTCTGCACAACAAAAAATCTGGACCAATCTTCATGGAGGCTTCTCAGGAATACTGGTATGTCCCTCCTACAAACCTTGTTGTTTGCGTGAGCTTTGTTGGACGTGTACTAACAGATGGCCGGTTGCAACTCTTAACGGACGGCGTTGGACAACAGGAGGTGGCGTACGAGATTGCCGCAGCAGGTCTTGCATAGGAGGAGCATAGCATCGTTGCAGTCTTTTTAGGTCGCCTAACTGGAGGAGTGGATGGAAGAGAGAACAAGAACAATGATTAGTGTTGGAGGAGGTGGACGGCTGGAGGAAAGGACTGGTCGCAGCGGAGTTACGAATGCGCGTGATGGCGGAGCTGCCGAGGTTGCTTGGAAGATTCCTAGCTTTTGTTTGGGACGAAAAAGGACGCGGTGGCGGACATGCGAAGTGGAAGTCGTGGGAGTCGGGTTGGAGTGAGGAGGAAGTATCGGGTTGGAGCGAGGAGGGATTTCAAACACACCAACCCATGTGACAATTGTAATTGGGAAGACGTGTGCTGTCTCAAATCCGTCAACGAGACGTGGGGGGACATTTTTATCCCGACGTAGGAAGAATCTAGACTTAGATTCAAAATCCGTGTAATATAACAAAGTTCTTTTATTTATGAATAATGCTACATGAACAAGAAATGAAACCAAAAATGAGATCTTTTTATCCCTACATATGCATAACAACAAAATATTCCATCTTCTGTTTTGTTGTTATGGATATGTGAGACAAAAAAAATCTCATTTCTGGTCACATTTTTTGTTCCCGTAGCAAACCCCTTTATTTATAATTCTTCTTGTTTTTTGGGCACTACTTGGAATCCCACGCCAACTCGTAAGTCCAATGTCGCCGCGCGGTCGTTGGGGATGGACCGCTATGGTACGTATTACGTAAACATACGGCACCAGCAAACAAAAGCTGACCAACTCATACCTCACAAATTCTTGATAGGCGGATGCGCACCGTGCCTCTTCAGGTGGCAATGCAGGAGGCAGGAGGATTCAGAGCTCTAGCTCGGTGCCCGGTCGCCTGCACTTCACATGGAGGGATGCTATGCGTGTGACCGGTCTGACATACTCAGATCGGCACGCCGTTATAGGTTCTAGATGGATAGATGGTAGGAGTGGACGTTGGATGCGTCACCGACCTCGTCGGGGGGAGAAACCGGTCCGAGTGCAAAGACCGACGCCGGCTGGTCCCGGTCACAGTGGACAGTGGATAAGGCTTCTTTTGTCTTATTCCTCACGTGATGCGGCCAGCCTCATCGGACCAGACCAGTTTAATTCTTTCTTTCACAGGTCCAATACATGGTTGTTTGGTAGGGTGTACTTAGATAACAAAGTATGGGTTTAATGTACATTTTTACATTGTAAACTCACACAAACTACACTCGACTACACCAAATCAAGCTGCGTCATGATCTTTCATGGACATGGGCCCCGTCGTTTATCTCTCCAACGGACTGTAACCACCTCGATCGATCCCGATCCAGTTCCATTCAAGGACTAAGCATGCCCTACCGCTGAGCTTGACAGTGATGATGTTTATTATTCCCCAAACTAATGATTAAAAATCCAGCTTTGCAAGGCCAAATCACAACGGATCCACAGGCCTTGTCAATGATCACTGATCAGCTTGCGCTCAGAGCTAGGCACATGAGCTGCTTGGGAAGCTGCCAGTGGAGATGATATTCCACATTGTGGGTATGACAATTCGACTAAGGAGTAGGTCATTAGATCAATTGCGCATGTGCTAGCTGCTTAATTAGGAATGAAAATCAGTTATAGCAGTGACCATGTCAGCTAGACCAGGTGTCGTTTTGTTGAGGCTATTTGTCATCGTGGTGGTATTTGCACGACTGAGCGAGCAGGGCATCCTGATCATGCAGTTGAAAGTAATAAGGATCACGGAGAAGCTGGAATCATGGGAAGAGGGGGGGAGGGGGGGGGGGCAGTTTGTCGGTGAACTTGATGCAGGATCATGCCACTTAGCTTGACAAATCGCGAAAGGGAAAGACAAAGAAGAACGAGCTATTTTTTTTTTAATTATTGGGAGGTTTATTCATGCGCCTCCCGGACCGGTTGGGAATTTGAAAAACAAAAAGTGGTTCACAAGAGAGTATACCCGGCTAGGCCTGGCAATGGGTCGGGTTTTCCAGACCCGACCCGACCCAATTTTTTTTTTAAAATGACGACCCGAAATTTACTCGACCCGAGTTTGCCCGATCCAAAAGCCAGGACCCGCCGGGACCCGAAATACCCGAACTTTATTTTTTTACTGTATTTGCTCTACCCGTTTTAGACCCTACCAAAGGAATTGGACCCGACCCAAGGGATTGGACCCGACCTGTACTGATCAGATGCCCTGTTTAGCATCTTGTACCGGCTTCTGAGATTATTAATATTTAACATCACATACAAATAAGTTTCACATGCAAATATCTCCGGTCTAGTCACTCATTCATTTGAAGCAAGCAATAACACTGTTATCCAATAAATACTAATAATATAATAACATAATCACATATAAAAACAAGTTTAACATCATTGTTTGTGGTAATAAGTTACAGTTTACATTTTGTTTGTGGAAACAAGAAGCAGTTGGAAGACAAAGCTTTGTTAGCTCAAAAAACAAAGCTCAAGCTGCCTTTGGTATAACAGATCCCGAATTTTTTTTGTCCTATACCTACTGTAGGTATTGTCTACTAGACACATCCAATACCAATGTTCATAGATGTAGCTTGATGCAAAACTGCGGGCCATTCGACAGAGGTTATTATAACATACACCATTGATATTCATAACTGTAGCTTGATGCCAATAACATATATATTTAAGAAATACTAAAAGCAACACATACAAAAATTATTTGGCATTCTGTTCGTGACAAGCACCTTTTCAAATTTGAACACAACTGTTTGAAACATACACAAGTAATCCAGCGAGGATTAGATTCGTAAGTTCTTTAAACTACAAGTCTACTTTCTAATTAATTGATAAGTTTGAAACAGCTCTTCAAATCCCCTACTTTGTTGCTTCAAATTTTGCACAAGTGGCTTCTTGATCTGCACAACAATAGTAGTCTGTAGAAAAAACATAAGGGAGGACATTATTCTTATGCAATCATACACCACATTGTAGTATGCACATAAATATGATATGTATTACAAAGAACAACCAAAAAGTGTGCCAAAAAAGGAGATCAAACACGAACAATTAATAACGTCCATAAAATACAAGCATGGCCATCAAACACAAACAATTAATAATAGTTTGTTGAAGAAGTAGAAAGGAGAGGAGATAGTTTAGCTTGGCAGACATGGAAATAACTCGTACGCATAGTCCTCCACTTGACGACCTACTCCACAACATCAGATTCTGCAACGAAAACCATCATCTTTACAATTTGGTCCCAATACCAAACATATAATATCAGCAAATGAAGTATAGCTAAATGTACCTAGAGTCTCCACATCGATAGATTCAAGGAAAGTACCGATATTTTCATACCCTGTTTCAAAATTATAATATATCAATTGAAATTGAAGGATAACATATATATATATATATGTGTATATATATATATATATATATATATATATATATATATATATATATATATATATATATATATATATATGAGTCAGGCTAGAATACACTCAAGTGTGTTTGCATATCAAGACTATTTTTTGCAAAATGTAAGCCGTTGATCTTCACCTTCATACTATAACTAGGTTACATACAAATTTTGAGCCCACTTGGATGAGTGTAAGTCACTCATCCAAGGGCAACAAAATTGACGCGTGAAACTAATTTGAAATGCATAATTTTTGAGGTCTTCATAACATGAGCTATACATTTCCAAATGTGCTCAAATTTTGCGTATGAGTTGTTCACGGGATGTTTAAGAAGATCAACAGATTAGATTTTAAAAAATAATATTTCATCATGAAAAACTACTTGAGTGTATTCCGCTCCGGATACACTCGAGTGTATTCTAGCCTGACTCTTTCTCTCTCACTCTCTCTGTATATATATATATATATATATATATATATATATATATATATATATATATATATATATATATATATATATATATATTCATCCATACCATGAGTCATGGACAACCAACTTTGAAGGCACATTAGTGGTTCAACTGTTTTTGGAAGAAGACTACTGCGATGAGGGTTGATTAGTCGACCTCCTGTGCTAAATGTTGACTTAGACGCCATTGTGGATACAATAATTGCTAAAATGTCTCGAGCTATCTCTCTCAATGTTGGATAACTTCCTCCATGCATTTTCTACCAGTATAAAATGTTAAAGTTGTCATCTATGGATTGCATGTCCTCCTCTAGATAGATAGCCAACTTGATTTTGGTGGCAGTCAGTGTCTTTTTTCTTTTCTTATGAATTCTTTGAATTTGATATCAATTGGTCTTGTTGTTTGTAATACATTAGGAGACTGTGAACATTCCAATTGACTAGAAGATATATCATCATGTTTTGCTTGATACTCTAACAACAAATAAGAGCATGCTTTGCGAACTTTGTCTTCCTCAGACTTTGTAGTTTCTTCATCATACAATTTTGCGTAGCAGAACTTGATCATCTTCATCTTAAATCTAGGATCTAAAACTGTAGCAACCACCATCAAAACATGAATATCATTCTAATACATTAGGAACTTTTCCATCATAGCAGTGGCCATTTTTTTATTACATCACTATATGATGTAGACCAACTGTTCAAATGCAACCTGATGCTACAAATTTTGCTAAATCCCAAATTTGATGTCGGATATAAACTTCCAGATAAAGTCTCAGTAGCATTGAGAAAAATTTGAAGTTTATCACATATGTCAGAAGCAAAATCCCACACATCATCTGAGGGTAGTGATTTATAATTTGGTTCACGTTGGTTCAATCGAAAAAAAACACTCTGATAAGTGGATGCGATTTGGATCATAAGAAGTGTAGAGTTCCAATGTGTAGGATAGTCGAGAACAAGTTTTTTTGCAGTTGAAACTTTCAGCAATTTTATTGTGTCATTGAATTGTTTTGTTCTCTTTGGTGTAGCCGTCCAATAGGATACACTATCACGGATCTTTTCCATTCCATATTCAATGACAGATAACCCATCTTTTATAATAAGATTCAGAATATGCGCGCAACAACACATATGTAGGGTTTTTCCAGATAACATCAATGAATTAAGAGGAAGGATTTCTCTGATTTCTCTAATCATTGCATCGTTTGTGGAACAATTATCCAAAGTGATTGTGGATACCTTGTTATGGACCTTCCAATCCATCAACCCTTCCAACAGAGCAGAACCCAATACTTCTCTAATATGAGGACATGTGACATAAAGGAACCTCAAGATCAAACTACATAGCTCCCATGCACTATTGATGTAATGTGCGGTGATGACCATATATCCCCTCTTTTAATGGTCAGAAGTCCACATATCTGTGGTGATTGCAACCCTAGAATCATTATCAACGAACACTCCAATCATCTTTGACTTCTCTAACTTAAATGCAGTTAATATGTCACTCTTCGCTGTATTTCTAGATGGACATGTGAACTTAGGTTGAAGAGTTTTTATGATTTCCCTAAATCCAACATGATCCACCATTGATAGAGGGTACTCATGCATTACGATCATGCGAGCCAATTCTTTCCTAGCATGTTCTTGACTAAAAGAACCAATCAGTATAATCATTCCTTCGGCTAGGTCAACATTGCTTGTCACACTCTGTTCAGCCAAACCTTTCCTAGCAGGATAGGAACAGAGAAAATGTTTGAGCAAATGACTGGTTCCATTTTTGGAATCTCTAGATAGTGGTTTGCCACAATGGTTTCACACAACCTTGGTCTCTCCATCTATTATGGTCTTTGTAAATTCTTTCCATACATCAATTTTACTTTTTCTTTTCCTACTAGTGGATCCTCCAAAATTACTTTGTATTTGACATTCTTCTTCAGCTTGATCAATAGGAATAGGAGTAGACTCACCAACAATGGGTTCAGTATCCACATTCAAATAACCTGAGAATAGATAATACCCAAAATAAGTTTATGTTAACTATAGATTCAACCACAAATTATTACAACAGTAATGGTTATATCATGAACGGGTACACTATAGATGTGTAGATTTTCAGATAGGTCCTAACCCATTTTTGAACATTTGACCACACTAGCTAACACATACTTATTTCTTAATTCTAACAAAAATCCGGCAACATTTCCCCCAAGTTCTCCAAATACACCCCGATGTAGAGTTATAAATAACTCTACATGTGTATCCAAAGAACGAGTAGGGAAATGTTTCCATATTTTTATTAGAATCAAGAAATAAGTATGTGTTAACTACATAAGTGTTATCACAATGTTCAAAAATAGTCCCAAGTTCCGGGGACTATTCATATACAACCCTAATGGTTATATCATGAATGGGTACACTATAGGCATATAGATTTTCAGATAGGTCCTAACCCAATTTTGAACGTGTGACCACACTAGCTAACACATACTTATTTCTTAATTCTAACAAAAATCCGGTAGCATTTTCCCCCAATTCTCCAAATACACCCCGATGTAGAGTTATAAATAACTCTACATGTGTATCCAGAGAACGAGTAGGGAAACACTGCCGAATTTTTATTAGAATTAAGAAATAAGTATGTGTTAACTACCTAAGTGTCATCACAACATTAAAAAGTAGTCCCAAGTTCTGGGGACTGTTCATATACAACCCTAATGGTTATATCATGAACGGGTACACTATAGGCGTGTAGATTTTCAGTTAGTATAAGTCTAAAGTATAAGTATGAAGTATACAGAAACCATACCAACCCTAATGATTATATCATTATCCCTTAGTATAATTCTTAAGTATACAGAAACCATACCAACCAGCTATTCAAAAGCATTAACAGTTGTAGTTATAAAAAACATCACAAATAGCGTTATAGTAGTAAAACAGATTAGCATGTATCTAGCTAACCAAAAGACATTTTTAGTACCGAAGGACATTTTTAGTTAGCAGTAAATGGAACCAACACAGTTACTGAACCCATGTATTTTTAGTTGACAGTAAATGGAACCAACACAATTACTGAACAAATGGCATTCATTCCAGCTTATAGTATTACATAATTGAACCAACAATTCAAAAGCATTTCAGCTTAAAGTATTTTGTAATAGCTATAGATCTACATTTTAATGCAAGAGTATTGTAAACAATTACTAGCCTTCATGCAAGAATAAAAGCAAATATATCTATGAAGAAACAACAATTCAATTAGTAATGATTTCAACAAAGAACAAAAGAAAATATTTCTAGAAGTAGATAAATAGGTGGGAAATAAAAGAATGTCAATAATTTAGGAAGGGGGAGAAGGGGATGAAGATCACAAAGGTCAATAACATAAGGAACATGAGGAGGGCATGGAGAGATAATGGGAAGGAAGAGCCAAGAAGGCCAGAGATGAGACCAAATATGAACGGCTGTAAACACAATCTAGGTTAATTTCATAATGGCTGATTCGATTGGTATGGTTAACTAAACCATTGATGGGCATCCAAATTGAAAGAAGATGTAGTAAAGTAAAAAATAGAAATGGGGGAACAAACTACTATAGATGTTGAGGCTTGCCTTGTGCTAACCTCTTCTATCTCTAATGTTTTGGTTTTCAGGACAACCACACTACAAGAAAGTTGATGTTGAACATATATAAGATGTTAGTAGAAACCAGATCACATCAATAAAAAGGAACAAACTAGGTTTAGAAATAGTGCTGGAAGTTTCAATTATTTTAGTAACCAAGTAGGAATGACATCAGAAATCGGGAATAGAAATAATATGATGCTTACATTGTCGTTGGCGGCGTATTATATAGAATAGGGGAGGAGTGGGTATGGGGGTATGGAAATATGGGGTTCAGTCGAAGCAGACAAAATGGAGTCTCATCGATTTTGGTTTAATCTGAGTTTTATCGATTGGATTGAAGGAGACACCAAACTCTCTGTTGTAATGGAGGCGGTGATTTAGTACTGATGAAGGAGGGGTTTTGAAGCAGGGAAAAGGAAAGAAAGGTAGGGGACTACCCCGCCACTCTCTACTACCTGTGGGAGCAATCAAACTATGAATGGGAAACCGTGCTCTATTCCATTAACATCGGCACCTGGAATCGAGAGGGGACACACACAAACACAGAGCATGAAGAGGGAGACCAGGGAGGTGGAGAGGTGACCAACCTGGCAACCAGAGAGGCGTGAAGGAAGCACACCACTACACACGACCTCGAACCGTCGATCAGACTGAATCCCAACTCTCGCTCTGCTTGACGTGCCGCTGGTCACGTCGTCGTCCCTCTCTCAAACCCTCACACAGGTCGCTCCTTCAAATCCTTGCCTCCTTGGGGTCACAGACTCACAGTCGTGGTCCTCACAGATCTAGGGTTCAGACTTCAGAGATGAGAGCCGAGACCGAGTATTGTGATGCTAGGGCACCCAAATCATAACTCATAAGCGGAAGCAGGCCAACACTGTGTCTGCCCCTGGGTCCCTCGGGTCCATGGGTTTTATGGGTTGCAGTTGTGCCTGACCCTAGGTTAGAAGACCCGATCCGGGTCTTCCCGAGTTGGACCCAGACCCTATTTCAAAATTGAAGAACCCAAATTTCAGGTCTGGTTGGGTTGGGCTGGGCCAGGTCAGGTCGGGTCGCGGTGCCAGCCCTATACACGGTTGACTACCACAACATTGAAAGAAAAAGTACAAAAAGGGGGTGTTGTACTTATACTTTAAAGACTACTAGAAAATGGCACATGCTAAGCACATGGCTTATTTTTGAATTATAGTGGTAACATAATAACATAAAAACTAACTATTGTAGTTTCATTCTTGAAATTTATGTGGTATTTACATCATATACATGTTCATATCTTGAAAAATATAACAAAGTGTTTCATATCTCAAAGGTGTAAATATATAAACCCTAGTTTACCTGATCTTCAAGATCTTCAACTGTGAAAGGTTTGCATCTAATGTCATTTTGCACTTAGAATATTAATGGTATCTGGGATAGTTAATATGTGGCTTTTCACAACAATCGTTTTCTTTATGTGTTGTTAAACACTACTATATCATTGAACCTTCAATGTCATCATTGAATATTGTTGTTCATGTCCCAAATTTGTATATTATCAGTATTATGATCATACACTTTCATCAGTGAAGAAGTTTCATTACCTTCACTTTTCATATTGTACTTCATCACTTTCATATACACACATGTAAGATCTTTTCATCATTACAGACGCTACATTGATTAAGATATCAAAAGTTAGTGAAAAAATGGTGATAATAAAAATATACATCCTAACATCAATATGTACATATTTAAAATGTTGGTTTGTATCTAAATTTTCCCCATGATAAATAAAAGTTCATTGTAGACTATGTTTCTAGTTGAAGTAATGTTTTTGTTATGGATCGAAGTTTGCTTGATGAGAACTTTAATATGTTGAGGTGATTTTATCCTTGACAAACGCCACATATAGTTGATCGTGAGAAAATACATGATAGGTTAAATATATTCCAACTCTATTCAGAGTTTGTCACGGTGCTTTGTCGATTTTCCTTGTACAACATAATCAGATTAGAAATTGTACCCTTTTAAAGATGAATGACGTCTACTCATGATCTTTAGACATTGATGGAATTCTCAAGATGAACACTCTTTTTCCTATATTGTGTCCCACTACTATTTCAACATCAATAGGGTTTCTACTGAAGCCTTTACAAATAGGTCGTTTTCCATTACAAAGATCTATTATGAAGTAGCATAATGGGGCACTTTCATTTAAGCACCAATTAGTATGGTGGGAGACCAGCATGAGTCAATGAACATAAGAATTCTTCTTCTTGAAATTGGCTTATGTTGTCAATAGCTGAATCAAAGTACTCTTTCTTTTCTCCAGGGAACTCTTCAATGAGAAGATTATTTATTTCATCAACAAACTCATGTTTTGTACTTAGAATTATAGGGTTCGCGAGTAAATGCATGAAATCTTCATATGTAGTAAGATTAGGAAAAGTTGCATGTATAATTTCATGTTGAGATGTTGCTTCATTAGTAAATGGGATCACCATGCATCAAGGATTTTACACATATGTCAACTATATTCTCAAGTGTGCCATTTCAAATAGAAAGTAAACATGATCTAATAGAAATCTCATGTTTGTATTTAGTTGCAATTTTTAACATGTTTCCATAAATTTGATTTAATAAAACTTTCTGCAATTTATTTTTCTTTTCCTCCTTGTGGTACAATAGGAATAATTTGTTTAAAATCACCACCAAACTCAATAATATTTTCTCCAAAAAGCATTTTGTTACTTGTCATATCTTGTAGTAGTATATCTAGTGACTCAATAGATTATTTTTTTGCCATAGAGCTTCATTCCAAATAATAAGTTTAGTTCTTCAAATGAGTTCTCCCAAACTACTCTATTTTGATATATTGCATATCTTTTGTACTTCAATATTCAGTGGAAACCTTGAGTATGCAGTTCTTCCAAAAGGTAGTAAAGATGTTGCCACTCCAGAAGATGCAGTTGCAAGGAAATATGACTTGCTAATCTTACTTTAGCAAGCAAGGCACGATATAAGAATGGTTTTCCTAATCCTCTTGAACCATGAATAAAAAACATTCCTTGTTTCCCATTATTCACTCGTTCCATAATGATCTTTTATGCATAAAATTGATCATGGTTCAATTGTGAAATTGTGCAAATATCATAATTAGACACAATGATTCTTAGTTCCTCTTCTACTTCTTTGTATAACTTTTCATGTTCATTTTGAATGATAGATGGTAAGATAAAATCTGATATGCTTTTCCCCATTGACTCTAAGTAGGTGTTGATGTTCTTTAAAGCATTGTTATAAGCACTTTCCCAATTTTCTTTATGTGGATCATAAAAGTCTTCACTCATTTGCTTCTTTCATTTTTCCTAGATAGTTATAGGGATGGTTGATGCACAATAGACCATTATTGTTGAAAATAATTGTCAAAGACCAGAACGCATTTGAAACATGATGGCTTCTTGAAGACATTCTTCAATGTTGGTATCCATTTGTAATAAACCAAAATTTTCAATTGCCTCTTAGAATGTATTGTACAAAATTCCATTCACATGTCTCAAATGAACAAAATATTTGCCACGCCGTACATGATTAAGTAAACTACAGAGGTAGTGGTGTTCACCTTCAATAGGTTTTGCAAAAACAACTCTTTGGGTAGACTTTCCTTGGTTTCTTCTATTCTAACATTTTGATTTTCTATCCCATACATAATGATTAGGAAATTCCTTATATAGGTACTTTTGTGCTTCCTCATCAATGCAATTTGTCCTAAAATTTCTCGTCGCCATTTTTCTTGATGAATTCTCATCTTGTACAATGGATGACAAATTTTGATCTTCATGGAATATCACAGTCTGCTTATTTTCAAGATGAAGTTGTAGATGTGATAGATGGATGCATTTCATTCAAAGGAAATTGAAAAATTCTCCATGCCACCTCTTATAGTGACACCCATCATCCAGATACAAACTCTACAATTTCATCATGCATATTATTTGACTTTTTGTCATCCACTTGGAACAATATACGATCATGTCCTTTGTATATGTATTTGTATAAATACTTCATTTCTTTAATAGAAGAACATATCTCAATATTATATGGAAGTTGTACTTAGCTAATAAGTAGGGGTTGTACGGAACAATTCAACGATTGTGGACTGTCGGTGGAACCAACTCTTACCATATGATCATCATGTCTTCGTTGGTATAGAGGGTAGGAGTTTTTCATCTGAGTAGTTACCCAAAATCTCTTGAGTAGTGCTTCTTGCATTGTCCATTCACCATGCATACATTGTTTGAATTTACAACTCCACAAGGACCATATGTTTCAAAATCATAGTATGCAAATGTGGATTAGACTCATTCCTTGGTATTTCTATAGATACATACTGGTCATATATGTCAGGAGTACTTATCTTGTGAGTTTTTTTCAATATGATAAGAAAATGTGCATGTGGAACTCCCCCTTTTTATATTCTATCACATAAACATAACCAACGACATGTCTAAGAATATCTCTTCTGAATATATCTACTTTCATCTCCTCTAATTTTTCTTTGAAGATTCTAGCAAGCAAATCTTGCCTATTTTGTGCCTCTTCAAATTTCATCAATTCTCTTTTTACTTCAGGCCATGATGGATTACACATAAATGTCAACAAGATATCAGACTATTTGTATCTTTGAACTAATGTCATTGCATTAAGATCGTGTTGCCTCATATATCTAGGACCACCAATAAAAGAAGATGGAAGGATGACTTTCTTTCCAATTGTATTGCCACTACTTTATCCTTGATTAAAGCTATCAATAACTCCTTGATATAAATGAGCTCGAATTTTCTATTATAGTCCATTCAACTTCTTTCAAGTTTAATATACACATCAACAATGTATTGTTGTAGAAGTCTCCCAGAATGTGATAGAATTGACTTGTCATCATTTCTAATTTATAACTTGTAACGGTAGTATTGACGACATGAGACAATTTTCTTCATTTTTGTTTGTTTCCTGATGCTAAAATATAACAACATAATATATTCAAAAAATTCATTGTTACTTAAAAAATATCAACTAAAAAAGTATACTACCTCTTTCCTCTTGTAAGAAAAGATCACTTATATCATTAAAGGAAGAAAGACCAGATGATGAATCAGTAATCATACATTGGCCAGTCTTTTTGTGAAATCCCACCATGCCAACCAATTTCACCCTATGGAAATAACAATGGATATTGCAAGGAAACATACCATTCATACTAGTAGTTAACACAGTGTCTACCCCCAAGATGAGTGTAAATATGAATATCTCGTTGTAATTTTATATTGCTAGTGTCATAGTCATCATTTTCAATCCAAATTGCAACCAACTGTGAATAGTTTGGCTCATTCTGAACTCGTTGATGCACTACATTAGGTTGGACTTGAGAAATATTTGATCATTGTCAAAGTCATCCAAATCTTATAAACTTCAAAAGAATTTTGTACGGATTTTCTTGTAGAGTAATGAGTAATATTTTGACTATCTCTTCTCTTAATCTTGACGATTGATGTATCCTATTTTCTATATCATGATCTATATCATAGAAGTATAATTGTAAGTGTGATGGATGTCCATCGTTAGGTACGATTATTTTTATGAAGTGATATATTTTTACTTGTACCTTGAAAGTATATATCCCTCTATTTCTTTTTGAAAGACTTTTATCCTCATTCACACCCATTGACATAAAAGCAAAAGTATTTTTGTACGTTCTTATGCATTGCCTAAAGTGAACAACATCTTTTTCATATAAGGTATACAAATGAAATGACTATGATGGGATACCGTTTGTTGCTAAAATAATTTCTTCATCATAGAAACAAAATATTTTCACCTCATATGCAAATATTTTTGCATGACAATGTGAACAATTTTTGTAGTCAGGAAGCACATATGGTTGCATAGGTACTGACAATTTTTTTATGAAGCTCTTTACCATGCACTCACTTTTTTCATATGAGATGAGGAGGTTAAAGACAAACGTGCTACACCCATAGTGGAAGAAGATCCAACTTCCCATGAAGAAAAGCATTGAGATGATGCAATAGTGTGAAAATATGACAAATCATTAGTTTTTTTTCTATATCATGACTTGTTTGTGCCAACGTTTCTTTCAATATTTCATATTTTCTTCTAATGTAGTTCTCTCTATCCTTTTCATGCTTTTCTATCATTTTTATTCTGAGAGGTTGGCATAATATTATCTTTGTCTTTTTAGTAATAATATCTTCTTATCCTCTGGTAGATCACAATACTTCATCCTAAGTATACTAAAGTAAATTGACTTTATCAATAATATATCTTTATAAATTAATTTATAAATATAAAATGATGCTACAACATTTGGATCATGGTGCACATATGAAATCAATAAATAAAATTGCTCTTGAATATATTCTTACTCACACAATAATAATGTTATTGTGTAAATTTTGATATATGTAGTTTTAAATAATAATCAATACTTTGAATTGCAAAACAATCTAAATGTGATATTGTTTGAAAAACACGTTCTTTATTACATAGGATATATTCTAACCTTCCATGGAGAATGGCTTCAGTAGTTTATTTGGTACAACGAACACCTACTCCTGAAAAGAGGCAATTCAAGTGTCAATGTGTATTTGTGTATATATAATCTGTTATAGGTACACTTATAAAGTTCAATCATATAATTGTATTCATGAAGTGGATATTAGCAACAAGTAGTTCTACTTAAAATTTAAACAATTGTGAAAGGAAAAATGGTTGAAATATATTATAATATCTTATTATCTTTAGTAGAAATTTTGAAGTCTTCGATATAAATTTCATATGATGAAGAATGGAAAGATATGTATGACTTATGTAATGAATGTGAAATACATGCATATTATAACCTTAATAAGTTGATAATTTTTCTAACTTCAAAAAAATTGTGGATAAGATGCAGAACCGACATTTTTCATTTCATTGTTAGTAGTTTACAAATTATTAAAGGATCAACAAATGTAATATTAAATTAGCATTTTGAAAATTATTATAATTCTTGTCATAGAGAGGCTTAAAATTTCTACCACATTTTACTTGATGAAAAATCAATGTAAATTTTTGGACGGCCTCTTACTCGCAGGAAGCCTCTCTTCAACAAACTCTTCCTCTTTGTCTTGTAGTCACAACTTTAGCAAGTCATGTGTCATGCTATATTTCTAATCATTAGTAATCGTTATGTTCTTCTCTTCCATAACACAAAGACAACCAGACAAATCAACGATGCACAACATTCAAGTTGTACTCTCATAATAGTTTTGAAGTAAACGACCATGCCAACCTACAACATGTGAGTTGTTGATGCCACAATTAACAACCATTGGCCACATGAATACAAATTAAAGTTGCCTAATAGGCACTCAAATTTTCTATGACAACTTGTTACATTTAATTCTCATCTTACATTTACCCTAAAAACCCACTCTTAAGAAAACAATTAGATATTTTCACGGGAGTGAGTAATTGAAATACACCCGCAACAAAATCTTGGGACAACAAATCTGAACCTAGATAATATAACTAGAGAATGGTCAAATACAGAAAAAGCAACATTTAGATGGATTGATGTGAAGCAACTTGTTATGGATATGGTGGCGACAGGGGTGGTTAGATCGACAACATGAACTTCCAGTTGAAATAGATGGTAGATATCAAAAAATCATCAAATGTGTGTAAGTCATCTTGGTAATTGATCAGTATAACACACAGACACACACATACACACACACATATATAAAGGGAATCATGACTATTCTAAACCTACAATCACTACACCCATTCCCTTTAATTACATACAGTTTGATTTATATTTTTAGAAGTAAAATCAGTAAAGGCAAAAGTCAAGCAATAAAAAAATATATAAATGTTAAATGAAATTATTGGTAAAATCAATGTGGGTAACACATACCACACACCTACTCCTCTATCTATCCATTGTGTCATGGCAAGCCGTCTTCTGTCATTCCACCTTGTCATCACTTCAAGCTTGAGGAAGCATGCTGATGACTTTGCCTTGAATCTCATATGCCACCTATCATGCATGCCACTAACCCTCACTTCCCTCGCCTTCATTCTCCAGTGGTGAGGTGAGCTCAATGATTACCCTAGCAAAGCATCATCCTATGATAAAAACCGATTGACACCATCTGTCAAAACTTCCAGGCATGTCTTCCCATTGTAATATCCTACTATAGTGTAACTGTAACCCATTAAGTCCACCACAAAGAAACAGTCGCCTTGGCCCATCCATTTTACATTGTGTATTTGAAAATTTGGAAACAACAATTGTTATGACCGCATCTGAGCTTAATTGGTAAACTAGGGTTTACCTGGATGATTATATGCTTAATTGGATTGATCATTGCTTAAATCTCATTAATGATGATAATTCAATTATGATGTTTTAAACCTAATAAGAATGTTAAGTGTTCTATTTTTTGAGAAATTAGGGTTTGAGAAATAGAAACCCTAGTTGGTTGAAATTAGGGTTTTGATGGTACATGAGTATGAAATTTGATCAGGATAGCAATGTGGTAAATGATTTTTCATATTTTCTAAAAAAATTGTATTTCCTTAAATTTTGGATATGATATGGATAACTCAATCATGCATATTAGAGAAAAATTTCAGAATATTTGAGCGTTCTTTGAATGTGGTTCTTTGTTAAACTATAATTCGACCAAAATACTGACAGAGTGCTTTTCAGTAGTATAGTGTTTTATTTTTAATTATTTATTGGTAACTCTAAATGATTTGAAGTTTTAATTGGAGATCTGAAACTCAATAATTCACAGAAACCTTTTTATGATAAAAAAATCTACTGAAATAAGAAAAAGTTTTGTGAGAGGTCAATGTGCAATTAACCCAAGCAGCTCAATTGATCTATATGGTCAACCTAACACACAAGGAGATCTCATAATTCATGATTTAATCCAGAGAAACGAAATCTTAGAGAGAGAGAGATTTAGGGTTTGAGAGGAGAAATTGATGGAGATGCTGACTTAGGGTTTTGCGGTCTGAGGAATGATGAAATCATGTAAGTTTAGCTTCATTGGATATAGTTTCATGGTGAATCTTCTCTCACATGTCAAAATTCCATCCCTCCTCTGATTTGATCCAAGATGGTATCAAAACTTCCCCTTTTCTCATCTTTCTTCATAATCCCTCATTTTTAGGGTTTTCGAGTTGAAAGGAAGAAGAATTGGGTGAATTGCTAGGGATTTGATATGGATTTGAGATTTTCAAATATGGGATACGTTTTTAAGGTGTTTTCATACCTTAGGGTGAGTGGGAACTTCCTTTAAACAGTATATTGCACGAAAATTGGTCAAATCAACCATAATCTTTAATTGCTTAGTATGTGACTACAAACCTTGAATTGTATATTTGTTCTAAGTTGTTGCAAAATGATATGAAATAGATTCTTCCTTTGTTTGAATGAATTTCAGATGATAATATAATATTAGCAATGTATACAATGCATTATAATGAGAATTCCCTAAGTATTCACAGAGGTTATAAGGGTTAACAGAAATATTGGGAATTTGTCTATGACTGAAATTTGTTGTATAAGTAAATAGAGAAAGTTGCTTATCTAGATCCCCTTGGTTTTGAATGATTGTTTATCTAAATTCATAGTACATATATGTCAGATACTATCTTGGATTCCATTTAAAGTGAGTAGTGTTTGTTTGGTATCTCAGTGAAGAGGGTGAAACCCTAGATGCGAGGAAAGTTTGATATTTGTGAATAAATATCGCAAAATCCATTTGAAGGGATTTTCTTGACATGATAGACTTTATTTATTCAATGTTATTATTGATGCATGATATCCCAGTGAATGGCATGGAAACCCAAATTTAGCTCAGTTCCAAGGTTTCATACATATATTGATTTTATATGATTTGTTGATAGTAGTCTTTATTAAGTGAATGTTTATGTCGCTTGAAATATTAATGGGAGCCATGGGAATAAGTTGTTTCCTAGTGAGAGGTGATAATATGTGTGATGACCTTGTGAGCCATGAGAATACTTGTACAACCAATGAAATGAATACCTTGTTCTGAGGACCTAGAGGTAATGGTTACATGTTACAGAGGTAACAATGCTATGTGAAGTTCTAAGGGTTTGAATACCCAAATGCAGTAATTATGATAATGATGTGAAGGGATGAGAATTCCCAGTAATTTGATAAGGGATTGAGATCCCAAGTATCATGTGTTGTATATATTTGAAAAGTATGTGATAGATGTATTAAACCTTTCTTTGTAGCATTTGTTGTGATTAAATGAAACCCTAAGGGTAGGATGTTCAATGAATCAAGTATTGTGATATCAATGTTCTCAGTTATTATTAATAATTCTTGTCATGATAAGTAATTAACTCTTAATTTAGTTATGAGATGCACAACTCAAGATTTGGGTTGATATGCACGTTCTTTGAGAAATTATAGATAAGTTGCAGGTGCTATTGATGATTACTCATATGTCAAGTAATTAACTCTTATCAGTGTAAAAAGAAGATAAATTGCATGATTCTAGTGTGTATGTTCCAAGTGGACATGTAATATGTTTATTTAAGAATTTTAGTCTGCCGACACATATAGTATGTTGATTACTCAGTATATTATAGTGTTTTGAATATACTGCTCTGCCAAGTTTAGAATGATATACATGTTGTATTATAACTTCAAATAAGTAGACGCGACACCATAGAGATACTAGAGTCAAGTATAAGTAAGAGAAGGGTACAATGTAGAAAGAGCTTTCTAGGAATAATAAAATAATAGACTTAGGAGCCCTGAACATCGTAGAACCCCTATGTGAGGTCTGCACCTTAGGGGTGAAATGACCTAACCCTGGCAGCATCCAGTATACGGGGGTCAGAACGTGCTATCTAGTGGCACGGGGGATGAAACCCTAGTGGAAGTCTTCTTAAATTATAGTTTACAGTGTCCAACATCAACGAGAAGTCCTGGTGGCACTAGAGTACAGAAAAGCCAAGAGGTGTCTTGACTCTTCGCCTATGTGCTCAGGTTAGAGGAGGAGTCCAGTTTAGGCCAGAGAGCCATTTCCCTATTGTAGACCAGCTGAGTAGTCAGACTTAGCATTTCCTGGGTGTGTCCGCTAAGTCTTGTATGGTGTGATCGTAGTGCACTATGAGTCTTCATATGTAGAGTACATTGCATATGATCAGGGCATAATAAAATGAATGAGAGGTCAAACAAGTGTGTATAGTTATTTAATTATTCTTTGTATGTTTCTGAATTATTAGTTCTCTTTATGATCAATCAAGCATTTCATATATTGATTCACTCTTATAGATATTTAGAGTATCCTGCCATATTTATGATTGTAAATTATTAGACTCTTTAACGCTTACTACTGTTATAATGGATATCAATTACTCAAAAGTATATATGTAATTATATTAGTGCTTTAGACTATTTCTTTGAAGTACTCATTCACTGAGCGAGTAGGCTCACCCCTCTACTCACAATTTTTAGGGAAATCACATGGAGTTGAAGAAGATATCATTGCATCAGAGTAGATCTGCCACAAGAGTTAAGTCTGAGTATAGTTAAGTTCAGTCAGTCCTTGTCACTCTAGGTCCTTGTAAAGAAATAAGAGAGAGTTGTAAATGATAATGTATAACATTATTCCTCTTTTAGCAATATATGTGAATCAACAAGTCTTATGTGATTAAAGTATGAGTAACATAATGAATGTTCATACATCCATTTTTATTGTTGAAATTAGATTAGAGAAATCAATGTTTAGATTCCCTTGTAAAGTTAGTTCATGTGGTTCAATGCAAGAAAATAAAGAATTTGAAAGAGAAGAAAAAGTTAAGGGTGATCTTTGTATTATGTTAAATCCTCAATTTATGCCCTAATATCATGATTAATGGTAAATGTGAGATCGAGGTGTAACAACTTGGTATCAGAGCTTAGGTTGAGTTGCCAGGGACCATTAAGTTAGTAAGTTAGAGTCATAAGTGTAGCAGATAGGAGATGTTATGATGTTAGCTCTGGGGATTTGAGTATTTGGATATCCTAGCCCGGTATCTGAGTACTTGAATCAACTAGTATCAAGCTACTTTGTCTATTCTTTCATGTATACCCTGGCCAGGTATACAGTGGAAGGATGGGCTAGAGAGGAACTCTAGAAATATTAGCGTTAGAAACAAGATAAGTAACATGAATTAAGAGCATAAATATAAAATGAGATAGAACTTTCATTTCATATTGTTGTTTTATTGGTGATGAATAGAAATGCTCTTATATGTTTGAATTTAGATATTCAGTATTTTGAAATATATATGGGTCTTTAAGATTTGTTGTACATTATGCAGTTGTAGCATTTATTGATTACATTCTTTGTATCAAGTAGACTAGAAATGATCTTTGAATGAACTTTCCTAAGTGGATATTCTTTCCGCATGTTTGAGATTAATAGGAGTTGGTTAATATTAAGTAGCTATTGGCTTCAGGACTGCAGGTTCGGCCTGGTCCAGCTGGCAGGATGCATTACTGGGATCTAATGACTCCTATTAACAATATGATAAGAGTAGACTCTGGATAAATTAGACCCACATCATAGTGAGAATGTACTTACACTAAGATGTTGAAACATATGGGAAAGATTAGAATAGCTAAGAATCAGTTGGAACTGATATATGAGACCCAACTTTGGGGCCTCATATGAGAAACCCTTAATTAGGAATAAAGGAACATGACATAAGGTTCAGATTAAGTTTAATTATTAGTATTATATAAACTCTAAATATGAAATATGGAAAAGATATGAGAAAAGTATGTAAGGGGCCAAGATAGTAAGAATCATTCATGACGAATGGACTATATAACCGAGTACAATGTTTTATGTACTCCAAAGTAAAGGGAAAATAGAAGAAAAGAGTTAAAAAGGTGGAAGAGTAGTATATGGTAAGAGGATTATGGAAAGTAAGGAAGGGTTTGAATCATGGTGGAGTAATATAGATTATAAAAGAAAGAGGTTAGGAGATTCAATCAAGTTCTAGTTGGTAAAGTATCCTTGTTGATAATTAATTAAACCTACATACGACAAATGTATTAATGGGATGTTTGAAGATCAGAATTCTAAGTCTCAGCACCATCTTGTCTTCCATGTATTACATAATGAGAGAAATATGGTAATGAAGTGATAAGAAAATGAATCATATCTGATGCATAACCACCATGGTAGAGGCATCTAGTGAATGTAATAATGACACACAATATGATGATGAAACCCTAGAAGGGTAAATTGAGAATGTAATCTATCTGAATGGCCAATTAAGATGAATGAAATTCAATTGATAATATAAGGAAGACTTTAGTAAAAACTTGTGAGATCCAAAGTTCGAATTTCAAATTAAGGGAGCAAAGTCATAACACAATAATGTCATGCTACTGATAAAGGACAACCCCTAGAATGTTTAGAGTTGTAGTAGTTCAATGGTCGCCACTAGTGATTTGACCTTGAATACTAGAATCTCTATAAAACAAGATCATGAAATTTGCACTATGAGAAGTAAACTAGCACTGATAGTAATCCTAGCTAATATGAAAGGTAGATAAACAATATGGAAATGATTTAGAGCAAAGGATAAGAAATAATTTTGAAATAGGAGAGGTGTGTTTTGAACAAAAGGAGAAATACAATATGAGTGAAGTGTGATATGAAATAAATTCTTGCAGTGACAACAAGAATGATGAATAATCTATTTGTACCTTGTATGTTTAAATTTTAGGAATATTTAATATACATGATTAAAATGAGAAGGATAAGTAGCAAAAGTAAGTAGTAGTGAATGAGGAGAGAGATAAGAGAATACAATGGCTTTTAGTAATATGTGAATTTGTTTTTAGAAGTATAATTTGTTGAAGACATATGAAGGGATGTAAATTGGTTCTACATATGATTTTAGTTGTACATGTGCAAGCAATATGTTAATTAAAGGTGTTTGATAGTTGTAGTAATTCATATCAGTAATCCATCTTAGTATTATACAATTGTAGTATGGTGATATGGGTTGAATAATGATGGAACAAATGAAAGGTTACCCTAAATAAGGTAGTCTCACCTATTCACTCATATGAATAGAAGGGATGATAACCATATTGTATTGATATGTAACCCTAATGAGGTGTAGCTTGTTATACCTAGATTTGATATAACTAAGTAATTGTAATTGGGTATGAATAGTCCTTGAATGACTAATATAATCATGGAGTACTTTGTTACTATTGTTGAAACCCTAGTATGCTATAACCTGATGGTTGCGAATTATGTCTGGGTTCATACTTGAGAATAATATGGAATGTGATGGTAATGCTTCACCTTATGCATCCATGATCCAATGTGGATGTCGTGAGTAGTAATGTACAATTGTTTTTGAATCTAGTCTTTTAACTCAAGACTATTTTTCTATTTGAGTAGCACAATAGTAAAATTCAAAAGAACATGGTGAACTCTCTTTTGTGATTTAGAGGTAATACATAACAATAGTACATATTTAGCAGTATGAATTGAGATAGTTGGATCAGATTATCGATGTTGAGGTACCACCTAAAGAGTATGAAAATATTGAAATGGTTGTTTCTCTCTCTATCCCATGATTGATTGTGGCATAGAGAATTTGTTTGTTATCATTGATAACTATTTCAAACATGTTGTGATTTAGTAAAGGAATAAAGGACTTCATGTTGAAAACTGCATTCAAGTATGAAATACAAGAATATAATGACATGTAAGATTTTAGAAGCTTAAAATAAACCTTGAATGTACTTTACTTGCATATTTATATTTCGGGGATGAAACTTTTTTAGGGGGGGGGATTGTTATGACCGCATATGAGCTTAATTGGTAAACTAGGGTTTACCTGGATGATTATATGCTTAATTGGATTGATCATTGCTTAAATCAAATTAATGATGATAATTCAATTATGATGTTTTAAACCTAATAAGAATGTTAAGTTTTCTATTGTTTGAGAAATTAGAATTTGAGAAATATAAACCCTAGTTGGCTGAAATTAGGGTTTTGATGGTACATGAGTATGGAATTTATTCAGGATAACAATGTGGTAAATGATTTTTCATATTTTCTACAATTTTTTTATTTAATTAAATTTAGGATATGATATGTATAACTCAATCATGCATATTGGAGAAACATTTCAGAATATTTGAGTGTTCTTTGAATGTGGTTCTCAGTCAAACTATACTTCGACCAAAATGTTGATAGAGTGCTTTTTAGCAGTGTAGTGTTTTATTTTTACTTATTTATTGGTAACTAAAAATGATCTAAAATTTGAATTGGATATCTAAAACTCAACCATAAACAACATGTAAAATTTTAATAATTTTGTGATGCGTTTAGACCTTATCAGTAGACGAATTATAGTAACTGATATTTCTGTAGAATTCTGGATAGCAGTGTACTATTAGATTTTTAATTATTTAATAGAAGCTTGGAATGATCTCAAATTTTAACTGAAGCTTTCTAACTCTACTGTACATATAATGATAAAATCTCATAATTGTTGGAGGAAGTTGTATCTCTAAAATACATGAATTCACAGAAACCTTTTAATGACAGAAAAATTTGCTGAAATAAGAAAATGTTTAGTGAGGGGTCAATGTGCAATTAACCCAAGAAGCTCAATTGCTATATATGGTCAACCTAACACACAAGGAGATATCATAATTCGTGATTAAATCTAGAGAAATGAAATCCTAGAGAGAGAGATAGGGTTTGAGAGGAGAAATTGATGGAGATACTGACCTAGGGTTTTACGGTCCGAGGAATGATGAAATCATGTAAGTTTAGCTTCTTTGGATATAGTTTCATGGTGAATCTTCTTTCACATTTCAAAATTCTGTCCCTCCTCTGATGTTATCTAAAATGGTATCAAAACCTCCCCTTTTCTCACTCTTTCTTCATAATCCCTTCTTTTTAGGGTTTCCGAGTTGAAAGGAAGAAGAATTGGGTGAATTGCTAGGGATTTGATATGGATTCGAGATTTTCAGATATGGGATACATTTTAAGGTGTTTTCACACCTTAGGGTGAGTGGTAACTTCCTTTGAACAGTATATTGCATGAAAAATGATTAAATCAACCATAATCTTTAATTTCTTAGTATGTGACTACAAACCCTGAATTGTCTATTTGTTCTAAGTTGTTGCAAAATGATATGAAATGGATTCTTCCTTTATTTGAATGAATTTCAGATGATAAAATCATATTATAAATGTATACAATTCATTCTAATGAGAATTCCCTAAGTATTCACAGAGGTTATAAGAGTAAACTGAAATATAAGGAATTTGTCTATGACTGAAATTTGCTGTATAAGTAAATAGAAAGTTGCTTATCTAGATACCCTTGGTTTTGAATGATTGTTTATCTAAATTCATAGTACATATATGTCAGATACTATCTTGGATTTCATTTAAATTCAGTAGTGTTTGTTTGGTATCTCAGTGAAGAGGGTGAAACCCTAGATGCGAGGAAAGTTGGATATTTGCGAATAGATATCGTGAAATCCATTTGAAGGGATTTTCTTGACATGATAGAATTTGTTTATTCAATGTTATTATTGATGCATGATATCCCAGTGAATGGCATGGAAACCCAAATTCAGCTCAGTTCCAAGGTTTCATACATATATTGATTTTATATCATTTGTTGATAGTAGTCTTTATTCAGTGAATGTTTATGTCGCATGAAATCTTTATGGGATCCATGGGAATACGTTGTTGCCTAATGAGAGGTGACAAGATGTGTGATGTCCTTGTGAGCCATGAGAATACTTGTACAACCAGTGAAATAAATACCTTGGTCTAAGGACCTATAGGTAATGGTTACTTGTTACAGAGGTAACAATGCTATGTGATGATCTAAGGGTTTGAATACCCATATCCAGTAATTATGGTAATGATGTGAAGGGATGAGAATTCCCAGTAATGTGATAAGGGATTGCGATCCCATGTATCATGTGTTGTAAATATTTGAAAAGTACATGATAGATGTATTGCACCTTTCTTTGTAGCATTTGTTGTGATTAAATGAAACCCTAAGGGTAGGGTGTTCAATGAATCAAGTATTGTGATATCAATGTTCTCAGTTATTATTAATAATTCTTATCATGATAAGTAATTAACTCTTAATTAAGTTATGAGATGCACAACTCAAGATTTGGATTGATATGCACGTTCTTTGAGAAATTATAGATAAGTTGTAGGTGCTATTGATGATTACTCATATGTCAAGTAATTAACTCTTATCAGTGTAATAAGATGATAAATTGCACGATTCTAGTGTGTATGTGCCAAGTAGACATGTAATATATTTATTTAAGAATTTTAGTCTGCCTACATGTATAGTATTTTGATTACTCAGTATATTACAGTATTTTGAATATACTACTTTGCCAAGTTTAGAATGATATACATGTTGTATTATAACTTCAAATAAGTAGACGCGACACCATAGAGATACTAGAGTCAAGTATAAGTAAGAGAAGGGTACAATGTAGAAAGAGCTTTCTAGGAATAATAAAATAATAGATTTAGGAGCCCTGAACACCGTAGAACCCCTATGTGAGGTATGCGCCTTAGGGGTGAAACGACCTAACCCTGGCAGCGTCTAGTATACGAGGGTCCTAACGTGCTATCAGGTGGCACGAGGGACGAAGCCCTAGTGGAAGTCTCCTTAAATTATAGTTTGCAGTGTCCAACATCAACCAGAAGTCCTGGTGGCACTAGAGTACAGAAAAGCCAAGAGGTGGCTTGACTCTCTGCCTATGTGCTCAGGTTATAGGAGGAGTGTAATTTAGGGAAGAGACCCATTTCCATATTGCATACTAGGAGAGTAGTCAGACTTAGCATTTCCCATGTGTGTCTGCTAAGTCTTGTACGGTGTGATCATAGTGCACTATGAGTCTTCATTTGTAGAGTACACTGCATATGATTAGGGCATATTAAAATGAATGAGAGGTCAAACAAGTGTGTATAGTTATTCAATTATTCTTTATATGTTTCTAAATGATTAGTTCTCTTTATGATCAATCAAGCATTTCATAGATTGATTCACTCTTATTGATATTTAGAGTATCCTGCCATATTTATGATTATTAATTATTAGTCTCTTTAAAGCTTACCGCTGTTATAATTGATATCAATTTCTTAAAAGTATATCTGTAATTATATCAGTGCTTTAGACTATTTCTTTGAAATACTCATTCACTGAGCGAGTAGGCTCACCCCTCTACTCACAATTTTTAGGGAAATCACATGGACTTGAATAAGATATCATTGCATCAGAGTAGATCTGCCACAAGAGTTAAGTCTGAGTATAGTTAAGTTCAGTCAGTCCTTGTCACTCTAGGTCCTTGTAAAGAAATAAGAGAGAGTTGTAAATGATGATGTATAACATTATTCCTCTTTTAGCAATATATGCGAATCAACAAGTCTTATGTGCTTGAAGTAGGAGAAACATAAGGAATGTTCATACATGCATTTTTACTGTTGAAATCAGATTAGAGAAATCAATGTTTAGATTCCCCTGTAAAGTTAGTTTATGTGGTTCAATGTGAGAAAAAAAAGATTTTGAAAGAGAAGAAAAAGTTAAGGGTGATCTTTATATAATGTTAAATCCTCAATTTATGCCATAATCTCATGATTAATGGTAATTGTGAGATTAGGGTGTAACAACAATGGTGCCCCTGTCCGGCTTATGCTCCCGTATGCATAAGGTTTCTTCTTTTTGTTGTGGGTTTCACTCTGAAGGACATGATGTTGAGCAGCCATGTAATAGAAGACCCAACAAATAAATATAAACATGGACGAGGTGGTGGCACTGAGATGATCGACCATGAATGTTGTTGTCAGGCCCAGTTTGAGAAGGAGTTGAATATCATCAATTCACTAAAACTGGTGATAATCCTCATCATCAAGTCAGAAAGCATTCATCATTGTTGATCTCATCTATGTCTTATAGGTTGTCTTATGGAGATGAGGTGAGGAACTCCTTGTAATAATGGAGGTTTCATATAGGTTACTGCATAGATGTAACGTGTATGCATGCCAAAAAAGGATATGTAGGGATGTTTTGTTGTAGCAAAGCCATTACTTATCTCAACTAACAACTTCTAAATCTGAAAAAAAAGCTTAGAACTTGCTTACGGAAGTAACTAATTTTGGTAGTACTGTTGTCAAAGTATTGATGCAATGAGGGAACACGGCTGATGAAGGGAAGTCTTGTTGGAGGAAGAAAAATGTGCTTATCAATATGAATAGATTTAGGGGAAAAGAAGAGGCATCTAAATGAGATAAAATTGGAACCTAGAAAGCTTGCAATTGTTGATAAATCTATTCAATTCAACAAAAGTCGCAACATATATATCTTCATCTGTAGCATGAATTGTCTATTGGTATACTGGCAACTTCTCCCTCGTGAATTTCATGTTATGTATACATGGCATCATGATTCTCTTTAAATAAAAATATAGGTGAAGTACACATGTTACATACAAAGATAAGCATAAAGATATCATTTGCAAAGCAAGTAGGCTACCTGACAGGAGGGATGACAAGACTGGTCACCTACATTTAGTTATAGGGTAGTATATACTACACTAAGTAGATCTCCACTATTTTTGTGCAAGTATGGTATAATCGTTGTTCATGAAGATTATATCATGTAAATTAGAGGGTGGTTAAGCTAGATCTATACAACAAAAAAATCACAACTCATTTTCACTAAGGATGGCTATAGCTGTCGTGTTCACCTGTCTTGTTGTTTTGTCCCCACTGATGTTATACTCTTAGAAGTGTATTTTGAGTTCTCTTATCATTCCATCACTAATCAAGTTAGCAGGGCAATATTCCATAACTCATTTGTGAGCAATGGGATGTCTGACTTAACTTATTCTATATAAAGCATGTTGTCTCTATAGATAGTAAGACCTACAATCAACCCTTAGATGATGGAAGTCATGAAGTCCTTGATATATAACTTTCCCAAAGGCTACATGTACACAATCATTTGATTTGCATACAAGGCCTCTAACAAATGAAAAGTATTTGTGGTTGTATTCCTGGTAAATCCTAAAACAATGTTGATCTTGAGGTTCTAGAGATCAGTAGGATCCATCTCTCCCAAGAGAGGTACCTCACATGCATGTTGTTTCTGGAGAAACCAGAGTTGATGATAATGAATTTGTATTAGCGTCACTATAATGCCCATAAACTTTCTTATAGTGTTGAATAAGATTAATTAACATATGTGAGTACTTATAACTCTAATATAACCTTGTGATATGCTTTGGAATCATAATACAAGCTTAAGTTTCAAATTTGGTCCAATTTGGACACTGTTTGAGCAAGTTATGCAATTTTATGTACATTTTGTACTTTTCTATAATTTACCAAATTGAGAGGTTTTCTTTGCAATTTGTCACATGCATTACATTCTTTAGATGTTATATTACCATTCTTGAGCTTTTTGAGCCACGGGGCACCTAGTTGAACCTTTGTTTGGAGGTGTTTTTCTTTGAAGGGTATTTTAGGGTTTACCCCTTTATGGATGAGCTACCTTTAGGAGATATCAACCAATGGTTTATTCATTTGGCTTGTAAATTCAACAAACAGTGGCTAAGAAGGTATCCATGAATGGTTGGGAAGCTGCTTGTGTGGTTGTTTGTATATCCTTAATAGTGTAATGTCATGGACAAATGGGGAGCTACTTGTACACCTCACGCTTCTTCTCTACCTTATCCCCCAAGATTTATATACTTATCCTTCAAAATGGAGTTTTTTCTCTCTACTACTTCCCTCCTACTAATATCCTTGTTCTCTCTCTATGTTCTTCTATGGAAAACCTGTCTAAGGTAGAAGAAGAAGGTGATCTCCTTGGAAGAAGCATCTGGGGTTCTGATTTGCTTCCTTCTAGGGTTTATAAGTTTCTTCTTGGTGAACTTGACCTAAACGAGTAAGTAGTTCCTTCTTTCCTCCGTTTCCTTCTCTATTATTCTTCTTCCTACCTTTCTCCAGGTTGGAACCTTGCTATTGCATTGTATAAATTGCTCTAGAACTCAGGAACCCATCTTTTCTTGCTCTTTCTTCTAGGGTTTTGCTTCCTTGTCGAGAAGGGTACCTATTTGGCCGAGTTCAGGTCTAGAACTTGGGTTTCCTTGCTTGATTTTCTTGAGAACCTTTCTCTAGAAGTCTGTTCTTATCATTAGAGGCATGTTTTATAACCCTCTTTACTTATATTGGTTACTATAAGCTTGTTATCTCATGTTCTTTATGTTGGTTACTATAAGCTTGTTAGCTCATGTTCTTTCTTAAAAATGGTGATTTAAGCAATAAGAAGCTAATCTTGTTTGGGATTTCGATTTTTATGGTGTTTCCTATTTTGTTTCCAGTTCTAGATGAACCTATAATCATGTGCACGTTCTTCCTAAGGAATTATATGACTTAGTTCAGGTTGGTATGACCACTTATGGTGTTAAGCACCTATCAACCGATGGTCCATATTAGGGTTTCTAGGTTGTTTACTTCTCTAAACACATGACCCAATGGTGTGGTCTATATGACAATTGAAGGTGGTGACCAAGGGTGATGAATGATGGTGTGAATTGATAGTCACACCTTAGGTCAGCATTAGGCTCTCTTAGAATCTCAATGAGCAATGGTTTGATTCTCTAATGATGTTATCAATCAATGATGACATATCTTAATATCCGATGGTGTTAAATGAATATAGTATTGATCTAACAACCAATGATGATTTAATGATCACAACTAATGGTTGATTAGGTCATCACCACATATGGTGAGTTGATGATGTAATTGTAGATTTGACTAAACTTTAAACCAATGGTTCCTTGGTTCAATTTATTTAACGGTTAGACCTATACTTCAATTGATAACTTTGAATAATGAACCTGAACCAATGAATAAGATTGGATGCTTCAACATCCAATGGATTAGAATGAATCCCATGATATTATATGTGAATCCTAGTGATGATAATTCGATGGTTTAATGTCATTAATTTGTTGTCTTACCTTTGCTCTCATATAGTTATATTTGATAAATGACCATAATAATTGGATGTGTAACTTCAATGTGATATAGTTTGTTATACCTAACATTAATGTAATTAAATGATGGTGATCGATTATAATCAGTCCTCTTGCATGATTAATGTGACAATGTATTACACACTTCTTGTGTATGAACCACATGGTAGTGCAATTTGAATATCATAGTGCAATGCCATAATAATAATACCTATGTACACATAATTGGTAATGATCTTTTAAGCCGTGTTTAAGACATGTAATGATGTGGAAAACCTTACTATGAATAATGTGATGGTCTTAATGACCTTTGGGAATGTTTGAGCCCTTATTGAGGTGAAATCCTTTTCATGTTCCAATAAGAGTTGAAATCATGGGACTTGTGATAAGAAATGGATATCTTGAAATGAGATGATGACAATGTAGTTCATTACAATGCAATGGATGGTAGCATGTGGTAATGTGATTAATATCTATACTTCAAACATTTTATATCTTCTAAAATTACAATGCTTATACACTTGATAAGAATAAATTAGGTTTTGTATGTCCATTTATATGACGAAGCCTTAATTCACCCAATTGTCAATAAGTAATCAAGTGTAACCCTAATCATGTAGTGCCCTGTTCCATAGATCCATCTAAGTGTCAGGTCTTTCCATATGGCGAAATGAGTATTCCTAAGGGAAACTCAGAGCACATACTATTGAGTATGCGGCGTGCTTGTCATCCTGACTCTAAATGTTTGGCAGGATGACTATGGTCATACCTCGATAGGAGAACGACTATGGTCATATCTTAGATATGTGTATATGATAAGATTTGAGGACAGTTGTGGTTGTGCCTCAAATGGTAGGGTTTGTATTCCCACCTCCTTTCACTAGTGTCGTGACATGTACCAAGGATGGACTAGGATGTTAGTAGCTTGACCTGATGTGTCACTATGGAGGACTCGTACTGACCAAGGGCATAGAAGATCTTAGGAATTTGGTTATCCTAGATCTTATATGGCACTAATTTTGACTTAGTATTGGTCAGTTGGGACTTGAGTGGTATTCCTCAAATCCCTCAGGGCAACATAATAAAAGATGCAATTCATGTCATGTAGTATATATCTGTTAGGGTTGAATACGTCTCACATTGGTTGAGTACACTACAGTAAAATCATCCAATAGTGGCATTTATTCTAGTGGCTTTTATAAAAAAAAACCCACTATCTTTCTAATATACAGACATTTTTTATTAAAATTCCTCTAAACCACCTATTATAGAGTTTCTAAAAAGTACATAACATTAAAGGCATTTTTATTTTTAATTAGTGGAAATCTAAAATTTCCATACGAAATTAGAAAACTAATTGGTAACACAATATTTACTTCCCGCTCCATGTTTTCAACTTCGTGCTCCAAAAAAATGTGATAGTCCGATCTAGCGCTATGCTCTTTCCTGATTGATACAACTCTCCGCTCCTCAGACCAGCACGTGGAGCATCGACCTTGGCGATCGTCGCCCTAGCTAGGGGATGGTGGAGACTGGTTGTGGCTTGCTCTGTTCCATTAGCGAGTGGAGGAGTGCAACTTGCCGGCCGTGCGCGGTCTCTGTCGTCAATTAGGAACCTTCATCCGCCGCCTATTTGGACCGAGCCAACCTGAAGCACCGCCACAGACTGACTCTGCCCCTCCGGCACCGGCGAGTTCGAGTGAGGGACTCCAATCATCCAATTCCTCTAATCTTTGCAACTTTTTAAAGAGGTATGTTGTCATCACAATATTTCCACTCACGTCTCTGATGATTGCTCTTAAGACAACTCCCACCATCATTGTAATGGAAGCGTCCTTGTTGACATGAATCTTACCTTTAGGAATGACATTCCATCTCTGGGTAGAAATGTTATTGACCAACATTTCTTCCTGCTGTTGAGAAGTTATGAGAAACCTACAGTAATTGATCCATCATGTGCAGGCTGATTTACAGACCAGTTGCGGGCTGAGTCATTCAACCCTGATGTAACCTACAGACTGCCACTTCCCTGGTCCCATTGAATTGATTGATCATGTGTTGTATTATTTCCCTACTTCATCCAGTGATGGGGATATGTCTCCAATTATGTAGTGTCTATCTTTTAACCTCCCTCTTGTAACCAAGATTTCGGTAGCCACTCACTAGAGAAAATATGACATTTTTATAGCCACCTTTAAGTACAAATCAGTGTGGATAATCTATTCAGGTTGCTCCTCCTTTGTTCTTGATATTTCTCATGACACTGACACCAAACCAATAGGCTGAGTGAGCATTAAAGGATCTCAAGTGGTTTAGCCACCACATCTACATATTGTTTGTAACCGTGAGTTGGAAAGGAACCATGCTAATTGATTCAACATACTCCTTAAGTAGCAGTTGCAAGCATGCATCCAGGTCCCATCCTATGTTGTTCTCAAGGATTATCTCACACACATTATTCATATGAGTGGTGATTCAAATAATCTAATACTTGGCTTTGAAGTCCTCTAAGATTTACTGATTGGGCACAAAATATTTTCCTAAGCCAAATTATACAGGATTTCAATAGAGATTTTAACTTAAGATTTACTGATTTTTTCCCATGCTTAGCTTTAGTTGTGTTTTTCTTATATGGATAAGATTTATATGATTTTTTCCATGGATATGAACCACCACTTCGTTCCATGCCACATTTTCCTCAATTTGGGTCATATTATTGTTGTTGTAGTTTCAACTCATAATCCTGATACATTCAGGTCAGACCACATTTTGTATGCTTAGTTCATTTTTAGCTAAGTCGTTTGCCAAATTCTGGCCATTAGTAGGATTTAGACCTACCTTTAATAGGGTTTGGTTTCCATTGGAGCCAATGTAGTCGAACATGGCTCTTTTTCATGTGTAAAACAAGTTGCATGACATACTTTGCAGTCATTGATACATGTGTTAGGAGTCCGCAACTAGTCTGTAAATAATGATGAGGCTTTACTCTGGTTGTTAATGTGTGTTGACCTTGGCTTAACCTATTTTCTAAACAATTAGATGTCAATGGTAATTCAGTTAACCAATCCCTAAGATTGATCCTAATTCAGTTCAATATTGTTTTGCATTCATACACGATCGTGCTAAAATTTGCAATGTGCATTTCCAGTTTTTGGTTTGACTTTTTTGATATTACAACTTTATTGTGTGGGGCATGACATTTTCAGTACATCCAATGCAATTAGTTCAGGGAAGACCACAATTTGTATGCCTACTTTAGTTTTAGCCAAAAAATTTGCCAAATAGTGCTTGTGAGTCAGATTTAGACCTATCCCTAACAGGGTTTGCTTTCCACTTGGGACAATACAACTGAACATGTCTCTCTTTCATGTGCCAAGCAAGATGCATGATAGACTTTGCAGTCATTGATACGTGCAGTCATTGATACTTTCTGGATGTATATGTTCTAAAGGTTTGTAGAAGGTGAGCTTGTAGAAGATGAGGTTGTAGATTTGGAAACCATGTTGGTGGTTTTGAGGTTTACAAATTCTCCTTTGATACTAGCGGATAGGACCCAGGCTCCTGTTCATTTTCTAATTCACTTCAAAAGGATTAGAATGTGCCTGGGTCCTTATTATAAGTATGTTCTTTTATCCTTTTAAAAAGTATTTCAAACATAGTGTCATGTACTCATAAAACTAAAGAGGAAAGAATCTATCCTATTTACATATAGGTCAGAGAATAATAACCTCACATAACTCATTTAGAAAATTTACAATTTTTAGATGAATCCTTCTTGTCATAAAATTTGTAGTACTATCAAAATAATAAGATGATAAGATATCTTGTAGTAATGTTTTGATAAACACAGAAGTACAAGACTGTAGTTAAATTTTGGAAAGACACCAGTAACCTCTTTAAATAGGTCTCACACCTTCTACAGTAGTGCATCGATACTCCAAATTAAATAGGTCTCACACATGTACAAAATAAGCCAGACACCATTAACCTCTTTGATAATATAAAATATGAGTGTTGATTCAACAAATAGATAATAAGTGTCACCTCATTGTATTAAATACCAAGACACATCAAATTATAGAAAATACTAGTTACTTCATTGAAATTCTCAAAGAAGGATTAGTGAGCATTGGACCAATTGCAAAGATATAACCTCTATATAGGACATGGTCTCCTCTATTAGATTTCTTTTCAAGCTATCATGTCTACCACAATAAAGTTGGTTATGACAAGCAATAAAACGTTAACTAATGTTATACAACTTTTTTTGAAAATATATAACATCGTTATATGTACTTACACTTTGTTAATACTAATATTATGCAGTCTCTGTCCACCCACAACAGTCACTATGAACTGGGCCTCTATGCCAATGTTAATGTTCCCTATTGAAGAACAATTGGACATCATACTAGATGATCGTTCCTTAAACCCACTAGCCATACCCAAACATTGGCATTTTCTAAAAGGAAGACACTACATGCCTGGTGAAGTGACCCTAAATTTTGGCAATTATTCACATGTTATCGAGGTTGAGTATGATTTGGCGGGAAATCTTGTATCAAAATCCAGTTGGCGTGATTGGATTAGAAAGATGCTAGTGGGCCATAGCGATAGGCTTTTTCTCCGTCCAGTTGGCCATAATACCATCAAAGTTTGGATAACCAACATCAACTGCGAGACCCTCGATCATCTACGACAGTATGAGTAAACGATGGAGGATATCATCTCATACGAATCTGATGATGAGGCCCCTATCAGTTCAGATTTGTCTAAATACAGTGAGGAGTTCCGCGACACAGCACAATCATCAAAATGGCCATGATAGGTCCAATTAACAAATATAATTGTCAAGACAAAAAATTTGCATTTACACTTTTTGTCTGAAAGCAATCAATCCTCATAGTTGCTTTCTTTTCTGAACTTCAGGAGAAGATCGCCACAATGATAAGTCCTCAAAGTTACTGATGCGGGACCATGTTGGTGTAGTATTTAGTTCTCTATCTATCTAGACTTGTCTGTATTAATAGTTATTTTAATTATGCGCATGTTTAGGGGTACACCAACCCCTTTGTTTAGTTACTGTTTAGGGGTACACCCCTGTGTGTGGATGTAAAAAGATATTAATGAATGGAACTGAAAGTTGCTACTTGAATTCTTATAACTGAAGTGTGTGTTCCCATGAATGCTCCAAATTCACAAATCCATCCTATCTAACGACACATTCAAAACCAAACAACAAAAAGAAATATGCATATCCTATTATGTTACAAATTACTGATAAATTTCATTACAAATGTTCATTATAGAATGGATAAGTCTTGGATAGCAGAGGATGACCGAACGAGCAATAAATACTTATGTGGAGTATCAAATTTTTTGGATTTTGTTTTTGAACATTCATCGATTGGAGACAAGATTGTATGCCCATGTAGAAAGTGTGCTAATATATAACAGGTCACCAGAAAGACTACAGTGAGCCATTTACTGTGGCATGGCTTCTTACCAAGCTATATGTCTTGGGCTTTTCATGGTGAAGATGCCGATGTTCAAATGGATGGTCCTACTGATCAGGGAGATTTCCTTAATGCTGAAAATTTACAAGATATGTTGCATGATACTTTTCTGAGTTTCAGTGAAGATGGAAATACAGAAGGAGTGGAGCCATCTAGTGATCAACATTTCAATACTGAAATTTTTTATATCTTGTTAAAGGATTCTGAGACAAAATTATATCCAGGGTGTAAGAAATACAGCAAACTTGCTTGCATCCTAGAATTCTATCACCTGGTTTGTCTTAATGGCTTGAGTAAGAAAGCATCATCTATGTTTCTTACATTCTTTAAGAAGATGCTACCAGAAATAGAATAGTTACCAAATTCATTTTATGAGCTAAAAAAGATGATTACGGGGTTGGGCTTAGATTATGTGAAGATTCATTTTTGTCCAAATGGTTGCATGTTGTTTTGGAAGGATTCCGTTGATAAAGACGTCTGTGATACATGTGGAGCATCAAGATGGAAACTGATTACAATCCCAGATGATGATGACGAGCTTGCAAAAAAACCCAAGAGAATACATATCAAAGTGCTCAGACACTTTCCACTTATACCCCGCCTAATGTGGTTATTCATGTCATAAAAAACCTCATCCTTAATGAGGTGGCATGCAGAAGAATATGAAAAAGATGATAATTTAAGACACCCAGTTGATTCACCTGCATGGAAAACATTTGATGTGATGCATCCACAATTTACTGCAGACGCTAGAAACATTCGATTGGGACTTGCAACTGACGGATTTAATCCTTTTGGGACAATGAGTACTTCTTACAGTACATGGTCTATTGTGATTATTCCATATAATTTACCTCCTTGGTTGTACATGAAGCAACCATATTTTATGTTGTCCCTACTCATTCCTGGACCGGCTTCACCCGAAAATATAGATGTGTATTTGCGTCCATTGATTGATGAGTTGAAAGAACTATGGGATACTGGTGTACATACATATGACGTTGGAACCAAAGAATTCTTTCTAATGCATGCTTCTTTATTATGGACTATTAGTGATTTTCCAGGATATGCACATCTATCTGGTTGGAGTACTAAAGGCTACAAAGCATGTCCCTATTGTAATAAAGATACTATCTCACATTGGTTTCCACATAGTCGTAAAGTTTGCAACAGAGGACATCATATGTTTTTGCCAACTAGCCACAGATTCTGAAAAGAAGCAAAGGCATTTGACAGTGAGCAAGAATTTAGGTGTCCACCTAAACCTCCTTCTGGAGCTCAAATCTTGTCACAATTGGAGGACGGAAGAACTGTAATTGGTAAGAAAAGGCCAAGAGGTAAGGATTCAACACACAATTGGGAAAGGAAAAGCATATTTTTTGAGCTAGCATATTGGAAAACTAACATTGTAAGGCACAATCTCGATGTCATGCATATTGAGAAGAATATATGTGAGAGTATTGTTGGAACATTGCTAGGTTTGAAGGATAAAAGTAAGGACAACTTGAATACAAGGAAGGATTTGGAGGATATGGGAATCAAATTTTCACTTCATCCAAAAACTATTGGTAAATATACCATCCAACCTCCAGCTTGCTATACAGTAAAAAAAGATGAAAAAATATTATTTTGCAACCTCCTAAAATCTGTCAAAGTTCCAGACGGGTATGCGTCTAATATATCTAGATGTGCACGGCCGAAGGATCAGAAGATGCTACCAATGAAAAGTTACGATTATCACGTGCTGATGTAACAAATTTTGCCATTAGCTATCTCTGTGTCCTTGCCCAGTAAGAATGCTAAGTCATGTATTATTAATCTTTGTCGCTATTTTCAAAGGTTGTGCACTAAAGTCATAGATCCAAATGATGTTTCTACATTGGAAAATGCAATAGCTATTACACTTTGTGAGATGGAGAAGATATTCCCTCCATGTTTTTTTGACATAATGGTGCATCTATCAGTCCATCTCTCTTATGAAGCTAAGATAGCCATCCCTATTCAGTATCGTTGGATGTATCCAATTGAAAGGTAACATTTCACACGTAGTGATGACTTTACCTATTGGAATGTAATTTTTCATAATATTTTCCTCAACTTTATTATCAAGTATCTGATGACCCAAAAAGGATATGTTCGTAATAAAAGATATCCAGAAGGATATATAGTTGAAGAGTGTCTAACTTTTTATTCAAGATACTTGGAAGGAGTTGAAACAAAATTAAATCAGCCAAATAGAAACGATACTGGCGAAGCAAATTTGGAAAATGAGCCAACACATGACAGTGATGATTGGTCTATTTTCTTGACAGTAGGTCGTGGTATTGGTAAAATGGTAACATGTGTCTTGGACGAACATACATTGAAACAAGACCATAAGTATGTACTATTCAATTGTGAAGCAATTGAACCCTACATTAAGTAAGTTAGTGTCAATTGTCTTCTATTAATAAAATGCTATAACATATTCCAATAACCTATTACACATATTTTGTATTCAGGATGCACTATGATATCATTAGGCAAAAACATCCTCAGAAGTCCTTAAAGGAGGTTCAGAGAATACATAGTAACTCATTTGATGGATGGTTTAAGGAACATGTAAGTTTAGTTGTGGTAATTAAATTAGTTATGCTTCATGAATAAAGTCTAACAAACTTTTCTTTTGTTAGATTGAGACACTCCTAAGAACAGATATGGTGGATGATAAAATCAAGTTTCTTTCTCAAGGTCCACATCAACTGGCCATTAAGTATAAGGGCTATGCTGTCAATGGTCACAGATTTCATACCAAGGCAAAAGATGCAAATCGAACTACACAAAATAGTGGAGTCTTTCTGGTAGCTAAGACTGATTGTTATTCTAAAACCACTGACCGCAATCCAATTAATAGAGATATAACCTACTATGGTGTTTTGAAGGATGTTATTGTGCTCAATTATTATGAACACTTTATGGTGACATTATTTAAGTGTGATTGGGTGGACATCTACTCAACGAGGGGAATCAAGCATGATGAACATGGGTTGACTCTTGTTAATTTGAGATGCCTTCAAACTATAGGAGAACCATTTGTAGTGACATCTCAAGTTGGACAAGTATTTTATGTAGAAGATGTCACTACAAAAGGGTGGCATTTTGCTGTAAAGATTGCCCCATGGGATATGTTCAAAACGGAAGAACAATCTTGTATTGAGAATGTCGAAGCTTATGTGCAAGGTGAAACTCGAGATGGGCCATCAATGACATTAGAGGATGAAGATATTGATTGTGACATAGTAAGATTGGATATGGAAGGAATTACTGTTTCTAGTTCAACAACTAAAAAAGACCAATCCTGAATTCAACAGGATGATGAAAGTGTATCTCAAAGTGATGATGATGACTGTTTTGAATGAGAAGATTACAGAATAGCAGCCAATGTTTCTTTTTGTTTGTCATTAATATTTGACTTAAATAAGCCTTTTTTTGGCTCAATGTATCTCTTTAATTTTCTGTCTCACATTGTTCTCTAGCTAGGTGTATCAATTTTGCATGTCTGACATTATTCTTATTCATATTTATCCTTGTCTCTACTGTTGTTTATAATTATATTTTATTAAATATATGTGTTTCATTTTTAAATATTATTAATAAAATTGTTATTATGTTGTTCAATATTTTTCTAAATGTCTTCATTTTTATGTGACTTGATATATTCAGGATGAGAGAACAGTACAGTGACAACTGCCATAACATGACAGCCACAAGCAATGATAAGAACAACAACAATGACTCATGTATGATGACTCATTTACCTAGCATCACTCGACGTGGTTGTTGGCAATCTTTGAACATGTCATCCTCAAATGGATCCAAAAAAAAATTTAGCTTCCCTTCCAACTGAAATTCGTAATGATAGAGCAAACAAATTCAATAAAATTGCTGCTAGCTCTACAAAAAATGCCCAATCAGCTACGTCTCCCCAAGACTCTAATATGGTTGGTGGTTCAAAATCCTCTCAAACATGCACAACTGAAAAGGAGATGGGAACAAGGTTCCAAAATCAGCAAAACAAAGAAAGTGGTGATAAAGTTACAAGATCAAGAATTTCACAGCTACCCTGTATGCCTAATGTCAATGCTTTCGTGTCTATTCATTCAAGAATTGTAGAGAATAGAGCTGCCAGTAACCAAAATAGCAATGTATTTCCTGATAACATGGACCAAAATGACATCTCTGATCACCATGTTGAGTCATTGAATCTTACAACAACACCTTCTGATGGGCTAGGTAATCATTTCATTCATATCATTGTATTTATAGTGTTGCATTTAATCATATATAATTATGCATATATATATTTTATCCTTTATGAATGAATGCTTAGGTCAAAAACATCGAGCAAACAAATTCAATAAAACTGCTGCTGCAAAAAATGCCCAATCAGCCACGTCTCCCGAAGACTCTAATATGGTTGGTGGTTCAAAATCCTCTCAAACATGCACAACGGAAAAGGAGATGGGAACAAGGTTCCAAAATCAGCACAACAAAGAAAGCGGCGATAAAGTTACAAGATGAAGAATTTCACAGCTACCCTGTGTGCCTAATTTCACAGCTTCTGTGTCTATTCATTCAAGAATTGTAGAGAATAGAGCTGCCGGTAACCAAAATAGCAATGTATTTCCTGATAACATGGACCAAAATGACATCTCTGATCACTATGTTGAGTCATTGAATGTTACAACAACAACTTGTGATTGTCTAGGTAATCATTTCATTCATATCATTATATTTATAGTGATGCATTTAATCATATCTAATTATGCATATATATTTTATCCTTTATGAATGAATGCTTAGGTCAAAAACATCGAGCACGTGGCCGAACACAATGTTTGAAAGTTTGGAAAAGAAAGCCTGATGATCCAATTCCCATTGAGAAAAATCAATTTGGACAACCAGTAGGTGAAAACCAATGTCACTTATCAAGTTTTCTGACAACCATTGCAAGAGATCCCAATCTTTATCCACTAAACTATGAGTACTAGAGACAATTTTCATTAAATAAAAAAGATTCTATATGGAATTTTATGAAGGTATATTATTAATTTTTTTTAAATGGTTAAATGAAGCATCTAATTGATATCCTTTATGTCGGTAGAGTAAATTCACAATGGATTCAGATCTGAAGGAGTGGACAATGAAGAGACTAGGAAAGAAATGGAAGGACCACAAGTGTGAGTTATGGAGACTATACTTCGTAGAAGAAAGTCCATTCGAACAACAGCTTGAACAAGTCGTTCCCCGCGTGGACAAGTCGCATTGGAAATTTCTTGTCGATTATTAGAGGAGTAATAAAGGAAAGGTAATATTATTTTTTCTATTCGTAGATACTTACAGTACTGCACAAATAATTACTATGCACAATACTACAATGATTTCCATAGAGGAAGTCTATAACTAACTAGATAAGTAGAAAATTTCAAAAGCTTAGCCACACAACAGGAACTAAGTCGTTTTCATGTCTGAAATATGATGCAAGTTAGTAATTTTTGTGATCCATTTAGACAATTTGATGGCATCCGTTAATTTGATGTTTACAATAACCTTGTTTGAATGATAAAGATGGAGAAGGAAATAGGTGGAGAAGTGGATCCCATAATGTTTTTTGAGAAAACTCATCGTAAAAAAGATGGGAGCATAGTTGATGTTGAATCCACCAAAATTTTGGTACAACACATAATATCCTATAGTATTATGTTACATATACTAATTTCATAGAGGTATATATTTGGTATAAATTGCATATCGTATGATTTGTTGTATGTGGGAAAAATTTTCTGATGTAGGAGAAGAGCTGTGAAGAAAACAACCTGATGTTACTTTAGATGAAGTTTATAGGCATGTTATGGAGAAGAGAGACCAGGATATGTTCGTGGTTATGGACTTGGACCATCACCTACTGATATCTGGGGCAAGAACCATAAATCCCGATAATTTGAAGAACCACAAAGGAAGGATTTCCAGGATAAGCTTGAAGAACAACAGTTGGAATTTGATGCAAAACTACAAGAACAAAAGGATGAATTCAACCAAAAATTAGAGGAGTTACTTGCCTTAACTAGAGAAGGAAACAGTCAAGCACAACATGTTGGCACTGGCCAAGTATGAATACATTTTATACAAGATGTGTGGTATCAATTATTTTCTATGTTGACTTTTATGGACTTATGAAAAAAAAATTGTGCAGACAAACTTATCAATGTAAACTCCACTCCATATAAGACATTCATCATTTAAGAAGGGACAAGTATGTTTGTATTACTGTGAATTGCACTTCATTTTACGTTTATATAAATTTTATATGTAAACTACATTTTGTTTCTAGGATGTGTATCTACTGAGTTTTACAGATGTAGATGCTAAAATTGCATTCGGTCGAGTCTCTGAGGTTGACCCCATGAAAAGGGTGGGAGGTGCAATTTTAGGCTCATCATTTGTCGTTGTTTTTGTAGAGGTTGCTTTGTTTGGAAATGATCCTCTAGTTAGACCTTATGATCAATATCAATCTGTTGATGATGTTGTTAGCAACGTCATAGCATGGCTGCAAACACATACATTGCCGAGGTGAGCATAAAGTATTGTTTATACTGTTACATAATTGAAAACAAAAGTAGTATCTAAAGTCGTTTCCATTTGTTGCAGGACATGAAGTTTAAATTTAATTGAATTCTTGGATACTATCTAAAGAGAGGAGAGCTATAGTTTTTTTTATTTAATCCAATTTGTTATTTGTACATGCCGATCTAAAGTAATGGTGTTTCATGTCCATTATCGTAGACAATGTTGCCAAATAACAATCCTATTTTGTTTTGTCCTACTTTTAATTTTGTAATGGAGAATCTTAGTATTATGGATAATACACACATTATGATTGGTTTGTGGTTTTTAGCTATGAGTAGTGTTTTAGCTTCTTGTTTGTGGGTACAGATGAAAACTTTAGTTGAAAATGAGTTACGATTATTTGATCCATTTCTTTCCATTTTGTAATTACTCAGCTAGTAAATGGATTATTATGGTTTGGATATTCAAAATTTACAACTAATGTGGATGGGTGATGTGGACGGAATAATTCCTTTTTAATGTAAAAACTACTATAGTAAAAGGGTAATTGTGCCTTTTGTATGGAAGCCACACATCGTATACCATGATTTTCTGTTTCCCAACCTATGCAGGTTTGATTCTGCTTGATAATATCTTGGAATGCAATTTCTTATATAAGCAGGAATGCATATTGCGGGTGCTTCATATTTGTGGGCTTCATATCCAACTTGCATCATGTTAGATCATGATATATTTCTTATGGCATATTAATTTTTCTTTCATTACTTGATCACATGCTGCAGGATATCTTAACACTATAGGGATCAAGATTCTAACAACCACACTACAATCTTCAAGCTCTACCCAACATTTTAGTGAATCCTAGACTAGTTGTTACAACATTTTAAATGAGACTATTCATATATTTATTGGTTCTTTTCAGGGTAATTTGTTATGCAGTAATACTTTTTTAAATCTTTACTTTGTAGGAAAGGGTATTTTTTATATGTACATGGTTTTTGGGAATAATGTGATACGTCACCCATTGCCTGAAAGCATAGATCTGCCATGCATAAATATTTTTTTGTATTTCCAAGGAAATTTGTTCCAAGTTTCTTATAGATATGTGCCATCACATAGATATAGGTGACATTGATGTTAATCTTGAGGTCTCACATCACTTGAGGTCTCAGATCTTACCTTCTGGGTAATTCATTTGAGTTGTTAGAATGAAACAAGTAATATCATGACACTACTTGTCTCTCATTATTTTAGAAAACATCATCAGATAGAGCTCAAGTATTCAGACCCTCTGCCTTTCCATACCCTCTGCCTTTCCTTAATGTAGGGAGGCCCAAGCGACCCACTTATGTACCTATTGAGGTGTGTTACTTCTACGAGTGTTGTTCTGTTTTCTCACTGTGTTGTTTTTGAATGTTTTGTTTTTGGTACTAAATATAATATAGCCTGGTGTTTTGTTCTGCCAGTTTAGTTAATAAATTATTTGTTTGTTTTTGGCCACTAACTAACATAACTTGGTGTTTTTGCATTTTGTAGAGGCACACTAAGTCATTGTCAACATTTCAGAGGTATGCTCTGGTTGAGAAGTCTAGGCAGATGCCTCAAGAATGAATGGGTGTTCTTATTAATGTGGGTTCCTCCCTGTTCCCTTAATTATTAAAATAGCATTTGTATATTTGTTTTTTTTCCTTTACCCCCTCCATCTAAAATAATACCCTTTCTATAACATGTGGTTGTGATGCAGGCCCTAAAAGCCAATAACTATGGTAATGATCCTCTACTAACTACAACTCTGTAGTTGGAGATTAAAGGCCAATCTCGAGAGCTAACAACCTCTGTATTGATGCCTTGTCCGACTGCCTAGGGCTCCCATGGGACACATCCATTCCTAGTATAATAGTTGGCACTTGGGAGATCTTTGGCATGGATGGAGGATGCTCATGGCTGTGGTGAACTTCTCTATGCAATGTGACACCCGTAGGCATATTTAGGATCTCATTCGATGTGGAAACATGAAGGGTGTTGTAAGTAAAATATTTTAATGTATTTTGTTTAAGATAGTTAAACGAAATACATAAAAAGATTTTACTGACAACACACTTCATGTTTCCACAACGAATGAGATGTTGAATAAGCCTACGGGTGTCACATTGTGCAGAGAAGTTCACCATAGATGAGCATCCTCCATCCATGCCAAAGATCTCCCAAGAGCTAACTATTATACTAGGAATGGATGTGTCCCATGGGAGCCCTGGGCAGTCGGACAAGCCATCAATAACTGTTGTAAGTTTTGAATTTTGACTCCTTAGCATACGTATGGGTTTTCGTCCCATTATTTTTGTTCGGCTCAAATCTATATGCCACTGTGTTCATTTTTATTATTTGGGGTGTTCTATGTTGCTCTGCTTGTGTCTTATGTGTGGTTGTACAAGGTGTGGAGAGTGGTTGTACAAATGCATAAAAACTATAGTTCACCAGTTATTGGACTGTGGTTGTATAAGGTGTGGTTGTACAAATGCAGAGGATTGAAATATGGATATGGATCAAATGAAGCACAAACTTCCAGTGCTTATTTTACTGTATACATGCCATATATTCTACCTTGAAGAAAATAATGAAGGTGAATGAGATTCTCCATCAATATCAATTATTTTTCTCCTACTTAAAGTTCATAAAATTGTTTGATATGGTACCATTAAAGATTGAAACTCTTCTAAACTCACTGCATCATGAATTTTATGAGATATGAAGTTAACCATTTTATCAAATGTGGTAATATTCTCCCTATATCATGAGTGCTACCATTCCATTATGGACGAATTACATATTAGTAACCATTGTATCAAATGTGGTAATATTCTCCCTAATTGTTTGTGTCTTTACTCTCTAGGGTTCAGGAAATACAAAGATTATTCAACAACGATCTTTGAAGCGATATTCACTTCCACAACTTTCCTAAGTTCCTGGATCATTGCTCAAGCTGAACTTCAAGCTATGCTCAGTGCCATCTGAAATGTATCCTTCAGATTCCAAAATGTGATATTTAGATTGGATGCATTCAATTTTGGAAATTGGATTAAATTTATTTTGAGGACTTTGTGCCCCTCATTTTTAAAGTATTATACCATGCTTGCAAAGGTGAAAGGCTTGGAACATGCACATCATTCAACGGAATTTGATCAGGTATGTTCTTCCATTCTTTCTCAACACCTTAAAGTCCTACATAACACGATTTACTAGTTACTTACATATTGGAAGACATATCAAACAAAATATGCACATACCCCATATTTATTGCCTAATTCACTGATGTCAGTACATATTTTGCAAACTAATTGTTGTATATTGTAGGAACTATAATAATATACTTAGACATTTCAGTTAAGGTGTCTATTTCACACATGTTTTTCTTTAAACATCCAAGAGGCTACATCTATTTATCCTACCCTCTAATTTAAGGTTTTTAAACCTATTTGCTTATTGTGAGTAGAGTCTATTCAGAGTTGTGATGGTGTTTCTAAATGTGGTAGTTCCTCACCTCATATCTACCATGACCCAATTGCAAAACTGATGGGCAATTCGACAATCGGACTTCTGAGAACCACTAGGATTGGGAAAAATAATATAGAAAAATGATGTGATTGGCTATCAAATTCCTTACACCTTCATATATAGGTTGTTGTTTTAATTCCTATTCTAATCTAGTTGTTTGATTGCTAATGCAGTGTATATAAATCTGAATGGTGTGCTTATTATCGACCTTGTTATATTGTTCACTTATACATCGAATAATGAACCAATGACAAAATAATTATGTGCTACAAGCTAGGAACATGCCAACCAACCATCCACTCTACACATCTGAGTTGTATAGATAGGTAAATCTCTGTTCTGCTATGTCTAGCTTTGATGGTTCATATACTAGAGCTGGAATGTAACATGAACATTGCTTTGATAGAGATGGAATGTAAATTTCTTTTTAATTTGATGAACCAATGTACTATCATGCTAACTGTAATCATGTACTAGTGAGGTTTTTTTTATGAACATTGCACTTCTATTTCTGCAACTTGCAAGAGGAATTAACAATTCCTAAAAGTTTGTTTTGGTAATGGTTTTTTTCTAATTTCATAGCTAAAACCAAAGAAGAGCATGAAATTGCATTAGGCCCTTGGAGGAAGCTATCAAAGGAAAATGAATTTGCAAAGCAAGAAAGAAAGGTTTGCCTGGCCATTTGTCAATTAGTCTGTTGGTGGATTCGACATTGATGTTGCAGTTGCTCTGTATTAGGCCACTTGTTGCACCAGAGGTTTAGAATCTATAGATCTTCCTGTTTTGGAGATCAATGTATCTATCATCTCTGCCTAGTAGATGAAATTGGAAATCCCACATGTGGTCTTTTTGGGACTATTGTTGAACCATGGGGATGTTGAGTACTGCTGCATATGTATTGACTATGGATATGTTTGGACCTATTGTTGATAATGCATGTGGCATTGTTGAGATGAGTCAGCAGGTAAATTATTTTCCCTTATTATTTGCTGCTTTACACTAAACAAGCCCTTATTATTTGCTGCTTTACACTAAACAAGCACCTTCAACATGGTTTTTTTGTTTAACCATCTAGAACAAGGATACATGTATTTTTTGTTTAACTTTTTGCTTTGGACATAGGTTGAGGCTTTGGACTTAGCTATCACCTTGCTGCTATGATTCCTAAACACAACAACCAACTACACCTTACTACATGTATTTTCTGAGGCTACTTTCAAGACTTTCAATTGCCGCACCCACCCTGCTTCCTGTATCACTCACCAGAATCAGACGCCAACGGAACTACACTCCGCTCAGCTGCCTTCTCTACAAGTTTCAGATGGGCCCATCCGAGTGGAAAGTAAAAGGTAGCTCCAAGTGCAGAACCAAGGAGCATATTCCTCACTCACCATCTCAAGGAACCAGGCAATATGAGACCAGATACAACAGTAGTTGCTGAGCCAGCTCCATCAATGTTGAAGACATCATGTATGCCACGTTGTTCAGCAAGAAGATTTTGCAAACCATAAAATGCAGCAGTAAACATTGGTGTTGTATTCAATATAAGGGGCAAGGTAAAACGTCCTCCCCATGTAATTCAATATAAGGGCCAAGGTAAAATGTTGAATGAAAGTATATCATTGGTGTTGTATTCAATATAAGGGGCAAGGTAAAATGTCCTCCCCATGTAATTCTCAATTGATTATAAATAAAAAATATTCATACTTTCAAAAAAGTGAGTTTATCTACAATTGACATTCATTTAGAGATAATGATAATGAATTGAAAATTGAATGAGTAAAAGCCATGAAAATATAGTAATACAAAACTAGTGGTCATTAGTGGCTTTTTTTATACGCCATTAAACTCAATAAGAACATTTTCATACACCAATATAATACAAAATAGTGGCATTTGTATAAAAGCCAATTGATGGATAATGGCTTTTTTATAAATGCCAAATGATGTTTTAGTGGCCATTATTTGGCATTTATTGGTAGCCACTAAAGACAAACATTTAGTGGCGTTTACAACTTATGCCACTATCTTTCTAGTGGCATTGGTACTAGAGGCATTTTTTTAAGTGTCGACAAATGCCACTAAACATGTTTAGTGGTGTTTATTGTTTTTAGTGGCATTTCTAAAAGGCCACTAATGTGAGTGTTTGTTGTAGTGGTAACCCTTGTTTTATCATTATACTACATAGTTCTTATAGAGTGTAGACTTATGAAATTTGAATTATTCTATGTGTTGCTAAAGCTTATTTGCTTAATTGCTTAGTATGCTTAAACTGTTCACTCTACTCAATTGCTTATTCAATACCCTATCTGCCCAGTTTATTTACTATTATTTGATCTGTTGTAATCACTATTAATTGGAGAGAGTTATATCTCTCGATGGGATTGGGTCTCACACATGGATCACCATATACTTTTAGGTGGTCACGATCAACGAGGTCCAAGTCATGTTGGGGAAGAGAACCAACCTGGTGATCAATAGATTAAGAAGGTTGGTCAGTTTTAGATGTTAGTAGTAGAGTCCTACTGTCGTCCCTATACTCTTAGGTCCAGATATGGAATGTGTTTTCTAGATGATATACTTGCATCGACTTGAGATTTTTTGTAATGACCCTTCTTCCCAGTAACCCCCAATCCAGGGAGACCAAGAAGTCATAGGCATTATCCCAATATTTCAGGATCCATGGTTTGACAATTTAATAAAAAATAATTATCAAATTCTGCTAATACTAAACTGGAAAGCTGGAATGAAATAAAACTTTTTCATACCTTGTAAAATTAGGATCTAAAACTTCTATCCGAGACTAACTCGATCTATCTAATTCTCCTTTGGATTACTTAGATTTATCTTCAAAGATTTCATTTTACTATTTGTCCTTTTCAGATAATACCTAAAATGCCGACAAACAAAACGTCGGTCAGTATATTGCTATACTGGTGTGTGGGGAACAAGCACATCATCACAATTAAGTTCTAAAAATTTATTTATAACAATTAATGGTTAACAATACAGAATTACATTTTCAGTATAACTCCTCAACCACTTTTACCACCTCTGGGATACCCTCTCTAGGGTTAAGTCCTTGCAAGTGACTTTAAGGCTACCTTCTCCATCCTGAGCTTGGTACTTGGGGTCACCTCTCTGGGTGCCCTATGGTCTTCCCTATGGGGCTTGACCACCTTCACCTTCCCTCCAGGGCTTGGTCCCTTATCTTACATCTAGAGGGGTATGTAGGTTCCAGAAGTACACTCATAGTTACTTTACGAGATTGCAGAGTTGAACAATCAAACAGTTTAAGGTTGCACATCAATCAAGAAACCTCATGAAACATCATGAATCATAAGGTGATTATTCATAAAGTAACCACATACCTATTGTGAGAACCCATTACACTAAATGAGATTACTCAAAACATAAAGCACAATCAATCACTAATTCATTTCATACCCAAACATATGGGTAAATTAATGCCAATTTCAACGTCAACACCTGCTCAAATATTTTCATAAGAGCCCAACATCTTTCTTTCATACATACTATGCCAAGAATTTGATACAAATTGTTCTATCACCTTAAACACAACATATATGCACAGGAGAACAATATTCGTATATTCCACACAAACAAGCATTAATATGCTAACAAAAGTTCGATTCGTTTAAAACACCATATAAAAACTTTTCCTGCCTAGACCTGAGAGTACATGGACGACTCTAGGACACACTAGACATCTAATCAACTTTCTTAAAGATTCATTAATATAGCTCCTCGTTGCTGTCACATGTTTGTTTTCATCACTTCCGATTAACTAAAAAAATTGTGGCGAACCACAAGGGTGAGACCCATGTCTCAGTAAGAGATATAACCTCCAACAATGTTTATTGATTACAAAATTTTTAAGTAATTAAATAGTTAAGTAGTTTAATCAGATATAACAAATAACCTCAGCAGTATTGGTTATTAACAAAATACATAAAGGAGCAGATAATAACTATCATCATTAGCCAGATTATCATCATTTATGTTGTTGACAATATAAGAAATTCAATATCATATGCATATCTAACATCATGAGCAAGTATAGTAACATAGCATAGCTAACAACATAAGCTTGTCTAATTGGTTGAACATATCAACATCATAAGAAGAGAAAACAACATAAGAACAACTATCTAAATAAGTATGATTAGCAGTATATGCATCTCTAGTTACAAAGGCATGGCTATCATGCTAAACATAACTAACAAGATAAGATATCTAGCATCATGATTATAATCAGTAGTAGCAATATAGTTATCAACATAAGCATGGATATTGTATGTACGCATCTACAATCTTAAGCATATCCACAACATAAGTATATCTACTATCTCTTAATTGCACTAAGCATCATCTTTATGTAAAGATAACAAACAAGGGTTATCATCCAATGTGAAACATTGTGTATAACGCTAAACAAATATGCTACAAGGCTATATTACATCTTTTATTACACCCATGGGAATTTGAATCGTACCATTCAAAGTCCAACCGACCCCTGCGAAGGGCTATTCGGTTCCGTACAAGATCTAGTAGTGCCGGTATCCTAAGATCTCTTCCCCTCAGTCAATACGAGTAAAAGGTAGTGACATATCACTCAAAGCTGCCACCACAATGACATATAGTCCTATAACTATCCCACCTGGTACTGGTCATGGCACTAGCATCTAGGGTATTCAAACTCAATCAATGAGGTACACCTGTAGTTGTCCTATAATCACATCATGTTATAATCACCGAGACACGACCGCATCCATTCTCAATCACATCAGATGTATGAGGCATGACCATAGCCAACTTCCACAATCTGCATTTTGGATGATAAGGATATATCCTCAACCTTCCACCCTCACATACTCAACAGTATGCACTCTGAGTTTCCCTTAGGAATACTCATTTCACCATCCAACAAGTTTTGACAATGAAGATGGTTCTACAGCACAGGGTACTACATGATTAGAGTTGTACTTAATTAGTTATGCCAATTGGGTAAATTAAGGTTGCATCAAACAAGTGGACATTCACTTCTAGCAAGCATATAAATATCACAACTTTTAAAAGATATAAAACGTGTGAAACATAATTTCTCATCTCATCATCACATGGTACTATTCACTTGCCATTCATGAGACCACACCAGTCATCATACTATCACAAGATATAAATCGTTTTCACAATATCAAAGGGTATCAACCCTTATCAAAATAAGAGGATTACACCTCATTCATTGCTCAACCATGCCGAAAGGTCATTAAGACCAGCACTGTCACATGATATAAATCCTTTTCACAATATCACAGGGTATCAACCCTTATCAAGACAAGAGGATTAAACCTCATTCAGGGTTCAACCATGCCCAAAGGTCATTAAGACCATTATACTATTCCCTGTAAGATCATCATTATCTTTGCATGTCTTATAATAAGGCTCAACAACATCACTTACATATAATACACTGGATCAACACAATATTGCATTAATGAATTAGGAGATATTCATAAACAATCATAGCAGGGTTATATTAACATTAAGAACATTCCTTTATTACATCAACATGCAAGGAATCTAGATATGATTAACCCTCATCATATTAATAATGCACATGTTTAGCATATGAAAGTATCAACCATGCGGCTATGATAACCACCAATCAACATATTAAGGTTATGATCATATTAAGGAGATTATTCCACCATCATTACATCATATAAGAATGTTAAACATGAATACTAATCTTTATCTATTTGCATTAGAGTTAGGTTCAACATGATAAATTATATCAATGTTACTAATAAACACTTATACCCAAACGCTAACTCACGACATCCCCATTGGATCATGGATGCATAAGGTGAAGCATAACCATCACATTCCATACTATTCTCAAGTATGAACCCACACATAAATCAAGATGTAACCATTGGGTTATATCATACTAGGGTTTCAACACAATAAGAGAGTACCCCGTGATTGCATTAGTCATTCAAGGACTATTCATACCCAATTACCATCATTTAGTTATATTAAATCTAGGTATAACAAGCTATACCTCATTAGGGTTACATATCCACACAATATGGTTATCATCCCTGCTATTCATATGAGTGAATAGGTAAGAATACCTTGTTAAGAGTAACCCTCCATTTGTTCCATCATCATTCAACCCATATAACCATACCACAATGTCACCCAGAACCATTGGATGTTTAAAAGGTAAGACCATTGGTTGTTTACATAAGTAAACACATTGGATAAACCACCTATGAAGTCCTTGATTTGTGCTTTATAAAGAGTCACCATTTAACCATAGATATACCTTGAGTAACAACACAAAAAGTTCCATTGAGAGTAGGGTAAAACCCACAATCGACTGTTCATTTAAAACAACCCATCCATTGTCAATAAGTAAGCTCCTTAAGTTGATCATATAAAGGAAACCATCTAAATCAAATTATTAGGACCAACATATTACATTATCCATCATTACACTTTATTGGAGGAATAAATAGTAGATCTTGACCATTGGGTCAAGTTCATATGTTAAAACCATCAATTACAGTATAGGTCCGACCATTGCATCAGGTGACCCAAGAAACCATTGGTCTAAGGCTTAATTGATGCTACAACTACAATTCTTAACTCAACATCGATTGTAGAGACCTGATCCACCATCATTAGTGACCATTAAATCACCATAGGCTGTTAGATCAACTCTATATTTATTAATCAACATCAAATATTAAGTTAATCTCATCATTGATTGATAACATCAGTAGGGTACTTAATGGTTGATCATTAAACTTCTAATTGATCCAAAACCTGACCTAAGGGGGTGACCATATGTTTTCACCATCATCTGACACTTTTGATCTCGACCATCAGTTTTCATGAAGACAACACCATATGGTTTTTGTAATGGTACCATCATCGGGTCATGGGTTTATAGAAGAAATTATCTTTAAACCCTAAAATTGACCATTGGTTGATAGGTTCTTAGCACCATAGGTTGTCAAAACAACCTGATCCAAGTCATATTATACCTTAGGAATAACATACACATGATCACAGGTTCATCTAGAACTGAAATTAGAATAGGGAACATTATAAAAATCGAAATCCAAGTCAAGCATAGCTTTTTAGTGCATGAATCATCATTTTAAAGCAAGAACATGAGCTAGCAAGCTTATGGTAAGAAAAAAATGTGGAGAAAGTTATAAAACTTGCCTCTAATGAGAAGATGAAACCCCAAAACTAGAGCAGGTAGGTTAGAAAATTTAAGCATAAGCTATGAACTTGTCCATCTAGCACCTTTCTTCATCAAATGGGCAAACCCTAAGCATAAGGAGCAAGAAAGGTAGGTTTTTAGAGCTTTAGAGCAATTGCTACCATGGAACAGCAAGGTTACGACCTGGAGAAAGGTAAGAGGAAGGATAAAAAAGAAAAAAATGGAGGAAATAAGGAAATTCTTACTCTTTTAGGTCAAGATTACTAGAAGGAAGCTTTTTAAACCCATAAAGGAAGTCAATTGCAACCCTATATCCTTTTTCCAAGAAGGTCCCCACTTTCTTCTTCATTGGATAATAAAATTCATAGAAGCATAGAGGGAGAATGAGGTGGGGAGAAGGAGGGAAGTTGTGGAGAGACAATGGCTTGTTTTGGTGCTTGGGGATAAGTATATGAAACTTTAAGATAAAGAAAAAGAAAAGGTTGAAGTTCTAGTATCTATCCAAGTATCCATGGCATTAATTTATTAAGAATATACAAGCACACACACAAGTAGATCCCCCAAAATGTGTAAAGATCTTATTATCTTTCCTTTGTCAAATTTCCCAGCCAATCAAATAGTTCATTAGTTGATAGCTACTAAAGGTAGCTCATCCATGAAGGGGTAAACCCTTAAAATACCCTTGGAGAAAATACCTTCAAACCAAGGATTAAATAGGTGTCCCATATCCCAAAAAGATCAATAATGATGAGATAGTATCCAAGGAACATAATTCAAGTGATAAATTACAAAGAAAACCTCTCAATTGGGTAAATTTCAGAAAAGTCCAAAATGTTCATAAAATTGCATAACTTGCTCACACAGTGTCCAAATTGGACCAAATTTGAAACTTAAGCTTGTATTATGATTTAAAAGCATATCACAAGGTTATATTAGGGTTATAAGAATTCAATTATGATAATTAAGCTTATTCAACTCATTAAGCAAGTTTAGGGGCCTTACAACTATAAACCCCTAATAGGGATTTTGGCCTCGAAATCCAAGGTAAACAAAGATGGGTACTTCCTTAGCACCTAATCCTATTACCTTCACATGGTTACTTGCTTGTCATGGTAATGCCACATCATTCATACATATCTCATCTTGGTTCAGCACAAAAACCCCCACCTAAGAAGACATTTGCAAATATTGATCATAGAAACTTGTTGTGCCACCTGTACAAATCTTATAGTAACTTTCAACATTAAATTCTAGCTATCATCCTGAAATTATATCTATTGTATCAAAACATTACTAAAAAGTCATACTTGCTAGTTTTTTTACTAGTCATGGCATGTGTATCATACCATTCCTTAAAGCATAAAAAAAGGTGATGTATCAATCCTTTTTTTTCTAGATACACTGAAACTGGAACACTTATAAGTTCTTTTTCAGCATCAAAAGAAATGCTGACGCTGGCACCTGTCATTCCATACAAGGAAACATCATTCCTAGTCAACCTTGTTAGGGGTGAAACAACAACACTATCTTCACCTTACTAGGATTTACACAACCTACTTAAAAGACATATCATGATCCCATAAAGACATTTAATCAACCCCATCTCACTCTTGTTCAACTTTTCTCATAACTATTACTACTTTGGCAACCCTATGGTTTTTTGAAAAAATATTGATCAGATTTTTGACCATATTTGAAATACTTTGACATGTCATCATTCAAAGCTTGATATAACTTGTATGACATGACTGGAACACTCTGTTCCTCCTATTCATAAATTCTATTGGTACATTGGTTAGTCTAAAGGACATAACTCTAAACTCATCATGGTCATGTATATTATGTCATCCAATATAACTCTTATGCACTGATATTTGATCATAGGTGTATCTTAAAGGAACATGGTATCACATATCTATTGACCAACAAATCATACTTGATAGTGGTCTTGCACAGCTATCACTAAACCATATACAATATTATAGAATCACTTTTGTTTTTCCTTCCGAACAACATTTATAGGATCATCATAACTCTCTCCCTCTCTCTATGGGGGAGGAATACTTGGAATTTTCATTTAATAAACATCTCCAACCTTCACATATTTCTCATATTATTGATACATCTTGGATACTAAGATTCATTACCTTGGTATCCACCTCATGTGCTATAAGGAACTCACATCATTATCTCATCCAGTTTTACGAACATAACAAATGTCAAGACATATAAGAGGAGTCTTCCTAATTATTGGAAGGATCAAAAGTAAAATCATCACAAACTTTATGATCTTGGAACCATACTCCAAAAAACCTTATGCTATAATAAGCTATCCACCCTCATGTTTACAACAAATCCACACATACCAAGTGGTAATGATCCACTTGAAAGTTGCACCTTGGAAAGGAAAGACACAAAGGGAAACACACTTCCCGCATCATAGCAACATTGTTCAAGGGTCACTAGCAAAAAGGTAACCAATTCTATTTTCATTATGCAAGTTACAACTTCTAATGTATCATTTTACCCTTTTCATTTTGGGTTCCTTGCCATTAGCATATGAATCATCATGATTAACATATCTCATTACTCCTTCCTTGATGACTATTTATCACATTTGGGTATGTTCTCTTATTTTATTAAATTTTTCAACCACTTATCAATAGGTAAATACTCATATTCCACATTTTCTTCATTAAGAATGGATCATCTCCCTTAATTTTTTTCAATCGCCATGCTTATTTTACATTAACACTTTCTTACACACATAGGTTGGTCAAAGATTAACTCAGGTTCCACCTTATTCTTTTGTCACTGTTCTCATTTATCTTCTCATTTTATACTTATCATTGGAGTTCTCTCCATATTATGTGGATTTCATACCTTGAATCACTTTATAAGCATAGAGTTATCTGTCTTTTACTTTATTATCTTCTTGAATCACATCTTCAAGAACTCCTCTTCTGCTTATTTGTATTTAGATTTAGATTTCATGGTCTTGTGTCTTTCTCTTTAGCTACCAAACATTCAAATTTTTATAGATTATGATGCAATTCTCACCTTCTTTAAGGTAGGATTGAGATATTCACACCATGATTTCTTATTCATTATGCTCTTTAGATTGTCTCAAAATGACTACTTGATCAGAGTAATTAGAAAGATAACAATCTAAGAGTTCCATACTTACCTTTCTTCAATAATTGAATACCTGGTCAGGGCACCCAAGTACTGAGATTAGGCAGTATGCACCATATTTTTATGTCATATTCCTAACTTAGACATCATCCTAGTCTTAAGTCCTAGTGTCCCTGTAGACTCAGTGAACCTAAAGATCTGATACCAAATTATGAGAACCCGTTACACTAAATGAGATTACTCAAAATATAAAGCACAATCAATCACTAATTAATCACATATCCAAAAATATGGGTAAATTAATGCCAATTTCAACGTAAGCACCTTCTCAAACATTTGCATAAGAGCCCAACATCTTTCTTTTATCCATATTATGCCAAGAATTTGATACAAGTTGTTCAATCACCTTAGCCACAACATATATGCACAGGAGAACAATATTTGTATATGCCACACAAACACACATTAATATGCTAACAAAAGTTCAATTCATTTGAAACACCATATACAAACTTTTGCTGCCTGGACCTGAGAATACATGGATGACTCTAGGATACACTAGACATCTAATCAACTTTCTTAAAGATTCATTAATATTTCCCCTCTTTGTTGCCACATGTTTGTTTTCATCACTTCCGATTACCTAAAAAAATGTGGCGAACCACAAGGGTGAGACCCATGTCTCAGTAAGAGATATAACCTTCAACAACATTTATTGATTACAATATTTTTAAGTAATTAAATAGTTAAGCAGTTTAATCAGATATAACAAATAAGCTCAGCAGTACTGATGATTAACAAAATACATAAAGGAGAAGATAATAACTATCATCATTAGCTAGACTATCATCCTTTATCTTGTTGACAATAAGTAGTATATGCATATCTAGCATCATGAGCAAGTCTAGTAAAATAGCATAGCTAACAACATGATCATGTCTAATTGGTTGAACATATCAACATGATAAGAACAACAAACAACATAAGCACAACTATCTAAATAAGCATGATTAGCAGTATATGCATCTCTAGTTACAAAGACATGGCTAGCATGCTAAACATAACTAACAAGATGAGATATCTAGCATCATGATTATAATTAGTAGTATCAGTATAGTTATCAACATAACCATGGATATTGTATGTACACAACTACAATCTTAAGAATATCCACAACATAAGTATATCTACTATCTCTTAATTGTACTAAGCATCATCTTTATGTAAAGATAACAAACAAGGGTTATCAACCAAAGTGAAACGTTGTGTATAACCCTAAACAAATATGCTACACAGTTGTATTACATCTTTTATTATGCCCTAGAGAATTTGAATTCTACCATTAAAGTCCAACTGACCCTTGTGAAGGGCTATTCGGTTCCGTACAAGATCTAGGAGTGTTGGTATCCTAAGACCTCGACCCCTCAATCAATATGAGTAAAAGGTAGTGACATATCGGTCAAATCTTCCACCATAGTGACATATAGTCATGTAACTAGCCCACCTTAGTACAGGTCACAGCGCGAGCATCTAGGGTATTCAAACCCAATCACTGAGGTAGAACTGTAGTTGTCCTCTAATCACATCATGTTATAATCACCGAGACACGACCACAACCATTCTCAATCACATCAGATGTATGAGGCATGACCATAGCCAACCTCCACAATTTGCATTGTGGATGACAAGGATATATCCTCAACCTGCCACCCCCACATACTCAACAGTATGCGCTCCAAGTTTCCCTTAGGAATACTCATTTTACCATCTAGCAAGTTCTGTTACTGAAGATGGTTCTACGACACAGGGAACTACATGATTAGAGTTGCACTTAATTAGTTCTACCAATTGGGTGAATTAAGGTTGCATCAAACAAGTGGACATACAAACCCTAATTCACTTCTAGCAAGCATATAAATATCACAACTTTAAAAAGATATAAAACATGTGAAACATAAATTCTCATCTCATCATCACATGGTACTATTCACTTGCCATTCATGACACCACACTAATCATCATACTATCACAAGATATAAATCTTTTTCACAACATCACAGGGTATCAACTCTTATCAACATAAGAGTATTACACCTCATTCAGGGCTCAACCATGCCCAAAGGTCATTAAGACCATCATACTATCACATGATATAAATCCTTTTCACAATATCACAGGGTATCAAACCTTATCAACACAAGAGGATTAAACCTCATTCAGGGCTCAACCATGCCCAAAGGTCATTAAGACCATTATACTATTCCCTGCAAGATCATCATTATGTTTGCATGCCTTATAATAAGGCTCAACAACATCACTTACATATAATACACTGGATCAACACAATATTGCATTAATGAGCTAGGAGATATTCAAAAACAATCATAGCAGGGTTATATCAACGTTAAGAACATTCCTTTATTACATCAACATGCAAGGAATCTAGATATGATTAACCCTCATCATATTCATTATGCACATGTTTATCATAAGAAAGTATCAACCATGCGACTACGGTAACCACCAATTAACATATTAAGGTTATGATCATATTAAGGAGTTTATTCCACCATCATTCCATCATATAAGAATGTTAAACATGAATACTCATCTTTATATTGTAACGCTCGGGCCCCCTGCCCAAGTTGAGGGAAACTTCCTGACTGGTCACCCACCCTAGTATTACTCCAAGCCGAGCACGCTAAAATATGGAGTTCTTTAGTGATGGATTCCCAGAAAAGGAGGTGCACCTTGGTGATATGGGTAGTTCAATCATTCCTTTTAAGATCATTATATCTGAGGCCTCAAATCATGGGATGTTACAATCTCCCCCACTCAGACTCTTGACATCCTCATCAAGGCTCAACTATATGGCCTCGTAATCTAACCCCATTTCAGTCCAGACCATTATACTATTCCCTGCAAGATCATCATTATCTTTGCATGCCTTATAATAAGGATCAACAACATCACTTACATATAATACACTAGATCAACACAATATTGCATTAATGAGCTAGGAGATATTCATAAATAGTCATAGGAGGGTTATATAAACGTTAAGAACATTCCTTTATTACATCAACATGCAAGGAATCTAGATATGATTAACCCTCATCATATTCATAATGCACATGTTTAGCATAAGAAAGTATCAACCATGCGGCTATGGTAACCACCAATTAACATATTAAGGTTATGATCATATTAATGATATTATTCCACCATCATTCCATCATATAAGAATGTTAAACATGAATACTCATCTTTATATTGTAACGCCCGAGCCCCTTGCCTAAGCTGGGGGAAACTTCCCGACCGGTCACCCATCCTAGTACCTCTCCAATCCGAGCACGCTTAACTATGGAGTTCTTTAGTGATGTGTTCACCGAAAAGGAGGTGCACCTTGGTGATATGGGTATTTCAATCATTCCTTTTAAGATCATTCTATCTGAGGCCTCAAATCATGGGACGTTACAATCTCCCCCACTCAGACTCTTGACGTCCTCATCAAGGCTCAACTATATGGCCTAGTAATCTAACCTCATTTCCATGCAGACCCACAATGGCCCAAGGACACCTAGCTCCCGATCACAGAATACCAGCGCAAGGGTGGCTATATCTACCATGGACATCCCTTTCCTACATGCCTGGACTGCACGACTCAAGACTGGCATGCCATAAGTCCATGTGGGCCCCACCTACTAGAGGGGTATTGGCTCTGATACCATTTGTAACGCCCAGACCCTCTGCCCAAGTCTCTAGTAGAGTTTCAGGAATAACGATTGGCCCCACAGACCACCACTAGCCTTAACTACGCACTTTATCCACACTCACGCGCAAGTTGGGGGCAACTTCCCAACTGGTCACCCATCCTAGTACTACTCCAAGCCGAACACTCTTAACTATGGAGTTCTCTAGTGATGGGTTCCCGGAAAAAGGAGGTGCACCTTGGTGATATGGGTAGTTCCATCATTCCTTTTAAGATCATTATATCTGAGGCCTCAAATCTTGGTATGTTACATATATATTTTCATTAGAGTTAGGTTCAACATGATAATTTATATCAATGTTACTAATCAGCACTTATACCCAAATCCTAACTCATGGAATCCCCATTGGATCATGGACGCATAAGGTGAAGCATCACTATCAAATTCCATACTATTCTCAAGTATGAACCCACACATAAATCAAGATGTAACCATTAGGTTATATCATACTAGGGTTTTAACAATAATAAGAGAGTATCCAATGATTGCATTAGTCATTCAAGACTATTCATACCCAATTACCATCATTTAGTTATATTAAAGCTAGGTATAACAAGCTATACCTCATTAGGGTTACATATCCACACAATATGGTTATCATCCCTTCTATTCATATGACTGAATAGGTAAGACGACCTTGTTAAGGGTAACCCTCCATTTGTTCCATCATCATTCAACCCATATCACCATACCACAATGTCACCCAGAACCATTGGATGTTTAAAAGGTAAGACCATCGGTTGTTTACATAAGTAAACAGCTTGTATAAGCCACCTATGAAGTACTTGATTTGTGATCTAGAAAGAATCACCATTTAACCCTAGACATCCCTTGACTAACAACACAAAAAGTTCCATTGAGAGTAGGGTAAAACCCATAATCGACTGTTCATTTAAAACAACCCATCCATTGTCAACAAGTAAGCTCCTTAAGTTGATCATATAAAGAAAACCATCTAAATCACATTATTAGGACCAAAATATTACATTATCCATCGTTCCACTTAATTGGAGGAATAAATAGTAGATCTTGACCATTGGGTCAAGTTCATATGTTAAAACCATCAATTTTAGTATAGGTCCGACCATTGCATCAAGTGACCCAAGAAACCATTGGTCTGATGCTTAATTGATGATACAACTTTAATGCTTAACTCAACATCAGTGGTAGAGACCTGATCCACCATCATTAGTGAGTATTAAATCACAATAGGTTTTTAGATCAACCCTATATTCGTTAATCAACATCAAATATTAAGCTAGTGTCATCATTGATTGATAACATCAATAGGGTACTTAATGGTTTATCATTAAAATTCTAATTGATCCAAAACCTGACCTAAGGGGGTGACCATAGGCTGTCACCATCATCTGACACCTTTGATCTCGACCATCAATTGTCATGAAGACAACACCATAGGGTTGTTGCAATGGTACCATCATCAGGTCATGGGTTTATAGAATAAATCACCTTTAAACCCTAAAATTGACCATTGGTTGATAGGTGCTTAGCACCATAGGTTGCCAAACCAACCTGATCCAAGTCATATTATACCTTAGGAATAACATACACATGATCACAGGTTCATCTAGAACTGAAATCAGAATAGGGAACATTATAAAAATCAAAATCCAAATCAAGCATAGCTTTTTAGTGCATGAATCATCATTTTAAAGCAAGAACATGAGCTAGCAAGCTTATGGTAAGAAATAAATGTGGAGCAAGTTATAAAAATTGCCTCTAATGAGAAGATGAAACCCCAAAACTTGAGCAGGTAGGGTTGAAAATCTAAGCATAAGCTATGAACTCATCCATCTAGCACCTATCTTCACCAAATGAGCAATCCCTAAGCATTTTTTTTGGAAAATTGGGTAAGTATATTCCAACCCCCCCCCCCCACAGAGGGGGAAAAAGATACAAGCCACACCCAAACATGTGACTACACACTTTTAAGAATTGGTTACAGCATATCCCAATTCCTAGCTATAATATGGGGAAATCAAGGCAGGATTTACAAGTAAAATACATTCTCTTGATCTCTAGTGCAAGACGGTTGAAGATAACGACAAAGTCAGAAGCTCCACCATTATGCAACCTTTTATTATGCTCCTCCCAAATGAAGTGGACAACACTAGTGATGGCCTAAAGTTCCAAAATTCTGGATTGCTTTGATCTATTACCTAGGTCCGTAAGGCATTCATAAAGAGAATATGAAGATCTAATATTGAGTTTGAGTTGAGCACATCCCCAGATATACTTCCAAAATTTGCATCCTACAAATAGATGAGTGATGGAGTCATTGTGTAGGACACACAATAAGCAAGCAGGAACAGGTGCCCCCGACCAGGAACTAATCTTTTCCATAGTAGGTAAGACGTTTGTAAGAGATTTAAAGGTAGTAAGACTCCATCTAGGATAGTGCCTGGAGAGCCAAAGATTTCCATAAGCCTTATCAGATGGAAATTTTTGTCTAACATTTCCCCAAAGATCCCTACCCTCCCAAGCAGAAAAGGAAGGCCAGAGAGCCCCCATACGTCTATGGCAAGTAGAGTCATTCCTGAGAACAGTAGTCAAGGTATCACCATACCTCCAAGAAAACCATGAGCTCCATATACATTGAACTTGGGTGAACCTTTGAATGCAACGTAACATATGATAATCTACAAGTTCATCAAGTCTCTTCAGCCCCAAACCACATTCACACAGTGGATATGCTAGCTGTGCCCAAGAAGAGGGGTGCACCGAGCTACCCCAAAGGAAATCTGAAAGCAGCAACTCCATCCTACGTAAGACAACAGGAGGAATGTCACCCATACGCAGCCAATAGCTAATCAGACCCATGGCACTATGCTTAATAAGCACAAGATGACCAACCATAGATATCTTAGAACCAAGCCATCTTTGTATCATGTCTCTAAGCTTATCTAAGCATTCATGAAAGTGGCGCCTCCTAAGATTGCCACCTGCCGTAGGAAATCCAATATACTTTGTGGCCCAAGTACCAAGCTGAATACCAAAGTAACTAATCAAGGCCTCTTTGTTGTGACAAGATGAGGACAATAATATATGTGTTTTGTTCGGGTTGCACTTCATACTAGAAATAGAACCAAAGTCAAGCAAAACCTATTTGAGTTTGGTAAGGTTGCGTAGTCGACCCTCAGAGAAAATAAGGACATCATCTGCAAAGAGAAGATGGCTAAGAGCCTTAGTCTTATTGAAGGGATAGCTTCTAATGAGCTTGTTATCATAATCCTCCTTAAGACATCTGCTAAAGCCTTCCATTGCAATAGAGAATAGTAGAGGAGATAAGGGATCGCCTTGCCTAAGTCCATTTGAGCTTTTGAAGAAGCCAATAGAAGAACCATTAAGTAAGAGAGAGAAATATGGTGTCTCCACACATTGTTTAAGAATAGAGATAAACTTCTCATTGAACCTGAGACCATTCAGACAATCCCAAAGGTAGGACCACCGAACAGAATCAAAAGCCTTGGTGATATCTAACTTGATGCAAGCAGCGGGAGGGCTGGATTTCCGATTAAATCTAAGAGTGAACTCGGCCGCAAGAAGATTACAATCCTCAATACTCCTTCCTTTAACAAAAGCACATTGATTAAGAGAGATAATATTTGGTAGAAGATTAGCTAGTCTCCTTGAAATGTCTTTAGCAATGATTTTATAAAGCATTGAACAACAAGAGATAGGCATGAAATCAGTTGGAGACGAGACAATATCTTTCTTGGGAATAAGATCAAGAAAAATATGATTGACTTGTCTAACCATGTTTCCTCCTTCAAAGATCCATTAAACAACCTTAAGAAGATCGTCACAAATGACATTCCAGTTACCCCTATAGAAGTAACCATTGAAGCCATCCAGTCTTGGGCTTTTGTGAGGTCTAATGCTCAACATAGCATCACGAACCTCATTCAAGCTCGGAGAAGAGCACAACATGGTATTATCACTCTCAGATACAAGAGGTGTCCAATCTAATATAGAAGAGTTTGAAGCAACATGAGGCTGATTATAGAGTTGTTCACAAAATTTAATAGTGTCATCAGTAATGGCATCATTATCCTACAGATGTTCACCATGTGAGTGAAAAAGTTTAGTTATAGAGTTAATAGCATCCTATCTCTTGACAATAGTATGATAGACTTTAGTGTTCCTATCTCCATTGGAGAGCCACTCCATTCTACTGTGCTGCCAGAAATAAACCTCTTCTACCTTAAGAAGCAAGTCCAGTCTTTCAAGGGTTTGTTTTTTAGCATGAATGAGATCTAGATCTAGGGGACATCTACGGATCACAGTTAAGATGTCATCAAGTTCCATTCTTTCTCTAGCAATAAGGTTCTTGAGGTTGACATACTTTTTGGACCAAGTCTTCAGCTTCTCTTTGATATTCTTGAGTTTATGACATAATTGAAAGAGTGGGTTGCCATAGATTTTAGTAGTCCAAGCCTCTTTTATAATATCCTGACAGCCTTCCCAATCCAGCCAGAAATTGAGAAATCGGAAAGGATTCTTCTTGAAAGAAATAGGCTTCATATTAATGTTAAGAGCACAATGATTCGAATAATTACAAGTGATGAACTTCATTTTAGAACCAGGAAATTTATATAGCCAATCATAATTGACAAAGGCTCTATCAAGTTTGCACGCCACCCTTTTATCGACCCTTTGCTTATTATGCCAAGTGTAAACCTCCTTACCAATGATGGGTAGTTTAGTTAGACCAGCATTATCAAGAGCAACATTAAAATAACTAAGAATAATAGAGGGCACCTCACGACCCCACGCCTTCTTCTCTTGCTTCCTGATATTATTGAAATCACCAGTGATGAGCCAAGCTTCATCTATGCTAGTAGCAATCCTTTCCAAGGTATTCCACAGGATAGAGTGCTCAGACACAGAGTTCCTAGCGTAGATAGCAGTAGTGTAGATAATGAGTCCACCTTTATTAATACATTTCATAGTGACCTGTTGATCATCCATATCAATCATAGTAGTAGTCCAACTATTAGGATTCCACCCAACATAGATATGACCATTATGATCATGCAGATGATTAGAAACCCATAACCAGCCTTTAGGAAACATACAATCAGATGTATGGATCATGTGAGACTTGATTTTAGATTCAACAAGAAAGTACATAGTCGCTTTATTATCGAGAATGGTTCTCCTCACTTCTTTCTTCTTATGTGGCTTCCCAGAGCCATGAACATTGGTCATGAGAAAGGTCATTAATGACCTCTGGCTGCTGAGCGGGTCTTACGAGACCCATCACCTTTGGATGCTCTTGAAGCCTTAGAGGATGAAGAAGAGGAAGTACCAGTGGAACGTCTAACTACTGGATCATCAGTCTCCCCCGAACCAGCAGTGCAAGCATCCATCATAGAGTCAAGTGTAGAAACTGACCCACCATTAACAGCAGCATCTGTACCATCACTTTCATCTGCTCCGTGAAGCCATGTTGCTACAAATGTCGTAGAAGCACCTGTAGATACAACATTAACCGGAGACACAACCACCCCAACATCATTACTGTCGCCTTGACACCCAACCATGCCATCGGTGCTAGGAATGTTGTCGCCGCCAGATTGGAATGTCCCACCAACAGCTTGTGCACCACAACCATGTCCACGATCGTCAGCACTTGCATCGACAACATCCAGGGCCTCCGCACAAGAGCCACCGTTGTTACTAGAATGCGAGGAGGAAGCACCACCCAAAGAAGGAGCGTCACCCGAGGAAGGAGAACTGCCATCAAGTATGCTACCAGGGCTCATGATATGATCCTCACCCTGATCGTTCGTTGTAGGATCTAGAGCTACATCTTTTCCCTTCTTCCCAATGACCTTCCAGACCTTGTTTGTAGGAGCAGGAGCCTCCACTACTACGATCGGATTGATCGGGCACTCAGACCCATCATGGCCAAATACCTTGCATGTGGCACACCTCTTCGGAACATGCTCGTATTGAATCTTCACCGACATAGGGTCACACCTAGGCATGTTAACCCATACCTCCAGCGGAGGATCTTCAACAACATCAATCTCCACCAGAGCTCGCGCCTCACCCAGTGATTCCTAACCAAGAAATTTAAAATCAATCATGAGCAGCTTCCCTACTCCACTGGCCACGATCCCCACAACCCTAGGGGACCAATTGCATTCCATACTTGGTATGTTAATCCAAACTGGTATGGTTCTGAAGAAATCCTTCTGCAGATCGTCCCCTGTCTTGTAGTCCTTGACGACTAGCAAATGGCTATCAAATCATCTCGGGCCACCTTCAATGATGTTCTTCTTATCTTCAGCCGAGTTAAAGTGGAGAAGGAAGAATTTGTTTGGTTTGGAGAATAGGTTGAAACCTCCTTTAGGTTTCCAAACCCTACGAATCTAAGCGAGAAGATGATGGTAGTAAGGTCTTCTTCCCATCATGTACAGAATCGTTGTGTGCACCCAACACCTTTCCATGGCTTCATATGTCGGATAATCAATAGTTACGAATCTCTTACCATCGATCTTCACAAGGGGGTTGGAGGAGTGTTTCTTGGAATCAAGGCTGCTGTCATCCAAGACCTGGTTCTAGGCCCGTCTGGGGATGGAGCACACGGTCGCACCAGGGACCCCATCACCAGGAGTCTCTGCCACGACCATGGCGACAGTGGGAGAGGAGGAAGACCCCCCTTCGGGTGGTTGGGAGGAGCTAACCTCGGGATCTCCTGGAGGCGACGCAGACCCTAGACCCTAGGTGGCACAAATTCCAACATTTTCTTCTTGGGTAGGCAATCCCTAAGCATAAGGAGTAAGAAAGGTAGGGTTTTAGAGATTCAGAGCAATTTCTACCATGGAACAACAAGGTTTTGACCTGGAGAAAGGTAGGAAGAAGGATAAAAAAGAAATAAATGGAGGAAATAAGGAAATTCCTACTCTTTTAGGTCAAGATCACTAGAAGGACGCTTTTTAAACCCAAAAAAGAAGTCAAATACAACCCTAGATCCTTTTTCCAAGAAGGTATCCACTTTATTCTTCTTTGGATAGGAAAATTCATAGAAGAACAGAGGGAGAATGGGGTGGGGAGAAGGAGGGAAGTGGTGGAGAGAAAATGGCTTGTTTTGGTGCTTGGGGATAAGTATATGGAACTTTAAGATAAAGAAAAAGAAAAAGTTGAAGTTCTAGTATCTATCCAAGTGTCCTTCGCCTTAATTTATTAAGAATATACAAGAACACACACAAGTAGATCCCTCACCATGTGTATAGACCTTCTAGCTTTCCTTTGTTGAATTTACCAGCAAATCAAATAATTCATTAGTTGATAGCTACTAAAGGTAGCTCATCCATGAAGGGGTGAACCCTAAAATACCCTTGGAGAAAACACCTTCAAACTAAGAATTAATAGGTATCCCATATCTAGACAAGATCAAGAATGATGAGAGAGTATCCAAGGAACATAATTCAAGTGATAAATTACAAAGAAAACCTTTCAATTGCATAAATTGCATAAAAGTCCAAAGTGTGCATAAAATTGCATAACTTGCTCAAACAATGTCCAAATTGGACCAAATTTGAAACTTAAGCTTGTATTATGATTTCAAAGCATATCACAAGGTTATATTATGGTTATAAGAATTCAAGTATGATAATTAAGATTATTCAACTCATTAAGCAAGTTTAGGGGCTTTACACCTATTCAGTAGAATCAACAAGCTACTAGTAAATCCAATCAAGAAATTGTCCAAGCAAGCAGTTCAATCCACACACAAGCAAGAATCCTACAAAGTACATGCACTCTATTCACTATCCACTTTATCATATTCTATCTATTCATTTGAACTCGCTTCCTAGGGTTTCCTAATTCCTTTTAGGGTTTTGTTAGGGTTCATCTGTATCATTGTTACTATAAACCCTAAAACAACAAAACTAGTTACAAACCCTAACTAACTTGTTAAATCCTTCCTAACAGGATTAGGATCGACTCACAATTACATCCTTCTAAGGAATCTCAAATTAACCATATTAATCACCCTTTACCCTAAATTAGGGTTTCTATATGCATTATCATAGATTCATGTGTAAAAACCCTACAACAAGCAAATTATTATCTAAATCAAATTCAACTCCTACTTTTCTTCTCAATAGGTTACCAATACACGAAACAACCTATTTAAGATCGTAGATCTTATTTCCAAACTTAATTAGGGTTTTAATCAAGGTTTAATGCATAACATGATCAACTTAAGGCACTTTTGGAACTACGATCAATATCAGTCTCTAAAGGTATTTTTATTAAATTCTTCACATTCTCCTAATAATTTTCATATATAATTTGTCTTAATCAGAGTTACCAATCTTTTGTTATGATTTTTGCAAAATACTTACCTTTTAGCCAATGGGGTGTCGCCACATCAACACAGTGGCTCGCTCTTTCTTTTCCACATGGGTCAGGGTCCGGCGAATGGCACTTCGCCACCTCAGCCACGTGCTCCACGCGAGCAAGGGTCTTTAGACCCGCAAATGTACCCTTTTTCCCCTACTCTCCTTCACATACATCGGGGGTAGGATTGTAAAATGCCTCAGACTCTCCTTCAACCTCTCGACGCCTGGTTTGTAGGTCAGGCTTCTCGACTGAGTCAATGGGAGGGTTGACTCCTGGCTTCTAGGCCTCCAGGCAATAGGTAAAGGCACCATCAGCTCCACCTCCACTCGCCGAACTCGGCAGTGGGATGAGTTTGACCGGTGGTGGTCCAAATCTAGTGGACGGTAAGGAGATATCTTCTCCATAGAACCTGAACTTGGGGCAAGTCTCCGCACCGAATTGGGAGAAGGAAGGAGGGTCAGGGGGTTCGGAAGCAGTGTGTGAATGTATGGGAACTCACAGACGGGCTCATCCCCCCCCCTTTTTATACTGATCGGTCCTAACATGTTCTAAAAGGGAGTCTTGAGAATTGGGGAACATGATTCCCTCTCCCAAAACCCCTAAAACTCAGGGTCGTTCAACTCAGAAAGGAGTTCTAAGCGTGAAGGGATTGTTCTCGTAGTTGTTTGTGCATCGGTCAACAAAGAAATCAATCCCAAAACTGGTTTTTCCTACTCCTTTTCTAATATAAGAGTATGAAGAACAACCACCATTGGATCCTAGATCCAACGACTATCAGCCATGTGCCAAGAACAAGGATTTTAGATTAATTGGATAAATGTGACATTTAATACTTTACAAGGATTATCTCCTCACCTCAGGATAATTTGCAAAATCCATAACTCTTAATCCGTACATCCTTTTTAACAAAAATTTAGGGAAACCTTTATCTTAGCTTTATCTACTCGTATACCAAATTTGAGTCTCAAATTCCAAAGGAAAAGGGCATTATCTTCATGTGCAAGTTATCCTTTAATAAAGTCTATTTAATTGGTATTTTCTCTTTCTTCTCCTATTATCTTTGCAACTTGGACTCCTTGGAACCCAAGAAATTCTAAAGATACAAAATCCTTCCTTGAAGGATAATTCTTAGCCTTCTAGATGCTTCTATATCTTTCTTTTCTTATTATCTTAGTTATTCCTTCATTAATTGATTTCTTTTCCTTTTATTTCCTTTTTCTTGTTATTGGGCCCAATAGCCAATAAGGCCCACGAAATCATACTCACCGGGCTATTTATCAAAGGAAGCCGTTCAAGGCACATAAATCATACAAATTACATTATCATACATTTATTGGGGAAATTGAATTTCCACCCAAAAGAACTCAAAAATTGGGGTTGTAACATTTTGGTAGTATGCCAACATTTGTAAATATATGGCATGTATTTGTGAAATATCTTTTGTATACAAGATGTGGCTGAACCCATTGTCCCAGATGTAAATACCTGTTACAGTATATGAGAATGGAAGGATGGACCTTTATGCAATGTTCCATAATTTGTTTATATTATTGAAATTGGCTTTAATTATTCCGCATTTTTTTACTACGTGATTAATTAGTAGTTGATTGTGTTTTGTGTTTTGAGTAGTATCATTTAGTATGATGAAGTGTCACAGTTAAGTTGGTATCAGAGCTCTAGGTTTTCCGAGTCTACATGGACATATGACTTAGGTTTGAGTATGTTCTTATGTATCCAACATATATGATCATAGCTTATGCTTATGCATATATGTGTGGAGGACATGAAGAACACATTGAGAGTAGCTATGTTCATCAGGAGGAGGTGATGGGAGGTAGGCACACAATGAGAGAGTGCAAGAAGAAGGGTCAGAGCAGCCCACAAAGCCTCAACTAGACCCGAAAATGATGGCCAATCCTGAGTCTATGTTTAGACAGATGATGGCCACAATTACACATATGGAAAATAGAACACCAACACCTCAAGCTAGGGCAGCCATCCCAAGGTGTAGGGAAGATGTTTAAACATCTTAGATGTGTTGGGGCAATTGAATATGCTGGTACTTCTGATCCAACAAATGTTGATATGCGGTTGACTGAGCTGGAAAAGGAATTCAAAATCCTGAACATCCCTGATGAAGACAAAGTTAAGCACGCAGTATACTTGTTGAAGGGCAGTGTTGGCCACTGGTGGACCATAGAAGAGGATAAAAGGCCAAGAGTTGTGATAGGATGGGAGGAGTTTTGGTGGGAATTTATTAGTTGCTTTCCAGAGACCTATATATATAAGAAGATATTTCAATTCAAGAAGATTTGTTAGGGGGCTATGACTATTAATGAGTATGAGTCAAAGTTTATGGAGCTTCGGAGGTTCTGCCTGCACGTGGCATCCACGAACAAAGAAAGGATCCGTATATTTGAAAAAGGCCTAGTACTAAGTTGACTACAACAACATCAGCCCTAGAGAATAGGGAATCCACCTTTATTGAGAGGTCTGCCATTGAAAAATTTGAAGCTAATGCTAAGTAGTGACAGGTTCAATTCCAAGTACAATCATCTGGAGGTTTCAAGAATCCAAGGTCTTTTCCACCACAGTCGCAAACAAGGTCAACATTCACTAAAGTACGATCACATGCACCTCCACAGTGGACCCCGAGTAGGGGTAGAGGTCACAATTTTCCACCAATCGGAGCTCATAGCTCATCATCCGTATCAGTTATAGGGCTGTTTAGACCACAAAGTGATAACGGGGCGTGTCATCAATGTGGACATACATGACACATTAGATGGAATTTCCCTATGACGGTTGAGGAAGTGACTTAGCAGCCAAGGCAGAGTCAACATGGATCACTATGGAGACAGTCTAGTAGTGGAAATGGTAGACAAATGGTCAAGCATCATAGACATGATCCTATGGATAGGCTAGTAGAGGATGTGGACGATAGTAGGTGACATCAAGGTTCTATGCCATGAGCCAACCAGAAGCAGTAGTTTACCCACAATTCGTTACAGGTCAGATGGAATTATTTTATTTTGATTGGTTTACTTCTTGTTTCATATTTGTGCTAGTAGACTTGGGTGCAACACACTCTTTTATCACTAGAGATGTGATAGAGAATTGTTATTTACCTATTATTCATAGATCTGATAGCAGCTAGAGACTCCTTTGGTTGGTTCCATTGAGTTGCGGAGGTGTGCTCTTTTTGTGTTCTTTCTTTTTTTGGACGTAACATTCAACTGAATCTCTTGCCACTTGACATGCATGGTTTTGATGTGATCCTAGGAATGGATACCTTGGAAACAGACAAGGTAGTCTTGGATTGTAGTACTAAGGTGGCAACGTTCCATGATGGAGATGTACAATGGATTTTCCAAGGTGATAGGAAGATTCTTCCTACATGTTTGATGTCAGCTATGAAAACTAAGAGGTTGATGAGACAAGGATGTGAGGATTTCTTAGCTCATGTTGTGGATACCAAGGTGAGAGGTCCTAGTATCTAGGAGGTACCAGTGGTGTGAGAATTTGAGGATATATTTCTTGAGGAATTTCTCGATATTCCCCCTCCTAGAGAGATTGACTTTGAGATCAATCTTGTTCCAAGAACACAACCCATAGCACAATCACCATACGCCTTAAGGAGAGAACCAAGCTCCAAGATCAAAGGCTCCAAAGAAGAAGATGAAGCTCCAACCAAGGCCAACACTTCAGCCACAAGATCACCTCAAAAGAGAAGAACACCATGGTCAAAATGATTCTTAAGAAAGAGGGTGAAAAACTCTAGGCTGAACCAAGAAGAAAGAAGAGAGCTCCTTCTCACTCGGGTGTCACCATGTCAAAACATAGTCTTTGACCCCTTTGTGAGGAGAAGATCTTCAAGGTCGCCACCATATCAAAACATGGTCTTAATGGCTGAGAAAGGAGAAGAAGAAATGTAGGGTTCCAAAGGAAAAGTGTAATCAAGAAGGTAGAATCACTTACCAAGAATAGAAACCACCAAGAATCACCAAAAGGAAAGTGATTAAGCTCCAAAGCATCACATGTAAAGTTTCTCGGCCACCAAAGCTCCAAGATAGGCCCTTCTTTTCTCCACCAAGATTCAAGAAAGAGCATAAGAGAGTAGAGAAGAAGGAGGGCTGAAAAAGATTACTTGCATTAAGGAGAAATGGCTATATACCCAAAGGAGGAGGGAAGTAAGGTAGGGGTGAGGTGTCAACATAAGAGAGCACCAAAGGTACACTTATCCACAAAAGAAACCAACACACAACCACTAACACATGCATGCAACCCATGATGATAAAACCTAGGTGGGGATTGACCACTTGGGTTACCACCACCCTAGAGTTTAAAACAACCATCAAGATACCTTGTCTTGACTACATCAAAAAGGTCACCAACCACACATGGTAGAAACACCTCACAAGAAGACAAACCATCTCGACCAAAAACACCTCAAGACAATAAAGGTCGAAACAAACCACTCAAGGAGGGTTTGTTGATTGGAACAAACAGAAGGCATACCAACAAGGTCGAAATAAAGGCCGTAAAACTCAACCAAGCTTAACATGGTCGACACCAAGCAAAACCCTAGAAACCCTAGCATCACCACATGATTCCACCCCATCAACCAAGGTCCAGTAAGGCGCCCCATAGTATAATTTATCTCTCTCATAATGCTAAAGCACTAAGGGCACACTCAAAATGTGAAAAATTTCAAGATAACCCCTCAACATGGGTAACTTGCAACTTGATCCAAAACAAGCATACAAAGCTCAAACATCATCGAAACAAGACCAAACTCCATAAGATTGTCACATGTTAACAAAGAATCTCAAAAGATTAGATTAAAGTTTCATCATATTTTTAAGCAAAGCAAGAATGCTCAAGCATTCAACTAGGTCAGGGGCCTTACAACTATCATGTCTATGACTAATAGGTAAACAACAACTAGAAATCACTTCTCGAGTGATAAATGAGTGTGACGCACCCGGGTCAACCAAAATGAATATAAAATAGAAAGAAGACAATCAGAATGAAATAACTCCACCTGGCCTATCACGACCCTCAGGTTGACTACACGTTCTAGCTGACTCATGGTGTAGAATTGAGTTGTTTCCTATTGTCACCCTCGTCCACTACTGGCTTGTCCAGAAGAACCAGTCTGTGACACCTGACTGTGTCTTTTACCACTACCATAGTTGAATTGATATTACTATTATGACCTTTGTTGAGTCTATCTTGACTATTGAGTTGCCTCCACATCTTTCATTGGGCAATATGACTTCGTATTCCCAGTCTTCCCTCACTTATTGAACATCCTGCTCTCATACCATGGCCTAGACGGCCCTGTCACTGACACCGACACTGCACTGTGAGCTCCTTCTAGTGGAAAACTATGGCCTCTGCCTTTACTTGGTGACCACTGTGATTGAACACCTTATCTCTATTGTGATTTTGGTTCTAAGAACCTAGGCTTCTTTAAGCCTCTAGAAACTACCCCTGGTATTGTACTGGTCTCCTCTTGGCATTTTCCTTATGTTTCTCTAGCATCTACCATTCAATCCATCTAACATATTCCATAAACATAGTGAACCACTATCTGTTATCTAGATCCTACACCATCATCGTCAACTACATTCTCAAACCCTTCTCAAAGCTTTTGAGGGAAGTACCCACTCACAAACTCCCATCGGAACTCTTCCTAACTGATGGAAGCACCAAGGATTTTCTCCTCCTAGATGGCCCACCAAAGGCCAACACTCCCATTCAATAGATACATTGCATGCTTCACTGTATCCTCCTTTAGGATTTTGAGGATCTTGAAGGCCTTCTCCAACTATGTTAACCACATATCAACATCCGCTAGATCCATTGTACTAGTGTACTCAACTTCCCCTACATGCCTCAACCTTTCAAAGGTCTTCTCAGAACCCAAAGATTCCGCATTGGGAAAAATTGCCCTTGATTGGGGTATGAGCATTCTAGCCACCATGTGCATCATTGTAGCCATAAACTGTCCAAACAAGCACTGGAAAGTGGGATTTTCCATCATGGCTGGATCAAACTAGGACACTTCAGGAACCTTATCTTCCCTAGCCTACCTCCCTGCACCCCCCTCCAGGTACAGAAACATTGCTCTCAGTAGCATGTTCTTCATGTTCTCCAGACATCTTTTCTTCTCTTCTTCTTCTTCTTCTTCTACATAAGTAAAAGTTGCCATAAGATATACTGGAGGATACTAGAACAGACACAACCCTAGTCCTATCTTCCTATAGGCTCAGAAAACCTAAAGCTCTGATACCAACCAAACTGTGACACTCTGACGATGCCACAAAGTGAGATTACTCAAGCAAAGCACATAACTAATACTTAACATTTAGGTTACCTAAAAGTATAGGAAACTAAAACTGATCACATCACAACATCTCAAGTTGAAACATATCACATCTGAAATCAAAAAACTTGTGTCACCTATATCTCATACATGCTCATAGATATTATAGACTACAGTTCAAGGGTTATCAAGACACAACATGTTACATACGATAACCTATACAAGCTATATCTGTATAACTATGGCATACATCCAAAACCTTGTATCGATTTAAAAACCCACAAAAACCTCCCCAGGGACCTGAGAGTATAGGGATGACACAGAGGACTCTACCACAAAACACTACCAGCATATCCAACCTTCTAACAGTTACTGCTCTTCCTACTACTCAGCCTCAACCACATGATCTCTACCTCGTCATGCACGACCACCTAAAATATGTGGAAACCCACATGGTGTGACCAAACATCCCGGAGAGAGATATAACTCTCTGGTAACATCTATTATTAGCACATATAAAACTAATGCAAGTAGATAACATTACGAAGAGATTGAGAAGATTTAGCTACATGATATGAATAAAACAATTACCATTCTCTAAACAAGTCAGGCATTTACAACTAAGCAGTAGAACATCTTGTGCTTTATGAAGGAATATGAAGCACATGTATAACATTTGATTTCTCTTTTCGTGTTAGAATTTAAGAAATTAGTATAAGAGATAAGGTAAAGGGTCATCCAATGTGAGATGTATTTAACCCTAAGCAAATATATGACACGACTATATTATGTCTTTTATTATGACTTGAGGATTTGAGGCATACCAATCAAATCAAACGACCACTACGAAGTCAAAATTAGTATCGTACCGGATCTATGGAAGAGTTAGAATCCATGATCTCACCAACACCTCCCAGTCAGTATGAGAGAAACACCGCAAAGACATAATAGTCAACTACAAACAATGACATTTAATCAAGCTAATAAACACCTAGCCCGTCTTGGTACATGGCACGATGCTAGAGAATAGGCTCACACATGGTCGTGCTAAAAAGAGGCATCAATGGAGTTATACTACTGCCTATCACATATAACAATATCAAAACATCAGAGGCATCATCGTAGCCATCCTCTATATATTACAATTGTGGATGCAAGTAGAAACTCGACTTGCACACCCACATATTCAACAATATGCACTCTGAGTTTCCCTTAGGAATGACTCGTTTTGCAGTCCAGCAAGTATTGATGCTAAAGATGGATCTATGGTACAAGACAACTACATGATTAGGGTTTCACTTGATTAGTTAAGCCAATTGGGTGTCGTTTAGCATCAATCAAGTTACAATGTACAAACCCTAAATAAATTCTACAAACTAAGGGTATGATACATCTCTAAAATATATAAAATGTATAAGGTGTAAACTTCTTACATCATCTCAAGACATCACTATCTCACTGCTTTAATCAAGGCCATCATCATATGATGTTATCACGACCACACATGGACAACATCATTATCACATCACTAGGGGATTTTGATCTCTCATCTCATCACTAGAGGGTATCACCTCTCACTAGGCATTAAGCCTCTGTCAGGTCATTAGACCCATCACATCATTATGATCCCAGTATGACTCATCAAGGCTCATAATAATCACATGTATCACATCACATATACACCATAGCAATCAATAGCTATGCCATTCATTTACCTACATGGTTAGGATTACACAAGTAGGAGAGAGAAATTATCATCTCAATCTATTAAATCAAGCAAGCTTAACAAGTAGATCATGTACTTGAGATTAGGGTTAGGGTTTCACACACATAACCAATTAGGGTTTCCATGCCATAATCATCATTAAAATTTAGATGCATTACCTCCCACACTCTTGGAACACATTAGGGTTAAGTTTCATATCATTCATCCAAAACATCACTATGTTGCCACCAAAACACATTATAACACATGTAGCGACCAACATGTCACAAGTGTAGTGATCATAGGTGGATAACACCTTGTTGTGACCACAACATCATGTATAACGACCAACACTCATGGGTATGCATGTCGACCAAACCAACCAGGACATGCATTGCGACGACAACATCATCACCCATGACTCAATGTTGGTATGTAAGCCCAGAGAGAAAATCATATGATGATTGAAGTGTGGCATTCGATACCTGATTTGATAATAATAAAGGTAATTCTATCTATTATGTTTGTCTCAATCATGAGATGATGACACAGACATAAGTAGATGTCTAAAGAATGATGTTATTCGATGACATATGTTTTCAAGTATGTGACTTGAATGATGAGATCATAAGGATGTAAGAGTACATACATTCTTTCTATGTCCTTAGTTGGATATTAATGTGGAAGCAATATAGATGACAGTAATACATAAGACTAGAGTGTGTGTTGACTGATGACGGAATCTCATTAGTCATGATATATGATAAGTCACTCACATAGGTACATGTTAGAGAGCAGTGTATCAAATAGACCCAACATGAGAGTGATACATGGAGACCATGGAATGGTAGTCAAAATCATCTCTCATAGTGATAGTGGTGATTGTGGTTCTTAGACTTGAAGTTACTACATTCACCATTGGTAGCTTTGACATCATCAAATGTAATCCTAAAATACGTGTTCCCATAAAGGTGATGATTGGGTATCTTTGACACATGGGGATTGAGTGTGAGTGATGCAGATGGGATTTGTCCCTCCTATAGGAGTTTGATATCTAGGCCTCTTGATAAGTGATACTGATAAATATACAACTGTATTCATGTGATTCAATATGTGATATGTGAACTCACATGCATCTCAGACAATCTTCTCTAGTTTAAGGAACATGGATTGAATGTTGAAAGGATGACAATTCCATGCCTTGAGTTCATTTTGAATGTCAGAGACAATAGAACTATATGATCATAGTAACACTAATCATGGATTGTATGTTGAAGTTGTTCTCCAAATTTTTGAATTACTTGGGTAGCAATGATGTGTGTCTAGGCATCTCTCTTTGCTTGTGATGTCATAATTTGTTATAGACATTCACTACCAATGTAATTCTGGACCTATAGGGTCACACACATAGGATACACTTGAATTATAGGAATATATTCATGAATGATGTTTTGATTGAATGCTAAAGGTGTTCAGGTATTCAATTAAACAATAGATCAACTGACTGGACTCAGAATCATCAAGTTCAAGTGTTGGACTGACTGTTTGAAGTGTCAGGTTGATTAGAAATTGAACTGACTAAGTTCTGCCAGAACTTGGGCGTGAGACGACCGTCTCACGTGATGGTCATGAGACAAAAATCTCACATGAGAAAAACAACCGATTCGTGGTCACGAGGAGATCGAATTGCATGAGCGGGACACCCGGTTTGTGGGGAAATTCAATTGCATCAAGGATTAGTGTTGATGTCATGTTGTGCATTAATTGGATTTGAATTCCCAATTTGATTCAAAATAGGAAAACAAGACGATAATTTTTTTGTGCAAGACGGCCGTTTGACTATGCAAGACAAACATTTCACTATGCGAGATGATCATCTTGAAATTCGCAAGTTCTAGAACATTCATCATTTCAGACCCTTCTACTCCCATACCGATCGGGAACCCTGACCCTGGCCTCTACTATAAATAGAGTGGTATGGGGGGCTTCCCAACACACATAATTGAGAATTATTTTCTCTAACAATTGTTGTCCTCTCTGGTTGTGGTAACCAATAAAGAGCCCAAGCAAGTCCTACCCATTAAAGGGAGGGATAGCAATAGAGAAAGAACAACTGAGGATCAGTTGTGGGAGAGCATGTCGGTGACTTGTACTTAAACATGAGGGGACATTTCCTTCCCTTGGTTTTGGTAGTGCAATGTGGAGTTCCTGGTGGTTCACATGGACTACTCTAGAGGCGAGAGGCTGTTATCTACCGCTTTGAGGACAATGTCAGCCTACAGTCCGTGTGAGACCACAGGAGCCGCTACAAACATTGTCCCAGTCTGATGTCCGTGGTGAAGATGAGGAGCTACATAGACACGGTCTAAGAGCAATAAGATGACAGTTGTGCATATACAATGACGAGGAGTATGTCACTGGACTTGCTCCAGGACCAGGTATATCCTCAAAACCATCCTATCCATTATATAGTTGTTGACACGATCTGATGGTTTATCGGGAATATGGATATAACAAAAATTTCTTCTGCCTATTATGTTGCCCTATTTCCCAACACTCAAGCCCTTCGACTGCAAGAGATCACCAAAAACTTGTTGCCACCAAAAAAACCCAAAGTACTTTGACCAATCAAACCAAAGTCAAGTATGGTAATGACCATCTGTTAGGGTTAGAGGTGTTGCAACCACCACAACCTCACACATGCCATGCTGATCAAAGTAGTCACTTAGGCAGCAACCCAAAAGCATGAACACGAGGGTGTAATGACCAAGAACAACAAGGAAACTGTGTTTCGACCGAAACAAGACCAACTTGAGGCTCTTCAAATGAAACAAAACCAACCCAAAGGCAAGGCATGTCGACCGTAACAACCTCTTAGGTAGAAACCAAAAACATGAGCCACATATAAGTGTTGAACAAAAACATCAAGAAAAACATGCATTGATCAAAATAGGTGTTGAGCATCAAGAAGACCAAACGTCACCACACTCAAATCTTAGGGAAGAATGAACATCAAACCCTAGAAACAAACTCCATCATGAACAACCAAGAAACAAAACTAGGATAGAGAAGACCAATCTTCAACCTCATAAAAAACGATCAAAACCTCAAGTAAAACATAATGGTCAAACCATAGCATGGTGATAAAACCAAGGATCATGATGCATGTAACAACTTCAACTCAACATCACTTAGAAATCAGACACTTAAAATTAGGGTTTAGGAAAGAGAGCAATCTATATAAGAATACTACAAAGTCATAAACCCTAGATCATTACCACGTCATCAAAAATCTTACTATCACATTCTAGATATGTAATCAACAACATGCAAACTAGAATATGGTGAAAAAATAGATGAGGGAAAAGTTATATAACCCGCCTTATGTTGAAGAGATTAAGCTCCCAATATTACAAGCTCCAAAAGAGAAGAAAGAAGCTCCAACTTGGAACAACTCCACGGTCACATGGTCACCTCAAAAGAGAAGAACCCACCAAGGTCAAAATATATTTCAAGGTGAAGAAAAACTCATCCCCTTGAGAGAAGAGAGGAGAACTAGAAGAAATCTTACTCTCACTTGGGTACCACCATGGTAAAACCATAGTCTCCGACCCTTGTGAAGAGAATTTCCCCCAAGATAGCCACCATGGTTGCTTCATAGTCTCACGACCAAGAAAGAAGAGGTAGCATTCAAGGAAAACATGATCAAAGGTGTAGAATCACTTGTTGACTTGAGAGTTATACATTGTCCATATTTTGACAATGACTTAACCATTCCATTCATATGTATCTCATATGTTTGTTCAAGATTTATTTCAGGCCTTAGGTACATGAAAAGGATCAAATTACACAAGCCCTAGCTTGTCCAAGTTCAAGTTAAAAGCAATGCAAGTGTGCAATCACTCCATCACCTTAGATTAATTTTCTAAACACTTGTATTGATGATATGACTTGTAATAAGATGAGAAAAAATTAGGGACACTTAATTCTAACATTTGGTCACTCAAAAAACATTTTGGAAAATTTGTCACAACAACTCTATTGGTCGAGTTTGAATCTTGACCGATCCAGTGATGGATTTTCTGAAATGATCAATCAGTCGAGTTGTACACTCACAAAAATCGACCGACCGATCAACTGACTAAAACTAATTTTGACACATCGGTCGAGTTTCCCATAACAAACTCGACCAATAGTTTGAAAATTAGCTTTGTCAGTTAGAGGATTGGTCGAGTTATATTTATTGAAACTCGACTGAATGTACTATACAGAAAATGCAGAAAAAGTGATTCCAACCATTGGAGAGTTGTTAGACACATAAATAGATCTGTTGCAAGTTGTAAAATGGCTATTTTTTCATTCTCAAGTGATATCACACTCAAAGGAAGACCCCAACTATAAAAAAGACCCCTTGGAGTTCATTCCAAGTTTTCTCATTCATGCTATCCTTGGTCCTTACTACAGTTGAGTGTGATACAACCCTTTGATCCCCTTTCTCTCTCTCATTTACAAAGAATTTTGTGATTATGAGTGAGTTAGGCATGTTGAAAGAGATCTACCTCCATGTGCTTGTAAAGCTCTCATTCCTTCCATCTTCCCAATCCCCTTTCTCAAAGAGCAAAGGTTGAGGCAAGATACTCCGATTGAAGGTGAAGGTGTTGGTCTTCTTAAAGGTTGAAGAGGATGTGAAGATCTTATCTAGGTGAAGGAGAACAACAAGGCAAAGATTCAAGAAGAGTGTGTAATTCTTTCAAGGCCAAAGACTTGATGCAAGTGTGGGTAAGTCCTTGTTGAAGGCTGAAGACATATTGATCAACTGGGTAAGTCCTTGTGTAGGTGAAAGACTCTTGTATTGAGTAGGTAAGTCCTTAGATGTATGGCTGTCTCCTTGTATATCTTATTATGGAATATAAGTGTACATATGTTGCAAAGTCCAAGAGGTTGACCACTATAGATAGTGGATTGACTATCTCCTAGTTTGGATATTGGAACCACTCTAACCACCTTGTTCAAGTGTATGTTTCAATCTCTCTCATCCTTGTTATGCTTGCTCAGTCAGGACTTCAAATTGTTATTAAGTTTTTGGTTTCAAATGATATAATTTGAAGGTCTAACTATTCTTGTGAGAATTTTGAAGCTCTATTCACCCCCTCTCTAGATCCCTAGATCCAACACGTGATATCAGAGCCAAGGATCTTCTCCAACAATCTCCTACGAGATGAGAAGATGGGTGAGAACCTACTTGGTTCACTCAACCTAGAGGGAGGCTTCTCCATGCATCCTCCGGTCTTTGACGACACAAACTTCCTCTATTGGAAGAGGCATATACAGTTCTACATTCAAGGGATGAACCTTGATATGTGGAAGGTGATGATCACACCATACAAGGAGCCAATCAGACCTATGACAACTTGGAATGAGCTCTAAAAGATGCCCAGCTCCATGACAAAGCAATTAGCATCCTCTATGCATCCATCACCCCAACATATTTCAACCACATATCCTCATGGGATTCAACCTATGAGATATGGGGTAAGTTGTGCATCACCTATGAAGGCACAAAGCAAGTTAAGGAGGCAAAGATATACATGTTGAACATCTTCCTGGAGAACTTGAAGATGTGGAAGAAAGAAGGAGTTGTCGAGATGTACTCCAGGCTCAACATCATCATCAATGGCTTAGTTTCTTTGGGACACACTTTGGTTAGAGGAGCAATCAACTCTAAAATCTTAAGGTCTCTACCAAAGAGATGGGAGTCAAAGGTGACCTCCATTGAAGAAGTGAGAAGTATTGGTGACATTCCAACCAAAAAGCTCATTGGCAATCTACAAGCTCATGATCCAAGACTTGACAAGCAAGAAGAGGAAGCCAAGAAAGAAGGGAAGGAAGTAAGAAAGGTCAAAGATAGTGCCTTCAAATCTCAAGTGGAGGCTGTCCTCTTTCAACAACAACTTGCTTGGCTGAATTATCCCTCATCCTGTAGTGAAGATGATGTCCCTAGTGAGCATGAATCCAACTTCACCAAGGGAAAGTACTTCAACGGAAAGTAATACTCTTCTTCTACTCCAAGATGCTACAAGTGTGGTCAAAAGAGACACTACAAGAGTAAATGTCCAAAATCAAGAAAGTCACACCACCGAAATACACTACTACAGAAACAACATTCAATGTCACTTTTTTGGGCGTCGTTATTTAAACAAACCGACGCCTATAACATTCCATGTCAGCTATTTAGTAAGTATGACGTCTATATTCGAAGACCAGCCAAACACGGGTACCGCTTTGTATTCAACGTCGGCTAGGTAAAACAAACTGATGCCTAAAATCGCCCGCGAAATCCAATTTTTGAGCGAAAAAAAGTGTCACATATAGTGTCAGTTTTTTAACTACTAACCGATGCCTATATAAGATGAAAATTTGCGCGAAAAGTGTCACATACAGTGTCAGTTATCCTTTGATAACTGACGCTGATAATGGTACCCGCCAAATAATTTAGGGCAAATATTATCCAATTGGACGTCGGTTTTTACGATCAACCGACGCTTAAGATGTTTAGGTGTCAGTTTTTTTAGACAACTGACGCCTTTTACAAACTTAATAGACCCACGATCACCTGATTCTTCCCCTTTCTTCTATTTCATTGCGATAATTCTCCTGCTCTTACCACCGCTGCTGCTGGTCACCCGACTCAACCCCCACCCACCGCTGCTACTGCTTGTGTGCCGTCGTCGTTCCCCTGCTCCTTCTACGCCACCGACGTCTCTGGTCCCTAGTCGCCGCGCCAGTCTCCGGTCCCTACGCCTACCTACCCTGTGGTTTCCTGCCCTGCGGTTGCTCCTGCCTGCCCTGTGGCTGTTGGTTCTAGAGCTTGCATGTATTCCTTTCTCACCGCCGCCCACCACTACCATTCTCCTCGCCGCCGACCTACTCGACCTCACCTCGCCTCGACCTCGCCTTGACCTGCTCGATCTTCTAGCTTGCCCAGGTACCCGACCTACCCAGGCGGCACCCAGGCGCACCTAGGCGGCCCAGGCGTTCACCTAGGGTCCCAAACCCAGGCGCCCAGCCTAGTTAGGCCTCTAGGATGCCTGGGCGGATGCTTGGAGTGTGCCAAGGCACAATGTTGCTGGGTGTATTTTTTTTAAAATTAAGTTATTTACTGATTTGTGTTTATTTATGTACTGATTTGTATTTATTTATGTACTGTTTTAGGAATTAATTGATCATCTACTTCTGCCCTCTGTCTCCCTGCCCATCGCCTACTCACCTACCTACTCACCTACCCTCCGTCTCACCCTCTCTCCCTGCTGATGCCCGACTGGGCTCAAACAGAGGTAAACCCTATTTTATTACACTGCTTGATCTTTAATCACATAGACTTAATCAACATTGCTACTTTTATGATCCTAGTGATTAAAAGCACTCTTTCCTGGTCCCCTCAGTAACTAATGTTCCCTTGAGATGAGTGTTAATTGATCTAGCTTGCTTACTTTCCTTGTAATGCCATATTTTATGTGCTATGACCCACTAGTCACCTTTAGAGTATTAAAATGATGCAGCTTGTACACTTGTTAAATTTGAATCTATAAATCCTATGAAATGATATCACCCCATAAAATCAGTAGTCACTATTATGTCTTGTACACTCTAGAATCAAGATCGAATCCTCTTATGCTATTTTAACACCATGAGACATTTTTTGCTCATTCTAGTGGATTATTATGACCTATGATGACCTAACATGCAACCATGCTCTTAATTCTATGATTTTGTTGGCCTAGAAACCCATCCAAGATTTACTCATTAGGAGTAAATCTTGGATAGTCCCTGATTTACATATGTACTTAGATAACAACGGGGAAATGCTGCCGAAATTTTCTCGAAAACCCAATACACATTATACACTTACTAGTGAGATTAGGTGTTCAAGGATGGGATAGGTGGTACACATTTATTATATATAAGAATGACATCACATGTATTTGTTAACTGTAGACCCTAATCTTGTCCTAATATATACTTGTTTTCTCTTTGATAATAGAATGGTTAGATCATGGATGTCCATTCGCAATCGCTGCACCCCAGAGTTTATATCTGGTCTTGATCAATTTATTAGATTTGCTGAGGAACATAGGAAAGAACCTGGAGATAGGTTCTACTGTCCATATAGGCATTGCGGTAACAACTTGAAAGTCAGCATTGGTGACGAAATCAAAAGTCATGTCATGTGCAAAGGGATTGTACAAGGCTATACAGAATGGCACTGACATGGAGAGATTTCAAACTCGAAACTAGTGGATGTCGATAGTAGTGCTTGGGTGGAAGAAGAAATTGCCTCTGATGACATAGATGTGAACGAACCAGTTCCAGTAGACAACATTGATGTGATGCTGGATAGTTGTAGGGTAGAGCACACCGATCCACCTCCTATCTTTAGAAACATTGTGCATTATGCTGAGATACCATTATACACAAGTTGTGCTAAGTTTACGAAGCTAAGAGCTGTGTTGAGATTGTATAAGTTGAAAGCTAACAATAGATGGAGTGAAAAAAGCTTCACTGTGGTGTGTCACGGTATAAATTGACGACTTCAGGGGAGTCCAAAACTGGTTCTCCTGCCAAGGTGATGTGGTATCTTCCTATAATATCACTGTTTGAACGCTTGTTTGCAAATCCGAAAGATGCAAAGAATTTGAGGTGGCATGCAGATGTTAAGAAAAATAATAATGGGATCCTATGACATGCGTCTGATTCCCCACAGTGGAAGAAAATTGATCTATTGTTCCCCAAATTTGGTGAAAAAGATAGGAATCTAAGACTTGGGCTTTGTAAAGATGGGATGAATCCGTACAGGACATTGAGCAGCCAACATAGCACTTGTCTGGTCGTGCTTGTTATATACAATCTTCCTCCCTGGCTGTGTATGAAAAATAAGTAAGTTATGATGTCGTTGTTGATATCGAGCCCTAAACAACCCGGAAATGATATCGATGTTTATGTTGAACCTCTGATTGATGACTTAAAGAAACTTTGGGCTGAAGGTGTGATGACCTATGATGCTTCAGGAAGAGAGACATTTTGTTTGCACGCTATGTTGTTTTACACTATTAATGACTTTCCAATATATGGGAATTTGTCTAGATATAGTGTCAAAGGAGCTAAAGTGTGTCGTATATGTGAACAAAACACTGATTCAATAAGATTAAAACATGGCGGCAAGATTGTATATCTTGGTCATCAAAGGTTTCTTTCAAAATTCCATCTGTATCGTAGGAAGCGCAAAGCATTCAATGGATGGAATGATGAACGGAGTGCACCTAAACCTATACCAGGGGATGTTGTTTATGAAAGAGTAAAAGACATTGTTAATGAATTTGGTAAGAAATCACAATGTAGTATGGCCACACGGAGTGACAATTCTTCATTCAAGAAGAAGTCAATATTTTGGGATCTTCCTTATTGGATTTCTTTAACAGTCAGGCATTGTATCGATGTAATGCACGTTGTGAAAAATGGTTGTGATAGCGTCATTGGTACTCTATTAAATATACCAGGTAAGACTAAAGATGGGATAAAATCCAGACTGGACCTATGTGAAATGGGAATAAGGTCAGAATTAACAGAATTAAGCGAAATGGGTAATAAAAGAACATACTTACCTCCCGCTTGTTACATGTTGTCTAGAAAGGAGAAGAAAGCTTTTTGTGAATGCTTGGTAAATGTTAAGGTGCCACAGGGTTACTCATCCAACATCCGTATATTGGTATCAATGAAAGATCGGAAGTTGATAGGTCTTAAATCTCATGATTGTCACACTCTAATGCAACAAATATTGCCTGTGGCAATTCGATCTATATTGGCGAAGTATGTAAGGTTTGCAATCACCAGACTTTGTTTCTTTTTCAATAGTCTATGTAGCAAAGTTATTGACCCTGATACTCTCGATAATTTGCAAAGAGAAGTGGTTGTTACCCTATGTCATCTTGAGATGTATTTCCCTCCTTCGTTCTTTGATATCATGGTACATCTTGTTGTCCACTTGAGTAGGGAAGTGAAAATGTTGGGACCAGTTTTCTTGCATTGGATGTATCCATTTGAACGATAAATGAGCATTTTTAAAGGTGATGTTTGAAACCGTTATCGGCCTAAAGGGAGTATTATTGAAGGTTATGTGGCGAGAGAGGTTATGGATTTTTGCAATGACTTTCTGAGTGGTAATAACACTCCTGTTAATGACAAGAATATTGAGGAGGGCAAAGGAATTTTGGGATCATGGGTGAAAGTAATCAGCCATGAGCAGTTGGAATAAGGTCACTTGTATATTTTACACAACATGGACGAAGTGAGTGTTTATATCGAGGAACATACCAATTTCATCAAGAGACAACATCCTCGAGCAAGTTCAATGTGGCTTGCTAGAGAGCATAACAAGACTTTTACTAAGTGGTTTGAAGATAAAGTCTTACATCAACTATCTCAAACACCAAATGATATTACGAAAACTATCAAATGCCTCGCCTTTAAACCAAAACTGAATGTTATGTCTTATGAAGGGTTTGACATTAATGGGTTCACATATTACACAAAGTGCCAAGATGATAAGAGTGTGGTACAAAATAGTGGGGTCACTCTTCAAGCATCGACTATGTATTTTGCAAGTGCAAAGGATAAGAGTCCATGTGAAGCTAAAATGTCATATTACGATGTCATTGAAGACATATGGGAGTTTGACTACATAGATTTCAGAATTCCTCTCTTTAAATGTAATTGGGTTGATAACACCAAAGGAGTTATAGTGGATGAATTGGGTTTCACTTTAGTGAACTTTGAAAAGATTGGCGAGAAGGGTGAACTATTCATATTGGCATCACGGGTGAAACAAATATTCTATATCGATGATCCTACAAATGATAAATGGTAGGTTGTTCTTCATGGTAAAAGACAGTTCATTAAAGATCCTATAGATGAAGAAGAGTACTATGATAAGTATGATGACTCTAGTCCATTCTCAGTTGGGTTGCCAACTCCACAAAATATTGAAGCTAATGATGACTTATATGTGCGTGAAGATCACAATGAAGGATTGTGAATTGATAAAAGATCACAATTTTAGAGGCATGCATGTTTATATTTTTTTATTGAAGCTAAATGTTTGCTTTTTTAATATCAATCTAGACATTGATCAGTATTTCACTAACTCTACACTAATCATTTTTCTTTGTATTCTCTTTGAAAAATAAATATAGGAAGAAGGAAGCCACACAGCAATGGAATTACTTGGACCCCAAAGACTGGGAGGAGTTTGTTACCCAAAGAAAAATAGATGAATTCAAGGTATTAAGCGCCACTCCCAATTTAATTAATATACATTTTTATGTATTCACCTATTCAAGATTAACCTTTAGTGTTACTAACCAAATCAATGTGCTAACTAACTAGGCTATCAATGATGCTCAACGAGAAAGCATCCCACACTAAGGTTATATAGATATATAGGCAGCAAGCCATGAAACAGCAAAAGAAGCCATAATGAAGAGAAGCAGGATACAGATACAATACATAAAGTGTAGCATGCACAAGTGTTTCATATTCATATAACAACATGACAGACTAACACATATATAGTGCATAACAACAACAGCGCCGAATTTACATACAACACTAGCTTAGTACATATATAGTGGGACTAAGGTGACGAGATAACAGGAGGACAAACAGATTTCACCATGAGTTAACATTGAAGAAGGTCTACTAACCTACACTGAGCTAAACAAGTTTATTAGTACTAGCCTAAGGCACAAGTACCGTTCGTCGGGACAATGACGGTAGTGGAAGCTTAGTGGCCACCAGCTTAGTGGCCACTACACATTCAACTTGCCAGTGGCCACTAAGCTTCCACGACCGTCATTGTCCCGATGAACGGTACTTGTGCCTTAGGCTAGTACTGATAAACTTGTTTAGCTTAGTGTAGGTTAGTAGACCTTCTTTAATGTAAACTCGTGGTGAAATCTGTTTGTCCTCCTGTTAACTTGTCACCTTAGTCCCACTATATATGTATTAAGCTAGTGTTGTATGTAAATTCGGCGTTAATGTTGTTACGCACTATATATGTGTTAGTCTGTCATGTTGTTATATGAATCTAAAGCACTTGTACGTGCTGCAATTTATGTATTGTATCTATACGAGCAGAGGAAACAAGGCACGTTCATCCTATGGGCATCAAAGCATTCTTTGGGCCATCCCTGCGCAAACCCAGAGCGGGATTTTCACAAGAAGAGGTAACCTGTTCTTTTTTTAGAATGTTACTGCATCTTAGGCTTCCAATCAGCCTATGTCGACCCGCTCTTCTCCTGATGTGGATTTTGAGTTATTAATTTTTAACTTTTTTACCTCTAGCGGTAGGCATTGGGAGTTACTAGTTATTCTCCCTGGGACGTTCACTGTTGTATTTTATGTGAACTGTGCTTAGTTGTATTTTTTAATATTTTGTATGTTTCAATTTATAGTGCGCTAGACAAGACAACGGCTGGGCATGCACATACTATGTGATGCGATTTATGCAGATGATTATCCAATATGCCACATTTGACATCAATATCATACATGAGGTATTATATATAGTCTCATTAGTTAGTATGAAATATATCAATCTTATTTTTATATTATTACTTATATATATATACATCATTCTCTTTGCAGGTGTTTAAAGCTGACCACACTATAGGTAAATACTTAAAAGATGTACATGCTCCATACACGATGGAAGTATTAAATGAAGTAGGAGATGAATGGGCAAGAGCCATTCAAGCACTGGGGACTGTAAAATATAATTGGGATGCTGATAGCGATGTTGAATGATATTTTATAAATGAATATTTCTGAATGTTTATACATATATGAATGTTTATACATGTATTTAATGTTTCTACATGTGTGAATGTGAGAATTGAATTGATGTCTGAATGTATCTACTTGTGTGAAAAGTATATTAGTTGATTTTGCATGTTTGTGGCCTGTTTATAGGCTATATCAATGGATGTTGTAAACCTGTAGTTTAGAAAACTAAACTGTAGGTTCTCATCCTGCTGACCAGCCACAGCAGGCCTGCAAACAGAAAAAAACAACATAGGCGTCGGTTATTTATAGAATACCATCATCAAAGGCTTACAACGTCGATTATTGGATAAAAACCGCCGCCTAATATGACAAACAACCCGACCGTGCAGGAAAGCATGGTCGTGGCGGGATATGACGTCGGTTATTAGTATAAAACCGACGCCTATAGTACTAAACATGGCCGTGTAGGGAAGCACGGCCGTGGCATCTGGAAATATGGTGTCGGTTAATTAGTTGCAAACTGACGTAGAAAGTATCCTAGATGGCACCCTTTTTGTGGCGTGAACCCTTTTGGCGTCGGCTTACTATACATAATCGACGCCTATAGGTGCCCTGCTGGCACGTTTTCGGTGGCGCGAAGCCTTTTGGCGTCGGTTAGAAAACCGACGCCGAAGAGTTAGACCTTTAGCGGCGCCCACATAGGCGTCGCTTGAGAACCGTCGCTAAAAGGGGTTAAACAACCGACGCCAAAGGCGTGTTCTGTAGTAGTGGTAGCTCCAAGAAGGAGGAGGAGTACAAGAAAATGAGCAAGTACAAGAGGAAGGAAAAGAAGAAGAGGAGACACAAGAATGCAACTCATATAGCTTGGGAAGAATCATCCTCAAGTGGCTCAAGCTCCGATGAAGATATTGGCCACCTTGTACTCATGGCCTCTACAAGTGAAGATATTGTTGAGGTAAGTGAGGTAAGATTGCATGAGTTAGCTAAAGAAACTCTTATTGGTATGATTATTTCAACCCATTCTTAGTTTGCTAAATGTAAATATAAAAGAAAGAGGTTAGGAAAAATAATTGATAATTTGTATGATAAACTTGAGATTCTTGAGCAAAATGAGAAAATTCATCTTGAGGGCATTGATAACTTGCAAGGCCAATTTCTTAATCTTGAGCTCCAATACAATGGAGTTGAGATAGAGAATGGTGTTTACCTTAAGAACATTGAAACTCTTAAGGAAGATAACCAAAAGTGCTTAAATGATCTTGAAACTCTTAAAATTGAAAATGTTGAATTCAAGCTTATTTTTTATGCTCGTAGAGATGAGAAGGATGTTTATCTTAAAGAAGTTCAATTGCTTAAATCTGAAAATGCTAGGTTTCTTGGTCAAGTTAATGATTTATCTTCTAGACCTATCTTGCCTAGTAATGATGTTGCTTCTATCTCTCTTGAAAAAAATTCTAATTTGACTAAAGTCATTTGTTTAGAGGCTGACCTTGTTCATGCTAGAGATGATCTTGCTAGTTTATCTTCTACTGTTATATCTCTAATTGATGACAAACATAGGCTTAGAGCCTCTCTGTAGAAATTCCTCAAAGGGAAAAACTCCCTAAATGAAATCGTTGACCATTCTACCAAACAAAGTGGTACTAGTGATTTGTGATTTGTAGGGGAAGCACCTAAGGGCAAGAACAAAGCCAAAGGTAAGAAAAAGAGTAAGGAGACCTCCTTTTTCATTGGAGAGTCTTTTGGCACTAAGAACCCTATGATTTGTTCTCATTGTAAATGTGATGATCATTATTCTACTTATTGTCCTTACAAGCCTAAGGGGACCAACCCAAAGATGAAATCGGTCCCCAAGCTAACTCTGAATCTCAAAGTTTGAGTTGGGAACTGACACTCTCCTTTTTTGCAGGAAAAAGGAAGATGGATTGTTGATAGTGTCTGCACTAAACACATGACATGTGATATAAGCCATTTCAACAACTTCACTAAGAAGAAAGGAGGTTCATTTACTTTTGGGGACAACAAGAAAGGTAAGGTAAAAGGTGAGGGTGATGTAGGTGAATCCTTATGCATTAAGAATGTTCTTTTTGTGGATGGCCTACATCACAACTTAATAAGTGTAAGTCAATTATATGATAATGGTTACCATGTGCTATTTACTTCTCTTGAATGCTTGATTCTAGATTTCCTCACCTATCATGTCATATATAAGGAAACCAAAAGTGGTAATCTTTATGTAATTGTGCTCGACTTTATTAATCCTATTGTTGGTGGATGCCTAGTAGTCAATTTGAATGATATTTCTCTTTGGCATCGTCGGCTTGGTCATGTAAATATGCATCAGTTGAAGAAGTTGTGCCAAAATGACTTGGTGAAGGGACTTCCGAAATTGGATTTTGAAAAGAATGAAGAATTCCAACCTTGTACCCAAGGAAAGCAAACCAAGTCCTCCTTCAAATCCAAAGGAGTCCTTAATACCAAGAGAGCTCTTGAACTCTTCATATTGATCTATTTGGACCAATAAAAACTCAATCACTTTGTGGTTCCAAGTATTGTCTTGTTATTGTGGATGATTTATCTAGATATGCTTGGACCTTCTTTCTCATTTCTAAGAGTGATACGCTTGATGTTTTCTCTAATTTTTATAAACAATTTGAGAGCAAAGATTCTTATTGGACTGTTTCCATCTGTAGTGATCATGGGGGAGAATTTGAAAATGATCTTTTTGAACGTCTTTGTGAAGAATCTGACTATGCACATAACTTCTCTTCACCTCAAACACCTGAACAAAATGGAGTTGTAGAGAGGAAGAATAGTTCACTATAGGAAATGTCTAGGACCATGCTTTTAGAGTATGAAACTCAAAAGAAGTTTTGATGTGAAGTCCTTAGTACCTCATGTTTTATGCAAAACTGGGTTTTTACGCATCCTTCTTTGAAGAAAATCCCCTATGAGCTATGGTGTGGTAGGAAGCCTTCTATCGAGTAATTTCATATTTTTGGATGTCCTTGTTTTGTCTTGAATACAAAAGATTCTCTCGATAAGTTTGATCTAAAATCTTACAAGGCTTTCTTCCTTAGCTTAATACTACTAGCAAGGCTTATAGGGTGTTTAATATTGATCTTGCTAAAGTAGAAGAATCTATTAACGTTAATTTTATTGAGACTAACCCCTCTATTCCCAAAGATATTGTTCCAAATGATGATGTTGCTTGTGAGGTAATTCCAATCCAAAAATAACTCAACATCACCAAAAAGGGAAAATAGATAGTCACTCAAGAAGAAGAGAAAGATGAAGAGAAGAAGGATCCAACTCCCCATTTTGCAAAGAATCATCCAAAAGAGTTGATTCTAGGTGACCCATTTGAAAGAGTGAAGATGCAGGCTGCCTTCAACAATGAACAAGCCAACAATGCCTTCATCTCACAACTCAAGCCAAAGAACGTTGGGGATGATGAATGGATCTTAGCCATGTAAGAAGAATTGCAGCAATTCGAGAAGAACAAAGTATGGACCCTAGTTCCAAGACCAAGTGATAGGAAGATTATTGGCACCAAGTGAGTCTACCACAACAAGCTAGATGAAAGTGGCAAGGTTAGTGGCTCAAGGTTACTATCAACAGGAAGGTATAGATTTCGATGAAACATATTCACATGTAGCTAGACTTGAGTCCATTCGTATGTTGCTTGCTTTTTCTAGTTATGAAAACTTTGTTTTGTTGACTTAAGAGTTATATATTATCCATATTTTGATAGTGACTTAACCATTCCATTCCTATGTATCTAATATGTTTGTTCAAGATTCATTTCAGGCTTTAGGTACATGAAAAGGATCAAATTACACAAGACCTATCTTGTTCAAGTTCAAGTCAAATGTAATGCAAGTGTGAAATTTGGGAAATCACTCCAAATGTCTGTAGATGATTTTTTTATCATTTGTATTGATGATATGGCTTGTAACTAAGATGAGAAAAATATTAGGGACACTTAATACCAAGGTTTAATCACTTAAAAGTCAACTTAGCAAATTTATCACAGGCTATTCATCGGTCAAGTTGGAAACTCGATCGATCCTATGATGGATTTTCTGAAGTTGACCCATCGGTCGAGTTGCACACTCACAGAACTCTACCGACCGACTCACTAAGAAAATATAATTTTATCTCATCGGTCGAGTTTCCCAGAACAAACTCGACCAATAGTTGGAAAATTGGCTTTGTCTTTTAGATGATCAATCGAGTTACCTTTATTGAAACTCGACCAAATATACTATACAAGAAACACAAAAAAAGTGATTATAACTGTTGCTCAGTTGTTTTGGGTAAAATTAGATTTGTTGCATTGTAGAAAATGGCTATATTTTGACCCTAAGTGATCCCATACTCAAGGGAACACCCCCAACTATAAATAGGATCCCTTGGAGTTCATTCCAAGTTTGCTCATTCATGCTATTCTGAGTCCTTGCTATAGTTGAGAGTGTTACAACTCCTTGAGCCCCTTTCTATCTCTAGTTTACACTTCATTTCATGATTATGAGTGAGATAGACCTATTATAAGAGAGCTACTCCCATGTGCATGTAAAGCTCTCATCTACTTCCTCTTCCCTACCCCTTTCCTCCATGAAGAAAAGGTAAAGCAAGCTACTCTGAGTGAAGGTGGAATTGTTGTTGGTCTTCTTCAAGTTTGAAGAAGAGGTGAAGAGATTCTCTAGGAGAAGGAGAAGGCAAAGGCCAAAGATACAAGAAGAGTAGAAAAGTCCTTGAAGGCCGAAGACTTGTGCTAGAGTGGGTAAGATCTTGGAGAAGGCTGAAGACTCTTAGCCAAGTGGGTAAGTCCTTGGTAAGGTGGAGTACTCTTGGTTCTTGGATGAGTAAGTCATTTGATGGTCTTGTGTTGTAACTCTTATAGGTGATAATATAGAGAAAAGCACTTGCAAAGTCCTAGAGGCTAACCTCTCTAGGTAGTGGACTAACTCTCTCCTAGTTTGGAGAGGGGAACCACTCTACATGACCTTGTCAAGTACTTGTTATCAATTTCTCTCATCCTTTCTATGCTTCTTAGTTAGGATATTGAATTAAACTTAAGCTATTGGTTTTAATTTGATATAATTTGAAGGTCTAATCTATCTTGTGAGAATTTTTAAAGCTCTATTCACCCCCTCCTCTAGAGCCTTAGATCCAATAAGTGGTATCAGAGCCAATGATCTTCTCCAACAATCTCCCATGAGACGAGAAGATGGGAGACAACCTACTTAGTTCTCTCAATCTAGAGGGAGGTTTCTCCATGCATCCTTTAGTCTTTGATGGCACCAACTTCCTCTCTTAGAAGAGGCGTATGCAATTCAACATTCAAGGCATGAACTTTGACATGTGGAAGGTGATGGTCACACCTTACAAGGAGCCAACTGGAGATGTTGCAACATGGAGTGAAGCTGCACTCAAGGAAGCCCAACTCAATGCCAAAGCCCTAAGCATCTTGTATGCAACCCTTACCCAAACGGAGTTCAACCCGATCTCATCTTGGGACACTGCCTATGAGATTTGGGACAAATTGTGCATCACCTATGAAGGCACAAAGCAAGTCAAGGAGGCCAAGATATACATGTTGAAGAGCCTTCTAGAGAACATCAAGATGGGTAAGAAAGAAGGGATTGTGAATATGTACTCAAGACTCAATGTCATCATCAATGGGCTAGCTGCATTGGGTAACACTTTGGATAGAGGTTCAATCAACTCCAAGATCTTAAGGACTCTACCAAAGAGGTGGGAGTCAAAGGTCACCTCCATTGAAGAAGTGAGGAGCCTTGGTGAGATCCCAACCGAAGAGCTCATTGGCAACCTCCAAGTCCATGAGCCAAGGCTTGACAAGCAAGAAAAAGAAGCCAAGCAAGAAGGGAAGGAAGCCATGAAGATCAAAGATAGTGCTTTCAAAGCACAAGTGGAGGCTGTCATCCTTCAACAAAAACTTTATTTCCGGACTTCTCCTTCCTCCTCTAGTAATGATGATGGCCCAAGTGAGCATGAAGGCAACTACATCAAGGGCAAACACTTTAAGGGAAAGCAAGTAGCCTCCTCTTCCACACCTAGATGCTACAAGTGTGGCCAAAAGGGACACTATAAGAGTGAATGTCCCAAGTCAAGAAAGTCACACCACAAGGGTAGCTCAAATAGAAAGAGGAGTACAATAAGGAGAGAAAGTATAAGAAGAAGGACAAGAAGGAGAAAAGACACAAGAATGCAACTCATGCATCTTGGGAAGCTTTATCTTCAAGCATCTCAAGCTCCAAAGAAGATTGAGAGTGCCACCTTGCACTCATGGCCTCTACTAGTGAAGACATTGGTGAGGTAAGTGGGGTAAGTTTGCATGATTTATCTAAGACAGTTGTTATTGACATGTTTATCTCTACCCGTTCATCTTTTACTGAATGTAAATCTAAAAGAAAATAGTTAGGAAAAAGCATTGATGATCTATATGCTAAACTTAAAATTCTTGAGCTGAATGAGAAATCCGATCTTGAGAGTATTGATAATTTGCAAGGGCAATATATTCATCTTGAGCTCCAATATAATGGGGTTGAAGTTGAGAATGGTATCTACTTAAGAACATTGAAAATATTAAGGAAGAGAACCAAACTTGCCTTAAAGAGCTTGAAATAGTTAAAACTAAAAATGTTGAATTTAAGCTCCTTATTGATGCTCATAGAGAAGAAAGAGATGTCTATCTTAAAGAAATCCAAATGCTTAAAACTAAAAATACTAGGTTTCCTGGTCAAGTAAATGATCTATCTTCTAGACCATTATTGCCTAGTGCTAATGTTTCTTCTATCTCTCTTAAAAAGGATTCATATTTAACTAAAGCCTTATGTCTTGAGGATGATCTTGTTCGTGCTAGGGATGACATAGCTAGCTTATCTTCTACCATTATTTCTTTAAATGATGATAACCATAGATTGAGAACATCCTTACAAAAATTACTCAAAAGGAAGAACTCCCTAAATGAAATTCTTGACCATTCTACCAAACAAAGTGATACAAGTAGTTTGGGATTTATAGGGGGAGAATCAAAGGGAAAGAGCAAAGCCAAAGGTAAGAAAAAGAGCAAGGAGACCTCTTTCTTTGTAGGAGAGTCTTCTGACACTAAGAATCCTATGGTTTGTTCTTATTGCAAGTGTGATGATCATTACTTTACTTATTGTCCTTACAAGCCTAAGGAGACCAACCCAAAGATGAAATGGGTCCCCAAGCTAACTCTGAATCCCAAAGTTTGAGTTGGGAACTGACATTCTCCTTTCTTGTAGGAAAAAGGAAGATGGATTGTTGATAGTGGTTGCACTAAGCATATGACAGGTGATATAAGCCATTTCAACAACTTCACCAAAAAGAAAGGAGGATCGGTCACCTTTGGGGACAACAAGAAAGGTAAAGTCAAAGGTGAGGGTGATGTAGGTGAATCCTTATATATCAAGAATGTTCTTTTTGTTGATGGCCTACATCACAATTTAATTAGTGTAAGTCAACTATGTGATAATGGTTACCTTGTGTTATTTACTTCCTTTAAATGTTTGATTCTAGATTCCCTCACCAACCAAGTTATATATAAGGGAACTAGAAGTGGTGATCTTTATGTTATTGTTCTTGACTATAATAAGTCTGTTGTTGGTAGATGCCTAGTAGTCAACTTAGAAGATATTTCTCTTTGGCACTGATAGCTTGGTCATGTAAATATGCATCATTTGAAGAAGTTGAGCAAAAAGGATTTGGTCAAGGGACTCCCTAAATTGGATTTTGAAAAAAGATGAGGAATGACAACCTTGTACCCAAAGAAAGAAAACTAAGTCCTCCATCAAATCCAAAGGAATCCCTAGTACCAAGAGAGCTCTTGATCTTCTTCACATTAATCTATTTGGACCAATGAGAACTCAATCGCTTTGTGGTTCCAAGTATTGCCTTGTTATTGTCGATGGTTTCTCTAGATATACTTGGACCTTCTTTCTCATTTTTAAGAGTGATATGCTAGATGTTTTCTCGAGCTTTTGTAAATGAGTTGAGAATGAAACTTCTTGCCACATTGTTTGCATCTGTAGTGACCATGGGGGAGAATTTAAAAATGAGCTTTTTGAATGTCTTTGTCAAGAATTTGGTTATGCACACAACTTCTCTTCACCTTGAACACCTCAACAAAATGGGGTTGTAGAAAGGAAGAATAGGTATTTATAGGAGATGTCTAGGATCATGCTTCTAGAGTATGATACTCCTAAGAAGTTTTGGGCTGAAGCTGTCAATACCTCATGTTTTGTGTAAAACTGGGTTTTTACTCATCATTCTTTGAAGAAAACACCCTATAAGCTATTGTGTGGTAGGAAGCCTTCTATTGAGTATTTCCATGTTTTCAGATGTCCTTGTTTTGTTTTGAATATGAGAGATTCTCTCAAAAGTTTGATCTGAAATCTTATAAGGATTTCTTTCTTGGCTATAGCACTACTAGAAAGGCTTATAGAGTTTTTAGTGTTGATCTTACTAAAGTAGAAGAATCCATAAATGTTATGTTTATTGAGACTAACCCTCTATTCCCAAAGATATTGTTCCAAATGATGATATTGCATGTGAAGTAATTCCTATTCTGAAAGAGCTCAACATCGCCCTAAAGGGAAAAGAAGTGGTCACTCAAGAAGAAAAAAAAGATGATGAAAAGAAGGATCAATCCCCTCAGTTTGCTAATAATTATCCAAATGATATAATTTTAGGTGATCCTTTTAAAAGAGTGAAGACACGAGCTGCATTCAACAAAGAACAAGCCAACAACGCCTTCATCTCACAACTCAAGCCTAAGGATGAAGAGTGGATCCTAGCTATGCAAGAAGAGTTGGAGTAATTTGAAAAGAACAAAGTTTGGACCCTAGTACCAAGACCAAGTGATAGAAAGATCATTGGCACCAAATGGGTCTACCGCAACAAGATTGATGAAAGCAGCAAAGTGGTAAGGAACAAAGCAAGGTTAGTGGCTCAAGGCTACAATCAACATGAAGGTATATATTTTGATGAAACACATGCACCTGTAGCTAGACTTGAGTCCATTCGCATGTTGCTTGCCTTTGCTAGTCATAAAAACTTTCTTCTGTATCAAATGGATGTTAAAAGTGTTTTTTTGAATGGTACAATTGAGGAGGAAGTGTATGTTGCACAACCTCTGGGCTTTGGACATGATAGTTTACCTAACCATGTTTATTTGTTTCAAAAATCTCTCTATGGAATCAAACAAGCACCTAGGGCTTGGTATGAGAAATTAAAGAACTTTTTGTTAGATCGTGGGTATATCGTGGGCAAAGTGGATTCTACCTTATTTCTAAAGTACACTTATAACAATTTTCTTATCATACAAATATATGTTGATGATATCATTTTTGGTGGAACTAACCTTGATCTTTGCAAAGTATTTAGTGATCTTATATAGAGTTAATTGGAGATGAGTATGATGGGTGAACTCACATTCTTCCTCGACTTTCGAATCAAGCAAAAAAAATATGGGAACTTCATCAACCAAGGCAAGTACATAATGTGAACTACTCAAGCGCTTTCGGATGGAGAACACCAAGCCGATGGACACACCCAAGTCAAATACCGCCAAACTTGACAAAGATGAAGAAGGTGAGAAGGTAGATGAGAAGCTATATAGAGGTATGATTGGAAATTTACTTTACTTAAATGCCTCTAGACTTGATATAATGTTTAGTGTTGGATTGTGTGCTCATTTTCAATCAAATCCTAAGAATTCACATCTTATAGCAGTTAAGAGGATTTTGAGGTACTTAGCCAAACCCCTAAATTTTGGACTATGGTATCGAAGTCAAGGGACTTTACTCTTACTTCTTATAGTGATGCAGATTATGCAGGGTGCTTGATTGATAGAAAGTGCACAAGTGGCACTTGTTTTCTCCTAGGACCATGTTTGGTATCTTTGTTATCCAAGAAATAGAGCACAGTGGCATTATGAACCATTGAGGTTGAATACATTACATCCGAGAGTTGTTGTACCTGGGTCCTATGGATGACGCAAATGCTCCAAGACTTTAACATTCACTTTGATGCTTCTCCTATCTTTTATGATAATACCAATACAATCAACTTGTCATATAATCCTATCTTGCATAGTAGAGATAAACATATAGAGGTTCGTCATCATTTTCTCCATGATCACATTGTCAAAAAGGATATCTATATCACACATGTGGATACGAAAAATCAGTTGGCAAACATTTTCACTAAACCTCTAGCTAGAGAGCAATTCAACTTTATTAGATCAAAATTGCTTATAACTCCTATGAATGAATCCGATATGCCTTCTATCTAGTTGTCATCTATCCTATATGTTTTGTCTCTATTTTGATCATCTTTGCTTGCTAATTTGTTAAAAATCAAATTTTCACGTTCATTTTGTCTGTTTTTCTATTGTTTTTGGGTACTTTTCACAAACGCATGTTTTACCACAAAATATACCCAATGATGAGTGATATGTGTCTAAGTATATTCAAATACATAATGGACTATAAAAATAATTTTAATCAACACTCAAATGGCTAGAATCAGAGTTTCTTATGTTTAGGTCAGGTTGACAATCAGTCGAGTTGCTAACTCGACCGATCGGAGGCCAAGAGCTTTTTAAAAAAGCTTAGAGGTTGAGTTTCTGAGTTCACAAAACTCGACCGATGGTCGGGCTGGTGTAAACTTAAGTTGGGTTCGGTCAACTATTCTCCCTCTCAACTAGAGAAAAGTCGACTGATTCCACCTCTATATGCCCTAAGCTCTCTACCCTTACCCTAACCTTACTCAATCTAGCCCTTATCTGACCTAGCTAGACCACCCTTGAACTTCCCCCTTGCTAACCTAGGTCTGTGGATATTTTTTGTGGTGAGTTTTTAGCTTTTGCTCTCTCCTCCCTCTCTTTTTCGTCTCTATGGCATCCAATCGAAGGAAGAGAGCCATCCCATCTAATGCACCATCTTCTTCATCCTCCTCTCACTTGATTCCTTTTGATGACACTCTTTTTGTCTCAAATGAGGTTGTAAATATGTATAAGGAGCTCCTTCCCTGAAATCTTTTCCCTTTTTGCACCATTTTTTAGCCTAGACCTAGAAGACAAGAGGTCATAGATCAAGTAGCGGAGTTGCTTAACATTCACCATCTCTCTACCTTGGGTGTTGAATGTGTATGCTACAACAATTCCATAACTAGAATGAAAGTGGTTCATGAATTCTACCCCAACTTACGTTGGAATTATGGCACCCTCGTACCCCCGCCTAATACTCAAGTAGTCCTCATGTCCATGATAGCCAGGAAGAAATTCTAAGTCTCGGAGGATACCCTGAACATCTTCTTCTCAGGTACTAATGAGACTGACACCTGGTGTAAGGATTACCCTGAGTATTTTGACCTAGTTGAGCCTGATGCCTTCTACAAGCAATATGATCTCACTCTCCATGATATTCATATATTCTTGAAGAAGATTCAATTTCCTTATAAGAAGAAGTGCACCCTTCCCTTCTCTGCCTTGGATCTCAAAAGACACATCCTCGCCCTAGTTGTTAACTACAATATCCACCCCAAGAAGAATCAAATGAAGATTGCAGGAAATACTGCGGTGATCATGTATAATCTCTTAGAGAATGTTAGAGTCAAGTGGTCAAGATATATCCTCTACCATATGACCTACTTTGACTCAGGCAAGAACACTCGTGGCACCCACCCTCCCTACCATGCCCTGATTTGTGGTCTATTTCATCTTGCCACTGACAAATCTCTTTTCCATGACTTTCATTACAACCTTGCCCGAAAAGGAGTTTGTATCAGTGAGACCACTCTTCAAAAATTTGTGTCTATCCTCTCCTCCACTATATCTGGTGCCTCTACCTCTACCTCTACCTCTACCTCTACCTCTACCTCCACCCAAGCACCTCCACCACCTCAGCCTTCCTGACCTTCCCATGCCTCATTCCATGTGTCAAATGAAACCCCTATGGGCTACATGATGCATCAATAGGCATACAACCTTTAGGTTTAGGAGAACATGTATCTGGACCAATGTTCAAGCATGTCCAACATGAATATGTCATGTGCACATCTCTACCCAGTCTACCATCCCTACCCAGGAGGTGATTATGCATTCTATGCATATGATCACTTTTACCCAGTCCCTCCACCTAATCCTTCTGCTGCTACACCCTCTGTTGTTGGTGAATCTATGCCTGGTGTGTTGTCTCTGCCTACTGGCCCCTTGGCCACTCTACTTGCCAGCCTTAGTAGTTCTACTCCTTCCTTCCCACAGGCCAATGAGCTCCATGCTCTTGGTATGTCTTGGGATGAGAAGGATGCTTGTTGGCCCAGTTGTGGTTTTGGTCCCTCTGCTGATGAAGATATGTCAGACTAGGCTAATGAGGAGGCTTTTGATGCTGACAAGGCTGCTGGTGATGATGAGGATGATGGTGCTACATCTGATGATGATGGCTCAGATGGCTTTGCTGCTGACTGCGGTGATGAAGGCGTTGTTGTTGCACCTTCAGACAGAGATGATGACTACGAGCCTGATATTGATGATGATGTGGATGATGTAGATATAGATGATCTAGACATCTAGTTGCTCTTAGTTTTTAGTCTAGTTGTTGATCATATATATCTTTCTAGGCAATTTTGTATTAGCAACATCTGAGCACTTGTTCTGAGCTGTACTATTTTTATCATCTTAGTTTTCATCACTTTGGCTTATAGATGTTTTATGAGAACTTACTTTCTGGGTTGTAATCTTAATTTTGTGCACACTCTTTAATTTCCTATATCTTATGAGTTGGTGTCATGTTTTACCATATTTTGATTATGACTTAGATTGTTTGTTTTGCTCGTCTCTGTTTGGTGTATGTTGTGAGATTGCATGTTATGGATGTTTGGTTTTGCTTGGAGAAGACTCATTTTTACGCTCTTCTCTACCCCTCTTCCTTTTTGATAATTTCAAAAGGGGGTGAGAAATTCAATATCTTAAAGCTCAACCATATTGCTTTTATTTCCTATGTGATCCTTTTCTTGTTCATTATATGCTTTAACATGTGACTTCATAAAGGACCTTAGAGCACATATGTGTTGTACTTCTTTGTGTAAATAGACTTGAAAAAGCACTAGAAGGGGGGTGAATAGGGTTTTATAATAATTTAAAAATAATAATTCAAACAAGCAACCACAAAACGATTTGAGAAGGAGACACGACGTTTAGAGTGGTTCCACCCTTATCAAATACTAAGGGAGTCAGTCCACTACCCAGTTGCTTCCCAATCAAGATTTTGAAAGTATTTAAATTTTATTACCTCACAAGGATGTTACATAAAATTACAAATACTTTCACCACCCTTTAGACAACCTTCACCTAGAAGTAGTCCCACCAACCTTGAAGCAACCTTCCTCAAAGTAACTCCAAGCTTCCCCTTGAAGTAGCCTTTCTATTGAAGTAGCTTCCCGTTGAGACAACCTTCTTGAAGTAGTCTAAAATCCACTGAGCTACCTTCCACCTAAAGAAGCTCACATAACCTCCTTTCCGCAGCCTCCAACCTAGGAGTAGCAAAGCAGAACAAAAACAATAAGACGGAACAAGAAAGGAAGAAGGAAATTACAATTACCGCTGTAGCACAAGGCTTGAATCCTATATCAAGCATTTTGATCTCCTAACCAATGTGTATGAACGTGGAAGTGTAGTGAGTAGGAGATGCTAGCATATAGGACACGAAATTGGAGCAATGGAAATGAATAGAAAATGTTGGAGTTGCTCAATTGCTCACAAGAATGAATTGCCAATTGCAAGTATGTATGCTCAAGCATTGCACAAGTGTGTTTTGGGTATCCTAAGGCATGTCCTTTTTATAGGAATGGCCTATGAATGCTTAAGGATGTTCTAGACACTTTCTAGGGGGTTCTAAGTGCTCAACTAGCTATTAGGTATCCACTAATTGCTTTAGCAATGACTAGTTTATTAATTCTGAAAAGTGCAGATAGAGTTTTCTCGATCAAAGAATTTGTCGACCGAGTGTCTCTCAGTCGAGGATTTTGTTGACCGAAGGATGGTCTGGAGCAAGTGTATATAACGTTCGATTCCAACTCCCAACCACCTTGCCTGCTGGGCCTAATGGCTATTTGGGTCAATTCTCAGTCGAGGAGGTTGTCGACCGAGAGTGTCTCGATCGAGAAGTTTGTCGACTGAGAATGACTCTGTTTCAATGTTTTGAACTATGTACTAAGTGTGTGTATCAGTGTGTAGTTGTGACACTATTGTAGGAGATGACCTATCTAAGTGTTGTGAATGGCTAGAGAAGATCTAAAAGCTTGATTTACATGATATCTAAGTACTTGTACATTATATACTTGTACACGTTTTTACATTTGATTACAATCATGAAATTAAAGCATTTTGAAGCATATAGATCTTCCAAAGGTTTGTCATCCACCTTGTTCCTGCAACACTCAAGTAGAACGTTAGATCCATAAGAATGAAATGTTTTTCATCATAAAAAAGGCATTATAATAATGTCCATTTTAGCCAACAATCTTCCCCTTTTTGAAGATGACAAACATTTCCACAATATAAAATAAGGAAATATAAATCATATGAGTTTCATACCTGAAGATTACCTTTTATAGCCATTCTCTTGTTTGCAAGTGTGTGCGGGCCGAGAGATTATGAAACTCATTTTATTTTATGTTATTGGTTTTATATTATTTCTCCCCCTTTGTCATTTCAAACAGATAACCAAGCTAAACATTAATTATGACTCTTTATTTCTCCCCCTTAATTTGATAATTTGAGACTCAATGCAAACCACTTATTTTTATGTCTAATTTAGCCACAATTTGTTTCTCAATCATTTGCAAAGGATGTTAATCCTTGAAATGATATGAGATCCTTTTAGATCCATGGCATATGTGTATTAATTTCTCATCCATTTTACAAGGGATGTTAAGCCCTAAAAATGTCATGACAATCCTTTAGGCTCATGAATATATTTAATAGTTTCTCAACCATTTACAAGGGATGTTAAGCCCTGAAATGATATGAGATTCTTTTAAGCTTATAGTAGAATCAATGAATGTATCTCTAACCAAATACAGAGGATGTTAAGCCCTAATTTGTTTAGATAATTCCATTAAGGACAAGATATACATTATATTCATAAATATTGTAGGCTCCTTTATTTTCATAACCAAGATTACTTTAAGATACTAAGGTCATAACTTGTTTCAAATTTTCTTTAAGATGTTTACAAAGTTTTTGTGAACTCCCCCTTAATCTTATAATCAAGATAATTTAAGTATTCTAAGGTCATAATAAGAATTAGATCATAATAAGTTAACCTTTTATGAGAGTTATGTACTAAAATCTAGTTTTCAATATACTAAGATTGATTGCAAGAAAATGATTTACAAATAAGCATTTGGTCAAGCTTATTTTAGGTCAACCTTGACTTCGACCAGGGCACCCCTTGGTCAAACTTGATTTCAACCAAGAGGCAATTTTTGTAGATTTCCAATTTAAGCATTTTCAATGATCTACTTAATTGAATATTTGAAACATAGCTTACAAGAATATCATTTTCCATAAGCTAAGAACATTGATCATTTTGAAAATAGTATCCATTCATGGTTTATATATAGATCAAAGATCATTTTAGGCGAACCAAGTAAAAGATGAAACACAATGATCATGGTGAAACAATAAAGGCATATCCATAATTATAATGATCGTGATCATTTAAAGGCAAGTTTCAAGACACATGATATCTATATAGATAAACCAAGGAATACTTAGGACAAACCATGTGGATTATTATTCAACAATAATTTTCTTGATTAAATCAACATGGTTCATAATTTTTAGTTTTAAGCCAAACCATGAAGGGATTATAGCAATTTAATTTGCAATCTATGCTATACCTGTATTGATTCATTTTTGCAAGAAGGCATGTCAAATTTTAGTTTGCAAAAAGTATACAAGTTTTTAATCAACATGTTTCGTAACAAGTTTAATAAGAATGTTATAATCAAAGTATATTAATAGGTCATAATGCAAGCTTATCAATATGTTTAAAGAATTGTTTCCAAGATTCATTCTTGATTTGCAGATTAAATCAATCATTAATAGAAAATTTATAGCAAACTAGATCAAATAATCAGGTTCAGCAGAACTTGATTCGTTCGAACTTTTCTTCGATCGAATTTATCTCGGTCAAAGATTTTCTCGACCGAGTATTCTATTGTTTGTATAGGTTTTATCAGATTTTTGCAAGCTTAAAAATAGTAACCTGTTCGGTCAACTAATTCTCGACTGACAATGTCTCGGTCGAACATTTTCTCGACCGAGTATGTTTCTGTATTGTTTTTCAGTAATTGTTTGCTAGCAAAAGATAATACAATTTTGCAAGAATATAAATATTGAAGCTCAGTTTTGTTGAGATAAGACATTTGAATATCAAAGAAACATTTTAGGTCAAATCTCAACTAATCAAATTCAAATCTCTAAGTTTTAGGAACCCAAACTAGATCATCATTCCTTTTCCTGTATGGGCATGAAAAAGCATAGTGTCTAAGACGCAAGCAATAGTGACAACTAATAAAGTCAATCTCATTTCTCTTTCTAGGAGTTGAGTTGTTTTTGGGTACATACATAATCTTGGCCTTGGTTGTTTGTGTTCTTATAGGTTTAGGTTGATAGAATTTCCTTTTTGAAACATATCCTAAACCTCTCCTTCCATTATAAGTAGAAGAATTATTTAGAATTTTATCAAGAACATCATTGTTTCTCAAGCTATTAATTTCTCTTTGTAACTTGGTAATCTCATCCATTTTCTTTTTGATATCTAACTTTGCTTGATCTAGATTAGATGATAAATCACCTTTTTCCTTAACAATAGCATCATAATCTAGATGATTACATAGGATAGGTTGAGTCTAAAAATTATGCAGTTTTACAAGAAAATCAACCTTTTCTTGAGAAAGAAGATCATGATTGGTTTCTAAAGTAACTTCATATTGCAATCATTTAATGATGATTTCAAGGTAAGATTTTCAGAAACAATATTGTCCTTTTCAAAAGATAGATTATTTAATCTAGCATACAAATCCTCATTAATTTTAGTAGCTTTCTTTAGTTTCTTTTTGTAATCAACATATTTCTCATGTGTATCTTGAAGACTAGTAATTAGATCTTCTTTTGGCAAATAAAAAAGGCTTACCTCTTCTTCTTCTTCATTTGTTGTAGCAATAAGGCACTGTACTTCTTTTTCCCCATCTTCACTATCATCACTTGAATCATCCCATGCACCTTTTTATGCTCTTTCTTTCTTCTTGTGAGATGATTTCTTCCCCTTCTTAAGTTTTGGACAATCACCTTTTAAATCTCCCTTTTTGCCACATTCAAAGCACCTGGTAGAAGAAACACTACGAGTTTTGTTAGTTTTAAAACTTTTATACTGCTTGTTGTTTACAATGAGAGTTTCTTCTTCACTATCATCTTCACTTGTGTCATGACTAATCTTGGTTGATGCTTTGAATGCAGTCCTTCTTTCTCCCTTGTTGAAGTTCACGCTCCCGTCTTTCTTCTTCCTCCAAGGTTGCCTCATGTGCTTCTAAGTTGCCAATGAGTTGCTCCATCCTTAGTCGAGTGAGATCATTTACTTCTTCAATAGCAGTTACCTTGGGCTTGTACTTGGGAGGAAGAGACCTAAGAATTTTTGATACTTTATCTTCTTCTCTAATTACTTTACCTAAAGCATTTAAACCATTCACAATAGAAGAAAATTTTGCATACATTTCACTAATAGACTCATTTTGATCCATACAAAACTGTTCAAACTTTTGTTGAAGCATTCCGAATTTAGAATTCTTAACTTGAACAGTTCCTTCATAGGTTATAGAGAGTTTGTGTAATATCTCATATGTTGTTTCACAATTTGATATTCTATTGAATTCACCAATGGAAATTGAACAATAGAATATACTTACAACTTTTGCATTCATTTGGACTGATCTTACCGTATTAGCATCCCAAGTTGCATACTCTGTTTGAGGAAAGTCATATGGATTTGACACCATCCTCCATAGATCCCAACTAATTCACTGGAAGTAGAACTGCATCCTCCTCTTCTAGTAGTTGTAGTTAGTGCCATCAAAAGGTGGAGGTCTAGACATGAGTGTCCCTTCCAAGTTGAGGTTGTTGAGTATCCCGTCACCCATTCTTCAAGACTTTGTTAGAGTTCCTTGAAGCCTTGCTCTGATACCAAATGAAAAACCACTAGAGGGGGTGAATAGGATTTTATAATAATTTAAAAATAATAATTCAAACAAGCAACCACTAAAATATTTGAGAAGGAGACACGGCGTTTAGAGTGGTTCCACCCTTAGCAAATACTAAGGGAGTCAGTCCACTACCTGGTTGCTTCCCAACCGAGATTTTGAAAGTATTTAAATTTTATTTTCTTGCAAGGATGTTACATAAAATTACAAATACTTTCACCACCCTTTAGACAACCTTCACCTAGAAGTAGTCCCACCAACCTTGAAACAACCTTCCTCAAAGTAACTCCAAGCTTCCCCTTGAAGTAGCCTTCCTCTTGAAGTAGCTTCCCATTGAGACAACCTTCTTGAAGTAGTTCAAAGTCTGCCGATCTACCTTCCACCTGAAGAAGGTCACACAACCTCCTTTCTGCAGCCTCCAACCGAGGAGTAGCAAAGGAGAACCAAAACAATAAGAAGGAATAAGAAAGGAAGAAGGAAATTACAATTACTGCTGTAGCACAAGGCTTGAATCCTATATCAAGTGTTTTGATCTCCTAACCAATGTGTATGAACGTGGAAGTGTATTGAGTAGGAGATGCTAGCCTATAGGACACGAAATTGGAGCAATGGAAATTAATAGAAAATGTTGGAGTTGCTCAATTCCTCACAAGAATGAATTGCCAATTGCAAGTATGTATGCTCAAGTATTACACAAGTGTGTTTTGGGTGTCCTAAGGCATGTCCTATTTATAGGAATGGCCTATGAATTCTTAAGAACGTTCTAGACACTCTATAGGGGGTTCTAAGTGCTCAACTACTCGTTAGGTATCTACTAATTACTTTAGCAACGACTAGTTTATTAATTCTGAAAAGTGCAAACAAAGTTCTTCTCGATCAGAGAATTTGTCGACCGAGTGTCTGTCAATCGAGGAGTTTGTCGACTGAGGGACGGTCTGGAGCAAGTTTATATAACGTTCGATTCCAACTCCCAACCACCTTGTCTGCTGGGCCTAATGGTTATTTGGGTCAATTCTCGATCGAGGAGGTTGTCGACCAAGAGTGTCTCGGTCGAGAAGTTTGTCGACCGAGAATGACTCTGTTTCAATGTTTTGAACTATGTACTAAGTGTGTGTATCAGTGTGCAGTTGTGAAACTATTGTAGGGGATGACCTATCTAAGTGTTGTGAATGGCTAGGGAAGATCTAAAGGCTTGATTTACATGATATCTAAGTACTTGTACATTATATACTTGTACACATTTTTACATTTGATTACAATCATGAAATTAAAGCATTTTGAAGCATATAGATCTTCCAAAGGTTTATCATCCACCTTGTTCCTAAAACACTCAAGTAGCACATTAGATCCACAAGAATCAAATGTTTGTCAACATCAAAACAAAGGGATTATAATAATGTCCAATTTAGCCAACAAGACTAACCATGTAGGTTAGAGTAAGCATAGATTGAGGGGGAGCAATTCACATTGTTAAAATTTTGAATCCCCTTACAATTCACAAGGCAAAGGTATAACTTCAATATCCTTTTCAATATGATTGAGGAATGGTTTGTCATTGTCAAAAAGGGGATGAATGTTGACTTAAGAGTTATACATTGCCCATATTTTGATAATGACTTAACCATTCCATTCCTATGTATCTAATATGTTTGTTCAATATTGATTTCAGGTTTTCAGTACATGAAAATGATCAAATTACATAAGCCCTATCTTGTTCAAGTTCAAGTCAAATGCAATGCAAGTGTGCAATTTGGGAAATCACTCCAAAGGACCTTATATGATTTTTTTAATCACTTGTATTGATGATATGACTTGTAACTAAGATGAGAAAAATATTAGGGACTCTTAATACCAAGGTTTAATCACTCAAAAGTCAACTTTATAAAAATTGTCACAGGTTGTTCATTGGTCGAGTTGGAAACTCGATCGATCCTATAATGGATTTTTTAAGATGACCCATTAGTCGAGTTGTACACTCATAGAACTCGACCGACCAACTCACTGAGCAAATCTAATTTTAGCTCATCGATCGAGTTTCCCAAAACAACCTCGACTGATAGTTTAAAAATTAACTTTGTCTTTTAGTTGATCGGTCGAGTTACCTTTATTGAAACTTGACTAAATGTATTGTACTAGAAACACAAAAAAAGTGATTATAATCATTGGTGAGTTGTTTTGGGTGAAAATAAATATGTTGCATTGTGGAAAATGGCTATATTTTGACCCTAAGTGATCACACACTCAAGGAAACACCCCCAACTATAAATAGGACCCCTTGGAGTTCATTCCAAGTTTTCTCATTCATGCTATTCTAAGTCCTTGCTATAGTTGAGTGTGTTACAACTCCTTGAGCCCCTTTCTCTCTCTAGTTTATACTTCATATCATGATTATGAGTAAGATAGGCCTGTTGTTAGAAAGATACTCCCATGTGCATGTAAAGCTCTCATCAACTTCCTCTTCCCTACCCCTTTCCTCCATGAAGCAAAGGTGAAGCAAGCTACTCTGAGTGAAGGTGGAGTTGTTGCTGGTCTTCTTCAAGTTTGAAGAAGAGGTGAAGAGATTCTCTAGGAGAAGGAGAAGGCAAAGGCCAAAGATCCATGAAGAGTAGAAAATTCCTTGAAGACTTTTGCTAGAGTGGGTAAGACCTTCGAGAAGGCGGAAGACTCTTGGAATGTGGGTAAGTCCTTAGTAAGGTGGAGTACTCTTGGTGCTTGGATGGGTAAGTCCTTTGGTGGTCTTGATTTGTAACTCTTATTGGTGATAATATAGATAAAAGAACTTGCAAAGTACTATAGGCTGACCTCTCTAGGTAGTGGACTGAATCTCTACTAGTTTGAAGAGTGAAACCACTCTACATGACCTTGTCAAGTTGCTTCTATCAATTCCTCTCACCCTTTATATGCTTGTAAGTTAGGACTTCAAATTGCACTTAATCTATTGGTTTTAATTTGATATAATTTTAAGGTCTAATCTATCTTGTGATAATTTTTGTATCTCTATTCACCCCCCTCTAGAGCCTTATATCCAATATCTTCTTTATCAAATGTTTGTTAAAATTGCATTTTTGAATGGTACAATTGAGGAGGAAGTGTATGTTGCACAACCCTTGGGATTTGAACATGATAGTTTACCTAACCATGTTTATTTATTGTAAAAATCTCTCTATGGACTCAAGAAAGAACCTTGAGCTTGGTATGATAAATTAAAGAACTTTTTGTTAGATCATGGGTATATCATGGGCAAAGTAGATTCTACCTTATTTCTTAAACACACTACTATCCATTTTCTTATCATTCAAATTTGTGTTGATGATATCATCTTTGGCGTAACTAATCTTGATCTTTATAAGGAGTTTAATGATCTTATGTAGAGTGAGTTTGAAATGATCATGATGGGTGAAATACATTGTTCCTCAGCTTTCAAATCAAGCAAACTAAAGATGGGAATTTCATCAACCAAGGCTAGTACACAAGTGAGCTACTTAAGCACTTTGGGATGGAGAACAACAAGCTAATGGACACCTTCATGTCAAACACCACCATACTTGATAAAGATGAAGAAGGTGAGAAGATAGATGAGAATCTCTATAGAGGCATGATTGGAAGTTTACTTTATTTAACTACCTCTAGACCTGATATAATATTTAGTGTTGGCTTGTGTGCTCGCTTTCAATCCAATCCCAAGAAATCAGATCTTATAGATGTTAAGAGGATTTTAAGGTACCTAGCTAAAACTCCAAACCTTGGACTATGATATCCCAAGTCAAGGGACTTTACTCTTACGGCTTATAGTGATGTGGATTATGCAGGATGCTTGATTGATAGAAAGTGCACAAGTGACACTTTCTTTCTCCTAGGACCATGCTTGGTGTCTTGGTTCTCCAAGAAACAGAACACAGTGGTATTATCAGCTACCGAGGCTGAATACATTATAGCTGGGAGTTGTTGTGCCCAGGTCATGTGGATGAAGCAAATGCTCCAAGACTTTAACATTTATTTTGATGCTTCTCCTATATATTGTGATAATACTAGTGCGATCAATTTAACTTACAATACTATATTACATAGTATAGCTAAGCATGTAGAGGTTCGTCATCATTTTCTTTGTGATCACATTACCAAAAATGATATCTATATCACGCATGTGGACGCGGAAAATTAGTTGGTAGACATTTTCACTAAACCTCTAGCTAGAGAGAAATTTAATTTTATTAGATCTAAATTGCTCATAACTACTTTGTATGAATCTGATATGCCTTCTAGATAGTTTCTATCTATCCTATATGCTTTGTTTATGTCTTGATCACCCTTGCTTGCTAAAGTGCTAAAATTTTCATGTTCATTTGCCTTATTTTTTTCACACTTGTTTTGGGTATCTTTCGCAAACACTTGTTTTATCACATAATAGTACCCAATGATAAGTGATATGTGCCTAAGTATGTTTAAAATGCAAAATAGACTAGAAAATTAAATTTATTTGCACTCAAATGGCTAGAATTAAAAGATCTAATGTTGGTTCAGGTTGACCATCGGTCGAGTTGCCAACTTGACCAATATGTGGCCGAGGGCTTTTGTAAAAAGTCATTTGGTCGAGTTTTCCAGTCACAGAACTTGATCGATGGCCGGATTGGAGCAAACTTAAGTGTGGTTTGACCAAATTTTCTCTTTCTCAACTAGAGAAAAATTGACCAATTTACTCTCCAGTTCCCTCAAGCTATCAACCCTAGCCCCGACAATCTTCTTCCTAGCCCTAGCATGCCCTTGACCGACCTTCCTAGACCTCTTGTCCATCAACCCTAGGTTTTTGGTCATTTTGTGGTGGTGTTTCCTATGTTTTTGAATTCTCAATCCTCTTATCTCACCTCCATGACTTCCAATAGGAGAAAGAAAGTCACCCTCATCTGAAGCACCATCCTCCTCCTCCAACTTGCATCTTATACCATTTGATGATACCTTCTTTGTCTCCAATGATGCTCTAAATAGGTACAAGGAGATCCTTCCTAGGAACCCTTTTCCATTTTGTGTCTTTTTTAAGTGACGCCCACGTAGACAAGAGGTCATTGATCAAGTCATCGAGTTGTTGTACGAGACCACCACCTCTCTGCCCTGAGTGTTAAACATTTGTGCCATTTCAATTCAATCACAGGCACTAAAGTCGTTCATACTATGATTTTCAAGAAGAAATTCTAACTCTCCGAGGATACCTTGAATATCTTTTTGTCTGGTACTGTGACTGACACATGGAGGAAGGATTACCCTGAGTATTTTGAACTCCTAGACCCTGAGGCCTTCTATAAGAAATATGATATCACTCTTCCTGACACACATAAATTCTTGAAGAAGCCTCGGTTTCCCTAGAGGAAGAAGTCTACCCTTCCCTCCTCTACGTTAACCCTAAAAAACTACATACTCGCCCTAATAGTCAACTGCAATGTTCATCTAAAGAAAAACCAAACTAAAACTATAGATAGTACTACAGTGATTATGTTTTGTATCCTATAGAATATCAGAGTCAAGTGGGCTAGATATGTTCTCCACCACATGACTTGCTTCGACTCTGGTAAGAACACTTGAGGAACCCACCCACCCTACCCAGTCCTGATTTGTGGTTTGTTCTAGTCTACCACTGGAAAATCTCTTTTTCATGAATTCCATTACAAAGATGCTCGAAAAGGAGTTCGCATCAGTGAGACTACAATTTAGAAGAGTGTACCTACCCCCCATCATCTACCACACCTGGATCCTCCACCTCCACCCGTGCACCTCCACCTCCTTCGCCATCTTGACCTACCTACGCCTCTTTTCATGTATCAAATGAAACCCTCATGGGTTACATGATGCATCATCAGGCGTATAACTTTTCGGTTTAGGATCATATGCATTAGGATCTTTGTTCTATTATGTCTACCATGAACCTATCATGTGTCCATCCTTACCCTACCTACCTGCCCTACCTAGGAGGTGATTATGCATCTTATGCATACAATCACTTTTAGCCAACTCCTCCACCTGCTGCTTCTGCTGCTACGCCCTCTTCTATTGGTAGATCTACCCTTGTTGTGCTACCTCTCCCTGATGGTCCTATATCTACCTTTCTTGTAGGACTTGGCACTTTTGCTCCCACTTTTCCTCAAGCTCAAGAGTTACATGATCTTGGTATGTCTTAGGCTTAGTAGAATGCTATGTGTCTCGGTCGTGGCTTCAATCTTTCTATCAATGAGGAGATTCCAGATCAGGCTGATGAGAAAGCTACTACTGATGAGGAGGCATCTGCGGATGATGTTGAGGATGGTTCAGATGGTTCTAATGGCTTTGCTGGTGACTCTAGTGATGAAGGTGATGTGGCTGCCTCTACTGCACCTTCAGATGACTATGAGAACTATGAGCCTGAAGCCTCCGATGATGATGTTGATGCAGATGATGATGCCTTGGACATAGATAGCCTAGACATTTAAATGTTTTAGTTTCTAGTGTGTAGATGTTGATCAGATATATCTTTCTAGACTATTTTGTACTAAAAACATCTGGGCACATTATCTGATATGTACTATTTCTATCATCATGTTGGTTTCATTATTTTGTAGTTATTGTTGAGGACATGCTTTCTGTGTTGTAATCTTACCCATATGTACACTTACTCTTTGATTTCCTATATCTCATGAGTTGGTACCATGTTTCCCATATTTTGATTATGACTTAGATTGCTTATTTCTCTCTCATCTCTATTTGATGTATGTTATGATGTTGCATGTTTCATCTTGTGAATGTATGTTTTGGTTGTTCTTGGAGAAGACCTATTTTTATGCTCTTATACCCCCTCTTCCTTTTTGATAATGTCAAAAGGGAAAGAGAAGTTAAATGTTTTGAAGCTCAACCATATTGCTTTTATTGCCTATGTGATCCTTGTATTGTTCTATATATGCTTTATCATGTGACTTGCTAAAGGACCATATAGTATACATGTTATATTGCTTTGTGTAGAAATATTAACTATGCAGATAAGAGTGAGCACAGATTGAGGGGGAGAAATTCACATTGTTAAAATCATGAATCCCCTTGCAATTCACAAGGCTAAGGCATAACTTTCCATATCCTTTTTAATATGTTGAGGAATGGTTTGTCATCGTCAAAAAGGGGGAGAATGTTGACTTGTGAGTTATACAATGTCCATATTTTGATAATGACTTAACCATTCCATCCATATGTATCTAATATGTTTGTTCAATATTGATTTCAGGCCTTAGGTACATGAAAAGGATCAAATTACACAAGCCCTAGCTTGTCCAAGTTCAAGTCAAAAGCAATGCAAGTGTGCAATTTGGAAAATCACACCAAATCACCTTAGATTAATTTTGTAAACACTTGTATTGATGATATGACTTGAAAATAAGATGAGAAAAAAAATCAGGGACACTTAATTCCAATGTTTGGTCACTCAAAAATCATTTTGGAAAATTTGTCACAGCAAGTCTGTCGGTCGAGTTTAAATCTCGACCGATCCAGTGATGGATTTTCTGAAATGATCAATCAGTTGAGTTGTAAACCTAGAGAACTCGACTGGCCAATCAACTGACCAAAATTGATTTTGATTCATCAGTCAATTTTCCCCGAACAAACTCGAACCTTGGTTTGAAAATCAGCTTTGTCAGTTAGTAGATCGGTCGAGTTATCTTTATTGAAACTCGACTGAATGTACTGTAAGGAAAACACAGAAAAAGTGATTTCAACAGTTGGAGAGTTGTTAGAAACAAAAATAGATCAGCTATAAGTTGTAAAATGGCTATTTTTTGGTTCTTAAGTGATCCCACACTCAAAGGAACACCCCCAACTATAAATAGGACCCCTTGGAGTTCATTCCAAATTTACTCATTCATGATATCCTTGGCCCTTGCTATAGTTGAGTGTGATACAACCCTTTGAGCCCCATTCTCTCTCTCATTTACAAGCATTTCATGATTATGAGTGAGTTAGGCATGTTGTAGGAGAGCTACCTCCATGTGCTTGTAAATCTCTCATTCCTTCCATCTTCCTAATCCCCTTTCTTAAAGAAAAAATGTTGAAGCAAGCTACTCCCAGTGAAGGTGAAGTTGCTGATCTTCTTCGAGGTTGAAGAAGAGGTGAAGATCTTCTCCATGTGAAGGAGAAGGGCAAGGCAAAGATTCAAGAAGAGTGGGTAATTCCTTCAAGACCAAATACTTGATGCAAGTGTAGGTAAGTCCTTGTTGAAGGCTGAAGACATCTTGATCAAGTGGGTAAGTCCTTGTATAGGTGAAATACTCATGTCTTGAGTTGGTACGTCCTTGGATGTATGGTGGTTTCCTTGTATCTCTTATGATGGAATATAAGTATACATGGGTTGCAAAGTCCTAGAGGTTGACCTCTCTAGGTAGTTGATTGACTATCTCCTAGTTTGGAGGTTGGAACCACTCTAACCACCGTGTCTATGTGTATGTTTCAATCTCTCTAATCCTTGCTATGCTTGCTTAAATAGGACTTCAAATTGTTATTAAGCTTTTGGTTTTAATTGATATTTTTGAAGGTCTAACTATTCTTGTGATAATTTTGAAGTCTATTCACCCCTCCTCTAGAACCCTAGATCCAACATCACTTACTAAGAAAGAAGACCACCAAGTATCACCACAAAGGAGATGATCAAGCTAAAAAAGGCCACATGCGAGGATGACCGACCACCAAAGTTTCAAGATCAGCCTTCTCTAGCTTCACCAAGCTCCAAGGTTGGCCAATCAAGGAGGAGGAAGGAGAGAGAGCTAAAAGGATTCCTTACATGTAGAGGAGAGAGCTTATATACAAAAGGTAGGAGGGAAGTAAGGAAGTTATGAGGTGTCAACATAAGAGAGCATCAAAAGGGCACTTGTCCACCAAGGAAACAACCATGCAAGCACATAACACATGCATGCATCGAAGGGTGATATAACCTAGGGAGTGTAGCGATGACCTAGGTCAGTTACATCCCATGTTGCGGTCACAATATACCAGGGTAGATCTGTTGGATCCAAGATGGGTGATTAGATACTCTAGAGGGGGGGTGAATAGAGCTGAAAACACTTAAACAAAATTCATTAAACCTTCAAGATATATGATAAGATAAGGTTCCTAAATAGGTAATTTGAGTGAAACTAACACATACATAACAAGGGAGAGAGAGATTGAACATGCACAAATTAGACAAGCTATTTAGAGCGGTTCCACACTTCAAATTAGAAGTGTGTCAGTCCACTTTCCTAGAGAGGTCAACCTTTAGGACTTCCAAACTATTGCACTCTTATATTCATTCATAAGACATACAATGCATGACCAAACAAAAGACTTACCTATTCAATACAAAGAGTCTTCCACCTTACCAAGGACTTACCCACTTTGCAAGATTCTTCGGCCTTCTCCAAGGACTTACCCACTCTTGCACAAGTCTTCATACTTGCAGGGATCACCCACTCTTCTTGGATCTTCAGCTCTTGACTTCACCTTCACTCGGAGAAGCTTCCACCAAGGTCTTACCCACTTGAGCAAGGAGTCTTCTGCGTTCACCAAGGGCTTACCCACTCCAGCTCCAAGTCTTCATCCTTACTCTTCACCAAGGGACTCCTTCCCTTGTTCTTCTTCACCTCTCTTTGATAAGAGAGAGAACCTTCATTTTCATGATTGCAAAAGAGAGATGGGGAGGTGGTGGAAGTGAGATCCTCACAAGATATACATGTAGGACTGTCTCTCTTACATATTTCCTACTCACTCTAATGGATGTAGCAAGTGATTAAGCTTAGAGAGAGAGAGGAGGTTGTAGGAAGCACTAAGCTATAGAATAGGAACCTCACATAGAGTTTGCAATGAATGCTCAACCTTGGAATGAAGCCCAAGGGGTCCTATTTATAGCTGGGGATGCCTCTTAGCCTTTGGGAACACTTGTGAATGAAAACTAGCCGTTTTGTGGCTTGCAACGGATCTATTTTCACTTGTTGCAACTCCACAATGGCTAGAAGCACTTTTCTGCACTTTTTCGTACAGTGCAATCGGTCGAGTTTCTATAAGGGTAACTCAACCGATAGAGTAAAAGACAAAGCCGATATTCAGACCATCGATCGAGTTTGTCCTGAGGAAACTCGACCGACCAATGAAAATCGATTTGGTCAGTTACTCCATCGGTTGAGTTTTGTGTAAACACAACTCGACCGATGCAATCTTCAGAAAATTGATCAAGGATGATCGGTCGAGTTTTCAGGCTGGGAAACTCGACCGACAAAGTGCCTGTAATCAATTTTCAAAGGTGCATCTAAAGTGATCTAATATTCGATCTAAGTGCTCCTGATATTTTTCTAAGCTTAATTACAAGTCATACGATCATTACAAGTGATTTACAACATGATTCTAATGGATTTACAAGTCATACGACTTGTATGACTTTGACTTGTATGACTTTGACTTGTCTTTTCACCAATTTGAGATGCGCAAGTTAGTGCACTTGTATGACTTTGACTTGTCTTTTCACCAATTTGAGATGCGCAAGTTAGTTCACTTGTATGACTTTGACTTGTCTTTTCACCAATTTGAGATGCGCAAGTTAGTGCATTTTGAGTGTGTCTATACCTAATCTGAAATCACTCAAGTAGAGACATTAGACACCAAAATGTGGAATGGTTAGTCATCATCAAAACATGGGTTTAGTCAATTTAGACGTGAGTCAACATTGACCTAATTGACCTTGAGTCCACAATCTCCCCCTTTTTGAAGATGACAAACCATTCCATAAATGTATTGAAAGCTTTAAAGTAAAATCATACCTTTGGAGAAACCTAGGGGTTTCAAAAGGATTGATCTCATATGCTCCTCCTCAATTGATGTACATGGAGTTCTCATACTCCCCCTCAATTGATGTTATTTCTCCTGCATGGTTAACTTTCATAACATTTATAGAAACTATGTCTTCTACTCATATATGTTCTACACATATACGTCTTCTCCCTTTTTTACCTTCTCCCCCTTACATGGACATACTTCTCTTCTTCATGTAAGACATGCCTTCTTCCTCTTTTAAAAGAAGACATACCTTTCTCCCCCTTTGTCATTTCAAAAAGTGGGGTTATGAAGAAATAAGAAACATCACTTGTTAAAGAGAAAGGAGATAACACAAATATATAAGGAGAGTAGAAGAGCATAGATAGGGGCTTGTCCAAGCATAGAAAGAAAAGCAAGTTAAAACATATACTTGAACAACCCAAAATGCAAGATATAGTGCTGCAAAAAAACAATAAAACATAATTTTGACCCTCACGATGACGGATTTTGACCAAAAACCATCAGATCTCATTGTGAAGCATGAGTCTTGCTCAGAAGGTTGTTTCTGCATGAAAAACACTAGTCTTGCACCAAAAATTGAAACTGGAGCAAAATCTGCATAAAATCCAAAAAACAAATACTCCAATTTCTACATATAATGTAGATCTATGTACCATGCATCACAATGTTATGCAAGAAACTCAAGATAGTAGATATGCAATGCAAGAAACAGGCTTGAGCATATATGAGACAAGATACAAGCATAGCATATAGATGAGCAAAGATGCCAAAATTAAACAAGGCTAGAACTACATGTATATGAACTACTAGTAGATGATATCACAAGTTAGGACTACTAGTAGGATCTAGATCATAGCAAGAGATACCAAAAGATACACAAGATAAAGAAAGCTATGAGTAGATGTAGAGATATATCCAAACAAAGAGATAAGCAATTTTAGAAGTATGAAAGGATATAACTCACTAGATATGCATCCTTACCAAAAGATGATTACCACTAAGAACCTCAAGGTTGTATCAAAAGAAGATATACACCTAGATAAATGTAGCAAGTTAGAGCACAATAGAAGCAATTTAAGACACAACCAAGAGATCCAAAGAGATCATCATAAAAACCTGCAAAACAACTCAAAGCAAGTAATTGCAACATATAGATATACTAATTTAGAGAAATTAAAGAGATAGAGTTGTAAGCAAGATAGGCAATTTAGAACATGGAAATATGCATATATAAAGGTACCAAATGAGAGTGCCAAAGAATAAGGCTATTGGTTGAGAAAATCTAGTTGAGAGGGAAATTCTCATCCAATAAGCCAGCTGTACATTTTGTGCACAGTGTTATCGATCGAGTTATGTGCATTGACAACTCGATCGATGACAGTTGTTGGAAACACCCATTGGTGCCTATCGATCGAGTTTCAATAGGGCAAACTCGACCGATAGAGCAGCTGTCAAAAGGCACAAATATTTCATAAAAACATATTTAAAGGCATGCTAAAAATACAAACCATATCCAAACATGTCTAAGCAAGTTAGTAATGCACTATAGAAGCATTAGAAACCATTTTTTGAGCAAGAGTGTGAAGAGAAACACAAAATACCACTTTTTACTCAAAAACCATATGTATATTGCACACTAACTTGACAAAAACAAGTTAGGATAGGTTATAAGAAAGAGAAACATTACCTTTGTGCTTACCATTGCTTTTTCCACTTGTTGTCACCCTCTACACATCTCACCTTTCTTCTTTCATGTGGATTGAGAAGTCAATTTGCAATTCAATAGCTCAATTCAATCCATTTGCAAGTACCTACAAGAAGAAAGATGACATGGTCCCCAATCATGTTTTTGGGTCCAGAGGAGTTAGTTTAGCAGCCCAAGTCCTATTGCTCTTGGGTGCTTTCCTACAAGGACAACAAGTAGAATAATGACCAATTTCATTGCAATAGTTGCATGTACCCATAGTCTTGGAACTAGAGGATTCTCCATGGAATATTGGAGGTCCTTTATCTTTGTTGTTCCTTTGACTACCATCATACCTAGAATCTCCTAGCACAACCTCTGAGGCACGATACGCTAGCTCTTGAAGCTTTCTTGAGTTGGATTGCGTAGGGTTCCAACCTATCCCATCAGAGTCCTATAGCTGTTATTTATAGGCAGCGGTTGGAGGAAGTTATGGTGCTCCGGACGCCACGTGTTCTTCATCAGCTCATTTATTGTGGCCTTTAGGGACGTCCGATACGCGTATCGGCTGGCACAGAGATGTCGGGCCGTCGGTCATTGCGACGAGTGGCGCCTGCCGGTGGGTGGCTTGTATCGCATGACACGCTATAGCAGTCAGGGCGAGTCTGGCTCCCTGTCGGGTAAAAAGGTGTATCGCTCGTCCGCTTCCTCTTGAGCGACACCCTTGTGTCGCACGACAGTGTATCGCGCTACCTTATCGGGCAGCGAGCGTATCGGTTGACTTCCTGGGGAAAAAGGTCGATGCAGGTAGAACACGTTTATGGGCTGGGACAGGCCTTTTCGATGATAAATGAGTCAAAAATGGAGGAAAACTCTGCAAAAGATGGAAATATTGGGTTAAGAGTGTAGCGTGGCCTGTTATTGCAAAAGTACATATAAAAGTAGAGGAAAACAGTTAAAAAGGGAAGTTTTGATAACGAAATAACAGTAAAAAACATCACAAAATTTGGTGTTATCAACTCCCCCAAACTTAGCATTTTGATTGTCCTCAATCAATATTTAAACTTTATTTTGTGATGCTTCTTCTTGATCGGTATAGTTTTCAGACCATGGGTTAGAGCGAGTATTGAGGTGTCTTTCTGAGAATACGGCCCGGTCACAAACAACAAACTTTATTTTCTCCTGCCTTATTTAAGCAAAATTTTTCTCCACAGCTTCGGCGAGACTTAGGTGCATGATTTTGAAGTTAGCTTTCACACCAAACAACTTTTGGGGAAAGAAAGTTGTGTGTTTGGGTAGGCTTAAGGATTTTTTGGGTTTTTCTTATTTCCTATCAGTCCATCCAGGTACAGGTCCGTTAACGGGCGAGTGGTCCCAGCAGTCCAAGCCAGTTGGCTTTAGAGCAGTGATTTTATATCCTACGTACCACCGCCTTGGATCTACCATGCCTAAAGATGGGTACTTTTGGAAAACAAGTGTGTGTATATATTTTTTTTCTTTTTTTTTTCATTTGGCAAAACTCTCATACTTTTATTCACTCTCATAAGGTTATTCTCTCTTTTTGGGATTTTTGTTGGGTAAGGGAAAACAAGAGGAATTTTTTTTGCTGTTTGGGCAGCTTCTTCCTTCTGCATACACGTATCTTAGCTGTTGCAAGATTATATTTCACATTTGTTTTTGGCATGGAAAGTCATAGTCTTTTGTTGTTTGAGGCTGCATTGTCAAAAAGTCATAACAAAATTTGCATCTCCTTGGGCACATAGAAAAAGACAGGCAAGAAGTCGTATCAGGTTTTTACTAATATAGTGACTTTGTACATAGGCAGGGAGACAAAATAAGCAAAATAAGCAAAAATTTTCATATGAGTATGTATATGTATATGTACACATGATATAGGAGAAAAACAAAAGAACAAAAAGGTGGAGTCTGGAAATTTTTGAATTTTGTACCTCCCTCACTGGTACATGTTACACCCCCAAACTTACTCCACACTCTGTCCCAGAGTTGTGAAGTGAATAAGGTGGGGTAATGTTAACCCAGTGAGGGTTAGACGGTGAGCACGCCTGTGCCAGATAGAAGCTCCCACACATATTCTCCTCGTTTGCTGTGGTAATCGATGTGGTGGAGCTGGTCAGGCGTCACTTCATTCGTCATCCATTCTAGCACAAAGATGCCGCAGTCATTGGATAAGGGAATCTATTGTGGACTTCGGTGGCAGAACTGAAGCTCGTGCCATTTGGATGTTGTTGTGTCTAGGAATGGTTGTATCAGTTCCGCCTCATCCTCGTAGTATTTTCATACAAGGTGCTCGAGGGAGGTCAACGATGTTGATGTACACTGCACCGGATGGTCTTTGTTGTTGTCTGAGATGTTGTAAAAGATTCCTGCTCGTTGGCGAGTGTACACCATCAGGAGCGTCCAATGGTTGTAGTGCAGGATGGGTAGGAAGATAGTTCGTGGAACCCTGCTCTCCAACTTTGCCAGAAATTCTTGCTTTGCTCCTATTTCGTCGGCAAGGCATATGTCGTTGAACAGCATTAGATGAGCTATGTATGTGTGTTCAAACCTTGGCTGTAGTGTTTGGATGTAGGCGGCTGCCACAGATACTGCCAAGTATTCTCCATCTTTGACCATGTCTCTTAAGTCATCAACCGGGACTATGACATTGCCTGCCTCGTAGATGACATCCGTCGGGGTAGAATCAGGTAATTTCAGAAGAATTTCGTTGACCTTCTCTTCTGTGAGTGCAGCGCACAAGAAGCGGTCAAAATTGCTGATCCGTCCTTCTGCAGTTTCAGGTGATGCAGGGTCTTCAAATCCGTGCACTTTCCGCAGGATCTCTAATTGTTTCTTGCCCCGTAGGTGTCAGTCTCCATCTCAGCTTCCTTCTCAGGAGTGCTGCTGGGTTGCGAAGATGCGTCTTCTAGGTCACTGTCCAGCAGCCTCTTTGGTATGCCTGCATCTAGGAAATAGCACTTGTCTTTGATCAGCAACAGAGCATATATGCTTCTGAGCTGGTAGAAGTTTTGGCCCTGGAGGTGCCTCATGTTTCCAAATATGTTGAGCAGCTCCATGGCGCGCAAGACGATAAAGGTGCTATTTCTGCTTCCCTGTTCGGCTTGGATGGGGAAGTCTCGGATAGAAAAGAAGTTCCAAATGCCACTGTGATGTTTGACTCCTTGCTTGATGGCTCGTAGAAGACGCAACGGTAGAAGCCTCAGGTGTTTGTCCTCCGGGCGACTGAAAACAAGCCCGGAGCGTGGCACCTCATTGCTGCTACAACTAAATAGCTGGACGTCTTGGTTCCTGAGGTCTTCCACGCATAGGAACCACATGTTGTGGTGCTTTTACGGGGCCAACACGAGGTTCGTGTTATGCTCTTCGACGTGTTGCAGCATGTTGGCCACCGTAATGGAGTCCGGTACTCCCAATATCAGCCTTCTCACCAAGGTCGGGGTGGCGTTGTATACTGTCTTCCGACCTATCCCGGTGCTGATATTCTCTATTATTGCACCTTCAAGGACCCTAAACAACTTTTTACTGACGATGGCTAGCGAGCGGAACATGCTTTGGAGCACTCCCCGTTGTACGGAGAAGTAGTCATCACTCCAGACGACGTCTTCTTCATCTACCTGTGACCTTAGGACCTTGTTTAACAATTTCTGGTCTCTAATTGTCAGGTAGTCGATGGCCCTCCTGTCGAAGTCGGCAATCTCGAAGGAGGGTATCTCTGACGGTGCAGAGAACGCATTTGCCATCGAGCGTCTTCCTCTGTAGGGGTGTCTTTCGTTGGCGGCACAAACGTCCCCCCCTCTCCCTCTGATTCATCAGAAGAGTCCTCCCCGATGCTGATGTCTCCGTAGTCATCTTAGGCTTCGTCTAGGGGGACTGAGGGAGTCATTTCTTCCAGGCCTTTGGAGCTCGCCTGTCCTACTGGGGCTCTGTTGGCCGATCCCTGTGGCATCCCTTCCTCGGGCGATGTGGACGGCCCGCTGGAGGCGGAAGAGGACGATGATCTCGAGGGGGATGCCGACAAAGGTGAGGAGCCAGAGCCAGGGTGTGACGGAGACCTTCTCGGCTGCCTTGGGCATGGATGGTCGTCCCCCCTGTTAAGTCTTTCCTCGATCACGTCAAGGCATTGGAGGGCCTGCTGAAGCATTGCATCGAATACCTGTAGTTGGTCAGGAAGTCCAACTAGAGTCAGCAGCGCCTGTTCCTGGTCATTCAACCTCTGCTAGAAAAAGAAAACTTGCAGGTTAGAGAAGTAAATGTAGCTGAGTGGCTTTCTGTTACCTCCCGCAAGTAGTCGAATTCATGCCCCAACATTTTTCCGAGTGACAGAGGGGTTCCTGCAGATCTCCCTCTCATCCCCGCGATACCTCCCTTGCTTGAGGGTCTACCTGACGAGGTAGATCCTATCTCGATCTTTCGCGAGGCGGACGCTGCTGGGCAAGGTGTCAGCACTCTTGTGGCCGTTACTGCCTCGCCTTCTTGTCGTGGTTGAGATGGTCGTGGTATGGGCAGATGCTGCCCCACCCCTACATCATCGGTGATATCGTCAGCAACTGCTATAGGAGATACCGGCATTGGTGGCGGCATTAGCAGTGCAGCTTTGAGCTCCATCTCGAGGATCTCGGCGAACACCCTATCATCGGTGTCCTGCTGTACCTCTTTGTCTACCTCTAAAGGCACTACAAAAATTTCGGGGGCTACGGCCGTCTCTTCCGCGGCAGTTCCCGTGGTTGTTGCCTCAGCGACCTCAACGATCACTAGTTCTTCTTCAGCCACAATAGGTGATGTTGTGATTGTGACTGGTATGGTAGGAGCGACGACAGCTCTATCATCTGCTGCCGTCAGTGGCTCTGGATTGGCGGCTAGCTCGGTGAAGGTCGTTGACGCTTTGTCCTGCCTTGGGCCGAGAGGAGTTGGTTCTCCTCTCGTGGCCGCCCTCTCTTGAATTCTGGTGGTGGCGCCGTAAGCTGCGTCTATCGTCACAACTTCTATTTCTACTGCAGTGAAGACCAACTTTTCTGTGTCGTAGGTGGCACAGTGAGGGAGTGGAAGGAGGGTATTCGTCCTTGCAAACTTGTAGAAATAGCATCTCCCCTCCTTCTTTATAATACTGGCCCTCATGAGATACTTGAGGTCGATCAACTTTTCGCCCCTTGTCCTTGAAAGACTGTGTGGCTCCCTTGGGTACCCAAGCCCAATCGTGATCAGGTTGACGATGCCACCCATACAGTATTCCTTGGTGGCATCCTTTATTGGGTGCAGCCTTTTCAGCAAAAACCACCCCAAGTTGATCACTCTTCCCTCCATCATGTGCCACATGACGTGGAGTTCTTCAGTGTAAATATTGTTGGACTCATTCTTGCTAAACAGCAGGCATGCCACCATCTTGTGCACTATTCTCCAAAAACATGAGTGCACTGCCGCCACCTTGCTTCCCGGCTTAAATGATGACTCGCCGGTCAGCCTATTCCAGAGCTCCACGGGGTTGAACCCGTCTCCTTCGTTGATTCTTTCACCGTTATTCATCAGACTCTTCTCTTCCTCGCTGGAGGAGAAGATCCCGTTGAGCAGCTTCTCAGAGATGGAGTGCTCTGAGTTGTACAACCGCGCTTGCAGTCTGTCTGCTCTGCCATATTCTTCAATTTCTTCAGTAGTATTCTTCACTCGGAAGAGAGACGACATGAACTCCCTCGTGAGTTCGGTGTAGGAGGTAGAACGGCTGAGGCAGATCTTCCTCAGTCCAGTCGCAGCGAGGACGCTCTCCAGTCTTTCAAAAATACCCAGTTGAATGAAAGAAGACTGGTGGCAGAATCTGCTCGTCCTGTAGAGCTTGGTTGCCAGTTCTGCATACCGGCATCCATGCTCGTCATCTGTCGGTGTGAACCTCCCTAGTGTGTGATCCAGGGGTTCTACCGCTGTTGTTGGGGCTGTTGCTGGAGCTGTCACTTCTCCAGTTCTTGTTCTTTTTTCAGCGGTCGATGGCCCAACCACCTCGGGATTCAGGCGTTTCTGCCCGACTGTGGTTGCTTCAGCTGCGGCTTTGGTATCGATCCTTCTACCGAGTTCGTCAACTCGAACGACGGTCTTCTTTGTTCGGGCCATGTCTGTTAGCATTAAACAAGTTTATTAATCAACTAAGTGCCGATATTAGGTAAGCAGAACCAAAAATTGATACCGGTGTTAAAATGGAAAAACTGAATGCACGATAAGATTCGGCCCGATATAAAATTACCCGCCACCACTGTATCGGGCATCACGAAGCTTTCATAGATGTAGGCTCGTTCCCGATATGGGATCTGGGTATCGCTCATCATGTCAAAAGAACATCAGAGAACATGGCGATACGGAGGAAACGGTGCGTCAGGTTCGTCGCCCGACATGGGTGTGTCGGGCGATACGGTTACGAGAAACAAAGCGCTCGATAGGGCCTTCCTGATAGAAAAACAACGTGCTACCTGACAACAAAACAAGCAAGACAGCACATGGCGGGCAGCACGTTTATCACCCGACAGGGCGTATCGGGCAACGCGTGCTAAAGGTGTGTCACGCGATGCACGTGTCGGGCGATACGAGGAAACTCAGCCAAACTCGTTGGTCCGATATGCTAAGCGCGATAGGAAGGTTGTGTCTGGCAAGCCAGGATGATACAGTTGTCAGGCTATACCTTTGCTGCTTTCTTAGGTTTTATGCGCGACACGAGAGTAGAAAAAGGATGCATGGCACAGGAGCAAACGAAGGGAATCATAGCACGATACGGGTAGGTGAAACAGTAAAAGTAGTAGCCCGACACGGTAAAACCTCTGCGCTATATATAGCGATCCCAACCGGGGGTAAAACGGGTAATTCTGGGACGCGCGTCGGTCGTTGGGACAAGTCTTTCCCGAGACGGGTAGTCCATCTGTCGACACAAGGGTAATTACTTATCTTGCACGATACTGGCACCCGCCGCCCAGGCATGTCATCCATCACGGCCGTTACGATGCCCAAAATACCATTGCCCGATATGAGCACGTTCAGAGCGCCGGTTGAGCTGCTGCCCGACACAAAAACTTCAGAACAAAATCAAGGTGAAAAACTAAAAAAAACAAAGCGGAGAAAAGGCGGTTGATGAGTAAAACATCATTGGCCAAGGTTAAGATCCTGGCCTCAGATAGTATTACCCATCCCGGTCCATGAAACAGAGCGGTGGCCCATAAAACAAAAGAGTCAGTGCACGTGGCGCATGTGCTGACTCGGGCCTTCTTACAGTCCAAATGTTTGTAATGTTTGTTTTGCAGGAAAGTAAATTGCATCCTATTCTAGGAAAGAAAAGAAAGCTCAGGCTGCCTCCCGAGAAGCGCTGTAGTTTTCATCTCCAGCTTGACGGTTCCATCTTCTTCACTCTTTTAGCCTCTAGCATCATCCATCTCTTGCAACTCTATCCCTATCTCTCTCGATCACAGACCTGCCTTCTTGGCAGTTTTGGTGTTGGATGTTATTTTTCCTGAGGGATTTATTTATTGATTCAGACATCTGAGCTAATTGTTGATCAATCTGGTGTTGATGTGTCTGCATATCCGCCATCTAGACCTGTAATGAGTTTAGAACACCCGAATTGGATAGCGCACTCTGCACTAACTGGTTATTAATTGTGTCCTATCTTTTTACAAAATCAAACAATTGTCTGACCACGTCTGATTGGCTTGAAACGTTATCTTGTCCCTGCTCTTTGGCTGATCCCTGGTATTTAACTTGCCCCTAAAAGTTTCCTTTGTTTGACTGGAAGGGGGTGTTTTTGACGAATTGACTCTATCCCCCCCTTTTCTCGAAGGCTTGAGGTGGCTTGGAGGAAGCATGCAGCTGATGTGAATTCTCAGATGCATCCTTGTTGCCATAACTGAAACCGGTATGGTCCGGCCTTTTGAAGTTAACAAAAGAGACATTCTCAGTCTCCTCATCCTCAGTTTCAGTATCGCTCGATGCGTCGGGTCGGGTGTAGATGTAGCTATCTACCCTGTGTCCTCCCTCTCCACAGGTAACACACTTTATAACCTTCTCGAATTGCTTCTTCCCCTTCCCACTGGACTCTTTCAGCTGCTTCATATCAGTTGTGATCCTCTAGATTTGCGAAGTGATGGTCTCCATAGCCTTGGATTCCAAAGAAGGTCCTTCACCAGCTTTCTTTGCCTGTCCCCTGTCGGATCTATCATAGTTAGTGCCGACTTGCAGCTCGGCCATGTTTTTGATGATCCTCTCGGACTTGCTCGGCTTCTTTCCCAGAAAGCCACTTCCTGCTGCTGCATTCAGTAAAACTCTTTCCTCAGGGGTTAAACTATTATACAAGGTGGTGACCAAGAAACCTTTCTTGTAATTGTGATGAGGGCAGTCCCTCTGATATTCCTGATATCTTTCCCATGCATCGTGGAGGTTCTCATTAGGCTTCTGCATGAAGGAAGTTATCCTTTGTCTGTTACGCACGGTCTTCTTAGTTGGATAGAACTTGTTCACGAAGGCATCTGCCAATGCTCCCCATCCATTCAGGCCATGGTGGGGCAGCCCCAGATACCATGATAGAGCCTTGTCTTCCAAAGAGAAGATCGATGAAGCCCTTGCAGTAGATTATCTCCTGGGGAACCCCCCACATCTTGATGGTGTCGCATATGTTCTTCAAAGCATCCAAGTGGTGGTAGGGATTGTCATTATTAGAATTCCCTCTAAAGCTTTTATTTTGAATCATGGAGGTTACCGATGGCTTGAGCTCGAAATTGGTGGCGTTGAATCGTGGAATGATGATAAGGCATCGGGAATTGTTAGCCTTTGTGGAGGCTAACTCCCTCAGAGTCTTTTCTTCTTCTTCTGAATCATCATTGTCGCTACCTTCCTGGCATTGTTCCTGATTATTGTGGTTCCTCCTGTGCCTTTGGTGATGACAGCGTCTGTCCTAGCGATGATCTTCCTCGAACGACTCCATCTCTGGATCTTCGGGCTGATCATTGTCATCCTAGCGGTCATTATTTTCCGATGGAGGCATGTAAGGTCTAGCCCTCCCTTGGCGTTCACCTTCTGAATGGGCTGGTTCAACACGCGGAGGCATGTTTGATGTTGTTGGTGTTCAATCGAACAGAATGCCTCTCTTCCGAGTCGCTGAGCATCGTGTAACAATCAAGTTAGAAAATCAGTTATCAATAATACGAATTACTCTTTCAGGTAAAGAATAATAATAATAAAAAAGAAAAAAAGAGTGTTGTCAAGCTCATTTCTAAGCTTGAGGCACTGGAGTGTAGTTAGTGGATTCAGGTTTGTCAACAGTACCATTTTGCCTTGTCCCCGACAACGGCGCCAAAAAGTTGACCAGCCTAAATCGCGCATCCAAAAGTGGAGGCAGATTTGAAGTAGTCAGACTTTTATATTTATAACCCGAAACCTTCTAGGCCCCCACAACTTTGTTTATGGGGTCGAACATAGGGACAAGGGTGGTAGTGTTGGGAACATAGAATCGACATTGTACACTCTGGAAAGGGTAAAGAGATGGTAAAATTCCCAAGGGGAACAGCAGGATAAGACCAATAAAACAAAAGAAATCAATCTCCAACTGGAGCTATGAGGTAAAATAAAGGGTTTAAGCATTTATCAGTTTTTAGGGATTTTTGTGCAACGGAAATAGAGAAATAAAACTAGCGCTAAAGTAAGGTATGAAGGAGAAAACTTTGGTAAAACAAGCGGCAGCAGAAACATCTTGTACCCATCCTCTCGAAGCGGGTACCTCTAACCAAGCATCAACACCCCTCTCGAGGTTGCTGGACTTAAGTTAGAGTGGAAAGGTTACTAAAGCAACTCCGATTCCGGGCACTCTCGTACTCCAGAATCGGACCAAACACTAGAGCCACAACACCTCTCTCAAGGTTGTTGCAACGGGAAAACACGATTCGGTAGCTAATCGAAATGTGATCCAAGCGTATAAGCTAGAGTTCAGATGTTAAACATAGCAGTCATACAACAAAGGTACCAAACATAAAGTAGCAGATGATTAAAACTCTTCTATTTCCATTAACATATATGGGTCTGATTACATTGCATAAGATAAAGGAAGTAAAAGACTAAAATGATAAAGATAAATACTGCCTTCTTGATTTAGAAGGTCGACAGACAGCAGCCGACTCTCCAGCTCGATACCGAGCAGGAGCCCCACCCGATACGCCTGTGTCGGGCGTCACACCCTCTCAGGAGACACGCTCATGATGGGTAGACGTATCGCACGGGGCGCCCTTGCCCAATACGATCATGTCAGGCGGCACCCTCTCAGGCGAAACGTCGTGACAGGGGATACATATCAGGGTTTAGTATCGTGTCGGGCTTAGAGTGTCACTTTAAGTATCCGTCACTTGTATCAGGTATCCTTGTTGGCCGATATCAGCCTGCAGTGGTGCCCGGGACGGCCCTAAGTGAACCATTCCCTCCCTCTCGGGATGGGGGAGTGCTCACCTAGAATCACCCGACACAACATTTGAGGCACGATAAGCTAGCTCCTGAAGCTTTCGTAAGTTGGATTGCGCAGGGTTCCGACCCGTCCCATCGGAGTTCTATAGCTGCTATTTATAGGTAGTGGTTGGAGGAAGTTATGGTTCTCCGGACGCCACGTGTTCTTCATCATCTCATTTATTATGGCCTTCAGGGACGTCCGATATGCGTATCGGCCGGCACAGAGATGTCGGGTCATCGGTCATCGTGACGAGTGGCGCCTGCCGGTGGGTGGCATGTATCACGCGACACACTATAGCATTCAGGACGAGTCCAGATCCCTGTTGGGTAAAAAGGCGTATCGCTCGTCCGGTTCCTCTTGCGCGGCACCCTTGTGTCGCGCGTCAGTGTATCACGCTACCTTATCGGGCAGTGGGCATATCGGTCGACTTCCTGGGGAAAAAGGCTGATGTAGGTAGAACACGTTTATGGGCCGGGACGGGCCCTTTCGATGATAAATGAGTTAAAAATGGAGAAAAACTCTATAAAAGATGGAAATATTGGGTTAAGAGCGTAGCGTGGCCTGTTATTGCAAAAGTACATATAAAAGTAGAGGAAAATAATTAAAAAGGGCAGTTTTGATAACGAAATAACAGTCAAAAGCATCACAACATTTGGTGTTATCATATATCCAAACAAAGAGATAAGCAATTTTAGAAGCACGAAAGGATATAACTCACTAGATATGCATCCTTACAAAAAGATGATTACCACTAAGAACCTCAAGGTTGTATCAAAACAAGATATACACCTAGATAGATGTAGCAAGTTAGAGCACAACGGAAGCAATTTAAGATACAACCAAGAGATCCAAAGAGATCATCATCAAAACCTACAAAACAACTCAAAGCAAGTAATTGCAACATATAGATATACCAATTTAGAGCAATTAGAGAGATAGAGTTGTAAGCAAGATAGGCAATTTAGAACATGGCAATATGCATATATAAAGGTACCAAATGAGAGTGCCAAAGAATAAGGCTATTAGTTGAGAAAATCTAGTTGAGAGGGAAATTCTCATCCAATAAGCCAACTGTATATTCTGTGCACAGTGTTATCGGTCGAGTTATGTGCATTGACAACTCGACCGATGACAACTGTTGGCAACATCCATTGGTGCCTATCGGTCGAGTTTCAATAGGGTAAACTTGACCGACAGAGCAGCTGTCAAAAGGCACAAATATTTCATAAAAACAAATTTAAAGGCATGCTAAAAATACAATCCATATCCAAAGTCTAAGCAAGTTAGTAATGCACTATAGAAGCATTAGAAATAGTTTTTTGAGCAAGAGTGTGAAGAGAAACACAAAATACCACTTTTGACTCAAAAACCATATGTATAGTGCACACTAACTTGACAAACAAGTTAGGATAGGTTATAAGCAAGAGAAACATTACCTTTGAGCTTACCATTCCTTTTTTGACTTGTTGTCACCCTCTACACATCTCACCTTTCTTCTTTCATGTGGATTGAGAAGTCAATTTGCAATTCAATAGCTCAATTCAATCCATTTGCAAGTACCTACAAGAAGAAAGATGAAATGGTCCCCAATCATGTTTTTGGGTTCGGAGGAGTTAGTTTAGCAGCCCAAGTCCTATTTCTCTTAGGTGGTTTCCTACAAGGACAACAAGTAGAATAATGACCAATTTCATTACAATAGTTACATGTACCCATAGTCTTGGAACTAGAGGATTCTCCAAGGAATATTGGAGGTCCTTTATCTTTATTGTTCCTTTGACTACCATCATACCCTAGACTATGTCTACCAATTTGTTTAGTAGTATGGTGTAGGATATCATTAAGATTCTTTTTACCAACTAAGAATCTTTGCAAAGAAGACCTTAAACTATCATTATCATGCTTAAGAGAAGCAATAGTAGAAGACAATTGATTGATATTATCTATAGCATGCAATAGATCATTTTCTAAGCAAAGAGCTTTAGTTAAGTAAGAATCTCTATCAATATGAAGAGCAGCAACATCATTCTCTCTACTAGTAGAACTAGAAAAAGATTCATGCCCATTGATTTTAGCAAGCAAGAAGGCATTTTCTATTTCTAATTCTTGCAAAACAAAATCTTTGTCCTTGTTTTCAAATTTAAGAACATCAATATCATGCATGAGAGAATCAACAATTAAAGTATGCTCTTCATTAGAACTAGGCATGAGATGTTGAGCTTCTAAAAATCTAATCTTATCAAGCAAACTAGCATTTTCAAGTTTAAGAGAATCTACTTGACTAAGACAGTCGTTTTTATCATCAAGCAAGAAAGAATTAGCATGTTTAAGATCATTTAACTCTACATGCAAATTATCAACAATTCTAGAAAGCTTTTTCTTTTTCCTTTTAGAGGACTTAAGAGAGGCACAAATATCATGAATAATAGTAATCAAAGATTCTTTATCTAAAGAGTTTAGATTTACCTCACCTGAGTCTTCACTTGTTGATGCTATAAGAGCAAAATGGCATTCTCCTTCATCACTAGAGCTTGAGCTTGATCCTTCACTTGAATATTCACTTGAGCTTGAGTTGGAGGAGCCACTTGAGCTTGAGTGCCATTTCTCCTTCTTCTTGTGAAGATGGGTATTTTTGCCTTGTGGGCAATCTTCCTTGTAGTGACCCTTCTTTCCACATGTGAAGCACTGGATGGAGGAGGACTTGCCTTTGTAGAATCTACCCTTGGAGTACATGGCATCTTCTTTAGCTTGAGAGGATGGAGAGACTTGTTCCATGATAGCTTCAATTTGAGCCTTCATTTCAGCCTTCTTCATTCTCTTTATCTCTTTCTTCTCTTGTCTTTCTACTTCCTCCCTCTTGTCAAGTGTGGCTTCATGTGCTTGTAGATTTCCAATGAGCTCTTCAATAGGAATATCCCTAAGAGACCTTACTTCTTCAATGGAAGTCACTTTGGGTTCCCATCTCTTGGGGAGAGTTCTTAGGATCTTTGAGTTGATCTCTCCACTAGACATAGGATGTCCTAGAAAAGCAAGACCATTCACGATGGTGTTGAGCCTTGAATACATGTTTGCTATGATCTCCTCCTTTCCCATCTTGAAGTTCTCAAGCATCCCTTTGAGCATGTAGACTTTGCTTTCCTTCACTTGATCAGTTCCTTCATAAGTAATACAAAGCTTTCTCCATACCTCATAGGCTGTTTCACATGAAGAAATTCGGTTGAACTCAGTGGGGGTCATGGAGGCGTAGAGGATGTGCATGGCTCTAGCATTCAAGGTTGCTTTTTCAAGGTATCTTCATCCCATTCTTCAATCCTTGTCTTTGGTAGCATGGCTGTTCATCATTTTCCACATCTCAATACTTGATCCTTAGATGTAGAATTAGAGCCTTCTTCTCTAATAAAGGAAATTTCTCCCATCAAAGATTGGAAGGTCAGTCGAGTATCTCCCTCCTAGGTAGTCACCCATCTTCTCCTACTTGTTGAAGTATGCTTGGAGAAGACTCGCTCTGATACCAATTGTTGGGTCCTAGATGGGTGATTAGATGCTCTAGAGGGGGGTGAATAGAGCTAAAAACACTTAAACAAAATTCATTAAACCTTCAAGATATATGATAAGATAAGGTTACTAAATTGGTAATTTTAGTGCAACTAACACTTTGGACATAGAAAAGGAGAGATAGATTGAACATGCACCAATTAGACAAGCTATTTTGAGTGGTTCCACACTTCAAACTAGAAGTGTGTCAGTCCACTTGCCTAGAGAGGTCAACCTCTAGGACTTCCAAACTATTGCACTCTTATATTCATTCATAAGACATACAATGCATGGCCAAACAAAAGACTTAACTATCCAATACAAAGAGTCTTCAACCTTATCAAGGACTTACCCACTTTGCAAGAGTCTTCGTCCTTCTCCAAGGACTTACCCACTCTTGCACAAGTCTTCAACCTTGCAGGGATCACCCACTCTTCTTGGATCTTCAGCTTTTGACTTCATCTTCACTCGGAGAAGCTTCCACCAAGGTCTTACCCACTTGAGCAAGGAGTCTTCTACCTTCACCAAGGGCTTACCCACTCTAGCTCCAAGTCTTCAGCCTTACTCTTCACCAAGGGACTCCTTCCCTTGTTCTTCTTCACCTCTCTTTGACAAGAGAGAGAACCTTCATTTTCATGATTGTAAAAGAGAGATGGGGAGGTGGTGGAAGTGAGAGCTTCACAAGATATACATGTAGGACTAGCTCTCTTACAGATTTCCTACTCACTCTAATGGATGTAGCAAGTGATTAAGCTTAGAGAGAGAGAGGGGGCTGTAGGAAGCACTCAACTATAGAATAGGAACCTCACATAGAGTTTGCAATGAATGCTCAACCTTGGAATGAATCCCAAGGGGTCCTATTTATAGCTGGGGATGCCTCTTAGCCTTTGGGAACACTTGTAAATGAAAACTAGCCATTTTGTGGCTTGCAACAGATCTATTTTCACTTGTTGCAACTCCACAACGGCTAGAAGCACTTTTCTGCACTTTTTCGTACAGTGTAATCGGTCAAGTTTCTATAAGGGTAACTCGACCAATAGAGTAAAAGATAAACCCGATATTCAGACCATCGATCGAGTTTGTCTTGAGGAAACTCGATCGACCAATGAAAATCAATTTGGTCAGTTACTCCATTGGTTGAGTTCTGTGTAAACACAACTCGACCGATGCAATCTTCAGAAAATTGATCAAGGATGATCGGTCGAGTTTTCAGGCTGGGAAACTCGACCGACAAAGTGCATGTAATCAATTTTCAAAGGTGCATCTAAAGTGCTCTAATATTCGATCTAAGTGCTCCTGATATTTTTCTAAGCTTAATTACAAGTCATACAATCATTACAAGTGATTTACAACATGATTCTAATGGAATTACATCATATTACAAAAATGTGCACTTGTATGACTTTGACTTGTCTTTTCTCCAATTTGAGATGCGCAAGTTAGGGAATTTGGAGTGTGTCTATACCTAATCTGAAATCACTCAAGTAGAGACATTAGACACCAAAATGTGGAATGGTTAGTCATCATCAAAACATGGGTTTAGTCAATTTAGATGTGAGTCAACATTGACCTAATTGACCTTGAGTCAACAAGATCATGTAGCAACCGCTAGCCTAGATCATCCACTCAACATGGTCAAAACACTCCACTAAAGGCAAACCACATTGACCAAACCACACCTAGGTCACCATAGTCGAAGCAAACAACACCCAAAGTAAGTGTTGCGGTCGCAACACTCATCCAAGAGTAGTGTTGCAGTCACATCACACACAAACCCTAGTATGGTTGACACACAAACAACAATGCAAAATAGTGACACGCAAACCCTAGTATGGTATAACTCTTTATCATTATTTGTAGTCTCATGATTGAATTTCCTTTTTGATGTATATAATACCACATAGACAGATGCACTCCCGTGCGCCTCTGCCATAGAAAAATAGTGTATCACCTTAACACTAGTTTCCCCCACAAATACTGGGCTTTGGGACTTCGCCACTCATTTCACTCGATTGTCCCTCAAACCCCACCCACCTTCTACTCATTCGCACCCTCCATTTGTTACCTTCAACTGCTCTGGTCTATCCTCCTTTTCTTGCCTTCTCAATGGCCTCATTAACCCCCTATGATGCGTTGATCATCTCCTAGAGTGAGATTCATGACAACCTTGTAATGGTGATTAGCTTCTATTGGAACGGATGGATGGTGGGTTCTCCTCCATTTTTTTTAGATTTTCTTCATTATTTTTCAATTTTGTTGTGGTCAATCAATATTCGGGTTTTAGGCTCATTTTGTTACCCACATCAAGCGAATTGGATACATGGCATTACGAAGGGGAAAACAATACACATACTCAGCCTGATGTGGTGATGTCCAACAAATCTATACTATATAGGAAAGACCGTCTAGGATTTCTCATGAAATTTGCGCACCCATTTTTCTAAATTACAAACAAGTCCTTAGTTCTACATGAACAAATAATGAATGACTTTATTTACAATATTCACAGTCGACTGGTGGACTCTTGATTCTTCTTGTGAGGGTTGTATTCCCTGGATGAGGTCGGCAAGCTTCCACCATCTGCCACAATTTTGGCTCCTGAACCTTTTCCTTTGTGATCAAGAGCCTAAAGTCGTTCTTCCACCGCAAAGCGCTCGGTCGAGATTGGTGTCGATTCCCTTCTTCCTGTGAGTTTTCCACATATGTGTCCACCTCTTCCCAAGACGGTGCTAACGTACTCCCTCGTCCCTCTGGCTTATCCTCTCGGTTCTCCTCCTAAATGGAATAGGAGTGCGTGTTAGGCAAGTTTGACACGAAAGTTTGACACGAACGAGGATGGCATGATCTTTGAGGAGGAGTTCGCTACTGTCTTCATGAACCTTGGGGACACCCGACGGACGAGGAGTTGAGGCTGATGATGGTTGAGGTAGATACTGATGGCGACATGTTCATCAACCTTGATGATATTGTGGGGTTGAACGCACACATGTTCATCAGCCAAAGACATTCATCGTCTTTGACCTCAACCCAGATGAGCGGTTCTTAGCCGAGGAGATCGCGGGCATGCTGGTTGGGATCGGGGACCGTGTTACCGTGGAGCAATGTAGGAAGATAATCAAGGGTGTCTATCTCAACGGAGATGACATATTTAGCTTTGACAAAATATGTGCCATGATGGACGTTGGGTCGGGGTTCAGATCAGTCCCGAAGGAGATATAATGAAGCAAGCAGGTAACTGTCTTCGACAATTTCTGGAAAGTCATCTTCGATAATTTCTAGAAAATGGACTCAATTTTTGGCAACTGCAGACTCAAACTGTAAGTATCTATTCCGGTATGGTAGTTGACGCATGTGCTCCATTAGTATTTTGTTATCTCAATACTGGAAAAAACTATGATAATCCTCCTTTGCAGAGAATCACGTTCTTCTCTTTTTTTATTCTTTCAATTAGTGGTTGTGTTATTTTCTTACCGCACAAGTGAAATATGATTAATAAGATATACTCTATATGAGTTTGGTTAAAAAAGGATTAGATTGGAGGTCTGGTTGGGGCATGGGGAAGGAGGCAAAAGGAATTTGTCTGCTGCTATCCTTAGTTATTGTTTCTATGTAATTTTTTCTTCTATTCTTCTTTTCTCCTTTATTCAGTGTCTGAGTGTTCATGTCTATGTTTTAATTCGGAACCTGGTCTTGATTTTCCCCTCATATGTTTCTCAAATTGCTCTCTATTTTCATTGACCAAGCAAAACTTGTATCGACTTTCTCTACTCTAATCCGTCTCTTTCAACTTCCTCTCCCTTTATCTTATCATTCTCTTTTCACAATAACATCATTATATTGTCTCTTAGTATGGGGTGAAAAAGATTGATGTTTTAAGATGTTTTAATCCATATATTTTCCTATTGATGTCAATGCCTCTTACTGAAGAATATTATATTTTCACCTGGTTGTATCAACATTCATTTTTTTTCTAATTAATGAAATCAATTGACCTTCTTATTTATTTGAGTTATTGGTGTCATTTTTCAACTTATTTGTGTATCATTTTTACAGCATTTATGCATATTTCTTTCTCACCGAAATTAGTACTATATTGTTAAGACTCAGAGTATTGTGTCAACTTTTCTTATAGAGAATGAAAGGCTATATGTTTATTTGAGCCTTAAGTTACCCAAATAATCATGCATTCTTCTTAGAAACTGTATGTAGGAGATGCCCTTCTTTCTTAAAATATAGTTTGTCAGCTCTAAGAAGACATCATATATTGAGATGTAGTATTTTACACTGCTTTTAGAATTTTTATTTGTGTAGCAATACATATATTGATATGTAGCAAATGTAAATTATAATGCCAACATTAATAATATGTGTATAAGACATCCTTATGCTTATGGATTGTGGATATTCTCTTTTTTGATAGCTACACCATTGTTAAGTTGTGGGGGGGACTATTCGATATTGTGTTTATTTTTAGGTGAAAGTAGTCATAATTTAATGACTACATCTTGGCATTATGAAAGAACCCTACATGTTTGCAGATATGGAAACAAGCAATTATATGACCCCATTAACGTATGTGAGAATAAACAATTAGTTGTATCACTTATTTTTGAATGACCTTTTTATACTAATTTCTCAACGACATGTCAAATGGTTCTGAAAAGTATAATTAATTTGAATACCTTTTTCATTGTTCTTTAGCTGTAGGTAATGCTTCTCCTTTTCTCTGTTGGGCACCGCATAACCATGGCTCTTGGCATATCCTTTTTTGTGACACTTGATGTAACATCCCCGACCTGGGTTATACTTTAGACCTAGGTGTTTTGATTAAGAAAGATGATTATATTCTTAATCTCATCTTATGAAAAGTAATTAGGGCTCAAGAGGAACTTATGTTGCAATTCTAGTCCTTTTTGAACATTGTTGAAATCAATGTTTTCTTTGTTTTGGACTAAAGTGCAAATTATCCAAGTTGAGGGGTTTAAGTGAAAATTGTGCATGATAATATGTTCCTCATGTGTTAAAGCATCTTGAGAGTGATAATGATGATGAGGTATGGCTTATGGAATCTTGAATACCAAGAAAGAGTTGATAAAGCAATGTATGTGCCTGAAAACCTAGTTTTGGTGTAATGTGCAAATTACCCAAAACCTAGGGTGAAATATGTAATTTACCACTTCAATAAGGTCCCTAATGTTTCTTGGCATTAATTAGAGCAAATATAATGAGAGGGGCGCCTCATTTGAATTAAGTTGGAGGAGAGAGAATCTTGATATTAAAACAATCAAGATTAATGCCTAATTGAAAACCTAATTTGATTTAGGGCAAAAATAAATGTATTAATTAAAGGGCCTTCAACCAAAATTAAAATGGTTGGATTCATATGTGTGTGTGAAATCCTTTAGATTTGCAATTATCACGAAAATATCCAAGGGAGTGGATAACTCACACACAATTTTATAAGAAAAAGAAATATCCACTCACATATGGATATTAATATAATATGATTTAAGGTGCTTGATTTGCTTTTCTTTAAATCATGGATAATTGAGAGGGATAAGAGGCAAACAAAATATCCTCGTCCCTAAGGAAGATTAGGGGGAAGAGGCGGCCACATTTTGGGATTAATTGGATTTTTTGCAAAGTACATTCTCTCTCATTGAATTTTATAAAAGGACCTTTTACAAGCCAAATGAAAGGCTTTTTCGACCCCACTTCTTCTACTTACTTGGGAAACGACCAAGGGAGCTTGGGAGGATCAGGAGGACGACCCCCAACCTGTTGGTAAGGTTCTTGATCCATTTCACCTTGATTCCATGGTGGAAATTGAAAATAAATTATGGATTTCTTCCTATTTCGATCTCCTCTTCAATTCTAACCATTCCTTTTCATTCAAACCTTGAGGATGAGCCTTGTAATGGTGAAAGGAGTTGCATCCACCATTGTTTCCATGTACATGGAGCTTTGGAGCTCAATTGGAGGCGGGTTTTATAATTTGAACCCTTGATTTTGTTATTGCATTCAATTCCTTATCAAATAATGATCATTTCTACATTTACAATAATTGATTTGGTTGATGGATGCAATCACCATGGAAACCACAACAGGTTTCGTGAGTTTAGAGGTTGAATATGATAAGCACACACCTATACAAATATCCAAGGCAAACGGTCTTGATTGAGTTGCTCAAACGGTTTCCCAAATCGTTTGGGAGCAAACGGTTTCAAACCGTTTAGAAGCAAACGGTTTCACCAAACCGCATAAGACCAAATGGTTTCAGACCATTTGGTGATGTTGACCAGGGTTGACCATTTGGAGATCTGTTGAAAATGATATAGGCTAATGACCCATTAGTTTTGATTGGTTAGTTCCAATTGGTTCATGAGATGAAGGTCAATCAATCACCAAAACCCTAATCAGGTTAAGTGTTGATTTCCAAGTTGATTGAGTTTAAAACATGGGTTGATTGACCCAAACGGTTTCAAAACCATTTGGGGATCACCCAAACGGTCTCAAGACCGTTTGGAGGTCTAGGGTTGAGTATGGTTAAGAAATTGAAGATAAAAAGACACTAAGTTGAAGTGTAATGAATTGCTGATTTGGTGATCAATCCAATGAACCAAACCCTAATTGGTTGACTTGGATTTTTATGATGTGATGGGAAAACGGTCTCAAGACCGTTTGGTGGTCATCCAAAATACCTCAAGACCGTTTGGGGTCAGGTCATGTTCAATTTGGATGATGGTTCAATGGTTTCAAAGTAACTAATCTTGCATTGATTAGTGTTGAAGGATCATCAATTTCAAACCCTAATCCAATTGATTCAAACCCTAATTGATGACTGATTGAGGGTCAATTGAGGGTCAAATCAGTTGAAGGTTGACCTATCTAACTAAATTGAAGTATGAGGATAGGTCCAATTAATGATTGGTTCCATAAATTCAATGATTGAAGGAATCAACATTGGAAACCCTAATACAATTTGATTGGTTGAGACCATATTTGGTCCATGAGGTTTTGAGGAGGTTTGGACCAAACGGTCTCAATACTGTTTGGGACCAAACGATCCCAAACCGGTTGAGCCCATGCGGTTTCAAAAAGTTGCTTTAGCAAACGGTTTCAAGTGACCACCTTTAGTAAACGGTCTTGAAGGTCACCTTTAGCAAACGATTTCAAGCACTTGCTTTAGCAAACGGTCTCAGGAACCACCTTTACCAAACGGTTTCAAACCGTTTGAACTTTGAGGGACTAAGACCGTTTGGGGCTCAAGTAGTCAAAGTTGATTGAAGATTCAATTGGACAATTCAATTCGATACCTTATGTAATGAAGGTCCAATGTGATTGAATCTCTTGCGAATTAAGATGATGAATGATTCATTGATCCAATGATGATTAGTAATGATAATCAATGAAGGTACAAAGGTTGAACCCCTAATAGTACCTAAGTGATTAGTGCCAATTAATGGATGAACCCTAATTGCTTATAGGATCGATGACTTGGTACACTATGTTAATCATAGTTGTATGTACTTGATTGAAGGGATGATATGACTTTATCAAGTTGAGAAGATGTTAGCATGAATTCATACATGAATATGATTCATGTGGTGATTAAGGGTATGATCCTTAAGTAGAGATATCATGAAACCCTAATCATGAACATAAACCCTAATTGACAAGGCTATTGAGTTCTAACCCTAATTGAGGGAAATTCTAAATGAAACCCTAATCCAGGGTAAGGATGTAGCCCTAATCTAATGTAATGATAAGTGAAACTCTTGTTTAGGGAAATGAGATGAAAAACCCTAATTGGGATGAATAGTGAATCTTTAATTATGGATAATTGAATGAAATCCTAATGGAGATGAATAGTAGACCCAAATTGTGGGTGACTATAGTGGAGATCATAATTAAGGATGATTCCATGTGAAATCCTATTCTAGGGTTATGTTATGAGAATCCCTAAGTTAGAATGATGTATATGGAACATTGATGTGGTGATGTGATGTGAGAATCAAACTTAGGGTGATGTCATGTAATGACATGTAAAACCCTAATTGAGGGTGATTCCATGTGAAACCCTAGTTGAGGGTGATTTCATGTGAAACCCTAGTTGAGGGTGATTCCATGATAAACCCTGATTAAGAATTTACATCACATGAAGCTCTAATGCTATGTTGTGATGAGAGGCCCTAAGAAGGGTGAAGGTATATGAGACTCTAATGTGAAGTCATAATGCATAAAGCCCTAATTCTGGGCACTATGACAATGAATCATAATCCTAATTCTAAATAAGGGTATAAGGAAACCCTAATGATGAGATAGAAAGAATTATATTGTAAAGGTGAAACATTTCATGTGGTTGATTATAAGCAACCTAATTGTAAACAATGTCTTTAGCATTAGACAAGTCCATATCATTAAAGATAATTGGACAATTCTAATGTGTGGCCTATGCATTATATGCTAAAGGTGAGAGTTTAGTGATGTAATGTATTAAGAGGGGAAATACCTTAATACAAGATAAGTTGGTTAAATCATGAGAGTTTGAAATGATGAGAAAGTGATACATCAAGATATGATAGTTATCACATTCAGCACTTCAGGGTTTATATACCTTGATACACTTCAAATCCAATATAATTTTGGGTAAGAAACATATGAAGTGTGTTATGCAACTATTAAAATGAAATGTAATAAGTTGTTGCACTTTGATGAGTGTTAATTAATGTACCTTGAGAATGGGGCTAATCCCAAGTGATGAGTATGATGTAGTCATACCATGATGAGGATGAGAAATGAACTCATACCTTGAGTTGATGATCATTAATGTTATATAATGAAAGTAATGTTCTTGAATAATCAAATATGATACCTTTGAATGCCTCAAAGGTATGGAATAATGAATTAAGGGTTGGACAGTTAATGTAATCATGAAACCCTAATTAATGAGAAATGGGGAACCCTAACCCTATTTTGGGTAAAGGGAATGAAAAGCCCTATCTTATAGTAAACCCTAATTCCTGGGAAAGGAATAATGGTGTTACTATTGTATCACATGATGTGATGAATATCTTGTATGGCTGTCATCCTGTCTAATAACCATGCATATGTTATGAGATGATGAAAATAGCCAGGTTTGAGCTGTGACATTTATATAATAGATGTTGATTGGCCTTTTATGCCTTGATGTTGTTGTTGCTTAATAAAAGTAACAATGTGCATGGATTTTATGATTCATAAGAGTAAGTTGTTGCCTAGAAAGAGGTGACAAGATATTTTATGGCCTTGTGAGTCATGTGTGACACTTGTGTAACAAGTATCATGAATGCCTTGGTCAGATGACCTGAAGGTGATAGTTACCTAATAAATGGTAATGGTACTCAATGATGAGTTAAGGGTTTGAATACCCAGAACCATATGATTATGGTGATGAGAATGTGAAGGGATGAGAATTCCCAATTTTGAAATGAGGGACTGAGTTCCCAAGGTCTTTGAAAGACTGATAAGTATTTGATGAAATTAGTACATGTCTCTTTATAGCATTGTTGTAATAAGTCCTATTTGTGAACTTGTCTGATGCTAAAGAATATGAAAATGTACTTAATTAATCAAGTGAAATCTATTCATGTAGAGCCCTGACCATAGATCCATCATCGTCGGGAATAGGTGATGGTGAAACGGGTGCTCCGCGGCAAAAACCGTAACACATATTTTAAATATGTGGGGGTAAATGGGTGAAAAATATCCTTCTGTTCGGTGAAGAAATTGAAGAAAGGCAAACAACAAACCTCTCAATCCTTCATGTGTCAGGATGGATGTATCACTAATCTCCTGATGATTGGGATAGATTTCGTACACATCTCCCCATAATACTTATGTCGGGTCGATGAAGATAAACAACAAATCTCTCGATGGCCGATGAGAGTGCAGTTGACTCTGTAACTCTATAACGAAGTTGCAGTATACCATGGAAAGCTATCTTGAGCAGTTAACACAATCCTGCTTGTTGTCCCGCACTGATCGGGATGTGAGAGGTCATGGGAATCCAGCTCTTCCGTAGACCTATGTATGGTACCGATTTCGACTTCACAGTGGTCGGTTGGAGTATGAGCGGTATACCTCATCTCCTCAGGGCATAAGTGTGTTTGTGAAATGAAATCAGTCATATAGCATGTTTGCTTAAGGATTGAATATGGAAATTCATTGGCTGATGTTATCTTTCTGTTATATATCTGTAGTTCATTGATGTTCTTCATATCTGTTGTATTCATTACAAGTAGATGGATGAACTATGAGTCTACCATGAATAGATGTAATGTTATCCTTGAAAAAGGAGATTACTTCACTTTGTTCATACAAGTGACTTACCTGTTGTTAATTAAATATATAAATCCTTCTGCTCAGTTTATTTTAATAAACTGCTATAACAATGTTTTGGCGGAGAGTTATATCTCCCGTTGGGGCAATTTACAGTTGTCTCACCCCCGTGGGATCCAACTTTTTTAGGTGGACGCGGACAAAGAAGAAGAATTCCATTGCAGGGAATGGACAATAGTAGTAACAGCAAGGACAACAGTAATTTCTCAGGTGGAGATACTGCCTGTCAAGTTATGTAGTTAGGAAGTCCTATGTGTCGTCTCTGTACTCTCAGGTCCTCATAGTTTTTATTCAGTGGTTTTGATAAATCGATCTAAGGTTTTGGCTTGATGCTTTGAGATTGTATACTATCTGTATATAATGTTTATAAGACAGTTGATGATGTAGTCTCTAAAAAGAGATGGTACAGGTTATGTACATTTGAAACAAAATGTAAATGTTATACAATGGTTCTTGATGGGAAAGATTTCCTATGTATGGATCTCTTTGCAAAAAGTTTTAATTTTTAGTGATTTGCAATAATCCGCTACAAATAATTCGCTTCCGCTTAAGTAAATCTAGTTTTTGTGAGTTGGATGCCACAAATTAGTGGTATTAGAGCTCTAGGTTCGCTGAGTCTACAGAGACATAGGACTAAGATAGTAGAGTCTGTTCTGGTGTCATCCAGTGTATCTAATAGTGTCTTCTGCTCGTATAAGAGAAGAAGAACTTAAAAGATGACTGGGTCACATGAGGAGGTTGTTGTTGAAGGCAATAATGTTGCACCAAGAAGAGGTTCATGGGAACAGGAAAGAGAGAGACAATTGCCTGAGAATTCCCTAGATGATCCATCTATGATAAGAAAATCTTTCTTTAAGTATTATTGTTGGAGAATTTAGGGCAACAATAATGTATATAGTGGATCAAGCATTGGCAGTGTAACCTAGATTACCAACCCCAATGATGATGTTTTAGATATCAACAAGATTTGTAATTAGCATCAGTAGGTTGAAGCAAAAGGAAATGATGAATTTCTGGACTTAAATTGTGTTTGTGCTCAACCTTAGCCTGTTGAATCAATCTTTGAGGCAGAGTTAGCCTGAGGTAGTGAATAATTCATGAATTATGACAAGTTAGACAAGATAATTTCATTCAAATATGTCATTTTATGAATTCCTGGATTAACTGAGAGAGGAAATGATTGAAATTTCCTTGCTTAGTACTATGAGGACTTATGTTTTTTATAGTAAAACATTACAAATGTTTTATGTTGTTCTTACCTCTTTGAGAAAAGATGAGGTACAAAAGAGATGCTTGAATGAAATTCAGGGATGTTAAGCCTTATGCTTGTGATAATATGAAAAGAAGGAGTATGATAGCATACAAAGTGCATACCACTTAATCTCAGTATTTATATACCCTGACCAGGTATACAACTATTGATTATAAAGTGAGTATGGAAACTCTTAGATTGTTGTATTTTTTATTGCTCTGATCAAGTAGTCATTCTGAGACAATCTAATGAGTATCATGAAATCAGGAATATGGAATGAATAAATGTGTCATATCCTAAGCATAAGAAAGAGAGTCTGAGATAATCTCAGATGAGCATGTTGCATGAGGAACTAAAAGTGTACTCCTCATAAGATAAGAATAAAAATAAGGGAGATGAACCCTGTTCAATAATGCTGCCCGCATAATAAAGATCTTTCCCATAATGAGGAAATGGGAAATGTGATGAGATCATAAAATGATCATAAACATGCTAGATAATAACAAAGAAAGGGATAATTACATGCAATCATCCTTACAAATTCCTATGATAAAGGCAAGGAACTTAGGATGAAACAAAGAATAAATGATTCATGAATAGTTAAAAATACATGAATTAATAAGCAGAATATGAATCCTTGTTTTCTTTCCTTTCAGGGACATGGCAATCAAGTGGGTCTTAGGACACTTGATGTGCATAAGATAAATATGTTCATGTGATGGATACTTAGAAAAGTATCAGTTTATCTTGGACTTTAGTTCCAAAATGAGGACATATGTAACAATTAATGTTCCAAGATGAAATAAAGATAAAAATTTGATGTGTTTTCAACACCATGTGATAGATACCAAAGAAAAAGATTCTGGTATCTGAGAATTATCAGATGGTTTAGGTTGGCTACCTGGAGTGGTCAACTATGAAATTAGTTAGATTATATAAAATAATATGAACATCATATGTTAGGGGTTTATGCTTTGCATAAACATGATATTAATAAAGAATGTATGATGTTTCTCTAAGCAAGAAAAGTGCTTCTTGACACAAAATTGAGTCCACAGTCTATGATGAAAAATAGTGGAGCATGTGCCTTGTGTGTTGATTCTATAAGAATCATGTATGGAAACACTTTGTGCTGATCAAAGTTTTATGGTGTCTCCACAATAAGGAGATGTTATGTGAAGACTAGATAGTATGATGAATAAAATACATATGTCTTCCTTTATCTGGATTTTGAGGATGAAATCCTTGTTAGGGGTTTATAATTTGTAACATCCCCGACCTGGGTTATACTTTAACCCTAGGTGTTTTGATTAAGAAAGATGATTATATGCTTAATCTCATCTTATGAAAAGTAATTAGGGCTCAAGAGGAACTTATGTTGCAATTCTAGTCCTTTTTTAACATTGTTGAAATCAATGTTTTGTTTGTTTTGGACTAAAGTGCAAATTACCCAAGTTGAGGGGTTTAAGTGCAAATTGTGCATGATAATATGTTCCTCATGTGTTTAAGCATCATGATAGTGATAATTATGATGAGGTATGTCTTATGGAAGCTTGAATACCAAGAAAGAGTTGATAAAGCAATGTATGTGCATGAAAACCTAGTTTTGGTGTAATGTGCAAATTACCCAAAACCTAGGGTGCAATATGTAATTTACCACTTCAATAAGGTCCCTAATTTTTATTGGCATTAATTATATCAAATATAATGAGAGGTGCGCCTCATTTGAATTAATTTGGAGGAGAGAGAATCAAGATATTAAACTAATCAAGATTAATGCCTAATTGAAACCCTAATTTGATTTAGGGCAAAAATAAATGTATTAATTAAAAGGACTTCAACCAAAATTAAAATGGTTGGATTCATATATGTGTGTGACGTCCTTTAGCTTTGCAAGGACCACGAAAATATCCAAGGGAGTGGATAACTCACACACAATTTTATAAGAAAAAGAAATATCCACTCACATATGGATATTAATATAATATGATTTAAGGTGATTGATTTGCTTTTCTTTAAATCATGGATAATTGAGAGGTATAAGAGGAAAACAATATAGCCTCGTCTCTAAGGAAGATGACGGGGAAGAGGCGGCCACATTTTGGGATTGATTGGATTTTTTGCAAAGTACATTCTCTCTCATTGAATTTTTATAAAAGGACCTTTTACAAGCCAAATGAAAGGATTTTTAGACCCCACTTCTTCTCCTTGCTTGGGAAACGACCAAGGGAGCTTGGGAGGATCAGGAGGACGACCCCCAACCTGTTAGTAAGGTTCTTTATCCATTTCACCTTGATTCCATGGTGGAAATCGAAAATAAATTATGGATTTCTTCCTATTTCGATCTCCTCTTCAATTCTAACCATTCCTTTTCACTCAAACCTTGAGGACGAGCCTTGGAATGGTGAAAGTAGTTGCATCCACCATTGTTTCCGTGGACATGGAGCTTTGGAGCTCAATTGGAGGCGGGTTTTATAACTTGAACCCTTGATTTTGTTATTGCATTCAATTCCTTATCAAATAATGAGCATTTCTACATTTACAATAATTGATTTGGTTGATGGATGCAATCACCATGGAAACCACATCAGGTTTTGTGAGTTTATAGGTTGAATATGATAAGCACACACCTCTACAAATATCCAAGGCAAATGGTCTTGATTGAGTTGCTCAAACAGTTTCCCAAACCGTTTGGGAGCAAACGGTTTTCAAACTGTTTAGAAGCAAACAGTTTCACCAAACCGCATAAGACCAAATGGTTTCAGACCATTTGGTGATTTTGACCAGGGTTGACCATTTGAATATCTGTTGAAAATGATCTAGGTTAATGACCCATTAATTTTTATTGGTTAGTTCCAATTAGTTCATGATATGAAGGTCAATCAATCACCAAAACCCTAATCGGGTTAAGTGCTGATTTCCAAGTTGATTGAGTTTGAAACTTGGGTTGATTGACCCAAACGGTTTCAAAACCATTTGGGGATCACCCAAACGGTCTTAAGACCGTTTGGAGGTCACCCAAGACCGTTTGGAGGTCTAGGGTTGAGTATGGTTAAGCAATTGAAGATCCAAAGACACTAAGTTGAAGTGTAATCAATTGCTGATTTGGTGATCAATCCAATGAACCAAACCCTAATTGGTTGACTTGGATTTTGATGATGTGATGGGAAAACGGTCTCAAGACCGTTTGGGTTGAGTTCATGTTCAATTTGGATGATGGTTCAATGGTTTTAAAGTAACTAATATTGCATTGATTAGTGTTGAAGGATCATCAATTTCAAACCCTAATCCAATTGATTCAAACCCTAATTGATGACTAATTGAGGGTCAATTGAGGGTAAAATCAGTTGAAGGTTGACCTATTTAACTCAATGGAAGTATGAGGATAGGTCCAATTGATGATTGGTTCCATGAATTCAATGATTGAAGGAATCAACATTGGAAACCCTAATCCAATTTGTTTGGTTGAGACCATATTTAGTCCATGCGGTTTTGAGGAGGTTTGGACCAAATGGTCTCAAGACCATTTGGGACCAAATGACCCCAAACTAGTTGGGCCCATGCGGTTTCAAAAAGTTGCTTTAGCAACCGGTTTCAAGTGACCACCTTTAGTAAACGGTCTTGAAGGTCACCTTTAGCAAATGGTTTCAAGTACTTGCTTTAGCAAACGGTTTCAGGCACCACCTTTACCAAACAGTTTCAAATCGTTTGAACTTTGAAGGACTAAGACCATTTGGGGCTCAAGTAGTCAAAGTTGATTGAAGATTCAATTGGTCAATTCAATTGGATACCTTATGTAATGAAGGTCCAATGTGATTGAATCTCTTGAGAATTAAGATGATGAATGATTCATTGATCCAATGATGATTAGTAATGATAATCAATGAAGGTACAAAGGTTGAAACCCTAATAGTACCTAAGTGGTTAGTGCCAATTAAGGGATGAACCCTAATTACTTATAGGATCGATGACTTGGTACACTATGTTAATCATAGTTGTATGTACTTGATTGAAGGGGTGATATGACTTTATCAAGTTGAGAAGATGTTAGCATGAATTCATACATGAATATGATTCATGTGGTGATTAAGGGTATGATCCTTAAGTAGAGAGATCATGAAACCCTAATAATGAACATAAACCCTAATTGACATGGCTATTGAGTTCTAACCCTAATTGAGGGCAATTCTAAATGATACCCTAATCCATGGTAAGGATGTAGCCCTAATATAAGGTAATGATAAGTGAAACTCTAGTTTAAGGAAATGAGATGCAAAATCCTAATTGGGATGAATAGTGGATCTTTAATTATGGATAATTGAATGAAATCCTAATGTAGATGAATAGTAGACCCAAATTGTGGGTGACTATAGTGGAAATCCTAATTAAGGATGATTCCATGTGAAATCCTATTCTAGGGTTATGTTATGAGAATCCCTAAGTTAGAATGATGTATATGGAACACTGATGTGATGATGTGATGTGAGAATCAAACTTAGGGTGATGTCATGTAATGACATGTAAAACCCTAATTGAGGGTGATTCCATGTGAAACCCTAGTTGAGGGTGATTTCATGTGAAACCCTAGTTGAGGGTGATTCCATGAGAAACCCTGATTAAGAATTTACATCACATGAAGCTCTAATGCTATGTTGTGATGAGAGGCCCTAAGAAGGGTGAAGGTATATGAGACTCTAATGTGAAGTCATAATGCATAAAGCCCTAATTCTGGGCACTATGACAATGAATCATAATCCTAATTCTAAATAAGGGTATAAGGAAACCCTAATGATGATATAGAAGGAATTATATGGTAAAGGTGAAACATTTCATGTGGTTGATTATAAGCAACCTAATTGTAAACAATGTCTTTAGCATTAGACAAGTCCATATCATTAAAGATAATTGGACAATTCTAATGTGTGGCCTATGCATTATATGCTAAAGGTGAGAGTTTAGTGATGTAATGTATTAAGAGGGGAAATACCTTAATACAAGATAAGTTGGTTAAATCAAGAGAGTTTGAAATGATGAGAAAGTGATACATCAAGATATGATAGTTATCACATTCAGCACTTCAGGGTTTATATACCTTTATACACTTCAAATCCAATATATTTTTGGGTAAGAAACATATGAAGTATGTTATGCAACTATTACAATGAAATGTAATAAGTTTTTGCACTTTGATGAGTGTTAATTAATGTACCTTGAGAATGGGGATAAGCCCAAATGATGAGTTTGATGTAGTCATACCATGATGAGGATGAGAAATGAACTCATACCTTGAGTTGATGATCATTAATTTTATATGATGAAAGTAATGTTCTTGAATAATCAAATATGATACCTTTGAATGCCTCAAAGGTATGGAACAATGAATTAAGGGTTGGACAGTTAATGTAATCATGAAACCCTAATTAATGAGAAATGGGGAACCCTAACCCTAATTTGGGTAAAGGGAATGAAAAGCCCTATCTTATAGTAAACCCTAATTCCTGGGAAAGGAATAATGGTGTTACTATTGTATCACATGATGTGATGAATATTTTGTATGGCTGTCATCATGTCTAATAACCATGCATATGTTATGAGATGATGAAAATAGCCAGGTTTGAGCTATGACATTTATATAATAGATGTTGATTGGCCTTTTGTTCCTTGATGTTGTTGTTTCTTAATAAAAGTAACAATGTGCATGGATTTTATGAGTCATAAGAGTAAGTTGTTGCCTAGAAAGAGGTGACAGGATATTCTGTGTCCTTGTGAGTCATGTGTGACACTTGTGTAACAAGTATCATGAATTCCTTGGTCATATGACCTAGAGGTGATAGTTACCTAATAAATGGTAATGGTACTCAATGATCAGTTAAGGGTTTGAATACCCAGAACCATATGATTATGGTGATGAGAATGTGAAGGGATGAGAATTCCCTATTTTGAAATGAGGGACTGAGTTCCCAAGGTCTTTGAAAGACTGATAAGTATTTGATGAAAGTAGTACATGTCTCTTTATAGCATTGTTGTAATAAGTCCTATTTGTGAACTTGGCTGATGCTAAAAGAATATGAAAATGTACTTAATTAATCAAGTGAAATCTATTCATGTAGAGCCCTGACCATAGATCCATTATCGTCAGGAATAGGTGATGTTGAAATGGGTGCTCCGCGGAAAAACACGGAACACATATTTTGAATATGTGGGGGTAAATGGGCGAAAAATATCCTTATGTTCGGTGAAGAAATTGAGGAAATGCAAACAACAAACCTCTCAATCCTTCATGTGTCAGGATGGATGTATCACTAATCTCCCGATGATTGGGATAGATGTCGTACACATCTCCCCATAATACTTATGTCGGGTCGATGAAGATAAACAACAAATCTCTCGATGGCCGATGAGAGTGCAGTTGACGTTGTAACTCTATAGAGAAGTTCCAGTATACCCTGGAAAGCTATCTTGAGCAGTTAACACAGTCCTGCTTGTTGTCCCGCGCTGACCGGGATGTGAGAGGTCATGGGAATTCGGCTCTTCCGTAGACCTATGTATGGTACCGATTTCGACTTCGCAGTGGTCGGTTGGAGTATGAGTGGTATACCTCATCTCCTCAGGGAATAAGTGTGTTTGTAAAATGAAATCAGTTGTATAACATGTTTGCTTAAGGATTGAATACGGAAATTCATTGGATGATGTTATCTTTCTGTTATATATCTGTAGTCCATTGATGTTGTTCATATTTGTTGTATTCATTACAAGTAGATGGATGAACTATGAGTCTACCATGAGTAGATGTAATGTTATCCTTGAAAAAGGATATTACTTCACTTTGTTCATACAAGTGACTTGCATGCTGTTGATTAAATATATAAATCCTTCTGCTCAGTTTATTTTAATAAACTGCTATAACAATGTTTTGGCGAAGAGTTATATCTCCCGCTGGGGAAATTTATAACTGTCTCACCCCCGTGGGATCCAACTTTTTTAGGTGGACGCGGACAAAGAAGCAGAATTCCATTGCAGGGAATGGACAACAGCAGTAACATCAAGGACAACAGTAATATCTCAGGTTGAGATACTGCCTGTCAAGTTACGTAGTTAGAAAGTCCTATGTGTCATCTTTGTACTCTCAGGTCCTCGGAGTTTTTATTCAGTGTTTTTGATAAATTGATCTAAGGTTTTGGCTTGATGCCTTGAGATTGTATACTGTCTGTATATAATGTTTATAAGACAGTTGATGATGTAGTCTCTGAACAGAGATGGTACATGTTATGTACATTTGAACCAAAATGTAAATGTTATACAATGGTTCTTGATGGGAAAGATTTCCTATGTATGGATCTCTTTGCAAAAAGTTTTAATTTTTAGTGATTTTCAGTAATCCACTGCAAATAATTCGCTTCCGCTCAAGTTAATATTGTTTTTGTGAGTTGGATGCCACACTTGATTTTGTCTTCAATATCCATGTGTGTTAGCCAATCTTTCTCTTTTACTGAATTATTCAATTTGTCTTGACAATAAAAGGCCAAATTCCATACATGATCCATTTCAACTACATCCCATTCAATTTTGAGAAGCATGTACTTATACTTCTCTTTATTTTGTGCACAATGATATCTTTAACTTTATTATATGAAAGTTAGAAGGCTTTTCGGGATAGATATAATTGTGTGTCATGATTTTTGACCAATCTTAGGGTATTCTCGAGAATATGTTATTTTCAGCATAATTAGATTCATGCATACTTCAAAAAAGTTTCAATCACTACAACAAATACTAGATTTCCCAACATAATGACATGCTTTAAAAACTGCATAACTATGTCGATATTGTATTTATTCGGCATTTTTTAATATGCTGGAAAAATGCCGTTGAAAAGTGTGCCGCCAAAAGTTTGATGACGTATTAAGAGTTGTCGTAAATAGCATCAAAATTGGCATTATGCCCATGTCGGGGATAAATGGTTATCGCTGGAAAATGATGCCAAACCCGACATTCTAATATGCCGGAAATGTACTAAAGTGTCAACACACATGAATACTCATGCAGGCATGAATGTCACATGTACATCTACAACTGGGAAAATATAGGTGTTGGTGGGCGCACGAGTTTGCAAGGGTGGCATGTGTCGGGCTTGGGTTGGGCCAAGCAAACAATTCTAGTTTGGTGGAAATAGGAGCATCCTCAAGAAAGTCGTGTGCACAGGCCATAACAAAAGAATTTTACTTTATAATCACATATATATACATTATATATGCATATATATATATATGTATATATAGCAAAGACATTGTATAGAACCACATTAGAATAACACAATAATAAACTTTTAAATACAAAATCATATATATAATTGATTGTATTCTGGTACACAAAACTTGTCTAAACCATCATGTTCTTCACCATTACACATACATTACGTACAACTTACATGTGTTAATCATTTAATAGAAAGACAACGATGTAGCTAAAATATACATAACAACAATTAGCTTTTAGCTGTCGAAACAACATTTAGTTTAGAGACAAGTTTGATGGAGCCGCCAAGATCATCACTTTTTATCTTCAAAGGTTGGCTGATTAGCTTTATCTTGGTCGATTAGCTTTATCTCGTTACAATGGATGTATACATCCATCCTTTTATGTCTTCAAAATGAAAGGGAAATATGCAATACTACCACGGAACCCATCAACTTGCTCCCTAGGACATAGTCGATCTACTTCTTGGCGAACTCCATCAGCCGTTGCGGCTTCACGGCCTGCGTCCCACAGAAGACCTTCTGGTGGTTCTTGATCAACATATCGCGGTAGATGCTCAGTAGCAGCGATGTGTCGGTGATGTACTGGGTGTTGGCACCGTCTCAGAGATGGATCAAGCCTCCTGTGCATGGAGAAGTAATGCAGAACGTCATTGAACCTCATGATCAATGACTCTAGTAGGAGTATTTAACAAAAAAATAGATGATTTTTTAGAAAATCAATGTCGTCTGTATTGTTGTAGTACCCAGAGTGAGGTAGACTTGGTGGAAAGGGTTGTCTGGCAAAATCGTGCAGACGTAGTTGTCGGCCTGGTTCTTGAAGTTGTCCATGCCTTTCTCACTAGAGAAATGGAGTTGTAGGAAGCAGATCGGGAGTCAGGCAATGTGATCTTGCAATTCATTAGATTAATAAGACACTTAATTAAATCCCCTGAATAGGCGATGCTCACCCCTATAAGCAGGACTTGTGCTCCGGCGTACTTGAGATCCCAATTGAATTTTGTTACATTGTTGCTGATGGCCTCCTCGATGATATATAAGTGGTACTTGGGGTCCTTGGTAGCTATGTACATCCATGTAGCCACCCAAAAAAGCTCACCTGATCACATTAATTGTTAATTACCCAACATAATTAAACCATTATGACCATTCTATAGAAATCGGAGCAACGAAGGACATGAGAGTTATTGCATTACACGGTAGCCGGAATAAGAACAATAGAATGGGCACTCCCCATCGTAGGTTCCTTTGTGGGCGTCGGTAAACTCAAACAGCTGCACATAAAGCAGAGCACCGTAAGCACAATATAATTCATTTACGGGTTTTCATTTTCTGATAAAATACTATCGATATCTGCACGCCATGTGTTAGCATCGAATGCAAATGGAAATCATCTATTGATTCAAGATGGTACTCTCACCAGCTTGGCCTTGTTGAGTAGGCTGCGTGAATAAATTTCATCCTGGCCGCAGAACACAATGGCAGCGGCAGCCATGGCAGCAGCCGTCTCGACGGCGATCTCTGTACTAACATCATATTTATATGTAATGAGCTATGAACACAGAAATCTAGAATTAACATGTAACATCAATTATGAAATTCCTCCTGTAATTCTATACTGCTACATGGTATCTATACTGAATTTTTAGCTAGAAAACTCAAATCCATCAATAACTGGAGTTAAGATCAAGAAATTACAGTCCAGGACATGGTAGTTATTGGTGGTAGAAGTTTTTGGAAGTGGATTGGATCATCATTTGATATAGTGTACTCCAAAAAATATGCCATTATAAGTTCTTGGAAAATGCTTCTTTCCTTTTATCTGAACCTGAGGTTTCTTTCAATACTTGTATAGAAACTGAGTATATGCTTATCTGTAGCAGCGTATTATGTACTGGCTGTGCTAGAGTGTTTAGTATTTCCATTGAGTTAAAGAGCACAAAGATTACATAAGTGTTTCTGCACTAAATTGTTTTCTTAGGTTCATCCATGACTGAGAGTATACATGCATAATTGTTAACCTTACATATAATTTCCAGAAAGCAATGTCACATGGCAGCCATACCATACTATCGGCTGGTCGATGGGCTGACAGCTTGACAAACATAAGTGTTGGGGAATTACTATCAGAAGCTTCTCGAGATGCATTTTCTTTCTGGAATGGCCCTGTTGATAGTGTTGCCCAGTTTCTTCCTAAAACGTCAATGAGTAGTGATTCATTTGATGTTGTTATAGCTTCACACTTGCAAGGTTTCAAAAACTAGCAAAGTACCCTGCCCACCAACTCCCATCAATCTATTTGGGATGTTGAAGAAACTTGTGATGGATTTTCGTTTTCCTTGCTTCGTTCTCATAATGTTGATGTACCTGGAAATTTTTCCATGGGAAGTCGTGGACGTGCTAAAAGTGTTGATTGAACTGGTTACCCCGGTCTTCCAGAGGTTTGTCGATCTTACTTTTTGTCATGACTATTGATTGTAATTGTACGCTGGTCCTTCAGAGGTTTGTAATCCTTTAATTGTGGTGATATTGGTCACGGAGTAGTATATTGCTAAATTTTGCATTTTGCAGAACATTGAACCTACAGATGGCAATCAAAGTGATGGTGACGAAGAATTGAAAGACATTTCTCAAAGAAATTTATGTAAATATTCTAGACCTGAGGAATAATGTATGTTCCCAAAGAAATTCTACCCTTGAGGAACAAAGAAATCAGTCATTGCACCATGAACAAGATCTGACCATGATGTCCAAAGGGTTGAGGAGCTGATTTTCTAGATTAGAATTCCACACTCCAAAAAAAACATGAAAGCCCCAGCTGCCCTACAGTTGAGGTGGTCAGGGACTAGACTGAAGCTTTGAGTGACACTATGAAGTATCTGCTATGTGATTGCATCTAGTAGATCATAAACTTGCAAGAATCACTGAGGTTGAGACTGTATTATTGACACTAGGAAGATAGTGACTTGGTGTTCACTTCATATATGACTGTTATCTAGAGTTAATAAAAGGGACTGAATGATTAAGCACAGAGATTTTGGACTTGAATGAACACTCCTTGATGCAACCCAGCCCAACTTTCCCTATAAAATAGTCTTGGTAACAACACTTCAGGGGTGTATCCATATGTTATAATATGTTCATGCCTGTCATACATAGAATTGACGAAAAAAATATTGATCCATAAACCCCAACTAGGCAAAGAATAAGGAGCTCTTTAAGACCTAAATTAGTTTATTAGATGCATCAGTCCAGGGAAAATTTCATTTGACCTGCAATTTTTGGCTGCTCCATGTCAGCAAGAGATAAAATATATTGGCTGCTAAGCAAATTGCAGCTGCTAGGAAATTCACAGTTGCAGGGAAAATCTCGGTAGGTTGTTATGCTCACAATTGTTGACCCTCGACACTATTTTCTTGTGTTTTAAGCATTAACAATACGTAACAATAGATTAAAGAGGTGGACATCTAAGGAAGGATATCACTAAAAGTCCTCAAGATGGTTTTGGAGAAAAGAAATTTCTAGCAATCACCAAAAAGTGATATTGTCAATATTAGGAAGTACTTCTATGGTTCACAATGAGAATGCAGTTTGCCTACATGTGATATTGAAGGGGGCATACCTTTTATAGGCTCTCAAAAACGTAAGACTCAATCATAATCCAAATGTTTTCCTAAATTTGCAATCATCCCCTCCACAAGAAGCAAACTCATACTTCTATGAAAACAAAAAAATGAGTGTAACAATTAACTTGATAATGGAAGGAGGAGGTACATTGACAGATATATAAAACGTATAGCTCACCTAGACAATCTTTAGTTAGATTACCTATGTTTTTAGTTTACATATGAGAAGCTATAGAAACTCCATGTAGCAATACATCTGTAGTCCGACAAACAAGCAATGAGCGTCGCCAAACTGATGAGAAATGTTGTGATTAAATGTTGGATAAAGATGAGTTTGCTGAAGAAAAATACAAGAAACACTAGTCTTCAACGAAATACAAAGGGCGAGGGAGAATTATACGTTTCAATACAAAATGAAAAAATTGTATTGCCTAGTAAGTCAAAACTAATAGGAAAGACTCACTAGCTGAATATTTTCCTTGATGGCCATGGATGTTTTTGAGGACTCCATCCTTGAAAAATATGGAGAATCATTTGCAAGACTTGATATAGCTCTTTGTTGTTCACACCAACTTGCATAATTATGAATCCTACAAAAGACACAACTAAAATATAGCTGAATAATAAAACATTTACTACTTGATTCCAAATATATAAAACATAGCCAGCCACACCATGCACTCATTCCGGTCATATATAATACCTTTACTAATTCTATGAACCAGTTTGTGAGAGATTTTCCAAATCAAAACCAAAGCCCAACAAACCAAGGAAGAATGCACTTCTTTATATATGCCTAAGATTGATGGATGCAACAACAAGACTATATATATATTTAAAAGACTGATCCTAAATTAGTCATCTAAAAGACTGATTAACATCCTCTTAATTTCAAATACTAGAAATTTTGCCTTAACTACAAAGAAGTAGTCAGGTAATACACTGCCAATCTTAAATTAAAAACATTTATATATTATCTACAAATAAAAAAATAGAAAAAAAATGATAATCTATGAGGTCCAATGCTTGACTGTGTCATCTAAACAATAAGTTCCATAAGTCCATGAGTAATAGGGACTCCAATCTTACTCCAAAACCTGTAAAGAAATTGTGTTAATGATATGATCTATGATTAGATATGTATTATTAAATTTAGGAAATACCTCATCATTAGGGTTTTCAATATTCATGACATCTATAATCCTTCTAGACTTTATTACATTGAATAACTCTCTGATGTAAGTGTGATCTTTTTCAGCTTTCTGATCAGCCTGTTCAGCTCTAGCTCTAGCATCTGCTGCAACTTTTTCTGCTTGTTCAACTCTAACGCGTGCATCATTTGCTTTTTGCTTATAATTTTCAATCTCCTTCAGATATATAGGATTTCTATAGAGAGAATGACCTACAACTGTACTTCCCCGCAAGCGTACATGGCCTGATCTTTCAGGTCCAAAGACCTTCAAGCATATCTCATCATCGCTAATTTCAATTGTTTTATGTTCACGTTGAGACACCAGATTTGTAATTTGTGCCTAAACAACAAATTAACTTGTTAGAATTTTCATTTTGAATTTTTTTTTTGGAATTTATGTCAAGCTATTATCCTGTTTACCATCTTTTCTTCAGCAACAACATCTACAAGCTTTTTGTCTTTTCCCGTTCGAGTCTTTTCAAACATCCTCACTCGACTTGGCACAACTCCATTGTTATTGATAGTTTGTAATTTGATAATAATAGATTATGTAATATGAAGTATAACCTTATACTAAAAAAATAATATCAATAAGAACAAATTTCACACTTCTTCATGTTCTATAACACTAAATTGAGTCCTTCCAGTGCAGTGAAGCATTGCTTGTTTAGAATGACTGATCTTGTTATGAGCACTGGTAGCCTTGAAAATAAATATAAAACAAGATCAATGGATACAAATATAAATCAAGTTCAAATATTGATATAAGAAATATAAAACAAGATCAATGGATACAAATATAAATCAAGTTCAAATATTGATACAAGAAATATCCATAATAAAGAGAGTAGACCATTGCTGGACTCACAAATTTATTTCATATTTACCTGAAAATAGTCACTTTTCCAGTATTTTTTCACAAGAAACTCCCAATCATATTTTTTTTACATTTGGAGGACAATTTCTTAGAGCTTCATCATCGGTGGCGTATGTTAGATAAAGAGCATACAACTCAGTCTTGAATTCACGCCAAGCCTGATTCAATGATCGATAAATTTAACGTGTTCTAAGATCATTTTCCTCAGGTAATAACTCATTACTATGAATGATAAAATCGTCCTACGTAAAAGTTAATAAAATATTAGAAATGTACATTTATTAGTCAATGAAGTAACACTTAGAAACTAATTGAAACCTGAATCAATTGGAGCATCTTCTCCTTCTTTTCACTAGGCATGTGACTCCACCTTGTATAACTAAGAGGAGCATTTATAGAACTGCAAACAATAACTCCAACTCGACTGGCCATAAGAGCTTGACATTTACTTATTGGATTACCTTCAGCATTAAATTCTATCTTTATTTTAGCTCCACCACCATTTCTGAATGACCTGAAACTTATATTTTTTTGTTTTCCCTCTAACCCTCTTTCTCTTCGGTTGATCTAAGACATGAAAAATAATAATGAATACCTTATTCATAATTAAGCTAGAACTAAATAAGTATTACCATGATGACTATCCGTCTCTTCCATAACTTGATTTGGATCAGTATCTGGTTGTGAGTGATTGTCTAAAGTCTGGGACCTCAAAACCCTATTACTAACATTAGCCTTCCTTATGGGTACATCATCATCATTCACTGAACACTCAAGAACTTTATCTGTGACCATATCCACCTCTTCAGGTTGAGCTACCAAATATTAGGAATCTAATCAGTAAAACATATTTGTAAGACAAATGAACACATATAAACAAATAAATTTACAACGATCCACTCTATCGTGCACAATAGGAGATGGTACACATGTCATTTTATGTAGATAATTTCCTTCACCACTATATGACCCTCTTGTATCTTTCCCAACATCAACATTTTTAGATTGACGTGTATTACAAGTTTTACTACCAAAATTTACTGCATTTAATAAAAACTAATGTTAAAATATGGTCTATGTAGAAGCTTTTTTGCATTACTTATGTACAAATAAGGTCTAGTTCTCACCAATATTCTTTTGGTCAAATTTTGAAGTGGATCAATAGCTTGGTCAGAGAAATGATTAACGTATTGATCCCTCAAGATCCTCTTGCCAGTGTTTGTTCGCCTTACTGAAACATCATCATCCTATATGTGACCTTCAGGAACATCATCCATGGTGAATCCTCCATCTTCACAGTGAAGTTGAATACACTCAAATCTATAACAATATATACAGACACATAGGACAAGCAAACAATACTTGAATATTCAAAATTTGATAGTTACCCTGAACTTTTCTAGCATGTTCACTGGGAGGTGTTTCACGCTGCTTCGCATTTAAAGAAACACCCTCATTGTTCCATTCACCTCTTTTTTGTTTTGCAACTCCAAAATGTTCAAGTTGATGTGAAGGCATACATGCTTTGAGTTTGTGGCTAAATTTTATTGCATGTCCTTCCTCTACACATTGAACAACCATACATTAGGAACTATCAATATATACATATGTAGGATAAACATACACATATAACAAATATTGAAATTCTAATATTACCTTGATCATTTCTAGCATGCACATTAGGAGGATCTTTGCAATTCTTGTCATGTAGAGAGAAACCATTCCTATTCAGTACCCCTTTTTTGTCTTTTACAACACCAAAATGTGTTCAGCATTATGTATACATAGGAAATATATTCTACATGTAAAGATACAAAGTCAAATTATCACCAGAGTTATTCTTGATCAGATTTTGAGTTGGTTCAACAATCTGCCTAGCATTTTGAGACTTTAGAGCACTGTTGCCAGTATTTTTTTGCCTTACCGCAACTTCATCTTTGTTCATGTAATCTTCTCTAAGATTATTCATGGCCAATCCCTCATCTTCATATTGAACTGATATACATTCTTAACTTTATCAATATTTGCAAAAATATATGATATATACATACATATAAAAATGCATATTTAATGTTACCTTGAGCTTTTGTAGCATGCACATTTAGAGGAGCTTTGCACTACTTGTCATGTAAAGGTGACCCAATCTTTTCATTCGAAACACCAGAACATTCACATTGATGAATATTACAATTTTTTGGGCTATTTTTGACTGCATTTTATACAAGTATTGCTAAAACATAATGCTCAAAAGGTATTATGTATTAATTGTAAACATATAAAGTCAAATTATCACTAGTATTCTGAGTGGATAGATTTCTTGGACCAGACATCAACATATGTTAATGTTTTTGCAAATTGTCAAGGGCTATTGTTTCTAAAAGAAAAGGGAAAGAAGAAGTTAGCATAAAGAACACATACGTCTTCCTTAAAATTAAAATATAGAAGTCAACAACTAATAGACCTTCACTCATCTTTCTCATCAAAAATTCCTTATAGGTTTGAAAACCATCATGTAGGGCATCTACATTCTTGTCTTGAGAAATTTGAATGGGACTTGCTCCCATGTGAGGAAGGGATGGTGCCCCATTTTTTTCTTTTGCAAGACCAAAATCTTAAACTTGATGAGGGTTTCGAATATTGTTGCTAGATTTAGCTACATTTCATGAACATAATTTTATACTACTGTATGCATAGAGACATATATATTAATTTATTTAAAAACTATACTTGGATTGTTGCTAGATGAATTCCATGGACCAGCCATCAACATGCGTGCATATTTTTATGCAATCTCGTCAATAGATTTTTCTACAAAGATGAATTTATTAAGTGGAAAAAATTATGAATAAATCTCTATTTTTTTTAACTGATCTGCATAATTAAAATTGAGCAAGCTACGCATGAGATTCAATTGAAACATATAAAAAATATAGCATACATTACTTACTTTGGGTCATGCTACAATGGCCAGCCATTAGAATCTCATAATTACCTGCAAGTTGGTTGTGGGTACTAGACAGGTTGACCATATTTCCTACATGTATCTCATCATATTATTTAAAAGGATAATGATCCAAAAAAATATCAAAAGAAGCAATCAAAGGAAACATTTATAAGCATTTGCTAATTAAAATCACAAAATGGTAGATAACACAAAGGAAATGACATCCATCAATGTTGACAAATAAATTAGTAAAATTAACCAAAGTCTATAAAGAAAATATAGATTAAAAAATTATAAATTCAGTTCATTGTCTCCCATGTATGGTCTCCATCTTTTTCCATCCATCCTTTTTTCTTTACGGATTTCATGGACAAAGACTTCACTACATCATGCCTCTTCCAATTTGAAACATCAAATGCATCCTAGGGGAATGATGAAGATGTATATAAATTTGATGTGTTTTCTTGAAATGCACTTTCATCATCAATAATAGCTTCATCTCCATGTGTCATGTTGTACAAGTCATGTGGTGGTGATTCAGTAGCAACAATCCAATTACTTTTGGAAAGGTCACGGGCATAAAACCATTGTTCTGCTTGGCATGCTAGTATAAACGATTCATTGGTTCTCAACATGCATTTTGTATTTAAACTAACAAGACCGTATTTGTTTCGCTCAAATCCTCTTCCTTCATTATGCATGTCCCACCACTCACACCGAAAAATATGAGCTCGCCTTCCACCTGTGTATCTCAACTCTAAAATTTCAGTCAAAACACCATAATAGATAAATGGTCTGTTGGTGGAGTTGACTTTAACAAGAACACCACTATTTTGTGTTGTTAACCTATCATCACGATCTTCAGTATGGAATCAGAATCCATTTATGTCTAGACCTGTAAAAGTTAACACCTCTTTATCAGGACCGCGAACTAAACTTAGAAGTTCATCGTCCACTCTGCCTTGTGTATGTAATTGAACCACCTATCATAATAAATAAATACACATTAACCACAATGGTATTTTTTTAGTTTAAATTAGTTTAGAGTAATTTAAAAGCTTACCCGACTCTCCAACCACTCAAAGAAGAACTTTTTATGGTGCACCTCAATATTGTAAACACCCATATCTTGGATTAGTTGTTTTTGCTCACTAAAAAAATATTTATTCTAAAATTGGAAAACTTAACATCAAGTCAAGTAAAATGTAGCTAAATAAATATAAGTTACCTTATAAACGGTAATATTGCATCTGAATTTTCAAGAACATACTTATGAGCATGGTTCAGGAAAGCGGTATGCGGTGTACGGGCGGAGAGGGTACTGCATAGAGTATATGCGGTATGCGGGAGTATATACGGGAGTATATGCGGTTTTGGATTTTTTTATTTCAATAAACTAATTATATATAACATAATATAGCAAGATCATAAATTAAAATATATAGAGTAGGCACATACATCTATTTACTTATAAACATATTAATATGCATGTATGATGTATGATATGCTTATATATGTATATATGTCTATATACAGAATGTGTTTGTAATATATGTACAAATACTAAAATGTAGGTAAATCGATGTACAAATATATGTATAGTGTGTATAAATGTGAATAAATCAAAATGTATATATACATGTACAAATATGTGATTGTATATTTAGGTATATTATATATGTATCTATAGATGTTAATATATCAAATGGTATTCGAATAAATGTACAAATGCGTGTGGAAATTTTTTATATGTATTACAATGTATACATATAATTCAATGATTATATCTCAATTTATATATATAATGGAATGTGTGTATATATATGCATGTATGTACGAAATGCATGAACATTAGTTGTGGGCTTTTCGAAAAGCGGAGTTTAATCGGCCGCTTAATCGGCCAAGCGGGAGTATATGCGGCCCATGACCGCTTAGTGGACTGATTAGTAATATGCGGTGCGGTAGGGTGACTGAATAGGTATATGCGGGAGTATATGCGGCTGTGCGGACCGATTTCCCGAACAGTGCTTATGAGCTTGTTGCCATTCATTAACATTAAGGCTAATGGTTGTGCCTATAGATAATATTTTCCCGATATATTTAAAAACTGTATATTGAGATGAAATTTTTGTCTCTCTAGTGTCATGGTATCGTGGCTGATTAAATATAGTGTCATTCTCCTTCATGTATCTTGAGCAAAAAACCAAGCATTCATTGGTGATATACATCTCAGCTATTGAACCTTCTGCTCGGTTTTTATTCCGCACATATGACTTTAATGTTCGGAGAAACCTACGAAACCAAGGAAAATTTAAAACATAGAAATTAAAAAAAAATTATGTAAAACATAATCACCTCTAAATTGGATACATCCATCTATATTGCACAGGGCCTCCAAGAATTGCTTGGTTTGCTAGGTGAACGGGAAGGTGTACCATTACATCGAAGAATGATGGTATAAATATTTTCTCCATTTTACATAGTGTAACAACAATATGATTTTCTAACCTCTTCAGATCTTCTACCGTTAAAACTTTAGAGCACAATTCCTTAAATGATATACTAAGCTCGGTCAATGTCTCAGATACATCCTTTGGAAAGATTCCATGCATTGCAAGAGGAAGGATTTTTTGTAAAAATACATGAAAATCATGAGATTTCAACCCAAAAATTCTACGCTCATCAACATTCACACATCTAGAAATATTTGAGCACAACCCATATGGAAATTTAATTTCTTTTAATAATTCACAAAACCTCTTTTTTTCCTCAGATGATAAAGTAAAACATGGAATAGGGACTTCTAACTTTCCATTCACAATATATGGGGGAAGCTCCTGCCTTATATTCATATCTTTTAAGTCTTTGCGAGCTTTTGAATTATCCTTAGTCTTCTCATCAATATCCAAAATCATTCCAATTAAACTATCACAAACATTCTTCTCAATATGCATTAAATCAAGATTATGACGAACACGGAGACTCTTCCAATAAGGAAGTTAAAAAAAAAACTTTTTTTCTTCCAAGCATGAGAAGGTTTTTCTTTTGAACTTCGTTTCTTTCTCTTTCCCAGGTTTCTTTCAAAGATGTCATGTAGTTGACTCAAAGCTTCTTCTCCAGATAGTTCCTGAGGACGAAGTCGTGGTTCTTGTTTCCCATCAAACGCGTGGTCATTCCGCCGCCATCTATGATTTTGTGGTAAGAATCTATGATGCCCCATATAACAAAATTTTCCCCCATGTTTCAATCTGAGAGACCAAGTATCCTTGTGACAAGAAGGGCATGCTAACTCACCTTGGGTGGACCATCCAGAAACATATCCATAAGCAGGAAAATCATTAATTTTCCATAATAGAGCCGCATGTATTTCAAAATTCTGTTTTGACACAACATCATAAGTTTCATCTCTACATCCCACAACTCCTTTAACTCCTCGATCAATGGTTGTAAATAAACATCAATCTTGTAGGTAGGAGACTTTGGCCCAGGAATGATCATGGATAAAATAAGATAATCTTGTTTCATACAAAGCCATGGAGGTAAATTATATGGAATAAGGATAACGGGCCATATGCTATAAGAATTATTCATGTTCCCGTGTGGATTAAATCCATCAGAAGCTAATCCAAGCCTAACATTGCGAGGGTCTCTAGAAAAAGACGGATTCATCTCATCAAATCTTTTCCACTCTTCAGCATCAGCTGAGTGTCTTAGTTTACCATCATTTATGCACTTTTCTTGATGCCATCTCATCTCTGAAGCTGTTTGATAGCACATGTACAGTCGTTTTCATCTTGGTATTAGTGGAAAGTACCATAGAGTTTTAACAGAAACCTTTTTGACTAACTTAATTTTATTCCTTTTTTTAGTCTTGTCTTTGGTTGTGTTGTCAAGAGAGGTATACTTCCACCTGCTAGCGCCACATTTTGAACATACATCTTCTTTCTTTTGATCCTTCCAAAACAACATGCAATGTTTTTCACAAACATCTATCTTTATGTAGTCAAGTCCCAGGTCAGTAATATACTTTCTTGCTTCATAAAAAGATTTAGGCAATCGACAACCCTTGAACGCCTTTGATAACAACACAATTAGACTATTAAAGAGATTATTGTTGATTCCATGAAAACCCTTTAGTTGTAGTAATTTCATGGTGAATGATAACTTGGAGTATTCATCACAACCATCATAAAGTGGTTCCTTCGCATCTTTTACTAGCCTACAAAGTTTAGTAAGATCATCACTCAACTCATCAATTTCATAGTCTCCATCCATTTCATCAAATCCTAGCCCATCCCTTATCATTCCCTCAACATCATCAGCCTCATATGCAACGTCATCAGCCTCATCCTCAATGTCATCACTACCATTTAGATAATTGACATTACCTAATTCACCATGGGCTACCCAGCATGTGTAGCTCTCAATTATGCCATACACTATCAGATCAGCTGACACATGATCCTTTGTCTTGCAACTTCCGTTGTTACATTTAATGCAAGGGAAAGGTATTAAGCCATCAATTTCTACATTTCCAGATGCAAATTGAATAAATTTTTCAACGCCATTTCTGTATTCTGGTGATAACCTATTTTTATTTTTCATCCAGCTCTTATCTATTCCAGACATTGAATCCTACAAATAAAAGAGCTACAATTAATTCTAGATTTTAATAAAATCATTTAAATTGGTTACTCAATCATTTTTGTGTCAATATTACATAAATATCAAACAATATTAGCATAACACTCAGAAAAATAAATTTGGAGTACATATAAACATGCAATGTATAAGTTAATTAAGTATACAACAAGTTATCTAAACTTTGATATGTAAACAGACATAAAAAATTTAGATAACACTCACTCAATTCCATGGGTTGAATAGAGCTCCTTTTCATTATAAACCACCCAATGCTTAAAAATAAAAATCGCAATACACTATATTGAGCGGGGAGAATTTTTATTAGAGAACAAATTTAAAATAAATAACCAATCATATATTGTATATTTCAGCAAATATGAAGATCAAATATTATGGTGCAAACTACCATTAGAATCCCTCAAACATTTTATCCAGATAGACAACTTGTTAATCAGGTGTAATATCGGTAAAACATTTATGATTTGCCATTTTGGACTTCCTTTTCACCTACAACATGTTCCAAGATATGTAAAAAGGACATTCAAAAAGATCTAAAATATTGGAGTGTGTGACAGAGAAACAAAGTCTAAATTGTAGCATAAACTCCTATCTATAGTACATGATATTGAAATGGGGGAGGTACAAAACAAACTACAAAGTTATACAATATGACTAATGGCATCCAGTACTAATTTTAACGTATTACACATCTATCCTCTAGAAAATTATTCCTATATACAAGCCTTTTTGAAATTGATGTTCTTTCAAACTAATCATCCATCATATATAAAATGCGGTCAAGCATTGTCTATTCTGTTTAATTTTTCTTTTCAAATTCTTCTTTCTAAAAGTTTAAATCATTTTCATGAGATACACATGTGATACAAGTGTCTTGGAATGCCCAACAGTCCCAACATGATAGATTTAAGACAAGACAAAGCACTACAACCAGAAAGAGTCCATTGCTGATAATAATCTAGGAAATCAAAGCTAATTACAAATGCATCATATATCTCAGTTAAAGGCTTTTTTGTTTAGGCAAACTGCTTCCAAAACCACTATAAATGGACATGAAATATATAGGTGCTATATCAACCAAATATGTTGTAGACTAGTACAGTTACAATCATTAAAATTTTCAAAATGCAACTTTTCTTTATATATTTCTAACAACCCCCCCCCTCTTCAAGCTATATATTGAAATTCATAGCAATTTTCAGAGATATGGCATAGCTTATTGTTTAGTTCGAATCTGCCAATAACCTCATCAAGTAAGGTTGGAATTCATGGGCCATACCCCGATTATGCTATATGAAGCACTAATTTTCAATCTATTCTAGAAAACTAGTCCATATCGAACAATACTTGAAAACTCACCAAAAAATCAAATTATAATGTGGTTGGTTAATGATGAATACAGAAAGGAAAATTCAAGCATGATGGATCACTAGAGAGATCAAACACAAAGCTACTTGTAGTGGGGTTTTATGTAAGATGAAGGTACTCCATAGTAAAAACTCCAAAAAGTAAAGTTGTTCACTCAGTTGCAATAAGAAACATGTGGGATAAGCATAGACTTGATAGTTGTAATGACTTCTTAAATGGATGCAAGAACCTACATTTATGGAGAAGCCACCAATATTTTAGATCCAATTTATCTTTTTATGTGAGAGACAAAACCATTAACAAATACAAGCACCTAGGCCTTGGTTACATTTTTTTTATTTTAACTATGCCATTAGATGCAATATATTGACAACTCGTGTTTGTTCAAGACTTATTTGGATGCAATATTGTTGATCATGTTTGCTCCTAATCAAGACTATATTTGCCTCCTTCTATGTTGATGATGTTGTTAGCACATAAAACTGTATGAAGCTTATAGATTACTTCATAACCGTCCTAAGCAACACATGTTCTTTGCAAGACATAATTATTATGCCAATTATCCATGGATTTAGATTCATTGCACTACTTTTACTCTTCTTTTGAATCAAGATAGATAAGCAAAAAAGGTAGTTAACAAGAAAAAATGAAATACTACCCAATTCTATGCATGTTCATACGAATTTTAATATGTTCAACTTTTGATGGTCCTTGTTTTGATCCAAAATTTAGAGGAACCCAGTTGAAAATCCATAATAATGTAATTTTTCTTTATCTTAGTTCTGTTTACCCCCTTGTTATCTTGTGCTCTTCCTACTATTTTTTGTAGTTATGGTTCACATATGTTGTACATCTACCTAGACTACATATTTTATGTAGGTGTGAGGTCATGTTCTACTAAAAATGACTTGCAATTGATTTCAATACATAACAAAAGGATTCAATCATACAATTTTTCATACACATCCCTTATCAATACACATGGCACATCTTACAACAAGGTTCCTATCATCTAAATTATAGATGTACAAAGATGTATACCCCATTTGAAATCTTCAAAGTATTCTTACAGAAAAAAATAAAGTCACTACAGAAAAATGTCATTCCATCTCCATTCCTCACTATTTTGTGTCAAAAAACAAAATAAAACTCTTAATGAAATTGAAGGAATTTTATATACAAGGAATGATTGAGTATTAGGGGACTAAAATTTTCACCATTACCTTTTTCTAAATATGAAAATACATATAAGCAATGTTTTTGTTAATAGGATTTTGATGAATCATTATTCAGAAATCAAGGTATCAAAAAAGCATCATGTTTCTTTCATTGATTAAACCATTGGCGTCGTCCATCATATGACACGTGCAAGGGTTTAGTGCAAGTTGTAGCCTTGTCTATTTGAATATGTTTGAAAAGTCATTGTTGAGGAACAATAATAAATTCGGATCCCACTTTAGACCTTGTTGGTGAATAATTTTCTGTCAAAAAAAATTGAATCTTTCATTGTATACGATTTGATTAGGTGTGCAATGAACTATAGTGGAAAGGGTTTTCATTTAAAGGTGTAGGAAAGGTCAAAAGAGAAGAAGTCAATATTTTTAATATGGTTAGATCAGGAAGCTTATTGTGCAAACTATGTGCATATGTGAAGTTTCAATAAAAGGGTTATAAGAGGAACCGTCAAAGATTTATGAGAAGTTAATATTGTTCTAAGTAGTGACAACCAAATTAATATGACACTACATTTTTTCTATCACATAAATGTTACTCTTTAATTAAGCTTCATTATTCCAACCCCTAAGTGGTGAATCATAAAGATAGGACTTTCACTATTTTTGTTACTATACAAATCAGAAATGGTAGGCAAGAACGATATTTTTTCAAAAAGTTTGTTATTTTGTTAAATTCGTGGACTACAAGATTAGTACTTTTGTCTAGTGTGGCTAGAGAGGCTAGAGAAAACCATATTTTTATTGACTATTTAGGAACTCCGGACAATTGTGTGATACAAAGGGGCGTTGGCATTTAAATGTACATGTTGTGCTTTATCCGATCAACACTGGTCTCCTTTTGTTATGTTTTGTCTAACTAAAAATACCGTACATAGGGTCCCCACTTCATTTTTCCACATGGAAAATAAATATATTATCACAATGATAATGAACATAGAAAAACTCAAAATGAGTTTACTATTTAACATATTTTAATAGATGTCTTCCTAATGGGTTGAAAGGTTATCACTATTTCATCCTTCTTAAAAAAATTGGTCGCATTATTTTAGCAAGCAGTGCAGAAGTACCCATTAAGCATTCAATATTGTTGGTTAAGTATATGTTTGTGTTTGTGTAGAAGTAAAATTTTATGGATTGACTATGAATACTTTATTCCTTTGTTTAAAAAATAATTATACAACATGATTCTTATATATAGACAATGTTTTATATTTGATTCTTTTGTTCTTCAAGCTTGTTGTTTTGAACATAGTATGAATGTTAAACTTGTATTATATTTGAAATGGTCTATCAATATTAGTTCGTGAGTTCTACCTCCATGGCTGACACTCTACTTGATTTGTATGATTTTGCCACTTTTTTCATGTGATATGATACATTGTCATAAATTTGAAAAAGGGGTTCAAGGGTATGGTTTGTACATGCTTAGAAAATTTACTTAAAAAAGGTAGGGCATGACTGATTTGTCCCACCTAGACTTTTGAATTTTTAATAGGTAGATGAGAACATATTTCACTATGTAAGATTTTATAATTTGATATTCATAATAAATAGAAAAGAAACAATGCTATATTTTCCATTAGTCAATGTTGTAATCAATTTATATATGATATCTAACTAAGACAATCATATCATTCAAAATAAGAAATGGTATTATGTCTTTATTTTGAAGTACTAAATTCCATAGCAACATCTTGAACAATATATGCAAATGTGGAAACTAATAGGAGTTTATCCATCATTCCCATCTCTTGAGAAACTAGAACTAGAAAACAAGGAAAAAAATGTCTAAAAGTGTTGCCCGTCCTCCCTATATCAATAGTTGAAATGTAAAACTCAAATCTAAATTGAACGACTTTACCGTTGAATAGATTTATGGACCTGGGCTAGGTGAAAGATATAACTCTCCCGGTATTCTAAATTAAAGATTCACATATAAGAGCCAGTTGACAAAGGAAAATTGAACCAATCTTTATACTGGGCAAGTACTATATGAAGATGGCTGATTGATGCCTTTAAATTAAAATGAAAAGTGATAGCATTTACTTTATAAGAAAGAAGCATACCACTCTCTGAGAGAACAAAGGCATTGCTCTGGAAATTACTAAATGGCCTAAATTATTTGCACAGCAATTGGACTATACATTGAGATCTCAAACCTTCTAATATCTTGGTTATGGGTGAGGGTGATGAACAAGGTGTTGTAAAAATAGCCGATTTTGGTCTTTCTAGGATATACCAAGCTCCTCTAAAACCACTCTCTGAGAATGGGGTGGTGGTAACAATTTGGTATCGTTCTCCTGAGCTGCTCCTGGGGGCTAAACATTACTTAAGTGTTGTTGATATGTGGGTTGTTGGCTGTATATTTGCAGAGTTGCTGACCTTAAAACCTCTGTTTCAAGGAGTAGAAGTGAAAGTTGTCCCAAACCCGTTTCAGCTCGACCAACTGGATAAGATCCAGCAGTGCAACTGCTGCATCTATGGTGAACCCTAAACCTGTTGCTAGACCAGCAATACCTATGGTTGGTGTGCAAAGATTGCCACAAGGCCTACCTGGTGCTTATAATATTCCTCATTAGGGAAATATGGGTGGCATGAATACCACAGGGATCCCGATGCAGTGAGGCAACGTTGTCCAGGCACATCAACAACAGTTAAAAAGAAAAGACCCTGGAAAGGGAATGCAAAATAGTGGATATCCCCCTCCCCAACAGTAAAGACGTTTCTGAAATCTTTTAGGCCTTCCACATTGATCAGCCTTCTAACTTGGCCTTGTAAATATGGCGCTCGACAATTGTCTGCCCAATCATTTCGCCAAGTCATGATATTGGATCTATTTATTAGTTTGCCCGGCAATTGTCTGCCCGATCATTTTTAGCGCCTGTGGAGGGTTTGTATATGAAGGGTTACATTCGCTCTAAGAAAATTTTATTATTCTCGGGGTAAAGAAGGTTGTCTGTAAACCAGAAAGAAGCATACCGGTTGTCGTTTTATCGGGATGAATCAATCCATATTTCTTTGTGTACACCGCCTCAATGCAAATTAAGTGGAACACCTGTGTGATTAGTTATATATAAGAGAAGTAGGTTAGATTTGAATAGAAAAGAACTGGAAACGAGGGTGGGGGAGAGATTAATTTTTGTTCTTACCCGAACAGAACATATGATCGCCTCGCACAAACCTATATGGAACGAAAGGAGGATTCGATCAAATCAAAATGATCATAAGAGAGAAAGGAATAGTCACATTGGCAATGGGAATTGGGAAAAGGGACCGCAGTAGGGATGGAAATCGCTCGCTATGTCCGGGATAGAAAGGAGAATGTGCCGCCGAAGGGGACGGGATATGACTCTTGATTTTAACCAACTCTTCAGGATTGGGAAAGGAAATAGGGAAATGGGTTTTTTTTCTTTAGTTTCGTGCGTTCCAATTTGGCACTATCTTATTTTCAAGATAGTACCACATGGCGCCTGTAATTAGTTGGATATTTTTCCGACACCAAATATATAAAATGCCGAAAAAATGTGCCGACGTTGGTGGCATTTGTTGTAGTGAATTGTAACTCACAAAATGTATACAATAGCTATTTTTGTCACAGACATAACCAAAAGATCCCAATTTCTTGTTCACAGTGTTGTCAAATTATTCTACTTAGTATCTTATTTTTCATCAATAGTGTGTGTATTGTTGGCCAATAATTTACTCATTACCGTCATCCGTCCCGCTTCTCTTTTTAACAAAAAAATTGGTTTGTAATTATCATTAAATATGTTGAATTTATAATAATCAAATGTATTTTATTTTTGTTCTTACAGACAGGTAGATATACAACAAGTATATCAATTGTTGATGACAAAGACAAAGAAATGAAAATATATATTAAATAGATCGGGCAAAAAGGATACACTTGCAACCATTTTTCTTATAACCTTTTACTTTCTGTTGTAAAGAAGATTTTATAAATGTGTTGTTTCATTTTAAATTGTAACTAAGTAAGCGTCATTCTATATGATGTACATATTTATATTTGTATTTCTATAATAGTAATAAAAATCTTGAATATATATATATATATATATATATATATATATATATAGAGAGAGAGAGAGAGAGAGAGAGAGTCAGGCTAGAATATAGTGTATCCGGAGCGGAATACACTCAAGTAGTTTTTCATGATGTAATATTGTTTTTGAAAATCTAATCCGTTGATCTTATTAAACATCTTGTGAACAACTCATACGCAAAATTTACGCACATTTTGATATGTATAACTCATGTTATGAAGACCGCAAAAATTATACATTTCAAATTAGTTTCATGCGTCGATTTTGTTGCCCCTGGATGAGTGACTTACACTCATCCAAATGGGCTCAAAATTTGTATGTAGCCTAGTTATAGTATGACGGTGGAGATCAACGGTTTACATTTTGCAAAAAATAGTCTTGATATGCAAACACACTTGAGTGTATTCGTGCAATCCGTACACTCGAGTGTATCCTAGCCTGACTCTCTCTCTCTATATATATATATATATATATATCCGGAGCAGAATACACTCAAGTAGTTTTTCATGATGCAATATTTTTTTTGAAAATCTAATCCGTTGATCTTCTTAAACATCTTCTGAACAACTCGTATGCAAAATTTGAGCACATTTGGATATGTATAGCTCATGTTATGAATACCGTAAAAATTATGCATTTCAAATTAGTTTCGCGCGTTGATTTTGTTACCCTTGGATGAGTGACTTACACTCATCCAAATGAGTTTAAAATTTGTATGTAGCCTATTTATAGTATGACGGTGAAGATCAACGGTTTACATTTTGCAAAAAATAGTTTTGATATACAAACACACTTGAGTGTATTCGTGTGATCCGTACACTCGAGTGTATTCTAGCCTGACTCTCTCTCTCTCTCTCTCTCTCTCTCTATATATATATATATATATATATATATATATATATATATATATATATATATATATATATATATAGGACAACGATCCAGTGAGAAACAAATCTTGGTGAGAGCATGAGAGACATTTGAATAACTCTCCACATAGATCAATTTTTCTTAATCCAACCATATAGATTACAAGTATACCTTAATATTAACCTTCCTACAAAATTTTATAACCATCCGATTTGTATATCATTCACAACAACAAAATACTTTTCGACGCTCTATATTGAATTTCAGCCTGACCGTTGGATGTAAAAATTGTATATCGTACCTATGGACATGCAAGCAATGTCTGATTGCAATGATTTTTTGTGGGAAGGTAAATGAAATGATGCTTTATCCATCTATATGGTTGGATTTTAAAAAACAATTCTGAATTTGTAGTTATTCAAATGCCTATCATGCTCTCACCGTAGGATATTTCTCACTGGATCGCTACCCTATATATATATATATATATATATATATATATATATATATATATATATATATATATATATATATATATATATATATATATATATATATATATATATATATATATATGCCCGTGCAACGCACGGTTCCCGGCTAGTACCTTGGTGAATAGTAGGGGTTGGTGGCACCTTGGCGGTGCTTTCCATTTTTTATTTTCAGCATTGTTCCTTTTAACCAAAAAACAACAAAAGGCAGATCCATTCTATCTGCTGTGCTTGGTACTTGTGATCACAGTTAGCACATCCCTTGCTCTTACAAGTATATTTTAAGATTGTCAGCGACAATTCAAGTTTTCTACAACTAAGACGGTGGTAGAAGGTAGATTCCGTAATCTGCAATTCTGCATCACCTAGAGGTGTTGTGCCTAGAAAGGACGGCCACGATATCGCAGAATTTGGGGCGCTTAGATGGGTTGCTGTTCCAGCACTTGGTCATCAATGACCTGAGGATTGGCGGGCAGTCGGTGGGGATCTCTGGCCTGAGGTTACATGCGGCGATCCCAACGGCCGCCTGAACGGGCGAGAAGGATGAGTAGGCCGCTTCCCCGGTGATCATCTCCCATATGAGCATTCCGAAGCTGTAGGCGTTGCTCATGAACGTCTCCGTCACGGTCTCTGGGTCACCGGCTATAATCTGGTGCAAATAACAAGAACCCACAATCTCAACAACTTGAGAACAGGGAGGAATGGTATAGGATCCATAACGGGAAAGAAACTAACAAACAGATTATGTACTAACCTCGGGGGCGAGCCAGCGGTATCCCTCGGTCTCATACTCGGTCACCTCCCCAGCGTTCCTGCAAGCCGTGACGGCTCCCATATCCCCAAGGCACGCGTTCCCCTGCTTGTCGAGCAGGATCCTCTGTGCGTTGAGGTCCCTATACGCAAAGCCGTGATCGTTCATAAACCTCAGCCCCTCAGCGACGTCGACGGCAACCCTCATAACATCCCGGACGGCCATCTTCTTCCCTCTACGAGCTACGGCGTCGTAGACGGACCCGCCCTCCATCATCCTGGACACCATGCACAGCCCCTGTCCGGCGTCCAAGCAGATGCCGTGGAAATGCAGGATGTTGCGGTGACCGCAGCTCATGAGCTCCAGGAGACCTTTTCTGACCTCTATCTCGTACGCACTTCCTCGGTCAGACCCCTTGAGCCGCTTGATCCACACTCTCTTCCCTCTGTACCAACCCTTGAACGAGTTGGGGCCCATCCGGTCGCCGATCTGGAGGTTGTCCGGATTCAGAAGCCACCGGCCCAACTCCTCCCCACCGGATCGGATCGCTTGGCGCTCGCTCACGAAGACCACGACCGACGACTCCGGCATTGGCTTCGGCAGCGCGCCAGTGAAGTCTCCACCTTCGTCCTCGTCGTCCGCAGCGGAATCATCTTCTCTTACTCCGCTGCTCTGTTCCTGGCAGCCACAGAGCCCACCGAAGTGCAGCTTCACTCCACTGCTGACGCTGCCTCCGCCGCTCTTGTTACCAGCAGCTGGCCTTCTCACAGCGGATCGTACCGCGGCGTCTACCCGGGAGCGGAACAGGTTCTCGCCGCCTTGGTGGACGAGGAGTGTGAGGATGCCGAGCGTGAGTCCCTTCTTCTCGTAGAGCTGGATCTTCTTGCAGAAGATGGCGGAGGAGCTGTCGAGGGAACCAGATATTGACGGCCAGGAGATCGGGGCCGTGGAGGCGAATGTCAACCGGAATAAAGTGCCGGCTTCCTCGTCGGCGGATGGTTGGTTGTGGAGCTCCTGGATGTGGAGTGCCGGGCTGTCGTCGGTAGCTGCCTGCTCGATAAGACGCATGTGGATGAGCACGTCCTTCATATCGTGGCCGGCGTGTGCGTAGCTGATGGTCAGAGTGAGATGGATCGTTAGGAGGAAAGCAGTCAATCAATCATCCGTCCTAGTATTATCGAACCGCATATCGTATTGTCGAGAAATAGCAAAAGCCTTTTCTTGTGTGTAAAATTTGGGCAACGCCGCAATGAACCCCTATATAGCTTGCAGTAACATTCTTGACTTAGAAAGGTGAAAGGGGGAAGGGAAATGTATCTACCACGATTACGAACCTGTTTGGTAGCGAATCGAAGTGACGGCGGACGTCGTTGATGAGCTTCTCAGGCAGCTGGCATCCAGGGTACATCTCCGAGAGGCTCCTTACGACTCCACCCCATAGAGCCCTGTCACTAGTAGCGGGCGGCGTCGGGGCAGCACTGCCGCCACTACCCCCGACTCTATTGGACGCCATCTGGTCCCTGAGCGAGTCTAGGTTGAGGGAGTTCTTGAGCGCCGAGATTGCCCCGGCGAAGTTCCGCCCAATGCGCTGCCACTTCTTCGGTGGGACCACCGTGGAGCCGCGGACGGATGCGTAGGGGAAGTTTTTGGAAGAGGAGGACGAGGAAGAGGAGCAGGACGACGAGGCGGGGGAAGGGGATCCCGGGGCAGACGAGGAGCACGGTGGTGCTGCTGCTGAGGAGTGGTAGATGTCGGATCGGTCGTGGGTCTTCATGAGTACCTGCTCGACCATGTCCTCGTCGGTGCTCGGGCGGCCCGACCAGCACTCCAACGCCGCCGCCATGGCTGGGAACACGAGAGGCGACGGCGGGAAGGAGAGGCGGGCCGAGAAGCTAGGAATGGGATAGGGCCACGGCTTCTGCTGCTCTCATGTCGCACCCCGGACGAGGAACTGAAGTGGGAACGGATCGAGGTGGTGGCGGAGTAGTCGAGTCAGTTGGGGCGTGGTGTTTTATCGGGATATGTGTGTGTGACAAGTTGGGAGGAGAAAAAAACAGTAGAAAACGTGAATGGGAGCGTGTTGAGGTGTGTAGAGCGGGGAAGAGGTGGTTGGTAGTTTAATGCAGTGTCTTGAACGAGCGGGGAGGGAACGGGCAAGGACGATGAGAGAGGAGACAGTGTCTGCAGAAAAGGGTTGGCGGTGGGTTTTTTGCAGGAGTAGTGTGTATCCAATCCAATACAATACAATACAAAAGGAAGCAGTAAGTAAGACCGGTGATGAACAGAGTTAATGCTGCATGTGACATTGTTCTTCCCTGCCCGCTTCTTTACTGGCAAGTAGGAACTGCCGTGGCAGAGGAAAATAAAAGGGTATTTCAGCACTTTGTTTGACAAAAATGGAGTGCTGTGCTAGTTGCACAAGGTGTTTCAATAATCTTCTCCGGTGAGGTTAATTTCTCCAGTTTTACACCAGAGCTTCCACAGAGTCGTACACACTTCAAAGTATACAAGTCACATGAATCAGGTCATTTTCTGGGTCTTGACTGCTCCAATCCACATGGTCGACGATGTGCTCCTCCTCTTCCTTGTTCAGCTTGTCTTTACCTTTTGACATTTGTTACCCTGTCCTGCCCCTTAGCCCTCATTGCCCTACCTTCTCCGTGATCCCCATTACTTCCGCTGTCTGCTCGCTCACAGTCCTGCAAAAATTTCACCTTGATTATCAATGGTTTCGATAACACGACGCCTGTCTAGCTAATAGACTGAAACCTGTCTCTAAGGGTTAGTTTGATTATTAAGTAAAAAAATGTACATCAACCCCATACTTTGTCATCTGAGTATACCCTAACTCTGGGTAACTTTAGTAATGTGACGTCCCAGAATTTTGATTTCTCCGAACCCTATTGGGAATGAGATGTCAGAATCCAAAGACATCATCCAATCATATCAGAAAGCGATGTGGAAGCATAATACGCATACATGAACGCACAACCATAACATTCTCCACATTCAACATATTTATATTACAACATGAATTAAAATTGCAACTTACATTTACATAATTTGAAGAAAAGTTTACAAGTCTATGAACATGTATGCTAACAGGATCTTAACACAATAGGTACAACCTGGACAACTGCTCACTTCCCGTATTTTATCCCAAACTAGCTCTGAACCTAAAACATACGTGAAACAACGAATCAACACACAAGGTGTTGTGCACGTGGGCAGAAAGATACATATATTTATGGCTTTCATAATTTTTGAAAAAAAAGAAAAAAAAAGATTTGCAGAAGGAAAGAAAATCATAGAAAACACTTCTTTATAAAGCGAAATACTCCAATTTAAGCCATTTTCCTAGATGAATTGCATTATCAAGGTGGACCAGTACCAAAACATAAATATTGGGCCCATCCCCGTGTACCAAGTACTCTAGGGAAACTTCCCGTACACCGTGTGCTCTAGGGAGGTGTACTAGCCAACATTAATCTATTCCCTCGTAAGGGGGATAATGAGCACTTTAAATAACTACAAAGCATCTACTTATCATTTATGTTTACAAGTGATAAAACATCGTGTACTATATAGTGCTACTACATCCAATATTTGCAAATAGAAGAGAACATACATACATATCTTCTTCTTTTATGAATAGGAATAGAAAGGTCAATGAAATCTTCATTCTGATCTTTCTTGTCTAAAGTCAGTGACAACGAAAATTCCCGAGAAAACGCGGAAACAAAAACAACTGAGAATCTTCCTACTCCTAAACCAGCAAACCATAGTCATATAATTAAATAAACCCACGTACCTGAGTTCAGAGATTCCTAATTTTTCCTGGACCATCTACATCACTGGTCATCACCTGATTAATAACAATTATTCATCATTAATATAAGTACACCATATTCTTAGTATTTTAGGTCCAAATTAGGGTTTTAGCCAAATTTGGATTCAAACTAGTCTTAACTGATTTATGATATTTTTGTACTGATCTAGAGGTCATTATTTAGGTCTGATTCAGTTTTCATAATTTTCTGATTATTTGTCCATTTTCTAAAATTAGTATTAGGTTTAAAGCATCTAAATCAAAATCCTCAAAAATGAATCATCATAAGTCTAATCTAAAGGTTTCACAGTGAAGAGGGTATTTTTCTGAATCTATGGGTATTTTTAGGGGATTTATAGTCCAAGGGAGCTATTTATAATGTATTTTCTAAGAATACTAGTATTTTTGAGATTTAAAATTGATTTACCTGGACAACAGGGTCCCCCACCTGAGGTGGCGCCCTTAGATTGGCCGGCATGCACTCTTGTGTTCTCCCACTTGTTGGTGAGGTCAAGAGAGAGCCGACCGGTTTAGCTGGCTGTAACCCGGTCTGGCTCCGTTCTTTTCTCCCTCGCGGATCTGCGTGCGAGGCAGAGCTGTGCCGCCGCGGGATGGCCTGCGATGAGCCCCCAAAGCTTCAACCCTTGCATCTATGTCTAGCACGGATCCCTCCTTGAGTTCGAGCACTGACAGTGAGGGTTTTCAACCTCCATATGACTTGGATGGTGGCCTCGAGTTTGTAGGTGATATGGTCGGACTGTTCTAACGGGGAAGGCACACAGCTCTTCCTTCAGTTCATGCTGGCCCAAAAGAACCGACTTGCTTGTGATTCTGGTCTCGGTCTTCCTCGGCTCATCTCCTTCTCTCTCAAGCAAGAGTTTCCAAGCCTAATAGGTCACGCCTCTGCGGGTGGGAGCGTTGGAGGAGCAGGCTGTGAAATCGGGGGTTTCTTCCTCCGCGCTTGATTCGGCTGCGGTTGCTCCAGGATGCTTCGCAAGGACCTCCCCTACTCCCAATCGTCACCTGAAGCAATAGAGAACCCAAGACCGCGACCACCATGCCCCAAGACGACTTTGCCAAAGGCTCCTCATTGTTTCCAGTGCTGCCGCTAGGAGGGACCAAGAGGGGAAAAGGGACATGTGACCCTCTCGCTTGAATCAGTCACTCACAGAGAATTTTGGAGGCCCGACGAACTCACAGAGATCTTAGGAACTCACTAGGGATGCCTTGATATCTACCCTCCACTCCACCTTCATACACGACATCCACCCTACTCGTTGATCATGGTGGGTTTCTGCTCTTCGAATCTGGGCACACCGGAGGTAGCGTAGAGATACAGGTTCCTCTTATCCATGAGGAGATCTTGCTTGTAGACCCTTCCCCCTGATCTTCCTCACTCGGCCCGCTGGTATGAGCAGGGGATAGAGATGCGCTAGAAAGCATGGCTTATTTTTCCCTCAATATGCCAACTCACACCCAGCAGAAAGGGTCATTGGGTAGCCCCTGGTATTTAGGATCTGAGACGTCGAAAAGATCTGTACGCAAGGCATTGATTGATGATGTGGTCTAGGTTCCTATCTCATAGACCCGTTGCCCCTGCCTCCCGTGAAGTTCGGAGGTAGGAGATGATGTTTTTGCTCATAGATCTAAGATCTACGGTTGGGAGAGTGAGCTGTGCACTCACAATATCTGGGCCGAGTGACATTTAAATGTCATCATTTCTAAAGTCTTAAATAACAATAAGAATATGGTTTGGCAAGATATTTGAATCAACATTGATAATTACAAATTCTTATATCTTCTAGTGGGAACCTCCTATTTAAATGAAATTTAAACCATGGATTTCCCATCACATAAGGCCTTGTATAACCAAGTTTGAGCTAAAAAATCCAAAATTTCATCATCCCGATTAAATCCTCAAGTAAACACATAAAAAGTGGATAAACCTAAAATCCAAACCAATAAATCATCAGTTCTTGATCAAACAAGTTTAACTTGCAAATTTTGATCATGTTACACCTAAAGGCTCATCATTGAACCAATTGAGTCCTTTTATACTTCAATTTGACACTTCACTTCATAAGAAAATCAAACTAACTAATAGTACATGTTAAGTACTTGCATTTCCAAAGAAGGCCCTTCATAAAAGTATTCATCCTATAACGGAACTGTATTCATCTTTGTGGGTTAAAGGCATCTATCATTGGATAAATGTCACCTCAACTTGTGATTAATCAATTAAGAAAGTCATGAAGTCCAATTACTATATTGGGTATGAAAACCTGAAAATAAAAAAATTCAAGGCTATCACATTCACCTCACCTTATATGGAATTTCGTCCTCGAAATTCAATTAATGCCATACTTAAGGTGATATCATAGTGTTCAACTTCGTAAAGGTCATCACTTCTAGGTACCAAAGCTCTCATATTTCTATATGTATCCCAAGCTGACATATTAAGTTCTCTATCATCTAGGGTGTACCCACCCCACCTTATATAGGTTGAAGCATAATCTTTTTTTTAAGAGTTGAAGCATCATATAATGTCTTGGTCATAACACGACATTATGATATCTTAGGATTACATCACCCCTAAGGATACATGTTTTGTTCATACTTTTAAAGTTAAGGAGGAATTCGTTTATATTCCATGATATTCAGATCATTCAAATCTAACATCATTAACATCTTACAATGATTTCAGCATTAGAGGAGATTTATCTTCATCCTTAACATTAGAATTTTTCTACTTAAGAAGGGCTTACACAACATGTTTGACCATTAGGGTTTCACCCCATGGTGTGATATTCATACTCAACTTAGAAGCATACATTGAGAAGATCAAAGTTACGAACTATATTTCTGATCATATTTCCTATGATCCAAAAAATATCTTTATATAAAGTTCATGAATTCAACTTTTTATGTCTTGCATGTATTATGTGAAGGGAAAAAAAAGAGAATATACTAAGTTTATCCCATGATCTCAGCATCATATCTTTCATGTTCCATATGATGGGGAAGAGAATATTTTAAAGTCAAACTTATCATGATTTCAATCTTGGGTACTACATGTATGATATAGGGAGGGAAATATAGAATAGGTCAAGCTTATACGAGTGGCTCCTCATATATAAATCATCTATACAGCTCAAGTGAGGTTTCTATCATCGTATATTAAGAAAGAGAAGAAGAAGGGAGAACATGTATTTTGAGTATCTTTTGCACAAAGCATCATACTCTCATAACTAGAGTTCATATATTACCTCACTTGCAACTAATGATGAGATTCACAAAATATGTCACTCCAGCTAGGACCTAACTCAGCCAAAGGATTGACTTTATCATATGGGTCATCTACCCATCCTTTTATTTTACCCAATTCTCACATATAGATTTGAATCATGCATAACAACTCAACTCAACACTCGAGAGTAATCTAGTGTAGGATTTTTTTTTAAAAACATATCTCATATATTGGAGGCTAGGTCCTATGACCTTCTCCCTGTGGGTCTTACTCTCTCTAGAGTTCACCATATATCTCATCCTACCACTAGATATCCTCCTTGTATAAGAGCTTGAGTCATGCACACTCATCTCTATCTTAACTTAGCTTATCTTAAGTAGAAAAAGGGAATGCACTTTCATCATCAAGATTTTGCATAAATTCACCAAAATTGGATTCAACTAGTATACAATTTAAACCTTTATAAAGAAACGTATACTATCAGAGATCAAACTTAGATAAGATTGCACATGCTTATTTCAACTATCACTCTATCATCCACTCTATGTATCACATATCTTGATAAGGCTCTAGACATCTAATGTAGACTACTCTCTCTTCTAGACTAATGTCACTCCCTTTCACTTAGGTTGCATGAACACTAACTACTCTCCAGTGTGAGGGACATATTTTTATATTTACATATATATAATAAAATATTATATAGTTTTTCTCCGAGAAAGAAGACGTCAGAGAAAACACTCGAGGCTCGAGCCGATTGGAAAACAAAACCAAATCAGCAAAACCGAGTGTCCCACACACAGTAGATAGTCTAGTGTCATGTAACCTAATGAAATGGTGAGAACGAGATGTAGACTAGTGTAGCTACCCAATACATATGAGCTCTATATGCAAAGGGTTTCAGACACTTGTCTAAACCTAGTTCTCGAACATCTAGGTTCTAACCTAGAGGCTAAGTCAAACCTTATTCCTATAAAACAACTTACAAAGTTTCTAGGGTTTAAAGTGAAAGGTGAGATCAAGATTTTATGTTTTATGGTGAGCAAATGTCAGGTGTAGCTATTGTTCATGCTCTGATACCAACTGTGACGTCCTCGGATTTTCACCTTCTCAAAACCCCATGAAGATGAGAAGAGAAAATCCGAAAACGTTAACAATTATATCAGAGAGCGATGCGGAAGCATAATACGCATACATGAACATACAACCATAACATACTCAACATTCAACATGTATTTTTCATGCAATATGTAAATGTAAATTATTTTGTAATAATTCATTTTGTATAAAAATACATGTTGAATGTTGAGTATGTTATGGTTGTATGTTCATGCATGCATATTATGCTTCCGCATCGCTCTCTGATATAATTGCTAATGTTTTCGGATTTTGTCTTCTCATCTCCATGGAGTTTTGAGAAGGTGAAAATCTGGGGACGTCACAAGTACCTAATAAACCTGTTCTCAGCTGCACAATGCCACATATCATCTCCATCGCCAGCTTATCAAGCATCTCATGTGCCTCTGATCATTGACAAATCTGCCGGTGGAGACCTATGGATTTGTTGTGATTAGAAATAGCAAGCTGGATTTGGATTAATCATTGGTGCATCGGGGAATAATAAACCACCATCACTATCAAGCTCAAACGGTAGGGCATCCTTAGCTAGTCCTTGAATGGAACATATCGATCTAGACCTAGGTGATTATAATGCAGTGGAGATTAACAACGACCAGGGCCCAATGACGGTCAGCACGTAACGCCCGTGGCCGATGAAAATCAAGGCACATCGCAGCTCAAGTGTTTGATCAGCCGAGGAAAACAAGAAGAGAAGAAGAAACGGTCCATGAGGGCGCCGACCGCACCACATGACGAGGAACAGAACAAAAGATGTCGTAATACGTACTACTCCAATCCAGCCTCCCATGCACTTGCGAGATAGTCAAATAATAATGTGCCTAGTTCAAGTCATGGCCATCGTTCCTTCGTTTGCTCAGAACCACCTCTTCCCCTATTCTCAGAAAATCCCACTGTTTGCAATTATCTTAAATTACTTCCCCTTCCTACCCAAACGTTAATCCTGTCATCCATTCTTCGTTTCGTTTGCTTCTAATAATCCCGACATATCACCAGTCTGTTTTTATTTTTTACTCAGAATTTTTAACCTTTATTTTGAATCTGTAATGGAATAGTACTCCGATATTATTGCATGGTTGTTAAAGATACATCAACACATATATAAAGGAAGGCCTTCGTAATTGGAATGTCAATCCTTATTATATGGCAAAATTCGATCATCTAAAGACAAAATTTGAAGAAAGTAAATGATGATGCATCATGTTCCTATTTATGATATATTGTATGCATTGTAGGAAGAAAATCGAGTCACCATAAAAACACTAAAGATATCAAAGAAAAAATATAGAAACTGATGTGCTCCTCCTCTTCCTTGTTCAGCTTGTCTTTACCTTTTGACATTTGTTACCCTGTCCTGCCCCTTAGCCCTCATTGCCCTACCTTCTCCGTGATCCCCATTACTTCCGCTGTCTGCTCGCTCACAGTCCTGCAAAAATTTCACCTTGATTATCAATGGTTTCGATAACACGACGCCTGTCTAGCTAATAGACTGAAACCTGTCTCTAAGGGTTAGTTTGATTATTAAGTAAAAAAATGTACATCAACCCCATACTTTGTCATCTGAGTATACCCTAACTCTGGGTAACTTTAGTACCTAATAAACCTGTTCTCAGCCGCACAATGCCACATATATATCATCTCCATCGCCAGCTTATCAAGCATCTCATGTGCCTCTGATCATTGACAAATCTGCCGGTGGAGACCTATGGATTTGTTGTGATTAGAAATAGCAAGCTGGATTTGGATTAATCATTGGTGCATCGGGGAATAATAAAACCACCATCACTATCAAGCTCAAACGGTAGGGCATCCTTAGCTAGTCCTTGAATGGAACATATCGATCTAGACCTAGGTGGTTATAATGCAGTGGAGATTAACAACGACAAGGGCCCAATGACGGTCCGCACGTAACGCCCGTGGCCGATGAAAATCAAGGCACATCGCAGCTCAAGTGTTTGATCAGCCGAGGAAAACATGAAGAGAAGAAGAAACGGTCCCATGAGGGCGCCGACCGCACCACATGACGAGGAACAGAACAAAAGATGTCGTAATACGTACTACTCCAATCCAGCCTCCCATGCACTTGCGAGATAGTCAAATAATAATGTGCCTAGTAGTATCAAGTCATGGTCATCGTTCCTTCGTTTGCTCAGAACCACCTCTTCCCCTATTCTCAGAAAATCCCAGTGTTTGCAATTATCTTAAATTACTTCCCCTTCCTACCCAAACGTTAATCCGGTCATCCATTCTTCGTTTCGTTTGCTTCTAATAATCCCGACATATCACCAGTCTGTTTTTATTTTTTACTCAGAATTTTTAACCTTTATTTTAAATCTGTTATGGAATAGTACTCCGATATTATTGCATGGTTGTTAAAGATACATCAACACATATATAAAGGAAGGCCTTCGTAATTGGAATGTCAATCCTTGCAAAATTCGATGATCTAAAGACAAAATTTGAAGAAAGTAAATGATGATGCATCATGTTCCTATTTATGATATATTGTATGCATTGTAGGAAGAAAATCTGAGTCACCATAAAAATATTAAAGATATCAAAGAAAAAATATAGGAACTGATGATGGTTTGCTTCACAAACTTTATGCGTGATTTGCAGACAATTTGTGATTTAACCTGCCTTGAAGTTATTTAAAATGTTCTTAGTCAATAAGATCAACATAAGTGTGTTTTCAATCAAATCACAAATTGTCTATAGGCATGGCCATCATGATGTGTCCTAAAAAGATAGTTGGAACTTCTTTCAAGACATTTTATAACATCTTAAGTTTTGATGCTTAAGATAAAATGATCTTAAAAAGAATAGTTGGAATATCTATATCACCAAGGTACACTTCTTTTTCAGGGAGCTCATCACTAAGAACTCTGTAATTAAGCATGCTCAGCTTAGAATAGTTAATTAGGATGGGTGACCAGTCGGGAAGTAGATCCTGACTTACACGTGAGTGAGGACAAAGTGCACAATTAAGATTTGTGGTGATGTTTGTGGTCATTCGTCAAACCAGTTGGTTCAGTTTTTATCTCAGCAGTACAGATAAGTTCGATGAGGACAATCTTGAATGACAATCACGACGGAACTTGGATCATTTATAGATGTGACAGTGTACGGTCTCGGAAAGAATTAAGATATGCATAATGACAAAGAGAAAACCACTTATCTTTTATTAAATATAAAAAATTAATAATGTCTAAATTTCAGGTCACAAGCTGTCTCGGGATAACAATAGGCCGACTGGATTTCCTTCTGTAGTCATAATTAAAACCGACTCGTACTCATATTTTGGATTACTCTACCCCACTTATAACTAGAGTTTGGATCATTGTCGATTACAGGTTTGGAGACATTGAATAAAATAAGGGACTAGTTTTAGTTTTTAGTTTGATTGATAGAAAATCCTATTAGTCCTTTCCATCACAAAAAATGATTTCGACCGCAAAACTTTAACAAAGCTAATTTTCTATCCGTGGTTATGTTGTAGGAGTTTTACAAAAAAATGTAAAGTAGAGCCTAACATAACAAGAATCCATGTTTTGCACTTACCTAATATCGAGTTTAGCTAGCTATTAGAAAATCCAATCAGACTTTGGTTCTAGATTGGACAAAGTAATCAAGATTCGGGTACAAGTCGATTTCAATTACAACCACAAAAGAAATCCACTCACTTTTCTAAAATCTCAACTAACTTAGACCCGAAATCTTGACTGTGTTGAATCTCTATGTATAGTAATATTGTAGTAGTAGTAGTAGTAGTAGCATAATGAAGTCAAATAATTCATCTACAAAGTAAGAATAAAGGGTGACAAAGGGATCATTAGAGGAAAAAGAATAAAAAAGCCGTCAAGTTGGACAATGTTGATCTGAAAGGTCATTATGTGATAGTTTCTTATTTGGGGGGGGGGGACCGCTATAGATGTTACATTTATAAACAGATTGGTGACAAACTACGAACTACTTCTTGATTCAAATGATAATATTGTGATACAGAAGATGAAAAAAAACAATTGCATTATAAGGGATAGGTAAAAAACGACTCTGCCCCTACTTATGGTGTCCCAAAACTAAACTTCCAGAGCGAAAGTATATCTTTGGCGCTTTAATCACGTGTAAAAAATCATAAATCAATATAAAAGGAATGGTGGTTGTGACGAGAGCATAAGTCTATTCTTTTTTCCCTTATGCAACTAACACTTTGATGGCATTTTCATTTTTATTAACACAAGAACATCAATACATATGATTTTGATCACACCCTATATCAATTTATATAACTCCAAATCTTATATAGAGGCGTGCTTCAAAAACACAAGAGTGAATTAGCTGCATGTATATCTAAATTGAAAAAAACAATAAGATTTTCAAAAGGTAATATTATGCATATGATCGTAGTCAATATATACTCTTTGTTTGATTGTTTTAAGAAAATATCATTTATAGGTGATGCCAGTTCAGTTTTTAATGAAAAGTTTAGAAATGGAGCCTCTTCATTTACCATGATACTAATACTTCATTCTTAGTTGGTGTTATCAACTTTGAATAGGACGTGTACATGATCCAATCCCCTAAAATGTTGTGAATCCTTGAACCTCTAATCGACCTACTAGTTTAGTGCTATCAATGATGATGTTGTGTTGTTTCTATCAAAAACAAAGATGACTTATAGTCGTAGCCGCAAATTTTTTGTATCACTCCTGAAAGTGGGTTGTACTAAGGGGATCACACCGCACGTACTTCAAACTAGATATACATGTATCTTTCTTTTTTATCATTGCTTAAGCTTAGTTTATCTGAGTTCTTTTTCAATGTTGTGGGACAGTGATGGGAAATTTTTGTGCTCAATGATATCCCTATGTATTGTAATTTCTACCATACACTGCAACTTTTTAGCTTATAATATCATTGAGTATTATCTAAGAAAATGAATCCAAAACAACAACAATACAAGAAATAGTAATATGCATGGTGACAGATCGCCAAGTCTCATGGATCATACATAATTGATATCAAGGCATGCACATATTTTCTTGTTTGTGGACAAGTTGTATTGTATAAGACCACTTTGAGAGTAATTTCTTGAACCATTATATAAATTTCATTATCAAACTCATAATATGAAAATGATGTTTAGGATACCTTGACCTAAAGTTACTGCACCAATCACTTGATGTCCAATCACCTTAAAACTATCCACCATGACCTTATAGAAGGTTGAGTATGGAGGCATCAAGCATTGATCGAGTTTATTGTAATTCATTTAAAATTTTTGAGTGGTGTAGAATGATTTTTTTCCTTTGTATATAATGAGTAATATTGCATTCCTATTTGTGAGTGAAAATATGAAATGCATGGTCATACTCGTATGAGGTGTTATGGTAGTCTACATTGGGATCGAGGAGGATATATTAAAAGCTAAAGAGGATGACTTATCCATCACTCACATGATTTTGTAGATCATGAGATAAAGGGATCACACAACATGGTTAACTATATTGGTTATAAATAGGTTAAGTTTGACAATTCAATAAATTTATTCCTTAGGTAGTAATGATTACTACTAGGTGTTTCTCATTGTTGGCAAAAATATAACATGAATTATATTGTTTAATATTTGACACAAATATGACGACCCCAACAATATATTATTTTCTATATACCTCCATATTAGAAGTTTGAATATATTGAGAGATTATAAATACAACAAGCCTATGTGGATATGTATCTTTAATTATGTTATATGTATTAAACAATTATAATTGTTCTTAAATTTGTTCCTATCCGAAGACTCTGGATTATAAAATAAGTAATGTGGCCTTCCTAATTCCCCAATGGTTTAGCATAGTGGAATTAGACTATGATTGTTTAATATAATACTTCTCATTTGCATTTTATCTTTTTGTTAGTATGGTGAAGAACTTGATTCTAGATCCTTTTTTAGTGTCAAGTAACTATACATTATGTAACTATATTTTTTAACTTGCATTTTTTGGTCGATCAATTTGGAATGTGATTTTTTGTTCTTTTATTACCTTATTTTTTATTAGTAACAAGAAACAAAAATTGTTGGTGGCCACCCCAAGTTTCATTACTTGACATGTTGGGTAACAAATCAAAGGTACACCCACTAAAATTTGCAATATGAAAAAAATGTAAATGATTAATTGGAAACACATTGATTAATTTTATTCATCATTACATGTTTACTTCATCAAATATCTTATGCATTTAACTCATAGGGGTATATAATAATTTTTTGACAACGAAGAACAAATGGAAAAGAAATTAAAACTAGTTACCTCAGAGAACATCAAGATAATTTTATGACTTAAAAAGTTGTGAGAATTGTGATTATTGTTATTGTTGAACTTTTCATATAACTCTTAACTTTTAGCCCCAATACAAGACAATGGTTGGATGTATATGATTGGATACTACATCATGAAGTCTAAGGCATTCATTGTGAGGAAAATATAAGAGGGCATCCAAAATATACAAAAGGTAATAAAGGAATCATGAATTTAGAATGTAATTTGAATTGTAACCAACTTTGTTTAGTATTACTGTATGTATAAGTATACACATTTCTATTACATGGCTTTACACTCAGTCTTTTTTGGGACTCTAGATGTGGTCTGGTAGGATTGACCAGATTGTTTGGTAAAAAGAAGTTAACCTTGAATGAGATCATGGATGATTAACACGTCTAAACTCTAATTTACAATTATGTTTTGAATGGAACTAATATGAGAGAATAAGATTTATGTCAATTTTGATTAATGTAATCTTTTGTTCTCTACTTATGTGTGTATATGAATATATGGGAGTGATGTGGATATCTGTGAATGCATATGTAACTTATAAATGATGAATGTTTGTGAATGTGTATGATTTGGTAAATGGATCATGTGAATGCATGTGAATATGTGTAATATGGTGAGTGGATCATGTTAGTGTAAGTAAATGTGTATGATTTTCTGAGTTATGTGAATGCAAGTGAATTTAAAGATGGAAAGTTGTGTATACAAAAGCAAGTGAATTTGGGATGTATGTGTGTTTCTATTTTAGATTTTGTTTTAGATAGCATGATGAATAGTAGGTCCAAAACCTACTATTAGGTGTAAAAGAACATATCAGTAGTGTCATATATTTATACAAGAATATGGATAAATAAATAATGTTAGTTTTCATGTACAAAATTGATGCTCGAGACTTCTATAGAAATCCAAAAAACTTCTGACAAAATTGAGTGGTTAGCATCGAGTTTATAGATAAGATGAGGCTACAAGTGTAAAATGTAATAGTTTTACTGAATTGACACCAGAGACCTCTCTAGAAAACTAAAACTATGCTGAAAAATAGAGTATGTAGTGTCAATTTTGGAGATAAATTTAGGCTATATATATGATGTCAATTTTCTTTTACTAAACCAACACCATAGACCTTTGCAGAAAACCAAAAATATGTTGGCAAAAATGGAGTTTGTACCATCAGTTATGATAGAGAGATTGATGCTATTGCTTGCTACTAGCTTCAGGTTTGGTAACATTCTATGACTGATATTGTGTCACAATGTCGAGCTTGATAGACTCAGAATCTAACATTGTATACTATATATTTTAGCATCTTCATTTATGTGTTGTTTAAACTGGCACTATAACCCTTATTTATTTGACGATATAGCATGTCTGTGTAGTATTGCGGCTTTCTCTACTTATTATGGCAATCATGGAATGGCAACCAATGAATCCACTCAATAAGACGGTCCTCCATAGCAAAGCCACATACCAAGAAGGCCATGAAATCACATGCCTATGAGATACTCAAAAGGCATACCTTGTCAAGATTGCTTGGGAAGTATGGAGAAATATATCACTATGGGACACCTTCTACCATGCAAAATATAGAAGAACGCCTCTCTTAGGGGACGTACCCCACTGAACCTACCTCAAACTCATCTCATACCCTTTCACCTACTAGAAGATGTTTTTCCCCACCCTCCTCATCCATCCAAGGTCAATCCTAAGATTGGATAGAGTTATTCTTTAGTTGGGTGGTTAGTTTGATGATACCTCTTATCCCTAGTGCAGGCAAATAAGGAGATCAATCTAAACATATAAATACATGAGATTTCATATGAACATCTAGGATGGGCTTGGATGTCCATAGGCAAGATGATTACATAGGATGACATGAACATCATTAGGGGTCATTATGTAATGCTTCAATATGTGTGTGGTAATCTGATCTAGGGACCACACCATAAAGGATATTTCAACATGAAGAGTGCTAAATCTTTACTTTCAGGTGCATCCTCTTGCTTCTCATGGCTCTAGTATTTGAACATACCTCTTCAGACTAGTGTCTATACTTAAATGATCCTTCACAAGGCCTAACCTTGTGACAACAAGATAGTAACATGCCATGTGGATTTGGCATCGAGATAAAAATGTTGCTCCATCCCTAGATAAAGTTGAAGCCCACCTATTTCTCCACTATGATGTGGACCTTCTTCTAGAATAGAGCCTCCTTTCTTACTAGCCTCTCATTTTATTATATTTGTTGTTGCCTTCCTACAAGAGTGTTCACCGATGACTATAAAGGGACCATGCTTCAGTTGATTTGTTAATTTTGGAGGCTTTGATTTCACAATAGATATGAGGTTAAATCAATACACGTGGACAATACATGAAACCAACTTTTGTCTTTGTTAGTACACATTTCAAAAGATTGGTCTTTCAGAATGGTGATTGTGATGCTTCGTCACACTAAACGAGATTACTCAACACACAAAACATGATCAACTACTAATTAATCATGTAGTCAAACAAATGTGGAATAATTAAAACCAGTTTCAACAATGTAAACAAATTCTAGAATGTTGGGTTTTAGGGGAGGCAGAGAAGGAAGCGGAAACAAAAATTTTCTCCTCCCCAAAACCAGAACAAAGAAACGCGTCAACATCTATACAATAGGAAAGGATGGTTTGTGGAATCATACCTTGTCCCGAGGCTTGCTTGGTGACAATACCTCACGCCTTGCACGGTCTTCACCTCCGGTCTTGGACGGTGTCTGTGCAGCTCCTGGTCGCACCGGGACTGACGACTCCTGGTCTCACCGGGACTGTCGGGATTGACAGTTGTCCTCCGAGCGGCAGAAACCTCCCACCTCTGAAGTAGTCCACACAGACTACCTGGAACTCCAATCTCCTTGTCCTACAAGGAATTGGAAGGAGTCACACCCTCTTGTTGGCGTACCAGTCGCCAACACACTCTCCTGCTACCAGTCGCAACTGCAGTTGTCTTTCCCTTGCTATGCCTCCCTTATCGGGTAGCACTTGCTCGAGCTCTCTCTCGGTTACCAAAACTAGAGAGAACGGCAACTTTGCAGAGCAACTGGTTTGCACGGAGTTGTCCTTTGAGAAGCCCCCAATACCCCTATATATAGGAGGGTCATGGGATAGGGTTCTCTATCCCGGGCAATATGGGACTAAAGCAGGAGTAGAAGGGTTCGAGATTTTTCACAAAACAACCAACTCGCAACCTGAACCGATCGTTTCACAACTGAAATGGTTGGTTGGGGACCTGAACCGGTTGGTTGACACCTCAACCGATCGGTTGGGACCCATGAGCCGGTCGGTTTATTTCTGAACCGGTCGGTTTATTTCTGAACCGGTCGGTTCATGGTCCTGACCAGTTCCCGATTGACTTTCCTTCTTTTGTTTCTAATTGGTATCAAATATCAATCCTATTTCCCAATCAAATTGGGAAACTGAAACGAAAGGAAAATTCTCACCAATCCTACTTTCCCAACTTGCTCGGTTGCACCAGTTGAATCAATCGTTTCAACATTTGAAGCAATCGTTTCACCTTGACCGTGAGTTGATCAACTCAACACTTAAGCCGACCGGTTCACCAAGCTCAGCCGATCGGTTCATCACATGAGCCGATCGATTGGGAGTGCAGATTGTGCAGAATCAGTCAATTGCAATTTCAATCAATCCGATACTCCAATCAATATGTCCAACACCTTGAACATTATGAAATTGAGCTATCAATTGATTGAGTGTTTAATTGAACTACTAAACTCCTTTAGTAATCAATCTAAACATTATTTGTAGACAAAACTCCTCTTCCAGGTTAAATCCTATGTGTTTGACCATGCCGGTCCATTTCACGTTGGCAGTGAAAGTCCATAACACTTATGACTTTACAAGAAAAGAGCGGTGCCTAGTCACACATCAGTACTACCCAAGTGAAAGTAGAAAGTTAGAGAACAACTTTCAATCCTAAAATCCGTGAATGGTGTTACAATGAATGTATAATTCCTTTGTCACTGATATCCCGAATGAACTCGAGGCATGGAACAGTCATCCTGTCAATGTTCATTCACTTTCTTGATCTCAGAGTAGATTGGAAGAGATATGTATGACATCAATATCACATACTGATTCACACATGCGTGTGCACGCCTATTTCAATCCTACTCATCAAGTGGCCTTGGATATCAAAATCCCTCATGAGGGACAAATCCCATATCTATCACTCACCCCTCAAAAGCCCCATGTGTCAAAGCCACCCAATCATCACCTTTATAACAACCCATGTTTCAAGACTGCGTTTGATGATGTCAAAGTGTGCCCAACGACATGTGTTGAGTGTAGTGATTTCAGGTCAAAGAATCACACTCACTACCATCACTGTGAGTACTGACTGTGACTACCATGTCATGGTTCCATGTGTCAAACTCACGGTGGGTCTGTCCGGTACACTTGTTCTCTAACAAGTACCTATGTGTTTGGTTTGATATCTCTATATCATGACTAATGAGATTCTGTCATCAACTAACACTACAATCTAGTCTTGTGTGTCATTGCTGTCTATCAACCTTCCACAATGACATCCGACTAGGGACATAAAAAGAATGTACAAACTCTTAGCATCTGTATGATCTCATCGTTCAAGTCCTCAACCTAAAAGCATACGTCATTGAGTATTGTCATTCTTTAGACATTTAATATGTTCTATCACTATCTCATATGACTAAACCAGAAAGAATTGGAAGCTTGCCTTTGATGTTTATCAAATCAATCTTGATGTATCCCACCAATCATCCCATGATTGTCTCTCAGGGCATACATACCAACAGACTCCCACTTGCACTGCGAGCCAATCATCCTTGAATCATATTCATAGTAATCTTCAAACATGTCCCACATGTTATTGTGCTCTTGTGCCAACATAGTGAGTTATGACAACACCTTGCCAAAGTCAGTATAAATTGCATGTCTCACATCTCTTCACTGTACGTCACACGTATGAGATGGAGTTGTCGTAATATGTGATCTATTATTCCTTTGCTAACCTTTAGTCACATTGCATGATCAAGGATTCCATACTTGTCATCAATGATCGGAATATCTATAAGTTCATCTCATGAACTTCCAGATCCATATAGTATCCACTTTTGTTCTCTAACACATGAATACTCGACATTTCCTTTTAAATGGTTTCATTGGAACACTTCCAATTATCAACAAACTTTCACTTTTATATATCCTATATATATTTTGTGATTAATTTTCTGTCCTTTTCGGAAGTTCACATCAATGTAACTCTTTACATTGAACTCTTCCTTATCTCCATATAACTAGTACTTCTCAAGTACTTATGGTTTCCAATAACCCTTACTGGAAGTAGACAGACATCCACTCATCATGTCCCACATACGAGTTATCAGGATGAGCACATCATATTGTCATGTCCTACATATAAGATGATGAATGCATTTTATTCTTGCCATGTCCATACATGCAAGATAATGGGATGATTACATACATGATAGATCCATATCTATTGTTAGTGCTCCCATTCTTCATAAGAATTGGACACTTGGCCTTGGGATACTAACTCCATATAACATGGTCAAGTTTTCTCCCACTGAATCTGTGCATACTGAACCCTTCAGTACAGATTGCCAATGTATGCTTTCTCTTTTCAGGTCAAGAGGTTTTCGAGAACTATCTCTATAGATCTCTATTCCTATCACACAGGAAACATCTCTATCTTCCTTAAAGATAATTTCCACTTTTGGATTTCCATTCTAGAACAATTTCCATTTCACATCAACATGTGGAATGTGAACACGCTCCCACTAAATCACAAATCCTTTCTTTATCTTTAACATATCAGTCAAACCCTTTGACTATATCATCAAAGTAAAGATCCAATTCTGAGTTGCTTGTACTCAATCAATCACATTGATTAGTCCATTGTAACTTATAGACTTCATTTGCATTAGTGGATTCATAAACCTTATAGGTTGTGTCACGTACACATCCTTGTTTTATTCCTCATAGGAATACAGTTTTAGTATTCATATGCCAAATGTCTTAGTCATTAAGTTGCACTCAACAAGCATCATCCTTCTCAAAATGTTATCCATGTGTCTTAACACTTAAGACTTATTCGCACTTATGGATTTCATCCCAATGAGTGCTACCATCAAGGTCATACCTTATGGTTTACATGGAAGTCATTTAGGATGTAATGGTCATCTACCATAACTCAAAATTCAGTTCATTCATCTAGATAGTTGACTCATCACAAGACGAACTCATCATATAAATGATCGAGATGTATCTGTCAAGGATATAAGAACTCATAACCTTTGTGATTCTTAATGTCCTTTATTAGCGTGGGGTATTCTTTATTTAAGAAGAATTTAGTTATTTGATAATCATTCTCTAACTCCTTAGAGTATGATTCTTTCTTGATTTAGACATCACCATGCCTTAATCATGAGTTCACTATGATACACTATCATAATCACTCAAAAGGATCTCAAACATTTGGTCCAAGTATTTCATTCATTGATCTCATCAAGAATTAACACTTTACCAAATTTGCACTTCATCTATGATAATCTTGAACACTTCAAGATATTCATATTGGTATTTCTTCAAACACCATTTGAAGTACTAGCATTCGCTCCAATAGGTATGTAAATACATCACATGTATTATACCTATTTGGATAATCATTCTCCCACTACCATTAGTGAAGATTGATTAATCATGTCCAAGAGATTCATATCTCTTACTGGTTCTCTAACCAAAAGAGTCTAGATTTATCCATCACATGGAAACTAGAAATGAATTTCTCATGATTGATGCTAATTTGATTGTTTGAGTTATCAATAACTTTAGGTATCATTTTATCTTATGCATACCATGTATCACAAGATAAACAAGGCATTGCCACAAAGATCATATCTTTAAGATTGAAACATCAACTTTATTATTTGTCATCATTGTCATACAATATGAAAAAATAAAGTGTTTCTATCTATTGGCAATATATGAAATAGCAGTTCTCAACTCTATTTCGTGCCATTTAGGCTGAAATAAACTGGAAGATACTCCTATCTATGGCAGCAACACTTGCTCCAATGATGGGTACTTCTTTCTTGGTCCTTTCACAAAGGCCATCACTTCTTTGCGGATCTTGCATATCATATATGATAGATCCATATCTTGGTATCATATACCTTAGATAAAGAAGCGGTTCATATCATGATACCTTAGGTGGAGATCTCCATCCCCTCCTTCATCTTATTTTGTTCTTCCAAATATAGAGGGCAATTCCCTCATACACCCCTTCCCCATGTGCCTTGAGGCTGAAGACGGCTTGGATTGCTGGCTAGCATCAGAACACTTCTTTGCTTTGCCCTTGTCCTTGCCCTTAAGAATTACCTTTTCTTTGATCACATCAAAGATTATGGTTTGTCTTTCTTCATCTTTTCCTCTACTATCCTCAACATGTCCAACAACTCTGTCAACGCTTGTCAAAGTTGTTCATGTTGTAGCTTACCATGAATTGTATGATTCTCACAACATTTGCAGTATCATACCAATAGCCAACTCTTGGCTCAGAGGGAATCCTTCTTAGTCAGGTTTTCACATACCCAGTCATATTGAGTGCGTGAATACCTTACTGGATCTCCTTCTGTCATGACATACTAGGATAGTGTCCTTGAGACATCATATGTCTCATGTTGTCTCTGCAACTCATAGTTCAGAGAACACAACATCAAGCACTCCTCATCAATGTCATCCTCAGTATGCTTCCATAAGCATACTTTCAGCCATTGATGTGGTGGGATCGATTTCATCTGGTTCTGGTATAACTAGGATTTAGAGCTTTCGCTCTTTGATTGAGAACACTTCTCATCATCCTAACCAGTCGTGGAATTATTCCCATTTAATTTGTTGGTCTCAAAGACCGATCACAAATAAAGTGATTTGTTGATTAACCATTTATTTTAACAAAAGGAAATATATGCAATTTTAGTCCAAAATTCTTTTTGACTTGTTTGATTGATTTGAAAAGTTGATGATAAATTTAGGCCTTTAATTAATTATCGCTCCCACTATTTTAATTCAAATTGATAGCCCTCACCATCAATTCGGAAGATTGCAGCGTACAACCTTCTAGTGGGCAAGATCCTGAAATCCTCTAAGTCATGGACCAGCTTGGGCTGTCACCCACAACTTAGATCTCTCAGGTAGGCAACTCTTGCCAATTGCATCATATGCAACTCTTGATAAGATGTCATATGCAACTCCTTGCCATGATCATCTCCATGCCTCAAGGTGCTAGATCCTATCTAGGTCACCTTGTTAAGTCTGACCCAAAGCAAACACGATGAATATGCACCCTACTTGGGAAGACCCACATATCCATCCTTCACGCTTCCATGAGATAGACGGTGCACCACGCTTGGGCGTGCCCACACTTGGTCGATCAAGCTTTTCACATGTGTCACATTTGGAAGGCATCTAAAACTTAATATTTAATGAGGGATTTGGTTTTATATACATATACATATCCAATCACCACAATACATAGTACGTATCATATACATGCTATATCCCGCTGAAAACATGCAAAATGATAAAAGCGATGATTATGGCCGTCTTAATGTGATTCCTCGAGCCAAGAGGAATCATGGTCATCTAAGTCTACATCACATGCAACCTATATAAGATGAACTCTGTGTTTTGCCTTCCGAGTAGATCAACTCATCACATGAGTGGCCTGCTCAATCTGGTCGGTCGTCTGGGTGCCACCAGCCGATCGGTTGGCTCCTCCAACCGATCGGTTCGCCTGGTCTTTGTGCATCTCATCATGGCCGCCACCCGCTCGTCTCACTCTTCGAACCGGTCATCAACCGATTGGCTCACTCCTTGAACCGATCGTCTGGAATGTCAACTGATCGGTTCACTCCTTGAACCGATCGTCTCAACTGTCGTCTGGATGTCTGCCATTCTTTAACATAACAGGAAATAAAATTCTATCCTATTTTACATTGTAAAAAGAGAAACCTCGAGTTACATTCGAGGGGAGCAAAGGTAGGAAAGAAATCTCGAATTATTTCGAGTTACATCAGAAATAGGAGAAGGAAGATCGGTGCGCAGACCGAGATGCAAGCAACCACATACAACCATACACAGATAGGGTTTATTGGCCATAACCACACTATACATCCACCACAAAACTCGTTTAAGGGCGACGCGTATCGAGTGCATTAATAATACATATCATATATGTAAATTGGGATTTGTAGATTTAGGATTGGACATGCATAAAGCCAATTTTATTCGCATCGTATGTAATAAATAAAGATGACAAACCAAAATTGATCATATCGATAATCCTAAAGTATCGAGCAGTTGACCTGGCTCTGATACCACTGTTGGGTTTTAGGGGAGGCAGAGAAGGCAGCAGAAACAAAAAATTTCTCCTCCCCAAACCTAGAATAAGGAAACGCATCAACGTCTATAAAATAGGAAAGGATGGTTTGTGGAATCATACTTTTTCCCGAGGCTTGCTCGACGACAATACCTCACGCCTTGCGCGGTCTTCACCTCCGGTCTTGGACAGTGTCTGTGCAGCTCCTGGTCGCACCGGGACTGACGACTCTTGGTCTCACCGGGACTGTCGGGATTGACAGTTGTCCTCCGAGCGGAAGAAACCTCCCGCCTCTGAAGTAGTCCACACGGACCACCTGGAACTCCAAACTCCTTGTCCCACAAGGAATTGGAAGGAGTTGCACCCTCCTGTTGGCGTACTAGTCGCCAACACACTCTCCTGCTACCAGTCGCAACTGTAGTTGTCTTTCCCTTACTATGCCTCCATTATCGGGTAGCACTTGCTTGGGCTCTCTCTCGGTTACCAAAACCAGAGAGAACGACAACTTTGCAGAGTAACTGGTTTGCACTGAGTTGTCCTTTGAGAAGCCCCCAATACCCCTATATATATAGGAGGGTCATGGGACAGGGTTCTCTATCCCGGGAAATATGGGACTAAAGCAAGAGTAGAAGGGTTCGAGATTTTCCACAAAACAACCAACTCACAACCTGAACCGATCGTTTCACAACTGAAATGTTCGGTTGGGGACCTGAACCGGTCGGTTGACACCTCAACCGATCGGTTGGGACCCATGAGCCAGTCAGTTCATTTCTGAACCGATCGGTTCGTGGTCCTGACCAGTTCCCGATTGACTTTCCTTCTTTTGTTTCTAATTAGTATCGAATACCAATCCTATTTCCCAATCAAATTGGGCAACTGAAACGAAAGGAAAATTCTCACCAATCCTACTTTCCCAACTTGCTCGGTTGCACCAGTTGAATCGATCGTTTCAACATTTGAAGCAATCATTTCACCTTGACCATGAGCCAATCGGCTCAACACTTGAGCCGACAAGTTCACAAAGCTCAGCCGATCAGTTCATCACATGAGCCGATCGGTTGGGAGTGCAGATTGTGCATAATCAGCCAATTGCGATTTCAATCAATCCGATACTCCAATCAATATGTCCAACACCTTGAACATTATGACATTGAGCTATCAATTGATTGAGTGTTTAATTGAACTACTAAACTCCTTTAGTAATCAGTCTAAACATTATTTGTGGACAAAACTCCTCTTCCAGGTTAAATCCTATGTGTGTGACCCTATAGGTCCATTTCACATTGGCAGTGAAAGTCCATAACACTTATGACTTCACAAGAAATGAGTGGTGCCTAGTCACACATCAGTTCTACCCAAGTGAAAGTAGAAAGTTGGAGAACAACTTTCAATCCTACAATCTGTGAATGGTGTTACAGTGAATGTATAATTCCTTTTTCACTGATATCCCGAATGAACTCGAGGCATGGAACATTCATCCTGTTAATGTTCATTCACTTTCTTGATCTCAGAGTAGATTGGAAAAGATATGTATGACATCAATATCACATACTGATTCACACATGTGTGCGCGCACCTATTTCAATTCTACTCATCAAGTGGCCTTGGATATCAAACTCCATCAGGAGGGACAAATCCCATATCTATCACTCACCCCTCAAAAGCCCCATGTGTCAAAGTCACCCAATCATCACCTTTAAAACAACCCATGTTTCAGGACTGCGTTTGATGATGTCAAAGTGTGTCCAACGACATGTGTTGAGTGTAGTGATTTCAGGTCAAAGAATCACACTCACCACCATCACTGTGAGTACTGACTGTGACTACCATGTCATGGTTCCATGTGTCAAACTCACGGTGGGTCTGTCCGGTACACTTGTTCTCTAACAAGTACCTATGTGTTTGGTTTGATATCTCTATATCATGACTAATGAGATTTTGTCATCAACCAACACCACAATCTAGTCTTATGTGTCATTGTTGTCTATCAACCTTCCACAATGACATCTGACTAGGGACATAACAAGAATGTACAAACTCTTAGCATCCGTATGATCTCATCATTCAGGTCCTCAACCTGAAAGCATACGTCATTGAGTATTGTCATTCTTTAGACATTCAATCTGTTCTATCACTATCTCATATGACTAAACCAAAAAAAATTGGAAGCTTGCCTTTGATGTTTATCAAATCAATCTTGATGTATCCCACCAATCATCCCATGATTGGCTCTCAGGGCATACATACCAACCGACTCCCACTTGCACTGCGAGCCAATCACCCTTGAATCATATTCATAGTGATCTTCAAACATGTCCCACATGTTACTGTGCTCTTGTGCCAACATAGTGAGTTATGGCAACACCTTACCAATGTCATTATAAATTGCATGTCTCACATCTCTTCACTGTACGTCACACGTATGAGATGGAGTTGTCGTAATATGTGATCCAGTATTCCTTTGCTAACCTTTAGCCACATTGCATGATCAAGGATTCCATACTTGTCATCAATGACCGGAATATCTATAAGTTCATCTCATGAACTTCCAGATCCATATAGTATCCACTGTTGTTCTCTAACACACGGATACTCGGCATTTCCTTTTAAATGGTTTTATTGGAACACTTCCAATTATCAACAAACTTTCACTTTTATATATCCTATATATATGTTTTGCGATCAATTTTCTGTCCTTTCAGAAGTTCACATCAATGTAACTCTTTACATTGAGCTCTTCCTTGTCTTCATAGAACTAGTACTTCACAAGTACTTATCAAGTTCTCATGGTGTTCCTATAACCCTTACTGGAAGTAGACAGACATCCACTTGTCATGTCACACATACGAGTTATCAGGATGAGCACATCATATTGCCATGTCCTACATACAAGATGATGAATGCATTTTGTTCTTGCCATGTCAAAACATGCAAGATAATGGGATGATTACATACATGATAGATCCATATCTATTCTTAGTGTTCTCATTCTTCATAAGAATTGGACACTTGGCCTTGGGATACTAACTCCATGTAACATGGACAAGTTTTCTCCCACTGAATCTGTGCATACTGAACCCTTCAGTACAGATTGCCAATGTATGCTTTCTCTTTTCAGGTCAAGAGGTTTTCAAGAACTATCACTATAGATCTCTATTCCTATCACATAGGAAACATCTCTATCTTCCTTAAAGATAATTTCCACTTTTGGATTTCAATTCTAGAACATTTCCATTTCACATCAACATGTGGAATGTGAATACGCTCCCACTAAATCACAAATCCCTTCTTTATCTTTGACATATAAGTCAAACCCTTTGACTATATCATCAAAGTAAAGATCTAATTCTGAGTTGCTTGTACTCAATCAATCACATTGATTAGTCCATTGTAACTTATGGACTTCATTTGCATTATTGGATTCATAAACCTTATGGGTTGTGTCACATACATATCCTTATTTTATTCCTCATAGGAATGCGGTTTTAGTATCCATATGCCAAATGTCTTATTCATTAAGTTTCAATCAACAAGCATCATCCTTCTCAAAATGTTATCCATGTGTCTTAACACTTAAGACTCATTTGCACTTATGGATTTCATCCAATGAGTGCTACCATCAAGGTCATACCTTATGGTTTACATGGAAGTCATTTAGGATGTAATGATCATAAACCATAACTCAAAATTCGGTTCCTCATATTCATCTAGATAGTTGACTCATCACATGAACAACTCATCCCATAGATAATTGAGGTGTAAGGATATAAGAATTCACAACCCTTGTGATTCTTAATTTCTTTTATTAGTGTGGGGTATTCTTTTATTAAGAAGAATTCAATTATTTGATAATCATTCTCTAACTCCTTAGAGTATGATTTCTTCTTGATTTAGACATCACCATGCCTTAATCATGAGTTCACTATGATACACTATCATAATTACTCATAAGGATCTCAAACATTTGGTCCAAGTATTTCATTCATTGATCTCATCAAGAATTAACACTTTACCGAATTTGCACTTCATCTATGATAATCTTGAACACTTCAAGATATTCATATTGGTATTTATCTAAACACCATTTGAAGTATTAGTATTTGGTCCAATAGGTATGTAAATACATCACATGTATCATACCTAATAGGATAATCATTCTCCCACTACCTTTAGTGAAGATTGATTAATCATGTCCAAGATATTCATGTCTCTTACTGGTTCTCTAACCAAAAGAGTCTAGATATATCCATCACATGGAAACTAGAAATGAATTTCTCATGCTTGATGCTAATTTGTTTGTTTGAGTTATCTATAACTTTTAGGTATCATTTTATCTTATGCATATCAAATACCACAAGATAAACAAGGCATTGCCATAAAGATCATATTGAAACATCTCTTTATTAATTGCCATCATTGTCATACAATATGCAAAAATAAAGTGTTTCTATCTATTGGAAAATATGAAATAGCAGTTCTCAACTCTATTTCGTGCCCTTTAGGCTGAAATAAACTGAAAGATACTCCTATCTATGGCAGCAACACTTGCTCCAATGATGGGTATTTCTTTCTTGGTCCTTTCACAAAGGCCATCACTTCTTTGCGGATTTTGCATATCATATATGACATATCCATATCTTGGTATCATATACCTCAGATAAAGAAGCGGTTCATTTCATGATACCTTAGGTGGAGATCTCCATCCCCTCCTGCATCTTCTTTTGTTCTTCCAGATATAAAGGGCAGTTCCCTCATACACCCTTTCCCCATGTGCCTTGAGGCTGAAGACGGCTTGGATTGCTGGCTAGCATCAGAACACTTCTTTACTTTGCCCTTATCCTTGCCCTTAAGAATTACCTTTTCTTTGATCACATCAAAGATTATGGTTTGTCTTTCTTCATCTTTGCCTCTACTATCCTCAACATGTCCAACAACTCTGTCAACGCTTATCAAAGTTGTTCATGTTGTAGCTTATCATGAATTGTATGATTCTCACAACATTTGCAGTATCATACCAATAGTCAACTCTTGGCTCAGAGGGAATCCTTCTTAGTCAGGTCTTTCCACATACCCAATCACATTGAGTGTGTGAATGCCTTACTGGATCTCCTTCTGTCATGACATACTAGGACAGTGTCTTGGAGACATCATATGTCTCATGTTGTCTTTGCAACTCATAGTTCACAACATTAAGCACTCCTCATCAATGTCTTCCTCGGTATGCTTCCATAAGCATACTTTCAGGCATTGATGTGGTGGGATCGAGTTCATATGGTTCTGATATAACTAGGACTTAGAGCTTTTACTCTACTATTGAGAACACTTCTCAATGTCCAAACCAGTCATGGAAAAAATCCCATTTAATTTGTTGGTCTCAAAGACCGATCGCAAATAAAGTGATTGTTGTTTGTTGTCATTTGTACTACAAAAAGAAAATATGCAATTTTAGTCCAAAAACTCATTTTTGACTTATTTGATTGATTTGAATAATTAGGCCTTTAATTAATTATCACTCCCACTATTTTAATTAAAATTGATAGCCCTCACCATCAATTCGGAAGATTGCAGTGTACAACCTTCTAGTGGGCAAGATCCTGAAATCTTCTAAGTCATGGACCAGCTTGGGCTGTCACCCACAACTTAGATCTCTCAGGTAGGCAACTCTTGCCAATTGCATCATATGCAACTCTTGATAAGATGTCATATGCAACTCCTTGCCATGATCATCTCCATGCCTCAAGGTGCTAGATCCTATCTAGGTCACCTTGTTAAGTCCGACCCAAAGCAAACACGGTGAATATGCACCCTACTTGGGAAGACCCACATATCCATCCTTCACGCTTCCACGAGATAGACGGTGCACCACGCTTGGGCGTGCCCACACTTGGTCGATCAAGATTTTCACGTGTGTCACATTTGGAAGGCATCTAAAACTTAATATTTAATGAGGGATTTTGTAAGGACCCTGACCTACGTTTAGGGTTTACCCTGTTTGTTTTGCTTGATCTTGGTGCTTTGGTGCTTGCTAATCACCTTTAGTGGTGATTAGGGTTTGGTTGTGCTTTGTTGAGAGTTCGAGGGGCTACTTGCAAATAACCCAAGTTTAGGGTTTTGTGGGCAAGTTTTCCATCTTGTGAGATGTTTTTCCTCTTTGCTTCCTCTAGGGTTGAGAGGAAGGCTTGGGCTTGTTGTTTGAGTCCTTTGGGCCTGAGTTGAGCTTGTTTGGGCCTTGGAGTTCCTTGTTTGGGCTTGCTTGAGCCTTGTGTCGCCCAGGGCAGGTGGTGTGTCGCCCAGTTGCTTGGTGTGTCACCCAGTAGCTCTTGTTGTGTCGCCCAGATGGCTTGGCTTGGTTGATGGACACATGGTGCACATCTTGGACAAGTGCCTTATGGCTTGCATGAGAGGTGGCTTGAGTTGGTGGACATGTGTCCCTTGGGTGGGCGACACATAGCATGGTTGTACCTTGGTTTCTCCTCCCCTTCTTCCTATATAGGTAGCTCTTCTCCTTGCCTTAGTCTCCTTTGCTCTTTTGGTCTCCCCTCCACCCTTGGTGCATGATATCCCTCTCCATCTTGCTTGTGTTGGCCGATACACTTCCTTGGAGCTGAAGTGGTGGCCGATACACTTCCTTGGAGCTGAAGTGGTGGCCGATACACTTCCTTGGAGCTGAAGTGGTGGCTGATACACCTTCCTGGAGCAGCCTGGTGGACGATAGCTTTGGACCTTGGAGTGCTTTGGAGCTTTGGTGGTCGACAACCTTGGAGCTCAAAGTGCATCTTCTTCCTTGGAGCTTAAGGCGGGTTGCATAGTTTCTAACCCTAACTCTCTTACCTCTAGATTTAACCTTGTTACATGTTAGTAGACTAGCTTAGTTCCTTTCTTGTGCACCTTGCTTATATACCTTAGTGGCCGATATCCCTCTCTTGGGTTTTAGGGTTCCTTGTATACCTTGCTTTTTAGGGCTTGTGCTCCCTTGTGTTGGAGGTTGAAGGTGACCTAGGGTTGGGCGATATCCCTTCCTTGTGAGTGTGTTGGGCGACACACTTGCCCTTAAGTTGAACGATATGGTGATCTAGGGTTTGAGTTCCTTGTGTTGGAGGTCGATAGTGACCCAGGGTTGGGCGATACCCCTTCCTTGTGGGTGTGTTGGGCGACACACTTGCCCTTAAGTTGAACGATATGAGTAACCTTGGGTTGAGCAACACCTTTGTCTCTGAGCTGGCCAACATGATCCCCTTTGTTCTTGTGTTAGCCGACATGGTGACCATGTTGGGCGACATGGCACCTTGGGTGGACGATAGGATGAGTCCTTGTGGGTGGCCGATACCCTTGCCCATGTGTTGGACGATAGGGTGAGCTAGGGTTTGTTGGCCAATATGATGAGTACCTTGGAGATGAACGATACCCTTCCTCTTGTTGGCCGATATGGATGTCCTTGTGTTGGATGATAGAGTGGGTGCTCTTGTGTCGAGTTATCTCCTTGTCCATGTGATGGACGATAGGGTCATGTAGTGCCATGAGTGTTAGGGTTGGGCGATAAGCCTTGGGCCATGATGGGCGATACCCTAATGGCCGATAGCCCTAATGGCCGACACCATGGTGGGCGATACCCTTATGGCCGATAGCCCTAATGGCCGACACCATGGTGGGCGATACCCTTATGGCCGATAGCCATGTTGGGCGATACCCTACCCTATGTGCATGAGTATGATGGTCGATAGGGTTAGTAGAGTGTGTTGGCCGATAGGGTAGTAGTGGGTGATGGTCGATAGGGTTAGTGAGGTTGGCCGATACCCATGTTGGATGATAGGTTTTAGATGAGGGTTGTGAGGCTATAGTGAGGGTATGAGTTTCTTTGGTGACGGTCCCTTATGTGATAGAAGTGGATGTTTATACATTAACCAATAAAACGATGGAGGTGTTTGTGATATCATCAATATGTAATATGTTGCCTTGCAAACAATAAGGATGCTAATGATAGTAATGTATATGATGTTAGCCCTCATGTAATTGATGCATGATGTGACCCTTATGCTTAATTGTTAATGATAAAGAAGATGATGATAACTACTCTAGTAGTTTGTTTAATGATAATAATGTTGGTAATAATGATGCTAAGTGACAGTTACATTAAAGGTTGCTTCATGATAAAGATGACAATAGTTGATGACATAGTAATGACCTTGTTAATAATAGTGTTGGTTCTGTAAACACAACATGATCTCTATATACCCTGATTGTTTGTACAATCTCGATATAAGGGTAAGTATCAGTATGGTTGTTTAATGATGTACTTAACATACTTGATTACCAAATAACTGTCATATTGATAAGTAGATTATCTTGAATGATATTTCATGATAGTGAGCATATTCCTTATGTTGAATCTACAATTATTGCATACCTTAACCTTGCAGGTGATGACTTAGCCATGAAAGGGCTATGTGACATATGTAATGAGTAACATTACTTTGATAATTGCTCTATAAGATTATGTATGTGATGCGTTGGTCCCATGATGATGATGTGAACCTTAAGAGGCAGTGACAGTACATGATGAGGGGTTGAGACCCTGCGGTATGTGGTGATCCTTGAGATGGATCTGGATGGTTGGCAAGAGGCCAAGTGATAACATGTGATGTTGGATCCTTAAGATGGATCAGGTTGATATGAATAGATCATAATATAATGTTCTTTACTTTCTGTTATATCTTTGCATGTTATACAACTTGGTTGAATCTTGCAATCCATCTAAAAGATACTAATTAAGCACAGTGAAATACATCATGTAGTTTGCCCTGGCCATAGATCCATCATCGTCAGGACTTGGTGATGGTGAAACAGGTTTTCCTACGGGTTAACCTGGAAGCGCATATTGTTGAATATGTGTAGGTTGCTCCTAGCCTAAAAATGAGGAGGTAAGAGTGTAACTTCGGTTGCAGACTCAGATATGTGTGTAGAGCATGGTGAACAGGCCCATGGCTCAGGATATGTGATGTATGGAGCATGAATGCGTTCATGGCTCAGAGCACGGTGATCAGGCCCGCGGCTCAGTTTTACTAGCGCCGAGACCTGTACCAAGGCGGGCTAGAGAATGGGTAGCCTATGGAGCTAACCCTGTGGCTTAGACCACTTCAGCATGTGACTGCGGTCCTGCTTGTGTTGTACTCATGTACTGACCATGAGGTGGGAGGTCGTGGAGTCCGACTCTTCCATTGACCTTGTATGGCACCGTCTTGGGTTTCGTAACCGAAGGTTGGATTTGAACGGTACGGTTCAAATCCTCAGGGCATAATAAAATGTAATACAGCCGTTTAGTATTTACTAGTCATATCAAATACGAAACATTGGTTGAGGCCTTGTTTGTGTAATATTCCGTTATACCTTGCAGGTCATGTGGTAATCTACCTTATCTTGATGATCAGGTTATATGGCATTATACCCTATTCTAATAATCCTGTTACATGTTGATATATCTCATCTTGATAGTCATGTTCCTTTGAAAGACATCTGGTTTTACGCTTTAGTACAGCTGGTATGCTTGCCGGTAAGAATGATCTTGCTATATATATATAACTGCTTCTGATATATCTGCTCATGTTATAATTGTTGTTATAGTTTCTCTTGCTGAGGTTCTATAGTTGCGGTGGGGAGCTATGTTTCCCGCTGGGACAATTGTTCAATTGTCTCACTCCACTGGTTTACACCCTTTTTAGGTGGTCGAGGTAGACGTGGTCGTGGTTGTGGTGTTGCGGACGAGCAGCTTGAGGAGCAGTAGAAGGCAAGCGATGGACATGCTGCTGTTTTGGGATGTTTTGTAGTAGAGTCTAGAGTCATCCCTGTACTCTCAGGTCCTTGGTAGTGTTTTGACGATGTTTCACGAAGATCGTTCGATGATCTCTGTATATCCTGCTGTTGGTCGGATGTGGGCCTTTATGTATATATGAACAGGTGGTGAACTCATGTGATGGATGGACAGCTGTTCCTGAGCTGTGGACACGTGTCAGATCTTGTGTATGTACATATTTATATGACATGGTTCTATACAGGATGAGGACTGGAAAGTAATAGTTTCACAGTTTATCAGTTTTCCGCAATCGGTTTTAATTAACCCGTGTTTTGATAATCTGTGGTTATGGTGTTTTCCGCACGTTTTTGCGTAACACCTCGTTATCTGTGCGATAATGGGATGTGTTGCCACAAAGCTTGGTATCAGAGCTCTAGGTTCGCTGAGTCTACATGGATCTAGGACTAGGTTGAGTCTGTTCTTATGAGTTTTCTAGGTTATCTTACAAAAATCTTCTGCCCTAAGCAGAAGAAAAGCCAAGATGTCTGGAAACCACAAAGAACATGCTCCTGAGCATAGTGATGTTGCATCGGTTGATGGAGCAGATGGACGGGCACATGAAGATCGGGTGCCTGAGGTCCCCCAACCAGACCCAGCCATACTTGAACACCCTGCCTACCAACAGCTTATGGGGCAGGTAATGGCTACGATGAATCTCATGGTTGAGCGATTACCAGTGCCTCCTCCGCGAGCACATGTTCCCCATGGAGAAACATCGGGTATTGGGAAGACCTTTGAGCGGCTTCGCCGAGTCGGAGCTTCGGATTATGCTGGAACGGCTGATCCAGCGGATGCAGATCTGTGGCTGACGAGTCTTGAAAAGGCTTTCTGGATCCTCGACATCCCCGAAGCAGACAAAGTAAAGCATGCTGTCTACCTTTTGAAGGATAGTGCTGGTCACTGGTGGACCATCGAGGAAGAGAAGCGGCCTGGTGAGGTGATCTATTGGGAAGTGTTTCGGCGCGAGTTCGTCACCAGATACTTTCCGAAGACGTACCTGGACGAGAAGATCAGTCAGTTTGAGAAGTTGCGGCAAGGAACGATGAACATCACCAAGTATGAAGCTAAGTTTATGGATCTGTTGAGGTTCTATCCTCACATGGCGGTGACAGATGATGAACGGATCAGACGTTTCGAGAAGGGTTTGAGTGCTGAGTTGACAACCCCTGTGTCTGTGCTGGAAAACCGAGAGCGGTTTGCTACATTTGTGGAATCAGTTTGACGGATCGAGGGGGCAGTAAGGGAGAAAAGAGAGTCGGTGTCTCTTAAAAGACCTGCTCAGTTTCAAGGATGAAGGTTTGGTGGCTTCAAGAAACCCAGGTTTTCAGCACCGTCAGTGATGAGAAGTGCTGGTGTACCATATCAGTGGTCTCCGAGTAAGGGAAAAGGTTATGTTTCTTCACCATCTAAGGCGCACAGCTCAGCTTCGGTGGCAGTGACAGGACCATCTAGGCCACGAGTTGACAATAGAGCATGTCATCTCTGTGGACAAGTCGGGCATTGGAAGTTCAATTGCCCGAATAGAGACGTTGAAGTGACGCAGCAACTGAGGCAGAGTTTCCAGAAGTCTGAGAGACCACAGCCCAGTGGTAGCAGAGGATGAGGACGCGGTCAAGCATCTCAAGCTGGATCGTCTGCTCAAGGGAGAAGAGGTCGTGGACAGCAAGCTACGGCTCGATTCTATGCCATGAATCAGCCGGAGGCGATAGTCAACCCGCGAGTGGTGACAGGTCAGATGGAGCTATTTCATTCTGATATGTCTTCTTCTTGCTTTATATCTGTTCTGGTTGACCCGGGTGCGACACACTCTTTTATCGCCTATAGTATGCTTGAAAACTGTCATCTACCTGTTAGTTGTAAGAAGGATAGCTTGTTGTTAGAAACCCCTCTTGATGGTTCCTCTTTGCTTCGAGAAGAGTGTCCATCTTGTGTTTTGTCTTTTTCGGGACACAACATTCAGGTGGATCTCATACCACTTGATATGCATGGTTTCGATGTTATCCTTGGGATGGATACCTTAGAGAAGTATAAGGTTGTCTTGGACTGTGGTTCCAAGCAGGCAGTGTTTGATGTTGCTGGAGAGAAGTGGATCTTCCAGGGAGATAGGAAGATTCTTCCGACATGTCTGGTGTCAGCTATGGTGGCAGATAGGTTGTTGCGACAAGGATGTGAGGCGTTCTTAGCTCACGTTGTGGATACCGTTGTGGATACCAAGGCGAAAGGCCTTAACCTTGAAGAAGTGTCAGTGGTCCGAGAGTTTGCAGATGTGTTTCCTGAGGAGTTTCCTGGTGTTCCTCCACCCCGAGAGATCGATTTTGAGATCAATCTGGTTCCGGGAACGCAGCCGATTGCACAAACACCTTATAGGATGGCTCCAGCAGAGATGGTAGAGTTGAAGAAGCAGTTACAAGAGTTGTTGGAGAAAGGTTTCATCAGACCGAGCACGTCACCTTGGGGTGCTCCCGTGTTGTTCGTTAAGAAGAAGGATGGTTCGATGCGGTTGTGTATAGACTACCGACAGTTGAACAAGGTCACGATCAAGAATAAGTACCCGTTGCCGAGGATAGATGACCTGTTCGATCAGTTGCGTTGTGCTACAGTGTTTTCGAAGATCGATCTACGGTCTGGATATCATCAGTTGAGGATAAATGCAGATGACATACCAAAGTCATCCTTTAGGACGAGGTATGGTCATTTTGAGTTTGTGGTTATGCCGTTTGGATTAACCAATGCACCTGCTGCTTTCATGGACCTGATGAACAGAGTGTTTTGTCCGTTCTTAGATCAGTTTGTTGTAGTTTTTATAGACGACATCTTGATCTATAGTCAGAATCGGCTAGAGCATGAGCAACATCTTCGTCAAGCGTTGACTCTCCTTCGTCAACATCAGATGTATGCTAAGTTTAGTAAGTGTGAGTTCTGGTTGGATGAAGTGACTTTCTTAGGTCATGTGATATCTGCTGAAGGAGTCAAAGTAGATCCGAAGAAAGTGGAATCTATTGCGGATTGAGAACAGCCGAAGACGCCGACGGAAGTTCGTAGTTTCCTTGGCCTAGCAGGATACTACCGGAGGTTTATCAAGGACTTCAGTTCGATAGCTCTACCGATGACGAAGTTGACCAGGAAGGATGTACCTTTTGTTTGGAATGATCGATGTCAGCAAGCTTTCCAAAGTGTGAAGGAAAAACTAACCAGTGCTCCAGTGTTGATCTTGCCAGAATCTGGAAAAGGCTATGTTGTTTTCTGTGATGCGTCCAAGAAAGGTTTGGGTTGTGTGCTGATGCAGGAAGATCATGTGGTTTCTTTTGCTTCGCGACAGCTTAAGAAACATGAGGAGAACTATCCGACCCATGACTTGGAGCTGGCAGCAGTGGTTCATGCGTTAAAGATTTGGAGACACTATCTTTATGGGGAAGTGTGTCAGATCTTTACAGATCACAAGAATCTGAAGTACATCTTCTCACAGCAAGAGTTGAACATGCGAAAACGTCGGTGGATGGAGTTGATCAATGATTATGATTGCACTATCGAGTATCATCCTGGTAAGGCAAATGTGGTAGCAGACGCGCTTAGCAGAAAGTCTTCTACTCCCAAGAAGGCACAGATGAGTTCTTTGGTATGCCATAGGCGGGACATGTTAGTCTCCTTATGGCAGATGAACGTACAGATGGAGGTTTCCTCGATAGCTGGACTTTTAGCACAGATGCAAATCAAGCCCACGTTGAGACAGCAGATCAAGGATGCACAACAAACGGATGATACAGTACAGCTAATCAGATCAGAGTTTGGCAGCGAAAAGCGTGATGGGTTCCATGAGTCCGAGGATGGAGTGGTTTGCTATCATAATAGGATGGTGGTTCCAGATGCTGATAATCTGAGGAAGTTGGTGCTCGAGGAAGCACACACGTCGATGTATGCTATGCATCCAGGCGTCACCAAAATGTATCATAGTCTGAAGGACTTATATTGGTGGCCCGACCTGAAGAAAGATGTAGCTGAGTTTGTGGCAAGGTGTGCGGTATGTCAACAAGTAAAGGCTGAGCATCAAAAGTCGGCAGGTACGTTGCAACCTTTGCCTATACCACAGTGGAAATGGGATCATATAACCATGGATTTCGTAGTTGGCCTACCCAGGACAACTAGGAATCATGATTCCATTTGGGTGATAGTGGACAGATTAACGAAGTCTGCCCATTTCATACCTGTGAAGACCACGTATATAGCTGAAAAGCTCGCTCGAGTATATGTGGATGAGATAGTTCGTTTGCATGGTGTGCCAGCAACGATAGTTTCTGATAGAGGTCCTCAGTTTACAAGTCGTTTTTGGGAACAGTTGCACAGGGCGATGGGAACACAGTTGAAGTTCAGTTCCGCTTTCCACCTACAGACAGATGGACAGTCTGAGAGGACTATTCAGACTTTGGAGGATCTTCTTCATGCTTGTGTTTTGCAGTTCCTAGGCAGTTGGGACGTACATCTCAGTTTGATAGAGTTTGCCTACAACAATAGCTATCAGCAGAGCATTGACATGGCTCCCTATGAGGCTTTGTATGGGAGGAAGTGCAGATCTCCTTTGTGTTGGTATGAATCAGGTGAATATCAGCTTTTGGGTCCTGAGTTAGTACAGCAAATGACAGAAAAGATCAAGGTGATACAACAACAGTTGAAAGCGGCACAAGACAGGCAGAAGTCTTATGCAGACAATCGCCGATGACCCTTGGAGTTCCAGGTGGGAGACAAGGTGTATCTTAAAGTCTCTCTGTGGAAAGGTGTGCTGAGGTTTGGACGGAAAGGTAAATTAGCTCCCAGATATATGGGGCCTTACCCAGTCTTAGCACATGTTGGCAAGGTGGCTTACGAGTTAGAGTTGCCTCCAGAGTTGCACAGGTTACATCCAGTGTTCCATGTCAATATGCTGAAGAAAAGTCATCCGGATACAGGAACAGTGATACAACCAGTTGAAGTTGAGCTTGACAAAGATGTGACTTATGAAGAGGGTCCTATGATGATCCTTGACAGAAGAGTCAAGAAGTTGAAGAGAAAGGATCTGGTTCTTTTGAAGGTCCTTTGGAATCACCGTGGCGTTGAGGAAGCCACGTGGGAGCTTGAGAAAGAGATGAGGAGGAAGTATCCCTCGCTTTTCTCTTCGGATTTCAGGGACGAAATCCTTTTGTAGAGGTTTATGGCTGTAAGGACCCTGACCTGCATTTAGGGTTTACCCTGTTTTTTTTGCTTGATCTTGGTGCTTTGGTGCTTGCTAATCACCTTTAGTGGTGATTAGGGTTTGGTTGTGCTTTGTTGAGAGTTCGAGGGGCTACTTGCAAATAACCCAAGTTTAGGGTTTTGTGGGCAAGTTTGCCATCTTGTGAGATGTTTTTCCTCTTTGCTTCCTCTAGGGTTGAGAGGAAGGCTTGGGCTTGTTGTTTGAGTCCTTTGGGCCTGAGTTGAGCTTGTTTGGGCCTTGGAGTTCCTTGTTTGGGCTTGCTTGAGCCTTGTGTCGCCCAGGGCAGGTGGTGTGTCGCCCAATTGCTTGGTGTGTCGCCCAGTAGCTCTTGTTGTGTCGCCCAGATGGCTTGGCTTGGTTGATGGACACATGGTGCACATCTTGGACAAGTGCCTTATGGCTTGCATGAGAGGTGGCTTGAGTTGGTGGACATGTGTCCCTTGGGTGGGCGACACATAGCATGGTTGTACCTTGGTTTCTCCTCCCCTTCTTCCTATATAGGTAGCTCTTCTCCTTGCTTTAGTCTCCTTTGCTCTTTTGGTCTCCCCTCCACCCTTGGTGCACGATATCCCTCTCCATCTTGCTTGTGTTGGCCGATACACTTCCTTGGAGCTGAAGTGGTGGCCGATACACTTCCTTGGAGCTGAAGTGGTGGCCGATACACCTTCCTGGAGCAGCCTGGTGGACGATAGCTTTGGACCTTGGAGTGCTTTGGAGCTTTGGTGGCCGACAACCTTGGAGCTCAAAGTGCATCTTCTTCCTTGGAGCTTAAGGCGGGTTGCATAGTTTCTAACCCTAACTCTCTTACCTCTAGCTTTAACCTTGTTACATGTTAGTAGACTAGCTTAGTTCCTTTCTTGTGCACCTTGCTTATATACCTTAGTGGCCGATATCCCTCTCTTGGGTTTTAGGGTTCCTTGTATACCTTGCTTTTTAGGGCTTGTGCTCCCTTGTGTTGGAGGTTGAAGGTGACCTAGGGTTGGGCGATATCCCTTCCTTGTGAGTGTGTTGGGCGACACACTTGCCCTTAAGTTGAACGATATGGTGATCTAGGGTTTGAGTTCCTTGTGTTGGAGGTCGATAGTGACCCACGGTTGGGCGATACCCCTTCCTTGTGGGTGTGTTGGGGGACACACTTGCCCTTAAGTTGAACGATATGAGTAACCTTGGGTTGAGCAACACCTTTGTCTCTGAGCTGGCCGACATGATCCCCTTTGTTCTTGTGTTGGCCGACATGGTCCCCTTTGTTCTTGTGTTAGCCGACATGGTGACCATGTTGGGCGACATGGCACCTTGGGTGGACGATAGGATGAGTCCTTGTGGGTGGCCGATACCCTTGCCCATGTGTTGGACGATAGGGTGAGCTAGGGTTTGTTGGCCAATATGACGAGTACCTTGGAGATGAACGATACCCTTCCTCTTGTTGGCCGATATGGATGTCCTTGTGTTGGATGATAGAGTGGGTGCTCTTGTGTCGAGTTATCTCCTTGTCCATGTGATGGACGATAGGGTCATGTAGTGCCATGAGTGTTAGGGTTGGGCGATAAGCCTTGGGCCATGATGGGCGATACCCTAATGGCCGATAGCCCTAATGGCCGACACCATGGTGGGCGATACCCTTATGGCCGATAGCCCTAATGGCCGACACCATGGTGGGAGATACCCTTATGGCCGATAGCCATGTTGGGTGATACCCTACCCTATGTGCATGAGTATGATGGTCGATAGGGTTAGTAGAGTGTATTGGCCGATAGGGTAGTAGTGGGTGATGGTCGATAGGGTTAGTGAGGTTGGCCGATACCCATGTTGGATGATAGGTTTTAGATGAGGGTTGTGAGGCTATAGTGAGGGTATGAGTTTCTTTGGTGACGGTCCCTTATGTGATAGAAGTGGATGTTTATACATTAACCAATAAAACGATGGAGGTGTTTGTGATATCATCAATATGTAATATGTTGCCTTGCAAACAATAAGGATGCTAATGATAGTAATGTATATGATGTTAGCCCTCATGTAATTGATGCATGATGTGACCCTTATGCTTAATTGTTAATGATAAAGAAGATGATGATAACTACTCTAGTAGTTTGTTTAATGATAATAATGTTGGTAATAATGATGCTAAGTGACAGTTACATTAAAGGTTGCTTCATGATAAAGATGACAATAGTTGATGACATAGTAATGACCTTGTTAATAATAGTGTTGGTTCTATAAACACAACATGATCTCTATATACCCTGATTGTTTGTACAATCTCGATATAAGGGTAAGTATCAGTATGGTTGTTTAATGATGTACTTAACATACTTGATTACCAAATAACTGTCATATTGATAAGTAGATTATTTTGAATGATATTTCATGATAGTGAGCATATTCCTTATGTTGAATCTACAATTATTGCATACCTTAACCTTGCAGGTGATGACTTAGCCATGAAAGGGCTATGTGACATATGTAATGAGTAACATTACTTTGATAATTGCTCTATAAGATTATGTATGTGATGTGTTGGTCCCATGATGATGATGTGAGCCTTAAGAGGCAGTGATAGTACATGATGAGGGGTTGAGACCCTGCGGTATGTGGTGATCCTTGAGATGGATCTGGATGGTTGGCAAGAGGCCAAGTGATAACATGTGATGTTGGATCCTTAAGATGGATCAGGTTGATATGAATAGATCATAATATAATGTTCTTTACTTTCTATTATATCTTTGCATGTTATACAACTTGGTTGAATCTTGCAATCCATCTAAAAGATACTAATTAAGCACAGTGAAATACATCATGTAGTTTGCCCTGGCCATAGATCCATCATCGTCAGGACTTGGTGATGGTGAAACAGGTTTTCCTACGGGTTAACCTGGAAGCGCATATTGTTGAATATGTGTAGGTTGCTCCTAGCCTGAAAATGAGGAGGTAAGAGTGTAACTTCGGTTGCAGACTCAGATATGTGTGTAGAGAATGGTGAACAGGCCCATGGCTCAGGATATGTGATGTATGGAGCATGAATGCGTTCATGGCTCAGAGCACGGTGATCAGGCCCGTGGCTCAGTTTTACTAGCGCCGAGACCTGTACCAAGGCGGGCTAGAGAATGGGTAGCCTATGGAGCTAACCCTGTGGCTTAGACCACTTCAGCATGTGACTGCGGTCCTGCTTGTGTTGTACTCATGTACTGACCATGAGGTGGGAGGTCGTGGAGTCCGGCTCTTCCATTGACCTTGTATGGCACCGTCTTGGGTTTCGTAACCGAAGGTTGGATTTGAATGGTACGGTTCAAATCCTTAGGGCATAATAAAATGTAATACAGCCGTTTAGTATTTACTAGTCATATCAAATATGAAACATTGGTTGAGGCCTTGTTTGTGTAATATTCTGTTATACCTTGCAGGTCATGTGGTAATCTACCTTATCTTGATGATCAGGTTATATGGCATTATACCCTGTTCTAATAATCCTGTTAAATTTTGATATATCTCATCTTGATAGTCATGTTCCTTTGAAAGACATCTGGTTTTACGCTTTAGTACAGCTGGTATGCTTGTCGGTAAGAATGATCTTGCTATATATATATATATAACTGCTTCTGATATATCTGCTCATGTTATAATTGCTGTTATAGTTTCTCTTGCTGAGGTTCTATAGTTGCGGTGGGGAGCTATGTTTCCCACTGGGACAATTGTTCAATTGTCTCACTCCGCTGGTTTACACCCTTTTTAGGTGGTCGAGGTAGACGTGGTCGTGGTTGTGGTGTTGCGGACGAGCAGCTTGAGGAGCAGTAGAAGGCAAGCGATGGACATGCTGCTATTTTGGGATGTTTTGTAGTAGAGTCTAGAGTCATCCCTGTACTCTCAGGTCCTTGGCAGTGTTTTGACGATGTTTCACGAAGATCGTTCGATGATATCTGTATATCCTGCTGTTGGCCGGATGTGGGCCTTTATGTATATATGAACAGGTGGTGAACTCATGTGATGGATGGACAGCTGTTCCTGAGCTGTGGACACGTGTCAGATCTTGTGTATGTACATATTTATATGACATGGTTCTGTGCAGGATGAGGACTGGAAAGTAATAGTTTCACAGTTTATCAGTTTTCCACAATCGGTTTTAATTAACTCGTGTTTTGATAATCTGTGGTTATGGTGTTTTCCGCACGTTTTCGCGTAACACCTCGTTATCTGTGTGATAATGGGATGTGTTGCCACAGATTTGGTTTTATATACATATACATATCCAATCACCACAATACATAGTACATATCATATACATGCTATATCCCACAAAAAACATGCAAAACGATAAAAGCAATGATTATGGCCATCCTAATGTGATTCCTCGAACCAAGAGGAATCACGGTCATCTAGGTCTACATCACAAGCAACCTATACAAGATGAACTCTGTGCTTTGCCTTTCGAGTAGATCAACTCATCACATGAGTGGTCTGCTCGATCTGGTCGGTCGTCTGGGTGCCACCAGCCGATCAGTTGGCTCCTCCAACCGATCGGTTCGCCTGGTCATCGTGCATCTCATCATGGCCGCCACCCGCTCGTCTCGCTCCTCGAACTGGTCATCAACCGATCGACTCACTCTTTGAACCGATCATCTCGAATGTCAACCGATCAGTTCACGCCTTGAACCGATCGTCTCAGCTGTCGTCAGATGTCCTCCGTTCTTTGACATAACAGGAAATAAAATTCTATCCTATTTTACATTGTAAAAAGAGAAACCTCGAGTTACATTCGAGGGGAGAAAAGTTAGGAAAGAAATCTCAAATTATTTTGAGTTACATCAAGAATAGGAGAGGGAAGATCGGTGCGCAGACCGAGATGCAAGCAACCACATACAACCATACATAGATAGGGTTTATTGGCCATAACCACACTATACATCCACCACAAAACTTGTTTAAGGGCGACGCGTATCGACTGCATTCATAATACATATCATATATGTAAATTGGGATTTGTGGATTTTGGATTGGACATGCATAAATCCAATTTTATTCGCATCGTATGCAATAAATAAAGGCGACAAACCAAAATCGATCATATCGATAATCCTAAAGTATAGAGTAGTTGACGTGGCTCTGATACCACTGTTGGGTTTTAGGAGAGGCAGAGAAGGCAGCGGAAACAAAAATTTTCTCCCCCAAACCCGGAACAAGGAAACACGTCAACGTCTATACAATAGGAAAGGATGGTTTGTGGAATCATACCTTGTCCCGAGGCTTGCTCGGTGACAATAACTCATGCCTTGCACGGTCTTCACCTCCTGTCTTGGACGCTGTCTGTGCAGCTCCTGGTCACATCGGGACTGACGACTCCTAGTCTCACCAGGACTGTCAGGATTGACAGTTGTCCTTCGAGCGGCAGAAACCTCCCGCCTCTGAAGTAGTCTACACTGACCACCTGGAACTCCAATCTCCTTGTCCCATAAGGAATTGGAAGGAGTCGCACCCTCCTGTCAGTGTACTAGTTGCCAACACACTCTCCTACCACCAGTCGCAACTGCAGTTGTCTTTCCCTTGCTCTGCCTCCCTTATTGGGTAGCACTTTCTCGGGCTCTCTCTCGATTACCAAAACCAGAGAGAACGACAACTTTGTAGAGCAACTGGTTGCACTGAGTTGTACTTTGAGAAGCCCCCATTACCCCTATATATAGGAGGGTCATGGGACAGGGTTCGAGATTTTCCACAAAACAACCAACTCGCAACCTGAACCGATCGTTTCACAACTGAAACGGTTGGTTGGGGACCTGAACCGGTCGGTTGACACCTCAACCGATCAGTTGGGACCCATGAGCCGATCGGTTCATTTCTGAACCGATCGGTTCGTGGTCCTGACCAGTTCCCGGTTGACTTTCCTTCTTTTATTTCTAATTGGTATCAAATACCAATCCTATTTCCCAATCAAATTGGGCAAGTGAAATGAAAGGAACATTCTCACCAATCCTACTTGCCCAACTTGCTCGGTTGCACCAGTTGAATCGATGGTTTCAACATTTGAAGCAATCGTTTCACCTTGACCATGAGCCGATCGACTCAACACTTGAGTCAACCGGTTCACCAAGCTCAGCCAATCGGTTCATCACATGAGCTGATCGGTTGGGAGTGCAGATTGTGCAGAATCAGCCAATTGCGATTTCAATCAATCTGATACTCCAATCAATATGTCCAACACCTTGAACATTATGACATTGAGCTATCAATTGATTGGGTGTTTAATTGAACTACTAAACTCCTTTAGTAATCAATCTAAACATTATTTGTGGACAAAACTCCTCTTCTAGGTTAAATCCTATGTGTGTGACCCTGCAGGTCCATTTCACGTTGGCAGTGAAAGTCCATAACACTTATGACTTCACAAGAAGAAAGCAGTGCCTAGTCACACATCAGTGCTACCCAAGTGAAAGTAGAAAGTTGGAGAACAACTTTCAATCCTACAATCTGTGAATGGTGTTACAATGAATGTATAATTCCTTTTTCACTGATATCCCGAATGAACTCGAGGCATGGAATAGTCATCCTGTCAATGTTCATTCACTTTCTTGATCTCAGAGTAGATTGGAAGAGATATGTATGACATCAATATCACATACTGATTCACACATGCGTGCGAACGCCTATTTCAATCCTACTCATTAAGTGGCCTTGGATATCAAACTCCCTCAGGAGGGACAAATACCATATATATCACTCACCCCTCAAAAGCCCCATGTGTCAAAGCCACCCAATCATCACCTTTATAACAACCCATGTTTCAGGACTGTGTTTGATGATGTCAAAGTGTGCCCAACGACATGTGTTGAGTGTAGTGATTTCAGGTCAAAGAATCACACTCACCACCATCACTGTGAGTACTGACTGTGACTACCATGTCATGGTTCCATGTGTCAAACTCACGGTGGGTCTGTCCGGTACACTTGTTCTCTAACAAGTACCTATGTGTTTGGTTTGATATCTCTATATCATGACTAATGAGATTCTGTCATCAACCAACACCACAATCTTGTCTTGTGTGTCATTGCTGTCTATCAACCTTCCAAAATGACATCCAACTAGGGACATAACAAGAATGTACAAACTCTTAGCATCCGTATGATCTCATCGTTCAGGTCCTCAACCTGAAAGCATACGTCATTGAGTATTGTCATTCTTTAGACATTCAATATGTTCTATCACTATCTCATATGACTAAACCAGAAAGAATTGGAAGCTTGCCTTTGATGTTTATCAAATCAATCTTGATGTATCCCACCAATCATCCCATGATTGGCTCTCAGGGCATACATACCAACAATAATGTAACAGGTATTTACATCTGGGACAATGGCTTCAACCACATCCTATATACAAAAGATATTTCACAGATACATGCCATATATTTACAAACATCGACATACTACCAAAATCTCAAGTTGATGCAAGTATACTATCTAGAAAACACATCACATACCTAGACTTGAGAGTATAGGGACAATGCTAGGACTCTACTACTAATATCTACAACTGACCAACCTTCTGAATCGATTGATCACCAGACTAGTTCTCTTTCATAGAACGACCTCGACGTCATTGCCTACGACCACCTAAAAAGATGTGGTGACCCAGGGTGAGACCGAGTCCCAGTGAGAGATATAAATCTCTCCAATGAATATTGATTACAACATATTAATTAATAGTAAATAAACTGGACATATAGGGTATTGAATAAGCAATTGAGCAGATTGACAGTTTAAGCATACTAAGTAATTAAGTAAATAAGCTTTAGAAACAAGTAGAATTACTCAAATTTCATAAGTCTACACTCTATAACAACTATGTAGTATAAAGATAATACAAGGGTTATTCAACCAATGTGAGACATATTTAACCCCAACAGATATATACTATACGGCTTGAATTACATCTTTTATTATGTTGCCCTGAGGGATTTGAGGAATACCACTCAAGTCCCAACTGACCCCTACTAAGTCAAAATTAGTACCATACAAGATCTAGGATAACCAGATTACTAAGACCTTCTACGCCCTCGGTCAGTACGAGTCCGCCACAGCGACACATCAGGTTAAGTTGCTAACATGCTAGTTTGTCCTCGGTACAGGTCATGACACTAGTGAAAGGAGGTGGGAATACAAACCCTAACATCTGAGGTACAACCATAGTTGTCCTCAAATACTATCATATACACATTTCTGAGACATGACCATAGCCATTCTCCTTTTGAGGTATGGCCACAATCATCCTCCCAAACATTTGGAGTTAGGATGACAAGCACCATGCATACTCAACAGTATGTGCTCTAAGTTTCTCTTAGGAATGCTCATTTCACCATTTGGAAAGTCCTGAAACTTAGATGAATCTATGGTACAGGGCACTACATGATTAGGGTTACACTTTATTACTTATTGCCAATCAGGTGAATTAAGGCTTCATCATAAAAATGGACATGCAAACCCTAATTCATTCTTATCAAGTGTATAAGCATTGAAATTTTAGAAGATATAAAATGTTTGAAGTATAGTTCTTAATCACATTACTACATGCTATCATCCATTACATTGTAAGGAACCACATTATCATCATATCATTTCAGGATAACCATTTCTTATCACAAGTTCCAGGGTTTCAACCCTTATTGGAACATGAAAAGGATTTCACCTCAATTAGGGCTCAAACATGCTCAATGGTCATTAAGACCACCACATTATTCATAGCAAGGTTATCCTCATCATTCCATGTCTTAAATAAGGCTCAAAAGATCATCAACAATTATGTGTCCATAGGTATTATTATTATGGCAAGGCACTATGATATTCAAATAGCACTACCTTGTGGTTTAGACACAAGAAAAGTGTAATACATTGTCACATTAATCATGCAAGAGGGATGATTATAACCAATCACCACCATTTGATTACATTAATGTTAGGTATAACAAACTATATCACATTGAAGTTACATCCACTTATTATGGTCATTTATCAAATATAACTATACGAGAGAAAAGGTAAGACAAAAAATTAATGATATTGAACTATCAAATTCTCATCACTAGGACCCACATAGAATATCATGGAATTCATTCTAATCCATTGGATGTTGAAGCATCCAATCTTATTCATTGGATGGGGTTCATTGTTCAAAGTTATCAATTGAAGTATAGGTCTAACCATTAGATAGATTGAACCAAGGAGCCATTGGTTTAACATTTATTCGAATCTACAATTACATCCTTAACTCACCATATGTGGTGATGACCTGATCCACCATTAGTTTTGATCATTAATTCACCATTGGTTGTTAGATCAACACTATGTTCATTTAACACCATCGAATATTAAGCTAATGTCATCATTGATTGATAGCATCATTAGAGAATCAAACCATTGCTAATTGAGATTCTAAGAGAGCCTAACACTGACCTAAGGTGTGACTATCAGTTCACACCATAGTTCATCACCCTTGGTCACCACCTTTGATTGTCATGAAGACCACACCATTGGGTCATGTGTTTAAAAAAGAAAACAACCTACAAACCCTAATATGGACCATCGGTTGATAGGTGCTTAGCACCATAGGTGGTCATACCAACCTGAACTAAGTCATATACTTCCTTAGGAAGAACGTGCACATGACTACAGGTTCATCTAAAACTAGAAACAAAATAGGAAACACCATAAAAATCGAAATTCCAAACAAGCTTAGCTTCTTAATGCATAAATCACTATTTTTAAGTAAGAACATGAGCTAATAAACTTATAGTAACCAATATAAGTAAAGAGGGTTATAAAACTCACCTCTACTGATAAGAACAAACTTCTAGAATCAAGGTTCTCGAGAAAATAAAGCAAGGAAACCCAAGTTCCGGATCTGCACTAGGCCAAACAGGTACCCTTATTCACAAGGAAGCAAAACCCTAGAAGAAAGAGAAAGAAAAGATGGGTTACTGAGTTCTAGAGAAATTTCTATCATGGAACAACAAGGTTCTGACCTGGAGAAAGATAGGAGGATGAAGAATAGAAGGAAATGGAGGAAATAAGGAACTACTTTCTTGTTTAGGTCAAGATCACCAAGAAGAAACTTTAGAAACCCTAGAAGGAAACAAATCAGAACCCTGGATGCTTCTTCTAAGGAGATCGCCTTCTTTGTAACATCCCTGACCTGGGTTATGCTTTAACCCTAGGTTTTTTAATAAAGAAGGATGATTATATGCTTAATCTTATCTTGTAAAAAGTAATTAGGGCTCATGAGAAACTTATGTTTCAATTTTGGTCTTGTTTGAACAATGTTGAAGCAATGATTGCTTATTTTGGACTAAAGTGCAAATTACCCAAGTAGAGGGGCTAACTTGAAAAATTGCACATGATAAGATGTTCCTCTGAGGATGAGACATCATAAGAATGAATATGATGTAGTGGTATGATTTCCACAAGCTTGGGCACCAAGATAAAGCTTGTAGAGCAATCCTTGTGCATTAAAACCTAGTTTTGGTGTAATGAGCAAATTACCCAAAATCTAGGGTTCAATATGAACATTACCACTTCAATGAGGTCCCTAATGTTTCTTGACATAATTTAGAGAAAATTAAATGAGAAGGGCACCTCATTTGAATTAATTTGGAGGAGAGATAATCTTGATATTAAAATAATCAAGATTTAAGCCTAATTGGAACCCTAATTCAATTTAATGCAAAAATAAATAAACTAATTGAGGGGCCTTCAAAAAAAATTAATATGGTTGGATTCATATGTATGTGGACTAACTTAATCCTTGCAAACGCACGATCATATCCTAAGGAGGTGAAGACTCCACTCACCATTATTATAAGAAAAAGAATTTCCACTCAAATATGGAAATTACTATTATAAGGGTTAAGGTGCTTAATTTCTTTTCCCTTTATTCTTGGATAATGGAAGGGAGAACGGTGGGTATAGAGATGCATTTGCATACAAGAAACCAATGGGGAGAGGGTGGCAACAATTTTGTAATTAAAAGACTTTTATAAAAGTATTTTCTCTCTCATTGAAATTCTTATAAAAAGACTCTTTCCAAGCCCAAACAAAGGCTTTTTCGACCCCACTTCTTCTCCTTGCTTGGAAACCGACCAAGGGAGCTAGGGAGGACCAGGATGACGACTCCCAGCATGTTGGTAAGGTTCTTGACCCTTTTCACCTTGTTTCCATGGTGGAAATCGAAAATAAATAATTGATTTCTTCTTATTTCGATCTCCTCTTCAACCCTAGCCTATCTTTTCAACCAAAAGCTTGAGGACGAGCCTAGGGGGAGTTGAAAAAGCTTCATCCACCATTGTTTCCGTGAGCTTGTAGCTTTGGAGCTCAATTGGAGGTGGGTTTTATAACTTGAAACCCTAATTTTGTTATTGCATTCAATTCCCCATCAAATAATGATCATTTCTCTATTTACAATCATTGATTTGGTTGATTGATGCTATCTCAATGGAAATCACAGTAGGTTTTGTGGGTATAGAGATTTATGATGATGATATAATCATAAGAAAACACCTCCCCAAATATCTAGACAAAACGATTTCAATCAAATGTCCAAACAGTTTCACAAACCGTTTGGGAGCAAACGGTTTCAAACCGTTTGGAATGAAACAGTTTCACTAAACCACATAGAAGCAAATAGTTTAAGACCGTTTGGTGATGTTGACCAGGGTTGACTATTTGGGGATTTGTTCATAATGATCTATTTTAATGACCCATCAATTATTATTTATTAACTCCAATTGGTTCATAAGTTAAAGGTCCATCAATCACCAAAACCCTAATCGGGTTAAGTGCTGATTTGTAATTTGATTAAGTTGAAAACTTGGGTTGATTGACCCAACCGTTTAAAAACCATTTGGGGATCACCCAAACGGTCTCAAGACCGTTTGGGGGTCACCCAAGACCGTTTGGAGGTCTAGGGTTGGATATGGTTAAGTATTTGAAGATCCAAAGATATGGTATTAACCCTAATCGGCTAAGTGCTGATTTTGCAATGGAATGAGTTGATGTTTTGGGTTGATTGACCCAAACGGTTTCAAAACCGTTTGGGGATCACCCAAACGGTCTCAAGACCGTTTGGTGATCACCCAAGATTGTTTGAAGGTCTAGGGTTAAGTATGGTTGAGCAATTGAAGGTCCAAAGATATTAAGTTGATGTACAATCAGATGTGATTAAGAAAGGGTGGAGTATTGATGTCAAAGGGTGCCCTATGTACAGAGTTGTTAAGAAACTCAAAAATGTCAAATCGGAGCTTATTGCTTGGAATAAGAATAAGGTGGGAAATCTTAGTAGTCATGCTAAGAAGTTGGAGGAGGAGGCCCTTAGAATGGATGAGTTGGCTGATTCCAAACCTAGTGATCTTCTTCTTAGAAGTGAGGCTTCTAAAGCTAGAAAGGAAGCTCTAAAAGCACTGGATCTTGAAGAGAGTCTTGCTATGAAAAAATCAAGAGTTCAGTGGTTAAAGATGGGAAATAAGAACATTAAGTTCTTTTACTCTTCTTTACATACCAGGAGACAAAGGAATTCTATCCATTCTCTGATGATTGATGGGGTGCCCTCTTCTGACTTGAATAGTATAAGGAAGCATGTGGTTGGGTTTTATACTGATTTGTTCTGTAAAACACATGTTCATAGTACTGACTGGGATGAAAAATGGAGGCTTCCTAAGCTTTCTCAGGCTCATATTAATATCTTAGTGAAGAAAGTGACAAGAAAAGAAGTTAATGAGGTTGTTATGAATTCTAATGACAATAAGGCACCTGGCCCTGGTGGGTTTAATGTGATGTTCTTTTAAGAAAGCTTGGCCTATCATTGGAGATCATATTTCAAAAGCTGTGATGGATTTTTTTTGAAAAAAGCTGTTTGCTTAAGGAGGTCAATAGAACGTTTCTCACTCTTATTCCTAAAGTTAAAAGTGCTACTGATATTAAAGATTGGAGACCTATTTCTCTTTGTAATTTTCTCTATAAGATAATCTCTAAAATCCTGGCTAACAGGCTTAGTCTTATTCTGCCGGATATCATTAGCAATTGTCAATTTGCTTTTGTGAAGGATAGGAAGATTATTGATGCTATCCTCCTTGCTAATGAGCTCATCAATGATTTCTCAAATGTGAAAGGTGGTGAAAAATTCTGTGTTAAAGCGGATATTGCAAAAGCCTATGATTCTATTCAGTGGAGTTATCTTTTGGGTATTCTTCATGCTATGAACTTTCCCTCTTGCTGGATTTCTTGGACTAAAGAGATTCTTAGCTCTATTAGCTATCAAATTCTTATTAATGGGGAACCCTATGAGGTTATTTTTCCCCTGAATGGGTTGAGGCAGGGAGATCCCCTTGCTCCCCTTCTTTTTGTCATTTGTATGCAGGGTTTTACTGCCATTATGGACTTCAATATCTCTCAAGGTTTTTTTATGCCTCTGAAGGTGTCCAATGATATTTTTGTGTCCCACACCATCTTTGCGGATGATCTTATGATCTTTGGCAGGAATGAGTATTGTACTGTCAGATGCCTTAGTCAGATTTTGAATGACCTTGGTAGAATTTTTGGACTTATGATTAATGCAAACAAAAGCCTGGTGTACTTCAGTGAAAATGCTTCTAAAGAAGATTTTATTGACTATGTGGGAATTAAGGAAGGTTTGCTTCCCTCTACTTATTTGGGAGTTCCTTTGTTTGGTGGAAAAATTACTAGAAGTATGTGCAAGCCACTAGTTGATAAACTTAAAACCAAGCTTGATTGTTGGAAGATGAAGTTGTTGTCTTTTGCAGGTAGGGTTGAGCTGGTGAGATCGACCCTATCGGCTTATAGTCTCTACTGGACTGCTGTGTTTCCTCTGCCTAGTTCTGTTGTGAATGAGGTGGATAGGATTTGTAGGGATTTTATCTGGGGTGACAAGGAGGAAAGGAGAGTTATGCATCATGTGAATTGGGAGAATATTTGCAGACCTAAGAAGGAAGGGGGGCTTCGAGTTAGAAGAATAGAGGATGTGAATACTGCTGGTTTGATTATCAATTTATGGAATATAGCTTGTGAAAAAGACAACTTGTGGGTCAAGTGGGTTCACGACAAGTACTTAAAGAATAACTCCATTTGGAAACTTGACTGTAAGCCCTACTACTCGTGGATGTGGAGATGTATTTTGAAGGTTCGCAGCCTGGTTATGAAGTCTATTTTTTTCCATCTTGGGAAAGGTGATAAATTCCTTCTTTGGGGTGATCCTTGGGTTAAAGGTAACCTGTTTCTTGAAGACTGTGTTGATAAGAGAATGCCCTTGATGTTAGGGAAAGGAAGGATGACTAAAGTTAGTGATGTTATGAAGAATGGTAGTTGGAACATTAAACCTAGCAGGAGGTTGAATCCTCTGTTGCATTTCTTGACCAATAATGCCACTTTTATTGGGGATTCTGATACTGTGATGTTTAATGGAAAGAAGAGGGTGAAGTTTAAGGATGTTTGGGACTGTAGTAGATGTAAATATCCATCTCTTTCTTGGGCTAAAAATCTGTGGAAGCTTGATATCCCTGAAAATTATAAGATCATATGCTGGAAACTGGCTCTTGGTTGCATTCCTGTCATTGATTGGCTAAGGAAGAAAGGGCTTTATATAACCTCTTTTTGTATTTTGTGCAAGAAGGGGGAGGAGTCCATTAAACACCTTTTTCAAGAGTGTTCTGTTGCTCGTTATGTTTGGGGGAAAGGTTTGTAGGATAGCTTCTTATCTACTGAACCTGACTTCATTGGTCGTCATTCCTGTTGGAGTATCTTTGGGAGGAAAGAAGCTGCTTTTGTGTCTATTGCAGTGTATCACATCTGGCAAGCTCGAAATCTGATCATTTTTGAGAATTGGTCTTTGGATGAGGAGAAGATCTGGAAAAGAATTAGTAATGATCTATATAGCTTACTTGATTACTAATTCTGATGGTTGCGGTTTGATCCCTGGTTCTTTATCCAAAGATGGAGATGGTTTGTCTGTACAGTAGACTGTTATCCTGTATGGGGTTAATCCTTGTACATAGTTTGCTTTTCCCTTTTTTGTCCTTTTGCTTCTTTTCCCCCTCCTTTATATCTCTTTGGACTGGTGTGGTGTTTTAGGACCCACCTTTGTACATGTTATGAAGCAATAAAGAGGGTAACACACTTGCTTGAGCAAAAAAAAAGTTGATGTACCATCAATTGCTGATTTGGTGACCAATCCTAGGATCCAAACCTTAATTGAATGACATGGTTAATGATGATGTGATGGGAAAACGGTCTCAAGACCGTTTGGAGGTCATCCAAATGATCCCAGGACCATTTGGGGGTCACCCAAGACCGTTTGGAGGTCTAGGGTTGACTATGGTTAGGGGTTTGAAGATCTAAAGATACCAAGTTGATTTGCAATCAAATGCTGATTTGGTGATCAATCTAGTAATCCAAACCCTAAATGGATGACATGGATTTGAGTGATGAGATGGGAAAACAGTCTCAAGACCGTTTGGGGTCAGGTCATGTTCAATTTGGATGATGGTCCAATAGTTTTAAAGTAACAAGTTACACATTGATTAATGTTGAAGGATCATCGATTCCAAACCCTAATCCAATTGATTCAAACCCTAATTGATGACCAATTGAGGGTCAATTGAGAGTCAAATCATTTGAAGGATGACCTACTTAACTCAATCAAAGTATGGTGATAGGTCCAATTGATGATTAGTTACATGAATACAATGGTTGATAGAATCAACATTGAGAACCCTAAACCGATTGGAGTAGTTGAGACCATCTTTGGTCCATGTGGTTATGAGGAGGTTTGGACCAAATGGTCTCAAGACCGTTTGATTCCAAACGGTCTCAAGACCGTTTGGGACCAAACGATCCCAAAGCGGTTGACTTCATGAGGTTTCAAAAAGGTACTTTAGCAAATGATCTTGAAGGTCACTTTTACCAAACAGTTTCAAACCATTTGAACTTTGAAAGACCAAGACCATTTGGGGTCCAAGTAATTAAAATTGTTTGAGGATCAATATGTTTAATCCTTTTGGATACCTAATGTAATTTAGAACTCAATTGGTTAATCCACTTGGATACCTATTGTAATAGAAAATCCAATTGGTCAATTCATTTGGATACCTTATGTAATGGAAGTCCAATGTGCTTGAATCTCTTGAGAATGAAGATGATGAATGATCCATTGATCCAATGATGATTATTAAGGCTAGGTACAAAGGTTTAAACCCTAAAGTACCTAGATGATCAATACCTTTAGATTAATTAACCCTAAAAGGTTATGCGAGTAATGTCTTAAGTACACAATGTTAACCATAGTTGTATTGAAGGGTTGATGTGACCTAATCAAGTTGGGAGGAAGATAGAGAGGAATTCATATGAGTATTGAACATGAGATGATTAGGTTATGATCCTTAATAAAGAGATCATGAAACCCTAATCCATAAGGTTAATGAATCTTAACCCTAGTTCAGGGTAACATATTGTAAAACCCCAATTATGGGAATAAAGAGTGAAACCCTAATTGGGATGAGTATCCCCAATTGATAGGAAAGGAGAAACCATAATTGATGGTGATGCCATGAGAAACCATAATTGAGGGTGATTCCATGTGAAACCCTAATTGAGGGTGAATCCATGAGAAATCCTAATTGATGGTAATGTGATGAGAATCCTTAATTAAGATTAATGTTATGAGAAACCTTAATCTAGGGTAATGTCACGTGAAACCCTAATTAAGAGTAGTATTATGGAAACCCTGAAGAACGATGTGAAGTGATACTTAAATCCAGGATGATGCCATATAATGTTATGTGCAACCATAGTCATGGTATAATGGGAAATATACTAAATTAGGATGTGGTTATTACAATCAAGTAAGATGAGGATGTTATAACCGTGAAAGGTAAAGTTGATGAACTATATGAATGATAGTGTTGATACCCTAATGAATAAGGGTCTAAAGGACAAGATGATGCCTAGATTAGTATATATATCTAATTTCATGTATGTGTAAGAACTCAATTCATTTTACAATGATGAGGGTATGAAACTCTTAGGAGTGATGTATGCAATATTATATAATGGAGTGAATAACATCCTATGGGTTGAAGTACCTAAAGTGGCTGATAATGATATAATCTATATCAGTAATGCCTAACCTTTGGTTAAGTCCATATCATTAAAGATTACTGGACAGTCCCAATGTGTGACCTATGCACCATATGATGAAAGTGACAAGTTAGTGGATAAAGTATTAAGAGGGAAATACCTTAATACAAGGTTTGTTGATTAATTTAAGTAAGATGGAAATGAGAAGAAAGTGACACATTAATATATGATAGATATCACATTCAGCATTTCAGGGTAAGCACACCTTGATGGACCCCTAATCCAACATTCTTGGATAAGAAACACATGAAGGGTGTGTTATGCAATTGTTACAATAAAGATGTAATAAACTCAATGTACTTTGATAAATGTTGACTAATATACCTTGAGAATGGGGCTAAGCCAAATCAAGGAGAATGATGTAATCATACCATGATAAGGATGAGAAATGAACTCATACCTTGAATAGATGATCATTAATGATATATGATGAGAATTGTGATCATAAGCAAAAACTTATGATATCTTTGAATGCTCCTAGAGGTGTGGAGCAACATATTAGAACTTGAATTAATAATGTGAGTATGAAAACCTAATTAATGTGAGATGGGAAAACCTAAACCCTAAATTGGGTAATGGGACATGAGAAGCCCTAATGTGATGTGAACATCAAGCCCTAATCCTAGTGAGGGAGCAGTGGTGTTACTATTATATTACATGAGATAAAATGATCTGTTGCCTAATGAGAGGTGACAAGATGCTTTATGGGCTTTATGAGCCATGAGAACAATTATAGCATAGTAAGAGACACCAAGATTATTAATGATGTGTCAAAGGAAATTATATTCCATGATCCATGTAACCAGGTTTTGAAGAGTCCAATACATGGCAGAGGTGTAATACCTGTAATCAGGATTGGTTAAAGTCCAATGCCTGGCTGTGAAATCAGGAGTGGTTAAAGTCCACTGCCTGTTTGTGTAATCAGGATTGGATAGAGTCCAATACCTGGCAGAGGCATGAAGCCTGTAATCAGGAGTGGTTAGAGTCCACTTCCTGGCTGTGTAATCAGGGTTGGTTAAAGTCCAATGCCTGGCAGTGTAATCAGGTTTGGAGAAGTCCAATACCTGGCAGAGGTGTAATGCCTGTAATCAGGATTGGTTAAAGTCCAATGCCTGGCTGTGAAATCAGGATTGGTAGTGTCTAATTCCTGGCGGTGTAATCAGGTTTGGAAGAGTCCAATGCCTGGAAAAGGCTCAATGCCTACAATGATGACACATGATTGGAAGTAGTCCAATGCATGTATTAATAACATAGAATTGGTAATAACCTAATGCATGTATCAATGATATATGAGTACATGGTAGATGAAATTTGTTATCTGTTTAGCAGATTGGATAAGGCCAATAGATTGAAACAAGAATGTTTCATGGGTAATATGACAAAATAATGAGTGTCACAAGAAAAGTTTGATATGATGACATAATATGATGGATAAATGATATACATGTCATATCAAAGCATATCTGTTTGCAATCCTTTCAAAGATGAGAATGCTTTAAACTGTTATTCCTCTGCCCATTATCATATCTTTAAACTAAAATAACAATGTTTTGGCAAAGAGTTATATCTCCCGCTGGGGCAATTTACAATTGTCTCACCCCTGTGGGATCCAACATTTTTAGGTGGTCGCGGACAAAGAAGCAAATATTCTTTTATAGGAAAAGGAAAGCAATAACCCAGACAGGAGTGAGATCTCAGGTGGAGACCCTGACTGTCAAGTCATGTAGTTAGAAAGTCCTATGTGTCATCTTTGTACTCTCAGGTCCTCGAAGTCTATAGTTAGTGTTTTAATGAGTCGATTCGAGATTTTGGCTTGATGCCTCAAAGTTATATGTTGTCTATATATTATGTCCTGAGACAGTTAATGTTGTAATTCTCAAGAAGAGATAGTGCAAAAGATGTACTTTGAAATAGGATGTAAATGTTATGACATGGTTCTTGTTGTAAAAGATTTCCAATGATTGGATCTCTTTGCAAAAAGTTTTAATTTTTAGTGATTTTCAGTAATCCGCTGCAAATGATTCGCTTCCGCTTAGTTAATTTTGTGTTTTGTAAGTTGGATACCACAATTTAGTGGTATCAGAGCTATAGGTTCGCTGAGTCTACAGAGACATAGGACTAAGGTAGTAGAGTATGTTCTAGTGTCATCCAGTGTATCTGATAGTGTCTTCTGCTCATATAGGAGAAGAAGAACTTGAAGATGAGTGCGTCACATGAAGAGTTTGCTACAGAGAGCAGCAATGTTGCATCAAGAAGAGGTGTAGGGAAGCAGGAAAAAGAGGGACAATTGCCTGAGACCCCCCTAGATAATCCAACTGTGATCAGAAATCCTTCCTTAGGAATCACTGTTGGGGAATTTAGAGCAACCATGATGTATTTAGTGGATCGAGCACTAGCAGTGCAACCTAGATTACCAACCCCCAATGATGATGTTTTGGATATCAACAGGATATGTAATATGCATCAGTAGGTTGAAGCAAAAGGAAATGATGAAGTTCTGCACTCAAATCGAGTTTATGCTCAACCTCATCCTATTGAATCAATAAATAGTGAAGGAAAGAATATGTTTCAACCCTAAAGCAGAATTTTCTATAGGTGTAGAAACCCTGGACATTTTGTAAAGAATTGTCCAACCAAGAACAAGGAAGGGAGAATTGAGAAAAGGCCTATCTAAATCCAGGGACATAGGCCTAGTAGTTCCAAAAAGGGAAAGACTTTGGTATCACCAGTACAACCAGGGCCTAGTGCACCAAAGCAATGGTTATCTAGAAAGGGTAAAGAACCTTCTAGACCATATATAGCACCCAGAATTTGTTACCAATGCAGACAGGTAGGACATCTGGCAAAAGATTGCTCAGCCAGAAATGTTATGGTAAGTCAACCTCTGAGGCAGAATCAGCCTAAGGTAGTGAACAAACCATGAATCATGACAGGTTACACAAATAATGTCTTTCTAAAATATCTTCTTATGGTTTCCTGAGCTAAATTGAGAAAGTAATTAATTGAGTTTTCTTTGATTAGTCCTATGAGGACTTATATTTTGCATAGTAAACATTACAAATGTTTTATGTTGTTTTTACCTCTATGAGATGAAGATGAGGTATAGAAGAGATGCCTGGCTAATATCCAATAATGTTAAATCCTATGCTTGTGATAATATGGAAAAGAAGAAAATGACAGTATACAAGTGCATACTACTTGATCTCAGTATTTATATACCCTGGCCAGGTATACAACTATTGATGACAAAGTGAGTATGGAGACTCTTAGATTGTTATCTTTTTGATTGCCCTGATCAAGCAGTCATTCTGATACAATCTAATGAGTATCATGAAATAAGAAGTATGGAATAAACAATTGTGTCCTGTCCTAAGCTTGAGAAAGAGAAATATGAGATAACCTCAGATGAGCATGTTTGTATGAGGAGTTAAAAGTATAATCCTCATAAGAAAAGATTGAGAATAAGGGAGATGAATGTTATCCAATAAAGTTGTAAGTATTATAAAGATCCTTTCCATGATGTGGAAATGGAACATGTGATGAGATCCTAAGATGATCATAAACATGTTAGATAATAATAAAGAAAATAATAATGTCATGTAATCATCCTTATAATTCATGTGCTAGGGCAAGGTACCTAGGATGAGATAAAGAATAAATGTTTCATGAATAGTTGAAAATACATGAAATAATAAGAGGAATATGATTTCTTATTCTCTTTCCTTTCAGAGACATGACAATAAAGTGGGTCATATGACACTTGATGTGCATAATATAAAGATGTTTATGTGATGGACATTTAGAAATGTATCAGTTTATCTTGGACTTTGGCTCCAAGGTGAAGATATATGTAACAAGTAATGTCCCAAGATGAAAGGAAGATATATATATATATATATATATATATATATATATATATATATATATATATATATATATATATATATATATATATATGAGATGTGCTTTCAATACATGTGATAGATACCAAGGTAAAAGATTCTGGTATCTAAGAAATATCTGATGATTTATGTTGACTATCTGGAATGGTCAACCATGAAATCAGATTAATCATGTAAAATAGTAGGAACATCACATGTTAAGAGTATATGTTCCATGTGAATAATTCCATGATAAACTTGTATGGAATAACTTTGTATTGATCAAAACTCTATGGTGTCTCCATAATAATGAGGTGTGATGTGAGTACATGATGATATGATGCATGGATAATAACTGTTTTCCTTTATCTGGTGATGCAATGATTTTGATTCACATTTATAGACTTGTTTTACTTGCGATTTATGCGTTTATTGGTCATTTTGGTGGTTAATATTGCATAATTCACTTACTTTAGTCTATGATCCTTCTCAGTGTCAAATCTCTCTTATTTTATTGTTTTGAGCATAAATGATTACAATAATAGGTTTTATCTCGGCTGATGTGGTTTTGTTTTGCAATTTCAGGAAAAAACATATCCACAGAGTCGATACCATCGAATGGGAAGTCGATGGTAGTGATGTACCATCAGGTTGCTGGTGACCAGTCAGTCGATACTATCGACACCACAGTCGATACTATCGACGCTTTCAGCTTCAATGACATAAAAGGTATAAAACCGACACCTAAGGGTGTCGATACCATCGACCCACGTCGATGGTATCGAGCCAGGATCAGGTGCAACGACGAAAAAGAAAGAAGGTCTGCCGATATCGTGAGGGGTCGATACCATCGACCCGCGTTGATGGTATCGACACCGTCAGATCAGAGTTTGCTTCAGATCGACTCTAATCCAACGATTGTGATATTTTTGCAACCTAACTCGGTGATTATACCTAATGATGGCGGCCAATAGCGGGGTATCACGTCATTAGCCAATGCACACGTTCCCAGAAGGTGTGGAGAGAAGAACGGAGTCTATAAGCATGCCCCAACCGTTCCGAAAGCCGAAGTAGATGTTTTCCACCACCGAAAGGCTGTAGATCGCACACTCTTCACTGAGGAACGGTTGGATCTTCTCCGTTCAGGGGTTTCATTACTTTATCCACGTTTTTCTCCATGTTTCCCCTTTCTTCAACCATGTCTTGCTCTGAGATGAACATGCGTGGCTAATCCCCTTTATCTTTAGGACTGGGAGTATCCCAGGGAACCATTGTCTGACGTTTTTATCATAGTAATTCATCATTTGTCTCTTAAATCCGTGGTATGATTTCGTTTTCTCAATTATATTATTATGCTTGATCACCATAATGATAAACTAATGCCTTTAATTACTTTGAAAGAAGAATTAACGGTTGAAAAGAGATGAAATTCACATTAATTAACAAATCCCTTGGACAAGGTGATGTAAGGTTAATGGTGGAAACCCAGAGGTCGATTCTAATGCACCTAGTTTAGGGTATAGGTTACTACGACGGTGGAACCGACCTAGACTTAGGTAGTGAATTGTACCATGACAGTGGACAATTCTGGCTACATGCCACTACCCAGATTGAGAGATAAACCTGAGTAACTATATGGAAATTCATACAATGAAAACCATCGTTGAAACCACAATCCTAAAGATCTCCATTTGAATTGATTGAACTAAACACTTAATCGATTGCTTTGTTTTATTTTTATTTTCTTTTTCTTTTTAAACAACTCTCGTAACCTTTTTATTGGTCTAGATGATTGCGAGTAGTTAGTAGTAGTCTACTGATAATTTAGTTTCCCTGAGTTCGACTCAGGCCTCACAAGGGCCTATACTACATTGATGCGTGCACTTGCGTTATACGCACAGTAAAATCGTGTCAAGTTTTTGGCGCCATTGTCGGGGACACGACAATTGTCAGCACTACGAGTGCTGCAAGAGGCCACTCTAGGCCACCTTTTATTTTATTATTAATTTTGAAATTCAACATTTTTATTCATATTTAGAAATCGTCTAGCACGGTATTGAACCTAAATTATTATTTTGCAGGTACTAGTGCATGGTGAGGACGCGTAGCACAGACTACACACAACTATCACCAGGGGTTCCACTGTTGGGACCAGACGACGAGGAGAACAACATTCAAAACTGACCCGAAGATATAGATTCAGACTCTAAACCGGAAGCTATGGCTGAGGAACATACAATCTGGGAGAAGATTAAGGCGTCTTCTGCATCTGCATCTAAAGGGTCGATCAAGAGGCAGGCTATCAACATTCCCAACTATAAGATGGATCCATGCCTAATAAATTTGGTCAAATCAAATGCATTTCACAGGCTTAAAAATGAAGACTCGGTGACTCACATTAGCCAGTTCGTGGAGAACTGTGACATGATCAAGATAGACAAGTTTCCACAGGAGACATTGTACTTGAAGCTGTTCCCCAGCTCTCTGGCGGGAAATGCACGAGAATGGCTACATAATCTTATGAAGAGTATGTGTAATCGTGGGATCATATGGTCGAGGTGTTCTTTGAGATATTCTTTCCGCCTGAGAAAACCAACGATTTGGTTCGGAAGATCCATAATTTCAGCCAGAAGGAAGGGGAGACTTATTCTGAGACTTGGGAACGGTTTCAGATCATGCTGAGGAGGTGCCCACATCATGGGCTTGACAAGGAGAAACAAGTTAAAATCTTCTTTTTTTCTCTTTCCGAGCATGATAGAAGTAATCTAGATTCAGCAGGTTCAGGTTTCTTCTTAAACAAGACAGGTACAAGGTGTTGGGAAATTTTAAAGAACATGGCCAAAAGGTAATCTTGGGGCGACAGAGATGCCGTAGAGCATGTTCAGGCTGCAGGAGAGTAAAAGGCCATCAAAGAGCTAAATGAGAAGATGGACCTTCTAGAAAAGAAACTGCTTGCAAAAGAAGACGTAGAATCTGATGATGAAGCTCAAGTAAAATTCATGCGCCAGCAGCAGGGGTACAAAAACAATGACTATTCTTGGAGGAAAGACAAGAAATTTTCATGGAAGGACCCAAATAATTTCTTACAGGACCTTGACGCAAAACCCCAACCGGCGGTGGAGGATAAGAGTAATGAGTTTCTCAACCAAGTAATCAAGCAGAATCAAGAACTCATGAGCACGTTTGGCCTGCAGATTAAGCAACAAGGGGAATTCATGAATCAATTTGGACAGACCTTACAAAGTCATGGGTCACAGATGAGGACTATAGAGACATCTTTGGCGCAGATGGCAGCTGAAATAGAAAATTTGAAAAGCCAGCACAACAAGGTTTTCCGGGAAATACAAACATTCTAGGAGGAAACCAACAAGCTAAGGCAATTCTGCTACGGAGCGGTAAGAAGATTTTAAACCCCACAGCCGATGAACCAAGCAAACCCCAATCAAAAACCATAGGTGAGGCCACAGAGGAGGTTCCGAATCCAATCACAGAGCCGATAGAGGATGTGGCAGAGGATGTCACAATAGAACCCGTCATTACTGAGGAGGAGACATTGAAGAAGACACCATATCTACCGCCACATCAAAGGGCACAGACTGTCTCGGTCCCATATCCAAATAGTGTGAAAGCCAAGAAAGTGGATGCTCAGTTCAAGAAGTTTCTAGATAGCTTTAGAAAGCTTTTTGTCAACATTCCATTGTTAGAGGCAATAGAGAAGATTCCCTCTTACGACAAGTTTCTGAAAGACATAATCACAAAGAAGAGGAAAATCCCAGATACCGAGGTCGTGGTTCTTAAGGAACAAGTGAGTGCTTTCATCATGGGCACATTGCCACCTAAAAGGCAGGATCCAGGCTGCTTCAACATTTCATGTTACATTGGGAAAGTGAAATTCGGCGAAGCAGTGTGTGATTCTGGGGCAAGTATAAATCTGATGCCTCTCTCTACATTCAAGAAGTTGGGACTGAAGGAATCAAGGCCGAGCAATATGACAATTCAGTTAGCAGACAATTCCGTGGTGAAGCCATATGACATTTTTGAGGACGTGCTGGTGAAAGTTGATCAGTTTGTATTTCCAGCAGACTTTGTTGTAATGGAAATGTAGGACGAGCAAGGAAATGAGTTACTCCTTGGGTGATCCTTCCAATCCACTACAGATATGATACTTGAGATGGGAAGAGGCCGTTTGACCTTGGGTATCGTTGATGATCGGTTTGAAATGGTTATGCCCTCAAGCACAATGTAATCAAAAACAAAGGAGCAATGCCGCATGGTGAAGCACTTTGATTAGAATATTTCTCTCTGTCTAGGGAAGCCGTTTCTAGATATGGCTCATGTAATGACTAAGGTGGAGAAGGGCACACTGGATGTAGACATTATGGAGCAGACCAAAGTTGTTTCTCTTAGCAAGGCTGTGGGTTTTCCGAATGATGAAGAGGAGGACATCCCTCCTTCTACTGAAGATGATGCCATAGCGAGTTCTGTTCTCGATGCATATCCAGAATTGCCTCTTGAAGCTTGTCTGGTCAATATAACACATGATTGGATGAGAAGCAAATCACTACAAGAATGCATCAAGATGCTTGAAATGCTGCCTTGATTTTATGCTAGGTACTGTGAAGATCTTGGAGAACTCCCACCACCGCTTCAGTCATCCTTGATCAGTCCTCCAGAGTTAGACTTGAATCCACTACCGCCTCACTTAAAATATGCATTTCTAGCCGAGGGTGAAAAGTTACCAGTGATTATCTCGGCATATCTAAGTGCCGAGGAGGAGGATCAACTACTGATCGTGCTGAAGAACCACCAAGGTGCATTCAGGTGGTCGATTGCGGACATCAAGGGGATCTCCCCTACACTGTGCCAGCACAAGATCCGGCTCAAGGAGGGAGCCAAACATGTAATTCAGCCACAACGCCGACTAAATCCAAGCATGATGGAGGTTTTCAAGAAGGAGGTGATCAAGCTCCTTTATGTAGGCATCATCTACGCTATCTCCCACTCAACATGGGTAAGCCCCACACAGGTAGTCCCTAAAAAGGGGAGAATTATTGTTACTCATAATTTGTAAAATGAGCCGATCACGACCCGTCTGGTAACCGGATGGCGTGTGTGTATTGATTACCATAGATTGAATGTTGCTACGTTGAAGGATCATTTTCCACTTCCATTCATTGATCAGATTTTGGAGCGATTAGCAGGTCGATCTCATTTTTGTTTTTTAGATGGTTATTCGGGCTACAATCAGATTTCCATTGATCCTAAGGACCAAGAGAAGTCCACCTTCACTTGTCCTTATGGAACATTTGCATACCGCCACATGCCCTTTGGTTTGTGTAACGAACCAACAACCTTTCAGCGTTGCATGCTTGCCATTTTCTCCGATATGGTTGAGCGATGTTTGGAAGTCTTTATGGATGATTTCTCCATCTATGGTGCGTCTTTCGATGAATGTTTATATAATCTGGATAAATTTTTACAACAATGTGAGGACACACACTTAGTTCTCAATTGGGAGAAATGTCATATGATGGTTAGTGTAGGGATTGTGCTTGGACATAAAGTGTCTAGCAAAGGGTTGGAGGTAGATCCGGTTAAATTGAGGTTATTTCCAAATTACCCCCACCGAACTCGGCTAAAGGGGTATGGAGTTTTCTCAGTCACGCAGGATTTTACCGCCGCTTTATCAAAGATTTTTCAAAAATTGCTAAACCATTATCTGAGCTACTAGAGAAAGATGAAAAATGTTTGCATGCATTTAATGTGCTTAAAGAGAAATTAATTTCTGCACCGGTTGTGCAAACAGTGGACTGGACAAAGTTGTTTGAATTGATGTGTGATGCTTTAGATTTCGCAGTTGGGGCAGTTTTAGGACAACGTGTGGACAACAAACCTGCTGTGATTTTCTATGCGTCCAAAACTTTAAATGAAGCACAACTCAATTACACCACTACTGAAAAAGAGCTTCTTGCCGTTGTTTTTGCTTTTGAAAAATTCCGGCAATATCTTGTAGGATCTAAAGTGATGGTATGGACGAACCACGCTGCCATAAAGTATTTGATGGAAAAGAAAGATGCCAAACCTAGATTGATTAGGTGGATCTTACTGTTACAAGAATTTGACCTTGAAATCAAAGATAAGGCGGGAATAGAAAATGTGGTTGCAGACCATTTGTTTAGGTTGGAACAGATAGATGAGAAGGACATAAATATACCCATTACCGAGACGTTCCCTGATGAACAACTTCTTTCTGTAAAATCTAAAGATCCATGGTTTTCTTATATTGTCAATTATCTTGCCTGCAAAATTATCCCAGATGATTGGACATATCAAGAGAAAAATAAAATTTTCCATTCTTTGCGATATTATTTCTGGGATGACCCCATTTTGTTGAAGCAATGTAGGGATGGAGTTTTGCGCAGGTGCGTACCGGAGGTTGAGTATGAAATTGTACTTCGTCGTTGTCATACTCTACCCACGGGAGGTCATCATGCCAGTTCTAGAACAACGTCCAAGGTACTTGAGAGCGGCCTTTACTGGCCTACATTGTTCCGGGACGCATATGACTAGCGGTGATGCGACTCCTGCCAACGGGCAGGTAATATTTCAAAGCGACAGGAGATGCCCCTCAATGTATTTCAAGAAGTTGAGGTGTTTGATCTGTAGGGTATTGATTTCATAGGACCCTTTGTGTCCTCAAACTCTAACTTGTACATTTTATTGGCTGTTGACTATGTATCGAAGTGGGTAGATGTAATACCCACTAGGACTAATGATGCTACTGTAGTGTGCAGGTTCGTAAAAGACTATATTTTCTGCAGGTTTGGCGTACCAAGGATGATTATCAATGATGGAGGTACCCATTTCAGAAATTAGAAGTTCGCTGCATTGTTGAGAAAGTACGGGGTAAGGCACAACATTGGTACCCTGTACCACCCGCAGACACAGGGGCAAGTCGAAGTCTCCAATAGAGAGATTAAGAAAATCTTGGAGTGCACAGTGTCTTCGACACAGAAGAACTGAAGTACTCTGCTACCAGACGCTTTATGGGCGTATAGGACGGCGTTTAAGACACCTATAGGCACTACGCCTTTTCGGTTGGCTTATGGGCGGGCCTTCCATTTTTCGGTAGAGTTGGAGCATAAGGCGCACTGGGCGCTAAGGAAGCTGAACTTGAATTATGATGAAGCAGGAAAGAAATGCTTGCTAGAGCTGAATGAACTTGATGAGATGAGAATGAATGCATATGAAAGCTCGTGGATTTACAAAGAGCGAACAAAGATGATTCACGGTCGACACATTCAGATGTGTGTCTTCAAGAAGGGAGATCATGTGCTCTTGTTCAACTCAAGGTTGAAGATGCATCCCGGGAAATTGAAATCCCGATGGAGTGGACCTTTCATTGTAGAGGAGGTCAGGCCACATCGAGCAATCATGGTGCGTGATGGCGAGACAACATTTTTGGTTAATGGAAAGCGATTGAAGTTGTACTTAGGTGAGGATTACATGAGGAAAGTGCATGAGGTCAAACTCATTGCACTTATGGATGCATGAGGAGCTTGATTTTGTCTAGCCTAAGACGTTAAATAAGGGCGCTTGTTGGGAGGCAACCCAGCCATTGGTAGTTTCGTTTAGTTTCTTTTACATTTGTAAGTTAGTTTGATTTGATTTTGTTTTTAGTGTAAAAATGATACCATGATCGTTTGTTCAGTGTGTAGGCCTGAGGCAGGGTCGATACCATCGCCCATTGTGTCGATGGTATCGACATGGGCACAGTTAGGCAGCTGCAAAAATTTCTCTGAGTTGATACTATCGACGGACTCGTCGATGGTATCGACCTACCATCAGTGAATCACCAAAACGGGGTCGATAGTATCGACATGGGTGTCGATACTCACGAGATCCCTGAAGATTTTCAGACAAAATTTGTCTCAGTGAAGTCGATACCATCGACGGGCCTGTCGATGGTATCGACCCGGTTACAGGCAGAAAGTGGCGGCCGGTCCTCATGAGGGTGTTTGCCCTAAGAAGAGTCGATACTATCGACTTGCGTCGATGGTATCAATGCGACATGTCACCGGTCTGTGAGAAGGAATAAACGGCGATCACTACATCAAGAGAATCGATCTGTGGGATGGGTCGATACCATCGACACCCGTCGATGGTATCGATGCGTCATCAATCCGGGCCCCCACATCAGGCTATTGACAACCATCGATACTAGCGGAAGACTCGATTGTGCTACAGGTGTGGATACCATCGACCCGCATCGATGGTATCGACGGGTCCACAACAGTGATGAACACAGTTATAAAAGAGAGGTTTTGTTGTCAAATTGATTCACACCTTTAGAGCCTTTTTCATCCACTTGTGCCTTGCGCATTGTTGTGTGACCGAAGCCTGGCTACGAGCATCCAAGGAGCGCGATCTTCACCGAGCAGAGATTGTCTTCTTTAAGATCATTTTCACTGAGCTCCATCTCCTATCCTTTTCTTTCTCGGCGATAATGGTGTGTACAGCTGGTGCATATTCTTCACGCGCGGCCCCAATGGAGATCCCTGAATTCATTCCTCCACCACCCGCGTCGATTCCTCATATGAGGATTGTCCACCCTTCCGTGGAGATCCGGAAGGTATACGAGGAGCTGATGAAGAGAAAGATTGAGGCCACCTGCTATGTCGACTGGGACATGGTTCATTACCTTGGGTTCGAGCCCAATCTTGCCTACGTCCTGAAGGGGAAGGCGAGGCACACGACCAGGAGGCCCGACGAGTTGGAGTACCACGCTGATGGCCAACCATTCTTCAGCGAGTGGACGACTTACAAGGAACTCATGGCAGAGTTCATGGCATCATTGGATATCAATGTGGTGCCCAATGACTTGATCGCCACCGACAGAGAATGGAGGAAAGGGCAGGTGTCGTTCAGACTCTACAACAACAATTACACCCTCACTCTCGCCCAGTTTAATTCTATGTATAACTGGTATCATGATGATTACCAGCACCGGAGGCTAGACAACCAGACAGACTACGACGCTATCTTTGCCCAGTTGGTGACGGCACCTCCGGGCAAACTCTTTCAGCTACCACAACGCTGTCGTTGTTGACTTTGAGCATCCGTTTGTGCAGATTCTGCACCGCATGCTCTGCACCACGCTCTTCACTCGTGGTGACTTGTCTCTTAGCAAATTCTAAGAGACGAATCTATTCTTTCTGCACAAACTGCTAAAGTGCGAGGAGTGCAACTGGAGTGCGTTCTTCTTAACGCGCGTGTTGGCCGTGAGGAGGAGTACGCGGAAGGCTCCTATCCATTTTGGGGGGATGATCACACCATTGGCCCTCTACCTTGGCTTGGAATTTTCCTAGCTTACTCTACTTTCCAACAGGCATAAGGTCAACCTCCATCATCTGCACCGCTCCAACCTCCTCCTGCTCTGTGATGGCTTAGCTTATGCACATTGACACATCAATCACGCATATCAAGAATGTGCGCTTCCTGACCCTGTCTTCAACATTGAGGGCGCTCAACATTTTTGATGGCCTGTCATATCCATTGACGACTCTGATGAAGACGGTGGTGATGATGACAACAATGATGAAGGCGATGATCATGAAGAACAAGAGGAGGCTTTCACTCCTCTTTGGGCACGAGTAGCACCCCGGAAGCATCCCTGCATGCATCCGGGAGAATATTCATCTTCACAGCCTCTGCCACCTCAGCCCTCTCATCAAGGAGGGGATGCCTACTCCATGTAAGGGATGTACTCGATGCTGCAGGAGATTCATCAAACGCAGCAGCAACATACAGTTTCATTCACCGGTATTCAGGATACCATGAACCGACTATTAGAGAACCAGAGGGCTATTTACAAGAATGAGCGCCTCCTCCTCGACAACCAATAGAACATCCATGACAGGTTGCATAGGATGGAGATGCAGCAACAGCCTACGACAACTACTGGCGCCAGAATTATTTTGGGGGGTATCCACAACCTCCACCAATGCCCCAGTATGATCTGAGCTTCCAGGGGCAGTACCCATCATGGGACCCCACAACCCCGCAGTACCCGCCTCCACCTGCAGAATGATCAGTATCACTATTCCACCATTTAAGGTTGTTTTTGACTATGAGGCCATAGTCAAATTCAAGCTTGGGGGGGAGTTGGAACAGTTTCTATCCTTTATTTTTCCTAGTTTTTAGTTTTTAGTGCTTTGTCTTTTGTCATTTATTTCTCGTAGTTTTTAGTTTGTTTGTAGGATCTACACTCTATCTAGTGTAATTGTGGATGTTTTATGTCTTGTGTCATCTCGTTGCTTGTACATGGGAATCAGGGGAAATTTTGAAAATTTTTAATGCTTTTGCAAGCTTGTGTTGTTTTACTTTGAGCACATAACTTAAGAAAATAATTGGGTTTGTCAACTCTAAAACAAGAAACCACAACTGTACATTCCTGTTATTCATGAAAGTGGAGGGAATTGGTTGTTTGAGCCCAAACTGACCAAATGATAATGAAACCTTAATTTAAAATAAGAGAGAGAAACCTCTTAATCACTACACAGGTCAGTAAGGAGGGACACATAATAATTTCCAAAGGTCCAGTCAATTAATCTTGTGATCTATCCACTCCATTGTTTTCATAATCCACAATAAGAACTGGAAGTACATTACGGTTTTCATCTCTTTGATTGCATCCCACGTAGATAGGTATTGCATTGCAACTATTTTCACATATTTTTGCATGAAAAGAAAAAAAAGAAGATAGAATAGTTATACATGCACATTATCTTTAGGTGCGTGTCATTTAGTTGCATAACTATCATTTTGTAGCTGCATTCACATTTTTGTGCATATAGTACATCATGCATCTTATGTTTTCTGAAACATTAAGGGTGATGAACTTGTTCCATACCTTCTGAATGCTTCAAATGTATAAGTTATGCATCAATAAGTGAGCCTGACTAATAATTCCTTGTCAGCTATGAAAATAAGGGCTTGAAAAAAATAAAGTTGAAGAAAAAAAAAGAGAGAATGTTTTAAAAAAAAAAGAAAAAAAAAAGAAAAAAATTGATAAGTAGGAATGAGAGGGAGAAAGGAACATGTTCTCACTGCATTTTAAGAAGAATAAGTACATGATGTAGTTCTCTTAGATATTCGATCTCACCTTGAGACAGAATGATAGTGCATACATCATTCCACCCAAATGTAGGCATTAGGGCATTTTCATTTGCATATGCATCATTTAGGTCATTATTGTTTTTGTGCATTTTAAAACCGTATAATGCTTCCATTTCTTCCACTAGCCACCCATTCCATCCACCCGTTGTTCGAATTGGTAGGCCACCGTGATTTTCTCCTCACTTGTTAATACTAGGAGAGATGCTTCCATGTAGATGGTAGTTAGGGCGAGTAACGTAGATAGGAGATCACAAGATGCACCGAGTCTGGACCGGAGGTTTTTATTATGTTAATTGCCTTATGTGATAGTGTTCATCAATTTTGAGATAGATATCTTTTATGGATGATTATTGTCGCCTTTAGGGTAATTATCATTTCGTGGTTAGTGAGGGTCGGAATGTGAATGTCAGGCGGGGATCATATGGCACAATCTGTTGTGATAATCTGTTCTTTAGTTGATCCTCGCAATTCTATTCTAGAGTTTTGTTGCTCGAGGATGAGAAATGTTCAAGCTTAGGAGAGTTTGATGCGATGATTTTGAGTCACATTTATAGACTTGTTTTACTTGCGATTTATGCATTTATTGGTCATTTTGGTGGTTAATATTGCACAATTAACTTACTTTAGTCTATGATCCTTCTCAGTGTCAAATATCTCTTATTTTATTGTTTTGAACATAAATGATTACAATAATAGGTTTTATCTCGGCTGATGTGGTTTTGTTTTACAATTTCAAGAAAAACACATATCTGTAGAGTCGATACCATCGACTGGGAAGTCGATGGTAGCGACGTACCATCAGGTTGCTGGCGACCAGTCAGTCGATACTATCGACACCACAGTCAATACTATCGACACTTTCAGTTTCAGCGACGTAAAAGGGATAAAACCGACGCCTAAGGGTGTCGATACCATCGACCCGCGTCGATGGTATCGAGCCAGGATCAGGCTCAACGAAGAAAAAGAAAGAAGGTCTGTCGATATCGTGAGGGGTCGATACCATCAACCCGTGTCGATGGTATCGACACCGTCAGATCAGAGTTTGCTTCAGACCGGCTCTAATTCAACGGTTGTGATATTTTTGCAACCTAACTCGGTGATTATACCTAATGACTGTGACCAAGAGCAGGGTATCACGTCATTATCCGTTGCACACGTTCTGAGAAGGTGTGGAGAGAAGAACGGAGCCTAGAAGCACGCCCTGACCATTCTGGAAGCCAAAGAAGACATTTTCCACCGCCAAAAGTCTGTAGATCGCACACTCTACGCCGAGGAACGATTGGATCTTCTCTGTTCAGGGGTTTCATTACTTTATCCATGTTTTTCTCTATGTTTCCCCTTTCTTCAACCATGTCTTGCTCTGAGATGAACATGCATGGCTAATCCCCTTTATCTTTAGGACCAGGAGTAGCCCGGGGAAGCATTGTATGACGTTTTTATCATAGTAATTCATCATTTGTCTCTTAAATTTGTGGTATGATTTCATTTTCTCAATTATATTATTATGCTTGATCACCATAATGATAAACTAATGCCTTTAATTACTTTGAAAGAAGAATTAACGGTTGAAAAGAGATGAAATTCACATTAATTAACAAATCCCTGGAACAAGGTGATGTAAGGTTAATGGTGGAAAGCCAAAGGTCGATTCTAATGCACCTAGTTTAGGGTATAGGTTACTACGATGGTGGAACCGACCTAAACTTAGGTAGTGAATTGTACCACGACAGTGGACAATTATGGCTACAGGCCACTACTCGGATTGAGAGATAAACCTAAGTAACTATATGGAAATTCATACAATGAAAACCCGCGGTGAAACCACAATCCTAAAGATCTCCATTTGAATTGATTAAACTAAACACTTCATCGATTGCTTTGTTTTATTTTTATTTTTTTTTCTTTTTAAACAACTCTCGTAACCTTTTTATTGGTGTAGCTGATTGCGAGTAGTTAGTTGTAATATACCGATAATTTAGTGTCCCTAAGTTCGACTCGGGCCTCACAAGGGCCTATACTACATTGACGCGTGCACTTGCGTTATACGCACGGTAAAATCGTGTCATCTGGGATTTCAGGGACGAAATCCTTATAAGGGGTGGATAATTTGTAACATCCCTGACCTGGGTTATGCTTTAACCCTAGGTGTTTTAATAAATAAGGATGATTATATGCTTAATCTTATCTTGTGAAAAGTAATTAGGGCTCATGAGAAACTTATGTTTCAATTTTGGTCCTGTTTGAACAATGTTGAAGCAATGTTTGCTTATTTTGGACTAAAGTGCAAATTACCCCAGTTGAGAGGCTAACTTGCAAAATTGCACATGATAATATGTTCCTCTGACGATGAGACATCATAAGAATGAATATGATGTAGTGGTATGGTTTCCACAAGCTTGGGCACCAAGATAAAGCTTGTAGAGCAATCCTTGTGCATTAAAACCTAGTTTTGGTGTAATGAGCAAATTACCCAAAAATCTAGGGTTCAATATGCAAATTAACACTTCAATGAGGTCCCTAATGTTTCTTGACATCATTTAGATCAAATTAAATGAGAAGGGAGCCTCATTTGAATTAAGTTGGAGGAGAGAGAATCTTGATATTAAAATGATCAAGATTTAAGCCTAATTGGAACCCTAATTCAATTTAATGCAAAAATAAATAAAATAATTGAGGGACCTTCAACCAAAATTAATATGGTTGGATTCAGATGTATGTGGAAGAACTTAAGCCTTGAAAAGGCACGAGCATATCCTAAGGAGGTGAAGACTCCACTCACCATTATTATAAGAAAAAGAATTTCCACTCAAATATGGAAATTACTATTATAAGGCTTAAGGTGCTTAATTTCTTTTCCCTTTACTCTTTGATAATGGAAGGGAGAACGGTGGGGATAGATATGCCTTTGCATACAAGAAACCAAGGGGGAGAGGGTGGCAACAATTTTGGAATTAAAATACTTTTATAAAAGTATTTTCTCTCTCATTGAAATTCTTATAAAAAGACCCTTTCCTAGCCCAAACAAAGGCTTTTTCGACCCCACTTCTTCTCCTTGCTTGGAAACCGACCACGGGAGCTAGGGAGGACCAGGATGACGACTCCCAGACTTTTGGTAAGGTTCTTGACCCTTTTCACCTTGATTCCATGGTGGAAATTGAAAATAAATCATTGATTTCTTCTTATTTCGATCTCCTCTTCAACCCTAGCCAATCTTTTCAACCAAAAGCTTGAGGACGAGCCTAGGGGGAGTTGAAAAAGCTTCATACACCATTGTTGTCGTGATCTTGGAGCTTTGGATCTCAATTGGAGGTGGGTTTTATAGCTTGAAACCCTAATTTTTTTTATTGCATTCAATTCCCCATCAAATAATGATCATTTCTCTATTTACAACCATTGATTTGGTTGATTGATGCTATCTCCATGGAAATCACAGTAGGTTTCATGGGTTTAGAGCTTGATGATGATGACATAATCATAAGAACACACCTTCCCAAATATCTAGACCAAATGGTTTCAATCAAATGTCCAAATGGTTTCACAACCCGTTTGGGAGCAAACAGTATCAAACCGTTTGGAATGAAACAGTTTCACTAAACCACATAGAAGCAAACGGTTTAAGACCATTTGGTGATATTGACCAGGGTTGACCGTTTGGGGATTTGTTCATAATGATATATATTAATGACCCATAAATTATTATTGATTAACTCCAATTGGTTCATGAGTTAAAGGTCCATCAATCACCAAAACCCTAATCGGGTCAAGTGCTGATTTGTAATTTGATTAAGTTGAAAACTTGGGTTGATTGACCCAAACGGTTTCAAAACCATTTTTCGGTCACCCAAATGGTCTAAAGAACGTTTGAAGGTCACCCAAGACCATTTGTAGGTCTAGGGTTGTATATGGTTAAGTGTTTGAAGATCCAAAGATAGGGTATTAACCCGAATCGGCTAAGTGCTGATTTTGCAATGGAATGAGTTGATGTTTTGGGTTGATTGACTCAACCGGTTTAAAAACCATTTGGGTATCACCCAAACGGTCTCAAGACCGTTTGGTGATCACCCAAGACCGTTTGGAGGTCTAGGGTTAAGTATGGTTGAGCAATTAAATGTCCAAAGATATTAAGTTGATGTACAATCAATTGCTGATTTGGTGACCAATCCTAGGATCCAAACCTTAATTGAATGGCATGGTTAATGATGATGTGATGGGAAAACGGTCTCAAGACCGTTTGGAGGTCATCCAAACGATCCCAAGACCGTTTGGGGGTCACCCAAGACCGTTTGGAGGTCTAGGGTTGACTATGGTTAGGGGTTTGAAGATCTAAAGATACCAAGTTGATTTGCAATCAAATGCAGATTTGATGATCAATCTAGTGATCCAAACCCTAAATGGATGACATGGATTTGAGTGATGAGATGGGAAAACGGTCTCAAGACCGTTTGGATGTCATCCAAACGACCTCAAGACCGTTTGGGGTCATGTCATGTTCAATTTGGATGATGGTCCAATAGTTTTAAAGTAACTAGTTACACATTGATTAATGTTGAAGGATCATCGATTCCAAACCCTAATCCAATTGATTCAAACCCTAATTGATGACCAATTGAGGGTCAATTGAGAGTCAAATCATTTGAAGGATTACCTACTTAACTCAATCAAAGTATGATGATAGGTCCAATTGATGATTAGTTACATGAATACAATGGTTGATGGAATCAACATTGAGAACCCTAAACGGATTGGGGTAGTTGAGACCATCTTTGGTCCATGCGGTTTTTAGGAGGTTTGGACCAAATAGTCTCTAGACCATTTGAGTCCAAATGGTCTCAAGACCGTTTGGGACCAAACGGTCTCAAGACTGTTTGGCACCAAACGATCCCAAACCGGTTGAGTTCATGCAGTTTCAAAATGGTACTTTAGCAAATGATCTTGAAGGTCACTTTTACCAAACAGTTTCAAACCATTTGAACTTTGAAAGACCAAGACCATTTGGGGTCCAAGTAATCAAAATTTTTTGCGGATCAATATGCTTAATCCTTTTGGATACCTAATGTAATTGAGAACTCAATTGGTTAATCCACTTGGATGCCTATTATAATAGAAAATCCAATTTGTCAATTCATTTAGATACCTTATGTAATGGAAGTCCAATGTGTTTGAATCTCTTGAGAATTAAGATGATGAATGATCCATTGATCCAATGATGATTATTAAGGCTATGTACAAAGGTTGAAACCCTAAATAACCTAGATGATCAATACTTTTAGATTAATTAACCCTAAAAGGTTATGCGAGTAATGTATTAAGTACACTATGTTAACCATAGTTGTATTGAAGGGTTGATGTGACCTAATCAAGTTGGGATGAAGATAGAGAGGAATTCATATGAGTATTGAACATGTGATGATTAGGTTATGATCCTTAATAAAGTTAGAGATGAATTCATATGAGTATTGAACATGTGATGATTAGGTTATGATCCTTAATAAAGAGATCATGAAACCCTAATCCAGAAGGTTAATGAATCTTAACCCTAGTTCAGGGTAACATATTGTAAAACCCCAATTATGGGAATAAAGAGTGAAACCCTAATTGGGATGAGTATCCCCAATTGATAGGAAAGGAGAAACCATAATTGATGGTGATGCCATGAGAAACCATAATTGATGGTGATGCCATTAGAAACCATAATTGAGGGTGATTCCATGTGAAACCCTAATTGAGGGTGAATCCATGAGAAATCCTAATTGAGGGTAATGTTATGAGAATCCTTAATTAAGATTAATGTTATGAGAAACCTTAATCTAGGGTAATGTCATGTGAAACCCTAATTAAGAGTAGTATTATGGAAACCCTGAAGAACGATGTGAAGTGAGACTTAAATCTAGGATGATGCCATATAATGTTATATGCAACCATAGTCATGGTATAATGGGCAATATACTATAGTAGGATGTGGTTATTACAATCAAGTAAGATGAGGATGTTATAACCATGAAGGGTAAAGTTGATGAACTATATGAATGATAGTGTTGATACCCTAATGAATAAGGGTCTAAACGACAAGATGATGCCCAGATTAGTATATATATCTAATTTCATGTATGTGTAAGAACCCTATTCATCTTACAATGATGAGGGTATGAAACTCTTAGGAGTGATGTATGTGATATTATATAATGGAGTGAATAACATCCTATGGGTTGAAATACCTGAAGTGGCTGATAATGATATAATCTATATCAACAATGCCTAACCTTTGGGTAAGTCCATATCATTAAAGACAATTGGACAGTCCCAATGTGTGACCTATGCACCATATGATGAAAGTGACAAGTTAGTGGAGAAAGTATGAAGAGGGAAATACCTTAATACAAGGTTTGTTGATTAACTTAAGTAAGATGGAAATGAGAAGAAAGTGACACATCAAGATATGATAGATATCACATTCAACATTTCAGGGTAAGCATACCTTGATGGACCCCTAATCCAACATTCTTGGATAAGAAACACATGAAGGGTGTGTTATGCAATTGTTATAATAAAGATGTAATAAACTCAATGTACTTTGATAAATGTTGACTAATATACCTTAAGAATGGGGCTAAGCCAAATCAAGGAGTATGATGTAATCATACCATGATAACGATGAGAAATGAACTCATACCTTGAATAGATGATCATTAATGATATATGACGAGAATTGTGATCATAAGCAAATACATATAATATCTTTGAATGCTCCTAGAGGTGTGGAGCAACATATTACAAGTTGAATTAATAATGTGAGTATGAAACCCTAATTAATGTGAGATGGGAAAACCCTAACCCTAAATTGGGTAATGGGACATGAGAAGCCCTAATGTGATGTGAACATCAATCCCTAATCCTAGTGAGGGAGCAGTGGTGTTACTATTATATTACATGAGATAAAATGATTTATTTTCTAATGAGAGGGACAAGATGCTTTATGGGCTTTATGAGCCATGAGAACAATTATAGCATAGTAAGAGACACCAAGATGATTAATGATGGGTCAAAGGAAATTATATTCCATGATCCATGTAATCAGGTTTGGAAGAGTCCAATACCTGGCAGAGGTGTAATACCTATAATCATGATTGGTTAAAGTCCAATGCCTGGCTATGAAATCAGGAGTGGTTAAAGTCCACTGCCTGGCTGTGTAATCAGGATTGGTTAGAGTCTAATACTTGGCAGAGGCATGAATCTTGTAATCAGGAGTGGTTAGAGTCCACTTCCTGGCTGTGTAATCAGGGTTGGTTAAAGTCCAATGCCTGGCGGTGTAATCAGGTTTGGAGAAGTCCAATACCTGGCAGAGGTGTAATGCCTGTAATCAGGATTGGTTAAAGTCCAATGCCTGGCTGTGAAATCAGGATTGGTAGTGTCCAATGCCTGGTGTAATCAGGTTTGGAAGAGTCCAACGCCTGGCAGAGGCTCAATACCTACAATGATGACACATGATTGGAAGTACTCCAATGCCTGTATTAATAACACAGAATTGGTAATAACCTAATGCATGTATCAATTATGTATGAGTCCATGGTAGATGTAATTCCTTATCTGTTTAGAAGATTGGCTAAGGCCAACAGATTGAAATAAGAATGTTTCATGGGTAATTTGATAAGATAATGAGTGTCACAAGAAAAGTTTGATATGATGACATAATATGATGGATAAATGATATACATGTCATTCCTTTTCCTTATTAAAAGAAATATGATATATTGCTCTGTCATAAATAGTTGCAATGCTTTCAAAGATTCGAATGCTTTAAACTGCTATTCCTCTGCCCATTATCATATCTTTAAACTGCAATAACAATGTTTTGGCAGAGAGTTATATCTCCCGCTGGGGCAATTTACAATTGTCTCACCCCTATGGGATCCAACATTTTTAGGTGGTCGCGGACAAAGAAGCAGATATTCTTTTACAGGAAAAGGAAAGCAACAACCCAGACAGCAGTGAGATCTCAGATGGAGACCCTGACTATCAAGTCATGTAGTTAGAAAGTCCTATGTGTCATCTCTGTACTCTCAGGTCCTCGGAGTCTATAGTTAGTGTTTTAATGAGTCGATCCGAGATTTTGGCTTGAAGCCTCATAGTTATATGTTGTATGTATATTATGTCCTGAGACAGTTAATGTTGTAATTCTCAAGAAGAGATAGTGTAAAAGATGTACTTTGAAACAGGATGTAAATATGACATGGTTCTTGTTGTAAAAGATTTCCAATGATTGGATCTCTTTGCAAAAAGTTTTAATTTTTAGTGATTTTCAGTAATCCACTGCAAATGATGCGCTTTCGCTTAGTTAATTTTGTGTTTTTTAAGTTGGATGCCACAATTTAGTGGTATCAGAGCTATATGTTCGCTGACTCTACAGAGACATAGGACTAAGGTAGTAGAGTATGTTCTAGTGTCATCCAGTGTATCTGATAGTGTCTTCTGCTCATATAGGAGAAGAAGTACTTGAAGATGACTGGGTCACATGAGGAGTTTGCTACAGAGAGTAGCAATGCTGCACCAAGAAGAGGTGCAGGGGAGCAGGCAAGAGAGGGACAATTTCCTAAGACCCCCTAGCTAATCCAACTGTGATAAGAAATCCTTCCTTAGGAATCACTGTTGGGGAATTTAGGCCAACCATGATGTATTTAGTTGATCGAGCACTAGCAGTGCAACCTAGATTACCAACCCCCAATGATGATGTTTTAGATATCAACAGGATATGTAATCCACATCAGCAGGTTGAAGCAAAAGGAAATGATGAATTTCTGCACTCAAATCTAGTTTATGCTCAACCTCAGCCTGTTGAATCAATAAATGGTGAAGGAAAGAATAGATTTCAACTCAAAAGCAGAATTTTCTAAGGTGTAGAAAGCCTGGACATTTTGTAAAGAATTGTTCAACCAAGAACAAGGAAGGGAGAATTGAGAAAAGGCCTATCCAAATCCAGGGACAGAGGCCTAGTAGTTCCAAAAAGGGAAAGACTCTGGTATCACCAGTACAACCAGGGCCTAGTGCACCAAAGCAATGGTTATCTAGAAAGGGTAAAGAACCTTCTAGACCATATATAGCACCCAGAATTTGTTACCAATGCATACAGGTAGGACATCTGGCAAAACATTACTCAGCCATAAATGTTATGGTAAGTCAACCTCTAAGGCAGAATCAGCCTAAGGTAGTGAACAAACCACAAATCATGACAAGTTAGACAAATAATGTCTTTCTAATATATCTTTTTATGGTTTCCTGAGCTAAATAGAGAAAGTAATTGATTGAGTTTTCTTTGATTAGTCCTATGAGGACTTATATTTTTCATAGTAAACATTACAAATGTTTTATGTTGTTTTTTCCTCTATGAGATGAAGATGATTTATAGAAGAGACGCCTAGATAAAATCTAGTAATGTTAAATCTTATACTTGTGATAATATGGAAAAGAAGAAAATGACAGTATACAAGTGCATACTACTTGATCTCAGTATTTATATACCCTGGCCAGGTATAGAACTATTGATGACAAAGTGAGTATGGAGACTCTGAGATTGTTATCTTTTTTATTGCCCTAATCAAGCAGTCATTCTGATACAATCTAATGAGTATCATGAAATAAGAAGTATGGAATAAATAATTGTGTCCTGTCCTAAGCTTGAGAAAGAGAAATATAAGATAACCTCATATGAGCATGTTTGTATGAGGAATTAAAAGTATAATCCTCATAAGAAAAGAATGAGAATAAGGGAGATGAATGTTATCCAATAAAGTTGTAAGTATTATAAAGATCCTTTCCATGATGTGGAAATGGAACATGTGATGAGATTATAAGATGATCATAAACATGTTAGATAATAATAAAGAAAACAATAATGTCATGTAATCATCTTTATAATTCCTGTGCTAGGGAAAGGAACCTAGGATGAGATAAAGAGTAAATGTTTCATGAATAGTTGAAAATACATGAAATAATAAGAGGAATATGATTACTTATTCTCTTTCCTTTCAGAGACATGGCAATCAAGTGGGTCATAGGACACTTGATGTGCATAATATAAATATGTTTATGTGATGGACATTTAGAAAGGTATCATTTTATCTTGGACTTTGGCTCCAAGGTGAAGATATATGTAACAAGTAATGTCCCAAGATGAAAGGAAGATATATATATATATATATATATATATATATAAATATATGAGATGTGCTTTCAATACATGTGATAGATACCAAGGTAAAATATTTTGGTATCTAAGAAGTATCTGATGATTTATGTTGACTATCTGGAATGGTCAACCATGAAATCAGATTAATCATGTAAAATAGTAGGAACATCACATGTTAGGAGTATATGTTCCATGTGAATCATTCCATGATAAACTTGTACGGGATAACTTTGTATTGATCAAAACTCTATGGTGTCTCCATAATAATGAGGTGTTATGTGAGTACATGATGATATGATGCATGGATAATAACTATTTTCCTTTATCTGGGATTTCGGGGACGAAATCCTTATAAGGGGTGGATAATTTGTAACATCCCTGACCTGGGTTATGCTTTAACCCTAGGTGTTTTAATAAAGAAGGATGATTATATGCTTAATCTTATCTTGTGAAAAGTAATTAGGGCTCATGACAAACTTATGTTTCAATTTTGGTCCTGTTTGAACAATGTTGAAGCAATGTTTGATTATTTTGGACTAAAGTGCAAATTACCCAAGTTGATGGGCTAACTTACAAAATTGCACATGATAAGATGTTCCTCTGATGATGATACATCATAAGAATGAATATGATGTAGTGGTATGGTTTCCACAAGCTTGGGAACCAAGATAAAGCTTGTAGAGCAATCCTTGTGCATTAAAACCTAGTTTTGGTGTAATGAGCAAATTACCCAAACTCTAGGGTTCAATATGAAAATTACCACTTCAATGAGCTCCCTAATGTTTCTTGACATCATTTAGAGAAAATTAAATGAGAAGGGCGCCTCATTTGAATTAAGTTGGAGGAGAGAGAATCTTGATATTAAAATAATCAAGATTTAAGCCTAATTGGAACCCTAATTCAATTTAATGCAAAAATAAATAAAATAATTGAGGGGCCTTCAACCAAAATTAATATGGTTGGATTCAGATGTATGTGGACGAACTTAAGCCTTGCAAAGGAACGAGCATATCCTAAGGATGTGAAGACTCCACTCACCATCTATACTATATATAAAGACCCGTTTTGGATTTGTTCTGCAATTTTTCACACTCATTTTTCTTAATTATGAACATGTCCTTCTATATGCCATATAACATTGTATGTTTGTTTTGAAATTTTCATGACTTTCTCTAAGTGCTTTCGTCTGGTCGTCTCTCTATTCTTCTCATTTTTCCATCTACTCGCCGACTACTGCCAAGACCTGGCTGCAGTGGACGAGGCTCCGACAGTGGTCGTTGCACTATCCTTGTCCCAGCCGCTAGCAGCGGTGTCGTACAGGAGTTCTGATTTCTCACCGCCCTCTTCTTCCAACCCTCAGGGCTGGACGGCTGCTCCGAGCGGTGGTTGGATGCCTTTTCTATTATCCCAGCTGCTGTTCTCCGTAACCTCTCTGACAAGCTGTATGAGAAGCATAAAAACACTGCCCTCGAGGTATGAAATCTACCCATCTATTTTCATCCACTCTGGCGATGCTCTTTCCTTGATTGCGCAGATGTTGTGAAACCATATTAGTCATTATTGTTGTTGTTTGTTAATTGTTTGATTAGATAATTGCTCATTTCGGATTTTTGTTGAGGGCATTGTGAAGCATCTTTCCGGTACATTGCGGACCACGACAAGATAACTGCAATAATCAATCTATTGACTGTGCAGTTCACATACTCTCCCCAGGCTAACCATTGAAAGGAGCATGCCACATCTTTTAACTTGCAATTGGTTGTTTGTACCCTTGAGAATAACTAAGGATAGTTGGAACCAGCTAATGTTTTAATCTACGTTTTCAACTAATGTTCAAAGGGTGGACTGATAGGAATTGCTACAACCACAGTTGGTTTGGGTTCAGAAGCTGGCCGACATCTTGATGTAAGCAAGATACTCCCTAGATATTGCTCAAGGCTGAAGTCATTTTATACTGATATTGAGGAATGGGTTGACTTTCTTAGCATTTTCTCTAACATAACTGTTAAATGTCATAAGATTCGTAAGTGATTGGTATTACACATCTTCAACCCATGAATTATTTGAATCTCTATATCTGATTTTTATCTCAATGTTAACACCATATGAATGCATTTGAATCTGATGGATTCAAGTCAAATAGAAGCAAAACGGAATATATGCGCTGCTATTATATATACTCTTCTACTGCTACCATGAGGTATCTTTGCTCTGCGTTTAATAGACATATTTTTTCTCTTCTTCTATTTTCGTCTATTCTGTGTTTCTATGTGTTTCTTCGTCCGAGAGCATTCCATCTTCTTCATGTGTCTATTACTTCCTTGCCTCGAACTGCTTCAGTGCTTTTCTCTATACATCCTCTTAAGTCAGCTTTTTGTTTCTTTTGAAGGGGTGGTTTTTCTTCTGTTTGATTTCTTTAAATTTTACATAATCATTTTTACTTGGAATTGTCCTATCTTAATATGTTTTTCACTTCCTTACACTCCTCTTTTCTCTCTTTCTCTCTATAGTGAAGTGGGGACAACTTTGAGGACGAACTCCTGTGAGTGGGGTAGCTTGAAGAACCTCATCAACATCTGTCATTACTCCAGCAATACGAACAAATTGTGACATGGATATAAAAATGATCTTACTGATATAAAATCATATATTTGATATGTTTTTGTCTAAGTGAAGAACATGTGTTGTGTACCTTTTTTTTTTCTCTACTCAACATATATTCGGTCATGATGAGTAAAAAAATAAAGAACTATGTTGCGGCCTTTATTTTGAGCACATCCTTTTCTGGGGTTCAATGTTGGATCATTTTTTGGATTTCTATTTTTATGAAGAAAAATGGATTCCTTAAAGGGGAGTGAATACTGTCTGATCAATGTATATTTTTTGTCATGTCAGGACAGAAGATTGGTATCAAGTATGGAGAGCTCTTCGTCTCCAGGATTGTCTAATTCAATCCTTCTGTATGTGTCATTCATGATGTTTTGTTGTTTTTTGTATAGGGATTTCTTATTTATATTTCCCTTTCAGTATCTTTATATGTTGTTTTGAATTTGAATTTAAAATTATAAATCGTTCAGGGTATCTGGTGTAATTTTTGTCAATATTTTCCAAAATTACGTAAAAGTCCTTTATCGTACACGGACAATCCGTTTGGGGTGTTCTGTACAATTTTCGATGATATTTTTTTGATACATATTCATTTTTTGTAGTATATAAACACTGCCTTTGGGGTGTTAGATATAATATGTACATCACAAGCTTTGTAAAAATGATTTGAATATACAAATTTTCAGAACTTGAATGGTCGTTTGGCTTTCCGATTATTCTCGCTGCCATCTTTCTGTGCCAGTTGTAGGGTTTGGTAGCTGAGGAGAACGTCGATTCAGAAGGCGATTGGAATGTCAAGAGGAGGGCTTTTGGTGGTAGCATCGCTAGGCAAATAATTTTTTCATTGACCCAATCTTTCCATTCATCGCTAGGCAAATAATTTTTTGATTGGCCCGATTTTTTTCATTCTTCTAAACTATTCTCTACCATCTTTGTGTCAGAAGAGAACAATAGTTGGGAAGGCAGAGAACGATAGTTCTGAAGCCGGTTGAAAGGGTGTTTTGGTGGTAGTATCGTCAGGTAAATCACTTTCCAACTTGCCTAATTTTCTGTTACTATATACTTTTTCATAATCTCTATCATTTCTCAGGGTTGGAAGTTACAACAGTAACAATTCCTGAAGAACTTAGTAATTCATTTCAATGCTTCTTATACTCTGATACAATCTATATATAACTTATTATTAACATTAATTTAACTTACAAATGATCTTCATTTTCAGATCAAAGGCATGACTCTATTTTGATAAGTCAATATAGGAGAGTCAAGCTACCATTTGGAAGGAACCTACTAATCATGTTGACCATCTTTTTCTTTAGTGAAACAAGGGAGTAAATTTTGTTTGTACGTGTTCTTTTTCCTATATCAGTAACAACAGTAGTATAGAGTATATATTATGTTTTTATATTCAATTATAACATCAATAAAGAAGCACATGTTACATTATCAAATATGCTAATTGTTTTTCTTGACCAAAAAAAATAATACATTCATGTACCTTATTCAAAAAATAATTTTCATATTCTATTCTTTGAAAACTGAGATTTATTACTTGTAATTTATACATTTTAAAATTTTGCTTCTTCGAAACTTTTAATTGTATTGACCTCATCAAGATGACAAGTATATGATCATTTTCTGAAATAAAGAAAGTAAGATTGCATATGGTATGTTTTTTACACTTCCTTGCATATGAACCATACTACAATACCACATTAATTGAGACATTTAAATCTACTGTATCAAAAGAAAAATGCAAGAAATACAATTAACAAATCACATCAAACAATGATACAATGAATATATCCTAACAAACATTGAAATCAATTACATAATTGTAACCAAACACAATAGATGAGCCATCTTTAAAATTTAAAGACAAATTATGTATCTTTAACTTCTCTGTTCGAGGACTAATTTTGTACTCCTTCACTGAGATTGGCTAATATAAGAACATATTCTACAATACTTGACTTCTCTAATAAAAAGAATATTATAAACAAAAGTAAATGTCTTTAGGATATACATAGCAAATCAAAGGAAGCAATAATCTGCCACAATAGTCTTACATGCTTCCTTAATTTTTACATTGTCACTAAGAGTTTTAGATCTACTATAGCAGTTGTACTAATGCATAATCTGAAGAACCTTTCTTACCATAGTAAAAATTCCCACGGTAGTTAATTGAGAAGACCACCTTATTTGAGTAAATACAAAACTTTATTCAATCTGTGAACAAATCTTGGTGAATAGTCCATGTAAACAAATTATGTTAGCTCACCATTAAGAAAAGCATTACAAATGTCAATTTCAATCATCTTCCACTTGAATGAGACAACAAGAGTCAAAAAAACATTAACAATGGAAACTTTGATTAATGGGCTGACAGAATCTAAGAGTCTTAATTATTCACCCCATCCTTTCCCTATAGGCTGAGACAAAACCAATGCAAACATGAAGAACATTTCTTACCATAGTAAAAATTCCCACGGTAGTTAATTGAGAAGACCACCTTATTTGAGTATATACAAAACTTCATTCAATCTGTGAACAAATCTTGGTGAATAGTCCATGTAAACAAATTATGTTAGCTTACCATTAAGAAAAGCATTACAAATGTCAATTTCAATCATCTTCCACTTGAATGAGACAACAAGAGTCAAAAAAACATTAACAATGGAAACTTTGATTAATGGACTGACAGAATCTAAGAGTCTTAATTATTCACCCCATCCTTTCCCTATAGGCTGAGACAAAACCAATGCAAACATGAATCATTCTATTGACGGCATTATCACACTTCTAATTTTGGATATCTTTTTATGTAAAAATTTGAAAGTAGATAATTCTATATTATAAACATTTCAAAAAAAATTGAAAACTTAGAATAAACCTTCATATTAAAGCATGTCAATTATCCATAAACCACCGAGAACATAGTAAAAAAAATATAGTTATGACCTAAAACAAATGAAACTAATAAAAGCTATCGTTAATAGGTATCATATTTAACATGAAAAATTCACGAATTGATTCTGATGCTTTTCATAATGTGATGCAATCTACATACAATTTACGATTAACATCGATTGAACTTGGAATTGCTTTTTATTTTCAGATCAAAGGCATGACTTCATTTTGATAAGTCAATATACAAGAATGAAGCTGCTTTTTGGAAGGAACCTACCAATCATGTCGACCATCTTAAACTTTTGTGAAATAAGGGAGTAAATTCTATCCAGTACGTGTTTTTTCCTGTATTATCAGAGACAATAGTATATATTGTATATTATGTTTAAATGTTAAGACATCAAGAAACAAGGAAAACTTACGTTCTCAAATATGTTAACTGTTTCTATTGATAAAAAAAATTAATGCATTCATGTACCTTATGCAAAGAATAATTTAAGTATTATATCTCTTTTTAAAAATGATATTATTAGTTGTAATTTTAGCATTTTATGATTTTGTTTTCTTACATATGGCTCATAAAACAGTAAAAATGAAAAATTAGATGTATCTTCAATACTTTTGTCGGATCTTGACATGTCGGTTATTTTTAACCGTAGGCATCTCGCCAGGAAGTTGGTGGTCTTATCATGAATTAGGTCAGGGTGGCTGGTGGTTTCGGGGAAATCTGATTCTCAAGCAAAAATAGCGTAAATTGCAAAACAAACATACAATGTTATATGGCATATAGAAGGACCTGTTCGTAATTAAGAAAAATGAGTGTGCGTCTTTATATATAATATAGATGTATGAAACATGGTTCCATGTTGACCTTAGCATTGGTATTATTCAAACTACAATCCACATTCATTAGATGATTATTTAAAAGATGTCACACCAGTTTGACATTTTATTTATGTATTCCTTATACAGTACACATAGTTTTCACTATGTGAGTTGACTTTCATGATATATGGCATTACCCATGTAGGTCGTTCCCTTAGATATATTTCATTTATTTTTCGTTGATCAGAACATCACTTATGTACATGGGGCATCTCCCTGTCCCTTTGAAAATTCCCTCTATATAACTGTAATAATGATAATTTATCTAATATCTCACTCTCTTGGTTTCTAAATACATCTTGCTTGAATCCTTGCTAACCACTCTATCTCCCTTTATTTGTGAAGTCGTGCTCTGTCCCATACTCCATCTAAGGGATAGCAGGTATATAGTGATATAAAGCATGGGATTGCATGCTGATTTCTACATTCCTGGCCATTGTATAGTAGTTCTTATCATCAATATTAATATTAAATTAAAACTTTATTACAACAACTCACATATGGAAACACTATAGCCTCAAGCAATACTCTCCCGCTAACTACCTTTTATGGTGACAAGGAGTTCATGATAGTTGCCATACAATTTGTTTTTATTTATTGATTAGTCCACTACTTTGTTACATTTAGCGTTTCACTATGTTGCTGGTTAGTCATTTATAAGTTTGAATTATATTTCATAGACTAAGTTTTGCATTGATTTTTACTTACTGAAATATTTTTGAATATTTGTATAGTCAATATAAATTCATATCACCAACTCAGTAAGTCACTAAATTATTTTTATATGCTCATGTTATTGTTACAAATATACAGCAGTAACTGAATAACATCTGTGTAGTTATCTATAAACTCCATTTGTTATGCTAATCAAACGTATATCCAATGCTATATTTTGTAAATGAATGTTTCATAGTTCTACAACATGCCATTTCATAAGCAAAAAGAAAGACCAAAAATATCCATTGAAATCGCTCAATACCAGCTTCAATATTTCAATTAACTCATTATATAGAGTAGGGTATGAGAATGCCAATTAAATGGATGTATGGTGTGTATGTCTTGAAGATTTTGATTCTACTAAAATTTATTGATTTTAATAATCTTCTATATTTATTTTACTTGCAGGAAGTATATAGACCATTGACGTAAAATGATCATCATAGCTGATGAAAAAGATCAAGGCTCTCGAGGAAAAGAAATCTATGAAGAAAAACAAAACATGAAAACAATGTCAAGATCTTTATGAATACTGATATGTTGATCCTTTCTATTTTGTTTTATGAAAAAAAAATCTCAGAACTCACATTGTTCCGTGTAGAAAGACAAGTATATATTGGCGTCACACCTAACTTAATAGTTCAAACTATTTTGACATATAGTACAAGCTACTGCTCTCATCCCATGAGAAACTTATTAAGTGTACTGAAATTCTGTTATTATCGTGCAATATAAATCTTTTTGCTTCCTAAACATGCACTACTAATTTTAGTATGTACAATACTTGCTTCCGTTATATTTTGGATTACAAGTTAACCTCCAGTTTTTCAATCTTCTGCTTTTCTGTAAACCAACCGTTTATGTTGCATGCATTCAGTTTTATTTTTGTTTTTCTTTTGTTTAAACTAAAATTTATGTGTGATTCTCCAACCTATGCATAGCACAGGTTTCTGGCTAGTTATTATAAGAAAAAGAATTTCCACTCAAATATGGAAATTACTATTCTAAGGGTTAAGGTGCTTAATTTCTTTTCCCTTTATTATTGGATAATGGAAGGGAGCACAGTGGGGATAGAGATGCCTTTTCATACAAGAAACCAAGGGGGAGAGGGTGGCAAAATTTTTGGAATTAAAAGACTTTTATAAAAATATTTTCTCTCTCATTAAAAATTCTTATAAAAAGACCCTTTCCTAGCCCAAACAAAGGCTTTTTTGACCCCACTTCTTCTCCTTGCTTGGAAACTGACCAAGGGAGCTAGGGAGGACTAGGAGGAAGACTTCCAGCATTTTGGTAAGGTTCTTGACCCTTTTCACCTTGATTCCATGGTGGAAATCGAAAATAAATAATTGATTTCTTCTTATTTCGATCTCCTCTTCAACCCTAGCCAATCTTTTCAACCAAAAGCTTGAGGACGAGCCTAGGGGGACTTGAAAAAGCTTCATCCACCATTTGTTCCATGAGCTTGGAGCTTTGGAGGTCAATTGGAGGTGGGTTTTATAACTTGAAACCCTAATTTTGTTATTGCATTCAATTCCCCATCAAATAATGATCATTTCTCTATTAACAATCATTGATTTGGTTGATTGATGCTATCTCCATGGAAATCACAGTAGGTTTTATGGGTCTATAGCTTGATGATGATGACATAATCATAAGCACACACCTCCCCAAATATCTAGACCAAACGGTTTCAATCAAATGTCCAAACAATTTCACAAACCGTTTGGGAGCAAACAGTTTCAAACTGTTTGGAATGAAACGGTTTCACTAAACCGCATAGAAGCAAATGGTTTAAGACCGTTTGCTGATGTTGATCAGGGTTGACCGTTTGAGGATTTGTTCATAATGATCTAGTTTAATGACCCATCAATTATTATTGATTAACTCCAATTGGTTCATGAGTTAAAGGTCCATCAATCACCAAAACCCTAATCGGGTTAAGTGTTGATTTGCAATTTGATTAAGTTGAAAACTTGGGTTGATTGACCCAAACGGTTTCAAAACCATTTGGGGATCACCCAAATGGTCTCAAGAACGTTTGGGGGTCACCCAAGACCGTTTGGAGGTCTAGGTTTGGATATGGTTAAGTGTTTGAAGATCCAAAGATATGGTATTAACCCAAATCGGCTAAGTGCTGAGTTTGCAATGGAATGAGTTGATGTTTTGGGTTGATTGACCCAAACGGTTTCAAAACCATTTGGGGATCACCCAAATGGTCTCAAGACCGTTTGGTGATCACCCAAGACCATTTTGAGGTCTAGGGTTAAGTATGGTTGAGCAATTGAAGGTCCAAAGATATTAAGTTGATGTACAATCAATTGCTGATTTGGCGAGCCATCCTAGGATCCAAACCTTAATTGAATGACATGGTTAATGATGATGTGATGGGAAAACGGTATGAAGACCATTTGGAGGTCATACAAATGATCCCAAGACCGTTTTTAGGTCACCCAAGACTGTTTGGAGGTCTAGGGTTGACTATGGTTAGGTGTTTGAAGATCTAAAGATACCAAGTTGATTTGTAATCAAATGCTGATTTGGTGATCAATCTAGTAATACAAACCCTAAATGGATGACATGGATTTGAGTGATGAGATGGGAAAACGGTCTCAAGACCGTTTGGGGTCATCCAAATGACCTCAAGACCGTTTGGGGTCAGGTCATGTTCAATTTGGATAATGGTCCAATAGTTTTAAAGTAACTAGTTACACATTGATTAATGTTGAAGGATCATCGATTCCAAACCCTAATCCAATTGATTCAAACCCTAATTGATGACCAATTGAGAGTCAATTGAGAGTCAAATCAGTTGAAGGATGACCTACTTAACTTAATCAAAGTATGGTGATATGTCCAATTGATGATTAGTTACATGAATACAATGGTTGATAGAATCAACATTGAGAACCCTAAACCGATTGGAGTAGTTGAGACCATCTTTGGTCCATGCGGTTTTGAGGAGGTTTGGACCAAATGGTCTCAAGACCGTTTGGGACCAAACGATCCCAAACCGGTTGAGTTCATACTGTTTCAAAAAGGTACTTTAGCAAACGATCTTGAAGGTCACTTTTACCAAACAGTTTCAAACCGTTTCACCTTTGAAAGACCAAGACTGTTTTGGGTCCAAGTAATCAAAATTGTTTGAGGATCAATATGGTTAATCCTTTTGGATACCTAATGTAATTGAGAACTCAATTGGTTAATCTACTTGGATACATATTGTAATAGAAAATCCAATTGGTCAATTCATTTGGATACCTTATGTAATGGAAGTCCAATGTGATTGAATCTCTTGAGAATTTAGATGATGAATGATCCATTGATCCAATGATGATTATTAAGGCTAGGTACAAAGGTTGAAACCCTAAAGTACCTAGATGATCAATACCTTTAGATTAATTAACCCTAAAAGGTTATGCGAGTAATGTCTTAAGTACACTATGTTAACCATAGTTGTATTGAAGGGTTGATGTGACCTAATCAAGTTGGGAGGAAGATAGAGAGGAATTCATATGACTATTGAACATGTGATGATTAGGTTATGATCCTTAATAAAGAGATCATGCAACCCTAATCCATAAGGTTAATGAATCTTAACCCTAGTTCAGGGTAATATATTGTAAAACCCCAATTATGGGAATAAAGAGTGAAACCCTAATTGGGATGAGTATCCCCAATTTATAGGAAAGGAGAAACCATAATTGATGGTGATGCCATGAGAAACCATAATTTAGGGTGACTCCATGTGAAACCCTAATTGAGGGTGAATCCATGAGAAATCCTAATTGAGGGTAATGTTATGAGAATCCTTAATTAAGATTAATGTTATGAGAAACCTTAATCTAGGGTAATGTCACGTGAAACCCTAATTAAGAGTAGTATTATGGAAACCCTGAAGAACGATGTGAAGTGATACTTAAATCCAGGATGATGCCATATAATGTTATGTGCAACCATAGTCATGGTATAATGGGCAATATACTAAAGTAGGATGTGGTTATTAAAATCAAGTAAGATGAGGATGTTATAACCATGAAGGGTAAAGTTGATGAACTATATGAATGATAGTGTTGATACCCTAATGAATAAGGGTCTAAAGGACAAGATGATGCCTAGATTAGTATATATATCTAATTTCATGTATGTGTAAGAACCCTATTCATCTTACAATGATGAGGGTATGAAACTCTTTGGAGTGATGTATGCAATATTATATAATGGAGTGAATAACATCCTATGGGTTGAAATACCTAAAGTGGCTGATAATGATATAATCTATATCAGTAATGCCTAACCTTTGGTTAAGTCCATATCATTAAAGATAACTGGACAGTCCCAATGTGTGACCTATGCACCATATGATGAAAGTGACAAGTTAGTGGATAAAGTATTAAGAGGGAAATACCTTAATACAAGGTTTGTTGATTAACTTAAGTAAGATGGAAATGAGAAGAAAGTGACACATCAAGATATGATAGATATCACATTCAGCATTTCAGGGTAAGCATACCTTGATGGACTCCTAATCCAACATTCTTGGATAAGAAACACATGAAGGGTGTGTTATGCAATTGTTACAATAAAGATGTAATAAACTTAATGTACTTTGATAAATGTTGACTAATATACCTTGAGAATGGGGCTAATACAAATCAAGGAGTATGATGTAATCATACCATGATAAGGATGAGAAATGAACTCATACCTTGAATAGATGATCATTAATGATATATGATGAGAATTGTGATCATAAGCAAATACTTATGATATCTTTGAATGCTCCTAGAGGTGTGGAGCAACATATTAGAAGTTGAATTAATAATGTGAGTATGAAACCCTAATTAATGTGACATGGGAAAACCCAAACCCTAAATTGGGTAATGGGACATGAGAAGACCTAATGTGATGTGAACATCAAGCCCTAATCCTAATGAGGGAGCAGTGGTGTTACTATTATATTACATGAGATAAAATGATTTGTTGCCTAATGAGAGGTGACAAGATGCTTTATGGGCTTTATGAGCCATGAGAACAATTATAGCATAGTAAGCGACACCAAGATGATTAATGATGGGTCAAAGGAAAGTATATTCCATGATCCATGTAATCAGGTTTGGAAGAGTCAAATACCTAGCAGAGGTGTAATACCTGTAATCAGGATTGGTTAAAGTCCAATGCCTGGCTGTGAAATTAGGAGTGGTTAAGGTCCACTGCCTGGCTGTGTAATTAGGATTGGTTAGAGTTCAATACCTGGCAGAGGCATGAAGCCTGTAATCAGGAGTGGTTAGAGTCCACTTCCTGGCTGTGTAATCAGGGTTGGTTAAAGTCCAATGCCTGGCGGTGTAATCAGGTTTGGAGAAGTCCAATACTTGGCAGAGGTGTAATGCATGTAATCAGGATTGGTTGAAGTCCAATGCCTGGCTGTGAAATCAGGATTGGTAGTGTCCAATGCTGGGCGGTGTAATCAGGTTCGGAAGAGTCCAATGCCTGGCAGAGGCTCATTGCCTACAATGATGACACAGGATTGGAAGTAGTCCAATGCCTATATTAATAACACAGAATTGGTAATAACCTAATGCATGTATCAATGATATATGAGTAAATGGTTGATGTAATTCTTTATCTATTTAGCAGATGGCTAAGGCCAATAGATTGAAAAAATAATGTTTCATGGGTAATATGACAAGCTAATGAGTGTCACAAGAAAAGTTTGATATGATGACATAATATGATGGATAAATGATATACATGTCATTCCTTTTCCTTATTAAAAGAATAGATGATATATTGCTCTGTCATAAATAGTTGCAATGCTTTCAAAGATGAGAATGCTTTAAAATGCTATTCCTCTACCCATTATCATATCTTTAAATTGCAATAAAAATGTTTTGGCGGAGAGTTATATCTCCCGCTGGGGCAATTTACAATTGTCTCACCCATGTGGGATCAAACATTTTTAGGTGGTTGTGGACAAAGAAGCAACTATTCTTTTACAGGAAAAGGAAAGCAACAGCCTAGACAGCAATGAGATCTCAGGTGGAGACCGTGACTGTCAAGTCAAGTAGTTAGAAAGTCCTATATGTCATCTCTGTACTCTCAGGTCCTCAGAGTCAATAGTTAGTGTTTTAATGAATCGATCTGAGATTTTGGCTTGATGCCTAAAAGTTATATGTTTTCTGTATATTATGCCCTGAGACAGTTAATGTTGTAATTCTCAAGAAGAGATAGTGCAAAATATGTACTTTGAAATAGGATGTAAATTTTATGACATGATTCTTGTTGAAAAAGATTTCCAATGATTGGATATCTTTGCAAAAAGTTTTAATTTTTAGTGATTTTAAGTAATCCGCTGCAAATGATTCGCTTCCTCTTAGTTAATTTTGTGTTTTGTAAGTTGGATGCCACAATTTAGTGGTATCAAAGCTATAGGTTCGTTGAGTCTACAGAGACATAGGACTAAGGTAGTAGAGTCTGTTCTAGTGTCATCCAGTGTATCTGATGGTGTCTTCTGCTCATATAGGAGAAGAAGAATTTGAAGATGACTGGGTCACATGAGAAGTTTGCTACAGAGAGCAGCAATTCTGCACCAAGAAGAGGTGTAGGGGAGCAGGCAAGAGAGGGACAATTGCATGAGACCCCCTAGCTAATCCAACTATGATCAGAAATCCTTCCTTAGGAATCACTGTTGGGGAATTTAGGGCAACCATGATGTATTTAGTGGATCGAGCACTAGTAGTGCAACCTAGATTACCAGCCCCCAATGATGTGTTTTAGACATCAACAAGATATGTAATCCACATCGGTAGGTTGAAGCAAAAGGAAATGATGAAGTTCTGCACTCAAATCAAGTTTATGCTCAACCTCAACCTGTTGAATCAATAAATAGTGAAGAAAAGAATATGTTTCAACCCAAAAGTTGAATTTGCTATAGGTGTAGAAAGCCTGGACATTTTGTAAAGAATTGTCCAACCAAGAACAAGGAAGGGAGAATTGAGAAAAGGCCTATCCAAATCCAGGGACAGAGGCCTAGTAGTTCCAAAAAGGGAAAGACTCTGGTATCACCAGTACAACCAGGGCCTAGTGCACCAAAGCAATGGTTATCTAGAAAGGGTAAAGAACCTTCTAGACCATATATAGCACCCAAAATTTGTTACCAATGCAGACAAGTAGGACATATGGAAAAAGATTGCTCATCCAGAAATGTTATGGTAAGTCAACCTCTGAGGCAGAATCAGCGTAAGGTAGTGAACAAACCACAAATCATGACAGGTTAGACAAATAATGTCTTTCTAATATATCTTTTTAGGGTTTCCTGAGCTAAATTGAGAAAGTAATTGATTGAGTTTTCTTTGATTAGTCCTATGAGGACTTATATTTTGCATAGTAAACATTACAAATGTTTTATGTTGTTTTTACCTTTATGAGATGAAGATGAGGTATAGAAGAGATGCCTGGTTAAAATCCAGTAATGTTAAATATTATACTTGTGATAATATGGAAAAGAAGAAAATGATAGTATACAAGTGCATACTACTTGATCTCAGTATTTATATACCATGGCTAGGTATACAAATATTGATGACAAAGTGAGTATGGAAACTCTTAGATTGTTATCTTTTTTATTGCCCTGATCAAGTAGTCATTCTGATACAATCTAATGAGTATCATGAAATAAGAAGTATGGAATAAACAATTGTGTCCTGTCCTAAGCTTGAAAAAGAGAAATATGAGATAACCTCAGATGAGCATGTTTGTATGAGGAATTAAAAGTATAATCCTCATAAGAAAAGAATGAGAATAAGGGAGATGAATGTTATCCAATAAAGTTGTAAGTATTATAAAGATCCTTTCCATGATGTGGAAATGGAACATGTGATGAGATCCTAAGATGATCATAAACATGTTAGATAATAATAAAGACAAGAATAATGTCAAGTAATCATCCTTATAATTCTTGTGCTAGGGCAAGGAACCTAAGATGAGATAAAGAGTAAATGTTTCATGAATAGTTGAAAATACATGAAATAATAAGAGGAATATGATTACTTGTTATCTTTACTTTCAGAGACATGGCAATAAAGTGGATCATAGGACACTTGATGTGCATAATATAAAGATGTTTATGTGATGGACATTTACAAAGGTATCATTTTATTTTGGACTTTGGCTCCAAGGTGAAGATATATGTAACAAGTAATGTCCCAAGATGAAAGGAATATATATATATATATATATATATATAAATAATATAAAGATGTTTATGTGATGGACATTTAGAAAGGTATTAGTTTATCTTGGACTTTGGCTCCATGGTGAAGATATATGTAACAAGTAATGTCCCAAGATGAAAGGAATATATATATATATATATATATATATATATATATATATATATATATATATATATATATATATATATATGAGATGTGCTTTCAATACATGTGATAGATACCAAGGTAAAAGATTCTGGTATCTAAGAAATATATGAAGATTTATGTTGACTATCTGGAATGGTCAACCATGAAATCAGATTAATCATGTAAAATAGTAGGAACATCACATGTTAGGAGTATATGTTCCATGTGAATCATTCCATGATAAACTTGTATGGAATAACTTTGTATTGATCAAAACTCTATGGTGTCTCCATAATAATGAGGTGTGATGTGAGTACATGATGATATGATGCATGGATAATAACTATTTTCCTTTATCTGGGATTTCGGGGACGAAATCCTTATAAGGGGTGGATAATTTGTAACATCCCTGACCTGGGTTATGCTTTAACCCTAGGTGTTTTAATAAATAAGGATGATTATATGCTTAATCTTATCTTGTGAAAAGTAATTAGGGCTCATGAGAAACTTATGTTTCAATTTTGGTCCTGTTTGAACAATGTTGAAGCAATGTTTGCTTATTTTGGACTAAAGTGCAAATTACCCCAGTTGAGGGGCTAACATGAAAAATTGCACATGATAAGATGTTCCTCTGATGATGAGACATCATAAGAATGAATATGATGTAGTGGTATGGTTTCCACAAGCTTGGGCACCAAGATAAAGCTTGTAGAGCAATCCTTGTGCATTAAAACCTAGTTTTGGTGTAATGAGCAAATTACCCAAAATCTAGGGTTCAATATGCAAATTACCACTTAAAATAGGTCCCTAATGTTTCTTGACATCATTTATAGCAAATTAAATTAGAAGGACATCTCATTTGAATTAAGTTGGAGGAGAGAGAATCTTAATATTAAAATAATCAAGATTTAAGCCTAATTGGAACCCTAATTCAATTTAATGCAAAAATAAATAAAATAATTGAGGGGCCTTCAACCAAAATTAATATGGTTGGATTCAGATGTATGTGGAAGAACTTAAGCCTTGCAAAGGCACGAGAATATCCTAAGGAGGTGAAGACTCCACTCACCATTATTATAAGAAAAAGAATTTCCACTCAAATATGGAAATTACTATTATAAGGGTTAAGGTGCTTAATTTCTTTTCCTTTATTCTTGGATAATGGAAGGGATAACGGTGGGGATAGAGATTCCTTTGCATACAAGAAACCAAGGGGGATAGGGTGCTAACAATTTTGGAATTAAAAGACTTTTATAAAAGTATTTTCTCTCTCATTGAAATTCTTATAAAAGACCCTTTCCTAGCCCAAACAAAGGCTTTTTCAACCCCACTTCTTCTCCTTGCTTGGAAACAAACCAAGGGATCTAGGGAGTACCAGGAGGACGACTACCAGCCTGTTGGTAAGGTTCTTGACCCTTTTCACCTTTATTCCATGGTGGAAATCGAAAATAAATCTTTGATTTCTTCTTATTTCGATCTCCTCTTCAACCCTAGCCAATCTTTTCAACCAAAAGCTTGAGGACGAGCCTAGGGGGAGTTGAAAAAGCTTCATACACCATTGTTTCCGTGAGCTTGGAGCTTTGGATCTCAATTGGAGGTGGGTTTTATAACTTGAAACCCTAATTTTTTTATTGCATTCAATTCCCCATCAAATAATGATCATTTCTCTATTTACAACCATTGATTTGGTTGACTGATGCTATCTCCATGGAAATCACAGTAGGTTTCGTGGGTCTAGAGCTTGATGATGATGACATCATCTTAAGCACACACCTCCCCAAATATCTAGACCAAACGGTTTCAATCAAATGTCCAAACGGTTTCACAAACCGTTTGGAATGAAATGGTTTCACTAAACCACATAGAAGCAAATGGTTTAAGACCGTTTGGTGATATTGACCAGGGTTGACCGTTTGGGTATTTTTTCATAATGATCTAGTTTAATGACCCATCAATTATTATTGATTAACTCCAATTGGTTCATGAGTTAAAGGTCCATCAATCACCAAAACCCTAATCAGGTTAAGTGCTGATTTGTAATTTGATTAAGTTGAAAACTTGGGTTGATTGACCCAAACGGTTTCAAAACTGTTTGGGGTCACCCAAACGGTCTCAATACCATTTGGGGGTCACCCAAGACCGTTTGGAGGTCTAGGGTTGTATATGGTTAAGTGTTTGAAGATCCAAAGATATGGTATTAGCCCTAATCGGCTAAGTGTTGATTTGGCAATGGAATGAGTTCATGCTTTGGGTTTATTGACCCAAACGGTTTCAAAACCATTTGGGTATCACCCAAACGGTCTCAATACCGTTTGGTGATCACCCAAGACTGTTTGGAGGTCTAGGGTTAAGTATGGTTGAGCAATTGAAGGTCCAAAGATATTAAGTTGATGTACAATCAATTGCTGATTTGGTGACCAATCCTAGGATCCAAACCTTAATTGAATGGCATGGTTAATGATGATGTGATGGGAAAACGGTATCAAGACCGTTTGGAGGTCATCCAAATGATCCCAAGACCTTTTGGGGGTCACCCAAGACCGTTTGGAGGTCTAGGGTTGACTATGGTTAGGGGTTTGAAGATCTAAAGATACCAAGTTGATTTGCAATCAAATGCTGATTTGGTGATCAATCTAGTGATCCAAACCCTAAATGGATGACATGGATTTGAGTGATGAGATGGGAAAACGGTCTCAAGACCGTTTAGAGGTCCTCGAAACGACCTCAAAACTGTTTGGGGTCAGGTCATGTTCAATTTGGATGATGGTCCAATAGTTTTAAAGTAACTAGTTACACATTGATTAATGTTGAAGGATCATCGATTCCAAACCCTAATCCAATTGATTCAAACCCTAATTGATGACCAATTGAGGGTCAATTGAGAGTCAAATCATTTGAAGGATGACCTACTTAACTCAATCAAAGTATGGTGATAGGTCCAATTGATGATTAGTTACATGAATACAATGGTTGATGGAATCAACATTGAGAACCCTAAACAGATTGGAGTAGTTGAGACCATCTTTGGTCCATGCGGTTTTGAGGAGGTTTGGACCAAACGGTCTCTATACCATTTGATTCCAAACGGTCTCAAGACCATTTGGGACCAAAGAGTCTCCAGACCGTTTGGGACCAAACGATCCCAAACCGGTTGAGTTCATGTGGATTCAAAATGGTACTTTAGCAAATGATCTTGAAGGTCACTTTTACCAAACAGTTTCAAACCATTTGAACTTTGAAAGACCAAGACCATTTGGGGTCCAAGTAATCAAAATTGTTTGAGGATCAATATGGTTAATCCTTTTGGATACCTAATGTAATTGAGAACTCAATTGGTTAGTCCACTTGGATACCTATTGTAATAGAAAATCCAATTGGTCAATTCATTTGGATACCTTATGTAATGGATTTCCAATGTGTTTGAATATCTTGAGAATTAAGATGATGAATGATCCATTGATACAATGATGATTATTAAGTCTAGGTACAAAGGTTGAAACCCTAAATTACCTAGATGATCAATACCTTTAGATTAATTAACCCTAAAAGGTTATGCGAGTAATATCTAAAGTACACTACGTTAACCATAGTTGTATTGAAGGGTTGATGTGACCTAATCAAGTTGGGAGGAAGATAGAGAGGAATTCATATGAGTATTCAACATGTGATGATTAAGTCATGATCCTTAATAAAGAGACCATGAAACCCTAATCCATAAGGTTAATGAATCTTAACCCTAGTTGAGGGTAACATATTGTAAAACCCCAATTATGGGAATAAAGAGTGAAACCCTAATTGGGATGAGTATCCCCAATTGATTGGAAAGGAGAAACCATAATTGATGGTGATGCCATGAGAAACCATAATTGATGGTGATGCCACGAGAAACCATAATTGAGGGTGATTCCATGTGAAACCCTGATTGAGGGTGAATCCATGAGAAATCCTAATTGAGGGTAATGTTATGAGAATCCTTAATTAAGATTAATGTTATGAGAAACCTTAATCTAGGGTAATGTAATGTGAAACCCTAATTAAGAATAGTATTATGGAAACCCTGAAGAACGATGTGAAGTGAGACTTAAATCCAGGATGATGCCATATAATGTTATGTGCAACCATAGTCATGGTATAATGGGCAATATACTAAAGTAGAATGTGGTTATTACAATCAAGTAAGATGAGGATATTATAACCATGAAGGGTAAAGTTGATGAACTATATGAATAATAGTGTTGATACCCAAATGAATAAGGGTATACATGACAAGATGATGCCTAGATTAGTATATATATAATTTCATGTATGTGTAAGAACCGTATTCATCTTACAATTATGAGGGTATGAAACTCTTAGGAGTGATGTATGCAATATTATATAATGGAGTGAATAACATCCTATGGTTTGAAATACCTAAAGTGGTTGATAATGATATAATCTATATCAGCAATGCCTAAACTTTGGTTAAGTCCATATCATTAAAGATAATTAGACAGTCCCAATGTGTGACCTATGTACCATATGATGAAAGTGACAAGTTAGTGGATAAAGTATTAAGAGGGAAATACCTTAATACAAGGTTTGTTGATTAACTTAAGTAAGATGGAAATGAGAAAAAAGTGACACATCAAGATATGATAGATATCACATTCAGCATTTCTGGGTAAGCATACCTTGATGGACCCCTAATCCAACATTCTTAGATAAGAAACACATGAATGGTGTGTTATGAAATTGTTATAATAAAGATGTAATAAACTCATTGTACTTTGATAAATGTTGACTAATATACCTTGATAATGGGGCTAAGCCAAATCAAAGAGTATGATGTAATCATACAATGATAAGGATGAGAAATGAACTCATACGTTGAATAGATGATCATTAATGATATATGATGATAATTGTGATCATAAGAAAATACTTATGATATCTTTGAATGGTCCTAGAGGTGTGGAGCAACATATTAGAAGTTGAATTAATAATGTGAGTATGAAACCCTAATTAATGTGAGATGGGAAAACCCTAACCCTAAATTGGGTAATGGGACATGAGAATCCCTAATGTGATGTGAACATCAAGCCCTAATCCTAGTGAGGGTACAGTGGTGTTACTATTATATTACATGAGATAAAATGATTTGTTGCCTAATGAGAGGTGACAAGATGCTTTATGGGCTTTATGAGCCATGAGAACAATTATAGCATAGTAAGAGACACCAAGATGATTAATGATGGGTCAACGGAAATTATATTCCATGATCCATGTAATCAGGTTTGGAAGAGTCCAATACTTAGCAGAGGTATAATACCTGTAATCAGGATTGGTTAAAGTCCAATGCCTGACTGTGAAATTAGGAGTGGTTAAAGTCCACTGCCTGGCAGTGTAATCAGGATTGATTAGAGTCCAATACCTGGCAGAGGCATAAGGCATGTAATCAGGAGTGGTTAGAGTCCACTTCCTGGCTGTGTAATCAGGGTTGGTTAAAGTCCAATTCCTGGCGGTGTAATCAGGTTTGGAGAAGTCCAACACCTGGAAGAGGTAATGCCTGTAATCAGGATTGGTTAAAGTCCAATGCCTGGCTGTGAAATCAGGATTGGTAGTGTCCAATGCCTGGTGGTGTAATCAGGTTTGGAAGAGTCCAATGCCTGGTAGAGGCTCAATGCCTGCAATGATGACACATGATTGGAAGTAGTCCAATGCATGTATTAATAAAACAGAATTGGTAATAACCTAATGCATGTATCAATGATATACGAGTACATGGTAGATGTAATTCCTTATCTGTTTAGTAGATTGGCTAAGGCCAACATATTGAAACAAGAATGTTTCATGGGTAATATGACAAGATAATGAGTGTCACAAGAAAAGTTTGATATGATGACATAATATGATGGATAAATGATATACATGTCATTCCTTTTCCTTATTAAAAGAATAGATGATATATTGCTCTGTCATAAATAGTTGCAATGCTTTCAAAGATGAGAATGCTTTAAACTGCTATTCCTCTTCCCATTATCATATCTTTAAACTACAATAACAATGTTTTGGCGGAGAGTTATATCTCCAGCTGGGGCAATTTACAATTGTCTCACCCCCGTGGGATCCAACATTTTTAGGTGGTCGCGGACAAAGAAGCAGATATTCTTTTATAGGAAAAGGAAAGCAATAGCCCAGACAGCAGTGAGATCTCAGGTGGAGACCCTGACTGTCAAGTCATGTAGTTAGAAAGTCCTATGTGTCGTCTCTGTACTCTCAGGCCCTTAGAGTCTATAGTTAGTGTTTTAATGAGTCGATCTGAGATTTTGGCTTGAAGCCTCGAAGTTATATGATGTATGTATATTATGTCCTGAGACAGTTAATGTTGTAATTCTCAAGAAGAGATAGTGCAAAATATGTACTTTGAAATAGGATGTAAATGTTATGACATGGTTCTTGTTGTAAATGATTTCCAATGATTGGATCTCTTTGCAAAAAGTTTTATTTTTTTAGTGATTTTCAGTAACCCGCTGCAAATGATTCGCTTCCGCTTAGTTAATTTTATGTTTTTTAAGTTGGATGCCACAATTTAGTGGTATCAGAGCTAAAGGTTCGCTGAGTCTACAGAGACATAGGACTAAGGTAGTAGAGTATGTTCTAGTGTCATCCAGTGTATCTGATAGTGTCTTCTGCTCATATAGGAGAAGAAGTACTTGAAGATGACTGGGTCACATGAGGAGTTTGCTACAGAGAGCAGCAATGCTGCACCAAGAAGAGGTGTAGGGGAGCAGGCAAGAGAGGGACAATTGCCTGAGACCTCCTGGCTAATCCAACTGTGATAAGAAATCCTTCCTTAGGAATCACTGTTGGGGAATTTAGGGCAACCATGATGTATTTAGTTGATCGAGCACTAGCAGTGCAACCTAGATTACCAACCCCCAATGATGATGTTTTGGATATCAACAGGATATGTAATCCACATCAGCAGGTTGAAGCAAAAGGAAATGATGAAGTTCTGCACTCAAATCGAGTTTATGCTCAACCTCAGCATGTTGAATCAATAAATAGTGAAGGAAAGAATAGGTTTCAGCCCAAAAGCAGAATTTTCTATAGGTGTAGAAAGCCTGGACATTTTGTAAAGATTTTTTCAACCAAGAACAAGGAAGGGAGAATTGAGAAAATGCCTATCCAAATCCAGGGACAGAGGCCTAGTAGATCCCAAAAGGGAAAGACTCTGGTATCACCAGTACAACCAGGGACTAGTGCACCAAAGCAATGGTTATCTAGAAAGGGTAAAGAACCTTCTAGACCATATATAGCACCCATAATTTGTTACCAATGCATACAGGTAGGACATCTGGCAAAAGATTGCTCAGCCAGAAATGTTATGGTAAGTCAACCTCTGAGGCAGAATCAGCCTGAGGTAGTGAACAAACCACGAATTATGATAGGTTAGACAAATAATGTCTTTCTAATATATCTTTTTATGGTTTCCTGAGCTAAATTGAGAAAGTAATTGATTGAGTTTTCTTTGATTAGTCCTATGAGGACTTATATTTTGCATAGTAAACATTACAAATGTTTTATGTTATTTTTACCTCTATGAGATGAAGATGAGTTATAGAACAGATGCCTGGGTAAAATCCAGTAATGTTAAATCTTATACTTGTGATAATATGGAAAAGAAGAAAATGACAATATACAAGTGCATACTACTTGATCTCAGTATTTATATACCCTGGCCAGGTATACAACTATTGATGACAAAGTGAGTATGGAGACTCTTAGATTGTTATCTTTTTGATTGCCCTGATCAAGCAGTCATTCTGATAAAATCTAATGAGTATCATGAAATAAGAAGTATGGAATAAATAATTGTGTCCTGTCCTAAGCTTGAGAAAGAGAAATCTGAGATAACCTCAGATGAGCATGTTTGTATGAGGAATTAAAAGTATAATCCTCATAAGAAAAGAATGAGAATAAGGGAGATGAATGTTATCCAATAAAGTTCTAAGTATTATAAAGATCCTTTCCATGATGTGGAAATGGAACATGTGATGAGATCCTAAGATGATCATAAACATGTTAGATAATAATAAAGAAAAGAATAATGTCATGTAATCATCCTTATAATTCCTCTGCTAGGGCAAGGAACCTAGGATGAGATAAAGAGTAAATGTTTCATGAATAGTTGAAAATACATGAAATAATAAGAGGAATATGATTACTTATTCTCTTTCCTTTTAGATACATGGCAATCAAGTGGGTCATAGGACACTTGATGTGAATAATATAAAGATGTTTATGTGATGGACATTTAGAAAGGTATCAGTTTATCTTGGAATTTGGCTCCAAGGTGAAGATATATGTAACAAGTAATGTCCCAAGATGAAAGGAAGATATATACATATAAAAATATATGAGATGTGCTTTCAATACATGTGATAGATACCAAGGTAAAATATTATGGTATCTAAGAAATATCTGATGATTTATGTTGACTATCTGGAATGGTCGACCATGAAATCAGATTAATCATGTAAAATAGTAGGAACATCACATGTTAGGAGTATATGTTCCATGTGAATCATTCCATGATAAAATTGTATGGGATAACTTTGTATTGATCAAAACTCTGTGGTGTCTCCATAATAATGACGTGTTATGTGAGTACATGATGATATGATGCATGGATAATAACTGTTTTCCTTTATCTAGGATTTCGGGGACGAAATCCTTATAAGGGGTGGATAATTTGTAACATCCCTGGCCTGGGTTATACTTTAACCCTAGGTGTTTTAATAAAGAAGGATGATTATATGCTTAATCTTATCTTGTGAAAAGTAATTAGGGCTCATGAGAAACTTATGTTTCAATTTTGGTCCTGTTTGAACAATGTTGAAGCAAAGTTTGCTTAATTTGAACTAAAGTGCAAATTACCCAAGTTGATGGGCTAACTTACAAAATTGCACATGATAAGATGTTCCTCTGATGATGAGACATCATAAGAATGAATATGATGTAGTGGTATGGTTTCCACAAGCTTGGGCACCAAGATAAAGCTTGTAGAGCAATCCTTGTGCATTAAAACCTAGTTTTGGTGTAATGAGCAAATTACCCAAAATCTAGGGTTCAATATGAAAATTACCACTTCAATGAGGTCGCTAATGTTTCTTGACATCATTTAGAGCAAATTAAATGAGAAGGGCGCCTCATTTGAATTAAGTTGGAGGAGAAAGAATATTGATATTAAAATAATCAAGATTTAAATCTAATTGGAACCCTATTTCAATTTAATGCAAAAATAAATAAAATAATTGTGGGTCCTTCAACCAAAATTAATAAGGTTGGATTCAGATGTATGTGTACGAATTTAATCCTTGCAAAGGCACGAGCATATCCTAAGGAGGTGAAGACTCCACTCACCATTATTATAAGAAAAAGAATTTCCACTCAAATATGGAAATTACTATTATAAGGGTTAAGGTGCTTAATTTCTTTTCCCTTTATTCTTGGATAATGGAAGGGATAACGGTGGGGATAGAGATGCCTTTGCATACAAGAAACCAAAGGGTAGAGGGTGGCAACAATTTTGGAATTAAAAGACTTTTATAAAAATATTTTCTCTCTCATTGAAATTCTTATAAAAAGACCCTTTCCTAGCCCAAACAAAGGCTTTTTCGGCCCCACTTCTTCTCCTTGCTTGGAAACCGACCAAGAGAGCTAGGGAGGACCAGGAGGACGACTCCAAGCCTTTTGGTAAGGTTCTTGACCCTTTTCACCTTGATTCCATGGTGGAAATAAAAAATAAATCATTGATTTCTTCTTATTTCGATCTCCTCTTCAACCCTAGCCAATCTTTTCAACCAAAAGCTTGAGGACGAGCCTAGGGGGAGTTTCAAAAGCTTCATCCACCATTGTTTCCATAAGCTTGGAGTTTTGGACCTCAATTGGAGGTGGGTTTTATAACTTGAAATCCTAATTTTGTTATTGCATTCAATTCCCCATCAAATAATGATCATTTCTCTATTTACAATCATTGATTTGGTTGATTGATGCTATCTCCATGGAAATCACAGTAGGTTTCATGGGTCTAGAGCTTGATGATGATGACATAATCATAATCACACACCTCCCCAAATATCTAGACCAAATGGTTTCAATCAAATGTCCAAACGGTTTCACAAACCGTTTGGGAGCAAACGGTTTCAAACCGTTTGGAATGAAACGGTTTCACTAAACCGCATAGAAGCAAATGGTTTAAGACCATTTGGTGATGTTTATCAGGGTTGATCGTTTGGGGGATTTGTTCATAATGATCTAGTTTAATGACCCATCAATTATTATTGATTAACTCCAATTGGTTCATGAGTTAAAGGTCCATCAATCACCAAAACCCTAATCGGGTTAGGTGCTGATTTGTAATTTGATTAAGTTGAAAACTTGGGTTGATTGACCCAAACGGTTTCAAAACCATTTGGGGATCACCCAAATGGTCTCACAAACATTTGGGGGTCACCCAAGACCGTTTGTAGGTCTAGGGTTGGATATGGTTAAGTTTTCGAAATCCAAAGATATGGTATTAACCCTAATCAACTAAGTGCTGATTTTGCAATGGAATGAGTTGATGTTTTGGGTTGATTGACCCAAACGGTTTCAAAACCATTTGGGGATCACCCAAACGGTCTAAAGAACGTTTGGTGATCACCCAAGACCGTTTGGAGGTCTAGGGTTAAGTATGGTTGAGCAATTGAAGGTCCAACGATATTAAGTTGATGTACAATCAATTACTGATTTGGTGACCAATCCTAGGATCCAAACCTTAATTGAATGACATGGTTAATGATGATGTGATGGGAAAACGGTCTGAAGACTATTTGGAGGTCTAGGGTTGACTATGGTTAGGGGTTTGAAGATCTAAAGATACCAAGTTGATTTGCAATCAAATGCTGATTTGGTGATCAATCTAGTGATCCAAACCCTAAATGGATGACATGGATTTGAGTGATGAGATGGGCAAACGGTCTCAAGACCATTTGGAGGTCATCCAAACGACCTCAAGACCGGTTGGGGTCAGGTCATGTTTAATTTGGATAATGGTCCAATAGTTTTAAAGTAACTAGTTACAAATTTATTATTGTTGAAGGATCATCGATTCCAAACCCTAATCCAATTGATTCAAACCCTAATTGATGACCAATTGAGGGTCAATTGAGAGTCAAATCAGTTGAAGGATGACCTACTTAACTCAATAAAAGTATGGTGATAGGTCCAATTGATGATTAGTTACATGAATACAATGGTTGATGGAATCAACATTGAGAACCCTGAACGGATTGGAGTAGTTGAGACCATCTTTGGTCCATGTGGTTTTGAGGAGGTTTGGGCCAAACGATCCCAAACAGGTTGAGTTCATGCTGTTTCAAAAAGGTACTTTAGCAAACGATATTGAAGGTCACTTTTACCAAATGGTTTCAAACCGTTTGAACTTTGAAAGACCAAGACCGTTTGGGGTCCAAATAATCAAAATTGTTTGAGGATCAATATGGTTAATCCTTTTGGATACCTGATGTAATTGAGAACACAATTGGTAAATCCACTTGGATACATATTGTAATAGAAAATCCAATTGGTCAATTCATTTGGATACCTTATGTAATGGGAGTCCAATGTGATTGAATCTCTTGAGAATTAAGATGATGAATGATCCATTGATCCAATGATGATTATTAAGGCTAGGTACAAAGGTTGAAACCCTAAAGTACCTAGATGATCAATACCTTTAGATTAATTAACCCTAAAAGGTTATGCGAGTAATGTCTTAAGTACACTATGTTAACCATAGTTGTACTGAAGGGTTGATGTGACCTAATCAAGTTGGGAGGAAGATAGAGAGGAATTCATATGAGTATTGAACATGTGATGATTAGGTTATGATCCTTAATAAAGAGATCATGAAACCCTAATCCAGAAGGTTAATGAATCTTAACCCTAGTTCAGGGTAACATATTGTAAAACCCCAATTATGGGAATAAAGAGTGAAACCCTAATTGGGATGAGTATCCCCAATTGATAGGACAGGAGAAACCATAATTGATGGTGATGCCATGAGAAACCATAATTGATGGTGATGCCATGAGAAACCATAATTGAGGGTGATTCCATGTGAAACCCTAATTGAGGGTGAATCCATGAGAAATCCTAATTGAGGGTAATGTTATGAGAATCCTTAATTAAGATTAATGTTATAAGAAACCTTAATCTAGGGTAATGTCATGTGAAACCCTAATTAAGAGTAGTATTATTGAAACCCTGAAGAATGATGTGAAGTGAGACTTAAATCCAGGATGATGCCATATAATGTTATGTGCAACCATAGTCACGGTATAATGGGCAATATACTAAAGAAGGATGTGGTTATTACAATCAAGTAAGATGAGGATCTTATAACCATGAAGGGTAAAGTTGATGAACTATATGAATGATAGTGTTGATACCCTAATGAATAAGGGTCTAAAGGACAAGATGATGCCTAGATTAGTATATATATCTAATTTCATGTATGTGTAAGAACCCTATTCATCTTACAATGATGAGGGTATGAAACTCTTAGGAGTGATGTATGCAATATTATATAATGGAGTGAATAACATCCTATGGGTTGAAATACCTAAAGTGGTTGATAATGAATCTATATCAGCAATGCCTAACCTTTGGTTAAGTCCATATCATTAAAGATAATTGGACAGTCCCAATGTGTGACCTATGCACCATATGATGAAAGTGACAAGTTAGTGGATAAAGTATTAAAAGGGAAATACCTTAATACAAGGTTTGTTGATTAACTTAAGTAAGATGGAAATGAGAAGAAAGAGACACATAAATATATGATAGATATCACATTCAACATGTCAGGGTAAGCATACCTTGATGGACCCCTAATACAACATTCTTGGATAAGAAACACATGAAGGGTGTGTTATGCAATTGTTACAATAAAGATGTAATAAACTCAATGTACTTTGATAAATGTTGACTAATATACCTTGATAATAGGGCTAAGCCAAATCAAGGAGTATGATGTAATCATACCATGATAAGGATGAGAAATGAACTCATACCTTGAATAGATGATCATTAATGATATATGATGAGAATTGTAATCATAAGCAAATACTTATGATATCTTTGAATGCTCCTAGAGGTGTGGAGCAACATATTAGAAGTTGAATTAATAATGTGAGTATGAAACCCTAATTAATGTGAGATGGGAAAACCCTAACCCTAAATTAGGTAATGGGACATGAGAAGCCCTAATGTGATGTGAACATCAAGCCCTAATCCTAGTGAGGGAGCAGTGGTGTTACTATTATATTACATGAGATAAAATGATTTGTTGCCTAATAAGAGGTGACAAGATACTTTATGGGCTTTATGTGCCATGAGAACAATTATAGCATAGTAAGAGACACCAAGATGATTAATTATGGGTCAAAGGAAATTATATTCCATGATCCATGTAATCAGGTTTGGAAGAGTCCAATACCTGGTAGAGGTGTCACTACTACAGAAATAGCATTCAGTGTCGCTTTTCTGGGCGTCGGTTATTAAGGAACACGGACGCCTTATATTAAAGGCGTCGGTTATTTAGAAGAACCGACGTCTATATTCAAAGACCAGCCAAACACGGGTACCGCTTTGTATACAGCGTCGGTTGTTTATACAAAACCGACGCATAATGTCATCCAATTTTCGAGCGAAAAAAATAATGTCACTTTCGACGTCGAGTCTGTAGTTAAAACACCGACGCTTATGTGCGATGGAAATTTGCGCGAAAAGTGTCCTTTTCCGCGTCGGTCGTCCTTTAATCACCGACGCTGAATGTGGTTCCCGCCAAACATTTTCACGAAAATATCGTCCAAATGGACGTCAGATGTTGCGAACGACTGACGGTAAAGATGTTTAGGCGTCAGTTGTTGTAAACAACCGACGCTATTGGGGAACTTCATAACCTTCGATCGCCCGACTCGTCCCCTTTCTTATGCTTCGTTGCTACCCTATTTCCCTATTGCGGCGATTTCTCCGGCGATTTCTCTGCTGCTGGTACTAGTTTTTCTCCGGCGCTTCTCTCCGGTGCCCCATCTCCGGCGTCCCCTCTCCGGTGCCCCTCTCCGACGCGTTTCTTCTCTGGCACCCCTGCTGTCCGCCCTGCTGCTCCAACCGCCTGCGCCTCCGCCACGCCTGACAACCGGCGCCGCCGTAATGCCTGGTGCCCACCTGCCTGCCACGCCTGAGAACCGGCGCCGTCGTACCCCCTTCTCCTTCTCCTCCGCCTGGCCGCTGCCTGCCTATCGCCGCCTGGCCGCCTGCCTGCCTGCTGTGGCTGACGCTCCTGCTCGTCGGAGTCACTGCCGCTGGTTCTGGAGCTCGTCGGCCGCCACCCACGTACTCAACCAGCTCGACCTCACCCTACTCTTCTTGCCTAGGTACCTGCAAACCTACCCAGGCGTGAAATTGGTTCTTTATGTGCTGACCTAATCTGCTTGCCTAATCTGCTTGCACGAAATTGGCTCCCTACTCTGCTTGCTTAATGTGCCTAATCTGCTTTAAGTGGTCCTAATATCATAACATGATAGTTTTATTATATGATTTGTGGCACTTTAGGGTGTATATACATGCAAATTATATAAGTGATAGATGTTGGATATTTGTCAAGGTTTCTTGAAGATTGAATAAGTGATAGATGCTGGATGTTTATTTATTTCATCTATCCATGTTGCCTATAGTTTATAACATTGCATTGTGAATTATTGCATGTTTGAAACTATGAAATTCTTGATTTATTAGATGATATTCAAGAAAACCCTAGTTTGATGAGCATGTTGTTAATCATGTTAATTATGATTCTTCTATATATTCTGATGTCATTATATAATTATGTGATCCCAACATATTAAATTGAATTAGAATGATTTCATGAATTATAGGGTTTATATAAGAATGACAACACATGTATTTGTTGGCCTAGAAACCCGTCCAAGATTTACTCAGTAGGAGTAAATCTTGGATAGTCCCCAGTTTGGGACTGTTCTTGAACACCTAATCTTGGATAGTCCCCGGTTTTCTTGCATTGGATGTATCCCTTTGAACGATACATGAGCATTTTTAAAGGTGATGTTTGAAACCGTTATCGTCCTGAAGGGAGTATTATTGAAGGTTATGTGGCGAGAGAGGTTATGGATTTCTGCAATGACTTTCTCAGTGGTAATGACACTCTTGATAATGACAAAATTATTGAGGAGGGCAAAGGAATTTTGGGATCACGGGTGAAAGTAATCAGCCGTGAGCAGTTGGAACAAGCTCACTTGTATATTTTACATAATATGGATGAAGTGAGTGTTTATATCGAGGAACATACCAATTTCATAAAGAGACAACATCCTCGAGCAAGTTCAATGTGGCTTGCTAGAGAGCATAATAAGACTTTTACTAAGTGGTTTGAAGATAAAGTCTTACATCAACTATCTCAAACACCAAATGATATTACAGAAACTATCAAATGTCTCTCCTTTAAACCAAAACCGAATGTTATGTCTTATGAAGGGTTTGACATTAATGGATTCACATATTACACAAAGCGCCAAGATGATAAGAGTGTCGTCCAAAATAGTGGGGTCACTCTTCAAGCGTCAACTATGTACTTTGCAAGTGCAAAGGATAAGAGTCCACGTGAAGCTAAAATGTCATATTACGGTGTCATTGAAGACATTTGGGAGTTTGACTACATAGATTTCAATATTCCGCTCTTTAAATGTAATTGGGTTGATAACACCAAAGGAGTTATAGTGGATGAATTGGGTTTCACTTTGGTGAACTTTGAAATGATTGGCGAGAAGGCTGAACCATTCATATTGGCATCACAGGCAAAACAAATATTCTATATCGATGATCCTACAAATGATAAATGGTCGGTTGTTCTTCATGGTAAAAGACAGTTCATTGAAGATCCTATAGATGAAGAAGAGTACTATGATAAGTATGATGACTCCAGTCCATTCTCAGTTGGGTTGCCAACTCCACAAAATATTGAAGCTAATGATGACTTATATGTGCGCGGAGATCACAATGAAGGATTGTTAATTGATAAAAGATCACAATTTTAGAGACATGTATGTTTATACAAATGGTAAATGTTTTCCTTTTTCTAATTTATACAAATGCTAAATGTTTTCCTTTTTCTAGTTGATACAAATGCTAAATGTTTGCCTTTTTTATGACATTTTTAGATGGCTGACCATGTTGTCCATGACGAGCATGGCGAGGATACCAATGTAAGTTCTAAAAACATATCCTGTATTTCTATAAAATTCATTATCTTCTAGTTATGTCATATATCCTATATTTCTATATTGGCCTAATTCAGTGTGTTTATTTTTGTCAAATTTTAGGTTGATGATGCACATGTACCCACTGAAGCACTGGAGCAACTTGATGCGCGGAGAGGACATTCCAACTCGAGATATCGTCTACCGTTTCCTCCTCCTCCGTAGTAATATCCTCATCTCTAAACGTTTCTTGTAGGATTCTGAACCCCTCCCTTCCCTCTACTACATCGAAGCCATGCCGCAATTGAACCCTTTCGCCGAGCCCTACCCGGCCAAGCAGGCGTCGCCTGAAGCACCACCGTCGTCGTCGTCTCCACCTCCATTGCAACTTGCTGTGCTAGTCCTGATAGTTTATCACCCCACATGCCTTCCTCCTCAGTTCCTGCCGCTAGACGACCACACAATGGATCCAAGAGGATTGCAGGCGTTCGCCAAAGACTATAGGCTGAGTTAACTCAATAGTTAACTCAGCCTATAGTCTTTGGCAAACGCCTGCATATCCTCTTGGATCCATTGTGTGGTTGTCTAGCGGCATGAACTGAGGAGGAAGGCATGTGGGGTCATAAACTGTTAGATATAATTGGGATGTTGATAGTGATGATGAATGATACTTTGTAAATGAATGTTTTTGAATGTTAAAACATGTATTTGAATGATTCTATATGTGTGAACGTGACAATTGAATTGATGTCTGAATGTATCTACTTGTGTGAATCTTTTTATGTTAATTTTGCAGGTTTGTGGCCTGTTTGTAGGCTGATATCAATGGATGTCGTAAACCTGCAGTTCAGAAAACTGAACTGCAGGTTCTCATCCTGCTGACCAGCCACAGCAGGCCTGCAAACAGATTTATAAAAAAAAAATAGATATAGGCGTCGGTTATTTACCGATAACCGTCAGCACAGACTTACAGCGTCGGTTTTTTGTTGAACACCGACGCCAAAAGTGTTCGCGCTACAGGAAATGGGAGTCATCTAGGACACTTTTCTGCGTCGGTTTTTTAGTATATAACCGACGCAGAAAGCGTCCTAGATGACGCCGTTTTCTGTGGCGCGAACCCTTTTGGCGTCGGTGTTTTATAATAAACCGACGCCTTTATATTAAATAGGCGTCGGTTTTTTAACCGACGCTGAAGTGTCCAACCTTTTAGCGGCGCCCACATAGGCGTCGTTCAGAAACCGACGCCAAAGGGGGTTAAACAACCGACACTAAAAGGCACTTCTGTAGTAGTGTGTAATACCTGTAATCAGGATTGGTTAAAGTCCAATGCTTGGCTGTGAAATCAGGAGTGGTTAAAGTCCACTTTTCGGCTGTGTAATCAGGATTGGTTAGAGTCCAATACCTGGCAGAGGCATGAAGCATGTAATCAGGAGTGGTTAGAGTCCACTTCCTGGCTGTGTAATCAGGGTTGGTTAAAGTCCAATGCCTGGCGGTGTAATCAGGTTTGGAGAAGTCCAATACCTAGCAGAGGTGTAATGCCTGTAATCAGGATTAGTTAAAGTCCAATGTCTGGCTGTGAAATCAGGATTGGTAGTGTCCAATGTCTGGCGGTGTAATCAGGTTTGGAAGAGTCCAATGCCTGGAAGAGGCTCAATGCCTGCAATGATGACACAGGATTAGAAGTAGTCCAATGCCTGTATTAATAACACAGAATTGGTAATAACCTAACGCCTGTATCCATGATATATGAGTACATGGTAGATGTAATTCCTTATCTATTTAGCAGATTGTCTAAGGCCAATAGATTGAAACAAGAATGTTTCATGGGTAATATGAAAAGATAATGAGTGTCACAAGAAAAGTTTGATATGCTGACATAATATGATGGATAAATGATATACATGTCATTCCTTTTCCTTATTAAAAGAATATATGATATATTGCTTTGTCATAAATAGTTGCAATGCTTTCAAAGATGAGAATGCTTTAAACTGCTATTTCTCTGCCCATTATCATATCTTTAAACTGCAATAACAATGTTTTGGCGGAGAGTTATATCTCTTGTTGGGGCAATTTACAATTGTCTCACCCCCGTGGGATCCAACATTTTTAGGTAGTCGCGGACAAAGAAGCAGATATTCTTTTATAGGAAAAGGAAAGCAACATCCCAGACAATAGTGAAATCTCAGGTGGAGACCCTGACTGTCAAGTCATGTAGTTAGAAAGTCCTATGTGTCGTCTCTGTACTCTCAAGTCCTCAGAGTCTATAGTTAGTGTTTTAATGAGTCGATCTGAGATTTTGGTTTGATGCCTCAAAGTTATATGCTGTCTGTATATTATGTCCTGAGATAGTTAATGTTGTAATAGGATGTAAATTTTATGACATGGTTCTTGTTGTAAAAGATGTCCAATGATTGGATCTCTTTGCAAAAAATAATAATTTTTAGAGACTTTCAGTAATCCGCAGCAAATGATTCGCTTCCGCTTAGTTAATTTTGTGTTTTGTAAGTTGGATGCCACATTCTTCTTCTACCTTGGATAGGTTTTCCACACTAGAAATGAGAGAGAATGAGGATATTATCATGAGGGAAGTAGAAGAGAGAAAAATCTTCATTTTGGTAGCTAAGGATAAGTATATAAAGCTTGGGGGATAAGGTAGAGAAGAAGCATGAGGTGTACAAGTAGCTCCCCTTTTATCCATGGCCTTAAACTATTAAGGATGTACAAGTAACCACACAAGAATCTGCCTCACTATTTATGAAGACCTACTTAGCCACCATTTTTGAATTTACAAGCCAAACAAATAAACCCTTTTTTGATAGCTCCTAAAGGTAGTTCGTCCATAAAGGGATAAACCCTAAAATATCCTTAAGAAAAACACCTCCCAAAAAAGGTTCAACTAGGTGTCCCATGGCTCAAAAAGCTCAAGAATTATACAATAACATCTAAGGAACTTAATTCATGTGAAAAATTGCAAAGAAAATCTCTCAATTGGGTAAATTTCAAAAAAAAAACATAAAATGTACATAAAATTACATAACTTGTTCAAATAATGTCCAAATTGGACCAATTTTGAAACTTAAGCTTGTATTATTATTACAAAGCATATCACAAGGTTATATTAGAGTTCTAAGCACTCAAATATAGTAATTAATCTTATTCAACACTATAAGAAAGTTTAGGGGCCTTACAACTATAAACCCCTAACAAGGATTTCACCCCTGAAATCCTACACAAAGAGAGATGGATACTTCTACACATCTCATTCTCTACTTCCCATGTGGATTATTATACGCCATGGTGATGCCAAAAAACCTTCATTAATACTATATATTTCTTCTTTAAATTTTTTACCCTTCTATCCAGGATCAACATGGGACCCTCAACATAGGACACGTCCTCATCTAACTCAACCTCCATTGGATGGATTGTCTACTCTGTATCTGGATGGCATTTCCTCAACATAGAGATATGGAAAACATTATGCAACATGTTTAGCTCTGGTGGTAGATCCAACTTGTATGCCACCTTTGTAACACGAGCTTGGATAGAGTATGGTCCCATAAATCTAGGAGCCAACTTACCCTTCTTTCTAAACCTCAACACACCTTTCCAAGGTGAAACCTTAAGATATACTCTATCTCCCATTTGGAACTCAAGAGGTATACTCCGGTTATCTACATAAGACTTCTGTCTATCTTGGGCTTCTTTCAACTGTTTTTGTATTACTTTAATCTCTCTATAGTCTGTTATACAAGCTCAGGACCCAAAAGTCTATATTCACCTATCTCATACCGGCAAAGAAGAGACCAGCATCATCTTCCATATAGAGCCTCATAAGGAGACATATCTATGCTTCTCTGATGCTATTATTATAGGAAAACTCTATCAAACTGAGATGTATATACTAACTACCCAGAAACTGCAAGACACATGCCCTCAAGAGATCCTCTAAGGTCTTAATAGTCCTTTTAGACTGGCCATCTATCTGCAAATGGAAAATTGTGTTGAACCTCAGTTGTGTTCCCATTATTGAATGCAGATGTTCCCAAAAATGACTTGTGAATTGTTGACCTCTTTCAGAAACTATAGTAATGGGAATGCCATGTAGACAGACTATCTTATCAACATATACTTGTGCCAACTTCTCTGCTGTAAATGTCGTCTTGACTGGAAGAAAGTGGGTTGGCTTAGTCAATCTATCCTCTATCACCCATATGGAATCATGACCCTTGGTTGTCCTAGGAAGACCAACCACAAAGTCCATGGTAATATGATCCCATTTCCACTGTGGTATTGGCAAAGGTTGTAATGTCCCTGTAGGCTTTTGGTGCTTAGCCTTAACCTATTGACAAACTGGACATCTGGAAGGACACATTACCATATCACATTTTAGACCTAGACACCAATACAAATCCTTCAAGTTCTAGTACATCTTGGTACTTACAAGATGCATTTCATACATAGAGGAGTGAGCCTCCTCAAGTACCATCTTCCTCAACCCATCAACATCAAGAACTATTGTCCTATTGTGGTAACAGACTATACCATCATCCGCTTCATGGAAGCCATCATCCTTTTCATTGCAAATTCGTGATCAAATATATTGTATCAAAGTATCATTTTGTTATGCAACATGAATTTTCTATCTCAAGGTAGGTTTAACCTATAACTGTGCCAACAAACATACTAGTAAGGAAACTTCTAGTTGCACATTCATCTGGCAAAGAGACACTAGCATATCTCTCTTGTGGCACACCAAAGAATACAAATGTGCATTGTCTACCCTTGATGATGAAGACGACTTCTTACTTAATGCATCAACTACCACATTTGCCTTACCAGGATGTTAGTCTATTGTACAAACATAATATTTAATCATCTCCATCCATCTCCTCTGCTGCATATTTAACTCTTATTTTGAAAAGATATATTGTCGGTTCTTGTGGTCGATGAAGATCTGACACTTTTCTCCATACAAGTAGTGTCTCCAAATCTTTAAAGCATGAACCACCAATGCAAGATCTAGATCATGTGTTGGGTAATTCTCTTCGTGCTTCTTTAGCTGTCATATGGCAAAAGAAATCACATTCTTATCATGCATCAACACATATCCCAACCCATTCTTTGAAGCATAAAAAAGACAATATAACATTTCCCCTACTCTTGGAAAAACTAACACTAGTGCTCTGGTCAACTTCTCTTTCAACAGCTGAAAGGAACATTGACACTTGTCATTCCAAGAGAAAGGAACATCCTTATTGGTTAACCTAGTTAGGGGTGACACTACTGAAGTGAAGTCCTTGATGAACCTCCTGTAGTAGCCTGCCAAACCTAGGAAACTACAAATCTCTATCTGTGTCTTGGGTTGTTCCCATTCCAAAATAGGTTCAACCTTCTTAGGGTCCACACAAATGCCTTTAGCTGATATAACATGTCCCAGAAAAGACACCTTAGATAACCAGAACTCGCACTTGCTAAACTTAGCATATAGCTTGTGTTGCCTTAACAAAGTCAATGTCTGGCGAAGGTGTTGCTCATGCTGTTGACTATCCTTAGAATATATCAGGATGTCATCTATAAACATGACCACACACTGATCAAGATAGGGTCTAAACACCCTATTCATCAGATCCATAAAAGATGTTGGTGCGTTGGTTAGCCCAAATGACATAACCACAAACTCATAATGACCATAACTAGTCCTAAAAGCTGACTTAGGTATGTCATCCTCCTTAATCCTAAACTGATGGTAACCTGACTTAAGGTCTATATTTGAAAAGATAGTGACACCTCTCAACTGATCAAAAAGATCATCAATACTTGGCAAATGATACTTATTCTTTATTGTCACCTTATTCAACTGTCTATAGTCTATACATAACCTCATTGATCCGTCCTTCTTTTTGACAAACAACATGGGAGCACCCCAAAGGGAAGTACTCGGCCTAATAAATCCCTTCTCTAATAGTTACTGTAGCTACTTCTTTAACTCCTACATCTCTGTAACTCTATACCTTCTTATGTTACTTGCATGCTACTATTTTGATCTCTACACTTGATGCTAATGTGCTAGATGAGGCTATCATGATCTAAAGTTTAAGAATTTGTAGTATTCTCATGTAGATTACTTTCTTTCTTAAACCCTAAAGTTCTTGTATCTGACTTGTTATGTGATAGTTGAGGTGATTTTGTTACATGCAACATGATTCTTGGTTTCATCACCATGTTTTGGGTTCGACCTTTGTGTATTCTTCAGGTTTTGAGTTGGTTTTATTTAGGTTGAAGCTTGGTCTTCTTCAACTTGGTTTGGTTTCTTGAAGGTTTATATTGGAGATCAGATTTCAAGGTTTGGAAGCTCTTTGCATGGTGTTTTTCACCTTATTGATGATAGTTTTTACTTGATGATCATCTTATGTTTTATCCATGGTTTACTTCTTTTTTTATTATGGTTCATCCTTGTTTTGGAGGTGGTTAGTTGCCTTTGTGGTAGCATGACCTTGGTGGTCACTACTCCTTTGATTTTTTCTTGGTTATCACACTTAGACCATGGGGATGGTGGTCGAGATGCTTTTCTTTGTTTTGATCAAAACACAAGACCTTATGTCACAACTGCAACCCTAACCCAAATGGGTTGAGGGTCGTAACACTTGAAGGTAGAGACATGTGCTTTCATGTCACAGTCAAAAGCCTAACCCTCGGGTGGTCGAGACACATGGTTTGCTTATAGTCGAGATAGATGCTAGTGTCATGGTCGAGACACATGTGTGGTGCATGGTCACGACACATGTTGTGAGGGTGGTCATGAAACTTGTTTGATGTATAGTCCATACACTCACATGAGTACACGGTCATAACACATGTGGAATATTGTATGGTTGATATAAATATACATGTAAATGTTGGTTAATACCTAATGTTGTTTGGTTAGTTAATTAACCAAGTTAATGATGATGTGTAATCCTAATATGCTCCAAGAAAGTGGGAGGTGATGAGACTATGGTTTGGTGATTGATTTATTCTATGAAACCCTAATCGGCTATGTGTTTGAAACCCTAACCCTAATCCTAGGGTAAGATATTATTTTTGAGCTTGTATGGATGGATAACATGTGATTACATTCCTGTCTCCTACTTGTGTGAATTATAACCATGCAGATGAAATGAATGGCATAGCTTGTGTATTCTATGGTGGTGATCATATGACACATGGTGATGGATATAATCCTTGATGATACATGATAAGATCATATTGATGTGATGGGTCCTATTACCCGGTGAAGTCTTAATGCCTATTATGAGGTGCTATCCTCTCGTGATGTGATTCAGGGATTGATATCCCACAGTGATGTGACATTGGTGATAGCCTTGTATGACTGTGTGACATTGGTAATAGCCTTGTGAATGACAGTGATACAAGTATCATGTGTTGATGATGTGACAAGTTCACACCTTATAAGTTTTATATCTTCTAGAGTTGTATTATGCCCTTATTCTTGTAGAATTTGTTATGGGTTTGTATGTTGTAACTTGATTGATGCTAAAAAATACCCAATTGGCTTAATTAATCAAGTGAAACCCTAATCATGTAGGTGCCCTATGCCATAGATCCATTCTAGTATTAATTTTATTAGATGGTGAAATGAGTAATTCCTATGGGAAACTCAGAGTGCATATTTTTGAATATGCAGGGTGCTAGTCGAGTATCTCCTTGCATCCACAGTGACAGGTGTGTGAGACGGCCATGAGTGAGATGTTCTCCTTGTGATATGTGATAGGAAGCAGTCTAACTGCATGTGATGCCTCATCTTAGAATGGCCATGCATGAGACTATTCTTCTTGCAGTGTGACCTATACCAAGCGGGCTAGGTGTTTATATATGGATGGCCATGCATGAGCCAATCCTTCACTTGACGATATGTTGCTATTTGCAGTTGACTGTTATGTCTCTGCGGTGTTTCTCTTTTACTGACCAAGAGGTGTTGGAGAGGTTGTGGATTCTGACTCTTATATTGAACTTGTATGCCACCAATTTTGACTTCACAGTGGTCAGTTGGATTTGAGTGGTGCGACTCAAATCCTCAAGGCAAATAATTAAAAATGTAATACACTTGTGTAGCGCTTTTTCTTAGGGTCAAATGCAAATACCATTGGATGACCCCTTTGCCTTACCTTTGTATTGATTTCTTGAATTATAATGCGTTAAGAGAAATCAAAGAAATCAACTATTATACATGTTCTTTATATTCCTTCTTAAAATATTAATTGATCTACTGCTTAGTGGTAACTACCTAGTTTTGCTTAATCTACATTATCTGTTGGATACATATGGTTTAGCTAAATATTCTCAACCTGTTAAGTATGTTATATACCTTCTTAGTGATGTGCTTTCAATAGATGTTGGTGGAGAGTTATATCTCTCGCTGGGATGTTTGGTCTCACCTCATGGGTTTCCACATCTTTAGGTGGTCGAGCACAAGGAGGTAGAGGTTGTGCCATTGAGACCGAGCAATAAGAGGAGCAGTAGTTGATATAAGGTTGAATAAGTTGCTTATGTTTTGTAGTAGAGTCCTATGTGTTTTCCCTGTATACTCAGGTCCTTGGGGGAGCTTTGTAGATGTTGTATATCAAGGCAATGTTTTTGGCTTTATGCCTTTGCTGTACAAATATCGCATGTATGTATGTGAACAAGTTACCTCTTGTAACAGGTATTGTTCAGTGAGTTAGTGAATAATGCTATGTAATAATCTTTTAACAGGTGTTATATATCTATAGATGGCTTTTGTTGACTCAAATGTGATGAGTTCCAGCTTTTTTGCAAATAGTTTTAGTTTCTGTGTTTTCTGGTAGCTTTAATTCTGCATTTTGTTTTGAGTAATCTTGCTCTATGGTGCATCGCGATGTTACAGTGTTATAATAGCCTTCATTTAGAAACCCCTTTAGTTGGTTCCACTGAGTTGCAGGAGGTGTGTGCTTCCTACGTTATTTCTTTTTCAGGACGCACCATTCAAGTAGAACGCATATCATTTGACATGCATGGATTCAATGTGATACATGGAATGGATACATTGCAGAAGTCTCAGGTGGTCTTGGACTGTAATGCCAAAGTGGTGACATTTGTCAATGGTGATGTGATGTGGGTCTTCCAAGGGGATATGCAGATTCTTCCTATGTGTTTGGTGTCAGTGATGGTGGCAAAGAAGTTGATGAGGTAGGGTTGAGAAGCATTCTTAGCACATGTGATATATACCAAGGCAAGGAGTCCTAGTATCCAAGAAGTGTCAATTATCTGTGAGTTTAAGGACGTGTTTCTAGATGAGTTTCTAGGTGTTCTCCCACCTCTAGAGATTGATTTTTAGATCAATCTAGTCCCAGGAACCCAGTCGATAGAACATACACCATACATGATGACACCAGTTGAGATGTCAGAGTTGAAGATACAATTGCAAGAGATGCTTGAGAAAGGTTTTATTAGGTTGAGTATGTCATCATGTGGTGCTCTAGTTCTATTTGTAAAGAATAAAGATGGATCTATGAGGCTGTGCATCGACTACCGGTAGTTGAACAAAGTGACAATAAAGCACAAGTATCCTTTGTCATAGATTGATGATTTGTTTGACCAGTTGTGAGGTGCCATAGTGTTTTCAAAGATAGATCTGAGATCAGGATATCATCAGTTGCAGATCAAGGCAGATGACATATCCAAGTCATCTTTTAGGACTCAGTATGGTCATTACATGTATGTGGTTATGTTGTTTGGGCTAACCAATGCACTGACAATGTTCATGGACTTGACGAATAGGGTGTTTCTATTGTATCTGGATCATTTTGTGGTTGTATTCATAGATGATATCTAGATATATTCCAGAGATAGCTAGCAACACATGCAACATCAACGTCAGGTGTTGACCTTGTTGAGACAACATCAATCGTACACTAAGTTCAGCAAGTGCGAGTTTTGGCTGAAGGAGGTGTCCTTCCTATTGGCTAAATTGGACATTATTATAATCCTTATGTTTTGATGATGACAAAGATTTCATTCTTGTGGATCTAACGTGCTTCTTGAGTGTTGTAGGAACTAGGTGGATGACACAACATTGGAAGATCCATATTCTCAAAATACTTTAATTCAATGATTGTAATCAAATGTAAAAACTTGTACAAGTATATAATGTAAAAGTACTTAGACATCATGTAAATCCAGCGTTTAGATCTTCCCTAGCCAATAACAACACTTAGATAGGTCATCCCCTACAATAGTGTCACAACTGCACACTAATACACACACTTCGTACATAGTTTAAAACATTGAAACAGAGTCATTCTCGGTCGACAAACTTCTCGACCGAGACACTCTCGGTCAGCAATCTCCTCGACCGAGAATTGACCCAAATAGCCGTTAGACACATCATACAAAGTAGTTGGGAGTTGGAATCGAACGTTATATACACTTGCTCCAGACTGTCCCTCGGTCGTCAAAGACTTCGACCGACAGGACTCTCGGTCGACAATTCCTCGACTGAGATTGTCTCTGTCTACACTTTTCAGAATAAATTAACTAGTCATTGCTAAAGCAATTAGTTGACAAATAATGGCTAGTTAAGCACTAAGTACCCCCTAGAAAGTGTCTAGAACATACTTAAGAACTCATAGGCCATTCCTATAAATAGGACATGCCTTAGGACACCCAAAACACACTTGTGCAATACTTGAGCATACATACTTGCAATTGGCAGTCCACTCTTGTGAGAAATTGAGCAACTCCAACATTTGTTATTCATTCCATTACTCCAATTTCGTGTCCTATAGGATAGAATCTCCTACACACAACACTTACACTTTCATATACATTGGTTTGGAGATCAAAATGCTTGATATAGGAAATCAAGCCTTGTGCTACAACGGTAATTGTAATTTCCTTTTTCCTTCTTGTTCTTTCTTATTGCTTGTACTCTCCTTGATACTCCTAGGGTTGGAGGCTGCGGATTGGATAGGGTATATCTTCTCAGGTGGAGAAGGGTCTTCTTGGTGGAGAAGGAGGACTTTGGACTACTTCAAGAAGGTTGTCTCAATGGGAACCTACTTTAAGAGGAAGGCTACTTCAAGGGGGAGCTTGAAGTTACTTCAAGGAAGGCTGCTTCGAGGTTGGTGGGACTACTTCTAGGTGAAGGCTGTCCAAAGGGTGGTGAAAGTATTTGTAATTTTATGTAACATCCTTGTGAGGTGATAAAATTTAAATACTTTCAAAATCTCAATTAGAAACAATTGGGTAGTGCACTGACTCCTTTAGTTTTTAATAAGGTGGAACCACTCTAAACACCTTGTCTCCTTATTATCTCAATTGTGGTTGCTTGATTTGAATTATTGTTAAAATATTTATAAAACCCTATTCATCCTCCTATAGTGGTTTTTCATTTGGTATCAGAGCAGGCTTCAAGGAGCTCTAATCGAGTCTTGAAGAATGGAGGGTGGTGGTGTCTACAACCACAAGCAAAGGAGAAGCTTGGACCAATCTTCAACAAGATGTAATTGGTGCTTAGGAACAAGACACACAACACCAAGTTGTCCATGGAGGTTAAAGAAGGAAGATATTCATAAAGAATGTCTTATTGCTACAATAAGTGAAGAAGAAGAAGAGGTAAGCCTTTTTTATTCATCTAAAGAAGATTTAGTTGCTAGTCTTCAAGAAACATATGATAAGTATATTGAGTGCAAGAGGAAATTAAAGAAATCTAATAAAGCAAATGATAAGTTACATGCTAAACTTCTTGCTCTCACATATGAAAATGAAGATCTTAAGGAGACATTAAACTTAACTATTAAAGACCATGATATTAAGCTGAAATCAATAGTGGCAAATTGCAATCTTCTCTCTCTAGAAAAGATAAACTTGCAAGCCCAAATTAATGATCTTAAAAAACAACCAATCCTATGCAATCATCTAGATTATGATATTGTTGTGAAAGAAAGAGATTCTTTATTATCTAATCTAGATCAAGCAAAGTTAGATATCAAAAAGAGAATGGATGAGATTGATAAGTTACAACAAGCAGTTAGTATCTTAAGGAACAATGATGTTCTTGATAAGATCTTAAATGATTCTCATGGTCAAATTGGAAGGAGAGGACTAGGTTACAAGCCTAAAGGAAAATACTATCAAAAACGTAGTGGGAGAAGGACACAAGTGCCAAAGACTCAATCTATGTATGTATCTAATGGAAAGTATACATATGTACCCAAGAACAATCTAGATCAAACTCATAAAAAGAGAAATGAGATTGATTCTATATGTTGCCATTATTGTTTGCGTCTTGGACATTATTCCTTCTCATGTCCTTATAAGAAAAAAGATGTTAAGTTGGTATGGGTTCCAAAACCCCCAAACTAAATAGATTAAATTAAGTTGAGATATGACCAAATACTCAAAATTGTATATCTTTATGTCTATCTCAACTTAACATAATGAGATAACAAATTGGTTTAAGTAATTAAAATTTCTAACTTGAAAATACACATTTTTATATAAACCTGTAGAGACACATATTTAATAACTTGTTTTAGTTTAGGTTCCTAAAACCTAGATATTTGAATATGATTAGTTGATATTTGACTCAAATGTTACTTTGATACTTAAATGTTTTATCTCAACTAAATTGAGTTTTAAATTGCATAATTGAATTGAAAGTGATCTATGTTTTACTTGCAAATAATTACTGAAAAATGATACAAAAACATTCTCGGTCGAGAAAATCTTCGACCGAGAACACTATCGGTCGAGAATTAGTCGACCAAGTAGGTTACTATATTTAAGCTTGCAAAAATATGATAAAACCTGTACAAATAGCAGAATACTCGGTCGAGAAAATCTTCGACCGAGATAAATTCGATCGAAGAAAAGTTTGACCAAATCAAGTTCTGCTGAACCTATTTTAATTGATCTAGTTTTCTATCAATTTTCTATTAATGAGTGATTTAATAAGCAAATCAAGAATGAATCTTGGAGAAAATTCTTTAAACATAAATTACAAGTTCATTTTTAATTGCTATAATCTCCTACATGGTTTGGCTTAAAACTGAAAATATGAACCATGATTGGTTTCATCAAGGAAATTACTATTTTATCACAATCCATATGGTTTGTCCTAAGTACTCCTTGGTCGATCCATATAAAAACCATGTGTCTTGGAATCTTATTTTTAAATGATCATAATCATTGTATGTCAATATGGATATTCTATCATGATCATTGTGTTATGGATATGCCTTTACTATTTTATCATGATCATTGTACTCCATGTTTTACTTGGTTTGCCTAAAATAATCTTTGATCTATATACAAACCATGAATGTATATTGTTTTCAAAATGATCATTGTGATTCATCTCATTACTTATAAAGATGATGTTATCATTGAAAATGCCATCTTGCATAACAGTAAAACTCTATGGCACAAATGCATCTTGACATGATAGATAATGATTATCATATGCATAACTTGTATCATCTCGTGAAATAAATGAATAATTTTTGCTAGATGACACTATGGAAAGCTAAATATTTTGTTTCTTAGAACAAGAATATTAATAGATTATCTAGTTGTTTGTTCTAAGTAATCAAAAGCAAACCTTGATTTCAAAAACTTGAGTTCTATCAGATATAAAACTTGTTCTTAATTTATACTCAAGAATGACTGATTCTAAAGAATTAATCTAAAATAAGTTTAAAATAAGAGACTTGTTTAGAATAAATAAGCTACATTTAAAATCTATTTCAAGAGCAAGGTACTAAATCCATATATTGCTTAAAATTTTACACATGATTGCTTTTAGGATATAATTTTGCATCATGGTAACAACATGACTTATGGAAATTTCTATTGATGCAAATAATCTTGCTTATAAATAAATGATTGAAAGCTACATTCTTGCTATAATTGAACATATTGTAGATGTAGTTCAATTGAAGAACAATCTCTGTGGATATCAAAATGAAGAACATACATTCTGAAAATTTTCTTACAATATAACTTGCTCTAAGAAAATTAAGAACAAAGATTTCATTGTGATGCCTATATTAAGTTTTCAATTGATAAAACTTCTTCAAAATAGGTATCACTCAAAGAGCTTCAAATTGATATACATTTGATCATATTACATAAAGACTTTAATGTGTAACTCAATGAAAGTGCTCAAATTGGAAATCTACAAAAATTGCCTCTTGGTTAAAATCAAGTTTCACCAAGGGGTGCCCAGGTCAAAGTCAAGGTCGACCTAAAATAATCTTGACCAAAATGCTTAATTGTAAATCATTTCCTTGCACTTAATCTTAATATATTGAAAACAAGATTTTAGTGCATAGTTCTCATAAAAGGTTAACTTATTATGATCTAATACTTATTGTGACCTTAGAATCCTTATATTATATTGATTATGAGATTAATGGGGAGCTCACAAAAACTATCGTGACTATAAGTAGGAGATTACTTTGTAAACATCATTTGAGGCTAGTTATGACCTTAGTATCTTTAAAGTAATTTTGGAGCCTACGATATGTATGAATATAATGGAATTCTCTCAACAAATCAGGGCTTACCATCCCGTGTATTTGGTTAGAGATACATTCATGTACTCTAAGCTTAAAGGATTCTCATGTCATTTTTAGGGATTAACATCCCTTGTAAAATGGATGAGAAATCAAAACACATATGCCATGTATCTAAAAGGATCTCATATCATTTCTAGGCTTAACATCCTTTGCAAATGATTGAGAAATAAATGGTGGCTAAATTTGACAATAAGTGGTTTGTATCCCTTTTTTTAAAAACTGAATATCTTATTAAGGGGGAGCATCTAATTATCAAATTAAGGGGGAGTAATAAAATTCATACTTAATGATTATCTTGGTTATCTTTTTGAAATGACAAAGGGGGAGAAAAAAAATAAAATCCAAAATATAATATAAAATGAGTTCCATAATCATCCGGCCAGCACACACTTGCAAACAAGAGAATGGCTACAAAAGGTAAACTTCATGTATAAAACTCATATGATTTACATTTCCTTATGTTATATTTTGGAAATGTTTGTCATCTTCAAAAAGGGGGAGATTGTTGGCTAAATTGGACATTATTATAATCCCTTTATTTGATGATGACAAACATTTCATTCTTGTGGATCTAACGTGCTGCTTGAGTGTTGCAGGAACTAGGTGGATGACACAACTTTGGAAGACCTATATGCTCAAAATACTTTAATTCCATAATTGTAATCAAATGTAAAAACTTATACAAGTATATAATGTACAAGTACTTAGACATCATGTAAATCAAGAATTTAGATCCTCCCTAGCCAATCACAACACTTAGATAGGTCATCCCCTACAATAGTGTCACAACTGCACACTGATACACACATAGTATATAGTTTAAAACATTGAAACAGAGTCATTCTTGGTCGATAAACTTCTCGACCGAGACACTCTCGATCGACAATCTCCTCGACTGAGAATTGACCCAAATAGCCGTTAGACACAGCAAACCAAGTAGTTGGGAGTTGGAATCGAACGTTATATACACTTGCTCCAGACTGTCCCTCGGTCGACAAAGACTTCGACCGACAGGACTCTCGATCGACAATTCCTCGACCGAGATTGTCTCTGTATGCACTTTTCAGAATAAATTAACTAGTCGTTGTTAAAGCAATTAGTGGACAACTAACGGCTAGTTAAGCACTAAGAACCCCCTAGAAAGTGTCTACAATGTCCTTAAGCACTCATAGGACATGCCTTAGGACACCCAAAACACACTTCTGCAATACTTGAGTATACATACTTATAATTGGCAATCCACTCTTATGAGCAATTGAGCAACTCCAACATTTGCTATTCATTTCCATTGCTCCAATTTCATGTCCTATAGGCTAGCATCTCCTACCCACAACACTTACACTTTCATATACATTGGTTAGGAGATCAAAATGCTTCATATAGGAAATCAAGCCTTGTGCTACAACGGTAATTGTAATTTCCTTTTTCCTTCTTATTCTTTCTTATTGCTTGTACTCTCCTTGCTACTCCTAGGGTTGGAGGCTATGGATTGGAGAGGGTTTATCTTCTCAAGTGGAGAAGGGTCTTCTCAGTGGAGAAGGAGGACTTTGGACTACTTCAAGAAGGCTATCTCAATGAGAAGCTACTTCAAGAGGAAGGCTACTTCAAGGGGGAGCTTGAAGTTACTTCAAGGAAGGTTGCTTCGAGGTTGGTGGGACTACTTCTAGGTGAAGGTTGTCCAAAGGGTGGTGAAAGTATTTTTAATTTTATGTAACATCCTTGCGAGGTAATACAATTTAAATACTTTCAAAATCCCAATTGGAAACAATTGGGTAGTGGACTGACTCCTTTAGTTTTTGCTAAAGGTGGAACCACTCTAAACACCTTGCCTCCTTCTTATTATCTCAATTGTGGTTGCTTGAGTTAAATTATTGTTAAAATATTTATAAAACCCTATTCACCCCCCTCTAGTGGTTTTTCACTTCTTAGGATGTGTGATATCTGCTAATGGTGTTCATGTGGACCCCAAGAAGGTTGAATATGTGATAGAGTGGGAGAAGCCAAATACACTGAGGGAAGTCCACAGTTTTCTAGGTTTGGTAGGTTACTACAGGAGGTTTATCAAGAACTTTAGTGCCATAGCTTTACCCCTAACAAAGTTGATGAGGATATGTGTCATTCGTCTGGGATGACAAGTTTAGGCATTCTTTTCATCTTTTGAAGAAGAAGCTGACTAGTGCGCCAGTGTTGGTTCTGCCTAAGCAAGGGAAATGAGATATCATTTTCTGTGATTTGTCAAGGAATGATGTGGTTTGTGTGTTGATGTAGGATAAGAATGTGATTTCTTTTGCTTCACGACAACTTAAGAAACACGAGGAGGACTACCCAACCCATGATCTAGAACTAGTTGTAGTGGTTCATGCCTTGAAGATATGTAGGCACTACCTTTATGGTGAGAAGTGTTAGATTTTCACATATCACAAGAACTTGAAGTACATCTTCTCACAGCAGGAGTTGAATATGAGACAACAACACGATATGGAGTTAATTAAAGACTATGATTGCACCATAGACTACCATCCAGTGAAGGTAAACATAGTGGCAGATGCTTTGATTAGGAAGTCTTCTTTGTCATCATTAGGGGATAAGGCACAATTGTGCTCTTTGGTGTGCCATAAGAGATACATGCTAGTCTCCTTGTGTCAGATGAATGTGATGTTGGAAGTGTCCATGCTAGCATGATTGTTAGAATAGTTACAGGTGAATCCTACGTTAAGGTAGTAGATATGTGATGTACAACATGATGATATAATGATTCAGCAGATTCGAGTAGAGTTTGGCAGTGAGAAGCATGATAACTTCCACGAGACGGGATAGTATGTTACCACGATAGATCAGTGGTACTTAATGCTGATAATGTAAGGAATATGATTGTGGAAGGGGATCACTCTTTGATGTATGTTGTGCATCCAGGTAGCACCAAGATGTACTAGAACTTGAAGGACCTGTATTGGTGGCCCAACTTAAAATGTGATGTAGTTGAGTTTGTGGCTAAGTGCATAGTGTGTCAACTATTTAATGTAGAGCATCAGAAACCTACATGAACCTTACAACTGTTGCCTATACCGCAGTGAAAGAAGGATCATGTCACGATGGACTTTGTAGTTGGTCTCCCACGGACAGCCAAAGGTCATGATTCCGTTTGGGTGATTGTTGACAGGTTGACCAAGTCAGCACACTTCCTTCTTGTAAAGACAACATACATGATAGAGAATTTGGCTCAAGTTTATGTTGATGAGATTGTTCGCTTGCATGGTATTCCAGCTACTATAGTATCAAACAAAGGTCCTCAGTTCACCAGTCTCTTTTGGGAGTGATTGCATACAACTACAGGTGTGTAATTGAGGTTCAACACATCGTTTCATCCACAGACAAAGGGATAGTCTGAGAAGACTATACAAACTTTAGAAGATCTATTGAGAGCTTGTGTTTTGTAGTTTTTGGGTAGTTGGGATATACACCTCAGTTTGATATAGTTTTCTTATAATAACAATGATTAGAGAAGCATCAACATGGCACCTTATGAGGCATTGTATGGGAAACATTGTAGATCTCCTTTGTGTTGGTATGAGACCGATGAATATCATCTTCTAGGTCATGAGCTTGTGCAATAGATGACAAAAAAGAACAAAGTGACTTAACAACATTTGAAGGCAACCCATGATAGATAGAATGTGATCATTACATGCCCTTATAGTTCCAAGTGGGAGATAGGGTGTATCTCAAGGTCTCTTTGGAAGGGTGTTTTGAGGTTTGGGAAGAAGGGTAAGTTGGCTCCCAAGTTTATGGGACCTTACCCTATAGTGGCATGCATCAGGAAGGTGACCTACAAGTTGGAGTTGCCACCTGAGTTGCACATGTTGCATCCAGTGTTCCATGTGTCCACGTTGAGGAAGTTCTACCTAGACACCGAGTTTGTGCTACAATCAATGGAGGTTGAGTTGGAAGAGAATATGTCTTATGTTGAAGGGCCATTTTGATCCTTAATAGAAGAGTGAACAAGTTGAAGAAGAAGGACATAGTGTTGGTGAAAGTTCTGTTGCATCACTGAGGTGTTGAGGAAGCAACGTGGGAGTTTGAGGAAGATACGCGTAGGAAGTATTTGTCTCTTTTCACGTCGGATTGAGGGGGGAGAAACCGTTGTTAGGGGGTTATGGCTGTAAGACCCCTAACTTGAATTTTGGGATAACCTTGTTTTATTTGCTTAATTAGATGCTTGAACCTTAAGATAATCTCTTGAGATGTTTTAATAACATGTGACAATCTTATGTTTTTAGTTTGACCCTATTTTGTTGATGTTTGAGCTATGCATCCTTATTTTGAACCAAATCGCAATTTACCCAGGATTGAGGGTTCCCTTACAATTTGTCACAAGTAGAGTATGCCCTCTATCTCTTAGAATCATGAGAAAGAGAAAGGGGTACATGGGCACCTTTCTTGGACCATGGTTGATGATGTGACATCACATGGTGAGATTAGGGTTTCTAGGGTTTGCCTTGTTGTTTGTGTGTGTTGTAACCACAACACCACTCTTGGATGAGTGTTGCGACCGCACACTTACCCTAGGTGTTGTTTGCTTCGACCATGGTGACTTAGGTGTGGTTTGGTTGATAGGGTTTGTCTTTTAGTGAAGTGTGTTGACCATGTTGAGTGGATGATCTAGGGTAGCGGTCGCTACATGGTCTACACTGGTGTGTTGCGACTGTAACAAGGAATGTAACTAACCTAGATGGTCCTACACTCCCTACGTTGTATCACCCTTTGATGCATGCATGTGTTATGTGGTTACATGGTTGTTTCCTTGGTGGACAAGTGTCCATTTGATGCTCTCTTGTGATGACACCTCATAACCCCCTTACTTTCCTCCTACCTTGAGTATATAATCTCTCTCCTCAACATGCAAGCAATCCTTTTATCTCTCTCCTTACTCCTTCTTGTTTGGCCAAACTTGGAGCTTGGTGAAGCTAGATTAGGATGATATTAAAGCTTTGGTGGCCAATCATCCTTGCATGTGGTGTTTTTGAGTTTGATCATCTCCTTTGTGGCGATCCCTGGTGATCTTATTTCTTAGTAAGTGATTCTATACCTTTGATCACATTTTCCTTTGAACTCTACCTCTTCTTTCTTATCCGTAAGACTATGGTGCAACCATGGTGTCTATCTTGGGGGAACTTCTCTTCACAAGGGTTGGATACTATGGTTTGACCATGGTGGTACTCAAGTGAGATGAAGCTTTCTTCTCTCTTTTTTGTCCTAGGGGTGAGTTTTTCTTCACCTTGAACTATCTTTTGACCTTGGTGTGTTCTTCTCTTTTGAGGTGACCTTGTCGTCGTGGAGTTGTTCCAAGTTGGAGAATCTTTCTTCTCTTTTACAACTTGTGATCTTGGAAGCTTGATCTCTTCAACATAAGGTGATTTATATAACTTTCCCCTCATCTATTTTTGCACCATAATCTAGTTTGCACGTTGCTGATTACATATCTAGAACGTGATAGTAAGATGTTTAATGAAGTGGTAATGATATAGGGTTTATGACTTTTTAGTATTCTTATATAGATTTCTCTCTTTCCTAAACCCTAATTTCAAGTGCCCGATTTCTAAGTGATGTTGAGGTGAAGTTGTTACATGAATCATGATCCTTGGTTTTATCACCATGCTATAGTTCGTCCATTATGTTTTACTTGAGGTTTTGATCGATTTTTTTTTAATGAAGTTGAAACTTGGTCTTCTCTATCCTAGTTTTGTTTCTTGGTTGTTCGTGATGGAGTTTGTTTCTAGGGTTTGATGTTCATGCTTCCCTAAGAGTTGAGTGTGGTGACGTTTGGTCTTCTTGATGCTCAACAACTGTTTCGATCAATGCATATTTTTCTTTATGTTCTTGGTCGACACTCATATGTGTGTCATGTGTTTGGTTTCTACCTAAGAGGTTGTTGTGGTTGACATCCCCTTTCCTTTGGGTTGGTTTTGTTTCAGTCGAAGAGCCTCAAGTTGGTCTTGTTTTGGTCGACACACAGTTTCCTTGTTGTTCTTAGTCGTTACACCCTCATGTTCATGCTTTTGGGTTGCTGCCTAAGTGAGTCCTTCGATCAACATGGCATGTGTGAGGTTGTTGTGTTCACAACACCACTAACCATAATGGGTGTTCGTTACCATACTTGACTTTGGTTCACTTTGTCGAAGTACTTTGGGTTGTTCCGATTGCAATAAGTGTTTTTGTGGGCTCCGATCTCCAAACCACGAATTAATCCCGATTTAATCATGTGCGGAAGCAATCGGTAAACAGCGGAAGACAAAAATCACGGGAAATTAAAACTTTTCGAGACAAGAGCCTGAAACCACAAACCTTTTCCATAGAAAAAGGATTTAACTGTTTACATCACTGACAATTACTTCTTGAGTAATTACATACAACATGATACCAAAACTCTCAAGAATTCATACTCCAAAACACTCCAGGACCTGAGAGTACAGAGGACACATAGGACTTAACTCTAACTACACCATGAAGCAGGCTAGATCTCCACCTGAGATATTTACTGCTCCTGATGCTGCTGTTGCTGGGATTGTTCACCTGAGTTCTTGTTCCTTCGTCTTCGACGACCACCTAAAAAGTAGAAGTCTACGGGGTGAGACAATTATACATAATTGCCCCAGCGAGAGTTATAACTCTCCACTAGGCTTTATAAGCAAAGCAAGGAATAACTAAAGCAATAAGAGCCTTCAAGATATTCACTGGCAGTTCTGATGATAAGCAAGAGTTCAATCAATATTAAAATATGAGAACATCTATGCTATTCAAGGTAACATCAATCAAATAACTCATAATTAACTCTAACAGATATACTACGCTGTTGTTTATGTTTTTCCAAACATTATTATGCCCTGTGGAGATGAGGCATACCACTCATACTCCAACTGATCGCTAAGAAGTCACATCAGTATCATACATAGGTCATTAAGAGAGCCGGATTCTTATGACCTCATCTTCCTCAGTCAGTTAGAGGATTGATTGTTTGACATCTGGCGGGATGTCTATGTAATAGCTCACCAGGGTACTCTGGTCCTTCGCTATTTTTAGAGTTACAGTGGCATTCTGTACTCTCTTCGCTATCGGAAGATTTCTTGTTTATCTTTCACCGATACGGGGTTTATGTCTTTAAGGGAGTGTAGAGATACAGCTCACCTTTAAAACTTTGGGGTGGGGTCTGATGGACTACTAGAATCTACATCATCCACTCACCCTTTCTGTTATAGTGAAGGTATGACGGACTATGAGAATCTACATCAAATACCTACACTAGGATGTCAGGTTCTACACATCCATGTACCCCACATACTCAACAGTATGTGCTCCAGGAGTTCCCTTAGGAAAACCTGTTTCACCATCATTTAGACAACTGACAATGATGGATCTATGATCAGGGCTCTACATTTCACTTGATTAGTTAGGTACATTCAGTATTCCAATCATCATACAGTAACACAGCTATATATGAGAATACAAAATGTAATAGGCCTAACTTATCACAATTATCAGATATTCATCTCAAGTCATCTGTCAAGCATGACCTTAATAACATTTATGGCTCTTACAGCCCATAAATCACAAAGGATGTCACTTAGCAGTGCATCAAGATGGTTCACTATTCATAAAGCATAAGACATGCCTTCAATGAATATAACATGGTATTCCATACCTGGGTGTGACCATCATCTCACGACAACCTGCATGGTTAATTCAACAGATAATAGTAAACACTTCAGTAAATAGGAATACATCCCCAATTAGGGTTTCACTTGGATTCACCCTCAACTAGTGTTTCACATGGAATCACCCTAAAATAGGGTTCCACATGGGATCACCCACAACTAGGGTTCCACATGGAATTACCTTCAAATAGGGTTCCACTTAATAACCCTTACAATCAGGGTTTACTATTCATCTTTCATGTCATCGCCCAAAAATTAGGGTTTACTATTCACTCCATGGTGAATTGTACTCATTACATCATCATGTAAGAGAAACATCATCATTAAGACTCTTAATTATCATTAAGATCCATTAGATATCATCATTAGGGTTTCCATGACCTCACATAGGTGGGTCATTCCCTAATTATGCACCTTTATGTGTAAAAGAAGTATCTTACTAGAGATTCCTCCTAAAAAGGGCACTTTCTCTCTCTAGGATACTTTCTCTCTCTAGAAACACTTTCTCTTTCCTCTCTCTAGTAGATGGTGGCAACACCACTCTAGATTAGGTTGAGACAAGTCTCTATTGACTGATGTGAGCCAAAGCATCCACATTATGTGATTAGGGTTTGATTAGATTAGGGTTTTACCCCTTTAGACCCTTCAAGGGTATTTTGGTAATTTGCCACATGATCACCATCATGGGTTAACCCACTAATCACATAGTCCCTTAATGACCTAGGTTACCATTAGGGTTTAGATTGAATCACCATTGAACTGATTACATCATCAAATGGTTAAGTACAAACCATCACAAATCTCCAAACGGTTTCAACCTTCAAACGGTTTCAACCACCTAAACGGTCTTGAGACCGTTTGGCCCTCAAACGGTCTTGAGACCGTTTGGATCCAAACGGTCTTGAGACCGTTTGGAGGTGAAGACCGTTTGGAAGGGTTGACTTCCAAACCGTTTGGAGCTTCAATCGGTTTGAGGTCGTTTGGACCAATCGACCTTGAGGTCGTTTGAGCCCAAACGGTCTTGAGGTCGTTTGAGCCCAAACGGTCTTGAGACTGTTTGGCCCCAAACGGTCTTGAGACCGTTTGGTCTCAAACGGTCTTGAGACCGTTTGGACCCAAACGGTCTTGAGACCGTTTGGTCCAAATGGGCTCAAACCGTTTGGACCAATCGACCTTGAGGTCGTTTGAGCTCAAACGGTCTTGGGGTCGTTTGAGCCCAAACGGTCTTGAGACCGTTTGGCCCCAAACGGTCTTGAGACCGTTTGGTCTCAAACGGTCTTGAGACCGTTTGGACCCAAACGGTCTTGAGACCGTTTGGTCCAAATGGGCTCAAACCGTTTGGACCTCCAAAAGGGTTCAAAGGTCACCAAAGTTCAAGGATATGTATGTTGAAGCCCTCAATTGGCTAAAGGTATGCTAACCACTTGTACATTGAGCCAATTAGGGTTAGCCTTAACCACTTAGACATCAAATTGACCCTCAATTGTAAACCAATTAGGGTTCAATCGTTCTCAATTAGGGTTTCAAGTTGATTGGTCATCAATGTTCAACAATGTGAAACAATTCAAGGTTGAACCTATCAATTGACCTCCAATTGGGCTCAAACTTGGCCCAAACGGTCTTGAGGTCGTTTGGACATCATCCAAACGGTCTGGAGACCGTTTGCCCAAAGTTTGACCAAAAACCAAGTCGTTTTGACTAAGGTTGAAGTCCAATTAGGTCAAAATCAGCAATTTTCAACAATGCATCAATTTCCTACAATTGGACCCTCAAACCATTAGATTAACTCAACCCTAGACCTTCAAACGGTCTTGGGTTGACACCAAACGGTCTTGAGACCGTTTGGATGAGTTCCAAACGGTCTTGAGACCGTTTGCCCATCCATCCTTTGGACTTTAGCGAAAATTCATCAAGGTTTGATCTATTGAGTTGATCATCACATCAATACTTAATTGCAATATGATTTGGTGCCTTTGGACCTTCAATTGATCAACTATACTTGACCCCAGACCTCCAAACGGTCTTGGGGTGACCCCCAAACGGTCTTGAGACCGTTTGGGTGATTCCCAAACGGTCTTGAAACCGTTTGGGCTAAGCAACCCAAAATCTCAACTTAACTCATAGGAGATTCAGCACTAATTTCAATTAGGGTTTGCCCTATTAATCATCCTTCAACTCATGACTCGTTTGGAATTAATCCATAAAATTTGGTGAGTCGTTAATTAACATCATTATGAACAGTAATCCCAAACGGTCAACGTTTAGTCAACCATCTTAAACGGTCTTGAGACCGTTTGCCCAAAAAGGGCAAATTAAACAGATTGCAAATCAGAAATTAATTCAATTCGTTTTGCTAATTGATTTGCTCATATCTCACGATTCCTTTGGAGTTAACCTCTCAAATTTCGTGGGTGATTAACCTACATAATTATGAACAAGATTCCCAAACGGTCTTCGCTTGGTCAACGGGACCAAACGGTCTTGAGACCGTTTGCCCTCAAACGACCCTGAAACCGTTTGCCCACCAAACGGTTTGAAACCGTTTTGAGCAATAGGTGGAGGTCGTTTGATAAAGTGAAAATCTGTGGATAAGCATAGTAATTAACGCCCTTATCTTCCACCTTAAGAACAGTAGCAGTTCTTCACGATTTTGCTTGCAAGGATGCAAGGGAAGATAGGGAAGAAGAAGATCTATCAACTATATGCATAGAAAAGATGTATAATCGAAGCATCAAGTTTAGAGTTATAAAACCCGCCTAAAGCTTGCTCCTTGAGCTCCAAGCTTTCGAGCTCCAAGCCTTTAATGGCGTCCTAGAAGCTCCACAGGTCGGCCAAGGTTAATCCTCCAAGGAAGGTTGAGAAAAGATGGCTAAAAAGATAGAATTAAGTAAGCTAGCCATGAATTTGTCCTTGAATCCGAATTCTAACCATGGAATTTGGGCAAGAAGGGGAATCCAAACCTACCTTGCACCCTTGGTCGTTTCTCCTGAGCTCCAGAGCAAGGCTTGGCCGTTTGGGAAAGAAAGGAAATGAATGGAACAGGGGAAGATCGTTTGCTCATTTGCAAAGGAAAAGCCTTTTTATAGCTTAAGCCTATTTCTTACCACAAGGACCTTTCAAAACCAAAAATTCACATCTAGGTCCCTCCTTGCTCAAGAGCACGCCCAAGCCCATCAAATTCTTAAGCAATTCTTAAGAAAACTCAAGATCTAAGGGTATAGGAATCCAACCTTCAACTAGGGTACATTCATGTAAAGGTTTTGTACCCATTTTAGGTGATTTCTATCACAAAGATCATTTTTCTCATTTAATTATTAAATGATGTATCCCTTTCATCATTTTTTATTCTAAATGATGACAAGAGTCATAAAAGATGTTCTAGATGGTGAAAATTACAAGTTGGACCCCTCAATTTGGGTAAATTGCACTTTACCCCAAATTAGGGTTTCTAAGCATGGGAATTGCTTCCACAGCTGCACCTTGGTGCTCAAGCTTGGGAAATCCCTCAAACTTTACCATAACCATTCACATGATGTTTCATCATCAAAGGAACATCTTATCTTGTGAATTTTGCAAGTTCAACCCTTAAACTGGGTAATTTGCACATAGGTCCCTGCATACAACACAATGCTACTACTTTATACAAAAAGGAGCAAAATTGAAAGTAAATGTTCCTGAGGAACTTAATTACATGCCAGGGAGTGTTCACAAGTATATTAATTACATATTTAGGCAAAACTTCCAGGGTTAGGTCATAACCCAGGTCAGGGGTGTTACAAATTCTTTACCCCTTCAAAAGGATTTCGTCCCCGAAATCGATAAAGCATATTATAAGAAGAGAGCAGGATATTTTCTTCTCATTTCATCTTCTAGTTCCCAAGTGGCTTCTTCAACACCACGATGGTTCCAGAGGACTTTTACAAGGCTTATATCCTTCTTCTTTAACTTTTTAGTTCTGTTATCGAGGATTGACACTGGTCCCTCCTCATACGTTATATCTTCATTCAATTTTACCTCCATAGGTTGTAGAACTGACTCGGTATCTGGATGACATTTCCTCAGCATGGAAATGTGAAACACAGGGTGCAGCTTCTGCAACTCTAGAGGTAACTCTAGTCTATAGGCCACCTTTCCAACTTTTTCAACAATTGGATAAGGTCCCAAAAATCTAGGAGCTAACTTTCCTTTCTTCCCAAAACGAAGGACTCCTTTCCAAGGTGAGACCTTGAGATACACTCTGTCTCCATCCTGGAATTCTAGGGGTCTACGACGTTTATCGGCATATGATTTCTGTCTATCTTGTGCAGTCTTAAGCTGTTTTTGTATAACTTTAATCTTTTCTGTAGTTTGCTGCACAAGATCAGGGCCTAATAACTGGTGCTCACCAGTTTCATACCAACACAAGGGTGATCTACAACGTCTGCCATATAAGGCTTCATATGGTGCCATATCAATGCTATGTTGATAGCTATTGTTATAGGCAAACTCTATCAAGCTTAGATGTAGATCCCAACTCCCGGTAAACTGGAGAACACATGCTCTCAACAGATCTTCTAAGGTCTGTATAGTCCTTTCTGACTGTCCATCAGTTTGAGGATGAAAGGCTGTACTAAACCTTAACTTGGTGCCTAGGGCTCTGTGTAACTGTTCCCAAAAGCGACTTGTAAACTGGGGACCTCTGTCAGAAACTATAGTGACAGGAACTCCGTGCAAACGCACTATCTCTTGGACATATATCTGGGATAACCTTTCAGCAGTATAGGTTGTTTTGACAGGTAAGAAATGCGCTGTCTTTGTCAACCTATCAACAACTACCCAAATGGAATCATGTCCTTTGTTTGTCCTGGGTAGGCCAACAACAAAGTCCATGGTTACATGGTCCCACTTCCACTGTGGTATGGGTAAGGGTTGCATTGTCCCTGCAGGTTTCTGGTGTTCAGCCTTGACCTGCTGACACACAGGACACCTCAGAACAAACTCAGCTACATCCTTCTTCATCCCAGGCCACCAATACATGTCTTTCAAGTTTCGATACATCTTGGTGCTCCCTGGATGCATAGCATACATCGAAGAATGAGCTTCTTCCAGGACTAACTTCCTCAGGTCGTCCACATCTGGCACTATCATCCTTCCATGATAGCATGCCACCTGGTCATCTGACTCATGAAAACCTTCTCGCTTCTCATTTCCAAACTCAAATCTAATCTGCTGTACAGAAACATCTACTTGTTGTGCCTCCTTTATCTGCTCTCTTAAGGTAGGTTTAATCTGCATCTCAGCTAACAGACCGGCTAACAATGAGGCCTTCAACTGCACATTGTCATGCCTTAAAGAGATAAGCATATCTCTTCTAGAGCATACTAAGGAACTTAGTTGTGCCCTATCCATGGTTGATGTTGCTGATTTCCTACTCAAGGCATCTGCAACCACATTGGCCTTGCCCGGATGGTAATCAATCGTACAATCGTAGTCCTTGATTAACTCCATCCAGCGACGTTGCCTTATATTAAGCTCATGCTGAGTGAAGATGTACTTAAGGTTCTTGTGGTCTGTGAAAATCTGGAAAGTTTCTCCGTAGAGATAATGTCTCCAGATTTTCAAAGCATGGACCACAGCAGCTAACTCCAGATCGTGTGTCGGATAATTCTCTTCGTGTTTCTTAAGCTGTCGGGAAGCAAAAGAAATCACTTGGTTATCCTGCATCAACACACATCCAAGTCCATTCTTGGAGGCATCACAAAAGATTATATATTCCTTTCCTTGCTCAGGTAACACAAGCACAGGTGCACTTGTCAACCTCTCCTTCAACAGCTGAAAAGACTGTTGACACTTATCACTCCAAGCAAAAGGAACATCCTTCCGGGTTAACTTGGTCAAAGGTAAGGCTATAGAACTGAAATTTTTAATAAACCTTCGATAATAACCAGCTAACCCCAAGAAACTTCTAATCTCCGTCGGTGTCTTCGGTTGTTCCCACTGCAGAACAGATTCTATCTTTGCAGGGTCAACACGAATTCCCGAGGCAGATACCACATGTCCAAGGAAGGATACTTCAGATAACCAAAACTCACACTTGCTAAACTTAGCGTATAGCTTATGCTCTCTTAGCAAGGTCAAAGTATGGCGAAGGTGTTGCTCATGCTGCTGAGCATCCTTACTATAAATCAGTATGTCATCTATGAAGACGACAACACACTGATCAAGGAAAGGTCGAAAGACTCTATTCATGAGTTCCATGAATGCAGCCGGTGCATTGGTTAGTCCAAACGACATGACCGTGAACTCATAGTGACCATATCTTGTCCTAAAGGCAGACTTAGATATGTCACTGTCCTTAATGCGGAGTTGATGATATCCAGACCTTAAGTCTATCTTAGAAAAGACTGTTGCACCACGCAACTGGTCGAAAAGATCATCAATCCTCGGCAAAGGATATTTATTCTTTATCGTTACTTTATTGAGTTGTCTATAATCAATGCACAACCGCATCGATCCATCTTTCTTTTTAACAAACAAAACCGGAGCACCCCAAGGTGAGGTACTCGGTCGGATGAAACCCTTCTCAAGTAACTCTTGAAGCTGTTTCTTGAGTTCTGCCATCTCAGCAGGCGCCATCCTATACGGAGTCTGGGCTATAGGTTTCGTATCTGGGACCAAATTGATCTCAAAATCAATTTCCCGGGGTGGTGGTATACCAGGAAGTTCTTCGGGAAACACATCCTCGAATTCCCTGACTATCGGAACTTCAGCAGGGTTAGAACTCTCCTTGGTAACGTCTACCACATGGGCTAAGAATGCGTAGCATCCTTGCCTCATCAACTTATCAGCAACCATAGCTGATACAAGACAGGTGGGCAGAATCTTTCTTTCACCTTGAAAGATCCATGTGTTGCTTTCATCAGCAAACACTGCCAGCTTGGATTCACAATCCAAGACAACTCGATACTTTTCCAAGTTATCCATCCCTAGGATTATATCAAATCCTTGCATATCAAGCGGTATGAGATCCACTTGAATGCGATGCTTAGAAAAGAAAAGTACGCAAGGAGAGCATACTTCTTGCAGAACAGCAGACCCACTCAACGGAGTCTCCAACAACAACTTATCTGCCCTAAGACTAGTTGTCATATTGCAGTTACGAATCACTCTTCGAGTGATGAAAGAGTGCGTAGCACCCGGGTCAATCAGAACAGATACTACACAAGATTTAGACATATCAGAATATAAAAGTTCCATCTGACCTGTCACCACTTGTGGATTGACCACTGCTTCTGGTGGGTTCATAGCATAGAACCTTGCTGTAGCCTGCTGTTGAGGTGGTGCTGATGATCCAGCTTGAGACGCTTGTCCACGTCCTCGAGCTGCTCCTTGATGTTGTCTATTCTGAGATCCCTGTCGATTCTGTCTCGGGGTTTGTTGTGTCACACCGACAGCCCTAGAACGACAATCCTTCATCAAGTGTCCCACCTTACCACAGTTGTAGCAACTCTTTTCCTATTGCTGTGGTCTGGGTGGTCCAGTAACTGACACAGATGCAGAACTGTGCGTCCCTTGAAGCGGTTGACTTCGTCCTCTACCTCTGCTTGGTGTCCATTGAGTTTGAAAACTCGATCTGGGTGGCGGAGGGTTAGGTGCAGAGAATCTAGGTTTCTTGGAATCCCTAGATGAAGAACCCTGGAACTGTGGATATCTTTTATGGGTTTGTCTTTTCTCAACTACAGATCTCTCTATCCTTCGGACTGACTCAACGAAGGTAGAGAATCTCTCTCGGTTCTCTAAGGTAGACACTGGGGTAGACATGTCAGCATTCAACCCCTTCTCAAACCTTCTGATTCTTTCTTCTTCTGTGGCAGCCATGTGCGGACAAAATCACAACAGCTCCATGAACTTAGCTTCGTATTCGCTAATGTTCATAATACCCTGTCTCAGTCTCTCAAACTGAGAGATCTTCTCGTCTAGGAAGGTCTTGGGAAAATATCTATTGATAAATTCCCGACGAAACTCTTCCCATGAGAACTCTGCCCCAGGTCTCTTCTGCTCTTCCATGTTCCACCAGTGACCAGCACTTCCTTTGAGAAGATAGACAGCATGTCTAACCTTCTCAGCTTCAGGGATGTTGAGGATCCTGAAGGCCTTCTCCAGCTCTGTCAACCACAGATCAGCATCTGCGGGGTCAGCAGTCCCATGGTACTCGGTAGCTCCGACACGACGTAGTCGCTCGAACGTCTTCCCGATACCTTGCCCCTCAGGCTGGGCAGGTACCCTAGGTGCAGGCATAGGCAACCTGTCGGTTATGTGTGTCATGGCAGTCATAAACTGCCCAAACATTGTCTGGACTGCTGGGTTACCCATGTCATCTGGATCAAACTGGGGTGGCTCTCTAGGTTGTTCTGGTACAGGCTGTTCCAATCCTGGTACTCCTGCACCACCTTGAGGTGCACTAGCACTACTTTCTTCCACATTCTCATCATGTGGCTCTGACATCTTAAGTATCTTCTTCTCCTGAGGAGTAGAAGATTCTATTAGATAAGGAAGGAATACTAAAGATAGACTCGACTTCCTAAGTCCTATGCCTCTGTAGACTCGAATGAACCTGGAGCTCTGATACCACTTAATTGTGGGCTCCGATCTCCAAACCACGAATTAATCCCGATTTAATCATGTGCGGAAGCAATCGGTAAACAGCGGAAGACAAAAATCACGGGAAATTAAAACTTTTCGAGACAAGAGCCTGAAACCACAAACCTTTTCCATAGAAAAAGGATTTAACTATTTACATCACTGACAATTACTTCTTGAGTAATTACATACAACATGATACCAAAACTCTCAAGAATTCATACTCCAAAACACTCCAGGACCTGAGAGTACAGAGGACACATAGGACTTAACTCTAACTACACCATGAAGCAGGCTAGATCTCCACCTGAGATATTTACTGCTCCTGATGCTGCTGTTGCTGGGATTGTTCACCTGAGTTCTTGTTCCTTCGTCTTCGACGACCACCTAAAAAGTAGAAGTCTACGGGGTGAGACAATTATACATAATTGCCCCAGCGAGAGTTATAACTCTCCACTAGGCTTTATAAGCAAAGCAAGGAATAACTAAAGCAATAAGAGCCTTCAAGATATTCACTGGCAGTTCTGATGATAAGCAAGAGTTCAATCAATATTAAAATATGAGAACATCTATGCTATTCAAGGTAACATCAATCAAATAACTCATAATTAACTCTAACAGATATACTACGCTGTTGTTTATGTTTTTCCAAACATTATTATGCCCTGTGGAGATGAGGCATACCACTCATACTCCAACTGATCGCTAAGAAGTCACATCAGTATCATACATAGGTCATTAAGAGAGCCGGATTCTTATGACCTCATCTTCCTCAGTCAGTTAGAGGATTGATTGTTTGACATCTGGCGGGATGTCTATGTAATAGCTCACCAGGGTACTCTGGTCCTTCGCTATTTTTAGAGTTACAGTGGCATTCTGTACTCTCTTCGCTATCGGAAGATTTCTTGTTTATCTTTCACCGATACGGGGTTTATGTCTTTAAGGGAGTGTAGAGATACAGCTCACCTTTAAAACTTTGGGGTGGGGTCTGATGGACTACTAGAATCTACATCATCCACTCACCCTTTCTGTTATAGTGAAGGTATGACGGACTATGAGAATCTACATCAAATACCTACACTAGGATGTCAGGTTCTACACATCGATGTACCCCACATACTCAACAGTATGTGCTCCAGGAGTTCCCTTAGGAAAACCTGTTTCACCATCATTTAGACAACTGACAATGATGGATCTATGATCAGGGCTCTACATTTCACTTGATTAGTTAGGTACATTCAGTATTCCAATCATCATACAGTAACACAGCTATATATGAGAATACAAAATGTAATAGGCCTAACTTATCACAATTATCAGATATTCATCTCAAGTCATCTGTCAAGCATGACCTTAATAACATTTATGGCTCTTACAGCCCATAAATCACAAAGGATGTCACTTAGCAGTGCATCAAGATGGTTCACTATTCATAAAGCATAAGACATGCCTTCAATGAATATAACATGGTATTCCATACCTGGGTGTGACCATCATCTCACGACAACCTGCATGGTTAATTCAACAGATAATAGTAAACACTTCAGTAAATAGGAATACATCCCCAATTAGGGTTTCACTTGGATTCACCCTCAACTAGTGTTTCACATGGAATCACCCTAAAATAGGGTTCCACATGGGATCACCCACAACTAGGGTTCCACATGGAATTACCTTCAAATAGGGTTCCACTTAATAACCCTTACAATCAGGGTTTACTATTCATCTTTCATGTCATCGCCCAAAAATTAGGGTTTACTATTCACTCCATGGTGAATTGTACTCATTACATCATCATGTAAGAGAAACATCATCATTAAGACTCTTAATTATCATTAAGATCCATTAGATATCATCATTAGGGTTTCCATGACCTCACATAGGTGGGTCATTCCCTAATTATGCTCCTTTATGTGTAAAAGAAGTATCTTACTAGAGATTCCTCCAAAAAAGGGCACTTTCTCTCTCTAATCAAACGGTCTTGAGACCGTTTGGTCTCAAACGGTCTTGAGACCGTTTGGACCCAAACGGTCTTGAGACCGTTTGGTCCAAATGGGCTCAAACCGTTTGGACCTCCAAAAGGGTTCAAAGGTCACCAAAGTTCAAGGATATGTATGTTGAAGCCCTCAATTGGCTAAAGGTATGCTAACCACTTGTACATTGAGCCAATTAGGGTTAGCCTTAACCACTTAGACATCAAATTGACCCTCAATTGTAAACCAATTAGGGTTCAATCGTTCTCAATTAGGGTTTCAAGTTGATTGGTCATCAATGTTCAACAATGTGAAACAATTCAAGGTTGAACCTATCAATTGACCTCCAATTGGGCTCAAACTTGGCCCAAACGGTCTTGAGGTCGTTTGGACATCATCCAAACGGTCTTGAGACCGTTTGCCCAAAGTTTGACCAAAAACCAAGTCGTTTTGACTAAGGTTGAAGTCCAATTAGGTCAAAATCAGCAATTTTCAACAATGCATCAATTTCCTACAATTGGACCCTCAAACCATTAGATTAACTCAACCCTAGACCTTCAAACGGTCTTGGGTTGACACCAAACGGTCTTGAGACCGTTTGGATGAGTTCCAAACGGTCTTGAGACCGTTTGCCCATCCATCCTTTGGACTTTAGCGAAAATTCATCAAGGTTTGATCTATTGAGTTGATCATCACATCAATACTTAATTGCAATATGATTTGGTGCCTTTGGACCTTCAATTGATCAACTATACTTGACCCCAGACCTCCAAACGGTCTTGGGGTGACCCCCAAACGGTCTTGAGACCGTTTGGGTGATTCCCAAACGGTCTTGAAACCGTTTGGGCTAAGCAACCCAAAATCTCAACTTAACTCATAGGAGATTCAGCACTAATTTCAATTAGGGTTTGCCCTATTAATCATCCTTCAACTCATGACTCGTTTGGAATTAATCCATAAAATTTGGTGAGTCGTTAATTAACATCATTATGAACAGTAATCCCAAACGGTCAACGTTTAGTCAACCATCTTAAACGGTCTTGAGACCGTTTGCCCAAAAAGGGCAAATTAAACAGATTGCAAATCAGAAATTAATTCAATTCGTTTTGCTAATTGATTTGCTCATATCTCACGATTCCTTTGGAGTTAACCTCTCAAATTTCGTGGGTGATTAACCTACATAATTATGAACAAGATTCCCAAACGGTCTTCGCTTGGTCAACGGGACCAAACGGTCTTGAGACCGTTTGCCCTCAAACGACCCTGAAACCGTTTGCCCACCAAACGGTTTGAAACCGTTTTGAGCAATAGGTGGAGGTCGTTTGATAAAGTGAAAATCTGTGGATAAGCATAGTAATTAACGCCCTTATCTTCCACCTTAAGAACAGTAGCAGTTCTTCACGATTTTGCTTGCAAGGATGCAAGGGAAGATAGGGAAGAAGAAGATCTATCAACTATATGCATAGAAAAGATGTATAATCGAAGCATCAAGTTTAGAGTTATAAAACCCGCCTAAAGCTTGCTCCTTGAGCTCCAAGCTTTCGAGCTCCAAGCCTTTAATGGCGTCCTAGAAGCTCCACAGGTCGGCCAAGGTTAATCCTCCAAGGAAGGTTGAGAAAAGATGGCTAAAAAGATAGAATTAAGTAAGCTAGCCATGAATTTGTCCTTGAATCCGAATTCTAACCATGGAATTTGGGCAAGAAGGGGAATCCAAACCTACCTTGCACCCTTGGTCGTTTCTCCTGAGCTCCAGAGCAAGGCTTGGCCGTTTGGGAAAGAAAGGAAATGAATGGAACAGGGGAAGATCGTTTGCTCATTTGCAAAGGAAAAGCCTTTTTATAGCTTAAGCCTATTTCTTACCACAAGGACCTTTCAAAACCAAAAATTCACATCTAGGTCCCTCCTTGCTCAAGAGCACGCCCAAGCCCATCAAATTCTTAAGCAATTCTTAAGAAAACTCAAGATCTAAGGGTATAGGAATCCAACCTTCAACTAGGGTACATTCATGTAAAGGTTTTGTACCCATTTTAGGTGATTTCTATCACAAAGATCATTTTTCTCATTTAATTATTAAATGATGTATCCCTTTCATCATTTTTTATTCTAAATGATGACAAGAGTCATAAAAGATGTTCTAGATGGTGAAAATTACAAGTTGGACCCCTCAATTTGGGTAAATTGCACTTTACCCCAAATTAGGGTTTCTAAGCATGGGAATTGCTTCCACAGCTGCACCTTGGTGCTCAAGCTTGGGAAATCCCTCAAACTTTACCATAACCATTCACATGATGTTTCATCATCAAAGGAACATCTTATCTTGTGAATTTTGCAAGTTCAACCCTTAAACTGGGTAATTTGCACATAGGTCCCTGCATACAACACAATGCTACTACTTTATACAAAAAGGAGCAAAATTGAAAGTAAATGTTCCTGAGGAACTTAATTACATGCCAGGGAGTGTTCACAAGTATATTAATTACATATTTAGGCAAAACTTCCAGGGTTAGGTCATAACCCAGGTCAGGGGTGTTACAAATTCTTTACCCCTTCAAAAGGATTTCGTCCCCGAAATCGATAAAGCATATTATAAGAAGAGAGCAGGATATTTTCTTCTCATTTCATCTTCTAGTTCCCAAGTGGCTTCTTCAACACCACGATGGTTCCAGAGGACTTTTACAAGGCTTATATCCTTCTTCTTTAACTTTTTAGTTCTGTTATCGAGGATTGACACTGGTCCCTCCTCATACGTTATATCTTCATTCAATTTTACCTCCATAGGTTGTAGAACTGACTCGGTATCTGGATGACATTTCCTCAGCATGGAAATGTGAAACACAGGGTGCAGCTTCTGCAACTCTAGAGGTAACTCTAGTCTATAGGCCACCTTTCCAACTTTTTCAACAATTGGATAAGGTCCCAAAAATCTAGGAGCTAACTTTCCTTTCTTCCCAAAACGAAGGACTCCTTTCCAAGGTGAGACCTTGAGATACACTCTGTCTCCATCCTGGAATTCTAGGGGTCTACGACGTTTATCGGCATATGATTTCTGTCTATCTTGTGCAGTCTTAAGCTGTTTTTGTATAACTTTAATCTTTTCTGTAGTTTGCTGCACAAGATCAGGGCCTAATAACTGGTGCTCACCAGTTTCATACCAACACAAGGGTGATCTACAACGTCTGCCATATAAGGCTTCATATGGTGCCATATCAATGCTATGTTGATAGCTATTGTTATAGGCAAACTCTATCAAGCTTAGATGTAGATCCCAACTCCCGGTAAACTGGAGAACACATGCTCTCAACAGATCTTCTAAGGTCTGTATAGTCCTTTCTGACTGTCCATCAGTTTGAGGATGAAAGGCTGTACTAAACCTTAACTTGGTGCCTAGGGCTCTGTGTAACTGTTCCCAAAAGCGACTTGTAAACTGGGGACCTCTGTCAGAAACTATAGTGACAGGAACTCCGTGCAAACGCACTATCTCTTGGACATATATCTGGGATAACCTTTCAGCAGTATAGGTTGTTTTGACAGGTAAGAAATGCACTGTCTTTGTCAACCTATCAACAACTACCCAAATGGAATCATGTCCTTTGTTTGTCCTGGGTAGGCCAACAACAAAGTCCATGGTTACATGGTCCCACTTCCACTGTGGTATGGGTAAGGGTTGCATTGTCCCTGCAGGTTTCTGGTGTTCAGCCTTGACCTGCTGACACACAGGACACCTCAGAACAAACTCAGCTACATCCTTCTTCATCCCAGGCCACCAATACATGTCTTTCAAGTTTCGATACATCTTGGTGCTCCCTGGATGCATAGCATACATCGAAGAATGAGCTTCTTCCAGGACTAACTTCCTCAGGTCGTCCACATCTGGCACTATCATCCTTCCATGATAGCATGCCACCTGGTCATCTGACTCATGAAAACCTTCTCGCTTCTCATTTCCAAACTCAAATCTAATCTGCTGTACAGAAACATCTACTTGTTGTGCCTCCTTTATCTGCTCTCTTAAGGTAGGTTTAATCTGCATCTCAGCTAACAGACCGGCTAACAATGAGGCCTTCAACTGCACATTGTCATGCCTTAAAGAGATAAGCATATCTCTTCTAGAGCATACTAAGGAACTTAGTTGTGCCCTATCCATGGTTGATGTTGCTGATTTCCTACTCAAGGCATCTGCAACCACATTGGCCTTGCCCGGATGGTAATCAATCGTACAATCGTAGTCCTTGATTAACTCCATCCAGCGACGTTGCCTTATATTAAGCTCATGCTGAGTGAAGATGTACTTAAGGTTCTTGTGGTCTGTGAAAATCTGGAAAGTTTCTCCGTAGAGATAATGTCTCCAGATTTTCAAAGCATGGACCACAGCAGCTAACTCCAGATCGTGTGTCGGATAATTCTCTTCGTGTTTCTTAAGCTGTCGGGAAGCAAAAGAAATCACTTGGTTATCCTGCATCAACACACATCCAAGTCCATTCTTGGAGGCATCACAAAAGATTATATATTCCTTTCCTTGCTCAGGTAACACAAGCACAGGTGCACTTGTCAACCTCTCCTTCAACAGCTGAAAAGACTGTTGACACTTATCACTCCAAGCAAAAGGAACATCCTTCCGGGTTAACTTGGTCAAAGGTAAGGCTATAGAACTGAAATTTTTAATAAACCTTCGATAATAACCAGCTAACCCCAAGAAACTTCTAATCTCCGTCGGTGTCTTCGGTTGTTCCCACTGCAGAACAGATTCTATCTTTGCAGGGTCAACACGAATTCCCGAGGCAGATACCACATGTCCAAGGAAGGATACTTCAGATAACCAAAACTCACACTTGCTAAACTTAGCGTATAGCTTATGCTCTCTTAGCAAGGTCAAAGTATGGCGAAGGTGTTGCTCATGCTGCTGAGCATCCTTACTATAAATCAGTATGTCATCTATGAAGACGACAACACACTGATCAAGGAAAGGTCGAAAGACTCTATTCATGAGTTCCATGAATGCAGCCGGTGCATTGGTTAGTCCAAACGACATGACCGTGAACTCATAGTGACCATATCTTGTCCTAAAGGCAGACTTAGATATGTCACTGTCCTTAATGCGGAGTTGATGATATCCAGACCTTAAGTCTATCTTAGAAAAGACTGTTGCACCACGCAACTGGTCGAAAAGATCATCAATCCTCGGCAAAGGATATTTATTCTTTATCGTTACTTTATTGAGTTGTCTATAATCAATGCACAACCGCATCGATCCATCTTTCTTTTTAACAAACAAAACCGGAGCACCCCAAGGTGAGGTACTCGGTCGGATGAAACCCTTCTCAAGTAACTCTTGAAGCTGTTTCTTGAGTTCTGCCATCTCAGCAGGCGCCATCCTATACGGAGTCTGGGCTATAGGTTTCGTATCTGGGACCAAATTGATCTCAAAATCAATTTCCCGGGGTGGTGGTATACCAGGAAGTTCTTCGGGAAACACATCCTCGAATTCCCTGACTATCGGAACTTCAGCAGGGTTAGAACTCTCCTTGGTAACGTCTACCACATGGGCTAAGAATGCGTAGCATCCTTGCCTCATCAACTTATCAGCAACCATAGCTGATACAAGACAGGTGGGCAGAATCTTTCTTTCACCTTGAAAGATCCATGTGTTGCTTTCATCAGCAAACACTGCCAGCTTGGATTCACAATCCAAGACAACTCGATACTTTTCCAAGTTATCCATCCCTAGGATTATATCAAATCCTTGCATATCAAGCGGTATGAGATCCACTTGAATGCGATGCTTAGAAAAGAAAAGTACGCAAGGAGAGCATACTTCTTGCAGAACAGCAGACCCACTCAACGGAGTCTCCAACAACAACTTATCTGCCCTAAGACTAGTTGTCATATTGCAGTTACGAATCACTCTTCGAGTGATGAAAGAGTGCGTAGCACCCGGGTCAATCAGAACAGATACTACACAAGATTTAGACATATCAGAATATAAAAGTTCCATCTGACCTGTCACCACTTGTGGATTGACCACTGCTTCTGGTGGGTTCATAGCATAGAACCTTGCTGTAGCCTGCTGTTGAGGTGGTGCTGATGATCCAGCTTGAGACGCTTGTCCACGTCCTCGAGCTGCTCCTTGATGTTGTCTATTCTGAGATCCCTGTCGATTCTGTCTCGGGGTTTGTTGTGTCACACCGACAGCCCTAGAACGACAATCCTTCATCAAGTGTCCCACCTTACCACAGTTGTAGCAACTCTTTTCCTGTTGCTGTGGTCTGGGTGGTCCAGTAACTGACACAGATGCAGAACTGTGCGTCCCTTGAAGCGGTTGACTTCGTCCTCTACCTCTGCTTGGTGTCCATTGAGTTTGAAAACTCGATCTGGGTGGCGGAGGGTTAGGTGCAGAGAATCTAGGTTTCTTGGAATCCCTAGATGAAGAACCCTGGAACTGTGGATATCTTTTATGGGTTTGTCTTTTCTCAACTACAGATCTCTCTATCCTTCGGACTGACTCAACGAAGGTAGAGAATCTCTCTCGGTTCTCTAAGGTAGACACTGGGGTAGACATGTCAGCATTCAACCCCTTCTCAAACCTTCTGATTCTTTCTTCTTCTGTGGCAGCCATGTGCGGACAAAATCACAACAGCTCCATGAACTTAGCTTCGTATTCGCTAATGTTCATAATACCCTGTCTCAGTCTCTCAAACTGAGAGATCTTCTCGTCTAGGAAGGTCTTGGGAAAATATCTATTGATAAATTCCCGACGAAACTCTTCCCATGAGAACTCTGCCCCAGGTCTCTTCTGCTCTTCCATGTTCCACCAGTGACCAGCACTTCCTTTGAGAAGATAGACAGCATGTCTAACCTTCTCAGCTTCAGGGATGTTGAGGATCCTGAAGGCCTTCTCCAGCTCTGTCAACCACAGATCAGCATCTGCGGGGTCAGCAGTCCCATGGTACTCGGTAGCTCCGACACGACGTAGTCGCTCGAACGTCTTCCCGATACCTTGCCCCTCAGGCTGGGCAGGTACCCTAGGTGCAGGCATAGGCAACCTGTCGGTTATGTGTGTCATGGCAGTCATAAACTGCCCAAACATTGTCTGGACTGCTGGGTTACCCATGTCATCTGGATCAAACTGGGGTGGCTCTCTAGGTTGTTCTGGTACAGGCTGTTCCAATCCTGGTACTCCTGCACCACCTTGAGGTGCACTAGCACTACTTTCTTCCACATTCTCATCATGTGGCTCTGACATCTTAAGTATCTTCTTCTCCTGAGGAGTAGAAGATTCTATTAGATAAGGAAGGAATACTAAAGATAGACTCGACTTCCTAAGTCCTATGCCTCTGTAGACTCGAATGAACCTGGAGCTCTGATACCACTTAATTGTGGGCTCCGATCTCCAAACCACGAATTAATCCCGATTTAATCATGTGCGGAAGCAATCGGTAAACAGCGGAAGACAAAAATCACGGGAAATTAAAACTTTTCGAGACAAGAGCCTGAAACCACAAACCTTTTCCATAGAAAAAGGATTTAACTGTTTACATCACTGACAATTACTTCTTGAGTAATTACATACAACATGATACCAAAACTCTCAAGAATTCATACTCCAAAACACTCCAGGACCTGAGAGTACAGAGGACACATAGGACTTAACTCTAACTACACCATGAAGCAGGCTAGATCTCCACCTGAGATATTTACTGCTCCTGATGCTGCTGTTGCTGGGATTGTTCACCTGAGTTCTTGTTCCTTCGTCTTCGACGACCACCTAAAAAGTAGAAGTCTACGGGGTGAGACAATTATACATAATTGCCCCAGCGAGAGTTATAACTCTCCACTAGGCTTTATAAGCAAAGCAAGGAATAACTAAAGCAATAAGAGCCTTCAAGATATTCACTGGCAGTTCTGATGATAAGCAAGAGTTCAATCAATATTAAAATATGAGAACATCTATGCTATTCAAGGTAACATCAATCAAATAACTCATAATTAACTCTAACAGATATACTACGCTGTTGTTTATGTTTTTCCAAACATTATTATGCCCTGTGGAGATGAGGCATACCACTCATACTCCAACTGATCGCTAAGAAGTCACATCAGTATCATACATAGGTCATTAAGAGAGCCGGATTCTTATGACCTCATCTTCCTCAGTCAGTTAGAGGATTGATTGTTTGACATCTGGCGGGATGTCTATGTAATAGCTCACCAGGGTACTCTGGTCCTTCGCTATTTTTAGAGTTACAGTGGCATTCTGTACTCTCTTCGCTATCGGAAGATTTCTTGTTTATCTTTCACCGATACGGGGTTTATGTCTTTAAGGGAGTGTAGAGATACAGCTCACCTTTAAAACTTTGGGGTGGGGTCTGATGGACTACTAGAATCTACATCATCCACTCACCCTTTCTGTTATAGTGAAGGTATGACGGACTATGAGAATCTACATCAAATACCTACACTAGGATGTCAGGTTCTACACATCCATGTACCCCACATACTCAACAGTATGTGCTCCAGGAGTTCCCTTAGGAAAACCTGTTTCACCATCATTTAGACAACTGACAATGATGGATCTATGATCAGGGCTCTACATTTCACTTGATTAGTTAGGTACATTCAGTATTCCAATCATCATACAGTAACACAGCTATATATGAGAATACAAAATGTAATAGGCCTAACTTATCACAATTATCAGATATTCATCTCAAGTCATCTGTCAAGCATGACCTTAATAACATTTATGGCTCTTACAGCCCATAAATCACAAAGGATGTCACTTAGCAGTGCATCAAGATGGTTCACTATTCATAAAGCATAAGACATGCCTTCAATGAATATAACATGGTATTCCATACCTGGGTGTGACCATCATCTCACGACAACCTGCATGGTTAATTCAACAGATAATAGTAAACACTTCAGTAAATAGGAATACATCCCCAATTAGGGTTTCACTTGGATTCACCCTCAACTAGTGTTTCACATGGAATCACCCTAAAATAGGGTTCCACATGGGATCACCCACAACTAGGGTTCCACATGGAATTACCTTCAAATAGGGTTCCACTTAATAACCCTTACAATCAGGGTTTACTATTCATCTTTCATGTCATCGCCCAAAAATTAGGGTTTACTATTCACTCCATGGTGAATTGTACTCATTACATCATCATGTAAGAGAAACATCATCATTAAGACTCTTAATTATCATTAAGATCCATTAGATATCATCATTAGGGTTTCCATGACCTCACATAGGTGGGTCATTCCCTAATTATGCACCTTTATGTGTAAAAGAAGTATCTTACTAGAGATTCCTCCTAAAAAGGGCACTTTCTCTCTCTAGGATACTTTCTCTCTCTAGAAACACTTTCTCTTTCCTCTCTCTAGTAGATGGTGGCAACACCACTCTAGATTAGGTTGAGACAAGTCTCTATTGACTGATGTGAGCCAAAGCATCCACATTATGTGATTAGGGTTTGATTAGATTAGGGTTTTACCCCTTTAGACCCTTCAAGGGTATTTTGGTAATTTGCCACATGATCACCATCATGGGTTAACCCACTAATCACATAGTCCCTTAATGACCTAGGTTACCATTAGGGTTTAGATTGAATCACCATTGAACTGATTACATCATCAAATGGTTAAGTACAAACCATCACAAATCTCCAAACGGTTTCAACCTTCAAACGGTTTCAACCACCTAAACGGTCTTGAGACCGTTTGGCCCTCAAACGGTCTTGAGACCGTTTGGATCCAAACGGTCTTGAGACCGTTTGGAGGTGAAGACCGTTTGGAAGGGTTGACTTCCAAACCGTTTGGAGCTTCAATCGGTTTGAGGTCGTTTGGACCAATCGACCTTGAGGTCGTTTGAGCCCAAACGGTCTTGAGGTCGTTTGAGCCCAAACGGTCTTGAGACTGTTTGGCCCCAAACGGTCTTGAGACCGTTTGGTCTCAAACGGTCTTGAGACCGTTTGGACCCAAACGGTCTTGAGACCGTTTGGTCCAAATGGGCTCAAACCGTTTGGACCAATCGACCTTGAGGTCGTTTGAGCTCAAACGGTCTTGGGGTCGTTTGAGCCCAAACGGTCTTGAGACCGTTTGGCCCCAAACGGTCTTGAGACCGTTTGGTCTCAAACGGTCTTGAGACCGTTTGGACCCAAACGGTCTTGAGACCGTTTGGTCCAAATGGGCTCAAACCGTTTGGACCTCCAAAAGGGTTCAAAGGTCACCAAAGTTCAAGGATATGTATGTTGAAGCCCTCAATTGGCTAAAGGTATGCTAACCACTTGTACATTGAGCCAATTAGGGTTAGCCTTAACCACTTAGACATCAAATTGACCCTCAATTGTAAACCAATTAGGGTTCAATCGTTCTCAATTAGGGTTTCAAGTTGATTGGTCATCAATGTTCAACAATGTGAAACAATTCAAGGTTGAACCTATCAATTGACCTCCAATTGGGCTCAAACTTGGCCCAAACGGTCTTGAGGTCGTTTGGACATCATCCAAACGGTCTTGAGACCGTTTGCCCAAAGTTTGACCAAAAACCAAGTCGTTTTGACTAAGGTTGAAGTCCAATTAGGTCAAAATCAGCAATTTTCAACAATGCATCAATTTCCTACAATTGGACCCTCAAACCATTAGATTAACTCAAACCTAGACCTTCAAACGGTCTTGGGTTGACACCAAACGGTCTTGAGACCGTTTGGATGAGTTCCAAACGGTCTTGAGACCGTTTGCCCATCCATCCTTTGGACTTTAGCGAAAATTCATCAAGGTTTGATCTATTGAGTTGATCATCACATCAATACTTAATTGCAATATGATTTGGTGCCTTTGGACCTTCAATTGATCAACTATACTTGACCCCAGACCTCCAAACGGTCTTGGGGTGACCCCCAAACGGTCTTGAGACCGTTTGGGTGATTCCCAAACGGTCTTGAAACCGTTTGGGCTAAGCAACCCAAAATCTCAACTTAACTCATAGGAGATTCAGCACTAATTTCAATTAGGGTTTGCCCTATTAATCATCCTTCAACTCATGACTCGTTTGGAATTAATCCATAAAATTTGGTGAGTCGTTAATTAACATCATTATGAACAGTAATCCCAAACGGTCAACGTTTAGTCAACCATCTTAAACGGTCTTGAGACCGTTTGCCCAAAAAGGGCAAATTAAACAGATTGCAAATCAGAAATTAATTCAATTCGTTTTGCTAATTGATTTGCTCATATCTCACGATTCCTTTGGAGTTAACCTCTCAAATTTCGTGGGTGATTAACCTACATAATTATGAACAAGATTCCCAAACGGTCTTCGCTTGGTCAACGGGACCAAACGGTCTTGAGACCGTTTGCCCTCAAACGACCCTGAAACCGTTTGCCCACCAAACGGTTTGAAACCGTTTTGAGCAATAGGTGGAGGTCGTTTGATAAAGTGAAAATCTGTGGATAAGCATAGTAATTAACGCCCTTATCTTCCACCTTAAGAACAGTAGCAGTTCTTCACGATTTTGCTTGCAAGGATGCAAGGGAAGATAGGGAAGAAGAAGATCTATCAACTATATGCATAGAAAAGATGTATAATCGAAGCATCAAGTTTAGAGTTATAAAACCCGCCTAAAGCTTGCTCCTTGAGCTCCAAGCTTTCGAGCTCCAAGCCTTTAATGGCGTCCTAGAAGCTCCACAGGTCGGCCAAGGTTAATCCTCCAAGGAAGGTTGAGAAAAGATGGCTAAAAAGATAGAATTAAGTAAGCTAGCCATGAATTTGTCCTTGAATCCGAATTCTAACCATGGAATTTGGGCAAGAAGGGGAATCCAAACCTACCTTGCACCCTTGGTCGTTTCTCCTGAGCTCCAGAGCAAGGCTTGGCCGTTTGGGAAAGAAAGGAAATGAATGGAACAGGGGAAGATCGTTTGCTCATTTGCAAAGGAAAAGCCTTTTTATAGCTTAAGCCTATTTCTTACCACAAGGACCTTTCAAAACCAAAAATTCACATCTAGGTCCCTCCTTGCTCAAGAGCACGCCCAAGCCCATCAAATTCTTAAGCAATTCTTAAGAAAACTCAAGATCTAAGGGTATAGGAATCCAACCTTCAACTAGGGTACATTCATGTAAAGGTTTTGTACCCATTTTAGGTGATTTCTATCACAAAGATCATTTTTCTCATTTAATTATTAAATGATGTATCCCTTTCATCATTTTTTATTCTAAATGATGACAAGAGTCATAAAAGATGTTCTAGATGGTGAAAATTACAAGTTGGACCCCTCAATTTGGGTAAATTGCACTTTACCCCAAATTAGGGTTTCTAAGCATGGGAATTGCTTCCACAGCTGCACCTTGGTGCTCAAGCTTGGGAAATCCCTCAAACTTTACCATAACCATTCACATGATGTTTCATCATCAAAGGAACATCTTATCTTGTGAATTTTGCAAGTTCAACCCTTAAACTGGGTAATTTGCACATAGGTCCCTGCATACAACACAATGCTACTACTTTATACAAAAAGGAGCAAAATTGAAAGTAAATGTTCCTGAGGAACTTAATTACATGCCAGGGAGTGTTCACAAGTATATTAATTACATATTTAGGCAAAACTTCCAGGGTTAGGTCATAACCCAGGTCAGGGGTGTTACAGTTTTGGTTTTCCTTTGGGTTGGTTTTGTTTCAGCTGAAGAGCCTCAAGTTGGTCTTGTTTCGGTCAACATTTCCTTGTTGTTCTTGGTCATTACACCCTCATGTTCATGCTTTTGGGTTGTTTCCTAAGTGAGCCCTTTGATCGACATGGCATGTGTGAGTTTGTTGTGTTCACAACACCCCTAACCATAATGGGTGTTCGTTACCATACTACCCATGAGTGTTGGTCGCTACACCTGATGCTACAGTCGCAACAAGGTGTTAGCCTCCCATGGTCCTAAACATGTGATATGTTGGTTGCTACATGTGATATGATGTGTTTTGGTCGCAACATAGTGATGTTTTGGATGGATGATTATGAAACTTAACCCTAATGTGTTTCAAGTGTGTGGGAGGTAATGCATCTAAAATTTAATGATGATTATGGCATGGAAAACCTAATTGGCTATGTATGTGAAACCCTAACCCTAATCTCAAGTGCATGGTCTACTTGTTGAGCTTGCTTGATTTAATAGACTGAGATGATGTTTTATCTCTCCTACTTGTGTAATCCTAACCATGCATGTAAAAATGAATGTCATAGCTAATGATTGATATGGTGTATATATGATGTGACACATGTGATAATTATGAGCCTTGATGAGGCATATTGAGATCATAATCAAGTGATGGGTCTTATGGCCTGACAAAGGCTTAATGCCTAGTGAGAGGTGATACCCTTTAGTGATGAGATGAGGGATCATAATCCCCTGGTGATGTGATAATGATATTGGCCATTTGTGGTCGTGATAACATGAGATGATGACGTCCTTGATTAAGGCAGTGAAATAGTGATGTCTTGATATGATGTGACAAATTTACACCTTATACGATTTATATCTTATGGAGTTGTATCATAACTTTGGTTTGTATAATTTGTGTAGGGTCTATACGTTGTAACTTTATTGATGCTAAAAGACACCCAATCGTCTTAACTAATCAATTGAAACCCTAATCATGTAGTTTCCCTATACCTTAGATCCATCTTTAGCATGAATACTTGATGGATGGTGAAACGAGTCATTCCTAAGGGAAACTGGGAGCGCATATTGTTGAATATGTGGGAGTGCAAGTCGAGTATCTCCTTGCATCCACAATTCTGATATATAGAGGTTAGTTGTGGTCATGCCTTGGATGTTGTGATATTGTGATATGTGATAGACAACAGTATAACTACATTGATGCCTCTTTTTTAGAATGGCCATGCTTGAGTCTGTTCTGTAGTGTCGTGCCATGTATCAAGGTGGGCTAGGTTTTTATCAGCTTGCAGTTGACTGATATGTCTTTACGGTGTTTCTCTCATACTGATTGAGAGGTGTTGGTGAGATCATGGATTCCGACTCTTCCATAGATCTTGCATGGTATCTATTTTGACTTCACAGTGTTCAGTTGGATTTGAGTGGTACGCCTCAAATCCTCATGGCCTAATAAAAGATGTAATATGACCGTATATTATATTTACTTAGGGTTAAACACGTCTCACATTGGATGACTCTTTGCCTTATCTCTTGTACTGATTTCTTGAATTATAATGAGGTAAGAGAAATCGATTGTTATACATGTTCTTCATATACATTCTTAAAGTATAAGATGTTCTACTGCTCACTTGTAAATGCCTGATTTGTTTAGACAATGGTAACTGCTTTACTCATATCATTTAGCTGAACATGCTCAACCTGATCATATTGTTATCTACTTGCTTTAGTTTTATATGTGCTAATTATTTGTGTCGGTAGAGAGTTATATCTCTCGCTGGGACATTTGGTCTCACTACGTGAGTTTCCACATCTTTTAGGTGGTCATGCACAGCGATGTAGAGATCGTGCAGTTTAGGCTAAGTAGCAAGAAGAGCAATAATTGTTAGAAGGTTGGATATGCTGCTAGTGTTTTGTAGTAGAGTCCTATGTGTCGTCCTTGTACTTTCAGATCTTTGGGGAGGTTTTTGTGGTTTTGTACATCGATACGAGGTTATGGATGCATGCCATAGTTGTACGAATACAACTTGTATATGTGAACATGTTATCGTATGTAACAGGTTGTGGCTTGATAGCCCTTGAACTGTAATCTGTAATATTTCTGGGAATGTATGAGATACAGGTGGCACAAGTTTGTTGGTTTCAGATGTGATATATTTCAACTTGAGATGTTGTGATGTGACTGGTTTTAATATCTTATACTTTTGAGTAACTTGAATGTTTAGTATTTGTTCCGCGCTTTGTTTGAGTAACTCGTTTTGTGGCACCATCGGGGTGTCACATTGGACAACACCAGGGATTCCAGAAGATCAACATGTTTAATATACACAACTCAATGCAATGCTAATTACACAATATCCTGTTGAGTCCTTTATACGTAATGGTATCATGACAATAAATGTCTCTAGGATGGACCATTAGATGTCATCGTGGTCTCATAACATGGCCATCACTTGGTAGGGCATAAACTATGTTCAAAGATGTTAATTAGGCATTCTTGTAAGGTTTCATTTCAAAATGAAATATTAGGAGCCCCACCCCCATCCCCACCCACCCAAATATCTATTTTTCTCATGCACATCGAAGGCTCCCATCTCCAGGTTTTCAGCTCCCATGCAAGCTTAGAATGGTTAGCACCCAATAGTACTTCTAAAATCATAGAGGATTGTGGAGGAACCTATACATTTTCTATGACAGAAACGATTGTCGATTGTGAGGGCCTTGTTCGACTACCATCAACCATTCATCAATTACCATAAACCATTTTGGTCATCAAACCACTTTTTGTCTCATATCCCTAGACTAGCCACTCTTTTCAAGATCATATTTTTTCTAATTCATCGAATCCCTCATATATTCTTAGGCGTGTTTGTTTTATGAGATAAAACGGGGATTATGAAGAATACTGCACTTTCGTAAGCATCTATTAACAACCTGTGGGTCTGAGATATTCAACACTATGAAATATTTCAAGTTTCGTTCAATTGGATGGTATTTTTACTTTCCACGTGCACGGGAACATAACACATCAGGTGATCATAGCACCAATTACAGGAATGTCCACCATCGTCAACATCGGGGTACAATGAACGCCAAAGATAGTTGGCTATAATCATTGAACTCAGTGTCTTGTTTCATGCATCACAAGGTCATGTGATTTTGAGTTGGAAAGGATAGTCCATGTACTATATGCTGAAAAAATATTGAATATCTTCTTGTTCTAGCTCCAGTAAACAAAACACACAATTTTTCTTGATGGATTTTGGATCGCAATCCATCCAGTCAATTACGGTAAACCAAACATTCGTTAGTAGCATAATCTTGCTATTTCCCTAACCCATCTACATAAGTCAATTATCTTGTGTTTTGCAAAGTATTAATTGTCAACTATCAAATATAAAGTATGACACTACATAAAGTTTATGAAGGATTTACATCATTCTTAATAAAGAAATGTCACACAAGGTCCATGTGAAGAATGCCCACTATCATCGTTCGAGAGCATGCACACAAAGGCCATATAGAGGTAAGAGGTGAACAACAACACGGGTGCACATATTCCTCTGCACTTCTGCAGTGTACTGGGATCATAACTTATTATGTGGCTCGATCCATTTGGGATAAATGAAACATCCAAAGATTAAGCTATAAAAGCCCCATGTATGCAGGAATTTCGAATCTATCTTATTAGTCAGTCAAGAAATGTAGTTATTTGATTTTCTTCTAGTCCTACAACAAGGTGGTTCATATTTAGCTATCGCGTTCAAGAGCAAAAAGCTTTGTGCTACCACTGTAGAGAACAGTCTTGCAATGACTATTTTCAAAAGTTTCAGATGCTATCACCATCATGTGATATATACCTGCAGCTTAAACTTTAGTTATCAAATGTGTGAATCAAGAGGAAGAACAGTAGATATAAAACTGCAGGGCGGTACAACTTACCTCACAAACCTCAGTTTTATTTTTGTTACAAACACCCATTTACAGGGCATAATACAAACCAACTATAGGGCGTTCAGGGCTGAAGGCTTACTACTAGTGGAATATAAAGCTGAACAAACAAAACGCAACAGGGCATAAATTACATACCATACGTGTAAAAACAAACAAGCGACTCTGCAAGCAAAAGACCGTTGAAAAGGAAATCGAGAAAAGTTTACTTGGAGAAAGCACATGCAGATGATGTCAGGTCGTTCTGAATCACACCGTCTGCCACTGTGACATTCCTAAAGAAGCATCCTTCAGCACCGACATACATGTATGTCTGGGTGGTGCTGGTCGAGCCAGCAAGAACTGAGTGGTCTTCCACTTCCATCCACCCCTCGCCACTCTGCTTGTCATCAACAGTTTTCAAATAGACTGGAAACTTGTTCACTTCGATACTAGTGTCTTCATAGAGCTGATGTGAGAGATAGGTCTGAAGCTTGTATTTGGAATCAGAGACGCTAGGGATTGTTTCAGTTGTGAGGCTGATGGGGAACTCCAGCTTCTGATGGTATTTGGCCTTACCCACCTGGACTCCATCCCTGTACAGCTTCATATCGATCTTGGTTTTAGTTTTGGATTTGGTAGACACCTTCTTCTTATTCCCAGAGTTCTTGTACTCCACCTTACTCTCGAATTCGTATTCCTGTTCCACTTTGTAGGTCACATTTCCAAGGGAACAATTGACCCAGCCTGAGAACTTGGCTTCACCTTCGGCCTCGATCTCAAATTCCCCATCTAGGCCTTTGGTCTGTGACTCTCGGGACAATTCAACGGAGGGAACCTTGTAGGAGATGAGCCCGGCCGTTACTGCCTGGGGTTCAGGGTCAAGCCACAGATGAAGGTTCGCGTCGACGAGCCAGAAGGATATAGCGTCGTCCACCGAGATCCCTAACTCGTGAGTCTGCCCGTCGAGCAGGCTCCCCAGGAACGGCGTCAGCTCTAGTTCGTAGGACGGCAGGTCAAACGCGCCGATGGAGACGACAGGCTCCCAGAAAAGAGGGTTAACTCCACCGGTGAACACCACCGGGAATGGGAAGACCGATCCCACATAAATCCCGTCGACGGTGACAACCACGCGCCGGAAGGACCCGTTGCCTCGGCCGGTGGGGAGGTGGTTCTGTGAGATGTAGGAGGTCGGCGGGTTAGAGTACCAGAACTCGTCGTCACCGTGGTAGGAAACGTAGACCTCGAGCTTGGCGCGGTAGGTGTTTTGAGGGATCAGGATGGGCGTCTTGCGGACTTCACCAGAACCCTGGATCCGGAACCAGAAACCCAGTTCCTCCCCTTTCTCGTAGGAGATTGGGAGTATCAGGTCAGCAGGGCGTTTATAAAGAGAATCGAAGTCGAAATACAAATTCGCAGCTGATGACGGGTCAGTGGGAAGCATGATTGGGTTATCCAACGTGGATGCTAGTTTCCTGGCTTCCTTCTTGTCTCTGGGAATTCTAGGAACAAAAACACCCGATTCCTCCGACCCAGACACCCTTACCGTTCCCAGTTTGCCGCTCGGTTGACCTTGCAGTATCTCATTGCCATAGAGGTCAAGAGAAACGTTTACGTGATAGATACCAGTGTACACATCGTTGACGATGTTCTCCAGCATCACCGTCAGGTTGTGGGGCTCGCCGGACGGGACCGGACGGAGCACGGCAGCGTATCTGGAGACGTCCTTGCGAATGGACCAGAACACCCCCGCCTCTGTCGGCTCAGCGGTGCTGGTTCTGAGGACCTCGATGCCGTCGATCCATACGGCGGCGATCCGGTCGTATTGTTCTCCAGCGCAGGAAGCGGAGAATTCCAGCACCGCCCGGCTCCATTCGAGATGGTCTGGCAGGGTGAAGTTGGCAGCTGCAGGGGGGGAGTCGTAGGTGTAGGCGAAATCATGACTTAGGAGGAGCAGGGAGACGTTGGGAGCGCCATTTGGGAGGACGATCGGAGGGAGGGTTGGGTCGATGTATTCTGTTGGAGTTGAGTTGGCCGCGTGGGCTGGGGAACGGCGGAGGATGTATCGATCGAGAAGAAGAGGTGGTGATGGGGATGCAGATGCAGCAGAAGGAATCGAGATGGCGCTTGTCAGGAGAACTAGAAGCAGCAGTCGCTTCGGAAGGTGGAGCTGAGGGTGGTGAAGAAGCAGAGCCATCGCCGGCGACGGGTGACCCAAGGGGCGTTTAGGTCGGTATACTTGTGGAGGAGTTGACACTGGAAACGAACGAGGGGCCAATAATATGTTGCTGTCCATTTTGCACTGATTACTCATAATCTACATTCACTGAAGTATATACATTTATTGCTAAAAAATACAATTTTGTTTTATATTTGTCTCGTATCGCAGACCATACCAGATGGCAGTTGTTGCAAGTTTTAACTTAATTTAATACCTTAACTCCAAAATTTTTGTATCTACTTAGTTTTGAAATTGCTAAAACAAGTAGAGGCCTTTCAAGGGTTATGAAACAGCAAGACCGCTTCGTCCGAGCAGCGGAGCCAATCGTTGTCACTGCCGACATGATGTAAGGAGAGCTGATCGACTCGACGCCCCCTCCCTCTTTCTGATTTCTTCAGCTTTTCATATGAGACATATCTTTCTTGACGAAAGCCTTATTCCAATTGGTTATGCTTCGATTATTGCAAGTTTGGTCCTGTTTGATTGGGCTGAAAATAATTTGGTGTGTTTCAACTGCACTGCGGATTTGAGCCTGTTTATTTGTTTCCGTGTAAAACGAACCCCAGGTGCAAAGCAAATTGTACGCTGACGGTCTGGCACATAAAATTCGCGAAAACCAACTGCGCGGGTTCATTTACCATGTTCAAGTTGCTATGTTCCGAATGCCTGGAACGACTACCTAGCGTGTATATGGCTAACATGACATCCCCTCACACATTATCCTAGAGAACGCACACAACCAAATAAGAACGAACCAAAAAGATCAGCTGGATTTATATCTAACCAAATGATCGCTTTGTGCTTCTAACTCACCAATCTTGATTTCCTATTTCCTAACCCATGGTGTGGGTTGAATTTACATCAAACCAGGCAAGCCTTTGATCTTGTTGATTTGCTGATCGTATTTAATTTGGTGATGCAAAGGAAGTTGATCCTCCACCTAAATCTTAGTTCTGATATAGCCCCTCATGATTAATAGCATTACACAATAAACCAAAGAATTTGGCTACACAATCTAATTTTTCTTCCTTAAGGAATTGGTATTTTAGTCTGAAATTGTCTCCGGCGCAACTCAAATCTATCAATGAACCACTCTATCATTTAAGGAGAAAACAACTAGAGCGGATTCAAGCACATATTTTTAAACAAGTGGTGCATTAATTGTCTAGTTAAATAAACACCTCATTTGTCTAGAACAATGTATCAAAACACTACCGCACACTTAACATCATGACTAAACTTCTAATTAACAGTCTACACAAACATTCCTTTTGGTTTGATCATTAGTTTCAAGGGTACAATCTCACCTTCCATCTCAACATCCCCCACCCTTCCCTCCCTTACATCTTCTTGTCCAAAGACACACTTTTTTGAGTCCTAGAGACAATTCCTTTGAAAGAATCCTAGCTCACAATATTTGATAACAAATGTTCAATATGATCTACCATCTTATTTCCATTCTATGTCTCACCCTAACATTACCCAAATATGGGGTGCAACTTCCCAAAAAATTTACATATTCCTCTCCTTCAGAGGCTCATGCACTCCTTTCTCAACATAAATTTGGACAACAGGCGTCGACCTAACATCACCATCATCATATGTCTCTTCTCTACATATAAACTCCTACTCTACCTGAATTTGCACAAAAGAAACATTCTTGGTCCCTTGTATTCTATATAGAAAATTGCATGAAATCATTCTACTACCACTTCATCAGTTGTGATTTTTCAAAGATATACAGAAGGATTTTAACATATATATATATATATGTATCACTAACTATCATCACACTAGTGACCTTCTCACATACCTCCTTAGGGCTAATCTCCATATATAAACCCTATATGCCCCAACATGTTGCGAATTTGGCTAGAAAAAAATTAGGGAATATTTTAATAACTCTTATATTATATCTTTAGAAATTCTTCATATAATTAGAGCCGAAACCTTTAATTGGATGACCAACTATTTTTTTTTCTTTACAATTTAATCATCTAAGCCCTCTCTTGGCCTCTGCATGGCCACTACCTCCGCAAAAAGCATGAATCCCCTACATGTTTGTTGTCTCTTGGCTAGGGCCTTGCTAATCGGAACCACCCAAGATGTTATGGTGCCTCCCATTATACTCCATGAATTCTCTAAAAACTCCATGCATGACAAGCTTCCCATGATATCACTATGTTTGATCAAGATTCTTTTTGTGGTTTGCTACTTGGGGCCTATATTAAGGAGTGCCCCCTCCCCCCCCCCAAACTTAAAAGAAAACTTTATATGGCATGACGCTATGTTAAGGGAACTCCCTTCACATTGTATACTCTAAATGCCTAAGCTTGAGTCAAATAACTAGTTGTAACATCCTCAAATTTTGGTTATATACGACCTTATTTGATGAACTAATTTTACTAATTAAAATTGATAGGCTAACATGTTAACCACTTTGTTGCATGGGTGCAACCTATGGCCCAAGTGAGGCCCATGAGATTAATTTTTTTGCAAATATATCCTTGTGGAACTAGTTTAACTATTTCATGCATAAATAAAGGATAATGGCTTTATGGTTTATTGGATATCTAACATATGGAATAATATGCAAGTTTCTGAAAGAAAATAAGATATGTGATGTTTTAGATAATTAAAGGAATAATTATCTAGACATGAACAGAAACCCAAAATTTGAGGCATCAAATAGTGTTATCCCGGTCTGACTTTTGGTATACTTGGAGATAATAACAAAAAGAAGAGAATTCTAGAATTTGAGAGAGAAAGGGCTTTCCATGTGGTGTGTTAATATAAGGATATATTAAAGGAGCAAGTTTAGGCTATGAAAGTAAATCCAAAAAATCCCACAAATTAGATATAGGTTGGGAATAATATTAATATGTTTCCCACCAAGTTCATAGAAAAAGTAGGTTCCTAGAAGCCTATAGAAAATCGTGAAGATAGAGGGACCTGCTTGTAATAATTAATTTATGTCTCCTTTTTTAAGAGAGAGGAAAGGGAATCTAGAAGCATCTACTGGACACCAAACTTGGCACAATGGGAGAATATGTTGTTATGAGGAACATATTCAAATTTGGAACCAATTGAGTATGAGACAGTTATGGTTTTTGTAAGTTTTCCTAAAGTGAATGGTTGATAATTTAAGTATGACATTTTTCACATTTAATATAATCCAGGACTTAGGCTTGACCTTCTATTTTGGTTGCATGGCCCTAGAGCCAGGAATCCAAAGATCAACAGTGACCAGTGTGTCTCCTACCTTTGGCCTATTTTGGCAACTTGGGTACAATATAATCGATTCCCTCTCAAATTTTCTCACTCTTTAGTCCACCATCTTGATCGATAGATTTCCCATTAGATTTGGTAGAAGGAATCAGACCTACCAACCCCTGGATGTCTCTGTTTTGGTAAGGTATTAAGAATTTCACATATTGCCAGATTAAAGTGGGATTTCCCTGCAAAACCGGCGACGCCTCTCCCTATATAAACAACCCTAGTCTTTGAGTTGGAAACAAGAAAAACCCTTCTCAAGGATGAATAGCAAGTGAATCCAAAAACCCTCATATCCTCTTGCATATAACCCCTAGTGTCTTCTCTGAGGTTCCCTGTACAATGCCATGGATATGTATTTCCTTTTCCCATGACCTTGCCCCCTCTGGAAGAATTGATGCCACCATTGAGCCCGACTGGACCAGACGAAGGTGCATGCACTCTTATCTAACTCTCCCATGCCCCATAGAATGGAATAAACCTACTAGTTGACTCACCTAGGCACTAGCAAAGGACAATCACGAGTTTTAAGGAGACAACCTACAAAAAGACTCCGCTACTGTAAGGCCCCTAAACTTGTTTAATGAGTTGAATGAGCTTAATTACCATAATTGAATACTTATAAACCTAATATAACTTTTTTATATGTTTTTAAATCATAATACAAGCTTAAGTTTCAATTTTGGTCCAATTCAGACACTGTTCGAGCAAGTTATGCAATTTTCTATATATTTTGGACTTTTCTGCAATTTACCCAATTGAGGGGTTTTCTTTGCAATTTATCACATACATTATGTTCCTTAGATGTTATATTATCATTCTTGAGATTTTTGAGCCATGGGGCTCTTAGTTGAGCCATGGTTTGAAGGTATTTTCATCAAGAGTATTTTAGGGTTTACCCCTTCATGGATGAGCTACCTTTAGTAGCTATCAACTAAGGAATTATGTGATTGGCTGGGAATTTCGACAAAGGAAAGATAATCAGGTCTATAGGGACTGTGGGAGAGCTGCTTGTGTTTGTGCTTATGTATTCTTAATAATTTAAAGCCATGGACACTTGGATATATACTAGAATTTCAACTTTTTATTTTTCTTAATATTAAAGTGTCATATACTTATGCCCACGCACCAAAATGAGCCACTTTCTCTCTAAAACCTCTCTCCTTATCCCATATTTGTTATCCCTCTGTTCAGCTGTGAATTTTGCTGCCCAATGAAGAAGAAAGTGGGGATCTTCTTGGAAAAAATTCTAGGGTTGCAATTGATTCCCTTTTTGGGTCTATAAAGCTTCTTCCTAGTGATATTGACCTAAAAGTGTAAGTTTTTTCTTATTTCCTCTGTTTAATTCTTTTCTCTTCTTCCTACTACATCTCTCCAGGTCAGAAACCTGCTGTTCCATGGTGAAAATGACTCTAGAACTCAAAAACCCTTCCTTCTTGTTTCTTTTTCTAGGGTTTTGCTTCTTTGGGGAGAGAAGTGCCTATTTGGCCAAGTTCAGATCTGAATCTAGGAATTCCTTGCCTTATTTGCTCGAGATTCTTTCTTTTTGATATCTGACCTACTCTATAGAGGCAAGTTATATAACATTCTTCACTTATATTGCTTATTAGAAGCTTGTTAGTTCATGTTTATGCTTGAATGTGATGATCTAAGCATAGAGAAACCATGCTTGTTTAGAATTACGAATTTTTGTGGTGTTCCCTATTTTGTTCTAGTTCTATATGAACTTGTAAACATGTGTAAAACCTTTCTAAGGTGTAACATGATCTGGGACAGGTTGATAGAATCAACCTATGGTGCTAAGAACACAATAATTGATTGTTCAAATTAGGGCATTCAAGCTATTTCCTTCTCTATCACATAACCTATGGACATACCATTCAAAAACCAATGGTGTTGCTATCCTGGCAACTGATATTAGTGATCAAGGGTGTTAAATGTATGGTGACAATCTATGGTCACCCCTTAGGTCGGGTTTTGGGTCAATTAGACATTTAATTATTATCCACTAACTATTCTAATGATGTTATCAATCGATGATAATATTGTCTTAATATATGATGGTGTTAACTGAATGTATTACTGATGTAGCAACTAATGGTGACCTAATGATCACAATTAATGGTGGATCAGGTCATCACCATATATGATGAATTAGGAATGTAATTGTAGATTTGACTAAACCTTAAACCAATGGTTCCTTGGTTCAATTGATGTAATGGTTAGACTTATACTTCAAGTGATAACCTTGAACAATGAACTTGATCCAATGAATATTCTTGGATGGTTTAACATCCAATGGATTATAATAAATCACACGGTATTATATGTGGGTCCTATTGAAGATAATTCAATGGTTCAATACCATTAATTGGTAGTTTTACCTTTGCCATTATATAGTTATATTTGACAAATCACTATAATAAGTGGATGTGTAACTCCAATGTGATCTAGTTTGTTATACCTAAACTTAATGTATTTATATGATGTTGATTGGTTATAATCAGATCTCTTGAATGATTAATGTGATAATGAATTACACTCTTCTTGTGTTGAAACCACAATTTAGTATTATTTGAATACCATAGTGCCTTGCCATGTTAATATCTATGGACATACATGTGCTAATGATCTTTTGAGCCTTGTTTAAGGCATGGAATGATGATGATAACCTTACTATGAATAATGTGACAGTCTTAAAGACCTTTGGGCATGTTTGAAGCCATGATTGAGATGAAATCCTCTTCATGTTCCAATAAGGGTTAAAACCCTGGAACTTGTGATAAGATATTGGTATCTTGCAATAGTATGATGATAAGTGTGGTCCGTTAATTTGCAATGAATGATAGCATGTGGTAATGTGATTAAGATTTATATCTCAAATGTTTTATATATTTTGAAGTTGTTATACATATACTCTTGTTAGAAAAGAATTAGGCTTTGAATGTCCACTTGTATGATAAATCCTTAATGCATTCAATTGGCAGTAATTAATCAAGTGTAACCTTAATCATGTAGAGCCCTGTGTCGTAGAGACATCTTTAGTGTCAGAACTTACTGGATGGTGAAACGAGTATTCCCAAGGGAAACTTAAAGTGCATACTGTTGAGTATGTGGGGGTGGCAAGTTGAGGATATATCCTTGTCATCCACAATTGCATGTTATGGAGGATGGCTATGGTCATGCCTCTGACATTTGATGTGATTGAGGACAGTTGTGCTTGTACCTCGGATTAGAGGGTTTTGTATACCCTGTTTTCTAGTGTCATAACTTGTACCAAGCACGGACTAGTTGTTATCAGTTGACTATATGTCACTGTTGGCAGTTGACTGGTATGTCACTATAGTTTACTCGTACTGACCGAGGGGAAGAGATCTCAGGATACCACACTCCTAGATCTTATACAGAACTGACTAGCACTTTGCAGTGGTCAGTTGGACTTTGAGTGGTACGACTCAAACTCCCTAGGGCATAATAATAAAAAGATATAATATCATTCGTGTAGTATAATTGGCAGGGTTTAATACGTATGACATTGGTTGATTAACCCTTATCTTGTCTTTACACTACATAGTTCTTACATGATGTAGACTTATGAAAATTGTGTAATTCTACTTGATGCTACAACTTATTTGCTTAACTGCTTAGTATGCTTAAACTATTTAGTCTGTTCATATTGCTTATTCAATACCCTAACTTCTCAATGAATTTACTATTAATTAATATGTTATGATCAATATAAGTTGGATAGAGTTATATCTCTTGTTGGGACTGGTTCTCATCCATGGGTCACCACAATGTTTTTAGGTGGTCGCGGGCAACAAGGTCGAGTTCGTGCTGTGGAAGAGAACCAACCTGGTGATCAATAGATTCAGAAGGTTGGTTAGTTGTAGATGTTAGTTATAGATGTTAGTAGTAAAGTCCTAGTGTTGTCGCTGTACTCTCAGGTCCTGGTATGGGATGTGTTTTCTAGATGATATACTTGTATCGACATGAGATTTTGGTCGTATGCCAATGTTTGTAAATATATGGCATGTACATGTGAAATATCTTTTGTATGCAGGATGTGACTGAGGTCTTTGGACCCATATGTAAATACTTGTTACAATATATGAGAATGGAATGATGGACCTTTTGTAAATGTTCTAGAGTTTATTTACATTGTTGGAATCGGTTTTAATTGTTTCACATTTTTTACTATGTGATTAATTAGTAGTTGATCGTGTTTTGTGTTTTGAGTAATCTCGTTTAGCATGATGAGGTGTCACAACTAAGTTGGTATCGGAGCTATAGGTTTACTGAGTCTATAGGGACATAGGACTTAGGTTTGAGTCTATTCTTATGTATGCAACTTAGGTTTGAGTCTATTCTTATGTATCCAACATATCTGATCTTATTTTATGCTTATGCAGATATGTCTGGAGGACATGAAGAACACATTGAGAGTAGCTATGTTGCACCAGGATGAGGTGTAGGGAGGTAGGCACACAATGAGAGAGTGCCAGAAGTAGGGCCAGAGCAGCCCATAATGCCTCATCTAGACCCGACAATGATGGCCAATCCTGAGTTTCAACATATGTTTAGACAGATGATGGCCACAATTACACATATTGCTGACAGAGCGCCAACACCTCAAGCTAGGACAGCCACCTCTAATGTAACACCCCTGACCTGGGTTATACCTTAACCCTAGGTGTTTTGATTAAGAAAGATGATTAAATGCTTAATCTCATCTTGTGAAAGGTAATTATGGTTCAAGAGGAACTTATATTACAATTCTTATCCTTTTTGAACATTGTTGAAATCAATGTTTTGCCTGTTTTGGACTAAAGTGCAAATTACCCAAGTTGAGGGGTTTAAGTGCAAATTGTGCATGATAATATGTTCCTCATGTGTTGAAGCATCATGAGAGTAAAGATGATGCTGAGGTATGGCTTATGGAAGCCTAAATACCAAGAAAGAGCTGATAAAGCAATGTATGTGCATGAAAACCTAGTTTTGGTGTAATGTGCAATTTACCCAAAACCCAGGGTGTAATATGTAAATTACCACTTCAATAAGGTCCCTAATGTTTCTTGGCATCAAGTAGAGAAAATAAAATTAGAGGGGCGCCTCATTTGAATTAAGTTGGAGGAGAGAGAATCTTGATATTAAAATAATCAAGATTTAATCCTAATTGAAACCCTAATTCTATTTAGTGTAAAAACAAATATAATAATTGAAGGGCCTTCAACCAAAAACGAGATGGTTGAATTTTCTCAAGTGTGAACACATTTGTGACTTTGCTAGGCCACGAAAATATCTCAAGCAAGTGGATAACCCACTCACCATTATTATAAAGAAAAGCAATATCCACTCAAATTGGAATATTATTATAATATGATCTAAGGTGCTTAATTTGCTTTTCTTTAAATTGATGGATAATGAAGAGGAATAAGAGGCAATGAAGATAGCCTCGTCCTTAAGGATTTTGAGGGGAATTTGAGGGGGAAGAGGCGGCCATATTTTTGGAATTTAATGCATTTTAATAATGCATTTTCTCTCTCATCAAGTTTCTTATAAAAGTACCTTTACCAAGCCAAAACAAAGGCTATTTCGGATTCTTTTCTTTACCCTTGCTTGGAAAACGACTAAGGAGCTGTGGAGGAGCAGGAGGACGACCCCAACCTGTTGGTAAGGTCCTTGACCTTCGTTCTCCTTGATTCCATGGTGGAAATAAAAAATAAATCATTGATTTCTTCTTATTTGGATCTCCTCTTCAACCCTAGCCAACTTTTTCATCCAAAAGCTTGAGGACGAGCTTAGGGGGAGTTGCTAGAGCTTCATCCACCATTAATGGCGTGAGCTTGAAGCTTTGGAGCTCAATTGGAGGCGGGTTTTATAACTCAAACCCTTAATCATTACTATTGCATCAATCAATTATGCTTTGTTGATTGTTTTCTTCAATTTGATACATACTTGTTTCCTTGCTGCAATTTCCATCAAGAACAGTTTCTGTTCTTGGTTTTTCGAAGGAAGGGGATGATGACATCATCCTATATGCTTATCCAAAGAAAAGTACCAAGCCAAATGGTCATGATATCTATTCCAAATCGTTTTAAATTGATTGGCTATGCAGTTTCAGAAAACTGTTTTAGGGAAAACGGTTTCAAGACCGTTTGATATGGTTGAACAAGCGTTGACCGTTTGGGAATCTTGTTCCTAATTATGTAGGATAATGACCCTCCAAATTTTAGGGGTTAACTCCAAAGGAATCGTGAGTTGAAGGCCAATCAATTAGATAAATCGAATTGAATTAAATGCTGATTTTCAACCTGGTCAACTTGACCTGTTTGGGAAAACGGTTTCAAGACCATTTGATTGTGTTGACCAAGCATTGACCGTTTGGGATTCCTGTTTATAATGATGTTGGTTAATGACCCTCCAAATTTGAGGGATTAACTCCCAAGGAATCGTGAGTTGAAGCCTAATCAATTAGGGAAACCTAATTGAATTAAGTGCTGATTTTCAATCTGATTTAATTGACCTTTTTGAGTAAACGGTCTCAAGACCGTTTGAATGCATTGACCAAGGGTTGAATGTTTGGGATTCCTGTTCCCAATTATGTGGTCTAATGACTCACCAAATTTGAGGGATTAACTCCCAAGGAATCGTGAGTTGAAGGCTATTCAATTAAGCAAACCCTAATTGTTTATGGAAGCAATAACTCAGTATACTATGTCAAACATAGTTGTTTGTATTTGATCATATGGTTGATGTAACCAAATCAAGTGGAGAGAATGATAGAAATGAATTCATACATGAGTATGATTCATATGGTGATTTAGGGTAGGATCCTTAGTAAAGAGATCAAGAAACCCTAATTGAGAAGGTTAACGAACCCTAACCCTGATTTAGGGAAATTTTGAGTAAAACCCTAATCTAGGGTAATAGTGTAACCCTAATTAAGGGTAATAGTGTAACCCTAATTAAGGGTAATGACTTGGGTAACTCTAATTTAAGGTAATGAAATACCAAACCCTAATTAGAGGAATAATGAATCCCTAATTTATGGGTAATTGAATGAAACCCTAATTGGGATGATTAGTGAAACCCTAATTGAGGGTGATTCCCTGAGAAACTCTAATTGAGGATGATTCCATGTGAAACCCTAATTGAGGGCGATGTCATATGAAACCTTAAACCTAACACAGAGTAAAGCTATGTAAAACCCTAAATTTGGGCTATAGTGCATGGAATTCTAATCATGGGCAATATGATGATAAATCATAACCCTAATGTCTGAGTAATGATATGAGTAAACCTTAATGATGAAATAATGAGTAATACCCTATAATGATGAAATATCTTAAGTGGTTGACTATAGGCAACCTTATAACAAGCAATGCCTTAATTTGATATGAGTCCATATCATTGAAGATAGTTGGACAATCCTTGTGTGTGATCTATGCACATCATGGTAAAGGTGATAGGTTGGTGGATGAAAGTATTAAGATGTGAAATTCCTTATTATAAGATAAGTTAATAAACTCATGTAAGATATAAGTGATGAGGGAAGTGATACATTGAGACATGATATATATCACATTTAGCATTTCAGGGTTGATATACCTTGATGCATCTCAAATCCAATATTTTTAGATAAGATACACAAGGAGAGTGTTATGTAAATTGTCACAATGAAATGTAATGAGTTTAACATACTTGATAAGTAAGCTAAAATGAGTATGATGTAATCATACCATGATAATGATGAGAGATAAACTCATACCTTGTGTTGATGATCATTTAATGATAAATGATAAGAATATTAAATACTTGGAATGTCGATGGATGCTCGTAGATGTATGGAACAATATATTAGGGTTGTATTGATAAAATAAACATGAAACCCTAATTGATGTGAATAGTAAACCCTAACCTTGTGGAGGAAATAGTGGTGTTACTATTATATTACATGAGTTAATATGTTATTGTTGCCTAGTGAGAGGTGACAAGATGTTTAATGGCCTTGTGAGCCATATGGTTAGATGTTACCTGGTAAGAAGTAACAAGATGTTTCATGGGCATGATTGAGCCCTGAATGAGGTGTATTCCTCTTATGTTGATAAGGGTTGATACCCTGTGCTATTGTGAAAAGGATTTATATCCTGTGATAATATGATAATTGGTGTAATCTAATGAATGGCAAGTGAATATTACCATGTGATGAAGAGATGAGAAATTATGTTTCATATGTTTTATATCTTTTCAGGTTTTGATATTTATATGCTTGCTAGAAATGAATTAGGGTTTGTATGTCCACTTGTTTGATGCAGCCTTAATTCACCTAATTGGCATAACTAATTAAGTGCAACTCTAATCATGTAGTGCCCTGTGCCGTAGAACCATCTTCAGTGTCAGAACTTGCTGGATGGTGAAACGAGTATTCCTAAGGGAAACTCGGAGCGCATATTGTTGAATATGCGGGGGTGGCAGGTTGAGGATATATATATACTTGTCATCCACAATTGCAGGTTACAGAGGATGGCTATGGTCATGCCTCAAATATTTGATGTGATTGAGGACAGCTGCGGTTGTACCTCGGATTAGAGGGTTTTGTATACCCTGTTTTCTAGTGTCGTAACTTGTACCAAGTACGGACTAGTTGTTATCAGTTGACTATATGTCACTGTTGGCAGTTTGACTGGTATGTCACTGCAGTTTACTCGTACTGACCGAGGGGAAGAGATCTTAGGATGCCGGTACTCCTAGATCTTGTACGGAACCGAATAGCCCTTCGCAGGGGTCGGTTGGACTTTGAATGGTACGATTCAAATTCCCCAGGGCATAATAAAAGATGTAATACAGCCGTATAGCATATCTGTTTAGGGTTATACATGACGCTTCACATTGAATGGAAACCCATGTTTGTTCTCTTTACATAAAGATGATGCTTAGTGCAACTAAGAGATAGTAATTATACTTATGTTGTGGATATGCATAAGACTGTAATTGTGTACATACAATGGTCATGCTTATGTTGATATCTTACTGCTACTGTTGATTATAATCATGATGCTAGATATCTCATGTTGATAGTTATGTTTCACATGCTATCCATGCCTCTATAATTAGAAATACCTGACAGAGGCTTAATGCCTGTAATTAGGTTTGGTTAAAGTCCAATGCCTGGATGTGTAATCAGGATTGGTATAGTCCAATGCCTGAAACATTTATACATGATTGATATAGTTTAATGCTTGAATAATACATGATGATTTATATAATCACATGTCTGGCATAAGTGAATACTTGTTTAGCAGATTGGCTAAGGCCAACAAATAGAAACAAGAATGAATCATGGGTGACACATCAGAATAATGAATGACATGAGCAAAGCTTGAGATGTTGAAAATGTATGGTAGATGAATGTTATACATGTTCTTTCTATTTCTTATAAAGAGAATAGATGAATTACTGTTCAATCATAGATATGTTTAATACTTTAAAAGATGAGAATGATCTAAACTGCTTATCCTCTGCTCAGTTTTATATGAATTAAACTACAATAATGATGTTTCTGGTGGAGAGTTATATCTCTCGCTGGGGCAATTTTCAATTGTCTCACCCCCGTGGGAACCAATATTTTTAGGTGGACGAGTGTGAAAGAGACTGATAATATCTTTCGGATGAAGAACATCAGCAGCTACAAGGACAGCAGTGACAACTCAGGTTGAGTGTGCTGTCTATCATGTTTGGTAGATAGAAGTCCTATGTGTCGTCTCTGTACTCTCAAGTCCTCGGAGTTAGTACTTAGTGCTTTTAATGTATCATTTTGAGATTTTGGCTTGATGCCTCGAGGTTATTATGTTGTCTGTGTTTAGCTTTTAACAAGGCAGTTGATGTTGTAACCCTTGAAAAGAGATGGTATAAGATATATACTTATGAACCATGATGTAAATGTAATACATTGGTTCTTGTTGAAAGAGTTTTCCTATGATTGGGTCTCTTTGAAAAAGGTTTTAAATTTTTAGTGATTTTCTATAATCCGCTGCTTAGTGAACGCTTCCGCATTAGTTAATTATGTTTTTGTTAGTTGGATGCTACAATTAAGTGGTATCAGAGCTCTAGGTTCGCTGAGTCTACAGAGACATAGGACTAAGGTAGTAGAGTCTATTCTGGTATCATCTAGTGTATCTGATAATGTCTTCTGCTCATATAAGAGAAGAAGAACTTAAAGATGACTGGGTCACATGAGGAGATTGCTGCTGAGAGCAGCAATATTGCACCAAGAAGAGGTGCATGGGAGCAGGCAAGACAGAGACAATTGCCTAAGAGTCTCCTAGTTGATCCATTTATGATAAGAAAATCTTTCTTTAAGTATTACTGTTGGGTAGATTAGAGCAATAGTAATGCATATAGTGGACTGGATACTAGCTTTACGATCTAGGTTATCAGTCCTTAATACAGAAGTTTGAGCTTTAAAAGAGTTCCTAAATGACTTAGTCATGTTGGAACATGGGAAAGTCATGTGTGTATAATGATATTAAAAGTGAGGAATATGATCGCAAATAAAGTGCATACTACCTAATCTCAGTATTTATATACCCTGGCCAGGTATACAACTATTGATGATAAAGTGAGTATGGAAACTCTTAGATTGTAATCTCTCTGATTGCCCTGATCAAGCAGTCATTCTGATACAATCTAATGAGTATCATGAAATCAGAAATATGGAATGAATAAATGTGTGATATACTAAGTATAAGAAAGAGAAGTCTGAGATAATCTCAAATGAGCATGTTGTATGAGGAACTAAAAGTGTACTCCTCATAAGATAAGGATAAGAATAAGGGAAATGAAACCTGTTCAATAATGATGTAAGTATAATAAATGTATTTTCCCTAACGAAGAAATGGGAAATATGATGAGATCATGAGATGATCATAAACATGCTAAATGGATAATGTCATGTAATCATCCTTATAATTCCTATGCTAAAGGCAAGGAACCTAGGAAGAGCTAAAGAGTAAATGATTCATGAATAGTTGAAAATACATAAATTAATAAGAGGAATATGAATCCTTGTTTTCTTTCCTTTCAGGGACATGACCATCAAGTGGGTCTTAGGACACTTGATGTGCATAAGATAAATGTGTTCATGTGATGGATACTTAGAAAAGTATCAGTTATCTTGGACTTTGGTCCCAAGATGAGGACATATGAAACACATAATGTTCCAAGATGAAAGGAAGAGATATATATGATGTGTTTCCAACACATGTGATAGATATCAGGGTGAAAGATTATGGTATCTGAGAGATATCAGATGGGTTAGGTTGGCTACCTGGATTGGTCAACTGTGAAATTAGTCTGATTATAATAATATGAACATCATATGTTAGGGGTTTATGCTCTGCATAAACGTGATACTAATAAAGAATGTATGATGCTTCTCTGAATAAGAAAAGTGTTATTTGACACAAAGTTGACTCTATAGTCAATGATGAGGGACAGTGGGGCATGTGCCTTGTGTGTTGATTCTATGAGAATTTTGTATGGAAACACTTGGTGCTGATCAAAGTTTTATGGTGTATCTATAATAAGGAGATGATATGTGAAGACTAGATAGTATGATGAATAATATACATTTGTCTTCCTTTATCTGGATTTCGAGGACGAAATCCTTGTTAGGGGTTTATAAATTGTAACACCCCTGACCTGGGTTATACCTTAACCCTAGGTGTTTTGATTAAGAAAGATGATTAAATGCTTAATCTCATCTTGTGAAAGGTAATTATGGTTCAAGAGGAACTTATATTACAATTCTTATCCTTTTTGAACATTGTTGAAATCAATGTTTTGCCTGTTTTGGACTAAAGTGCAAATTACCCAAGTTGAGGGGTTTAAGTGCAAATTGTGCATGATAATATGTTCCTCATGTGTTGAAGCATCATGAGAGTAAAGATGATGCTGAGGTATGGCTTATGGAAGCCTAAATACCAAGAAAGAGCTGATAAAGCAATGTATGTGCATGAAAACCTAGTTTTGGTGTAATGTGCAATTTACCCAAAACCCAGGGTGTAATATGTAAATTACCACTTCAATAAGGTCCCTAATGTTTCTTGGCATCAAGTAGAGAAAATAAAATTAGAGGGGCGCCTCATTTGAATTAAGTTGGAGGAGAGAGAATCTTGATATTAAAATAATCAAGATTTAATCCTAATTGAAACCCTAATTCTATTTAGTGTAAAAACAAATATAATAATTGAAGGGCCTTCAACCAAAAACGAGATGGTTGAATTTTCTCAAGTGTGAACACATTTGTGACTTTGCTAGGCCACGAAAATATCTCAAGCAAGTGGATAACCCACTCACCATTATTATAAAGAAAAGCAATATCCACTCAAATTGGAATATTATTATAATATGATCTAAGGTGCTTAATTTGCTTTTCTTTAAATTGATGGATAATGAAGAGGAATAAGAGGCAATGAAGATAGCCTCGTCCTTAAGGATTTTGAGGGGAATTTGAGGGGGAAGAGGCGGCCATATTTTTGGAATTTAATGCATTTTAATAATGCATTTTCTCTCTCATCAAGTTTCTTATAAAAGTACCTTTACCAAGCCAAAACAAAGGCTATTTCGGATTCTTTTCTTTACCCTTGCTTGGAAAACGACTAAGGAGCTGTGGAGGAGCAGGAGGACGACCCCAACCTGTTGGTAAGGTCCTTGACCTTCGTTCTCCTTGATTCCATGGTGGAAATAAAAAATAAATCATTGATTTCTTCTTATTTGGATCTCCTCTTCAACCCTAGCCAACTTTTTCATCCAAAAGCTTGAGGACGAGCTTAGGGGGAGTTGCTAGAGCTTCATCCACCATTAATGGCGTGAGCTTGAAGCTTTGGAGCTCAATTGGAGGCGGGTTTTATAACTCAAACCCTTAATCATTACTATTGCATCAATCAATTATGCTTTGTTGATTGTTTTCTTCAATTTGATACATACTTGTTTCCTTGCTGCAATTTCCATCAAGAACAGTTTCTGTTCTTGGTTTTTCGAAGGAAGGGGATGATGACATCATCCTATATGCTTATCCAAAGAAAAGTACCAAGCCAAATGGTCATGATATCTATTCCAAATCGTTTTAAATTGATTGGCTATGCAGTTTCAGAAAACTGTTTTAGGGAAAACGGTTTCAAGACCGTTTGATATGGTTGAACAAGCGTTGACCGTTTGGGAATCTTGTTCCTAATTATGTAGGATAATGACCCTCCAAATTTTAGGGGTTAACTCCAAAGGAATCGTGAGTTGAAGGCCAATCAATTAGATAAATCGAATTGAATTAAATGCTGATTTTCAACCTGGTCAACTTGACCTGTTTGGGAAAACGGTTTCAAGACCATTTGATTGTGTTGACCAAGCATTGACCGTTTGGGATTCCTGTTTATAATGATGTTGGTTAATGACCCTCCAAATTTGAGGGATTAACTCCCAAGGAATCGTGAGTTGAAGCCTAATCAATTAGGGAAACCTAATTGAATTAAGTGCTGATTTTCAATCTGATTTAATTGACCTTTTTGAGTAAACGGTCTCAAGACCGTTTGAATGCATTGACCAAGGGTTGAATGTTTGGGATTCCTGTTCCTAATTATGTGGTCTAATGACTCACCAAATTTGAGGGATTAACTCCCAAGGAATCGTGAGTTGAAGGCTATTCAATTAAGCAAACCCTAATTGTTTATGGAAGCAATAACTCAGTATACTATGTCAAACATAGTTGTTTGTATTTGATCATATGGTTGATGTAACCAAATCAAGTGGAGAGAATGATAGAAATGAATTCATACATGAGTATGATTCATATGGTGATTTAGGGTAGGATCCTTAGTAAAGAGATCAAGAAACCCTAATTGAGAAGGTTAACGAACCCTAACCCTGATTTAGGGAAATTTTGAGTAAAACCCTAATCTAGGGTAATAGTGTAACCCTAATTAAGGGTAATAGTGTAACCCTAATTAAGGGTAATGACTTGGGTAACTCTAATTTAAGGTAATGAAATACCAAACCCTAATTAGAGGAATAATGAATCCCTAATTTATGGGTAATTGAATGAAACCCTAATTGGGATGATTAGTGAAACCCTAATTGAGGGTGATTCCCTGAGAAACTCTAATTGAGGATGATTCCATGTGAAACCCTAATTGAGGGCGATGTCATATGAAACCTTAAACCTAACACAGAGTAAAGCTATGTAAAACCCTAAATTTGGGCTATAGTGCATGGAATTCTAATCATGGGCAATATGATGATAAATCATAACCCTAATGTCTGAGTAATGATATGAGTAAACCTGAATGATGAAATAATGAGTAATACCCTATAATGATGAAATATCTTAAGTGGTTGACTATAGGCAACCTTATAACAAGCAATGCCTTAATTTGATATGAGTCCATATCATTGAAGATAGTTGGACAATCCTTGTGTGTGATCTATGCACATCATGGTAAAGGTGATAGGTTGGTGGATGAAAGTATTAAGATGTGAAATTCCTTATTATAAGATAAGTTAATAAACTCATGTAAGATATAAGTGATGAGGGAAGTGATACATTGAGACATGATATATATCACATTTAGCATTTCAGGGTTGATATACCTTGATGCATCTCAAATCCAATATTTTTAGATAAGATACACAAGGAGAGTGTTATGTAAATTGTCACAATGAAATGTAATGAGTTTAACATACTTGATAAGTAAGCTAAAATGAGTATGATGTAATCATACCATGATAATGATGAGAGATAAACTCATACCTTGTGTTGATGATCATTTAATGATAAATGATAAGAATATTAAATACTTGGAATGTCGATGGATGCTCGTAGATGTATGGAACAATATATTAGGGTTGTATTGATAAAATAAACATGAAACCCTAATTGATGTGAATAGTAAACCCTAACCTTGTGGAGGAAATAGTGGTGTTACTATTATATTACATGAGTTAATATGTTATTGTTGCCTAGTGAGAGGTGACAAGATGTTTAATGGCCTTGTGAGCCATATGGTTAGATGTTACCTGGTAAGAAGTAACAAGATGTTTCATGGGCATGATTGAGCCCTGAATGAGGTGTATTCCTCTTATGTTGATAAGGGTTGATACCCTGTGCTATTGTGAAAAGGATTTATATCCTGTGATAATATGATAATTGGTGTAATCTAATGAATGGCAAGTGAATATTACCATGTGATGAAGAGATGAGAAATTATGTTTCATATGTTTTATATCTTTTCAGGTTTTGATATTTATATGCTTGCTAGAAATGAATTAGGGTTTGTATGTCCACTTGTTTGATGCAGCCTTAATTCACCTAATTGGCATAACTAATTAAGTGCAACTCTAATCATGTAGTGCCCTGTGCCGTAGAACCATCTTCAGTGTCAGAACTTGCTGGATGGTGAAACGAGTATTCCTAAGGGAAACTCGGAGCGCATATTGTTGAATATGCGGGGGTGGCAGGTTGAGGATATATATATACTTGTCATCCACAATTGCAGGTTACAGAGGATGGCTATGGTCATGCCTCAAATATTTGATGTGATTGAGGACAGCTGCGGTTGTACCTCGGATTAGAGGGTTTTGTATACCCTGTTTTCTAGTGTCGTAACTTGTACCAAGTACGGACTAGTTGTTATCAGTTGACTATATGTCACTGTTGGCAGTTTGACTGGTATGTCACTGCAGTTTACTCGTACTGACCGAGGGGAAGAGATCTTAGGATGCCGGTACTCCTAGATCTTGTACGGAACCGAATAGCCCTTCGCAGGGGTCGGTTGGACTTTGAATGGTACGATTCAAATTCCCCAGGGCATAATAAAAGATGTAATACAGCCGTATAGCATATCTGTTTAGGGTTATACATGACGCTTCACATTGAATGGAAACCCATGTTTGTTCTCTTTACATAAAGATGATGCTTAGTGCAACTAAGAGATAGTAATTATACTTATGTTGTGGATATGCATAAGACTGTAATTGTGTACATACAATGGTCATGCTTATGTTGATATCTTACTGCTACTGTTGATTATAATCATGATGCTAGATATCTCATGTTGATAGTTATGTTTCACATGCTATCCATGCCTCTATAATTAGAAATACCTGACAGAGGCTTAATGCCTGTAATTAGGTTTGGTTAAAGTCCAATGCCTGGATGTGTAATCAGGATTGGTATAGTCCAATGCCTGAAACATTTATACATGATTGATATAGTTTAATGCTTGAATAATACATGATGATTTATATAATCACATGTCTGGCATAAGTGAATACTTGTTTAGCAGATTGGCTAAGGCCAACAAATAGAAACAAGAATGAATCATGGGTGACACATCAGAATAATGAATGACATGAGCAAAGCTTGAGATGTTGAAAATGTATGGTAGATGAATGTTATACATGTTCTTTCTATTTCTTATAAAGAGAATAGATGAATTACTGTTCAATCATAGATATGTTTAATACTTTAAAAGATGAGAATGATCTAAACTGCTTATCCTCTGCTCAGTTTTATATGAATTAAACTACAATAATGATGTTTCTGGTGGAGAGTTATATCTCTCGCTGGGGCAATTTTCAATTGTCTCACCCCCGTGGGAACCAATATTTTTAGGTGGACGAGTGTGAAAGAGACTGATAATATCTTTCGGATGAAGAACATCAGCAGCTACAAGGACAGCAGTGACAACTCAGGTTGAGTGTGCTGTCTATCATGTTTGGTAGATAGAAGTCCTATGTGTCGTCTCTGTACTCTCAAGTCCTCGGAGTTAGTACTTAGTGCTTTTAATGTATCATTTTGAGATTTTGGCTTGATGCCTCGAGGTTATTATGTTGTCTGTGTTTAGCTTTTAACAAGGCAGTTGATGTTGTAACCCTTGAAAAGAGATGGTATAAGATATATACTTATGAACCATGATGTAAATGTAATACATTGGTTCTTGTTGAAAGAGTTTTCCTATGATTGGGTCTCTTTGAAAAAGGTTTTAAATTTTTAGTGATTTTCTATAATCCGCTGCTTAGTGAACGCTTCCGCATTAGTTAATTATGTTTTTGTTAGTTGGATGCTACATCTAATGTGGAGTCTCAAGGTGTCGGGAAGACATTTGAACATCTTAGACGTGTTGGGGCAATTGAATATGCAGGTACTTCTGATCCAACAGACGCTAACATGTGGTTGACTGAGCTGGAAAAGGCATTCAAAATCCTAAACATCGTTGAAGAAGATAAAGTTAAGCATGCAATATACTTGTTGAAGGGTAGTGCTGGCCACTGGTGGGCCATAGAAGAGGAGAAAACACCAGGAGTTGTGATAGGATGGGAGGAGTTTCGGAGGGAATTTGTTAGTTGATATTTTCCAGAGACCTACCTAGATGAGAAAATCTCTCAGTTCGAGAAGATTCGTCAAGGAGCTATGACTATCAATGAGTATGAATCAAAGTTTATGGAACTTTTGAGGTACTGCCCGCACATGGCAACAACAGACAAGGAAAGGATCTGGAGATTTGAGAAGGGCCTGAGTACGGAGTTGACTACTACAACATCAGCCTTGGAGAACATGGAAAGGTTTTCCACCTTTATAGAATCTGTCAGGAGGATTGAGAGGTCTGCCATAGAGAAGCGTGAAGCTAATGCTAAGAAGCGACCTATGTAGTTTCAAGGGAAATCATATGGAGGCTTTAAGAAGCCAAGGTTTTTCCCACTGCCGTCACAACTAAGGTCAACCTTCACTGAACCAAGATCACATGCACCATCACAGTGGACCCCGAGTCAGGGTAGAGGTCACAATTTTCCACCAAAGGGAGCCTATAGTACCTCATCGGTTTCAGTGACAGGGCCGTTTAGGCCATATCAGGACACCAGAACATGTTACAAGTGTGGGAAAGTGGGGCATACAAGACCTTATTGCCCTATGAAAGATGAGGAGGTGACTCAGCAGCCAAGGCAAATTCAACAAGGTCCACAACAATGACAGTTTAGTAGTGGCAGTGGAAGAGGACGTGGTCAGGTATCCTAGACAGGATCCTCTGGACAAGCAAGCAGAGGACGTGGACGATAGAAACCGACAACAAGGTTCTATGCCATGACCCAGCCAGAAGCAGTGGTCAATCCACAAGTCATGACATGTCAGATGGAGTTATTTCATTCTGATATGTCTACTTCTTGTTTCATATCTATGTTAGTAGACCCGGGTGTGACACACTCTTTTATCACCAGAGAGGTGATAGATAGTTGTTATCTACCTGTTAGTCTTATATTTGATAGCCTATGGCTAGAGACTCCTTTGGTTGATTCTGCCGAGTTGCGAGAAGTGTGCCCTTCTTGTGTTCTTTCTTTTTCTGGACACAACATTCAAGTGGATCTTTTATCACTTGACATGCATGGTTTTGATGTAATCCTAGGAATGGATACCTTGGAAAAATACAAGCTAGTCTTGGACTGTAGTACTTAGGTGGCAACGTTCCATGATGGAAATGTACAGTGGATTTTTCAAGGTGATAGAAAGATTCTTCCTACATGTTTGATGTCAACTATGACAGCTGAGCGGTTGATGAGACAAGGATGTGAGGCTTTCTTAGCTCATGTTGTGGATACCAAGGCAGTAGGTCCTAGTATCTAGGAGGTACCAGTGGTGTGAGAATTTGAGGATGTCTTTTCTGAGGTATTTCTTAGCATTCCCCCTCTTAGCGAGATTGAATTTGAGATCAATCTTATTCCTGGAACACAACCCGTAGCACAGTCAACATACAGAATGGCACCAACAGAGATGCAGGAGTTAAAGAAATAGTTACAAGAACTATTAGAGAAGGGTTTTATTAGACCGAGCACTTCCCCTTGGGGTGCTCCCGTGTTGTTTGTTAAAAAGAAGGATGGTTCAATGAGGTTGTGTATAGACTACAGACAGTTGAACAAGGTGACAATAAAGAATAAATATCATTTGTTGAGGATTGATGATCTTTTTTATCAGTTGAGAGGTGCCACTGTGTTTTCAAAGATAGGCCTGAGGTCAGGTTACCATCAGTTGAGAATTAAGGCTGATGACATGCCCAAGTCAGCTTTTAGGACTAGGTATGGTCATTATGAGTTTGTGGTTATGCCGTTTGGGCTAACCAATGCACCTGCAAATTTTATGGATCTGATGAATAGGGTGTTTAGACCTTATCTTGATCAGTGTGTGGTTGTGTTCATAGATGATATCCTGATATATTCCAAGGATAGCAACATGAGAAACACCTTTGCCAGGCATTGATATTGTTGAGGCAGCATTAACTATATGCTAAGTTTAGCAAGTGTGAATTCTGGTTATCTAAAGTGTCTTTTCTGGGCCATGTTATATCTACAAAATGCATTTGTGTTGATCCCAAGAAAGTAGAATCTGTACTAGAATGGGAACAACCAAAGACACCGACAGAGATCCATAGTTTCCTAGGTCTGGCAGGTTACTACAGGAGGTTTATCAAAGACTTCGGTTCTATAGCGTTACCCCTAACTAGGTTAACCAAGAAGGATGTTCCTTTTGCTTGGAATGACACGTGTCAACATTCTTTCCATCTTTTGAAAGAAAAGTTGACTAGTGCACCAGTGTTAGTACTACCAGAGCAAAGAAAAGGCTATATTGTCTTTTGTGATGCTTCAAAGAATGGGTTGGGATGCGTGTTGATGCAAGATAAAATTGTGATTTCTTTTGCTTCGCGATAGCTTAAGAAACATGAGGAGAATTACCCAACACATGATCTAGAGCTTGTAGCAGTGGTCCATGCCTTAAAGATCTAGAGACACTATCTTTATGGAGAAAAGTGTCAGATCTTCACTGACCACAAGAATCTACAATATATCTTCTCAAAACAGGAGTTGAATATGAGGTAAAGGAGATGGATGGAGTTGATTAAGGATTATGATTGCATAATAGATTACCATCCAAGGAAAGCTAATGTGGTAGATGATGCATTGAGTAGAAAGTAATCTTCATCTTAAATGGTAGATAATGCACAATTAAATTCCTTGATGTGTCATAAGAGAGATATGCTAGTGTCTCTTCACCAGATGAATGTAAAACTAGAAGTTTCCTTGCTGGCAGGATTGTTGGCATAGTTACAAGTGAAACCTATCTTGAGATAGAAGATTAATGATGCACAACAGAATGATACTGTGATACATACTATCCGATCAGGGATTGACAGTGAAAAGTGTGATGGCTTTCATGAGGCAGATGATTGTACAATTTGTTACCACAATAGGACAGTAGTTCCTGATGTTGAGGGGTTGAGGAAGATGGTATTAGAGGAGGCTCACTCCTCCATGTATGCAATGCATCCTGGAAGTACCAAGATGTACCAAAACTTGAAAGACATGTATTGGTGTCCATGTCTAAAGCGTGATGTGGTAAAGTTCATTGCTAAATGTCCAGTTTGTCAGTAGGTGAAGGCTGAGCACCAGAAGCCTGCAGGGACATTACAACCCTTGCCAATACCGTAGTGGAAATGGGATCATATTACTATGGAATTTGTGGTTGGTCTTCCTAGGACAACCAAGGGTCATGATTCCATATGGGTGATAGTAGACAGATTGACTAAGTCAGCTCATTTTCTGCCAGTTAAGATGACATTTATAGCAGAGAAATTGGCACAAATATATGTTGATGAGATAGTCCATTTGAATGGCATTCTAGTGACTATAGTTTCTGACAGAGGTCCACAATTTACAAGTTGTTTTTGGGAGCGTCTGCATTCAGCAATGGGAACACACCTGAGATTCAACACAACTTTTCATCCGCAGATCGATGGCCAGTCTGAAAGGACTATTCAGACTTTAGAGGATCTCTTGAGGGCATGTGTGTTGCAATTTCTTGGTAGTAGGGATGTACATCTGACTCTGATAGAGTTTGCGTACAACAATAGCTATCAAAGAAGCATAAATATGGCTCCTTATGAGGCTTTGTATGGGAGACGATGTCAGTATACTCTTTGCTAGTATGATATAGGTGAATATCAACTTTTGGGCCCTGAGCTAGTACAACAGACTACATAAAAGATTAACGTGATACAACAACGGTTGAAAGCATCACAAGATAGGTAGAAATCTTATGCAGATAATCGATGTAGACCACTTGAGTTCCAAGTGGGAGATAGAGTATATCTTAAGGTTTCTCCTTGGAAAGGTGTGTTGAGGTTTGGAAAGAAGGGAAAGTTGGCTCCTAGATTTATGGGACCATACCCTATCCTAGCTCGTTGATGAATGCATATTCATCATGGAATTCAACTATCACTTTGAAACAAATTCAACTCTATATATATACTTTCTCACTCATTAAATACCAATGTGAATCATAATGCTCAAATAAACTTAATTGATTCGATTATCAGGGTTTTAACTAAATATTATTCATTTTATGCAGGTTTTGACAAAGCTTAAAAAGCAGGCAGGGTTTGCCTTCATCCTTGGCTCAGGTCAAGAAATCTAACCAAGTAATTCCATCCATGCGGTCCCAAGACCGTTTGGGTCCATGCGGTCCCAAGACCGTTTGAGTTCATGCGGTCCCAAGACCGTTTGAGTTCATGCGGTCCCAAGACCGTTTGAGCAACATAAACCGTTTGAAGACATCACTCATCCGCAAAGGATCGAGTAGAGCATAAACTCAAGGCCGCAAAACAGAAGTCCTAACCACGGCCGTGGTGGCCCAAAATGGCCGTGGTTTTCTACTATCGCCACGACCGTCGTCTACTAGCCATGACCGTGGTCAGCAAGCCACGATCGTGGTCAACGAGCCACGACCGTGGCACACTTCCTGCATCAACCCGCTCTCTTTTTCCACGCCCGTGTGCGACAACACGGCCGTGTGGCAACTACCTCACCACGACCGTGGTGCCATGCCATAGCCGTGGCACGATTTCATCAGAGCTCATTTTTCTCATCCACTACGCCCGTGCTAAGCGACACATCCGTGGGATAGCAGCTCCACCACGACCGTGGCGCGTCGTCTTTAACCTCCGACCAGCACCTATTTGCAGCTCCTGTACGAGATTGTTTAGGGGTGATTCGTGGGCCAAATGGGGCCGCCCCAAGGCCGCCACACCTACAGAAGAAGGTCCAAGACCGTTTGATAGTTCAGAGAGCCACTAAATCGATTTACCAAGCAGACCCTCTACTGCTCGAATGAAGCAGGACTGATCAACTCGATGTCGATCCAAGATCGTTTGGCCCCCTTTGCGGTTTCAGAACGTTTGGCAAGAGTCGGAGATCGTTTGCTGCTGCTGATCTGAGATCGTTTGGGAGCGTTGACCGAAGCAATGCCCGTTTGCTTTCAAACGATTTACAGACCGTTTAAGGCATCTTCTTCCAAGATCATTTGCCCCTTTTCTGCCCAAAACTGTTTGCTCTCAAATGGTCTCCAGATCATTTGCTCTCCAACGGTCTCCAGACCGTTTGGAGAAGATTTTTTTTACAGACCGTTTGCCCATAACAGCTCCAGACCATTTGGCCCCTTTTAATCAGAAACCGTTTGGGGACAGTCCTATTCCTATAAATAGGACCCCAAGGGTCCTTACTTGGACATCGGATCCGGACGCCGCCAGGCTTCCCAAACACAGTTCCGATCCAAATCCAGTCCAGTTTACACCAGTTCCATTTCACCTACTGCCCGTGTTGCAACCAAGGAGGCTGAGGAGAGAAGGAAGACGGAGCGAGGGAGACTGTCCAGTCTGTCTTGGCAACTCCCGTTCATGCCCAGATCTACTCCGACACGACGTAGGAGGCCGCATCTTCTTCACCGAGCTGTGACTACCTTCTACACCGAGTTCATGGTGGATTTCTCTCTCTTTCTTATTCTTCTTGTTTCTCGCATCATGAGCGAGTAGTTTCTTTTCACTGGGGTGCGGGGACTAGCCCCGCTGCCCATGCAAACCATGTTCTTTTGTTAAACTTTCCATGAAAATGTATATAACTCTTCATCTCATTGTTAACTGTTATGTTGGTAGTTTGATTAATTTCTTGCTTTCATCTCTGTTCTACCTATATTGTGATAACATCTATATGTAGGATAGAATGTCGTTTAATAAGTTAAATCCTTAACGAGAACTTATGAAAGGATTCCTTGAGGTCGTAAGTGTATGATCCGCGAGGGGATGAGTCATCTAGCCTTCGGTGACGCTTCTGTGTGCCTAACGCCTTGACAGGGGGTTCACAACCTTAGTTGGATTTTGTATCTTCTTATTAATCGTCGATGTTTGCTCGTGCATTAATCGGCTGCTCGCTTATCGGTTAATACGGCTGACTCCCAAACTAGAAATAGGATGGGATTTCTTCAGAGCCGTAAGTAAGTGATCCGGATGGTGATGAGACATCTGATGCCTAAGGTGATGCTTACACGAACCTAACGCCCTCACGGGGGGTTCTGCAGCAGCTCTATTTGGATTGATATATCTTGCCTGGCTTGTTTGCGATTGAATGTGTTTGCATGTGTAGCGGTGGTGAAACCCGATACCATCCCAGCAATTCCATATCATTGATCTAAACCCAACTTTTATTCAGCTTTTACTTTCTTGCAATTAGTTTAAGTAACCTCAAATCAATCAATCATTCTAAATATTAGTTTTACTTGAGCTAGATTCGACTAAAAAAATTCTTAAAAATGTTGTCCTTTGGGTTCGATCCTAAACTATACTGCGATAAGACTCGTCCGCTTGCGGGTGGTATTATTGCACTTTGGTTTTGGTAAAAGCTCGGGGATTTCAACCCCGAGTGAGTTTGTTAGTGCGTTTCAAAATACCACGTCACTCGTGTTGGAAAGGTAGCATATAAGTTGGAGCTACCACCAGATCTACATAGATTTCATAATTCTTTCACATCTCTATGTTGAGGAAATGCCATCCAGATACTGACCAGCCAATCCAACTAGTAGAAGTTAAGTTAGATGAGGATATCTCCTATGTTGAGGGTCCTTTGTTGATCCTGGATAGAAGGGTGAAAAATCTGAAGAGAAAAGATATAATACTAGTGAAAGTTTTGTGGAATCACCATGGCATAGAGGAATCCACATGGGAACTAGAGAATGAGATGCGTATAAATACCCATCTCTTTTTGCGTAGGATTTTGGGGTGAAATCCTTGTTGGGGGTTTATAGTTGTAATGCCCCTGAACTTGCTTAATGAGTTGAATGAGCTTAATTACCATAATTGAATACTTATAACCCTAATCTAACCTTTTTATATGTTTTGAAATCATAATACAAGCTTAAGTTTCAAATTTTGTCCAATTTGAACACTGTTCGAGCAAGTTATGCAATTTTATGTACATTTTGGACTTTTCTGCAATTTACCCAATCGAGGGATTTTATTTGAAATTTATCACATACATTATTTTACTTAGATTCCATATTATCATTCTTGATATTTTTGAGCCATGGGGATCCTAGTTGAGCCATAGTTTGAAGGTATTTTCTTCAAGGGTATTTTAGGGTTTACCCCTTCATGGATGAGCTACCTTTAGTAGCTATCAACTAAGGAATTATGTGATTGTCTGGGAATTTCGACAATGGAAAGCTAAGAATGTCTATAGGGACAGTGGGAGAGCTTCTTGTGTGTGTGCTTATGTATTCTTAATAATTTAAAGCCATGGACACTTGGATATATACTAGAATTTCAACTTTTTCTTTTTCTTAATATTAAAGTGTCATATACTTATCCCCAAGCACCAAAACGAGCCACTTTCTCTCCACCACCTCTCTCCTTCTCCCATATTCGTTCTCCCTCTGTTCATATGCAAATTTTGCTGCCCAATGAATAAGAAAGTGGGGATCTTCTTGGAAAAAATTCTAGGGTTGCAATTGATTCCCTTTTTGGGTCTATAAAGCTTCTTCCTAGTGATATTGACCTAAAAGTGTAAGTTTTTTCTTATTTACTCCATTTAATTCTTTTCTCTTCTTCCTCCTACATATATACAGGTCGGAACCTTGCTGCTCCATGGTGAAAATGACTCTAGAACTCAAAAACCCTTCCTTCTTGTTTCTTTTTCAAGGGTTTTGCTTCTTTGTGTAGAGAAGTGCCTATTTGGCCAAGTTCAGATCTGAATCTAGGGATTCCTTGCCTTATTTGATCGAGATTCTTTCTGTTTGATATCTGACCTACTCTATAGAAGCGAGTTATATAACATTCATCACTTATATTGCTTATTAGAAGCTTGTTAGTTCATGTTTATGCTTGAATGTGACGATCTAAGCATAGAGAAACCATGCTTGTTTAGAATTACGAATTTTTGTGGTGTTCCCTATTTTGTTCTAGTTCTATATGAACTTGTAAACATGTGTGCAACCTTTCTAAGGTGTAACATGATCTGGGACAGGTTGATAGCATCAACCTATGGTGCTAAGCACACAATAATTGATTGTTTAAATTAGGGTTTTCAAGCTATTTCCTTCTCTATCACATAACCTATGGACATACCATTTAACAACCAATGGTGTTGCAATGTTGGAAACTTATGTTCGTGATCAAGGGTGTTAAATTTATGGTGACAACTAATGGTCACCTCTTAGGTCAGGTTTTGGCTCAATTAGACATTTAATTGTCATCCACTAAGTATTCTAATGATGTTATCAATCGATGATAATATTGTCTTAATATATGATGGTGTTAACTGAATGTAGACTGATCTAGCAACCAATGGTGACCTAATGATCACAATTAATGGTGGATAAGGTCATCACCATATATGATGAATTAGTAATGTAATTGTATATTTGACTAAACCTTAAACCAATGGTTCCTTGGTTCAATTGATGTAATGGTTAGACTTATACTTCAATTGATAACCTTGAACAATGAACTTGATCCAATGAATAATATTGGATGGTTTAACATCCAATGGATTAGAATAAATCACATGGTATTATATGTGGGTCCTAGTGAAGATAATTCAATGGTTCAATACCATTAATTGGTAGTCTTACCTTTTTCATTATATAGTTATATTTGATAAATCACTATAATAAGTGGATGCGTAACTCCAATGTGATCTAGCTTGTTAAACCTAACCTTAATGTAATTATATGATGTTGATTGGTTATAATAAGACCTCTTGAATGATTAATGTGATAATGAATTACACTCTTCTTGTGTTGAAACCACAATGTAGAATTATTTGAATATCATAGTGCCTTGCCATGTTAATATCTATGGACATACATGTGCTAATGATCTTTTGAGCCTTGTTTAAGGCATGGAATGATGATGATAACCTTACTATGAATAATGTGATGGTCTTAAAGACCTTTGGGCATGTTTGAAGCCATGATTGAGATGAAATACTCTTCATGTTCCAATAAGGGTTAAAACCCTAGAACTTGTGATATGATATTGGTATCTTGCAATAGTATGATGATAAGTGTGGTCCATTAATTTGCAATGAATGATAGAATGTGGTAATGTGATTAAGATTTATATCTCAAATGTTTGATATCTTTTGAATTTGTTATACATATACTCTTGTGAGAATAGAATTAGGGTTTGAATGTCCACTTGCATGATAAAGCCTTAATGCATTCAATTGGCAGTAATTAATCAAGTGTAACCTTAATCATGTAGATCCCTGTGCCGTAGAGCCATCTTCAGTGTCAGAACTTACTGGATGGTGAAACGAGTATTCCCAAGGGAAACGCGGAGCACATACTGTTGAGTATGTGGGGGTGGAAAGTTGAGGATATATCGTTGTCATCCACAATTGTAGGTTATGGAGGATGGCTATGGTCATGCCTATGAAATTTGATGTGATTGAGGACAACTGCGGTTGTACATCAGATTAGAGGGTTTTGTATACCCTATTTTCTAGTGTTGTAACTTGTACCAAGTACAGACTAGTTGTTATCAGTTGACTACATGTCACTATTGACAGTTTAACTGGTATGTCACTGCAGTTTACTCGTACCGACCGAGGGGAAGAGATCTCAGGATATCAACACTCCTATATCTTATACAAAACTGAATAGCACTTTGCAGTGGTCAGTTGGACTTTGAGTGGTACAACTCAAACTCCCTAGGGCATAATAATAAAAAGATATAATATCAGGCGTGTAGTATAATTGCCAGGGTTTAATACATATCACATTGGTTGATTAACCCTTGTCTTGTCTTTACACTACATAGTTCTTACATGATGTAGACTTATGAAAATTGCATAATTCTACTTGATGCTACAACTTATTTTCTTAACTTCTTAGTATGCTTAAACTATTTAGTCTGTTCGTATTGCTTATTAAATCGCTAACTGCTCAATGAATTTACTGTTAATTAATATGTTATGACAAATATAAGTTGGGGAGAGTTATATCTCTCGTTGGGAATGAGTCTCACCCACAGGTCACCACAATTTTTTTAGGTGGTCGTGGGCAACGAGGTCGAGGTTGTGCTATGGAAGAGAACCAACCTAGTGATCAATAGATTTAGAAGGTTGGTTAGTTGTAGATGTTAGTTATAGATGTTAGTAGTAGATTCCTAGTGTCGTCCCTGTACTCTCAGGTCCTGCTATGAGATGTGTTTTCTAGATGATATACTTGTATTGACACGAGATTTTGGTCGTATGCCAATGTTTGTAAATATATGGCATGTACATGTGAAATATCTTTTGTATGCATGATGTGACTGAGGTCTTTGGACCCATATGTAAATACTTGCTACAATATATGAGAATGGAATGATGGACCTTTTGTAAATGTTCTAGAGTTTATTTACATTGTTGAAATTGGTTTTAATTGTTTCACATTTTTGACTATGTGATTAATTAGTAGTTGATCGTGTTTTGTGTTATGAGTAATCTCATTTAGTGTTATGAGGTGTCACAACTATCCCATACATGACACTTGCAGGCAAGGGGTTGATCCATCTTTTCCTCATTGTTTTTTCTTAGACACTCTAGAGCGAGTGGCTAGAGTGTCTGTTGGCCATTGGACCAGTCTGCCCGCATGGAAAATAAGGTAATGGCAACCAACCACTGACATGGCATCTTGTTGTTGGCCAATAATGGTCTATCTGATAAAAATGTTGTAATTAGACCATAACTAGGAATATAATAATATCGTATATCATTTTGATTAGCAAAATGAGAGGAACCTGAATAAAATATAATTAAGACCTTATTCAGTTCCCAATTTCAAAAGTAGTGCTAATATGCATTCAAGTGATGATTAATACAATCCTAGTTTTGGATATTAAAAGTAGAAAACATTAAAAACCTTTCTTTTGTATTATTATCTGATCTTGTTGAGTATAATGGTAATGAAGATGATAATGATGATGATATAATAGTTAGGGTTTCTAATGAATAATCACATACATGTATAATTAGGGTTTTGAAACCAAGGATCATAATTGGAGATACTCTTAATGAAAGTAATCTGATCTAAGTGTTCATGATGGAAGGATACGATGGATATAACAATTAGTGTTTTACTTAATGTTTAAATGTGATGTAAGTAGGGTTTGTGCTCTTATTCTTTAACCAAACTTGATACAACCCGAAAACATAGTTTAGTACATACGCTAGGCTTGTACATTTTGAATATGATTAGTGATAGCCTAGCATGTACATACATGCATACAATGTTGGTTGATTATGTTGATTGCTTCGATCTATTGGTTGGATTGATTGAACATACTTGAAGTATATAATGCATGATATCTGCATGGTTCTACAAAAGGTATGTGGTTATGACTATGTATACCCACAATATCAATTGTCTATATTTGCCAAGGATTTCTCGAGGATTGTTGAAATAAGTTGTTGGATGTTTTGTTTAATTTTTGCTCAATCATAATGCCACTATGAGTATCACATAAAGATTAGAATATGTGAAGAAAATGTTAGTTCTTATTCTCAAGTAATTGAATGACCATATGATGTGACATACTTGCACACTTTTGCATACACCCACATACACAATATACTAATATACTGATCCTCATTTTGTTTTATGTCATTTAGGTAAATGCAAAATATGAAGGTTTCAAGACCTGATGAATCACATGAAACTCACTGGAGACATTAAAGCTGAGTAAAGGAGGATTATTTAGATACTTCTTAATATGTGTTAGTTCATGTTGTAAATTCATGTAATTCCTTAGAGGAGCATCATTGTATAAGTTGTAAATAATATTTTTGAAATAGTGGAAATTATTTTCTATTATTTGTTATTTGTTAAAATATGGATCTTGAGAAATTTCAGTAATGAATCTTAAACTTAGGGTCTGTTGGATCTAGGATGGGCAATTTTCTCTAGGGGGTGAATAGAGATAAAAAGCGCTTAAACAAAATTCATTAGACCTTCAAGATATATCACGATAGGGTTGCTAAATAGGAATTTGAGTGCAATTAAACATCCATAGCAAGGATGAGAGAGATTGAAACAAGCATAAGAACACAAGATATGTAGAGTGGTTCCAATCTCCAAACTATGAGATTGTCAATCCACTACCTAGAGAGGTCAATGTCTAGGAATTTTTAACCATGTCAACTTCTTATATTCACTTATAAGAGTTACAACATATGACCTTCCTTTTCTGAGTCAAGGATACCCAACTTTCCCTTTGAGGGGAAGGGAGCCAACAACCTACCAAACGAATTATCTATCCAACCAAGAGTCTTCTACCTCACCAAGGATTTACCCACTTTGCAATGAGTCTTCAACCTTCACCAAGGACTTACCCACTCTTGCACATGTTTTTAGCCTTTGAGAAATTATCCACTCTTCTTGGGTCTTCTACATTTGACTTCACCTTTGATAAGGAGAATCTTCCATCAAGGACTTACCCACTTGAGTAAGGAGTCTTTTTCCTTCACCAAGGACTTACCCACTTCTTGCACCAAGTCTTCAACCTTGAACTTCTTCACCTTTCTTAACTAAGAGAGAGAACCTTCATCTTCATGGTGGAAATGAGAGATTGGGAGGTGGATGAAGTGAGAGCCTTACAACATATACATGTAGGACTAGCTCTCTTACAAATCTCCTACTCACTCTAATGGATAATGCAAGTGATTAATCTGAGAGAGAGAGAGGAGGTTGTAGGATGCACTCAACTATAGAGTAGGGACCTTCATAGTGTTTGACTAACCATGGGATGAACCCCAAAGGGTCCTATTTATAGTTGGGGATGCCCACTAGCCTTTGGGAACACTTAAGGATGAATATTAGCCATTTGGGGTGTTGTAATAGATATTTTTTGAGTTTTTCAACACTCCAATGGATAGAAATACTTTTTTGCACTTTACCGTACAGTGCGATCGATTGAGTTTCAATAAAGGTTACTCGACCAATTGAACTATCTGACAAAGTAGATTTGAACACTTTGTCGAGTTCATCCTAGATGAAACTCGACTGATCACTTAAGTCAGTTTTTCCTAGTGTAGGGATTGATCGATTTCTATGAATGTGCAACTCGATCGATCAAAAGTCATTTTCAAAATCCATCAAGGATCGGTTGAGTTTGTAACTCGATCGATGAACTATCTGTAATGAATTTGGGAAAATGGATTTTGAGTGATCAAACGTTCCAATTAAGTGTCTCTGATTTTTTGTCATCTAAGTTACAAGTCCCATCATCAATACAAATGATTACAAAAATTGTCTAAAGTGATTTGGAGTGTTTTCCACAAAAGTGCATTTGCATTGCTTTTGATTGAACTAAAACAAGCTAGGGCTTGATTGATTTGATCCTTTTCATGTACCTAATGCTTGAAATAAATCTCAAACAAACATATTAGATACATATGAATGGAATGGTTAAGTCATTATCAAAATATGGACAATGAGTAACACTTAGGTCAACATTCTCTCCCTTTTTGACAATGACAAACCATTCCTCAACATATTGAAAAGGATATGAAATTAAAACCTTTACCTTTGAGAAAGGATGTGAGAGTTAAAACCTTTACCATGTGAATTGCAAGGGGATACATGAATGAACAATGTGAATTGGTCCCCCTCAATTCAAGCTTACCTAAGCCTGCATGATTAGTCTTTCCACAAATAACCATAGCACATATACATACTATATGGTCCTCTAAAAAATCACATGATGAGTAGATTGACAAGAAAATGATCATATAAGCAATAAAAACAATATCCCCCTTTGTCATATCAAAAAGGCAGGGAGGTAGAAAAACTAAAAAACACATCTTCTCCACAGACACAAGCTAAAGAAATCAACCACATAAAGCACACACCAAATAGAGACAAAGCACAGAGAACAAACAATCTAATGGCATAGTAAAAATATGGGATAACATACCACAATTTCATAAGATATAGTCAACCAAAGTGTAACATCCCTGACCTGGGTTATGAGTTAACCCTAGGTGTTTTGCCTAAATATGTGAATAAATCTTTGTGATTAACTCTGAGCATGTAATTAAGTTTCTCAGAAAAGTATATTTCAGTATTTGCTCCTTTTTATTTAAAGTTGTAGCATTGTTTTGATATACATGGACCTATGTGCAATTTACCCAGTTAAAAGGGTTAGCTTGCAATTTGCACATGATGAGATGTTCCTCTGATGTTGAGACATCATGAGAAATCTGTTTAGCAAAGTTTGAGGGATTTCCCAAGCTAAGGCACCAAGGTGCAGCTGTGGAAGCAATCCCGGTGCTTGAAACCCTAGTTTGGGGTAAAATGAAATTTACCCAAATTAAGGGATACAAATTGTGAAATATGTCATCTAATGTATCTTTTTAGACTCTTGCCATCATTAAGAGAAGAAATGATGAGGAAGTCACCTCAATTGAATTATCAAGTTATGAGATATGCCTTGTGATATAATAATCAGGGTATATGTGCAATATTTCTTTATGTATGTACCTCATTATTAGCTTGCTCTCCTTTACCTTCTTTTCCTAAGACCTTAAGAGAAGGTTTGTCCTTATAATAAAGAGGAAGGGACGATCAAGTAAAGAAGGAGGGACCTAATTGGAATTATGGACAACTTATGAACTAATGTTGAAAATCCTACCCCATGTATATAAGCTCTCCTTCCCTTAGTTGCAAGGGAACTCACCCTTCGTTCCCTTACTGTTTCATTTCACCAAAGACGACCAAGGACTGCCTTGGAGCTAAGGAGGACGACCAAGAGGTGCAAGGTAGGTTTAAACCCCTCTTCTTACCTAATTCCATGGTTAAAACTCGAATTCAAGGTCATCTTCATGGCTAACTCTTGAAACCCTACCTTTCTAGCCGTCTCTTTTCATCCTTCCTTGGAGTTTTCACCTTGGCCAACCTGTGGGAACTCAAGGACGCCATTAGAGCTTGGAGCTTGAAAGCTTTGAGCTCAAGAAGCAAGCTTTAGGCGGGTTTTATAACTCTAAACCCATGCTTTACTATGTGCATCTTTATATGCGTTTTGATGATAGCTCTTAGTGTTTCCCTACTTTTCCCTGCTATTTTGCAAGCAAACCCATGGGATATTCGTACTGTTCTTGAGCTAGGAGATGAAGGCGTGATTTCCAAGAAAAACCCACCGCTTTTCACTTCCTTAAACGGTCTCAAAAGTTTTCTCTCTCGGACTCAAGACCGCGAGGTGAGCAAATGGTCTCGTGAGCGCGACAGGGAAAATGGTCTCCAAGACCATTTGGCCCCATTGACCCAGCGTGGACCGTATACGAAATTTGTTCCTAATTATATAGGCTAATTACCCTAAAATTTGGGGAGGATAAATCCAAGGGAATCGGGAGATATGACCTTTTTAAGTAACAACTTTATTTGAATTTATTCCTGATTTTCAAACTGTCCGAAATTGCCTTTTTGGGAAAACGGTCTCAAGACCGTGTAAGGTCGTTGACTAAGCGTTTACCGTATGAGATTACTGTTCAAAATTATGTTAATTAACAACTCACCAAGTTTGATGGTCTAATTCCAAACGGGCTAAGAGTTGAAGGGTGAATACTAGGGCTAACCCTAGGTAAAATCAGTACTGAAATTATGGTGACCTAATTAGGGTTTTTAGGGTTGATTGACCTAAACGGTCTCAAGACCGTTTAGGGGTCCCCCAAACGGTCTCAAGACCGCGAGGGCAATCAACCAAGACCGTTTGGAGGTCTGGGGTCAAGGATAGTTGACCAATTGAAGGTACAATTACACCAAATTACATTGCAATTAAATATTGACATGATCATCAACTCAATGGGTCAGACCTTGATGAAATTGCACTAGAATCCAAAATTTGATGGGCAAACGGTCTCAAGACCGTTTGGAACTCATCCAAACGGTCTCAAGACCGAGAGGACAATCACCCAAGACCGTTTGAAGGTCTAGGGTTAAGTATTTTGACCAATTGAGGACCCAATTGCAAATAAGTTATCAATATAATCAAAATTCTATTTTTTGGCTCAATCATGGTTCAACCCCTATCAAATCACCTTGGACTTTGATGAAATCTTGGGCAAACAGTCTCAAGACCATGTGGGGTCCACCCACATGACCTCAAGACCGTTTGGGCCAAGTTTGGGCCCAATTGGAGCTCAATTGAAAGGTTCAACCTTGTGTTGAGTCACATTGTTGAGTGTTGATGGGTGAACATTGATAGACCCTAATTGAATCGACCTCAACCCTAATTGGTCAACCATTATGGGTCAATTGAATGACCAAGTGATCAAGCATAATATTAATTGACCCAATCCATAAGTGGTCAACATAGATTTGACCTTTTGAGGGCTTCAACATCGGTTGACATCATCGATTGCTTTGTTGATTTTGTTGATGGACCAAGCGGCTGAGACCATGTGAACCTCGCGGTCTCAAGACCGTGAGGGGGCTCACGGTCTCAAGACCGAGAGGAGGCTCGCGGTCTCAAGACCGTGAAGGGCCTCGCGGTCCTGAGGTCAAACTAGCTAAACGGTCAACGTCTCTTCGCGGTCTCAACTCCAACTTGATCTTCGCGGTCTCAACATCAATTGAACCAATGATAGGGCTCGCGGTCTTGAACCACTTGAAGAGGCTCGCGGTATTGAAGCCTAAGGGGGCTCGCGGTCTTGGAGTTAGAAAGAGGCTCGCGGTCTTGGAAGGCCAAAGTGGGCAAACGGTCAACACTTTCAACCAATCTCAACCCAATTGATGATTAATGATTGAAATCAATCAATGTGATTCCAAGTTGACTTCTTTCAATCAATTAATAATATAAATGGTCCAATGTTGCCCAAATCAAACCCTAATGATAATCTAGGATAGTAAGGGGTTATTTGACTAAGGTTTTTGACCATAATGATGATCAATGGGGTGAATTACCAAAATACCCCTGAAGGGTCAATTGAGTTATACCTTGCTCAATTCAAACTCTAATTACATGAGAATGATGTTTTTAGTCATAATGACTCTATCCAACTTGATTTAGTCTAATGTTATCATCAACCATTAGTATGATGAAAGAGAGAGTACTCTAGAGAGAGAAAGTACCCTAGAGAGAGAAAGTAACTCTAATCACATAATGGTGATGTTTTTGGCTATGTTAGCCTATGATGACTCAACCCAACCTGTTTTAGAGTGATGTTGACATCACCTAACCTTATGATGAGAGAGAAAGTACTTCTAGAGAGAGAAAGTACTTCTAGAGAGAGAAAGTACCCTTTTTAAGTGGAAATTCAATTGAAGCATCCCCAATACACAGAAATGAGCATAATTAGGGTATGATCCACCTGTGTGAGATCATAGAAACCCTAATTATGATAAATGATGAACCTTTAACTAATCTAAGAGCATCAATGAAGATGTTACTCATACATAATGATGTTATGAGTTTAATTCACCTTGATGTGAATAGTAAACCCTAATTCAAGGGTGATGACATGTAATGTGAATAGTAAACCCTAATTGAAGGGTAATGGCATGCTTTTGAGCAATAAACTCTATTTGATTTAAATTAAAGATTTAACTCTTATGACAAGAGTAGGAAGTACATTCCTTATTGTTGCATTACCTTTATCAGATGTATTAACCATGCAGGTTCTGATATGAAGGTAATCATATCCAGGTATGGATGTTGATGTTATATTCATTAAAGGCATGTTGTTAGCCTTATGAATAAGTAAAGTAATCTGATGCCTTGCCAGTGGCATCCTATGCTGATAATGGGCTATGAGAGCCATGAATACCATCAAGGTCATGCCTTAGAGATGACTTGTGATGAGGATAATGAGAAATAATGATTGATATGAGTTAGGTCTGTTACATTTAATATTCTTCTTTTATAGCTGCTATGCTACTGTTATTGTTTGAAGAACAATGTATGCTATTAAAGAATACTGAATGTACCTAACTAATCAAGTATAATGTAGAGCCTTGATCATAGATCCATTATTGTCAGAAATTAAGTGATGGTGAAATGGGTTTTCCTTAGGGAACTCCTGGAGCACATACTTTTGAGTATGTGGGGTACATGGATGTGTAGAACCTTACATCCTAGTGTAGGAAAGTGATGTAGATGTGGAATCCATACATCCTTCACTATAGTTCCATACCGTATCAGTGGTAGGTAAACATGAAACCTCCTGATGATGAAGAAAGCACAGATATCTGTATCAGTGGTAGGTAAATATGAAACCTCCTGATGACGAAGAGAGTATAGAACGCCACTGTGACTCTAGAATAGCGAAGGACCAGTTTACCCTGGTGAGCTATAGTAGTAGAGACACGAGATGTCCTACAAGTGATCCTCTTACTGACTGAGGAAGGTGAAGGTCATGAGAATCCGACTCTCTTAATGACCTATGTATGATACTGATGCGGCTTCTCAGTGATCAGTTGGAGTATGAGTGGTAAGCCTCATCTCCACAGGACATAATGTTGTTTGTAAAATATAATCAACCATGTAGTATAACTTGTTAGAGATGACTCCAAGTTAGTTGATTGATGTTACATTACAATAATGTTGATATTCTCCATATCTCCTAAATTGTAGAGATCTTGTTATACCTGCAACTGTTATAGAATGCTTTGAAGGCTTTACTGTTTAAAATAATCTTTGATGTTATAATAAAGCTTCTGGCGAAGAGTTATAACTCTCGCTGGGACAATTATGTATAATTGTCTCACCCCGTAGGCTTCAACTTTTTAGGTGGACGTCGAAGACGAAGGAACCAGCCTACAGGTGACCAGTCTCAGCAGCAGCAACACCAGGGGCAGTAGTAATCTCAGGTGGAGATTTGTCCTGCCATGTGGTGTAGTTAGAGTCAGTCCTATGTGTCCTCTGTACTCTCAGGTCTTAGAGTCTTTTGTATAGTGATCTTGAGATTTTGTATCTTGATGTATATAATTACTCGAGAAGTAATTATCCTGAGATGTAAACAGTTTATCTCTCTTTATGAAAGAAGCTTTTATGGATTCAAGCTCTTGTCATGAAAAGTTTTAATTTCCCGTGATTTTTGTCTTCCGCTGATTACCGATTCTCTTCCGCTAAGTTTTAATCGTGTTTATGTTATGGTTTGGAGATCAGAGCCCACAACTAGTGGTATCAGAGCTCCAGGTTCAGTTGAGTATACAGAGGCATAGGACTTAGGATGTCGAGTCTACCTTTAGTACTCCTTCCTCATCTAATAGAATCTTCTGCTCCTCAGGAGAAGAAGATACATAAGAATGTCAGAACATCGTGATGAACACATGGCAGAGAGTAGTGCTAGTGCGCCTCGAGGCGGTGCAAGAGTTCCGAGAATAGAACAACCTGCACCTGAGTCGCCAAGAGAACCACCCCAGTTCGACCCAGCTGGCATGAGTGATCCAGCTGTACAGACGATGTTCGGGCAGTTCATGACTGCCATGACACATATAACCGATAGGATGCCCATTCCTGCACCTAGGGCACCTGCCCAGCCTGAAGCACAAGGTATCGGTAAGACATTCGAACGACTTCGTCGTGTCGGAGCTACCGAGTACTTCGGAACCGCCGACCCTGCAGATGCTGACTTATGGTTGACAGAGTTGGAGAAGGCTTTCAGGATTCTTATGATTCCGGAAGCTGAGAAGGTTAGACATGCTGTCTATCTTCTCAAAGGCAGTGCTGGTCACTGGTGGAACATGGAAGAGCAGAAGAGACCTGGAGTAGAGTTCTCATGGGAAGAGTTTCGTCGGGAATTTATCAATAGATATTTTCCAAAGACCTTCCTAGATGAGAAGATCTCTCAGTTTGAGAAACTAAGGCAGGGTATGATGAACATTAGTGAGTATGAAGCTAAGTTCATGGAGTTATTGCGGTTCTGTCCGCATATGGCTGCTACGGATGAGGAAAGAATCAGAAGATTCGAGAAGGGTTTGAATTTTGATATGTCAACCCCTGTGTCTGCCTTAGAAAACAGAGAGAGATTCTCTACCTTCGTTGAGTCAGTCCAAAGGATAGAGAGATCTGTGATTGAGAAAAGACAAACCCATAAAAGATATCCTCAGTTCCAGGGTTCTTCATCTAGGGATTCTAAGAAACCTAGATTTTCTGCACCTAACCCTCCACCACCCAGATCGAGTTTTCAAACTCAATGGACACCAAGCAGAGGTAGAGGGCGGAGTCAACCGCTTCAAGGGACACACAGTTCTGCATCAGTTTCAGTTACTGGACCACCCAGACCACAACAACAGGAGAAGAGTTGCTACAACTGTGGTAAGGTGGGACACTGGATGAAGGATTGCCGTTCTAGGCCTATCGGTGTGACACAACAAACCCCGAGACAGAATCAACAGGGATCTCAGAATAGACAACATCAAGGAGCAGCTCGAGGACGTGGACAAGCGTCTCAAGCTGGATCATCAGCACCACCTCAACACCAGGCGACTGCGAGGTTCTATGCTATGAACCCACCTGAGGCAGTGGTCAATCCACGGGTAGTGGCAGGTCAGATGAAACTTTTATATTCTGATATGTCTATATCCCGTGTTGTATCCGTTCTGATTGATCCGGGTGCTACGCACTCTTTCATCACTCGTGAAGTGATTCGTAACTGCAATGTGACTGTTAGCCATAGAGCAGATAGTTTGTTGTTAGAGACTCCGTTGAGTGGGTCTGCCGTTTTACAGGAGGTATGTTCTCCCTGCATCCTTTTCTTTTCTGACCATCACATTCAAGTGGATCTTATACCACTTGATATGCAGGGATTTGATATAATCCTCGGGATGGATACCTTAGAAAGGTATAGAGTTGTCTTGGATTGTGAGTCCAAGTTGGCTGTGTTTGCTGATGAAAGCAACACATGGATCTTTCAAGGTGAAAGAAAGATTCTGCCCACCTGTCTTGTGTCAGCTATGGTTGCTGATAAGCTGTTGAGGCAAGGATGTTATGCATTCTTAGCCCATGTGGTAGATGTTACCAAGGAAAGGACCAATCCTGCTAAGGTTCCCATAGTCGGGGAATTTGAGGATGTGTTTCCTGAAGAACTTCCTGGTATACCACCACCTCGGGAGATTGATTTTGAAATTAATCTGATCCCAGATACGAAACCCATAGCTCAAACTCCGTATAGGATGGCGCCTGCCGAGATGGCAGAACTCAAGAAACAACTTCAAGAGCTACTTGAGAGAGGTTTTATCCGACCGAGTACTTCACCTTGGGGTGCTCCGGTCTTGTTTGTTAAAAAGAAAGATGGGTCAATGCGGTTGTGCATCGACTATAGACAACTCAATAAAGTAACAATAAAGAATAAGTATCCTCTGCCGAGGATTGATGATCTCTTTGACCAGTTGCGTGGTGCAACAGTCTTTTCAAAAATAGACTTGAGGTCTGGATATCACCAACTCCGCATTAAGGATAGTGACATACCCAAGTCTGCCTTTAGGACAAGATATGGTCACTATGAGTTCACGGTTATGTCGTTTGGACTAACCAATGCACCAGCTGCATTTATGGAACTCATGAATAGAGTTTTTCGACCTTTCCTTGATCAGTGTGTTGTCGTCTTCATAGATGACATACTGATTTATAGTAAGGATGCCCAGCAGCATGAGCAGCATCTTCGCCAAGCTTTGACCTTGCTAAGAGAACATAAGTTGTACGCTAAGTTTAGCAAGTGTGAGTTCTGGCTGCCGGAGGTATCTTTTCTTGGACATGTAATATCCGCCTCGGGAATTCGTGTTGACCCTACAAAGGTAGAATCTATTCTACAATGGGAACAACCAAAGACACCGACGGAGATTCGAAGTTTCTTGGGGTTAGCTGGCTATTATCGAAGGTTCATTAAGAACTTTAGTTCTATAGCTTTACATTTGACCAAGTTAACCCGGAAAGATGTTCCTTTTTCTTGGAGTGATAAGTGTCAACAATCTTTCTAGTTACTGAAGGAGAGGTTGACAAGTGCACATGTGCTAGTGCTACCTGAACAAGGAAAAGGATATGTAGTTTTCTGTGATGCTTCCAAGAATGGGCTTGGATGTGTGTTGATGAAGGATAAACAAGTGATTTCTTTTGCTTCCCGACAGCTTAAGAAACACGAGGAGAATTATCCAACACACGATCTAGAGTTAGCTGCTGTGGTTCATGCTTTGAAGATCTGGAGACATTATCTCTACGGAGAGACATTCTAGATTTTCACAGACCATAAAAACCTTAAGTATATCTTCTCTCAGCATGAGCTCAACATGAGGCAACGTCGTTGGATGAAGTTAATCAAGGACTATGACTGTACAATTGATTACCATCCAGGCAAGGCCAATGTTGTTGCAGATGCCTTGAGTAGGAAATCAGCAACATCAACCATGAATAGAGCACAACTAAACTCTTTAGTATGCTCTAGAAGAGATATGCTTATCTCTTTAAGGCAAGACAATGTATGGTTGAAGGTGTCATTGTTAGCCGGTTTGTTAGCTGAGATGCATATTAAACCTACTCTAAGGGAGCAGATTAAAGAGGCACAGCTAGGTGATGATGCAGTTCAACATATAAGATCTGAGTATGGAAATGAGAAGCAAGATGGTTTTCATGACTCAAAAGATCAAGTAGCTTGTTATAATGGAAGAATGATAGTACCAGATGTGGACAACTTGAGAAAGTTAGTCCTGGAAGAAGCCCATTCTTCCATGTATGCTATGCATCCAGGAAGCACCAAGATGTATCGGAATTTGAAAGATCTGTATTGGTGGCCTGGGATGAAGAAGGATGTTGCAGAGTTTGTTCTGAGGTGCCCTGTGTGTCAGCAAGTTAAAGCTGAACACCAGAAGCCTGTAGGAACAATGCAACCTTTACCCATATCACAGTGGAAGTGGGACCATGTGACCATGGACTTTGTTGTTGGCCTACCCAGGACAAGAAAAGGACATGATTCCATTTGGGTAATTGTTGATAGGTTGACTAAGACAGCACATTTCTTACCTGTCAAAACAACCTATTCTGCTGAAAGGTTATCAGAGTTGTATGTTCAAGAGATAGTGCGTTTGCACGGAGTTCCTGTCACAATAGTTTCTGACAGAGGTCCTCAGTTTACGAGTTGTTTTTGGGAACAGTTACACAGATCCTTAGGCACCAAGCTAAAGTTTAGTACGGCCTTTCATCCGCAGACTGATGGACATTCGGAAAGGACCATACAGACCCTAGAAGACTTGTTGAGAGCATGTGTCCTCAAGTTCACCGGAAGTTGGGATCTACACCTAAGCTTGATAGAGTTTGCCTATAACAATAGCTATCAGCATAGTATTGATATGGAACCTTATGAAGCCTTATATGGTAGACGTTGTAGATCACCCTTATGTTGGTTTGAGACTGGTGAGCACCAGTTGTTAGGTCCTGACCTAGTGCAGCAAACCACGGAAAAAATTAAAGTTATACAACATAAGATTAAGACTGCTCAGGATAGGCAGAAATCTTATGCTGACAAACGTCATAGACCCTTAGAGTTCCAGGTTGGAGACAAAGTGTATCTTAAGGTCTCACCTTGGAAAGGGGTCCTTCGTTTTGGAAGGAAAGGGAAGTTAGCTCCTAGATATATGGGGCCTTATCCAATCATTGAACGGATTGGAAAGGTAGCATATAAACTAGAGCTTCCCCCAGAATTACAGAGGTTACATCCTGTGTTTCACATTTCTATGTTGAAGAAATGTCACCCAGACACCGAGTCAGTTCTACAACCTATAGAGGTAGAATTGAATGATGACATATCCTATGAGGAGGGACCAGTGTTAATCCTTGATAAACGAATTAAAAAGTTAAAGAAGAAAGATATAAGTCTTGTGAAATTCCTCTGGAACCATCGTGGTATTGAAGAAGCCACTTGGGAGTTAGAGGATGAGATGAGAAAGAAATATCCTGCCCTTTTCTCGTAGTATGTTTTATCGATTTCGGGGACGAAATCCTTGTAAGGGGTGGATAATTTGTAACATCCATGACCTGGGTTATGAGTTAACCCTAGGTGTTTTGCCTAAATATGTGAATAAATCTTTGTGATTAACTCTGAGCATGTAATTAAGTTTCTCAGAAAAGTATATTTCAGTATTTGCTCCTTTTTATTTAAAGTTGTAGCATTGTTTTGATATACAGGGACCTATGTGCAATTTACCCAGTTAAAAGGGTTAGCTTGCAATTTGCACATGATGATATGTTCCTCTGATGTTGAGACATCATGAGAAATCTGTTTAGCAAAGTTTGAGGGATTTCCCAAGCTAAGGCACCAAGGTGCAGCTGTGGAAGCAATCCCGGTGCTTGAAACCCTAGTTTGGGGTAAAATGAAATTTACCCAAATTAAGGGATACAAATTGTGAAATATGTCATCTAATGTATCTTTTTAGACTCTTGCCATCATTAAGAGAAGAAATGATGAGGAAGTCACCTCAATTGAATTATCAAGTTATGAGATATGCCTTGTGATTGAATAATCAGGGTATATGTGCAATATTTCTTTATGTATGTACCTCATTATTAGCTTGCTCTCCTTTACCTTCTTTTCCTAAGACCTTAAGAGAAGGTTTGTCCTTATAATAAAGAGGAAGGGACGATCAAGTAAAGAAGGAGGGACCTAATTGGAATTATGGACAACTTATGAACTAATGTTGAAAATCCTACCCCATGTATATAAGCTCTCCTTCCCTTAGTTGCAAGGGAACTCACCCTTCGTTCCCTTACTGTTTCATTTCACCAAAGACGACCAAGGACTTCCTTGGAGCTAAGGAGGACGACCAAGGGGTGCAAGGTAGGTTTAAACCCCTCTTCTTACCTAATTCCATGGTTAAAACTCGAATTCAAGGTCATCTTCATGGCTAACTCTTGAAACCCTACCTTTCTAGCCGTCTCTTTTCATCCTTCCTTGGAGTTTTCACCTTGGCCAACCTGTGGGAACTCAAGGACGCCATTAGAGCTTGGAGCTTGAAAGCTTGGAGCTCAAGAAGCAAGCTTTAGGCGGGTTTTATAACTCTAAACCCATGCTTTACTATGTGCATCTTTATATGCGTTTTGATGATAGCTCTTAGTGTTTCCCTACTTTTCCCTGCTATTTTGCAAGCAAACCCATGGGATATTCGTACTGTTCTTGAGCTAGGAGATGAAGGCGTGATTTCCAAGAAAAACCCACCGCTTTTCACTTCCTTAAACGGTCTCAACAGTTTGCTCTCTCGGACTCAAGACCGCGAGGTGAGCAAATGGTCTCGTGCCGCGACAGGGAAAACGGTCTCCAAGACCATTTGGCTCCGTTGACCCAGCGTAGGCCGTATATGAAATTTTTTCCTAATTATATAGGATAATTACCCTAAATATTTGGGAGGATAACTCCAAGGGAATCGGGAGATATGACCTTTTTAAGTAACAACTTTATTTGAATTTATTCCTGATTTTCAAACGGTCTGAAATTGCCTTTTTGGGAAAATGGTCTCAAGACCGTGTAAGGTCGTTGACTAAGCATTTACCGTATGAGATTACTGTTCAAAATTATGTTAATTAACAACTCACCAAGTTTTATGGTCTAATTCCAAACGGGCTAAGAGTTGAAGGGTGAATACTAGGGCTAACCCTAGGTAAAATCAGTACTGAAATTATGGTGACCTAATTAGGGTTTTTAGGGTTGATTGACCTAAACGGTCTCAAGACCGTTTAGGGGTCCCCCAAACGGTCTCAAGACCGCGAGGGCAATCAACCAAGACCGTTTGGAGGTCTGGGGTCAAGGATAGTTGACCAATTGAAGGTACAATTACACCAAATTACATTGCAATTAAATATTGACATGATCATCAACTCAATGGGTCAGACCTTGATGAAATTGCACTAGAATCCAAAATTTGATGGGCAAACGGTCTCAAGACCGTTTGGAACTCATCCAAACGGTCTCAAGACCGAGAGGACAATCACCCAAGACCGTTTGAAGGTCTAGGGTTAAGTATTTTGACCAATTGAGGACCCAATTGCAAATACGTTATCAATATAATCAAAATTCTATTTTGTGGCTCAATCATGGTTCAACCCCTATCAAATCACCTTGGACTTTGATGCAATCTTGGGAAAACAGTCTCAAGACCATGTGGGATCCACCCACATGACCTCAAGACCGTTTGGGCCAAGTTTGGGCCCAATTGGAGCTCAATTGAAAGGTTCAACCTTGTGTTGAGTCACATTGTTGAGTGTTGATGGGTGAACATTGATAGACCCTAATTGAATCGACCTCAACCCTAATTGGTCAACCATTATGGGTCAATTGAATGACCAAGTGATCAAGCATAATCTTAATTGACCCAATCCATAAGTGGTCAACATAGATTTGACCTTTTGAGGGCTTCAACATCGGTTGACATCATCGATTGCTTTGTTGATTTTGTTGATGGACCAAGCGACTGAGACCATGTGAACCTCGCGGTCTCAAGACCGTGAGAGGGCTCGCGGTCTCAAGACTGTGAGGGGGCTCATGGTCTCAAGACCGAGAGGAGGCTCATGGTCTCAAGACCACGAAGGGCCTCGCGGTCCTGAGGTCAAACTAGCTAAACGGTCAACGTCTCTTCGCGGTCTCAACTCCAACTTGATCTTCGCGGTCTCAACATCAATTGAACCAATGATAGGGCTCGCGGTCTTGAACCACTTGAAGAGGCTCGCGGTATTGAAGCCTAAGGGGGCTCTCGGTCTTGGAGTTAGAAAGAGGCTCGCGGTCTTGGAAGGCCAAAGTGGGCAAACGGTCAACACTTTCAACCAATCTCAACCCAATTGATGATTAATGATTGAAATCAATCAATGTGATTCCAAGTTGACTTCTTTCAATCAATTAATAATATAAATGGTCCAATGTTGCCCAAATAAAACCCTAATGATAATCTAGGATAGTAAGGGGTTATTTGACTAAGGTTTTTGACCATAATGATGATCAATGGGGTGAATTACCAAAATACCCCTGAAGGGTCAATTGAGTTATACCTTGCTCAATTCAAACTCTAATTACATGAGAATGATGTTTTTAGTCATAATGACTCTATCCAACTTGATTTAGTCTAATGTTATCATCAACCATTAGTATGATGAAAGAGAGAGTACTCTAGAGAGAGAAAGTACCCTAGAGAGAGAAAGTAACTCTAATCACATAATGGTGATGTTTTTGGCTATGTTAGCCTATGATGACTCAACCCAACCTGTTTTAGAGTGATGTTGACATCACCTAACCTTATGATGAGAGAGAAAGTACTTCTAGAGAGAGAAAGTACTTCTAGAGAGAGAAAGTACCCTTTTTAAGTGGAAATTCAATTGAAGCATCCCCAATACACAGAAATGAGCATAATTAGGGTATGATCCACCTGTGTGAGATCATAGAAACCCTAATTATGATAAATGATGAACCTTTAACTAATCTAAGAGCATCAATGAAGATGTTACTCATACATAATGATGTTATGAGTTTAATTCACCTTGATGTGAATAGTAAACCCTAATTCAAGGGTGATGACATGTAATGTGAATAGTAAACCCTAATTGAAGGGTAATGGCATGCTTTTGAGCAATAAACTCTATTTGATTTAAATTAAAGATTTAACTCTTATGACAAGAGTAGGAAGTACATTCCTTATTGTTGCATTACCTTTATCAGATGTATTAACCATGCAGGTTCTGATATGAAGGTAATCATATCCAGGTATGGATGTTGATGTTATATTCATTAAAGGCATGTTGTTAGCCTTATGAATAAGTAAAGTAATCTGATGCCTTGCCAGTGGCATCCTATGCTGATAATGGGCTATGAGAGCCATGAATACCATCAAGGTCATGCCTTAGAGATGACTTGTGATGAGGATAATGAGAAATAATGATTGATATGAGTTAGGTCTGTTACATTTAATATTCTTCTTTTATAGCTGCTATGCTACTGTTATTGTTTGAAGAACAATGTATGCTGTTAAAGAATACTGAATGTACCTAACTAATCAAGTATAATGTAGAGCCCTGATCATAGATCCATCATTGTCAGAAATTAAGTGATGGTGAAACGGGTTTTCCTTAGGGAACTCCTGGAGCACATACTTTTGAGTATGTGGGGTACATGGATGTGTAGAACCTTACATCCTAGTGTAGGAAAGTGATGTAGATGTGGAATCCATCCATCCTTCACTATAGTTCCATACCGTATCAGTGGTAGGTAAACATGAAACCTCCTGATGACGAAGAAAGCACAGATATCTGTATCAGTGGTAGGTAAATATGAAACCTCCTGATGACGAAGAGAGTATAGAACGCCACTGTGACTCTAGAATAGTGAAGGACCAGTTTACCCTGGTGAGCTATAGTAGTAGAGACACGAGATGTCCTACAAGTGATCCTCTTACTGACTGAGGAAGGTGAAGGTCATGAGAATCTGGCTCTCTTAATGACCTATGTATGATACTGATGCGGCTTCTCAGCGATCAGTTGGAGTATGAGTGGTAAGCCTCATCTCCACAGGGCATAATGTTGTTTGTAAAATATAATCAACCATGTAGTATAACTTGTTAGAGATGACTCCAAGTTAGTTGATTGATGTTACATTGCAATAATGTTGATATTCTCCATATCTCCTAAATTGTAGAGATCTTGTTATACCTGCAACTGTTATAGAATGCTTTGAAGGCTTTACTATTTAAAATAATCTTTGATGTTATAATAAAGCTTCTAGAGAAGAGTTATAACTCTCGCTGGGACAATTATGTATAATTGTCTCACCCCGTAGGCTTCAACTTTTTAGGTGGACGTCGGAGATGAAGGAACCAGCCTACAGGTGACCAGTCTCAGCAGCAGCAGCACCAGGGGCAGCAGTAATCTCAGGTGGAGATTTGTCCTGCCATGTGGTGTAGTTAGAGTCAGTCCTATGTGTCCTCTGTACTCTCAGGTCTTGGAGTCTTTTGTATAGTGATCTTTAGATTTTGTATCTTGATGTATATAATTACTCGAGAAGTAATTATCCTGAGATGTAAACAGTTTATCTCTCTTTATGAAAGAAGCTTTTATGGATTCAAGCTCTTGTCACGAAAAGTTTTAATTTCCCGTGATTTTTGTCTTCCGCTGATTACCGATTCGCTTTCGCTTAGTTTTAATCGTGTTTATGTTATGGTTTGGAGATCAGAGCCCACACAAAGAGTTATGGGACATAGGATAAAGATTACAACATTAAAATTTGTCATATAAAAAATAACCACAAACCAACGATAAAACAACAAGATGATAAAATAGTATGCCTCAGATACAATGCCAAATGTCTTAATATAAAATAGTATAAAAAGATAGATATAATTAGCACCTAGATACTATAGAACTAAAACATCTAAGATATATCTATTTTATCTATGTCAACGGGGTATTCATCAGCAACATCATCGTCAAAAAGGAAAAATTGACTTCAAAACTGAATTTAATCCTTTTTATCTTGATTAGACAACCTATAAAATTTCATCTTCTTTTAACCTTGTTTGGCCCCCCTTATTTGATGTGATGTACACATAATCACTCACATTAAGACTTTATGAGAAACTGCCTTCCTGATCTCCAGGAAGCCACTTTCCCCATCCAAATAACACCATCAAGACTTTACAAGAATTCAAGAGCAGCGACCTTTTCACCACAATCTGCTGGAATCTTTGGAAAGAAAGAAACAATAGAATTTTCAACAACAAGAAAAATTTGGCAAAAAATATTATAATTCAAATCGATGCCGATCTTCACATCCTTACAAAACTGCAGGAAAACTAGCAGATGGGAGGCAAGACAACTCAGAGGAAGGAGAATCAGAAGCTGCATTTCTTTGCGACCTAAAAGCCATGGTGGATGATGAGACCGGTGTCAGCTTAGTACAACAACAAATGTGACTTGTCTTTCTGGATCAAGGGAAGCTCAATCAGCAAACTCTCTAGGATGCTTATCTTTTAAATCCATGGGGCTTGTTTAAGGGGTGCCTCCCCCTTGTTAGCAAAACACTACTCTCATCAGCTTTATTTCCCTTTCAGTTTTTTCTATCTGTTGTTGTTTCAATCTTGTTGTAGGATTTTCACATAAGCAGGTTTCGCTTGCTTGATGTGCTTTTAATATATAACATTACCTTTCCTAAAAAATAATCACTCACATTAACTTCCTTTAATGAATTCATTTTCTCCTAAGTTGTTGGAAATAATTACGTAATGTCTCCTTTGCCTTTAACGCATCCATGTGACCTCCTTGTCCTATGGAACGTGTACCACACCAGTTGGAGTAGTTTCCTCCTCCCTGTTATCATCTCCTCTCTTAACTGCTCTTCTCATCATCTCTCCTCATGTTCTCCTCTTCCCTTCTATTGCAATTCCCTTTATATTTTCTCCCTTCCTCTTTTCTTCCCTAAAACCCTAAACCATTTCCACTACTGGTCTCCCTTCCCCCATGAACTAGACACCATGGAAACAAGGTAAGGATGCTTCATGTTGCAGTGGTCGTCAATGGCTTCCCAACATCTACCGCATCAAAATTGTGGGCTCTGGCGACAACTTGAAGTAGCAAAGAATGGTGAAGCCCTTCATCTCTTCACTTCTAATACCACCACCGCCACATCAATTTCCTCTAACTGCCCTATGCTCCCAATTCCCTGACTCCACATAGTCCTTTGCCATCTACAAACCATCCCCACCTTCTTCCACCCTATGACCTACAATTTGCTTGGTGACTCCACCATCACCATCCTTGACTATGGAAAACTTTAACTTAAATATGATAAGTATTGTTGGTAGTTACTTTAGTGCATGACGACGGCTCCAAAAGCCAAAAAGAACCTCATGTTTAATCTAGTTGAAGCATATACAACTATATGTTTGAGTATTTTCCTAAATGAAAGTGTCCGTGTCTTAGTCTGTGAACGAGCAGTCTATTTGTTCTATCTTGGATGGTCATGATAGGGTTCTTTTACTTTCCTGCCCTTTCCACTTTCTTATAATTACAAAGCACTAACCTATGGTTGATTACTTGAGATCCAAGTAACACCACTTAATGTAAATGATCATTGATATAAATATATGATGTCCTGTATGAGAGATAAATGTGAGTGGCATCCTTACCACTCCCTGTTCAATTTCAAATATGGTAGCAGAGCCATGAGAGCCTATCTCTTATCGATCCATGGAAGCGAGCATGTTCTAGGGTTTCTTCCTCACCCCCTTCCTCGCCGCCCTTCTCAAGCAAGAATCATCTCTCTTCTCTCGAGCAAGATATATCTTGTTCTCCGCTCAAGCTCTCTCTCTTCACCTCCTAAAGCTTTGTGTAGTGAAGAAGATCCAGGTTCTATCTCTTCACTCTTGTGGAAAATAGATCTTGCCATTCAAGCCTCTCTTCTCGTCTCATTCTCATAAGTTCAAGATGAAGAAAACAACTACAATAGATCTAGCATCATATCTCTCTGGTTATCTTTTCTCCTCACTCTTCATCTCCTCTCTTGACATCAACATCTGAGAAATTCTCAACTGATATACTGGTAATTGCCTCTTCTCTTATCTGATATGTAAACATGAGTTCTGATTCGACATCTGGAGTTTTATCACTGTTAGCAACATATATATCGCCATATCCTTATCTGATCAGATTGAATGTTTCAAATTTTGTGACTATCAAACTAAATCTTGACAATTATTTACCGTAGGAGACACAAGTAAGAACACTTTCTGAGTCCTATTTCCTAGAAGGCTTTCTTGAAGTTACTGAATCTCCTCCACCTCTTATCTCCAAGGTGAATCAGGAATGCCTGATTCCAACCCTAGATATAAAGCATGGCTTTACATAGATTGGTTTCTCAAAGGGTGGATATCAAGGTCTGTAACTGAAGAGGTCATGGGAGAAATCATGGGATTCAAAACATCATCAGAGGTTTGGTCTACCTTAGGGAAGAGGTTTGTTGAATCCACTCAGTCAAGAGAGTTTGAGTTAAAATCACAATTGCATACATTCTCTAAGAACTCAGATGATCTAGATGTGTACCTATGCAAATTCAAGGGAATATGTGATCAACTGAATGCTATAGGATGCCAAGTAGCTGAACAAGAGAAAGTATTTACCCTGTTGAATGGGCTTGATGGCCCTAAGTATGAGGGATTTGTCATATCTATGCTAAAGCCTCATATACCTCAATACACTAAGCTGGTCTCTCTACTACAAGATTTTGAAATTAGAAATTCTCATAGATCTGATCCTTCACAACCCCTAGTGTTCTACACTAACAAAAATGAAATTGAGAGGCAGTCTGACCATACTCTATTAAACTACAACAATTGTAACGAAAAAGGAAGAGGTGGATTCTGAGGGAGAGGAAGAGTTCAAAAATCAAATTATATGCATGTCATACTAGGAAGTGGTCCTACACAAAATGTGGCTTAGTTCACCTCTCAAGGAAGAGGTTTCTCTCAGGTCATTCAACAAACTAGTGGAGTAATCAACAATACACAAGAGAATGTCACATGTCCTCCTCTTTTCTGCCAAATATGTGGAAAAAGGGGCCATGAGCCATGAGGTGCTGGCATCGCTTTGACAATGCCTATCAAAACACAAACTCTCCAAAAGGTCTTGCTAACACCACTACTACTGCTCTTGCCGCACTGTGAATGAATGAGAATGATTTTAGAGAATCGAACATTGACTTAAGAGCAACTGATCATATAGTTCAGAATGTAGGTAACCTCTATAATCTAAGAGTCCATCGAAATGGTGATGTCATCATGGTAGGAAATGGGAAATTCATCCCTATTACACTCACTGGTGATATCTATATATCTAACTTCCAATATGTTCCTTTAAAAGATGTTCTAGTCATCCCTGGCATCAAGTGAAAACTTCTTTCTGTATCTAAAGTAACCTCCGCTTTTCCTTGCTATGTCTTGTTTACTGATGATATGGTTTGTATCAAGGACTTAAAGACACACCAGATCTTAGCAAGGGGGTTGTGTAAAGACGACATGTATCTGATTCCTGAGGTCAACTACAAGTATGCTTCAACAAACAAAGATTACAAAACTATCTTCTTTGCAATAGGTTCAATAAAGTTCCTGGAGATATCTGGCACAAGTGGCTTTATCATCCTAGTAAAAAGGTCCTGCCGCAACTTTTTCAAGATAATGTGATACATAGTACATCCACAATTAATAGTATTTGTAATAGCCATGAGATAAGCAAAATTTGGAAACTACCAATTTCTTATGTTCATACCAAATACAATAAGCCTTTCCATCTTATTCATTGTGATGTTTAGGGCAATGCTCCTATAATTTCAATTCATAAATATCAATACTATGTTCTATTTATTAATGATTGTACTAGGTTTAGTTGGTTGTTTCCTCTTAAGCTCAAAAGTGAAGTTACACTTGTCTTCAAAAGTTTTTATATCACAATGAACACACAATTTGGTGCTAGTATTCAAATAGTCCAAAGTGATGTAGGAGGTGAGTTTACTAATAACCAACTAATTCAATTCTTTGATGACAATGGGATCAAACTCAAACATCAAAAATCATGTGCATGTGATCATGCTCAAAACGGAACTGTTGAATGCAAACATCGTCACATTGTTGAACTTGGATTAGCTAAGATGATAGAATCTGGATTACCAAAACACTTTTGGGAAGAAGCTTTCTGTACTGCAACTTACTTAATAAAAAGGTTGCCTTCACTAACTCTTGAGAATTAATCACCATTTGAAAGATTGTATCATGAAAAACCTTCTTATAATTATCTCAGAATATTTGGGACACTGTGCTATCTGTTGGATCTAGGGCTCTAGAGGGAGGGGGGTGAATAGAGATTCAAAAATTCTTACAAGATAGATTAGACATTCAAATTATATCAATTAAAACCAATAGCTTAAGTGCAATTTGAAGTCCTAACTAACAAGCATAGCAAGGATGAGAGAAAATGATATAATCACTTGGATAAGGCCATTTAGAATGGTTCCACTCTACAAACTAGGAGAGAGTCAATCCACTACCTAAAGAGGTCAACCTCTAAGACTTTGCAAGTGCTTTCCTCTATATATTCACCTATAAGAGTTACAATACAAGATACACCAACGGACTTAACTATCCATTACAAAGAGTCTTCAACCTTACCAAGGACTTACCCACTTTGCAAAAAGTCTACCCCTTCTTCTAAGGACTTACCTACTCTTGCACAAGTCTTCAGCCTTCAAGGAATTACTCATTCTTCTTGGATCTTTAGCCTTTTCCTTCTCCTTCACCTGGAGAAGATCTTCACCTCTTCTTCAACCTTGAAGAAGAATACCAACAACTTCACCTTCACTCAGAGTAGCTTGCTCTACCTTTGCTTCTTTGAGGAAAGGGGCAGGGAAGATGGAATGGAATGAGAGCTTTACAAGAACTAGGAATAAGCTCTCTTACAACTGACCTAACTCACTCATAATTATGAAATGCTATGTAAATGAAAGAGAGAAAGGGGCTCAAAGAATTGGAACACACTCAATTATATCAAGGACTTAGAATAGCATGAATGAGCAAACATAGAATGAACTTCAAGGGGTCCTATTTATAGATGGGGGTGTTCCCTTGAGTGTGGGATCACTTAAGGGAGAAATATAGCCCTTTTCCAAGTTTCAACGGATCTATTCTCGCTCAAAATAACCCATCAAAGCTTATAATCACTTTTTCTGCGTTTTCCATATAGTACATTCAGTTGAGTTGCAATAAAGGTAACTCGACCGACCCACTAACAAAAAAAGCCAATTTTCAAGCTATCGATCGAGTTTGTTTTGGGAAACTTGACCGATGAGCTAAAATAAGTTTTTCTTAGTGAGTCAGTCGATCAAGTTTTGTGAGTGTGCAACTTGACTGATTGGTTTCTGCAGAAAATCCATCACTGGATCGGTTCCAACTCGATTAATAAATAGCATGTGACAAATTTTCTAAATTGACTTTTGACTGATCAAATGTTCGAATTAAGTGTCCCTAATTTTTTCTCATCTTATTTACAAGTCATATCATCAATAGAAGTGATTACAAAAATCATATAAGGTGATTTGGAGTGATTTCCCAAAATGTGCACTTACATTGCTTTTGACTTGAACTTGAACAAGCTAGGGCTTGTGTAATTTGATCCTTTTCATGTACCTAAGGCCTGAAATCAATCTTGAACAAACATATTAGATACATAGGAATGGAATGGTTAAGTCATTATCAAGATATGGACAATGTAGAACTCTAAAGTCAACATTCTCCCCCTTTTTGACAATGACAAACCATTCCTCAATCATATTGAAAAGGATATGTAAAGTTATACCTTTTCCTTGTGAATTGCAGGGGGATTCATGATTTGAACAATGTGAATTGCTCCCCCTCAATCTATGCTTACTCTTACCTACATAGTTAGTCTATATACACAAAGCAACATGACATATATACTATATGGTCCTTTAGCAAGTCACATGATAAATCATATGATGAACAAGAAAAGTATCACATAGGAAATAAAATCAATATGGTTGAGCTTCAAAACATTAAACTTCTCTCTCCCTTTTGACATTATCAAAAAGTAAGGGGTAGAAGAGCATGGAAATGTGTCTTCTCCAAGCACAACCAAACATACATCCACAATAGGCAATCTCAAAGCATACACCAAATAGACACGAGAGAAACAAACAATCTAATTTATAATCAAAATATGGTAAATTGGCACCAAATCATGAGATATAGTAAATCAATGAGTAAGTGTACAAAGAATTAGGGTTACAACCCAAAAAGCATGTTCTCAGAAAACAACTAAAGCCAAAGCTATGAAATCTAGATGATAAAATACTACAACTCAAAAAATGTGCCCAAATGTTTGTAATACAAAATAGCCTAAAAAGATGCATATGATCATCATTTAGACTAAAAACTAGAAAAACTAAACATATAAGCTATCTATGTCCACAACACCATCATCATAAGCATCAGAAGCATCTGGCTCATAGTCATCATCTCCATCTAAAGGTGCAATAGAGAGAAAAATATCGCCTTCATCACCGGAGGCACTAACAAAGCCATCAGAGCCATCATCAGAAGCATCATCATCATCCTCATCAGCAACAACCTCCTCATCAACCTGGTCTGACATCTCCTCATTTGCAAGAAAATTGAAACCTCGACCGGGCCAGTAGGCATTCTGCTCATCCCAAGACATGCCAAGAGCATGGATCTCATTGATGTGTGGGTAAGAAAGAGAAGAACTACAATGACTATAAAGTAGAGTGGACAAGGGTACAACCGTCAGAGGCAACACTCTAGGGTCAGATCCACCAACAACAGAGGGTGTAGCAGCGGAAGATGAAGGTGGAGGGGTAGGGTAAAAGTGATCATATGTATAGGATGCATAGTCACATCTTGGGTGGGGCTAGTAAGCAGGATAAGGGTGTGCATAGGACAAGTTCATGTTGGACATGATGGCACAAAGGTCTTGATACAAATGCTCATGAACCTGAAGGTTGTACGCTTGTTGATGCATCATGTAGCCCATAAAGGTTTCATTGGATACATGGAATGAGGCACGGGCAGGTCGGGTAGGCTGAGGTAATAGAGGTGCTCGAGTAGAGGGAGAGGTAGAGGCACCATGTGTGGTAAAGGATGTGATAGGCATAGATTTCTGAAGTGTGGTCTCACTGATGCAAACTCCTTTCGAGACAGGTTTGTAGTGCAAGTCATGGAAAAGAGATTTTCCAGTGGCAAGCTGGAAAAACCACATATGAAGGCTGGGTAGGGTGGGTGGGTGCCACAAGTATTCTTGCCTGAGTCAAAACAGGTCATATGATGGAGAACATATCTCACCCACTTAACTCCTATGTGCTTCAAGAGAAATACATAATGACCGCAATCTTTTCTACAATTTCAATCTAATTTTTCTTTGGATGAATATTGTAGTTAACAACTAAGGCAAGTATGTGTCTCTTGAGGTCTAAGGCAGAGGAGGGAAGGGTGCTCTTCTTCCTTTATGGGAATTGAGTCTTCTTTAAGAACTTATGAATATCAAGGAGAGTAAGATCATACTGCTTATAGAAGGCTTTGGGCTCGACTAGGTCAAAATACTCGAGATAGTCCTTTCACCAGGTATCAGTCACTTCAGTACCCGAAAAGAGGATTTTTAGGGTATCCTCCGAGAATTGGAATTTCTTCCCCCAATCATAGAAGTTAGGACTACTTGAGTATTGGGAGGTGGTATGAGTGTGTCATAATTTCATTGCAAGTTTGCATAGAATTCATGAATGACTTTGGTTCTTGTGATGGAATTGTTGTAGCACAAGCACTCGACACACAAGGCGGAGAGGTGGCGATTGTACAAAAATTCATCTACTTGATCAATGACCTCTTGTCTTCGTGGGTGTGGATCAAATAGGACACAAAAAGGAAAGGGGTTCCTTAGAAGGATCTCCTTGTATCTATTGAGAGCCTCATTTGAGACAAAGAAAGTGTCATCAAAGGGAATCAAGTGAGAGTTGGATGAAGATGAAGGTGCACTAGTTGGGGCGGCCCTCTTTCTCCAATTGGATGCCATGGGGATGAAAAGGAGAGGATGGAGAGAGAAAGATCTAGAGAAACACCAACAAAACCATCCACGGACGTAGGGTTGATAGGAAGGAGGTCTAGGAAGGTTGATCTAGGACTAGGGAGAGGAAGGTTGGGGCTAGGGTTGAGAGCTTGAGGGAGCTAGAGGTTGGATCGGTCGATTTTTCTCTAGTTGGGAGGGAGAAAAGTCGGCCAAACCTATATTAAGTTTGCTCCAACCTATCCATCAGTCGAGTTTATGGACAATCGAGTTTTGTGACTCAATAGCTCGATCGATAGGCTCTTTTAAAAAATCTCTCAGACTTCGACCGGTCGAATTGGCAACTCGACCGATGGTCAACCTGAACCAACTTTAGAAAATATAATTTCTAGCCATTAGTGTGCTAATTAAATATATTTTTAAAGTCCATTTTGCATTTTAAACATACTTAGGCACATATCACTCATCATTGGGTACTATTTTGCGATAAAACAAGAGTTTGTGAAAAATACCCAAAAACAAGAGAAAAACAAGGCAAAAAGAACATGGAAAACTAAATTTTAGCAAATTAACAAGCAACGGTGATAAAAACATAAGAAAATCATATAGGATAGATGACAACTATCTAGGAGTCATATCAAATTTATTCAAAATAGACTTGAGAAGTTTAGATCTAATAAAGTTAAATTGCTCTCTAGCAAGAGGTTTAGTGAAAATGTCTGCCAATTGATGTTCTGTGTCCACATGCATGATTTAGATATCCTTTTTGGCAATGTGATCACAAAGAAAATGATGAAGAACCTCTATATGATTAGCTATACTATGCAAGATAGGATTATATGACAAGTTTATTGCACTAGTATTATCACAATAGGTAGGAGAAACATTAAAATGAATGTTAAAGTCTTGGAGCATTTGCTTCATCCATAGGATCTAGGTACAACAACTCCCGGCTACAATGAATTCAACCTCAGTGGTTGATAATGCCATTGTGCTCTCTTGCTTGAAGAACTAAGACACCAAGCATGGTCCTAGGAGAAAGCAAGTACCACTTGTGCACTTTCTATCAATCAAGCATCCTGCGTAATCCGCATCACTATAAGCAGTAAGAGTAAAGTCCCTTGACTTAGGATACCATAGTCCAAAATTTTGGGTTTTGGCTAAGTAACTTAAAATCCTCTTAATAGCTATAAGATGTGATTTCTTAGGATTTGATTGAAAGCAAGCACACAAGCCAACACTAAACATGATATCAGGTCTAGAGGAAGTTAGGTAAAGTAAACTTCCGATCATACCTCTATAGAGATTCTCATATACCTTTTCAACTTCTTCATCTTTGTCAAATTTGATGCTATTTGACATGGATGTGTCCATCAGATTGGTGTTCTCCATCCCAAAGTACTTAAGTAGCTCACTTGTGTAATTGTCTTAGTTGATGAAGTTCCCATCTTTTGTTTGCTTGATTTGAAAGATGAGGAAGAACATGAGCTCACACATCATACTCATTTCAAATTAACTCTACATAAGATCACTAAATTCTTTACAAAGATCAAGGTTAGTTCCTTCAAATATGATATCAACAACATATGTTTGAATGATAAGAAAATTATAAGAAGCGTGCTTTAGAAATAAGGTAGAATCTACTTTGTCCATGATATACCCATTATCTAACAAAAAGTTCTTTAATTTCTCATACCAAGCTCGAGGTGCTTGTTTGAGTCCATAGAGAGCTTTTTGCAACAAATAAACATGGTTAGGTAAGCTATCATGTTCGAATCTAGACGGTTGTGCAACATACACTTCCTCCTCAATTGTACCATTCAAAAATGTACTTTTATCATACATTTGATATATAAGAAAGTTTTTATAACTATAAAATGCAAGTAACATACGAATGGACTCAAGTCTAGCTACAGGTGCATATGTTTCATCAAAATCTATACATTGCCACTGATTTTAGCATTGAGCCACTAACCTTTCTTTGTTTCTTACCACTTTGCCTCTTTCATCAAGCTTGTTACGGTAGACCCACTTGGTGCCAATGATCTTTGTATCACTTGGTCTTAGCACTAGGGTCCATACTTTGTTCTTTTCAAATTGCTTCAACTCTTCTTGCATGGCTAGGATCCACTCATCATCCCCAAGAGATTCCTTGATGTTCTTTGGCTCGAGTTGTGAGATGAAGGTGTTGTTGGCTTGTTCCTTATTGAATGCAGCCTGCATCTTCACTCTTTTAAATGGATCACCTAAAATCAACTCTTTTGGATGATTCTTTGCAAATCGGGGAGTTGGATCCTTCTTCTCTTCATCTTTCTCTTCTTCTTGATTGAGTACCTCTTTTACCTTTTGGGTGATGTTGAGCTCTTTTAGAATAGGAATTACTTCACCTGCAACATCATCATTTGGAACAATATCTTTGGGAATAGAGGGGTTAGTCTCAATAAACTTAACATTTATATATTCTTCTACTTTAGCAAGATCAATATTAAACACTCTATAGGCCTTGCTAGTAGTGCTATAGCCAAGAAAGAAAACCTTGTAAGATTTCAGATAAACTTGTCGAGAGAATATTTAGCATTCAAAACAAAACAAGGAAATCCGAAAATATAAAAATACTCAATAAAAGTTTTCCTACCATGCCATAGCTCATAGGGGATTTTCTTCAAAGAAGGATATCTAAAAACCCAATTTTGCACAAAACATGAAGTAATGACAGCTTTGGTCCAAAACTTCTTTGGAGTGTCATACTATAAAAGCATGGTCCTAGCATCTCTTCTAGTGACATATTCTTCCTATCTACAACCCCATTTTGTTGAGGTGTTCGAGGTGAAGAAACGTTATGTGCATAACCAGATTCTTGACAAAAATGTTCAAAAATATCATTTTCAAATTCTCCCCCATGATTACTACGGATGGAAATGATGTGGAATGAAGCTTCATTCTCAACTCATTTACAAAAGCTCAAGAAAACATCAAGTGTATCACTCTTAGAAATGAGAAAGAAGGTCCAAGTATATCTAGAGAAATCATCATCAATAACAAGGCAGTACTTGGAACCACAAAGTAATTGAGTTCTCATTGGTCCAAATAGATCAATGTGAAGAAGTTCAAGAGATCTCTTGGTACTAAGGAATCCTTTGTATTTGAAGGAGGACTTGTTTTTTTTTCTTGGGTACAAGGTTGTCATTTCTCATCCTTTTCAAAATCTAATTTGGGAAGTCCCTTGACCAAGTCCTTTTTGTTCAACTTCTTCAACTGATGCAACTTTACATGACCAAGCCGACAATGCCAAAGAGAAATATCATTCAAATTGACTACTAGTCATCTACCAACAACATGCTTAATAGAGTCAAGAGTGATTACAAAAAGGTTACCACTTCTAGTTCCCTTATATATAACTTGATAGGTGAGGGAATTTAGAATCAAGCATTCAAAAGAAGTAAATAATACAAGGTAACCGTTATCACATAATTGACTAACACTAATTAAATTGTGATGTAGGCCATCATGAAAAGAACATTCTTGATACACCAAGATTCACCTACATCACCCTCACCTTTTACCTCACCTTTCTTGTTGTCCCCAAAGGTAACTGAACCTCCTTTCTTTTTGGTGAAGTTGTTGAAATGGCTTATATCATATGTCATATGCTTAGTGTAGCCACTATCAACTATCTATCTTCCTTTTTCCTGCAAGAAAGGAGAGTGTAGGTTACTAACTCAAACTTAGGGACCTGGAGTTAGCTTGGGGACCCATTTCATCTTTAGGTTGGTCCCCTTTGGCTTGTAAGGACAATTAAGTAGAGTAATGATCATCACACTTGAAATACAAACAAACCATGGGATTTTTATTGCCGGAAGACTCTCCAACAACGAAAAAGGCCTCCTTGCTCTTTTTCTTACCTTTGGCTTTGTTCCTTCCCTTTAGTGCTCCCCCTACAAATCCCAAACCACTATTACCACTCTATTTGGTAGAATGGTCAATGATTTATTTAGATAGTTTTTCCCTTTGAGGAATTTCTATAGAGAGGCCCTAAGTCTATTATTATCATCATTAAGAGACATGATAGTAGAAGACAAACTAGAAATATCATCTCTAGCATGAACAAGGTTGACCTCTAGACAGAGGGCTTTAGACAAATAAGAATCTTTCTCAAGATAAATAGAAGCAGTATCATTACTAGGAAAGATATGTCTAGAAGATGAATCATTAACTTGACCAAACAACCTAGAATTTTTAGATTTAAGCACTTGAATGTACTTAAGATAAACATCTCTCTCATCCTTACGAGCATCAACAAGAAGCTTAAATTCAACATTTTCAGTTTTAAGAGTTTCAAGTTCCTTTAGGCACTTTTGGTTATCTTCTTTAAGAGTTTCAATGTTCTTAAGTAGACACCATTCTCTACCTCAAATCCATTGTATTTGAGCTCAAGATCAAGATATTGGCCTTACAAGTTATCAATTCTCTCAAGATGAGTTTTCTCATTAAGCTCAAGAATTTAAAGTTTAGCATACAAATCATCAATCATTTTTCCTAACCTTTTTCTTTTAGAATTACAATTGGCAAAAGAAGAATGGGTAGAAATGAGCATATCAATAATATCTTCCTTAGATAACTCATGCAAGCTTACCTCACTTACCTCACCAATTTCTTCACTAGTAGAGGCCATGAGTGCAAGGTGGCACTCTCCATCTTCTTCGGAGCTTGAGCTACTTGAGGATGAAGCTTCCTAAGTTGCATGAGTTGCATTCTTGAGTCTTTTCTCCTTCTTGTCCTTACTCTTATACTTACTCTCTTTATTGTACTCTTCCTCCTTCTTGGAGCTTCCCTTGTGGTGTGACTTTCTTGACTTTGGACATTCACTCTTGTAGTGTCCCTTTTGTCCACACTTATAGCATCTAGGAGTAGAGGAGCAGGCTTGCTTTCCCTTGAAGTGCTTGCCCTTGATGTAATTGACTTCATGCTCACTTGGGACATCATATTCACTAGAGGAGGAAGGAGAAGTCCAACAAGCACGTTGTTGTTGAAGGATGACTGCCTCCACTTGTTCTTTGAAAGCACTATCTTTGATCTTCTTGGCTTCCTTCTCTTCTTGCTTAGCATCTTCTTCTTACTTGTCAAGCCTTGGCTCATGAGCTTGGAGGTTTCCAATGAGCTCTTAGGTTGGGATGTCACCAAGGCTCATCACTTCTTCAATAGAGGTCACCTTTGACTCCCATCTCTTTGTTAGAGTCCTTAAGATATTAGAGTTGATTACACCTCTATCCAAAGTGTTGCCCAAAGCAGCTAGGCCGTTGATGATGCATTGATCCTAGAGTACATCTCTACAATCCCTTATTTCTTTCCCATCTTGAAGTTCTATAGAAGTCTGTTCAACATGTACATCTTAGCCTCCTTGACTTGCTTTGTGCCCTCATAGGTAATGCACAATATATCCCAAATCTCATAGGTGGAGTCCCAAGATGAGATGTGGTTGAACTCCGTTGGGGTAAGGGCTGCATAGAGAATGCTTATGGCTTTGGCATTGAGTTGGGCTTCTTGAAGTATAGCTTCACTCCGTGTTGCAACAACTCTGGTTGGCTCCTTGTATGGTGTGACCATGACCTTCCACATGTCAAAGTTCATGCCTTGAATGTAGAACTGCATATGCCTTTTCCAACAGAGGAAGTTGGTTTCTTCGAAGATCGGAGGACGCATGGAGAAGCCTCCCTCTAGGTTGAGTGAACCAAGTAGGTTGTCACCCATCTTATCATGTTGTGGGAGATTGTTGGAGAAGATCATTAGCTCTGATACCACTTGTTGGATCTAGGGCTCTAGAGGGGGGTGAATAGAGCTTCAAAAATTCTCAAAAGATAGATTAGACCTTCAAATTATATCAATCAAAACCAATAACTTAAGTGCAATTTGAAATCCTAACTAACAAGCATAGCAAGGATGAGAGAAAATGAAACAACCACTTGGACAAGGTTGTTTAGAGTGGTTCCACTCTCTAAACTAGGAGAGCATCAATCCACTACCTAGAGAGGTCAATTTCTAGGAATTTGCAAGTGATTTCCTCTATATATTCATCTATAAGAGTTACAACACAAGACCCACAAAAGGACTTACCTATCCATTACAAAGAGTCTTCAACCTTACCAAGGAGTTTCCCACTTTGCAAACAGTCTTCCACCTTCTTCCAAGGACTTACCTACTCTTGCACAAGTCTTCAACCTTCAAGGAATTACCCACTCTTCTTAGATCTTCAGCCTTTGCCTTTTCCTTCACTTGAAGAAGACCTTCACCTCTTATTCAACCTTAAAGAAGAAGAACAACAACTTCACCTTCACTTAGAGTAGCTTGCTTCACCTTTGCTTCTTTGAGGAAAGGGGTAGGGAAGATGGAATGGAATGAGAGCTTTACAAGCACAAGGAAGTAGCTCTCTTACAACTAGCCTAACTCGCTTATAATGACAAAATGCTATGTAAATGAGAGAGAGAGAAAGGGGATCAAAGACTTGCAACACACTCAACTATAGCAAGGACTTAGAATAACATGTATGAGGAAACTTGGAATGAACTCCAAGGGGTTCTATTTATAGCTGGGGGTGTTCCCTTGAGTGTGGGATCGCTTAAGGGTGAAATATAGCTATTTTCCAAGTTACAGCAGATCTATTCTTGTCAAAACAACTCACCAATGGTTATAATCACTTTTTTTGCATTTTCTATACAGTACATTCGGTCGAGTTTCACTAAAGGTAACTCAACTGATCCACTAAGAGACAAATCCAATTTTCAAGGTATCAGTCAAGTTTGTTCTGGGAAACTCGTTCGGTGAGCTAAAATCAATTTTGCTTAGTGAGTCAGTCAGTTGAGTTCTGTGAGTTTGCAACTCAGCCGATTGGTCTCTCTAGAAAATCCATCATTGGATCAGTCAAGTTTCCAACTCGACCGATAAACGTCATGTGACAAATTTTCTAAATTGACTTTTGAGTGATCAAACGTTGGAATTAAGTGTCCCTGATTTTTTCTCATCTTAGTTACACATCATATCATCATTACAAGTGATTAAAAAAATCATCTAAGGTCATTTAGAGTGATTTCTCAAAATGCGCACTTGCATTGCTTTTGACTTGAACTTGAACAAGATAGGGCTTGTGCAATTTGATCCTTTTCATGTACCTAAGGCTTGAAATCAATCTTGAACAAACATATTAGATACATAAGAACGAAATGGTTAAGTAATTATCAAAATATGGACAATGTAGAACTCTCAAGTCAACACTATCAATATGTAAGAGGCTATGCAAAGGACAAACTAGATCCTAGATCACTGCCATGTATCTTCATTGGGTACAATATGCAGTACAAATGATACAAATGTCTACATCTTCCAACAGAACATATCTAAATATTGAAACATCTAGTCTTTAATGAGGAGGTTTTTCCCTTGAAATTTGAACTAACTAAACAACATTCCAACTGCTTGTTGCTGAGTATGTTTGAAGATGAAACATGAAGTCATCCCTCTAGAACTCAAGATATTTCTCCTACAAACATTGCTACGTTGCCTGCCTCCAATAATAATAATATTACCAATATTCATAATGTATCTGATACGACTATCTGTGAAAGAATAAGCACCACTAAGCCTACAAACCTAACTACTCAACACTTGACCCAATCTAAAAATATTGAGGATACTAACATATGTACTGAACACAATTTTGGTATCTGTATCTCCAACCTATCTACTACTGATGACTCAGTTACTCAAGACAATCAATGACTCATCATTGCCAATCAAGCTTATGGGATTGAGGACATACAATCATCTAATAATATTAATTTTGACACTACTATTCATACTAGTGTCCTCAATGTCATTACTGCACAACAACATCAACAAATGGTTCCTCATAATATTCATCCTATGACTACAAGAGGCAAAACTGATGTTACAAAACCTAATCCAAAATACACCCTTCTTAGTATGAATATTCCTATTATGCCTAAGAACATCCAAGAAACTATTCAGCATAGTGGATGGAGAAATGCTATGATCTTTTAACTTGATGCTCTTATGAAAAATGAAACATGATTCTTAGTTCCACGGTTGCCTGAGATGAATGTAGTAGGCTGCAAGTGGTTTTTTAAAACAAAGTTGAAACCTGATGGCTCCTTAGACAGATTGATAGAAAGGTTTTTTGCAAAAGGGTTTCATCAAGAAGAATGTATTGATTACCTAAAAACTTTCAGTATTATTATAAAAGCTCCAACTATAAAAAACTATTCTAAGTATTACTACATCTAACATATGGACTATCAAACAATTGGATGTTTGTAATGCTTTTCTAAATGGTCTTCTTGACTGATGTCTTCATGATACAACCATGATGATTCTATGATATGAATCATCCTCATCATGTATATGGTTTAAAACAAGCTCCACAAGCTTGGTACAATAGAATCAACCATTTCTTAAATGAAATCGATTTTCTTTCCAGTACTTCTAATTCATCTCTGTTCGTTTTCAATGAGAATGGAGTTCTGTTCTATTTACTCCTCTATGTATATGCCATTTTAATCACAGGAAATGTATATACTATTATTGATAGGTTTATCAGCCAACTTGAGTCAGGATTTTCACTCAAGAACTTTGGAATGATACATTACTTCCTTGGTATTCATGTTGAACATAATAACACTGGTACACTCCTTCACCAAGCTAAGTATGCCTACGATCTTCTCCATAGAGAAGGTATGCTGGACTATAAACCCATATCATCTCCTATAAGCCATTCATATCTACGAGAACACATTAAACATCAAGGCGATCCTCTACCTAATCCAAGTGAATACATGAAGATTGTAGGTCCATTACAATATCTAACATTATCAAGGTCAGACATCACATATGGAGTTAACTTGGCATGTTAGTTTCAACACAATCCAACATTTGTTCATATGATTCTTGTCAAATGGATTTTGCGATACATAAAAGACACTACCCATCTTAGCATACATTTATATGAAGATTCAAATGTATCGATCGTCACCTATTCATAAGCTGACTTGGGAGGCTTCCCTTTAACATAGGTGTATATGAGGTTATTGTGTATTCTTAGGATGAATCTGTGTATCCTGGTCATCCAAGAAACAAAATCCAGTGGAAAAATCCAGTGCAGAAGCAGAATATTAGTCACTTTCTCAAACTATAAAAGAGTTAACCTAGCTTTCTCAGTTATTTAAAGACATTCACTTTCCAAAAACTGAACCAACAACTTTGTTTTGTGACAATCTTAGTGCTCTATACTTAGCTGTCAATCCTAATCTTCATGCTAGAACAAAACACATTGAGATTGGCTATCACTATATAGGATAGAAGGTTATACTAGGCCATATCTAACAAAGTATGTGACCAATCAAAACCAATTGGTTGACATCTTCTTTAAGGCAGTTCATAAGAACATATCTTGTCATCTTGTTCATAAGCTTGGGCTTCAATTCTCTCAACACAAGCTTGCGGGGGTGTTGGAGTATATAAAACTATCTGTTCAAGTACTTTCCTGAATGAAAGTGTCTATGTCTTAGTCTATGAATGACCAGTCTATTTGTTTTGTCTTGAATGGTCATAGATATGGTTCCTTTACTTTTCTTCCCTTTCCACTTTCTTGTAATTACAAGTCACTGACCTATGGTTGATTACTTGAGATCCAAGTAACACCGCTCAATGTAAATGATCATTGATATACATATATGATGTCTTGAATGAGAGATAAGTGCGAGTGACATCCTTCCCCACTCCCTGTTCAATTTCAAATAATTCTCACACACAAGGTCTATCACCACCAATAAAACTCTCTGTCAACCTTGCAACAGAGGCTGCAACATCAATAGGGTGCCACCACTTACTAGAGACCATAGGCAACACCCTAGATTTTCTTCCAGCACTAGGTCACAATCTCCTCTAGATTTGACAGTGCCATAACCTCCATCAGCACCGCTGACATCTCTGCATCTCTCCTCTGCTCATCTTCCTCTTTGTGCAAGATGCTGGTAATGGCCAGAAAATCATTAAAAACTATACCCTCCCCATCTTCTTGTCTCCACCTACCTCCCTCATGGCGCAAGGCATTCAATTATCTGACGGCCATGGCGGCAAGCAACACTAGATACCTACTGTCCATTGCCATGGCGGCAAGTAGTAATCGTCACTTGACCCTCTCTACACATGCTTCTCTATTTGGGCACAACCAATAAACACTTGTTCCATATCAGGCTAATAGAGGAAGATGACACCCCTTCAGATGCCATGATCTTTTACCTCAAGTCCACAACTAAAATAAGATCCCAGGGTCTAACTCAACTTCTTCTTTGTCATTCTCTTACTATTTCTCTCTCCTTACTGATGGCGTATAGATGGCAACATGTACCTTACCTTCCCCTTCAGCTATAGATAGATTCAACCCTAGTAGAGGTGGAACCTACACTTCCACTTCTCCTCCTCTGTCGTGCATCTAGGCATGGCTCCATACCTTGGAGCCTCCAAGTTTTTCATCATTGCAACCAATTCCTCCAGATGAAGTTCTATCTACCAAGCGTGTCTTTGGTAGATAGCTATGGTCAGTACCAATATCCATAAAAACTAATGTACATAGCTACAAATCCCTCCCATAAGTAGTCTTGACCTCATATCTTTTCTTGGAGGCGTGATAACCCAATTAAATGCAAGGATACACCATCACCAACTCCACATAGCCAGTGAACTGATACACCTCCTTTGTTGTCACGACATCGTTTGAAGCTACTAACGACCAACACAAACATGATTATCAGTAAGTCACTCATTACCTTCTTGCATCTCATTTATTGATAGTCATATTAACATGATAACATTATAAAAAAGATATGGGATTAGATGATAACCATAATGTATAATATAAAACATACTCCAAATCATGAATGATATCAGACAATCTATTATATATACAAGTCCTATTATTAGGATATGTATTCTAGTGTACTAGTGGTAGTAAATGAGAATGTCTCACAGTACATGCTTGTATTTAGGACCTATTTAAGTATTAAATAATAAAATCTCTATATACACTACATGCTAAAGATGATGTGGAGTATAAGAATGAATCATAGGCTTGGATGGGAAGCAACATTCCAAAATCCAATTTTGAAGAATGCATACTATTACCCACACATATATGTAAGTTATACATACTCAGACTCATGTATCTAAAGATGTATATTAGAACTAAAACAAATGTCCAATGGATCATGTAAACTTAATAAGATTAAAATATATAATATTCTACTGGGTGATCGGGACTAGGATATGCACAATATGGAAATATATTAGGAATGTATACACATGTCCTCTTTGGTTTTACTAAGGTACATATGCATTCCTAGTATGAGTACATGACTTTGGGGACCAAATATAGCCATTGAGTTGATCTTTCATCATGAAGATCATGTATGTACATTCTTTATTTTAACTTATACATTCATACAAGTTTGACATAAACTTCCCCACAACCAAGCTCTCTTGAAACACTTCTTCATATTTGCAAATATATGCCCTTCAAGTGAAAATTATTTAAAATATCACAAGATATATTTATTCTTGTTATATTGGGCTTGTAATCCCCCCTGCCATAAAAATTAGTCTTGTTAATGTGATTGATGATAATATGTCTTGCCTCCATATTATATATGTGATTTTATACTAATTTAACTAATGTAGATTCTTGTACATAACCATATTTTTTTAAAAGGATGTGCTTTCCATCTGGGTGTGCAGTTCCCTTATTGATGCACGTCGTTGTACACACAACAATCACTAGGACAAGTCCTAGAGTTTAACCTTCTAACCAAGTTGTCAACTTGGTGCACGTACCAAGTCAATGGAGTATAGATAGGTATCGATACCTAGAGACAACAATGAAGATGATTGAGTTTCAAATCTGAATGTGAGAACTAGAATGTAAATATATTTTGAGAGTTTGTTAAAACTAAAACAATAAACAAAGATGTTGAATTAACGATCAACTAATCAAAAGAAATAAATTCCAAAGCTAATGGATTTCACCACCCTAGACAATGAGAAATGAGACCAAAGAAATTACATGATAATAAAGACAAAGGAAGGTATATGAAACATTCATAAATAATTATTAAAAGATGAGCTCCTTGTGAACCCATTGGTTGTGATGTTCAAATATCCTAGTTAAATCATCCTAAGGGGACTTTTCCAAGGTCTCATCCAAATCCTCATGTAATTGATTTGTTTGTTCTAAATCTTGGATCCCATGGTTGCATCTGTCAAGGTTAACAAGTGATAAAAATGAGAGATCACTTCATTAAAATCATCGATATCCAAATCAAAAACCATTTATCTAAAAAGTCATGTAAAACTTCAATCTAATCATCACATGGTTAAGGGGTTTCTCCCCTCACCTCGATAGGAAAACTACTTGCTAGCCATAAGAGGGGAAACAAAAGGAAGAAGGAAAGAAGCCATAGACCACAGGAAGAAGAATCTCTAAGGAGATCTATGTGGTGTCAGTTAAATGGCTTGATCCCTTAATCCTCTGTTCCAAGAGAAAAGAATGAGAAGTAAAGAATGATAATAACCAAGATCCAGAGATGAAGAATCAGATTTGTATTTCAAAAATGATAGATTACAACTATGAAATAAAATGCAAGTGCAAAATTGAGGACTACAAACTAAGACTCTATTACAACTAAGAGTCGATTTACAACTAAGACACAATGATTTTCCTTGTGGAGTGCCCCCTCCTTTTATAGGAGAAGGAGGGGTTGAAACCCTATAAGGGAAGGAGAAGGAAGTGGAAGAGGCAGCTGATGTATGTCTTGGTTAAGAGAATAAGTTCCTACCTCAATAGGAAGTAGAGAAAATCATTGAGTGCCTTCTTTTGACCCTTCAAATTTTAACTCTTTCTCTACAGATTCCGTTCCTGAGGTTTTGTACAAATTTCAGTTTTGTACCTCTAATTTTTCCAAGTGACCTAATATCTTAGAACCACATAGCATAGAGTTCTATATTCTCTATCAAAACAATTATCACATCTTGGTTCAAAACTGAGATTTTGTATAAAAATAAGCTTCATCTTACTTCAGCTTTGACACTCTCAATTTTCATTTTTTTAAGTTGTTATACATGAATAGGACGAAATTGTGGGGTGTGAAAACAAAGAAGGAAGTGATGAAAAAATGTCGATCCCTCCTCTATTCGACTCAGTATATGAATTGTGGATTTGTGGCTACATTGGTCACATTTGTTTCATGTTCAATATTGGCATCTTTTGATGGTACGCCCCTTTGTGGGGTATAGAATTTTTATTTTGGGAAGCATGCCACCTCGAACTTGATTTTTGTCCGCTGGTGATTCTTTGCTTCTCCTTTTCAGAAGAAAAATAGAAGCAAGGAAGAGATGTTCTTGTGCTTATAACTTTCCACATTATTATTATTTTCTTTTTTTCCCAAAGAGTGTCATTGCTCCAATTAGAATATTCTTATAATTCACATCATACAAGTTTCATAACAAGATAATACATTTTTTTTAAATATAGGAAAAAATATGCTTTGTTCTAATCGATTCCTTACTACTTGCCAACTATTCTAAGGAGTGATGCTATTAGGGGTCCTAGGTGACATGGTGGTTTGAAACATGGCAATTTGTAAATTTTTTTGCAAAAGATTTACTAAATTCAAAGGAGTACAATGATAATGTCTATTCAACCTGACCGACTAGATAAGGGCCAAACTAAAAAAATTGTTTTTTTTTTAATTTCAAAAAAATAAAACAAAACTACATAACATAATGAAAATTTGCATAAACTTAAGATAGAGTGGGTGAAAAGAGTGCATACCACCCACCTCCACCACGGAAAATTTTTTTTCTCTTCCCGGGCAAAACTTAAATCCAATATGGAGGGAAGAAGAGGGCATCCAAGTGGCCCTGGTATCTCACAAAACGTCCAACTAAAGGGGATGTGTATGAAGGCTGGGACCTTTACCAGAGGAGCTTCATAGTGCACCCTATGATAGGGTAATCATGGAAGGTCAGTGGGATGTTCATATTTCCTTTCACCTCACATTCCCTCTAGACAGATCCACATATCTTCCTTTGATAGCAAAGGAAGTGTTGAAGTTGGATGTGGATTGGGGGAAGTTGGAGGGTACTCGGTAAGTAATGTCAATAGAGAAGGATGAACAAAGTCAGGTGGAGGATTTGGCTTAGGATTTCCACCATCATAACGACCTGCATATGGGAGAATTGATGTTGACTCAAAATATTTCAAATCATTTACAAATGTGTTTTGTTCTTCTTTAAAAATAATCCCATCAACATTTTGTTTGGTAAGTTTCATTGCTGATATAACACATGCCTCTAATCCTTTTATACAAGGGGTCCCCAAGGATTCAGGAGGGATGAGGATGTCTTCCTTACAAACAATAGAAGGGAGGGTATGGGTTCCATCAAGGGTGGTATCACCCCTTCTACATCAACCTTATGTAGAATGGTATTGGCTTTGTCAAAATGGGAGGAATTGTTTTGTTAAAGGGAGTTGGATGCTCATTATCCAAAATAGACTCAAAAAAAGGGATTTGGTCTATGATATCAATTGGATTTGTGTTAAGTATTAGAGGATCTTCAGAATGACTCTCTTGTTTCAACTTTTTATATTCAAGTAATAGAGTCTCTAAAGGAAAGATAGGGATACCAATGTCCTCATCACACACAAAATATGGCTCCATGGTTTGTGCTATTTCTTTAGGATATGACATATATGACAAAAAAATGGGATCATCGTTGGAAAGAACTATCTTGGGTTCCTCAAGCTGTATAGGGGGTCTGTGATTGAGCCTCTAGTAAGGTAGCTAACATGGATTGACTGGATTAAAATTTTTCTTTTCCTTCTGCTACCATATTCTCTAGGGCCTTAAGTCTCTCTACCAGTTTAGGATTAAATTGAGTTTCACCATAAATTTATACACACAAAATTTTGGCCACACTCACCATACCCCTCATGGTATTCATGGGCCTTGTGCTCCTCATATTAATTGTGGCATTTATCCTCATAATAATCTTTAGAAGATGGTAGATTGTAATTTCCATTACATCCATCTTGGCGGGTAGATTCAGTATTACAAGGTGTCACCGAATCATGGAGGAACATAGTTGGAACATCTAGGTTTTGGGATTGGGCTTCCAGTAGAGCTGCGAACAGGGCTTGGCTGGTTTTTAGTTTTGCTGCCATCTTATATAGGGCCCTAAGTTTCTTATCTTGCTGAAGATTATGATGGGTATCATAAATAGGTCCATTTCTCCCCAAGTTCTGTTGGTCATATTCTCCAAAACTTTGTTGATCATACCCCCATTAGAATATGTATAGCAAGGTTCCCTATAATTGTTCTCAAAATAATGTTGATTCACATCGTACCCACCAGGATGTAAGGGCTCGTAATTAAAAGTGGTGATACCATAAGTATGGGATGGAGTTGGGTAGCCAAAAGATGTGTGGTGATATTGGCCACAATAATAACATTGGGGGGGATATCGGAATGCCCACTCCATTTGAAAAAATCTCCTGAAAGATATGTCAATTAACACATGCGAGTACAGAGGTTACAAGATAAGGGGTTAGTCAAAATTATAAAGAAAACTAAAAGTATAAATATAAGAAATTACGAAATGAAATAAAATTATAAAAAGATAAGAAGAAAGCAGTACTGATGGAATGGAAACTTAGTAGAAAGAGGAGATACACTTTTAGAATTTTTCTCAGAAGGAAAAAAGAAATTACAAAAAACCTAAAAGAAATTATAAAAAAGACTAGTTATACAAGTTAGAGAATATGAAACAAGATTATAAAAGATACACAGGAACTAGATATGAAAAACAACTGTGTCATCCTCGACAATACCACCAAATTGATGCACGTCATTGTACACATAGAAATCACTAAGACAAGTCCTAGAGTTTAACCTTCTAACTAGGTTGTCAACTTGGTGCAAGCACCAAGTCAATAGAGTATAGATATGTACTAATCCTTAGAGACAATGATGAAGATGGTTGAGTTTTAAATCTAATTGCGAAAATAAGAATGTAAAATCCATTTTGAAAGTTTGTTAAAACTAAAACAAAAAATAAAGATGTTGAATTAAAGATCAACTAATAAAAAAAAGACATTTCAAAGCTAAGGGATTTCACCACCTATCTGATGTGAAACGAGATCGAAGAAATTACATGATAACAATGAAAAAGGAAGATATGTGAAACATTCATTAATGATTCACAAAATATGAACTCCCTATGAACCCATTGGTCTTGACATTCATCGATCATAGTTCAATCATCCTAATGGGGACTTTTCTGAGTTCTCATCTAAATTCCCATGTAATTGATTTGTTTGTTCTAAATCTTGGATTCCACGGTCACATCTGTCAAGATTAACAAGCGATGAAAATGAGAGATCACTTCGTTATAATCTTCAATATCCAAATCAAAAACTGTTTATCTAAAAGGTCATGTAAAACTTCAATCTAATCATAACATGGCTAAGGGGTTTCTTCCCTCTCCTTGGTAAGAAAACTACTCACTAACCATATAAGGAAAAGCAAAAGGAAAAAGGAAAGAAGTCATATACTACAGGAAGAATAATCACTAAGGAGATCTATGTGGTGTCAGTTAAATAACTTGATACCTTCATCCTATGTTCTAAGAGAAAAGAATGAGAAGTAAAGAACGAGAATAACCAAGATCTAGAGATGAAGAACCAAATTTGTACTGCAAAAATGAAAGATTGCAACTATGAAAGAAAATGTGAGTATGAAATTGAGGACTACAAACTACGAGTCTATCATAACTAAGACTCGATTTAAAACTAAGACTTGATGATTTTTTTCTTGATGAGTCCCCCCTCCTTTTATAGGAGAAGGAAGGGTGAAAATTCTGAAAGAAGAGGAGAAGGAAGTGGAAGAGGCAGCTGATGTATGTCTTGGTCAAGACCATAATATCTGTTCTCAATAGGCAGTAGAGAAAATAATTGTTTGCCTTTGTTTGACCCTTCAAATTTGACTCTTTATCTATAGATTCCATTCTTGAAGTTTGGTATGGATTTCGGCTGATAAAAAGCTTTAAAATATGCTTGAAAATACAAATTTTCTTTCCAACTCATAGTTTAATATTGAATTCCGCCTTAGGATGTGAGAGTTATGTCAATTTTGGTGCATGGTATATATTTAAATGAGACATTGTGAGAAAACAAATAGGCACGTTCACTGGTTGGTTGGATAGTCAAATGACTGCCAAAGTCACCAGTAAATATGTTTTCCATGTCGAAATTGAAATTATTTTCTTAAAACATGTCTAAACTCCAAATTTGAATTTCGTATGTGGGATTTATGACTATTTTGGTGAGAGGTATATCAAACTCTGTGGGAAATATGAAAGGTCTGCTATCTTCATCTTTTTGTATCTTGATATAAATGCTTCAATAGTTCTTGAAAATTGAGAGAAATCTCACAAAAAACTAGAAAAAGAATATGTGAGGATGAAAGTACAATTGATTTCAAAATTAAAGTAAAATTACTAAAAAATCTTAATTAATTATCCTAAATGATGCAAAAATAAATGATGAATATGCATTCATCAAAATACTCCAGACTAGAATTTTTGTTTGTCCTCAAGCAAATAAAATCAAATATAAAGTCTAATTTATACTCCCAATATGTCATTCCTTACCATTGTAACATCACTATAATCCTTACCTCCAATTTTTGGTCAAGTGACCTGATCTCCTAGAACCACGTAGCATAAAGTTCTATATTCCCTATCAAAACAATTATCACATCTTGCTTCAAAAATGAGATTTTGTAGAAAAATAGGCTTCATCTTACTTTCTCTTTGACACTCACAATTTGTTTTTCATGTTGTTGCACAAGAATAGGATGAAACTGTGGGATGTGAAAACAAAGAAGGAATTGATGAAAAAATATTGATCCCTCCTCTATTCGACTCGGGATATAAATCTATAGAGTTGTGGCTATAGTGGTCACAATTTTTTCATGTGAAATTTTGGCATATTTTGATGGTACACCTCTTTGTGGGGTATGTAATTTTTATTTTGGGAAGCATGCCACCCCGAACTTGATTTTTGTCTGGTGGTGTTTTTTTGCTTCTCTTTTTTAGAAGAAAAATATAGGGAAGGAAGAGATGTTCTTGTGCTTATATCTTTCAACATTTTTTTCCCAGAGAGTGTCATTGCTCTCGTTAGAATATTCCTATAATTTAAATCATACAAATTTTACAACAAGAGAATCCATTTGCTTAAATATAGAAAAAAATTATGCTTAGTTCTGATCTATTCCTTATGACTTGCCAACTATTCTAAGGAGTGATGTTATTAGGGGTCCTAGGTGACATGGTGGTTTCTGACATGGAAATTTGTAAAACTATTTACAAAATATTTACTAAATTTAAATGGGTACAATGATAATGTCTATTCAACATGACCGACTAGATAAGGGCCAAACTAAAAAAATTGTTTTTTTTGAAAAATTTAAAAAATGAAAACTAAACTATATAATAGAATGAAAATTTGCATAAAATTAAGATAGAGTGGGTGGAAAGAGTACGTAGCACCCACCTCCACCCTTGACCTAAAATTTTTCTCATCCTAAGAAAAACTTAAATCTAAGATGGAGTGATGAAGAGGGCATCCAGGTGGCCCTGGTAACTCAAAAAATGACTAGCTGAAGGGGATGTGTATGTGGGTTGGGACCTTTATCAGAGGAGCGTCATAGTGTATCCTATGATAGGGTAATCGTGTAAGGTCATTGGGGTGTTCATATTTTCTTTCACCTCACATTCCCTCCAATAAGATCCACAGATCTTCCTTTGATATCAAAGGAAGTGTTGAAGATGGATGTGGGTTGGGGAAAGTTGGAGGGTACTTGGGAAGTAATGTCAGTAGAGTAGGATGAACAAAGTTGGGTGGAGGATTTTACTCAGGCTTTCCACCATCATAATTACCTACATATGGGAGAATTGATGCTGATACAAAAGATTTCAAGTCATTTACAAAAGTGTTTTGTTCTTCTTTAAAAATAATGCCATCAAAATTGGGTTTAATAAGCTTCATTGTTGAAATAACACATGGCTCTAATTCTTTTGTACAAGGGGTCCCTAGGGATTCAGGAGGGATGAGGACGTCTTCCTTTCCAACAATAAAATGGAGGGTATGTGCTTCATTTAATGGTGGTATCACCCCTTCTACATAAACCTTATATAGAATGAGAATTGTCTATGTCAAAATGGGAGGAATTGTTTTGTCAAAGGGGGTTTGATGCTCGTTATCCAAAATAGACTCAAAAAAGGGATTTGGTATATGGTATCAATTAGGTTTATGTTAAGGATGGGAGGATCTTTAGAATGACTCTCCTGCTTGACTTTTCATACTCAAGTAATAGAGTCTCTAAAGGAAAGGTACGGATACCAACGTCCTCATCACACGCAAAATATGGCTCCATTATTTGTGCTATTTCTTCAGGACTCGACATATATGATACAAAAATAGGATCATCATCAGGAAGAACTATCTTCAGTTTCTCAAGATCTATAGGGGGAGTCTGCGATTGAGCCTCTAGTAAGGTATCTAATAGGGCTTGATTGGATTCATGTTTTGCTTATGCTTCTGCTATTATCTTCTCTAGTGGCTTAAGTCTATCTTCTAGTTCATGATTAAATTGAGTTTCACCATGGATATATGCACCCCAAAGTTTTGTCGTTCTCACCATACCCCTCATGGTATTCATGGACCGTGTGCTCCTCATATTGATTATGGTATTACTCCTCATAATAATCTTTAGAAGATGGTGGATTGTGAATTCCATTGCATCCATCTTGGTGGGAAGATTTAGTATTATAAGGTGTCATCAAATCATGGGAGAATATAGTTGGAACATCTGGATTTTGGGATTGGGCTTCCAGAAGAGCGACAAATAGGGCTTGGCTAATTTTCAATTTAGCTGCCATATTGTCGAGGGCCCTAAGTTTCTCTTCTCATTGAGGATTATGATAGATATCATAAATAGGTACATCCCCCTCCCCAAAGTTCTGTTGGTCAAATTTCCCAAAACTTTGTTGATCATACCCCCCATTATAATATGGATAGCAAGGTTCTCCACAATTGTTCTTAGAAAAATGTTGGTTCACATCGTACCCACTCAGATGAAAGGGATCATAATTAAAAGGGGTGCTACCATAAATATGGGATATAATTGGGCAGCCAAGAGATGTGTGGTAATTATGGCCACAATAATAACATTGTAGGGGATATTGGAATGCCCACTCCATTTGAAAAAATGTTCCTTGAAGATATGTCAATTAACACACGTGAGTAGAGAAATTACAATATAAGGGGTTAGTCAAAATTACAAAGAGAACTAAAAATTATATATATAAGATATTATGGAATGAACTAAAATTACAAAATAATAACTAGAAAGTAGTACCGCTGGAATGGAAACTTAGTAGAAAGAGGAGATACACTTTCAGAATTGTGCTTGGAAGGCAAAAAGAAATAAAAAAACCTAAAAGAAATTATGAAAAATACTAAAGTTATACAAGTTAGAGAATATGAAACAATATTATACAAAATATACAAGCAACTAGATTTGAGAAACAACCGTGCCATCCTTAGCAATGGTTCCAAATTGAGGCACATCATTGTACACACAACAATCACTAGGACAAGTATTAGAGTTTAACCTTCTAACCACGTTGTCAACTTGGTGCAAGCACCAAGTCAATAGAGTATAGATAGGTATCGATCCCTAGAGACTGCAATGAAGATGGTTGAGTTTCAAATCTGATTGTGAGAACAAGAATGTAAAATCCATTTTGAGAGTTTGTTAAATCAAAAACAAAAAAATAAAGATGTTGAATTAAAGATCAACTAGTCAAAGAAATAATTTCCAAAGCTATGGGATCTCACCACCCTAGCCAATGTGAAATGAGATCGAAGAAATTACATGATAATAAAGACGAAGGGAGATATGTAAAACATTTGTAAATGATTCACAAAAGATGAACTCCCTATGAACCCATTGGTCCTATCATTCATGAATCCTAGTTCAATCATCCTAATGGAGAATTTTCTAAGGTCTCATCCAAATCTCCATGTAATTGAATTTTTTGTTATAAATCTTGGGTTCTACAGTCACATCAGCCAATATTAACAAGAAATGAAAATGATGAATCACTTCATTAAAATCGTCGATATCCAAATCAAAAACCATTAATAGAAAAAGTCATGTAAGAATTAAATCTAATCATCACATGGCTAAGGCGTTGCTCCCCTCACATTGGTAAGAAAACTACTCACTAGACATAAGAGGGGAAACAAAAGGAAGAAGAAAAGAAGCCATAGACCACAGGAAGAAGAATTTCTAAGGAGATGTATGTGGTGTCAGTATAATGACATGATCCCTTAATCCTCTGTTGTAAGAGAAAAGAACGAGAATACCAACATCTAGAGATGAAGAACAAAATTTGTATTACAACAATGAACGATTACAACTATGAAAAAAAATGCGAGTACAAAATTGAGGACTTCAAATTAAGACTTTATTACAACTAAGACTTGATTTACGATTACTACTAGATGATTTTTTCTTGTAGAGTCCCCCACATTTTATAGGAAAAGGAGGGGTGGAAACCCTGAAAGGGGAGGAGAAGGAAGTGGAAGAGGCAGTTGATGTATGTCTTGGTCAAGAGAATAATTTTCTTCCTTAACAGGCAGTTGAGAAAATCATTGATTGCTTTCTTTTGACCCTTCAAATTCTGGCTCTTTCTCTGTAGATTCCATTCCTGAAGTTTCATGAAAATTTTAGCTTGTAACAAGCTTTAAAGTGCACCCGATAATACAATTTTCCTATAGGATTTTAATTTCCTTTCCAAAATATATTTGAACATCAAATTCTGCCTTAGGATGTGAGAGTTCTGTCAATTTTGGTACATATTATATTATTTAAATTAGACACGATGGGAAAATGAATAGGCACATTCACTGGTTAGTTGGACAGTCAAATGACTACCAAAATCACCAAGAAATATGTTTTTCTGTGGAATTTGTATGTAGGAGTTCTGACTATTTTGGTGGGAGGTATATCAAAATTTGTGGGAAATCTAAAAGGTCTCCTATCTTCATCTTTTCTTATCTTTATTTAAATGCTTCAACAATTCCTAAAAATTGAGAGAAATCTCACAAAAATTTAAAAAAAGAATATCGAGAGGATGAAAGTACAATTGATTTCCAAATTAAACTAAAATGACTAAATAAACTTAATTAATTATTCTAAATGATACAAAAATAAATGATGAATATGCATTCATCAAAATACCCTAGACTAGAATTTTTGCTTGTCCTCAAGCAAATAAAATAAAAAATAATGTCCAATTTATAATCCTATATGTCATTCCTCACCCTTGTAACAAGACTATAATTCTTACCTCCAATTTTTGACCAAGTGACCTAATCTCCTAGAACAATGGAGTATAAAGTTCCATATTCCCTATCAAAATAATTATCACATCTTGCTTCAAAAATGAGATTTTGTAGAAAAATAGGCTTCATCTTACTTTTTCTTAGACACACTCAATTTTTATTTTTTGTAAGTTGTTGCACAAGAACATGAAGAAATTGTGGGGTGTGAAAACAAAGAAGGAAGTGATGAAAAATATTGATCCCTCCTCTATTCTACCCGGGATATGAATTTGTGAAGTTGTGGCTACATTGGTCACAAATTTTCATGTCCACTTTTGGCATCTTTTGATGGTACACCCCTTTATGGGGTATGAAATTTTTGTTTTGGGAAGCATGCCTCAAAGACTTTATTTTTGTCCAGTGGTGAATCTTTGCTTCTCTTTTTTAGAAGCAAATAGAGGGAAGGAAGAGATGTTCTTATGCTTATAAATTTTATCATTATTTTTTTTTCTTGTTTTCCTAGAGAGTGTCATTTCTCTAGTTAGAATATTCACATAATTCACATCATACAAGTTTCATATCAATATAATCCATTTGTTTAAATATAGGGAAAATTATACTTGGTTCTGATCGATTCCTTATGACTTGCCAACTATTACAAGAAGTGATGCTATTAGGGGTCCAAGGTGACATGATGGTTTCATGCATAGAAATTAGTAAAAACACTTACAAAAGATTTACTAAATTCAAAGGGGTACAATGATAATGTCTATTCAACATGACTGACTAGATAAGGGCCAAACTAAACAAAATTGATTTTTTTTTGAAAATTTCAAAAAATTAAAACTAAACTATATAACATAACCAAAATGTGCATAAAATTAAGATATAGTGGGTGGAAAGAGTATGTACCATCCAACTCCACCTTGAACTTTTCTCATCCTGAGCAAAACATAAATCCAAGATGGAGGGAAGAAGAGGGCATCCTGGTGGCCCTGGTAGCTCAAAAAATCTAGTTGAAGGGGATGTGTACGAGGGTTGGGACCTTTATTAGAGGAACTTCATAGTGTACCCAATGATAGGGTAATCGAGGAAGGTTAGTGGGGTGTTCATATTTTCTTTCACCTCACATTCCCTCCAATAAGATCCACATATCTTCCTTTGATAGAAAAGGGAGTGTTGAGGATGGATGTGGATTGGGAGAAGTTGGCGGGTACTCGACAAGTAATGCTGATAGACCAGGATGAACAAAGTCAGGTGGAGGATTTGGCTCCAGATTTCCACCATCATAATGACGTACATATGGGAGAATTGATGCTGATATAAAAGAGTTTAAATAATTTACAAAAGTGTTTTGTTCTTTTAAAATAATGCCATCAACATTGGGTTTGGTATGTTACATTATTGACATAACATATGTCTCTAATTATTTTGTACAAGGGGTCCCCAAGGATTCAGGAAGGATGAGGATATCTTCCTTGTAAACAATAGAAGGGCGGGTATGGGATTCTTTCAAGGGTGGTATCGCCCCTTCTACATCAACCTTGTGTAGAATGAGAACTGTTTGTGTCAAAATTGGAGGAATTGTTTTTTCAAAGGAGGTTGGGTGCCCATTATACCAAATAGATTAAAAAAGGGATTTGGTCTCTAATATCAATTGGGATTATGTTAAGGGTGGGAGGATCTTTAGAATGACTCTCCTACTTCGACCTTTTATATTCAAGTAATAGAGTCTCTAAAGGAAAGGTAGGGATACCAATGTCCTCATCACATGCAAAATATGGCTCCATGGTTTGTTCTATTTCTTTAGGATCTGACATATATGACACAAAAATAGGATCATCATCATCATCATCAGGAAGAACTATCTTGGGTTGATCAAGCTCTTTAGGGGGAGTCTGTGATTGAGCCTCTAGTAAGGTAGCTAACAGGGCTTGATTGGATTCAAGTTTTGCTTGTCCTTCTACTGCCATCTTCTCTAGGGCCTTAAATCTCTCTTCTAATTCATGATTAAATTGAGTTTCACCATAGGATTTATGCACCCCAAAAGTTTGACCATCCTTACCATACCCCTCATGGTATTTGTGGACCTTGCGCTCCTCATATTGATTGTGGCATTGCTCCTCATTATAATATTCAGAAGATGGTGGATTGTTATTTCCATTGCATCCATCTTGGTGGGAAGTTTCAGTATTACAAGGTGTCACCAAATCATGAGGGAATATAGTTGGAACATCTGGGTTTTGGGATTGGGCTTCCAACAAAGTGGCTAATTGGGCTTGCCTGGCTGTCAGTGTCACTGCCATCTTCTCTAGGGCCCTAAGTTTCTCTTCTTGTTGAGGATTATGATGGGTATCATAGATAAGTCCATTTCCTCCCAAGTTCTTCTGGTCATATTCTCTAAATCGTTTTTGATCATACCCCCATTAGAATATGGATAGAAAGGTTCCCCAAGACTATTCTCAGTTTTTTTTATTCACATCGTACCCACCCGGGTGAAAGGGATCGTAATAAAAAGGGGTGCTACCATAAGTATGGGATAGAGTTGGGCAGCTAATAGATGTGTGATGATAATGACCACAATAATAACATTGTGGGGATATTGGGATGCCCACTTCATTTGAAAAAAAGTTCCTAAAAGATATCAATTAACACATGCGAGTTGAGAGATTACGAGAGAAGAGGTTAGTCAAAATTACAAAAAGAACAAAAAATATAAACATAAGAAATTATAGAATGAACTAAAATAAAAAAAAATAAGCAGAAAATAGTACATGTTGGAATGGAAACTCAACTGAAATTGGAGATACACTTCCGGAGTTGTGCTCGAAAGGCAAAAATAAATTACAAAAAACCTAAAAGAAATTATGAAAAAATACTAAAGGTATACACGTTAGAGAATATGAAACAAGATTATACAAGATATACAAGCAACTAGATCTGAAAAACTATTGTGTCGTCCCCGACAATGGTGCCAAATTGATGTGTGTCATTGTACACACAACAATCACTAGGACAAGTCCTAGATTTTAACCTTCTAACCAGGTTGTCAACTTGGTGCAAGAACCAAGTCAACGGAGTATAGATAGGTATCGATCCCTAGAGACAACGATGAAGATGGTTGAGTTTCAAATTTGATTGTGAGAACAAGAATGTAATATCCATTTTGAGAGTTTGTTAAAATAAAAAAAATATTTTGAATTAATGATCAACTAATGAAATGAAAGGCATTCCAAATATAAGGGATTTCATCACCCTATCTGACATGAAACGAGACCAAAGAAATTATACGATAATAAAGACAAAGGAAGGTATCTAAAACATTCATAAATGATTCACAAAAGATGATCTCCCCGTGAACCCATTGGTCCTGGCATTGACAGATCCTAGTTCAATCATCCTAATGGGGACTTTTCTGAGGTCTCATCTAAATCCCCATGTAATTGTTTTGTTTGTTATAAATCTTGGGTTCCACGGTTGCATCCACCAAGATTAACAAGCAATGAAAATGAGAGATAACTTTGTTAAAATCATCGATATCCAAATCAAAAACCATTTATCTAAAAACTCATGTAAAACTTCAATCTAATCATCACATGTCTAAGGAGTTTCTCCCCTCACCTTGGTAAGAAAAATACTCATTATCCATAAGAGGGGAAGCAAAAGGAAGAAGGAAAGAAGCCATAGACCACATGAAGAAGAATATCTAAGGAGATATATGTGGTTTCAGTTAAACGGCTTGATACCTTAATCCTATGTTCCAAGAGAAAAACAATGAGAAGTAAAGAATGAGAATAACCAATATCCAGAGATGAAGAACTGAATTTGTATTGTAAAAATGAAAGATTACAACTGAAAAAGAAAATGCGAGTACACATTTGAGGACTACAAACTAAGATTCTTTTATAACTAAGACTCAATTTACAACTAAGACTCGATGGTTTTTTCTTGTGGAGCCCCCCTCCTTTTATTGGAGATGTAGGGGTGGAAAAACTAAAAGAGGAGGAGAAGGAAGTGAAAGAGCGGTTGATGTATGGCTTGGTCTAGAGAATAATTTTCTTCCTCAATAGGCAATAGAGAAAACAATTGATTGCCTTCTTTTGACCCTTCAAATTCCAACTCTTTCTCTACAGATTTCATTCCCAAAGATTTGTACAAATTTCAGTTGGTAACAAGATTTAAAGTGCGCCTAAAGATACATTTTTCCTATAGGCCTTTAAATTTCCTTTCCAACGCATATACCATCAAATTCCGCCTTGGGATGTGAGAGTTATGTAAATTTTAGTGCAAGATATATATTTAAATCATACACTGTGGGAAAACGTATAGGAAGGTTCATTGGTTGGTTGGATAGTCAAATGGCTGTCAAAGACATTGGAAAATATGTTTTGCTATAGAATTTGAAATTATTTTTGAAAACATATCTAAACTCCAAATTTGGAATTTTTATGTGGGAGTTATGACTGTTTTGGTGGGAGGTATATCAAATTTTGCGGGAGATCTAAAAGGTCTCCTATCTTCATCTTTTCTTATCTTTATTTAAATGCATCAATAATTCCTAAAAAATGAGTTAATTCTCATAAAAATTCAGAAAAAGAATATCAAGAGGTTGAAAGTGCAATTGATTTACAAATTTAACTAAAATTACTAAAAAATCTTAATTAATTATCCTAAATGATGCAAAATAAATGATGAATATGCATTCATCAACTATTCCTCCTATGTGTGCTATTCCTCCATTCCTATTTTAGGCCAATGATCCTTGGTGTCTTAGTCCTATTTTAGTCTACATTATCTATATGCATTTGTTTATTTTATGAATTGATTCATGGAAAGACACTTATGATGTTTCATTATTATTGTACTGCCTCATTCTCTTATTTATTCTTCCTTGGAACTTATCTAATTGTTAATAGCCCCATCTTGAATGGGAAACCCCACTTTTATACCTTTAATCTAAAAATGTTTAAATATATTTATTATGCATATACTCAGAAGTGTTCTAACAACACCTTTGGTTATCTTTTATTTGGTGTAGTTCCCAAAGTTGTACAGGTGTAAAAGTATAATGACTCAAGAAGATCACCTTCAGTATTTCAACATAAGGATAGCTTGGAATGGATAGGTTACCTCTTCTATTCCCATTATTTGTAGTTAGTTCAAGCTTTTGTAATATCACCTTTTATGGTGAGTAACAATTGTATAATGATAAATTTTTGTAATATCACTTTTTTCTACAGCTTTATCTTTACATGGCTTTTTGTATCACACCAATTGAGTGGATCCCCTCTCGTGTCTCACTCTTCACAATTGTTGTGTGATGCTTTATGTAAATGTATCCTATTGGGAATCATCTAGGGCTCATGTCCTTACATTTTCTTAGACACTAGAGATGACTCAAAGGTTTTCATATGTTAGGATCACCTCCATCTGGTCCACCTCCTTGCATGAAGTTGGAAGATTGGTGTCAAAAAATAACATTAATATGCCAAAGGTCATGACGACTCTCACCCCTGATGGAGGGTCCACGGCGGCCGCCCCGGTGGTGGCTGTCGGGGGATCTGGTCAGACCTTAACCAACACCACCACAAACACCACCAACAACATCACCACTACCAACAGATACTCATCCGTCCCCCTCCCCCATCCCCTCCCCCTCCCACCGTTCCGCCCCAAGGGGTTCTCAGGCCGAAGGAGGCTCCTACCCCACCGCCCATTTGGGCTGATCTGTTCACGAATGTCACAGTTGGACGCTCATGGGAGGAAGCCCTGTGAAGACTGATGGAGGTCCGCCGCTGCTACAGATCGGTGGACTTGCCAGAGGACCCCAAGTGCCTTGGTTTTTGAGATGGTGATGCCCGACCGTGGATAAAGCTCTCGGAGCCAGTTGTGGCGGCTATGGATGACTTCCAGCATTGCACGATCACCATCCAAGTGATGGGTAAGAAGTTCCATGTCACCCAGATTTATGGTTGGCTCCTCCACTCCTAGAAGCCCAAAGGAAAGGTCCAAGTTTCGCCAATCAGAGGAGGACTCTTCCTGGTGCGGTTTGCTTCAGAGGCTGATATGAGGTGCTCACTGGAGGAAGGACCTTGGTTCACTGATAACGAGTTGGTCATTACCAGAAGGTGGACACCGGAGTCGGACGTTAGAAGGGCGGCTTTGTCATCGGCGCCGATCTGGGTGACCTTACCTGATGTTGGAGCACACTAGATGCGTAGATACATTACCATCATCTGTTATGGCCTTGGGACGCCAAAGGTGATTGATTTTTGGGACAAAGGAAAGCATACATGAGCAGGCGATTAATTTTTGGGATAAAGGAAAGCATACAGGAGCTGCTCATGTCTGTGTGGAGTTGAAGGTTGACAAGGCGCCTCCCCCAACAGTCATGCTGGAGTTCCCCGATGGGAATGAGCTGGAGATCCAGGTCGAATATGACGCCTTACCTGAAAGATGCCACACCTGCAAGGTGTTCATCCATTTGCCGGGTGCGTGCCCTGGACCTAGAGAGGCTGCTGCTGAAAATTTTGAGTTAGCTGTACAACGTGGGAGATCAACCAGTAGCAGACCACACAGGAGGAGGAAGAAGCACTAGAGCAAAAGGCGGCCTTTTGCTGGTAGTGATGAAAATAGAGAGGGACCTACTACTGAAACTTTGCAAGGAGAGGATGCAGGGATTTATCCTAAGGACTAGGTTACTGGTACATAACAGACCTTGGACTCTACTACAGATAGTGGCATTGAGTCGGGTGTTATGATGTTGGGAGTAGATGGTGTGGAGGTGACAAACGCTGAGGCTGAGGTAACTCTACTCCGCGAGAAGGCGTTTCCCCCCTACTAACAACAACTCATTCTCTGTTCTGGAGGATTTGGAGGCATACATGCTGAATGAAGATTTAATACTATCTCCAGTGATGGTGGGTCATCCTAAAGGGAGAGATGGCGCTTCAGGCAGGGGTAGAAGGACATCCTCAAGATTATCCAACTCTAGCCGAGGTGGTTCATCCCAGTAAAGATTACCATCCTCAGTATGATATGTGAGGGGTTCCTTGAGGACGGAAAGGCAGAGGAGGCTTAGAAACATCATCCAAAAGGTCTAGGCAAGCTTTGTGATTTGCCTAGAAATGAGGATTAAGAGAAGGTTTGAACAGAAAATTAAAGGTTTGTTCCCAACAGGGTGGGAGAGTGTCTCTAACCTCCAACAGGTGGAAGGGGGGAGGATTGCTGTTGGGTGGAATAGGGATATCTAGGATGTGTAGTGCATCTATGCTAGTGACTAAATCATGGTGTTTAGTTGCATAAACACTAGTAGCTTCCATTATGTCATTACGACTGTCTATGAATTTAATAGTGAATCTTATAGGAGATCCATCTGGGACATGATCATTAGCTCCACACAACAAGAGTTACCACATATTGTTATTGGTGATTTCAACCACATTAGACAAGCATTTGAGAAGGTGGGGGGTAAACCTATCCCTGAATCCATCTTGAACATATTTAATGCAGCTGTTGATGCAGCTGAGTTGATGGAACTTAATATGACTGGGGGCATATCTACCTGGCATAATAAGAGAAGCCTGGGTTTCAAAATCATGAGTAACCTGGATAGATGCCTTGCCAACAGTTGTTGGCTGAATTATTTTCTAGAAGTGAATGTCAGATTGGGTGGTCATCCTAACAGTGACCACACTTGGTTGACTGTCAAGCTTACAAATTTGAGGCCAGTGAACAGACCTTTTTGGTTCCTTAATTTTTAGCTTGATTGGACAGGATGTGAGGACATTGTGAAGACTGTGTGGGAACAGGAGGTGATTGGCAACATAATTTTTAGAATCACTGAGAAGTTGAAGAAGATAAGGTGGCCCTCAAGGCCTGTTGTAGTGATCTCTGTGAAATTCCTAATTTGCTAAAGAAGGCTACATCAGTGTATGAAGGGGTAGCAGAATCCTTAAGGACGAATCCCCTCAATCCGGACCTTATGTAAAGGGAAGCAAAGGCGGCAAAGAGAGTTCTTCAGCTGGAGAATGCTGAGGAAGTCAGGTATTGGTAGAAGAGTAGAATGGGATGGATTAAAGACAGGGACCGCAACACAAAGATCTATCATAGAGTGGTTAAAAAGAATAACATGAAGGACTGCATCCATGATTTACTGAAAGAGGATGTGTCTATGGCCAGGGGGTAGAGGAGGTTACTAGAGAGGCGATCAACTTCTACAAAGATCTCTATAACCAGAATGGGGTGTCTTCTATGGGCTATTCTTTAAACCACATGGTTATTGATGATATAAACCAAATCCTGTGTGGACCTGCTGATGAGAAGGAGATAAAGGAAGCAATGTTTTCCATTGGTGTGTCGAAAGTGCCTGGACCGGATGGTTTCAACGACAAGTTCTTTCATTCTTTCTGGCCCATCATGAAGGATGATATTTGCAGGGCGGTTCGATGGTTTATGGTGGGTGGTTCTATGGTAAGGAAGGTGAATCATGCCTTCTTAAAGCTTATTCCGAAGAAGAAAATCCCAGCTTCCCTTGCTGACTACAGGCCGATTGCTTACTGTTCAATTTTGTATAAGATTTTTGCTACATTCCTTGCTAGGAGGCTCAAGAGAATACTACCTCAAATCATATCCCAGAACGAGTCAACCTTCATTTAGGGTAGATCGATCTCTGATAGTGCCCTTCTAGCGGGAGAGTTTCTTTTGGACTTCAAAAAGAAGAATCACACCAAAAAAGCCTACATAAAGATAGATATATCGAAGGCCTACGACTACGTGAATTGGGAAGCTTTGTGGAGAATCATGGACTCTATGGGGTTTTCCCTGCGGTGGGTCAAGCTGATGAAATAGTGCATACAAACCACCTCTTTTTCTGTCCTAGTTAATGGGGTGCCGAAGGGACTCTTTACTGCCTCCAATAGGCTGAGACAGGGGGACCCCCTCTCTCCCCTTCTCTTCACCATCATGATGGAGGTGCTGATGTCGATGATTGAAGAGACACAAGTGGGAAACCAATTCCGCACCTTCAAAGTAGCAGGTGTCCCGATCCCTTCACACCTCATCTTCGTCGATGATGTTCTTCTTTTTACTGCAGGCCAATGATAGGCATCTGAAGAAGATGCGGAGGATCCTTGGGAGGTTTGGGAATCTCACTGGACTCTATATCAGTGACATTAAATCCATGGTCTTCTTGTCCAGATGTTATGATGATAGAAGTGGCATGCTGAAAGAGGCGGTGACTATGGAGGAAGGGGTCTTCCCTACAAAGTATTTGGGGATTCCCATCTCAGGCGGGAGAGGTTCCAGTCAGATTTATGCGTTAATTATCGATAGCCTCAGGGAAATAGTTGGCAAGTGGTCTGGCCTATCTCTGTCCCTTGCTGGTAGAGCTGTTCTCATTAGAACCGTCTTGGCTGCGACGTGATCCTTCTGGTGCAGGCAAGCGGAACTGCCCCCGTTCATCTTGGATAAATGCAAGGCGATCTGCAGTAGCTTCTTGTGGGGTGGCAAAGGCCATGTTTTGGCCTGGTCCACAGTGGCAAAACCTCATCAGTTTGGGGGCCTTAATCTTCCTGATCTGCATGACATGGCCCACCAGGCTACGTTGAAAAGGATCGATCGATTCGTGACCCAACCAACCAATCCGTGGTCTGAATGGATGAGAAAGAGATATGGCTTATCTCTAGACAATCATACAATTGAGTGCTCTCGTTCTTGGAAGGCCATGATGATGCATTGGAGGTATGTGAAACATCTTTATGTACTCATGGGTGATAGGGGTGCCAGAGTAGTGGATAGACCTTGGGCACCCCCTTTGGTCGGTCCTCCGGTCCATGGTACCAAATCCTATGGAACAAGCACCACACCCCCAAGTGGAGTTGTTGCCTCTACAGGGGCATTCTTAGAAGATGGCCTACTCTAGACAAAATGCGTGATTGGGGGCTGGTTACTAATGTCAAGTGTCTGTTGTGCAAGAATGCAGAGGAATCACACTCACATCTTACATGGGGTTGCCCCTTTTCTAAATACATTTGGTGCATGATTTCTCTCAAGTTGGGATGGGGGGGAAGTCCACCGGACAATTTGGATGAAACTATTCCCTAAATTCTAAAACATTTGACCCATAGTCACCCCCTTAGGTGTTTTTTTGTCCTGTGTATTACTTCTATGATGTTCCTTGTTTGGAAGGAGAGGAATAATAGGATACACACTGTAAAGGAGAGGTGTAATCTCAATATTTTTGATGATTGTGTGAGCTGCTTGAAACTCGCTTGTAAGGCCAGACCCTAGATCTATAAGGGGCTGGGCCAAATGACTCTAGAACACTGGGGACTTTTGTAGAGATTACCCCCCTTTTTACAGTTGTATACGGGGTTTTTGTGTTATGGCCACCCCTATACCTTTTGATTGAGTAATATTTTACCTTATCCAAAAAAAAGTTGGAAGATTGAAACCCTACACTCTTTAAGATATCTCTCATATTAGCATGTTTGTATATGTTTACTCCCTCTGAACGTGTGCGGCCCATTCTTCTATGAGGAAGGCCCTCATTTTAAGGGAGAAGATAGATAGAGAGCTCTATTGGGCTTGGGAATCACACTAAGTGGGAAAGTCATGTCGTGTAGAGGATGCATCATCGATAATTATTTACTCACTAGGGCCAAGGTTCTAGATGTTAGAGACACCCTAGTAGGCCTCATCCTAGACATGCTATAGTGTAGAGGTCAACCACAAGCATGTGTCTTATTGTTTAAAGGGCTTTTGAATTATTTTTGTTGAGGTGTCGAATAGCTGTGGGTCTTTTCATTGAAGCTTTTTCTTGGACATTGATGCTCATGGTTTTAGTATAGATCCTATGACTTTTTGGGGAATGAAGGGTGTTTTCCTTGCAAGCTTTTCCCACCTCATGGCTCTTGGGTTAGTTCATAGAGAGTCTAGTTTTACCTCTTCCCAAGAAATGTGCTAAACATAGTTGCGAGGAGTTTCATTCTCTATGTTCTCCCAATGGTCCTTCCTTTTTAGGTTAACCCCAACAGATGTATGCATTATGGTATCTGCTTAGGTGGAGGTGCCACAATGTTGATTGTGAGGACCGAATTTGACTTAGCTCTAAGGACTCATAGTCTCTACTATCCTCTCATGATATTGATCACTGGGGTTCTCCTTGCCTATTTTAAGGAGTTATTTTAGGTTGGTGAATGGTTGAGGCCTTAGGATAATGGTCATGATCCTTCTATCCTAGTCCCTAGGTTCTACTATGATATCTCCTCTATAGCATTCATAGGGGAATGCGGTCCAATACATAAGTAGATTTTAGGTATATATTATATTTTTAAGAGGGGCATGATCTTTTGGATCCCTTACATGACTTTCTGTTAAAGGTCTATTTGTTATTGCATTCTCATCAGTAGTACTAGCATTTGGTGAGGATGGCATTCATGTGATGAAGATGAATATCTCCATCCATGTCCTTCAAGCATAGGACTTCCTAGTCATAAATGTAATGGAACCTCTCATTTAGGATTAGAATTTCCCCTAGAATCAACATTATAGATGAATCACTATATCAGGTCACCCCTCTAGAAACTGCACATTTAAACTTTCTTGTTTAATGCTAGAGTTGTTCTTTCTTGGCAACATTATGCATGATACACAACTTTTGTCTACCATTATTCAAGAGTGTTAAGGTAGTAGATTTGGTTTGAAGACACTCAATTTCTAGAATGATTACTTCTCTTAGTATGTGGAGAGAAGGGACCTGCATCTCAATTGGTAAGACTACTTCCATCCCATATACTAGGGAGTACACTGTAGCCCCTATGGAGGTCCTGATAGACATGTGATAGGTGCATAAGGTCGTTGGGAGATGTTCATACCATTTGGCATTGGAGTTGATGATTTTCTTTAGGATCTTGATCAAATTCTTGTTGGAAACTTCTATGGCTCCATTCATTTGAGGTTGATAAGGTGACACTTGGTGGTGTTTGATTCCCCAAACAACTTAGATACTCCTTGATGGTCTTGGAAATGAAGTTTGTACTATTGTCGGAGATGATTTCATGTGGTACTCTATACCAATTTATGATGTTGTTTTTGAGGAATTTGGTGATTTGTTGGGCTGATGTGTTGGTGATGGACACTGCTTCCACCCATTTGGTGAAGTAGTCAATTACGACAAGGATGAAGCAATTTTTGTTTGATGCCACAGGATTGATCTTCCTGATCATGTCGATTCCCCAAGCTGATAATGGACAAGGCATGGCCATCTTATATAGTATATTTACATGTAAATGAATGTAGTCCCCATGGATTTGGCAAGCTCAGCATCTGCAGACAACTTTGCAACAATGTATTTCCATGGTATTCCAATAGTACCCCAAGAGATGTTTCTATGAATTATATTTTCTTGGCCAACATTATCCCATTCATATGTGTGCCACACAACCCTGCATGGACCTCCTTCATGAGAGTTTTTTTCTTCTATCTTGTTAGTGCATCGCAGAAGAGTCTAACTATAGGATATACATTACAACAGTTATGCCCTTAGGACATACTACACACCTCATTGTTTGAGTGTCTAACACTCTCTCTAAGAGAGGTTCTTAGGAATGTATTGTTTTGATAGATACATCTTGATGTTGTGAAACCAAACCTTTTCTTCATCATTTGGTGCATTGCCGATGACTATGTAGTACACAGATTGAGAAAGTGCATCAACTTTGAAGGAGAAGTTTTGGCCTTCCTAGATAATGATCCATGAAGAGAGGGTTTCCAGAGCATCACACAATGTGTTGTTCTCTCTTGTGCTGAAGTGAAAAGAGATTTGCTCGAAGTCTCAAGTCAGAGAACACATATGTTCCTGGTATGCATATAGTTTTGGTGGCATGTAATATAGTTGTTTTGGACTTGAGATATTACAAGAAAGGAGTCGTCATAGACCTATAAGCTATCCTATTAGTGATATGTACTACTGTTGCTGACCATCTGGGCTGATTGTCAACAAGACCGGGTGAAGTATGCACTCCTTGACCTTCATCTGATGTCCTAAAATCCAATTTGATGAAATTCAAAAGTTAGGTGAACATTATATGAGAATGATTTTTTGTGTTTGGGGATGGGTCACTCCACTCTTATTATATTAGGAAAGAAAACTAAAAGACATCCCATTGTCTAAGAGGAGTATGAAAAGAATATTGCTCAATTTCTTGTGACCTTTCCATGACAGAAGACACCTATGATGTTTCTCTTTTTCTTCTTGTTATCGAATCTTAGGTGGTTGTACCTACTCCTAGACTAGGTGAGGTAGAGGAGTTTATCCCCTTTGTTTGGGACATGCTTTCCAATGCAATGGTGGAAAAAAAGATGGTGGACACAATGTTCCTCTAGGAAGTGTCTCAGAAAAATAATTCTTGAAAGAGGATGGAGGGTGGGAATTTAGGTGGCTGTTCTAGATTAAGGTATCCCTCACTAGGCCAATGAATGTTCTTTATCAATCTCTTTTATTCCCTAGGGCATACTCCTCTAGGGGGGGTTACCCAACAAAACCCTTGGCAACATACATGATACCCTAGTTTCCTCCTAGTTTGAGGAGTTTGTCCTGGGGGTCTTTTGCCTTTGGAAGCAATGAGCAGTCTACAAGGAGGGAGCCTTAGCTTGACTTCTTCCTACTAACTACAGATTTGATTATAGGTCACAGCTAATTTGGGGTCATAGTCCATGACCATAAATGTGGGCATGAAGGCACAAGGATCCAGTTTTAGATCATTGTCCAAGACCATAAATGTGAGATTTGAAAAGATGTTGAGTAGTTTTTTAGGCTATAGTCCAGGACCGTAGGTAGTTAGATAAAGTATATTATCACTCTAGTTTTAGTTAATAGTATAGGACCCTAAAAGGATTTTAAAGGTGAGGGGTGGATTGGCTTAAGGTCATAGTTCATGACCATAAATGAGGTGGACTCGAAGTTGACAAGTGACACCTCACGCGACATGGAAGAATTGTCCCACTCGACTAGACTTTAAGGGAAGAAGTGCCTTTTTGGAGAGTGTATGTCCATCATCCTCTTTGATTTAATAAGAAAGTATCCCAGATTTTGAATTTTTATCATTCTTCTAGTGGGTTATAATGAGTTGATTCCTTTATAAAAGTTTGTGTTATTGGAAACTCTTAATGTTATGCAGATTCTATGATTTGAGATTCTTCAAAAATATAGTTTGATTTGATATTGTAGATTTTAAAAAAAATCATTCAATTTGAGATGGTTAACATTTAAAAATATTGTTCAATATGAGATGGTTAACCTTCAAAATTATTATTTAATTTGATATTTTATTATTCAATTTGAGGTTGTTACCTTTAAAAAGATTATTCAATTTGAGGTTGTTAACCTTCAAAAGATTGTTCCATTTGAGATTGCTAACCTTTAGAAAAGATTATTCAATTTGAGGTTGTTAATCTTTAAAATAGTTGTTCAATTTGAGATTTTTAACCTTAAAAGGATTGTCTATCTAAAATTGTTAATCTTTATAAAAAAATGTTTGGTTTGAGATTGTTAATCTTTAGAAAGATTTTCTGATTTGAGATTGTGAAACTTTAAAAATAATATTTGATTTGATATTTTTCATGCTTAAAAAGATCGTTTGATTTGATATTGTCAATCTTTAGAAAAATTGCTCAGACATACACTTGAAAAGAGTTATTAACAACCTCAAATATTCTCACCAGTCAAAACAAGACATATGCAGAAAGTGAATGACCCTCCCTTTTTAGCCCATGAGTTTAGATCAATCTTTTATCTTAACTCAAGCGTGACTTTTATATGAGAGGTGGGTCCTTATCTTATCCATGGATAGGTGGCACTCATCAAGGGGTAACTCGGATTTAATGGATAAGCATTCTTCTCCCAATACACGTCGTGACTATTATGACTATAATTACTCCTTAGTGTTAGGAGTGTGGGATGATTTCAAGGCCTTTGGATGTACAACTTAATGTTCTATCTGTACCTTTACTGGCATCCTGCATCACTTCTAGGGAACCAACATGAGATTGGCTTCCATGATGCATGGTTTTGTAGGTGTGACACGCATGAGATGCGTTTTAGCATTTTCAGAGGCAAGCCCATAAATCATGAAAGTTTTAAAATTTATAAACAAAAAACACAATACATCTTAAGAAGGACTAGGTTTCGTTTCCAACCTATATATGTTGTTCACTCTTTATTTTCATATTTCATTTTTATTTTTATTTTTAAAATTTATTCTTAACCAATTGAATGAAGTGAATACCGAACCCTAAATGGGAAGCATGGCTGAAACCCTAAATTGACATGGGGAAGAGACCCATAGAAAATAAAAAACCTAAAAAAATGAGTTTGGACTTACCAAAATAGATAAAAAACAAAGAGAGGGAGTAGGGCTAGTGGGTCATCTCGATTTGTGAGTCACGGGTAGGAAGATTAGAGGTATGCACCACCCTACTCCCAAACCAAAACAAACTTAAGAAAAAAACAATAGAAAGAAATAGTAAAATAGAAAAAAAAGAATAACCCTAAATATGTTCAATCTTCATAAGAAGACAATGGGAATTTGACTCAGACTATCTTGTCAATCCCTAACAGAGTCTCCATTCTATAGCACCCTACCCAAAAAAGGGATATATATATACATATATGTATATGTACATACATATATACATATACATACATACATACATACATACATTATATATATATATATATATATATATATATATATATATATATATATATATATATATATATATATATATATATATATATATTGATAGTGAAATTTTGCAAAAAAAAAATGATGGGTGTTCACAGTCGCTATCACATTTTATATGGAAATCGAGGAAATATAAGATAAATTGTTGAAGCCACAGTGTAAATATCAGATATGATCCTAGTCGGATTTAATTAAAAAATCTAGGCATCAGATTCATATGTCTTTTTACTAGTGGGGAAGGATTAGCACCCACATATTTCCTTATAATCTTGTGTCAAGATGCTACCTTGTTGTGAATAAATGAGCAATTCAAGATGGTTAAAATGGAATTCAAGGAAAATATGAAGATGTTTTTTATTTATAGAAGGGATTTTATGGACGGAGATGGCCATTTCCTTCCCATCATTGCCCTAAAAGTCCTAATTTATTGGTAGATTGGGATCCTAACCACCTTATGACCTCTCACGGAGGAGATCCCTCATTGGTGATTAGGACTAGTGCATGGTATTTAACTAGGGATTAATAGATGTAGGCAAGAAAAAAGATCGTATTTTCAGATGAAATAAATAACAATTATTATAACAACACTACAACAGTTATCATGGTTTTAACTGATTAGATGTGACAATTTGAATAGTTCAAATGCAATAGTTATAGATCAAATATAGCCATAATTAGAGTAGGTATAGAAGTTATCGCAGTTAGGTGCAACAGATAATGCAGTTTGCCATTCTGAATATGCTAACCAGGAAGGGGGTTTCAGAGGAAGGATCCTATGATCATGAGTAATATGAAAATTAATGACAGAGGTAGTTCAATCCTCTGCCTTTTGGAGGTTCAAAAGGGGACCATAATACATATGATATGGGGGATATTTGTGGTGGATATTAGGGTTTAGGGTTCTAGACAAAACTCTCATGAAAAGGCATCTCATCACCGTGGTATGCCACACAAGATGGGTGCATGGATTGAGGTGATCTTTCATGTGGCACATGGGAGATGTCTCAAATCTGTTGGGTGTCTTCGGTGACTGAAAATAGATTTTTTTAATTTTTCAATATTTTCAAGAATGTTCTAAAGAAGATCAAAGAAAATCAAGGAGAAATATAATTTGGGATTATCTTTTGTATTTATGGGAAAGAAATTGAATATCCTTAGAAAAAAGGAATATTTTTATTTTGCTTAATTCAATTACAAAATTTAAGGAAAATAGCTTATATAAAGCAAAATTGAAGAGTAAATTACACTTTTGGTCTGAAGAGAAGGTTTCTTCATACAAAGCCCCAGACAAGGTAAAAGCTAGTGAAAATGGGCGAATTAAATATGCGAGAAAAGGAAAAATGTGGAGAAAATAATAAAAATGTGAAAATTGGGTGGAATATGGAATGGACTCCATCATTATCCAGAGAAATTACATCAATTGTGAAATTCTATTGAGTGAGAAAAATGAGGTGTCAACACTACCCAAAACACACACACACACACACACACACACACACACATATATATATATATATGTATATATATATATATATATTTCTTAAGCAATCAAACAAATTTGGAGGTTTAATCTTTCCATTATACAAGTGAATCCTATAGTACAATTACTTTGCCAATAGATATGAGTTATAGGAATATAAAATAAAATATATGCACTAAGCTTGAGTATACTAGTTAATTTAATAATTGATACACAAACCAATCATGAACCACCTCTCTACTATATTGTTTAAAGTACTAAATAAATATCTTTACAACCTTATCCCCAATAAAATTTAATATATCCCTTAATATGAATATCAATATATTGATTAATTAATAAACATTCACAAACATCTAGGAAACCAAATAGGAGATAATATCAATATGTATTAGGTGTTATCCATTATGACTTTTGGTATTTTTTGTCCTTCAAATTCTAAAGAGGAATATAGGAAGGTAGATCATATCAATTTCCCTTCAACTATTATATGGAACACATATAAATAATTACAAACACCATAAAGTACCACTTTCTATTTCCTGAAGAAATTATTAATATAAATTATGTTATATATATATATATATATATATATATATATATATATATATATATACAGAGAGAGAGAGAGAGAGAGAGAGTCAGGATAGAATATGCTTGAGTGTACAGATCGCATGAATACAATCAAGTGTGTTTGAATATCAAGACTATTTTTTTGCAAAATGTAAACCATTGATCTTCACCATCATACTATAACTAGGATACATAAAAATTTTGAGCCCATTTGTATGAGTATAAGTCACTCATCCAAGAGTAACAAAATCAACACACAAAACTAATTTGAAATGCTTAATTTTTGCAGTCTTTATAACATGACCTATAAATGTCCAAATATGCTCAAATTTTGCGTATGCGCTATTCATAAGATGTTTAAGAAGATCAATGGATTAGATTTTTGAAAAAAAAATATTGCATCATGAAAAACTACTTGAGTGTACTCTACTCCGAATACACTCGAGTATATTCTAGCCTAACTCTCTCTCTCTCTCTCTATATATATATATATCTATATATATATATATATATATATATATATGATTGCTTCAATTTTAGAAATTCACTATCCAAACTAGAGTCTTTATATTAATTAACTATATTACTTTTTATTCTATCAAATGGACTTAATGGAGTGTTAAAGTGACTGAGGTAATTAAAAAATTAATTAGGATATATTTTCCTCATGAATCTATAATCTCAATAATAAATACCAAATATGATAACTTAATATACAATATAATATTTTTGTTTGATAATTTTAGAAATTCTAATATATGAAATGATGTAACATACATTCCAAAAACTTGAAACTAATATAATTTTTGAATTATTGACCAATTAGTTAGTTTATGTGTCAAATTTCATCTCAATTGGACAATGTTATAAAGCTCAAATAAAATGGAGAACAAAAGAATAATAAAAGAAGTTCATGATTTTGTTCAAGTTAATCAAATTTATTTCCAGATTTGTCATGTTGACATGCAAATCTTTAGAAACCCAAATCATTACTATTTCAAATTCTCCTTTTATCTGCATGATCAGGATTGGATGAGATAGAGTCCATCTCCTACCTCTAATCCGCCTCCCTTCCTCTTGTGAGCTATAATTGACATTTATTGCTGGTATGTCTTTCTCAGATCTCAATATTTTTATCGGGTTATCTATCAAAAATTTCTTCTCATCACCACACACCTTTCCATGCCTAATTTGATAGTCACCTACAACTATATTATTGTATTTATCCCTAGATTTTCCTTCTTACATAACCCCCTCCAAAGGAACCTCTACCCTATCACACTACATACACGATAAGTATCCATGCCTTCACCACCATTCTTCCCTCTTAATCCCTTTTTCACCATTGTTTTGACCTAATCTTCTCATGACTAAACTCACCAACCTTTTTCCAGTAGTCAAGGAACTCATGGCTCGTTGGTAGTCTCCAACCCATCACAAGAGCCGAAGAACATTGATAAATGTTCCCAGAGGTCTTACAAAACTTATAGGTCCCTTAGTTTTGTGGGGGAAGACTTGTACTCTAGTTTACCCATATCCCTCTTATACCTCCTATTAATGGCACTATCAACTGATTTCTACATATTGATAGCATTGTGCCGATGGAGTTTTCCTTGTGCATCCACTGGGTCTTCATGAAAGTAGTAGATTATCCTTATTGTTGGGTTTCTTTCTTCATAAAGTTTCCTAATATTGATCTCCCTCTATTTATTGTCAGTTTTCACTTCCTTTGATACTTGTTTTGGCACACAACTCATTCACATCAATGATTTGTTTAAGGTTAATGGTGCATCCTGGAAACTAGCCTGCACTTACCCTGAGTATGTCATCTCATGGGAGTAAGAAACAACAACTAGAGGAATGCTATTTCTCTAACCCTAGAGGGATCTTGAGGTGACAGAAGTATAAGAATGTAGGGACCGCTTGTTTGTTGATGTTTTCATATTTTTCATAACATTTGCAAGGTTTGTTTTGTCCATTTTCCTTGATTTATTAAATTAGACACGTGAAATTGTGTAACGACCCCCTCCTTTATTATCCCCATTGAAGCTAGACAGAGAAGGCAAGGATCAATAACCAATTTTACATGATCCATATTCAACAAATAAACAAAAATATTCATTAATTTAATCAATATTTTTTGATAACATGATGAAAGATAACACTCCTTGAAGGAGTTACATTATGTTTCAAAGTGAAATTGATAAATAGAAAGAAAGTTGTACTATAACCTAACTAATTCTCCAAATATTTTTATCTTTATGATCTTTTGATACCATCTTTTGGATGCATTTCTTCAGACTTTAAATAATGCAGCTACACTTAAACACTAACAAAACTATTGTAAGCATATTTCTACATTTAGTACATGGGTGTATAAGAAAAGGTGTGCATATATGGAAAACAATTTATAAATCATACCAAGCAATTATTAATAATACATGAACTTTGCATTTTCTATTTAATTCTCTAATCCATGTTTGTTCTATCTCTTAGGGAAAATCAATTACCTTGTTCCATCTGTGGATTCTAGGGTCTTGGTCCAACATTGGATTTCATGATGGCTTTCTAGCATTGAACGTAGTCACAATATCATCATTGGATTTATAGTCATATCTTTGATGACTTTCCCTTAGTTCCTAGAAGTAATAATGTTTTTATAAATACCCTTAAGAGTGTACATGTTGGGTTAGAAAACTAATCAATATATGTGATACATAAAGGGCATTGTCATGTAACTAGAATTGAAATAAACAACAAATAGTTATGCTTGAGAAAAAATCATCATGAAACCATCAAAAAATCATTGGAAGTCAATATAACCAATTATCTAATCACATGCACTTTTCCAATTAATATAAAACAAAAAAAGTAAATTAAGCTCCATTTCAAGACTCATCCCAACCAATAACTTAATTTAAAATTAATCCATAACACTAAGGTGTCACTATAGTGCTCACATAATGTGGGTCAGGTCTAGTCTTGGGCCTAGGGGTCTAGTTTATGGTTGACATAGGGTTAGTTTGTGGTTGAACTCCAAAGCCCAAAATCTTCCACATAAATAGTTCATAGAAAAGTAAACCATAATATGGAAAAAGGTACCCCAATCTTTAAGTCATCATCCAATTTCATCATAATTGAACAAGATCCATTGCTATCAATTAATAACTTATTGAATAAGAAAATTTCATTATTTATTAGAAATTTGGGTTTGCATGTATTAATCATACATATATGTATCTTAGTATATGTTTTGAATCAAAGACTGAACTTTGTCTCAAAGCCCTTATTTTCATATTGTACACATTTTTTTGATCAATCTGATGTAAATGTTGTCTATTTCTCAAGAAATGTTTGATTTAATAATATTCTACACATATTATCTTTGTACCAAGCATAGCATTCCAGGTTACCCTAGTGCGGTGTGGATTTGTCAGATTTTAAACTTGGAGTAATTATCCCTTTTCCCTTACTAACCTAGCTGGGCCACGTAGAATGGGGCAATGGAGTAACTACCTTAAGTGGATTTTCTACCCCATTGATCATGTATGACTAGTAAGTCATGGAGTCAACTCTAAGGTTGACTCCAAGACGATGGCCTCGACAACCACAACCAAAACTTGAATTGAGTAAGCTAGGACTCCCTAATTCCATCAACGTAATTATCTCACAACAAGACAGGAGGGGTAGGGGTTTCTATGTTATAAAAGCTTCCATAAAAAGGTAGCGAACATGAGAGGACATACCATGATATATGGGTATCCTTAGCTTCTTTGATGCTTGGAGATTTTCTATGGAATCCTTACAAAGATATAGGCCAAAGTGAATTGACTAGGGGTGCCTCAAAGTGTTGTGAAAAAGTGAAGATTATTGGAGATGAAGGTGAATCATACTAGGGATGTACATATGCTCTTATAGGCAATTGAGTGGTGCGGTGTGATGAGGGAGTCACATGGGTATCTAATCAGGTATATATATAGGGATATGGTGGTTATGGACTTATTGGGCCATGTTGGGTATTGTTGAGTCTGCCTCAACATTCCAAAGCTACAGGAAGCATTTTCAAGAAAAATAATTTAGATATTAGAGAAAACAGACTCAGTGTCAATTTGTAGGTTTTGTGAGACTCCTAATGTGAGGTTGAAGATAATTCATGAGTTGTCCTAGATGATGGGAAAGGAAAGTAACCATATCTTGACCTTTCCCCAGTATGCACTCTATGTATCCACCGCCTCACTCCTGGTACAACCCATACATAGGGGGAGGGTATAGATTCCCACCACCCATATATATGGTGCCGCCAATGATGATCAAACTGCCAATTATACCCATGGTGGCTGCACATGCAAAATTTGTCTCAAAGGAACATATTTTCATGGATCCCCCTATTGCGCAAGATTATACAAAAGATTAGAGTGCTAGAAGGGAAGAAGGATGGTGGGAAGACATCCATTGATTTCTGCCATATTCCTAACAGAAAGTTACCAAATAACTTTAGCATGCCTAAATTCCATGAATACGCCAGAAGGGGACCCCGTCGCCTACGTCAAGGCATATTGATCATATATGGTGGAAGTCTAGCATGATGACAAGGTACTAATATGTTATTTTTCATGGACTTTGACTGGTCCTGCATTGGCCTAGTACAACAAATAGGACATGAACACCATCACCACATGGACCAAGATGGCTAAAAAGTTCATTGATCAGTATGCTCAAAATCTTGATCAGGTCCCAACCAAAGAGGACCAAGAAGCATTACAATAAAGGACTGATGAGAGCTTCTCTAAGCTTGTCAGGTGATGGAGCGAGCTTGCCGCTCAGGTAGAGTTCAATCCTACTAATAAGGAGGCCATGGATATGATGATACATGCCACTTCACTGAGCTCACTTCCCTCTTATCCCTACAGAGTATAATACCTTCTTAGATCTCATACAAGTAGGTGTATGAATAAAAAATCCAATCAAAATGGGAGCCTATGATAACATATGCCTCATCTTCCAGCCATCACCTAGTTCTTCAACAACTAATAAAAAGACCAAGTGGGACAAAGATAAAATAGCAGAGGCCACAATTGGAGTCGTGCTTGTCCCCATTGGGGATGGAAGATGACAATTGCCTATCATACCGGTCTCCTTAGGTCAAACACTTACAACCCAAGCTATTCAGGACCAAATGCTTCAACAAGATCAGGTGATGCCACCCAGTTACCAGCATCAATGCTTTCCCCCACGATACACGTGGTGGCCAGAAAACTATTGTGGGTATGAACCACCACCTTTTAAGTTGGTCGTTCAGCGTACAGCTGCACCCACTCCTTCCGCAATAAGTAATTTGACACCTCATGTCGAGCCATTAATTACAGCTCCATAGTAGAGGATTCTTCTAAACCAAAGAGGAAGTCCACACCTCTGGGGGATTCTCTCGGCACTATCCTTCTATATATTAAACATCTGCTCAAGTTTTTGGCCAAAAGGAGTCATCGAATCCCTTACCTAAGGGATACAATGGCAACACCTTTTGAAAATTTCATAGAGAAAAGGGCCACAAGAATGACTCTTGCATCACACTCAGCATGCCTTGCAAGATCTCATTAATAATGTGGAAGTGCACACAGTCACTATAGATGAGTTTCTACACCCTCTAAAACACTATCTGTGTTCTCCTCACCAGAAGACTCACCTTACGAACTTGTCCTTCCACTACAACAAACTGTCAAAAACTAGTTTTATGGTACCCAGATCATCGCTTTAGTCCAGGAATAGAAGTCAATGATTCCAATAAGTACCAACACATCAAGCGCCCACCAGGGGAAGAAAGTGCAAACCATCATCATACTACTGAATGCCAGACACAGAAAGAACGAACAATTAGTGCCATGAAAGAAAATTCCAAAGTGCTAAAGGTCTGTATTCTGAGGAGTATAATCCCCTACCAGCACTTGCCCTATAGTTGTGATATCAGTTATAACAATGCCATCTATTGCAACAAAGGGATATCAACATTCTTCCTCATTAGAGGTACCTCCACCCCTCGACATGGGTAAAGAAAAGGTGTCTACTTACATAGGTGTCCCTACTAGCATCACATAAGAGGGGGCAACTAGGTCTCTATCCCGACCATGGATACCAAGAAGGTACCACCCAGACCAAAACTCTACAGGGAGACAGATCTCAAAGATTCAAATGTCATCCAATATCTCAATGAACCAAAAAGAGAAGCGTCACTAGTAGAAGTGATGCAGAACTCTTGAGCACTTCACAATGCCATCATGAAGACAATATATGTTACAACTCATTCCTAACTTTGTTGGTAATCCTAGAGATTTAAGATAATATTAATGCTTGTCACATTTTTGTCAGTAATATTCTATTTTGTGCTTTATATTAACCTTAGTGACCTTAAATACTTGTTTGGGAAACTCATAATCATGACTTAAACATACTATATAGATACGAGTTGGGGTTAACATAGCATTGACCCATACATGTGTGCAAGAAGAGAGTTAATGATATTGGAGGAAATAATTAATAAATATTTTTCATTTGATATTATTATAAAAATAATATTTTAGGATTGTATATAATTCAATTCCAAATCCAACAAAAAAAGAATGAACCAAATCAGAGTTAAAATGAGTGAGTTATGCCCTTTTTAGTAAACATATACAGAGCACCGCGACCGCAACCGCGGTCTACACTACGACCATGACGATGTGTCGACACCGCGACAATGACGCTATGTCCATAATGTGACCACGGTCTACACCATGACAACGACGCTGCGTTGACACCGCAACCGCGATCGACGCCACCCAAGATAGCAAATCATAGAACGATCTTATCTCGAGATATGCTTATCCGTTTTCAACGAAACGAAGTGCGTTAGAACCATGATTTGATCCTCAATCATCCCATACCACTTTCTTGACGAGAAAGTGACTTGGAAGGCAACGTTTAGGGCGATTTTTGGGGAAGAGTGTGAAGAACGAAGGAAATCAAAAGGGGTTGTTATAGATTTGACTTGGTAAGTAGGTTTAACCCCTGATTCTTATTTTTCTTCATTCTCCCTTACTCAGGATTCTTAATACAGCAATTTTGAGATTTGTCTTGACCCCCAATCTTATCTTCTCCCTACAGAAGATCCTCTTTAGGCCCGAGAAACACATTAAAAGGTTGTTTTGAACGAAATCTTGAGGTTTAAAGCTTGATCCTATCTTGTATGAGATAAGATCTGAGATTAGTTGGTGAAAGGGGCTAAGATTAGTAATCTTGGATAAATTCTGTTAGTAGATAACCATCTCTTAACCTTGATTTAAATCATACCAATTCAAATAATAGTATCCAGTGTTTGATTCTTTCTCTATGATATTTGTGATGTTTTAAATAAACGTATGTGGTGAAAATCAGTAGTTGCAATGCTTTATTAATCATATTAATAGTGATGTATTACCATGTTGAAAGGTGTTTGTGAATTGTCGTGATTTGACAGGTGATGAATGTGTAAATTGAGGCACCAGAAAGACATGTTGCCCTAGTTCATGTTTTAAGAGTTGGAGTATGGTTGTGCAATATGTGAACATTATTTAATGATTTAGTATTTAAATGTGAGACACTAAACTTTTAGAAATAGGGTAATCATTAGCTACGATGATGATACCTATTATATTAACTAAACATCACTAGACATTAGATACCATGGACACTGTAGAATCCTCACAGGATGAGGCCTGCACTGTGGGGAGGAAACGGTTTCCCAACTGGAGATAGTCCAGATCAAGGTAAGCCGGAGCATACCAGTAGGGTGTGTGGGCTTGACCAGTAGGGTAAACTCCTTACAGTTGTGTGGTACCCAACACCAACTAGGGATGTCAGTGGTATTTGTGCTACATGTTGTAGTAATCAGTGGTCGGTAGATCCACTGATGCACTTTAATCCTGAGGGCTTTGACTCACCGCCTGAGTACCCAGGTTGAGAGGTGGAGTCTAATATATTCGACCGCTCCCATTAGCCGCTGAGAGGCAGATGTGCCGATGCCAGCTACAGACATGGTATTTAAATTACAGATTTTGGAACCCGAGCATGCTTCTAAGTCTTGTACAGTGAAATTGTAGCTTGCTGCGATACTTCCACATGTTATGGTACACCTCATGTGGGTCCAAAGGCATAATAACTGGATTAGAATAAATGTAAATAGTTAGGTTATCCTTTTATTACATTCAATATCTATACTACAACTATGCTGAGTGAATTCCAGTTTTAAACTGCCATGTTGAGTGAATTATAGTTTTAAATGACCATGTTGAGTGAATTACAGTTTTAAACTTCCATGCTTACATGATTGCATTAAGTTCTATTACTTGTAAACATCATAAATATCTCAGTTACCTATTGATTCTCTACTCACTGACCCAGTAGCTCACCAACCTACTGAACAATTTTTTAGGTAAAGGATTAGCTCTTCTGGAGGAGTTAGAAGTCAACTTTAATCAAGATTAGCTCAAAGGTCTTAAATGAAGAGTAGTTAGAATAGTTAGAGGGTCTCTTATCCTTCCTCTGGATCCTGGTATAGAAAGAGTGAGAAAAGAGAGAAGTTTGAAATGTAATGTACATGATGTATATTAAGTGTGAAACTTTTTCTTCTATGTAATATGACAATTTATGTTGTATGTTGTTGTTATGTTTAATCAAGACTTATCGTTCACTAAGTGTAATTATAATATATTTCAAAGAAAAAAAAATATGGCGGATATTTCATCAAAATTATGCTCTAATCTCATGATTAGTGGTAATCGTGGGATGCGGGTGTGACAAGCTTTGGTATCAGAGCATAGGTTGAACCTAAAATGAATTTAGGTTTGGGACAGGGGTGATAAGAGACCAATAGGATTAGGATGTTTTCCTCTTTGAGCTGCAATTTTCTAACATATGTGTTCTGTTATGGATATGCAGATGGAAGGAAGAGGATGTGGACATGGTGAGGAACAAGCTGAGAGACATTATGACCCTAACCCTCGAGAAATGGATCAAGGTTAAAAGGATAATGAGGCAACAAGGATCTATCATATTTTTCTAGAGAAAAAAGAAAAATATAAGATGGACAGGAGGTCTTCATCTTCTAGTAAGGATCTGATGAGATCCTATGAGTTGGTGAAGAAGCTCGGTGGAACTAAATTTTTTGGAACAATAGATCCAATTGTGGTGGAGGTCTGGCTTTGAAAACTGGAAAAGGTCTTTCGCCTAATGGAGTTATCAGAAGATAAGCAAATGAATCATGCAGTCTATTTACTCAAGGGAGATGCTGAGCTGTGGTGGCGAGGAGTGGAAGATAAAAGGAGAAATGCAGAGATGACTTGGAAAGACTTTGTGGATGAGTTTCACCTTAAGTATTTTCCTCTTACCTTCCTAAGTGATAAGAAGATTAAACAATTTGATAATATCAGACAAAGAAGTATGACAATTGGTGAATACGAGGCATATTTCACAAGGTTGACAAATGTTTGTCCGCAACTTGTGCCTGACGATGTAGAAAAGTGTAGAATATTTCAACAAGGATTAAGATCAGATATTAGACACACCGTGTCAGTCATTAGTCGAAGAGATAGAGAAAACTTTGGGGAATTTATGGAAGCAACGAGACGTGTAGAAGAGTTAGTTAATGCTGATAAGTAGTCTGAGAGTAAGAAAAGATATAGAGACTTTATTAAAGGGGGGAAAAGAAGTGGTGGATACATAGGAGGCGGTGGTTTCTTTTCTCAGATAGGACAAGGAATTGGTTGTTTTGGGAGACAAGGATCTAGGTTTTCACCAAGTGGAGGAAGGCCCAATTCCGGTAGATGCAATATATAGTCTACATGAACACCTCCAACTAGGTCTTTAGGATCTTCAGTGTCAGTGACAGGACCACAGAGACATGATGCATCCATATGTGATAATTGCGGCAGGGAACATTCTGGTCACTGTTGGGGAACTAATGCTCCAATATGTTTTCATTGTAGACATATGTGACATATAAAAAGGGACTGCCCAAAGCTTCAATATGTTTCAAAACAAGGTTCACAATTACAGTTTCAGACTCCACAGAGGCAGGTTCCAATTAGAGGGGAAAGTTCTTCAGTGGATTTAGGTTCTAGAGGGGGAGTACCTAGTACCAGTAGTGGACAATGAGGACAACATGGGAGAGGGAGAGCTACTGGACGTTTCTTCTCAATGACACCATCTGAAGGTGTAGTTTCACCCAGAGTTGTGACAAGTGAGATGCTTCTCTTTAACAACATTTCTATTAAAGTATTAATAGATCCTGGTGCAAGACATTCTTTCATTCAAAGATCGATAGTTAGTGGACTATATCTTCCTGGATGTCTATTAAGTTTTAGTGGGTATACAATAACAGTTAATCTCATACCCTTAGATATTAATTATTTTCAAATCATTTTGGGTATGGACTGCCTTGAGACATATCATGTCCAGTTAGATTGTTGGAAGAAAGAATCTATCTTTCAACAAGGTGGTTTTTCATGTGTCTTTACCAGAGATAGAAAAGTCTTGCCCACATGTATAGTATCAACTACTATAGCTGATAAGATGATGAGAAAGGGGTGTGAGGCCTTTTTGGCACATGTGGTGGATGCTAGGGAAGATAAAAGAGTAGTTAGTCTAGAAAATATTCCAGTAGTATGTGAGTTTTCAGATGTCTTTCCTGATGAGTTACCAGGTTTACCACCTGAAAGGGATATTGACTTTGAGATATAAACTTTACCTGGTAGCCATCCAGTAGCATTACCTGCCTATAGAATGGCACATGGGGAGTTCAAAGAATTGAAAACCCAATTACATGAGTTGTTGAATAAAGGATTTATTCAAACCAGTACATCACCATGGGGAGCTCCAGTACTGTTTGTGAAAAAGAAGGATGGAACCATGCAATTATGTATAGACTGCATGCAATTGAATAAGATAACAATTAAGAATAAATATCCTTTGCCTAGGATTCAAGACCTATTTGATCAACTCTGTGAGGCAATGATCTTTTCAAAGATAGATCTCAGGTCAGGTTATCATCAGCTAAGGATAAAGGCATCTGATGTACCTAAGTCAGCATTCAGAATGAGGTATGGGCACTATGAGTTTGTAGTTATGTCTTTTGGATTAACAAATGCCCATGCAGCCTTTATGGACATGATGAACATAGTTTTTAGACCATACTTAGATCAGTTCATAGTAGTGTTTATAGATGACATCCTTATATATTCTAAAGATGCTGAACAACATTAGAAACATCTGAGGATAGCCCTGCAGTAGTTAAGGCAACATCAACTTTATGCTAAGTTTAGCAAATGTGAGTTTTGGTTGGCTGAAGTATCTTTTCTTGGACATGCCATATCAGGAGAAGGAGTTAGTCTTGACCCTAAGAAGGTAGAATCTATTCTTCAGTGGGAGCAACCTATGACCCCTACTGAGATTAGAAGTTTCCTAGGGTTAGTATGATATTACAAGAGGTTTATAAGAAACTTCAGTGCAATAGCAGCGTCTCTTACATGCTTAACAAGGAAGAATGTACCTTTTATTTGGTCTGAGTCATGTGAGAAAAGTTTCCAAATTTTAAAGAAGAAGTTAACTACAACACCAGTCTTGATATTACCAGAGGCAGATAAGGGCTATGTGGTTTTTTGTGATTCGTCCAGGAGAGGTTTGGAATGTGTTCTTATGAAAGAAGGGAAAGTGATGGCCTATGCTTCTAGACAAATTAAGAAGAATGAAGAGAACTATCCAACACATGATCCTGAGTTGGCAGTAGTAGTGCATGCTCTAAAGACATGGCGTCATTATCTATATGGTGAATCGTGTCAGGTCTTTACTGATCATAAGAGTTTGAAGTATATTTTCACACAAAGGGATCTCAATCTGAGACAACGTAGATGGTTGGAGCTTATAAACGATTATGATGTCACTATTGATTATCATCCTGGAAAGGCCAATGTAGTAGCAGATGCTCTGAGTAGAAAGTCAACATCGTATGCGGAAATGTTTTCAATGGAATGTGTAAAAAGAGACATATTAGTTAAGATGAGAGAGATGAATTTGGATCTAAATGTGTCTAATCAAGGTGGACTGATTGCACATATGCATGTTAGACCTACATTTTATGATCAGATTCAGGAGCTTCAGCATAGTCATAGAGAATTGCAACATATCATGAATGATATAACAAAAGGAAAGAGATCAGAGTTCAGATTTTCAAATGATGGGTTGTTATATCTACATGACAGATTGTGTGTGCCAGATGACACTGAGTTAAAGAAGCAGATACTTGAGAAAGCTCATTCTTCTATGTATGTAATGCATCCTGGTAACACGAAGATGTATAGAAACATGAAGGAGCTATATTGGTGGTTAGGTATGAAGAAAGATGTGGCTGAGTATGTGGCTAAGTGTGATGTTTGTCAACAAGTCAAGGTTGAACATCAGAAGCCGGTAGGTACTCTGCAATCACTTCCTATCCATGAATTGTAGTGGGAGCATATCACCATGGATTTTGTTGTTGGATTACCTAGGACACCATGTGGTTTCAACTCAATATGGGTAATACTATATAGGCTAACAAAGTCTTCTCACTTTCTACCAATTAAGACAACATGGGATACACCAAAGTTAGCCAAGGTCTATATAGATGAGGTAGTCAGATTGCATGAAATACTTATTTCTATAATATCTGATAGAGATCCTAAATTTACATCTAGGCTTTGGAATCAATTGCAACGTTCCTTGGGAACAAAGTTGAAATTTAGCACAACCTTTCATCCTCAGACAGATGGATAGTCAGAGAGGACAATTCAGACCCTGGAAGATATGATGAGAGCATGTGTTTTACAGTTCAGCAGTGGTTGGGATGATCATCTCAGTCTAATGGAGTTCTCCTATAACAACAATCACCATTCTAGCTTAGGCATGGCCCCTTATGAATCCTTGTATGGAAGAAAATGTAGATCTCCAATTTGTTGGTATGAAGTTGGAGAAAGGCAAATTTTAGACCCAGAGTTGGTGGAACAAACCATGGAAAAGATATATGTGATCAAACAATAGTTGAAGGTAGCTTAGGACAGACAGAAAAACTATGCAGATAAAAGGCATAGACCACATCAATTTGAGGTTGGGGATGAGGTTTATTTGAAAGTTTCACCATGAAAATGTGTGCTAAGTTTGGAAAGTGAGGCAAACTTACCCCTAGATACATGGGTCCCTATCCAATCATTCAAAGAATCGGATCAGTTGCATATAAATTGGAGTTGCCATTAGAGTTAGCCAATTTACACAATGTGTTTCATGTATCTATGTTAAAGAAGTGTCATCCTGGTATAGAGAAGATTGTAGACCCAGATCCTATACAGTTGAGAGAGGATATCTCTTATATTGAAAGACCAATTCAAATTCTAGACCGTAGAATCTGAAAGCTTAAAAAGAGAGAGATACCTCTAGTAAAGGTTATTTGGAGGAATGACGGTGTAGAAGAAGCTAACTAAGAAGTGGAGACAGAGATGTTTAACAAGTATCCTTTCCTCTTTCAAAAATTTTGAGACGAAAGTTTTATTAGAGGGGGAGAATTGTTACAACTCATTCCTAACTTTGCTGATAATCCTAGAGATTTAAGATAATCTTAATGGTTGTCATGTTTTTGTTAGTAGTATTCTATGTAGTGATTTATATTAACCTTTGTGACCTTAAATACTTGTTTGGGCAACTCATAATCATGACTTAAACATACTATATAGATCTGAGTTGGGGTTAAAATAGCATTGACCCATACATGTGTGCATGAAGAGAGTTAATGATATTGGAGGAAATAATTAATAAATAAATTTTCATTTGATAGTATTATCAAAATAATATTGTAAAATTGTAGAGAATTCAATTACAAATAAAAAAAAGGAATGAACCAAATCAGAGTAAAAATGAGTGAGTTATGCCCTTTTTAGTAAACATATACAGAGCACCACGATCGCGATCGATACTATGACCGCAACGTTGCATCGACACCACGACCGCGGTCTACACCACGAGTGTGACGCTGCATCGACACCGCGACCACGATGATGTGTTGACACCATGACCGCGATGTTGCATCGACACTGCGACCGCGATCGACGTCGGCCAGGATAGCAAATCATAGAACGATCTTATCTCAAGCTATGCTTATCCATTTTCAACAAAATGAAGTGTGTTGGAACCACAATTTGATCCTCTATCATCCCCGACCACTTGCTGGACTTGAAGGTGACCTGGAAGGTGATTTATAGGGTGATTTTTGGGGAAGAGTGTGAAGAACGACGGAAATCAAAAGGGGTTGTTATAGATTTTAATTGGTAAGTAGGTTTAACCCTTGATTATTCCTTTTCTCCATTCTCCCTTGCTCGGGATCCCTAATCCAGTGATTTTGAGATTTGGCTTGACCCCCAATCTTATCTTCTCCCTACAGTAGATCCTCTTTAGGCCCGAGAAACACATTAAAAGGTTGTTTTGAACGAAATCTTGAGGTTTAAAGCTTGATCCTATCTTGTATGAGATAAGATCTGAGATTAGTTGGTGAAAGGGGCTAAGATTAGTGATCTTGGATAAATTTTGTGAGTAGATAATCATCTCTTAACCTTGATTTAAAGCATACCACTTCAAATAATAGTATCCAATGTTTGATTCTTGCTCTATGATATTTGTGATGTTTTAAATAAACGTATGTGGTGAAAATCAGTAGTTGTAATGCTTTATCAATCATATTAATAGTGATGTATTACCATGTTGAAAGTTGTTTGCGAATTGACATGATTCGACAGGTGATGAATGCGTAAATTGAGGCACATTGAGATTGAGGTAAGTCGCAGCGTACTAGTAGGGTTTGGGGGTTTGACCAGTACGGTAAACTCCTTATAGTTGCGTTGTACCCAATACCAATTGGGGATGCCGGTGGTATATGTGCTACATGTTGTAGTAATTAGTGGTCAGTAGGTCCACTGATGCACTTTAAGCCTGAGGGCTTTGACTCATCGCTTGAGTACCCAGGTTGAGAGGTGGAGTATGAGATATCTGGCCGCTCCCATTAGTCACCGAGAGGCTGATGTGCCGATGCCAGCTACATACATAGTATTGAAATTAAAGACTTAGGTACCCGAGCATGCTTTTAAGTCTTGTACAGTGAGATCGTAGCTTGCTGCGATACTTCCACATGTTGTGGTACACCTCATGTGGGTCCAAAGGCATAATAACTAGATTTGAAATAATGTAAATAGTTAGGTTATCCTTTTATTACATTCAATATATGTACTACTGCCATGCTGAGTGAATTACAATTTTAAACTACCATGTTGAGTGAATTACCATTTTAAACTACCATGTTGAGTGAATTATAGTTTTAAACTTCCATGCTTACATGATTGAACTAAGTTCTATTACTTGTAAACATCATAAATATCTTGGTTACCTGTTGATTATCTACTCACTGGGCCAGTAGCTCACCAAACTACTGAACAATTTTTCAGGTAAAGGATTAGCTCTTCCTGAGAGTCGGAAGTCAACTTTAATCAAGATTAGCTCAAATTTATTGAATGAAGAGTAGTTACAATAGTTAGAGGGTCTCTTATCCTTCCTTTGGATCTTGGGATAGAAAGAGTGAGAAAAGAGAGAAGTTTGAAATGTAATGTACATGATGTATATTAAGTGTGAAACTCTTGCTTCTTTGTAATAAGACAACTTCTGTTGTATCTTGTTGTTATGTTTAATCAAGACTTATTGTTCAGTATGTGTTATTATAATATATTTAAAAGAAAAAAATGTGGCGGATATTTCATCAAAATTATGCCCTAATCTCATGATTAGTGGTAATCGTGGGATGCAAATGTGACACTATAAGGGGCCTATGTATCCAAGACGTACCACCAGAAGCTCTTGTGGCTTTCGTCAGGTTAATCATGACCCCACACTTGATTATATTCTATGACGATGAGATCTGAATTGGTGGGAGTCACAACAGGCCTCTATTCATTATGGCAATGTATAATGTCCCCAAGGTACCCTCATGCCTTGTTGTCAATGGTGCATGCCTCAACATATGCCCCTTAAAAATGCTAATTATCATGCAGAAGGATCCTTCCGACCATCTATATACCACAAAGAAAGCAACCTCCTTCAATAGTGTGGTCAAAGATGCTCTAAGGGAGACCACTCTGGAGCTACAAATCAGACTAGAGACGTTCTTCATCCACTTCATAATCATGGAACCGAGTCCTTCCTTCAACCTCCTCCTGGAGAGGCCATGGATTCATCAAAATCGGGTGCTTCCCTCATCATTGCATCAAATGCTAAAGTACTAGTTAGGCCACACCATCGCCAAACTTCAACCCAACATACCTGGTACTCTCGCATGCATCAAAGAAGATGATCTCGTACTTTATTTTGAGATGCTTCACATTGCTGACTTCAACTGGGTGCCCCATGCAGAAGGAAGAGCCATCAACCTTATGACCTAGTCTTGTTCAGACAATAGTTAGGAGAAATGGACATCCTTCTAGACAGAGAGTTGGGTGCCAGATAACAAGGATGCACACATATCATCCAAATCCCTCCAAGATAGAATGGATTTGGGTTGGAATTTTGTGTCCCATATTACACCTAACCTAGAATCACCAGGTGGACGTTGTACTCGAAGCTTGAAACATTGTCTCCCACTACAAGGGAGTTAACCTAAAGAGGTTACCTTAATAGCCTGCCTATGGATCGAGACATGATCCGTGAAGCCAAACATCTTCAACTAGAAGAAGGGTGTCAACTCAGGTTGTTGTACCAGTGGGACGCCAACCCTAATCACAAAGGTCCCACCCATACTTTCCATGTACCGTCACTAAAAACTACTCTATTAAAACTAAGGAAATTTTCCCTGTGACACTGCCTTACTTTTTGTAAAAGGTCAATGATGATGATGATCATGAGGACTATCACGTGAACACAATCATTGTTGGGGAATCACCCTCATTATAGATGAATAACAGGGCATCTAGACCATCTAGAACAATCAATGGTCAGAGACAAAAGTCATCCCTCCAAATGAGGACGCAACCAAAGGAGTGCCAACACATGTTGTCCAAAAGCCATACCCTGAGCATTCACAAACTAGCTGTGAGACCTTACCTCTGAGACCCCATAATTTTATCTAAACTATCCACACTAATCCTCACATTAGTAAATAAATCCTAGAACCAAAATGTTTGATTATATGAAAAACATAAATAACTTCTTCCATTTAATTATAGATCTGAAACATGTAATTAAAGTAGTATTCATTTTCATCAGGTCATATATAAGCAAACCCTAGATGTAACATTGCTCAAGATAAAACTCTAATACAACATGAAGTATAAAGTTATACTATTACATTCATATAAGCCACTAGATCTAGATAAAGTACATCATTACAAGTACACACACCCTCTCAAAACTCCCTAGTATAGGGACAACCTATACATATAACCTACAACATGAAGATAATTCTCCAACTCAGATGGTGAAGAAAAGATTACCACAAATTAGTAAATCCTGGTGAACTGAAGCTGAATCAGTACTTGTAAAATTTTAAACCACCACTTATCAACACACTTAGTGAGTGGAACTAGTTCAAGACAAACTTCACATTGAACTAATCATTTTTAAACTAATAAAAAATAAGTATATTTTAGATTAAATCAAAAAATTACAACTCTTGTAAGTAATGACAGATATAAATTACATAGAATGAACATGAAACATCAAATAGAACTAATATGTGATTGGAGATAGATAGTCAAGTCTTATATCTCATTTTTCAAAGATTCATTGTTTGGTTTGCCCAAAAATTACTTGATTTGTACATGATCAACTAAAAGTCACCAGACTAGGTTCTCGTGTCAATGACTCACTGAACCCTAAGATAAGAAAGACTTTGGTTTGCCTCGTAGCTACCAGACACTAGCTAGGTAAGAGAATAAATTCTCTCTACCTTACAAACCTCATCTTAGGTACATGAGATAGGTTTAATGATATAAATATCAGATACAAAAATCATGTATGCGATAATAAACAATAACATCCCGATTGATCCCTTTCACATCAATATCACAATTTCCATAACAATGTTTCAAATACAAACCATTTTATTTATTTAAAAATAGAGAATTTAGGTTAGCATCTCATCTTGAAATCTTTCCTTAATTTTGGTGATCTAGCCTTCAAGGTCTAGAATCATACTCTGTCATTCCTTTTCATAATACAAGGACCATTAGAAGGAATTTCATTTCATTTCCCAAGTGCATATCTCAGGGGAAAATCACAATGTTCAGGGCTCCTATCTAGATGAGTTAGGTTATAATAGACATTAAGTGTTTTTACTCACTTTAAGTAAAACATAAGGCAATTATATGACATATATGTGATTTTGCGTACTAACCGTAGAATATTTGGATTAGGGTTTTAGAGGTACATTATGTTTCAATTCATATTACAGACAACCTACATATCTAGTTCCATCACATAATTTAAATAAATCAACCACACCTCAAGAATTCATATATCATACATAATACTCCATATTTAACCAATATGTGGTGTTTGTAATGTATAAATAATAAGGATGCTAAACTAAATTTAGGAAATTCATACTAATCGTGATCAAGAAAATCTAACACCCACTTGATTCATTTGCAAGTATCAAGACAAGAATCATAATTTAGTCTACACCTTGTATTGAACAATAATATTAAATCTGCCATGCAAAGGCAAGAACTTACGGGAAGATCCAATCTCAACCCAACAACCCTCATCAACGCAGAGGAATGCCGTGCATTCAAGAAGGTTTTAAAAAAAAAAAAATTAAAGGAGAGGTATTATTCACCCTGCCTCCCTCTAACGGGATAAAATCTCTGGGAAAAAAGCCACAATCTAGTTTCCCTTGTCTCACACTGAGCGCCCTTACAAAATAAACCCAAAAAAATCAAAACCAAAGTTAAGTATCTTTCACCCATTTTGTAATTGTATTACCCTGTATGACGGATTGGTATGCACCCCTGATGGGCGGTGGCATGGAACAAAGAGAGTTGAAGAAGTAGACTTGCATCAAATCCCCTCCATAGGTAGCCATCTCCATTTCCATCTTGTTAGTATCTATATCTATAAATTCTATCAAATGGATGCTGTACAAAAGACCCCTGAGCTGACAAATCTTCTTCTTGATTCTCCAAGGGCTATCAAAGGCACCCCTTACCAGGTCAATGACCCACTTGAAATCTATTTCAATTGTATCTACTCGTGAAAGATGGGCTCGATAGAGGTTTAGAGCATAAATAAAACCTTCCCGGTATCCTTCCATCCTTGATTTTACCATGCTTGGCCCCATGAAACCCCAGATCATCCCTCCTCTATCATCTCTCAAAATAGCTCCAATGGTAACATTACATGTATGGTTTCCTTGGGTATTTCATCTCCTGGCTGCTATATTAAGTTTTGAGGTTCCCATAGAAGGTTTCATCCATCTCACCTCTTTAGAGATAAAGGTGTGAAGATGAGGGAGAGTGATGCCCTGTGTTACCCAACTGTTAATCGTGGTTGGAGGGGTGCCAAGATCATCTAAAAGTAGAGTGTCGGTCATCTGGTTGACATGTGGACGGATTGCTACCAAATCCTTTCTTGGTTGATGGGCTTGAAGTCAAATGGCTGGAACACCTGTACTTCCACAAGAGCTAGAGAACCACTTGTGGGAGAAGCCTTGTGATGTATCCCAAAAATGAGTAGTGTATTGACTTCGACCAACATATTTTGAGGGTGGAAACAACATCTAGAGAGGTAGCTATCATCGAGAATCCGAGGATGTGCTATCAAATTCCAAGTCATCCAAATGACCAAGATATTATGACATTTACCTACTCTTAGGGACTTAAGATTTCATAATAATGCCCTTTGGGCTCTGCAATGCATAGGCTACCTTTGAACATTACATGGAAGCCTTCTTCGATGGACTAACCAAAACTATTATGGAAATTTTATGGATGCCATAGGTACGATGTTGTCTCCCCACGTAGCATCAAGTGGTTCAAGTCTTACATCTGGCTATCCTTGCAACATTCACAAAACGAAATGAGATATATGTGGCAATCTTTGATTCTATATCCATAGGGAGAGAATCATGCAAGATCTTCCAAGAGTTAACCATCACCTTATGTGGAAGCAAAGGGGACCAGATCCATATGTGAAAAGGCCAAGGGGTCCCAGTGTGCAAGTGAACACATGATTTGGCAGATCCTAAGGAGAAAACACCATTGGAGGTTGGTTCCCAGATGGGTAGGTCCTTGCCATGAGAGAGGGAGAGGTTTTGCTCCTTTATCCTATTAATGTCCTCCTTGGGGCATCTAGAGAGAAGGAAACCCATGTCCCAGCCGTTATGATGTAGGACATCACTAAGAAGAAGGTGAAGGTTGTTAGGGTTGTGAGAAGGGCCCCATATTACTATAGGAAGGAGTGGGGACATTGCCCAATTGGTGAGCCAAAAGGGTATTTCTCCTTGACCTACCTCCCAGTGAACATGACACATCACCTTAGGGAAAGATCTCCAAACATGCTTCCAATAAACGGATGCATAAGAGTTCTTCTTAATGAACCAAGGGTGCTCTGGGTCTTCGTGCCAAAATCTTCTTCCATATTTAGAGATGCAGAACTGAGACCAAATGTCATCACCAAGAAGTATCTTCCAGGATGACTTGAGTAGGCATGCTTATTGTATGTCCCTAAGTTTATGAAGACAGAGGCTTCCTTGAGCAGGAGGAAGGCAAACTGTTTTCCAACTGACCCAAGCCCTCCTTTTGGCATTGTCTCTTGAGCTCCAAAGGAAGTTGTTCATAAGCCTTTCCAATTTTCTGATGACTATTTTTGGGACATAGTTGGCCATCATCGAGTATAAAGGCAAGGAAGAGAGAACTGATTTCAATAGAGTAAGCCTCCCCGCAAAATTTAGGAGTTTTCCACTCCAAGAGTCAATCCACAATATCACTTTCTGAATGAGGAAGTCATAATGCATCATTTTCTTCCGCCCCTTGATAAGTTGAATACCCAAGTAGAAGACAAAACCCTCATTGTGGTGACATAAGAAGGGGTAATAAATGAGATGAAACCACCTAGACAACCCGGCCTACATAGTTTCACCGAGCAAATCCCATCAACCGAGGACGTCAGCTACATTCTACATTGACATCGGGGTAGAAACATTCTCTGAGGCAAGGATCATGAAGCTCTGACCCTATCCGTCACACCGGGCAACCCACGAGAGTAGATAGGTAGAGGATTACTGGGCGACCCAACCAAAGCAACAATGGGTGGCATAGTAACGGTTCCTGGTACAGGACTAGGTAGGAGGAGGAGCAGAGAGCAGTACCAACTCATCTCAGGAGGAGGTAATGCCTAGTTTTGGGTTGCGGGTGATGAAAAAGATCTGGTTGGTTCCTTCCCGATACCGGTTCTCATTGCTTCATGTAGTCTATTCAAGAATCATAATTTAGTCTACATGTTATATTGGTCAATAACCTTAAATCTGCCATGCAAATCTAACACCCACTTGTTATATTTAAGTAATAGATTAAAAATTCCATGCAAATCTACAATATATTTCATGAATACAAGAAATAGATTTATGGTTATTGTTCAATATCCACTATAAAATGTAACACCCACAGATTAAGAAAATCTAACACTCACTCGATTAATTGAAATACATATGTATCTCACATTTACACATCCTTTTGATCTTCCTATCCATAATTTGAACTTGACCTTCCTCATAGGTCACTCATCTGCTAAATATACATCACATGGATAGAAGATCTTACCAATCTCAGGATGACACTTCCTTAGCATAGATACATGGAATACATCATGAAACTTTTCCAACTCAATTTGGTAAGTTATTTTTCCAACCCATTGTAGAATAGGGTATGGTCCCATATATCTTGGAGCTAACTTGTCCTCTTCACAAACCTACAAACACCTTTCTAGGTAGAAAAGTTTAGATATACTAGATCCCCTACTTGAAAATCAAGAGTTCTACACTTGCACTCTACATAGATCTTCTGTCTATCATGCACATCTTTCAATTGTTGGCATATAACAAAGATTTTCTCAGAAGTTTGTTGTACTATCTCATTTCCCAACATCTGTCTCTCACCAGCCTCATACCAGCATACTGTTGATCTAGACTTCCTACCATATAAAGCTTCATACGGTGCCATTCAAAGACAAGATTGATAACCATTATTATATGCAAATTATATTAGGCTAACATGTGAGTCACAACTTGTATGGAACTGTAGAAAACATGCCCTAAGCATGTCTTCTAGGGTTTGTATTATCCTTTTTGACTGTCCATCAGCCTAGAGATGAAAAGCAGTACTGAACTTCAATTGAGTTCACATTGCTTCATGTAGTCTATCCCAAAACCTAGAAGTGATTTGTGGACATGTATCTAATACAATAGAAAGTGGAACTCCATGTAGTCTAATTATCTCATCAACATATATCTAAGCTAGTCGTTTAGTAGAAAAAGTCATATTGATAGGAAGAAAAATGAGCTATCTTTGTCAATCTATCTACAAGAACCAATAGGGAATCATGTCCTTTAGAAGAATGAAGTAATCTGACTAAAAATCCATAGTAACATGACCCCATTTACACTCTGGTATATGAAAACACTAAAAATACCCATCAAGTCTTTGATGTTCTACCTTTATTTGCTGACATACACCACATCATGCAACAAATTTAACTACATCTTTCTTCATTCCAGGCCACCATTATAATTCCTTGAAATTTTTATACATTTTGGAATTAGATGGATGCATCACACACCTAGAAGAATGTGCTTCCCCAAGCACAATATTTCTCCACTATGTCTGATTTGGGACACATAAACTTTCTTGAAAACACAAAAGATCCTCATTAGTGAAGTGGAAGCCTTATCTCTTTCCTTCTTGCATCTCTCTCATCAAAGTGTGAATATAAGGATCAATGCCTTGTATGTATTTAATCTATTGCTCCAACAAAGGTTCTAGTTAGAGTTGTGCTATAAGACCACTAGAAGATGTCAAATCCATATGCATATTCATCTCTCTAAGAGACAAAAGCATGTCCCTTCTAATGCATGGCATGGAATTAATCTCTATAGAAGGCATAGAAGATGATGACTTTTTATTCAATGCATTTGGCACCCCATTTTCCTTTTTAGGATGGTAATCGATGGTCCAACTATAGTCTTTATTCAATTTAAGCCATCTAAACTGCTTCATATATAGATCATTCTATGTGAAGATGTATTTCAGGATTTTATGATCAATATATACCTAGAAAGGCTCTCGATATAGATAATGTCACCATGTATTCAATGCTAAGACTACTACAACAAGATCTAGGTCATGCGTAGGGTAGTTCTCTTCAAGCTTCTTCAATTTTCTAGAAGCATATGCCACTATTTTACCATCTTGCATACGAACAGAACCTAAATCCTTCTTAGAAGCATCACAATATACAACATAAACTTTCCCTATCTTAAGAAGAGTTAGGACTGGTGCACATGTCAACAATTTTTTTAATTGTTAAAAACTATGCTCACACTAATTTGTCCATATGAATTGGACTTCTTTCCTTGTCAAATGAGACAAAGTCATGGTAACAATGTTCAATTCTTATATAAACCTTCTATATTATCCTGCTATGCAAAGAAAACTCCTCACTTCAGTGGGTGTCTTGGGTTGTTCCCTTTGGAGTACAAATTCTACCTTCTTAGGATCTACACAACTCCCTTCAGCAAAAATAACATGGCCTAGAAATGCCACCTAAGATAGCCAGAACTTACATTCACTAAACTTGGCAAATAATCATAAATGCTCTTCATGCTACTCCCATTGACAGACTATATCAAGATATCATCCATGAAAACAATAATTAAGTGATCAAGGTACTAACAAAATAATCTATTCATCAGGTACATAAAAGCTACCTGGTGCATTGGTTACTCCAAATGACATAACCAAGAACTCATAGTTGCCATGTCTAGTCCTGAAAGTTGTCTTAAGGACATCTTCAACCTTAATCCTGAGCTGATGATAACCTGATTGAGAATCCATCTTAGAAAACATTGCTTCCCCTCTTAATTGATCAAAGAGATCATCAAACCAATGCAAATGATATTTATTCTTGATAGTGAATTTGTTTATTTGCCTATATTTGATGCATATATGCATTGTTCGATCCTTCTTATTCACAAATAGCACTAGTTCTCCCCATGGTGATGTTCTAGGTCAAATAGAACCCTTACCTAGAAATTCTTGCAATTTCTTCTTTAGCTCTCTCAATTCAGTTGGAGTCATGTGATATGGTTCTTATATAATAGGTTGAGTACCTGGTGGTAGATTTATCTCAAAATCAATCACTCTAATTGAAGGTAATGCTAAAAGTTCATCAGGAAAAACATCATTGTACTCTTTCACTATGGGTACATTAAATAAGGTAGGGTACTCCACCCTAGTATCCATTACATGTGCTAGATAACATGTACATCCCTTCCTCATCATCTTCTTAGTAGATATAGAAAACATCAAAAATGTAGGTAGTACTTTTAGTCCCCTTGAAATATCCAAGATAAATATCCATCAACGAAGATAGCTTCCTTGGTAAAGCAAGATATAGAAGATATAAAAATTTAGGTAGTACTTTCGTATCCCCTTTAAATATACAAGAAAAATCTCCATCCACGAAGATAGCTTCCTTGGTAAAGCAATCTAGCTTCACTAGATATCATTGTAAGAAATTTATTCCTAGAGTAATATCAAAGTTGTGTACTTGTGGTAATAAGCTCACTTGTGTGCATTGTCCATTAAATCTTAGAACACATCTAGGACAAAACTCTGTCACAACTATAGGTTGTACTGTATCTATCTCTATAAAGAAATCATAAGGTAGCTCCTCAGTAGAAAGTTGACCTCTAGATATGACATCCCGAGTCATAAAAGAATGTGTTGCCCCAGGGTCAATCAACACTATAACAGGTATAAGAATGGATGTAACAAAACAAATATGACATGTCATAACATATGGAGAAACTAATCCATCACGTTGAGTCAAACCATAAGCATGGGTTTTCGCCTATTTTTTCCTACTACCTACCTCAACCTTGTCCTCTTCCCTCATGTAATGTGGCACCTTAGGTGTTGGAACCTACCTATGATGCATACTCTCTTCCTGATCTCTATGGTGTTGTTGGTCTCTATACTATAGTCATTGATTGTTGTTGAATTTTCTATGGACAATCCCTGACAGAATGTCCTTCTTGACAGCCTATAAAACAACCCTTGGAATCAGGGCCCCAAAATGGACATCTATGGAACTTGTTACAAGTTATACACTATGGTGGTATTGAGTGAAAACTCATCCTATGAGGTCATGTCACACTTCTTGTACTCTATGCCCACTTTGATGTTGATCCCCTAGCTACAAATGTAGTAGTACCCTTGACATATACAATATATGGAGGTGCACTAGCTGATGTGTCCAACCTCCTAGAAGGATAAGTAGGCGGCCTAGACATCCTTGACTATCTAGGTCCTAGCCAATTCAACTCACCACTTACCCTCTTGCATGTCTCAAACTCATGTCTCTATCAGATGACATACTCCACACGCCTGAATGCATCAATAAAGACATAAAAATTGTTCCTGGGTTCTATCACAACTATCCTCTCCTGCAGATCATAGTTCAAACCTTGTTCAAAATGCCTAATCTTATCCTCATCTGTGACACATAGCTACAGATAAAACCTAAGAAAATCTAGAAATAGAAACTCATATTCATTCATTGTCATCTATCTCTGCCTTATAGTCTCAAACTGATGAATCTTGTCAAGTATGTAAGTGGAAAGATAATAAAGGGACTCAAATTTCTTTCTAAACTCAGCCCATGTCACACTCAGTTCAGCCACGTGTGTCTCGTTCATGCTCCATCAATGACTTGCACTGCCTTTAGAAGATAACTAGCATGGTTCACCCTCTCTACATCAGATACATGAGCTATTTTAAACACTTTTTGAATTTCATTTAGCCAAGCATCCACTTGTGCATGATTAGTAGTGCCATAGAAGTCATACCCATCTCTCTTATCTCTCATAAGACTTGCTGATATCACACAATGGATTAGGAACACTTGGAGATGATGGAGGGACTACCCATGTTGCTTAATGAGCCATCACTGATACTAGTGTCTATGCCATATCATTGAGAGGATCAGTGGTAGGTAAGGTAGTCACTACATGATGTTGATCCATTACTTCAAGAGGAGGCTCTTCCTGCCCTAATTCATCCCTAACACAACCTAATGGATGTGCCACATAGTGACTGTCTACCTATTCTTCATCTCTACCAACTATGATCTAAAAGAAAAGAGAATATTACATATATCATTACTTGATCTAAAGGACCAAATAAGACTCATAGACTCATCTAATGTCCCTGTACATGGGCACTTACAAAACCAAGGTTCTGATATCATAATTTTTGAGACCCCACCTATGGGACCCCACAATGTTATCCAAACTATCCACACTAGTCCTCACATTAGTAGATAAATTGTGGAATCAAAACATTCCACTATGTGAAAAACACAAATAATTTTTTCCATTTAGTTCTAGATCTGGCACAAGTAATTAAAGTAGTATTCATTTTCATCAGATCATATATAAGCAAACCCAAGATGTAAGCATTGTTCAAAATAAAACTCTACTACAACATGAAGTTGAAAGTTATACTATTACATTCATATAAGTGACCTTGATTAAGATAAAGTACATCACTACAAGTACACACATAGCCTCTAAGAACTCCCTCCTATAGGGACAACCTATCATATAACCTACAACAAGAAGAGAGTTCTCCACCTTAGATGGGGAAGACAAGATTACTATGGATGAGTAAATCCTGGGTGAAATAAAGCTGAATCAATACCTACAAAATTTTAAACCACCACTTATCAGCACACATAGTGAGTGGAACAAGTTCAAGACAAAACTTGCATTGGACCAATCATTTTTAAATTGGACTAGAATAAGTGTATTTCATATTAAGAAAACAATTACAAATCATGTAGGAAATGTCAGATATAAACCACATAGAATGAACATGAAATAACAAAATAGAACTAATATGTGATTGGAGATAGACAATCGAATCTTGTATTTTGTCTTGTCAAGATTCATTGTTTGGTTTTCTTTGAAATTACTTGATTTGTACTTGATCAAGTACCACATCATATCTCATTTAAACAACTCACTGTTTACATCTTAGGGTTAATTCGGAAACCCTAAGATAAGCAATAGACTATGATTTGTCTCAGAGTCTACAAACATTGGCTAGGTAAGAGTATAAAGCCTCTTTACATTACAGACCTCATACAAAGTACGTGAGATAAGTTTAATGACACAAATATCAAAGACACAGTATCATGTATGAGATACTAAACAATGCTATACCTAGTGATCCCTTTCACATCATTATCACAATTTCCATAACAATGTTTCATATACAATCCATTTCATTTACTTAGAAACACATAATTTAGGTTAGCATCTCATCTTGAGATCTTTCCTAAATTTTCCTGATCTATCCTTCAAGGTCAAGAATCACACTCCGACATTCCTTTTTATAATCCAAGGACCATTAGAAGGACTACTGTTTCATTTTCCTCATGTAGACCTTAGGGGGAAATCATAGTGTTCAGGGATCCTATCTAGATGACTTAGGTTATAATGGATATTAAGTGCATTTACTCACTTAAAGTAAAACATAAGGCAATTATATGATATACATGTGATTTCATGTTTTCAAATGAACCAATAATGACTCAAGAATTCACATATTATGCTTAATAATTCATATTTAACCAATATGCAACATTTGCAATATATAGATTATAAGAATTTGCAAACTAAATTTTAGAAAGTCTTATTACTCATGATTAAGAAAATCTAACATTTGTTTGATTCATTTGCAAGGATCAAGCCAAGAATCATATCCAAGATCAATTAATAAAAATGATCCTATACATTTTTGGAGTTTCTCAATTTCCACCAATTGTAGTTTAATGAGTAGATTTAAGGTTATAGTTCAATAAGAGTTTTCAAATGAATCTAAACCACTCACCTTAGGTGTGAAGAACTTGAAATTTGTAGCCCACCTACTGCTAATTCTTGAATCAAATCCTGGCTCCAAAGAAATATGAATTTTCCTGCTTCTCTTTGTTCAAGAATCTAGAAGAAGAAGAAATGAAGAATATGAATGAGAGAAGAGATTGATTTGGAATCTTTTTATCCAAATAAGTGGAGTGACAAGTTATATAGATAGAAGAGTGTAAAATAAAATAAACTTAGCAATGATTGATGGTCGATATAGAATTTACCAACCTTGGAAAGAGAAAACCCTAAAATCTAAAATTTCAACTTCAGATTCTTCAAACCCTAGAATCCCTTACTCTCTCAAGAATTCTAAAGCTCTAAAGTGTAGGATGGAAAGGAGAGGTTCTTGGGTCCTAATATTGTCCTATATAATATTAAGGAGCGTGGAATAATTAATTATAAACATTTTTGGTCCTTTATTTTTCTAAAAAAATTGATCGACCGAGTTGTTCTTGGTAGAAATGTGACTGACATAAGGTTATTCGGTGACACCCCACTACTCAAAAAAATACCAAAATTTATTCTGTTATCTAAAATCAAATATATAACCTAAATTTAAAATTTTAGCTCAATTAAATAAGTGAATAAATTATGAAAAGTCAAATACAACACTGCTATACTTCAACATGTATAGTATGGTCAACTGAGTTTGTCCTAGAGAACCTCAACAAACCAATAGGTCCATGAAAATCTGAAAATTATGAAAATTTTTAGTAACACTCATACTCAAGTTATATAATAAAAATCAAAATTTCAGAATTGAGTTACATACAAAATAATTAAAATAATTTACTAGGCAATTGTACTTAATACTAAATTCACCATCACATTTTTATTGTTGATTTCATGCAGCAACAGTTTTCAGTTTATAACCCTACTAACCTAATCACTCACAACATTAATCTAATAAACAAGGTTTAGGATTTCAATTGATATTCGATCTAATTAGGATATAATTAAAATAATTAACTAATGATTCTTAGGAAGATTCAACTAGGATCTAATGTAATTTAGGAATGGGTCCTTACACTGGAAAAGGAATTACACATCATCAAGATGACCATGTTGACTAGATGAAGATTGTCAGACCATAACCAGAATGGATGGATACACCACTGAAAGAAGACATCTACAATCCTCTCTAGATCTGCCCCGACTGGCCCAACCAAAATGATGCCAACCTTACAAATTATGACATATCAGAAGATGACTACTGTGTCACAATGGATGACTATGATGATACCTATGACATGATCGAGGGGTGGGAAGTCAATTCCATCCTTGATTCAAATTCTATGGGAGAACCACAAATTCTCACCAACCCTCTCCAGAAAGGAGAAGAAGTTCTGAACTGGTATGTGGATGACCACAACCCCCTGAGGACCAAGTCTTCCCCCATACCCAAAAAAGTGTGTTAGAACAACGACATCCTGATGTGTTAGAGATTCCAGAGTGGTGGTTTTGTCATGCTCTACCAAATCCCCATTCATCACCAGAAAATCTAAAAGAATGCAAAATACACAAAACCCAAAAAATTACAAATTCAAAAACTAAAAAACTCGATGATGAGAGAGATCTCAAGACCTCTCCAGCTACATCATGGAGGTAGCATAGATCTACAACAATGAAGACATTAAGTTGAAGATGTCTCTATTTCAGAATACATGTAATGACCCCACTCCTCGGTAACCCCCAATTAAGGAAGACCGAGAAGTAAGAGCCGTTATCCCAAAATAGGATCATTGGTTTTGCAAATAATCAATAATAATTAATAAATTCTACCACAACTAAGCTTGAAACTAGATACAAAATTCTCTTTTCTCATACCTTGCAAAATATAGGTGTTGAGGGACTTTACCCAGACGAGAACTATCTATCTATAATACTCCAATTCTTTATTAAGTTTTATTCCACAATGTCTCTTTAAAGGAATATCCATTTTCTGATAAACCTAAAATGCCGGCAAATAAAAGTCGGTCAGTATAATGAATTATACTAGTATGTGGGGGAACCAAAAACTTGCATTTAAATGTAACAACATATTGCAAGCAATTATGATTTAACAAAACAAACTTTACATTTTGAACATAACTACTCAATCCATACATACCCTAGCCTTCATTCTATCCTTGCAGTGGACATGGATACTACCTCTCATATGGTAGATCTCAACTGACCCCCATGATCCTACCTAACAGGTAGATCAATACATAGGGTCAAAGAGTCGCATGGACCTACCCAAGGGTAGACCAAGGCATCGACTCATGATAACCTAATGATCCTACCTCGCGGGTAGACCATATACTAGGTCATCTCATCATCATCAAAGCTACATAGGAGGACCACGATCTGAGCTAGTCATGCATATATACTTATGGTGATAGCCATAGTCACTTTATAGTTGCATGAAATAAAATTCATCCAAGCAGTCATTTCTAAGCAACCGATAAAACTTTGGGAATCGCCAAGAAACTAAAGTGATTTTTCCATAGGCATAACCACATACCTGATCCAGAGTACTTGATGTCCAAGCAAGAATAATCAAGAATAATCAATCAAGCAATCAATCAGTGATCTTTAAATTAATGCATAACACCCATATGTCATTAAACATCCTCAAGATTGACTCGGGTCCCACATTAGGGTTTCTAGGCCACCTTTTAGGGTTTTATTAGGGTTTTATCTTCCACCATCCAATTATCACTTTTAATACAGTTTTGGCCCACAAACCCTAATTTCAACATCATATGCATGATTGAATTCCAATTAAGTCAAATATACACTAAACTACCAACCTTATCCTTTTAGGTCATATCAAGATCATTAAGGCCAATTAGCATGTTTATGATCTTTTGAATTGACAATTTCAATTTCATCAATGATTATAGTCAAATTCATAAATGAACCCTAATTACCAAATTATCCATATTAAGAATCTTTTGTACTCAAATTATCTTAGAATTATCATATCTCTATTTTATTCATGGATTTGCACAATTAAAACCATTAAAATTCATATCAACATAAATTAGGGTTTCTAAGCCAATTAATGCATATTCATGTACATGGAACCCCAAATTAATCCAACTACACATAAAGATCATCCTTTTGGATCTAATTATTCCTTTTATTAACAACAAGTTAATATTTGCCCAAAACATTCAAAGGACATCATTAGATCCAACTCTCATCAAATCTATGGGTACATTAATTAAACCATTAAAGATGATATCATTATACACTTATTGAATTGCAAGCGAAACTAGGATTCAAATATATTTTTAATGGTTTCCTTGAGTTCTCCTGATCAATTTTCATATATTACGTGCTATCATCGAATTTACAGATAATTAATTACGAATTTGTGAAGAAAATACCTTTTGGGCCAATCACTGGCCGCCACGTCAGCCAATTCGGCCCCCTTTTTGTTGGCAACTCGATCAAGGCACACAATGACCTCTGTGTCCCTGTGCCGATGAGGTAAACAGTTACGCGCTTGGGGTGTTTTGGTAATTGTGTGGTTTATCTTCTTCAACCTTGCGATTCTCCTTTGGTTCGCGATCTAGTGTTGCCCGACGGTCAACCACAGGGTTGACTTCCGTCCTCCAGTGGTCTTGGCACCCAGGAGAGGGCTACCTACCCTCTGCCCTCCTTCTGTGGACTCACAGCAGTCCCTCCAACCTCAATTAGTGGTTGAGGTTGTCTGCTCCACTAGCCGGCATATGCACAGAAATAAGGCATCTCGCCCGCGGCTGATGGCCCAACTTGGGTACCCCGAAGGAGAGTCCTGGACACCCATTATACGCTCTAATCTCTAACAGGGGTTCTTACCCAAATTCATATAGTGTAGGGACAACATGATCAATCTTATCTTTGATGGAGTTTGACCCCGGCCTGGATATTGGGAAAAACCCAATCCTTCATGGAAATGGCAGATCCAGGGGGTCTTTTAGTTCGGATTGGACTCCCGAAACTAATGGAGCACTTCCCAGACTTGCACATTAATTGTGTGAAAAGCAAAACAATTAGAAAGATTCTTCATACTATTCCCCCTTCCTGATCTGATTCGAAGTACAGCCACCGTTGGATCCTAGATCCAACGGCTATCAACCACGTGCCAAGAACATTTTCCTAATTATATTGGAAAATTGTGACATACAAAGATTTTCTTCTCACTTTAGGGAATCTTGTAAAAATCAAAACTCTCAAACCGCTTATCCAATTAATCCCTAATTTTAAGGGAAAGTCTATAAAGACTTAATATACTCATATTCCAAGTTTGAAGCTGAAACTCAAAAGGAATAACTCCTTTTCTTCATTTACAAGTCAATGACTTATAAAGCATATATTATGTATAAAAACACATATTTTCTCTCTCCTTCTTTCCTATTTTCTCTATTTCGATTTTTATAAAAATTATAAGGTAAGTGGAGTTGAAACCACTCTATAATTATTCCATTATCCATATTTCCACATATTTCTTATATTTTCATCATTATCTCAAATTTCCTTCTTAATAATTCTTTATTTGATTTTATCTCTTTCTCATCGTATTATATTTGCAACTTGGACTCCTTGGAACCCAAGAAAAGCTCAAGATACGAAATCCCTCCTTGAAGGATAATTCTTAGCCTTCTAGATGCTTCTACATCTTTCTTTTCTCATTATCTTAGTTATTCTTTTACTAATTGAATTTCTTTTTCTTTTTATTTCCTTTTTCTTGTTATTGGGCCCAATAGCCAATAATGCCCACAAAACATGCAAGAAAGGCTATTATAAACAAAATCCAATCATTCAAATCAAATCACTCAATTACTTGTTCATATGTCTTTGATAGGATAAATTGCATTTCCCACCAGAAGAACCCAAAAATTGGGGTTGTAACATCCTTCCCCTCTTATAGGAAGTTTTCCCTCAAAATTCCACCAAACAAACAAGCAAACAAGATAAGACTTTCTCATGTCCATCATCAGCTCCCATGTAGCTTCATCCTCTCCATGATGCTTCCAAAGAACCTTTATCATCTTATATTCTTACATCTAAGTTCTTTCTCACCTTGGTACTACATACCCTCATAGGTGACTCAGGATAATTTAGCCTCCCTAGAAGCTCAATAGGTTCATGGCTTAGCACATGGCTCGAGTACATCACATAGTGCTTTGGACACAAAGAACACATCACACATCATGTTATCCTGAGGGGTAAGGCTAAACATAAGCAACTCCACCAATCCATATCAAATGGATCCATGTATCGGGGATTCATCTTTGTCATCTATAGCTCAGAGGGGTCGAGTTTTCATAACACATATTCTCCCACAGTGAACCACATGTCAGTCTGCTTTGCATCCGCTCACGACTCTTGTCACCCCTGAATTCTCTCAATCATTGCATGATCAAAGCAACTTCATCTGCATACACTGTGGTCTCTCTAACCTTTGTAAGGTCCTCTCACCGACAACATCCCAATGAAGCAATGATCGACACAACCTCCCTTACATAGCTGCTTACATCCCAATATTGGATATGGTGGCCATCATTACAACTCTCATAGGACAAGAAATGCCCCTATGTATCACCCTGAACAAGCACACATGCTCTCATCAGACCCTCTAGTCTGGGTCATAATCTCTCAACTGTCCATCAGTCAGGGGGGTGATATGCTGCACTAAACCTCAATCTATCATCGAGTTCTTTATGCACCTTCTCCCACCACATGGAGCTGAACTTGAGGTCATGCTCCAGATATTGAACTCGAATCACAGAGTAGATGAACTATCTCTCTCTCATATATAGTTCAACTAGATCAGTCACACTGACAATGCTCTCTCTTAGGCTTAGGTCAACTTGGTAAGGCAATCTACCATAACCCATATTGCATCATGACCTCTCTCGGTCTAGGGGAGACTCACCACAATGTCCATGGTGATCCACTCCCATTCCTTCTCGGGGAATCCTCATTCTCTATAGAAACTCACTGGGTTACTGGTGTTCGACCTTCACCTCCTTGCACACATGGCAACCAGCCACACGCAACCCAACATACTTCTTCATATCATATATTCAAAGTACTAATGCAAACCTTAACCATATCGGTAGTACTATAGTGTACTTGAAATCATGAACCTCTACTAGTCATGATTCCTCAAGGTGACTTGTCAAAAAACCCTAAAACACTCTAGTTGTGGGTTCCAACACCTTCCTTTTCTGAGAGGTGTATTAGAGGTTCATACAACCATCCTTCTATTGCATCAATCTCTAGGCTGGCTAACCAAGAAACCACCAACTCAACCAATGGGTCTGGCTGTATTTGAGGGTTAGCCCTATATGTCTCACGAACTTAGGGTTCACCCAACAACCTCTCTATCCAGATAGCTACGTCTCAACTAGAGCATCCATTACCACCTTACATCCCCATGTGGTGAAGACATAAACCTTCCTATACACCACTCAACATCCTCATCTTAGATTCAGGTCTAATAGAGTCAAGAAAACTCTGATCTCATCATCTTGGTTATCAAACTCAAACTTATATAACTCATAAATTCCATACCGCTCTTGATCAAATGTCCTCATGATGACTACCTTAGTTCTCTTCGTGTTTGTAAACCATACATGTATCGTACTCTCCACAAAGGTACGCTACTATCTCTATCATCATACATCATAGCAATGTTTCAACTCACATCATCTTTATCCTTAGTGTATGACATGCGTATTGCCCTATCTCCCACCCCTATTACAAGAGGAAATAAGCATTTTACTGTAGTCTAAATACAAAGTTCTTCCCATTCCAAGAGTAGAGATTGTGCATCCCACATCACCAATACACCTTCCAAACTAAGCCGACACATGCACCACATGTCTTCACATCATGAACATCTCGTTTATCATGTTTACATATATGGAAAATTGTTCCCAAGCACTCTCGAGTCTACATACCACTCTTATACACATAATCCTTAGTCATATCCTTGAGGTTTGTAGGGTGCCGATAATTTTGGGGTCATCCCTCTTCCCTTATGCAACTAGGGAGTGCCCACAGCAAATGCCCTTTGGGCTCCATGAGCTCATGAAGGTGATCAATCTCCTAACCCATGGTCCTCAGATACGATAGTTATTACCTCCTGACCCTATGGTCTTGTGTAGCTAGGGAATTAGGAAACTCCTACTACCATCAGTCTTATCCCAACCTGACCTCAATATTGACTTAGGATTCTCATGGTACATCTCAACTTTGAAACCTTACCCAATTCTCCATCATCTCTCTGGGCATACGTGGTCAGACTTACATCCTTTCATAGTGATCATGGCGACCTACTGGTGCGTCCCCGCTAGTGGTGCTTTTACATCCCACGAGGTCAGAGCGCACGGGATATGGGATCTTATGCTTTTGAAATTTGTAAGACCTACACTAACTACCTACGTCTACTAAGACACTACACCTGCAAGCGCATGGGGTACTGTTGTAGTATAGGTGATTGGCAAGATAAGGGGTCGAACCACAGAGATAGAGGGGGCACTAGAGTTAGACAGAGTATGCTATGTTCCTTTTGTGGAGCTTAGGGTTTTAGGGTTTTAAAAGGTTTGGTTGTTTGATTACGCTAATGAGCAAGTAAGAAATGCGAGATGGAAACTAAATTATGGAAGAGCAAGCAAATTAGTAAACTAAATTATCAAACTAACTAAGCAAGAGTAAGAAGAGCTACACTACTCTAGAAAGGCAAGAAGCAATTAAGAACTAGACTAACCACTAGCAAGAGCAAGAGCCTAAGTTAACACTAAAGAGCAAAACTAAGCAATTGACTAGATTAAGCAAAAGTGACTAAATTAGACTAGCATGAACAAGAAAACAGAGAAAGATGGGTTTTAAGCAGTTGATTAGGGTAGGTGGGCCGTTTGGGGGATGTAACTTTGGTATTAGTTGGGGGAGATCATTAAACTTGCAAGGTTCTCATTTCATATCTAGATTACCAAACCAAACAACAAGGACAATGCCATCAGAATATACCCTATACTACTAGTAGAAGACTAGGGTTAGGTGTAATTCTAATGGGATTAGCCAAATATAGGTTTCTAGGGTAAGTGATAGTGAGCAATTGAGGGTTGAGGGTAGAAATGGGAGTAGAGATGAGGGTATTTGACCTCATGCCACTAGCCACCCTAGCCTTGAGAAGGCCCTAGGAAATTACATCACTCTCACTTACACTAGCTACTTAAATCTCACACTCACTTGTAGAAGGAGGGATGTGTATGTAGGAACAAAGGGGGCTAGCTAGGGATTCACTAATTGGACCTAGGAGCCAATCCGAAGATTGCCACATACACTCCAATTCCTCCTAGCAGCTAAGTGTCATCAAACATCTCAAAGCAAGCAATCCATGTTATAAGCACAAACCACATGCAATAAAATGGGAAATGAGATAGAAGTAAGAAGTAATCATCATAGATATGAATTAAGTTCATTACAATAAATTATCCCCCAACTTGGTATCAAAGTTACATTTAAATCCCAAACAGCCCACCACAAGGGGCTTAGCTAGACATGATCAAGAAAACAAGAAAAGAAAGGGGTATAAGAAGGGACTCCATGAAGCTTGATGTAGAAGCCTTCTTCTTCACCTCCAAGCTTGCTGTAGACGTCCTCCCTCCTCCAAGGGTGCAGGGGTGCATGAAATGGTGGGGGATTATGGATGAAAATCTAGGGAACTAGGTTTCCATGGTGGAATGAGTGTGGAAATGGTGGATGGTGAGCCAAAATGTAAAGGGTTTTCACTCAAAGCTCAAGGAAGGAGAATGGAGCTTGGAGCAGCTGTAGGGGCATCTAACCTTCATGCCCTAGCCACCACCTATGTATACATAGGTGGTGGGGAGGCACTAGGGTAAGTGGGGGGTAGTTTAGGAAAATCAGTGTAAAGTAGGGTAGGGTTGGTGGATCATCACGGCCGTGGTGTAGTGCCACGACCGTGGTGAGGGTGGTGGAGAACGGTCGTGGAGTGGTGAAATGGTCGTGGTGTGAAGGAATTTGGAAAAAGGTCAAGTATGGTGGTAGCCACGGCCGTGGCGGGATGCCGCAGTCGTGGTGGGTTAGGGGCACCACGACTGTGTTGGGTAACCCAACCATTTTGGAGGAGGAGGAGGTGACCGTGGGGAATCACCACGGTCATCTTGAGCTTCTTCAGCCATGGTCATGGCAGGTGGCCACGGTCGTGGCGTTCTGGGGGTGACAACCTGTAACTCTGGCCAAATTGGTTCAATAATTCCCATGACCGTGGCAGGGTGCCACAACCGTTTTCTCTTCTACTGACCACGACCGTACTGATGGCCACGGCTGTGGTGTCTTCAATGGCCACGGTCGTGGAATAGTGCCATGACTGTGGGATTTCCCTGTTGAACTTGGCACTTCATTGCTAAAAAATGCACGACCATGGCGTTGTAGCCACGACCATGGTGAGGCTTGCATCACTTTATTACACTTCAATCTTTGTCATTCTTGGATGTCTTTTCTTGGGTATGATTCTTGACCATTAGAGGTAGGTTGAGGGAGACTTTGGGGCCTTCTTTGGGTCCCTCCATGAGTGGGGGAACCCTAGAACTCCTTCTTTCTCTCTCTTCCATCTATGAATGGTTCAAGTACCTGAAAAATAGTGCAAAGAACATCCATAAGCATATTTGCAATGATAAGCATGTTAGGGGTAAAAAGCTTGTAATCTACATGTTTAGATGTGACTTAAGTACAAAATGGCACATGATGGAGCCCTAAAATAGGGCTACATCACCACCCCAAACTTAAAACATACTTCTCCTCAAGTATGCTCCAACTCAATCTCTCTACAAAACTTCCACAAAAAGAAATGACATATGCAATGTAAAAGATGATTATTTCTTAGTGGGATCAAAGATGACTGAGTGCATGCATTGCACCTCTCTCCTATCCTACTTTCACAATCCAATCATGAAAAGAGCACAACACACATGAACTTCACATATACCGCATAGAATACACAAGTTATCCATACATCTTCCATAAAGTTTCGGGTAAACCGTTTCATGATCGTGTTAATTGAGGATGACTAGGAGTGTTGTTTCACATTCATGCATTCAGTCTTATATTTTAAATCATACCAGATGACCCACGTGGCTGCGGAAAAAGGCAAAATGAGCTACGTTTGATGCTTCTTAGCTCAATGCGTATGAAAGTGGAAGAAAGGGTTGCGGTAAGATTTTTGGAGTGTTTTTACACACTCATCTTTTCTTTATTTGAATGCTCTTAAATAGGAGCATCCTTTTATTTTGTTTTTGTTTTTGTTTTTCTTTTCTTTTCTTTCATGCCCTTGGTGTAGATAGGGCAAATGGTGGATAGAGTGAAGCAGGGAGATAAAGATATGGCCACCCCAAACTTTTAGAGGTGGCTAAGGCTGATTATGTGCACTAGGGCATCTTTTTATGAGGCGGAGGGGTATAAAGATGGTGGAAGAAGAATCGGGTCAAAGAGGGGTCATTGGTATGATTTTCCACATAAGACATCCTGCATGAAAGTTAATCCAATACTTCATCCTAGATATCACACCACATGAATGAACAAGATGAAATTGATATATCAAACAAGTGATTCCACAAACACTAAGCGTTCAAAGCTTGCTCAAATTCACAATTCAGCCAAATCAATCACAATCACAAGAGAGGTGATGCACATGTAAAAAGTCAAACATTGATACCACTTAGCAATAAAGCATGAAATTTCATTTGCACTAGTCAAAGGTTGTCATTTTTACTCAAAATAGTAGAGATTGGGTCAAAACATACTTTTTAGACAAGAAATCTCAAATTTGGGCAAAGTTGGCCAAAATGGTGCCAATTTGCACTAAATCACATCTAAACCTACTTTAGGGGAATTTAAAGCATAAAGCAGCAAATCCTAGTTAACATGCATATGAAATTATCAAAAACTACATGAGAATGCAATGCATGATATGGAATAGGAAAAAGAGCAAAAATTTTGAAAAATTACACAAAAATGCAGAAATCAACTACATGCCATGCAATGAACAGAGCAATAACAATAAAACTAAACTCAGTGGCAGAGGTGATAACAAAATGACAAAAAGAGAGAGATAGGGTGGTGCATACCGCCCTACCCACCCCAAACTTTATAATCATGTTGTCCTCAGCATGAAACTATAGCTTAGGGGGGATAGGGGAAGTTCGTGGTCAGGGTTGGGTATCACGGTCGTGGCAGGTGCCACAATCGTGTTATCGATGAAGAATGCCCCAACCTGTCCTCACCACAGTCGTGGTAGGGTGCCACGGTCGTGGTCATTTTTCTTCAACACGGTTGTGGCTGCTACCCACGGTCGTGGCGATTCTTGCAAACAACTTGTAACTTCAGCCAATTAGATGCATTAATTCCCACGGTCATGGCAGGTTGCCACAGTTGTGGCCTGCTTTCTTCAACATGGCCATGGTGAGGACCACGGTCGTGGGTAGTCTCCTTCAACACGGTTGTGGTGTTGTACCACAGTCGTGGCGATTCTTGCAAACAACATGTAACTTTGACCAATTAGGTGCATTAATTCCCACGGCCGTGGCCATGTGCCACGGTCGTATTTGTCCACATGAGCCACAGTCGTGGTAGAGCTCCACGGCCGTGGTGTTGTTGTTCCTTCAGTTGTCCAAATTCAAAACTTGAACTTCAACTTCATTTGTTCTTTGGCTACAAATTTGACTAAACGACCATGATTAACTTCTATACTCTCTCTCTTTCTTGTCTATCACTTGCACATCATTAAAAATCAAAAGAAAACTATATAGAACAAGTGTGTGTGTTTTTGTGTAAAATAAAGAAAAAGTATCAAAAGGAGGTTTCGAGAATCTCAAACCACGTGGGTTGCCTCCCACTAGCGCTAATTTTAACGCCTTCATCCAGGCTTATTGATTGTAGATCTCTGTCACTTCTTTGGAACCTTCAATAGATCCTTGTTGTAGATTCCTTTCTCATCCTCATCCAAGCACTCTTCTTCATCAGATTCTTCCTCTACAAGCATAACAATGTCAAAATCTTGATTGGCCTTGTCCAAGCCGAATTCAATAACAAATTTCAACCTTTGCCCATTGACGGCAAATTCCTTTGCACCTTCTTTCTCACAAATGACCACGACCCCTGATGGGTATACTTTCTTGACAAGATAGGGTCCTTCCCATCTAGACCAGAGTTTTTTGGGAAAGAACTTCATTCTCGAGTTGTATAGTCATACCCATTTTCCGGGCTCAAAGTCCTTCTCCTTAATCATCTTGTCATGGAGGAACTTTGTTCTCTCCTTGTAACTCTTTGACATATCATACGCCTCGTGGCGCATTTCCTCTAGCTCATTGAGTTGGGATTTCCTTTTCATTGCTGCATTTTCACCATTAAAGTTCATATTCTTCAAGGCCCACAACGCCTTATGTTGCATCTCTATCGGTAGGTGGCAGCTTTTCCCGTAGACTAACTTCAATGGTGTGGTGCCAATCGGGGCATTGAATGTCATCCGATATGCCTATAAAGCCTCATTTAGATGGAGAGACCAATCCTTGCGGTCTGGTCTTACTGTTTTCTCTAAAATGAACTTTATTTCCCGATTGGCCAACTCAACCTGGCCACTTGTTTGAGGATGATACAGAGTGGCTACTCTATGGTTCACTCCATGTTTCTTGAGCAATCCCTCAAAGGTGCAGTGGATGAAGTGACTTCCCCCATCACTTATCATGGCTCTTGGAAGTCCGAAACGACTGAAGATGTTTGATTTCACAAAATCACAAACCACCTTGTGGTCATTCGTCTGAGTCAGAATAGCTTCTATCCATTTAGACACATAGTCAATGGCAACTAAGATGTAGATATACCCAAATGAAGGAGGGAAAGGACCCATGAAATCAATTCCCCATACATCAACTACCTCCACCACAAGAATGGGTGATAGAGGCATCATGTCTCTTTTGGAGATATTTCCCACCTTTTGGCATTTCAAGCAGCTCTTGCAGAATCCGTGTGAATCCTTGAACAATGAGGGCCAGTAAAAACCACATTGCAGTACCTTGGCAGCAGTGCGCTTTCCTCCAAAGTGTCCTCCACATATCCCGGAATGGCACATGGAGAGGATGTCTTGTTGTTCCACTTCCGACACACATCTTCTTACAAGCTGATCGGGGCAATACTTGAAAAGGTGAGGGTCATCCCATGCATAATTCTTCACCATGGCAAACAGTCTTTTGCTCTCCTCCCTTGTCCACGTGCTAGGTATCCTCCCACTAGCCAAGAAATTGGCTATGTGTTGGTACCATGGCCCTTGAGAAGATGAGAGGAGGAAGAGTTGTTCATGCGACATGGTTTCTTTGATTAACCTTGTCTCATCAAAGGGGTGATCAATCCGGGAGAGATGATCGACTGCACCATTTTCTACTCCCTTCTTGTCCACTATCTCGATATCGAACTCTTGCAGCAATAGAATCCATCTTATCAACCTCGACTTCAAATCCTTCTTAGACATGAGATATTTGAGCGCGACATGATCCATATAAATCACAACTTTGTTTTACAGAAGATAGGAGCGGAATTTGTCCAGAGAAAAGATGACGACGAACAACTCTTTTTCAGCAGTGTTGTAGTTTCTTTGTGCTTCATCAAGAGTCTTGCTCGCATAGTAGGTGGTATGAGGAATTCGGCCAATCCTTTGGCCCAACACAACCCCCACTGCCATATCAGATGCATCAGTCATGATCTGAAATGGCAAAGAGAAGTTGGGGGCTGCATGATCAGAGCAGAAATGAGCTTTTCTTTCAAGTGATTAAAGGCTTCCATGCATTTGTCATCAAATTGAAACTCAACATCTTTTTCAAGCAGGTGACACAAGGGCCTTGAGATCTTGCTAAAATCTTTAATAAAGCGGTGATAGAAACCATCATGTCCCAAGAAAGACCGGACATGTCTTACGGTGGAAGGAACAGTGAGGGTAGAAATGAGGCCCACTTTGACCTTGTCAATTTCAATTCTGTCTTTAGAAACCCGGTGGCCTAGAACAATGCTTTCGGGCACCATAAAATGGATTTTCTCCCAAGAGAGAACCAGTTGGACTTTTATACATCTTTCGAGGACAACAGCCAAATGTAACATGCATTCATCAAATGTCTTGCCAAAAACCGAGAAGTCATCCATGAAAACCTCCAAGGACGAATCAAGCATATCTGTGAAGATCGAGGTCACACACCTCTGAAAAGTAGACGAAGCATTACATAACCCAAATGACATTCTTCGGTAAGCAAAGGTGTCACTCGGGCAAGTGAATGTCGTCTTCTCTTGATCTGAAGGGTGCACGACAATTTGGAAGTAGCCCAAATACCCATCAAGGAAGCATTAGAAGCTCTGTCCTACTAGTCTCTCCAGAATTTGATCAAGAAATGGGAGGGGATAGTATTCCTTCTTTGTCATCTCATTGAGTTTCTGATAATCCACACACATCCTCCACTTAGATTGTTCTCTTACTGGCATCAACTCTCCATCTGTGTTCTCAGCAATAGTAATTTCGCCCTTCTTGGGCACAACTTGTATGGGGCTCACCCATATGCTGTCAGAAATAGGATAGATGATTCCAACATCAAGAAACTTTACTACTTCTTGAGTCACCACCTCTTTCAACTTTGGGTTCAACCGCCTTTGCATTTGGCGGGTTGGTTTTGCATCTTCATCAAGATATATTCGGTGCACACAAATGGAGGGATCTATACCTCTAAAATCAGCTATGAACCATCCAATTGCTTGGATGTTCTTCTTCAAAACCTTCATTAAAGCCTCCTCTTGTTCGGGCGAGAGTATGGATGAAATGATCACCGAGAGGGTGTCATTCGCCCCTAGAAAAACATATTTCAAACCTTCAGGAAGAGATTTCAGCTCAAGTGTAGGGGGTTCTTCAAGAGAGTTCTTCAATGGCTCGAAGATGGAAGGGAGATCCTCACTCGCAGCCACTAAGGCTAGCTCATTCTCTTCATCATCTTACTCATCATCATTAGGAAACTCAACTATCGGTTCCAGTCCTCTACCTTGAGTGGCAGTTTGGATCCACGAGGGTAAACATTCCTCCACAATCTCATCTAGACACTCGACTAGATAGCAATCTTCTTCTATCGCTCCTATCACTTTGACAGTGGCTGATGATTTGAAGATGTTCAACTGGATCTTCATGTGCATGAACGTCACATACATCGTACCGGTTCTCACATGGATAACCGCATCAGTTGTGGCCAGGAAGGGTCTCCCCAAGATGATAGGAACCCTCCTCGTGTCTTTCTCCATATCCAAGATGATAAAATCAGTAGGAAAGAAAGCAGATATCTCATCATCTAGTCTCATGAGCACATCATCGACACGCCCTCTAGGCGTCTTTACCGACCTGTCAGCTAACTGCAAAGTGTAATGGGCTAGACCCAACTGTCCCATCTGTAATTCTGCAAAAATGTCATACGGCATGAGGTTCACACTCGAGCCCAAGTCTAAGAGAGCTTGGTCTATGCGGTGCGCCCCGATGTAGCATCATATGATAGGAGGACCGGGATTCTTCCTCTTTCTTGGAATGGTGTGCTTCATAATTGAGCTCACTTGCTCAGTTAGTTTCACTTTCTTCGGGGTTCTTCCCGTAGTTCTTCTTTTGAAAGTACACAGATCCTTCAAGAACTTAGCATATGAGGGTATTTGGTTGACTGCATCAAGCAATGGGATGTTGATTTTTACTTGCTTGAAGGTTTCAAGAATGTCCTCAGTATGCTTTTTCCTTCTTTTCTCGGCAGAAGGCTCCTTAAGAGCCTCGGGGAAAGGGGGGAGTTGGGACCCCAAATGGTCCATCTCAGCAGTATCATCGAATGGTATCACGGGAATCATAGTATCATCATTCAGTATCTCAGTATCAACTATCAGAATCACAATATCAATACTGCCTCTTATCACAGTATCATCAATCTACATCTCAACATCAACTTGCTCAACCTCAGTATCATCTCTGCCAACAACTGTACCATGGGGGCTCTCCAAAGTCCTGCCACTCCTCAATGTAGTCACTACTTTCACATGCTCATGGGTGGTAGTAGAGGGAGCTTGTGGAGGTGGTTGTGGCTGTTGGGGTGGTGGAGGCCTTTGGTGAGGGGGTTGGGATTTTGAAGAATGAATTGGGGTTGCGGTTGTTGTTGTGGTGGGGGGTGGTATTGCGGAGGTGGTTGTTGGTAGGTGTGAGGTGGAGGTGGAGCATATTGATAGTTGAGTGGCGCTTGAGGAGGTGGAGGAGCTTAGGGGTTTGGTGGGGCTTGGTAAGATGGTGGAACATAAGCAGTCGAAGTGTTCCCTAGAAAAGCCCCATCATTGTTTGGATTTAGCATTGGTTGAAATGGAAGTCTACCTTCTTCCCTTCTAGCCAAAGAGAGAGAAATCTGATCCAACCTCTTCTCAAGATGGTTAATAGACTGTCCATGTGCATTGACATCTTTTTTTACTTCAACCAGACTTCTTAGCTTTCCTAGCACTTCCTCCTCAAACTTGGAGCTATAGCGTGCTTTTGATGCCCCTGTCCTTGCCCATCCTTGTTCTGTTATTTCCAGGAGAAGTTTGGGTGGTTCCTCCACTCGGGAGTGTAGGAGTTGGACATTAGGCCCTGGTTGTTGCGGCCACCAAAGGAATGTAGAGCATTGACTTCCTCGTCTACAGTATCAACCGCCATTGTGGGCTGGCTGGAAGAGCTACCCACTTGATTTTTCATCATCTGCATCATATCGGCCATCATCTTCATCATATCGGGGTCGTTGGTATTGCGACTCGGAGCTGCGGAAGAAGGTGGAGGAGCGTAGCTTTGGTCACAATGCCCCCCTTTTGTGGAAGCATGGTGGCGGGAATTTTCTACGAGATGCTCAAACAACGACCATGATTCCTTGGGCGGCTTTGCCATGAAAGTGACCCCACAGGAAGAGTCCAAGTTGTTCTAGCTTTGCTCTTCAAGCCCGGTGTAGAACGCTTGAACGAGCTGCCATAGCGGCACCTCATGGTGAGGGAAGTCATGGAGTAACTTTTGGAACCTCTCCCACACCTCGTGGAAGGGCTCCTTATCTTTCTGGGCAAACGATGTGATGCACCTTCTCATATAAGATAACTTGGCGATGGGGAAGAACTTCTTGAGAAACTCGTTCTTCACCTCATATCACGTGACCAACTCTAGCTTCGTCACATACCACTCCTTGGCTTTCTCCTTGAGGGAGAAAGGAAAGAGTGTCCTCCTGATTGTTTCGTCGGTGGTAGTTGGAGTGCCGAAGGTAGAGCACGTTTCAAGGAACGCGTCTATGTGGTGGTAGGGATTCTCGTTCTCCATACCGAAGTATGTAGGGAGAAGTCCCAGGAGTGCTGGCGGGATGGAGAACTGTTGACCTGGCATTTGGTCAACCAGAGTGGTGATGGGGGAATTGTAATTCCCCGGCGTGAAGTACTCGTGAAGCGGGCTATGTGGCGATGGAGGTTGAGCATCCGGTGGCGGGTTGTTTTCAGCCATCTCAGTCTCTCGGTGTAGGTTGCGGTGAGCTTGACGCCTCCTTCTACCAATCTCGAGGTCGTATACCACCAAGTCGGTGCAAGTAGAATGCATGCTACGCATGCACATCTATCAGCTGCGCAAGGCACAAACAAACAATGAGAAACCAAGTTAGCAAACCAAGATGTAAAAGGACAACAAAGAATAAATAATAGCAATGGTGAGGGAAAAAGGAAGGGCTAAGCTACACTATCTAACTAGGCCGAGCGCCTCTATCCCCGGAAATGGTGCCAGAAAGCTTGGTGCGTCCACGCTAGTGGTGCTTTTACACCCCACGAGGTCAGAGCGCACGGGATATGGGATCTTATGCTTTCGAAATTTGTAAGACCTACACTAACTACCTACATCTACTAAGACACTACGCCCGCAAGCGCATGGGGTACTGTTGTAGTATAGGTGATTGGCAAGATAAGGGGTCGAACCACAGAGATAGAGGGGGCACTAGAGTTAGATAGAGTATGCTATGTTCCTTTTGTGGAGCTTAGGGTTTTAGGGTTTTAAAAGGTTTGGTTGTTTGATTACACTAATGAGCAAGTAAGAAATGAGAGATGGAAACTAAATTATGGAAGAGCAAGCAAATTAGTAAACTAAGTTATCAAACTAACTAAGCAAGAGCAAGAAGAGCTACACTACTCTAGCAAGGCAAGAAGCAATTAAGAACTAGACTAACCACTAGCAAGAGAAAGATCCTAAGTTAACACTAAAGAGAAAAACTAAGCAATTGACTAGATTAAGCAAAAGCGACTAAATTAGACTAGCATGAACAAGAAAACAGAGCAAGATGGGTTTTAAGCAGTTGATTAGGGTAGGTGGGCCGTTTGGGGGATGTAACTTTGATATTAGTTGGGGGAGATCATTAAACATGCAAGGTTCTCATTTCATATCTAGATTACCAAACCAAACAACAAGGACAATGCCATCAGAATATACCCTATACTACTAGTAGAAGACTAGGGTTAGGTGTAATTCTAATGGGATTAGCCAAATCTAGGTTTCTAGGGTAAGTGATAGTGAGCAATTGAGGGTTGAGGGTAGAAATGGGAGTAGAGATGAGGGTATTTGACCTCATGCCACTAGCCACCCTAGCCTTGAGAAGGCCCTAGGCAATTACATCACTCTCACTTACACTAGCTACTTAAATCTCACACTCACTTGTAGAAGGAGGGATGTGTATGTAGGAACAAAGGGGGCTAGCTAGGGATCCACTAATTGGACCTAGGAGCCAATCCTAAGATTGCCACATACACTCCAATTCCTCCTAGAAGATAAGTGTCATCAAACATCTCAAAGCAAGAAATCAATGTTATAAGCACAAATCACATGCAATAAAATGGGAAATGAGATAGAAGCAAGAAGTAATCATCATAGATATGAATTAAGTTCATTACAAGAAATTATCCCCCAACATGGTATCAACGTTACATTTAAATCCCAAATAGCCCACCACAAGGGGCTTAGCTAGACATGATCAAGAAAATAAGAAAAGAAAGGGGTAGAAGAAGGGACTCCATGAAGCTTGATGTAGAAGCCTCCTTCTTCACCTCCAAGCTTGTTGTAGACGTCCTCCCTTCTCCAAGGGTGCAGGGGTGCATGAAATGGTGGGGGATTATGGATGAAAACCTAGGGAACTAGGTTTCCATGGTGGAATGAGGGTGGAAATGGTGGATGGTGAGGCAAAATGAAAAGGTTTTGCACTCAAAGCTCAAGGAAGGAGAATGGAGCTTGGAGCAGCTGTAGGGGCGTCTAACCTTCATGCCCTAGCCACCACCTATGTATATATATGTGGTGGGGAGGCACTAGGGTAAGTGGGGGGTAGTTTAGGAAAATCAGTGTAAAGTAGGGTAGGGTTGGTGGATCACCACGGCCGTGGTGTAGTGCCACGACCGTGGTGAGGGTGGTGGAGAACGGTCGTGGAGTGATGAAACGGTCATGGTGTGAAGGAATTTAGAAAAAGGTCAAGTATGGTGGTAGCCACGGCCGTGGCAGGATGCCATGGTCGTGGTGGGTTAGGGGCACCACGGCCGTGTTGGGTAACACAACCGTTTTGGAGGAGGAGGAGGTGACAGTGGGGAATCACCACGGTTGTCTTGAGCTTCTTCGGCCACAGTCTTGGCAGGTGGCCACAGTCGTGGCGTTCTGTGGGTGACAACCTGTAACTCTGGCCAAATTGGTGCAATAATTTCCACGACCGTGGTAGGGTGCCATGGCCGTTTTCTCTTCTACTGACCACGACCGTGCTGATGGCCACGACCGTGTTGTCTTCAATGGCCACGGTCGTGGAATAGTGCCACAGCCGTGGGATTCTGTGGGATTTCCCTATTGAACTTGGCACTTCATTGTTAAAAAATGCATGACCGTGGTGTTGTAGCCACGGCTGTGGCGAGGCTTGCATCACTTTATTACACTTCGATCTTCGTCATTCTTGGATATCTTTTCTTGGGGACGATTCTTGACCATTGGAGGTAGGTTGAGGGAGACTTTGGGGTCTTCTTTGGGTCCCTCCATGAGCGGGGGAACCCTAGAACTCCTTTCTCTCTCTTCCATCTAAGAATGGTTCAAGTACCTAAAAAATAGTGCAAAGAACATCCATAAGCATATTTGCAATGATAAGCATGTTAGGGGTAAAAAGCTTGTAATCTACATGTTTAGATGTGAGTTAAGTACAAAATGGCACAGGTTGAAGCCCTAAAATAGGGCTACATCACCTACCTACCTCGGTCAGGCCCCATTCAGGTTACCTCCATGGCAACACATCCACATGTCCTTAGAAATGGTCACACCAGGGTCTATAGGTTCATTCTCATACCATGTGTTCTCCCCTTAGTTCATCAAGCTCCTATGAGAACCTTCTTTAGGTTACCTCAAACCTAAACCAAAGTTGATACTCACCCTACTGAAGGGTCACTCCCCAGGATGGGAGAAAACTATCTCCTGATAGCAACAAAGGTCACAAACATACCTACATCTAGGGTTTACATCAACATGAGCATGCTTAACCCTATCAAGCTACTAAGGCACATAGCTAAAAATAAGACCACCTACTAAACCATTCTAGGTCTCCTTGGTATGTCATACTTGTTCCTATTCCTCAACATTGGACCAAGATCATACATACATATGTCACCCACCTATATGTGAGGGGTTCATCAAACATATACCTTATCCCAAGGGGTTTCCTTTTTATCTAAACATGAGGGGTGCCATGCTTAAACCTATAGAAACTCAAACCTCGTCATGAGCATCGGGTGCACCGGGTACTACTACTTCCCCTCTTAGGTCTAGGAACTCTAGGTTCACTGTTATGCATCAGCTGTCTAACTACATGCTCAACTTTTCATCCATGAACCAAATAGGTACAAGGTAAAGCATGCACTTCCTACTATTCTTCCACCTGATAAATACTTGAGAGTCCTACGCGAAGACAACCAACTAGGTGTGAGGCCTCACAACTTGATACTATACCTCATCAGGGTCTAAGGAACTCTCCTCCAATACCTAGAAGGTAGGCACCTATAACATATGTACATCGGTACCAGAAACCTCATCCTTCTTCTAGGATTTTTGGTTGATCTAAAATAATCCATGATACCACAAGCCTCTAAGGATCATGCACCATCCACTTAGGTCATCCATTCTAGGTCATAACATACCCGACTTCTCATGGTTCCTTATATCTCGGAGTCTAAGCTTACAACCCTCTTGCTCAGGTCTTGCTCTCCCTCTCTAAAGATGACCTTATAACTAACCTTACCACTGGAGGTTCTCTCTCTAAGAAAGTGGATCAAGCTCTCATGCATACACCTACATGGATGACACGTATGATCAAAACATATGTCCGATCAATATTATCCAAAGCTCTACATGTTTATCTCATACGCTATCCAGTATGCCCTTCTGGTCTAGGTCTCAACCTACTTCCATCACTGCTGTCATACTCTCCTACATGGGTGCATGCTCTTCCATACTCATATAAGCCCATAAGGGTTTCTATATGGTCACCACTATCCTCTTCAATGAGGATCTATCCTTCACCCTAATAGGCACAACCCTTCTAAGGTTGGGTCACCCAAAAGGCACTAGGTCAACCAACCTCACCTAGCTCATGCTTCTTACGGGTACTCCAAACCAAAAAGCATGTCAACCCACGTATATGGTCGACCATGATATCTAACTCATCACGTCATCTCTCTCTAACAACCTCTTTAGGGTTTAGGGTTAGCATCATCCTCATAGGATGTGTCATGTCTCTACCTCTTCATGGAGGCCTCTTCCTCCAACCCTCTACTCATCCTCTCGATAAGAAGGTCTAACCTTAGGTCTTCCTGAGGGCATTAAAACACATGCCATGCACCCTAAGCATGTAACTAATCACTTGTTTATGCATAAACTATTAAACTTATGTCCATGACATCTTGTTTACATGCTTTTCATTATTTTTATGGAGGATTCCTTAATCTTATCATACATACCCTGACCATAAGAGGGTGGGTAAGAGATAGAAAAACCCAAAATCCTAGAATCTTTAATTGAATTAGATTTGAGAAGGGACAAAATAGATGACAGTCCTAAAGGTATCTTATTTCGAGTCAGAACCTCAGACATTGGCCATATAGTCACACCGCATCCGGAAGTCCTCGTGAATGACTAGCGGGGTAGAGGAAAATATTGCTAGCCCCAGACCGTGATCCTTTTCTAGACACCTCTATCATCAGAAATCCTATAATAACTCCCTTGGGATCTAAAGAGTTTGTAAAACTTAATAATTATTAGAGATTAAATGGAAAACCATAGCTATGATACCAATTGTAATGACCCCACTCCCCGGTAACCCCCAATTAAGGAAGACCAAGAAGTCAGAGTCGTTATCCCAAAACATGATCATTGGTTTTGCAAATAATCAATAATAATTAATAAATTCTACCACAACTAAGCTTGAAACATGTACAAAATTCTCTTTTCTCATACCTTGCAAAATATAGGTGTTGAGGGACTTTACCCAGATGACAACTATCTATCTATAATCCTCTAATTCTTTATTAAGCTTTATTCCACAATTTCACTTTAAAGGAATATCCATTTTCTGATAAACCTAAAATGCCGACAAATAAAAGTCGGTCATTATAAAGAATTATACTAGTATGTGGGGGAACCAAAAAATTTCATTTAAATGTAACAACATATTACAAACAATTATGATTTAACAAAACAAACTTTACATTTTGAACATAACTACTCAATATATACATACCATAGCCTCATGTCCCTGCAGTAGACATGGATACAACCTCTCATATGGTAGATCTCAACTGACCCCCATGATCCTACCTAATAGGTATATATATACATATGTTTGAAGAGTCGCATGGCCCTACTCAAGGGTAGACCAATGCATCAACTCATGATAACCCGATGATCCTACCTCATGGGTAGACCATATACTAGGTCATCATATCATCATCAAAGCTACAAAGGAGGACCAAGATCTGAGCTAGTCATGCATATATACTTATGGTGATAGCCATAGTCACTTTATAGTTGCATGAAATAAAAGTCATCCAAGCAGTTATTTCCAAGCAACCGATAAAACTTCAGGAATCGTCAGGAAACTAAAGCAATTTATCCATAGGCGTAACCACATACCTGATCTAGAGTACTTGATGTCCAAGCAAGAATAATCAATTATAATCAATTAAGCAATCAATCAGTGATCCTGAAATTAATGCATAACACCCATATGTCATTAAACATCCTCAAGATTGACTCGGGTCCCACATTAGGGTTTCTAGGCCACCGTTTAGGGTTTTAGCTTCCACCATCCAATTATCACTTTTAATGCAGTTTTGGCCCACAAACCCTAATTTCAACATCATATGCATGATTGAATTCCAATTAAGTCAAATATATCTCTTTTACACTAAACTACCAACCTTATCCTTTTAGGTCATATCAAGATCATTAAGGCCAATTAGCATGTTCAGGCTCTTTTGAATTGACAACTTCGATTTCATCAATGATTGTAGTCAAATTCATAAATGAACCCTAATTACCAAATCATCCACATTAAGAATCTTTTATACTCAAATTATCTTAGAATCATCATATCTCTATTTTATTCATGGACTTGCACAATTCAAACCATTATAATTATATCAACATAAATTAGGGTTTCTAAACCCATTAATGCATATTCATGTACATGGAACACTAAATTAAGCCAACTATGCATAAAGATCATCCTTTTGGATCTAATTCTTACTTTAATTAACAACAAGTTAATATTTGACCAAAATATTCAAAGAACATCATTAGATCCAACTCTCATCAAATCTAAGGGTATTTCATTAATTAAACCATTAAAGATGATATCTTTATACACTTATTGAATTGCAATCGAAACAAGGATTCAATTATATTTTTAATGGTTTCTTTGAGTTCTCCTAATCAATTTTCATATATTACTTCCTATCATCGGAGTTATAGATAATTAATTACAAATTTATGAAGAAAATATCTTTTGGGCCAATCACTGGCCGCCACGTCAGCCAATTCGGCCCCCTTTTTGTTGGCAACTCGGTCAGGGCACGCAATGACCTCTGTGTCCCTGTGCCAATGAGGTAATCAGTCACGTGCTTTGGATGTTTTGGTAATTGTGCAGTTTATCTTCTTCAGCCTCACGATTCTCCTTTGGTTCGCGATCCAATGTTGCCCGACGGTCAATCATAGGGTTGACTTCCGTCCTCCGGTGGTCCTGGAACCCAGGAGAGGGCTCCCTGCCCTCCACCCTCCTTCCACGGACTCACAACAGTCCCTCCCACCTCCATTGGTGGTCGAAGTTGTCTGCTCCACTAGCCGGCGTCTGCATAGAATAATGGCATCTCGCCCGCGGCTGATGGCCCAACTTGGGTACCCCGAAGGAGAGTCCTGGACACCCATTATACACTCTAAGCTCTAAGAGGGGTTCTTACCCCTATTTATATAGCGTAGGGACAATGTGATCAATCTTATCTTTGATGGAGTTTGACCCCGGCTTGGACATTGGGCAAAACCCAATCCTTCATGGAAACGACAGAACCAGGGGGTCTTTTAGTTCGGATTGGACTCCCAAAACTAATGGAGCACTTCCCAGACTTGCACATTAATTGTGTGCAGAGAAAAACAATTAGAAAGATTCCTCATAATGTTCCCCCTTCCTGATCTGAGTCGAAGTACAACCACCGTTGGATCCTAGATCCAACGGCTATCAGCCACGCACCAAGAACATTTTCCTGATTATATTGGAAAATTGTGACATAAAAAGATTTTCGTCTCACTTTAGGGAATCTTATAAAAATCATAACTCTTAAAATGCTTATCCAATTAATCCCAAATTTTAAGGGAAAGTCTATAAAGACTTAATCTACTCATATTCCAAGTTTGAAGCCTAAACTCAAAAGGAATAACTCATTTTCTTCATTTTCACATCAATGACTTATAAAGCATATATTATGTATAAAAACACATATTTTCTCTCTCCTTCTTTCCTTTTTTTTATTTTGATTTTTATAAACATTATAAGGCAAGTGGAGTCGAAACCAATCTATAATTATTCTATTATCCATATTTCAACATATTTCTTATATTTTCATCATTATCTCAAATCTCCTTCTTAATAATGCTTTATTTGATTTTTTCTCTTTCTCCTCCTATTATATTAGAAACTTGGACTCCTTGGAACCAAAGAAATCCTAAATATACGAAATCCCTCCTTGAAGGATAATTCTTAGCCTTCTATATGCTTCTACATCTTTCTTTTCTCATTATCTTAATTATTCTTTTACTAACTAAATTGCTTTTTCTTTTTATTTCCTTTTTCTTGTTATTGGGCCCAATAGCCAATAACACCACAAAATAGAAAATAAAGGCTATAATAAACGAAATCCATTCATTCAAATCAAATCACACAATTACTTGTTCATATGTCTATAATAGGAGAAATTGCATTTCCCACTAGAAGAACCCGAAAATTGGGGTTGTAACAATAAATGACAATGGAAAATAAACCTTTTCATATCAATGATGAGATAGAGACAGTCAACCTCAGCTCATGAAATGTGCCACACATAGTTAAAACTGGGGCATGTTTGTCCCAAGGCATCAAAGAGCGGCTGATAGAGTTTATGCGCCACTAAATTGATGTTTTTTTCCTGGAGCTATGCTGACATGCCTAGATTGGATGAAGAGATCATTTTCCATCGACTACCCACCATCCCTATTGTACGCCCCATAAAAAAGAAGGCCTGATGACTATAGCTAGAATGGAGCCTCAATATTAGGAAGGAACTTCAAACACAATACAATGTTGGTTTCCTAGAGCCGATCAACTATCCTACATGGTTCACGAACATTGTTCTAGTTCCCAAGAATGTCAGAAAGGTACAAATGTGTGTGGATTACTGAGGCCTCAACAAGGCATCTCCAAAAGATGACTTTCCACTTCTACGCATAGACGTACTTGTTAACAACACAACCATACATGCACTGTTTAGCGTCATGTACAGATTCATCAGCTACAATCAGATCAAGATGGAAAGAGAACATAAAGAAAAGACTGTCTTCATCACAAAATGGGGGAGATGGTGTTCTTCTACTGAGTCATGCCTTTCAGTCTTAAAAATGTCAGTGCTACATATTAAAGGGCAATGATTGTTTAATCCATGACATGATGCACAGAGAGGTGGAAGTCTGATTGCTAAATGTAAGAGTATTGAAGACCACATCACCAACATCAAGAAGTTATTTCTATGACTGTGACAATTAATCCTACGCATGAATCCCACCAAATGCACTTTTGGAGTTACATCCATTACATGATGGGATGCATCATTAGCTGGAGAGGGATCGAAATAGATGTAGAAAAAGCACATACCATTCAAGAAATGCCTTCCCCCCATAACTGAGAAGGAGATACGAGGCCTACTTGGGTGTATCCAATACATCAGTCACTTCATCACCAAGCTCACACCTATATGTGAGCATTCTTCAAGCAACTAAAGAAGAATTGAGACTCTAAATGGAACAAGCAGTGCAAGGCCACACTCCCAAAGCTCAAAGGTTACCATACCAATCCTTCAGTATTAAGGCCCGATGTAGCTAGTTTTCCTCCCATTTTGCTCCTATCGTTCTGTGAGACATCAATGGATGGAGTCTTAAGTCAAGAAAATACCAAAGAAAACCATGCTATCTATTACTTGTTCAAGAAGTTCAATGACATAGAGGCTTGTTAAACCACTATCGAGAAGTATAGCCTGGCCCTAATCCAAGCAACAAGGAAGTTGTGCCACTATTTGATTATGTGTCCTCTACATCTAATCACTGAGCATGACCCACTTTGCTAGTTATGTGACACTCCAACCCTGACTAGGCGATGCACTAAATGACATGCATTGTTGTCTGAGTTCTACATTACCTATCCTCCCATGAAGGCATTCGAAGCACAAGCACTCACAGATCAAGTAGCTGATTCCCCACTACCAAAAGAAGCTACTCATGAGTACGAGTCCCTAGATGAAGATATAGGGATGATCAACCCACCAAACATGGGGATCTATCCATATCATGGCACATGGAAAATCTTCTTCAAAGGAGTCGTGAACTAAAAAGGAGTCAGATTGGCGTAGTCTTGCAAAGCCCTCGTGGAGATTATCTAGCCGAACTCCAACAGATAGAATTTAAAGCCACTAACAATATGGCCAAATACAAAGCCTACATCTTGGGTCTCCATCTACCCATGCAACAGGAGGCACGACAACTATATGTCTATGGTGATTCCCTCATTGTCATCTCCCAAGTCCAAATAATTGGAGAACAAGTTATCAGAACCTGGTTTTGTACCAGGAACACATGTTCTCTCTAGCTTGTAGTTTCAAGAAGGTCTCCTTCTGCTTCATCAGAAGAGAGTATAACACCTTTTCTAATGCACTAGAGACCCTCGCTTCATGGATTGATGTCTAATATGGTCAAACATTCTCTCTATAAGACGAGGCACTCACCCAATAAGCCTACTGAATTTCCATCAAGAATGCACACAAGGATGAAAGAAGTGCTTGGTTTCATGACAACAAGGCATATTTATCAAGCCAAGCCATTCCTGAGAACATCTCTTGGAGAGAAAAACTAACACTCAAGAAAAATATGCTAAATACATTCTAGGGACAGGATAACTATATCACATATCTTACTATTAGACCCTCCTTTGATGCTTTGACAAGATAGAAGCTGAAACTCTAACAAAGGAAGTCCATGTTGGGTCACATGGAATGCACATGAATGGATTTATGCTGGCCAAAATGATTCAACTTTTTGGATACCACTAGAACACCATGAAAACTGATTGTTGCCAATTCATCCATCCACAGATGTTGAGCATATCAAATCCAAGGAGACTATATCCATTTGCTTGCAAATCAACTTTTCAACATGGCCATGCTCTGGCCATTCTCAGCTTGGGGCATCAACAAGATCGATAAGATCAACCCTAAGGAATTGAATGGAAATTGTGTCATCCTTGTTGTGATTGATTATTTTACTAAATGGGTTGAGGTAATGTCCATCATCAACCTAATAGGTCATTAAGTTCCTCAAGAATAACATCATAAGCAGATACATGATACCGCATGAGATCATTTCAGATAATGGGATGTGAACTTCATTGCTAAGACCGTCAAGGAGTACATGAGCTCCTTGAGGATCAAACATATCCTTAGCAACCCCAGATGAACAGAGCTATGGAGGCTACTAATAAAATTTGATCAAGATTCCAAAGACGGCTATCAACTCTCATGTGAACTAGCATGAACACCTTCCAATTACATTATGGGCCTACAACACTTCCATTTGAACTTAACATGGGCTACATGATACTCCCTAGTGTAAGGGATGGAAGCATTTATACTAGTTGAAAATGCAAATTCCTTTGCTCCACATAATTAAAGAAGAAGACATCCTAAAGACTAGATGGATTCAAGAGTGATTTTATAGTCTCAACAATCTTGAAGAATGACAGGAAAAATTCCTACACCATGCACATTGCTATCAAGAAAAAACATCTGAAGCATTCAACAAGAAGGCTTGACCTTACAACATTTAGAAGTACGATTTGGTATTGAGAGTCATACAGAATGCCGATTCTAGGGGCAAGTTCAACCCTAAATGGGAGGGACCGTTCATCATCTATAACATCTACAGCTGGGTGGCCTATGCCTGAAGGACTTGGATGGAGATATTCATCTTCATCACATGAACACTAGCCTCATCAAGTGCTACTACTGCTAATCAAGATACCACAATGAGAAAACATGTGGATGAAAGTAATGTATTGGAGGTATAAGCTCCCAATGTTTTTTGAAAACAACTAAAATCTACTTAAACACCTAACTTCTTACTCCTATACACCATGAAGTAGAAAGGTCAATTTAGAACCTAGAGGACCTAGGATGGAAGGAGTATGCCCGTTATCACGAGGCCCCAATGATTTTCCAACCTAAAAATAATTCCTTAAAATAGGTTTAACCAAAATCAAAGCACAAAATGATTATGACAGTGGCTCAAGCTAGGAGAATCCCCATGATCAAAACACAATGGTGACAAAGGCAGTGAGTCCCCTAAGGCATATCATATATATTCGTACAATAAACATCCTAAAATCTATACCTTAGGAGATGACATAATGTTTACATATGTCAAGTTTATCCTAAAAAGGGACGAACCATTGGGAAAAAGGTGAAAATTGAAATTGCTTGTAGTTACTCTCGCCTCCTTACGATAAAGGGGTGAGACCGAGCTCAGCACGCATAGATCCTAAAGTCATGGAATGGAAAACCCTAATTAGGAAAACCACATTCATTACTCATGGAAACCTTTCCTCTTGCATTAAGGCCCTAAGCATCGATGTCAAAACAAAAATAACTAAAATAAAAGACCATCAATCAAGGGGCACCACAAAACAAAATTCCAAAAAGCCCATCAGGGTGTGTATAAAATCTGGCCCCTTGGCCCAATTCGGCAGGGATTCATCTCTTGTGCAACCGTTACATGGAATGGTTTTAGCTCTTAGCATGACACCCATGTCCAGTAGATCTTGTTCCATCTTTTTCCCCTAGCATGAGGGCTCTTAATAATAAAACAATATGTGGACATTCAGAGGAAGGAAACATCTATTAGGTTAGGATGAGAGGTAGCGTAAAGAATTTGGGATTTCAATTTTCCAACTTCATGCAAGGGGTAGGTGAGGATGATGTGATTCCTGATGTATGGATGTTGTATCCCTGGAGACCTAAAAATGAAGAAACATGAGTTCTAGACTATCTCGATCAGATGACTTGTCAAAAAAGAAACTCACAATCGTATTGACCTCATGAATTCTGATCCAACACATATTTTCAAAGCATCATGGAAGAGTACCTGTAACATCCCAGGATTTGAGGCCTCAGATAACATGATCTTAAAAGGAATGATTGGACTACCCATATCATCAAGGTGCACCTCCTTTTCTGGGAGCCCATCTCTAAAGAACTCCATAGTTAAGTGTGCTCAGCTTGTAGTAGTACTAGGATGGGTGACCAGTCGGGAAGTTGATCCTGGCTTGCGCGTGGGTGGACAAAAGCGTGTAGTTAAGGCTAGTGGTGGTAAGTGGGGCCAGTCGTCATTCCTGAAACTCTGCTAGAGGCTTGGGCAGTGAGCCCCGATTGTTTACATAATTGTATCAGAGCATAGGTTCCTCATTTAATCCTTAATAATTATTAAATTTTACAAACTCTGTAGAACCCAAGGGAGTTATTAGAGGATTTTCTGAAAGACAGAGGTGTCTAGAAAAGGATCACGTCTGGGCGATGGCAAGATTTTCCTCTGCACCTCTAGTCAGAATACGAGGACTCCCAGATCTATGTGACTGCCTCACCAATGTCTTAGGATCTGACTCGAAATAAGATACCTTTAGGACTCTCTCATCTTATTCATCCCTTCTCAACTCAAATGTTGTTAAGGATTTCAAGGATCAGGGTTTTCTCTCTCTTCCTCACCCTCTCAAGGTATGGGTAAAGTTGATAAGGTTTAAGGAATCCTCCATCAAATTAATGAAAAGCATGTAAATAAGATATCATGGATATAAGCTTAATAGTTTAAGGGTAAACTAAAGAATAGTTTCATGCTTCGATCAGATGACATGAGTTTTCATGCCCTCAGGAGAGACCTGAGGCTAGACCTTCTTATCAGGAGGATGAGTAGAGAGTTGGTCTTGGAGGCAAAGATCTCCATTATAGGTAGAGACATGGTACATCCTCTAAGGATGATGCTAACCCTAACCCTAAGTGAAGGTTAGAGAGAGAGATGACATGATGTGTTAGATGTCATGGTAGACCAGGTGTGTGGGTGGACATGCTTTTGGAGGCCCATGATGATATGAGCCATGTGAGGTTGGATGACCGAGTGCCTTTGGCGACCCAACCCTGGGAAGGGTCGTGCATGTTAGGGTGAAGGATAACCCCTTCATTGACGAGGTTAGTGAAGAACCTATAGAAACCCTATGGGCTTATATGAGCATGGCTATCATGCACACAGAGTACGTCAGTAGTGCGGACAGTAGGTTAAAACCCTGGCCAGGAGAGTATGTTGGATAGCTTATGAGATAAGCATAAAGGGCTATTAATAATATTAAGAAAACATAAGTTTGAACATAGGCTTCACCCATGTAGGGGTATGCTTGTGATCTTGATCCACCTTCATGGAGAGAGGATCTCTAGTAGTAAGGATGATTGTAGGGTTAGCTCTAGAGAGAGAGAACAGGACCCAAGCAAGAAGGTTGGAAGCTTAGACTCTGAGATATGAGGAACAATGGGGAGTTGAGGATGATGCGACCTAAGTGGATGGTTATGATTGCCTCATGTATGATCCCTGGAGGCTGATGGTATCTTGGTTGCCTTTAGAGGAACCAAACCCTAGAGAGAGGATGAGGTTGCTGGTACCTGTGTGCCTATGGTATAGGTGTTTACCTTCTGAGTTAAGAAGAAGAGTTCCTTAGACCATGAAGAGGTTTAGTAACAAGTTGTGAAGCCTTACACCTAGTTGGTTGTCCTTGAGGAGGACTCAACTCTGAGGTGTTTCTCAAATAAAAGGATAATGGGAAGTGCATGTCATACCTTGTACATGCTTGGTTTGTGGTTAAAAGGTTGAGCATGCAGCTGGACATCCAAAAAGTGAACCTAGGGTTCCTAGGCCTAAGAGGGGAAGTGGTGTACTTGATGCTCATGATGAGATTTGAGTTTCTATAGATTCGAGCATGGCACCCCTCATGTTTAGAGGAAAGGGAAACCCCTTAAGTCTTAGGTATGTTTGATGAACCCCTCACAGCTAAGTTGGTGACATGGGAGGGTATGATCTTGATCCAATGTTGAGGAATGAGAACAAGTATGACGTAGCATGGTTTAGTAGGTGGTCTGCTTGTGCCTTAGTAGCTTGCTGGGTTAAGCATGCCCATGTTGATGTAAAGCCTAGGCATAAGGACATTTGTGACCTTTGTTATCAAGATTTAGTTTCCTCCCATCCTGGGAGAGGGACCCTTTTTGTAGGGTGTATACCAGTTTCTTTTGGTTTTGAGGTAACATAAAGAGGTCTCATAGGATCTTGAGAAGCTAAGTGAAAAGTACATAGTATGAGAATGAACCTGTAGACCCATAGATAACCATCTCTAAGTGCATGTGGATTTGTTACCATGGAGGTAACCGGTTTGGGGCCTGACCAAGATAGGCAGGTCGCCATGACCCCTATGAAATGATGAAAGTCAGACCATGAATGCAGAGAGAGATGTTGAAGACCTGGGTAAGGTTCTAAGTTGGATATGTACTATGTTAGAATCCTAAGTCTATCCTAGGGTCAAGTAGGGATAAGACCGATGGAAGTTGGAGTCGCCTAATTCCCTAGTTGCACATGACCATAGGGTCAGGAGGTAACAACTATCATTGTCTGATGGCCATGGGTTAGGAGATTGATCACTGTCATGAACTCATGGGCCCCAAATGGCAGATGAGGAGGGCACTCTCTGGATGCATAAGGGAAGAGGGATGACCCCAAAAGTGTCGGCGCCCTACAGACCTAGAAGGAGATGACCAATGATTGTGTGTGGACCCAAGTAGGTTCAAGACCAATTTTCCATGGAAGTAACTTTGATATCAAGATGATCGTGATGTAGGGACATATGTTGCACATTTCAACTTAGATTTGAAGGTGTAATGGAAATGTGGGATGTACCATATCTACTCCTGGAATGGGAAGAACTCTGTATTTGGACTGCAGCCAAATACTTATTTCCTCTTATTATGGGAGTGAGAGATAGGGAAGTACACATGCCATACACCAAGGATAAAGATGATGTGAGCTAGAATGTTGCTATGAGGTATGAGGACAGAGATGATAACTTACCCTTGTAGAGTGAACGATATGTGGATGGTTTATAAACATCAAGAGAACTAAGGTAGTCATCTTGTAAGGATGTTTTTATCATGAGCTATGGGGAATAAATGAGATATAAAAGGTTGAGTTCGATAACCAAGGAGATGAGCTCTAAGTTTTCTTGTTCAAGATAGACCTACAATCCTAGATGAGATGATAAGTGGAATACATGGAGGTGTATGTCTTCAACATTACCTTACACATAATGATATGAGGTAGTGATGGATGCTCTGGATGAGATGCAGCTGCCTAGTTTAGCTAGAGGCTAGAAAAGGTTGTTAGGTTAACCATAAGTTTGTGAGATATGTTTGGGATAACACTCAGATATAATGAGATTGCTAATCAAGTTGGTGGTTATTGGTTTATCCAACCTAGGCCTTGATGCAATAAAAGGATGGTTGGAAAACCTCAGATGCACTTCTCTAGAAAAGAAGGTGATGAAACCATGACTAGAGTGGTTTAGGGTTTCTAAGGAATCAATCTTGAGGAATCATGACATACATGCTATCATGATTTTAAGATTTCCATACACCGTGGTACTACAAAGATCGTAAGTGACAATAGTACTTTGGTGCTTAAGATGAAGTTACACGTGGCTTGTCGCCATGCAAGCCAGGAGGTGAAGGACGAACACCAGTAACCTAGTGTAGTGATATAGAGGATAAAAAGTCCCCGAGAGGGAATGGGAGTTCATCGCTATGGATGTTGTAGACCAAGGAACGTCAAGATGCAACATGGGTTATGGTAGATCGCCTTGCCTAGATGACATAAGAGAAAGTGTTTTGTCAAGGGACAGATCCGGTTGAACTACATATGAGAGAAAGCTGGTTCAACTACACCATGATGCGAGTTCAAAAGTTCTGGAGTATAATCTAAAGATTCACTTCCATGAGATGGAAGTAGGTACATGAAGAACTCGATATTAGCACAGTTTATCACCACTAACTAATGGTTAGTATGATCCAGACTAGAGGGTCTAATGAGAGCATGTGTGCTCATTCTGGGTGATACATAGAGACAGTTCTTGTCCTCTGTAAGATGTGATGATAACTACCATAGCCAGTATTGGGATGTAAAGAAGCTCTGTAAGGGAGGTTGTGTCAGTCACCACTTCATTAAGATGATGTTGGTGAAGGGACCTTGCGAAGGTTAGAAAAGGGCCTCAGTGTGTGCAGATTAAGTCACTTTGATCGTGCAATGGCTGAAAGAGAGCCCAGGGGCGACATGAGTTGTGAGCTCATGCAAAGTAGACTGACATGCAGTTCACTGAGGGAGAACCTATGATGTGAAAAATCCAACCCCTCTAAGTTATAGCTAAGAGAGATGAGTCCCGGCTGCATGGGTCCATTTGAGATGGATTGGTGGAGAAGGTTATGTTTGACCTTACCCCTCAGGATAAAGTAATGTGTGATGAGTTCCATTTGTCCAATTTAGAGCGCTATGTGAGGTACCCAGGCCATGTGCTGAGCAATGAACCTAGTGAGCCCCAAGGGAGGCTGAAATGACCTGAGTCACCTGTGACGTTTATAGAGGCCAAGGTGTAAGAACTCAGAGAAAAGAATATGTGATGAAAAAGATTCTTTGGAAGCGTCATGGATAGGGTAAAGCCACATAGGGGTCAATGATGGACATGGGAAAGTCTTATCCTGAATTGTTTATTTGCTTGATGGAATTTTGAGGAAAAAATTCTTATAAATGGGGAAGGATGTTACAACCCCAATTTTGCATGTGTTTTCATAACTAAAATATAATGATTTTCTGAATTTTGACTTAATTGAAAAGGTTGTACGCTTTGCTTCAAAGAAGGGATTTCTTTGCAAATCTCCCTTACATTAGGAATTTCGTGGTTCCTATTATATTATTAATCCAATAATGGATATAAAAGAGAAGAAAAGAAGAAAAGTCCAAATAATAGGAAAATATATAAGTTAATGCATATTAAGAAAAGTATTTATGAGAAATACTTGGAAATATCTAGAAAGTGGCATTAATGGCCACAATTGAGTAAAATTCGTTTACATATGATTTCTAATAAACGAAATATGAAAAGAGGAAAAAGGGGATGAAAGATAATGAGAAATCCTTGCAAAAGAATATCTTAATAAAAAAAAAGTATGATAATGAAAAATGAAGAATGTAGATGCATCTAGAAGGATAATAAGTATCCTTAAAAAGGAATTTCGAAATATTAGAGTTTCTTGGGGTCCAAGGAGCCCCAATGGGGAAAAAGAAAGAGAAAATACAAATAAGAGGATAATGTGATACATAGTTAATGAATTTTGTGGTATTGTTTAAAAGAGGTATTTTCTACTAAAAGAAAGTATAATTTCGTGCCAATGGATTAAAAGTCAAGCATAAAGAGAATAAGATAGAGGATTTTCGAATTCCTAAATATCTAAAGAATATAGTGTATTAAGAAGATAATTAGGAGAGAGAAGATTACTTCTCAATGAAGGAACTTGGTTTCCTATTGAGAAAAGGACTTGTTATCTCATGGATAGTCATCCTAGGGCTTTGTTATCCTCCCCTATATAAGGGTAGAGCCCATGGTTGAGCCCAAGGAGGTCCCACACATCTCTCTTTCTTGTCCTTCTTCCTTACGTACAAATCCTAATCTAATGGCATAGTTCTAAACCCCGGAGCAATGAGGGGCCATGGTGTCGTCATGGTGGAGGCATGGTGGTTCCCTGTCAACCTGAGGATGACTGGCTATCTTCCTCGAGCACTCGACCTTGCACGACCACCTACAGCAGGCCTGTACGGCTAGCCGGATAGCATCGACCATCGTGCTCGATATCGACCACCTCAGCCGCAACTGGGTGGCGCCCCAGGTATGGTGGGATGCGGTGGAGCTAGGGCAATGATAGGTGGCGGTCGTCGGGTCCTGGTGAAGGAGTGGGTAGCACTGCGTGGTGCTGCAATTGAAGCCAAGTTGGGCATCGAGATCTTAAAGACAACCTAGCGGCTGTTGGACCATTTTGCCCCTCTGTGGGTTAAAGAGCCAATAACTTATGCGAGGGCAGAAGTGTAATTTGGTTATATTTCCAAATCGTGCTACGTTGCATGCAAGAGATGACGTGGTGCTCGGTGATTGGTCCAAGTAAGTAAATCTTGCAAAATTCATATCTTTTTATTGGTAGCTTGGATCGATACATGTAATATATCAATTTTTCTCAGAAAAAGGCGAGGAATAGATTTAGAAGCTAATTCCTATTACAATTCGAAAAGTAGTGGAAGTTATCAAATTTAATGCATTAATGATTAAGGAACCCAAATTTTAGATGATTAATGTATTGAGAAGGGTTTTATGGATGATTAAAGTTGATATTAACATGTTAATTATAAAAAGACACATCAAGATATAAAAGGATGAACTTTACACGTAATTGGATTAATTTAGGGTTCCATGTGCATAAACGAGATTTAATGGGTTTTGAAACCCTAATGTTAGTAATTATGACTCTTAATGGATTTAATTGTTCAAATTCATGAATAATGCTGAGATATGATGGTTCTAAGCTATTTTGAGTATAAAAGTTCCTAATTGTGGATAAATACCCTTCATATGGTAATTAAGGTTCTCTTGTAGATAAATGTGGAATTAGTGATAAATAGAGATAAGTTGCTAATTTGAAAGGAACCAAAGATAATAATTGGGCCTAATGATCGTGGCATGACTTAAAAGGATAAAAATGGTAGTTTTAATGTAAAAGAGGCATAATAGACTTAATGGGCATTTAATGGTGCCTATAATCCAAAATTAGGGTTATATGTTGTTAAAAGGTAACCTTAATATCTTTCATGAGGAGTAGATGAGATAATTAGGGTTTGTGAGTAATTGTATAAAATTAGGGTTTAAAATAGTAAAAATGAAGTGAAACCCTAATTGTAATGGAAACCCTAAAAGTGGACTAGAAACCCTAGGAAGCGAGCTTGGTTTAATAGACCTTGATGGCCTGATCAATGATAGGAAAAGCGGATGCATATTTTAGGATCTCTTTGTGTGCTTGCTTGCCTATTGGATTTCTTGCATTGATTGGTTGATTCTATCTCAAAGATCTACAAAATAGGTATGTGGTTATGCTTATGGTTAATCTCTTTAGTTTCACGGTGATTCCCAGATGTTTTATTTGTTGCCTGAAAATTACTGCTTGGATGACTTTTATTTCATGCAACTATAAAGTGACTATGTGACGTGTATTTTACTACGCGCTAAAAACGCAAGTGTACGCGTCGAGTAATATAGGCCTTGTGAGGCCCGAGTCGAACTCAGGGATACGTGAATTATTGGAGACTTCTACTAACTAATCGCAATCAGCTAGATCGATTTACAAAGTAGGGTTTTGTTGTTCAAATTGAAAGAAAATAAAAATCAAACAAAGAAAACAATCGATTAAAGGTTAATTTAATCAATTAAAATGGATATCTTTAGGATGGCAGTTTCACCGCGGGTCAACATTGTATTAGATTTCATATAATTCCTCACACTTCTCTCTCTATCCGGATAGTGGCCTGAAATGAGAATTACCCACTGTCGTGGTGTAATCCACTACTTAGATTTAGGTTGATTCCATCGTCATAGTAATCATTCCCCTAAACTAAGCGCATTAAGATCGGTCCCTCAGTTCCCACCATTAATTTTACAACTCCTTTGTCAAGGGTTTTATTAATTAATGTAGAATTCGTCTCTTTTCAACCGTTAATCCTTCTGTCGAAGTGATTAAGGGCATTAATTTATTATTATGGTGATCAAGCATAACAATAGCAATAGAGAAAACGAATTTATACCACGGATATGAGAGAAAAATATGAATTATCAATCTAAAATCATCATACAATGTATCCCCGGGCTACTCCCGGTCCTAAAGATTGAGGGTTTTAGCCTCTCATGTTCATCTTACACGAATACATGGTAGAAATTGGGGGATTCATAAGAAAAACGTGAAATAGATGGGAAAAACCCCTGAACGGAGAAGAACCGGCGGATCCTTGGCGTAGAACACAAACTTTCCCCGCCTGTCGGTGGTGGAAATTGTCTTCGGCAGCGTCCGAATCAACCGGGATGAGCTTCTCGGCCTCCGTTCTCCTTTCTCTCCTCCTCGGCACTCGTGCAATCCAAAAATAAGATCCTCTCCACGTCTGGGCGGCCGTCATTAGGTATAAGTCCCTAATTAGGTCGTCAAATAACAACAGCCGTCCGATCGAAATCAAAACAAATCCAACGCATATCTACCGGCGTCGATACCATCGACGCGGGTCGATGGTATCGACCCAGCGGATTAGCGGCAGCTTTCCTTTCTTTTATTCTGGGCGCCTGTGGTGATCTCGATACCATCGACTTGGGTGTCGATGGTATCGACTCCTTTAGCGTCGGTTGTTGTCGTTTAGCGACGCTGTAGCTCTCCTTGTGTCGATGGCATCGACTTGCGTCGATAGTATCGACTTTATCCTCGCCAGCAGCCTGGAAACATCTCGATGCCATCGACTTGGGTGTCGATGGTATCGACTCTGTATTGCTCTTCTCGGCTGACAACCTGTGGCTTGGTCGATGGTATCGACATCCGTCGATGGTATCGACGGATGTAGATACTTGTTTTTCCTGAAATTGCACAACAAGACCAAATAAATCCACACGATTTATGATAAGATGATCAATAATGCTTAAAATAATGAAATAAAGGGGATTTGATATAAAATGATGGCAAAGACCAAATAAAGTGAATTATGCAATAATATCCATGAAAATGAGTAATTAAGGCAAAAAACTCATATAAAATAGGTCTATAAATGCGACTCAAAATCATCGCATCAAACTCCCCTAAGCTTAAACATTGCTCGTCCTCGAGCAACTAATCCTTAGAATAGAATTGCGAATGTCAACTAACAATCAAAACACCAACCCACCTCACAAATGACTCCCACTGGACGTTCTCAAACCGGCCTACCCTAATCACAGAACAGTAATTACCCTATAGGCGACAATAACCATCAATAAAAGAAATTATCCTTCAAACTGATGAACACTATCACATAAGGCAGTTAACATAATAAAATTTGCCGATTCAGCATTAGTGCATCTTGTGATCACCTACACTACGTTGCTCGCCCTAACTACCATCTACATGGAAGCAGTTCTCCTGATAAACATGAGTGAGGAGAAAATCACGGTGGCCTACCAATTCGAGCAACGGGTGGATGGAATGGGTGGTTCATGAAAGAATTTGGAAGTATTACATAGTTTCAAAATGCATACAACAAAATGCCCTAAATGATGCAAATGCACATTGAAAATGCCCTAATGCTTAAAATTGGGTGGAATGATGCATGCACTAACCTTCCACCTCAAAAAGAGATAGAAATCTAATTAAGCCACATCATGTACTCAGTTTCCTTGTTATGTAAGTGATATCATGTTCCTTTCTCCCTCTTATTCCATTTCCTTCTAAATTCTCTTTTTTTTATATTATATTTTTTTTTCAAATTTCAGATTTTTTCTCTTTTCCTCTTAGCCCACATATCCATAATTGCTTAGAGATACATGTGTTAGGCTATTTTCTTCATGATTGGAAATCTTTGTACTATTTCGAGGGTATGGGACAATTTAGATCACTTTTCAAGACAAACTGAGGTACATGGTGTGCTTATGCATGAAAATCATAAAAGTTATGAGTGCAACTACATGACATGCACCTAAAGGTAATATGCATGTATCACTATATATTTTTTTTCATTATTCTATGCAAAAACATGAAAATAACAATGCAAAACCTATCTACATGCCATGCACACAGAAGAAATTGAAACTGCACTTTACTTCCAATTCTTGGGTGGATTATAGGAAATGGGGTGGAATGATCACAAGATTAAGTGACTGAACCTTAAAAGAAAATTATGTGTCCCTCCTTATTGACATGTGTAGTAGTTTAAAGGGTTCTTTCTCTTACATCTGATTAAGGTCTCATTACCATTTGATTAGGTTAGGCTCAAACAATCGTTACTATCCACTTTTCATGAGTCAAAGGGGGTGTGGGTATGACATATTGCTTCAAAGTTGACATAATCAATCATTTTCATAGAACAAGTTCCCCAAGGACAACCAAGTACATCTATCCAAATGACACAGAAAAAATTTTCAATTCCCTTAATTTCCCCATGAAAACAGCAAGATGACAATTTTTACGACATCCACAATTACACTAGATAGATGTGGATCCTAAATAAAAACTTAAAATTGCAAAAACAAATAACAAAGCAGAAACTAAAAACAACTAAAGAAAAGATAAAAGATAAAGCTGTTCCAGCCACCCCCCTAAGCTTGAATCCGACTATGGCCTCATAGTCAAAAACCAACTTAAGGGTGGAACAGTGATACCCTGATCAATCTTGCAGAGGCGGTGGTGGGTATTGTGGTGCCGTAGGATCCCAAGACGGGTACTCCCCCTGGAAGCTTGGATCATATTGGGTCCTCGGCGGAGGCTGTGGATAACCTCCAAAGTAGTCTCGACTCCAGTAGTGGTCGAAGAAGGGCTCCTGCTGCGTCTCTATCCACTGCAACCGGTTGTGCATTTGTTCTTGGTTGGCGAGGATGAGCCGCTCGTTCTCGAACATAGCCCTTTGATTATCAAGCAACCGGCCCGTTGTCTCATGGATGCCGGTATACAAAGTCATATGCTGGTGCTACGTCTGCTGGATGTCCTGCAGCATGGTATACATCCCTTGCATGGAGTAGGGATCCGCAGCTGGCTGCTCTTGCTGTGGTGATGGCGGTGGGGGCTGAGATGATGAAGATGCACCCGGGTGCATCCTAGGACGCTTCCGTGGTGCCACGCGTGCTCGAAGAGGTGTGAAAGCCTCCTCGTCTTCCTCGGCCTCGCCTTCTTGGTCTTCACCTCCGCCTTCTTCTTCCGAGGACTCGATGGCTATGATGGGCCATCGGAAATGCTGCTTGCCCTCGATGTGGAAGACGTCGTCCGGCAGGGATGCCTCCTGGTAAGCTTGGTTGACATGGCAATGAGCGTACGCCAACCCGTCCCGGATAAGAATGAGGTTTGAACGGTGCAAGTGTTGCACGTTCACCTTACTCCGCGTAGAAATCGGAGTCATGGACTGAAAGTTCAGCCCCAAGTAAAGCGCCAACCCGGTGACCAAACCACCAAAATGAATTGGAGCCTTCCTTGTGCTCCGCTTCACCGCCATGACGCGCTGTAACCAGAATGCTCCCTAGTTGCACTCTTGACGTTTCAGGAGGGCGTATAGAAAGAACAAGTCGTTCTCCTGAAACTTGCTCAAAGCAAGATCGCTCCGCCCGAAGAAGGTCAAGCTAAGCATCCTATGCAATACCCGGACGAACGGGTGCTCAAAATCAGCTACCGCGGCATTGTGGTAGCTCACGGTCTTCCCTGCCGGCACTGTAACTAGCTCGGCGAAGATTTTGTCGTAGTCGGTGCGGGCGTCGGGGCGTCGGTGATCGTGGCGGCTGTGGTTCCAGTTGAAGATGGCGTTGAACTGCTTCAACGTGATGTTGTAATTGTTGTTGAAGAGTCGGAAGGACACCCTTCCCTGGATCCACGTCTGGTCCGATGGCACCACGTCATTTGGTACGACGTAGATATCAAGAGACGCCATGAACTCGGCCACCAGTTCCTTGTATGTGGGCCATTCGCCAAAGAACGGCTACCCATCCGCATGACAGTCCATCTCATATATGCGACCGGTGTGCCGCGCTTGCCCGGCCAACACATAGGCCAAGTCGGCCTCGAATCCCAGGTCCCTGATCATTCCCCGGTCCACATACCGGGTGGCCTCGAACTTCTGCTTCATTATCTCCTCATATACCTTTCTTACATCCATGTTGGCATGAATGAGGCGTGGACGAGAGATGGAAGCGATTGGAGGAGGAACAAACTCCTCGATCTCCCTGGGGTGCGCGCTTGATGAAGATGCTCCGCCCGTATGCACCATGATTGCGAGAAGAATGAGATTGGGAGAAAAGAGCTCGGTGAAGATGGAGAGAAATTCTCCGCTCGGTGAAGATCTTCGCTCGATGACGCTTCTCCGCAGGTGTAGAGGGCTCGGGGGAGTGCTCGGCGCAATGGGAGATACTTGCTCTGAGGGTGTGATGTCATATGACGTTGCAAGTCCCCTTAAATAGACTTGATCGGCGCCCCTGTTGACCCGTCGATACCATCGACGCGGGTCGATGGTATCGACATGTCTCGCGGGTAGCCGCATCTGTCGCTGGTATCGACGGTTGACGTTTGCTGGATCGAGAAACCCGGATCGCTGACGGGTCGATACCATCGACATAAGTCGATGGTATCGACGCAGCACCCGGATCGCTGACGTGGCTGTTGCGATCGTCGTCGATGTCTTCATGCGGATCGGTGACATGTCCGTCGATGGCATCGAAGGGTGTCGATGGTATCGACTTGCTTTTATTGCGACACCTTCGTTTATTGCATTCAACCTGTGATGATGTCGATACCATCGACGAGGCCGTCGATGGTATCGAGTTGACTGAGCAAAATTCGTCTGAATATCTCCAGAGATCTCGATGGTATCGACTGAGATGTCGATACCATCGACACTTTTATTGCGACCTTCCTGTGACCATGTCGATGCCATCGACGGGGCCGTCGATGGTATCGACGCAGTGCGATTTCTGCTGGTATCAACCTGAACCCATGTCGATACCATCGACTGATGTGTCGATGGTATCGACCCTGCCTGTTCCTGCACATTTAACAAACGGATCAAGGTATCATTTTTAAACTAAAAAGTAAACAAAATAAAAGCAAACTACACCTAACATTAAACTATCCTAATGTACCAATGGTTGGGTTGCCTCCCAACAAGCGCCCTTCTTTAGCGTCTTAGGCTAGACGTCGGTCCTTCTTTTCATTCATGTACAAGTGAAATGAGTTTAACCTCATTCACTTTCCTCGTATAGTTCTCACCAAAGTACAGCTTCAAGCGTTGCCCGTTCACCAAGAACGTGGCCTCTCCATCTCGCACGAGAATCGCTCCGTGCGGTCTCACTTCTTCCACCTTGAAGGGTCCACTCCATCGGGAATTCAGTTTCCCGGGATGCAATTTGAGACGAGAGTTGAACAATAGGACACTGTCTCCTTTCTTGAACGTGCGCATCTCAATGTGGCGATCGTGGATCAGCTTTGTGCGCTCCTTATAAATGCGGGCATTCTCATATGCCGTCATACGTAGCTCATCCAATTCATTCAATTCAAACATTCTTTTCCTCCCGGCCTCATCATAGCGCAAGTTCAGCCTTCTTAGCGCCCAATGGGCCTTGTGCTCCAATTCTACCGGAAGATGGCATGCCCGGCCATACGCCAACCTAAAAGGTGTAGTGCCTATAGGTGTTTTGTACGCCGTTCGATAAGCCCAAAGTGCATCCGGTAGTAATGCACTCCAATTCTTCCGTGTAGATGCTACAGTCCTTTCTAAAATCTTCTTGATTTCCCTGTTTGATACCTCCACCTGTCCTTGCGTTTGTGGATGATATGGGGTGCCAATGTTGTGCTTGACCCCATATTTCTTCAAAAGTGAAGCAAATTTCTGATTTCGGAAGTGTGTGCCTCCGTCACTAATGATCATTCGAGGAATCCCGAACCTGCAGAAAATATTCTCTTTGACGAACCTGCACACTACATTCGAATCATTAGTCCTTGTGGGGATTGCCTCTACCCACTTCGACACATAATCCACTGCAAGCAAAATATAAAGATTTGAATTTGAGGACACAAAGGGTCCCATGAAGTCAATGCCCCATAAATCAAATACCTCGACTTCCTGAAACACATTCAGGGGCATTTCTTGTCTCCTTGAGATATTACCTGCACGCTGGCACGGGTCACACTGCCTAACAAAATCATAGGCATCCCGGAACAAAGTGGGCCAATAAAGGCCGCTCTCCAACACCTTAGCTGCTGTCCGTGAGCTAGCATGATGTCCTCCCGTAGGCGACGCATGACAATGATGTAGAACACTTTCGTACTCTAACTCCGGCACGCACCTGCGAAGAATACCATCCCTGCATTGCTTCAACAATATTGGGTCATCCCAAAAATAGTATCTCAATGAATGGAAGAATTTCTTCTTCTCTTGATAAGACCAATCTTGCGGGATGATCCCGCAAGCCAGATAATTCACAATTTCCGCAAACCATGGTTCTTTAGAATCAATTTTTAAAAGTTGTTCCTCGGGAAAAGTCTCGGTAATGGGTATATGCAAACCTTGTTCATCCACCCTCTCTAACCTAGACAAGTGGTCAACCACCACATTTTCAATTCCCGACTTGTCCTTGATTTCAATATCGAATTCTTGTAGGAGCAAAATCCACCTAATTAGTCTAGGCTTCGCATCCTTCTTCTCCATCAAATATTTTATTGCGGCGTGATCCGTCCACACAACCACCTTAGAACCCACTAAGTATTGCCGAAATTTCTCAAAAGCAAAAACAACAGCAAGTAACTCTTTTTCCGTGGTTGTGTAATTTAATTGAGCATCATTAAGTGTTTTTGAGGCGTAGAAAATCACAGCAGGCTTGTTATCTACCCTTTGCCCCAAAACAGCCCCCACAGCATAGTCAGACGCATCACACATCAACTCGAAAGGCTTTGTCCAATCCGGCGTTTGAACAACCGGAGCCGAAATCAGCTTTTCCTTCAAAACCTCGAATGCGTGAAGACATTTCTCATTGAAATCAAAAACTGCGTCTTTTTCCAACAATTCCGATAATGGCTTTGCGATTTTTGAAAAATCCTTGATAAAGCGCCGATAAAACCCAGCGTGTCCTAAAAAGCTTCTCACCCCTTTTACAGAATTTGGTGGGGGTAGCTTAGAAATCACCTCAATTTTTACGGGGTCTACCTCTAGACCCTTGCTAGACACCTTGTGTCCTAGCACAATTCCTTCTGTCACCATCATGTGACATTTCTCCCAATTGAGGACCAAGTGTGTGTCCTCGCACCGCTGCAACACCTTATCTAAATTATAAAGGCATTCACCAAAAGACGCTCCATAAACCGAGAAGTCGTCCATGAAGACTTCGAGACACCGCTCCACCATGTCAGAAAAAATGGCGAGCATGCAGCGTTGAAAAGTCGCCGGCGCATTGCATAAACCAAACGGCATACGGCGGTAGGCGAAAGTCCCATAGGGACATGTAAACGTAGACTTCTCTTGATCCAAAGGATCAATATAAATCTGGTTGTACCCCGAGTAACCATCAAGGAAACAAAAATGCGACCGACCGGCTAAGCGTTCCAAAATCTGATCAATGAATGGCAATGGAAAATGATCTTTCAGAGTTGCGGCGTTCAGTCGGCGGTAATCAATGCATACACGCCACCCGATTACCAATCGGGTGGTGACAGGTTCATTCAGAAGATTTGTAGTGACAGTGATTCCCCCCTTTTTAGGGACTACCTGTGTGGGAATCACCCACATCGAATCAGATATGGCATAAATAATCCCTGCAGCAAGCAACTTAATGACTTCCTTTTTGACAACCTCCATCATGCTTGGATTTAGACGTCTTTGAGGTTGTATGACTGACTTGGCTCCTTCCTCAAGCCGAATCTTATGTTGACAAAGTGTAGGGGAGATCCCCTTGATGTCCGCCACTGACCACCCAAAGGCTCCACGGTGGTTCTTGAGCACTATCAGTAGCTGCTCCTCCTCATCCGCACTCAAGTATGCAGAAAAAATCACTGGCAACTTGTCCTCCTCAGCTAGAAAGACGTACTTCAAGTGCGGGGGCAATGGCTTTAACTCCAGATCAGGTGGGCAGATAAGGGATGATTGTAGCGGTGGGGGCAGTGTACCCAAATCTTCATAGTGCCTCGTGTAGAAACATGGAAGCATTTGAAGCATTTTGGCGCACTCCTTGAGTGAAGTACTCCGCATCCAATCATAAGTGACATTAAGCAAACACGCCTCTAGAGGCAATTCCGGATATGCATCACAGACAGAAGTAATTATCACATCATCCTCCCACGAAGGTGGAATGTCCTCATTCTCATCATTTGGATACCCGACAGCCTTGCATAAAGAGACAGCTTTCGTTTGCTCCATAAGGTCTACCGCCAAGGTCCCATTGTCTATCCTGCTCATCACATGGGCCATATCTAAAAATGGCTTCCCGAGACAAAGTGAGATATTGCTTTCCACATGCTTCACCATGTTGCACTGTGCCTTTGCTTTAGTAGATGTATCGCTGCTGGGCATGACCATCTCAAAACGATCATCCGCAATGCCTAAGGTCAAGCGACCTCTCCCCATCTCCAAGATCATGTCAGCTGTAGCTTGAAATGGGCGACCAAGAAGTACTCATTGCCGTGTTCGTCCTGCATCTCCATCACAACAAAATCAGCGGGAAAAACAAAGCGGTCTACCTTTACCAAAACATCCTCACAAATTCCATATGGTTTCACCACAGAATTATCGGCCAATTGGATAGTCATATTGCTTGGCCTTGACTCCTTCAATCCAAGTTTCTTGAATGTAGAAAGGGGCATCAGATTGATGCTTGCCCCGGAATCACAAAGCGCTTCGCCAAATTTGAACTTCCCGATAAAGCATGAAATATTGAAACACCCGGGATCCTGTCGCTTTGGCGGCAAAGTGCCCATAATAAAAGCACTCACTTGCTCCTTCAATACCACAACCTCAGTGTCGGGTATCTTCCTCTTCTTGGTGATTACATCTTTAAGAAACTTTCCATAAGACGGGATTTGTTCAATTGCTTCTAACAAGGGAATATTCACAGATAACTTTCTAAAGCTGTCCAGAAATTTTTTAAACTGTGCATCCACCTTTCTTGCTTTTGCACTATTGGGATAGGGAACCGGAACGGTATGTGCTCTTTGATGAGGTGGCACATAGGGAGTTAATTTTTGTGGTTCCTCCTCAGTGGCTTGTCCTTCCTTACCATCTTCGGTTGTGTCATCAATTTGCTCTATGACTGGTGCAGGCTGCTCCTTAGCGGTTGCTTCTTCTACTGTGTCCTGCGGTGTGCTTGTGTCATCCGCCCTTGGATTAAGCACCTTCTTACCGCTCCTCAACAATATGGCCTTGGCCTGTTGGTTTCCCCCGGGAACATTGGTGTTCCCCGGAAAACCCGGATGTGCCGGCTTTTTCAAGCTTGCAATCTCCGCTGCCATCTGTGCCATGGAAGTCTCTATAGTCCGCATCTGAGCCCCGTGGCTCTACAACGTCTGCCCGAACTGGTTCATGAATTCACCCTGCTGCTTTATTTGCTGCGCAAAAGTGTTCATCAACTCTTGATTTTGCTTTATGACTTGATTGAGCAACTCCGTGCTCTTGTCCTCCGTGACCGGTGCAGGTTTGGCATCCGGATCTTGCAGGAAGTTGTTTGGATCCTTCCATGAAAATTTCTTGTCCTTCCGCCATGAGTAATCGTTGTTCCTGTACCCTTGCTGTTGCCTCATATACTTGACCTGAGCCTCATCCTCGGACTCATTGTCTTCCTTCTGCAGCAACTTCTTTGCGAGAAGATCCATCTTCTCATTCAGCTCTCTCATTGCCTTTGACTCACTGGCAACTCTTGCTTGCTCAACTGGGCCTCTTTCTCTTTCTCCCCAAGATTGCGTTCGTGCCATATTCTTCAGTATTTCCCAGCATCTTGTATCAGTGTTATTTAGAAAGAATCCAGAGCCGGCCGAGTCCAAGTTGCTTCTATCATGCTCGGAGAGAGCAAAGTAGAAGATCTTCACTTGGGTTTCCTTGTCCAATCCATGATGTGGACATCTCCTCAACATGACTTGAAATCGCTCCCAAGTCTCAGAATAGGTTTCACCCGCCTGTTGGGTGAAATTGTGGATCTTTCGGATCATATCATTGGTCTTCTCAGGAGGGAAGAACCTCTCGAAGAAAACCTCCACCATGTGATCCCATGACTCAACAAACTCGTCGTCGAGGTTGTGGAGCCACTCTCTTGCTACTCCCGCCAAGGAACTGGGGAATAACTTGAGATAGAGCACATCCTGCGGAAAGCGATCTATCTTCACCATATCGCAGTTCTCCACAAACTGACTAATGTGTGCCACTGGATCTTCATTTTTCAGTCCGTGAAATGCATTGGATTTGACCAAGTTAATCAGTGCTGGGTCGATCTTGTATGTAGGTATGTTTAGCCCCTGTTTCTTTATAGGCCCCTTTGATGCAGAGGAAGAAGACGCCTTGATCTTCTCCCATATTGTCTGTGCTTCAGCCATTACTTCTTCTTGTTCTGGCTCAGATTCAGAATGTATATCCCTGTGGTGTTCCTCCTCGTAGTAGTCCTCGTCCTCTGGTCCCGCAGATGGAACCTCAGGTGTGCGATTCACGTAGTCTCGACTACGTGTGTGCACCATGCAAAGTACCTGAAATATGAAAATAGGGGTTCAGTACAATGCTTTGAACGAGTCAACACAATTATAGAGAAATAAAGGAATTTTTAAAATTGTTTTAAAATTAATAAAAAAAAAATGTGGCCTAGAATGGCCGCTCTTAGCACTCAAAGTGCCAATAATTCGCCGTGTCCCCGACAACGGCGCCAAAAACTTGACGTGTATTTTACTACGCGCTAAAAATGCAAGTGTACGCGTCGAGTAATATAGGCCTTGTGAGGCCCGAGTCGAACTCAGGGATACGTGAATTATTGGAGACTTCTACTAACTAATCGCAATCAGCTAGACCGATTTACAAAGTAGGGTTTTGTTGTTCAAATTGAAAGAAAATAAAAATCAAACAAAGAAAACAATCGATTAAAGGTTAATTTAATCAATTAAAATGGATATCTTTAGGATGGCGGTTTCACCGCGGGTCAACATTGTATTAGATTTCATATAATTCCTCACACTTCTCTCTCTATCCGGATAGTGGCCTGAAATGAGAATTACCCACTGTCGTGGTGTAATCCACTACTTAGATTTAGGTTGATTCCATCGTCATAGTAATCATTCCCCTAAACTAAGCGCATTAAGATCGGTCCCTCAGTTCCCACCATTAATTTTACAACTCCTTTGTCAAGGGTTTTATTAATTAATGTAGAATTCGTCTCTTTTCAACCGTTAATCCTTCTGTCGAAGTGATTAAGGGCATTAATTTATTATTATGGTGATCAAGCATAACAATAGCAATAGAGAAAACAAATTTATACCACGGATATGAGAGAAACATATGAATTATCAATCTAAAATCATCATACAATGTATCCCCGGGCTACTCCCGGTCCTAAAGATTGAGGGTTTTAGCCTCTCATGTTCATCTTACACGAATACATGGTAGAAATTGGGGAATTCATAAGAAAAACGTGAAATAGATGGGAAAAACCCCTGAACGGAGAAGAACCGGCGGATCCTTGGCGTAGAACACAAACTTTCCCCGCCTGTCGGTGGTGGAAATTGTCTTCGGCAGCGTCCGAATCAACCGGGATGAGCTTCTCGGCCTCCGTTCTCCTTTCTCTCCTCCTCGGCACTCGTGCAATCCAAAAATGAGATCCTCTCCACGTCTGGGCAGCCGTCATTAGGTATAAGTCCCTAATTAGGTAGTCAAATAACAACAGCCGTCCGATCGAAATCAAAACAAATCCAACGCATATCTGCCGGCGTCGATACCATCGACGCGGGTCGATGGTATCGACCCAGCGGATTAGCGGCAGCTTTCCTTTCTTTTATTCTGGGCGCCTGTGGTGATCTCGATACCATCGACTTGGGTGTCGATGGTATCGACTCCTTTAGCGTCGGTTGTTGTCGTTTAGCGACGCTGTAGCTCTCCTTGTGTCGATGGCATCGACTTGCGTCGATAGTATCGACTTTATCCTCGCCAGCAGCCTGGAAACATCTCGATGCCATCGACTTGGGTGTCGATGGTATCGACTCTGTATTGCTCTTCTCGGCTGACAACCTGTGGCTTGGTCGATGGTATCGACATCCGTCGATGGTATCGACGGATGTAGATACTTGTTTTTCCTGAAATTGCACAACAAGACCAAATAAATCCACACGATTTATGATAAGATGATCAATAATGCTTAAAATAATGAAATAAAGGGGATTTGATATAAAATGATGGCAAAGACCAAATAAAGTGAATTATGCAATAATATCCATGAAAATGAGTAATTAAGGCACAAAACTCATATAAAATAGGTTTATAAATGCGACTCAAAATCATCGCATCACTATGATTATCACCATAAATATGTATACCTAACTAGCTCAGATCCTAGTCCTCATATGTGGATTTGCTAATGATGAAAAGGGTATCCTGATACATGGCCTACTTGTTAAAGTAGGACATCAGGTTATCATGAGTTAGGAATTGGGCTACCCACGTGTAGTGACATGCAACTCTTTAGCACACCATGAGTTAAGGAGTGGGGTACGTATGGGTAGTGCCATGCGACTCAACCCTATAATTTATTCACCTGTTAGGTAGGATCATGAGGGGTTTAATGAGGATCTACCATAAGGAAGGTAGCATCCAGGTCCACTGTAGGGACAACACAGAGGCTAGGGAATGTATAGATTGAGCAGTTATGTTTAAAATGTAATGTTGTTTGATTAAATCATAATTGACTGCAATATGTTTTTACAGTTAATTGCATGATTATTGTTTCCCCCACATACCGACATATTCATTTATGCTGACCAACATTTTGTTTGTCGGCATTTTAGTTACAAATTGAAAAGGACAAATAGTAAAGTGGCATATTGTGAAATTAAGAAATAAAGTGCTATGAGGATTAGTTATAATAGAGTCCATATGTGGACATAAGTTAGATATCCAAGTTTTTGAAAAAGGTATGCAAAATTTTATTTTTGTACAATGTTTCAGTATAATTTGGTGGAATTTGATAATTATTATTGATTATTTGTCAAACCTTTGATCTGGAAATTGGGATTACAACTCTGACCTCTTGGTCTCCCTTAATTGGGGGTTACCGGAAGGCAGGGTCGTTACAGTACCCTATATGGGGAATTTCATGAATAAAAAACATTTTCTTCTAGAAATAAAATATTTCAAAAATCTAGCTTCTCATTCCACTAAACAAAAAAAAACAAAAAGATGCATCGTTGTGGTTCTCTAGAAGGGTCACAATTCACTACCACTAAACAATGTTGATGCAAGAAATGCCAAGTACTTAAGAGGGCAATCTTGACCCATTGGAAAAGAGTCTTGGGTGAATCTCTGTCAAACAACCACATTTTGTGACCTTAACATGAACTATTTGAGAATATAGCATTTGTTTCTTGAAAATGGAGGAATAACTTTGACTTTGTACATACACTGTTGACGATTGAACAATCACAACACTGATTGGGAAAGAGTCTTGGGTGAATCTCTGTCAAACAACCACATTTTTGTGACCTTATCATGAACTATTTGAGAATATATTATTTGTTTCTTGAAAATGGAGGAATAACTTCAACTTTGTACATACATTGTCGATGATTGAACTATCACAACATTGATACTGGGTAGTATGAAACACAACCCTCTAGACCAAGAAACATGATCAACCTCTAAAAAGCAAGCATGGACACACTATAAGTTGAATTATCAAGGTAGAACTCATTCCACCCCCAACAAATGTCTACAACTTTCAAACTAGCAAGCAAATGATCTAGGTCTCCATGCAGCTGAAGAGGCTCACCCACTTGAATATGCTTTACAGAAACTTATTCGCCATGCTATAATGAGAATTTGAAGAATCGTTCAATATGGTAGGACCAATGCACATTCCTAGATAAATTTACATAACCTTGAAGGGTCCCCTTATCTTTCCAGATAGTTGTGCTTTGTCCAATCACTTATACAGCTCATCCCGTACCAAAGGGACAACGGTCTCCTTTCTCCACATAGAGGACATGACTCTAGAAGTAGCAGCTATCAACTATCTAACAAAATCTTCAAAAAACAACTCTACCAGGATGAACAAAGTATACACCGCAAGTAAGGCATATCAGGAGAAGTCACATAATGATGCACCTCACTCTTAAATGACTCCCATATAGATTCCAAATGAATGAAGGTGTTGTCACCAATCAACTACTAAGCCTCTTGGGATTTATTCACACCAAAAAAATGCCCTAGCTCATCAGTCCAACTCAATTTCCTCAACACCACAGGCCATCAGTCATGTAGAGGACGTCAAGTGATCTTAGCCACATCTTCTAAGGTGGGAGTCAAAACAACATCACCAAAATAGAAGGTATGACTCAGAGGATCCCAGAAGTGGATCATTTCTCTCATCACATCCCTTCCATAGGGATGTACACTAGATGACAAAGATGACAGGTCACACCAAAGCTTTCCAACTCTATTTCTTTAGTCTCAGAAAGATCTATGATACATCAATATACCAAAGACAACTTGATGAGAGGATGTTGCAAGAGGGGGGTCTCTCAGATTTTCTTCTCTCCCATAACCTCGAGTTGGAGGAGACATGGTGTGCTGAAAGAATGAGGGTACAAATATACTTATAGGGAAAACCCATCTCAAAAATAGGGAATGTGTGTCCTTTTCCCTGACGAAATAATACTACATTCATGGCCAATGTTGAATCACATCATGAGACAAGGACAATGAGTCTAGGCTAAAAGACCACCATGATCTACCACCTAATATCAACTATAGGTCGAGGTAGTTTGCCAATCAACCAAGCTTCTTCCAAAGATCAAGCTCAAAAAATTGTTCTAGAATTGAAGATCACAAAACCTCACTCGAAAATCAAAATTTTATTTTAAATTTTAAAGAGTTTACAAATACTGACGCAAATAATACATGATTTTTCTTACAAGAAAGGAAAATACATCACATAGTAAAATTATAAAGAAAATCAGTTATTTCTTTAGGTTCTTCTTCAGCTATCCAGTCAAATGCTTGGCCAAAGGACGGTGATCAATGAAAGAAGACTCTGACGAATGACACTCACTGCTCTTGTCTGTGCAAATGCCATTAGTAGACCACTGGTGACTAGAAGAGGAGCTCCCTGAAGTCACCTCAACAACCAAGGCAACATCTCTATGCCAAGAGGAGCCTGCCCCCACACCAGCAAAAGGTTGATCCGCACTCTGAATGGGGATGTCCAAAGAAAGTCCCCATGCACTACAAGATCTTCCAAAACACTATTTGTGCCCATAGTCCAATGGGACACTCAAGCCAATGAGTCCCTCAATAGTAATAGAAGCCTCATCTACCTCCGCAAAGGATGAAGTCCAGCCAAAGTCACCCGGGAAGTGACATGAGCCTCAAATGCCAAAATCTCAATGGGATCGCAACCTGGGGAAGTCGTCAAAGCCATGAGTATCAACTGGTGGAGAAGGTGGAGCCTCTAGAAAATAAGTTGCCTTAGGGGACAGAATTGCCTCAAGAGGGGGTGGACAATGAAACTCATACCACTGATCATCTTATTCCTCAACCAAATCATAATAAGTCACCTATAAGAAAATTCATGCCAATGATAATGTAAGCATGCACAAAAGTAGCATCAAACTCAAACACTGACTAAAAGATTACGATAGAGTTGATCATACGCCTCTCTAGAAAAGAGAATGGGTTGACCATGTGTGTAGTACCAACCCAGGTACTCTTCATGCGTCATCTATCCAGACATCAGCTCCCTCACGACCTGATAGATTCTGAGCTTAGAATGGAATAGCCACAGTAGTGGATCGAAATGGATGTTCCAGCCACCAACCCACTAACGAGAAGCAAGCTCACCCATATACAGTATGCTCCTAGATGGAGACTCAAATTGGATTTGGAAAGTATCCAGACCCAACGCCTCAAAGTAGGTTGTATAAGAAGTTGCCACCTTGCCACACTGGAACTTGGAGTGATCCTAAATCAGATTTTGAAAAATAGAGGAATTAGAGTCAACTAAAGTACAGATGTACAATATAACAATTTTGATTAAAGCACTACACATACATATACAACATTCATCATCTCTAGTTTGCCTCTTCACTGCTTGTTGGGCACCCTACTAGTACAACCAACCCAATGGAGACATGTAGGTAGTGAGGCATACAAATAGTCTTTTGGGCCGCTCAAACTGACAGGTCTATGTACCCAGAAGTGCTCATAAGCCCACATCTAAAAGAAAAGAAGTGTTAGAGAAAATAATCTACTACATATATCTTAAAGGAAACAAAAATAGGTAAAAGATTACTGTGATCAAGCCCACAAAGCCTCCATAACTTTTGTATCCCATACCTTCTTTCCTTTGAATTCTCCCAACGGACTTCTCTGCAAATGCATCAACAAATGGGCATACACGCTACCTACCCATTCAAAGGAAGGAAACATATCCAGATCCAACAAAAAGGAGAGCCAACAATAATCTCCTATATTCTCAAAATAAGTTCAAAATAAGCAAACAATGACCAGGACAAACATGAAAGCTTAGACCCATAAGGTTACATACAATGAATCACTACTACCTTGCCGATCTCCCTCACAAAATAAGGGGGACCTCAGCCATGTAAACCCGACTTGATACTTTAAGGCTATCTCAATATATTCGAGGTTGACTCAAAGAATCTCATCCCCATGGTTGCAACCCCACTCATGTAGGTTAGTAGAGCACTAATGGGAGCCCCGCCAAACCCTAACCCAGTAATAATGGCAAACACACTTGAATTAGTCTCCAACTCCCCAATTGTGAAATGAAAAGTAATAGTCTCCAGATGAAAGTGCTCAGTCAGAGGATGGAGATATGATATATCTATGGTCCCATATCGACTAATGCTCCCGAAGCAAGTCATCTCCAACAAATACACTACCTCATCCACCAGGATCTCATAGAGATACCCGAGCTCATTCCAATGTGTCATCCACAAAATATTTGACAATCCAATACCCTAAAGGAATAGAGTGGGAGACAAGTCCCAATTATCGCTACATGGCAAGAAGACTGATCTAAAATCGGCAAAGTAGAGAGAAAGTACTGAGGAGAAAAGTTTCAAATTTATACATCATCACCCGCTCGATGACCTAAATCATGCAGATTCATCCACAACATGCCCGGATGATGGATGTATCTCTCAATAGGGAGCAATTTCCCCTTGATCCTGCTTGCACCACCATGACTCCTACTCATAGAGAACTTCAATCAGAATATTCATAGAGTAGATACAATTGTAAAAAAAATTATAGATACATACCGTGGATATGCCTTAGGTCTCGTGCCACTACCACTGAAACAACCGCCATCAAACCGAAAACCAAATCATTACTAACTATGCGGAATAATCATAAAAAACAGATTAACAAAAATCACTAAAATTTAAAACCATTTTGCAAGGAGATCCTCTTCCAGGAAACTCTTACTGAAAGATCCAAAACTTATACATATCATGATTTACATTGTTTCATCTCATCTCGAGGACAACATATAACAGTTGCTCTATCAAAAAACATACTAGAGCAACATAAAACCTCGAGGCATACAAGCCAATATCTCAGACCATTCATGAAACCATTACGAACCGACTCCAAGGACCTAAGAGTACAGAGACGACACATAGGACTTTTATCTACAAGACACGATAGACAGTACACTCAACCTGAGCTGTCACTACTGCCCCAACCGTTGTTCCTCCTCTACAGAAAGGTCTCCACTTCCTCGCGCACATCCACCTAAAAATTTTGGATCCCACGGGGTGAGACAATTGTCCCAGTGAGAGATATAACTCTCCGCCGACCATATTATTCTCATAGATAAGCATTATAAAACTGAGCAGGGGTTCTTTTATATTAATAAGCAAGATTAATTACTATATGAAAAAAACAAAGTAATCTCTTTACTTAAGAAAAAATGATGCATTTATCGATGGTAAAACAATAAACCATCTATCTACTTTACAAGGAATGTAAAGAAACATAAATAACATCTATCAACTAAAATGTATAACTGAAGTGTACATCAACCAATGTTTTTCATATTCGATCCTCAAGCAAATACGCTACATGGCTGATTACATTTTACAATCACACTTATGCCATGAGGAGATGAGGTATACCGCTCATACTCCAACCTACCACGACTACATAAAGCATCGGTACCATACAAGGTCAATGGAAGAGTCGACTATCATGAACTCACCCGTCTCATTCAGTGCGAGACCACTAGCAGGACATCTCGTGTCAAATGCTAAATAGCTTACCAGGGTATACTGGTATCTTCACTATAGAGCTACAACCGCAACATGCACTCTCTTCAGGGAGATTTCAGTTATCCAACCCCGACATTCATCATCATTGGGAGATTACGATACAGCCATCCCATAATTATAATGAAAGAGATCTCAAATCAATCCCTCATTAGGGCGTAAGGATATTTTCTCCCAATCGCCCCCACATATTTAAAAATATGCCCTCTAGGAGATACCGTGGGAAAACTCGTTTCACTATTCAACAACTACTAACACTGATGGATCTATGGTCAGGGCACTACATGATGAAATTACACTTGATTAATTAGGTGCATTAAAATATCTATTAGCATCAAACAAGTTTCAAACATGAATTATAACAGATGCTACAATGAAAGGAGTAATACATTTAACAAGTACTTTTATAACCTTTGGAACACTTTGAATCCATAACACTTGGGATCTCAGTCCCTTATCACATTATTGGGAATTCTCATCTCTTAATATTATCATCATCAACCCTTAGTTCATTACTGAACATTGTTACCACTTATCAAGTAACTAATACCTCTAGCTCCTCAGACCAAGGTATACATGATACTTGTTGCACAAGTATTTCACATGGCTTGCAAAGCCCATTTAAACATCTGGTCACCTCTCACTAGGCAACAATTATTCACATGGCTCACAAAGCCCATTTAAACATCTTGTCACCTCTCACTAGGAAACAATTATTCACATGTCTCACAAAGCACATTTTGCATATTGTCACCTCTCACTAGGCAACAAGTATCTTTTAGGCCATCAGACCACATAAACATTATACTTTTTGTAACGACAGTCATCAAACCGACAAACAAATCGTTACTAATTAAGTGGAATAAATATAAACAATGGATTAACAAATATTACTAAAATTTAAAACAATTTTGCAAGGAGATCCTTATCCAGAAAACTTTTACTGAAAGATCCAATACTCATACATATCATGATTTACATTGTACATCATTGTTTCATCTCATCTCGAGGACAACATATAACAGTTGATCTATCAAAACACATACAGGAGCAACATAAAACCTTGAGGCATTCAAGCCAAAAATCTCAGATCATTCATGAAACCAGTACAAACAAACTCCAAGGACCTGAGAGTATAGAGACGACACATAAGACTTCTATCTACAAGTCATTAAAGACAATACACTCAACCTGATCTGTTACTGCTACCCCAGATGTTGTTCCTCATCTTCATAAAGGTCTCCACTTCCTCGTGCACGTCCACCTAAAATTTTTGGATCCCACAGGGTGAGACAATTGTCCCAGTGAGAGATATAACTCTCTGCCGACCATATTATTATTGCAGATAAATATTATAAAACTGAATAGGGGTTCTTTTATATTTAAAATGCAAGATTAATCATTGTATGAACATAATAAGATAATCTCCTTTATTAAGGAGAACATTGCATCTACCCATGGTAGAGTTATAAATCATCTATCTGCTTTGCAAGGAATGTAAAGAAATACAAATAACATCTATCAACTAAGATGTATAACTGTATTGCACATCAAACAATGTTTTATGTATTCGATCCTTAAACAGATATGCTACATGGCTGAACATATTTTATAATCACACTTATGCCATGAGGAGATGAAGCATACCCCGTTCATCTCCAACCGACCACAAACTTCTCACAAGTCAATACCATACAAGGTCAGTGGAAGAGCCGGTTGCCATGACCTCCCTTGTCTCGGTCAGTACGAGACCACTTAAGCTTAGCAGGACATCTTGTGTCAGCTGCAATATAGCTGTGCTAGGGTACATAGGCATCCTCGCTTAGAGATACAACATCAACTGTTCTCTCGTAGGGGAATCATCTACAACAACCGTCCTCAGTTACTGAGTCATGGTCACTTAGGCACCATACTCTGAGCCATGGTCATATAAGCACCATACTCTGAGCCACGAGTCAATTCACCGTGCTCTATTGAGACATTCTTATGACATTACTGAGACATGTAAACTTAGCCTCCATGCCCCCACATATTCAAAAATATGCATTCCGGGTTATGCCGCGGGGAACCCATTTCACCATTCAGCAAATTTTGATGCTGATGGATCTAAGGTCAGGGCAACATTTTATGGTTTCTCATGATATATTACATGCATTACAACATTCTTTTAGCATCAACTAAGTTATCATTATTAATCACAACAAATGCTACAAAGAAAGGTATAATACATCTATCACATACTTTTCAAATCTTATGAAACACATGATACCTGGGATCTCAATCCCTTATCACATTACTGGGAATTCTCATCCCTTCATAGCATTATCATGATTACTAGATCTGGGTATTCAAACACTTAGATCATCACATAGCATTGTTACCTCTGTAAAAGGTAACCATTACCTCTAGGTCCTCAGACCAAGGTATTCATTTCACTTGTTGTACAAATATTCTCATGGCTCACAAGGCCATTACACATCTTGTCACCTCTTACTAGGAAACAACTTATTCACATGGCTCACAAGGCCATTACACATCTTGTCACCCCTCAATAGGCAACAACTTATTCACATGGCTCACAAGGACATTACACATATTGTCACTTCTCACCAGGAAACAACTTATTCACATGGCTCACAAGGCCATTACACATCTTATCACCTCTCACTAAGAAACAACTTATTCGCATGGCTCACATTATTCGAGAGAAATCGAAATTGCAAGTAGATCAACAAGTATGATAGAATTGAAAGTGCATAACAATATAATTGGGTTCAAGTTATATAACCCGCCTCAAGAACAACTTCCAAGATCCACATTCCTAAGGTTGAAGATGACTTCACAGCTCTTCTATACGCAAAGAATCACCATGGATAAGCATTTGGTGAAGAAGAAAATAAAGGAAGATCATAACCCTAGATTCATGCTTCAATACAAGGATGAAGATGATCATGGCCTCACCTTAGGGTTAAATATTGAGTTCCTTCTTTATCGTTAGCACCTTGCACGATACCTTACTACTAATGCACGATATGACATCACTTGTGGCCGATATCCCCTTCACTTGTGGCCAAAAACACTCCACTATGGCCGATATCACCTTGCTAGGCCGATATAAATTTGCTAAGGCCAATACCCAAGGCCTATGCACGATACCACTTCACCTATGCATGATAAAAGGACCCTATGAACTATATCATAGAGAAATTAGGTGGTAGGATTCGAAAAATTTCACTAAGGGGTGAAAGGAAGGGTATATATACTTGAGGTTCATGAAAAAGTGTGTATATGAGGTGTCATTGATTTACTACTAGTAGGTGCCACATGGCCATGAATGGATTGACACATGTACTTGCATGCACTACATATTTATATTTCCATGAAAAATAAATTCTTCAGGATAATGCATGGGATAAGGGTCGGCCCCCTTTGGTTATCTTCTAGGATAAGCCACTTCCACTCACATTATGATATTCACAATTCAATGCAACCTTTCCCAAGGAAAGTTGCAAGCTGATAGCCATTGCTTTATTGAGGTTATTAGCTCGTTTTTGAAAAGTCAAAGAGTTAAAAACACGATATGGGGGTCTCTTATTTGGCTCCTTGGTGGATAGGGACTCCCATTTAATCACTACAACCCGATACACTTAATACAAGCTCAAATTAGGGTTTCCATTCAATCCCTTTCTTGGTATCTTCATCACCAAGAATACTACCACTCATAAATAATTCCAACATGGTGACTCATTCATTTTATCTCCTCTAAATGATACATAGAGGAAGTAGGAACACTCTAGAGGTGGTAATTTTCATATCAACCCCACATTTTGGGTAAATTACAATTGTACCAAAATCGGTGCACAAGGTACTAACATTATTCAAACAAGTTCAAACTTGGAATTTAGGCTTTCTACAAGCCACCAATTAGCATAATTATCTCTCTTATGATGCTAAAGAACTTAGTGCATGTTCAACATGTGACATATTGCAATATAACCCCTCATCGTGGGTAATTTCCACTTTGGTCCAAAATAAAGGAACATTGCTCAAACAACATTCAATCAGGACCAAACTTGAAACATAAGTGTGTCACATGATAAAAAAACTCCTTAGATGATTATATTAAATTTCTAAGTAACTTAGCCAAAACAAACAAGGTTACCTCATAACCCAGGTCAGGGTCATTACACTTTTTATACAAGTATTTAACATGTCTCACAAGGCTTATGCAATAAGAGAAATACAACCTTCCCATTATTACGGTTAGGGTTTCCCTTTATAGCCGAATAGGGTTTCAAGTTAATATTATCAATCCAAACCCTAATTCATTGCTCCACACATCTAGGAGCATACATTTTTTTGTGCAATACCGAATAGTTCGGTTACAGTCAGGGCTGGGAACTAAACAAATTACAGAAAAGTGCTTTGTCTTCTAGATAGAGTGCTTCGCCTAGGGCTGGGCAGAGCTGCCAGTCACCTTCAGACATCGGTTGCTTAAGGCAGGATTTGGCTAGAAGGTCTGTGAGTTTGTTCTGATTCCTCTGGATGTGAACAAGATCAGCGACGTTTATGGAAGCTAGAGCTTCACGTATTTTGCAGACAGCTGTAAGGTATTTCCCTGGGACCGTTTCTAGTCCCTTCACCCAATGAACTGAGTTCCAGGAATCTGAGAGGAGGGTGCCGTTGTAAAGGTTTAGTTGTCTTGCAAGTTCTGCTCCATGCAGTATAGCCTTGAGCTCCCCCTCCATGGCGTCAGTGCCAGGGTGCAGGCGAGAGGAACCCCTAATCCATTCTCCTGTGATGCTGCGAATAATGGCACATGTGCATGACCTGTTGGATCTGGAAGAAGTGGCGACATCGACATGAAGGATGAAGTTTGTGTTTTGCAGGCGGACTGGATGAACCAGGCTGGGTTTCTTCATATGGTCAGATGAATTGCCCGAGAAGGCCAGGTTGGAAGAGCAGGCTTCAGCATAGCATTGTGCAGCCACTATACGCGGGGGAATAATAGAGTCCTCAAAGATCTGTGAGTTCCTGCTTTTCCATATCTTCCAGCAAGTTATTGCAAAAAGCGTCCTCCAATTGGTCGGCTCCATGATAATTCTGATGTTGTAGTTCATCCAGTCCCGAATAGACTAGCTTTCGTAGAACAGGTTTACCTCCCTAGGCAGAAGGAGCGACCAAACCTGTCTAGCCGACTAGCAGTCTCGCAACACACGCAGGCAATCTTCATCCGAGCTGTTGCATCTCGGGCACGTAGGATTATCAGTCATCTTCCGTTTAGCTCGCATGACGTTGGTGAGCAAACGATCATGCATCAACAACCATAAATGAGCTCGAACTCGATGCAAAATAGGGAGAGACCATGTCGCTGTGAAGAGGGGTCGTGATGCTTCTGGTGTTGGCTGGCAAAGAAGTTTATAAGCAGATTGAACGGTGAAGACGCCGTAGCTATCCAACTTCCAGATGAACATATCATCTCCATACTGGATTCTAGGAGTGGGCATGTGACTGATGGCTGTGACTGTATCTTGAACACACTAGTGGTTGAGAAATTCCAGGTCCCAGGATCCGTCATCACGGACAAGGCTCGAGACCTTGAGGTCTGTAATATCCTCCGGTACTGTAAGGGCTTCTTTGACTACGGGCTTCACACCATCCCCAATCCAATCATCCGTCCAGACAAGAGTGTCCAGGCCGGACACAGCATGACGTCGCGCATTGTCTTTAAGGAGCGGGAGGAAAGATCGCAAGCTTCTCCATAGATGGGAACCAGTAGCTTTGGGTAGTCCATTCGTAAAGTATTTAGACCTCATGATATTCACCCACGGAATACGCTTATTCTAAAAGAGGTCCCATCCCATCTTCATCATCAAACAGGAATTGAATTCCCTCAACTTCCGCAGACCCAGGCCACCATTGGACTTGGGGGTCGTAACAGTGTTCCAAGAAACCAGATTGAGCCACCTGTGGGAACCGCTGTTCCACAAGAAATTTCTTGTAATTTGGTCTATTCGATCGCAGACAGAGAAAGGGAGTTGGACTGCTTGCATAATGTAACATGCTTGTGATTGAAGAACTGATTTAGTAAGCGTAATTCTCCCTGCAAGGGAGAGGAGTTTGTTCTTCCATTGCGTTATATGCTTCTGAAATTTCTCCAGCAGAGATGAGAATAGTTCCTTTCCTTTCCTGCGATGGACGATGGGAACGCCCAAGTGACGACCAAGATTGTTCGTTTGCATAATCCCCAACTTATTGTAGATCCTGTTTTTGATTGATCGGGGGGTGTTGTGGGAGAAGAATACAATAGATTTCTCATGAGATAGAGCAAGACTAGAGGCGTGATTGAACGACTTGAGGCAGCGGAGGATCACTCTTGCTTGTTGTGTGGAAGCTTCCCCAAAAAGAATGATGTCGTCCGCAAAGCTCGCATGGGAGATAGGAATTTTGTCCTTGGTGATGACGATGGGTCTCCAGTTGCCTTTGTCGATCTCCTCCGCTATCAACTGACTAAAACGCTCCAGGAATAAGACGAAGATGTAGGGGGAGAGGGGGTCCCCTTTCTTGACCCCGCAAGAAGGTCGAAAGGTACCTGCAACCTCCCCATTCCAGAGGATAGAAGAATCACCAGAGCAGATAATATGCATAATGATATCGATAATTTCCTTGGGCAGTGTAGTTCGAGTGAGAGTGTCACGGATGAAGTTCCATCTAAGTTTGTTGAACGCTTTTATCAAATCTAGCTTCAAGGCCATGGTTCTTTTCTTGCAGGATTTGGATTCCATCGAGTGTACCACCTCTTGTACCAACGCGATGTTGTCACCGATCTTCCTTCCAGGGATGAAACTCGACTGGTATGGGGAAATCCAGTCGTTGAGATAAGGCTTGAGCCTGCTGGCGATGACCTTCGAAAGAAGCTTCGTGCATATGTTGTTGAGAGAGATAGGTCTCAATTGGGAACATTTCTCAGGCGGATTGCACTTGGGGATGAGGATGATGAGTGAATCAGTCGCAGACGGGGAAATCGGGGCGCCCATGAAAGGAGCTTGAACAAAATGACATAGTTGGTTGCTTAGAGACTTCCAGTTCTCCTGGTAGAAACCCGCATCAACTCCATCTGGCCCTGGAGCTTTGATTGGCGACATGGAGTTCAGCGCGTCCCAAATCTCCTTAGATGAGGGAACATAGACCATCTTCTGGTGTTGCTCGTGCGAGAGAGGTGTAAAGGCCCCCGGGAAGGTAATGCTAGCAGCCCGTCTACGATCATCATCTACCTCCTGATATACATCAGAGAAGAAAGATAAAATGAGGGTTTGAGTTCGGAAGCAGTTTCATATCAGATACCATTCTCGTCTTTGAGGCGAGTAATCTTATTCCTCCATCGCCTAGCTTTCGTAATGGAATGGAAGTAATTGGTGTTATTGTCACCCAACTTTATCCAAGTGCATCGCGATCGCTGTTGACTCTCGGCCTCCTCTCGCCATAGGATGTTGTCCAGATGAGCCTGGAGGTCGATGATCTCCCTCGCCAACGAATGATCGAATTGAAGAGATAGATTCATCTGGTTCCATCTTATCTTGTTGGTGATATGATCTTTACTCCTTCGATCTTTTTTGCGTGCAGCAGTGTCCCAGTTTCTCACCTTTTCCAGCATCAACCTGTTCGCAGTGAGAAGATCAGAGTCCGTCAACCAGGCGTCATCGAAGAAAGCCGCATAACCTGGTGTTGAGTACCATCTCGCGTTGGTACATACATGCGTTGTTCCCTGGAAGGGGTGAGGTGCTTCCGCGCACACCATTAGCGGTGCATGATCAGAATGGTTCTTTTTGAGAACAAGAACCTCCTTCTTGCCCGGTTTCTCTATCCACTGCCGATTGCCTAGCACCCTATCCAGGCGTTCGTGTAGGAGCCCCCTTCTGAAGGTGGTGCGGGGACCGATCGCTCCAAGGTCGATAAGCGAGCAGCTCTCAGCTGCCTCTATGAAGTCCGTACATTGATATCACACGTATACAATCATACATATTTATTCTCATCAGGTTGAATCATGTATGTCAAGTTGAACACATGTATTGGGTTAGGTGTATATTTGGCTAGACATCATCATATCCCTAGTACCCTTACCCATTAAGGTATCAACCTTACAAATCATATGGTGTATCACCTTCACCATACCTGAGTGAAACTTCCTCACCTGTCTTGAAGATATTGGCCACACCATACTTTAGTGTATTGGCCATCACATGTTCTAGGGTATTAGCCACCTTAACACTTTTGTCATCTAGTGTATTAGGTTACCCACCATATTGTTTTAGAGGATTGTGCTCAACACCATATAGTCCAAGAGGTGTATTCTTAACCCAATATCAGTTTAGAGGTGTATGCTTTCTACCCATATCACTTTAGAGGTGTATGTGTGCTTACCATAGCAGGCAAGAGGTGTATGCTTGCTTACCATATCACTTTAGAGGTGTATGTGTGCTTACAATATTGGGAAAGAGGTGTATGCTTTTTTACCATATCACTTTAGAGGTGTATGTGTGCTTACCATATCGAGCAAGAGGTGTATGTGTGCTTCACACCATATCGGGGAAAGAGGTGTTTGTGTGCTTCACACCATATCGGGCAAAGAGGTGTGTGTGCGCTTTACACCATATCGGGAAAAGTGGTGTGTGTGCTTCATACCATATCGGGCAAAGAGGTGTATGCTTGATTACCATATCACTTTAGAGGTGTATGTGTTCTTACCATATAACTTTGGAGGTGTATGTGTGCTTACCATATCAATTTAGAGGTGTATGTGTGATTTACACCATATCGGGCAAAGAGGTGTGTGTGTGTGCTACACACCATATCGAGCAGAGAAGTGTATTCTTGACCTCATATCACATTAGAGGTGTATGTGTGCTTACCATATCACTTTGGAGGTGTATGTGTGCTTACCATATCACTTTAGAGGTGTATGTGTGCTTTACACCATATCAGGCAAAGAGGTGTGTGTGTGCTACACACCATATCGGGAAAAGGGGTGTATTCTTGACCTCATAGCGTGAAAAAGGTGTATACTACATCACCATATCGTCCAAGAAAGTATAAACTCATATCCATATCGTTTTAGTTGTGTAGGTACATCACCATATCGGGTTAGAGGTACTTGCTTATGTGCTTCAACCAAATATCACTTTATAAGGTGATACCATCATCTTCAAGCTCTAGAACTTCATTAGACTTGTTCTAGTACAAGGATAACATGTATAAAAAACTACTAGAACTCATGGATATATCAAGTATTCAAGAAAATTTCGGAAATTGAAAGTAGATCATCAATATAGCAAGAAAGATGGTGAATAATAACATGTTTGGGTTCAAGTTATATAACCTACCTCAAGAACAACTTCAAAGCTCCAAGCTCCAAAGCTTCACATTCCTAAGGTTGAAGATGACTTATCAAAAGTCCAAGTCTCGTTCAAAACTCCTTCATATACAAGGAATCACCATAGTTAAGAACTTGGTGAAGAAGAAAAGAAAGGAAAATCAAAACCCTAGATCCATGCTTCATCCAAGGTTCAAGATGATCATGGCCTTACCTTAGGGTTACGATTTGAGCTCCTACTTGCTCCTTAACACCTTGCACGATATCTCACTACTCACTCATGCATGATATGCCCTCAATTTTGGCCGATATCCCTTTCACTTGTGGCCAATATCACTTCACTTATATGATATCAACTTGTTATGGACGATATCAACATGCTATGGCCGATACCCAAGTCCCTATGCATGATACCACTTCACATATGCATGATACCAAGACTCTATGCACGATATATAAGAGAAAGGAGGTGGTAGGATTCGAAAAATTTCACTAAGGGGTGAAAGGAAGGGTATATATACTTGAGGTTCATGGGAGAGAGTGTAAGATGTGTCATAACCTTACTACTAGTAGGTGCCACATATCCATGCATGGATTGACACATGTACTTGAATTCATTCCATATTTATCTTTCCATGCAAAATAAAAACTTGAGGATAATGCAAGGGATAAGGGTCGGCCCCCTTTGGTTATCTTTAGGACAAGCCACTTCCACTCACATTATTATATTCACAATTCAATGGAACCTTTCCCAAGGAAAGTTGCAAGCCAATATCCATTTCTTGATTGAGGTTCTTAGATCGTTTTTGCAAAGGCAAAGAGTTAACAACACGATATGGGGGTATCCTCTTTGGCTCCTTGGTGCACAAGGCACTAACATTATTCAAACAAGTTCAAACTTGACATTTCGGCTTTCCACAAGCCATCACTTACCATAATTCTCTCTCTTATGATGCTAAAACACTTAAGGCATGTCCAAAATGTGACATATTGCAACATAACCCCTTATCTTGGGTAAATTGCACTTTGGTCCAAAACAAAGGAACATTGCTCAAACATCATTCAATCAGAACCAAACTTGGAACATAAGTGTGTCACATGATAACAAAACACCTTAGAGGATTATATTAAAGTTCTAAGCAACTTACTTAGCCAAAATAAATAGGGTTGCCTCATAACCCAGGTTAGGGTCATTACAACCACCATCCTGCTCACCTACCATAGGATCATCCTCATGCCAATCATGTACAACCACCTTCTCCACACTGACAATAATGTCGAGGGATTTCTACAACATATGAATTCAACTCAAATAGACAAAGAAATATCGAGAAAATGATAACACAACAAATTTTACCGGATCATAAAATAGAACATGTGCATCTAGGTCATCTTTAACCTTCAGACTGTGAAGCATGCTGGGAAGCCAAAAAATTGGATTTTATCACCCAAGGCCAAAATAGCCAAACCAAAGTGCTAAAAAAAAGAAATACCTTCACCCGAGATTAATGTAATTAGAACCACACTAAAACATCACCAGATAGGATCGTTGTGCCACCTATTCTCCCAGGACGACTACTAGTGGATCATCACAATCCCCATAGGATCACTATGATCCACCATACCTCTTTTTTGCCTCTCGCCATCACCACTACTTTAAAATGGCCCAAGCTAATCGTTGTCACCTCTGCTCACACAAATAAAGAAGAAATGGGAAGGTTTATCGACCCTCCTCCCATCCCCCTTCTTTTGAAGACAAAACCAATGCATAATTTACAAATAAGTCCCATAATTTTCTGTAGAATTTCTAGAACCAAAAAAATAGAATTTATAAAAACTAGAAAATGTTACATCTAGACTCTACAACACTAACGATATTTTGTTCTTCAAACATATTCACCAGATCTACCTATGATCAATTAGGTTTCTTAACTATAACCATAAACTAATCCAACTACACTTTTATTTCCAAATCAATCAGGGTCCTAGACTATGACTCTAAACAAATCCAAACACGTTGCAACATGGAATCTTTTAGGGTCCTGGGTCACGAATTTAAACTAAACCATATTGAACCCCATTTCCAAAAAAATTCAGGGTCTAGGATCACGACCCTTAAACTAAGCAAGAACAAATCTTCATTTTCCAATATGTTTAGGTCCTAGACTAAGACCTAAAAATATACCATGAGCCTTGTCCTCAACAAGCCCCCAAACCTTCTTTTATCAACCCATCCAGGGTCTCTACTCATGACCAATGACTAAAAGTTAGATTGCCTCTCAGTACGAAACTTTTTTGACTGAACTCTGACCGTGACTAGGGTTATCAATTTTTCTTCCACACACATATCTTCTAACAATTGTGGATCATGACTTGAACTAGATTGTCAATCCCTCCTCACAACTCTGAGTTATGGCACAAATCTCAACTCGATCACACATAAGGCTAACCAATACAATCACTGGACAGAAAATCCTCCTTAAATCTAAAACCTTGTCTAAAAATCAAATTTGCCAAATCTCGACGATATAAGCCCTATCTCAGTCGGCAAATTCCCACGTTGTGCATTTTAAGAGTTGTAGTCCTAACTCTAAATCAACCGACTCTAAAAAAAACTAAAGAATCATAGGAAATGGGATGAATAATCTTTTTCCAATTATCTTTACCAAGGAGGGTAGTTGCCACTACCTTCAATGACTACATACCCATGATTATTCATGTCTCACTAACAAACTACAAACCAACATCCACTTTTTCACATTCGCCTTTTTCTTGTAAGGCATAAGTTAGTGAGAGAATAAGGTACACTGAACTAATGTAATGATGAGAGACACTTTTGTGGCTGATAAACCTATTGTAGCTCATCAGACATTCAAGGGAACAAAAGATGGATTACACACATGAAACAACCTAAGTCATAGGCTTCCCTTACTATGAAGAAATCATACATCTCTAATATTTTCCTCACTAATTTAGCTTTAGAAGAAAGAGACATACACTCTATTTCCATCCTCCATAAAGTTTGTCAGAACATCCGTGATGAGTCCAACATTTTGGACCTTCTATGACCAAAAATGGGGGTCAGACTTGTCTTAAGCCAATGATTCTCACTTTTATCTCGAACCTTGCCTTGAGAAGGGCAAACTACTGACATTGGATTTTTTCTCACTTTGTAGAAATTCACAATTAATGTCAACTCTTTGGATGATGATGTAATTCAATCCATATCCTACCAAATTTCCACATTTTTTCTTTTTCCCATATTTTTTCACATTTCCCACACATTTATTACATCCATTTTTTCCCACTTTCACCCAGTTTGGTCTCTTTTCCAAAGAAATCTTCTTCCAAATCAAAAGTTCAATTTTTACCTCAACTTGTCCTTAAATAGGCTATCTTTTCATAAATTGCCCAATTGAGTTGTTAAGAATTAAATATTCCTTTTTCAATTGCCTATTTCCAAACAAATATGAAAGATAACTCTGACTTATCTTTTTGAGCAAGTTTTCTCCATTTTTCACAAGAAAATTACTGAAATTAGTGGGAAAAAGAAAAAAAAATAAATTTTCCACCTTGAGGACACCCCGAAGAATCGCAACCATCTGTCATAGCCATGTGGGCTGATTGCAACAATCTACATGTCAACTGCTGCACATCAAGGCGATCTGCTGTCTCTTCAAGAATTTTAGTCCAGAATCCCAAACCTTAATCCCAAACTATAAATAGACCACCATACCAAACATAATCTAGGCCCTTTCATCTCTCTTGAACCGCGGAAATGACTACCTCTCTCATTACTTTTTGGTATTGCTTGTGATCGGAGGATGCTTACTCTGACACCACATGCCCTACTAGATTCTATAGAATGGTAAACTGTAATAACTGACACATCTAACTACTAAATCTTCTATCTATCTAAATTATGATCTATACCTACGACATCTAACCTAATCTATTGCCGCATATGATCCAAAATTTGTTATTTCTACTTACTATCACTTTTACTAGTTATGAAAAATTCGATATAGTATCTACAAGCATCTATCAGATAGTCATCCTCTAAAATCCTACACATCAGTCCTAATCCCAAATGATGGATCCCTATCGTGGGAGGTCCTATGGTGATTTGGACCCCAATACACCTAAAAATTAAGACTTCTACAACAATGAAGGGAAAGACATGGAATTCTCTAGCCCTAAAAGCCCACCCATAATTTAAATTGTTCTTTTTTATTATTTTGTTTTCTTTGATAAAAATCATGAATCACACACTCTTTTGTCTCATAACTACATGTGATATTGGTTTCACCGGAGGGATGAGGTTGCTAATCCTTCATTATCCCTAACTAGATCATCAAATCCAATATGTGGTTATACCTTTATTTTTCTATTTTTCTTTTACATCCAAAAAGGATAATCACTTAGAATCCTCTGTGGCTTCACCGACACTTCTTTTTCCTTATTTTTCACATAAAACATGGTGGCAACTCTGAATGCACCCTTTATCTTCCTTTTTGTGATGCGTCACTACTAAAAAGGATGCAACTTTATTCCCATAATATTTCTCCTATTTCTTCTCCTTTTTTGGGACATGTTGTGACACTTCTATAGGTTGAGATGTAGCCACCAATTGAGCCACAATAGGACTAAACATTTGCTAAGGTTTATATAGGATAGTTAGACTAGAAGTGTCCATCCTGCTTGCACTAATAGCACATAGTCCTTTCAAAGTGACACTTATTTGTGTGCCTCCTCCCACAATTTCAGCATCTTAGTGAACCCTCCTAGTTGTGAATTTCATTATGAGGCTTCCTTCCTCGCTTGCCTTTTCCCCATGGTTGTGGGCTTGTGTCTTCCTACCATCATTCCTTAGGAGTACATATGCCTCGATAAACCCTAGGTATCCCAAATGTGGTTTCTTTGAGGGGATGTTTGTATTGTCCATCTTCAAGGAGAAGTCAAAAGCCTTAGTGAAGTTTGATGACTAACTATATAAGACATTCGGTTGAAGTAGATGGTTGAAGCGGTCAACAAGGTGGTTCATTTCTCATCCTACATATGGGGAAAACTCTTGAGGAGTCTGAACTTCCTAGTGTAGTCTGCAATAGTCATATCTCCATGGTAGAGATCCATAAACTGCTTCTCCTTCTCATTCTAGGTATATATGGGGACAAACCTATGGGTGAAGATGGATCAAAGGTTTTCCTAGGCCATCTGGTCCTTTGTTAAATGTCATACAATGATTAGTTCTCACACTAGAGCATTTCATCTCCCATAATTAGATGGACGTCAAAGATAATTTTTTGGTTTAGATTCTCTTCCAGGATGTAGAAACCATTCTCCACAGCTAGTAGCCAAACATCCTCCTTGTCTATGACTTTGTCTTCTCCCTACAACTTCTCAATATTCAGCTTGATGTAATCTAGGATGGTAGCTTCAAGCCAAGGGCAGACAGGGTTTGGTGCACCATTATGCTATTGGGTTAGTAACCCTAGGGGATAGGGTATTGGTGGCATATATGCAAGTATGTTTTGATACTCTAGTCAGATCATTATAGGTGTATTGAATATATTATCATCAACATCATGATGAGGGCCATCAAAGGGGTCAAGTCCATTCTTAGGGTCAAGAATTTCATCAGGGTTTGGGCTGTCAGTGGGCCTAGGAACCTTATTGGGTTCTAAGCCACCCTCATCGAAGGCCTCCTCTGGATTCTTCCTCTTCTTGTATAACTCACCACTCATGGTTCTCTTCGCCTTGTTTGGGGGAAAACTTCTTTGTGTGTGGAGACTTCTTCTCATAGTCACTTTGGGAGACCTCATATGTGATCACAACTTTCTTAGTGCAAGCCATAATGTATAACAACAATATATAATTTAGGTTTACATTAATGCAACAAACAAAAGTAAACTTATTTAATGTTATCCATTTTTACATGTATTGTTATTAATAATTGGTAGAGAATTATGTATCTCTCAATGTCAAAAATTCTAATCCAGGAAATAGAATTACTATTACATCCTTAAGATTTTATAAGAAGTAGGGTGAAGAAAGAGATGATGTATTAGATGAGAAAACTTATAGGTATATTACTATAGACATAAACCTTAGGTTTTGACTAGGTGGGTTATGTACTAGTATGTGACTCCTCATAAACTAACTAGTAGTGTTGAGGAAAATCTTTCTAGCCCCCAGGTTGTGCTCCTTTCTCAACACCATTGTCTTTAAAAAAATTCCCCTAATAATCCCCTTTGACTCTAAGGAAAACTTCAAATTAGTAATTGGTAAGGGCTAAATGATAAATCTAGGCTCTGATACCAAATGTAATGAGCCTCTCACCCTATTATCCCTATTGGAGGTGAATCAAGAAGGCCATGATCATAACAAATTTTCCTCGATACAAATTCTCAAGGCAACATATAATATTCAATCATTTCATTAATAAAATATGTTGATATTAGTATAAAAAATAACACTCGTCTAAGGAGTTATGTAATGTTTCATTGGGAAATTTTTAAATGGAAATAAGCTTATTCTACCACTTAGTTAGTACTCCATATAACTTTATCTTTATAATCATTTTATTCCTTATCGTATATGTTCATTTACTCAAACTTAATGTAATGCAACATCGTAAAACGTTGAAAAACAAAATGCGGTCATCCTACTTCTATAGTAAGTACACATATGTAAATAAAATGGTGTACACGTGTGGTTAACAATATACCAAGCATATCACACAATTACTAACAATAAATGAACTTTATATTTTCTATTTAGTTCCATAATCCATGTTTGTTCTAACTCTTAGGGTGTACTGATTCCCTTGTTCCATCCATAGATTTAAGCATTTCTATCATAATTTAGATTTCATGATGACTATCTAACATTAGACTTAGTAACAAAATCATGATTCAATTTGAAGTCATTTCCTCAATGACTTTCCCTTAGTTTTTGGGAGTATTATTCTCCTAAAAACTACCCTTAAGGGTGTACATGCTGGTTTAGAAAGTAAATCTATATATGTGAAAAACATGGACAATATAATGGAACTATTATTGAAATAAACATCCAATAGTTTTAGGTATAGGAACAATCATCAAGAAACCATAAAAAATCATTAGGATTCAATATAACTGATTATTCATAAAATAACCATGTACATTTTCAATGTGAGGTTCTTTTTCCAAATAATATTGATCCCATCAAGCAAAATTTGATCCACTTTAGGACTTAAGATCAATCAATTAATCCATAACACTAAGTTGTCACCACAATATTCACATAATGTGGATCAGTTCTAGTCTTGGTCCTAGGGATCTAGTTTTGGGTTGAATTAGAGTTAGGTTATGGTTGTGCCCTAAAATTGTAATTCTTCAATGTAAATGGTTCATAGAAAAGTAAACCTTAACATGGAAATACAAAGTACCCTAATCTTTAAGTCATCATCCAATTTCATCTTTATTAAGCAAGATCAGATGATATCATTTTAAATATCATTGAACAAGATGCATATCTTTATTTTTAAAGACTAGGGTTTTCATATATTCATTAGACATGTATGCATGTTGGTATACCTTTGAATCCAATAGTAGGATCTCAAAACCTTTATTTTCATATTCTACATATATTTTAATCGATTTGATATACTACTACATATATGACATATTGCATTGGTTGTTTTTTAAGACAAAGTAACGGTGTTATCTTTAGCGTCGGTTCTATAAAGACTGCCTCCACGATTTGAACAGCTGAGAAGACACAGGTTGTGCTTTCTCTTGGTCGTCGACCTCTTCTCAAAGCAACCACCACTATATATCACCTGCGAAAATAGAATTTTATGCAAAATTATTATGAGCATTTCATTTGCCTCTAAAAACCCTTGGTCATCGGTTCCTTTATGAATAACTGACGGGATAAAGAGATGTACATGCCATGTGTCCCATGGAAATCAATTGGCATTTGTCATCAGTTGTATCTATAGAGACCGATGAGAAAGGTGCTCAAGCTATGTGTCCCATGAAAATTGTCCCACCCCCAGTCTGTGTTTCTTGTTGGTTTTCTTGACCCTAACAGATGACCCAGGTTTTTCCGGCTTGCATCTAGGATATAGAGTTAGGTGTCAGTTTGTTGCATACAATTGACGAGAAAGTTTTCTAATATGCTGACAATTTGTTTCACACAACCGAAGAGATATGATAAACATAGTTGGTTTTTGTTATAACCAACAGGGTAGGTATTACTTAAACCTAGTGAGAAACCTTTTCCCCCTCTTTCCCAAACCCACATTTCTTTATATATCAGGCTCTACATATTTATCCCTCTTCCACCTTCACTATTGTTACTACCTGATGCATCCACTTCCATTGATGTTGCTATGTTGGTGATTGTTGTGGTTGTTGCTGCTACTCACTACAACTGTTGTTGTTGTTTATCGTTGTTGCTGATGTTGTTGCTCCTACTTCCAGGGTCTATGTTGTTGCCTCTACTGCTAGCTGCTCTCTGTCACCGCTACCACTTCTAGAAACTTCTCTACCACCTTTGCTAGCTACTTCTCTGTCACCTTTGCTAGCTACTTCTCTACACTAATGTTCCATGTCACGGAGTGTGTTGCTTCTCTCTCCTCTAGTTCGGCGAGGTAGGTATTTGTCTACCTTTTTTTGCATGTGCAAGTATGAACAAAATAAAACTATGAATTTGCAAATGACTCATTAAAATCAGTCATTGTTTATTTGATGGTAATTGCTACTCAGATAATGTAGTAATTATAGAGCTAAATATAGTTTTTGGCCTAGATTTAATTTTAATTGTAATGTGTTGTATGATTGTGATGAAAACTCATGTATGTAACTATGTATTTAATTACAATTGAGATTTATTTGTAAACTCTATATGTCGTTGCCCTAGATTTAATTACATTATGATCAATTATAAGCCTAATATTTTTCTATCTATGTATTTAATTACATAGTGATGAATTGTAAAACATAAAATGCATATGTGATATATCTGATTAGAAGATTCTAAACCCTAATTTCTTAATCATATCGTTGGCCTAGAAACCCATATGAGATTTACTCATTAGGAGTAAACCTTGGATAGTACTCGAATCAGATTGTTGTTGAGCACTTCATCTCACTTTGTGTGTAAGTGTATAATGCATGTTTGATTGCAAAATTTTTTGACAACATTTCCCCTTTTGTTCTCTGGGTACTTATGTAGGTGGGTATTTGCCCATCTACATCAGTGTACTTGGAGAACTACGGGGAAATGCTACTGAAATTTATTGAAATTGAAAACACATTGTACACTTACTAGTGAGATGAAGTGCTCAAGAATGGGATATGAGGTACAAATTCATGGATGCGAATGTTACTAGAAGATTAGGGCTCAATTTTGACATTATGTTTTTTTTCTAAATTTAACTTACTAGCTAGAACCTGATGAGCTACGTGTCTCCCATCTGATTATAGAAATGGATCAATCATGGATATCTAAACCAAGTCGCTGCACTCCTGAGTTTATCATGGTCTCGATGAGTTTGTAGTATTTGCATAGGAACATAGAAAACAACTTGGAGATAGGTTTTATTACCCTTGTAGGAATTGTAGTAACAACCTGAAAGTTGATACTGTTGACACGATCAAAGATCATGTCATGTTGAATGGGATTGTACAAGGATATATAGAATGGTATTCGCATGCAGAGATTCCTAGTATGAGATAAGTAGATATAGGTAGTGGTAGTTTTGTCAAATAAGAAATGGCTGACGATGTTGATGAGAATGAACCAATTCCAACAAACATGGTTGATGTGATGCTAGATAGTTGTGGAATGTTACATACCCACCTATCTTATTTAGAAACATTGTGCACAATGCTGAGAAACTGTTAACATAGGTTGCACTAAGTTTATAGAGTTGAGTGTTGTGTTGACCTTGTATACTCTGAAGGTTAACAATAAATGAAGCGACAAAAGCTTTAGTTCTTTTTTGTCTTTGTTGAAAGAAATTCTCCCTAAAGACAACGAGCTTCCAATCTCAATATACGAACCAAAAAGATGTCATGCCCAATGAGAATGGAGGCTAAGAAGATACATGTATTCCCGAATGATTATGTTCTATTTCAAAAGAACTATATTGCTCTGAAAGAATGTGGGGTGTCTAGGTACAAAAGGACGACATCAGGTAAGACCAAAATCGAGTCTCCTATAAAGGTGATGTGGTATCTGCCTATAATACCATGGTTTTAATGCTTGTTTTCTAATACCATAGGTGCATAATATTCATCTTGGCATGAAGAGGGAAAAAACAACAATTGTATGCTACCACATGTGTTTGATTCCCTGCAATAGAAGAAGATTGATTTATTGTATCTCAAATTTGATGAAGAAGCTAAGAATTTAAGACTCAGACTTTGTACTTACACTTGGGATGCTTATTATGATATTGCATGTAGCATGTGGCCATGCAAGTCAGGAGGTGAAGGACGAACACTAGTAACCCGATGCATGGATATAAAGTATAAAGAGTTCCTGAGAGGGAATGGGAGTTTATCACTATGGATGTTGTGAGTCTCCCCTAGACCAAGGAAGGTCAATATGCAAAATGGGTTATGGTAGATCACCTTACCTAGATAACATGAGAAAGAAAGAATGTTGTCAAGGGACGGATTCAGTTGAACTACTTAAGAGAGAGAGATGGTTCAACTTCACCATGATGTGAGTTCAAAAGTTCTTGAGTGTGACCTAAAGGTTCACTTCCATGGGGTGGAAGTAGATACAGGAAGAACTCGATATGAGTACCGCTTATCACCCCTAACTAATAGTTAGTATGATCCAGACTAGAGGGTCTGATGAGAGCAAGTGTGCTTGTTCAGGGTGATATAAAGAGATAGTTCTTAAGATTTGATGTTAACCACCATAGCCTTTATCAGGATGCAAGAAGTTCTATAAGGAGGTTGTGTCGGTCACCACTTCATTATGATGATGTTGGTGAAGGAGGCCTCATGAAGGTCAGAAAAGAATCACAGGGTATGCAGATGAAGTCGCTTTGATCATGCAATGGCTGAGAGAGAGAGACCAGAGGTGACATGAGTCACGAGCTGATGCAAAGCAGACTGACATGTAGTTTAGTGTGGGAGAATATGTGATGTGAAAATCCGACCCCTCTAAGGTACAGCTGAGAAAGCTTAGTCCCCGATATATGGGTCCATTTGAGATGGATTGGTGGATTTAGCCTTACCCCTCAAGATAACATGATGTGAAATGTGTTTCATGAGTCCAATCTAGAGCACCATGTGAGGTACCCAAGCCATGTGCTGAGCCCTGAACCTATTCAGCTTTTGAGAGGCTAAAATGTCCTGAGTCACCTACGAGGGTATGATATACCAAGGTAAGAAAGAACTCAGATGGAAGAATATGAGATGATGAAGGTTCTTGGGAAGCACCATGGAAAGGGTGAAGCCACATGGGAGCCCTGATGGACATAAGAAAGGATTATCCTGCTTGCTTTCTTGCTTGATGGAATTTTGAGGACAAAATTCTTATAAGAGGGGAAGCATGTTACAACCCCAATTTTGGGTTCATTTGCTGAGAAATGTAATTTCTCATATTAAATATAAATGAACAAATAATGATTGAATGAATGAATTTCGTTACCATAGCCTTGATGATTGCTTTATGGGCTTTATTGGCTATTGGGCCCACTAATAAGGAAATTCAATTAGTAAATGAATAATTAAGTTTTTGAGAAAAGAAAGGTGTGGAAACCTCAAGAAGGCAAAAGAATACAATCCAAAGTTGGATTTCATGCCTCTTGGGTTCCTTGGGTCCCAAGGAGTCCAAAGTTGCATAGAGAATGCAATAAGAAAAGAAAAGACCAATTAAGTATTTCCTTGTTAAGAAAGAAATTGAAAATAATGATAAAATGTGGAAAATATGCGAAAAGAGGTATAATTGAGCTATCCTTGGTGGATTTTCGTATCCCAAGGATTCCTAAGGTTAAAAGGAATTTCAATAGGAAAATAGAAGAGAGATAAAGAGAAATCCTTCAAAAGAGAATGTAAAAGGAAAAGAAATTGATTAATAAAAGGGAAATATGAGAAATTGACTTTCAAAAGAAGATAAAGACAAATAGATTTTCCCCAATATGGGAATACGTGCCTTTGGGATTTCTTGAGGTCCAAGGGACCAAAAATAACAAGATAATGGAAAAGGGAAAAGAAATAACAAATAATTTTGAATAAATTAATGAATAACTTAGGAGAGAAGGTAGCCTTGTCATCCATTGCAATTTGTTTCCCAAATTTCGTACAAATCTAGATAATGCCAAGAAAAACCTTCCCTTAAAATTTGAGTTAAATAGGAGTTATAGTTTGGGAGATATCGATTTTCCAAGTTATCTTCAATTTAGGAATTATTCTGAATTAAAGAAATAGATTTTTTTTCCTTTGTGTTTGAGCGCGAGCAATAAGGTCCGTTGGATCTTGATCCAACATTGGATGAACTCCGCCTAAGTCCCACTGGGACTGTGATTCTGCGATTAATAGAGGGACTTTCCCTCTTGGATTCCTCGCAATCCACTGAATGTGCTCGATTACTAATGGCTCCGTTGAACTCATGAAGGAAAATCGTAGGGAAACATTCCTGGTTCGACTAGGATTGGAGGTTTTTTTGGGAAACACCCAAACCTCAAAAGCTTAACCTTGACCCTATATATAGGGGAGGATTATGGAGAGAACCAACATCTTTTCTCGCTAGCCCAACCTCTACGGAGGAGTGCAAGGAGTGTTTTGGTGTGCTCAATTGGTCTTTTCATCCTGATCTGCAACCCCGACACCTCGGTGACCCTCGTCGGAGTCCGGCGAGTAGGGGATGATGTTGGTGAAGCTCGGGTGAGGAATTGAACCAGATACCAACTTCTTTGGGGTAGGCGGAGCTCCCTGACCGAATGTGTGGGCAAAGGAAGTCGAGAGCTCATAGTCAACCTCCAGGTTGACCTCGCGAAGTTGTTGTGACTGAGGAAGATGACGACCCATCGCCCTACGATCTGAGTCCACGGTGATATCAGTTGAATCCAATGCTCCAGAGCGGGAGCATCTATTGTTAGGCGTGTGCAACCAGGATCGTTAGATCCAAGAAGCAGATCACAGGACCACAGATCGAGCGGCCCATTATTTTTGGTAATTATTCCTCTCTAATCGAATAATCCAGGAAAAGGGTTTTATTTGCAAAGTTCATAGAAATTACTAGGACTTTCTAATGGAAAAACTTTATACATGAAAGTTGTGTAGAAAAATACAAGGAATCTGATAAAAATACTTTGGGAACCTAGTTTTAATCAGTTTTGCAAAAGTACCTTAATTTTCTAGTAAAATGTATTAAAAGTTGATGAGAAACCCTAATTGAAGATAAAGGGTGTATTTTGGTGAATTAATAAGTCAAATTAATAAGATTAACCCTATTAATGATAAATGTGGTTTGTTTATCCATTTTGAATGCAAGATTGCCTAATTTAGAGTTGTAATCCATAAAAGAAGGATAATCTATATGGAAACCCTAATTTGGGATAAAAGGAGAGAAAAATCATATTTATCTAGATTAGGGAAATCAGATGCTTAATAAAGATCCTAAACTTGTTAAGGGTGCTAAAATGAGAAATTAAGGGTTTTATGTAGTTTTGATATATTAAGGATCATAATATTGAAAGAAGAGGTAAAAACCCTAATTCCCAAGGAAACCCTAAATTAGGAATTGAAATCCTAAGTAATGTGATGAAATTGGATAAATATTAATAAAAGGAAACTTGTAACTTTATTTCACGATTTCTATTCATCATTGCTTGCTTGATTGGGTTTCCCTGCATATTTGATTCTGTCTTGAAATTTTCAATAAAAGTTATGTGGTTACGCTTATGAATATCTCGAGTTAGTTTTCTGAGGTTTTCCGAAGTTTTCATCGATGTCATGAATTAACTGTTGGATGAATTTAATTCATGCAAAATATAATGTGGATATGACTATCACATAAGATATGTGCCTACTAGCTTAGATCCTGGTCCCATCTGTGGCTTAATAGTTGACCTAGTACATGGCTACCTATGGGGTAGGTCCATCAGGTCATTGGATGACTTAGTACATGGCTACCAATGGGGTAGGTCCATCAAGTCACATTGAGTTAGATATTGGGCTACCTTCGGGTAGTGCCATGCGACTCTATTATCCTATGTATTGGCTACCTGTAAGGTAGGACCATGGGGGTAAGAATCTACCTAAAAGAGAGGTAGCATACAAGTCCACTGTAGGGACAACACAAAGTCAGGGGATAGGTAAGGATTGAATAGTATGGCTTAAAACATAATCTTGGTTGTTAAATGATTAATTGAATGATTACATTGTTATCATAATTGCATGATTATTGTTTCCCCCACATACCAGATTTTTGCTGACCGACATTTTGTTTGTCGGCGCTTTAGGTACATATGAAAAGAACAAACAGTAAAGTGGCATATGTGGAATGAAATGAGAATTAACATGCAAAGGAGGATTAGTTAGATTAGTATCTTCATGGATGGAAGTTTAGAAATCCAAATTTCCAAAAGGTATGCAAAGTTTTTATTTTTTTACCATATTTCAGTATAGTTGGTTGAATTTAGTAATTGTTATTGATTATTTGTCGAACCTTTGATCATGTTAATTGGGATAACGACTCTGACCTTCTGGTCTCCCTTAATTGGGGGTTAATGGGAGGCGGGGTCATTACACAGTCATTCAGGAATTCTTGTATCTTCTTAGGCTCCATTCCCATTGGGCACAAAACATTTTTTTCTTCATATGTTGAGATTGGAAGCTTGTTGTATTTAGGAAGAAATTCTTTCAACAAAGACAACAGAGAAGTGAATCTTTTGTTGCTCCATCTATTGTTACTTTTAGAGTATACAATCTCAACACAACAATCAACTTCGTAAACTTAGTACAACCTAAGTATAATAGTTTCTCAACATCATGCATATTGTTTCTAAATAAGGAAGGTGGGTCTGTAACATTTACCCCACAACTATAATAATGTATGTTGGAATTGGTTCATTCTCATCAACATCATCATCCATTTCTTCTTTGACACAACTACCACTACCTACATCTGTTGATCTCATACTAAGAATCTCCCCATGACAATACCAATTTGTATAGCCCTGTACAATCCCATTGCACATGACATTATCTTTGATCGTGTCAACAACGTCAACTTTTAGGTTGTTATTTCAATTCCTACAGGGGCAATAGAACCTATCTCCATGTTGTTTTCTATGTTCCTTAACAAATCTTACAAACTCATCGAGACCATTAGTAAACTTTGGAGTGCAGCAATTTGGTTTAGACATCCATGATCGATCCATTTTCATGATCAGATGGGAGACGAGTAGCTCATCATGTTATGGATAGTAAATTAATTTATAATAAAAAAATATGTTTGAATTAAGCCCTAATCATCTAGTAGCGTTCACAGTCATGAATGTGTACCACCTATCCCATTATTAAGTAATTCATCTCACTAGTAACTACATAATGCATGTTTGATTTCAATAAATTTGGCAGCATTCTCTCGCAGTTCTCCATGTACACCTATGTATATGGGCAAATACCCACCTACATGTGTACCCAAAGAACAAAAGGGGAAATGCACTCAAAATTTATTGACATTGAACACATATTATACACTTACATTGTAAGTAAGATGAAGTGCTCAAGAATAGTCCCAAATTAGGGACTATCCAAGTTTTACTAGTAATGAGTAACTCTTAGATGAGTTTCTAGGCGAACAACACAATTTAGAACTTAGGGCTTAGTATCTAGGGTTTATAGACTAGCATTTATAGATTAGTGTTTACATATTAGGGTTTAGAAATCATTGTTTTACCTATTAGATTTCACAAATTAGGGTTTAGTCATTTAGGTCTTACATATTTGACACAATATATCAAATAGGTAATGCATTATCATTATCATGTTACATCATACCTCTTAGATTAGGGATAATAAGATTAGGGTTTCATGATCTTATATATAGAATTCATAAGATTTGAGTAATCTTAGTCAACATAAGCATTTGCATTTTCATAATTAGTCATGTAGGGTCATTATCATGTGCGGTTGTCATCATTAGAGTATAAGCTAGATCAAGCAATATTTGGCATCATATAGATCGTTAAGCTACTCATTTGAAGTCATAAAGTAGCATAGATCATCTTTAGAGCAAGGTTCATGCAACATTAGAGATCTAGTTACTTAATGTGCATTAGGTAACAATTCAAGTCAAGATTGGGCATGTATCATAATTCATTACAAGTCCTAAAATATGATTCAAGTGCATACCTCTACTTCCAGCAAGAGGGATCATCATAAGAGGCAAGGGGGAGGATTGTTGGACCAGTATTGCAATGTAGGCAATGAAAAATCAATCTGTAGTAGAAGCAACGTAGCAAGCCACATCATCATCAAAGAAGTAGTAAGAGGTGACGTTGGCAGTGATGTAGCAAGTAGTGACATCAACAACAAAGTAGCACCAACCAGATGAGGTGGACTAACAATGGCGGCATTGGAGGTGAATAAACTTTTATAGAATGGAGGAGGAGGAGCGGCAGTGAGTGCAGGTCCTACAGAGGTCGGCGGAGGAGGAGGAAGAGGAACTACAGTGGAGGAGGAGGACATGTAGTGGCCTTCAGTGAGCATAGGTCTGCAAACAGAAGTAGCATAGCTTGGAGGAGACCTAGTATCACAAGAGGGATAGCGGTAATTAGACAGAATTGCAAGAAGGAAAAGAGGGGTAAGTGTTTTGGGGTTAATTAAAATGTACATTGGGCGTTGGTTATTCACGACACTGACAATGTAAAAGTATTATCATCGGTTGCGTTATCAAAACCACTGACAAAAGGAAAACTTTCATGTTGGTTTGGTACAACCAACCGAATTCTAACATCATATTCCATAATGCAACCCAACGACACCTAGGTTTTCGGTTATGGTTAAGAAACTGATGAGAAAAACACATTGGAGGGGATAAATTTCCATGGAACTCATGGTGTGAACACCTTTATCGTTGGGTTCTTTAGATACAACCAACAACAAGTGCCAATTGTTTTCTATGAGACAGATGGAGTGTGCACCTCTTTATCCCATCAGATAATAAAAAACAAACTGACAATGTAGGCTATTTGGAGGCAAATGAAATGCTCACAAAAATTTTGTGTGAAATCCTATTTTCTCGGGTGATATATATTGTCGGTTGCTTTGAGAAGCGTCTGATGAAAAAAATAAAGTGTGGTTCATGTTTTCTCAGTTGGTCAAACCGTGGTGGTTGTCTTTATAGACTTGATGCTAAAGATGACATTGTTGATTTTTCTTGAAAAACAACTGACAGAATATGTCATTTATGTAGTTGTGATGATTTCTTTAGAGGAAGGGAAACCTATGACATGTGTGTGATCCATCATTCATTCCCCTAAAGGTCTAATCATCCAGAAGAGGTTTATCGGCTGCAAAAGTGTCTCTCACCATCACATCAATTTAGTGTACATAATTTTCTCACTACATTATGCCTTCATGAGAAAAAGGTGAATGTGCAAAAGTGGGTGTTCATTTGTAATTTTTTAGTGAGACACGATTGATCATGAAATCATTAGTCATTGATTGTATTCGCTACTGCCTTGCCTGGAAAAGATCATAGGAAAAAGATTAGTCATCCCCTTTCCTATGCTTCTTTAGTTTTTTTAGAGTCATCCGAATTAGAGTCCAGACTAGAACTCTTAAAAGGCACAATGTGGGGATTTTCCTACCGGGATAGGTCTTAGATCGTTGAGATTTGGAAATTTTGATTTTAGATGAGATTTTATATTAAAGGTGGCCTTTTTGGCCAATGACTGTATCAGTTAGCTTTTTGTGTGATCGATTTTAGATTCGTGCTATAACTCAGAGTCACGAGATGGATTGATAATTCAGTTCAAGTTATGATACATGATTTTCATAAGATATATGTGTGGAAGAAAAATCAATAACCCTGATCATGATCTAAGTTTAGTAAAAAAAAGGTTATGATTGAGAAGTAATCAAGATTTTGGTGATTGGTCATGAGTAGAGAACCGGGGTAAGTAGATAAAAGAAGGTTCGGGAGCTCGGTTAGGACAAGGCTCGTGGTCTAGTTTTAGGTCTTCGTCTATGACCCAAACAAATTGGAAAATGAATATTTTTGTTGGCTCAGTTTACGGGTCCTAAACCAGGACTTAGAAAGATTTGGAAATGAGGTTCAATATGGTTTAGTTTAAGTCATGAGCCAGGACCCTGAAAGATTGTATGTTGCAATGTGTTTGGATTAGTTTAGGGTCATAGTTTAAGGTCATGATTGATTTGAAAATAGAAGTGTAGTTGGATTATTTTAGGGTGATAATGTAGGACCCTAACTAATCATAGGTAGATCTGGTGAAGATTTTTTAAGAGAAACGATCTTTAGTGTAATGGAGTCTAGATTTGACCTTTTTTATTTTTAAAAATTCTACTTTTAGGGCTCTAGATATTCTGCTAAAAATTCTAAGACTTATTTGTAAATTATGAATTGTTTTTTGTCTTTAAAAGAAGAGGAATGGGTGGCGGGTTGATCACCCTTCTCATTTCTTCTTTACTTGTGTTAGTGGAGGTGGAGGCAATTAGCTCAGGGCATTTTAGAGTAGCGATAGTGACAACAAGCATGAATGAGGCATTACAGATCACATTGATCTGGTAGATCATTGTAAGGGATATGGCATTGGTTATTTCAGGCATACAATGTTAGTTACAACTGAAGACCAAGTCTGTGATGGTAAAACTCAAGGCATTGTTTGTCGGTTCAAGAAAACCGATGAAAATATTTTGGTCATCGGTTCTGCTTTATAGAAAAACTAACGATGTAATGGTAGTCTGTGATGTATTTGTGGTCTCCTTTGACCTATCCTCTTTGGTATTAAGAAGAAAATTGACGTTTTTAATATTTCTTTGTCAGTTTTCTAATGACAAATAACTGACACTAAATAACTTGATGTCGGTTTTACCAGTGATTGAACAGTGAAAATTATAGGTCAACCTCATTGGGTTTTTGTAAATAGCTGACATTGAATGGATATATAGTCTGTTATTTAGAAATAACTGATGAGACATGTCTATGTTTTTATATAGAAGTTCTATAGACTTGCTATCTAGCTACTAGCCTGTTTGCTGCCTGTTGTTCTTCAGAACTGAATGTTCTGAAGAACTGTAAGCCTCTGCAAACATCACATCTTAACAACAAACTGGAAAACTTGTAAGAAAAATATATATACACAAAATAGGCACAAACATGCCACACGTTCCATCAATTTTTCACTCCAAATGCACATAAATCCATGAACTCAAACCTCAATTGTTTTATTTCTTGGTCACACTTCAGAGTTCATACATACATGCAAAAATACACATCATTCCCTTCCTCATGCCTTCATATTCAATTCACACACAAATATGCACTTCACATTCAATTCACACACACAAATACATATCAAGATCAGCTGCCATCTCGAATTTTAAGTCCAACCATGCATGATAATATAATAAAAAATCTGACCTCAAAGTTTGAAATATAAAAAATATCAATCAACCCTCCCATATGTCATTCAAGTCCACATTTTTTATGAAGCAGTTTGCCCATCGTTCACATAGGTCATTCAAGTACTCCAATATATAGTGTTTAGTATTCTCAAAAAACTACAGAGAGAATGAGACTTCTGACTAGATTTGATTGTTTGTATTGTCAAAAGAGACTACTTCATTTAATATGATCCAAGACTAATAACTTACATTCTCTATACATTTGATATGTTGTGTGTGAGTGACAATCATCTACATGTACAACATCACATAATATGTGCATGCCCAATCATTGTCTTGTATAGGGCCATGTAGATATACAATTATGTTAATAAATATAATTAAGAAGAGTTGATAATATATTATGCAGTTGGAATGAGAAGACTATATACATCAACAATATTCAAAGTTACTATTTTTTTCTCATCTACTTTACCTCTATCGCTACAAAATGCTTTCACACCAATATAAATTAAATTAATAGATATATTGCATTAGTAAACTCTCATATGATTTAAACATTAACAAATATGTTGGGCACCGTAAAGCTATACTTATGCATGAATATAAAATTGCATTGGGTATCCTTCATTTGGTGTAAGTTTTACACCCTAAGGATCAAAGAAGTACACAGTCCAAGTCTCACGAATAATCACTAACAACTTCCAATGCTTATTTCAAAGTGAATAGAAGGCAAATAAAATAAAAATTAAATTCCACAACAAATTGTTTTCATAAGTTAGTCATATAAACAACAAGCTCAAAACTTATATAATGTTGAAGGGAGCTAAGATCACATTCCTGGAAGCACCAAAAAACAGCATCGTAGCAGTCACATAATCGTTGATGTCACTCAGATCTCTAAGTACATTGCTAAAAATGATGGCATTAGAAATCCCATGTTTGCTATTTTTTAATCAGCATCCGTATGATGAAAATAATGACTAAACACACACACACACACACACACACACACACATATATATATATATATATATATATATATATATATATATATATATATATATATATATATATATATATATATATATGTGTGTGTGTGTGTGTGTGTGTGGGTGTGTGTGTGTGTGTGTGTGTGTGTGCAAATACTTAGTTAATATATAGGAAACAATTGAACAACTCTTCACATATGATGGGGTATTTAGACTCTTTGTATCTAAAGTTCTAACATGTATGTGTTCATCCAACCATATTAAATAGCTCAGAAACATCTGACAACACTATAATAGTATCGTGTGCTATACCTATAATCTCCTCCCCAAGGTTGACCACCATGGTATCTATTTGGTCTATATTGTCTAACCATCTTACCAACATCTTGCAACTAGACCCTAAGGATTCAAACAACTCCTATGGAATAAAATGTGGGTGTGTAGGCTTCGGAACCCTAGGGTCACCTTAAGGATTCAAGCTCAAGACAATTTATCGCCGAGCTAGTTCAATGTCGCTTGCTAGATAGAATAATCAGACATTTATTAGGTGTTTTGAAAAGAAAATATTCAATAACCTATCTCAGACACCAAATAATTTTATAGAAACTATCAATTGGCTCGTGCATAAGACAAAGACCCACGTTACATCCTACTATGGGTTTGACATAAATGGATTTTCATACTACACAATATGTCAAGATGATAAAAGTGTCATCCAAAATAGTGGGGTCACCCTTGGGGTGTCTTCATTGCATTTTTCTAGTGGCAAGGATAAGAGTCCACATGAAGAAATATGTCTTATTATGGTATCATTGAAGACATATGGGAAATTGACAACACAGAGTTTAGAGTTCTATTTTTAGGTGTAAATGGGTTAATAACAACAAAGGAGTTGTAATTGACAAACTCGATTTTACAATAGTGAATTTTGAGTGGACCGGCCAGAAGGACGAACCCTTCATCATGGAATCACTTCTAAAACATGTATTCTATATAGAAGATCCTGCAAAAGAAAATTGGTTTATCGTTCTTCATGGGAAAAGATAGTTAATTTTAGATTCTTTGATGAAAAAGAGTATTATGACAAGTATGATAACTCTAGTCATTTTCTATTGGATTACCAAGTGTAAATATCAAATCCGACACTAATGACTATACATGTGAAGATCACATAGAAGGGATATTAGATGAAAGTATATTGTTCATATGTGATCTGGCTTTCTTACATTATATAACGTGTTTATTTGTTCATATGTGATCTGACTTTTTATATGTTATATGACCTTTTTATATGTGATCTAACTATCTTCATATGTTTACTTTTGATTTTATAGATGGAATCTAGCCATGAGTACAATGATCACAAGCGTGAGGATCTCGAGCTTCCTGACTAGGGTGCTAACGGTGCTGATAAATCAGAGAGTAAGGTAGTTAGAGGGATAATTGTGATGAAATATGTTGCAGATAGGTAAGGGAGGAAGGATGTCGCTGAATTCTATGAAGAAGACATGTCAATTACTAAAGAGTTAATCATCTATTGTGGGGTCCTTGGTCGAAGAAAAATGCCACTTCTTGTTGAGGATTTGAAACAAATGGGTATGGCAAATGAAGACCTCATATGGAGGGAGTCATAGGTGAGATAAATGATGTTATGTTTTTATACTCTTTTCCTATTTTTTCTTTTCACATTTCTATATACTATTGAATGTTGAACATTTTCTAGGCCATTACGAGATTGATAAAAAATTGTATTGCAAGTATGTTATGCAGCTCATTGAGAGAAGACAAAGAGATTGGTGACCAATCATCACAAGAGACTACGTCTTTGGACCCAAGAAGGATCAGGACCCCCGTCTTAATTGGAACTATGTTGGTAAATATGATTGCAAGGAGTTTGTTTAGTGGAGAAAAAGAGATGTGTTTAAGGTATTGAATTAATTACAATTTTATGATTTCTTATGGTTACTTAACAATATTTCTTTGTTGAATTATCAATCTCTTCATGACACTAAAAACGATATGGGTGACAAGAATGTACCCAACCACCGATTGGGTTTAGGTGGTTATTTTAAACGCCGCCTGATGAGAGAGCAACAATGAGAGTAAGAGCAAGGGAAAAAGCAAGGGCAAGAACAAGGGCAAGAGCAAGGGCCTTCTATTTCTACTCCTTCTTTGCCTTGCTATTTTGAATGGATAGATGCGAGAAAAAACAAAAAAGGAGAAATCTCCATCAAGCAACACAAGAGGTGGCTTCAGAATTGGTAAATTTCTTGGTCTCACAGTAATGTCCATGTTCTTCTTTCACTGGATTGTTAAGTTTTACAGATTAGTTGAGTTTTGATGATAACTAGTAGGAGATATATACCAAAATAAAGGAGTGCAAGTTCACCCCTCAAGTCACACACAATGATTTAATGATTGCTCGAGGGACAAAAGAGCATCCTAGATGTGTGAGGACTCTAGAACTGGCGCTGGGATAAAACCTTTTTTGGCACATCCCAACAAAAGTGCAAACATGCCAATAAAGGGGAAGTGGACCATGAGTCCAGGTAAAGATTGATTAATGCAGCCTTGGGGAAATGTAGGGCTTCTTAGGTGGTCCAAGCTTCTCTTGCAGTTACATAACCTATTCATCACTCTCTCGCAGAGTGTATTGGGACTAGTCCTTTGGACCCACATGGCATGGATAGTGTAAGATTAAATTCAAGTACATTTGTATACATTGTGACAAAATAATCCCTCAAGTCAATATTTTTTTGTCAAATTAAATTTTGTGTTTCTCAAAATTCTAGGTGGCCAGAAAATGATGTCTTGACATTGATGTTACATCACACAACATCACAGAAGATGCCAAAGTTTCTATCGCCATTGTGGTTCATGGTATTCCCCTTCTGTTGATCACATTATGTGAGAGTCATTTGTGTCTTTTCAGGAATGAGCGATGCACCTCTTCCATACGAGCAACTAGATGCTACAATAGTCGAAGAGGTAGAAGGCGACTTTACTGGGTGGCCCAAACAACTAATTATATTTATTTAGGTAGGAAAAATGTATATTGAAAATTATATAAATAATCAAAATCTAATATGAGAATACATGCATGCAGCCTATAGCAGCTAAGAATCCCCATAGGGTTCCAAACCCTCTGTAATGACCACATTTGTACTTAATTGGTAAACTACGGTTTACATGAATGCTTACATGCTTGATTAGATTGAACATCATTTAGACTTGATTAATGATAGTAGATCAATTGTGATGTTTCAAACCTAAGAAGAAACTCTAACTATAATTTTAGTTTGAAGAATTAGGGTTTGAGAAATGTAAACTCTAATCGGAAAAAATTAGGGTTTTGATAGTACATGAATATGGAATTTAATCAGGATAGCAGTGTGGTAAATGTTTTTTCATATTTTCTAAAAATTTTGTATTTAATTTATTTTTGTATATGATATGGATAACTCAATGATGCATATTTGAGAAAATTTTCAGAATATTTGAGTGTTCTTTGAATGTGATTCTTGGTCAAACTATACTTCAACCAAAATGCTGACATAGTGCTTTTTAGTAGTGAAGTGTTTTATTTTTATTTTTTTATTGGTAACACCAAATGATATGAAATTTTAAATGGAGATCTTAAACTCAATCATACACATCATGTAAAATTCTAATAATTTTTGGATTCATTTAGACCTTATCAGTAGATGAATTACAGTAATATTTTTATGACAAAAAATTCAGCTGAAATAAGAGAAAGTATAGTGAGGGGTCAATGTGCAATTGACCCAAACAGCTCAATTTCTCTATATGGTCAACCTAACACACAAGGAGCTCTCATAATTTGTGATTCAATCTAGAGAAATGAAATCTTAGAGAGAGAGGGAGAGTTAGGGTTTGAGAGGAGAAAGTGATGGAGATGCTGACCTAGGGTTTTGCAGTCTGAGGAATGATGAAATCATGTAAGTTTAGCTACTTTGGATATAGTTTCATGGTGAATCTTTTCTCACATGTCAAGATTCTGTCCCTCCTCTGAGTTGATCTGAAATGATGCCAAAACTTCCCCTTTTCTCACTCTTTCTTCATAATCCCTCATTTTTAGGGTTTTCGAGTTGAAAGGAAGAAGAATCAGGTGAATTGCTAGGGATTTGATACGAAATCAAGATTTTTAGGGATGAGCTGCGTTTTTAAGGTGTTTTCACACCTTAGGGTGAGTGGGAACTTCCTTTAAATAGTATATTACATGAAAATTAGTTAAATCATCCAAAATCTTTAATTGCTTAGTATGTGACTACAAACCCTGAATTGTGTGTTTGATCTAAGTAGTTGCCAAATGATATGAAATGGATTCTTCCTCTATTTGGATGAATTTCATATGATAAAATCATATTAGAAATGTATTCAATACATCCTAATGATAATTCCCTAAGTATTCATAGAGGTGATAAGAGTAAACTAAAATATAGGGAATTTGTCTATGACTGAAATTGTTGTATAATTAAATAGAGAAATTTGTTTATCTGGATCCCCTTGGTTATGAATGATTGTTTATATAAATTCATAGTACATATATGTCAGATACTATCTTGGATTTCATTTAAGGTGAATAGTGTTTGTTTGATATCTCAGTAAAGAGGGTGAAACCCTAGATGCGAGGAAAGTTAGATATTTGCGTATAGATATTGTGAAATCCATTTGAACGGATTTTCTTGACATGATAGACTTTATTTATTAAATTTTAATATTGATGCATGTTATCTCAGTGAATGGCATGGAAACCCAAATTCAGCTCAGTTCCAAGGTTTCATACATATATTGATTTTATATGATTTGTTGATAGTAGTCTTTATTCAGTGAATGTTTATGTCGCATGAAATCCTTATGAGATCCATGTGATAAGTGAATGAGGTAAATGAAACCCTAAGGATAGGGTGTTCAATGAATCAAGTATTTTGATATCAATGTTCTCAGTATGAGATGTGGTGATACACAACTCAAGATTTGGGTTGAGGTGCACGTTTTCCAAGAAAGTATAAATAATTCATAGGTGCAAATGACGATTACTCGTATGTCAAGTAATTAACTCTTATCAGTGTATTAAGAATTTCAATTGCATGATTCTAGTGTATAAAGTATCAAGTGAACATGTATTCTGTTATTTAAGAATTTTAGTCCGCCTGTAGATATAAAATGTTGATTTCTCAATATATTACAGTGTTTTGAGTATATTGCTCTGCCAAGTTTAGAATGATATACATGTTGTGTTATAACCTTCAAGTAAATAGACATGCTACCATAGAGATACCAGAGTCAAGTATAAGTAAGGGAAAAGATACAATATATAAGAGCTTTCCAAGAATAATAAAATAATAGACTTAAGAGCCCTAAACACCGTAGATTCCCTATGAGAGGTCCGCACCGTAGGGATGAAACGACCTAACCCTAGCAGTGTCTGGTATACGGGGGTCGGAACGTACTAACAGGTGGTACGGGGGATGAAGCCCTAGTGGAAGTCTCCTTAAAATACAGAATGTAGTGTCCAACATCAACCAGAAATCCTGATGGTACTAGAGTACAGTAAAACCAATAGGTGGCTTGACTCTCTGCCTGTGTGCTTAGGTTAGAGGAGTCCAGTTTTTACGGCATAATAGGTGTGTTGAGGCCAGAGAGCCATTTTCCTGTTGCAGACCAACGATGTAGTCAGGCTTAGCATTCCTGGGTGTGTTAGCTAAGTCTTGTACGGTGAGACTGTAGTTTGCTACAAGTCTTCATATGTAGAGTACACTGCATATGATCAGTGCATAAGCTAAAATATGTTCATATAGGTTTAAATACTTTCTTATAAGTAAGAAAGGCTAAGAAAGATTTGAGTACAATTTCCCATCAATTATTCTTTATATGTTTTTTAATTATTAGTTCTCTTTGAAATTAATCAAGCATGCTCATATATTGATTTTCTCTTGTTGATATCTAGAGTATCATGCCATATTTATGATTGTCAATGATCAATCTCTTTAAAGCTTACTGTTGTTATAATTGATATCACTTGCTCAAAAGTAAATTTTTAATTATATCAGTGCTCTAGATTGTTTCTTAGAAGTACTCATTCACTGAGCGAATAGGCTCATCCCTCTACTCACAATTTTTAGGGATATCACATGGACTTGAAGAAGGTCATTACATTAGAGTAGATCTGCCACAAGAGTTAAGTCTGAGTATAGTTAAGTTCAATCGGTCCTTATCACTCTAGGTCCTAGTATAGATGTGAGAGTGTTATAAGTGATGTTTTGTATCTTTGTTTTCTTAATAAGAGAGAATGTATCTGATCATCATGCCGTATGTACCTGAGAATGAATGTATGGATGTGTATTGTTTATGTTGAGATCATATTAAAGTAATCAAAGTTTGATTCTCTTGCAAAGTTATTTATGTGATTGGATGTGAGAAAAACAAATAGTTTGAAAAAGAAGAAAAAGTTAAGGGTGATCTTTGTATTACATTAAATCCTCAATTTATGCCCTAATCCCATGATTAATGGTAATTGTGAGATTGGGGTGTAACATCCTCCACCCCCACATTTTATTTTACAGGATTTGTTGGACTCCTTAGTCCCTAACTACAAGACGTTGACAAGATGGTTAGACAATATAGATGAAACATATACCATTGTAATCAGCCTTAGGGAGGAGATCGTAGGTATAGAACATGATAATGTTATAATGTTGACAAATGTTTCTAAGCTATTTTAGTAGGATTGGTTGAACACATCAATGATAGAGAACTGGATACAGTGAGTGTGAATACCCCATCATATATGAAAGATTGTTTAATTGTTTCCTATATATTGATTGAATATTGCATATATATATATTATTTCAGTCATTTGTATTACATGGCTCTTGACTTTGAAATAGAAAATGTGAGATTTATATTTCCATCATTGATCAACGATGTACTTAGATATCTGAGTGATGTCAAAGATTATGTGACTACTGTGATGCAGTTTTTGGTTCTTTCAAGAACATGATCTTAGCTCTCTTCAATGTTATGTAAGTTTTTGGCTTGTTGTTTATATGTCAAACATATGAATACAATTTGTTGTGGAATTTATTTTTTATTTTAATTGACTTATATTCACTCAAAATTAAGCATGGACAACTGTTAGAGATTATTTCCAAGACTTGAATTGTGTATTTTTTTATCCTTTGGGTGTAAAACTGACACCAAATGAGGGATACCCAATGAAATCAGTGATTCATGCGTAAGTATAGTTTTTTAGTGCCCAACATATTTTTTAATGTTTGAATCATATGATAGTTTTACAATGCAACATATCTATTAATTTCACTTATAGGGGTGTGAAAGCATTCTGTAGAGGTAGAGGGAAAGTAGATATGAAAAAGAAATCAGTAACTCATACGAGTGTTGATGCATATAGTCTTCTCATTCCAAATGCATAATATATGGCCAATTCTTCTTAATTACATTTATTAACGTGATTGTAAATATTCAAGGTCCTATACAAGACAATGGTTGTGCATTCAAAAATTATCTGATGTTGTTATAGATAATTGTTACTCACGTGCAACAGATCAAATGTATAAAGAATGTAAGTTATTAGTCTTGGATCTTATTAATGAAGTAGTCTCATTCGATAATACAAATAATCAAATCTAATTAGAAGTCTCATTCTCTTTGTAGGTTTTTTTGAATATTAAATCCTATACATTGTAGCAGATAAATGACCTACACGAATAGTGGGTAGACTGCTTCATCAAAAATGTGTACTTGAATGAAAAATTTGACGGTTGATTGATATTCTTTGGTAGTTCAAACTTTAATATTAGATTTTTTATTATCATACATTATTATACCTTATGACTTAAAATATGAGATGGAAACTAAAGTTAATATGTATTTGTGATCAAGAATTGAATGTTAAGTGCATAGGTGTGTGTGAATTTGAATGTAAATGCATGAGGAAGAGAATGATGTGTATATATATGAAATTCATTTGTGGCTGAGAAATGATTAATTGAGATAGTAGTTCATGGATTTGTGTGCATTTGATGTCAAAATATGATAGAATGTGGGTTGTTTGTTCCTATTTTGCATAATATATCTTTTTCTTGTAGGTTTTCTAGCCTGTTGTTAAGCTTTGATGCTTGTACATGCCTAAATTTCTTCAAAACTTTTAGTTATGAAGAACTACAGGCATCAGACAAGATAGTAGTTAGACAATAGGTCTATAGACCTGCTATATAAAAAATGTAGACATTTCTCGTCAATTATTTGTAAACAATTGACAACATATTGTTCTATGCTGGTTATTTACAAAAACTAACAATGTTGACCTAAATTTTTTATTGTTCAATCATTTATAAAATTGACATCAAGTTATTCGGCCTCTATTATTTGTCATCACCAAAGTGATGAGGAAACATTAACGACGTTGATTATTTTTATTACAACCAACAAGGATAGGTCAAAGGAGTCCACAAATACGTCACCCACTACCATTACAACATCGATTTTGTTGTAATGCAGACTCGACGACAAAAATTGTTGTCATTGGTTTCTTGAACTGACAAATAAAGGTTGACTTCAGCATCACCCACTTGATCTTCAGTTTATAATTTATGATGTATGACTAAATAATTGATGCCATATCCCAATGTTGTAGTAGTACATACATCTCCAATCTTTTCCTCACTAATTTAGCTTTAGAAGGAAGAGGCATGCACTCACTTTCTACCCTTCATTAGGTTTGTTAGAACATCCTTGATGAGTCCAACCTTTTGGGCATTCTATGACCAAAAATTGGGGTCAGACTTGGGTTAAGCTTGTGATTATCACTCTTATCTTAAACCTTGTGTTGAGAGGTGAAAACTGTTGACACCCCATTTTACTCACTCAGTAGAAATTCACAATTAATGCTAACTCTCTAGATGATGATGGAATCTGTTCGACATCCTACCAATTTCCACATATTTGCTTTTTTCCATATTTTTTCTCACTTTTCCACCCATTTAATACATCCATTTTTGCCTACTTTCACCCAGTTTTGGCTCTTCTCCAAGGAAAGCTTCTTCCAAATCGAAACTGCAATTTGTACCTCAATTCTACCTAAAATAGGTTATCTTTTCATAAATTTCCTAGTTGAGTTTTGAAGAATTACATATTCCCTTTTCAATTGTCTTTTTCTAGACAAATATGAGTGATAACTCTGACTTATCTTTATAAGCAATTTTTCTCCATTTTTTCTAGAACATTCCTGAAATTACTAAGAAAATGAGAAAATTCTTTTTTTTCAATCAAAGACACATGGGTGGATCAATCATCTGTTGTTGCATGTGGGTAGAATGCCTCAATCTGTGTGCTAAGTGTGGCACATCAAGGCGATCTGCCTCCTCATCCAAAAAATATGTCCAGAATCCTGAACCCTAATCTAGAACTATAAATAGCCCGCATATCAAACATAATCTCAGCTCCTTTCATCTCTCCTAAAGCCACTTAAATGACTATCTCTCTCATTTTTTTGTGTTGCTTGTGATCACAGGATCCTTCCTCTAACACCACATTTCCTTTGATAACCTCCCATTTTGTGATGTTATCTTACTAATTTTTCTTAGTTTTCCATACTCTTTTCTTAGATAAATTAGATAGAATACTTAACTTTCCACTTTATTGTTAATATACCAATAGACTAACATTTCTCCCTTTCCTTCTTACAGAAAAACACACAAAAAAATTGCAAAAGAACTCAACCCATCCCAAGACCATGAAGAAGCCCAAACGGTTTCCAAACAATGAAGAGTTCAAACGGTCTCCAAACCATTAAGGACACAACCGGTCCCAAGATCGTATGAAGACCAACCGGTCCCAAGACTGAATGAAATCCAAACAGTCCCAAGACCGTATGAAGACCAACCGGTCCCAAGACCGAATGAAAGTCAACTGGTCCCAAGACCGACCAAGCTTCAAATAGTCTCAAGACCGACCAAGCTTCAAATGATCTCAAGACTAAGCAAATCTCAAACAGTCTCCAGACCGAACGAGTCTCCAAACCGTTCAAGATCCAAACAGTCTCCAAACCGTTCAGGATCCAAACGGTCTCGAAACTGTTCAAGATCTAGAACGGTCCCAAGACCAATCAAGACTCCTTGGAATCCTATAAATATGACAAAATGGGTCCCCTAATTGGCATAAGATATTTAGATGCCCAAAGTCTGCCCCAACTATTCCAGGGCCATTTCAACCTTCATCCATCACCCCAAGGTTGCCAGTCTGAGATCCACACTCCATCCTCAAGCTGCTTTCTCTCTCATCGACACAGAAGGTGGGAAGTTGAGGATGTTGGTATGTATGCCCTGAGAGCCAATCATGGGATGATTGGTGGGATACATTAAGATTGATTTGATAAACATCAAAGGAAAGCTTCCAATTCTTTCTGGTTAAGTCATATGAGATAATGATAGAACAAATTGAATGTCTAGAGAATGACAATACTCAATTATGTATGCTTTTAGGTTCAGGACCTAAACAATGAGATCATGCAGATGCTAAGAGTTTGTACATTCTTATTATGTCCCTAGTCGTATGTCATTGTGGAAGGTAGATAGACAACAATGACACACAAGACTAGATTGTGGTGTTGGTTGGTGACAGAATCTCATTAGTCATGATATTGAGATATCAAACCAAACACATAGGTACTTGTTAGAGAACAAGTGTACCAGACAGACCCACTATGAGTTTGACACATGGAACCAAGACATGGTAGTCACAGTAAGTTCTCACAGTGATGGTGGTGAGTGTGATTCTTTGACCTGAACTCACTACACTCAACACATGTTGTTGGGTACACTTTGACATCATCAAATGCAGTCTTCAAACATGGGTTGTTATAAAGGTGATGATTGGGTGGCTTTGACACATGGGGCTTTTGAAGGGTGAGTGATAGATATGGGATTTGTCCCTCCTGAGGGAGTTTGATATCCATGGCCACTTAATGAGTAGGATTGAGATAGGTGTGTGTATGTATGTGTGAATCGGTATGTGATATTGATGTCATACATATCTCCTCCAGTCTACTCTGAGATCAAGAAAGTGAATGAACATTGACAGGATGACTGTTCCATGCCTTGAGTTCATTCGGGATATCAGAGACAAAGGAATTATACATTCATTGTAACACCATTCACAAATTGTAGGATTGAAAGTTGTTCTCCAACTTTCCGTTACACTTGGGTAGCACTGATGTGTGACTAGGCATCGCTCTTTGCTTGTGAAGTCATAAGTGTTATGGACTTTTACTGCCACTGTGAAATGGGCCTGCATGGTCACACACATAGGATTTAACCTGGAAGAGGAGTTTATCCACAAATGAAGTTTAGATTGATTACTAAAGGAGTTTAGTAGTTCAATTAAACACTTAATCAATTGATAGCTCAAAATCATGGTGTTCAAGGTGTTGGACAATTTGATTAATAGTATCGTATTGATTGGAACTACAATTGACTAATTTGCACATTCTACTGCCCCCAACTGATCGGCTCACAGGGTTGAACCGATCAACTCAAATTGATGAACCGATCGACTCAAGTGGTGAGTCAATCGGCTCATGTGTCAATGAAATGATAGGCTCAATTGTTGAACCGATCGATTCATGTGACCAACCGAGATCGTTTGGAAAGTCAGAAGACTCTTTTTGCAAATACATATTTGTTTCACTTGTACAAATTTGATTTGGACAAGGACTAATATTTGATTAGTTGGAAACAAACATGAAAGTCAATTCGAGTTGGACCAGGACCACGAACCGATCGGCTCATGCTTGAACCGACCGGCTCAGGTGTCCCAACCGATCGGTTCAGGTGTGAATCGATCAGCTCAAGTCCCCAACCGATCGGTTCATGCTTGAAACTATCGGTTCAGCTGGCGCAGTTGGTTGTTTTGTGGAAAATCTCAAATCCTTCTACTCCTACTTTAATCCCGCATTGCCTGGGGTAGAGAACCCTATCCCATGACCCTCCTTTATATATAGGGGTATTGGGGGCTTCTCAAAGAACAAATCAAAACATCAGTTACTCTGTAAAATTTTCGTTCTCTCTAGTTGTGGTTGTCGAGAGATCCCAAGCAAGTGCTACCTGATAAGGGAGGCACAACAAGGGAAAGCCAACTATAGAAAAGGAGATCGGAGTTCCAGGTGGTCTGTGTGGACTACTTCAGAGGCAGGAAACTTCTGCTGCTCGGATGATAGTTGTCTATCCCGACAGTCCTGATGAGACCAGGAGCTTCACAGACACCGTCCAAGACCAGAGATAAAGACCGTGCAAGCCGTGAGGTAACGTCATTGAGCGAGCCTCGAGAAAAGGTATGTCTCTACAAACCATCCTTCCTACTGTATAGACGTTGATGCGATTCCTTTATACTGGGTTTGGGGAGAAGAAAATTTTTATTTACGCTGCCTTCTCTGTCTCCCCTAAAACCCAACAGTGGTATCAAAGCCGCGTCAACTGCTCTATACTTTAGGATTATCGATATGATCAATTTTGGTTTGTCGACGTTATTTATTGCATACGATGCGAATAAAATTTGCTTTTTGCATGTCCAATCTTAAATCCACAAATCCCAATATACATATATGATATGTAATATGAATGCACTCGATACGTGTCTCCCTTAAATGAGTTTTGTGGTGAATGTATAGCATGGTTATGTCCAATAAACCCTATGTTTGTGTGCTTGGTTGAATGTGGTTGCTTGCATCTCAGTCTGCGCACCAATTCCCTACCTCCTTTTCATGATGTAACTCGAGATAACTTGAGATTTCTTTCCTACCTTTGCTCCTCCCTGAATGTAACTCGGGGTTTCTCAAATAAAATGTAAACAAGATAGAACTTTTATTTCATGTTATGTCAAAGAACGGCGGACAACCTGACAACAACTGAGATGATCGGTTCAAGGCGTGAACTGATCGGTTGGCATTCTAGACAACTGGTTCGAGGAAGGAGTCGAGCGGGTGGCGGCCCTGAGGAGATGCACGACGACCAGTGAACTGGTCAGCTGGAGGTGCCAGTCGATCAGTTGGTGGAACCCAACCGACCAGCCTGATGGCGAGCCGATCAATCATGGAGATGAGTTTATCAAACCCAGAACGGAAAAGCACAGAGTTCATCTTGTACAGGTTGCATGTGATGTTGACCTAGATGATCGTGATTCCTCTTGGATCGAGGAATCACATTAGGATGGCCATAATAATCGCTTTTATCATTTCACATGTTTTTGTGGGATATAGCATGTATATGATACATACTATGTATTGTGGTGATTGGACATGTGTATGTACCTATAAAACCAAATCCCTCATCTAAATATTAAGTCTTTTACACCTTCCATTAGCGGCACACATGAAAAACTTGATTGACCAAGTGTAGGTTATGCCAAAGAGTGGTGCCCCGTCTATCTCGTGCAAGTGTGAAGGGTAAACATGTAGGTTCTGCCAAAGTAGGGTGCATGTTTACTGTGTCGGCTTTTGGGTTAGACTTAACTAGTGATTCTTAGAGCATCTAAGCCCAGAGGAACAAAATATTCATGGCAAGGTGTTGCGCATGTTCATTCATCAAGAGTTGCATATGATGCAATTGGCATGATGGCCTACCTAAATAGTCAAGATTGTGGGCGATCAGCCAAAGCTGACTCATGACTTGATGAAATATGGATCTTGACCCATAGAACATTGTACACTACAATCTTCCAAATTGATGGTGAGGGCTATCAATTTGAACAAAATAGTGGAAGCGATAATTAATTAAAGTCCTAATTATATCGTCAACCTTTCAAATCAATCAAATAAGTCAAAATTGAGTTTTAGCCTAAATTGCATATATTTCCTTTTGTAGTACAAATGACAACAAACAAAAATCACTTTTCATTGCGATCATTCCTTCAAAAGGACAAGTTGAATGGGACTAACTTCCACGACTAGTTTAGGACATTGAGAATTGTTCTCACTCAAGAGAGAAAGCTCTATGTCCTGGATACTCCAGCTCTAGAGGAACCTGCTCCTACCGCACCAAAGGCAGAAAGGGATGCTTATAAGAAGCATTCTGAAGATGCCATTGATGCAAAGTGCTTGATGTTGTGCTCTATGAACCATGAGTTACAGAGACAACATGAGAACATGGGTGTCATTGAGATGATTTAGCATCTCAAGAACATGTATGAAGATCAACCACAGAAAGAGAGATATGATGTCTCCAGGGTGTTGTTCAAGTGTGTCATGACAAAAGGAGATCCAGTTGGTCCTCACACGCTTAAAATGATTGGGTATGTGGAGAACCTGACGAGATTGGGATTTCCTCTAAGCCAAGAGTTGGCTACTAGCGTGATACTGCAATCATTTCTAGAATCATACCGTCAGTTTGTGATGAACTACAACATGAACAACTTTGACATGCCATTGACAGAGTTGTTGGGCATGTTGAAGATAGCCGAGGCACAGATGAAGAAGGACAAGCCTAAATTTGTGATGATGATCAGCAACAAGAAAGGCAAGTCCAAGCGCAAGGGCAAGGGCAAGGATAAGAAAGGTTTTGATGCTAGCTAGCAACCCATGTCGTCTTCAACTCTCAAGGCTAAGGGAGGCATGACCAAGAGAGGCAATTGCCACCATTGTCAAAAGCCAGGACATTGGAAAAGGAATTATCCACTCTATCTGGAAGAACTAAAGAAGAAGGAGGCGACAGACGTATCCACCTGAAGGTGTCATGAAATAAACTTATAACACTTTTGAGGTATATGATACCAAGATATAAAGTGTAAAGCACCCAATAAATGGGGCAAATGTTGCCGCCATAGATAGGAGTACTTTAGTTTATTTTCAGCCTTGAAGGCATGTAATAGAGTTATGAACTACTATTTCATATTAGACAATGGATAGAAACACCTTAATTTTTTCATATTATATGACAATGATGGCAATTAATAAAGTTGATGTTTCAATCTTTGTGGAAATGTCTTGTTTATCTTGTGATACATGGTATGCATAAGATAAAATGATACCTAAAGGTTATTGATAACTCAAACGATCAAATTAGCATTATCATGAGAAATTCATCTCTAGATTCCATGTGATGGATAAATCTAGACTCTTTTTCTTAGAGAACCAGTAAGAGACATGAATCTCTTAGACATGATTAATAAATCTTCACTAGTGGTAGTGGGAGATTGATTATCCTATTAGGTATAATACATGTGATGTATTTACATACCTATTAGAGAAAATGTTGACACTTCAAATGGTGTTTAGAGAAATACCAATATGAATATCTTGAAGTGTTCAAGAATATCATAGATGAAGTACAAATTTGGTAAAGTGTTAATTCTTGATGAGATCAATGAAAGAAATACTTGAACCAAATGTTTGAGAACCTTGTGAGTGATTATGATAGTATATCATAGTGAACCGATGATTAAGGCATGATGATGTCTAAATCAAGAAGGATTCATTCTCTAAGGAGTTAGAGGATGATTATCAAATATCTAATTTCTTTTTAAATAAAGAATACCCCACACTAATAAAGGACATTAAGAATCACAATGAGTTGTGAGTTCTTATATCCTTGATAGATGCACCTCGATTATCTATGTGATGAGTTGGTCATGTGATGAGTCAACTATCTAGATGAATATGAGGAACCAGATTTTGAGTTACGGTTTATGACCATTACATCCTAAATGACTTCCATGTGAATCATAAGGTATGATGTTGATGGTAGCACCCATTGGGATGAAATCCATAAGTGCGAATGAGTCTTAAGCATTAAGACACATGGATAACATTTTGAGAAGGGTGATGCTTGTCAATTGTGACTTAAATACTAAGAGATTTGGAATACGGATACTAAGACCGCATTCCTATAAGGAATAAAACAAGGATGTGTACGTGACACAACCTATAAGGTTTATGAATCCATTAATGCAAATGAAGTCTATAAGTTACAATGGACTAATAAATGTGATTGATTGAGAACAAGAAACTCAGAACTATGATCTTTACTTTGATGATATAGTCAAAGGGTTTGACGTATATGACAAAGACAAAGAAGGGGTCTGTGATTTAGTGGGAGCGTATTTTCATTCCACATGTTGATGTGAAATGGAAATGTTCTAGAATGGAAATCCAAAGTAGAAATTATCTTTAGGGAAGATAGAGACGTTTCCTATGTGATAGGAATAGAGATCTATAGAGATAGTTCACGAAAACCTCTTGACCTGAAAAGAGAAAGCATACATTGGCAATCTATACTGAAGGGTTCGGTGTGCATAGATTCAGTGGGAGAAAACTTATCCATGTTACATGGAGTTAGTATCCCAAGGCCAAGTGTCCAATTCTTAGGAAGAATGGGAACACTAAGAATATATATGGATCTATCATGTATGAAATCATCCCATTATCTTGCATGTATGGACATGGAAAGAATAAAAAGCATTCATCTTGTATGTAGGACATGATAATATGATATGATCATTATGATAACTCATATGTGGGACATGATGAGTGGATGTCTGTCTAGTTCCAGTAAGGGTTACTGGAATACAATAAGAACTTGATATGTACTTGATAAGTACTAGTTCTATGGATATAAGGAAGGGTTCACTGTAAAGAGTTACACTGATGCGAACTTCTAAAAAGGACAGAAAATTAATTGCAAATTATATATGGGATATATAAAAGTGAATGTTTGTTGATAAATGGAAACATTCCATTAAATCTATTTAAAAGGAAAAGCTGAGTATCTGTGTGTTAGAGAACATTAGTGGATACTATATGGATCTAGAAGTTAATGAGATGAACTTATAGATATTCCGGTCATTGATGACAAATAAGGAGTACTTGATCATGCAATATGTCTAAAGGTTAGCAAAGGAATACTAGATTGTATATTATGACAACTCCATCTCATATGTGTAACGTACAATGAAGAGATGAGAGACATGCAGTTAATACCGACTCTGGAAAGGTGTTGCATAACTCACTACGTAAGCATTAGAACATAGTAACACGTGGGACATGTTTGAAGATCACTATGAATATGATCCAAGGGTGTTTGGCTCGCAGTGCAAGTGGGAGTCTATTGGTATGTATGCCCTGAGAGACATTCATGGGATGATTGGTGGGATACATTAAGATTGATTTGATAAACATCAAAGGAAAGCTTCCAATTCTTTCTGGTTCGGTCATATGACATAATGATAGAACAAATTGAATGTGTAGAGAATGATAATACTCAATGACGTATGCTTTCAGGTTTAGAACATGAATGATGAGATCATATGGATGCTAAGAGTTTGTAAATTGTTATTACGTCCCTAGTCAGATGTCATTGTGGAAGGTAGATAGACAATAATGACACATAAGACTAGATTGTGGTGTTGGTTGGTGACAAAATCTCATTAGTCATGATATGGAGATATCAAACCTAACACATAGGTACTTGTTAGAGAACAAGTGTACCAGACAGACCCACCGTGAGTTTGACACATGGAACCAAGACATGGTAGTCACGGTAAGTTCTCATAGTGATGGTGGTGAGTGTGATTCTTTGACCTGAGATCACTACACTCAACACATGTTGTTGGGTACACTTTGACATCATCAAACGCAGTCCTGGAACATGTGTTGTTATAAAGGTGATGATTGGGTGGCTTTGACACATGGGGCTTTTGAGGGGCGAGTGATAGATATGGGATTTTTCCCTCCTGAGGGAGTTCGATATCCATGGCCACTTGATGAGTAGGATTGAGATAGGAGTGTGCACGCATGTGTGAATCAATATGTGATATTGATGTCATACATATCTCCACCAGTCTACTCTGAGAACAAGAAAATGAATGAACATTGACAGGATGACTGTTCCATGCCTTGAGTTCATTTGGGATATCAGAGACAAAGGAATTATACATTTGTTGTAACACCATTCACATATTGTAGAATTGAAAGTTGTTCTCCAACTTTCCTTTTCACTTGGGTAGCACTGATGTGCGACTAGGCACCGATCTTTGCTTGTGAAGTCATAAGTGTTATGGACTTTCATTGCCAACGTGAAATGGGCATGCAGGGTAACATAGATAGGATTTAACCTGGAAGAGGAGTTTATCCACAAATGATGTTTGGATTGATTACTAAAGGAGTTTAGTAGTTCAATTAAACACTTAATCAATTGATAGCTCAAAATCATAGTGTTCAAGGTGTTGGACAAGATGATTAAGAGTATCAGATTGATTGGAACTGCAATTGACTAATTTGCACAGTGTAATGCCCCAACTGATTGGATCTTAGGGTTGAACCGATTGGCTCAAGTGGTGTGTCGATCGGCTCATGTGTCAATGAAACGATAGGATTAATTATTGAACCAGTCGATTCGTGTGACCAACCGAGATCGTTTGGAAAGTCAGAAGACTCTTTTTGCAAATACATATTTGTTTCACTTGTACAAATTTGATTTGGACAAGGACTAATATTTGATTAGTTGTAAACAAACATGAAAGTCAATTCGAGTTGGACCAGGACCATGAACCAATCGGCTCATGCTTGAACCGATCAGCTCAGGTGTCCCAACTGATCGGTTTAGGTGTGAACCGATCGGCTCAGGTCCCCATCCGATCGGTTCATGCTTGAAATGATCGGTTCAACTGGCATAGTTGGTTGTTTTGTAGAAAATCTCGAATCCTTCTACTCCTGCTTTAATCCTGCATTGCCTGGGGTAGAGAACAATGTTCCATGACCCTCCTATATATAGGGGTATTAGGGGCTTCTCAAAGAATAACTCAGAACACCAGTTGCTCTGTAAATTTGTCATTCTTTCTGGTTGTGGTAACTGAGAGAGCCTGAGAAAGTGCTACCCGATAAGGGAGGAACAACAAGGGAAAGACAACTGCAGAAAAGTGACTGGTTGCAGAAGTGTGTGTTGGTGACTAGTACGCCGACGGGAGGGTACGACTCCTTTCGATTCCTTGTATGGCAAGGAGATCGGAGTTCCAGGTGGTCTGTGTGGACTACTTCAGAGGCGGGAGACTTCTGCCGCTTAGAGGATAGTTGTCAATCCCAATAGTCCCAGTGAGACCAGGAGTTGCACAGACACCATCCAAGACCAGAGGTGAAGACCACGCAAGCTGCGAGGTAACATCACCGATCGAGCCTCGGGACAAGGTATGCCTCTACAAACCATCCTTCCTACTGTATACATGTTGACTTGATTCCTTTATACTGGGTTTGGGGAGAAGAAATTTTTTATTTCTGCTTCCTTCTCTGTCTCCCCTAAAACCCAATAGAGGATCCATCACCAAGGCAACTACGTGGTGTGAAGATAGTTTCTCTCTACTCCAAGGGGTCGACCTTCCTCCCTCCTGCGTGGAGATTATGTTTTCCTTCTCACTTCCAGCCTCCTTTGTCCTTGCCATGAGCGAGTAGTTCCATACACTAGGGTGCGAGGAGTAGCCCCACTACCCATGTTTTCATTCCATGCATTGTAATTCATGAGTTTGCAATAGAGAAATACTATCTTTTTAGTTCAACATCAATCGTTTAATGAATGCTAGTTGCTTGATCACCAACTTGTGTTATCTATTATATACTAGTATGAATTGTCTATGTTTGTACTTCTAGATTTGAATATCGACTGCTTGTTGGTTCCAGATGCATGTAGTCACCATACATTTGCTTTGTTATCTAGGAGTGTTTCTCAAGGAGTGGAGTAAAGTCACCTCCATCATTGTACTTTCATGCTATGAAATGGAATCAATTGACGTATGAAAGTACAACCTTGATAGGTTGAGGAACACATTTTGTGAGGGGAGTGATGCAAAGTAAGTGACCATTTGTTTGGGTATGGCTGGCATTGCAATACTTCCACATTTCTCGTAGTTAGTTATCCAAAATGAAGATAAGTCTACAAAGATACTAACTGTTTAGACTCTTTTCTTTGCAAGACATGTTTTTTATGATGTATGTTTTCATCCATGTGTAGAGGTGGCAAAACTCAATCACATCCTAGTGGTTTCCAAAATATTGGCTTCAATCTTAAATTTACTTACACCAGATTCTCCCCTGAACTAGAGTATGACTCTGAGGTAGGATGAAGCTTCCAATGACGCATCAGACTCTACCACCAACGAGCCAGAGAGATGGCTGAAGAACAACGCTAGGCCGCTTTGGTGCTGGAAAGAGTCAACACAGCCATAGCAGCTCAGAGAGCACAACTCATCGCTGACACACGTGCTCAAATTCAAGCTGAAGTTTGTGCTAAAGAGCAAGCCCGTATCCAAGCTGAAAATGAAGCAACCATAGCAGCTGCTCAACTTTTGATAAGGAACAAGCAACTTCAGGATTACGTTGTTCATAAGAACTCTGAAGATAATCACCCAGTACAACCACCTCTCATAAATGCTCCTAACTTTGAGATCCGAACACAATGCATCCAAATCATGCAAGGCATCTCATTCTCTGGGAACACTGGAGAGGATTGCATGGATCATCTGAAGTGATTCAAGACATTATGTCAATTGGTACTACAGGACAGAGCTACTAATGATGCAATCATGCTTCAACTTTGTAACTTCACTCTATCTGGAAGGGCATTGAGTTGGTATAACTCATTAGATGGAGATCCAATCACCACCTGGGCTCCCTTGGAAGAAAAGTTTTTGGAAAAATTCTTTCCTCCCTCATTGACCTACCAGATTAGGGGACAGATCCACCAATTTTCCCAACTTCCTGGAGAATCACTAGCAGAATCTTGGGAAAGATTTAAGGAATTACTGAGGAAATGTCCACATCATGGAATCTCACAACATCATCTCATAGAAACATTCTATAGAGGAGTAAGTGGTGATATTAAGAATTTTTTCGATTCCTCATCTGGGGGGAATTTCATGCAAAAGAATTATGAAGATGCCTGGAAGATTGTCACACTCGGAGCTAAGAACCAATCTAATTGGGGAAGGCCATCTATCAGAGGAGTTCTAAAGGTTTGTAAAGCTGAGGAATTTGTAGATTTGAAAGCCATCACCGAATCTCTAAAAACCATAGCTCATAGGAAACAAGTTCTTGAAACATCATTTGGGGAATATGATAGAAAGAAGAACTCCCAGGTTCAACAATTCAAAGCGGCTACCAAAACTTGTGAAGCTTGTCATGCATCTAATCACCCCACATTATCATGTGGTCTCTTATACAATGTAATAATGGATCTACAACCATCATAACTACAATATGAACCATATCTTGAACATCTCGATGATCAACTACCAGAGCAAGTGAATTCTATCCACTCCATACCAGGCCAAGTATATTATAATCCGGATCAACTGAGAAACCATCCTGGTTTTCAGTATGGGAATCCTACAGGAACTGCCAACCTGCAACACCAGATGCAAGGTGGGTCTTCCAATAGACTACCACCTGGATTTCAAAGCAATTATAATCAAAACCAAGAAAACTATAGGGGTGGGCCTCAAAGACTTGTCTACCTAAGAAATTCTTCTACATACTACCCTCTGTTGCATCCACAATTGCAACAAACTCAGCTACAACAACCTCAACTACCAGCACCTCAACAAAAACAACCATAAGGGCATCAACAAGTTACACAATATCAATAAAAGAATGCTCCGCCTCTGCTAACAGATGAGTTATCCATGATTAGGCAAATGCTGCAATCTCAGCAGACCATACTTGCCAATCAGCAAGCCCAACAAAAGGTTGTAGAAACTCAATTGGCACCGATCGCAGCCCAGCTGAAACCCCCGGTAGGTACTTTTGCTGGTCAGCCAGAAATAAACCCGAGATATGATCAACACAGACTAGAACAACTGAACGCAGTCACCACAAGGTCTGGTCGTGTCCTTACTGAAGTAACCAATGTTATTCGAGAAGACAAAAATGTAACTGAAGTCAACCCAATTGCAATCACAAATCAAGAAACTAAAAAATCTGTAGAGGCTGGGAAGGAAAAGGAAAAGGAGCAAGTTACCAAGGAACCAAAAGTCCCACCATATAAGCCTAGGATACCCTACCCAGGTAGATTGAGAGAAACTAAACTGGACACTAGATTCCAAAAATTCAAGGAAGCTATGAAGAAGTTATATGTCAATATTCCTTTCCTCGATGCTCTTTCTGAAATCCCATCTTGGTCCAAATACTTGAAAACTTGACTATCAAAGAAATATATGACTGAAGAACATGAGACTGTCAAATTAGCTCAAACTACTTCTGACATCATTCTTAATAAGATGTCGAAGAATCAGAAGGACCCTGGATCCTTCGGCATCCAATGTTCTATCGGAAATACCTCTTGCAAGAAAGGATTAGCCGATTTGGGGGGCAGCATATCCATTATGCCATTTTCCATGTGTAAAAGATTGGGTTTTACTGATTTTCTACCCACAGCAATGACAATTCAATTGGCTGATTCTACCATCACTACACCTTTGGGAATTATTGAAGATATCCCAGTAAGAGTAGAGAAAGACTAGTATGTTCCCTGTGACTTTGTTATTATGGACATAAAAGAAGATCTGAGGTATCCAATAATATTTGGCAGACCCTTCCTTGCTACATCCAGAGCACTAATCGATGTTGAAGCTAGCACCATTACCTTAAGACTGGGAAAGGAAGTTGTTCAATTCAGAGTCTTTGACAGCTTAAAAGGTCCTAGCATCCATGAAGAAGTTTTTCTTCTTGAAGCAATTGATAAAATGTCTCAGTTAAAGCAAGAACCTTCCGAACCATATGATGATTTGGAAAACGTCTTAACAAATCTAGAAGCTGAATTCTCAACCAACAAACTAGTTCACCAATGTCTGCAATACCATGAACAATCCGAAGAAACCCCCGAAGCTACCTTTGAGGAGTTGAAATATGTCACCATTTTGGAAACCGTAGAAGTACCCAAGACACCTGAAATGAAAGCTCCACCAGTAGGGCTCAAATATGTCTTCCTTGACAAAGAAAAATTATGTCTGGTCATTATCAGTTCCACTTTAATAGATGACCAAGAAGAAAGACTACTTATTGAGTTAAGAAAGCATAAGAAAGTCATTGGATACAAGATGACTGACCTAATAGGAATTAATCTAGCTCTGTGCATGGATAGATTACCCATGGTGCAAGAGTTTAAACCTTCACAGGAACACCAGAGGAAACTAAACCCAAATCTCAAGGATGTGGTTCTCCTTGAGGTTCTTAAACTCCTAAAAGTTGGTATCATTTATCCAATTTCTGATTCTCAATGGGTTAGTCCGGTCCAAGTGGTCCCTAAAAAGGGGGGAACCACTGTCGTTTTGAATGATAAAAATGAACTGGTACCCACAAGGACTCTCACTGGATGGAGGATGTGTATCGATTATAGGAAACTAAACAAGGCAACAAGAAAAGATCACTTCCCTCTACCTTTCCTTGATGAGGTCCTTGAACATCTAGCCCACTAAAAATTCTTTTGCTATCTTGATGGTTATTTAGGGTTTTATCAAATTCCGATACACCCTAAAGATCAAGAAAAGACGACTTTTACTTGCCCTTTCGGAACTTACACCTTTAGAAGGATGCCTTTTGTACTATGTAATGCACCCGCAACATTTCAGAGGTGTATGTCTGCCATATTCGTAGGATTGACTGAGTCCATCATGGAAGTTTTCATGGATGACTTTTCAGTTTATGGGGACTCTTTTGACAACTATCTACTTAACGTCAGTAGAGTTCTACAAAGATGTGAGGAAACAAATCTGATCCTTAATTGGGAAAAATGTCATTTCATGGTTACAGAAGGAGTTGTCCTTGGGCATCGAGTGAGCGAAAGAGGGATTGAAGTGGATAAAGCAAAGATAGATGTCATTTCAAAACGGACACCACAAAAGACATCAGGGGAGTACGAGCTTTTTTGGGCCATGCCAAATTTTATCAAAGATTCATCAAAGACTATTCAAAAATAGAAAAAAAAACCCATGTCTCACTTATTGACTAAAGATACAAATTTCAATTTTGATTAAGAATGCATACGCAGCTTCATGACTCTAAAGAATTCCCTGATCTCGGCACCTATACTAAGAGCCCCTGACTGGTCCCAACCCTTTGAGATAATGTGTGATGCTAGTGACTATGCTATAGGGGCAGTACTAGGGCAGAGAATAGATAAGAAACCCTATGTGATATACTATGCATAAAAAATGCTTGATGTAGCCCAAAAGAACTACACAACTACAGAAAAAAAGTTCTTAGCAGTCATCTATGCTTTTGAAAAATTCTATTCTTATCTGATCAGATCAAAAGTCATAGTATACACTGGTCACTCCGCAATAAAATATCTGATTCAGAAACAAGATGCAAAACCCAGACTTATTCACTGGGTGTTGATGCTTCAAGAATTCGATTTGGAAATTAAAGATAAAAGTGGGGTAGAAAATGTTGTCGCTGACCATTTAATTCATATTGAGCTTCAGGAGGATGACAATATACCTATCTGAGACTCTCTATCCGAAGATCAACTCATGAAAGTCGCCACTAGATTTCCTTGGTACGCCGATATAGTAAACTATCTGGATACATGAATTATCCACCCTGCTGCTTCCTACCATGACAGAAACAAATTTCTTCATGATGTCAAGCAATACTTTTGGGATGAACCATATCTTTTACGCTTATGCGTAGACGGATTATTCCACTATTATCTCCCTGAAGAAGAAATTATCCCAGTCTTAGAACACTATCACTCTGGCCCCACTGGGGGGCACATGAGTTTGAAGAAGACCGCTCTTAAAGTCTTACAGTCAGGATTCTTCTAGCCAACAATTGCAAAGGATGCCCATGAATTAGTGCATTCTTGCAATAAATGTCAACTGTCTGGAGGGATATATATCGAAATGAAACGAAATGCCACTAACTCTGTGGAAGGAGATTGAACTTTTTTACGTATGGGGAGTGGACTATATGGGTCCATTTCCCCCATCATATGGATTATCCTATATTTTGGTTGTTGTGGATTATGTATCCAAATGGGTAGAAGCTATACCCACTATATCTTGTGACTCTAAGCTGAAATAACTGTTCAAGGATATCATCTTTCCTAGATTTGGAGTCCCTAGAACGGTTATATCTGATGGAGGGTCACATTTCTGGGAAAGAAGCTTCGAAGCTCTTCTGCGAAGATACAGAGTAAAACATAAGGTCACTACGCCTTATCATCCACAGACTAGCGGCCAAGTTGAAGTCTCAAATAGACAATTGAAAACTATCTTAGAGAAAACTATCAATAGAAACCACACGGATTGGTCCACCAAACTTCTTGATGCTCTCTGGGCATATTGTACGGCTTACAAAACACCAATAGGAACAACGTCATTTCATTTGGTGTATGGGAAGTCATGCCATCTCCCAGTTGAATTAGAACACAAAGCATGGGGGGTTATCAAACAATTGAATTTCGATTTCAAAAGTGTCAGTGAATACAGACAACTCCAATTACAAGAGCTGGAGGAACTAAGAATGACTGCCTACCAGAATTCTAGGATCTACAAAGAGAAAACTAAGATGTGGCATGACGGCCACCTTATAAGAAAATATATCATTGTCGGAGACCAGGTCCTTCTTTTCAACTCCAAACTCAAAATGTTTCTTGGGAAACTTTGCAAAAAATGGTATGGGCCCTTCACTATCAAGCATATCTATCCAACTGGAGTTGTCATCATCTTTGATGACAATGGAGGAGAAAGGATTGTTAATGGCCATAGACTAAAAAAATACTATACTCCAGCCGACAAAACTCCAAGACAAACTATTAACATTCAGGACCCCACAATATTAAACTAATCAAGTCAGAATTTCATTGAGCCAGTGATAAAACCAAAGCGCTACTTGGGAGGCAACCCAAGAACTGAGTATCACCTTTCTTTTTCATTTTTCTTACCTTTTGATATATTTTCTATCTCTCTTTGTTCAAAAAATATAAAAAATTATATAAGCAACCAAAATGAATATAAAAATATAAAAATCATTGACCAAAATAGTTTTGTCATGACCGTTTGGATCCAAATGGTCTTAAAACTGTTTGGACCCAAACGGTCTTGAAACTGTTTGGTCCTTACGGTCTCAAAAGCAATTGGACCCAAATGGTCTTGAAACCGTTTGGTCCTCACGATCTCAAAACCGTTTGATCTCAACAGTCTCAAAACTGTTCAGACCCAAACGGTCTCAAGATCGTTTGACCTAAGGAAAATTTGTACATTCACCTCTCCTTTTTCTATAAATACTCCTCGACCCCTCCCATTTTCATTCCTTCGACTCCTACAACTTCTCTCACGCGAACCCTGTTACATTCCTCCCGACTTCTCTGCTCCCGCGTGACCACTGTCTTTGTCCACGCCAATTCCTCCGACGTTGCTGCCGTCACGCCGTCCTCTCTTCCGCCGTTTCTACTCGCATGTCGTCACCCCATCCTCTCCTTCTCTCAGCTGCGCTCGTCACAGCAAGGTAGAGGATGCTCACTACCATCACCACCATCAGCACCATTACCGCTGCTACCACCACCAACGCCTTTGATTGCTATCACTGCTTCACCATCATCACTTTTGCCTCAACATCATCACCTTCGCTTCCCTCATCGCCATCACTGCTTCGTATCCCTAGCGGTTTTGAAACCCACATGTTCCAAACGGTCTTGAAACCGTTCAGACAACAAACAGTCTTGAAACCGTTTGGACAACAAACGGTCTTGAAACCGTTTGGACAACAAACGATCTTGACTACCACATCATTTTTTTACAGTTTTAATCTTCTCGATTTGATTCTTAAACATGAAGCTTACACAGTTCTGCAACCCTTTCAAATTCCATTTAATAATTTCTTGTTCAAATTTTCAGGATGGCATCACCTGTGAAAGACATTGTTGACTCCCATCTGGACCAGGGAGCAGTTGATAGTGCACCGGAATAAGCTCCAACGCATCCTTGATTTTTACAACAAAATGGGAAAAACTCATGTTGGATTGCCCAAGGTCATCCACGACCTTGAGCGAGTCAACAAATGTTTAGCAGAATATTTAAATGAAGAAATTGAAGATCCTTCCTCCACCGATGAAGGTTTGGACTACGCACCAAATTCTAAGGAGGAATCCACACCTACAAAGACAACGGGTAAAAGGAAGGCCCAGGAAGCCACTAAAGAAAGACCCACCAAAAGGTGGGCACGGATGCAAGTCCGAACCTCAACTGCAAGAGAACAAATCCTGGCAGAACATGCCACTCCTACTGCCACCACCGCAAAACCAACATCATTTTATCTATATATCCAAAACCTCCAGGCTGGTGACAAAGTGATGCGCCCAACAAAGTATATCTGCTCGAACATACTAAAATGGATGGGAATCTATGACAGAGTTCTTGCCCTGCTCAATGAGGCAAACCTTTCAAAACTCTACTTCATCATAGAGAATTCCTATGTTGAGCCCACACTAGATTTCTTCACCTACCTAACCAAAGAACCTATGGACACAGAAGATAAACTAAAAGACGGAGGTGACTGTAGGCTAGTAACCTCTCTCTTTGAAAAGAAAGTCATCTTGACCGAGAATTTGCTAAATAAAATCTTCATCGACAACCAAGATCAGCTAAAGAAAGTTAAGGAGGCAGGCCTGGACCATCCCCAGTTCAACAGGCATACCTTCTGGAAGTCTTTGATGGGGATTCCAAGCTATGAACCAAAGACATGCAAAGCTTGTAACATACATTCCGTCCTGGTGCGCACTCTGCACAAAATCATAACAGGCACTCTATTCCCAAGGATAGAGAGCGGGAATGTTATCATTTCTGACCTCTTTATTCTATGGTCCATCCTAAAAGGGTTTCCAGTCAACATCGGATGGCATTTGATACACAGACACACATATTATGCCCTCAGGAAGGAAATGTGCGTAAGTGGTCATGTAACATCAATTCTGAAGTATCTTAAGATGGACAGACCACTTTCATACCAAGTACACTAGATTAGGGTTTTCCAATCCTATTCATCCCTAAGGTAGATCATTCATTTAGAGTCAACATTATATCAAGATTTCAATATTTACTCAAGTGTCAGGCATATTCGAGGATGGATGATCTACCTAAGCATTTTAAGAATATATTTGATAACCCTAATTATTATCATCAATATTTGAGTCATCATTCAAATTTCTAGATCATCATCATGATACTTAGCATCATTAGAATTCCAGATCAGGTTGATGGGTCAAAGTATATCAAGTATTTAGCAAGATTAAGATCAATATCAAGATTACTCATATTCATTATAATCAAGATTGAATCTAGTAAAAAGATCTAGATCACTAATGATTCATTTTCAAGAGTAGATGATTCAAATATATTAGATCTTGGTTACAAGATAATCATCAGAGTCCAAATCTAGGGTTTTCAACATTTAGTCAAGATTAACCACAAATGTAGTTATTTAGACTAATTACGTAAGCAAAAGATCTATATTTAAATATATCGGTGAGAATCATTCGGAATTAGGGTTTAGGAGTATTTTTAATCGATTCACTGGATTTTCCTGATCAAAATTGACTATTTACATGAATTATTTGGAGCTAGGATGCAATTATTATGATTTGAACAAGATCAGGGATTTTAATGCTTATTTGTCAGAGATGAGAAAAATACCTTAATTTAAGAAATTTGATGACCGTTTGATGAACAAGGAATGACTAAGATGGATCCATGCAGGCGAGGTGTCTTTCTTGGTTCATGGTCTGGTCCAATCCTTGATTGGTTGGTTCACCCTTTGATTTACTGGCTTGCTTCATGGTTTGTTTGGACCGGGGATTTCCCCCTTGAACCAGCGGGTCGAGACTTCATCTCCTCCCGAATAGGTCTCGCGCGAGCCAAAAGCTTGGCGGAGGACCTCGCCGATGTAGAGGATCTCCGGGAGCAGGGAGCTCTATTGGTGGCAGAGAGGTGGCCGTCCGAGCTTGCCTCGGCCTCGCGAAGATGATGGGGGGCAAAGAAAGGGCAGAGGAGGCGAGAAACGTGAACACACAAAGGGTCATGTGTGGCAGCGCTGCACCATCAACAGGTTATCAAAGAGTAATGATAGAGCACTTGAGGCTGTGATGGCACATGAGGATGATCTCTAAGGAAGATGCGCTTTCTGCAGACCTTGGGGGGGTCATTTTATAGCATCGGGCTAGGGTTAGGGCTAGTTCGAGATTTGAAAAAAAAGGCCATGGCCACCGGAGTGAGACGGAAGAGCAAAGAGCTCATTTTGGCGGCTGGATACAGCACGAAAGATGGTAAAAAAGGGTATGGTCGAGTTCAAATTTGTGATACGGGCGATTCTATCCGCTCATATTTTCAAACTAGGGTCGTGAGCGGAAGATCGGTCGTTTGGTCGCATTAACACCTCTCCGCAATTAGCGGGAGGTTGAAGATGACACAGTGGCCATCAGATCTAGCATGGATCCTCGGGAGGCATATCCAAGGGCCAAAACACACCCCCGATGCCTTGCCTAGGATAACTGATGTGTAAAAACCAATTAAAAAGGCAAATGAAGGGGTTTTCAATACATTATCTTCAAAAATTCATAAACAGGCGTAGGAATGTCCAAATGAGCTGAAATTTGGACCATAGCTTCACAAAAATGTGGAGAATATCTAGAAGGAGTTTGAGAATCAAATTATGAAGTTTGATGGACAAATTTACTTCATTGGATGACGTAACAAATAAATCAAATATATGGGGTCTCAAAGTGTATAAAATTCACATTGATCACCAAATTTTGGATTTGAGTCTCAACAATGATTATGAAGACAAGAAAAATAATTTGGGACCTTTAGTAGGTATAATGAGGGCAAAAGAGTAATTATCTCATTATTTTGCTAAAATCCACTTTGTCACATCCTTCCCTCCTTAAAATGGAATTTTGTCCCCAAAATTCAAAAACATCCTCAAAAATTAGTATTATTCGACCTAAGTGATTTTCCTCAAATATTGGGGTATCCTCAAGTATAAAATAAAAATCATGTCCTCAAATTTCAAGTAATCTAATAATCATAATTGGTATTCCATGTTCCATATCATAATCAACTTGGTACTAACACTAGCTCATCATCGAGCAATTGAGTATCAAGGTCAATGCATATATTGTTCAAAGTCATCATATGAGTCCTAGGGCGCATCCTATTGATCACAATTTGGAGGTATCATATTTTAGGTCAAGCAAATAGAGTCTTTAAATCAAGTGTACAAGGTAACTTTTAATCCCAAAGTCTTAGGGTCTTAGCTTCTACGTTGGCCTAGGTGGGGTTATACGTCCATGATTTGAGATTTCACATTTCAACATTTTGAGACAACATCATAATTTCAATATCATTATTTTGAGCTCAAAATTAATGGGAAGGTCCCAGCTTAGTCCTAATGAGAGCTAAACCCTAAGTCATAAATTAAGAGAGTCAAAATAGTCATCATTTCAAAATTTCAAAATTTGGGATTTATGAAAATCATTATTTATATATCGAATGTGGTCTCAAGATCCATATCATGTTTCAAACTTTTGTACATGAATATCAAGAGTTGAAGTTTAGCCATCAAGATCAAATGTATAACTATTCCAAAGCTAGGGTTTAGATTCCTATTTAGACCTTAGGGAGATCACTCATCTATATTCAATTTCTAGCAACAATATTCAAGCAATATTTGATCAACATGTCAAGATTTCATTATCATAATTTCCAAGTTTGATGAATGATCTATACCTAGGACTATCTAGGAAGTCAACCTCAAGCTATAGTCAATATTGCCATATGTCAAGGTCATTATCAAATCAATATTCAAGATCGAGTATCAACCATGGGTTCAACCTATTAGGCTTAGGTCAACCAGTCTAAATCGGGTGAAAGGGTATACCTTTCCAGACTCTAAATAATCAACAAGGTGACAATTTAGAGGTAGTCAAGATAGGGATGTGACCTAGGTTAGGGGAGTCATGAGTCAACTACTACCCTAATCTAGCACATTACCTACATTATTCATTATCAATCAACCTTATTCAAGTAGGGAGAGTACCAATGATCAAAGCATGTTTTACAAGGTCATAACATCAAAATTCAAGACAATAGGGCAATAATGTCAAGTTTTTACAAAGTCACATTAATATTTGAATTCCTTTCCTTTCATGATCAAGGTAGCCATATAATTTGGAAATCGATTATTTCAATTTGACATTCGAGGAATTAGAGAATAATAGTGCAAAATCTAGTCCCATAATCATCATATCAAAATCGAGATTGCAAAAGGCATAAGTAGTCAATAGGAAAACTACTTTTTGCATCATAGTCTTATATCATGATTTTGTGAGTCCTAGACTGTCACTTAATAGCATGGTCAAGGTGTGTATAAAATTGGATATGAGTTTGCTTAACTATATTTTAGTTTTAATCAACAATAGGGAAACATGGGCTTAATCAAATAAAGACCTCATCAACAATGAGGTATAAGGTACAAGTCATTCTTATTTCACCAAATCAAGATTTATCTCAACATAGGAAGCATGTAATCTAGTTTGGCTAAGTTGAGTTTACATGATATTAGGGGTCATACAAGAGTATTCAAGTTTAATTGATCAAAATTGAGTATTCAAATTAAGGTCTGATCATAGTATCAACTTTAAAAATTTAGTGATATTCATTTTTCCCATGCATAAGCTACCCATAATCGAGACATCATGTGGCAAAAGGTAATGAGAAGGACCACATGATGGGATGAGAAAGCTACCTAATCTTCATCTATATGGGTGGCTTGGGTAGTCCTTAAAGAATAGATGAGATGCTAGAAGACTCTCTAGGGATTCACAAGAGAACCTTTAGGTCTAGTTTTGGATCAATTAAGGCCAGGTAGAGCGAGGGATCTCAACCACTGTGAAGACGGATAGGAGAAATTATGCCAGAACCCTGAGCCTAGACACCTCAATTTTCACAATTATGGACTTTAGGGTTTCTTGGGTGTAAGAGACTTGAGAAATTATTTACTTAAAGTATATGAGATTGTGAAAGCTCTGATACCAACTGTCACGGAACCGTTATTACCCCAATCCCGATCTCACTACCTAAACAGTGGTAAAGGGATTGAAGCGCCCGTCCCTGAGTGGCCCGATAGGATCTAACACACTGGCATATACAATAAGAAATAAATAACTCAAAAACTAGATAATTAAAGAACAAACTAACCCAATATGTAGATATAGCCGATTTATCTTTATCATCAGAGTGTATGAGTATGGAAGCGATCTTATTCAATATTCCATTTGTATTGCCTAAAATCAAGAAAATCAAGACACAATCATGCAATTGCACGGTACACTATCAAAATCAAGTAAAACGGTTTATAAGAAAATATGTATACTTGGAAGGACTTATATTTCAAAAGAAATAATTTGAAAAACTAACATTTATTCGACAAGTTTTTCAAGCAATTCAACTTTTATTACGAGTTCCCATTATGATGTAATTCGAGAAGCATGCTTATATACTTTTGTGTGACTTTATCGTCCCAACGCGATGGGGTAAGTCACTGGGCTCCTTCTCACCATAGGAACATAGGAGGCCAATGTACAAGTCCCACCTCCAAATGAGGGGGTTGTTGTATGCAATATCAACATTATCAACATTATCAATATCATCATCGTTATCAATATACATGCAGTTATAATGGGCATACAATTTATGTTTTCATATTTTTCAAAATATAGTATAGAAAAACATAAGACTAATCATAGGGAACAATAGTTCATCCAAGTACATAGCCAAGCATACAGTCAAAAGATACATAAAAGTATCTTCAATACAATCAAGGAGGAATTATATAATAGCGTACCTTTCACCGAGATTTTAAGTATAAATCAATAAGAGTAGAAGATCAGGGTCTCAAGTAGTTCCTAGATTAATCAAGATATGGATCGAGGGTCAAGATCAGATTATAGACCAATACCAAGTACACCAGATTAGGGTTTTCCAATCCTATTCATCCCTAAGGTAGATCATTCATTTAGAGTCAACATTATATCAAGATTTCAATATTTACTCAAGTGTCAAGCATATTCGAGGATGGATGATCTACCTAGGTATTTTAAGAATATATTTGATAACCCTAATTATTATCATCAATATTTGAGTCATCATTCAAATCTCTAGATAATCCTCATGATACTTAGCATCATTGGAATTCCAGATCAGGTTGATGGGTCAAAGTATATCAAGTATTTAGCAAGATTAAGATCAATATCAAGATTACTCATATTCATTATAATCAAGATTGAATCTAGTAAAAAGATATAGATCACTAATGATTCATTTTCAAGAGTAGATGATTCAAATATATTATATCTAGGTTACAAGATAATCATCAGAGTCCAAATCTAGGGTTTTCAACATTTAGTCAAGATTAACCACAAATGTAGTTATTTAGACTAATTACGTAAGAAAAAGATCTAGATTTAAATATATCGATGGGAATCATTTGGAATTAGGGTTTAAGAGTATTTTTAATGGATTCACTGGATTTTCCTAATCAAAATTGACTTTTTACATGAATTATTTGGAGCTAGGATGCAATTATTATGATTTGAACAAGATCAGGGATTTTAATGCTTATTTGTCAGAGATGAGAAAAATACCTTAATTTAAGAAATTTGATGACCATTTGATGAACAAGGAATGACTAAGATGGATCCATACAGGCAAGGTGTCTTGCTTGGTTCAGGGTCCGGTCCGATCCTTGATTGTCTGGTTCACCCTTTGATTTACTGGCTTGCTTCATGGTTTGTTTGGACCGGGGATTTCCCCCTTGAACCAGCGGGTCGGGACTCCATCTCCTCCCGAACAGGTCTCGCATGAGCCAGAAGCTTAGAGGAGGACATCTCTGGTGTAGAGGAGCTACAGGAGAAGGGATCTCCATTGGTGGCAGAGAGGTGGCCATCCGAGCTTGCCTCGACCTCATGAAGATGATGGGGGGCAGAGAAAAGGCAGAGGAGGCGAGAAACGTGAACGCACAAAGGGTCATGTGTGGCGGCGCTGCACCAGCAACAGGTTATCAGAGAGTAATGATAGAGCACATGAGGCTGTGATGGCACAGGAGGATGATCTCTGAGGAAGATGCACTTGTTGCAGACCTTGGGGGGGTCCTTTCATAGCATCGGGCTAGGGTTAGGGCTAGTTCGAGATTTGAAAAAAAGGCCATGGCCGTCGGAGTGAGATGGAAGAGCAAAGAGCTCATTTTGGCGGCTAGATAGAGCACAAAAGATGGTAAAAAAGGGTATGGTCGAGTTCAAATTTGCAAGACGAGCGATTCTATTCGCTCATATTTTCAAACAGGGGTCGTGAGCGGAAGATCAGTCATTTGGTCGCATTAACACCTCTCTGCAATTAGTGGGAGGTTGAAGATGACACATTGGCCATCAGATCCTGCCTGGATCTGCAGGAGGTAGATCCAAGGGCCAAAACACACCCCCAATGCCTTGCCCAGGATAGCTGACATGTAAAAACCAATTAAACAGGCAAATGAAGGGGTTTTCAATACATTATCTTCAAAAATTCATAAACAAGTGTAGGAATGTCCAAATGAGTTGAAATTTGGACCATATCTTTAAAAAAATGTGGAGAATATCTAGAAGGAGTTTTAGAACCAAATTATGAAGTTTGATGGACAAATTTACTTCATTGGACGAAGTAACAAATAAATCAAATATATGGGGTCTCAAATTGTATAAAATTCACATTGATCACCAAATTTTGGATTTGAGTCTCAACAATGATTATGAAGACAAGAAAAATAATTTGGGACCATTAGTAGGTATAATGAGGGAAAAAGATTACTTATCTCATTATTTTGCTAAAATCCACTTTGTCACAGCTTCTCATAGACAAAAACGTCCTGCTCCAAGCAATGCCCCAGCTTCCTCATCCAATAATCATTTGATTCCATTTGATAATAACTCTTTTGTGTCGGTTGAAGCTGTAAATAGGTACAAGGACCTTCTTCCCCAAAGCCCTTTTCCTTTTTGTGCTTTGATCGAGCCTTCCCCTAGGTATCAAGAGATTATTGCCTCTGTTTCTTGGCTTCTCGCCTCCCACCATTTGTCTTCCCTAGCAATCGAACATGACTTCTTTAATAACTCCATGTCAAGCACTAAAGTTGTTCACGAGTTCTATGCCAACCTGCATTGGAACTACGATTCGCTCCTCCCACCGCTGAATACTCAAGTAATTCTTACTTCTATGATCACCGTTCGTCGTTTCCAACTCTCCGAGGATACTTTAAATGTCTTTTTTGCTGAAGACGAGGAAAATGACACATGGCGTAAGGATTATGGAGAGTACTTCGATCTTATTGACCCAGAAGGTTTTTACAAACACCATGAATTGACGTTTCCAGATGTTCATCGATTTTTGAAGAAACCCGACGTGGCCTATAAGAAGAAGACCATCCTTCCCTCCTCCTCTCTTGACCTAAAGAGGCACATATTGGCTCTGGTGATTAACTGTAATGTCCATCCAAAGAAAAATCAAACGGACATTGCCGAAAACACCGCAGTCATTATGTATTGTTTGTTAAACAATATCGGTGTCAAGTGGTCTAGGTATATCTTACATCACATGACCTGCTTTGACACTAGTAAGAACACCAAAGGCACCCACCCACCCTACCCGACTTTGATCTGTGGTTTTTTCAAGTTCGCCATTGACAAATGTCTCTTTTCTGACTTCCATTATCTGGTCACCAGAAAGGGTGTTTGTATTAGTGAAACCACTCTTCAAAAGTTTGTTCATGTGTTTTCCTCTGCCTCTGGTGCTTCCTCCTCTCCAGTCGCTTCAGCTACCCCATCCTCCTCCACCAGAGCTCCACCACCGCATCCTCCTCGTCGCCCCAGCCGTGCATCTTTTCGTGTGTCACATGAAACCCTTATGGGTTATATGATGCATCAACAGGCGTACAATTAACAGGTTCAGGACCACCTGCACCAGGATCTGTGTTCCATAATGTCTCACATGAACCTATCATGTGCATCACCCTACCCCACCTACCAGCCATACCCTGGTAGTGCCTATGCTAAATATACATATGAGCATTACTATCCTGCTCCCGAGCCTTCCGCTACTGCTCCACCACCTTTTGATGCTGGTAGTTCCATTCCTACTATTATGCCATTACCATATGGCCCCCTGGCCACTCTTCTCACCTCCTTGGGTGACTCTGCTCCGTCCTTCCCACAGGCCAAGGAGCTTCTTGCTCTTGGTATGTCGTGGGCTGAGCAGAATGCCCGCTGGCCCAGTCATTCTTTTGGCCCTCCTGATGATGAGGATGCCAGACCAGGCCGAGGATGAGGATGTTGATGCTAATGTTGATGATGGTGATGACGAGGATGCTTCCGACGACGGTGATGGTGAGGTGCTAGTTCTGATGCTGGCACTGCTGCTCTGCCTTCTAATGGGGATGAGGACTACACACCTGGTGATGAAGATGTTGTTGATCTAGATAGCCTAGATGTTTAGGTGGTTTATTCATTTGTAGTCTAGCATGCTTATTATTTACATCTTTCTAGACTCTTTTGTATCAGAAACATCATGGCACATTCTTCTGAGCCGTACTATTTCTTATCTTTGTGTTATTACTTTTGTGTTTGTAGTTGCTCGTATGTGGACATATATCTAAGTTGTAATATCCTTGATGTGTACTATGGCTATTTCCTATGGTTTATCCTATGCTTTGGTGCCATCTTGAGTTATATTTTGATCATGACATGGATTGTATATCATCTTTTATCTATGTGTGATATTTGTCTTTAAACTATTTGTTTCATCCTTTTCTTACATGTTTGGTTGAGCTTTTGGAGAAGACCTGGCTTTTGCTCTTCTACACCCCTACCTTTTTGATACTGTCAAAAGGGGGAGAGATATTTCAAGTGATAGATCATGTCTTGAAACTCAATCATATTGGTTTTTCTTTTCTATAATATTATTTTTGCTTGTGAGATCCTTTTCTTATTCAATTCACTGTCCTCTATGTGAACTTGCAAAGGACTACGCATTATATATATATTGGTATTGCTATGTGTAGAGAAACTAAGCATGCATGTTAGAGGAAGCATAGATTGAGGGGGAGCAATTCACATTGTGTGTATCATGAATCCCCCTAATTCACAAGGCTAAGGTATAACTTTCATATCCTTTTTAATATTCTTGAGGAAAGGTTTGTCATTGTCAAAAAGGGGGAGAATGTTGACCTAGAGGTTATACATTACCCATATTTTGATAATGACTTAACCATTCCATTCATGTGTATATAATATGTGTGTTTAAGATTGTTTGCAGGCATTAGGTACATGAAAAGGATCCAAAATCCAAAGCCCTAGAATGAGTCAAGTTCAAGTCAAAATAGCTACAAGTGTGCATTTTGGGATTTCTATGTAAATGACCTTAGAACCTTTTTGTAATCACTTGCAATGATGAATTGACTTGTAACTAAGATGAGAAAATTGATTGGGACATAAAACACCAATGTTAGATCACTTTAGATGCAATTTAGAAAATTGATTTTAGGCACTTGGTATGTCGAGTTTCCCAGCCTTAAAACTCGACCGATCATCCTTAAGTCAATTTTCTGAAGATAGCATCGGTCGAGTTGTGTTTACACAGAACTCGATCGATCAAGTGGATGACCAAAATGATCTTTAGGGATCGGTCGAGTTTCCCCAGGACAAACTCGATCGACTGTTTGAATATCGATTTTGTCTTTTACTTGATCGGTCGAGTTAGCTTCATTAAAACTCGACCGATTGCACTATACGGAATTTGTAGAAAAAAGTGATGTGACCGTTGGTGGGTTATTTGATCGAAAATAGAGTCATTTTCTTGAAGAAGAATGGCTATATTTTGGCCCAAGAGTTCAACTAACTCAAAGAAACACCCTCAGCTATATATAGGACACTTGGAGTTCATTCCAAGGCGGCTTTTTCATTGCAAACTTTGTTCTACCATAGCTGAGAGTGTTCTAAGCCTTTGAGCCCCTTTCTCTCTCTACCTTCAAGTCAAATTCGTGAGTATGAGTGAGATAGGTTCATGTATAAGAGAGATACTCCATGTGTTGATGTAAAAGCTCTCCTCCTCCATCTTCCAACCTCCATTCTCTTTGAAAAAGAAGATTGAAGAAGCTTCTCCAAGTGAAGGAGAAGGTGTTGATGTTCTTCAAGGTTGAAGAAGGAAAGCTGCTCCAGGTCTCCAAGTGAAGGAGAAGGTGTTGCTGTTCTTCAAGGTTGAAGAAGGCAAGCTGCTCCAGGTCTCCAAGTGAAGGAGATAGGTGCTCCAAGGTCTCCAAGTGAAGGAGACGATCAAGGCAACACTCAAGGAAGATAGGTAATCCCTTGAAGGCAGAAGACTTGAAGAAAGGAGTGGGTAAATCCATGGTGATAGCTGAAGACTCCTAGGAATCAAGTGGGTAAGCTCCTTCTATAGGTTGAAGATCTTTGCTTGAGGTACTAAGCCCTTGGATGTGTGGTTGTTGTATCTTGTAATCTTATTATGGAATATAAGAGTACCAAGATTACAAATCCTAGAGACAAACCCACTCTAGGTAGTGGATTGACATTGCTCCTATGTTTAGAACATGGAACCACTCTAAACCACCTGTCCAAGTGCTTGCTATTCCTTGTCTCTTATCCTTGTTGTGCATGTTAGATTAGGTCATCAAATTGCTGCTTGTTTAAGTTTCTACAATTAATATAATTTGGTAAATTTTAAATTATTAAATTAAATTTTACCAAATTATATTAATTGTAGAAACTTAAACAAGAAGCAATTTGATGACCTAATCTAACATAATTTGGTGTTAGATTAGGTCATCAAATTGCTGCTTGTTTAAGTTTCTGCAATTAATATAATTTGGTAAATTTTAATTTAATAATTTACTAGGATTAGGCGTTACTGGGATTTTTTAGTTTAACCTTTGTGCATAGGGTTGGGTGCTTCTTGTGGCTCTGCTCTTTTTGGAGTTGACACTTTTCTTTCTTCTTTGAGTAATATAGTATCCTTTTCCAAAAAAAATATAATTTGGTGGTCTAATCAATTTTGTTAGAATTGTGAAGCTCTTTTCAACCCCCCCTCTAGAGCCCATTGATCCAACACCTTTATTAGCTTTTATATATTTGGAGACCTTAGGATCTCACTACCGGGCATGACACATCTGCCTTTGTGAGGGCACCTGAATGTACCGACTGGGTAAGACCTTTATTGGCTCTGCATATACGTCCTTATGCATGGCACAACTCTCACATTTTTATTCAACACTTTAGCTTTTATTAATATACTCACCGATTTTAGGAATTGGGTATTTTAGGGATTTTATTTGGGCTGCCAAGCCTCTTTTTGAAAAGAAGAAAAATGTTCCTTAGAGTTTCCTGACATGCACTTGTTTGATTTTTGTACTTGGTGGTGCACCGGTGAGGTTCCTTGACTTGGATTTCACCTGGTTCCCTCTCGTCCTTGAGAGCATTTGGCTTGTTTTGGCCACGATGTTAACCTGTGGAGAGTCTGATGTAGAGTTGAAGAAAAAGTATCAGAATTGAGTATGAAAGTGATTTATTAATTCGCCATTAAATACCTAAATGCTACTTATGTAATTGCTTCTGAGGACTACTTTGTCTCTAATTTATCTAGGGGTGTCCCTTTTCCAAAATGAATGTTTTCTTATGTACAACAATTATTCTATCAAAGAAATTATCATAAGAAATAATTGTCAGAAAAAGAAAAAAATTGTACGAAAGAATAAAGGTAAATGAAAGAGTGGAGAGTAGAAGGTTTGAATATAATACCTCATCCTTGCCCAGTGTACCCCCCCAACTTATCACTCACTCTGTCTGTAGAGTGTCAAGGTGATAGGTTGAGAAGTACATGGGCAAGGGTGTCAAGGTTCTGTTAATCCTTTATTGGCTCCATAGGAACATAGGAGATTTGCTGCAAACTTTCCACGTAAAGCGTGATAATCCATGTCTTTCATGTCCTCCACATGTTTACCAAGAATAGTGAGGGTATACATCTAGTAAAGGATGTGGAAACCACAGTCGTTTGATTCTCTGATTTGTTGGGGACATCGGTGGCAAAAGGTTGGGCGATGGAAATGTTCTTTGTTATACACCTTTATGTGCTTGTCGAGAAGATCATTGAGTGATTCAGCACAATCCTTCACCACTTCTTCCGTGGGCATCTTTTCTGTAACAACATACTCTCTTTGGATTGGATAAAATGGGTATCAAAACTATTGTAGATCATTGTAGTGCCATTGTGTAAGTTTGTTGCCAACAACATCCAATGCTCAGAATGAAGGAATGGAAACATAATGAACTTCGGAGTCGTATCTTGAAGATATGAGATAAGGGCTTCGGTGGTGCTGAAGTTCTTTGACTCAAGTAAATCATCCTTCATGTATGTGGATGCCATGTAAACCGTAGGTAGGTCCCGTGCTAGAAGAAATGGGTAGGAAGTCATTATGCTCATGGATAATGAATCTTTTATTTGTACAGTTTCACAAAGTGAATCTTCCATTACGAGAATGTTCCCGTCGAGGAAAACAAGCTCATTGTTCTCTACATAAAGCCAAGACATGATGAGTCTGAGTTCAATGTTGGAAAGACTCTTGCATGCAACAAGGTCAAAGTTTGGGAACGTTGGTTGTATAGCAGATAGGGGCACCATATCTTTGGATGTTTTGTTGATGGTGGCCCCTATTAACAAATCGATGTCCCCCTTGTCATCCGCCATATCAAATGTATAAGGGTCGCATTGGCATTTTTCTGGGACCTTGGCAATTTGGTGTTGTTGTTTCTCCAACTCCTTTAGTATTTGTCTGAAAGGTCACTTTTGTGGACGTTGGATAGTAGAGAAAAGGTAGTGAGGTACGTCATCTTGTGCCATAGTGGGGTCCTTGAAGAACCATCTATTGCAGATAAGTTTCATGGCATAACATCCTCGTAGAGAATGCATGTCTTCTGTATGTAGCTCGGTAAATGGGATCTGTCTGTTGAGTACTTCTATGAATCTTATTGTACAGAAAGCGCAGTCCCCTGAACCTTCCAGCATTTGGACTGATGGGTTGATGATTTGGAACCAAGATTGGTTCCAACCATGTTGAAGAGATGGGTAGGCAGCCCATATTATTTTGAGAAGCCGAAAAGGAATGCATCTTGCTTCTCCGACTTCTGAACCAGAAAAGTTAATCCGTCTGACCTTGAGCTCACTGGCGTAAAAATTGTACACCTTGGCATCACAGGCACGGGTGTCGAAAATCATTAGTATCCTGTGGCCGAAGACTTTAAAAGGCACTGTGATGTAGCGTGCCTTCTTCGCGATACCCATTTGCAGTCGCTCGATGAACTTTGCCTACAAGTCCTTGTTTAATAGGCTTAAAGCAAGAGCGGGTGAAGCGTTGAAAACTGGCTGTAGTTTCTTTGGGCTCTGGAATTCTTCTATAGTATTAGCAAGGAGGACATGGAACATATCCATATTCACCTTTGATTGTGGTCGTAGGAGAATACGGAAATCTTCACGTGTCAACTTGCACTTCGTCTTTGCATTATTATAGATGCCCCCCACCCCCCCGTCCTTGACATCATCTACAATAGTATTCAGGATGAAGATTTCTTGAACATCTAAAGTAGAGATGGCCTCCCCGTCCAAGTCGTGCATCATGTGAGGGAGAGGTTGTAGCGGGGGAAGGTCATGTGGTGGAGAAATTGAAGTCTGCTTGATGTCATCCACAAATAGTGGAAAATCTTCATCTTTTTCAAAATCAGAGTCGAGTCTATCTTCAGTGTCGAGACTCACTCTATCCTTAGAATCCTCATGCTCTGGGGGGAGGGGTGCAGCTTATTCCAGGACAAAATGTTGAAGAGAGATGGCTGTTGTGATAGGGCTAGTGCTGGTTCCATGATACATTATTGAAACTCAACAAAAGTAGCATCTTTTATAGTGTCCCCCATGAATCCCATGGCTGAGAAATAAAAAAATTGATCCCCATATGACATTGTGGCATTGTCATTATTATCTAGGGAGTGGTGGTCATTGGTTTTACCCTCCTTGTGGTGTCCATTATCTCCCCTTTTTATATTATCGACTCCTCGGCTGGTGCCCTCCCCATCATTGCCTGGGTCATCAGGTTGGTCATCTGAGGAGGAGTTTTCAGCATTTGAGTCCACTGAGGAGTCAGATTCATCATCATCATCTTCATTTTCGTCATTGTTCTCATCATCTGCCACCTTGTCTTTGTTCCTTTTGATTGATGCTTTCTTGAATCGCTGATGGATTTCTTGTAGTTCTTCAAGTGCCACCTGCATGTGCCCATGGGTTTCAAGCAGTGCGTCATGGCTTTCCTTGAGGTCTACATATCTAGCTTCAGTGGAGAGGAGTCGTGCTGTTAGATCAGTCACTTGGTCTTGTAGTTGGTCTAAGGCGTTGTTTGCATGCTCCTCTTGGCGACAAATGAGTTGTGTGAGGGTGCTATCGATGCCATCCAAGCACGTGCTCAGTGCAGTCTACTATTGTTGAAGCTCATGAAGGGTCTCAGGCAAGGGTTGAGTTTTCTTAGAGACTCTGTCGACTTGCTGGGCCAACGCTTCTTGCTTGCCTTTCATCCAAAGTATAAACTCTGGTAAGTTTTGTATGTGGTCATCGACTTGGTTGACTTGCTGGGCCGTTGTTTCCTGTTGTTGTTGAATGCTTGTGAGGATGCCTGGTAAGATGTGAGTCTGCTCTTCGAGCTTGGATACCTATGTAGCAAGTCCCTGCACACAAGAAAAAATTGATTGTAAGATGTTAGATGGGTCGATGAGGAGGTTTCAAATAGCATAAAATTGTCGTCCAAATTCCTCACCGACTTGTGAAAAAGGGACCCCAGAGATGTGCGGGTGAGATGGTTGGGGTCTAGGCGTAATGGTGGTAGTGCCTTGCAAAAGTGACACTATTGATGGGCCCACAAATTGTGTGGTGACTGTAGAGGGAGTCACCAGTGGTATCGGGGTGGTGGCAGATGAGAAGGGTGGCGACATCTTAGGTGAAAAAGGTGGAACCGAGAATGTCGGGGGGAAATTTGTGGAAGTGAAGGTGAGATCGGGCGTCGTGGTGAAGGATGGGATGCTCGAGGAGAAAATGAGTGAGGCAGAAGATGTGGGTGAAGTTGTGGTTGTGGAGAAAGGGATTGTGGTGGATATGATTGTGGAAAAAGGTGGAAGAGTGGTAGGCGGAGGAATGGTGGAAGGTGGGAGCGTGGTGGGGGTGGTTATAGAGGTGAACTCAACATCCAAATCCAAGATGAAGGGTTCTGGTGTTGGATTCACTACATTTTCTGCACTGTGGGGGTGTTCTTCCTCTTTGTTGATCTTTGATGTGGGCATCCCCGACAGCTGTTGTTTCTGTGCACATAGTTTGGATGACCGTGTAACTGGAATTTTCTTTGGCCTTGTCATTGGGGCAGTGACGCTATGCTCTGTCTGCCTTGCTTTTTCTTATTTCTCCTTTTCTTTTACTGAGGCAAGAAGGTTAGAAAGCTCCTCTTCAGTGAAGAGTAGCTTTTCCTTATCATAATCAGCTAGCTCGGGGAGCGGTAGCAATGTCCTAGATGCTTTGACAGTTGGGAAGAAGACATAATGGAGTTTGGCATCTTTCTCCTTTATGATATATGTATTCTTTAGAGTCTTCTCATTTGTTAGGATGTCACCATTTATCACAGCATCTAGGAACTACTTGAGACCCTGATCTTCTACTCTTGTTGATTTATACTCAAAATCTCAGTGAAAGGTATGCTATTATATAATTCCTCCTTGATTGTATTGAAGATACTTTTATGTATCTCTTGAGTGTATGCTTGGCTATTTACTTGGATGAACTATTGTTCCCTATGATTAGTCTTCTATTTTTCTATATTATATTTTGAAAAATATGAAAATGTAAATTGTATGCCCATTATGACTGCCTCTATATTGATAACGATGATGATATTGATAATGTTGATAATGTTGATATTGCGTACAACAACCCCCTCATTTGGAGGTGGGACTTGTACATTGTCCTCCTATGTTCCTATAGTGAGAAGGAGCCCAGTGACTTACCCCATCGCGTTGGGGTGATAAAGTCACACAAAAATATATAAGCATGCTTCTCGAATTACAGCATAATGGGAACTCGTAATAAAAGTTGAATTTCTTGAAAAATTTGTCGAATAAATGTTAGTTTTGCAAATTATTTCTTTTGAAATATAAGTCCTTCCAAGTATACATATTTTATTATAAATCGTTTTACTTGATTTTGATAGCGAATTGTGCAATTGCATGATTGTGTCTTGATTTTCTTGATTTTAGGCAATACAAATGTAATATTGAATAAGATCGCTTTCGCACTCATACACTCTGATGATAAATATAAATCGGCTATATCTCTATATTGGGTTAGTTTGTTCTTTAATTATCCAGTTTTTGAGTTATTTATTTCTTATTGTATATGCTAGTGTGTTAGATCCTATCGGGCCACTCAGGGACGGGCATTTCAATCCCTTTACCACTGTTTAGGCAGTGAGATCGGGATTGGGGTAATAACGGTTCCGTGACACAATCCATTGAAGCGAAAACGAGATAAAAAATGTGCACAGAAGCAACAACAAACCTCAAACGCTGAAGAAACACCACCACTGACTCCCGGGGAGGGTGAGAACAATATTTCTAGGTCGATATAGGGCTAGGAGTGGGAGGTTTAGGGTAGGGTTTGAGAGCTTAGGGCGAAGAGGTGAGGAATCGGTCATCTATTTTCTAGTTGAGAGGGAAAAAAGATGGTCGATCCTAACTTTTAAGTTGGCTTTGCCTGCGGATCGGTCGAGTTCTGTGTATGGAAAACTGGACCGAACGGTCCACTAAGGACTTGCTCTCGACTCCTGATCGGTCGAGTTTCTGAGGGTGAAAACTCGACCGAAGGTCAACCTGACCTAAAAGTCACATTCTTAGTTTCTAGCCATATACATGCCAATTAAATTTATTTTTCCATTCTATTATGTATCATGAACATACTTAGGCACATTTAGATAATCATTGGGCACTATTTTGCGATAAAACATGGAATTTGATAAAAACCCAAAAACAAGAAAAAACTAAGCATGTTTACAAGCAAGTTAGGCACATTTAAGCATATATAGGAAACACAAGTGACGAAAGACATGATAAAGCATATAGGAAAGAGACAACCAGCTAGATCACATGGCAATATCATTCAAATCAACAAAAAGAAATTTAGATCGAATAAAATTAAATTGATCTCTATCTAGTGGTTTTGTAAAGATATCTGCCAATTGATTTTTTGTGTCCACATGTGTGATATAAATATCCTTCTTGGCAATGTGATCACGGAGAAAATGATGGTGAACCTCTATATGCTTGGCTCTACTATGCAATATAGGATTGTAATATAGATTAATTGTACTAGTATTGTCACAAAAGATAGGAGAAGCATAAAAAAATATGTTGAAGTCTTGGAGCATTTGCTTCATCCATAGGACCTATGCACAATAGCTCCCGGCTACAATATATTCATCCTCAGTAGTTGATAATGCCACTGTACTTTGTTTCTTGGAGAACCAAGACACTAAGCATGGTCCTACAATGAAGCAAGTGCCACTTGTGCACTTTCTATCAACCAAACACCCAGTGTAATCCTCATCACTATATGCTCTAAGAGTAAAATCCCTTGATTTAGGATACCATAGTCCAAAATTTTGAGTTTTGGCTAAGTACCTCAAAATCCTCTTAACAGCAATAAGATGCGACTTCTTAGGGCTAGATTGAAAGTGAGCACACAAGCCAACACTAAACATAATATCAGGTCTAGAGGCAGTTAAATAGAGTAAACTTCCAATCATACCTCTATAGAGCTTCTCATCTACCTTCTCACCTTCTTCATCTTTGTCAAGTTTGGCGGTATTTGACATGGGTGTATCCATCGGCTTCATGTTCTCCATCCCAAAGCGCTTGAGCATTTCATTTGTATACTTGCCTTGGTTGATGAAGTTTCCTTCTTTTATTTGCTTGATTTGAAAGCCGAGGAAGAAAGTGAACTCACCCATCATGCTCATTTCAAACTCACTCTGCATAAGAGAACTAAACTCCTTACAAAGATCAAGATTAGTCCCACCAAAAATGATATCATCAACATAAATTTGAATTATAAGAAAATGGTTAGAAGTGTGTTTAGGAACAAGGTAGAATCAACTTTGCCCATGACATACCTGTTATCTAACAAAAAGTTCTTTAACTTCTCATACCAAGCTCGAGGTGCTTGTTTGAGTCCATAGATAGCTTTTTGCAACAGATAAACATGATTGGGTAACTTGTCATTTTCAAAGCCCAGAGGTTGAGCAAAAAATACTTCCTCCTCGATTGTACCATTCAAAAATGCACTTTTAACATCCATTTGATATAACAAGAAATTTTTTTAAATAGAAAAGGAAAATAACATACGAATAGATTCTAATCTAGAAACAGGAGCATAAGTTTCATCAAAGTCAATACCTTCCTGTTGGTTGTAACCTTGTGCTACTAACCTTTCTTTGTTTCTTACCACTTTTCCTTGCTCATCTAGCTTGTTGCGGTAGACCCATTTGGTGTCAATGATTTTTCTATCACTTGGTCTTGGCACTAGAGTCCACACACAATTCTTCTCGAATTGCTCTAACTCTTCTTGCATGGCTAGGATCCACTCATCATCACTAAGCACTTCTTTGATGTTCTTTGGATCTAGTTGGGAGATGAAGGCACTATCTGCTTATTCTTTGTTGTGAGCAGCTTGTGTCCTCACTCTCTCGAATGGGTTGCCAATGATTAACTCCTTAGGATGATTCTTTGCAAAGCGGGGAGTGGGATCCTTGTTTTCTTCTTCTTCTTCTTCTTCTTCTTCTTCTTCTATCACATGATTACCTTTATTTTTGATGTTGAGGTCTTTTAAGATGGGAATCAAATCATCTTCAACATCATCACCAACAACATGCTTTCCAAGAACAGGGTTAGTTTCAATAAACTTAACATTGATAGATTCTTCAATTTTAGACAATTCAATGTTGAATACTCTATATGCCCTGCTAGTAGAGCTATAGCCTAGGAAGAAAGCCTTATAAGATTTCGGATCAAACTTGTTAAGAGAATCCTTCATGTTTATTACAAAACAAGGACATCTGAAAACATTAAAGAAATCAATAGACGACTTTCTACCACGCCATAGTTCATAGGGGGTTTTCTTTAAAGAAGGATGTGTAAAAACTCAGTTTTGCACAAAGCATGAGGTGCCAATAGCTTCAACCCAAAAATTCTTAGGAGTGTCATACTCAAGAAGCATGGTCCTAGACATCTCTTGTAGTGACCAGTTCTTCCTCTCTACAACCCCATTTTATTGAGGCATACAAGGAGAAGATAAATTGTGCGAATAACCAGATTTTTCACAAAAATGCTCAAAAAGATCATTTTCAAATTCTCCCCCATGATCACTACGGATAGAAACAATTCGGCAAGAAGCTTTGTTTTCAGCCCGTTTACAAAAGATCGAGAAAATATCAAGAGTATCACTTTTAGAAATGAGAAAGAAGGTCCAAGTATATCGAGAGAAATCATCAACGATAACAAGACAATACTTGGAACCACGAAGCGTTTGCATTCTCATTGGTCTGAATAGATCAATATGAAGAAGTTCAAGAACTCTCTTGGTACTCATGACTCCTTTGGATTTGAAGGAGGATTTGGTTTGTTTCCCTTGTGTACAAGGTTGACATTCCTCATCCTTTTCAAAATCCAATTTGGGAAGTCCTTTAACCAAGTCCTTTTTGCTCAATTTCTTCATTTGATGCATATTCACATGACCCAAACGGAGATGCCAAAGAGAAATATCATTTTTATCCACTACCAAGCATCTATTTAGTATGGGCTTAAGAGCATCAAGAACAATAACATAAAGATTACCACTTCTAGTTCCCTTATATATAACATTGTAGGAGAGGGAATCTAGAAGCAAGCATTCTAAAGAAGTAAACAACACAAGATATCCATTGTCACAAAGTTGACTGACACTAATTAAATTGTGATGTAGGCCATCAACAAGAAGCACATTTTTAATACATAGCTCATTGCCCACATCACCCTCACCTATGACCTTACCCTTCTTGTTGTCCCCGAATGTTACCGATCCTCCTTTCTTTTTCACAAACTTGTTGAAATGGCTGATTTCTCCAATCATGTTCTTAGACCAGCCACTATCAACAATCCATCTCTTTTTAACCTGCAAGAAAGAAAGATGTCGGAACCCAACTTAAACTTTGGGATCTGGGGTTAGCTTGGGGACCCATTTCATCTTTGGGTTGGTCCCCTTGGGCTTGTAAGGACAATAAGTGGAGTAATGGTCATCACATTTACAATGAACACAAACCATAGGGTTCTTAGAGCCAGAAGTCTCTCCATGGAGAATGGGAGGTTCCACACTCTTCTTCTTACCCTTGTTCTTGCTCTTTTTCTTACCTTTGGGAGCAGTCCCATCATATCCCAAACCACAAGTACCAACATGTTTGGTAGAGTGTTCTAGGACATCATTGAGGGATTTCTTTCCTGAGAGAAACCTTTGCAAAGAAGATCTTAACTTGGCATTATCATCACTAAGGTTAATGACAATAGTAGAAAGACTAGCAAGATCATCTCTAGCATGCAATAGGTCGGCCTCAAGACAGAGGGCTTTAGTATGATAATAATATCTTTGTAAAGTTATGCTAGCAACTTCATTACTTTACAAAATAGGCCTAGAGGATAAATCATTAACTTGATCAAGCAACTTAGCATTTTCAGATTTGAGCAAGACAGTCTCTCTTTGATAAGCATAGACTTCATTTCTCATAGCATCATTAATAAGTTTGAGTTCCACATTTTCAATTTTAAGAACATCAAGCACATCTAGGCACTTTTGGTTTTCTATCTTAAGATTTTTGATATTTTTAAGATATACACCATTCTCAACTTGTACTCCATTGCATTGAAGTTCAAGGTCAATAAATTGCCCTTGCAAGGAATCTATACTCTCAAGATGCACTTTTTCATTTTGATCAAGAATATCAATTTTAGCATAAAGATCATTAACTATCTTGCCTAATCTTTTCCTTTCAGATTTACATTTAGTAAAGGATGATTAGCATTCATTTAGCATATCAATGATAGTTTCTTTAGGCAGCTCAAGTAAATTTACTTCACTTACCTTGCTTACCTCACTTACCTCACATACATCTTCACTAGTAGAGGCCATGTGAGCAAGATGGCATTCTCCATCTTCGGAGCTTGAGGAGCTTGAAGAAGACTCCTCCCAAGCTGCATGGGCTGCATCTCTTGATCTTCTTTCTTTCTTGTCCTTCCTCTTGTACTTACCTTCTCTCTTATGCTCTTTGTCCTTCTTGTGGCTGCTCTTATGGTGGCTCTTCTTGGCCTTGGGGCAGTCACTCTTGTAGTGGCCTTTTTTACCACACTCATAGCACCTTGGAGTTGAAGAGGAGGGCTTGCTCTTGAAGTGTTTTCCCTTTGAGTAGTTTTCCTCATGCTCATTGGAACATTCATCTTCACTTGAGGAAGGGTTAGGGGACTTCAAGGAGAGTTGTTGTTGATGGACCATTTCTTCAATTTGTGCTTTGAAGGTTGTATCCTTTATCTTCTTGGACTATTTTTCTTCTCTCCTTTGTTCCTCTTCTTGCTTGTCAAGCCTAGGTTCATGGGCTTTGAGGTTACCAACTAGCTCCTCAGTTGACAACTCACTTAGCTTGTACACCTCTTCAATTGAACTAACCTTAGGCTCCCATCTCTTAGGAAGAGATCTCAAGATCTTACAGTTGATAGTACCTCTATCCATTACACTCCCAAGGGATGCCAAACCATTTAAGATGACATTGAGCCTAGTGTACATATCAGCCACTCTCTCATTCTTACCCATCTTGAAGTTCTCTAGAAGACCGCCAAGCATGTAGACCTTGGCTTCCTTCACTTGCTCAGTTCCTTCATAGGTGACACACAATTTGTGCCATATCTCATGTGTGGTGTCCCATGAGGAGATCTGGTTGAACTCGGATGGAGTAAGGGCGGCGTAGATGATGCTCACAGCTTTGGCGTTGAGTTGACCATGCTTCATTTCAACTTCAGTCCATGTGGTGATGTCCCCCGTTGGATCTTCATATTTGAGGTGGACTATCTTCCACATTTCATAGCTCACACCTTGAAGGTAGAACTGCATCCTTCTGTTCCAATAGCGGAAGTCGGTGTCGTTGAAGACTGAAGGTCTCATGGAGAAGCTTCCTTCTAGGTTAAGCGAACCAAGTACTGAATCACCCATCTTCTCCTACTTGTTGAAGTAGCTTGGAGAAGACCTGCTATGATACCACTTGTTAGATCAATGGGCTCTAGAAGGGGGAGGGGTTGAATAGAGCTTCACAATTCTCACAAAATTGATTAGACCACCAAATTATATTAATTGTAGAAACTTAAACAAGCAGCAATTTGATGACCTAATCTAACATGCCCAACAAGGATAAGAGACAAGGAATAGCAAGCACTTGGATAGGTGGTTTAGATTGGTTCCATGTCCTAAACTTAGGAGCAATGTCAGTCCACTACCTAGAGTGGGTTAGTCTCTAGGATTTGTAATCTTGGTACTCTTATATTCCACAATAAGATTACAAGATACAACAACCACACATTCAAGGGCTTAGTACCTCCAGCAAATATCTTCAACCTATAGAAGGAGCTTACCCACTTGATTCCTAGGAGTCTTCAGCCATCACCATGGACTTACCCACTCCTTTCTTCAAGTCTTCTTCCTTCAACGGATTACCTATCTTCCTTGAGTGTTGCCTTGATCGTCTCCTTCACTTGGAGACCTTGGAGCACCTATCTCCTTCACTTGGAGACCTGGAGCAGCTTGCCTTCTTCAACCTTGAAGAATAGCAACACCTTCTCCTTCACTAGGAGACCTGGAACAACTTGCCTTCTTCAACCTTGAAGAACAACAACACCTTCTCCTTCACTTGGAGAAGCTTTTTCAATCTTCTTTTTCAAAGAGAATGGAGGTTGGAAGATGGAGGAAGAGAGATTTTACATCAACACATGGAGTAGCTCTCTTACATAGGAACCTATCTCACTCATACTCATGAATTTGACTTGAAGGTAGAGAGAGAAAGAGGCTCAAAGGCTTAGAACACTCTCAGCTATGGTAGAACTAAGTTTGCAATGAAAGAGTCACCTTAGAATGAACTCCAAGTGTCCTATATATAGTTGAGGGTGTTGCTTTGAGTTAGGTGAACTCTTAGACCAAAATATAGTCGTTTTTCTTCAAGAAAACGACTCTATTTGTGATCAAATAACCCACCAACAGTCATATCATGTTTTTTTTGCAAATTTTGTACAGTGCAATCGGTCGAGTTTTAATAAAGGTAACTCGACTAATCAAGTAAAAGACAAAACCGATATTAAAATGGCCGGTCGAGTTTGTCCTGGGGAAACTCGGTCGATCCCTAAATATTGTTTTGGTCATCCACTTGATTGGTCAAGTTCTGTGTAAACACAACTTGACCGATGTTATCTTCAGAAAATTGACTTAAGGATGATCGGTCGAGTTTTAAGGCTGGGAAACTCGACCGACCAAGTGTCTGAAATCAATTTTATAAATTGCATATAAAGTGATCTAACATTGGTGTTTTATGTCCCAATCAATTTTCTCGCCTTAGTTACAAGTCAGTTCATCATTACAAGTGATTACAAAAATGTTCTAAGGTCATTTACATAGAAATTCCAAAATGCACACTTGTAGCTATTTTGTCTTGAACTTGACTCATTCTAGGGCTTTGGATTTTGGATCCTTTTCATGTACCTAATGCCTGCAAACAATCTTAAACATACATATTAGATACACATGAATGGAATGGTTAAGTCATTATCAAAATATAGACAATGTATAACCTCTAGGTCAATAAAAGGTCTCGTCCAACCGGTACATTCAGCTGCCCTCACAAAGGCAGATGTGTCGCGTCTGGTAGTGAGGTCCTAAAAGTTTAGATAAACCCTCTCCCCATCGAAGGGGGAGTTACACAACAAGCCTTCATCCAACCCTTGTACCCTTCTTAGCTTCCAGTAGGATCTACAAAAAAGTATAAAACTGCTTAGAGTCAAAGACATGCACAGAATGTGATTAAGGAAAAGGTCATCCCAATGCGAGTTGTGAGACATGGAAGAAACCTGAGATCCACACAACTCCCGATACCTGAAAGACTTAGTGTAAGTAGAAGCCCTGATAAGACTCTGGGAGATCTCTGGTTTAGAATTGAAGCAAGAGTATGGAAATCTTCACTAAATAAAATCACCGTGCCACTACGTGCCTTAGCTCTATCTAGCTTGAGGACAAGCTAGACTCTAAGTTAGGGGGGTGATAACCTCCCATTTTGTGATGTTATCTTACTAATTTTTCTTAGTTTTCCATACTCTTTCTTAGATAAATTAGATAGAATACTTAACTTTCGACTTTATTGTTAATATACCAATTGACTAACATTTCTCCCTTTTCTTCTTATAGAAAAACACAAAAAAAATTGCAAAAGAACTCAACCGATCCCAAGACCATAAAGAACCCCAAATGGTTTCCAAACCGTGAAGAGTTCAAACGGTATCCATACCGTTAAGGATACAACCGTTCCTAAGACTGTATGAAGACCAACCAATCCCAAGACCGAATGAAATCCAAACGGTCCCAAGACCGTATGAAGACCAACCAGTCCCAAGACTGAATGAAAGTCAAACGGTCCCAAGACCGACCAAGCTTCAAACGGTCCCAAGACCAACCAAGATTCAAACGATCTCAAGACTAAGAAAACCTCAAATGGTCTCCAGACCGAATGAGTCTCCAAACCGTTCAGGATCCAAACAGTCTCCAAACTATTCAGAATCCAAACGGTCTCCAAACCGTTCAAGATCCAGAATGATCGCAAGACCGTTCAAGACTCCTTGGAATCCTATTAATAGGACCAAAGGGGTCCCCCAATTGGCATAAGATCTTTAGACGCCCAAAGGCTGCCCCAACTATTCCAGAACCAATTCAACCTTCATCCATCACCCCAAGGCTTCCGGTCTGAGATCCACACTCCATCCTCAAGGTAATTTCTCTCTCATCGACATAGAAGGTGGGAAGTCGAGGATCCATCACCAAGGCAACTATGTGGTGTGAAGATAGTTGCTCTGTACTCCAAGGGATCGACCTTCCTCCCTCCTATGTGGAGATGATGTTTTCCTTCTCACTGCCCACCTCCTTCTTCGTCCTTGCCATGAGCGAGTAGTTCCATACACTAGGGTGCGGGGAGTAACCCCGCTACCCATGTTTCATTCCATGTATTGTAATTCATGAGTTTGCAATTGAGATATACTATATTTTTAATTCAACATCAATCGTTTAATGAATGCTAGTTGCTTGATCACCAACTTGTGTTATCTATTATCTACTAGTGTGAATTGTCTATGTTTGTACTTCTAGATTCGAATATCGACTACTTGTTGGTTCTAGATGTATGTAGTCACCATACATTTGCTTCGGTATCTAGGAGCATTTCTCAAGGAGTGGAGTAAACTCACCTCCATCATTGTACTTTCGTGCTATGAAATGGAATCAGTTGACGTATGAAAGTACAACCTTAACAGGTCGAGGAACACACTTTACGAGGGGAGTGATGCAAAGTAAGTGACCATTCATTTGGGGATGGCTGGCATTGCAACACTTCCACATTTCTCATAGTTAGTTATCTGAAAGGAAGCTAAGTCTATAAAGATACTAACTATTTAGACTCTTTTCTTTGAAAGCCATGTTTTTTATGATGTATGTTTTGATCCATGTGTAGCGGTGGTGAAACTCGATCACATCCTAGTAGTTTACAAAATATTGTCTTCAATCTTAAATTTACTTTCCTACCATTTACATTGCCTTGCACTTTAGGTTATTCAATCAATCAACTCTTTGATCTAGATATCAACTCTTTAGTAGATAAATAGAATTATAACGTTTTCCATCTTGTTAAATCCTTAACAAGATCGTTGTCTCATGGATTCGACCCTCAACTGTACTACGATAAGACTTTCGCATACCTTAGGATACGTGGGTGGAGATCTTATTATTGTATATGCAAGGTTAAACTTAGAGACCCACTATATCTAGGATTTTTAGTGGTGCATGCAACTCCACGCGAGTAGAGGCTCCATCACCCTTCTAAATTTTATAGAATGTTAAATGTCTATAGCTGCTACATCTAACTACTGAATTTGATATATATCTAATTTATGATCATACATACCTTATTTGACCTCATCTATTGCCACATATGATCTATTATTTGTTGTTTATATTTACTAACACTTTTACTAGTGATGAAAAATCAAATTTAGTATCTACACGCATCTATCGGCTAGTAATCCTCTAAAATCCTACATATCGGTCCTAATTCCCAATGATGGATCCCCTTTGTGGGAGGTCCTAGGTGATTGGGACCCCAATACACCTAAAATTTAGGACTTCCATAGCAATGAAGGGAAAGACATGGACATCTCTAGCCCTAAAAGACCACCCACAAATAAAAATTTTCTTTTTTATTGTTTTGTTTTCTTTGACAAAAATCATGAATAACTCACTCCTTCATCTCATAACTGCACGTGATACCAGTATTCCCTGTGGAATGAGGGTGATAATATTTCATCATCCATAACTAGATCTTCAAATAAAATATCTAGTTATAGCTTTTTTCTTTTTTTACATCTGATAAGGATAATCACTTAAAATCCTTTGTGGCTTCATCAACACTTCTTTTTCCTTATTTTTCACGCATAACATGGTGAAGAATCTGAACACACCCTTTATCTTCCTTTTTTTGATGTTTCACTATCGGAAAAGGATGGAGCTTTACTCCAAGAATATTTCCCCTATTTCTTCTTCTTTTTTGGGACCAAGTGTGACACTTCTATAGGTAGGGATACAACCAACGGTTGAGCCACAATAAGACCAAACCTTTGCTAAGGTTGGATTGGATGGTTAGATTGGAAGTGTCCCTCCTACTTGCACCAATAGAACATAGTACTTTTGAAGTGACACTTATGTGTGTGACCCCTCCCACAATTTTGACATCTCTGTGAACCCTCCTAGTTGTGAACTTCATTGTGAGGCTTCCTTCCTCCCTCGCCTTTTCCCTACAATTGTGGGTGTGCATCTTCATTGCATCATTCCCTGGAGTATATATTCTTCGATAAACCCAAGGTATCCCAAATGTGGTTTCTTTGAGGGCATGTCTGTATTCTCCATCTTCAAGGAGAAGTCCAAAGCCTCAGTGAAGTTTGGGGGATGACTAGCCAAGACATGCGATTGAAGTAGAGGGTTAAAGTGGTAAACAAGGTGGTCCATTTCTCATCCTACATATGGGAAAAAATCGTGATGAGTCTGAACTTCCTAGTGTAGTCTGCAATAGTCATATCTCCATGGTAGAGATCCATAAACTACTTCTCCTTCTCCTTGTATGTAGATATGAGGACAAACTTAGGGGTGGAGATGGATAAAAGGTTTTCCTAGGCCATTAGGTCCTTTGTTAGATATCACACAATGATTATTTATTCAATCAGAGCATTTCTTCTCACATAATTAAATGGACATCAAAGGTCATCTTTTGGTTTAGCTGCACTTCTAGGATGCAAAAACCATTCTCCATTTCCAGTAGCCAAGCATCCTCATCATCCATGACTTCATTGTCTCCCTAGAACTTCTCAATGTTTAGCCTGACAAAGTCTAGGATGGTAGCTTCAAACCAAGGGCAGATAGGGTCTGGTGCACCATTCTTGTCTTGGTATAGTGACCCTAGGGGCTAGGGCATTAGTGGCATCTATAAGCACCTTTTGATGCTCTAGGAAGATCATTACAAGTGCCTTGACTGGATTATCCTTGACATCATGATGGGGGCCATCAAAGGGGTAGGGTCATCCTTAGGGTTGGGATTATCATCAGGGTTGGGACCATCAATGGGCCTAGGGACCTCATTGGTTTCTAAGAAACCGTCATCAAAGGCCTCCTTTGGATTCTTCCTATTCTTAGAGTACTTGTCATTCATGTCTCTCTTCCTTTTGTTAGGGGCAAAACTTCTTATTGTGGGGAGACTTCTTGTCATAGTCACTTTAGAGACCTCATATGTGATCACAATTTTCTTAGTGCAAGCCATAATGAATAACAACAATATATAATTTAGGTTTACATTTATGCAACAAACACAAGTAAACTTATTTGATGTTATATATATATATATATATATATATATATATATATATGCTAGTGGTTTGGAGGAAAATCTTTCTAGCCCCCGGGTTGTGCTCCTTTTTCGACACCATTGTCTTCGAAAAATTCCCCTAATAATTTTCTTTTTTTATCAGATGTCTACGCAGAGACCCCTAATAATTTCCTTTGACTCTAAGGAAAAAATGAAATTATTAACTGTTAAGGGTTAAATGACAAATCTAGGCTATGATACTAAATGTAACGACCCTCTCCCCCTATTAGCCGTATTTGAGGTGGATTGACAAGGCAATGATCATTAACCAGTGATTGAAGAATGAAGTTGAATCAGTGGGAAAGGATATCGATACTATGGGTTTTACCACCAAGCTGATGTGAAACAAGATCGAAGGAATCCATATGAAAAAATGAGATAGAAGTTGTGATAGAGTCGAATTTTGAGGTTCTTGAATGCTCAATTTAGTGGTTTGATCACAGCTTGGTGCTTGGAATAATCGAATCGAGTTCAAATGTATATATGTGATGTGATTAATCTTACATGGGTTTACATATTGACATGATAGAGTGATAGTTCCTGAAGTGGATTCTAATCATATGAGAGTACTCCGCTTAATTTGAGAGTCATTTAATGTAAATATTATGACTAATGACCCTAATTATGTACCATTTTGGATTAAGTAGTGAATGGTCAACTAGTAGTAAACTAGAGCTAAAATTTAATAGAAAGTAGTTATGATGATGATAAATCCATGGTTCAATTTGCATGATTAAATGAGGTTCCTAAAACAATCTATTTAAGTTGGAATATTTGAAATAATGTGTTACATGACCATTGATAGACCTAAGTTTAACATATATAGCCTGCCCTTTTGTTTGAAGAGTACCACTGTTTGGCCTAGTCAGCACTCTGCTTAGAGCCCTTGGATGGGAGTGATCATTTGGAAGTAAGGTTCTCTTGTCCTCAAACCGCTCTGAGATCATGGAACATGGAAACAAGAATGTTCCATGCATCCACGATCAATGATCGTGGTATGGAAGGAGGTAGAGATAGGGTAGTTGTTTTCAATGTGGAGGAGATAACATACGACCCCTGACCCATCACTCATGTATATGAAGCTGAGTGCTACAACCCTCCCTCTCCATTGTCCATCCACCACAAGTTGTCGTGGTCTGAGGGAGGAGTTACAGACGCACCTGGGGAGCCCTAGTGAGATAGAACGCAGAGGTTGGAGGAGTCATCATATGAGGATGAGAGTAACATGAAGGTAGAGTGTGGTTGAGCCACCTCAATGTGGAGAGCTTCCTCACGGTAGAAACATTGTGTGGAAGTACTCTGTCTCACATATGCCGGCGCCGCGGAGGAGATGTAGTAGAAGCATCGGCCTGCAGGAAGGAAGCAATCACGGCCGGAGTTGTTGCCTATGGAGGTGCTAACATGGAGAACGACAACCATAGGTTTTTCCTCGTCGGAGCTGTGTAGCGGTGGCAGATTCCATGAGATGACGCACACATGCATCAATCGAGCCATAAGGAGGAGACATCCATGGTGATCCTGAGAAGCCGAGGATGGCCAAATAAGGGTGTCGCACCTACAGTGAGAAGATAGACATGAGGTGAAGGAATGGCACTTAATCTTTCTGGAGTATTGGGATGTGATGGTTCTCTTCATCTAAAAGCTCAGTGCTGGGAGGAAGCGATGAAGAACGTGGGAGATCGTCACAATGGTGAACGTGTCTGGAGTAGCACCGAAAGCTTATTGTCGTCTTAAGGAAGCATCAAAGAACAAAGGAAAGGCCTCACGAATATGGACGCAGATGGATGTCGTGTGGTAACAGATCAAGGAGGAGAAGAGTAGTTAGGCCAGGAGGCACTGACGCTAGATCGGGGAGAATGCAAGACAGATTGCTCGCGTGTGAGAGAGGAAGTCGGTCCAAGCCGACATGTCATGAACTGGAACCGAAGGAAATAAATCGAGATTACCCTAAATTGAAAAAAATCTATGCTGAACCGGACTGGCTCAATAGCAAGGAGTTGTGCCCAGCCCTGGTAGCCACATGGCAGTCAGCCATTAGCCATTCAAGGTAAATATCTCAGAAAATGCTCAGATCTTCAATAATTCGTAGAAATTTGCACAATTATCAGAAAAATGCAAATAAGATACCAAAATTCTCAGAAAAATGCATATAACAACTTAGAACCATAATATCAGTCTGTTTATGCTTAAAACACAGTGATATCATGTATGATATGTTACACTTGTTTTATGAGTAATAAATATCAAATGCAGACCTAAAATTATGAGAATGCATCAGTAACTCTTAAATATGTTTTAGAATCCATGTGATATTAGATATGATCATGTTATGACACATAATCATGTAATTTGCTTAGAATGTCTATCTAGGGCTAATAACCCTAAATAAAATGCAATTAATACATATGTGCTCAATAAATGATGAAATTATAGAGTAAGCTCATATCAGTATATGAAACCTCAATTTTAATTATGAAATCATGATGATGCACATAATTCATGTTATATGAAGACGACTCTTAATACATAAGATGTAACCCTAATTTGATTAATGAATGTGACATAATATTAATATGTTCACATAATGATGGAAAACATGATTGTCAGTTAATGAGTAAATAATCTGGAATATGACATCAGTAAGATAATTACAAAATAAGAATGCAAGTAATGATGGAATTATCCTAATCAACTAAGAAAACCCTAATGGACATAACTAGGGTTAATGATGATGTGAACCTGTTGATAGTATGTGATCTTATCTTTATCAGGGTTTGACTTGGGATACATAGTTGACATCAGGAATGTGATATGTGATTATTAGGTTTGTCTTGATCAAGGTACACCATTACCTCTTACTTGTCTGATTATACAGTATGCTTGTTTTATATATGTAGTAAAATACTTGGCAAATTATATTGGATGAAATGATTGTTCTTGCATGAGATGTTGCTTGATTTTCCATACTTATGACTATGAACACATGAAACACAATATATATGTTCCATTATATGAAAGCACTAATTCTCTTTGGTAGCATAGTGCTGGAATTTGATCATTCTCTTTCGTAGCAGATCACATTGTACAATGATCTAACTCTTTGGTAGTATATCATAAGGCCTTACATCTCAAACTCGTTGGTAGATGAGATGATGCATTATTCCCTCAGGTGGAAAATGCATGGATGATATAATGGAAAATATGCCTAAAAGATTTGTGTTCTCTTTTGCTAATAAACATCTTTGCTCAAGTATATGCTTTTGTTATATTCTTTATAACTGCCAAGTATTAGTTTTATCTTATTTCCAAGATATAACGAGAGGTATATAAAAGACATGTAGGTGTACTCAGTACAATATTCTTGAATATTGTGTTGACGTGTACCTCATGTAATCTTTTGTTTAGGCTGTGGACATATGATCTTGAAGATCCAAGATAGTGGTGAGTTGTATGGAAAGTTGACGTACATGTGGACATGTTGTCTTAAGATCATGTAGTTTAGTGGTAGTACATGTATATGTAGAAGTTTGTTGTTTAATATGTAATATCAAATGCTGTAACAATTCATGTTGTAATTATATGCTCAATGGTGAACATATTGTTGTATGGTTTTATTATTGTTCATGTGCATGTGCTACTAATTGTTTCCTTCTGACTTCCTATGATTTTCTTCTTCTTAGCCTAGTGTTTGGTGTTTAAATTGGAGTTCTCACTGAGATGAGGTTTCAATTTAGACGTCACACATTAGATTAAGTTTTAGAAAATTCGGGGACGTCATAGGTGGTATCAGGGCATGAACAATAGCAAATCCTAACATTTGCTCACTATGCAACTCAAAACTAAAGAATCTTACACTTAATAATCCTTAGGGCTAGATTAGTCATCTTTTAGAGACTCGATCTGACCTAGCCTCTAGGTTAGCACCTTAATGTCTGAGAACTAAGCCTAGATTGGATCTTGTTGTATAGCAGATCCTTAGATGTCATTCTTTCCTTACAGTGCAGTGGTATGGGATGTTGCATTATTTGGAAATGACGTACATCACGGAAAGAGAAACATTTGACATATGATGCATCTATGTTTTGGGTAGCTACACTAGTCTACACCATGTTCTCACCCTTTTCACTAGTTTTCATGGCACCGTACTCTCTACTATGTGTGGGACACTCATTTTGTGGATTTGGTTTTGGACTCCAATCGAATTGAACCTCAATAGTTTTCTCTATGAATGTTTCATCAGAGAAAAACTATATAATATTTTATTATATATATGTATTACAAAAATGTGTCCCCACACAAGTACGAGTAGGAGGTGGTCATGTAACCTATGTGAAAGTGAATGACATCAGTCTAGAAGAGAGAGTAGTTCTAGGTTAGATGTCTAGAGCCTTCTTGTGATATGTGATAGATGGAATGGTTGAAATAAGTTTTGATGATATGATGTAAGTCTTATATAGATGATATAAGATGTTTTTATGATGATCAATGTTTGTATTTGAGGACTTAAGGTTCAGTTTTGAGGATTTCAGATAGGCTTTGATGATGTATGTGTTTTTTTTAAGATAAGATAAGATAAGATAAGACACGATGTGAGTCGTCATGAGCCTCAAGCCCTTTTATAAAGGAGGACCTTTAGTGTTAGGACTAGTTTTAGGGCTAACTCCTGAGAGAGTGAGACCCACAGGGAGAAGGTCATAGAACCTAAACTCTAAGATATGAGAATGATGAGAAATTTGTGATATGATATGTCCTAAACTAGACTAGTCCTGAGTGATTGAGTTGCATCACTTCATGTATGATTCCTATGGTCTTGTTGAACCCTAGATGTCCTTGGGAGGACCAAATCCTAGAGTCTAAGAGAGGCTAGTTAAATGTGCATATGTGAACATGATATGAGAACCAACCATCTAGGTGAGGGAGAGAGAGTCCCAAGAATCTAGAGGAGGTAACTATGTTAGTTTCTGTGAGCCTCAATCTTGGGTTGTTGGTCCCTATAGGAATCTAGTGGTTGCACATATATAGAGAGTTTTGGGTAAGCATGTTTCATGGTTAGAGATCTATGAAAGAAAAAATATATCATATCATGTTTTGGTTTGTTCTTATGTGGCTAGAGCTTGTAAGGCTATCACTAGTGCTAATGAGGTAATCTGAGAACCCTAGACCAGAGGGGAAAGATAAAGTATATGCATACGAGATACTCATAGAGTTGTGTTAGCTCAGAGAGACTGGGCATGGAATTACCCTCACGATAAGGGTTAAGAGAAACTCAGTTGAACTAGATGAAGTTTTGATATATGTTTGACAAGCCACATGTATAAGTTTGTTAGCACAACGATGATATAATATGTGTAAGGATGTGATCTAATCTTGACATGTGATATATATATATATATATATATAAATATATATATGGGAGTTTACTTGTTGCCCGCGCGGGTAGATTAGTTAAGTTACCCGACTTTCAAGCTTACGGGATCGCCTGCCCTTTTTGAATCCCCTTTTCTTCTGATTCCCGGAGTTTTCATTCCGTTTGCGAACCTGGTGCTTTTCGCGACAGGGTTGAAATAACAGGGACTCAGATTGCCGCTCCAAAATTAGATACATTCTCATTGTTCTTGAGTAGCTTTATGCAGTCGTTGACCTTCTCGCCACCCACTAGCTGCTCGGTGGAAATTGACGTCGGCCTGAAGTTCTGTGGTGGTGATGTTGAATGGCTGAAAGCATCCTGACGGATCTGATATGACATTGCAGCTAGCCGGACCATGAGGCGTTGTGTGGTGTCGGTAATTGAGGACATCATGGAGATCTGCTACTAAACACGCAGGTCTAGCGGTCCTCAAAAAAAGATCCCGCCTTTCCGCCCACCAGCCTCAAGTGCCAATTTTGATCTGGTGCACCTGAATCTGACCGGCGCTGTGGAGCTCCTTCCAGTTGTTTATACCAACCGGCTGCAGCGGTGACTGCAGAGGCCGCTCGGGATTACCACCCGACGGAACCCACCTTACCTTCCATCCTGTCGGATCCCTAACATGATGGTGGTTGTGGCGGGGCGCCGCTCTTCCCCCTGGTATGGATCTGGTTAGATGAGAGGGGTCAGCGAGAGGACGACGGTGTTTTATTCGGATGATGATGGATAGGAATCGAGAGGCAAGCAGGAGAGGGAGCATGGCGGCCGTCAATGGTTCCTTGTCTAGGAGAAGGCAAAGGACAGGGAGTAGCAGGTTAAGGGACTCGCCTAGTAAGATAACAAGCAGATTCTATCTCTCCATCTTTGTCTCCTTATCTTCCTTGTTCATCCTCACCATCTTACTTTTACCGATTTGCTATTTATGCTTCTATCGTCCGCTGCCGTTCATCTTTCTATTTTTGTTACTAGAAGCTATAATAAGAACCGTCTCATTGATTTCTCCACTTTTATGTTTTCCCCCTCCTCACGCAGAGGACGACGACGGCATGGACTTGTAAGAGTCCAGTAGGCTACACGACCGGGGATCCAAGAAAGACAGGGATCGGGACAGATCTAGCCGGACTGCTGCATGGCAGCAGCAACCGAGAGGAAGGGGAGGACTCCTCTGAGGAGAGCGTAGAAGACGACGATGATGAGGAACACGACGACCATCACCACCGCCACCCATCGTCGGATTCCACATCTGCTTCCTCACAGTAGAGGCCAGTGTCGGCCCTCGGCCCAGAAGAAGGTCGTGTCCAGGACCGCCAAGACACGGCTCCAGTTTCCCATTGGAAGGATCTCCAGGTACTTGAAGAAGGGTCGCTACGCCCAGCGTGTCGGGCCCGACACCCCTATATACGTCGTCGTCGTCCTTGAGTACCTTGCTGCCGAGGTACTCGAGCTCACTGGAAATGCGACAAAGGACAACAAGAAGAACATAATCACCCATCGCCATGTGCTCCTGGCCGTGAGGAACGAAGACGAGCTCGGAAAGCTTATGTCTGGCGTCACCATCCCCTATGGTGGTGTTCTACCGAACATCAACCAAGTGCTCCTCCCTAAAATGATGTCTGTAATTTATATAGTAGGTGCAAGTAACCATTTTTTACATATACAAATGATGTCTGTATATTACAAAATTTCTGGCGTCATTACAATTTGTTTATACACATTATAAAAAGACTGACCATATTATAGTACATAGTTTCTTACATAAACTTTCCAAATGTATAAAGTTGATTTTATAGTTCTGTACTTCTAGATTAGTAGTGTATGTAATTCGATCATTCCATTTCATGTGAGTCTTATTAAAATTTTATTAGACAATGGATGAGTACTAGGAATTTCTTCTGACATATTATAATTTTTATCTATATATTACAAAAAAATTATCGTCTTTACAGTTTCTTAATGTATATTACAATATGTTCGATCATATTACAAAACTGTCACCTATATTACGGTTGGCTCTTGCCTATTACAATGTGACTCCATATTACAGATGTCACTTGCTTATTACAATATGAGTATGCGTATTGTAAAACTATCTCATACATTATGGTTTGCTTTTGCCTATTACAATGTGATTGTCCATATGACATATGACACTTGTTTATTACAATATGACTATTCATATTACAAAAATGTCACCTACATTACAATCGGCTCTTGCCTATTACAATGTGACTCCCCGTATTACAGATGGCATGTGCTTATTACAATATGAGTATCCATATTACAAAATTATCACCTACATTATGCTTGGCTCTTGTCTATTAGAATGTGACTAAAATTGTTACATTTTGGGGGTTGGTATGAAATTGTTGTCTCAAAATACATTACAAATATATAACAAAAGAAACCCAATCCAAACGCAATTTGATCCCCCTCTCATCTATAGTTAGATGATATCAGTCGTTGCCGCCCCAGGCTCCGGCACAGTCAGTAGCGTTGCCGACGTGCGTGACTCGCGGTGATAGCCTTCTGCAGAGATCGAGTAAAAATGATATTTGTAACAGAAACAGCGTAGTAATACAAAATGAGTGTTTGTATTACAAATTTGGTCATCTCATTACAAACGTTGCATGTCTCATTACAAATATGTATCTTCCTATTACAAAACAGATGCAGTGAATGAATGACCCTTTTGTATATACATTACAAAATGTCTATCGACCTTACAATTTATTCTTATAATTTTTTTATGTATATTATAAAATACACACCCACATTACAATTTGACAATTTATATGTATATTTGGACAATCATCCTTGGAATATCTCTAGTTGTATCCCTAGCGGCAACATAAGCACAATATTCACTAGCCTGTCTTCAATGCTGATCGATCCATCCCTTATACGCATCCTGCATCCGTCTAAAGTCCTTATCAACAACTCTAGACAAGTAAACCGCAGTAAGCACCACGACTGCTTTCAAACAAGGATCTGGCCCTTCAAAACCCCATCAAGCAGCCTAACAGCGTCCCGACTGAATTCGTGGCAATGTATTTTGGGATGTGAGGGTGGGATAGTTTAAGATTAGGAGGGAGATCCAGATCAGGTCCAAGGCAGGTTATTGGCCTGCTGTGCGATTTTGGGGGGCCCAAAGAGGTTGTTGGAGGCTGCAATGAAGAAGTCATGGAGTTTGGCAAGGAAGTTGTCACAGACGAAGTAGGGGGAGTTGGGGCTGATGTTCATTTGAAAGGCGAGCACCCTCTGGTTCTGAAACTGGAACAGAGGGAGGCTTCCGGTGTGGGGGCGGAAGAATCGATGCCCTAAGTGGATTGGGTTTCCGTCCATGACTTTTGATAGTGGAAACACACTGTAGTGGACGAGACGAGCCACAATATGTTGAGTGGCAACTGCGTGATGTCGTCATCTAGGACCCTGTGGACTGTGCGACATTTGACCTCCGGCGAGCGCTGCAGTTGGTATGGTGAGGATGGACAAGATGAGTCTCATGACCATGCGGCGGATTCAAGTAAGCCCTTCTAGGTTGCCCGTGAGCTGAGGCCAGATAGTTGGACGACGACGCAATCATATCTAGAACCTCGCTGATTCGGAAGAGCGTCAGAGTCCGGTTGCAGATTCAGGATACAAGACTCCAAGTGGTCGATCCATGTATTCCACCTATTTACAATGCATGCCACCGTGTCTCCAAAGCACGGGTAAACAAGCCTTACTACCCGCGCGGGTATTAAAAACATACTATATATATATATATATATATATATATATATATATATATATATATATATATATATATATATATATATATATATATATATATATATATATATATATATATATATGTGTGTGTGTGTGTGTGTGTGTGTGTGTGTGACATAATGGAAAACCTAGCATGGGTTGATAACTCTTTATGAATAAATGGTTAACTGGTTAACCATATACATGAATAATGATGATAATGTGATATTGTAGGCTAATCTTGTTATGAAATCACTAGTAAATGTGTAATTTATTATGAGCAAGGAAATAAGATCATATATTTGAAATCTATTACATGAGGTGTTAATCTTAGTGCTTAATAATGATAAAAAAATGTAGTTGACTGTTAGCACAACCTAACAATTATGACACCTTGATACGATCTAGATAGATAAAGTGGGTTAACTATAGTTAACTCCCTCCTAAAAGGCATATGTTAATGTTGAAAATGTTCTAACAATTAGCTCAATAAAAAGTTGATGACACCTTAATATAATGGGAACCTTGTTAGGATCTTTATGGATAAGGTTGAGTTAAATAAAAACAACTCTTCCCCAAATGAGGACTTAATGTTAGAATCTTATGCTTGGGTGAAATGAGTAAAAAATCCTAATAGGAAGTGTGACACAGCCTAAGCATCTAAATCATGTTATATGTGGAGGGCTTCACCCTAGATGTTTGTGAATTCTCCTAGAAGACACCGATACAACTTTGGATACATGGTTCTAGGAATCCTCTGTGGATATGTTGCACATAGAGTGATTTTCTACATATGGATGAAGTTCCTTGAAGTAAGAGGATCGTTTAATTTTGAGGATGAAATTTCTTTTAAGATGTATATGATGTGAAGGGGTGAATTTTGGCTTAATTTTGAGGACGAAATTTCTTTTAAGGTGTGTAGGATGTGATAGAGTCGACTTTTGAGGTTCTTGATTGCTCAGTTCAGTGGTTTGATCACATATTGGTGCTTGGAATAATTGAATTGAGTTCATATGTATATATGTGATGTGAGTAATCTTACATGGGTTTACATATTGACATGATAGAATGATAGTTCCTAAAGTGGATTCTAATCATATGGGAGTACTCCACTTAATTTGAGAGTCATTTGATGTTAATATTATGACTAATGACCCTAATCATGTTCCATTTTGGATTAAGTAGTGATTGGTCAAATAGTAGTAAATCGGAGCTAAAATTTAATAGAAAGTAGTTATGATGATGATAAAGACATGGTTCAATTTGCATGATTAAATGATGTTCCTAGAACAATCTATTTAAGTGGGAATATTTGAAATATTGTGCTAAATGACCATTGATAGACCTAAGTTTAACATATATAGCCTACCCTTTCGTTTGAAGAGTACCACACTATTTGGCCTAGTCAGCACTCTGCTTAAAGCCCTTAGATGGGAGTGATCATTTGGCAGTAAGGTTCTCTCCTCCTTAAACCACTCTGAGAGCATGGAACATGGAAACGAGAATGTTCCATTCATCCAGGATCAATCATTGTGGGATGGAAGGAGGCAGAGATAGGGTAGTTGTTTTCAATGTGGAGGAGATAACCTACAACCCCTGACCCATCACTCACGTATACGAAGCTGAGTGCTACAACCCTCCCTCTCCATTGTCCCTCCACCGCAAGTTGCCGTGGTCTGAGGGAGGAGTTACAGATGCACACGGAGAGCCCTGTGAGATAGAATGCGGAGGTGGAGGAGTCATCATCTGAGGATGAGAGTAACAGGAAGGTAGGGTGTGGTGGAGCCACCTCAATATGGAGAGCCTCCTTGATGGCCTCAGTCCCTACACACATGCGAGTATTACTGGGCACACGAACACATGAGCACAAAGACACAAAGGAGTTTTGTGTTGCGTGAAGCTGCAGCTTTTCAGGTTCTGTTTATCTTATATTTATTCACGCAATGAACTACAATAGAGAGATGTACGTGCCTAGCTTTGTTCCTTGATCCCATGAATTGGTCATGCACTTGAAAGCATAGCAACTAGATCTTACAAGAACGACACCACCACATGCCGTGGCCTCGTGCCCTATTTGATAGCAAATGGGAATTAGATAAAGCAACATAATTATCTAATAAAACAACTAGATTATCTAACAAACCCCCCCTGAATTCTAGTTGTTTTGAATGTTGACGATGCTAATCCTTGCGCGCAAGTTATGAAACTTCACCCGCCCGAGTGCTTTAGTCATCAGATCGCCAACTGCTCGTCGGTGTGGACATACTCGATGCCCACTTTGCCATTTTCAACGCACTGTCGGATGAAATGGTAGCGCGTCTCAATGTGCTTGATGTTGACTCAAGGTCAATTAGGTCAATGTTGACTCATGTCTAAATTGACTAAACCCGTGTTTTGATGATGACTAACCATTCCACATATTGGTGTCTAATGTATCTACTTGAGTGTTTTCAGATTAGGTATAGACACACTCCAATTGCCCTAACTTGCGCATATCAAATTGGAGAAAAGACAAGTCAAAGTCATACAAGTGCACGTTTTTGTAATATGATGTAAATCCATTAGAATCATGTTGTAAATAACTTGTAATGATTGTATGACTTGTAATTAAGCTTAGAAAAATATCAGGAGCACTTAGATTGAATATTAGAGCACTTTAGATGCAACTTTGAAAATTGATTACAGGTACTTTGTCGGTCGAGTTTCCCAGTCTGAAAACTCGACGATCAGTCCTTGGTCGATTTTCTAAAGATTGCATCGGTCGAGTTGTGTTTACATAGAACTCGGCTGATGGAGTAACTGACCAAATCGATTTTCATTGGTCGGTCGAGTTTCCTCAGGACAAACTCGACTGATGGTCTGAATATCGGCTTTGTCTTTTACTCTATCGGTCGAGTTACCCCTATAGAAACTCGACCGATTGCACTATATGGAAAAGTGCAGAAAAGTTCTTCTAGCCATTATGGAGTTGCAACAAGTGAAAATATATCTGTTGCAAGCCACAAAATGGCTAGTTTTCATTCACAAGTGTTCTCAAAGGCTAAGAGGCATCCCCATCTATAAATAGGACCCCTTGGGATTCATTCCAAGGTTGAGCATTCATTGCAAACTCTATGTGAGGTTCCTATTCTATAGCCGAATGCTTCCTACAGCCTCCTCTCTCTCTAAGCTTAATCACTTGCTACATCCATTAGAGTGAGTAGGAAATCTGTAAGAGAGCTAGTCCTACATGTATATCTTGTGAGGCTCTCACTTCCACCACCTCCCCATCTCTCATTTGCAATCATGAAGATGAAGGTTCTCTCTCTTGTCCAAGAGAGGTGAAGAAGAACAAGGGAAGGAGTCCCTTGATGAAGATCAAGGTTGAATAATTGGAGCTAGAGTGGGTAAGCCCTTGGAAAAGGAAGAAGACTCAAGCTCAAGTGGGTAAGACCTTGGTGGAAGCTTCTCCGAGTGAAGGTGAAGTCAAAAGTTGAAGATCCAAGAAGAGTGGGTGATCCTTGCAAGGCTGAAGACTTGTGCAAGAGTGGGTAAGTCCTTGGAGAAGGCCGAAGACTCTTGCAAAGTGGGTAAGTCCTTGGTAAGGTTGAAGACTCTTTGTATTGGATAGGTAAGTCTTTTGTTTGGTCATGCATTATATGTCTTATGAATGAATATAAGAGTGCAATAGTTTGGAAGTCCTAGAGGTTGACCTCTCTAGGCAAGTGGACTGAAACACTTCTAGTTTTAAGTGTGGAACCACTCTAAATAGCTTGTCTAATTGGTGCATGTTCAATCTCTCTCTCCCTTGCTATGTATGTTTTAGTTGCACTCATATTGCCTATTTATCAACCTTATCTTGTCATATATCTTGAAGGTTTAATGAATTTTGTTTAAGTGCTTTCAGCTCTATTCACCCCCCCCCCCTCTAGAGCACCTAATCACCCATCTAGGATCCAACAATTGGTATCAGAGCGGGTCTTCTCCATGCATACTTCCACAAGTAGGAGAAGATGGGTGACTACCAAGGAGGGAGATACTTGAGCAGCCTTCCAATCTTTGATGGGAGCAATTTCCTCTATTGGAGAAGGAGACTTCAATTCTACATCCAAGGATCAAGTCTTGAGATGTGGAAAATGGTGAACATCCCATACATACTACCAAAGACAAAGATTGAAGAATGGGATGAAGCTACCTTGATGAAAGCTACCTTAAATGCTAGAGCCATGCACATCCTATATGCCTCCATGACCCCCACCGAGTTCAACCGGATTTCTTCATGTGAAACAACCTATGAGGTATGGAGAAAGCTTTGCATCACTTATGAAGGGACAGATCAAGTGAAGGAAAGCAAAGTCTACATGCTCAAAGGGCTGCTTGAGAACTTCAAGATGGGAAAGGAAGAGAGCATAGCCAACATGTACTCAAGGCTCAACACCATTTTGAATGGTCTTGCTATTCTAGGACATCCTATGTCTAGTGGAGAGATAAACTCAAAGATCCTTAGAACTCTCCCCAAGAGATGGGAACCCAAGGTGACTTCCATTGAAGAAGCAAGGTCTCTTAGGGATATTCCTATTGAAGAGCTCATTGGAAATCTACAAGCACATGAAGCCACACTTGACAAGAGGGAGGAAGTAGAAAGACAAGAGAAGAAAGAGCTAAAGAGAATGAAGAATGCTGAAATGAAGGCTCAAATTGAAGCTATCATGGAACAAGTCTCTCCATCCTCTCAAGCTAAAGAAGATGCCATGTACTCCAAGGGTAAACTCTACAAAGGCAAGTCCTCCATCTGGTGTTTCACATGTGGAAAGAAGGGTCACTACAAGGAAGATTTCCCACAAGGCAAAAAGACCCATCTTCACAAGAAGAAGGAGAAATGGCACTCAAGCTCAAGTGAAGATTCAAGTGAAGGATCAAGCTCAAGCTCTAGTGATGAAGGATAATGCCATTTTGCTCTTATAGCATCAACAAGTGAAGACTCAAGTGAGGTAAATCTAAACTCTTTAGATAAAGAATCTTTGATTGCTATTATTCATGATATGTGTGCCTCTCTTAAGTCTTCTAAAAGGAAAAGGAAAAAGCTTGCTAAAATTGTTGACAATTTTCATGTAGAACTAGATGATCTTAAACATGCTAATTCTTGCTTGCTTGATGATAAAAATGCTTGTCTTAGCCAAGTAGACTCTCTTAAACTTGAAAATGATAGTGTTCTTGATAAGATTAGGTTTCTAGAAGCTCAACCTCTCATGCCTAGTTCTAATGAAGAGCACACTTTAATTATTGATTCTCTCATGCATGATATTGATGTTCTTAAATCTGAAAACAAGGACAAATATTGTGTTCTATAAGAATTAGAAACAGAAAATGCCTCCTTGCTTGCTAAAATCAATGGGCATGAACCTTGTTCTAGTTATACTAATAAAGAGAATGATGTTGTTTCTCTTCACATTAATAGAGATTCTTATTTAACTAAAGCTCTTTGCTTAGAAAATGATCTTTTGCATGCTAGAGATAATATAAATCATTTGTCTTCTACTATTACCTCTCTTATGCATGATAATGATAGTTTGAGATCTTCTTTGCAAAGATTCTTAGTTGGTAAGAAGATCCTTAATGACATCCTACACCATTCTACTAAACAAATTGGTAGACATGGTTTGGGATATGATAGTAGTCAAGGGAACAACAAAGATAAAGGACCTCCAATATTCCATGGAGAATCCTCTAGTTCCAAGACTATGGGCACATGCAACTATTGCAATGAAATTGGTCATTATTCTACTTATTGTCCTTTTAGGAAAGCACCCAAGAGAAATAGGACTTGGGTTGCTAAACTAACCCCTCCGGACCCAAAAACATGATTGGGGACCATTTCATCTTTCTTCTTGTAGGTACTTACAAATGGATTGACTTGAGCTATTGAATTGCAAATTGACTTGTCAATCTACATGAACGAAGAAAGGTGAGATGTGTATGAGGTAAAAACAAGTGGAAAAGCAATGGTAAGCACAAAGGTAATGTTTTCTTGCTTATAACCATTTCTAACTTGTTTTTGTCAAGTTAGTGTGCACTATACATATAGTTTTTGAGTCAAAAGTGGTATTTTGTGTTTCTCTTCACACTCTTGCTCAAAAATTGTTTCTAATGCTTCTATAGTGCATTACTAACTTGATTAGACATGTTTGGATATGGTTTGTATTTTTAGCATGCCTTTAAATATGTTTTTATGAAATATATATGCCCCAGCTGCTCTGTCGGTTGAGTTACCCTTATAGAAAGTCAACCGATAGGCACCAATGGGTGTTGCCAACAGCTGTCATCGGTCGAGTTGTCAATGCTCAGAACTCGACCGATAACATTGTGCACAGAATACACAGTTGGCTTATTGAATGAGAATTTCTCTCTCAACTAGATTTTCTCAACCAATAGCCTTATTCTTTGGCACTCTCATTTGGTACCTTTATATATGCATAATTTCCATGTTCTAAATTGCCTATCTTACTTACAACTCTATCTCTCTAATTGCTCTAAATTGGTATATATATATCTTACAATTACTTGCTTTGAGTTGTTTTGCAGGTTTTGATGATGATCTCTTTGGATCTCTTGGTTATGTCTAAAAATTGCTTCTGTTGTACCCTAACTTGCTACATCTATCTAGATGTATATCTTGTTTTGACACAACCTTGAGGTTCTTAGGGGTAATCATCTTATGGTAAGGATGCATATCTAGTGAGTTATATCCTTTCATGCTTCTAAAATTGCATATCTCTCTATTTGGATATATCTCTACATCTTCTCATAGCTTGCTTTATCTTGTGTATCTTTTGGTATCTCTTGCTATGATCTAGATCCTACTAGTAGTCCTAACTTGTGATATCATCTGCTAGTAGTTCATATACATGTAGTTCTAACCTTGTTTAAAATTGTCATCTTTGCTCATATATATGATATGCTTGTATCTTGTCTCATACATGCTCAAGATTGTTCCTTGCATTGCATATATACTATCTTGAGTTGCTTGCATAGCATTGTGATGTAGGGTACATAGATCTACATTATATGTAGAAATTGGAGTATTTTTAGATTTTATGCAGATTTGCTCCAATTTCAGTTTTTGCTGCAAGGGTAGTGTTTTTTATGCAGAAATGACCTTCTGAGCAAGGCTCATTGCGTTGCCATGAGCCCTGGCACTTTTTGGGCATATTCTGTCATCTTGAGGGTCAAAATTGCGATTTATTATTTTTCTACAGCACTTTATCTTGCTTTTTGGGATGTTCAAGTATATGCTTTAACTTGCTTTTCTTTCTATGCTTGGACAAGCCCCTATCTATGCTCTTCTACTCTCCTTATATATATTTGTGTTATCTCCTTTCTCTTTAACAAGTGATGTTTCTTTTTTCTTCATAACCCCACTTTTTGAAATGACAAAGGGGGAGAAAGGTATGTCTTCTTTTAAAAAGAGGAAGAAGGCATGTCTTGCATGAAGAGGAGAAGCATGTTCATGTAAAGGGAGAAGGTAAAGGGGAGAAGACATATATGTGTAGAACATATATGATTAGAAGACATAGTATTCTATAAATGTTATGAAAGCTAACCATGCAGGAGAAATAGCATCAATTGAGGGGGAGTATGAAAACTCCATGTGCATCAATTGAGGGGGAGCATATGAACTCCATTCTATTGAAACCCCTAGGTTTCTCCAAAGGTATGATTTTACTTGAAAGCTTTCAATACATTTATGGATTGGTTTTTCATCTTCAAAAAGGGGGAGATTGTTGACTCAAGGTCAATTAGGTCAATGTTGACTCACGTCTAAATTAACTAAACCCGTGTTTTGATGATGACTAACCATTCCACATATTGGTGTCTAATGTCTCTACTTGAGTGTTTTCAGATTAGGTATAGACACACTCCAATTGCCCTAACTTGTGCATATCAAATTGGAGAAAAGACAAGTCAAAGTCATACAAGTGCATGTTTTTGTAATATGATGTAAATCCATTAGAATCATGTTGTAAATCACTTGTAATGATTGTATGACTTGTAATTAAGCTTAGAAAAATATCAGGAGCACTTAGATTGAATATTAGAGCACTTTAGATGCAACTTTGAAAATTGATTACAGGTACTTTGTCGGTCGAGTTTCCCAGCCTGAAAACTCGACGATCAGTCCTTGGTCAATTTTCTAAAGATTGCATCGGTCAAGTTGTGTTTACACAGAACTCGACCGATGGAGTAACTGACCAAATCGATTTTCATTGGTCGGTCGAGTTTCCTCAGGACAAACTTGACTGATGGTCTGAATATTGGCTTTGTCTTTTACTATATCGGTCGAGTTACCCCTATAGAAACTCAACCGATTGCACTATATGGAAAAGTGCTTCTAGCCGTTGTGGAGTTGCAACAAGTGAAAATATATCTATTGCAAGCCACAAAACGGCTAGTTTTCGTTCACAAGTGTTCCCAAAGGCTAAGAGGCATCCCCAGCTATAAATAGGACCCCTTGGGCTTCATTCCAAGGTTGAGCATTCATTGCAAACTCTATGTGAGGTTCCTATTCTATATATGAATGCTTCCTACAACCTCCTCTCTCTCTAAGCTTAATCACTTGCTACATCCATTAGAGTGAGTAGGAAATCTGTAAGAGAGCTAGTCCTACATGTATATCTTGTGAGGCTCTCACTTCCACCACCTCCCCATCTCTCATTTGCAATCATGAAGATGAAGGTTCTCTCTCTTGTCCAAGAGAGGTGAAGAAGAATAAGGGAAGGAGTCCCTTGGTGAAGATCAAGGCTGAAGACTTGGAGCTAGAGTGGGTAAGCCCTTGGAGAAGGCAGAAGACTCAAGCTCAAGTGGGTAAGACCTTGGTGGAAGCTTCTTCGAGTGAAGGTGAAGTCAAAAGCTGAAGATCCAAGAAGAGTGGGTGATCCCTGCAAGGCTGAAGACTTGTGCAAGAGTGGGTAAGTCCTTGGAGAAGGCCGAAGACTCTTGCAAAGTGGGTAAGTCCTTGGTAAGGTTGAAGACTCTTTGTATTGGATAGGTAAGTCTTTTGTTTGGTCATGCATTGTATGTCTTATGAATGAATATAAGAGTGCAATAGTTTGGAAGTCCTAGAGGTTGACCTCTCTAGGTAAGTGGACTGAAACACTTCTAGTTTGAAGTGTGGAACCACTCTAAATAGCTTGTCTAATTGGTGCATGTTCAATCTCTCTCTCCCTTGCTATGTATGTTTTAGTTGCACTCAAATTGCCTATTTATCAACCTTATCTTGTCATATATCTTGAAGGTTTAATGAATTTTGTTTAAGTGCTTTTAGCTCTATTCACCCCCCCCCTCTAGAGCACCTAATCACCCATCTAGGATCCAACACTTGCTTCAGTCATGAAAGACCAGATTTTTGCAGAGCTGAATCATAGACTTATTGTCCACGTGTAGATTGGTGATGCCAGCCTCCTTCCTGAACAGATCGCTGAGCAGCTGCCCAAGACAAACTCCCTAGCAAGCGGCAGTCGTAGCTGCAATATATTCCGCTTCACATGATAATAGCACGATTACCTTTTACTTCTGTGATTGCCAACTAACTGGACTCTGCCCGATAAAAAACAACATGCCGGACGTGCTCTTCCGATCATCTACATCTCTAGCCATGTCGGCGTCACTATACCCAACAAGTTTCAGCTCCCATGAACACTTCAAGTAGCGACAGCCATAGGTCAGTGTGCCTGCAACATACCGGAGGAGATGCTTGACGGTGCTCATATGCTCCATCGTTGGTGCCTCCATGAACCGGCTCACATATCCCATGAAAAATGTGATATTCGGTCGTGTATGCACTAAGTATCGAAGACTCCCAACAATGCTTCTATACATAGTGGAGTCGACTGGTGGATTCTTGCTTTCCTTGCTTAGCTTCAAGCGTGCTTCCATTAGGACATGAACATAGTTTCATTCTACCATTCCGACCTTCTCCAATAGCTTAGTTGTGTATGATGCCTGGCAAAGAGTGATTTCTCTCGCAGTTTGCTTCACTTCAATGCCCAGATAGTAGTTGAGCAATACAAGATCGCTCATCCTGAATTTTGCCTTCATCTGATCCTTGAAGAGTTGTATCATCTCTGGCTTCCCACCCGTGACAATTAAGTCATCGACATACACACCAAGAAGCATCCTCTCCATGCCTACTCCCCATGTGTACACTACGATCTCTGACACATTTCTGTGAAATCCAAGAGACAATAGAGTGTCCTCGAGCTTGGCATTCCACGCTCGAGGTGCCTGACGAAGGCCATAAAGCGCCTTGTGCAAGCGCAGCACCTTCTGCTCCTCTCCTTTCTGGATGAAACCTGGAGGCTGCAAGACGTATACCTCCTCATCGAGGTCACCATTCAGGAAGGCCGACTTCACATCGAGGTGGTGAACTTCCCAATCCTGATGAGCCGCCACTGCCAGCATCAACCTGACCGAATCGAGGCGAGCCACATGGGCAAATACCTCGTCAAAATCGATCCCATCTTTTTGGACGTATCCTTTTTCCACGAGTCTTGCCTTGTGCTTGACCACCTTGTCGGCGCTGTCTTTTTTCAACTTATATACCCATTTGAGGCCGATCGGTCGCTTCCCTACAAAAAAATCAGTTAGTGACTAGGTTTTGTTCTCGTCGATGGTGTTCAGCTCTTCCAGTATGGCCTTACGCCAGTTCTCATGCGGCTCCACATCCACGAACGAGATTGGTTTGTCCCTAACAGTGAGTAGTAGTTCGCTTTCTTCCGTATCCCCGGCGTCAGGGTAGATGTTTTCGAGGGCCCAATAACGCCTAGGGGCCTCTTCACTGACCAAATCGACATCAGGTGTGGCATTGGGCAGCAGAGAGACGTAACCCTCTGCCATATATACCTCTCTGAGGGGGTGCGGCGTGCATGTCCTCTGACCAGGGCATGTTCTGCCCCTGCGTCTGTGGCGGTGAAGGTGACAGCAGCGTCTGTGGTGACACAGGGCTTCCAGTGGCGTCCTGGGCTACTTCACGAGTCTGCACCGTATGCGCTCCTGCCGACGCGATTACAGTGGCTGAGTACTCAACCACAAATGATTCCTCTGTAGCACATCCTGCTCCCCAGTCCCATCTCGTAGCTTTGTCGAAGATGACGTCATTTGATATGTATACACGCTTTGCCACCGGATCGTACACCCGATAGGTGCTGGTGCACCCGCACTCGTAACTGATGAAGATGGTGTGGATGCTCTGGTCATCGAGTTTGCTGAGATGCGGCTGCGTGACCTTGATGTGCCCCATGCAGCCAAATGTGCGGAATGATTGCAAAACTGGATTTCTCTTGTGCCACGCTTCATACGGTGTCATGTTGCTCACGCTTTTTGTCGGTGAGCAGTTCAGGAGAACTACTTCCATACTGACAACCTCCCCCCAAAACTCATTTGGCATACCCTTCAACTTCAGCAGACACCTCGCCATCGACACCACCGACTAGTTGCTCTGCTCGATGACGCCATTCTGATGTGGTGAGTATGGTGTCATTAGTTGCCACTGTACCCCACGAACTGCACAATACTCCCTGAACTCGACTGAGGTAAACTCGCTGCCCTAATCAGTATAAAGCGCGCGTAGCTTCCTTCCAGTCTCGCCTCATCCTTGCTGGACAGCAACACCAGCCACATATAGCGAGTCTTACCATCGACTAGCAGTAGGTAGTACCTCTTCTTAGCACGTGTTGGCAGTGTGATAGGGCAACACAGGTCTCCATACACCAGTTCGAGATGATCAACAACTCGGTAGAATGACTCCTTCAGAAATGACGCCCTCCTCTATTTCTCGATCAAGCAACCGTTGCATAGTTGCTCGACGTGTTCGATGTTCGGCAGCCCATGCACCATGTTTTCCCGTGCCAACTTGTGGAGACCTTCGAAATTCAAGTGCCCATAGCGTGTGTGCCACCTTCGCACGCCTTTGCTGCCCACTTCCGCTAAGCACACCAGTTGTGACACCTGAAGTTCAATGGTGTACAGCCGATTGCGCGTCCTGGCAACTTTGGCGATCAGCTCCTCCCGCCTATCATGGACAGTCATGATGCCGTGTTGGATCAACATCGAACACCCGACCTCGTCGAGCTGTCTGACCGAGACAATAGAGCTCTGCAGCTTGGGGATGAAACACGTGTAAGTGCTCGATGACACCCATCAAGTGTCGTGAAGATCACTGTGTCGCGCCCTCATATGTTAACCACCGAGTCATCCCCGAACCTCACCGTTCCGCTGATGCCTCGATTGAGCTCGGAGAATGTGCCTACGTCACCCGTCATGTGGTTGGATGCGCCCGTGTCCAGGTACCAGAAGAGATCCTTTTGATCAGTCTCATCGCCTAGTTTCACTTTGGCACACTTCTCGTTCAGATGCACCACTTTGTCGTCGTGCGCCGGTTCATCATGCATGGTCGCCAGAGACGTCACTTGTGCCATGAGCAATGCAGGTTCTTCGTCCTCGACCTCGGTGAGGTGCGCTGCCACCGCAGCCTCCTCCCGTTTCTTCTTATGACAATCTCGGTCCCAATGACCCTCGATCCCGCAGTAACGACAACGATCCGAACGCTTCGAGCCAGCCTTGCTGCCACCGTTGTACGTGACGTCCTTGCCGCAATTGCCTTTTCCTTTGTCTCGAGGCTTCTTGGAGCCTCCCAGGATACTGTCGGAGGAGCCGCCATGCTCCCGTCGCATTGCCCGAGCATGCCACTCCTCCTCTGTCAGCAGCAGTTTGCCACCATTGTCCTCCTCAGCATCGAGCTCAAAACGCTCCTCTGCCACCTTGAATTTCCCGATAAGATCCTCCATACTCAGTGTGCTCAAGTCGACCAAGCTATCGATCAAAATAGCCAGCTGCAAGTACCTTTTAGGAATTATACAAAGGAATTTCTGCATCACCTACTTCTCCGGTATATCGTCACCGAGGGTGGACAAGTTCGCGACCATGCCGTTGAGCCGCATGGTGAGCTCTTCGATGGACGCTCCAGCTTTGTGCTTCATATGCTCAAAGTCGCAGTGCAGCGTCTGTGCCTTGGCATCATGGACTCGGTTTGAGCCCATGCAAATCGTCTTGATCGCCTCCCATGCCTCATGGGCCGTCTTCTTTTTCCCAATCGTCGAGAGCATCTCGGGCGGCACCGAATGGAGGATCACTTCCATGGCCAACCATTCGTTTCAGTAGCCAATCTCAGCTTCGAGATCCTCATCGCCCTCGATCGCCGTCCACGGGCCTCTCGCCTACAGGCAGACCTCCATTGTTGGGAATTTAATCATGACTCATCCAGCTGGACAAGCTGGAGCTAGTCTCGCGGAATGGGAAGCTACGTGGGTAGCATAGAAATGAGTGGGGAAAGTGTTGAGTCTAAGTCTGTTGGGCAGATCCTATTTTTGGGGATCATGTAGAAGAAGTGGCAAGTATGTGCCGCATAGATAGGCAGTAGTGATAGCTTATTTTCTGTATAAATTAGACTCTTTCGATTGAAATAATCATCGCTTCCTTCACAGAATGATCCTCTGTCTTGCTCCTTTTTCTTATTTCTCGTATTATCTCCCTACAAACTCATTTGATTGATTAGATCTTGGACTATACGTGGTATCAGAGCCTTAGATCAAGATGCCCAAGCAAATGTCGAAGAACCGAGAAGGAGAGAGCTCGGATGCAGGGACGACGACGAGAGAGGGCTCGGTTACATTGAGGTATCCGATGCTAACAAAGTCTAATTACCCAATCTGGGTGATGAAGATGAAGGCTAACATGAGGGCCCATGGCATGTGGGCAGCCGTGGAAGCCAAGGAGGATGAGGAGGTTGAAGAGAAGATGGATTAGATGGCTCTCGCAGTCATATACCAAGTGATCCCTGAAGAGATGATGCTCCAACTAGCTGGCAAGGAGACTGCCCGTGCTGCCTGGGATGCAATCAAGGTAGTACATGTTGGGGTGGAACGAGTGAAGGAAGTAAAACTCCAGGCGCTGCGCTGGGAGTTTGAGAACATGTGAATGGGGGAATCACAGGTGGTGGATGAGTTTGCTACCAAGCTCTCATCGGTGGTTAATCAGATTTGCTCCCTTGGGGAGACGATGGAGGAGAGTTATGTAGTGAAGAAACTCCTCCACAGCGTACCTCCCAAGTACCTACAAATAGCTGCTACAATGGAGCAGTTCGGGGACCTCAAGACAATGCAAGTCGATGAGGTGATCGGTGCCTTGAAGGCACATGAAGAGCGCTACCGAGATTATGACGGGCGCCATGAACATGTCCTCTTGATGAAGAAGGAGACCAAACCAGATTACAAGTCATCACGAGGTGATGATCAGTCAAGCTCCAGATGCCGCGGGCGAGGCCGGGGAAATCCACCAGGAAGGGGATGAGGAAGAGGCCGCTCACGAGGTGGTCGCACTGACTGGAACGCCACTCATTAGAATATAGAAGGAAATCGAGAGGCAAGTAGAGACAAAAGCAAGGTATGTTGCTTTCATTGCAACAATGTTGGCCATTACGCATCAGAATGCAGAGGAAAACAAGTCGAGGAAGTGAATCTCACCCGGGCTCAGGATGACGAGCCAACTCTCTTGATGGCCGAGTGCAGAGTGAAGCCGCACACAGAGATACAACTGAATGAAGAGAGCTTGCTTCCCGGAGATTATCTAGACAACCACGGGTAAGGTCAGCCTGATGTGTGGTATTTAGATAATGGAGCGAGCAATCACATGATGGGGAGATAGGGGAAGTTCACCAAGCTTGATGTCAATGTTCGTGGACAGGTGAAGTTCGGGGATGGATCATCTGTGTAGATCCATGGAAAAGGAACTGTGATGTTCCAGTTCAACAATGGGGAACAAAGACTCCTCACCGATGTCTATTATATACCAAGTCTTCAAAGCAACATAATCAGCCTCGGTCAGCTGACAGAGCAAGGGAGCAAGATCACACTTGAAGGACCGTATCTCCTCCTGTACGATAGGAGTGGTGATCTACTGATGAAGGTAAGACGTTCGACGAATAGACTGTATAAAGTGCAGATTGAGTCAGTCGAGCCCATCTATCTGGCTGTTAGCCTGACGAGCCCTGCTTGGCTATGGCACGCAAGGTTGGGCCACGTCAACTTTCAGTCTATGAAAGCGATGACAGACAATGAAATGGTACTGGGAGTACCGAAGATAAGCCATCCTAATCAGATCTGTGAGGGATGCTTAACATCCAAACAGGTGAGGCTGCCATTTCCGAGGAAGATAATCTACCGGGCATCTCAATCTCTTGAGCTCATACATGCTGACCTTTGTGGTCCTATCTCACCTCAAACGCTCGCCGGCAATAGGTACTTCTTCCTCCTTGTTGACGATCATACTCGATTAATGTGGGTGTATATGCTAAAATCCAAAGTCGAGGCATATGAGGCTTTTCGGACTTTCAAAGCTCAGGTTGAGAAGGAGAAGGAATCAAAGTTGAAGATGTTAAAAACCGATCGGGGGGGGAGAGTTCCTATCTAACAACTTCACTGCATTTTGCGAGAAGGAAGGCATAAGGAGGCAATTTACGGCCCCTTATACGCCGAAGCAGAATGGGGTAGTCGAAAGAAGAAATCATACGGTAATGGCCACGGCTAGATGTCTGCTTAAGAGCATGGAGATACCAGCTGTTATGTGGGGCGAGGTTGTTCGCCATTCTGTCTATTTGCTGAACTGTATGAAGACCAAGGCAGTAGAAGGTGTAACTCCCTATGAGGTGTGGACCGGAAGGAAGCCACACCTTGGACATCTGAAGGTGTTCGGATGTACTGCTCACATGAAAGTTCCTAGTGCTCACGTGAAGAAACTTGATGATAGGAGCATCAAGTTAGTCTACCTGGGAGTCGAGCCAGGCAACAAAGCACACAGGCTCTACGATCCTAGCAAGAAAAGGATAAGCGTCAGTAGAGACATGGTGTTTGAAGAGCATAAGAAGTGGACTTGGTTGGAAGACGAAGAAGGATTGCAGGTAGGAGACACATTGTCAGTGGAGGCTTCATCTGAACAAAGGGGAGATCAGCAAGAAGATGGAGATTCATCACATACTGCCTACACTCCAGTCGGGTCGCAGGAGACACACGCATCCTCATCCTCAGGTCAAGGATCTGTGTCTGCGCAAGGGCACACTACAAGCACTCAGGAATCGTCAGCTAGATCTGCAAGCTCGTCTAGTGAGATTCAGGCAGTGAAATTTCGAACACTTGAGGATATCTATCAAGACTGCGAGGAGCGTGGAGATGAAGGAGAATTTCTATTAGCTGATGGCGAGGAACCAACAAGCTATTCAGAGGCAGTAAAAGATAAAGCATGGCATGCAACTATGGTCCAAGAACTGGAGGCGATTGAAAGAAATAACACATGGGTGTTAACGGACTTACCTGCAAACCACAGAGCTATTGGTTTGAAATGGGTTTATAAGCTGAAGAAGAACTCAGAGGGGCATATAATTAAACACAAGGCTCGGCTTGTGGCAAAAGGTTATGTGCAGCGGCATGGAGTAGATTTTGATGAGGTGTTCGCTCCAGTAGCTAGAATGGAGACTGTGAGAATGATATTGGCACTAGCAGCGCATCATAACTGGCGAGTTCATCATCTCGATGTGAAAACGGCGTTCTTGAATGGTGACTTGCAGGAAGAAGTCTATGCGGCACAACCCGAAGGCTTCGTTGTGAAGGACAAAGAGCACAAGGTATACAGGCTGTCAAAAGCTTTATATGGCTTGCGTCAAGCTCCTAGAGCATGGAATGTGAAGCTCGACAGTAGCTTGAAGGAGATTGGTTTCAACAGATGTACACATGAGCAGGCGGTATACATAAAGAGAAAGGCGGGACAAACACTTGTAGTCGGAGTGTATGTAGATGACCTGATCCTAACCGGGCCTAGCGAGGTTGAGATTAGGGAATTCAAAGAACATATGATGAATGAGTTTGAAATGAGTGATTTGGGGTTACTCATGCATTATCTGGGTATTCAGGTAAAGCAGCAAGAGGGGAGCATACACCTGAAGCAATCTGCATACGCTGAGAGGATACTGAATCAGGCTGGCTTGAGTGATTGTAATCCGACCAAGACCCCTATGGAGCCAAAGATAAAACTATAGAAGGACACGCAAGGAACTCCAGTTGATCAGACGGAGTTTAGAAGTATTGTCGGGCGCCTGAGATATTTGATTCACACTAGACCTGACTTGTCATTCTCAGTGGGAGTAGTGAGTAGATTCATGGAGAAACCTACCACTGTCCATCAACAAGCAGTAAAACAGATTCTGAGGTACATAAGGGGTACAATTCATCATGGGTTAGTGTATAAAGCTTGCAAGGAAGGTGAAAAGCTCATCGGCTATTCTGACAGTGACTTAGCAGGAGATCCAGATGATCGGAAAAGCACAAGTGGAGTTGCATTCTATTTGAATGAGAACCTGATTTCGTGGACATCTCAGAAGCAGAAGAGCGTGGCTCTTTCGTCATGCGAGGCAGAATTCATGGCTACAACTATGGCAGCATGTCAAGGAACCTGGCTCAGAAACCTGCTGGAAGAAATCATTGGTCGAGAACTCAATCCAGTTCGTCTCTTGGTTGATAACAAGTCTGCAATAGCCTTGATGAAGAACCCTGTGTTTCATGAGCGTAGCAAACACATTGACACCCGATTCCACTTCATCAGGGAAAGCGTGGAGAAGGAAATAATCACTGTCGAGTATGTGTGCACAGATGAGCAGCGAGCTGACATCCTTACAAAGGCGCTGGCAAGGATGAAATTTGCAGAGATGAGTAGACTGTTGGGAATCAGATGTCTTGGACAGCTTAGTCCAGATTAGGGGGGAGAATGTTGGGAATTTAATCGTGACTCATCCAGCTGGACAAGCTGGAGCTAGTCTCGCGGAATGGGAAGCTACGTGGGTAGCATAGAAACGAGTGGGGAAAGTGCTGAGTCTAAGTCTGTTGGGCAGATCCTATGTTTGGGGATCAAGTAAAAGAAGTGGCAAGAATGTGCCGCATAAATAGGCAGTAGTGATAGCTTATTTTCTGTATAAATTAGACTCTTTCGATTGAAATAATCATGGCTTCCTTCACAGAATGATCCTCTGTCTTGCTCCTTTTTCTTCTTTCTCGTATTATCTCCCTGCAAACTCATTTGATTGATTAGATCTTGGACTATATCCATCAGGATGGCCCACTCACGGTAGTTTGTGCGGGACAAGGTGGGAAAGTTGTGGAGTCCAGCCGGAGCAGCCGAGAATGCCCGCGCAATCGCCAGCGAAGTATCCCCGCTCCCAGTTCCCTTTCCCTTCCCGTCGCCATCATTCGCACCCATCACAGGACCCTTCTAATGGTCGAGCTCTGATACCACTTGATGGCCTCAATCCCTACACACACGCTGAGTATTACTGGGCACACGAACACACGAGCACAAAGACACAAAGGAGTTTTGCGCTGCGTGAGCTTTTCAGGTTCTGTTTATCTTCTATTTATTCACGCAATGAACTACAATAGAGAGATGTACGTGCCTAGCTTTGTGCCATGATCCCACGAACCGGTCATGCACTTGACAGCATAGCAACTAGATCCTACAAGCACGGCACCACCACAGGTCGTGGCCTCGTGCCCTATTTGATAGCAAACGGAAATTAGATAAAGCAACATAATTATCTAATAAAACAACTAGATTATCTAACATTCCTCGTGGCAGCAGCGTCGTGCGGTAGAACTCCGTCTCACAGAGGCCGGCGTCGAGGAGGAGATGCAGTAGCAGAAAAGGCCTGGAGGAAGGGAGCAATCGCGGCCGGAGTTGTTGTCTGTGGAGGTGCTAGCATGAAGAATGACAACCGTAGGTTTTTCCTCATCAGAGCTGTGTACCGGCGGCGGATTCCAAGAGATGACGCACACTGGCGTCTATCGAGCCGTAAGGAGGAGACATCCATGGTGATCCTGAGAAGCCGAGGATGGCCAAATAAGGGCGCCGCACCTACAGCGAGAAGATAGATCTGAGGAGAAGGCATGGCGCTTCATCTTGCCGGAGTATCGGGATGTGATGGTTCTTTCAACCAAAAGCTCAGCGCTGGGAGGTAGCATCGAAGAACGTGGGAGAGCCTCACAATGGTGAACGTGTCTGGAGCAGCACTGGAAGCTTAGTGTCGTCTTGAGGCAGGATCAAAGAACAATGTAGGGGCCTCACGAAGACGGATGCAGACGGGCGACAGAGCAAGGAGGAGAAGAGTTGTTAGGCCAGGTGGCACAGGTGCTGGATCGGGGAGAACGCGAGACAGATTGCTCGCGTGTGAGAGAGGAAGCCGGTCCAAGCAGACCAAGTCTTGAACTGAAACCAAAGGCAACAAACCGAGATTACCCTCAACCGACAGAAATCTGTGCTAAACCAGACTGGCTCAACATCAACGAGCTGCGCCCAGCCCTGGTGCCACGTGGCCGTAAGCCATTGGCCATTCAAGGTAAATATCTCAGAAAATGCTCAGATCTTCAATAATTCGTAGAAATTTTCATGATTATCAGAAAAATACAAATAAGATATCAAATTCTCAGAAAAATGCATAGCACAATATGAAATCATAATATCAGTCTTTTAATGCTTAAAACACAGTGATATCATGTATGGTATGTTACATTTGTTTTATGAGTAATAAATATCAAATGAAGACCTAAAATTATGAGAATGAATCAGTAACTCTTATATATGTTTTAGAATCCATGTGACATTAGATATGTTCATGTTTTGACACATAATCATGTAATTTGCTTAGAATGTCTATCTAGGACTAATAACCCTAAATAAAATGCAATTAATACATATGTGCTCAATAAATGATGAAATTATAGAGTAAGCTCATATCAGTATATGAAACCTCAGTTTTAATTATGAGATCATGATGATGCATAGAATTCATGTTATATGATGATGACTCTTGACACATAAGATGTAACCCTAATTTGACTAATGAATGTGACATAATATTAATATGTTCACATGATCTCAAAAAAAATACTAATATGTTCACATAATGATGGAAAAAATGATTTTCAATTAATGAGTAAATAATCTAGAATATGACATCAGTAAGATAATTCTAAAACAAGAATGCAAGTAATGATGGAATTATCATAATCAACTAAGCAAACCCTAATGGACATAACTAGGGTTAATGATGATGTGAACCTGATGATAGTATGTGATCTTATCTTTATCAGGGTTTGACTTGGGATACATAGTTGACATCAGGAATGTGATATGTGATGATTAGGTTTGTCTTGATCAAGGTACGCCATTACCTCTTACTTGACTTATTATACAATATGCTTGTGTTATATGTGTAATAAAATACTTGACATATTATATTGGATGAAATGATTATTCTTGTATGATATGTTGCTTGATTTTCTATACTTATGGCTATGAACACATGAAACATAATATATCTGTTCCATTATATGAAAGCACTAATTCTCTTTGGTAGCATAGTGCTGGAAAGTGATCATTCTCTTTGGTAGCAGATCACATTGTATAATGATCTAACTCTTTGGTAGTAGATCATAAGGCCTTACATCTCAAACTCTTTGGTAGATAAGATGATGCATTATTCCCTCAGGTGGAAAATTCATGGATGATATAATGTAAAATATGCCTAAAAGATACGTGTTCTCTTTTGTTAATAAACATCTTTGCTCAAGTATATGCTTTTATTATATTTCTGTATAACTGCCAAGTATTAGTTTTATCTTATTGCTAAGATATGATGAGAGGTATATAAAAGACATGTATGCATACTCAGTACAATATTCTTGAATACTGTGCTGACGTGTATCACATGTAATCTTTTGTTTAGGTTGTGGACATATGTTCTTAAAGATCCAAGATAGTTGTGAGTTGTATGGCGAGATGATGTACAGGTGGACCTGTTGTCTTAAGATCTTGTAGTTTAGTGGTAGTAAATGTATATCTAGAAGTTTGTTGTTCAATATGTAATATCAAATGTTGTAACAATTCATGTTGTAATTATATGTTGACTGGTGAACATATTGTTGTATGGTTTTATTATTGTTCATGTGCATGTGCTATTGATTGTTTCCTTCTGACTTCCTCTGATTTTCTTTTTCTTAGCCTAGTGTGTGGTGTTTAAATTGGAATTCTAGTTGAGGTGAGGTTTCAATTTAGACGTCACACATCAGATTAAGTTTTAGAAAATATGGGTACATCACAAAAATAGTCATGTAAAAACCTTCATGTATGAATCTACAAAATACAAACTCCCTTGGGACCCATTGGTCCTGGCATCCATAGTTCCTAGTTCAAACATCTCAATAAGAATCTTTCTGTGGTCACATCCAGATCCTTATGAAATTAGTTTGGTTGTTCTAAGTCTTGGGATTCACAGTCACAACCTCCAAGACTAACGTACGGTAAAAATGAGAGATCAATTCATTAAATCGAACATTATCCAAGCCTAAAACCATCTACCAAATGGTACCATATTGGGAAATCAATCTATGTTACACTATGGATGTGGGCTTACTCCCCATGCCCTGATATGAGGAACTACTCACTAGCCATAACAAAAGAAGGAGAAACAAGGGAAACAAGGAAGCCATAGACCACAAAAAGAGGAATCTCCAAGGAGATCTAGTTGGTGACAATAAAATGACTTTCTCCCTTAATCACCCTCTCCAAGGAAAGAACGAGAAAAGAAGAACAAGATCCAAAAATCCAGAGATGAAGAACTATTTTTTATTGTAAAAGTAAAGAGTGCACAACTAAGAATTGAAATAAAAATGCTCAAATGAAATTGCAAGTACAAAAAATTGAATATTTTTCTTTGTGGAGTCCCCCCTCCTTTTTTAGGGGAAGGAAGGGTGGAAACCCTAAAGGAGGGAGAGAAAAAAATATTGGTGGCTGCTAAAATCTACTATCTATGTGACGCGAGTCGAGCATCTCATAAGTCAAACTGACCGGTTTGCTGGTGATGTGGCATGGATATTTCGACAGTGAATCAAGCCCTAATAAAAAGGGGTGGAGATACTGGGTCAAATCTTGGCCTCAAAGAAATCTATAAACTGACCATCTAGGATATGAGATGGTCGGTTGGGATGTGAGGGCACGTAACTGAGGGTTAAAAACCTAACATGAGTGCCGACACCTTGAATCTAACTTGATTCTGAAGTTGGCTTGACACGGCCATATGAGCGCATGGGACGATCGTCTAGAGGACCTAAGCTGAGTGTTTGGCACTTTTGAGGCGAGAATCTGTGTATGTTGAATACTCATTTGAGTTATGAAGCATTAGGGTGGAAGCAAGGATAAAGATGATTGTCTGGATTTGGGATGTAGATGAACTGACTGTTTAGTGCAGCGAACTGATCAGTTTGTGTGCTTAGATGGTCAGGATTTTATCATTGAAGGTAAAACCAACATGAAGGAAAAATGAGAATTTTTTATTTTAGGTTAAAAAATGGGAAAGTTGCATGTAAATATAGAAATTAGCAAAAAGAGGATAAAACCCCATCAAAAGTTTATGAAAGATATATTAAAAAGTGATGAATATACATTCATCAAAATATCCCAGACTTGAATCTTTACTTGTCCTCAAGCAAATAAAATCACAAATAAGTTTAGTATGTACTAGCAACATATGTATCCTCACCCTCATAGTCATTAGTTTGTTCCTTACCTCCAAATTTTTCCATGCAACCCAATCTCCTAGAACCATGTAACATAAAATTTTATATCCCCTATCAAAACAAATTCCATATCTTGTTTCTAAATCAAGACTTTGTAGAAAATAAGCTTCTTCTTACTTATTCTTTCAGACTCCAATTTTTCCTTATTTTTCTGAGTTTTTGCACTGGAATGGGACAAAGGAGGTGCACAATTAGATGATCCCTCCTCTATTCCACTCGGGATATATTTATTCATGGACTCATTGTTACATTGACCACAATTGTTTTTGTGCTCTTTGGAATCTTTTGATGCTACAACCATTTTGAGGGGTATGGAAAATTTGAGGTGGGAGCATGCCACCTTGGACTTAGATTTTTATCCGGAGATAATTCTTTTCTTTTTATTTGAGAGAGAAGGAGAAGGAATTGTTCATGTTTTCATAAACTTCACTTCTTTTTCGGAGAGTGCAATTTCATCAGATCGAGTTTTCCTATCAATCACATTATACAAGATTTATGAAAAGCTAATCCAAAAGTTGAAAATAGAGAAAATTTATGTTTGGTTCTTATCGATTCCATACGACTTGCCAACTTTTCCAAAGATTGATGCTAGTTTTGGGGTCCTAAGTGACGTGTTTTTTCAGTCATGGAAATTTGTAATTTTTTTTTTCAAATAGGATTTATTGAATTCAAATGGGTACAATGATTATGATATCTATTCATCATGGCCGACTAGATAAAGACCATTTTGCAAACTAGGGAAACAAAAAGCATGGCCCACCAGATAAACACCATTTTGCAAACTAAGGAAAATAAAAGCATGGCCCACTAGATAAAGGCCATAGAGAAAAAAGAAGCAAAGGAAATTAAAAAGCAACTACATGTAGAAATAAAAGACAAGAAAAATGCAAAAAGGGAAAGATAAGGGGATGGACTAAAAGTATACCACCCACCTCCACCCTAGACTTATAATTTTGCTTGCCCTGAGCAAATCCCAAATCGGAGATGGAGGAAAGATGATAATTGTGGGGTGGTGGATGAGAAGAAGAAGATGGGGGATTGTAGTAGTAGTTCCTCCAGTATGGGGAGTTGGGGTAAGGGTAGGCCTGATGGGCCCCATACTCCTCATAAGGCGGATGGCTGGAAGCGTAGTGGTCCATATACAAATGCCAAGAATTCTAGAAGTGTTGCATATGGTAGATATGATTGAGTTGGTGGACCTATGCTACTTCTCACGCTGGATCTCATCAACCTGACTATGAACCTTGTAGAAGACATAAGGCTCATCAGGGCCCTCTTCATCATTAGTGCATGTCCTGGTGCGACGTCAAGAGTGTTGAGATCAAGGGACATTTGCCTCGTCATGTGCCTCCAATGAAACACTAATCCTGTGGGTAGTAGGCTTAGGGACGTCTTCTAGGTCAAGGTTCTCTAGAAGGAAACACTGGATGTATCCCAGTAGGTTGGTCAAATCAAAGGCCTGATTTGGATCTGCAAACCTGGCATGCTAAGGGAGTTCAAGACTGATGGTATGATCTTTGAATGTCAAGTAGTAGACATCCCTATCTCCATAGAGGATGAACTTGCAGTCATTCAAATATGCAAGGTCAATCAGGTGCTTCCCATGCTCCAATGGTTGGAATGAGATATGAGTGTAACCAAGGAATGTGGCTACTGAGGTAACATATGGCCAATGCAGAATGAGGAAGATGTGGTGCGGTTGGCTTGATGGTTAAGATGGGATATCATATCATTTCCCCAGTTGAAAGGCTCGTCATGAAGAAGGCACCATAGGAAATAGAGCTCAAGGTGAGTAATTGCGCCTTATGTAACCAACCTACTAAAAATAGTGCAGGCTAAGATGTAGTAAAGATAGCACACAATGGTGTTGTTGATGTTGGAGGCCTTGGGGCCACTGGATAACTTGTGTTGAAGTCCCATGATGTCCTCGTAGAACTTTTCCTTGTTGTAGTTGTCCGAGTAATCATTATGGTGTCATTCCACACATCGAGAAAACCATTCAAACTTTACCATCATCAAGGATGATAAAGGTGATTTATCAGGCTGAAATCTTCAGTTCTTCCCCAAATATCCTGACCTTGCAACTGGAGTTTCTTTGTGAGTCACTGGAAAAATTAAAAAGTGGACATGAACTCAAGGGTGAGATCGATGTACACTAGACGGATGCGGTAGACAAAAGTCAGGATATGGCAGCATTGGAGAATATTGTTGAATGCTAACTTGATGTCGAGCGCAGTGACAGTGGTGCCGCATGCCCATCTAGGGAGTGATACTCTGAAGTAGGGTAGGTTCTCAAATCACATGGAGTGCTTGTCGCTAATGAACTAGGCATAGATGCATGAGAGAGTATCTATATGAGGCGATCGAGGTGTGATGGAATCTAGATCATGATGGGATGACTAACCCACCTTAGTCTTACAGATAAACAATTTGATCATGTGAATGTCATGGAGCATCTCCTATGGCATATAGGATGAAGACTCGATTGTGAGCTCCTAGATTTGGACATTGGGGCCCGAGGAGGAATGGCGAAGTGGCTCTCAAGAGGTGGTCAGCCTGGTAGGCTTCTTGTCTTTGCAAAAGTGGGAAAAGAAACCCCTCCAAAAACCTCCTTTAGACATGGTAATTATCTGTAAGTGAATGCAAACCACTCATGGTGACATGAGACGAACGTTTGGGATGATGAAATGCTTGTTTTGTCACTAATCTACCCAATTGATAGATGTAATGTTGTGAATCGAAGTGAGATGCCTAGGTGACACTCCCAACCACTATCTCACATGATAAAGAAAATGGTCCCAGAGTATGGGTGATAAGAGGAGGGGGCGAGATGAAGGTTGTTGGTGATAGAAAAAATAGCCGCCACTTTTACGAAATGCCTGTCATCGTTGGTCGGTGTGAGACACTAATGTAGTAAGTTGTTGTCGGCAAGGAAGCTCAGGCTTCTTTGAAGAAGGGATGGGAGACATCATTTGGCCACGAAGATGATTGGACGAATGGAGGAAAAAGTGGCTGGATGGTCATCGGTGGAGAATAAAAAAGTAGGAGCACGGTGAAGCACTAGCCACGAATGACTAGTTCGCCGTCGGAGATGATCGACAATCAATGTAAAGTGACCAGCTAGAGATGGAGCCTGATGAATCGTCGACGAAGGGAGCTAGGGATTGGGGAGGATTAGGAGTTTATATGAGAAAGAAGATGGTTCACTTCCCTATGTTGTCGCATGTTTGAATCATGCAGTTGAATGCGCCTCTTAGTATTCTAAGTGATTGTTTCATTGGGAGAAACAATTGATTGGATCATTGTGTGTGGCATTTCACCATTTGAAATTTGAAATGTTTTGCCAAATTTGAAAGGCTCCCAAACTAGTTGGACTACCGACTCAGACATTGAAATGATTGATTCCTAGGGTCTGGATGCCCTACTTTTATCCGTACGAGATGTAGCCTAGTTGGGTACCCAACCCCCCCCCCTTTTTTTTGAAATGAACCGAAGGTAGAAACAAGCATATGTTAGCTAGAAAGATTTAAAAGAAAATGCAAAATAATAAAAGTTGGGTTGTATCCCAACAAGCGCCTAGTTTTATGTCAAAGGCTCGAGACTAGGGGAGTAGATTTAGGCTCACGATTGGGAGGGGTGGATGATCTTTTAAGTCGAGATCTTCAAGTAATGAGAGTTGATGAGCCTTAGATGCCATTAAATCCTCAACAATAATATACCGTTTCAACCTATGCCCATTAACTTTGAACTTGCCAAGCACCTTATCCCAAAGAAGAAAAGTGTTACATCATTGAAATTGATAGATTTCAAGCCTTAATGAATTAGGGTACATATAGAAATGTAGTGAATTGAGGGATCTTGGTTGATGATTCCAAACCCTAGAATTAGATTAAATTTTCAATTTAAGGAAATAAGGTGCTTTTGAGCTTATGTGTTCATATGAGGCTAATATAAGGTGCAATAACTATCAAAGCCTTAAGTTTGTATTTCAAAATGTGTTTATTCTCATGGAACCTTTAGAAGGCCCAAGAGATGATTCGTGGGCCTTAGTGACACCTTTCTTCCCAATTAGTTAATCAAAGTTTACATATGGGTCCCTGAGATATGAGTTAGGATGTTGTGGATATTCATAATCATAATAGACATCCAAGATAAAGTAAGCTATATGGTGACCTAAGTAATTAATTTAAGTTTTATGTGGTGTTTTCTTGGAGGGCAAGTATTGTGCATCAGATTATCTTATCCAAATCCATATTTATAAAATAAGATGATGAAGGTGTTGATCGTTTGTTTTCTTATATGACAAGGCTACCAAATCCAAATCTTGATATGGAAAAGGGGAGTTTCTTCCCGTAGCTTATGGAGTATGAGATAAACACTAAGATTTTTATAGATGTAAGGAAAGTGAGAGAAAACAAGGATAATATATTTAATTACTTCCTATATGAGAGTTCTTACCAACTATGTACAACTTGGACACCAAGTCATCAATCCATAAACCCCAGTGATATAGAAATATATAGAGGACTAAGGGGAAACCCACGTAGAAAAGGAGAGACAAGGGCTTGTCAATATACTTCTCATCCTACAAGAAAAATGAAGGGTTCTTCCATGGTGTTGTTTTCAGTGATGCCCTAGAGGCTAGAGGGAGGGAGACCAGGTTACCACCTTTGTGCTATCCTTGTGTCAATAGAGTGACGACAGCTATCCATGTTGCTGAGGGAGTTCCACCGATCACCTTCGTCATTGTCAGCATGCAGCCATTGGTGTAGGTCCGCGTAAAGGATTGGCTTCCTCGGTGGTAGGATGGGATAGGGGTTGGCCCTTGCAATTGTGGAAGAGAGGTCCCCAGAACTTGTCGCAAAACCTATAGACGGTGGGCAAGTAGCTGACAAAGGGAGATAGTACTCGATCTTGAAGTAACCACATCACGATCCACTGTGGTGTTCGGTCAGGGCTACTCATCACTGAGGTGAGTGTTCAAAGGGAAAAATAGATGTCATTCCATCCGAGATTGCTCCTTCCGGAGTGGAGTGGGTCAGAGGCAACACTGACTCCCCGTCATCCATTATCCATTATAGACTTTTGTGCAGGAAGAATGAGGGTTTGAGGGGCCAGGATGGCCGTTGCAGACTACAGCAGGGTGGAACGGAGGCTAGGGCGTGAGGATGACACCCCCGAGGCTAGAGGCTTGGTGCATGAGGTAGCTTTGGCATCAGTGAGAATGCAGAGAACAATGACAGCCATACACCCACAGAAGCGGCGAAAGGAGAAAGTCATGAGTCAAAAGAGTCAAACAACCCTGGAGCGTAAGTAATAAGGAAAGGGCAGAGACGTCTTTTCCTGGATCCAGCCGGCTGCTAGCATGGATAGGAGTCAAGGTAAGTTGATGACATGTCAATTCCCTATTGGCCATTTATATATGAAAGTTATATATGAAAGTTGCTAAGAAAGGAGAAAATGGTAGTTAATTAGTGGTAACTATAATTCTAATAAGTTTTATACGAAAATTGCTCAGAAAAATGTGAGGAATCCAAATAAAATAGAATTTGAACCTAATTATGCTTCCTATTCCAAAAGTATATGCAATACTTGTTTGATGTGTCTATTATAAAGATAAGACCTAGATTCTAGTAAACTGATGCTTGATTAAGTAGATTCATTTATGATGCGTTAATACCTGATCTTGTTATGTATAATGAATAAATCCTTGATAATGATGAATAATTGACGTTCTAGATTAATAATCTTGTTCATGCTGATTTAGGATTTTGAAACCAATTTGGACATCTTGCTATGATATTAATGCTAGTAATATGATCTAGGTATCATAGATAATCTAATATTGTCAAGATGATGATTAGGGTTTAACCTAATATGCATGGATAAATGTAGTAAACTTAGAAACCATGATATGGTGTAATTAGGGTTTGTGACCCTAATCCCTAGTCCAAACATGAGATAATGCTAAACCCTAGTTTAGGAGAAGATCTAAATATATTTAATGTAATGCGAATACATGGTGACACAGATGTAGTATGTATGCTTCAGATTATTTTGATTAAATGCTTTTTTGCTGGGATGTTTGGATGCACTCTTAAAGTACATGACTTGTTCTCCATGGTTTTTGTAAGGGCATAAGGTACATGGTTACTCTTATGAATACATGTATCAAATTCTGAGTTTTTTGAGGTTTCTCAATGAGTCTGAACGAATGATAAACTCCTTGCATGTTTATTTACTTCTTGCAAATTATAAAGTTCCTATGAGTATCATGTAAAGTAAATAACAATATTCTGAACCCTGGGTTTGACTGATCTTAAGGGTAATGCACACGAGCCCAGGAGGGATAGTGATTACATCTGAGGTTGTAGACCATATATGGGTTAGAATATGAAAGTAAGTTTGCGTTCTTATGTTCAAATAAAAGATGTTTGTTTATATGTGTACTTATGATTATTGGATGAACCCATATACCAGTATAGGAATATACTAACTGTGTATTTATTTGTCGACGTTTTAGGTATCATGCATATTGATTTGTGGTCATGAGGTTACAAAATAAAGATGTTGAAGACACTACAGTTATTCATGAAGGTTTATTCATAGTGGTATATCATCACACATGTACAAGTTAATTCTTTCTAAAATTTATGTAACTCCTTATAAGAGCTTTCTATGCAAACATGTAAGTATTTGTTCATTAATGGAAATTGTTTACTATTCTATATTATTTCTTGATTGTGATCCTGGAATTTATGAGTAATGATTTGTGACTTTAAGGTATTTTTAGACACTCAAAAGTGTGGGTCATTACAATTGGTATCAGAGCACATATTCATCAACTAATACTTAATAGTTTATAATTTTAGAACATCCTTAGAAATATAAGAACAAAATTAGTAAAGCATAATGTATCTTCTAGGTTTCTCATCTCACATTTTGTCTACTTCTCATCTTATTGCTTAATAATTCTTGAAAATAAATTGTTAATTAGATAAGAAATGTGAAAAGATATAACCTTTTGTGTAGGTCTCTCTAGAGAGGGTAAACACTAGAAAGATACAAGTATGGGTAAGCCCTTTCATAGAGAAAGGACTTGGATTAGGGTATGAAAACTCTAGTAGGTCAAGGGATATGGAAACTCTAAGAGGTAGAGTATAGTTCCTAACCCTAACCCTAACCCTAACCCTAAAACCTTAATCTTAAATAATGAGAATGGTGTGGTGGTATGGGATACCACCCATATGAAATTTAAAATCTGGAATAAGAAAGATAAAGGGATGGGTTTAGGTGACCCAGTCTCCCATGCATGTGTGCATGAGGAGCATGACATTTATGTAAGAGGTCTTAAGTAATATAAGAACCCAATAGTTATATATATGAAAATGAAATTTTGATTATAACTTGCTCAAACCCCTCATGTTGTCTCTAGAAGTTTGGTGACAAAAATAAAGTCATTGAGATGACTATGGCCCAACCCCTATAGGAGAAGGCCGATGTAGGCACCAAGCCTCTGGAGGGGAAGGTGTCCTGGATTCACTGAATGGACAAAACCCATGAGGGGGTATGGAAGAGATTGAGCAAATAAGGGTTCAGAATTATAATGATAAAATTTATGCATAACGATGAAAGAAAAAAAAGATATATATGAAACCTTTAGGGTTAGTGTGCCAACCTGGGTGGGTCAACCCAAGAGTGGGAAGATGACCTATGAGGGAGGAAAAGCTTAGATCTTGGGATCCGGTTGTGTCTAGAGAGACTAACCCTCTCCTAAGAGCCAAGAAGGCACCCTAGGCTAGGACATTCCCTTAAAAGGGTATGTTGAATAAACACACACACACACACACACATATATATATATATATATATATATATATATATATATATATATATATATATATATATATATATTCTAAACCATGCATGCCAAACATATATAATTATTGAGGTAACATAAATTATCACCAAGATGGGTGAAGAGTTAAAGATATAAAGATGAAAGAACATATATTCTTTGAACCCAAGTATTCCATCTCTGAGTGACACAACTGGTCAAGCCTAGGATTAGGAAGACCAGAAAGGCACCAAGCCCAAGAGGGAAGGTGTCCCAAGTCTACAGTGCAGTGTTTAGGATCAAGCCCCTGGAGTGGAAGATCACAGAAGGTCAAGCCTAGGAGGGAAGACCGACATGTCAGCAAGACCTGGAGGGAAGGTGGCCTGAGCCCAGTGTTGGGACTACACTACATAATGTGCACTCAAAATAGAGGGATGAAGGCAATCCAGGTTAAAGAATTAAATGAGAGAATAATGTGCTTAAAAGATGTGACATCTCAAAAGAAACCCTTGAGAAGGGTGGAGTCCTAATGCAATCCTAGGGTCAAGTAGGGTGTATTAGAGGTACACAAGACTGATGGGTTGGGAGTTGATATGCCCTGAATGCACATGGCCATGTGGTCGGGAGGTAACAACTAGGTTTGCCCAAGGTACATGACACAGGAGATTAGCTACCTTCGTGATGATCATGTGACCTAGTGGGTGAATGTGGGAGGCACTCCCTCGATGCATAAGGATGAGATCACTCCAAAGGTACCTATACCCCTAGAGACCTCAAGTAAATGGCTAAGCCTCATAATATACGAGGTGTAAATATAAAAGATTTAATGAAGTCATGAAAACTGGAGAGAAGTTGTGCCCTAACTTAAAGAGTAAAGAAAAGGACAATTGACTTCATGGAATATAAGAATGCTATGAAGTTAAGAACAAGTATGTTTAGAGTCATATTGAGTATGATTCAACTTAAATAGTGAAATTGAAAGGTAATGTGTGGATAGACCATCTCTGCTCTTGAAATGGAATGAACTTTGTGTTTGGGCTACAGTCAAATGCTTATTTCATTTCATTATGAGGGAGAGAGATTGGGTAGACACATGTTATGCTTAAAAATTAAGATATGATAATAAAAGTCTTAAGTTTAGGTTAATGACATGATTTAGGGTTAGAGGTGTTACCTCACACTTGTGTGAAAATAATGAATCATAGGTTGGAAACCTAGGTGAAAACAGAAATCACCAAGTAATAATGAAATCACCAATGAGAATGAAATCATCAAGAGATGATGGGGTGTGGATACTAAAGATGTGTATATACTTGAATTTTAATTCAAGTGTCAATCTTAGTAACAAAATATGAAATTTGGCATAATAAGAAAATTTGTTAAAGACATCTAAGTAGGGTGCTAACCCTATGTTTTGAAGATAATGTGAGTCGTCATTCACCTAGGCTCAGTAGGCCTGAATTTGAGGACAAAATTCCTTTTAAGGATAAGTGAATGTTACATCCTTGAAATTCGTAGATTACAAGCCTTAATGAATTAGGATACATATAGTAATGAAGTGAATTAAAGGATCTTGGTTGATGATTCCAAACCCTAGAATTAGATTAAATGGTCAATTTAAGGAAATAAAGTGCTTTTGAGCATATGTGTTCATATGAGGCTAATATAAGGTGCAATAACTACCAAAGACTTATGTTTGTATTTGGGAATTTGTTTATTCTTGTGGAACCTTTGGAAGGCCCAAGATATGATTCATGGGCCTTAGGGACACCTTTCATCCCAATTAATTAATCAAAGTTTACATATGGGTCCCTGAGATATGAGTTTGGATGTTGTGGATATTCGTAATCATAATAGACATCCAAGATAAATTAAGCTATGGGGTGACCTTAGTAATTAATTGAAGGTTTATCTGGTGTTTTCTTGGAGGGAAAGTATTGTTCATAGGATTATCTCAACCAAATCTGTATATATAAAATAGGGTGGGGAAAGTGTTGATCATTTGTTTCCTTGTATGACAAGGCTACCAAATCCAAGTCTTGATATTGAAAAGGGGGTTTCTTCCCGTAGCTTATGGAGTATGAGATAAACACTAAGAGTTTTATAGATGTAAGAAAATGGAGAGAAAACAAGGAGAATATATTTAATTACTTCCTAGATGAGACTCCTTACCAACTATGTACAACTTGGACACCAAGTCATCAATCCATAAACCCCAGTGATATAGCTATATATAGAGGACTAATGGGAAACCCACATAGAAAAGGAGAGACAAGGGCCTGTCAATATACTTCTCAGCCTACAAGCAAAACAAAGGGTTCTTCCATGGTGTTGTTGTCAACGATGCCTTAGAGGCTATCAGGAGGGTGACCAGGTCACCACCTTCATTCTCTCCATGTGCCGACGGAGCGGCGATGGCTATCCACACTACTGAGGGAGTTCCACCGATCACCTCCCTCATTGTCAGCAGGCAACTATTGGTGCAAGTCTGCATATAGGATAGGCTTTCTCAGTAGTAGGATGGGATAGGGGTTGGCCCTTGCAACTATGGAAGAGTGGTCCTCAGAATTTGTCACAAAACCCATAGAGGGTGGGTGAGTAGCTGGGAAAGGGAGACACTACTCGATCTTGAAGTAACCACATCACAATCCACTTCGGCATTTGGTCAGTGCTACTCATCACTGAGGTGAGATTTTAAAGGGAGAAATAGAGGTCATGTTGGACGAGGCTGCTTCTTGCAGAGTGGAATGGGTCGGAGACGGTGCTGACTCCCCGTCATCCATCATCCATTGCAGATTGCATGAAGGAAGAATGAGGGTTTGCAGGGGCCAGGATGGTTGTTGTGGACTACGTCAGGGCGGCACAGAGGCTATTGCGTGAGGACGACACCCCCAGGATGGAGGCTCAGTGCATGAGGTAGCTTTTGTCATCGATGAGAATGCAAAATGGTGGCAGCCGTATGCCCACATAAGTGGAAACACGCTTGTGCGAGAAATGAGAAAGTCATGAGTCGAAAGACTCAAACAACCCAAGAGCGTAAGAAATAAGGAGAGGGTAGAGACATCTTTTACTGGATCTAGTTGGCCGCCAGCATGGATAGGAGTCAAGGTAAGTTGATGGCTTGTCAATTCCCTATTGACCAGTTAATGATTATCTTGCAAAAATGGTAGTTAATTAATGGTAACTCTGATTCTAATAACTTATATATGAAAGTTTCTCAGAAGAACAAGTGGAATCCAAATAAAATAGAATCAAAACCTAATTATTCTTCCTATTCTAAAAGTATATGCAATACTTGTTTGATGTGTCTAATATATAGGAAAGACCTAGATTCCAATAAACTGATGCTTAATTAAGTAGATTCATTTATGATACATAATACCTAATGTTGTTATGTATAATGAATAAATGTTTGATAATGATGAATAATTGACGTTCTAGATTAATAATCTTATTCATGTTGATTTAGGGTTTTGAAATGAATGTGGACATCTTTCTATGATCTTAATGATATTATTTTGATCTAGGTATCATGGATAATCTAATATGCTTAAGATGATGATTAGTATTTAAACTAATATGCATAAATAAAGGTTGTAATATTAGAAACCGTGATATGATGGAATTAGGGTTTGTGATCCTAATCCATAATCCAAACATGAGATAACCCTAAACCCTAGTTTAGGAGAGGATCTAAATCTAATTAATGTAATGTGAATACATGGTGACACAGATGTAGTATGTATGTTTCAGATTATGTTGATTGAATGCTTTGTTGCTTGGAATTCTAGATGCATTCTTAATGTACATGAGTTATTCTACATGGTTTCTGAAATGGCATATGGTATGGCGTTACAATTATGAATACAAGTATCAAATTCTAAGTTTGCCAAGGTTTATCGATTAGGTTGAATGAGTGATAAACTGCTTGCTTGTTTATTTACTTCTTGCAAATTATAAAGTTCCTATGAGTATCATGTAAAGTAAATAACAATATTTTGAACCCTAGGTTAGACTGATCTTAAGGGTAATGCACACAAGGTCAGGAGTGACAATGATTAGTAGACTAGATATGGGTTAGAATATGAAAGCAAGTTTATGTTCTTATGTTTAAATAAAATATATTTGTGTATATGTGTACTTGTGATTATTGGATAGACCCACGTACCAGTATAGGAATATACTAAACTCATATCTGTTTGTCGGCATTTTAGGTATCAAGTATACTTGATTCATTGACATGAGGTTACAAAATAAAGATGTTGAAGACACTAAAGTTATCCATGAAGGTTTAGTCATAGTGGTATATCATCACACATGTACAAGTTAATTCATTCTAAAATTTATGTAACTCCTTAGAGGAGCTTTCTATGCAAACATGTAAGTATTTGTTCATTAATTTGTGGATAGGTATGATTAACAAGGTAAGGTACATACCATCTAGATTTTCATTTTTCAGGCTAAACCCTTAACCTAGAGTTATAGACAGGGACCACATCACCTTCTTGAATATCTTTTCACCTAATATGGCCATCATGCCATAACTTATTTCTATCCTTGTATATTCTAACGTCTCATAAGTGGTCATTCTACTAGTATAGAAATGACATATAACATCACTTTTGGTGACATCAATTTCCAAAACAAATGACACCAAAACACAACAATGTCAGTTTATTACTCCAACTGTCACCATATGTGAAGTCTTGCAAATTTAGAAAAGACATGGGTACCACTTTTACATTAATGTCAATTTCTTTTCATAAAAACTGATGTCTAAGATTACCTATGAAATGCAATTTTTTAGAGAAAAAAGATGCCTCCAAAATTTTCTATCTAACGTCAATTATTCGTATAACCAATGATACATGCTTCACACCATGTCCCCACAGAAAAATTTATCCCCTCATTAGTCTTCGAATCTACCAAATAACTGACGACTAATCCCCCTTGGCGAGACAAATTTTTTTTGGTGGGGGGGAATGGGTCTATAGTGTCATTTTTGTAGACAAAACTGATGACTAGGTGTTTACATGCCTTATCCCTATTAAAATATTTTCCCCCGAATTTGCTCCTTCAACTTCAGTTTTTATTGGATAACCATGACTATGGTTCTAAAACTAGATCATTTTTTTTGTTTGGATATGTATATAGTCATCGATTATGCCAGTCAGAATCGATGCCTATTTCAGAACTGTATCGTATTGTTGATGTTTTTTTAAAATGGACAACTATGGAACTAAATCATGGTCTTTTTTTATTTGGTTTAGGAGTTAGTCATTGGTTCTTCACAACTAACTGACGACTATAACCCTAACCTAAGGGAATTTTTTTTGTTTACATTTGTACATAGTCATCGGTTTTTGCAGAAATAACCAACAACTATTGCCCTTCGCCAGTGTCTACTTTTTTTGTTTATGAGTTACTCATCAGTTTTTCTCTAGAAATCGATGACTAAATCCTTAATTGCCAATTTTTGGAATAACCAATGAATGTGTCCCACTTTAAACCTATGAAATTTCTTCCCTTTCCCGCATTGTTTAATTCTTCGCCCGACCTAGCTCTGGAGATTTTAGTTTCCACCTATATTCTTACTACTCATCCTATGCCTGAGCTATTGTGTGCTTGTCGTCGTACCTAGTTCACTCACCACCGCCACCACTACTAGAGCTACTAGAGCTTGCTACAGCCTCTACTGGAGCTCGCCACCGCTGCTAGAGATAACCGTCATCACCACTGGAGGTAGCCACCATTGTTTCCATCACCATCATCACCTATTTGGTCATCGTTGCCTCGTTGGTGCCATTTGAGAAGGTATGTTCCGTGCATTCCTAAGATGTGTATGTTTTGGACACACATCTTAATGCATAATATTGATCAAAGTCTTAATCTTGTATTCACATGATATCAACCCCCAACCTAATATCTAAAACTAGTAGATTTATGCCACTTCATGTCACAAATCTCGACCCTTGCCCAAAAAGTTGTAATGTTGCATCCATTTCACTTCTTTAATTTATATAACATCAAAATGTATGAACATGACTTGTTTTGAATTGTAAATGACAAAATTTTCTCTATTTTTCTATCTTTTCTTCTTAATATTGTATCCATTTCTCTATTTTTCTTCTTAAAAAAATTGTATTATCCATATTAACCACAAAGCTAGATGCATCGGTATAGATACATATGTCTTCAAAATTCAATATGGATCTAGAATAATCATAATAAAACTAATATATGAGGGAAATAATAGTTATATGTATAAGAAGTTTGTTCTTATAAATATACACATGGATGAGTTTTATTAACACAAATTTAGATTATAAACCATGGGGTAGAGCTATTGATGAAATACCCTATTATATTTCATCTAAATCGTATGTGTATTTAAGAACATAATCAAGAATGAGTTGAATTGAATGATGTTCCATAAAACCTAGGATATGAATGATGAAACTATGATCATAGGTATAGGAATGATAAGATATATACATTTCTGACATTAGCCTAGAAACCCGTCTGAGATTTACTCATTAGGAGTAAATCTTAGATAGTCCCTGGTTTGGTACTATTCTTGAACACTTAATGTCACTTAGGTTGTAAGTGTATAATGTATATTTGGTTTTCAAGATGTTTCGTCAGAATCTCCCCGTTTGTTCTCTAAGTACATATGTCTGTAATTGGAGAACTGTGAAGAAATGCTGCCGAAATTTTCTTAAAATCCAAACATACATTATACACTTACTAGTGAGATTAGGTGTTTAAGAATGGGATCACACATTAATTTTGAACCCTAAACCCTTCTTTTAACCCTAAATCCTAATCATTTAACCCTAAACCCTAATATTTATTCCCTTATCCCTAAATCTAAAACAATAAACTCTAACTATGTGTAAATCCTTAACTTAATCTATAAACCCTAAACCCCAATACTTATTTTCTCTTTCATCATAGAATGGATAGATCATGGATGTCCATTCCAAATCACTACACCCCAGAATTTATTTGTGGTCTTGATCAGTCTATAATATTTATAGAGGAACATAGGAAATAACCTGGAGATAGGTTCTTTTATCCATGTAGGCATTGCGGTAACAATTTGAAAGCCAGCATTGGTGACAAAATCAAAAGTCATGTCATGCGCAATGGGATTGTATAGGGATACACAAAATGGTACTGGCATGGAGAGATTTCAAACTTGAGATCAGTAGATGTCGATAGTAGTATTTGTGTGAAGAAGAAATTACCGCTGATGATGTAGAGGTGAATGAACCGATTCTGATAGACATCAGTGATGTGATGCTGGATAGTTGTGGGGTAGAGCACACTGATTCACCTTCTTTGTTTAGGAACATTATGCACGATGCTGAGAGACCATTATATACATGTTTTACTATGTTTACGAAGCTGAGTGTTGTGTTGAGATTGTATAATCTGAAGGCTAACAATAGATGGAGCGGAAAAAGCTTCATGTCATTGTTGTCTTTGTTGAAAGAAATTCTTCCCGAAGGAAACAAACTTCCAATCTCAACATACAAGTTAAAGAATATATTATGCTCAATGAGAATGAAGGCTAAGAAGATACATGCATGCCTGAATGGTTGTTGTTCCCAAGATGATGACTGTTTATTATCTAGATCCAAAGTCGAACAAATTAGACCATTCAGGACATGATTTGAAAAGGTCATTATTCACGTGAGATTTTTTATATTTATATCCGTTAACATCTACTATTGCATGACTATTTACTAATTCAATTCAATGTGTTCCATTAATGTATAGGGATTTAAAATATTTAAAAAAAGTTGCAGAAAATGTGGACAAGAAAAAGAAAATGATAGTTTGGAAGTATGTGGATGCAATTTCCTGACTCCAATGCATATTTTATATATGTGAACTATGCTTATTTTTATTTATTAACATTTTTATGTTGAAATTTATAGTGTGTTGTAGAAGACAATGGCTGGGCATGTGGATACTACGTGATGCAGTACATGGACATAATTGTCAGATATGCTGCACACGACATCGAAAACATACAACATGTAATATATAGTCTTCATCATCATAAGTATATAGCTAGTCTCATTAGATAATATGAAAATATCAAACTTATTAATTATATATACGTCATTCTCTTTGCAGGTGTTTAAAACAAATGACTTCAATATAGGGGAAAAGCTATTAGATATACATATGTCGTATATGATAGAACAATTAGATGACATAGTTGAAGAACGGGAAAAAGCCTTTGAAAAGGAGGCAATTATTTCTAAATTTTGATGTCATTATTTTCATATGTATGTGATGCTTATATATATGTGTGTTAATGGTTTTTTTGAATTATCTTATTGAAAGTTGATCTATATACATGTGTGTGAATGTGAAGATGAATGAATGAATTGTGTTTCTACATGTGTGTGAATGTGAAAATGGATGAATGAATGGAACTGCAGGTTTGTACATCCTATGATTTATATACTTGTGAATACACTTGTGTGAATGGAACTGCGGGTTTGTACATACTATATTCATTTGAAATCACATGATGTATATATAGTCTTAATATATAGATAGTCTTAATCATCTTGTTATTGCAGGTTTGTGGTCGGTTGTTAGGCTAAAATCACAAGATGTTGTAAACATGTAGTTCAGAACTGAACTGTAGGTTCTACATCCTAACGACCATCCGGACAGTAGGCCTACAACCTGATATTAAGAAAAATGATACTTAGTAATCAGTTATTTAAAGCAGATGTCAGTCTAGGTCACTATCGTCGGTTACTTGTAAAAACCCAATGACTATATCCCTAACCCGGGCTACTTTTTTTATTTGGGTATGGCGATAGGCATCGGTTTTTGAAAACATACTGACGACTATGTTTCACTTTATTGTCATTTTTACTTTGAATCGAAGACTATGGACCAAACATGAGATCACATTTTTGTTTGGAAATGGAGTTAGTCATCTATTTTACTAAAATAACTGATGACTAAGGTCGTAACTCAAGCTAATGTTTTTTTCAAGTATGGAGACAGTCATTGGTTTTCTATAAATATATGATGACTATAACTCCTACCAGTGTCGATTCTTTTTTATTGCAATCGGGGCCAGTTCTGTGTCATTGGTTTTGGAATCGACGTCGTAGGCATCTACCTTTAGTGTTTCCCACTTGGGTGTCATTTGGAAACTGATGTAAAATGTCTATTTTAACCGACGTTAAAGATAGTATTTGTACTAGTGTTCTGAGCTCATGTAACTCATGCATTTGAAGAAAATGGTTTTCCCCTACCGCAGATAAGTCAAAAATTTGAGTTGTAATAACCCAATTAGACTTATGTTCCAACCCTTTGGGTAAATGACAAGACTTGCCATAAATCAGGTTGAAAGGAGCAGTCCCTATAGGTGTTTTGCAGGCAATCATGTATGCCCACAAGGCATCGTTAATTTTCAAAGTCCAATCTATCTTGGTATGATTGACTATTTTATGTAGGATAGACTTAATCTGTCAATTTGAAACTTAAACTTGACCACTAGTCTGAGGGTGGTACGAGATAGTGACTTTTTGGTGGACTCCATATCTTCTCAATAGGGTTTCGAAACTTTTCTCAAGAAAATGTGATCCCCCATCTGAAATCATGGTGCAAGGAACCTCAAACCTAGGGAAGATGATGTCTTTGAAAAGTTTGTTAACAGATTTGGAGTCATAAGTTTTTGTGGGAATGGATTCTACCCAATTGGAGACATAGTCCACGGCTACCATAATTGGTACCCACAAGAAGAGGAAAAAGGTCCCATATAATCCACACCCCAAACATCAAAAATCTCTATCTCTCGCCAAGAGGTCATGGACATTTGATCTCTCTTAGAAATGTTTTGAGAGCTTTGGCATTGATCACAAGTCAAGACATATTCATACAAGTCTTTAAATAGGGTAGGCCAAAAGAAACTGGATTGTAGAAATTTTTTGGCCATTTTCTGAGAACTCATGTATCCTCAAGTGGGGCTAGAGTGACATTTATCAAGAATTTCATGGGCCTCTTCTTCATGAACACACATGCGATTAAAACCATCTAAAGACAACTTAAAAATATAAGGATCATCCCAATAATAGTGTTTGACATCTTGTAATAATTTTCTCTTTAGTATGTCCTTTGTAATTAGGGTGTGGGACACATGTTGCATGATAATTAACATAGTCAGCAAACTAGGATTATTGGGTGGGTTGAGAGTCATTGATAGGAAAACCATCATCATCGCAAGGTCTTAGGTGGCTAAGAAGGACAAATACAACATTCTTACAACCTTTCTTGTCAAGTATGTTTATATCAAACTCCTGCAATAAAAGGATCCAACAAAGAAGATGAGGTTTGACATCCTTTTTGGTAAACAAGTATCTAATGGTTGCATGGTCCACGTAAAATATCACCTTAGAACCAACTAAGTAAGAGAAAAATTTATCAAAGGCATAGAATATGGATAACATTTCCTTCTTGGGGGTAGTGTAGTTCATCTAGGCATTATCTAAAGTTTTGGATGCCTAGTAAATCACATGGTGCTTTGAGTCAACACGTCCAAGAATTGTAGCAACAACAAAATCACTAGCATCACACATGATTTCAAAGTGTAGGGACCAGTCAAGGGCTCAAATGATGGGGGTATAAGTGAGGGCATCTATCAAACACAAAAAACTAGTCATGCAAGATTTGTCAAAAATGAGGGTAGCATCTTTTTAGAGGAGGTTGGAGAGGGGTTTGGAAATTTTTGAGAAATCACAAAGGAATCATCAATAAAATCCAGCGTGCCCAAGAAAGGTACAAATGTCCTTGATCAAAGAGGGAGGGGGATTTTGGTGATGACCTCGATCTTGGTTCTATCAACCTCTATGACATGGTTTCTAACCCTATATCCAAAGACAATCCGTTCGGTCACATAAAATGAAATTTTTCCCAATTTAAAATCAAGTGTGCTTCATCACACTTTTCTAGAATAAGGTATAGATGTCTAAGGAAAGAGTCAAAACATTCTCCATAAATGTAGAAATCATCCATGAATACTTCGATCATGGTCTTAGTCAATCCATCAAAGATACCGGACATGCATCGCTGGAAGGTGGTACAAGCATTACTCAATCTGAAAGGCATTCTCATGAATGTGTAAGTGCCAAACGGGAAGATGAACGTTGTCTGTTCCTAATAATTAGCATGGATGGGAATCTAATAAAAATTTGAATAGCCATCAAGATAATAGAAATATTGTTGATGGGAAAGGTGTTCTAGTACTGGATCCCGGAAGGGAAGAGGGATATGATCTTTCCTAATGACCTTATTTAGTTTTCTATAATCAATGAACATCCTCCATCCTGTAATGGTATAGGTGGGGATGAGCTCATTTTGGTCATTCTTTACAATAGTGGTTTCCCTTTTCTTAGGGACCACTTGGACATGACTGACCCAAGGGGAGTTAGAGATGGGGTAGATGATTCCTGAGGTCAAGATCTAGATAACTTCCGAATAGACAACCTCCTTCATGTTTGGATTCAATTTCCATTGAGGGTCCACTACTATAGAATACGCCTTTGGCATCGATTGTTTAACCCCCTTTGGTGACAGTTTTCAAGCGAAGCCTATGTGGGCGCCGCTAAAGGTCGAACTCTTCAGCGTCGGTTTTCTAACTGATGCCTATATGATCTATAGGCGTCAGTTATATATAGTTGGCCGACGTCTATAGGGTTCATGCCACAAAAAAGGGCACCACCTAGGACAATTTCTGCATCGGTTAACAACTGAACAACTGATGCCATACTCCCAGACAGGCGTCGGTTATATATCGTTGGCCGACGTCTATAGGGTTCGTGCCACAAAAAAGGGTACCACCTAGGACACTTTCTACGTCGGTTAACAACTGAAAAACCGACGCCATACTCCCAGACAGGCGTCGGTTTTATATGAATAAGCGACGCCTTTTCCACCACGGCCATTCTTTCCTACACGGTCGGGTTGTTTGTCATATTAGGCGTCGATTTTTATCCAATAATCAACGCTATAGGCCTTTGATGACGGTGTTCTATAAATAATCGACGCCTATACTTTAAATTTTTTTTTCTTATCAATTTGCAGGCCTACTGTGGCTGGTCTGCAGGATGAGAACCTGCAGTTCAGTTTTCTAAACTACAGGTTTACGACATCCATTGATATCAGCCTACAAACAGGCCACAAACCTGCAAAATCAACAAATATTTTTTCACACAAGTAGATACATTCAGACATCAATTCAATTCTCACATTAACACATGTAGAAACATTCAAAGACATGTAGAAACATTCAGACATGTATAAACATCCAGAAATATTCATTTACAAAATATCATTCAGCATCACTATCAGCATTCCAATTATATCTTACAATTGCCACTGCTTATATGGCTTTTGCCCATTCTTCTCTTGTTTCATTTAATGCTTCCATCGTATATGGAGCATGTACATTTTTAAGCGTTTACCTATAGTGTGGTCAATTTTAAACACCTACAAAGAAAATGATGTATATAAATAAGTAATAATATAAAAATAAGATTGATATATTTCATACTAACTAATGAGACTATATATAATACCTCATGTATGGTATCAATATCCAATGCGGCATGTCGGATAATCATCTGCATAAATCACATCACATAGTATGCACATGCCCAGCCGTTGTCTTGTGTAGCACACTATAAATTGAAACATACAAAATATTAAAAAATACAACTAAGCACAGTTCACATAAATAATATATACATTGGAGTCGGGAACTTACTTTTACATTCTCCCAAATTATTGGCTGGTTCTTTCTCCTTGGGACATTTCCTCCAACATTTTTGAATGCATCTAAACCCCTACATGTTAATGTAACACAGTAAATTGCATACATAAATAGTAATGTAATAACAAATGTTAACGGATATAAAAATGAAATATTTCTCACCAGAATAATGGCATTCTCAATATGTGTCCAATTTAAGTGTTCAATGTACTTCCCATAGGATCTTGATAATAAACAGTGAACGTCCTGGGGACAATAACTAGTAACTCCCAATGTCTACCGCTAGAGGTAAAAAAGTTAAAAATTAATAACTCAAAATGCACAATAAAAATGGAATTTTCTTAAGTCCAAATTATAAATAAAGTAAACTTACTTGACATTGAATGGAGCTATTATTATCGTCTTCTTTTGCTGACCGAAAATTGTAAAAGCATCTATACAATATTGTTAAGTGTTTGGTGCTATTAACTTCTTCAACAGAGTGATGCCCCTTTTCTTGTTAAGTGTTTGGTGCTGTGCATCAAGTTGCTCCAGTGCTTCAGTGAGTACATGAGCATCATCAACCTAAAATTTGACAAAAATAAACACACTAAATTAGCACAATATAGAAAATGGGATATATGACATAACTAGAAGATAATGAATTTTATAGAAATACAGGATATGTTTTTAGAACTTACATTGGTATCCTCGCCATGCTCGTCATGGACAACATGCTCATCATGGACTTCATGCTCATCATGGACATCATGCTCATCATGATCAGCCATCTGAAAATGTCACTAAAAAGGCAAACATTTAGCATTTGTATTAACTAGAAGATAATGAAACATCAAATCTGAAAATGATCTAAAATCCAAAGCCCTAGAATGGGTCAAGTTCAAGTCAAAATGGCTACAAGTGTGCGTTTTGGGTTTTCTATGTAAACGACCTTAGAAAATCTATGTAATCACTTGTAATGATGAATTGACTTGTAACTTAGAAGAGAAAAATGTTTGGGACAAATTTCACCAAGTGCTAATCACTTTAAAGGCAAATTAGAAAATGGATTACATGCACTTGGTCGGTCGAGTTTTCCTGGATTGAAACTCGACCGATCATCCTTGGTCAATTTTCTGAAGATTGCATCGGTCTAGTTCTGTGAGTGCACAACACGACCGATGCAATCTTTAGAAAATCGACCAAGGATGATCGATCGAGTTTCAATCCAGGAAAACTCGACCGACCAAGTGCCTGTAATCCATTTTCTAATTTGCATTTAAAGTGATTAGCACTTGGTAAAATTTGTCCCAAACATTTTTCTCTTCTAAGTTACAAGTCAATTCATCGTTACAAGCGATTACATAGATGTTCTAAGGTCATTTACATAGAAAACCCAAAACGCACACTTGTAGCCATTTTGACTTGAACTTGACCCATTCTAGGGCTTTGGATTTTAGATCCTTTTCATGTAACAGGCCATTTAGCATTTGTATTAACTAGAAAATGGCAAACGTTTAGCATTTGTATCAACTAGAAAAAGGCAAACATATGTACTTAGAGAACAAACGGGGAAATGCTACTGAAATTTTCTCAAAAACCCAATACACATTATACAGTTACATCCTAAGTGAGATTAGGTGTTCAAGAACAGTCCCAAACCGGGGACTATCCAAGATTTACTCCTAATGAGTAAATCTTGGACGGGTTTCTAGGCCAACAAACACAATAATAGATATGTAAATCATATCATTAAGAGCATGGTTTCATGTTAGGTCATCATAGGTCATAATAATCCACTAGAATGAGCAAAAAATGTCTCATGGTGTTAAAATAGCATAAGAGTATTAGATCTTGATTCTAGAGTGTACAAGTAGCAATGTTGATTAAGTCTATGTGATTAAAGATCAAGAAGTGTAATAAAATAGGGTTTACCTCTGTTTGAGCCTAGTCGGGCGTCAGCAGGGAGAGAGGGCGAGACGGAGGGTAGGCGAGTAGGCAGGCAAGAAGGCAGGTGAGCAGGCGACGGGCAGGGAGACGGCGGGTAGCAGTAGATGATCAATTAATTCATGAAACAATACATAAATAAATACAAATTAGTACATAAATAAACACAAATTGATATCCTGATTGAATCACATCTATATAGGCATCCAATACCATCATATCATACATCGAACAAAATAAGTTAAATTTAACCATCTTTAAAACAAAATAAAGTTATTATTTGATATAGATATCCAATATGGTTTAACATTTGCAATGTTGATCTACACAGATCCTCCTAAAGATAAAACCCAGGAAACACAGCAATGTTGATTTGATAAAAGAATTTTATAGAAAAAAGGTTAATGAACAAAGGCTCTAACTAGTTCCTTCTTTTACAATTGAAAGTAGGCGTTCAAAATTTCTAGCTACTGGTAAATTAATAAAGCTACTAGTAATAGTTATAGGTAATCAATTCCTTAGATGTTGAAATTCCATTACTATCCATCTATGTGTGTAGGGACATATCCAAGGTTGGTATATATAAGAAAAGACTAAAATTATGACTGTTATATCAATTTGTGACTCTGTGACTAGACATCTAATTAAGAACAAACAATAAGACTAAGTTAATTTAGCTCAATTAAATGGAACAGAGTCAAAGGAAAATTGTAAAATGATTTTCGTTGGTTGTAGAAAGGTCTGTTGATTTCTCTATTGTTTAATCACATATGAAATTATCATATAAAGATGTTTGAATGAATCTAAACTAATTAATTGGATTAGAAGCTGAAAATAGTTGGCCATTAGAATGATTGGACTCAATAATTGTAGAAGGTATGCAATACAAATCAGTACAGGCATCGCCCAGGCATCCCAGATGCCTAACTAGGCTGGGCGCCTGGGTTTGGGACCCTAGGTGAACGCCTGGCCGCCTAGGCGCGCCTGGGTGCCACCTGGGTAGGTCGGCAGGTACCTGGGCAAGCGAGTAGGGTGAGGTTGAGGCGAGTTGAGGTCGAGCAGGTCGAGCAGGTGGGCGGCGGTGACACCGGCGAGCTCCAGGACCGCCGGAACAAGGCAGGCAGGTAGCCGTAGGGCAGGCATGCGGCGGCGACACCGGCGAGCAGGGAGCGGCGGTGGCGCAGAAGGAGCAGGAAGCGACAGCAGAGCGGCGGCGGCGCACAAGCAGCAGCAGCGGAGGGCGGCGCACAAGCACAAGCAGCAGCAGTAGAGGGTCGGGCAGCAGCAGCGAGGGAGATTCTCGCAATGAAACAGAAGAAAGAGGAAGAGTCGGGTGATCGTGGGATATTAAGTTCATAAACGACGTCGGTTGTTTACAAAACCGACACCTAAACCTCTTCAACGTCGGTGTATCGTAAAAACCGACGTCCAATTGGACAATATTTGCCCGAAATTATTTGGCGGGAACCACTATCAGCGTCGGTTATCGACGGATAACCAACACTGAATGTGACACTTTTCATGCAAATTCTCATCATACATAGGCGTCGGTTTCTATCTAAATAACCGATGTTGTATGTGACACTTTTTCTTTTCACTCGAAAATTGGATTTCGTGGGTGATTTTAGGTGTCGGTGTGTTTTACCTAGCCGACGCTGAATAGAAAGCGGTACTCGTGTCTGGCTGGTCTTCGAATATAGACGTCGAACTTACTAAATAGCTGACGTGGAATGTTATAGGCGTCGGTGTATGTAAATAACTGACGCCCAGAAAAGCGACACTGAATGTTGTTTCTGTAGTAGTGGTCCCAAGATGGCTTGTGTTATTCTACCATAGGGATTTTATGCATGCAAATATCTTGATTAATCCCTATCAAATCAGACATCTTATTTCCTATGATAGCTCTTCTTTTTCTAAGCTCTTTTACGAGCTTGATTTCCAATTTAGGTGTAAGATCATAATTCATGATAACAAACAAATTTGTTGCTCATCGAGAAAAACATATTTAAGAACTTCAAGGAAAGGTTTCATTTTTGGGGCCTTAGGGATGGTGGGTTTTGGTGAAGGTAGAGTTTTAACGACCATCGTGTCCTCATCTTTGAAATCCAAGGGTACACGATGAGTTTTCTATATGGGAGGGGGAGAGGCATGTGCCCTTCTTGAATGGGTGGAGACAACCTTGAGTTTTCATGGTCCTTTGGGTTATTTACCGATTGTCCAATAAAGGTTTTGGGTGGGGGTTTCTTTTAGATGAAGAATTGGGTGAACTGAGCATCAGTTTCCTTAATATGATCCTGTTGGGAAAGGAGGATTTGATTCATAGAAAGGATGCATTGCTCAAGAAAAGCTATCATGGCACCATTGGAAAGGGGAGCGGGAACATTCTGTTGAGGTTGAGGTTGAGGTGGGGGTTGGTTCAGATTTTGGTATTGTTGCCTTTGGTAGGGCCTATGGTTTTGAAAGATACCTCTATAATTATCTTGGTTTCCAAAGTTCCTTTGATTGTTGTTGTATGAAAATCCTAGTGGGGGATGATTGTTGGGTTGAGGATGAGGGGGGCTTTGTTGAGCGAAAAGTTGGGGAGCATTTTCAGCACTCGCTGGGTTCCCATATTGGAATTCAAGGTTGTTCCTTGCTTGGTTTGGGTTATAATAAGCTTGGTCATGAATGTTATAAATGGGTTGAGGTCCTCCAATGATTGCCCAACTTTTAGCTACATGGGGGCAATATAGAAATATTGACACTGTAGAGTAGAGTGACTTACCCTTGGCAAACCCCACATAGAGAATCTGTAGCTTTCACTTGATGAGATTGGTCTCTCCTCTTATAGGCATTCAAAGAGGATTGTAGGAAACATTGTTTCAAGGAAATAAGCTTGAGGATTTTGGCAATATTTTTAATGTCATGGTTCTCCTCAGCCTTATCTACCATTAGGATCCTACTGGTACCTTATCTCGGTTTTGTTTCAGAAGCACATTATACAATCCTCCATGCGCTATCTAGATTCTGGAACATAAAATTTCCTCTAGAAGAGGAATCAAGAAATTTTTTAGTATTATCATCAATGCCACAATAAATATTTTGATGAGCTAGGCTTGAATAATATCGTGGTGTGGGAAACGATAAAGAATATTCCTAAACCTCTCCCAAGATTCTCCTAGTGTTTCACTTAGGGCCATAGAAAAGAGAAGGATATGTCCCCTCATAAGTAAGTGCAGGAGGAAAATATTTATCAAAAAAATTGGTTTGCAATGCCTCCCAAGTGGTAACATTTTCTTCACCCTCCATGGCATTATATCAATTGCTTGCTTTCCCTAAAAGAAAGTATTTGAACAACCTTATTGAATGGCATCTTCAAAAATGTTTGGGATCTTACATAAGGAACATAGGTCAGAGAAGTGTTGGAGGTGGTCTTGGCAACTTTCACCTTTGTTTCTAGAAAAGGTTTTGGCATAAAGCATAGTGATCCAATTGGTTTGTATCTCAAATTGAGGGGTTGTGATTTCAGGTGGCACAATAGGATGTTGTGCATATCCTATTTTGGGGGTAGAGAAATCTTTTAATTGTTTTTTCCTTTCGACTTTCCATTGAGCGATTTCTAAGGCTTCTTGTTCGGCCATGTATGTCCCATGTAGAGCATCTTCTTGAGTTGCTAGTTCAGCCATCATGGCCATATTTGTCCCACGTAGTTTAAACCTTCCTATTATAGAAAGGTTAGATCCACATACAATGTTTAAGATTAAAGCCCAATCCAAAAGACTTTTGAACGAGATTGCATAAAGTAAAATCCATAGATGATGGTTGATTATGCTAAAACAAAAAAATATATAAGGATATAAAAGTTACATGAGGAACAATTTAAGGAAAGGATTAAACTAAGAATAAGCAACAAGAATTTATTCTAAAAACAAGATTAAATACAAGAAGTAAAGAAAGTGATTGAAAAGAACAATTGAAGAACGGAGTTGAATCAATGGGAAAGGATATAGAGGCTATGTGTTTTACGACCACAACCGGTGTGAAACAAGATTGAAGGTATCCATATGCCAAAATGAGATAGAATTGGGAATGTAAAACATTCATGAATGAATCTACAAGAGACAAACTCCCTATGGACCCATTGGTCTTGGCATCCCATAGTTCTAGGTCTAAAAATCCCAATAAGGATCTTTCCCTGTTCACATCTAAATCCTTATGAAATTGGTTTGGTAGTTCTAAGTCTTGGGATCCATGGTCACATCCTCCAAGACTAATGTATAGTAAAAAAGAGAGATCAAGTCATTAAATTGACGATTATCCAAGCCAAAAAACATATACCGAATAGAATCATATTGGGAAAACAATCTATGTAAGACTATGGCCTTGGAGTTACTCCCCACGTCCTGATATGAGGAACTAATCACTACCCATAAAAAATAAGGAGAAATAAGGTAAAGAAGGAAGGAATCCATAAACCATAAAAGGAAGAATCTCCAAGGAGATCTAGCTAGTGACAATAAAATAGCTTGCTCCCTTAATCCTCCCCACCAAAGAAAGAATGAGAAATTAAGAACAAGATCCAAAAATCCAGAGATGAAGAACTAATTTTTATTGCAGAAGCAAAGAGTGAACAAGTAATAATTGAATTAACAATGCTCAAATGAAATCACAAGTATAAAAAATCAAATCATTTTCTTTGCTGAGTCCCCCCTCCTTTTATAGGGGAAGAAGGGGTGAAAACCTTGAAGGGGGAGAGGCAAAAAGGACTAACGTCTACTAAAATCTAATGTATGTGTCACGAGCTGACCATCTTGCAAGCTCAACTAGTTGGTTGGCTGGTGACATGGCATGGTTGTTTCTACATTGAGTCAAACCCTAATAAAAAGTGGTGGAAACACCGTGGGTCAAATCTTGGCCTCAAAGAGATCTTTGAACTGGCCATCTGGGATATGAGTTGGTCAGTTGGGATGTGAGGGAACATAACTGAGGGTTAAAACCCTAATATAAGTGGTGGAACCTTTGAATATGACTTGGTCCTTAAGTTGGCTTGACACGACCATCTAAGTGCATGGGTCGACCGTCTAGAGGTCTTGAGATTAGACATAGAAAAGTTCTGAATCGAATCTCTTTAGAAAGAAGATCCTTTGTCTCATAGTAGATTTGGTGCTTCTGAGACGAGCGTCTGAGTATGTGGAATACTCATTTGAGTACTGAAGCATCATGGTGAAAACAAGGACAAAGACAGTCACCTCACTCTGAGATGTGGATGAACTGATTGTTTGGTGTAGTAAACTGATTGGTTTGTGTGCTTGAATGATCAGGGGTTTGTCATTGAAGGTAAAACCTACAAAACATGAAGGAAAAATGAATATTTTTTATTTTATATTAAAATATGGGAAAGTTGTGTGTAAATCTAGAACTTAGCAAAAAGAGGATAGAACCCTGTAAAAAGTTTAAGAAAGATATATAAAAAAGGTATGAATATACATTCATCATGCCTTGAGTCATCGTGATGAGGTGTAGGTCTCCAATGAAGGTGGATCATGTCACAGATGCACTGGTACTCACATGGAAATAGGGTGGTGTCATGTGATGAGGGAGTCTTGTGGGGTGTCTGTCAGTCTATATATATATATATATATTTAGTGTGTGTGTGTGTGGCTGAGGTGTATATGGTTTACCATAGATTCTAGGAGTTGTTGGGATATTTAGCATCATCTCAATAGGAGGAGATAATGGAAACATTGGGGCTTGTTGTGTCTAGATTAACTTCTTGAAGAAATTGTATTGGTTTTAAGAAAAATTGTTGAGAGATGATAGAAAAATGGAGTCAGGGTTAGTGTCTAGGTTTTACCGATCTTCTAGAGTGTTTTTGATGATATGTCATGTCCCATTCAATCTGGAATAAACTAGTGAGGCTATTAATCACATATCTCTTTGCTCCTAAAGTTTTGACCTATCCTAAATTTCACTTTATGCATATAAATCAAATCTAATTTTGACTTGTATTTATCCATCATTTTCAAACATTACCAAAATATTTGAATAACTGCTTAGGTCTCTAGAAGCATCCAATTGATTACAAATTTTGGGAATGCCTTTCATTTTAGTCTTATCTTAGCTTAGGAACAAGTTTGAGACCAAAATAGGAAATGTTAATACTTATTTCTTTCCTTTTAATTAATTACATAATATAATTTCCCAAGCCACATATTAACGCATTACCACTTCAAATTTTAGACTTATCATTCTATAGTCGTGATATGTCATTGGACCAAGAATAAAACTTAAAGGATTTATTTGATAGTCCGTACTTGGGGTTCAAAAATTTGAAGAATAATTCTTTAATTTATTATCCACTAAACTATGTTGGGAACTTCTACAATTTCATTTATCTTTTCTTAATTCTATTAGAAACCATCTTAAGATATTATTGAGATAAGATAAAGGAACAATTGCATTTTATGTACTTATTTTTAGTAGAGGTACACAAAATAGGAATTTAAATGACAAACCAAAAGTTGTATTAGTTACATTATAACTCACTAAAGAAACAAAATTCCATGTCGCTATAGATTAGGACCCTACAAATTCACTAATTCATTGATATCACACTGTAAGTTGCAAAAATATGATGCATGGTATAATTGTCTGTAGATCAACATTTCATGTTATAAAATTGATAAATGTATTCATCTTTCAAATTAGTAAATTTTATATATGCATTAGAAATGTATGTCAAAATATGTTTGGGAGTTAAAAGACTCTTTCCTTCACTTTGGCATGGTTTTCAAACCTAAATTAGTTATAAGAAAAACTCATTTTAGGGTTTTGAATATATAATGTATTTCCAACCTTTAATTATTTTATTATTGTAAGTAGGTGTTCCAAAACCCTGATCTTGGACTCCTTGGTTTTACCACGGTTGAGTGTTGATAAAAAATATAATGTATGTGTGTCTTCCCTACTTAATTTGAGTGGTTTATGACTATAACCCTTGTCTTTAATAAGACATATCTCTTGAATGATTCTCTTTTGCTTATCACTATAGACCTATTGAAAGATCCATCATTATGAGATATTATCTCACCCTATGATTGGTGGAATTTTGGATTCATTACATATGGGTCCTCTGAACCTAACTTGATCTATTATAAATAGCTCATTCTTTTATTTGAAATAATTTGAAATTGACTAAACATTTTAACTTGTCTTTCCTATTTTGCATGCTACTTATTTTAATATTACTTCGAGTAGGCATATGAAAAATCATAAATTGGGGTGCACCATTTTTCTCAGGGAGTGTTATTTCCACCTATTTATACAGGAACATACTATATCTGCCTAGGATGTGCTTTTCCACCCAATCTTTGGCATTGGATCCTACAGTGTCTCGGCCCTGCTACAGAAAATATTGGTCAATGTTTGTTTTACGAGCACTTTTTGTTATTCATGTACTATTGAAATGATTTCTAAAGTCAATATCTCTAATTTATTATAGTCTCTTGTTAAATGAAATGCTTCATCTCTCTTGGTGTAAATATGATTTGTGGTACATTATCTTGAACTTACCTACACGTTCCAATCCCTCTTTCAATTGGTATCATTCTTACTTGTTGTAACCTATCCTATTAGAGCCTCAATATTGTCATATTGCATATATATTAGTTTATGCTGACATGTACCTTTCTTTATTTATCTTTATGGGTGTTGTTCTTAATCCCTGGATACAGGTGATTTAGTGGAACATGGATCAAGTGGAACATCTACCTGGAAATAGAACATTGAGGATAGCTTGAGATGTCTATGTTTTTCTATAACTGGTCCCTTTTAGTATAGGGTTTTCTAATTCATAATTTTAGTTAGTCCATGTTTCTCTATAACTGGTCCTTTTAGTGAGGAACAATTTATGAAATATTGTGATAATATAAATAGTTCAAGTTTCCACTGCTACATCATTATTTATTTTTATACTTCATATTTTGGGAGAAATGAAAATTAACCACCTTCCTTCATGCTTGTCATATGTTTGTGTTGGATGAGTTTATTCGTAATAAAGTAAGGATTGAATCCTCTCTTTCGACCCCTCCCCTTAGACAAAGAGAATTCCATGTAAAAACACACATCCCAAAAACCTCTAAGAGGAAGGAGGCCAAATTGGAACACACCCAATATTTCTCATCTTGAGCAAGTTGACTAGATAATGTCATGAAGACTCCAAAATCCAAGAGGAAGGAGGCCAAATTGGAACACACCCCATATATCTCATCTTGACCAAGTTGACTAGATGATGTCATGAAGACTCCAGAAAGAGGGTGGTAGTCTATCTTCTATATAGACGTCTGCCAATCCCATTCAGCTTGGGAAACACTTCAAACCAAACCCCAACCCTAGGTACCCCCTATAAATTATTAATATAGAATCCAAACATTCACAACAGGTAGAGATTTTACAGGGTAGAGGTTTAGAGGTTAAAAAGGCTCAAAGGTTGGGACTTCCTAGCTATCAGCGAAAGATACTAGAATTTTGAGAAAATTAGGCTAGAATTAGAATTGGCCACAATATATATATATATATATATATATATATAGGGTGTTCATTCAATGCCCACATGGGTAGATACCTATTTCACATTCGGTTACTTTTTTTGGAATTTCTTACTTTACACATGTAGAGGATTACTTTAACTTGAAAATTGTTACTCTTCATGTATAAATAGTTACATTAGTAACAAATATATCAAATATACAATTACATATTAATTCCAAAAATTTTGTTTTGTATTTTACACAATTTTACTTTTTGAGTCGAATAGTTACTTTTTGATCAATATAGTTACTTTTTTATCCAGCGAGTTAATTTTCTGACTGAATAGTTACTTTTTGGGACGCACGGGTAGAAAATTCCAGGCTACATGTGCGAGTATCAAAACGGACCCATATATATAAATATATATATATATATATATATTTTTCATTTGTTACCTACGCGGGTAGCCAGATTTTCGCTACCCGCTGGAATAACTCGGGGTCAAAAGAGTAACTATATGGTACACTAGAGTTACTCTTCTGAATCAAAAGAGTTATATGGTATGCTAGAGTAACTCTGAGAGCAAAAGAGTAACTGTGTAGAAAATATACATTCAGTAAATATATGGATGGGTTTTTTTATTTGGGGGGGCAAATGATATTATTTTTGGATCAATTTTTTTGGGGAGCTAGATAAAATGCTCCTCTACAATTGTGAGAAAAAAATTAAAAAAAATATCAGGAAGGGTGCGTGGGTAGCTACCCGCACGGGTATTAAAGATAATCCCATATATATATATATATATATATATATATATATA